>JALGBA010000012.1:2487500-5424582 GCA_023970755.1 Azemiops feae | reverse complement strand
TTTGTATTCCAAGGCCAAACTTGCCTGTTATTCCGTTTATTTTTTGGCTTCCTACTTTAGCATTCCAATCCCCCATGATGATAAGGACATCATTTTTTGGTGTTGATTCTATAAGGTGCTGTAGGGTTTCATAGAACCGGTCAATTTCATCCTCTTCAGCACCAGTGGTTGGGGCATAGACTTGGACTACTGTGATATTGAATGGTTTGCCTTGGATTTGCACTGAGATCATTCTGTCATTTTGGGGATTGTATCCCAGTATTGCTTTTCCTACTCTTTTGTTGACTATGAAGGCTACTCCATTTCTTCTGAGGGATTCTTGCCCGCAGTAGTATACCTGATGGTCATCTGAATTAAATTCACCCATTCCTGTCCATTTTAGTTTGCTGATTCCTAAGATGTCGATGTTCAGTCTTGTCATCTCTTGTTTGACCACTCATTTGCCTTGATTCATGGATCTTACATGCCCGGTTCATATGGAGAAAAATCTTTAACGCATCGGACTTTCTTTCTCCACCGGGGGGGGGACAATGCATTCGCACACTGAGCTGCCCTTTTCGGCTTGGCCCAGTCGCTTCACTCTTTCCTGGCGTGCTACTAGTACTAGCCCTGCTGCTCTTCCCAGTAGGCATATTGGACACCTTTCCGACTGAGGGGCTCAGTCTTCCAGCGTCCATATCTTTTTGCCTTTTAGTACTGTCCATGGGGTTTTCATGGCAAAGATACTGGAGTGGGTTGCCATTTCCTTCTCCAGTGGATCACATTTTGTCAGAACTCTCTGCTATGACCTGTCCGTCTTGGGTGGCCCTGCATGGCATAGCTCATAACTTCATTGAGTTACGCAAGCCCCTTTGCCACGACAAGGCAGTAATCCATGAAGGAAAAATACACATATTAATTACTTAAATATAGTCTTATTCTATTTCGTAAACATTTTCTATTTCTCATCCTAATACATCATCACCTTAATAGTAGAATATCCTTTATTAGTTCAAATCCGTCATCTATATTATCTGGGCTAGTTAATAATTCAAGGCTATTTCCTAATAGTTAGTTTACCTTTCCCTTGTAAATCTAAATCCTCAGTATTAAACAAATTAATCCCTTATTTTTTTACTATTTTCCAACTATTTTAAATCTAGTAATCACATTTCCCTTTGTCTCAAAATCTCCCTTTAGCCCACTAGTGACAGTTTAGGATCCTCTCTAGTAAGCCAAAAAGCCCCAATTTTTCAACCTAATTCTAGCTTTCTTCTTCTGCCAGCTAGGCTTCCATACCAATGCTTTTAATTTGTCGAATAGATCTCCCTTCATTCTTGTGTATGTTACTTGGATTGACAGAGACCATCTAATTGCCAATTTTCTGAAAGATCTGGCCCATTTATAATCATTAGATTGTCGCCCTGATAGACCAGATCCCCGTATTTGTTCTGGTATAGTTGTCTTCAATTCGATCTGGTCTTCTTCTTTCTCGGATTTCTTCTGGTTTGTATAGAAAGTCATTTCCAATTTTAAAGTGATTGTTTCGTTGTCTGGATTTTCAGTGAACTGTACTTGTTGATCTGTAAAGCCCTCTGTCTTGGTATTCACTTCTTCCACTCCTGTTGTTTTTTGGATTAGTAATTCTTTAGCTGCAATCAAGGTTTTGCTTTGTGGCTCTAGGCTGGCACCTTTGTCTTTCAGGTTAGCTTTGAGTTTCTCAGTGTTTGCAAGAATGCTTTCAAGTAAGGATTTTAACATAGCCAGGGTTTTTTGCTGATCCTCCTCCATTTTTGACGTAGTTATAAATGGTCTTTCTAGTGAAGGCTATTTATTAATCAAAGTCAATAAATGTTCATCTCCACCGTTCCTAGAAACCAATTTCACTGCCCAGCTGCTCTTTCAAAGTTCATTGATAATACCAAGGTCAAGTCTGGGCTGTGAGCAAGTCTCTTTGTCAGGAGCAATAGACTGCTGTACCAAGCTTCGCCACAAGATGTCCCCGATAGCATTTAGAGTTCTTTTCAAATCCCAGGCTACGTTCTTATCCGATTTAAGTTCTATTTTGCAAATAAAATAAAATAGCAGGTTCCTGTGAGAATAGGAACTTTTGTGGTCCCCAAATTCCACGAAAAAGTAAGTATCCAATTATGTTAAGTTGATCTTCAATGCTTTGTTTCCCCTGGGTGATCAGGCGCCGCCATTTTAGAGGGTGGGAAAAAAGCTCCCTTCCCTCTCTCCTCACAGGGGGAGAAAATTTTCAAGAAGCTTTTAACAGGAAAAGTACTTGGGGTACAGAGAAGGTAGGATCTCACCCAATTCCTCCACATTGCTTTCAAGGTGCTTGTTAGTAGATTTGGCCTCGGCTGTCAGCAGCTTAGTGATAGGCCATATTGGTGGCCGATCTTTTCCCCTTCAGTTTGAAGAGCTGCCCTGGATCAAACAGGAGGGCTGCTGCCCTTCCGCGATCACATGGGGGTCCGCTTCACGCTCGTCACCCCTACGGGGCGACTTCCGACCCTCTTCAGGGTCCCCCGGTGGGAGAAAACCGGACGGTGGAGAGAGCAATCGCCCCAAACGTCCGCAAACGCCGCAATCATGAACCGGAAGCCCTCAATGAGTCATCTTAATGGTACTACATCTACATGGAGGGAAGTAAGCAGTGGGGTACCACAAGGTTCTGTTTTAGGCCCAGTACTCTTCAATATCTTCATCAATGACTTAGATGAGGGAATAGAAGGGGAATTCATCAAATTTGCAGATGACAATAAGCTGGCAGGAATAGCCAACACCCCAGAAGACAAACTCAGGATCCAAAAATATTTTGACAGACTTGAACAATGGGCCCTATCCAATAAAATGAAACTTAATGTGGAGAAAAGCAAGGTTTTACATATGGGCAGAAAAAAATAACGTACAAATACAGATTTAGGTGAAACCTTGCTCAAAAACAGTAACTGTGAGAGGGACCTTGGAGTCCTAGTGGACGATCATTTAAATATGAGTCAACAGTGTGCGGCGGCAGCCAAAAAAGCTAATACAATCCTTGGTTGTATAAACAGAGCATAGAATCAAAATCACGTGAAGTATTAGTGCTGTTTTATAAAGCCTTAGTAAGGCCACACCTGGAATACTGCATCAAGTCTTGGTCACCATGTTACAAAAAAAAAGATGTTGAGACTTTGGAAAAAAAAGTGCAAAGAAGAGCAACTAAGATAATTAAAGGCCTGAAGACAAAAGCGTATGAAGAACAATTACAGGATTTGGGTTTGGCTAGTCTAGAGAAAAGAAGGACAAGGGGGGACATGATAGCAGTATACCAGTATTTGAGAGTCTGTCACAAAGAGGAGGGAGTCAACTTATTTTCCAAAGTACCAGAAGGCAAGACAAGAAACAATGGATGGAAACTAATCAAGGAGAGAAGCAACCTGGAATTAAGGAGAAACTTCCTAATAGTAAGGACAATTAACCAGTGCAATGGCTTGATGTCAGAAGTTAGGGGTGCTTCATCATTGGAGGTTTTTAAGAAGAGACTGCAAAGTCACATGTCTGAAATAATATAGGGTCTCTTGCTTGAGCAGGGGGTTGGATTAGAAGACCTTGAAGGTCCCTTCCAGCTCTATTCTGATTCTGATTCAGTCAGAAGTCCCCCAGATTCTATAAGTTGGTGAGTTTTGCATTGTTTTTATCTTAATCTCCTTTTTCTGCTGCAGACTTTGCTAAGCTAATGTTTCTATGCATGCAGTGATTCTGTAGTTGACGTGGAATGTAGAGGTAGTTCTTCCAATCTGAAATCTAGCATGATCTACCATATAGTAATTGCTTGCAGCAAGCTTTTGAAAATACGAAACTACCTTATCAGTTGTAATTCAATAAAAGGATACTTGCTTACTGCAGGAATATTGCACCTATAGCAAATTGCCCATACAAACTTTAAACAGGAATAATTTCTAAAGTGCAATAGAGGAGAGTTGATCAGTGATTTGGAGGCCAGTATTCAGGCACTTGTTCAACAAGCAATTATCATGAAATAAGGAGCAGATTCTGTGACCTATAGAATCTATGTACATCATACATCAATAATTTGCTGAAATGGCAAAAAGAAGCTAAAACCAAGAAGGTTGTTGAAGATTTAAGTTTGCTGGCAAATTCAACCCCACACATACTGTAATCCAATTATTACACAAAAATTGACACTTATTTTAATATATTTATTTTTGCAGTGATGCTTTATGTTTTAATGCAATGATTATAAAAAAATATTTTAAAATGCTTCCAGTACTCCTTACTTTTAAAAAACAGCAAATGTAGAGTCCTACCAATTAACCAACCAATTAATTAGATAATCTCATTTTCCTTTGGAATAGTTTCCCTTGGCACTGCTTATAATATATGTTTTTTCCCTCATTTTGTGCACTATCAAATTGTTTTTTACATTATGTGCATATGTCTTCTATAAGGTAGCAGCATACTTGCTGCGATTTTGGTCAGATTGTGGTAAAAAATGGTCTTGTAAGAATTTAACCATAAAATGATAATTTTCCTTTAGTTGAGAATCCCTGTCCATTCTCTGTAATGAGATACCAATAAACAGTCATGTCTGTTCAGTTTGGCACCCTCCAGCTATAAAAGATCAAAGAAACAATTCGGAGCCAGCTTGTAGTTTAAATCCTGGGAAAAGCAAGGGAATATATAGAGCTTTGGAATTGTGAATCCAAAAAGGTACATGCAAAGTTAGTGGACTTGCTACTTTTCCAGGAATTCCCTCCAAAGCAACAAAAGTCAAAACACCATCAAATCTTCAGCTGAAACCTAAGTGAAGGACTTATAGCTGAATATCAAATCAATATTTTAGAAATCTATATACTACTAAAACTCTGTTTGATTGTTTGTAACCTTCAGTTGGGTGAAATAGTTCATCACAGGCAACAATTTTTGAATCAATGTATCTCAAATGGGTTTATACGATGCATCCGAAATCGAGGACGCATGATTTCCATCGGATAGAAATTTGACAAAGTTATGACACTTCAGTGCTGCTGTGCTATAATGCCGCCATGCTGCCAAAATCACCCACGGTCACTGGATCATCATTTCCAATCTCCCTGCTGACTTCCTACAAGGAAAGTCAGTGGAGAAGCCAGCGGGAAGTCAGAAGTTTCTGTTCCCAGTGATTTTTTGCCTGCCTGTGGTCACTCTGTTTCTCTGTTTAGGTAGGGAAATACATCTGAAACAATCACCCAAAGGGTCATGGGTTGTCTATAATATACTAAGCTTCTCATTATTTCTCCTTGGTATTTGATTCTGCAGAGGAAAACTAGGAGAAAATCAAGATTTTTCATAATTACATCAATCCTTTTAAAAGCTGATTGGGATAGCTCCCATCACCTCAACAAGACACATTTCATGAATTTCTCCTTGCTATTAAAATCTGCATAGCAGCCATACCTCTAAAACACATTAAGATAAAGGTACCAACACATATTAGCAACATTTATATTGTTTCATATGTATTGTACATATATGTGTCTGAGCACATACAAATTTTGAAATAAGTAATGAAAAAAGCTCGGTTAACCAGGGAACAAATGCAGATTCTTATTACAAGTAATCTGTTCTGACAGCTGAAAAAGAGCAGGGCAGCTGAATCTCTGTATCAGATAAGATCCTGAATTTCCAATAGCAAACAACGTCTGGCATATTATGATGCACAGAAGAAAAGGGGAGCTCTAATTAATTCTTTAGGGACTTTCCCTCCGTGCAGCCAAGAAGGGAAATAACTGCTCTACCTTAGAGATAGAATTTGTTATTGGGTAGTGGCTTTGTTTTCAAATTCATCAATATACAGGCAAACGACTCTACACTTGTCGGTTCAAACAATCTTTGGCCAGTTGAAAGAAGAAAACATAAAAACAAGCCTTCCATACAGATCAATAAAGGTTAGCTTCTGGTATAATGTGCTGTTATATTTTTGGCAAGAATTGTCATGCATTTAACAAAAATGAATATTTTACATCATTCATATAGGGGAGGGGTTAAAGATATTCAGGTAGTCCTTGTTTTACGACCACAATTGGGACCAGAATTTCCATTGCTAAGCAAGGGAGTTGTTAAGTAAGTCATGCCATATTTTAGGACCTTTTTGCCACAATAGTTAAGCAAATCATTGCAGTTATTAAGTGAATCACATGGTTGCTAAGCGAATCCGGTTTCCCCCCATTGACTTTGTTTGTCGGAAGCCAGCTAGGAAGGTCACAAATGACGATCATATGACTGCAAGATGCCACAATCATGCTGGTTGTCAAGCACCCAAATTTTGATCATCTGACCATGAGGATGCTGGGAAGGTCTTAAGTGCAAGGCCTGTCTGATCATAAGTCACTTTTTTTAGTGCCATTGTAACTTTGAACAGTCATTAAACGAAGGGTCGTAAGTCAAGGACTACCTGTATTATTCTGTCCCAGGTGACTACAGGTTACTTAATGGCTGCCTACTGAGCTATCTGCCTCTGAATCTCAGTACAGGTAGTCCTTGACTTACAACCATTCATTTAGTGACTGTTCAACTTTACAAAGGCACTGAAAAAGTGACTTATGACCATGTTATCATTTACGACCGCTGCAGCATCCCCATTATCAAAATTCAGATGCTTGGCAACTGACTCATATTCATGACAGTTGCACTGTCCCAGGATCATGTGATCACCTTTTGCAAACTTCTGACAAGCAAAGTCAACGGGGAAACCTGATTCACTTAACAACATTACAAACTTAATAACTGCAGTGATTCACTTAACACCAGTGGCAAGAAAGATCATAAAATGGGGCAAAACTCACTTAACAAATGTCTCACTTAACAACAGAAATTTTGGTCGTTAAGTTGAGGACTAGCTGTAGTTGGAATGATAGCTTCTGTATTCTGACTGTGATTGGGCAAAATAAAATACAGAACACTGACAAACTACTTGGTGTAAGCCAGCAAGCCTTTCCATATGTTACTATTAAACACAGATTGGAAATCGTTCAAAATAAGTCTCACCAGTGTGAAACACCAGGCAGTGCACTCCAGCATGCTTAAATGTCCATGTGTTTTTGCATACTCATTTGTATATTATAGCTACATCTAACTAGGGTGGCTGTGTGTCCTATTTGAGAGTCCTCTATTTGAAGGGCTTTCAGAGGACAGTTCCCTATTTTATTTTAAGGTATCCTATTTTAGCCTTCCCCAATATAGTTTTCTTCTAATGTACTAGAATTTCCAACCAATGTGGCAGAAAGGAATTCTGAGAGTTGTAGTTCCAACTTATATAGAAGGCGGTAGACTACAGAAGACTGCCCTTTTTGAAAAGCTGTCTAGTCCATGCCCAAATGTAAAAAAATTAGAACTATAAAAAGAAGGAAAAACAGGTGCTTGAAACTAATAAAAGAACATGGATAGGAGACTAAACCAGCACAGAAGTTAACCTTGTCATAGTTGTTAGCACTACAATAATTCATACTGTGGTTCTGTTTCACCAGAAAATCCCAGGACTATTGGGCTAAACTGAGAAATTGGGGGGGAAAATCAAGCAAAAACCAGCACCAAACTGCTTCCATATTATTAACCTATTTATTTAAAGATTTGGAATTTTGGTGTAAGCATTCATGTATTTAAGCTGTATTTTTTTTTATTCCTTCATGAGGGAGTTAATGCCACAAATGGCCAGAAAGATTTCACCGTCAAATACATCCTGAGGATGGAAGAATGATAGCAGGAGGAAAAAGTAGCAGCCGATGGAGAGTAAAAAAAAAAAAAAGGAAAGTGTTTATAAGGGACATTTGTGGCATGCAAGCACTAACAGTTAAAGTTATTAATTCCAACCAGAAATGATTAATGGATACAAAGCAGTGTAGCAACAGTTTTAAAAATAGTTTGGAACAATTCATCCAAGTAACCTAAATGTTTCCCGATTTATTTTTTGTGTAAATTTCAACTACTGTATCCTTATGAAGATGTGGAAAAAAATAGGTCATATAGGATTTATTTAGGATTACCTCAAGAAACCCCCCTCCCTTTCTATGTACAGAGCTGTTCAGTCTGCCATCTTAATTTTACTTCCAGATGAGGAATTGGCCAGGACCTGAGGGCAGCAGCCTTGCTTAGATGGCGCAGAGCTTGATCCTCAATCCTCCGAGAGAGCAGATGGGCCTCAGAAGAAAGTTCAATAGGAACATCCAAGGATGGCCTGATTCTGCCTCCTCTCCACCCACCCACCCCAGTGTCCCTTGTGTGAGGCAGCCATCTCATTCTGCCCAAGGACATGTCTGGCCTGATTTCCCTTGAGAGAGAATTCCTAAAGGACAGTGCCTTAGAAAAATAGTCCTGTTCTTTCTAACTACCAGCTGAGACTCTAGTATTTATTCCAAACACGGCCTCATAAGGATTATTTTAATATTAGATATCCTATATGCTCAGGACTTTTCCCAGATTTGTCAATATTTTATTGACATAAGGGACATTCTGTATGTGGTTTAATTTCTTGGTTCCCTCTTGCATGTTCTCTCAAGTCTGATGAGAAATTATATTTGTCCAAGCAGGTCTTTTCTGAAATAAATTGTTTCTAAATGAGGAAGCATATGGGTCCATAAAGAGTTCCCATTCTATGTGTCACCCCAAAATATGTCGAGGCATGGAACTCGCAAAGCACTAACCTTAGCATTAAAAATAACTTCATTTTCTGCCTCTAGAAAGGAATGCTTTATTGGTTACATCAGTTTTTCTCAACATCAGAACTTGAAGATATGTGGACTTCAACTCCCAGGATTCCCCAGCCAGCATGTGGAATTCTAGGAATTGAAATTCACATATTTTAAACTTGCTGGAGCTGCAAAACACTGGGTTGTATTACTAAGCAAGTAACTCTATTTCTCATCAGGGACCGAAGCCTAGAAGTGTCTTACTATATTTGTCTAATCAACAGCAGAGGTTGTCTGGATATCCATGGCAAAGGGGCCCTTATCTAGACCTTCATGGAACATCTATTATTCTCTGTTGAACTGCAATTGAGTCAATGGAAAGCTTTCCAACTAAGGATAGTCTGAGAACCTTTACAATATTGGAGCTATGTTTAATTTAGAACAATGAAAATCATATAATAATAGTAGTTCAAGTCAATGGAAAAAATCTGGATTGTAAGCATAAAAATGGATGCTTCCCATTATCTTAAGAGATCAGTAATGAGTAAAAATGACACTGCCTGAGATTTATGTCAAAAACCTATGTTTTTGCAGAGAAGAGCAATAAAGGTGATCAGGGGACTAGAGGCTAAAACATGTAAAGAACGGTTGCTGGAATTGGGTATGTCTAGTTTAATGAAAAGAAGGACTAGGGGTGACATGATAGCAGTCTTCCAAGATCTAAGGGACTGCCACAAGGAAGAGAGGGGTCAACCTATCAGTGGAACAATTTGTCTCCGTAAGTTATGGGTGCTCCAACACTGGAAGTTTTTAAGAGATTGGACAAGCATTTGTCTGAAATGGTATAGAGTTTCCTGCCTGAACAGGGGGTTGGATTAGAAGACCTCCAAGGTCCCTTCCACCTCTGTTATCCTGTTCTGTTCTGCATCACAAAATCTACCCAATTCTAACGTAATTCTCCCCCAGTGTGCTGGACCACCTCCTAAATTTCTTGTCAGTATAATTGCATTGGTTACGGCTTATAGATGCTTAAATTTCATTTTAGGAAGGTAATAGTAGATTATCAAAAGATCATCAGATCCTTGCAATACCAGGCTGTTTCCAGATTCAGCCCTACTTAGAATTGAAATATTAAGTCCAATAGCTTAGAATAAACATATTGAATTCAGTGCATTGTTTTGGGAAAAATCTTTCCCACAACCAGACTTTTTCCCATCTCTGACCTGATGTTATCTTTATTGTATAGAGTACTGCCTTTTGCCAATAGTCTGAGTTTAAAATTCAAAGGAAGCATGGGCCCAAATGACAAAGTCAAAATAATACAATTATCTCAGCTCACGTTGTGATTCTTTCAGAAATTGATCCTGCAAGGTGGGGGATTATAGGGCTCAGCTAATCCTCTTGAGCCTCTAGGGATCTCTAGTCTAAATTCTCTTCTATCTTCACCATACTTGATATGCTCCCCAAAAGCTTCCTTTGTGTTATGTTATTGCGCTTGTATGACTGCCCTTTAATCTTAGTACAAAATAAATGAATTCATGGGTAAATCCACTTTCAATGGATTGCTTGAACAATGCATTTGATGTTCTAGAAAGACAGACTATGCGATTCTTGAAATATGTAAGAAATAACTAACAGTGCATTGGATAGCTTGCTAACGTATAGCACTGTGGAGAAAAAATAATGCTTTTTTGTTAAGATTCTCTCTCCTGTACAGCTATTAAAGATAATAGATACCTTTTCTACAGTTTTACCACCAATATTTGGGCAGTTTTTTTCACTTGTATGAATAAAAGATCATCAGAATTCCACAGCTCTTGCAGTATATAAAACAGAAATAGCAGTAGAGAGAAAGTGCATGTTTGATTCATAAAGTTGCAACAGCTCAAATAGCAAGAACCAATTGATCTGGTTATATATCTTCCTTAGCCTCCCTGAGCCATATTTTTCTCCAACAAATAAAATAATGCATGTCAGCAAAGACTCCTGGATTTTTAGTCTCTCCCAAATGTCAGTAGTGACTTTCTTGTTAGATCCATGGCTATGATTTTGCTAAGCAAATATTTTATTTACTGGAAAGCTTTATAAATTAGATTTTGTTCAAATAAGATAAGATGTGCAAGTGAACAACAATCTTCTCTTTTCTTTCTCCTCTCCCAGCAGAAATGCTCTCTGTATCAAAATAGCATGCTAAAGATTTGAAAGAAAGGCCAGAAGTCATGGAGACGTCCATGGATGACTATTCCTTGGGGAGTTTTTCAGATGGGGGCACAAGCCAGGCAAGGAGTGAATTTCAGGACTTGCAGTTTCCTGCACACAAGTACACCCAGTTCTACAGCCTGTCTGTAGAGATTCAGTGACACCCAGTGGCCACTTTGGTTGAGACTGTCTGTTAATCTATAACATGCACTGCCTGCATTTGGATGGGGACATGACAAAGAGAATCTTCTCCTTCTATTAAGAACAGGATTAGCCTTATCATCATCTATTGTGCAGTACTGATAGTGCCTGCTTCCCGTTAGCAATTTTCAGGTGTCATTAAAGGGCAGCCAAATTGCCAGTTACTTCATGCATCACTAACTTTTAAAATAGTTTACAGAAATATAACTGCATTAGGCTGTTGCAACAAAAATGGATACAAAAACGTAAGACAATATATGTTATGAGAATATAGCCACCCACAAAATATGCCATATACATATATTTCCCAAATGCTTCTGAGAAAATAAATCGGTCTTCAAGATGCAGTAAGATCGTTTGGGGGGGAAAAACATATAAAAGAGATGTTTCTAATTATTTGAAATCAGTCGCTTAAATTCTGATTTGAATTATTTAGATTTGCTGAGTCAGGTGCTGGTCCTGTTCTGCATGGCATAGGCTCGTATTGTCCAGGGAAAGCTGTGTGACTTGCCAGGAAAGGTTTTTTGGATTATATTTAGTATCAGCATGTAACCTCCTTGGTCAGATATCAGCTCCTCTACACTATTTAGTGCTATACTTAATTGCCTTTCCAGCATGAGGTTGCAGTGTCCTAAATATGGGGCATCATGATCACTTGGCACTCCTTGTATTTAACACTGTTGCTGTCTCCTATTAGGAGATATGGATATGAGAGGTGGCTCATACCTTCTGGAATTGATCTGGTCTAGGCCCAAATCTTAGTAGAATTTTATGGGACCACTAATAAAAAAATGCATATTCTCAAATGAACCTTATCATAAAGGTAGGCCTGCTTCAAGACCCAGCCCAAGCAAAAAAGCTGCAGAGGAGAGTGTTTTCTCAGTACTGAAGATTTTTTTGTGACCTTTCTGGCAACCCACGATTTAGAGTGACTGAAATGAAGGATGTTGTCTCCTTTCTCTTGTTCCATTACATCTTAGTTGAACAGCTAAGGAGCAGCATCAGGAAAGCATATTTTAAGGCTAGCTGGCAGCCTCATTTAGGTAATGCACACAGTTCCATCTTCTAACAACTCATATCTGGTGAAGGTTGAGTCTGCTGTGTAATGCTAGACCCAGCCCAGAAATGAAGGCAATGGCTGGAAGGACATTTACAGAGAATAATTGGGCAGAAGGAAAATGTGCCCAAAGTTTTTTTTCCGCCTTAGTTATCCTCAGCAAATATTAAATCAGGCTATTATCTTCATGCAGATTTAGAAGTCAGAAACCTGGCATATAAGAATTTCCTTTGATTCTCCCTTTTCAAAGTCCCCTGCCCAGCATCCATGTTACCATAAGAGCATACATTTCCTTAGATATTTAGTACTGTTTATAATTTCATTATTTTGATATGCCAGGGTGATGATGCTTCTCTAACCTGTACTGTGTTACAAGAATAAATATATAGATGGCCTTGAAATGCAGCTTTGGTGCAACTTATATTAGAAATTAGACCTCACCCAGGTTTTCTGAATACTATATAGCACGGGTGTCAAACTCGCCATGTCACGTGACGTGTCGCGACGTATCGCAACTTTTTTCGCATTGCCGGAGCCGGGGTGAGCACGGCCTCTGCATGATGCAACCGGTCTGCAGGCCGGCAGTTTGACATCCCTGCTAGGATTAAATGTACTGGCCAGGAGGAGACACATGGTATCTCCAGCCCACGACTCTGTTTTATCATGTTCTCATGAATGACAGAATAGCTCTCCTGCACCGCTTCTCAGAGAATGTGGGTAGGGAAATATTGGGTTAGAGCCAGCGTGCTGAGCTGCATGCCAGATGTCAGGAATAACCAATCTATTAGGGGTCAATGGATACTTGTGGAATCTGAAGAGCATGTCACAGGACTCTTACAAAACTGCTACCCTAGAGGACACGGCCAGACAAAAACATCCATTCCCAGGAAGCAAACTAGTAAGTTTATTCTCCTCTATCTGTCCTACTGTTTCCATCATGCTTTCTAACACTTCACTATATCTTTTGCCTTTTCACAGTGGGCTTGGTGACACTTCCAACAAATTATTGGACTGTAGCCATCCACTATACTCAGTCTCCTCTGATTCTAGAATGTTTCTGTTCATTCCCACATTTTGTGAAATCTGGTCCCTGAAACCTGAAATCCACTACCAATTTTGTTTTTGGACACTTACCTCTTTCTGTACTTAAAAATAAAAATGTGTAGCCAAATACAGCCCTGCTGCACCCCAACCCATTGGGATTGCAAGCTGTCCCAGAAGAGGATAAACACAGTGCATTGATGTATCATATGGATTGCTAAGTGTGCAATGGAGACCTGGAAGGAGTCACCTTCCCTAACTGAGAAGCAAATAGCAAGACACACATGCAAGAGTGATATGCAAGCAGAAATTATGATTATGGACCAAGTCAGTGTCGATTTTTAGTGATACTATAGGACCCCTCATTTCCATGTTTCTTTAGCCTTAAGTTGATAGTAGAAACAGGTGGAGCCACTGTTTACGATTGTAGTCACTTTTCAGCTAGATAAGACATACATTTCATTAGTTGGAGTTAATCCTGAATTTTAATAACATGCAGGAAGGGGGAAGCTAGAGGGCAATTTGAAGATGTCACTTCAATAGCTATTCTGAGAAGGAATTTCAGGCATAATTTTACACACACACACAGATAAAGATGAACGCACAAGCTTAAAGATAACACCCTATTATTGTCTCTATATCTGATAACATCAAAAAATAGGTTTTGAATTGTGGGCAAGTGGTTGATATGCACAAACAAGCTAAAAATGTTTATATTATGCTACCAGGATCTAATCACTTTTGATGGAGTTTATATATAACAGTTCATATCCCCATACTTGTAATTTGATATTTAAATAACTAGCTATATTTCTGTAAGTCATCATTGTGGTTAATTTTGGCTGAATACAATAAACAAATATAGTCAATAGTGGCTTGCTTAACAACCATGATTAGTGCAATGTTCAAACTCTATTGCTGAATCTATTAATGCTTGTCTTGGAAACTGATGACGCTATCTCATTAATAGAAAGGATTCCATCTTCTTCCTTTTAATAGTAGCTAAATTTGAATTAGGTAGATTATAGGATACCTATAAACCTGTCATTCTTGAGCAGCAATGGCAAGATCACTGTTTTCCCCAAAAATAAATACCATATTACTTCTTTTATATCCCTTGTCAAAAATTCCACAGGAGCAGTACTTCAATTTTAAAATACAAAATAATACAATACAAAATAATATAATACAAAATAATATTTCTTTATATCATATTTATATGCTTTTCTGAGAGAAATACTTGTTTCATATATATATATATGAAGGTAAATATAAGGTTTTTTAAAATCTTTATTTTGAAAAGATTATTTTCTTAAAGGATTAGTGATGTGATATTTTTCTTAGGGGCAGTGTCACTAAGTGCTTAACCTCCAGTAGCCCATATAAGAAAGCAATGATTAAATCCTATTACTTGGCATTATCTCTCTGTCTGCATGCATTCACCTTTCTCTCCTCACCAGAGCTGTTAAAAAACTGCAGTGCCAATTGTGGAAATTTGGAGCTGGGCAGAACAATCTTTCTGAAAAGCTTGCTTGTTATGGAGTGGGTTTTTTTTAATCTCTATTATGTTTCTAAAACAATTTTGAAGGCAGAAAAGAGTTTTAAAGTATATTAACTATAGCTAGTGAAATTTCACATGCTTGTGTGTGTGTGTGTGTGTGTGTGTGTGTGTGTGTGTGTGTCCGTACGTGCGCATGAGAGGACAATTTTATACAAGGCCTACAGATATGTTCCTCTCAAAATTTAGCAGCTTCGGAATTAAGCCAAGCACATCCTTTGATTTTCGTATTTTCTGGCTTTTGCCCGCGAAGCATTTACACAGGAGAAGAATGAGGGATGCGCAGCACTTTCTGGGATGAGAGGGAAGGAGGTTTGAGCAAGAGCGCACCGGGGCGGACGCACATTTATACATAGATGGCTGCCCTCGTCTGGAATTAAACATCTGGAATTTAACAAAGAAGGATTGTTTTGCACAACACCAAGCACCGGCACATCCCTCGGGACCGTCCCGGCGTAGCCTCCTCCTCCCGTAAGACTCTCCAATAAGACAAACACTCCATTAGCCCCTCCGCTGCCCGCTCCTTCCTTCCCCCTCGCCTGCCTCGCTCTCTGGAGGGAGCGGCCATGCTGCCAACCTGCCGCCTGACTAACTCACTTTAATTCACTGCTTCGCTCAGCTCAGCAGAGAGGCGCGCTTGATCTCAGCGGCGCTCCCAGCCGAGCCGAGCCGGGCGCTTGCCAGACTGCAGAAGCCGCCGCCCGCTGCCCAGCCAGGGGCAAGGAGCTCCCGCCCCCCCAGCCGCAGCTCGTGCGGCTGGACCCCCCGGTCGGGGGAGCGGTTTCCCGCTCTCGATCCGAGGCGGGCAAGAGGCAGAGAAGGGCGGAGGCCAGGCTGGAGGGCAGCCGAGCGGAGTCAAAGTCCTGCTTTTCTCAGTCACCTCGAGGACTTTTGCGTGCGAGTGTCTCTGTGTGTGTGTGTGTGTGTGGTTGTGTGCGGATGTCGCTTTTTCACAGTTCTCAGCCCCGCCCCCTGCTTTAACGCTCCGCGCTCGTGGGTGGAGGGACTGCAAAACCCGTGGGCCACCGCCGTTTGCGAAAATCGCTCTTGACCTTCGCTTCCCGCGGGAAGGAGGAGAGGCTGCTTGCCCGGGTCGCCTCGCGAGGGATGGTGCTGCTGGGCTACGGGCCAACGGCTGCTCGTCACCTATACCGGAGAGGAGGCATCTGCGGGGAGAAGCGGCCAACCGAGCGGCGCAGGGCGCTCCCGGCATCGGTCTACAGTAGGCTGAAACAGCCGGAAGGGAGCCCCCTGGAGCGGCGGGAAGGAACCGGCGCGGAGGACCCCGAAGAGCGAGACAGTCGGGACGCGGAGGGTGCGTGGAGGCGGTGCGGAGGGAGAATTCGGATCTGACCGTAGCAATTAGCACGCGGGAGGGGGGGCTCCCTTGCAAGAGTCAGCCTGAGCAGCTCCGGGCGTGGAAGGCAGGACGGGCATCGGTGCGGCTGCCCCTCCTGGACTGGGAGCTGTTCACCAGGCTGAAATCCACGCGCAGAACTTGCTGAGCATTCATTGGCTGCGAAGGACGGCCTCGCTCTGCCGGGGATCTCGCTCTTGTCCTAACTCAATTGATTAACTGACTGGATCGCTTCAAGATCCCTCCGTCTTTCGGTACTAAACCATCCCTGTTGTGAGCCGGAGAAAAGTCCCGGGGCTTTCAAGACCAGCACTAGGTAATACTGAACTACTGCTACTATTAATTATTGTTATTATTGTCTAAAATAATCCTTCATTAAACCAGCTTTGGTTTTGGTTTTGCTCTTGGGTTTCTTTGGAAAGCAGCCAAAAGAACAAATTGATGCTGCAGTGAACGGGTGGCTGGATTTGAATATGTTAGGGTGAAAGTGTGAACCTTAAGAAAACGTGTCATTTGCTCATGAATCTTTACGATCCTGGGCAAATGTTCTGCCCTACAGAAAAAAACTCTTCTGAATGTTGGCAATCGCTGAGATGTAAGTTGTATGTGTCCCAGAGGTGGGGAAAATATGATTATATGCATGTGGAGACTCCAAGGAGTGACAAAATTATCCTGAGATTGCTAACATTCTCATCTGAATACTGACAATCAGTATTATTATTCAATATACAATGTATCCACTAAAATGTTTATGGTCTAACTGTAATTGATAAGAAATTTCACCAAAACTGATTTAACAGACAGCAACTCTGGCAGGGAAGAAGGATCTGGATGGAGCTAAGTGCCTTTTTCCTTCTATTTCTCTTCTATTTCCTTTCCCTACCCAGATTGATTCTGCCGTCTAGCCTACCTCTCTCCAGGACAAAATAAGAAAGCATGAAAGAACCAGGCAGAGACTTTCTGTATCATGACCTTTTACCCCTGAGAAGCATTAATTATAATATTTCTATGTAGATAGGCATCTGTCACACATGCAAACTCAATATGGTTAACACGGAGTGCACGAAAAGATAGGTTGTATAAAGAACTTTTCTCAAACTGTCACTTTCCAGATGTGCTACACTATAAATTCCATTGATTGTAGTCAGGAAGCCCCTTGTGAAAAAAATGCAGCAATCCTCTTCTTTCTGCACATGACCCAAAAACCAGCCAACCTGTTTAACTTTTTTTTCTGCTGCAGATAGACAGATAACAGTTTCTCTGCCATGTGCAAAACTCAGGCTGATACACCCCTTTTTTCTATACTCTTTCACAAATGCTCCACCAAACCTCCAAAATCTCAAGTTAGGATTGAACAACAAAAGGTGATCCATGCTTAGCAGGTAGACTGGACAGCCATAATTCATATGAAGGGTACCCGCTCAGCCTCAACAGAAGACATGAATGAGTTTTGATAGATGGAAAACTGAGGAGAGAGAGAGAGAGCGTTGTGCACATGCTGCTGGCCATTGAAAGAATAAGTGAGATCTATATCAAAAAAATGGACTATTTGTCCTTTGCTTGCAACATTGCCTTTTTGGCAGCTAATGTACTCAATTAACATTAAGTCCTTCAACTATACCTAAGCATAAGACATAAAAAAATAAGAAGAAAAAGATGAGGAAGTACCTACTTTGTTTAGAATATTATTGACATGTTTCAGGATAAGCAATACTGGAATATTTTTAGTGGATCTCATTCTGTGGCTGAAGTTTTGCCATCCAGTTTACAATTAAGCATATTTATGGGGTTGCAAGAACCAGTGAGTGGAACTTGTTTCTACTCTGTTGGGTAGAAGGTAGACTGGCAGTTTGCATGGAAATTCTGGGCAGGCATCAGGTGAGAGAAAGCTGATAAATCTTGATTAGTTTGATGAAATTATAAGACATACAGCTGAAGGAGGGAGTAGTACATTGCCTTAAGGCATGTCATGTGAAGCGTCCCTGTTTCCTGTGTGTTAAGCTAGACTAATATGTGTATAGAGATTTATTTCATTTATATCCTGTCTTTCTGCCCACAGAGCAATCTAAGACAGCTAACAATACAAAACATAACTAGAGTTAAAATGTCATTGAAACAATTAACCCGGTATGAAAGCTAACTCGGATTACAATGGCATAGCTGGAGAAGAAAGACTTACTTCCTTTTTCTCAGAGTTGTACCAATCATGATATCATATTGACAACATTTATATCAGTTCCATTATGACATGTATGATATCACTTTTTCCATGCCCCTTCCAGATGTCCATGGATGTGAGCCATATAGAAGAAATTCTTCTCGTATATGCCCAACAAACAGACCTCAGAAAGTGAGAGCCTCTGCACCTAACACCCAGGCAAGTTCATTTTGAAATATGGGATCCCACAGAAGATCAGATCCTAAATTGTTGATGGGCTTTAAAGGTTAAAATGAATACTTTGTAGTACTCTGCCAAGGAAAAACTGCCAGGCATTTTTTTTTATGCTTAGCTTATTGCTTAGTAGATCTCACTGCATGGATTGGCACTTGATCAAGTGTGTCATTCACATGGGAGGGTGGAAATTTGGCTCTAAATATTGATCCCTGTAGTGATGTAATGTTCAGCCCAGGTTCTGGGTGATTTTTTCCTCTGCAGTTGTGTTCATTTAACCCAGACATAATCATTTGTAAATTGTGCTTTATAATTTGAGTTCTGTGGACTCAACCAGTTATGATTCATTTAATAAATTGTGATGAGGCAAACTATGGTTTTGCATATTGGGTGACCATAGCCAAAAGAAGACTTTTTGATAAAAATGTAGGAAAGAAATGCTTAAAAATAGGGGTGTGTGGAAACCCCTACGTACTGGCTGCACATTTCTTAATCATGTTGCTTAATACATTAACAACTAGTTTAATAAATCCAGAAACTAGATTTACCATCAGATGGACTATGAAAGCCTATATTCCAGCCTATATGTAGGAAAGAAATGCTTAAAAATAGAAAAAAAAGTCTACTTGCTGGCTACACATATTTTAATGATGCTGTTTTAATAAATTAGAAACTAGTTTAATAAATCCAGAAACTAGATATACCATCAAATGGACTTGATGAAGCTGCTTATATTCAGCAGCTTCAAAGTTACCAGTGACAAGAGGGAAGTGCTGACAATTCGGGAGAAATATTTTTACAGTGGCTGTTCTACATTCATATTCCACACATTCTTAATTCCATGCAGTATATTATGTATTTATTTGTTTTTCTATCAAATTTATATGCCTAGCTCACAAAAATGACTTTGGGTGATGTATAATAAGCATGGGTTTGTAACCCCAATGTTATTAATCTAATGATTATGAACAGTGGATTTGACCCATAGATATAGAAACCTTATTTTACATGAAAAAAGTGGTATTGCCTTTGCCAAATGATGATACTATATCTTGGAGCCATCTTTCTTTGCTGGATGCTTAATTTTTTTCTTGGCTCTGGTTTAATGGAATCCAGACAGTCTGCCATTAGATTTAAGACACCTATAAACATTATGTCCCTTGTTTTTGATCAAAAGTCTTCATCCTATTAAAGTACTACCTGAGGAGCTTCTAGACTAATGGATCAGACCAATCTTTTTTAACATGGCCTCTTTTCCATCTTGGCATAAATTATGGTTCCAAAGTTTAAGCTGATTTCTGCTGCCACTTTCTTCCAAATCAAAGGAAGTCGATTTAAAAAAAAAAACACCAAAAGTCTTGCTTTGTAGCTTATAATGTGCCCCATTGTGTTGAATCCTGTGCTAAAGTAGCCCTTGTGAAGCCAGAGAAGAGGATTTACTTTTTAGGGTAAATGAGAGCGTCCTTCCAGAGCATGGATGCTGTATAACCTAGCAAAGTCTGTTTCTCTCTCTCTCTCTCTTGTTTCCAAATAAATGATTCTCTTTCACATAATCCTAAACCGGTCCTAGATACTCAACCAGTAGAGCAGACTAGGGAGCAATGAGGTCTGACAAGGGGGTTTAAGAAAGGCAAAACGGCAGCTGCAACTGTGTGAAGCACTATCCTTTTTTGTGGGATAATATTAGTAGTATTTAGCCTCTATTCCAGTTCCAAACCATCTTAACCTGTTTGTAAACACATGGGGCAATGTTAGTCTACATTTCTCCTTTATATCTAATTAACCTGAGCTTGTCTCTGAGCTAGAGAAGTGTATTAGTTCAACTACATAAGGTCAAGGCCTGAGACAGTATTTTACTACTTCCTACTTAATGTTGTGATACAGTATTGCCTAACAAGTTGCTCTTAAAAACTAGTTACACATGAAAGAAGCATAAATTCTTGCTTTTACTTGCGGCTTCTGGCAACTTTCTCCATAGCTTTATATAAACAGCAGCGAGGATTAATCATAGGAAAGATCAGTGGACAGACTAGGAAAAGAAAATTTATATTCATATTTGCATGCATTTTTCTTGCACAGAAACCTGGAAGAAAAACATCACATTGTAAGCAAGTCTTTCTTCGCCGGCTTATCTGACATTTTTCTCCCCAGTCAGGCTTACTAGCAGCTTCAATCTTAGTTCTGTTTGTATGTGCTTTGTTGTCTTCTGCCATTGTCTGTAGTCTCAGCTGCTTCTTTTCTTGTTTTTCTTCTTCTTCTTTTTTGGTAGTTCTCACAGTTTCCCACATCTGCAGTTCTGAATCCCATGAGTAATCTTCTGAAGTGCAATACTGAGCAAATCCTCAATTCTGCCTTCAAAAACCGTAACCCAATTGCTAACTATGAGTCCTGAGAGCTTGCACTACTTAGTAATCAATAGGCTCGGCCTATATACTCAGACGTAAACTTCCTTATCTCCCATGGGAAATCAACTCCCCAACCATATATAAATTGCACTGCATGAGACTGACTTTTAATCTAAATTACTGGGGGGGGGGGAAATCACAGGGCATCCTTAAGCAAGGCTTAACACATCACACTAAACATGCTTGGCAATCTCTGCATATTTTCCCTATGTTGGAAATGCAATTCCCAGAATCCCAAGGCAATATGTTCAGTTCTGAGAATTTTGTCCCAACATTGGCAGATCTCAGCTTGTGAAAAGTAGGGCTAAGTCATACTTAACTGATTTCCTGACTAAGTCACAGGAATCCATAATTAGCTGGGTTCATATATCACACTGAGCTATAAACGTAATTGATTCCATTCACAAAACATTCCAAGCCAAAACTAACCCTAGGGGAAGCAGAACATATCTACAATGTTTCTTTGCCTTCTTTGTTCTTCATTTAAATGGTTCAGTTTTGTTCTGGTTTTGAACATTATATACATATCTATTAGAAACTCTGAATATCTGTTTTTTTATAAAATAAAATAAAGGGTATGTGAATTACTCATAAATCACTGTATAAATAGAATGCACTAACATTTCCTAGAGTAACTCGCCTTTTGCAAAAAAGTTCACAAGACAATACTAATATAATATGTATATATATACACTAAAATTGCCTCTCTGTGTAACTGCTTAGAGAAGAGATACAGCAACTTCAGTTTTTACTGTTGTATATCATCTATATGTAGATGGCACCTAGTCAGTGAAACACTTATAAATCTTTCCCTTTAAAATAAACAGGATTTATTAAAAGTGCTGAATACTGGTTGGATCATGCATTCATTTTTATCCAGTATTTACTGATTTACCATTCATGTCTTCATACACTGACTAATGGATTCCAGTAAATTATTATTATTATCCATTCTTGAGCTATACAAATCTAATTCTATTGTATCACTGAGCCAATAGAGTCAAGATGTCAATTTAGAATTGTAAGGAAGTATGTGCAAGGCATATGCTTCAAACTCTAGGTCACTTCACAATAATGAGATGGAGCGATGTTGCTTAAAATGTGATGCTGTTCAACCTAAAAAACAGCTGTCTAATGGCCAAACAGATCACACCACAGCCCCAATCCAGCCATCTCTAAATTAGAATGAATGAGTGCTCTTCTTTTCACTGGAGGTGAGCAATGCCTGTTCCCATCTCTAGGGCTGGCTCTGGAGTTCCTCCAAAAGTAATATAATTCTGAAGGTGACAGGAGGAGAAAACGATTAAACAGAGAGGAATAATCTAAGTGTACTGAATTTAATTTAATTCAGTTTAAGTTTAAATAACATTACACTTAAATAGCATTACAATCCATAAGCAGAGTACAGATTCTTAAAAAAAACATTGTTCTTAAATGATAATAGCTTAAAATAATTAAAAGAAAAAAAACTAAAAAGCACGTTAGGTATCTTCAATTGCTTTCAAAAAATCTTGGACGAGGGATAGGAGTACCAGACATTAGTTTAACCAGAAGATTAAAAGTATTGTGGCCAACTCTAATGGAACAAGGAGGGATTCCATGACCAGAGCATCTGTGTTCTGAGCATTTCCATTTGAGTCACCACACTGCAAATTTCCAGCAGATGCAGCGGGTCTATGATAATTTGCCATAGCCAACTCGCCACGGCCAACTCGCCACAGGACAACTCGTTGCTAGGCAAAAGTTACACAAATAACAAAGAAATGGTGGAATAGAACATTAAAGAAAGGATGCAAAAGAAGGGACAGAATGAAATGTAATCAACAAAAATTAAAATAATTCTTTATTTATTTTAAATAATTAAATAGAATAGTTAAATTGTTCCACAGTGAGTTGTCCCATGGCAAGTTGGCTGTGGCGAGTTGTCCTGCTGCAAGTTGGCCATGGTGAGTTGGCTGTGGCGAGTTGGCCATGGTGAGTTGGCCACAACAAGTTGGCTGTGGCAAGTTGTCCCATTCCCGATGCAGCAGCCTTAAGAGAGCATCTTTACTAGATCTTAGCCAGCAAATAATTACATGTAGGAGCAGGTGGGGTGTGATGGAGTGTAGTAGGCTAGATTCCCAGGAGGAAGGGAGTGCCTTCCAGAGGAATAAGAGACAACTCAATCCAGATATTTTATGTTGGGAGAAAGATGTTCAAGACAACCCCTCCCTAATAGTTCTCAGAGTATATGGTAGGTTCAGATAGTAGAGCGGTTAGTCTGGCAAAATTCTGTCTGTAGGTGTAGAAACAATAAAGAACTCCACCATGTGTCA
Organism: Azemiops feae; assembly: GCA_023970755.1. Lineage (NCBI taxonomy): Eukaryota > Metazoa > Chordata > Lepidosauria > Squamata > Viperidae > Azemiops > Azemiops feae. Next base: position 5,401,403 of record JALGBA010000012.1, on the reverse strand, counting down.
TTCTTGGGTTTGAGGCCCAACATGGGTGCCTATATAGAGTTTGTGCAGTTTAGAGCTTGGTATGGTATTACAATTAGCTGAATTCTCCGTAACAAGAAAGCAAAACGACAGAAAGACAAGTGTTCTGAATGTAAGTAATCAGTCTCATCAGCAGAACGGCTTGGACAGAGGGTGGGTTGGATACAAGCAGGATAATGGGTTTCCAGTTTCTTGTCAATTGCATTGGAAGAAAAACTCAGGGCCACCCAAGGTCATAGAAGAGCCTGCAAGCTGTGCTATCTGATATCCTTGTTTTTAAATCTGCATTTCTGTTCCATCTTTATTTCAAAATTCCTGGTCTTTTTCATTCCCCCTGTTTTTCATTCAGTGGGTCTCACTCCCTGCTCTGGTGATCATCATTATGATACGGCCTCAGCTTTTCCCTCTTCCTACTGATGTTACTTTGACAAGAATCTCTCAAATCTCTCAAAGCAGCAAAAGCTTGTAAGCCTTTTGAAAATTAATTTAGCTAATTGTTCCAGCTTTGCCAATAGTATATGAAATCAATAAACATGTGAGTGGTAGAGGGCCAGGAAAATACTGCCTGGGTGGTCATAGGAATATATATACTGAACAAACGTAGACTTATATACTGCTTCACAGTGCTTTACAGCCCTCTCTAAGCGGTTTACAGAGTCAGCATATTGCTCCCAACACTGTGGTCCTCATTTTACCGACCTCAGAAGGATGGAAGGCTGAGTCAACTTGAGCTGGTCAGGATCGAACTTCTGGTGTGTGAACAGAGTTAGCCTGTAATATTGCATTCTAATCACTGCGCCACCACGGCTCAGGAGGTTCTTTCCAGAATTTTGGAAATGAAATGTACAGGAGAGGAAAGATTTTTAGTACCTACTACAGACCCAGTCTGAATCAGGACCGCACATTCTATAGTAAGGAAGAACAAGGAAACGGCTCAGTTGCATGTTGGGCATGTAACCTATCTGGGAATTCTGGAAGACGTAACCCAGGCCTTTTGCAGGACAGTTGGTTAGGAAAGGCTGTTCTTCAGCTTGATCTAGTTTAGAGCTGTTGGGCTTCTTCCTGGCCTTTAATTCATTTTCAATCTCTTTCCAATATTTGGATACAGCGCTCAAACACATGATGGTAGAAATGTGTGGGATTAGTCAGAAGCAAGTAGCCTTTATGACCACAATTAGGACCAGAATTTTGCTTGCTAAGTGATGTGGTCAGTAACTGAGTCATTCATGTGACTGGACCTGATTTTACAACCATTTTTACCATGGTCATTAAGCAAATCCAGCTTCCCCAATTGACTTTCCTGGTCAGAAACTGACCAGGAAGGTTGCTGATTATGATCATATGACTGCAAGATGCTGCTGCAGTCCTTGTAAATGCAAACTGGTTGCCAAGTATCCAAGCTGCAATCACATGGGGGTGGTGTGATGGTCTTAACTTTGAGGATGGATCATAAGGCAGTCTTAACTTTGAACTATCGTTAAATGAACTGTTGTAAGTTGAGGACTACCTGTAAAGAGGAAACAGGCATGTAAGCAGAGAGGACAAAAAGCCTGGAATCTTGTCTACAAGGTTCCTTACAGGAGTAAATAAGACGGAAGCAAATTGTTAAGAGAAGAAAGGAAGAAAATGTCACCTGAACCAGACAAAGGAAGCTGTGCCTGAACACATGAAACGGGGTCCGCATCCCATTCCAGCTGGTCAATAAAGCAAGAATCCTTGGGGACAAAAAGAGGTCCACAAGCCCACCCACTCCTTGAGAATTATTTTGGAATCAAAGTTGGCAGTTTCCATCCCTCTTAGCTAATGCCTGGCAGCCTAGTTGAAAAGGACGTAGGTAAGCATAAATGAGTGTACATACGTGTGAGAAAGAGTGAGTGTACCTTGTAACCAGTAAAGTTTTGCTATTTCTTTAAATTCACCAGGTCTCTGTGTATTCCAAAGAACCTGATTTGCCTTAGTGTTTGGTTGAAACAGATTTGTATTTGTCCCTAGTTATTTCCCAGCTGTTGACTGGGGGTGTGTATCTTGTCCGCTCTCGCTGCACCCATTTGGAGAAAGCAAGGGGAGGATTTACAAGATCTGTGTGTCTGACAGGGTGTGAATGAGGGACAATAAACTGAATTTGGGAGCACATGTAACATAAGAACTTAAATTGTATTCACAATCTGTTCTGTAAAGCACATTTCTGAGGCCACATTAACAACTTGTGCTGGCAACTTGAGAATTGGATGTCATTGATTCTGCAAAACATCTCCATAAAATGTAATCTGAATCAGGGATCCATCCATCACTAGAAGATGTTTTTATTAAAATCAAAGATTTGGATCACAATCAAGGCTTTACTGAAGAGATTGATTTCTCAGTGAAATTCAAGTTTAGATGGTGGCTAGAAAAGGGATCAGGCCATTTTCACTGATAGCTTCTCCCCATGGAATTCCCAAAGTTTGTCCAGATGGATGGGAGGCCTTTGAAAATACAGTGATAGAAGCAAAATCGGTGATAGCCATATTTTTCCCATATTGCACAGAGGGAAAAAGAAGCTTACAATAAATATTTTCTAAGTACTGAAAGCACAATACTACTATGTTCATATCTGAAAGTTTGGCATAGAGTGTGTGTTTAGTACATGCATTAAACCTTGAATTAAAGATCCATGTTCAGTTTCCATTGCTTGAATGCTATATCTATACAGTTTCTTTGGGAACTAAAAACATGTTAAGGTATGTTATTCAACTATAGGGATATTAGATGAAGAGATACAGTTAGTCGACACCCCACACATGCTGAAGCTATAGAATACACAGTGCTAACAATGAGCATAGAGAAGGGCCATGGCTGCACAGATATTCTGTTGGACTAATAATATGTGTACTATGTGTTTCAGAATGGTTCCTCCCCCTCCTATTAACAAACCCCATGTCTGCCTATCCACTACACTCATCATGAGCAGCATGGTGCTGATGGATGCTTATCTGGTGGAACAGAACCAGGGTTCGAGGAAATTGGCTATTTGCATCATGGTCTCAGTTGGAGACATCTGCTTCCTGGTGGTGCTCAGGTATGTCGCTGTTTGGGTTGGGGCTGAAGTGAGGACTGCTAAGCGAGGCTATGCCATGATCCTTTGGTTCCTGTATGTCTTCGTGCTGGAAATCAAAGTTTACTTCATTTATCAGAACTATAAGGCTGACAGGAAAAGTTTGGACCTCATGGCCCGCAAAGCATTGACCCTTCTGCTGTCAATCTGCATCCCAGCCCTCTATGTGCTTTTGGTGGCTACAGAGCATATGGAGTATGTCAGGACGTTCAAGAAAAAGGAGGATCTTCGCAATCGTCTCTTCTGGGTCATTGTCGACATGCTGGATGTGCTGGACATTCAGGCCAATCTCTGGGAGCCTCAGAAGAAAGGGTTACCTATCTGGGCCGAAGGCCTGATGTTCTTCTACTGCTATATCCTCCTCTTGATTCTGCCTTGTGTGTCACTGTGTGAAATTAGTATGCAAGGAATCAGCATCGTGCCGCACCGCATGATGCTGTACCCAATTCTGAGCATGCTTACAATCAATATCACCACAATCTTCATCAGGGGAAGTAATATGTTGTTCTTCCGGGACATTCGTGTCTCTGGTATCTTCATGGGGAAGAACGTGCTGGCCATTGTTCTTAAGGTCTGCATGTTTGTGCAGTACAAGAAACATTTGTATCACGCAGCAGCAGGACATGGCACAGTAGACCCACAACATAATGTTTCTTCCCAACCACAGCCTGTTATGCATCTACTAAAGCCCCAGAACCAGATTCCCTGCCCTGAGGAATTGGCCCAGGAAAATACATGACATGCTGTGCATCCACATGTCTTGTGGCAAGGAACATCTTATGTCTATGATCATTAAGATCAAAAGCAAAGAGGAACCAAAAGTATCAGGCCCCACCAAGCCAGTGCTGGTCCATCTTGAAAGTTTACCAGTGAGTGCTCCCTCCCCTTCCTTTCTTACACAGATGTACTGCTAACAGTGACCTCAGTTGAAATAAGGTCATTTCAGGAATGATCCAGAACAAAACCCAGCCCTACTGCCAAGGAGCAAGCTAGCAAGAAACTGGTGGGAGATCTCTGGGAAAGTATGAGCCACTGAATCAATTATCTGCCAGTGGACAGGAGTCAGCAGCAAGTTATTAATTCCCTCCTGTGCCTTTCCTGTAGTCAATCATTCTGTAATGAAAGCTGTTTGGGCATGTGGCCAACTCTGTTGCATAGAATACATCTGTGAATATGAGGAAAGCATCTTTTCACCTACAGGGCACATAACATTTGAAATGTGACCTTCCTTTCTGGGATGGTTGAAAGACTTGACATCTGTGCCTGCCTGCCTATTTAATTTTCTGGGGGTGGGATGCTCAGGTATGTGGTGGTTCCAGGGCCATGTTCTCTTTCCTGTGGAAACATGCTGGCTTGTGATCCTTTTCCCATGCTTCTTTTTCATGGATATTTTTCTCTTTCAATAAAATGAAGACCAAGCTTGAAGGTTTGTCCCATTTCCCTGTGCAGATGCCTTGCAACATCTTTCAGTGATCAGGTTAATGTTTGTGCTTGATATTATCTTGAAGGATAAGAAGGTTACAAGTAATTGCAGGAAACCAAGAGGAGAGAAAGACACAAAACACTACCCACTTCGTTTCTCAGGTCCCATGTTGTTAAATCTCCTCTTAAAATCCACCTAACGTACGGTTTCAAACTATACATTGAAATTTGTTGGGATTGGCATTGAAAATATTTTCTTAGTGGATCATGGAGCTGCAGGTGCAGCTATACGTGTCAAGCAATATTGTCACCCTGACGGTAATTGTGCAGAGACAGCTCTAGATGTGTCAGACAGGAAGAATAAACATAGAATTTTTAGAGTGATCTCCTTGTCCAGATGCAAGAGTATTCAGTTTTATTGCATCCATGGGGAAGTGGATGACAGACCTTCTCACTTTTGTGTTGTATCAGGCTCCTATAGAATTTTACATACAAGACAGATTCTCTGAATATTTAGGGTTTTAAAGATTAACTATAACAAAAATCCATAACAGGCCTTATTCTCCATTATAGACTACTAATAACTTCCTACCTGCCTCCAGGCCAGGAATTCTTTTAATTGTGCAATAGGAAAGAATGTTGACAGATAACACCTTGCTCCCTTGTCTACAGGGTGAGCTGCCTTTATTCAAATGACCTTTCCACAAAGATTTAAGGACTCACCTTGTCCATTAGTGACAACGTTTGTTTTACAAAGGTCTAAACACCCAGAAGAATGCTCTGTGGTAGCCCCATCACATGGTGGGGGAAAGTGGGGAAATGATAAGCAGGCAGGTCCAAACTCAAGAGCTCACACCTTCTCTGGGGCACCTAGGACAACTCGCCACAATCATCTCGCTGCAGCCATCTCACCCTGTCCAACTTGCCATGGCCATCTTGCCGTGACTAAGCCAGCATGGCCATCTTGCTGAGGCCATTTTGCCACAACCAAGTCTCTGTGGGACAACTCACAGTGGCCAACTCACTGTGAAACAACTCACCACGGGACAATCCACGTGGGATAACTCAATGTGATAAATGTTATCCGCCACTGTTTTTCTACATTATTTCCATTTTTGTCAGTGGCAATGATGTCGAAGAAACAGTGGCGGATATTTATCATGTTGAGTTATCCCACATTGAATTGTCCCATGATGAATTGTCCTGCAGCATGTTGGCTACCGCAAGTTGTCCTGTGGCGAGAGGGCCATGGCAAGATGGCCACGCCGGGTTGACCATGATGAATTGTCCTGTTCTCTGGGGCACATCTTTATCTTCTTCCAAGCTCTCCCTACACTGTTTCTCTCCCTCACTAATAGACTGCCAGAAAACTTGTGTAGCCCTTCGGAAATGTGTACTTTCTGCCAAATGAAAGCTTTCTGCAGAAATTAAAGTTGTCAAGCTGCTTTTGTTTTTATAATACAAAGCTGAGAAAAGACTGAGAACAACAGCTGCTTCCTGCTCTGGGGAAGAGCCTTTCTCTTCCTTAAGTAAAGCGAGAACATGAACAGTGTTGTTTGTTAATTACCTGGATTTAAATATACCACAAGAGAAGTTAAAGCATTGAAAAAAAACATTTTGGGTAAGGTAAAGTCTCCAACTTTATAGCATCACATTCCTCTAAAATCATGAATTATCTAATTATTATCTACCCTCCTGAATATTACTCTGACAGGCTCCTTTTCGGTGTGTGTGCAAGCCAGCCTTTAAGACCTAAAGCTGAATCACAGTTAAAATACACTCCAGGATCCGGGGTATCATTTGACAGACATTGTGCAAGCGCCATTGAAAGAGAGCTCCAATCTACTCAGCATCAGCAGACCAATGAAGGCCGCCTGTGTCCAGATAGAGTGGTGCAAATGCAGTTCCCCTCAAATATCTCATGAATGTCCAGGAAGGGATGCCTTCTAGTACCTACATTTTAGGAACCCCTGGACTAAGAAGTAAGAGGGGATTAATTATCTTTATTTTTTGTTCATTTAAGCCAAAAGAGAGGGAGAGAACATTGAAAGATACTTGATTGTTTTTTTGTAAGGTAACATTTGGACACGTATTTCCACTGCTACCGTTTTAGAAGGTCAACCTGCACTATAGGTAGATTAAATAAAGAGAGAGAGCAAACTAAAGGACCGTCTATCCTTCTTGATTTCTTCAGTGGAATTATTAGTGCAGTCTAGCCATTCCTCTTCAAGAAAAAGTCCAGCAGACTTTTATAAAATCATGTGCAGCTTACAGTTAGACACGAGAAACTTACTTTGCTGCTGCTAAGAGGCTTTCTGTGCAGAAACACCCTCCGTGATTTGCAGCTTACTCTTAAGAAACTCCCACTGGGGCTAGTGGCATTTACTCCCACATATGTAGCTCATAGGATTTGTAGTCAGAAGTTTAATTAACTGGAATACAGCTCATTCTCGTTCTTTATAATTACAAATCTTTACTCAGTTTTTTAATTGGTTTGGAACCATTTTCAGTGTCACATGCCAAAACCAGAAATTATAAATAAAAAGAAAATTCAGAGACTATATGTAAATTCTCCTGGAGAAAAAGTTGGTGTTTTTAATAAATACCTAGGTACAAATGATCACTTAATTAGAAAACTGCATCTAGGAGATCTAGTTTATGAAAACAGAACTCTTAGATTTTTCCATTAACTTTTTTTGTGTGTGTATGTGTTTTCTCCAAACACAAAATTTCCTTCAGAGGAAATTTTGAACTGGCCAGCCAAAATCTGCAGTGTTCCTCTCCTCATTTTTTGGATTCATATTATAAGTTGTAACTTTATTATTTCTGCCTTTAATTAAATTACATTGGAAAGAAAGAAAAATAGTAACATCTTAAAAATGGGTAAAGTAAAAAGTGAAAAGTAAATTTATCATCTGGATTGTGGAGCTCCAAAGACTATTAGATGGCAACAGAGACTAAAATTTGCTGCATCTAGTAATTTTCTAGAGCAGCGGTTGTCAACTAGTGTGCCACAACACATTTTTGTTCCACAAAAGGTCCACAAGTATTCAGTTGTTTCATCAGCTGTATGTCCCACCTGTAAGATGTATGCCATGAGATAAAAAAAGTTGAAAACCATAATTAACCATGCCAAGGTAGTGTCTTAACAGGTGTCAAGATATTTATGAAACGTTCATCTGCCCGACAATGCTGGATGGCTCACAATCAAAAGAAATCACAATTACATTGATAAAGATTTTAAGAGCAACAGACCACTCAGAATGAAGTAGACTGAGGGTCCCATTCTGGGTAAAGAGCCTGGGTAAAAAGCCAGATCTTCAAGATTCTTCTGAACAACAGCAGAGTGGGGAACATCCATGTCTCGGGGGAGCCTAGTTGCAGGTGCTGCTACAGAGATGGCATGTTGGATGACATTGGTAATCAAAATAACCCAATACCAACCCTTCAAGATTGAAGTGGCCAGGCAGATGCAATGGGAGACGAAGCAACAAGGGTCACCAAGATCCAATTATCAGGCTCTGAGGGTAGACACCAAGGACTAGACAATGGTACTGCTTTCCAGCAGCAGGCCCAGTGTCCCCAAGTTTGACCCATTTCAGATTTCTGCCATATCACCCTCTGCCCCTCAGCCTGCCCCAGGGCTTCCTTCCCAGGCTCACATACACATGTCCAACCTCTCTCTCTCCCTCTCCCCCTCTCTTTCACACGCACGCACGCGCACACACACACAAAGAGAGAGATATTACAAGACAATCCACCTTGTCCCAACCAGGAACTTGGTCACCTCTGTTATGAGTAATTAAATACTGTAAGGCTGCAAAGAACCTTGGGATCGTGTTAGAACCCTTGCTGTGAAGTTAATCCTGAAAGCTTGAGAAAGCTATCAAGGTCTTTGGAAACAAAGTAATTAAGAAAATGGCAAGTATCCTCAGTGTTTTTTTGAGTTAGATATCATAACATCACACCGAAAAAAATGGTTTTGCGTTTATGACTCATGCCTTTGAGGAATTAGTAAATCCTGATCATGAAAAACGTATTGCTGCACACTGCCTACTATTTATATTGGACTTCTATTGGATGCAAAGAAAAGTTAATTTTGTACTTTGGCCCCTTTTGTGCAAGAAACATCCATTTTGAGAAAATGCATTTTGAATATTAAAACATTACTTTTCCTAAGGCAATTGTCCTTCCATATTTCTTGAGTAAGATACTCTTTTTGGGTGATTTCTGAAGGGCGTCAAATATAGCTTGTGAAAGTAAAATGTGGATTTTTATCAAAACCAGATCATTGGTCCAGATTTCTCTATTTTGATATCTTTCAGATCCCATCATCTACAATCAGCATGGCTTATGGCTAATGTTATAATGGCTAATGATATAATGTTTACAAATAATATCTCCTAGTTAATTTGGAAGATTGGGAAAGTCATGTTAGTGTCATTGATTCCAATGGTCTCCGCCATGAGAGACAGGGTCTCCATATCTTAGGTAAAACCTCTTGCAGGCCCGTTTCCTGTTTGCCAGGTTCTTTTTTAGATTGGGAACAAAGACAGATGCTCCCAGATGCAGGTGTTCCACCATGGATGGAATATCTGCTCGTTGGACCATGGATATACTAAATGTTCATATCTGCTGCAACTGTTTAATCTCAATCTTTCTTCTTTTATCATAACAATGTAGCATTTTAAAATTCATACAAGTACTGCATAAATTTCCAACTTGAGAAATTGCATTATAAATGTTTAATGGCTAAGATCTCAGAAGATCGTCAAACTCATGAAATATTGGCATCTCCATTTGTATGTGACAGAATTTTGTCACACTTGGCAATCTTACAAGTCTGGATTTTTTATTTTGGCACCTGCACCAGGGACCCCTGACATATCCTCATGGACTACTAATAATATTGGGATTTCAGGCTGGGTTCAATTGGCTTAGCCTATTGCATAAACTTAGTCGTTGGATGTTTACTGTAAATTTAATAAACAAAATAGAGTGTGCAAACAAAAAAAAAGGAAATGATTGATGCAGATTCTTATTTCTTTTTATTTGACAGGTAGTCCCAAATTTTATGGATTGCTGCCAGTAACTAGTGCCAATGAACCTAAATCTAATCTGCAACATATCCCTTTCTCCTTTTGCAATTAACACTGAGAGTATAACTCAGAGGTTCCTAGGACTCCAGAAGAATTCCTGAATGATACACTTGATGCAATATATGCTCCATAGAAGTACAAATGACTCATTCCAGTCATCTCAGCTTAGTATGTTAACGTAAGGCTGGGGGGATGGGTGGACAACCGAGGTGTCTCCAGAAATTACAGCTCTCTTGTTTGCTGCTGTGGCCAATGGGAACTGAAGTCCAAAACTTCTGGAGGACATCCAGTTGTCTACTTTTGGCTAGAACTTATTGTCATTGGCTCTATTTAGTGAACAGCTGCTAGAGCTTAACTGTTCATTGGTCTGGTAAACACACAAACATGAATCAACATTCATGCAAATTATCTTCTCTTCCCTCTGGTATAACATTTACATTTCAGTCAATGATTTTTTTCAATACTAAATGTATCTCACGTATATTATAAAAAGACATTTATTTATTTATCAAATTTTTAAAACTACCCATCTCCCACACGGAAGGTAGCAATTCCTTTCAAAACATTTTAAGAGCACCTCACTGGAAATAATCTTTTTTATTGGTTTACTCTTCAGTCTCTTTCTGCTCCCAAGTCTAAATTATGCCACACTGTTTATCTCAGCGTGACAAATCCAGAGTACAGCATGCATATTGGCTTCTCTCAAAGAAACCCTCATGTTTATAGCTGCCATCTTGAATCCCTCTCCTACCAGAGGGGCCCAGAAAATTACCCTCCTCCCTTCTAGTGATACCACTGGGCCTCCTGCAGCCCTCTGGAAGATTGGGAGGGAGTTTCAGCTCTCCGCTCCTCAAATTGCCTCTATGCTCAAAGGGTAATATATCATTTCCATTGGTAAAGAAGTCATTCTCTCACCAGCAATACTTTGCAGAGCTTTCTGACCTGTGTTTGTCCAGAGCATGTGCCATTGATGTTTGGATGTGTGTGTGTTGTGTTACTGACAATTTGTTAATGAGTGTCAGAAAATCTTGCACACAGATCTCAATGACAGACTGCAAAGTTGGTAATCCAGACTTCTCCTCAGGTGGCTATTAAATATTTGGGGGCTTCTGAAACCCCTTTCTCCAGATTTGTGGAAATTTAGCACCGTGATTTCTATCCAATAATCCATTGTAAATCTTAAAATAGGTTTAACGTGTTAGACCTCTTCCAAAGTACCCCCTCAAAATAGACAAAAAGGAGCTCCACATATCTCCATTATTATTCTACCCACAGAAGACCCAGATGTTAAAGACTTATCAGCTGCCAGGAAAAGTTGACCTCCGTACCCTACTGAAACTCTTAACACCCCTGGTTTCAGTTTGCAGGGAGCAAACTTGAAAGGAACACCTGTACCATTGAGTCCTTGTGTTCTCTGAGTTTGGGGGTTTGCTTGCAGACATTTCATTATCAACTAAATAACTGGTGCACAGGGCACTGATGACGTTATCTAGTTAGGTAATGAAATGTCTGCAGACAAATAACCACGCTCAGCAGCAAAGACTCCACAGTTCACCTCTGAGGTACAGATATTCTCTTCTATTGACACCAATAGTAGTCAAGACAAAAAACCAAAAAGCTGCTTCTTTACTAGTTTCACCCCCATCTTTTACAAAAAAAACCCCAAGCTTTTCAACAGAACCCCCTAACAGGCTGCTCCAGTCCCTGTTTCTCAACTATTCTATTTCAGCTCTTATACAGGCTCCTTTTTCAATCCTCCCTTGCTAGCTAAGGATCACACTGCATTAAAGGTAAATTAAGAAGAGGCACACAAAAGGATACAGATGCCGGGGACAGTAACAGGCCTAGAACTGACTCTGGTCACCACTGCAAACTCTTCCTTTAGATATAATGTAGGTATTAGGTCAGCTTTCTCCAATGTGGATCAAAGGGATACAATCACCAGAATTTATCGCCAATTGTGGCAGAAGTGAAAAATACCAGGATATGGACAGCTGCACTGGATAGCATGCCACTGAGAAGCAGCTCACTCTGGAGATGTAATATTACAACTAAAATGCAGAAAGGTGATATTGGATAAGCCCAATGTGTGGGGACAAGTGAAATCATGCTATGAGGCAATTAAGGTGTACATTTCTGTGGCTGGAACATAAACCTCTAGGAACTGTCATTGTAAAAACACCATCCTGTGCTGGTCAAGGATGCTGTCATCCGAACTCCTCTTCATTCACTTGCTGCATGCCAATGAGAAGCAATGCACCGAAGCCAACAAAGGTTACAGGCAAGTCCTCACTGTCTTCCTGCACGAATTAGTCAAACCAGCAACGTAAGAGGAAGATGCCAAACCCCATCCAGATCATCCAAACTGATGTGTCTTGCCAGCATTCCACCAACCTTTTAATAAAACTTTGCATTCAGAGAGGTGTAGCTCCTCATGTTTCATCCCAATAAAGTCAAGTAATATTTCTTTAAACTAGTGTCAGGCAACTGAAGTGAAGTGAATATAGAAAGCTTAAATTTAAGCCTTTTTAATAGAGCTATGGATCAAGCGGCATCCACCAGCAAGTGTACACATGCCCTGTCAGCTCCATGGGAGAAACCAGGTCAGAATCATGAAACGAGCTAGTTCTACTTTATTTTAAAACTACATTGACAGAATTTTGCAAGTATGAAAGTACGATTCTGTCCCCCTGCCTCCTTTACAGCCTGAAAAAAGGATCTCTTCAGGCCCCTTGCCCCACCTACTGTCCAGTTGCTGTCTGTTATCTGACCATTCACTTGGCAGTGTCTCTGCTCAGTCTCCCAAGGTGTTTCCACATACTGTTGCATGTCCCAAGGCCAGATGTTGTGAAGCCTAAACTCCAGTGGCACCGTTCTGCAAAACATAGCAAAGCACTTGAACTTTTCTCAAGACTGGCAAGAAAGCGAATCTGCCATCTGTTATGCCAAGGGTCATAGATTCAATCAGGGGGTTGGCTTGGAAATTACATGGTGAAAATAGAAGCATGAGACCTACTCCCAAAGAAATATCTTTGGTGTAAACTGACATCTCTGATGAATTTCTGATTGCTCAGCCCCTCTCGCTAATACTTGCATTGGGAAAGAAGAATTGGGTTCTCCTAGAACACAGCAGGAGACAGAATGGCCCGGAGAATGCTTGTTTTCATTATGAAAGCTCAGTGTAGGCACATCCATTTGTCAGTTTAGAAACACTTCTTTGTTTAAGAGACCGACTGTTTCACAGTTTCCTCATCATGTGCTTGTAAGAGTTGCACAGAAGCCAATATTTTATCTTCTGCTCCCTTTTCCTATTACAGAGTGTGATGGACTTGAAGCTATTCATGATGGAACTCTTCCTTATCCAACCCAGTTTACAATGCTTATTGGGACTGAAGGTCTCTCCAAACACACACTTAGCTAACTCTGTGTGTATGTGTGTGTCTGTCTGTGAGTGCATAAGTATGTATGTATGTGTATACACACACAAAATTAATATAAAAAGCTCGTGGATGAAACTGGAAAGGAGATAATTAAGAGTGGGTTCCTAAATGCAGGTTCTAAAATATTTTATTTTAGAATAACCTTTCAGGTATTGGATGCCTAACTCCCATTAGTTATGTGAAATATTATTTAAGAACAACAAAAGCAAGGACAGGAAGAAATTAATTTGATTTGCACTGATAATTTAAAAACTGTCAGAAGAAAGTTTGTGAAAAATATATGAATAAGAATTTACAAAAATAATTGAAAATGGCTTGCAAAATTGCATCCATTGAAAGCATCTATACAAATTCTCATATTATTTAAAATGGCAACCTGTTGCAGAAATGTACAAAATAAAGTCCAAGTTAGAAAAATGAGACATAACAAATACTTACAGCTTCCTAATCGAAGGGCTGTTGATTCCTTTGACTATCTTGGAATATCTATCCACCACTTGATTTCCTGACTCTCCAAGAAGAGGCAATGTCTTCTGTAAAAAGCTGCAAGCTTTAATGGATAGATTCATTAACTATAGCTTCAGTAATGGATATAGGCATTTTAAAAAGATAAATTGCTGCACAAGATAAGGGCACAGTTGCTGATCTGGAGGGAAAAGGTTATTTGATACTAACTCTGACAAAGAATGAAAGCATTAAATATGTCTAATATCTGAATGTGGAGGCATTTGTTAATTAAATTGTAAAACCTGTTTCTTTTTGTATTACAAAATGGCATCATTTGTCCATTTTATTGAAAGATAATTGAATGATTCAATGGCTCAGTGAACAGACTGATATATTTTTTTAAAAAAATGGCATAGCTTTAAGGCTTGCCCCTGCACAAAGATTTGGGGTTCATTTACACTCTAACCACACACTTTAATACTGGATTAATTGTTGTTTTCTGATAGTATTTCTTGCTTGCCTCACTGAATTTCAATTTCCAGGGTTTCTTGATGGCAGTGGTAGGAAATTACATAGTTAGGCTTCAATTCTAGCTGCAAATACCAGGAGTCAGGCTTTTGCTGCCACCCTTGACAATCACAGAATGAAAGCACATCCACTTTCATGAGATGCACAGATGGCTCGTATTTGTTTCTCCCTTCAACCTCTGCTGTGTATACAACACATACACAGAACTTTTTGTGGCCTGTGCAACCTATAGCAATAGAACTCCTGGAGCTGTTGGCCTAATTTCACAGATTCCTTGGCCTAACTTCAAAAGTCCTCTGCAACAATCTGTTCAGACTTCTGGCAATCATGGCTTGTCCTGCTTGCAGTAACCTACTGGGTGGGAAGGAAGAGAAAAGGGAGAAAAAGGGAAAGAGATGGCAGAGAGAATGTGTAAAAGAAAGGAAAGAGAGTTTTCCTACCATGCTATGAAATCCTGTCTCACTATCATACTGTCTCTTATTCAAGGTAAATTCTGTGAGGTTTTTTTTATTATTATCAACCTTCTTCACCTTTTCAGAATTGCCTCAATTCATATTTTAATTTGGCCTGCCAGTTTCCATTTATCAGTGATCTTAACCCTTTTGCAGGATCTGAAACTTCTAAATGAGGCACTGGAAGCTGGACCTCAGTTCCTGTACACTGCCGTGTAAAATGCAGGCTTATAAATGCAAGAGCATGAGAAGCTGTCAATTGACCATGTCACACTGCAGCAGCTGAGCGATATTTTGATGTTCACTACATAGAGCATTGTAGGGGTGTTTTCAGGGAGGAGGATGACATCAATCAAATGAACAAAACATGCACTTGGCTTTAAAAATCAGTAGAAGACGGATGACATTTAGAATAAACAGGAATGAAAGGTGAAGTGTAATGTTTGACAGCAGGCAATTTGTGAATGGTTGGGCAGTAGTCTCTGGTTTGAGATTCTAACTATCTAGGCATGTACATCCTAAAAGAATGTATTAGGATGACACTGGTGGTCTACCCCAGAATCTATTCTGCATACTGTGTCTTCTTCCTAGGAGACTTTTGCCACTCCCTGTTGTATTGGCACAAAAAGGGATCCCTGTGAAATCACTGCTGTAAAACCGCTGCTGGCTCCCTTCCAGAGAACAGGGCAAAGAGCTGCCTGCAGACACGAGTCAGCTGACAGGCAAAACAATTTATGGAGTACTCTCTCCCTTGTATGGCCAGGGTTAATGCACAATGGTAAATTACTGCAGGTGCTTGATGCTACCAGTTCTCTTTAATGACTGGCTGTACAGAAACATGGTCACTCCAATGCAGTCCAGGTTCCTCCAGCACAGGACAGCCTCTGGCACTCCTTTTGGCTCTGCAGAGTCCTGGCCTACCTTCTAGACAATGGAGTAGACTTGGTACCTTTGAGTGATGAGGAATGAGAAGAGATTGAAATCAAGACCCAAGGCAAGTATTGGAATTGGGAAACTAAGGAAGATTGGAGTTGATGGTTCCCTGATTGGGAGACCCAGATGTTTGGGCTCTGCATGGGAAGGATAGGGGGCAAATGAAACCAAGGACTGATGATCCTACTTTAAACAATTGGCACCAGAAAGGACGTACTTAAACTCTACAGTATTGAGATCCACCATTCCCCCCATCTTTTGTGGCACAGAAATATATATATATATACAGTAGGAAAATCAGAGGCAGAATAGCATAAGACTATATTTTATATTAGAAATAAACAGAAAAGCTTAGTGTTAACAAGCAGCATCACAAATGTGAGGGAAATTCACTAGTTAAATCTTGTCAGCTGCACACACATATGTCCAATCAAAGCTCAATTCCAAATGCTGTAATCAGAATATCCTTCTCTTGTGGGGGGGGGGGGAATCTGAATGGCTACTTTCCTAGTTCCCTGAAAAAGGGAGTGGAACCTGTGTGACAATATCACTTTAAAAGGACAAATTCCCAACAAGGCTGCAAGGAATAAGATAGATCCTCTTCAGGGTATGTTCAAATAAGGTGCTAACACAGACATCAGCAGAACCTCAGGCTGTTAAAATCTAGAAGAACATCTGCCAGATAATTTCAATGGCCTGTGTTATATTCTGAGAAAATATGCACATCTACAAAAATAAGAGATGGATGGTGAGAACTATTGGATCAAAGACAGAGTTATTTATGAGATCCCATGTGCATCTATATGGATAACTGCAAGGTATGTTTCTTTCTGGCCAGCATAGAATACTTAACTCCTGTACAGGCAGAACTTTTAAAGTAGTATCAGCTACCACGAATGTGTTACTGTCAAGTACTTCTGAGCCACTTGTACTTAAACTACCACAATTAGACCAGAAAGGTTAACTGCTCTCAGCTGAATTAATGTGCACCCTAAAGTATACTTACTGGTCTGAAAGACACATAATTCTTTTTGGCATTGTAACTGTTCTCAGGAAGTTTTCCAAAACAATGGCATTGACTTAAATAATGCTACCCAACTTTACAGTGTTTTAAAGATTATTGAGTTGATTTCTGTTTTGACATTCCTGCATTGCACTGTATCTCCCAGTTATCCCCACATTTTTTTGACTTGCTGGCTGGAGATAAGCTTGCAGATCATCATAATCATCATACCCTAGTGCAGTATTACTTAGATGAGGTTGTGGGGCTTATCTGCTCTGGGGAAGATGACAGCTATGCCAGAGGTTTAATCATACTGGACAGGTCTCATCAAAGGAGCCAGATGAAGAATGTCTTTATCGTAAACAATATGGTGAGACATAATTTTGGAAATCTATTGGATCAGTTATTGCCCAAGTCAACAAGGATCACACTAGGGGTTGGAGTTCCTGGACATCTGATGGTAAGTAGGCCACAGGATTCAGGACAGTTGCCAGAGCAGCTGGGGCCAGCAGCTGTACATCTACTTTAAGAAAAGTTGTCTATAGAGATTTTCAGTCATCCAGGTCATAGTTATGGTGGGGAATGGAAAGATTTATACTCCTTGCAGACAGCTGTTCATTTGCATTCTTTTAGAGAGTCATTATCTGTGTCTTCAGGGTCACCTGAGTAGTGCAAATGGGTGTGGAGTCTTCTTGGAACTGTTGAAAGGACTGTGTTGTAGACTGGAGATAGATGATGTCATATCCCTCCCCCTCTGTTGAGAGAGGGCTGTTCAATTTTGACATAGATGGTCTCTTTGACTCCTCTTTCAAACATAGATGGCCTTTACATGGAACAGCCCTCTCTCAACAGATGGGGAAGGATCTGACATCATCTGTCTCCAGTCTACAACACAGTCCAACTGGTCTGCATCCACTTATTGTCAAGCAGTTTAATAACATTCTGCAAGGAGGATGAAATTGAAGATCTACACATCTATCAAAACCTACCTAAAAACTAAATATGCAACAAAAGGAGCAGCACCAGGCAACTATAGGAACAATTACCTGCTTCCATTAACTTTCAGATTGCTAGCTGGTGTGTGGTAGCTGATGCAGTCCAACAGCATCTAGTTGAAAACAAGCTCTTTCCATATGAGCAGAAACAGAACTGCCTAAACAGCAGAGGGACAAAACATCAGCTCCTAACTGAAAAGACAATTTTGGAAAACTGTAAAAGAAGGAAGACCAACTTAAGTGTAGCTTGCATTGATTACAAGAATGCATACAACTCCCTTCCAAATGATTGAATAATCAAGTGTCTAGAAATAACAGGAACATCAGAAGCTTTCTGCAAGGATCAATGGCACAATGGATGTCACAGGTGCTGGTCAGTGGTGATAAATTGGGAGGGGTTAATATCAAAAGAGGAATCTTTCAAGTAGACTCACTATCACCTTTACTGATAGTGACAGTGACATTGATTCTTTTGTCAATAATACTGAACACATTAGGCCAGGGCTATCAGACATCAAAAATAGGTGATAGGCTATCCCACTTCCTTTACATGGACAGTTTGAAACTATATGGAAAAACCATATGAAATGGAATCATTGCTCAAATATACAGCCAAAATATTGCAATGGAGACTGGATAAATGTGCCACCGTCACCATCAACAGGGAAAACTGAAGGAATCAAGATGCCTTATAGAAATAACATCAAGAGTCTAGATGAAGAAGATCACTATAAATACCTACGCATCCTTCAGGCTGACAATATTAAGCACATTGAAGTTTCCTTGAAGGAAGTTAGAATAGTTAGTGTCTTGGATCAGCTAGGATTAAAGGCCTGCCCCCCCCCCAACAACCTCTTTCCCACCTCCAGGAACACATTAAGTCCTTGATTTTTCTGCTAATTCATATCTCAGGCTGTTGAGGAGAAGCAGGAGCCAGATTTTGCAGGTTCAGAAATGTCAACTGCATCCAGAGAGGAAATTGTTGAGCAGCAATATGAAGAGTGCAGCCTTCTTAGATGCTTCTGTATTTCTTGCTTTAATGCCAGTGTTTATTTGAAATCTTTTGTTCTTGTTGAGTTGATTCAAAGCTGCCAGGCAAATGTCATTCCTATCCTTTAATCTTGTTACCAAATCAGTCATCTACTGCTCTGAGTGGATTAAGTCTTCTTGCTGCCATCCATTGCCAATGAATTTCTCTCTAGAGCTTCTGCTGCACGTACATCTCCTGCCAAAAGAATCACCAGGAGGATCACACTTTCAATCCAAATGTTGGATGGGTTTAAACAATATTAATTCATCTCCATAGCTGAAGAATGAAAGATTTGGGAGGGGGGAGCAATCCTTAAGTATTCCAGCTTCAGCCCAGAGGAGAGGAGCTAATTCACACACCAAGGAAGGGATAACCAACTGATGAGTTCTTCTCATCTGCTTCGATGCAAGAGCATTACTGATTATCTCTGGGATGGGTGGGGTGGCTTACACTAGAAAACAGTCCAAGCAGCTTCTGGATCAAGGAGCTAGCTACGCCCCACCTCCTCCTCAAATTCTGACCTTCAATATCCATTTCCTGAATCATATACCACATATACCCATTACAAACAACAGTTATTTCTAGCCCCCAAACAGTAAAATTTCCCTGTATTAATATTTCTGATGCCCAATACCAACTAGACTCCATAGAACATTCTCTGTGACCACAGTTGCCCAGGTAAGAATGTTTTATATATATATATATATATATATATAAAGTCCCATAGCTTGGAGCAATTGTTTCCAATTTGGTGTCCTTTAGAGATGTTGGCTGCAACTCTCCATCACTTTATGTCAGGGTGATGAGGAGTGAGCTGCTGTGGTTAAGGAAAAATGAAGTTCAGCTCATGTGGAGATACAATCAATGGCTCTCTAAATATCTGCATTTTGAATTTCTGGATTTAATAGCAATAGTACTTAGACTTATATACCGTTTCACGGTGCTTTACAGCCGTCTCTAAGCAGTTTACAGAGTCAGCATATTGCCCCCAACAATCTGGGTCTTCATTTTACTGACCTCGGAAGGATGGAAGGCTGAGTCAACCTTGAGTTGGTAAGAATCGAACTGCCAAATTGCTGGCAGCCAGGAGTCAGCAGAAGTAGCCTGTAGTACTGCATTCTAAGCACTGTGCCACCACGGCTCTTAATAGTGATCAAGTGGACTATCTCCCCCACCACCATCCTGTCCATGATTCAAGACTAGCCCATTAGCCATCAGCCATCAAGTCTGCCCCTAGAAAATTATAATTTTTACTAGCCTTAAAGGGAAAATGGGACAAGCCCTGAAACTAGAACCCTGGCTTGATTTCAAGTATGTATAAAGATAATATGTGCAAAGCACAAAGGTTGCCACCAAATTGTCATTTTATGGTGACAAAAGAGAAAAATCACTCAATGCAGTAACAATATAGTCTGCAATTAACTTCTACAATTCTTTATGAGGCTCTTCCAGTTCTTTAACCTAGTCTAACAAGATCTGAACCAAGGGCTAACTGGCCCAAGGAAGTTGTATATCCAAGTTCTCTGATCTGGACAAGTGAGGGGAGAAAGAGGTATTAATTTGCCTATTAATTAGCTTACATGCACTTTTCAGATTTTCCAATCATTATTTGAAACCAAGACAGGAAAATAGTAAATTCATGTCAATTTATCTGTATTAAAAATTGCCTTTTGAAGCATGAGCATTGCTCTGTTCAGCACATTAGTGGCTCATTTAACTCATCCCATCTACACTGACTGCAGGGGTTCAGAAATATTCTTTCCCAGCGATACCTGGAGAAGGCAAGAATTAAATGCCTGTGTGTGTGGGGGGGGGGTATCTATTTTAAAGCTATCACCCTTCTTTAATTGCCAAATAGAAATATGCTCCATTCCTAAAATATCTTGACTAAAACCCAATCCATATGCGAGTCGCATTCCTGGTTGAAACCCTACTCTTTATGGGTTTACATGGATATGCTTTGGACTGCAGTGTAGCACAGGAGGGTGACTTTTATATCTTCAGCGTGTGAAGGACCCACCACATAATTGCAACCGTTTAGAACTTTGACATCAGTGCCAGCACATTTTTCAATGGAAACTGCTTTGCACATCTCAGCTTGCAATCATGCACTGAGTACCTGAGTAATATCCCTGCATTTTTGTGAACCACATTCAACCTTGTAAGTAGATTTCAGTTGGTTGAGAACGAATCTGTAGCTGCGCTTTAATATAACCTGTACCTTCAATTGCCTTTCAAGCTGAGGGGAGAGACATAAATATTTGACAAACAGCATTTGAAAAAATGGCCTAAAAATCCTTTTTCTTACTTCAAAATTCCTGAATCACAACCTCCCTGTGGATTTCCATGGGCATCCCGTTTCCTGCAGGCTAAATGATTTTTTTTAATATAGCCATCTATTCCAAAAGGATGGAGATTCCTATCTTCTAACAGGATCTGACCTGCTTCAGGATTGAGGCCACAGTAGCACAAATGATTGATTTATGGGGTAATTCCTTTTCATTAGTTGCCATTGCTGCTCAAGACTAGCACAGAAAAGAAAAGGCAGCCCCAGACTGAGCAACAGGTGCAAAGGGCCCAGCCACATGAGACTCGTTCATCTTGCCAATTAGCACCCCCACACACACCCTTCCCATGCTACTCCCAGCTCCTGAGCAGAATGCAAAGCATGGTATCTGCCTTCCCAAGGCAGCTAGTCATTAAACTCTGACAAAGCAATGAGAAAGCTGATTAGCTAATGAGGAATCCCATCCCTACTAATCACAGCCCTGTCAATCACTATTCTCTGGACCAGCCTAGCTGCACAGTTGTTGCCAAGTTGCTGGGAAGGGCAGAAAAAAGCAGCAGTAAACCGTTTGTTGCAGTTTGCAGTGTGGGAGTCTCTTTCTCCCTGTGTGTATCATGTGTGCACAAAATAGCTATATTTGGTTAATTAGTTATTGAAATTGCTCTTTATTAATCACCCCAGCTGTTACATTTTCAGCTGAAGGAAGACTAGCCTTTGGGTAAAAAAAATGCCTTGCAGCAAGACAAAAGCA
The DNA here is from genome assembly GCA_023970755.1 of Azemiops feae. Classification (NCBI taxonomy): domain Eukaryota; kingdom Metazoa; phylum Chordata; class Lepidosauria; order Squamata; family Viperidae; genus Azemiops; species Azemiops feae. The sequence continues at coordinate 5,379,904 of JALGBA010000012.1, read as the reverse complement.
CCTAGTCTGAGAAGATTCTGGCATTAAAAGAAAAAAGCTTCTAGGTAGAACTGGCAGACGATTGCTTGTTTTTTTTAAAGGCCTCTAAAGAAGATGTGATGCCTTCAATATTATCTTTTTACTGAGCCTTTTCTATATCATCCGCTCCTCCATTTTCACCATTCTTGGCCCATAATCAGTACATTCCACTGGTCTTTCTTCAACAGTATAACTGTTTTTCAAATAATAACCTTAAGATGCATGAACTTCAACTCCCAGAAATCCCCAATCAGCATGCTGACTGGGAAATTCTTGGAATTTTAAACCCACATATTTTTAAATTGTCAAGTTTTGAAAATCACTGAAATAACTTGATGGTGGGCATGTGATTCTCAGGTGGTGTCCCGACCAGACCTGTCTGCATCATGTATATTCAGAGCAGGTCCCTACATAATTGTTGCTCCATCTTAGCTTGTTAGCATTTGCAGGGTCTATGGTAGAGCAACATTTTTCTGTAAAGATAGAATAATGTAGGAACTCTACAACCAGATTTAAAATTGTATAATTATTGATTGTTCAAATAATGCTACGTTTTTTTCAGAAGGCATTTCTACATCTGCCACCAGATGCTGTTATATTGTTCAAACATGATATCAAACCAACCCAGATCACCTAGTATAATCTGCATTACATCTGTCCTAAGCACAAAGCAGGACCTTGAAGAGTTTGCAGAATTGACAAGGGAGCACAATCAAACTACACATTAAATTGAATAAATGATGATGATGCGAGAGAGAGATGATAGACAATATGAAAGAAGTAAACATGTACCCATTTAGCAGATATGGGATCCTACACATTCACAGAAAGAAACTCTGAAAAGTCACACATTAGGTAAGTGTATTGTATTTCTGTGCTTTTTGATATATTCCAGGGGCTATTGGAATAGATCTCCAGTAGTGGCTGCGGTGGTTCCAATTGGGTGTTCCTTTGCTCGGTTTCCTGATTGACCCCAATTATTTTTGCTTGGCTTTGAGGTGGGGGCTAAAGCACACAGGTGGTGATATGCAGCAATGGGAGCTTACATAGAAAAGGTAGAAGGAAATTGGTATTAGCTGGCAAACCACAAATTTGAGGAGGTCAGGTGCCTTAGCCTATTTGGCCTCAAAGTCATCTTGCTCTGTGACTTCACTTGTCATGCTAAAAAGATCTGTTTTGCCTGCTCCATTTTGCTGCTGCTCTGTAATGTTTGTGTCATGGTTTCGACAGATAGAGACGAATAAAGCAGAACTCCAAGGCTTACAAATTCCTCAAAAAACATGTTTATTAGTCAAGAGTGAAACCAAGTCTGAATACATAAGTAACAATTTCCCAATACAAAGTTAAATGTCCCACCCCTAAAACTATGCAAGCAACTACATCCCCCAATATGATTATTTGGTGGGCTTTTAATGCAATGCCCAGTCCCTAGTCTCGGGAGCAGCCAATGACCTTGGTTCCCATGGGACAAAAGATTTTGACCTACGAAGCACCTGGGCAACCCCCCTCCCTCCGTTCTATGTGGCAACCTAGAATGAGAAGGAAAATGGCTGCCAGCCAAGCTCATTTGTAGAGTTGACAGTTTGCTTGTCAGCAGAACCACCAGATGTTGCAAAGGAGGGAATCCACTCTTTGCCTGGGTAACATAACCACCACAGCTAGCCATGTAATTAAAAACAAAAATAAAATCCTCCATCACAGGCTGTCAGCTGTCCATAACAGCCATTGAGGAAGCTGATTTTTTGGCTCCTTATTGCACTAAGATTGTCCCCTTTTTCTTGAAAGATGGTGGCACATTTAGGAGTCTTGTTTATATTCTTTCTGCAGCATAAATATAATCTGAGGTGGGACCTTATCTCTTAACACAGAAAAAATGGGTACAGCCCATAAAGCCCTGGTACTTGGGATTTATTGGGGACACAATCAGCCATTAGATTGACTGGTCTTGGGCTACTCTGTTTCCTCTACAGCCTACTTTGTGGCTCAAGTCCCAAGGTTGACCTACTTCAAGGATCAGAGATTCAGTGTTTATAACTTTTTTCTAATCAGGCATTAGGGGTGGCTTTTGGTATCCTACATAAAGGAAAGTCCCATGGTGAATCCTTGGATCAGGCAGATGACCAGGTAATGATGAAAGCTGATTGTGGCTTGTTGGGATGTCAAACTGACTCAGTAAAAAACACAAAACACAGTCCCACAGGGGAACTCGTAGACAGAGCACAAAATGCCAGACAAGCGGCAGGGAGGAAGTTTCCTTCTAGGCAGAGTAGAACCACTTCATCTTTAAGGGCAGGCCTACTGGTTTGGGAATTCTTGGAATTGAAGTCCACACACCTTAAAGTGGCCCAAGTTGGGAAATCGTATCTTAGAGTATGCAAAGAACCTTTCTGCACATGGAGAAGGAACATGTGAGGAAGAATGAACTATTTCAGCGAATTATCAGGTAGCAGAGCAAAACTAAAGCAAAGTAGTGTGGTTGCATTGTTTCAGAGCAGTATTACGAATCTCCCAGCAAGAGCAGCTTTTGTAAACATTTCGGAAGCCAAGGTTATGTAAGCATTTAATCTAAAAACATGTTTGTTTTTAAGTAAAATCATACAATTTGAGCATCACCAAGTGTTGAAAGAAAATGGAGCCTAAGCTGAAAAGTTCTGACAGCTATGATACAATGGTCTGACCCCAGGCTCAAAAGTATAGAAACAGGGGGGTAAAATGAGAATAATGCACATTTAATATCAACTTGAGAGACAGTAGGGCCACTGTATTTTGGCAGGCACAAAGGATACAAAGAGATATACTTCAAGAGGGATAATATGAAGCAATGCACATAGACAAGCTTGCTGTGTGGAGTCAAGACCTTCGGGCAGGAAGAATTCACACTACAGTGTTTGATTGCTGGGGGACAGAGAGTCCCACACAACAGAACAAACTTACCTGGACACCATAAAAAACCCAGAATGTTTTAGCCCATGCTGCCTGGGATTTCCAACAGTTATTACACACACCTGGAGGACACCCAGATTCTGAAAAATATTCTCTAATTTTTATGTTCCATGAATTACCATTATGAGGAAAAACCTTTTCAGTAACTTTGTCATGCTTCTTATAAGAAAGCCAGAAATTAGAAGTGGGTGTGAAGAAAAAAAACATTCAAATGAGAAATATTGGAGTATAAAATTCCTGTCTTTTATCTAATATAACTGGCATAATGGCCTAGATTTCCCCTTACAAAATATATTGTCTGTCATCTATCATCCATAAATACAGGCAGAACTTCACATATCCCAGGGTCAATGTGTAATAAGACATCAGAGTTTGCACTTCTTATAGCTACCCTTCCTGGACTGCTAGAAACCACAATGACCCACTTCCCTGAAAATTTTTGTGTAGGTTCTGATCCTGCTATTTTTCAAATGTCAAAATTCTGCCTCAAGAGGTATTCCATATACAAGCTATATGGGTGACATGTGGTTGAAGAATCCAGGTCTTCATTCAACCCTGTCCCCTAATTTTACAAACAGAATATTTTCCCCTTATAAAAGATTGTCTATTATGTAAATACAATCCTTGCTTCATTTAATACAGGTAGTCCTCAATTTATGACAACTGAGCCCCAGATTTCTGTTGTGAAATGAGACATTTGTTAAGTGAGTTTTGCCCCATCTTAAGACCTTTCTTGCCACAGTTGTTAAGTGAATCACTGCAGTTGATAAGTTAGTAACCCAGTTGTTACATGAATTTGGCTTCCCCATTGACTTTGCTTGTCAGAAGGTCACAAAAGGGGATCACATGATTCCAGGACACTGCAACGGTCATAAATATGAACCAATTCCCAAGCATCCACATTTTGATCACATTATCATAGGGATGCTGCAAAGGCCATAAGTTTGAAAAACGGTCATAAATAATTTTTTTCAGTGCTTGTGTAACATTGAATGATCACTAAACGAACTGTTGTAAGTCAAGGACTACCCGTATAACATAAAGACTCCTTTAAGTTGACTTCAACTTCTGATGACTTCAAGGAATGTTTGTGCAGCTTCTTAAAATTGGTTTGCCATTATTTTCTTCCAGGATGATTTTTGACTTCACAATCTAGCCTATAGCCTTGGTATTTTTGGTGGCTCCCGTCCAAGTACTGAAGAGGACTTGCCCCATTCAGTTTTTGAAGATCAAGCAAGGATGTGTGTGTGCTGCCATCTAGCTAGGATCCTTTAAGATTCAAAATTGTATAAATTATTTAGACCAAGGGTAGGCATACAAACTTCTTTTTAAAAAGAATATTGGAACCTGCAAGGGATGGGGAATTGATATGATGATGGTATGTGGGCAGAGTTTGGGAGATTAGTGTTTTGATGAACAAACTTAAAAGAAGACCTACAAACACATCCCAAAATGGAGTGGTCGAGAATTGCTCTTCCTTTTAGTTTGCCACTTTGGGAATTTTTTTTTGTTAAAAAAAAGGTTGGGAGATGGAGACAGGTTGGCCTTCTCTAGTTTCTTTGTATGCTGTCTCCTATTATTTCTATGGTCTTCTCCTAATTTTAATAAGACTTCTTAATTTGAAACTTGGGAGTATGACAACAGACTTTTGGCTGTTTAAGGATTTTTTTCATTTCTATATAACTATGACCAAGCAGAGACATATGTAGACAAAATTCAGTCAATGCGACTGGGAATTTAACCCAATAAATAGTTCTCTTCCAGATGGAAATATAGCTTCTTCCTGTTCCTCATCCTTAGATAGTAGTGAACTAAATAATGGCCACAAATGTATATTCTAGCATCACAAGCTGAAACTCTTGCACTTTTATTTTATATAGTAAAATGTATAGTTTGCATTTATTCCTTTCCTGGTCTCCAGACTAGGAGACAGTGAAGTCTGGAACTGATTTGTGTTTTTTCAGTGGGTTTAAATGGTTTAGTTGAGTGTTTTATGGCATTCATTTTATTGCTTAAATTCCTCAAAAATTTCCCCCAAGGGCCCTAGGCTATCCATTTTTAGAGTATGATCTTGATATAGTATACAAAGCATGGCATGACCCTCAAGCCACAATAATTATGCAGTTCTGACAAAGCACATGCCTATATAGCTTTGCAAGTGTACGTTCTGCCAGCGAACTTGAAATCTCCTCCAAGCTGGTGCCCTCTATATTCTTGGGACTAAAATCTTAAATAATCTTCTTTTCCAGCTAAGAAAAAAAAATAGCAGATATTTTTTCTAACTGGTGCATAGTATATAGTTCAGCTTTTCCCCAGTCTGGCACACCTTAAGGTAATGGGAGTACCAGAATTCCGACCTCCCAGAAAATGACCAGACTGGATTAGGAATTCTGAACTTTATATGCTTATACATTTGGAGGGCACCAGGTTGAAGAAAACTGTACTGTGACATTCTAGGTGTTAAGACAATTCCTGTTTTCATCCTACTAGTTGGCCAAAATAAGGTATGTTAGAATTAGTACATGCATGGGGCTAATACTGTACATAAGTCTTTGCCCGCAGCAATGAAGTCCTATCTATTAAAAAGGATGACTTTGCAGTCCCTATAATCTGAAGGATCCCTACTTTATTGCTCTTTTGGAAGACCCTGAACACCTACCTGGCTGTTCCCCCAGACATTGGGTGGCTAGGGAGGGGGATTCAGCTGTGAGGTTGTTTGGTCTGGTGCCTGCAGGAAGGGTGGTTTTGCTTTTATCCTTTTTTTTATTCATTGTTATGAGCTGCCTAGGATCAGTATACAAGATAGCCAGTCATGTAAATTCTGAAAATAGATAAAGGATATAGTTTAAGCTGCAATCCCACATATACCTAAGATTACACTCCAATAATCTCAATAGGCTTTGCTCTGCACTTTACCCCATAAACTTTCCTGATAAATATTAGACCTAGTCAGAAATCTTTGTTTCTAAAGTTGCTTCACCCAAAGCTCATTCAATATAATCCAAGACATTGGGCCTCAACCCTCATCTGAAATGTAAACGTTCAGTGAAGCAAGGACCATCACAACCTCCCTAAAGGTTGGTGTCTTGTAGGGATGTTCGACTATAACCTCTATCATTTTCAACCAGAACTGCTGCTGTACACAGTTGATATAAGTTATAGCCCAATAGACCCAAAGCAATAATTCCCAACCTGTGACCCAGGAATAACAGGGAATCTGAGGGAGTAGTGCAGATGGACCCCATTACAATACTGTATATAAAATGGGACACTTGTAAATATTTGAGCCAGATATCCAATGATTTGTCTTCACACAAAGTAGTTTTGTTTCTCCCTTCTTTAGTATTCCTATTTATATTGTAAATTTGTACTGTAATTTACACAGGAAAATATTTTCATTATTTAGAAACATAGACAACTGACAGAAGAAAAAGATCTAGTGGTATTTCCACTTGTGCTCCCTAGAGAATGGATAAAACAACTAAAACTATATGAGGGATGGTCTTCATTATAATGATCTGGGAGAAATGGAAGACTGACTTTGTTAGAAGAATAAAAGACCAAACCAGGCCTCTTGCAATGTCTGGGAAGTTGTTCAAATCCAGGGAAATTAAATGTTAACGTATTCTTTAAGCACTCGAGGAAGACTGGACATAATAGAAGAAACAACATTGAAATGTGGTTTGACAGGTACTTTTCAGAGAAATATGAATGCTTTTTAAAATAACTCTGGTTTTTAAGATTTTTAAACTTTTTTCTTTGCTGTTTTTTGTTTTCTTTGATTTTTAAGGTATTTTGATGATTTCCACAGGTTTCATTTAATAAAAATCGAATGGTATCCTGAGAGCTATTATCTGTAAAGTGACTAATAAATATTTGAAATAAGAAATAAATCAATTTGCAGAGGACTTATGAAGTTGCTTTTTGTAACAAATGGAGAAAGATTTGCCTCGTTTTCAGATTATTGGCTGTTTAAACGTCAATTTGAAGCCTTTAAGGGACTGAAATTGCATCCATTCAAAAGTCATTGACAAACTTGGAAGAAAAAAAGAGTAAATTATTAAGGATTTTCTTAGCACCCAGATAGAATGGAATCAGGTTTGAATCTCTACATTTAATTTACTGCACTACTGCTTCCTTTTTGCTTGCAACATGCAGCAGGTATATTTAGTTCATCCCTCTTTTCCTAACTACCTCTTTTCCTTGGGCACAAAGGTTCTCATTGCTTTTTATAGTTCCTAATGGGTTGCTTTAATCACATATGTTTTTCACTGAATAAACGTTCTTATCTGTATCTGGGTCATTCATTTTCATGAGCACATACCAAAACAGCTAATTTTATTCTAGCATAGTCAGCCTACTATGTAAAACTCCTCAGGAAGTTTGCAAATATACCCAGAAGAGAAATCTGGCTGTTGAAAGGAAAATACTATAGAAACAAACCAACTTGGCACTTCTGCTTTCCTTTTAAGGATACATTAGGTGGTACCTATAGGGATTATTCTGTTTTAATGGTTTAGTTCAAGGGTCCCCAACTGGGGGGCTGTGGCCTATTGGCCACCGGGCTGCGTGAGTGGCTGGCTTGTGCCAGCATTGTCGCGAGCGTTGTGGGCATTCGCAGCCCCACTTGCGCGAGTGTTCACGCCCCCATTTGCACGAGCGTTGCGTTCATGGCCCCGCTTGCGCAGGCAACGGGTGTTCATGTGCGCATGCACACGCATGCGTTCATCCTCCCACAAAACCATCCCTTCTTTCTCCCCTTCCCCCCGCTCCGGGCTGCCAACCCCAAAAGGTTGGGGAACTCTGGTTTAGTTGATCAAATGCATTTCAGTCACTCTATAAGAAGATGAAGGAGGATCCTTTGTCTAGATCACTGTTAATGAGACAAAGCTTACAACATGCCTCAGTTATATAATGCAGGAGATAGACTTTATGCTCTAAACATCAAAATTAGTTCAAGAAAGAGCATGTACAATGTCTAACCACAACTAGAACATTTAAAAATAGTAAAACTTTTATTTGATTATGAGATATTGCTAGGATGATTTATTTATTATTCCTATATTCTGTACCAACAAATAAAATATTTACTTTATAAAAATAACAAATTTATTTTAAAATACACCCAGTGAAACAGTGATGCTGATTGGTGATCCAGCAAACTCAAGTCAAAATGAAAATTGCCAATGTTGTACTGTAATAATACTCTTTATGTTTACACACATTTTCTAAAAACCTGCTAAAAACATGGGCTGTTCATAGTCCACTTCAGCGGTAAAAGTAAATGCATTCATATTACAAAAAAAACAGTTGCCCCTAACCAAAGTTTAAGAAGCTGGAAAATATACATATATATGCCAAGACTACAATTCAATATGCTGTTTGTGATTCTTCCATCAGCAATACTGCAAATAGTGCTTAAATGAAAATTCTAGCTTGCGCAGTGCTGCTGTTCACTGGGAAATTCTGTTAAGCATCAGTTATTGTTATTCTGTTAAGCTCTGCAAATAAAACAGCTGGAATCACAATCAAGCAGGACTAATGGGTAGCTGCTGGAAAGTAAGAGTGCTCTCCAGGAAGGCAATTCTTAAAAACGGTAGGTGAATGCCAAGCCTACACACAGTAGAAAAAATAGACTAGAAGGAGGAAGAACAGTTTTGGGAGAAGCAGAGGGGACTGAGATCAGATTGATAGGATAGGAAAAGAAGAACAAGCAGCAGGAAATTTAATTGCTAAAACGATTCCTTTTTCAAAGTTTAAGAGGTGCTTGTGAAATTGGAACAACATAATTTTGCACAACAATCATTTGTTTCAGCAGACATAAATTACTTGGCAGAGTATCTTGAACTGTGGGATGATTCCTGGCTATTCGCCTTCATTGCCTGGTAACACACAAGAGGTCATCTTCTTTCATAGAGTTGCCTTATAACTGGCAAAGTAGGGACCTGTGGGGGGTGGGGTAGGGGGTTTAGGCAGACATTAGCTATCCTTCCGAAAAGGGAGTTTCCTTTTATCCTTAGCAGCATTCCTTTTCCTCTTCTTGTTCAGGAAACTCTCCAGCTTCCCACTTTTCTTCAGTTGTTTGTATTTCTCAGCAAGTTCCATTTTCTGCATTTCAGCTGTAGATGTCAAGAAGGGATGGAAGTCTTAATTCATAAGTGTTCATAATACCCAAAACAATTATTTTCTATAACCTAAGCTTGATTTCCCCTTCACTGTTTTTGCCTGCCAACATAAATCTTTCAACTTGGTCCTATAAATCATGTAATACAGATATTAGTAACTAATTGCTATGAAAATAACATAGAAAAACTTAAATTTAAGTATTGACAGTGGCTATCCTAAACCACTCCTCAAAAATTTTGAGAATAATTTAGTAATTTAGAGAATGATTCAATAATTTAGAGAAAGCAAATGCTGCCGGTGCAGGCATGTTGGATGCCACGCTCATACACTGTTTGCAGCAGAAACAGTGCTACCATCCATCCGGCCTTTTTAACAGATGGGCTGACTTGGTGATGATGATGAAGATACAAATAAAGTCCTTATTCTTCAATTTGTACAAATCAACTAGCACAAATAGGTCTCCTACTATTTACTATTAGTACAGGAAGGGGACCATATTAAGGTCAAGGTCAGTAGAGCAGCTATTATCCTATGTGAGGAAAGCTTACATTTCTTTAGGAAGAAGGGCTTCTTTCCTTGTTTGGCCAACTCTCTTTGCTGCCTCTTGAATACCAGGGAATTTTCTCTCTTCTTCTGGTATTTTCTCTGTGCTTCTTCCTGTTGTGTCTAAGGAAGAAAGAAAGGCAAGAAACAAAAATGTTGCATTTTTCCTCTCCGCAATTTCATTTGCCTCATGGTTTTTATGATCAATTCTCTCTATAGCTTTGTTTCTGCCAGTTGCCTGCACTTCAGAAGGGTAAACTGGCTGTTTAAATTCTCTATGGCACCAACTCACCATTCGCTTAAGGAGCTGCTGCAATTTGTTCTGCTCTTTCACATTTTGGCTTTTCTTCAGTTGCTTCTGAATAACCTGCAAAATAGGAAAACACCAACTCTCTAGGGGTATCTGTTTTCATTCTGAAGGAAGAAACGCAGGACACTGTTACATTATTACCTCTTTTTCCTTCTTCCTCACATCATTTAAGAAACTATATGTTTTTTCAAACACTTCTGGTTTATATTCCCCAGAGAGGTCATCAAAACGAGGATCTCGGGACACCTGTGGAGGAGGAAATAGGATCAATACTAGCATCTCAGCAATGTCAGAAAATATTTGTGCGTTCTAGGAAGCCCATGTTTTGGGGGCACGAGACCAGTTTGGTCATATTCCTTCTCCTCATTTCATCCTCTTCAGCATTTTGCTTTTGAAATTAAGAAGCTTCTCAAAGTTATTCATTTCATTATTCCAAATAAGTTTCATGCTCAAATATTCAAATATTCTCCCAGTGTATTTATCGCTCATTCTTTTTTTAACTACAAAGATCTGTTTTGTGTGTTCCAACACAAGAATACCCACCTTTTTCTTAACAGGCACGACTTGCCGCAAAAAAGGTACTGGCAGTTTGGCTGAAGTTTCCAAAGGCCTGCAGAACAGGAAAATAAACACAATCTTTTTTGTGGAAAAAAGATTCATGGAATTTTATATATTTGTGGCTTGATTCTTAAAACTACTTCTCTGAATACAATAAATAAGTATCAATGGATGCCATTAGGACACAAAATATATGCTTGTAATTGTTTTTATGAGCCAAACGTCTTCCATTCATTAGGCTTTAGAAGGATTGAATAACCAGAGTATACAGGCTTCTCTAAGAATGTGTTTCACAGAGGCAGCTTTGTATTGATCAGATAAGAATTGTTCTGTTAGTCAGTGGCCTGATGTAACCTAATAGCCCAGACAGCTTCCTCCAAGCTCACACAGCTGTGCTTTGCAAAGAAGTTTCTAGCTTAGGCAAAGCTGGCAAGACTCTGTGACTAATAAAGGAAAACTAACTATATCCTTCAATATGCTTTTAGGACTTGCTGCATCCACAGTACTGAAATCACTTCTCATCAACTACCTGTAAGCCTATCTTCTCCTTCATAAAGAACTTTAAAACAAATTGTCCTATAAGGCATCTAGTCCATGGGGGTTGTCAGCTGGAATTTCCTGAACCTTGCAGAAAGGAGACACTTGAAAAATCTAATAATATCTCAGAATTTAAGACTGCAAGATATAAAACTAACAACCTCTGGCTACATTACAGCCATTTCCAGGAAGACTAGCTCTTCAAGGTTGCTTCTAAAAAAAATGATAAATCTAGTTTTTTAAAGTGTGAGCAGTCATCTTCCTTTCCTGCTGGCCATTATAAGAACTTCAGAATTGCTTTTTTCTTCTATCCTTTCCAATTTTAAAAATTAAGTTTAAAAGCATGGGTTGCCTTGTTTTGGGTGACCTAGGGCTCTATTTACTAAAGAGCAGGACAAATATATTTTAAATAAATAAAATCTAGCTTTAAAGGAAGAATATACCCAGTCCCTTAAAACTCTAGGAGGAGAGATTAAACAGAAATGTCCATTAATGTAAGTCTGACTTTAATATCTTACAGTATATTTGACATCAAAAGGCTCACTTGGCTTCAGAAGATATCATCTGTTATAGTTACAACTCTGTTAGTAATTCTCTTAGAATAGCTGTATATTCAATTAGTGTATATCAGTTTTCTAAACCTCTTGCTGCATATCAATAGTCTACAGAATTTCAGTTGATCAATGGCCTTCCTTTTAACTAATTATTGATTAATCATTACATTCAAATGCATGCATAAAATCTACCAAAATCTCAAAACGTTTCTGAGATGATAGAGGAAATGCAATCTGCTGATTTTTAATTTCCCTGTCATTGTCAAAAGGGAATGATTTAATTTTCCTTTTTTTATTCATAACACAATTATATTGTCTTAAGAAATAAGGACATGGATTCCTAATTTTTTTCACTGTTGATTAAAATTAGCTTCACCACATAAATTACATATGTAAAATTAAACATATGTTCTATATAGTAAATTAGCTTTCAAAACTTACTATATAGTAAACTTACAAACCCTACAAATTTACTGTATAGTAAACTCCAATCACTTTTACTAACCCACAACCCAAACAATGCAATAAATTTCCCTGACAGTTTTTCAGGCCTTGGATGGCACACTGCAAAATTGGTAATAGGATTAGGATTTCATTTCATTTAGATTTAGATTTAATTAAATACAATTAATATGACTCCTCCCTACTAAACTATTTTTACTTTCTGATGTACTAAAAATAGAATTTGGTAATAACTTTTGAGGACACCAATGCAGCCCTGAAGCAGCAGATTATGCATCTATGACTTACAGCATACTTCAGAGGGGAAAAATGAATTCAGATGACCAATGCACTTCATCAATTCATATCCCATCTTCCAGTGCTCCCTATCAAAGGAAAGCAAAGGGAACCCCTATGCTGTCTTTAGCCAAATAAGATTCCTAGTCAGATACTACCTTTTCCTGGAAGCATATATATCTGATCCTTGGCAACATCTCCCTAGGCAAGGAAACGGAGGGACTGAAGCAAGGGATCATTTCAACTCTATTAATTTCCTATGGGGACAGGTTTTGCAGACATTACAGACTAATTCTTGGTCTTGCCCTATTGTTTTAGATACCACTGCATTCATTTATTCTTTAGTTGTTCTGTTAATATAAGTATAATAGCATATAAATATGAAAATTGAAGGAAGTATTTTAATTCTATCGGCATAGTTAGATTCTAATAGATTGATTGTATTTCAGTAATTCCACTCTCTGTGGCAAATTAATTAATACAATCAGTGTACTGAGCAGACAAAAACACTAATAAAAAGCATTCAGACTGTGAATCTAATTACAAGCTTTTGTCATTCCTTTTTCTTTCTACCTGCATTATCTCTTGAGAAGATTTCATTTTTCTTAGAAGTGAAAGGCAAAATCTGTAACTCATTATGGGGATACTACTCAGTACTGACAAGGGATGAAAATTTCAAACAGAAGCGACTCCTCTGATTGAAGGGTGGATTTTCAAATTTAGCGAGAGTTTTCTTTTTTAATGTGACTCCCTAATAAACATGTTTAGATCAGAATTTATATTCATTTAAGTAATTTTTTTGCAGAAAACATTACACTCAAATGACATCGTTGACAGTTATATAAACTACACTCAAGATTCAAAACAAGTAAGTGTGACTTCCATACATTTAGGAGGAAAGCTTTTGCAAGGATAAAATGTTTGCAGCACCTGCTCCCAAATCTTTAAAGAAGTCAGAACATCTCCTGAGCTTGCACTCTCAGGAAAATATGCATTTAGGAGGCATCAATGCTTTTAGAGGGCATTAAGTCATAAAGGATAGTAGCACATTGGACTTTGTGTGAAATCCATTCTTAACAGCAAAGAACAGACGTGCTCTGGGGAGGGTTTTTTAAAACTGGGTTCCACAGAATCCTAGGGTTCTATAAGGACTTGAATGGGTTCCTGGAAGGACTAAGTGGGAAAAGAACTCTCAAATTCAGTGATGCTGGACACACCCAAACATCTGCTCTTTTCCTCTCATTGACTGCATGTCATCAGTATTTAATAATAATAATAATAATAATAATAATAATAATAATAATAATAATAATAATAATAATAATAATAATAATAATAATAATAATAATAATAATAATAATAATAATAATAATAAAAAAAAAGTTGGAAGGGACCTTGGAAGTCATCTAGTTCAACCCCCTGCTCAGGCAGGAAACCCTATACCATTTTAGGCAAATGGCTGTCCAGTCTCTTCTTAAAAACTTCCAGTGTTGGAGCATTCACCGCTTCTGGAGGCAGGTTGTTCCACTGGTTAATTGTTCTAACTTTCAGGAAGTTCCTCCTTAGTTCTAGGTTGCTTCTCTCCTTGATTAGTTTCCATCCGTTGCTTCTTGTCCTGCCTTCAGGCGCTTTGGAGAACAGCTTGACTCCCTCTTCTTTGTGGCAGCCCCTGAGATATTGGAACACTGCTATCATGTCCCCCCTCGTCCTTCTCTTCATTAAACTAGACATACCCAATTCCAGCAACCGTTCCTTATATGATTTGTCATCATTATCATTTGTAAGTGGTCTGTGAAGCAGTTTCTGGCTGCCTTTTTCCTTCATTCCACTTTTCTCTCTTCCTACCTTTACAAGCACAAAATTGAACTTCTTGCCTGCCTCCAAACTCCAACAATTTCCTCATCAGTCCAGGACAGCTAAAGGTAGAGCTAGAAATCCAGATGTTTCTAACTTGACCCAAGAGCGATTTTGGTGAGTCTCTCCTTCTTCGCTTCCCATTTTGCAAACCATATTTGTGTGTATGCAGGTGTGTGTCTGCAAGAGGCCAGCTTAATCATCAAGGTGGCATCTTGTGCACAATAGCTTAAAATTAAACCCAACTGGGCCACTTGGGAGTTAATAACGCAATCTTTATGAAATTCAAAGGTTTATTTTTTTTAATAAAAGCAAATGTTAATTTTGCATTTTATAATAAACACTTTATTTTTAATTTTATTGCCAATTTTCTATCACTCATGCCATGCCTCTTGATTAAGGGTTCTTAGATCTATTTTTTTAACCAACATATTTTGAAAAATCCTTGTTCCAGTGGGTATCTCTCTTCCATTCGCTCCAGAAGCAGGGCTTACATTCGGTGTTTTTTCACTAGGGAGATATAGCTCAAGTCATAAAGAAAACTCAGACAAAGATATCTAAAAGGTGTATATATAAGTGAATTATCTGTGAACTATATATGATTTGCCATAGGTATCTTTCCTCCCTTTTCAAAATAATAATGGATGGCCAGGATGCCTTGCCTCTGCTGTAGAAAATAAATCTTTATGGTAAGTCTAATACAGATAGTCCTTGACTTACGACCACAATTGACCCCAAAATTTCTGTTGTTAAGTGAAACATTTGTTAAGTGATTTTGCCCCATTTTACAACCTTTCTTGCCTCAGCTGTTGTGAATCACTGCAGTTCATAAGTTAGTAACCCAGCTGTTAACTGAATCTGTCAATAGAATAGAATAGAATAGAATAGAATAGAATAGAATAGAATAGAATAGAATAGAATAGAATAGAATAGAGCTGGAAGGGACCTTAGAGGTCTTCTAGTCCAGCCCCTCACTCAAGCAGAACCTACACTATTTCAGACAAGTGACTGTCTAGGTCTTCTTAAAAGCCTCCAGTGATGGAGTGCCCACGATTTCTGAAGGCAAGCTATTCCACTGGTTAATTGTCCTCGCTGTTAGGAAGTTTCTCCTTAATTCCAGGTTGCCTCTCTCTTTGATCAGTTTCCAACCATTGTTTCTTGTCCTCTAGCGCCCTCCTCTTTGTAGCAGCCCCTCAAATACTGGAATACTGCTATCATGTCACCTGTTTCTTTTTTTCTTTAGACACTAGCCAAACCCAAGTCCTGCAGCCGTTCTTCATATGTTTTAGTCTCCAGACCTTTAATCATTTTAGTTGTTTAGATATACATGTAACTTCCCCTGACTAGGATCTCCCTGAGGAAACTCCTCAGCTTCACTGAATTTGCAAAGCATCTGTGGGATCTTTAGACAGACAGATTCTGAGGAGAAGGAATACCCATTGAAGGGACAAAAATGCATCGTTGCCCATGATACTAAGGCTATATAGATGATCATTTAGCTCTCTACTGCCAAAAACCATGAGACTCAAATGGCTGATTTGAGGAACTGATATAGCTGGCTGCTGAATGATCTGTTTTCTCTCTTTTGCAGGAAGATTAAGCCTTTTTCAGCTTGTTGTCCAGAACAGTGACCAGCTAGTGTAGTTGCTGATTGAAGGACGCTCTAATCTATTGATCAAAAAGCCCAGCTCCTTGAAATGTCTACACCAGGATCCTTTGAATAATCAAAAATAATTTTATCGACAGGTTATGGAGGTAAGTATACATATATGTATTTCCTGGAATCTGACTTACAACAGTCACCATCATCTTTGCGAAGAATCTGGAAGCTGAAACAGGCTGAATAGTGAGGCCTTGAAAAAATAATGGGTGTCCTAATAATTACATCTCAGGAACATGCTGTGGGATGAATTGATTCTGCATGTATAAGTCCAGAGCATCTTTTTCTGGAATCACTCCACAGTTTATCACAGAGTTTCTATCTGGCACTTGTGCTATTTGGTTTATTTCATGCCCAAGATCTTGTGCCATTATGTGTTCCTCTTGTGGACAATTAAATATTTAAAGTTAGATGGCATTTGGTCCCTTTGGACTTGGAAGATAGGATGAAGTAATCTAGGGCTGGTGAATTCTATGGTGTAGCCCTCTTTAAGTTCCGTGCATTTCATATGATATGATAGGTGAATTCCATTAGACTCCCATGCATATGGAGGATAGTTGTTTGCACCTCCCATCTTGCAGTGAGAAAAGTTTTTCCCCTCGGCATTGGGATTAAGACTGTTGAAATCATTTGGGGTTCCATCAGGATGAGCTGTATTGCTTGTGGCTCAATTATTTTTCTTGAGTACTGTAAAAATTGAAATAAATGTTTGGTGTAGTCTGATTCCTGCTATTTTTGGCTTGATATTTTTGTGCTGGTTAGGGGAATAGCTTTCTTTTAATCATTAGTCTCAATTAGGACATTATCTAGGGCCTGTCTGAATAGTTTGCTACCCTTGAATGGGCCTGATATGAAGACTGATTTTAATTTAGAGTACTTTCCAGTTCATCAGCTACAGCTGTCTTAAACTGTTATGTTAACTATAGTGCCGTTGGCTGAGAACTGCATACTGTTTTCACCAGCCTCTGCCATTAAGGCGGAGACTCGGCTAGCTTGTTCATGCCTTACGTGGGCTCCCTATCTTCTAGATGAGGGATGAATTGGAATAGCTGTTTGCCCCACAGGGTTGAAGCTTAGTGAAGATGAACATGGCAAGAAAAGCCCTTGTGGCCATAGCTGGAACCTTGTGTGCACTTAATTGCAGATTCTTTGTCTCCAGGACTGTCTAGGGCAGGGGTAGGCAACCTTGGCTCTTTTATGACTCGTGGACTTCAACTCCCAGAATTCCTGAGCCAGCATGGCTCAGCTTGGAAACCTCTCCCTTTCCCCTCAGCGTGGCTGGCTCAGGAATTCTGGGAGTTGAAGTCCACGAGTCATAAAAGAGCCAAGGTTGCCTACCCCTGGTCTAGGGTGTCTTCCCTGTCTTCATTTACTATTACTCCCAAGACCAGAGTTATCATGTGAGTATCCACTATGAAGTCTTAATTAGGTCTAGGGTTACTTGTGAGAAGGTACTGAGAAACAAGATGGAAGAATTTTCATTTTCTCATTGCCCTGAGAAACTTCTACTCTGCTCTGAAGATTTTGTTAAAGGTGTCAGGGAATGGAAGGCATAAGACAGTAAATAGCTACAGGTAATCCTCGACTTACAACCATTTGTTTAGTGACCGTTTAAAATTACAACAGCACTAGAAAAAATGACTTATGACCAGTCCTCGCATAGGGGTGCAGCATCCCCATGGTCATATAATCAAAACTTGGGTGCTGGGCAAGCAGCATATATTTACAACAGTTGCAGTGTTCTGTCATGTGATCATCATCTGCAATCTTCTCACTCATCTTCTGTCAAGCAAAGTCAATGGGAGAAGTTGGATTTGTTTAGCGACAGCACGGTTCACTTAACTGCAGTGATTTGCTTAACAACAGTGACAAAAAAAGGCTGTAAAATTGGATGTGATTCACTTAACAACCACCTTGCTATGCAATGGAAATTCTGGTCCCAATTGTGATTGTAAGTTGGGGACTATCTGTAGTGGGAAACCATTGCTAATAATGGGTCCAACAAGGAATTAGTAAGGCTTAGACATTCTAGTTCATTCAGCTCCTTCAGTCTTGCACTTTCCTAAGCAGCTGGGGAATTCTGCTTTGTAGAAAAGCCTAATAGATTTGAGATTTGGTTTTGGATTTTATTCCCATCTAGGGACAAATCCCCCTCCTGCCTATTTGACAGGTATTTGAACCATATGTAATGTGTACTCCTCACTGTAGGAGTAGGTTTTCCTTGCTTGCTTGGTGGCCTGAACATTGACCTCTGTTGCAAATATCGTGTACTTATTAACCACTTATCTGACAATCTACCGTGTTTCCCCGAAAGTAAGACCCGGTCTTATATTATTTTTGCCTCCAAAAGAGGCATTAGGTCTTATTTTCGGGCGGTGTCTTATATTTTCCGTGACACCTGCCTCACCTCGCAGCGCTGGCACCAACAGCCCCATCCAGCAGGAGCCCGCATGACTGCTGGTCCATTTCTGCTGTGGCCGCTTGCGGCAGGAGACCACGCGGCACATCGCGCCGCTACCGCCACAAGGCGAGGCACATGGGGGAAGGGGTGGAGCTGCCCCACACGCCCCCCACCCACTTCCTTCAGGCCCTCCCCCAGCCAGGCCATTCCTTGCTCCCTTTCACTCCCCTCCCGAGCCAGACTGCAATGCTACCATACGGAGGATGGCGGGGTAGGCCTGGTCGCCTTTCGCCGTTTTGGAGCCAGACAGGAGTGACGGCGAAAGGCTCTGCTGCCACTGTGTGCCACTGGAGGGGCTTTCTTTACGCTTCACCCCACAGATCATCTGCCTGGCAGCAGCCGCCTCCTCTTCCTCCACCAACTCTCCCATGGCTTGCGCCGTGACCGGGCAGCGCAAGCCTCCCCTGATGCCTCCTTCCGCCAGCTCTCCATCGTTGACACTGGAGAGAACGGAGAATGGGGAGGGGAATGGCTCTGTGCAGCGATGCAGAGCAGAGAACAGCACTTGCTTGCCGCCCTGCATCGCCCGTCTCCCTTCTCCGTTCTGGAAACGACAGCCCTGTTTCCTGCCGCTTCTCCTCCTGGCGCTGCTATAGAGCTTGGCACACCATTGCCCAGCTCCTCCCTCTTCCCGAAAGCAAAAAATTCAACACCAACCTGCTTTCCAGCTCCGGCACGTTTCTCTCCTGCTGCAGGGAAACGGATTTCATGAGACTAAAAAAAGTTCAGTCAGACCTTCCAACTTCACGAGATCTTTTTTTTTTCCGCGAGAAGTTAGAAGTTCTGACTGAATTTTTTTTTGTCTCCATCTGCTGCCGGGCAGATGATCTGTGGGGCGGAGCGTGAAGAAACCCTGTCCAGCGGCGCACAGCGGCAGTGGAGCCTTTCGCCGTCACTCCTGCCTGGCTACGAAATGACAAAGGGCGACCAGGCCTACCCTGCCCATCCCCCATACAGTAGCATGGCAGTCCGGCTCAGGAGGGGAGTGAAAGGGAGCAAGGAATGGCCTGGCCCGGGGGGAGGCTGAAGGAAGCAGGTGCAGGGCACGTAGGGCAGCTCCACCCCCTCCCCCACCTGCCTGGCCTTGTTGTGGTAGCAAAGGTGTGATGTGCCGTGCGGGCTCCTGTCCCATTGCGGCAGCCAGGTGGGATGGAGTGGGTGGGGTCCTAATTAGGGCTTATTTTTGGAGTAGGGCTTATATTAGGCGCACCCCCACAAATCAGGGTAGGTCTTTTTTTGGAGATGGGGTTTATTTTCAGGGAAATACGGTAGTCTCCTGAGGAGAGCATGGTAATGAGACAAGAGGACATATTAATGTGCCGTTCAAGGTTAGTCAGTTGGCTCACTTCCAGCCATAAGCGAGGACCATATTAATGGACAGCTGTCCATCACCCTGCTAGGTCTGTTATCCCTAGTCTAGGTCTGTGCAGAAGATACAAAAGAAAAAAAACTTGGGAGATCCACCTAGACTTAGGGAGTTCCTGGCAGAGTAAATGGGCTTTCACACTTTTGGAGCAGGACAACTTCAGAACTGAGAACTCAGCTATTTTCTCTCATTGGAAGCAATGTCAGTTCTAATCTAAGCCCTGCCTCTGGAGTAAGTGAGGAAAAGCTCACTATAGGATGCCCTGCCTTTACTGGGAAAAAAAACCCCAGAGGTTTCAGATTGAAATTTGGAAATGGATGAGACAGAACTGATGAAGTATCAGATCACATCACCTTGGGAAAATTTGTGTTTTTGATACCTGGCTTCAGAGCTATGAACAAAGGTTAATGACACATAGCAAATGTGCAGAGATTAGGGGAGATGTTCAAAGAGGTACCAAGTGATCTAGTTCCATGCTTGTCTGCTTTAATGTCTAAATTACTCTTCAGATCAACAACATTTACAAAATGCACCAAAGCATAAGGAGCTGTAATACAATAGAAGCCAACCAGCCACATAAAGAAGACCAGAGCTGTTCATAAACAAGAGGGAAAATTGTTAGATCAAATCACAAAAAGCAGACTGCCAGATGGATACTTAAGCTTTTAGATCTTTACAGGTTCCACCCAGCTGAGAAAGCTAACCACCATCCTTGTACACTCCTTTCTAGGCTGAATGTATTATACATGTATAGATCCTGAAAGGTAAATTTAAAATTCCTAAGCTCTGCACTAAATGGAAACATGACATACAATGCAATCTCAAGTATGTTCATCATTTAAAGTATTATAGACTTCACATAGCAGAAATTGTGTTTACCTGTTTTTGCTCAAACACGGCCTCTTCTTTGTTTTTGTGACATCTGGTGGCCTTTTCTTAGATGTCATTTGCTGATAAGCCTTCATCCCAACTTGGTTTCTCATTTGTAACAGCTCCTCAAAAGACATTGAAGACAATTCTGAAGGAAAAGGAAATGAAAACGCAAAGATATACAGACATATATCAAAGTATCTGAAACATTTACACCAGTCTTTGGCAATCTAAGCACTCTCAGATGTATTGATTTAACATGTGGAATTTTCAGCAACAGACCATGCTGCCTCGGATACTCAAGTTAAGAAAGCTGATTGACATATTTAGTTATATATTTTCTACACCACTGCAATCCAGAGACTCTCGGCAGCTTACATAAAGAATAAAATCAAATCAACACAATTATAAAAGAATAAAACAACTTGCACAAAAACCATAAGCAATAAAAACAAAAACTGAACATGGCTTGATAAAATCAGGAGAAGCAGACATATACTGAATGATGCAATTCCTTTAATAGAAAAAAATAGCTTCCTCCATGTTCTCCAGATACACAAATAGTTTTTTTCCCCCCGGTCACTGATCAATAAAAATACAATCAGTAAAATGAGAACACAAAATTATCCCCTAACAACAAGAACTATTAGCAACCATTTGTGGGCAAAGCTTACACATAATGTAGTAAAAGTTTGTTACTTTAAGAGAAATAAATATATTTTGATATTTAACAGATAGTGCAGATAAAAGCTATCAAAGTGCCTTGGAAATTTAAATAAAAGAGGGGTAATCAACTGGTGGCAAATGTCCCTTTAGAACTGGCAATACAGAAGAACATAAGCTGTGGGTTTTATACCTATATCACAGAGGTAGTGTCAGGTTCCCTATGGGATTTTCCTATATTTCCCTTCCGGGTCAGCTATGGGGAGCACATTAAATCAAGCTAAAGATAAAACTCTCCTAAATTTGAGAACTGTGATATAATATAAACGTGAGGCTGATTTAGTCACTAAAACGTGGTTATTAGGAATTATATTGTGAGTGAAAGTAGCAATTCCTGACCTTCTATATCTAAGATTCTTAGTACAGGTACTTCTTGACCTACGACCACAATTGAGCCCAGAATTTATGTTGTTAAGTGAGATATTTGTTAAGTGAGTTTTGCTGCATTTTACAATTTTCCTTGCCACATTTGTTAAGTGAATCACTGCAATTGTTAAATTAGTAACACGGTTATTAATTGAATCTGGCTTCCCCATTGACTTTGCTTGTCCGAAAGTCACAAAAGGGGATCACATGACCCTGGGACACTGCAGCTGTCATAAATATGAATCAGCATCTGTCAAGCATCTGAATGTAAACCACATGACCATGGGGGATGGTGCAATGGTCATAAGTGTGAAAAATGGTCATAAGGCACTTTTTTCAGTGCCGTTGTAACTTTGAACGGTCACTAAATGAACTGTACTAAGTCGAGGACTACCTGTATTGATCTAACTTGATTAACTCTAAGGTTAAGATGGCATCATTGGAGAAACCATACAAGTTCAGTATCTTTTGGATCAATGTTTCCCAGGAATGTGATTATTTTATTTTTATTTATTCAATTTTTATGCTGCCCATCTCCCCCACAAGGTGACTCTGGACGGCTGTTCATACTGTTATATAGTCATATATGAGCTCCGTGTAGCAATTGTGCTTGGGCTTTAGTTGCAAACAATTTAATTGCAGCAGGGATAAACTGCTCCTCTAGAAAGATAGCAACTTTGTATTGCTGATGCAGATCTTTGTGCACTGCAGGATACATAGTCCACCTGGGCATTTCTGCTTGAAAAACTATTCCTAGTTACTCTTATGTCTATGCACTTGACTAGGCCTATCAAGAGCATTTTTTTCCATTCACATCAGAGCCAGATGAATAGTTCTATGCACAGAGCTGTAGTATTCATATAAGATAGCATCATAAGAACTTGCAGTACCTCAATAAAGCCAGTTATGTTCCCTGGTTAGAGAGCTCACCCCATAACTATATTTGCTTAACTTCATGCAAAACTTCTTATATCAAAAATATTTTCTTGGCTGCTATGATTTCCCTTTAGTACCCCTAGAAGGAAATAACTGTAGCAACTAGAAATCAGCAAGAAATTGGATCATAGTCTCAAGGCAGATTTTTCTTTAAGCTAAAAATGATTTAATATATATATATATATATATTAAGTATGTGATGTTTGGGCCTTAGGTGCCAAATCAAGTATATTCTGTTCACCTGGTCATTTAATAGCTTTTTAAAGGTTTTTTAAAATTATTATTTTACACATGATTTGTCCAACTGGCAACAGTAATTGATAGTATCGTTATGGGATTTATCACTTGTCTTAAAGATTAAAATAATGAGAAACCTTCCTCTAAAATGAACACATTATTTAAATGGTGGTGTTTCAGAAGAAAAAATTATCTTACTTTTTCTAAGCTAGGTTCAAAGCTTGTGATTACTATTACAGCATCAATTAGATATGGCAGGCATCTAGTTAACCTTTGGTTACTGCTCTTTTAGACAAAGAAAAAATGTTGATTAAGGCGACACACTATTTCTGATGAGAGCATTTATAAATCCTGATACATTACACAGAAGTGATAAAATTTTAAAATATTTTGTGGGTTTCCTATTTTGAGCAGAGAGTTGATTTGCTATCTACCCTGCCTCCACTCCTGAGTGAAGTTTTAACTCATATTTTTCAATTTTTCTGAAAAATATGAAATGGTAATTCTTAGTCCAGATCATGCAATATTCTGCTGAAATTAACCACTAGAATTGATTATATACTCAAGATAGAAGAATAAAGATGAATTACAATGAATCAAACTGCTGCCTGTTTTACCAAGTGCTATCTACATCAACTGGCAGATTTTCATAGGATCAGTTTATTTCCTGCCTCTTGCCATTCAAGATTACTTTGTGAACTAAAAAAGCCAATTTGTAATCTTCCTGCATGTAAGAATGCTGCTTCCTCTATATAAAACAAACCTATGGCATTTCTCCATCTCTAGATTACAAATTGAATCTGCTTTTTAAAAAATTGGTTTCTTTCTTCTTCAGCTGAAAGGGCTCTTGACAGCCATTTCACACTTGCAAACTAGGTATAATTAATGTGCCTTTCGCATGACTTATTTGAACAGCACTTTTCTTACAACAGAAAATTAAACAGAAAGAGACGTTGTAAGGTATGTGCTCTATAATCATTCAAACCTTTCAGAATGTAAGCCCTTCTTTTTCCATGCATTCACATGTACTAAAAAGGACTCTGGGTGTTTTGAAGTGAATGATATTGAAGTGTCACCACAGGTCAGGCATTGAAAACCAAATATGTTGTCCATATTTATTATACTGCAAGTACCTCCTTTCACTTGAAGCTTAAGAGCAGCATTTTGAAGTTAGACACTCTAATAATTCAAAACTTTTTATATTTGACTACACTTCTGAATGACTACTTAGTTCATATTTTTCATACTGCTACTTTTGTATTACAAGTATATTCTAAGGGAATGCTTTTCTTTTTATATATAAATGGAAAAAAATTCTAAACTATTGGTCTAAAGCTTTAAGAATAATAAGAATACAACAAACTAAATCAAAACAGAAAAGGTTTAAAAGAAAAAGAAAGAACAGAAAAAATATCAGTGCAATAAGAAAAGAAAATTTTAAAAGGAGCAAGCTAGAAAGAAAAATACAAAGACATTGGTTCCAACAGATGAAACTCTTCAAAAGAACTTCGAGGCATGGTTTACCTTAAAGAATCTTTTATTCAAGAAACAAAGTACCAGCACTACGTAGTTAAAGCCAAAAACTGAATTCCCCTCCCCTGAGCACAAAGTAACAAAGCACAATTCCCTCCTCCAATTAACAGTCATAAATCACATTCCCCAATTAGCTTGAAGCCCGCCAAATCTTTATCAACTCTGGGCGCAATAACCTTGGATTCCCACGGCTGAGTTATTATTGTTATGACTAACTGGACTCTCATCCACATTCCCCCTCCCAGCATCAACTAACTCTAAAAGCAAAAGAGTAAAATGGCTGCATTTCCATCTGTTGTCAAAGCAAGAACATCTGATGTTAGCAGCGTTGACAAAAGTGGCTTCCAATATACTTCACAGCAAATACAATTATATCTTAATCTTTTTCTCTAAAGTTATATCATAATTTTCTTTTTTTCATATTTATCGTTTAATTATCAAAACCATAAATCATAAATTCATTTTTATCTTTATGCAAAAAATCCATAAAGGGTTTCCAGTCATCAATGAATGTAGATACTATCTTTTCTCTAATCAAAGAAATTAATTTATCCATCTTGGCAAGATCTGTTAATTTTGCCAATTATTCCTCTACAATGGGTTATGCCAAGTGTTTCCGTATCTGTCCTTGTTAATAATCTTGCTGCGGTAATCATGCATTGAAATATTCTTGCATGAATCTTTCCAAACTTTGTCTCAACAATTGTTAAAAATGTGCTTAACATTTTTGCCATATGCTAAATAAATAAATAAATCCATCAAATGTAAAAGAAAAAGTTCTAGCTTCAATTGAATAATGGTAAAGGCAAGGTTTCCCCTGTCCAATCGTGTCCGACTCTAGGTGGCTGTTAGTCATCGCCGTTCCTTAGCTGAGGGAGCCAGTGCTGTCCGAAGACACTTCCGGTCATGTGGCCAGCATGACTATATGCAGAGGCACATGGAACGTCTTAGTCTTCAAAATCCTCTGATTTGATATATGCATTTGAGCCCATTTTTTAAAGTTTTTTTTACATATCACCAAGCATATCCCTTGTTCATATCTCCAATACATTTGAAGTGCCTTTATGCATTCTAGATAATTTCTCTGGTGTTGTGTACCAACTAAAGGAGTTTTTTTTTTCAACCAACCGAACACAAAAGTAGTTTAAATAGCAAACAACTCTTCTTTCTAAATGAGGAAAGAGCCCACACAAGAGAAAGAGCAGAGAAGGTCTGAGCAGTCAGTTTCTAGCTTCATACACTGAGCAACAGATCTCAGCACAACGCCTTGGAAGGAGCCTCTGAAAGATTTGAGTTAGGAACCGAAACAAAATAATGCTTTGTGCTACCTAACATTGTTTCACATTTCACGTTGCTTGAATGTTTTTTTTTTTTAATTTAGGCTTAGGGGAAGACAGTTCCTACAATGGAACACACAATTTTAATATAGTTAGCTTTCACCGATTATTCAGGAATATTTGTTGATTTTAGCACAGAGGAAGGCTGCTCCAGCAGCAAATGCTGGAAATTCTCATTATTTTACAACTATTTGGAACAGTATTCTTATATTCTGTATGCTATTAAAATTTACTGTAATTGGTTAATAAGACTGGTCAATTGTTCCAAAATAAAAAGTGATGAAGGATTTTTTAAATAAGTTAATATAATACATTAACAGATGAAGAAATAAGTCAGTTTGTAATATCCCTAGCATTACAGTAACATACATTTATCCTATAGACAAGAAGTTGGAATTCCATATTTATTCATTTTATTTTTTTAAAAAAAATTCCACTAAACCATATGAAGGGCCTTGTCTGCAATCAAAGAGACCATCACTCCTTTTAAGTTTTCTGAATGCGCATCTAGAATACCAATTAGTAATCTAGTATTATAAAAGGCCTCCAAGCAGCTGATAAGCCAGATTGTGCAGGATGGATAATTGAATATAGTATCATCAATAGTCTACATGGCAGAGTTACTTTCAATGTTTTTGAATCAATATTTAACAGGTTGATTGGATACTAGCTTATACAACCATCAAATTCTTTCTCAACTTCCAAAATTAATTATACAAGCCTTGGTGAAGGACACTGGAAATACTTTATTTAAAAAGCATAATTACAGACCTCCAGTTTGATTGAGCAAAGACTTCAATGTATATTTTATGCCTCTCAGTTGGATACCCATCTGTATAAAAAAAAACCATCTTATTTTCGTAGATTTAATAACACTTTTTTTCTTGCAGAGATAAAGATGTAATTAAATAAGTAGCTAGTATATGTAATCCAAGGAAGAACTATATTATATAAGCGTGTACTTTCTTCCTTAGTTGCATTTGACTATTACACTACTAGGAATAAAAGTTAAAAAAAACCTATTGTTTTATTAAATAACAATCATTAAATACTTTAATTGTATATTCTTAATAATAGACATGATTTACACTGTTGCTAGTTTTCAGATGACTGATTGATAATTTATTAAGTTTTCATCTTGCTCTCAGTATCATCTCTTTATTCAATTCAATTAATAGCTTGTTTCAACTGCATAGAGTGAGTTGAAGTTTGTATTCAGCAGTCATAAATGCTTTTTTTTTTTGGTTGTTGATGGTGAGGTGGCACATTTGTCCAGTCCAAACTCTACTGCAATATCTTGGTTGTATATACAGACAGGGTTGAGCATCTATTCTTCTTCAGATGGTATTTTCCATACAGCTTCAGTCATCCATGTAAATATTATGGTTAGTCACACAATCAGTCAGATGTTTGGACTGGATTTGATATCTTTGAGTCCTTCCCAAGAACCTGTGATAGGGAGATGTTGTCTGATGTTGTTAAAAATATCGCCACAGGTTGTAAACTGTTCGAAGTATAGCTGCCTTCTGCAATTGACTGATGGTGGTTTTGTCAATGCTGATAGTGTTCAAGTGGTGCTCCAGTTGTTTTGGGATGATACCCAAGGCACCTATTACTATTAGTACTATCTTTGTTTTCTTTTCCACAGTCATTCTTCTTTTTGCGGGTCTTTGTATTTTGTGATTTACTCCAGTTTTTTTTTCTTCTATTCTGCTGCTTCTGGTATTGGCAAATCTATTATCTAAACATTTTTGTATTTCTTATCAATAATTGTTAATTATGTTTGTCACACAGCCAGATGTTAAGATTGGATTTGGCATTTTTGTCTGCCTATCCCCAGGACTTGGGACAGGCAGATGTAGATATTTGATGGTGTTACAGATATCTTCACAGGATATAAGCTGTTTTGAGTAAAGCTGCCTTTGGCAATTGACTGGTGGTGAATTTGTCAATGCCAATAATGTTCAAGTGGTGGTCCAATTGTTTCCATTCCACCTTTTAGCATTTCTAAACAAACGGTATGGCTTTACTTCATCTAGTGTTAAATTATCTGTTATTTCTGTGATCCAAGGTATTCTCAACAATTCTCCCTCTGAGGGAAATGGGCAGTTTAGAAATAGGACCGACAAGGCAGGCAGGCAGACAGATAAGAGATGGGGGCCATGATGGAAAGCTGACAGCTAGAGTTCGAGATCCGAACACCGCCATTACTTGCCCCAGCTCCTGCCCAACTAGCAGTTTGAAAGTAAGCAAATGCGAGTATATAAATAGGTACCACTTCAGTGGGACATTAACAGCATTCCATGTGCTTTGGTGTGTAGTCATGCTAGCCACATGACCACAGAAGTGTCTTTGGAAATGCTGGCTCCCTCAGCTAAGAAACAGAAATCAGCCACTAGAGTCGGAAACGACTAAACAGGGGAAAACCTATGTTAGTTTGTGTGTGTGTGTGTGTGTGTGTGTATGTGTATAGTATATACCTATATGTATATACCTTTATGTATACACACACACTAGTTCAGTATGAAGAATATCAGGATGGTCTCTAAATTAACTTGGCTGGTATGCAATGCACTGAATTGACTATAGACATTCTAGCAAGTGATGAGAGGATGCCTAAAATAGAATTGAAATCCAGTAATCTGAACAGAATTTCAGATTTTAATATGGAATTACTTACCAATCACCCACAGATATATTATGCACACAAATATATTTGGTTTTGTTTCAGCTGGATGATGGCTAATGCCCAGGCTTCACAGAAAAGGGGAATTTTGGAAGAGCAAAAAGAGATTTGATTATAATTGGACTGAAGCTAAAAGCATATATTTTTCCCTTCGCTTGCTTCATCTGCACTTCCCTTACTTTCTTTGTGAAATATGCTGTATGGGTATTACATATTTAAAGACAGCAATAACACCAACTCCATCCTACAGTAAAAGTTTGGAATTATCATTGTTTCTCATAGTATGCCATACAAAAAATTAAGAACAAAATGTACCCTTTGTTGCACATCTTCTGCTAATGCAGGACAAATTATACATTTAATTTCCATCTCAACAAGGAATTTGCCATATTGGCTCAAACCTATAACCCATCAAATCAACCATTCTGCTGAAAATGAAAGGATTGAAGAGAAGAGGAAGGATATGTGTTACATTTCTTCCTGACAGAAGTTCCTTCTGGATGGTTATCTTATTTTTAAATTTAAAAAACAGTTTCAAAGATTTGCCATTTACAAACCTAAAATAAATCAATTTATTTTTATGCAGCTAACTAGTGAATAATACTTGTCATCAACATGTTTGACTGAACCTTTTTCTTCCCTCACTCTAAATAATAACCACTCTCATGGTATTTGCTTCCCACGCCAAACCCAATTATTAATTTGAAGTTCTTATGAGTGTTGAATCAGAGTGAATACAATGGTAACTAATAACAAAATAAAAGAGCTTGCTATTTAAAGGGCAACAGCTATATCAAGATATATATAAATAATATATATATAAGATATATATAAAAATATATATCAAGTTATCAAATATATAAAGGTCTACAAATTGATTTGGATGCTTTCAGATTTAGTCAGCCTAAAGTAAGTTGTTTTTTATTTCTAAAATTAGAAAAAGAACAACATTACAAATTCTACTAGGTTTATGACTATCAAACAAAAAAATGAAAAAGAAATAAGGGAAAGAAAAATGAAGTATTTAGGGTATTGATTAGTCTACATGAGGCAAAAAATGTTTTATTATGCACACTTTCTCTACCAGTTTGAATCTCTGAACTCAAAATGTTTCAAATGCTATTGATAGAATATACAAGTTTTGGATCATATTTTCCCAATTTTGAGTCCCAGGTGATTTGGGCTTTTTAAAAAAAATCATACATGGAAATTGACGGTGCTAATTAGGGAGTGGTTGTTGGGAATTCCTGATTTTTAAGAGAGATGATGAACATGACTATTTGTGTTTGTTTTGCCTTCTCCTTACCAAGTCAACCTGTTATTGATCCATAATTACCAAGACTACCAAGATATAAAAATATTATACCAGTACTCTCCAAAAACATAATCTAATTTTTTTTTTAAAAAGTGTAAAAGTGGATGAGGTGAAGCGGCAGCAGCGCCGCAGAGGCCTGTGGCCAAGTCAGCTGGAACTGCACGTTGCCTGGGTCCTACTGAGAGCCCAGGATCAAAGCGCGCCGCTCCAGCTGATTGGCGGCGACCTTGGGGGTGGCAGGCAGCCTCACGCAGTCTTCAGGGGAGATTCCGCCGGAGCTGCGTGACGCATTGCCTGGGTCCCTCCCCCCACCCCCACCCAGATGCCCTCACCTCCCCCAAGTGTTTTTTTACTCACCTGCTTTCAGCTGCACTCCCTTTCTCCTGTCCTTCTCGGCCTTCGCCATGTGTTTGTGAGACCCAAAAAAAGTTCCATGAGACTTTCTAACTTCTCGCGAGAAGTTAGAAAGTCTCATGGAACTTTTTTTTTTACCCACAAGCACGTGGCAAAGGCAGAGAAGCAAACGAAGGCAGAGAAGCAAACGGAGAAAGGGCGTGCAGCTGAAAGCAGGTGAGTAAAAAAATGCTTGGGGGAGGCGAGGGCATCTGGGCGGGGGCGCCAACCT
Source organism: Azemiops feae (assembly GCA_023970755.1). NCBI lineage: Eukaryota > Metazoa > Chordata > Lepidosauria > Squamata > Viperidae > Azemiops > Azemiops feae. The sequence goes on along the minus strand of JALGBA010000012.1, from coordinate 5,349,608 downwards.
TACACGGGCTTTGCGGCGGCGGCCGGGCCGGCCGGGGCTTGGCGGCGGTGGCGGTGGTGGCGGCCGGGGCTTGGCGGGGCTTGGCGGCCGGCCGGGGCTTGGCGGGGCTTGGCGGCCGGCCGGGGCTTGGCGGGGCTTGGCGGCCGGCGGGGGCGGCGGCCGGGGCTTGGCGGGGCTTGGTGGCCGGCCGGGGCTTGGCGGGCGGCGGCTGGGGCTTGCGGGGCTTGGTGGCCGGGGCTTGGCGGGGCTTGGCGGCCGGGGCTTGGGGGGGCTTGGGCTTGGCGGGGGGCGGCGGGCTTGGCGGGGCTTGGCGGCGGCCGGGGCTTGGGCTTGGCGGCCGGCCGGGCTTGGCGGGGGCTTGGCGGGCGGCGGCCGGCCGGGCTTGGCGGGGCTTGGCGGCCGGCCGGGGCTTGGCGGGGCGGGCGGGGCTTGGCGGGGCGGCCGCCGGGGCTTGGCGGCCGGCCGGGGCTTGGCGGGGCTTGGCGGGGGCGGCGGCGGGGCGGGGCTTGGCGGCCGGCCGGGGCTTGGCGGGGCTTGGCGGGGCGGGGCGGCGGGGGGCTTGGCGGGCCGGGGCTTGGCGGGGCGGCGGCCGGGGCTTGGCGGGGCTTGGCGGGGCGGGCGGGGCTTGGGGGGGCTTGGCGGCGGGGCTTGGCGGCTTGGCGGGGGCTTGGCGGGGCTTGGCGGCCGGGGGCTTGGCAAACGGGGCGGGGCTTGGCGGGGCTTGGCGCCGGCAAGCTTGGCAAAGTTCACCTCACCAGCTGCTCCGTTTGGTGAGAATGCACCGCTGCCTGCCAAAACCAGGCTGGGATCTGGACGGTGTATCGAAGGACAATGGAAGGGAGGGAGGGAAGGAAGGAGGGAAGGAAAGGACCATGAGAGGGAGGAAGGAAGGAAGGAAGGAAGGAAGGAAGGAAGGACAATGAGGGAGGGAGGAAGGAGGAAGGACAAAGAAGGAAGGAGGGAAGGAAGGAAAGGACAATGAGGAGGAGGGAAGGAAGAAAGGGACAAAGGGAAGGAAGGAAGGAGGGGAAGGACAGTGAGAGGGGGAGGGAAGGAAGGGACAAAAGGAAGGAAGGAAGGAAGGAAAGGACAATGAGAGGAGGGAGGGAAGGAAGGAAGGGGAAGGAAGGAAGGACAGGAGGAAGGAAGGAAGGAGGGAAGGAAGGAGGGAAAGGACAATGAAAGGGAGGGAAGGAAGGAAGGGACAAAGGGAAGGAAGGAAGGAGGGAAGGGCAGTGAGGAAAGGAAGGAAGGAAGGGACAAAGGGAAGGAAGGGAAGGGAAGGGAGGGAAGGAAGGAAGGGACAAAGGGAGGAAGGAAGGAGGGGAAGGACAATGAGAGGGAGGGAGGGAAGGAAGGGACAATGGGAGAGAAGGGAGGGAAGGAAGCCAGGTACCCACCCCAGTCCCATCCCCTCCACCAGAGACCCACGGATTCCCCCCCCCACAGGCACCCTGCAACCTGGGTGATCAGCTGGCCACGCCCCCGGCCATTGATCACATGACCCTGGGACACTGTGAACGTCATAAGTATGAATCAGTTGCCAAGCATCCGAATGTAAATCACATGACCCTGGGGATGCTGCAACAGTCATAAGTGTGAAAAATGGTCATAATTTGCTTTTTTCAGTGCTGTTGTAACTTCAAACAGTCACTAAGCGAACTGTTGTAAGTCGAGGACTACCTGTACTTTCTCATTTTTTCCTTTTTTTTTTTTTTTTTGGTCAAGTTTTTGATACCTTGCTGGGCGAGTGGTGGTACTCGGATATTGCCTTATCCGAAAAGTGGTACAATGGGTAAAAAGGTTGAAAAGCCTGAATTAACTGATAGATAAATGCCACCTTATATTAGAAATGACTACTAATTATATGTCTATCTGCTTCTCCTATCTACGTAGAATAATTTATATGAATCTCTGTTAATATAAACACTAAAATGCAAGTATATTTATTCCATTTCCTTAGAGAGGAATCACAGCAAAATAATTTATATTATACATTTTAAAGCTACAATAAATTCAACTAGGTGGAGAAGTAGATTAAAATGCCAGATTGATAATGAAGTTGCCTACTAAAAGATATATAATGAAAACAATGCAATACTTATTAATATCATCCACTATTAGACATAATTCTGACCATTTTGCATATAAGCTTCCCTTTAACTACGAAATCTTAATGGCTACACCATAAGATAGCAGTATGCATATGAGCAATAAACAGGTGAATTAGAACTTCAGGTAAATGAGGGCAGGTATGATATTGTTGCCATTACGGAAACTTGGTGGGATGAAACCCTCAATGGAACACACAGCTAGAGGATTTAAATTATTTAAAGAAACAGACAAAATAAAGAGGAGGTAGAGTTGCTCTCTCTATAAGAATAACTACATCTCTACAGAAAAAGAGCACAATGATGAAAACTGTCTTGAATGCATTTGGGTAAATATAAAAGGGGGGAAAAATGACATTGCCATAGGTGAATACTATAGGCCACCCAACCAAACGGAGGAAATAGATGAACTTTTTGCTAGTCAGCTAACTAAGGTATGTAGGAAGCACATCACAATAGTAATGGGGGACTTTAATTACCCTGACATCAACTGGGAGACAAACTCTGCACCAAGTGGAAGATCAAACAGATTCCTGAAAAACCTAGCAGACTCCCAAAAAGTAGAGAAGGGAACTAGGGGATCAGCCATATTGACTTAATTCTCACTAACAGAGATGAAATGATAGAAGGTGTTGAAGCCACAGGAACCTTGGTGGGGAGTGATCATGCAATATTGGAATTCAACATTATGCAAGGACAAGCAATAGAACATAGTCAAACTAGGGTCTTGGACTTCAAGAGAGCTAATTTCAATAAACTTAGAGAGAGCTTGGGAAGGATTCCATGGATAGAAATCCTCAAGGGAAAACAACTCAAGAAGACAGGAAAAGTCAAAGGCATAGGATAGGGGAATACACTAGACAGTACTTGTGAAACATGAACCAACAGTTTAATGCAGCTCCAAAGAAACCAAATTTAATTCTAAACTGCATCAGAAGAAAGACAGTGTGGGAGATCAAAAAGGCAATGCTCCTCAAAGTCATGTACTTCAAGAAAAATATTAAAGGATACTTCTAGGCTGAAAAAGAGGTGTTAATGTGAATTTCTTTCATGCTACTATTATAATAAGCATAGCTAAGGGATACTACCAATAGCTATGGCTGCTGTAAATAGATAATGATTATTGTAGCTTACATACATTTGGGTTCTATATACATATAAATGTTAATGGCAGAGGCAGAAGCCTACTCTGGCCTCTTATTTTCCTGACTTTTAGGCTCCCATCATTTCCAAGAGAGGAATTACTGCCTTCCTATAACTAACTCTCCACCCCTCTCTCTGCGCACGTGTCTATGGTGGGGTTACAGATCAGAAAATAAACAACAGGAAGACAGGAATAATTCTACGAAATCTATTATTTATTCCATTTTTAGAAAGGAAACTATGGATGGGGAAGAAATTTGCTTGGATGGATGGCTTCTGGTATGATAAAAAGGGAATATTTTATTTATTTATACATTTAAGGCATTTATTATTATTTAATAGATAACTTTAGGAGGCAAGCATACCTAAAGCTTCTTCCTTCCATTTTCTCCACAACAGCAACCATGTGAAGTGAGTTGGGCTAAGAGAGAGTGATTGCTGGCTTTCATGACTAAGGCAGGACTAGAACTCACATTTCCTGGCTTGTAGCCGGATGCCTTAATCACTAGACCAGATCAGAATCATGCAGACAATGGTTATTCTCATGGGTCTCTATGGAAGCAAAAGCTGGACTTTGCAGAAGTTAGACATAACAATGATGTTTTAGAACTCTGATGCTGAAGACTTTGAGATCACTGTGAAAAGCTAAAAATCGAGAATTCTGAAGGACCAGGGTGGAAACAGATCATCTTGGAGATCTATCTATTTGGTCACTGAGAGTGGACATCAATTTGACAGCATACAATCAGTCAATCAAAAACTGCAGACACGTGGAATGCTCATAGGAACTGAGCAATGACACGAATAGAAAACACTATACTATATGAGGAATAATGTTGGCATATTCAGAATTATAAACAAAAGGAAGAAAAATCTGAAACTGGGTAAAGTTAATAGATGCTGAATTATATGTGACAATTCAAGGAAAATTAAGAGTTATAGTAGCCCAGTTATAATGCAGTTATACATTATTTTAATTTTCATAAAAAAGGAAAGGAAAATAAAATCCTATGCCATCATATAAATAAATGGTATGTTTCTCAAGCTGATCTTCCCTTCAATTTTCTCTGTTTAAAACTAATAAAGAGGAAAAGACAAATGATGACCAATATGTAGTAATTGTTTAAGCTAGAGGAATGAAAGTTTCACAAAATAAATGGAAGAAGGAGAAGATGTTGAGTGTCCAATTTATTAGCACAGCAGAAAGTGAGTTCAGAAGAATTTGGGCAAAAAATAGTTATGAATCATAAAAAATCCCTTATAAAAGCCATTATCAGACCCATGAATAAACTGCACACAACATTAGTTGCAATACTGGTAAGTATTACATCATTGTGTTCCTTACTGTTTGTGAGCTGGACCCGCACAAATGCTAGGAGCTGCATACACACACACACACAACACACACACAAAATAAATAAAACCAAAGACACATGGGGAAGGTGGGGATAGGGAATTGGGGGGGGGAGGTGGGATCTGTTATTGCTCAATCAACCATCTCCATTGCACTATCCCCCCACTGGAGTCCCAAGCCAATGGGCAAAGCCATGTCTTTATGCCCTCACATCAACGGGGGGAGAGGCAAGATGTTCCAGAGGGCAGGAGCAACAGCAGAGAAGGCCCTCCTCCTGGACCCCGCCAGCTGGAATAATCAGGCTGACAGGACCTGCAGCATGCCTCCTCTGCTGGCACGAGTGGTACGGGCCAATGCCAGTGGACAAAATTATAATAAGTGCACAAAGCATGTATATCACTAAACAAAGCCAGTAATTAAGCTTTAAAGGGAGACAAATAGCCAAATAGTAATAGTAACAAAAGAACAGAACTAAGAAGAAAAACAATACTTAAAATTCTTACTAAATGATATTAATCTAGGATAAAACATCTCTTTTGTCTGTTGAAAATATTCAAAAGAGGGAGTAATCAATGAAAAGGCTCCTTTGTGGTCCCAAACTGTTGTTGTTTTTTTACTGCAAAAAGCACTTGTTTCACATCTCAACAACAGAGGAAATTCTTTCACACCTCAACAACAAAGAAAATTCTTATGGCAGGTAATGATCCTTAAAATATTCAGATCCCAAGCTGTTTAGAGTTCATACCAAACAACTCCCAAGAAGCTTTCAAACATGCCTAAATATTTGTTTAAATCAATATAATGGTGGAAGTATTTCCAACGTGTGCAAAACATATACACCTTACACAACTAGTTAAAAAAATACATGCATCTTTCCATCAATATTTATATCAATATCAAGCTTTTGACGAAGTATACACAACACTATAGGAAACCTCTCTAAGTAGCCAGGGATCTTGCTTTGTTTCCTATTGAAAAGGCCAGCAGTTACACTGTAATGGAACTTTTTTTCTTATTGCAAGTATGTGGATCAGAAAGGTTAGCGTAAGCATTCTCTAACACAGAAATCATATATGAAATAGCCCTTAGGTGCAAAAGAAAGGACAATACTCAGATGGATTCTTAGTCTGACTTGCTGTAACAATTTCTAATGCATAGCAATTTTATGCAAGCTATTAGGTTGCAGTCATCTGTGACACATTTTCTCTTTTAATGTATTTTATAAAAGAATGTAAACTACCTCATATTCTCCCTTGCTTTCATTCATCTTTCTTTCATTTTCTCTCCATCAGAGGATTTCCTACAAACTATCTGATGTACATTTTCACCTTCTTTTCATTTCCTTTTAATCTAAAGTTCCTTCCCTCCCACATTGTTTTTTACAAGTTCTCATGCTTCTATCATCTCCTTTCTTCTTTTATACCAAATCACTCACCCTCAAAATTACTTCTCTCTTTGCTAATTAGTAATTTTAGCTCATTGTCACTAACTTTTTCCCTGATATCTGCTTCAGTAGCAGGTTAAGTTTTTTTGTCATGTTTAGCTATTTTGTACTATCAAGTCTACATCCCAGCTTTAAATGCCAAATGTTTCATAATTGACCTATATACCTAGGAAAATAAGAGAGGGTAACTTGTTAAGCGTTATTCCCACCAATTTAAACATATTATTTTACCCTGATAATCACATACTTAAAGGACTGTACAAAATCATTTGGAGAGGGTACTGTCCCTCCAATTCACTACTACCCAAAGTACTATGTTTTCTAGAAGGCTCAGTGCAGCTAGCTCAAGCACCTCCTTGCATCTGGACAGTTGGCAAGTAAAGTATCAATTTCAGCAGCATGCACGGTGCTTAAGCATGGACATGAGTGGCCAGACAGCAAGTGGAGGCCCTTAAGGAAATTACATTGAGGAACACAATGCTTCAGTGCCTTGCACAGTTGAGTTCAGAAAGTGTTTTATGAAGCACTCCTCCAAATGGCTTGCACTGCCCTAGGATATACAAATCAAAGATCTCAGTGGGTATTCTACGATTGATAGAAGAAAAAAGACAAGATAAATAATTTTAAATAAAGAAATTACTATTTGTTTAGATTGATTTAAATTCTGATTTTCTTTTGATCAAGTCTGTTTAATCTGCAATATGGATTAAATAAGTTAATAATATATTAGAAAGAAGTCCATGAGTATCAAAATCAAATTATTCCAAAACATAATAGGAAATTCAGTTTTACACAAATTATAAATCCAAGCAATTGTGACAACTCCAAAAGCTACAATGAGTGTCACGATCATCAGCTGGGTCTTATCCTGACATGAAGGAAGGGAACCAAGAACTGCCATACCAAACTAAGTAATAGAAATAAATACAAAGTACATTTGATACTGTGCACACTTTATTAGGAATACGTTCTATTTTATTTTCTTAGATATCTGAATGAACATGTACCAAAGTACTGCAATAATAATTCTATTGCCTGGAAATATTATTTAATTGCTTAAATTATACATAAAGCTGGATAACTTTGGGCCAGTCAGTCTAAGTCCAGTCCACCTTACAGGGTTGTCATTGTGGGAAAAACAGGAGGATCAAAGAGTATTATACATGTTTACCACCCTGAATTACTTATAAAGTAGTAAAGATGGGATAAAAATCTAATAAATAAATAAATAAAAATAGGTTCCCAAAGTCCTTTGCTAACAGCAGAAAGAAGTACTAATTTTTGTGCCAAGTTCAGGAAGTCAATTTGTTTAATGGAAATGTTTACCTATCAAAATCTGTTTCCCTTCCAGCACAAATAAATACAAATGAAATAGGTGATTAAAAATTGATTATTCAAATCAGGGTTTCTCATACTGTTACCTAAGTATTTTTAATTTAAACCTATCCATATAAACTCTTGCCTCTTTAATTTGGGAAAGTTCTCAGGAGAAAACACTATACTGTATGCTCTCCATACTGCTCAGAAAATACCATCGTGACTTCCATTTCATTCACATTTGATAAGATTTTATGAATGGCAATTTTGTTCTATTCAGATTCAGTTTGTAACTATAAATCAGAAGGAGTCTGACCTACCCTATAGCTTATGACTTTTAATAAAATGTTAGTCTAAAGAGTGTTACCAGACAATTCTTGATTTTGGTTACCATATAACACAGCTTTCACTTTATAAAGTTTGGTCTTGAACAGCATTCCAAAGGTGGGTCTCAGTTGACATTTTTATCCATTCTTCACTGCTATAAACATTTTTTGACAAATCATTGTACTGAATCAAGTTTTTATTTACATTATAAAGCTATATCCCACACTTTCTCTTCTTTCTCAGCATTAACATTTGCCTTATATAGGCAATTCAAACAGTCTTCATCTAAATGAACAAATTACTATCTGTAACGAATAGTTCTCAATGTAGGACTGTTTGCTTAATGATAATTCAAAGTTAAAACAGCTTTGGAAAAAACAATTTACAACTTGTACTTGCACTTACAATCATTGCACTATTCGTAGTCACATGATCATAATTTGGGGGATTGGCAACCAGCCTGCATTTACGACTGGTTGCCGCATCCTGCAGTTACATGATTGCTACTTATGACCCTTTTTGCCAATTTCTGGCAAAAATCATCCATTGGGGAAACTGGATTCGCTTAACTGTGATGATTTGCTTAACAACGACTGTTAAATTGTTATAAAATCATATCCAACTCAACTTACGACACAATGACTTATGACAGAAATTCTGGTCCCAATTGTGGCCATAAGATGAAGACTAGCTGTATATAAATTGCAATTATGCCATTACAGTTCTGAAGGATGGTAAAGAGTAGACTGGGTACAAATTTGAATTATATCCATTTTCATGGACCAGTAAAAACCAGGTACTATGTGAAGAAAAGAGCCTTCATAATGTGAAGGAACAAATTGGCTTCCAGTGAGGAATCATGGCAAATGCGATATCCCTGAAGGAGTGAGAGAATGGCATTGCAACTAAATTGGTTGGCAAAATCTCTTGGGGAAAAAGGTGAGATTGTGAGATTACCTACTGGCACTCTTGACAGTTACCCTTGGGAACAGACTGCAGGAACTGAGGTTTTTGCAGTTAGCTTATGAGTTGCATGACTGGGAGTTGAGGGATTTCAATCAAGCTCACAGCTATAATGCAGCCTGTAAGCCTTATTTCTTAAACTATTTGGGATGTCACTAATGTACAGCTTCAGAGAGACTTTTCTGAGTGGCAGGATAAGAAAATTCCACTTGGTGAAATATTATTTTTTTTGGGATTACTAAGGAATAATTTTTTTTTTAAAAGACTTAAAAGCTTTTGTTAAAAAGCTTAACAAAGAGTCGATGTAAGAAAGTTTAAAAAGGATAAAAGGGACAATTATTTGAAAAGATTTGGGGGTGTGTGTGAAAGTGCTTTTGAACAAACTGGAATTCAATTAGACAAACAAACCAGACCTCCGTAGGAATGTTTTTGGTTTACTATTTACTATCACAGAGTTCAGACAATTGGTGAATTTTACAAAACAAAAGATAAAGGTAATATGAGCCAGATGTAATGCTGACTGTAACTATAAACATGTCGATTATGATGCAGACTGTACCACAGAGTGCCACTTGAGACAAAAGTAGGGTACAGGAAGACAAAAGAAAAAAAAGAGGGGTGAATTTTCATTTTCTTTCTCTTGTTGAGACACTTTGTTTCAAGATGCAAAGGAAAGAGGATGTTTGGGTTCACCTTATTTGAAAATATATTTTGCAGCTTGCTGCTTGGTTTGGATGAAAGAGTGTTACTGACAAACAGAAGGCTTTTAAAGTTAGAAGGACGTGACCTGAGATTTGGGTGTCATGGATGTTTGTGGTACAATAAAGTCATGGCTAATGTGGATTTTTAAAATCATAATGTTAGACATGCTATATTGAGAATATGGGACACATACAAACCCAGGTTGTGCTCTAAAACACCTTTGTGGGTTCTCAGCACAAGAAGCATTTTATAGATGAAGAAATAATAGCAAACCAAATGATGCCCGGGTTATCATGAGACGCTAGAATTTTGTCAAGAGGAATGTAAAATAAAATCAAGAACTGATGGCAGAAGAATATTGTTCTCTTATTTACAATTATTAAAAAGATTTAAAGTTGATAAAATAATTTATGGTTTTGAACATGTTAAGAGTATGAAAAAACTGTACAAATGCTGAACATATAATTGCTAAAAACTCTTATTGAAATTTGAAACAAAAGAGAAACAAGTGAAAGAATGTATGATAAAGTGGGCTAAAGATTAGTTATAATACAGGTAAGTCCTTGACTTACAACCACAACTGAGCCCAAAGTTTCTGTTGCTAAGCAAGACGGTTGTTAAGTGAGTTTTGCCACATTTTACTACCTTTCTTACCACAGTTAAGTGAATTACTGTAGATCATGTGACCATGGGAATGCTGCAATGGCCATGTGAAAGGCAGTCATAATTCACTTTTTTCAGTGCCATTGTAACTTTGGTCATTAAACAAATGGTTGTAAGTCAAGGACTACCTGCATAAAGATGGAACAATGGGAAATATGTGGCTAAAAGGATTTAAATTTACAATATGTTATAATCTTCAAGTCAATTTTTATAAAATGATATACAGTTGGTATATGTCACCACAGAAATTGTCCAAAATGTACAAAGACACTTCAATTTTATGTTGGAAATTTGGTCAAAGGACATGCAAAGAACATAGAAAATTCTGGATTCAAGTACATACACCGATTCAGAGGATTTTAAATATTAATATACAATTGAGGCCAGAGGTTTTTGGGGATTGATTGAAAAACAGTTGGAAAAATGTTATGGAATTTTTTTTTTGCACATAATAACTGCAGTGACATTATTGTATATGGAAACTGTATATAGTATATTGTGTACCGCTCCTGGGCCGTGGCACATTGGGAACCGGGACGCTGAAGTGGGGGGGTGAGAGAGGTAAGTGTGCGAAACTTCATTTGAGCATGCATGGGATTTAGGTTGCACATGCGAAACCATTTCTCCCTGCCGTCGGTCTGCAGAACCAAAAAGGTTGGGGACCCCTGCTGTATATGAAAAGATTCAGCATTGCCCACAGTGGAGGAATGGCTGGTGAAGATGATGGAACTTACTGAGTTGGCTAAGTTGACTTCTTTGATCAGAGAAAAGACAATATTTATGTTTATTGCTAACTGGAAACCCTTTATAGATTTTTTGCATGAAACTAAAAAAAATAACTTGCAATTTCTCTTGATGATTATACTGATTACAGAAAGAAGAATTATTAAAACTTTAATAAAATTATATTAAAACAAATGAAGAAACAAGCTCACACAAATATCCAACTATTATATTTCATTGCTTCACTTCTCCAGTTTCAACATGTGTAACTCTTAGTTTTTCCCTTCTGTCAAGACTTTTATATACCCCTCTCTCAGTCACAGAATGGCAGAATTTAGACTCTCAGCTTATTGAATTCAGGATACTGATTTCTTTCTTCTTTTTGATCATATTTCACACATATTAGAGGTGATATTGATATAGGGTGTTTACAAGTCCCTCTACTTTTTTCACAACCAAAAATTGTTTCTCACATGTTCTGTATTAATAACATGAACAAAAGCATGTTTTATATCAATCCACCATATAAACCTCTCACCAGACCTCTTTCTCACTGATCTAAGTCTGAAACTAAATTATTTGTACTTATTTTGTTCTTAAATAATTTTCTGTATTCCTTGCAACAGAATTTTTTGCCATGGCCAGGTTCTGTGCCGCCTATAGGCACATATTACTATTATTCATGACAACTAATTATTTTCCCCCCGCCTTATATTTTTTTTAGACTTTGCATAAGATGGCTGTCAGCATAAAAAGAATCTCAATTCTCATTTGAAAAGATTTCTGGGTTCTATAATAATTATGAATACATGGCTGTGTAACTCCAAAACACTGAAAACATGGATTGACATCAAATATTATTTGAATATATTTAATGTGCATGTCTTCTCATCTAATCTCACTGCTTTGAAAGACAGTCAGGTCAGATTCTGATCAGCTGGATTTTATCACAGCCTAATCTTTCTGGATATCCAAACAAGAATTCAAATACCAACTTACACCCTGCCTTAGGAAGTCTCACCCAAGTACATTTATGAGCACCATATCATATTGCTTATTACACTTAGGAAATGTATTTTCAAGATGGAAAAAGCTTCATTTGTTCTTTATTAATGCTTCAGGCTGCTTATTGCCAACAGTTTCACAATGCTCTAATAAGCTCATTTTGTGAAGGAGACCCTGCACTAGTTTTGGCTGAAAGCTGAAGCATCTATTTATGACTCTACACTGCAGTTAATTCTTAACAGACCTGACAATGAAAATAACATCTATGCAATTATCAAGAGGCAAAGTTGGCTTTTATGTGGTAGCTAAACTGATTTATTGTAAGGTACAGATACTTACTGCAGCAGTCAATATGACTCATGAAAATGCTCATTTTCAGCATCAATGCTCATTTCCCAATATTGTTTTATTCATTAAGCTTTGAATTTTCAACAAGCAATAATATTGGGAAAGGAGATTATCAAAGAGCGTCACATATTTTCCTATCTGTAACCAGGGGCACATGATTTCATATGGCTAAGTCAATACACAACAGATAAACACCAGAATATTTTATTTAATATTTTTTAAAAGGTATTAATTCTTATATCTTCTGCCATTAATTTCTTTTGCTTACTACTTCTTACCCTTTTTTTGCACTTTGTACAAAGTTGTTTGCCTCACGAGGAATAACATGCTAGGTATACATGTATGTAGGGATTAATTCTTTTAATTTAACCTACTATCATAATAATGAAGGGAAAAATAAATTGTCCAATTTTCTATAACTCATTTGATTCAGGTTTAAAAAATTTCTCACATATCATTATGAAAAAATGTTATCTTTCTAAAGATATCCAGTATTACAGATCATTACACTTTTCAACTATAACACTGTTGAGTTTGCCCCAACTGAAAAGCAATGTACAGCAATGCTTAAGTATGTGAATCTGGAAATCTTCAATTCAAATCTCATTTTGCGAGAAACCCACTTAATTTTATTACATAAGCCATTATGTCCTTTCCTTTGTCTTCTAATTTGCAACAGAATAATAATGATAGGCTTTGCAGGGAATGCTGAATTTATTCCTGAAAAGAAGTCTGGACACTCTTATTATTCAACATATATACAACCATTTAAGCTAGTTCCATATTTTTATGAGCCCTTATTATTTCATTTTGTTTAAAACATTTAATTATAGTGATCGAAAGAAACTGTTGAATGGTTATCCCATTTTCTTGGCATCTTTGCAACATCACATAGAGAAGTGCAGCATGTCCATATGTCATGCAGAAAGGGTATCCCTGCCAATGCTAACAAAATAAGTGACAGATATAACAAGACAGTTATATAACAAAGCCAGCAATCAAGAGAACAGTTTGAGGACAACTAAATTAAGCAAATAGTGTATGTTCACTGACATGATCCCAAAATTGTTTAGAAGGGAAAAAAAAAGCTCAGAACTGCTGATCAGTGACACAGAGATGCACAATTTATTGCATTTTTCTAGGCATCAATGTTTACCTTTTGTTAAATCAGGCCTTGAAGAAGGTTGGCCTGCGGTTTCTTCAGGGTCTTCATTACTACTTTCTGATGCATCACTGTCAGTTTCATCCCCATCATCTTCATCGCTCTCTGTAGTATCACTGACATCATTATCACTCTCCACTCTCTCATAATCACTGTCATCTGACTCCTCTTCAGATTCTTGGCTAGGTGAATTCACTTCGGGCAAGAGCTTACGTCTTTTGGCATCATCAGCACTTCCTGCAGCACCACCTCCCATGCTGCTCAAAATTTGCAGAGGTCGTTTTTGGCCTAAGAGTTTTCGATTTAAGATACTGATCTGCCCACTGATATCCGGAGTCTGTACTGTTGGAGTCTTACTGTCCTTACCAGAGGAGGAATTCTTCTTTTGGGGATGGCCCCCAGTTTTATTCCCACGTAGCGGCTTCATAAGGCTTCTGGTATTTTTGTGTGCGTCAACTCACTAGTTCAAGTAAGAAAAAAATTTCTATTAGCCTTCATTTCATTATAATTCAATAATAGAAAATGGGATTGGCTGTCTTAATTATATTTCTCAAATTTGAAATAATCTTATGCACATTCCCAGATGAAAAACAGCTACATTAAAACAGTTAATAAACTAGGAGTTTATAAACTGGGAAGGAATTATGGCACTGTACTCATTTGATAACACGCTTTGCTTGTGAAGTACCCCTTCTGGATCTGCTCCTGAAACAGTAAGAAGCCACTAGAGTTGTTCAAAGCATCACTGCAATTACTTAAGAAGTCCTTCCAAGATCTTCTGGGTTATTCATGTGCATGCCCAGAAGACACTTCCAGCAGAATAGCTAATGAAATGGCTGTTTTGAAGAGCAGATATGGAAGTTGCTTCACTTGTGGGGAAAAAATATCTTGTTGAATTATTTGCCCAGCCTCGGATGTATATTTCCTTATCTAAAGACCTGTGGTAGTAGGATTCGTCATTAAAGAATGCAGATATCTCTTTCTCTTTTAACCTATTATACTGTATATCATCACAGACACATCTAGCAGCACCTCCAATTCCTTTACATTATATTTCAGGTATGGATGCCATCTGCTATTTGAAACATTACAAAATTGAAGAGATGAACAGTGCTTCCATTGTGTTCTAAACTGAAAAGTTATATGAAGATACCTTTTAAATAAAGTAACCAATGTGAGTGTCAGAGAAGTAGCTTGTTCAATTCTTCCAAAGTTCTGCTAACTGAGAGAACCTAAATTCAGCTCAATGTTCACCAAGTAAACTTACTTGCTAGAGCCAGAAAGAGATCTAACAATCTTGAGTAGGTAAGTTTTATATGTATATGAGACATTTTATACATGTATAATCTTCAGCTATTTAAGAAAAAAATGGTAGGAACCCAGACTTTGTACATCAAGTGATTTAATAATTCCTTTTAGTGTTAATTTCAGTCACATTAAAATAAGGAGAGGAAACTATAAATAAAAATATTCAAAAAAACAAGTCCAGTCTTTTCCTAGAGTATGAATCCTTCCTAAGCTATTACCATCTATTTCTCTAGGCAGGTTTCAAACTCTAATTCATAACTAACACAAGAGCAGTAATGTATTTCTCTCTACTGCACTGTAGGAAGAGGAACCTACTTTGCCCAAAGCTGGTATTTAGTAAAGTTAAGCAACCACAAAATTGTGCTCTGAACAAGAATTTTAATTCTTCAAGGAAAAAAAAATCTAATATGTAGAATCCAGTAGTTTATTTTCCGACCTGTTCCCTTTGCTACTAATTAGGCAGTTTCAAAGTAAATCAATGTTATCAGACAAATTATGGCTAGTATATTGATGTAAGAGGTTTTGTCAATATTCAAGAGCAGGATATTGCCAATTATTAGATACAAGAGCTAATTAATGAAGAAAAATATTAACAGGTCATTGTGTTGTATTTTAGAATGTTTTAACAATGTCAAAATTTGGTAACTATATCAAGCTTTGCTGTTCATGTATTGCTTCTGGGATAGAGGCAGGTTAGATTTCTCTGCAATTCGCTGTAAGGCTGATTCTGATGGAGTTACAGTACAGGCTGGATCTTCTTTAATTGTTCAGAGATGAAGTAGGATTGCAGGAGTGACCAGCCTTTTACACTGATATCTCATAGCAAGTTCTATGCTTTAAGCAGGTAAAACAAGGCAAGCAGCTTGGCATCATTCAGATGTTTTGGACTACAACTTCTACAATTCTTTGCTAGCTGGAACTAAAAAGAGCTGAAGTCCAAAATTGCTTCCCCCATTATAAAAGAAAGAGGTGCCCTAAAGTTTAAAGTGCTGTTTCTGACAGACAGAATTAAATGTTCATATTTCACCACAAAAATTAATTTTAAATATTACTTGGGACTTTAGCATGTAATGACCTAGAGTTAGTGCCTGTAAAAACATGGCAGTCTGTCATTGATGGAATTTTTCTAACATGTAGGAGCTGTGATTACAAAAATCCTCCTTTTCAGATTGTTCACATAAAATGTGGGAAACCGTAAAAGCAGTACTTGCTGACGATTTCCTCTTTGTGATTCTGTTAAATGAAGCAAATGGGTAGATTGTGATGGGACATGTTATCAATGAACCCTAGAAATACCAAGCCTTCATTATTGGTTTCATGTAGGGTTTTTTTAATTAATTAAGAACATATCAGACATATAGAAGAAATATCTACTGGAAGTTAAAAACCTGGTGTATGAAACAATACAGTATTTCAGGAGACATTTACAAATATTTTATGGTTTTACCCCTATGAAACTACCAGCAATCTGTTATTTCCCTATTATCCAAAATGAAAAGGCATACGGTATTGCCCCTGAACTTGGAAGTTTCATTGTATTGCCTTAGATTTTAGCTAAACAGCAATTTTACCAAGTCTGTGACAGGCCAAGTGACAATTCCTATTAGTCCGCCAATTTTGCAGGCCTCCAATGTTACCCTTTCTCACTTGCTAGTCGGTAACAAAGTGATGAGTGGTATCCATTCGAAGGGAGTTAAGGGTCTTCCACCGGAAGAGGCAGTCTCTAGGAAAGGATATGCGAACAATCGGGGAGGGAGCTGTAAAACACGAGTTCTACCTGCCTGTGACGGGCTGCCCACGCTCATCCCACACGATCACACTCCGTCCCTCTCCCCGGCCTGCCTCCACGATCTCCCCGGCCTGCTGGTAGGTCACGCCGCCACAGCTCCTTTCCGTTTCCTGGCAACGGCACGACTGGGGGCTGAGGCTCGCGGAAGTCACAAAGAGCCGGGCATGTGAATCAGTCCAGTTGCGCATGCGCGCATAGAAATCACCATTCCGGATGGGGAGGGCAGGAGGAGCTTTCCGAAGAGAGCCAGCCTACCCGGGGTCCACCCCGCCTTCCTCTTGACGTCACTCGAATAAACAGAAAGAGCTTGGGAAGGTTTTACCGTAATGCCTTTATTTACAAACAACCGGGTGAGCCCGCTCCCCCGCAAGAAAGCCCCGCAACAAGCTCCCCCCCCCTCGGCTATTTGCTCTCAGGAGTGGTTAGTCAAAGTCATTTCGGTTTGCTCTCCGCAGCATCAGGAATAAACAGCAAAGTAATTCGGGGAGTTCGGCTATCCGTGGCTTGATTTGATGCCAATTCCCTTCCATCCTTCCTCCAAGGCCAGGGAGCTCCGTTCCTCTGAATCTTGTGCCACGATCACTGATTTACTCCTAATCACGCCGACTGAAATGGGTTCCACCTAGGTCGTGTTGGAAGGCGCGCGTGACTGATTTGCAAGCGCTGGCACCTCTGGAGGGTCAACAGAAAGCGGCGGCTTCCTCTGCTTGGGCCCCTGTGGAGTGGAAGAAGAAGAATAGGAAAGGGCACGCTTGTTCAGTTATCTGACAGTCCACACAGAATTTCTTTCTCTGATACTCCCCTTCAAACCTGAGGTTGGGAGCGTGACTGGGGTGGAATACAGGTAGTCCTCTACTTACAACCACAACTGAGCCCAAAATTTATGTTGCTAAGTGAGACATTTGTTAAGTGAGTTTTGCCCCATTTTTATGACTTTTCTTGCTACATTTCTAAATTGTATCACTGCAGTGGTTAAATTAGTAACACCCTTGTTATGTGAATTTGGCTTTTCCATTGATTCTGGGAGAGGAAATGTCAAGGTTTTGCATGCTTATAAATTATATTAACCCCACTTTGGACTTAAACTTTAGTTTTTGATATTTTACAGAATAAATTGCCAGAAACAATACCAGTTGTTGGCAATTGTGTTCAAAAACTGTTCCAAGGAATGCCAAAGAAAAAGAAAAAAGTTGGGGGTGGACTTATGAGCTGCCTGCAATCCTAGGCTTCAGGTTGCCCATTTCATGATATAAACCATGATTTACAGATCACAGTAATTGGGTATACAACATCCTGAATGTACATTATTTACACTGTATATGACCCCTGCGTCATGAGATGTGGGCAACAGTATGTTCACTTCTAAGGTAGTGTCTAGAATAGAGATTCCCCCTTGCTTAAAGCAATATGGACATGTTTGTGCTAAATAGATCAAAATTGCCCAATACATTTTTACGATATTATTACAGTATTATTATTACAGTATTATTAAAGTATATTGGCCATGTTATGCTTGTGAATTCATTGGAGAAAGCAGTGATGCTAGGAATGGCTAGTGGACAAAGAAGGGGCAAGCAAAGAACACACTGACTTGATAACATCAAATCTGATGCAAAGTTGAATATGCAACAATTGAAAGAAGCAGTGCTTGACAGGATAGCATGGAGAGCACTTGCCTATAGAGTCACCAAGAGTCAGATACGACTAAATGATTAAAAACAAACAAACTGTTACTACTATGAGCAGGAAATGCTCAATGTGGAATGAGTATGATTAAGACTGGGTGTCTGCACATTATCTTACTAAAAGCATTATATGAAAGACTATTAACCAGTAGAAATCAACATCTATGGGTCTACGTGGTAAAGACTATGGCATATGGAAGATTGTGGTTTGGGATGTAAAACAAATGATAAAAGAGCATGAGTTAATGAAATGAAAAAAACATAGGTATGCTGTATGTCTATGGAGATTCTCAGTCATCCAGGTCATGGTTGTCCCAAAGGTGCTTTTTCAAGAGGTCACTGGACTTTCTTGCTTTTCTTTGATGACGTTTCGCTTCTTATCTGTTCTGTTCGCAACACAGACATGAAGACGAGGCAGTTGATGCGGCCCGATACATAACATTATCCAAGACGCTTCTTCAGCTCTGACTGGATGGTGGGGAATGGAAAGATTTATATTCCTTGCAGACAGCTGGTCATTTGCATTCTTTTAGAGAGTTTTGAGGCCACTGTGGTTTATCTGTGTCTTCAGGGTCACCTGAGTAGTGCAAATGGAGGTGGAGCCTTCTTGGAACTGCTGAAAGGAGTGTGTTGTAGACTGGAGATAGATGATGTTGTATCCCTCCCCCTCTGTTGAGAGAGGGCTGTTCAATTTTGACAGATGGTCTCTTTGAACCCTCTTTCAAACCAGCAATCCTCTCTGTCCAAAATGTAGACTTTGCTGTCTTCAAAAAAGTGGCCTTTGTCTTTTAAATATAAATGGACTGCTGAATCTTGTCCTGGTGGATTTGTTTTCCTATGTTGTGCCATGCATTTATGAAGTGGTTGTTTTGTTTCCCCAATGTACTGATCTACACATGTCTCACTGCATTGTACTGCATATACCACGTTGCTCAGTTTTTGTCTGAGTGTTTTATCCACTCCAAGATTTTATCCAGACACAAACACCCAGTACACAAACTGATATATGCAGTACAATGCATAGGAGAACAAATCCATCAGGACAAGATTCAGCAATCCATCTGCATTTAAAAAAACAAAGGCCACTTTTTTGAAGACAGCAAAGTCCATATTTTGGACAGAGAGGACCGCTGGTTTGAAAGAGGGGTCAAAGAGGCCATTTATGTCAAAACAGAACAGCCCTCTCTTAACAGAGGGGGAGGGATACGACATCATCTATCTTCAGTCTACAACACAGTCCTTTCAGCAGTTACAAGAAGGCTCTACATCCATTTGCACTACTCAGGTGAGCCTGAGGACACAGATTAACCTCCAAGTGGCCTCAACGATTCTCTAAAAGAATGCAAATGACCAGCTGTCTGCAAGGAATATAAATTCTTCCATTCCCCACCATCCAGTCAGAGCTGAAGGTGCTTCTTGGGTGAAAGCGAAAAGTCTTCAAAGAAAAGCAAGAAAGTCCAGTTGTCTCTTGAAAAAGCACCTTTGGGATAGGTATGCTGTGTCACTTGTGAAAGGGGAATGATGTAGTAATCTGAATGAAGATAATTTGAATTTGTGGAATGGAACTGCAGGAAAGTTTTGAAGTGATTAATAATGAAAGTGCTAGCATATAAAAAGATATGAACTAATATCATGTTGATTGTTGAGAATGTATAAAAATGTAGAAATCTTCATTGAATAGTGATAAGATCTGTTCCCCATTCTTTTTCTTCTCTTATAACTTTAATTTCTTTGACTTACTATCACTTATTCCTTTTCTTCATTTTTGCATAACATTGTTTACCCCAAAAGAAAACAGTGTGATGTGTGTGTGTGTGTGTGTCTGTGTGTGTGTCTGTGTGTACACACAGAGAGAGATAGTATACACATGGGTGTGCACAGTGGATTTCATCTAAAAAAAAAAAAAATCAGATGCTACCCTAAGTCAAATATGACAAAGTCTATGCAGGATCGTATTAACTTCAGTGGTTGTATTGTTTTTAAATGGTACTACTGTAATAAAAGCGGAGCCATACCTTGCTGATATATGTTATAGAATTTTCCATCCCACTGGGAATCAGGCAGATTGGAATCAGATGATACAGACAAAGACAAAGGAGTTGTTTCTGGTACAAGTGTCTGGTACATAGAAAGCTGCAACTGGGTATTCCCTAAGTGAAAATGGCCTGTTGGTCTCTGTTCAGAACTGGCTTGGTTCTGGACATCATGGTCTAAAAAGTTGTTTAAAATACTGGTGATGGTTTCTTCATCCACTGATATTTCTTCTGAAAAGTCAATGGCTCCATTAGCCCCCAAGTCCTGTCTTGCCACTAGAGGGGCAGCCTCAGCAGGATGCCCAGGCCAGTGATTGCCAAGAGACTCCTGAGACCTTTGCTTGGTGTATTGAGAGAAGACTTCAGCCAGGGAGTGGATTTGATCAGCTAGCATACTGATAGCCCATCTGTCTGAATCAAGGCTCATATTCATTGCTGGAAACAATACTGTAGATGGCCTTTCTGCAAATAAAGGAGAAGAGTCTATAGAAAAGCTGCTGTCAGAGGAAAATATGTGTTCTGGTGAGCAAAGACCACCAGGGTTGCAACAGGTCAGCCTATCCTCTCTTTCTGGGCATGAGAGATACTTGTGCCCTTCAGCAGAGGGAAAGGAAAATTGGGTTTCTTGAGACAACTCCACACTGACGGCTTCAGTCTTCCTGCTAGGGACAGTCATACTGATTGGAAATGGATACTGAAGAGGAGCAGGAACCATTTTTACATTACAAGCCTCTGGAAGTTGAGAAGAAGAATATTCAAGTGCCCCTTCCCTGGCTGGTTCTTGAAGGAAACAGTTGACTTCATTTGGCTTCAATGGCTGTAGTGTGTTTCCAGAACAATGGCTTTGTTTTAAGGAAGCTGGAAAAACACCTCTGGGTGAGGAGTCTTGGTTCTGGATATAGAGAGCTTCTTTGTCCCTGTGAGAATATAAACAGTTCCATGGAGTCGAGCATCACTGGAAATCACACAGAGTCACAGGCCTCGCCAGCAAGGCTAAATGTAGTTTTTATTTATTATATATAAGAAAACTGAACTACAAGCTTCAGGGCATTTTCACAGCTGATGCCCCAAATATCATTATGAACATTAATAATGCAGTATAGGAAGCAAAAGAAGCCATTTGTATAACCAATCTAACACTGAGCTAATTCAGATTGCAAACATAAGCAATGTGTTAGGAGAAAAATAAGGAGCCTGGAAATTAAATTCAAGCATCACTTGCAGAAAATATTTTGATCTGAATTGACAATTCCTTCAGCAATTATAATTGTGTAGGGACAATTAACTGGGAGATTTAGAAATTGTAGTTTAAAAATGCCTGAAGAACATCAGGCTGAGAAAGTGTAGTCTATATTAGAAAGCATTCTGATGTTGACCTAGTCCTAGTTTGTATGAGACCTAGCAGAATCTGACTGATCTTAGAAAAATTAAAGATGATTAGATTTAGTTATAGACCACCATGAAATTGAAGGGTTGTAAGCTAGTCTCTCTCCCCCCCCTCTCTCCCTTTCCCTCCCTCTCTCTCTCTCTCCCTCTGTCTGTCTGTGTCTGTCTCCCTGGAGTCATTACAGATCAAACTGGATTCATCGGACACTTTAAGGTTTTCATAGATCTATTTTTTCACTTGAATCAATATAAGCAACAGAATTCTTGATAAAATGACTTTTTTGATACTAAATTCAATAGAATATGATTTGAAGAACTATTGTAATAGTTTAATATGCTTATCTTTGATTTAGGTAGTGTTTGTCCTGCTTTCACAGACACTTGAGAAAAATCACTTCTAGTTATTTTATCCAACCTTTTCATCTAATTTTTTTTCACATAGCTAATGGCATTTGTGGTAGCATGTATTTTCTGTGTTAGACTGGATGTCTCTAAATAGACATTTCTGATTGCAGACCAGAAATCATAAATGCCTCTATTTCCTTCAACAGAACTATCGCTTATTTCACCCATTGCTTCTTACCTCCCATCTCATTTCCGCCAGCTGCCTTCCTCCAGCAGACCTGAAAATGAATAGGATCAGGAAGTCTGCTCTAGTGGGGAATTTTTATTGATTTTATTGACATGATATTACCATGTCATCCAATTATTGTCCTGCTGTACTTTCTCTAATTTGTTGAATAAGCCACAAGTAACAGATTCAAACTTTATGCTCAACCCAAAACCATGATTTACAAATAGTAAGTCTCTGCGTCTTGCTAAGCCATTATATGGTTTGTTTATGGCTTAGTGATGTCAGCTACTGTGCTTTGTAAATCATGGTTTAAGACTTCACACAAATGTATGAAACCAGTCAGTTGTGGTTTATTCAGCAAACCATGGGGATACACAGGATGACAATGATTGGATGATAGTATGATGCAGGTGATTGATGCAACCATTTCACTCTAAACGTCTAATAGTAGTCCACATGGCACATGTAATCGACCACAAGTAGCTGAGTTTATGCAATATTCAACCCACAAATGAAACAAACCACATTATGGTTTAGCACAGGGGTCCCCAACCCCTGGTCCGTGGACTGGTAACAGGCCGCGCCATGCCAGCAACCGGTCCGCACAAACAAGCAAAGCCCCATCCGCGGGATGCAGGCAGCACACAAAACCACATACTCTCCAGTCCGTGGAAAAACCTCTCACCACGGAACTGGTCTCTGGTGCCCAAAAGTTTGGGGACCTATGGTTTAAATATCACTTGAGCTGTCAATGTTTTTACCTGAGGATGTGGTTTGTGCAAGTGATCAGCTTTCCTTTTCCGTTCTCCATCACTGCAGTGACTTGCACCCAGACCCAGCTCAGGTCCTTGCAGCATAAACGTATGATTACATGCTGATTGTGTTTCCCAGTGCTCTGTGCTGAAACTATAAACATTTAAAATAAATACCCAGATAAGCCATTTAATGTAGCAACGTAACAGGAAGAAAGAAGGAGTCTAGATTAAATGAAATCTCTTCCATTTTTCTATATTCCCAAGGATTTCAAAAGGGATTTATTGAGTTAACTATGGATTCTAAATATATATCTTTTAAGACTTCCAAAATATACTTGGATTGGAATTTGGTATGACTGCAAGGATGATACATAGCATTTAGATACCCCTTCTCTAAGTTCTCACATCAGTTCACATATTTTTTCTGCAACCATTACAACTCAGTAGGGCAAGCCAATGATAGAAAGTCCACATATAAATATATCCCTCAAAGAGCCGCATGCGGCTCTGGAGCCGCGGGTTGCCGACCCGTGCCCTAGAGCAATTCTTCAGAATGTTGAGATTGAATTAAAACTACCAAAAATCCTTGGCTGTATGGCTGACCATTCTGGCCATATACTGTAGAATGGGAGTCCAATATATTTGAAGATAACTGGCTGAGAAAGATTGCTGGTTTTATTATGTACTATTGCACAGCTAGCTGTATTTTGTTTTTATAGGACCTGTTCTATTATCACCATTTTATTGGTCTCAGGTACATACTTTTAATTTGTAACCCATTCATAAATGTTGTTATTTATTTGTAACAATTGTGTTTCATTGGTGGTTTACAGATGTAATGAACAGAATAAGGGACACTGTCTAATAGTTAACAAAGAATATGTTATTGAATAACGGTTCCCGCTGTCTTCAGATAATATTATGAATTATTAGGAATAATGGGATTTTTAATGGCCCATGTAAAAACTGCTGTAAGTTGCTCATTGGAAATACTTATGATACAGCAGAAATGTGCAATTGTTCCTTCGCCAGACTCCAATGAAGGATGTTAGTCTGTCCCAAATGCAGTACTCACTCAGGTTTCTGTGCATCTCTGCCCCTCTTCCAGTATCTTCAGGATGCAGGAAACAATACCAAGACTGACCAATTAATTCTTCTTTCTTATAACCAAGGTGATAAATAACGCTGAATTGAGAAAAGAACATGTATCACATAATTTAATAATATCCTTGTGATATTTCTGTTGTGAAATGGGCAATTATGATAGATAAACATCAAGTGTATATCTATTGTTAGAAAAGCTATTATTCAGAATAGAATTGCCAACTCTTTACATGTAGTCCTTGACTTATGACCAGTCTCTTAGCAAGTGTTCAAAGTTATGACAGACCGCGAAAATGGTACTTATAACCTAAATTCAAAGTTCTGATGTCTGCACCCCCAAAATCACATGACCTCACTTTGGGTGCTCAGCAACCAGCCCTCATTTATAGCAATACACTTAGACTTATATACCACTTCATAGTATTTTATAATCCTCTTTAAGCAGTTTACAGAGTCATATTGCCTCCAACAATCTGGGTCCTCATTTTACTGACCTCGGAAGGATGGAAGGCAGAATCAACCTTGAGCCAGTGAGAATCGAACTGCTGGCAGTCAGCAGAATTAGCCTGCGATACTGCATTCTAACCACTGGGCCACCACAGCTCTTTATAGCTGTTTGCAATACCCCCCATCATATGACTGCAATTTACAAAGCTTTTGCCATTTCTACTTCCAGTCTCTGGCAAAAAAAACACCCCATAGCAAACAATGAGTTTGTTTAACAAATGCCATTAAAAAGGTCATAAAATTGGGTGTAATCACATGGTGACCTGCTTTATAAACATCATAACATGAGTGAAATTGTGGGCTCCATTATGGACATAAATCAAGGACTACCTGTACTATATTTAGCCTTGATTCTATGGGTTTTACACTTTGTAATCATCATGTATTACCAGGTCTTCATGCTACAGATAACTTTATCTGCTAATGAATGCAAGCTAAAACATACAGTTTTAAGGCAGATTTCCCTTGTCTGGACATTTGACAATTTTATCCATATCATCTCCAGGTAGATGCACACCCAAAAAATTTGGCCTTACTTTTCAGTCATTTCAGCAATCTTCATATCTAATGTATGCTGGCTCTGGAAGGTGAGGTTCTGGGTCATATTGTTCCCTTCTTCAACCCCATGAAGGACAGGAGCACAGAAAGCAACAAAAGTCAGAGCAGGAGAGGCGGAAGTCAACTGTGTGTCAAGTGGGAGGAATCTGCCCCTCATGAGTATTGGACGGTTCCTTCCATACTTAACCCGAAAGGCTCTTGAGGTACGCATTTCAATGATGAACTCAATTTCTGCAGAATAAAATGGAGAAGAATACTTGCAATTTAATGTCAGATTGAAATTTGCACTGCAGGATAAAGTGTAATCATGTAAACTGTCATGTGATTTGTTTTTGATTTAAGGTGTTATGTGAACTCAATCATAGACTATTCAATAAACAAGTTACAATTTAGCATAAATTATAAACTGAACTTTTTCTCTCACATTCATGACAACGTAAGAACAGGTTATGATAGTTTTCTAATTAGCTTTCAATTTTACTATAATTCTATGCATTTCACTTTACCCAGTCTTTATAATTCTGGTTATTGAGTACTGTACTTATATACAGTACACACTTTCCCCCCCCCCCCCAAAAAAAGATACATACAAACAGTTGGCCCAGATAAGAAAAAGTAATTCCAGAAAGGTGTTGCTCCAAATTTTTGTGACTTTAAATTATTTATTTATTATTCAAATTTATATAGCCATCCATTTCATACACTGTATATGGCTCTGGATGAGATTATGCTGCAAATTATCATAACTTTTTTAAGGAAGCAAAAAACTGAAACGGGTACAGTTTGCTGAACCAAATTAATAACCCTCAGTTGTTTGGATTCATACAGTATACTACAGGGTTCTCAGAACTCTGACTGATAAATGATATAAATGAACTAACATCCCAAACTAGCTCTGGCTCAAGGATATATGGCACTCTTAGACCATATCAACTTGCCCATCAGTGCAAAGACTTGCATTTTTAGAATGATTCAGAAGGAGAGGTGGTATTGGTTTTGGTGCCCTAGGCCAGTGTCTACTCAGCCTTAGCCTAAAGCCAGCCCTGTGCCACCACAAATAAAACTATTGATTTCCCTAGGATTAAAGTAGGATAACTAATAATTATATTTCAATATGTTTGTCAACAAGGTTTCTTACACTTTTTGGTAGCACAACTGCTCATTGTTACCCACTATGGCTTGTACTGGCAAACAAAGAACAAACCTCAGCACTTCAGCATTGCCTATACAAGGCAAGAGCCCTATCAAAATGTATTCCCACTTAGTTTAGGCAAGCCTACAATTGTCTTGCACAAGCAAAGAAGGAAGCAGAGTTCAGTGTGAGTTAGTGACTTATTTCTAAGTTGCTTGCCACTACTTCAGGAATTTCAGCACTGAGTCAACATTATACAGACCATATTATTAGTGTAACACACAAATCAAGACTCAGAATTGATGCAGCAGAAGCAGCATATGGATTGGCAATAGGCAGCAAATGTTATGCCAGCATTGTTTTTTGCAAACTCAAAATGGAGAGCATTTGAACTCAGTAATTAGAAAATTATCTCAGAAAAAGATTCAGTTGCCCCCTAGCTGGAAAGACCTTTTGCCAACCCCTTCTTGTCCTCACCAATGCCTGGATGCTGATGGGCAAAGCAGAGTTTTTCTTGTATGATCTGGCTTGCTGTGCTGTTCAGGAGATCGAAGATGGAGTTGCCTTGTGCTAGGAGTTCTACCTAGAAAAAAATATATGATAAAATATCTTATTTGCAATGATCTTTTGCTCTAAGAATCTGTTAGGAATAAGTGCTATTTCAGTCTGAAAATATGGTCCTGAAAGTTAAGCATTTTTAAAAGAATATTTAGATCCTGCAGGGCTCTAACAAAAGCTTCAGGGTTTTAAGCAAATGACACTCTAACATTTAATAGTTGCTAACCGTAGCAAACATAGTTTGCATGCCAAAATCTGAACCATTTCTGTTTAAAAGAATATTGAGTAGCTGTGCCAGAAAGGTTCTTACATTCAATCTTAAACCACTATTACACAAAATGGACTAGCAGCAGAATGGAAGGTTCCATTATATTCCTGCCAAATCTAATCTCTAAAGTCCATGCTAAGTACAAGGCATGATGGGGTGCCTCACCTTCTGTAATATTGATGCTTACCACAGAAAATCCAAGGAAATGTGTTACATTCTCAGAGAGATAGGCCAATTTGCCCTTTGCAGTGAGAGCTAGAATGAACCCAGAAAGTGAATGCACCAGTTCTGGATCTGCAATAGCAGCAGTAGCATAAGCTGGTTCTTCAGATGTCATTTGATGTGAGCCTGGAAAAACAAGAGAGTGGTACATGGATTCTACACATCATTGGGTAAAACTCTACATGGAAGAAAGCAACAATTTCCTGCCCTCATACATACAAGGACATGCATTCAGTTTCACAGCAACTATGATTGTTGATCAAGCAGGGACAAAAATAACCAGAGAAATGATTGAAGCCTAGGAATTGGGCCCCTTGTCAGTCAATAGGAGTGCTGATTTACTTAGGAGCTGAGGACGCAGAGGCACAAGGAAACAACAACTAACAACTTAATAGCCAGCTATCAACATGCTAATTAACAATTAAAAACTACACACAACCAGGAAGCATATAAAATCAATGCATAGAGCAGCCCAGGGCGCATAGACTTGCGAGAGAGAAGTTTCCTGATGATGGCTTCCGGCATGAGCCCGAAACCTTGGAAGAATAAACCTTTGATCCTGGTGACTGGCTCAGATCGGATCCTGCAAAAATTTTGAATCGAGGTACATCCAAATCTTCTAACTTAAAAAATGTGTACAAACTCAGGATCCATTACTCCTGTGTAACTGAAATTTTAAGGATGTTCACATCAGTTGTGTTCAAAAGTTGTAGCATTGTCACCATAGTTATCATATGACCATGATTTCCGATGCTCCTTGCCAGGTTCCCAAAAAGCGAAGTCAAACAAGAACCCAGCAGAAAGTTGAAAGTCACTCCTGCTCCCATTGTTTTTTTGCCCAGCCATGGTAATTCTGTTTCTCTGTTTAGGTAAGAAAATTTCTCTGAAAGGATGAGTCATCAATTGTCTCGTCAGTTTTACTAATTGATCTAGTAGGGTGATTTTTTTCTCCCACAGGATCAGTTGTAGTGAAACTGGTGCAAGTCTGGCTTGTTTTCTGCCAGATGAGCTCTTCCCTCATATTTTAGATAGGGAAAAATCTTTTTCCAGGAAATGCATTGAGCAAAAAAAACAGAGCCTGCCCATCTTCAAATATAATTATGACAGAATATGAAGGTCATTGTGTCTTTCACTTTCTCGGGGTATCTCAGGATATTGCAAAAATATAGATACCAGAAGAATTGAAAATACAAAGGCCCGTTGGTTTCTGCTCTGATCCTCAAAAGAAAAAAAAAATCAAAATAAAAGGGAAAATAGAAAAAGCTCTGCAGGTAAAAGACACCTTTGGGGAAACAAGACATGATGGAAAATATGTAGGAGTTGATAATGCCAGCTGTTGCATGCAGCATGGCTGCGTTTTATGGCCTATTCTATGCTTCCCTTAAGCACAAATAAGGGTGCAAATTATACACAATGCAGATCCATGTTTGAAATTCATTGAAGTTTTTTTTTTAAATCAGCACCAGACATTAGTAACACATGGAATCAGATCTTTTCTCTATTTTCATTTTCTGACCATACATACACATATATTTAAATTGCAAGTGCAAACTTATGGTAAGTAGGATGCATATGTGATATTTGAATGACTTAAAACCATAACAAATAATAAAAACACCATAAGGAGTTCTCTTTGGAATAGCATATACTGCTCTGAAAAATATGTATGAAGAGATTTAAACCCTCCAAAGGATTATAACGGGAACATTTTTACTAGCCAAATGTTGCAAGTCATTTGGTTTTGCAGCCAGAAATCTGCACTCAACTGTAAAAGTAGATGGAGCTATGATGTAAAAATGGAGAGAAAAAACAATACATGTTAAAAAAATCTTTCCCTTTTAATTTTCTAGTCAGTGAAGCATCTGAGATATGGAATGGGTGTGAAATTCTCAGAGAATTGCAGAACACTCACTAGGCATACTTGCAATCCAGAGGCTATAAGTTTATAAGACATAAAAATCCAGTCCTAAGATTAAGGTCTGGAATGAAGTATATTGTTTAACTTAACCTTATACAGTATGTTGTAAGGAAGAGCCCACAGATAAGTGCAGATTGGAGGCTCCTTCGCAAAACAGATTTAGAGGATTGAAATGTCCATACGGAGACAGAGAAAGTACAGAGTAAAAACAGGCAAGATGTTGTACATGCCAAGGATGGTTTAAATCACAACACAATGTCTATTATCTTGTCAGCTGGGGAACCCACCCTCCCTCTTCCATCACTGCAAATGCCACTGTTAAGGTTTGCATAATGTCAGGATAACTGTATTCTTTTATAGCAGTGACAAAGCATAAAGGGAGGGGATTTGATTCCCAAGGCAGTACAAATACAAATCCTCTCAGTTTACAACAAATCCTCTCAGTTTACAACAACTGCAGTTGTTTCAGTTATCAGTTATGATAAAATGACAATAAATCACAAGGATTCATAAGAAAAAAGTTAGCATAGCTAGTGTAGATAGATATTGATCCCTATTGATCCTATCTGAGTGGTTAGATCCCAGGACATCTAGTGTAGGCACAGTAATCTGGGATCTCTTTGGATCAGGTTGCACTCCCAGAAAACCTAATTAAATAGGAGTCAAATGACTGTGCTGTTTTTATACTTGGGTCAATATGTGCAGGCAAAAAAGATTAGCATTCTAAAGTAACATGCAGACTTACAGGCGTTTGGGGACAGAATGACCAAAGACATGGGGTGAAGTTTGAAGAAAATGCTTATCAAATTGTTGCTCCAAGAGAACTACAAAAGATGATAGAATCAAGAAGCTAGCTGATTTTGACAGGGCTTGGATAAAGTTTCAACTGGGATAAATGTACATTCCTATATTTAGATATCCCCCCCCCAAAAAAAAAAACTTCACACACACACACACATACACACAAAGTGGAAGGAAACCTGTCTTGGAAACAGAAATGAAAAAGAATGGGTGCCTTAGGCACCTTCCATATGCAGCTAATATGAGATAATGAGCCATGGTGGTGCAGTGGTTAGAATGCAGTATAATTGCAGGCTAACTCTGCCAACTGCCAGCAATTCGACCCTGACCAAGTCAGGTTTGACTCAGCCTTCCATCCTACCAAGGTCACTAAAATGAAGACCCCCATTGTTGGGGGCAATATTGCTGACTCTGTAAACCCCTTAGAGAGGGCTGTTAGGCACTATGAAGCAGTATATAAGTCTAAGTGCTATTGCTAGTGCAGATTCAATTGTGTGAAGCCAAGAGAAAACCACACACAGTTTAGGGAACCTATAAGGTACATACAAAGCAAATCTGGATTTGCCAGCAGTAGATTTGACTACAAATGTCTCTGCACTTTTCTGGTTTTCTGTGTCTGCAGGTGAACATTTTCAAATCTGAATTCTGAGGGAAATGAGATAGACTGAGACTCTCAGCAAACAGAAATGGGAGGATGTCACATAGTAATCATAGTTTGAAGTAAGTGATGACTCACTACTTTCTATTTTCAGGAGCAGTGATGACTTCTTTACTTACCTGTACTGTAATTCCTAAAGTACATTCACATTCATCATAGTCAGTTCTCCCTTCCATTCCCACAAACAAAATCAACACATGAACCCTTCACAATCTTAGCTATGTTTCTGAATACAGACTGGTAAACTGCTTCTATGGCTACTGGTCACATCTCAATATATGTCTCTATGTAGGTGAAAAATTGTACAATATAATGTGGAATGTACTCCTTGAATATTAGTTTCTTCCTGCAGTTAATCAAACTTTTATAGGAAGGTCAAATGATGTTTAGAGAAATATAGTATGATTTGATTATGGCTAAAGCTGGCAAATTCATTAGACAAGTTACAGAAAAAGACTTGAGACTTTTCTTTTACCAGAATTAAAAAGTTGAGTCTCTCGTATATGGAAGCAGACCAGAGCCATGGTGTGGAGATATGAAAGTTGTTCCTTCTCTTGTTCAGAGATGGGCAGAAGAGACCGAAGAATCTGCAGCTCCACATTGATCTGATCCCGACGAGCCTTGGAGGCACCTTTTGTTGACCTGCAAGAATGCAAAGTATGACCCATACAGATCTGTTCTTCTCCTATTTCCATCCCTTTAAAATATGTTTCCTGATCCTCATGATAGATTAGAGCAATGTTTCTTAATTTCAGGAACTTTAAGATGTGTGGACTTCAATTCTCAGTATTCCAAATGTTGGCTGGGGAATTCTGGGAATTGAAGTTCACACATCTTATAGTTGCTGAGATTCAGAAATACTGGAATAGAGGATCTGATTTATACATCGTCAACTTCTGCAGTTTTTACATTATGAACTCGTGCATAGCTCTAAGGTAAAAAGCACATTTAGTTAAACATTATTCTTTTCTTCACTATGGGTTTCCCCTTTTGGAATGATATGATAATTAACTAATTTTATGACTGGTACTTTGCCTGATCACATAACGTTCACATAATCATATTTTTATGTTGGAATTAAGGGGAAATTTTTCAAAAGCATGTTTCTCAACTGAAAACTATATTGTCATCTTTCAGTGATACTTTATTCCTTTTCTTTAAATTGGGTAGGATGAGTCATTAAAAAGAGACTGGAAAGATAATTGGAAAAGTGGAGAAACTGTGCATACATGGATGGATACATGTACACTCATGTATTTGGACCTGGGAAGGCTTTATTTGCCCTCCCTTGCCTATTTGCAACCTTCCCATGGGTTCAGTTTCCTAGCTTTTCCGTCCAAATGAGCAAACACAATCCACTGCCTCAGGAAACAGCAGGTATATAACTACTCCTTGGCTGCTGTCATCAGCTGCTTGAGTTGTCTGTGTCATTATACCTAATGATAAGGGTAGCCCTGAAGTAATAGTTGAAATTATCTTACCTTAGTTAATCACAGCCAAACTGTAAATCAGAGTAGAATCAGCATGCTAAGAATTTTCATACATATCTGCCAAATAAATGGCCAGTGCTAGCTGAGGAGGGGGTTAGGGAATATAAAATTTAGAATGGGAACCTGGGATCAAAATGTTGGAATGTGCCCAGCAGCTCTCTCTGTGTAAGCAAGGCTCATTAGCTTCAGCTTGGATGGCCAATGAAACAATGACAGCCATCATCCTAAAACCTTTGGGACAAAGCTGTTTTAGAGATTGGCCATGCCCTTAGCATGTGTTTCTGTCACCAGGTATTATGAAGCTTTGCCCATTAACAGACCTACTGGGTGGGAAACAGCTTTTAATGATTGTATCCACTGTAACTGCCACATACAAGAGCTTTTCAACAGCATCCTCAAGGGACTCACTAACATTTGAAATGTTCCGTAGTCTGAGAACCCTGACTACTACTTAGTTGCGATCAGTTTGCTGCATGGCCTTAAGCAAGTCATTCAGCTTTCACAAATGAAGCCAGAATGTTAATTATAACTCCTATTCTGTAAGTGTTAAAAAGGCTTTCCTTAAAATAAATATTATGTTCACTTAAAAGTGTGAAAGTCTTCCTTATCACTGTCCTAACAGCAGAATCTAATGCATGTTTTACTCAGAAATAACTCATTACATTAAATAGGACCTTCTCTAAAGTAAACATGTATCAAATTGCAGGTTCAGCATAGAACTTTCAAAGCTTTTTTTCAGTACATAATTTCTGTATGGTCATAAAACATCTGTTCTTTGAGACTGACTTTTGCATGTGAAATGCCATGTGCCCTAATTAAACATTTCTAGCAAGCTCACAATATGTCAGTGAAGTTTAGTGCTCATTGGTAAGGCTCTTTTAATGGGGAGGGGTAGGCTGTGATTTGGGGGAGAGTTTGAAGACTAGCCGTGTTGATTACTAGTTGCCATGAGGTCTTTGAATGAACCACAGAGAGGGAAATTCTGAGTAGACAAAAAGTAATGTGGGATTTGCTGCCACAACATGTAGTTGTGGTCACTATGGGTGTAAAAAGGGATTCAATAAATTCATGACAAAAGGCTGTCAGTGGATTTCAGTTGTGTGGTTTATTAGGGCTGTTCATAAGGAGCTCCAGAGCACCTTCAAATAGCTGCACATTTTTCTGGAATAAGGTTTCAGATTGATTAGGGGACAA
This sequence comes from Azemiops feae, assembly GCA_023970755.1. Taxonomy (NCBI): domain Eukaryota; kingdom Metazoa; phylum Chordata; class Lepidosauria; order Squamata; family Viperidae; genus Azemiops; species Azemiops feae. The sequence goes on along the minus strand of JALGBA010000012.1, from coordinate 5,316,406 downwards.
AGTGTGCCAGCTCACTGAATATACAGTTATTGGATTCATTAACACAATAAGCTAAGGCCAAAGAAAGCACCTAACTTAGTATGATTCATGGACTCAAATCTCCTTTTTGTGATGGCAAAGTTCTCCCATTATGGTTTTTATTGACAGGCTTGCATGACATGCTCACCCTGCAGTTAACACAATTTACTCAATTTGCTCAATTCTCAGGGTTTTGTGCATTGAATTCATTGCCTGATTTATGGTTCAAGCACATCATGTGGACACAGCTAACAAGCCATTCAGTCATTCTAAGTTCCAGCTTAGTGTAGGGAAGAGCAGATGAAGATGAGTTCAACAGAAGAAAGAGAATAAGAGGTTTGAATTGATTTCCTCCCATCCTTGAGTCTGCAGAAAACTATACCAGCATGAATTTTTCTGTCCCATTACTGATCCCTATCCCGCCTAGTTTGGCTTTCTTATAGTCATTGACTTCACTCCATCTACTGGAGGGATCTATTCTACTCTGTTATCTAGTTATTCCATCTATTCACCCCAGTGTTGGTTTCTTGTTGTAGCCATCTGACTTCATTCCAAGTAATGACTGCAAATGCCAACAGACGTACATCTTAAGGCAGTCCACAAGGAATGGAAGAATAAAGGAGAAAATGCTACTTTAACAGCAGCGCAACAAAGAATGACACAGGACTGTCTTACACAGGCTGCGCCTGACGTAAAGGCAGCATTTATTATTATTAGATTTATACCTGCTGCAAACAGAAATATCCTCAGAGATTTACAATATATCCATCAGTATGCAGCAAAACAAAATAAAATAAAAACAAAAAAGCAAGTAAATCAACCCTTACTCACACAGATCTATAAACTGATGACATTCATGTCTCAAAGGCTCTTCAAAGTAGCTCTATTTTAATAGCTTGCAGTAAACCAGCACCTTGGGGGCTGATCTAATTTTGCGGGGAAGGGTGGCTAAAGTGCAGCTTTAAGAGAAGCAAAAAAAATAAAATAAACTCCAAAATGTTGCCAGGGCATTCTTGTCATACAGTGAGCTACAATAAAAATATATTTGGCTTTGTGTGATGCATGAAGCCAGGCAATTTGCCTGGTGTTGTTGAGATGTTAGTAAATTAGGAATCAAGGCAGTGAGCGCTATAGGATTTTCTTGGTGATGAGAGCCGATCATTTGCTCCACTACATCTGAAAGCTGGAAAACTGGTCAAGCTGGAAACTGCAGCATGGCAGCTGATATGAAAGGTGTCTGACAAAAGAGGGAATGAGGCACAAAGGAGGACAAAAGGAATCCCAAGCTTTTCATGAATGAGCAGGAGAATTTGTAGCTTTCACACAGGGCTCAGAAAAAGGGCACCATCTGCTACCTACCTTTTATCTACATGAAAGCTAAAAGTGTCTGCCTCTTATTGTCTAGTCATCCCCAATTCAGTTGAGGAAACATTCCTCCAGGTGTAAGCTAGCATTGGATTTTCAGAAAGCCAAATATTCATTACTTTCTCTGCAAGTTCTCTTTGTAAGGGAACACTTAAAAAAACCTTAGAAAATGGTGATCAATAAAGAAACAACAGCAGCAAAGAATTTGGGAAACAAGAAAAGGAGCAGACTGATTTGAGAGGATTTGGTGTTACTCAGTGGGAAAATTCAGTATGCAACACAACACTGTAGCTTATGTTCCCATGACAACCATCATGCAGCCATTAATTTGTGTAAGGAATTGGAGGCAAAGAACTGAAAGTATCAAAAGAACTTGTAAGACTCAGTAAGCTCAGCTTTACAGCCAGCTTTTTTTTTTTTTTGTTAAATAAAAAATGTGGGGAGCCAAAGTCCAGCTGTACTTAAGCCAAAGTGCTCATTGTGCACCACTAAATTAATCCAAGTCCTTGCTGGGCCTGGGTCACACTACAAATTATTATTATCATAAGCCTGAAAGCAAATGCCTCTGCTTTGTCATGGGTATCCAGAATTTCTTGTATTTGAGGTACTTTAAAAGTCATTGCTGATTATGCTAATACAGTAACCAAAACTCAATTCCAATTAGCTAGTCAACTTTCTACCTTGAGGATATTCCCGTTAGTAATCACTAGGGGTCTGACCAGTCTCATGTTTTTGCTTCTGCACTATCTACTTCAGTCCATAACTTACTCCCATGACAACCCACAGCTTATAAAACAACTGTACTCTGTCAGTTTCATGGGTGGGAAATTCTGGGAGTTGACGTCTACATATCTTAAAGTCACCAGGTTGAGTAACATTGTCCTAAAAAGTGAAGCCATTATAGCTGAGTCACTGTTCTTCGTCTGGCATTCAGTGCTTCACATACCTCTGTCTATCAGAAGAGGAAGCAATTGATTTGCAGGGGCTTGGGAACAGCTGTGCTAATCCTATAAAGCTGTTATGAGCAGTGTTTATTTAGTGGGCATAAAAATCTGGCCCCTGAAGAAATCCTAGCAACAACAGAGTGCTGGTTTAGAAAGTAGAGAATCTTCTACCACAATCCTATAAAGGTTTACTTTGAAGCAGGTCCTGCTGCATTTAGTGAGACTTATTGTCAAGGCTGCACCTTAGCCTCTTAGCTGATTGGTTGAGCTATTACACTTCCATACATCTGCATATAACAAAATATTAAATCAAATAGGCAAAAAATACTTCGACTTTATGTGACACATGCAGGATTGATGAAGTCTACTTTGCCTTCCTCTTAGCATCAGAATTCGGTTTTCCTCACAGAGATCAGAATGCCTGCTTTATAGCAGTGTTTGCTATCTGGAAATGTATATCTATTTTCTGTAGACCAGATTAGATTATTACAATGCTCTCAGATAGAAAACACCCTTTAAAAAGATCCCAGAAATTACAGTTAGTACAGCATGATACACTTCAAGATGCAGTAATTCTGGTCTCATTTCTCCTTCAGTTGCACTGACTGCTAATGCTCATTTTATAAAAAGTTGCTCTTTAAAGCCCTAAATAATTTTAGTTGTTTGAAGAGGTTGCTGACCCTCTAGGACACGGGTGTCAAACTCGCTGCGTCATGTGACATGTTGCAATGTATCGCAACTTTTTTTTGCATTGCCGGAGCTGGGGTGGGCGTGGCCTCCGCATGATGCAACCGGCCCGCGGGCCGGCAGTTTGACACCCCTGCTCTAGGAACCTGACTAGGCTTAATGAAAAAGTATTGATGCATGTCCATGCAGTCTGCATGTTAATTTCCAGAGAGTAATTCTTTGCTTGTGTTAATTCTGCAATAGTCAAAGTTCTTGGTTCTCCAGAAGTAATGATACCACCCATGTCTTTGATTCCCAGTTGCAAGGAAGCAAAGCAAGAGAAAACTGCTACCCTTGTATTCTGATTGTGGACTGCTAAAAGCATCAAGAAGTGGCTTTTGAGGAAACAGGATATAGCAGGATATCCTGAATAAGAAGCATTCTGAATATATTTTATTTTAAAAAGTTGTATGGTAGTTGCCCTGCAGCTGTCCACTAATTTTTAGTTCAGATAATTGCATTTAATAAGCTGATATAAACAAAATTTTAAATATATAATTTACAACTCATTCTAAGAAGTGTCCATCTATGACGTGGTCATTGAGCTGTAACTAACTTCATAGCATATAATCACTTTTTATGGTATTTAAATGTTCCCTGATAAGAACATTCTTTTGGGCAATTCACCAAAAATGATAAATATAAATTTAAAGGGAATGATATCCTATATGTCAAAGGTAATAGCGAATATGGCAAATATGGCAAAAAATAAATAATAGAGTTACAACACCCCAAACTTAAGCACACACTTTTTAAAAATAGAGATGCTACACTTAATGGAACTATTAAAAATAAAAGATCTAGGTAATTGAAAATATATTCACTTATCTCTGAATACACAGAGACTCTAAAAAGGGGATTAAAAAGTGAGAGGTAGGATAATGAAACAACTGCTTAAAATGCAGTATACGCCTCTACTCCAACTTCGTGCCCTCTAAATGTGATAGGCCTCAATTGGTTGATGATCTTGGCAAAAAGATGGTGTTGGGGAATATTTTATGAAGGCTGTTGCCATGATTGAAAAACTCACCCTCTTCTAATTAAGAGGAGTAATAGAAACTCTGAAGAGTAGGGCTTCTGAAGATGATTTTAAGAGATAGATAAAAAAGACAGTTCTCTGAGTAAATTGGTCCCAGAAAAAATGGATGTGTTCTATTTACTTAGCAACACAGCAGCTCTGTTTTGAACCAACTAATAGTATAGAACCATTGCAAACTATGGGCCTTAGAAACGGTACATTGCAATGGCACCAAGATTCACTATGTTCATACTATTTCATCATGTCCAAAACATAAAAATTGAACACTGTTGGGGTCCTGCGACAAGCATCACTCTCCTCTTCTTCCCAGTGGGAAGAAAGGATTGCAAGATCATCTCACTGACCTGAAAGGCCTTGGTGTACAGAGCTTCCGCCTGGGAACAGATATAGGAGCAGAGACCTGGCATTCTCGCCTTCTGACTGGCTTGTTGCAGTTTTCACACAAGATGGTCATAGTTCTGCAAAAGGACAGAAATTATTGAAGCAAATGAGAATAATCAGACTGCCCAAAAGGAAGCCACAATCCTCAAGGCTGGAATAGCGTTTCAAATTATGTATGCATTCAAGTGCCGAGCCTCCCCTAATTTGCAATCCTCCTCTCACCCATCCATTGGTATGACCACTAGTTAGGGAGTATTGCAGCTGTAGTTCAACACATCTGGGTGGTGCCAGATTAACAAAGATTATTCATCAAGCTGTTCTGGAAAGATGATAAAAAGCTGCCTCGCAAAAGAGTGCAGAGAAAAGCAACAAAGATGATTAGGGGATTGGAGGCTAAACATATGAAGAATGGTTGCAGGAAGTGGATATGTCTAGTTTAATAAAAAGAAGGGCTATGGGTGACATAATAGTAATATTCCAATATCTAAGGGGTTGCCATAAAGAAGAGGGGGTCAACCTATTCTCCAAAACACCTGGAAGCAGGACAAGAAGCAATGGATGGAAACTAATCAAGGAAAGAACTGATCTAGAACTAAGAGAATTTTCTTAACAATTAGAACAATTAATCAGTGGAATGACTTGCTTCCAGAAGTTGTGAATGCTCCAACACTGGAGGTTTTTAAGAAGAGATTGGACAACTATTTGTCTGAAATGGTATAGAGTTTCCTGTTTGAGCAGAGGGTTGGACTAAAAGACCTCCAAGGTCCCTTCCAACTCTATTATTCTGTTATTCTGCACACACCCCAAGTATTTGGAAAATCAGCAACAGTAGACTTAAGCAGGACAGGTGGTAGCTGTCCACCCCCAACCCCTGCTTTGCTCAACACATGTAGAAGAGTGAAGGGTTTCCAGTGTTATAAACCCTGATTTTCTAGGATTTTGATTCACACAGATTGCAGATTCTCTAGTATACTCTAGTATACTGGGTTGACCTCTACACCCAGGGCAACAGAGGGGAGAGGTCACTGTTAGTGTGCTTCTCCTAGGTCCCCCTTAACACAGAGAAACGTTTTGCTAGTGTGATGAAAATTGAAAGTGGTATTAAGCAGAATTTAAATCAGCTTGAGTGGAAACAGTTTTGTAGTCAAGAAGAATATAAACAGTAAATCACCCATTGTGATGGACAGATGCTCTCCAAATTATTAGTTAAATATACTCCTCTGACTCAGAACCATGTCAGGAGAAAAATTTAGCTTCATATACAACTAATTCAAATTGAATATACTGTTTCGTCTTCATTTAATTTCCCCTATGGCAAGACCAAATTATCGGTTATAAATCCTGCTAGATTTAAGTATTTAGAGATTGGGTGAGCCTTCTCCACCCTGTTGTCTCGTAAGTGTATTGAAATTACTACCAGGAAATTTGCAGTTCGACATACTGGAGGTGAATCCAGACATTACAATCTCAATACAACAGGTTAATAAAGCCTCTTGTAAAATTGCTCCACTTAGATTCTTTATTTCAGCTTTTTTATTAGTAGTTTTGATAAGGTATGAGATTTCATGTTTAACTGGTTTTGTTGTTTTGGCGATTGTAATGCTGTTATCCTTTTGTAATTGTACTGTGCAATGATTTGTACTTATTGCTTGCTGTTGACATTCCCATATTTTAATTGTCTTTGAATGGGTTGCTGTTATGTACCTTGTTGAAAAGTGCACACTACAAATAAATATTATGGCTATTATTAAAACTACTGAAGTGCAATGTTCATTGTTATCAATGAAACCCCTATCCCTTGAGGGATAAATGCCAGCGGCAGGTGAGCAGTATTTGTAATGATCATATTGTTCTGTTTGTGTGTCTCTGTCTGTCTGTCTGTCTGTCTGTCTTAGTGAATACTTTCCCTGTCCTTAGCTAATTGAAAACCCAGTCTCTGTTTATACATAAAATAACTCTATTCCTGCCTTAGAGAAATGCACCATTGATTTGGGGCATGCTGATGTGGGAGGGAAGATGGATAGAAAAGCCATCAAGATAAAGGAATGGACAATTATAAAAAAGATTGATACCCAAACAGGAGCATGTTAAACTGTAATTTTAGTACATGCTACAATCAGCTATATAAACATTAAATATAACTTCCCAAGGGTTGTTTTAGCATTATGTCTTGTTTGGCCTTTGTGCCTTACTATTTTTGGGATTTAATATAAAGTTTCTGTATAATTCTTCTCTATTGATTGACATTTTTTTCAGCATAGTTACTGGTTTTTTTAAATTATTTTCAAGTTGTTATAATATTGTGTTGATACCAATACTACATTTTCAGTAGCCAGTTAGTGAGTATCAATCTCTTAGGGAATAAGCAATTGTCATATTTCTAAGATTCTTTCTGCCTAGATGTTTTAGGTAAGTGGGGGTGGGTGGGAGCTTCAATCAGATTCATACTTCAGAATCTTACATCAAAATTCAAAAACAAGGGGCTACTTTGGGAGTTTGGGAAAGGACACTGAACTCCTGAGAGGTGTGGAAAAGTGTTTTTCTTACAAGAAATATATGTGGAAATCCTAGGTAAAGGGAGCACCTATTTCTGAGACAATCCACCATTCAAGAGCAGCATTAATCTATGCCGTGGCCCAGCAGTACAATTGCTTTTAATCCAAAAGCTAGCTCTACAACATTTGAAGAGGTAATAAAGAACATCTTTACATTTAAGTGATCGTGGGGAGCCTATCTGTGATTAGGAAAAAGAACAGAAGATGTTACTTCCTGACACACTTAAGCCTCATAATTTCCCATTTCAAAAATTAACTGTGGCTCAAACAATTATGGCCTTCCTTCCAAGGTGCTACCGTAGGTAACGAACCCTATCATTTCAATGTTTCTGCTGGCCACTGGGTGGACCTGCTGAGGCAGAATTGCTTTGGAGCTACCGACTCCATCTCTGAGTTAGGGCAGAAGCTAGAATGATTGCCATCCCCTGGCTAAATCCTGTTATTAAGAGCCAAGAAAACCAACACCTAAAGTAGTTGGATTTCTTACAGTTCTTGGCTTTTGAAATAATAATGATGTAAGTTACCCACCCATAATAAATAAACCCTTATTTTTTAAGGTTGAGATGTCACCACCACCACCACCACCACCACCACCGTCTTCAGCCCAAGAATCTCTTACCTCTTTGCTGTCTGGCTGGGTCTGAACTTGCTGACCCGACATCCTCTGTCTCTCCTTCTTTTATAATGACCCCCTCTGGAGGAGGGGGTGAGGAAAAGGGGGCTATGGGGCCAAACAGGGGATAAAATTACCTCTTGTGACGCAATTTGTAAACATCTCTGAACTATTTTTAGAAAACGGGCTTCTAAAAATAGCATCCTTTCTTCTCAACACACACATTTACAGCGTGCCTGTAATCTGATAGGGGAAGCAATAAAGAAAAGGCCTGGCTGTTTAAAAGGGGCTTGTTATCTCAGCAGGGAATTGGGGTTGTGGGGTGGCTTGGGAGCTGCTGCTTGTGGAAGAGAATTATCGTCACTTTTGGCTCTCTAATCCCAGTGATGTGGCTGGTGATGTTGACCTGATGGCACTGAGGCCCTAGAGGAGGTGGCTCAGAAAGGCATTCTCTCAGGCAGAGAACGGAAGGATGCATGAAATCATATACTTTAGAAGCCGAGTTGAGCTTTTGGGGCTGTTAGAAAAACTTTAATGGGTGCTGTCTCTGTAATCCTTATTACAGTTCTGAAAAGTAGGAAAATACTATTATCAGGGTAGGGCCTACCATGCAGCTGAATGAGATGACTGTATCAGGCAATAGAAGCTGTGAGGGAAATGAGATAAAAATCAGAGGCAGATTGATCAGATGGCAGATCCATGTAATTTCCCTGCATCCCTTAAAATGGCTTGCTATCAGCAAGTGTGGCGCTAGAAGCTCTCCCATTGTGTACATTGAAACATGGTTGAATTGCTTCTGGTCAGCTTCTGTATATGAATGGGGAAGAGTGCTGTTTTGTCCATTCCCTCAGCTATCAAAATGATTAGGCCAGTTGTGGGGAACTGAGAACTGTAGACAAGGCAACCTGTTGTTCTTGCTGTTCAATTCCAACCCCCCTCACAAAGTCCAGGAGGGTTAAAAGAGAGTAATAACAACAATCTTAAATAAACAACCAGATACGTTAAAAGAGTCACTAAAGTCACCAAGAATGGTCAACTGGAGACTTGATGTACAGTGTCATTATACCCATGATACTCTTTTCCACCTGAATCAGGATCATGTGCTCAATAGTTGCCTTGAAGTGGCACTAGATGAAACCAACAACCTGAAGCTTAACCTACTGTAGATAAGATGGAAGGACTATGGATACATGGTTTTCAAAATCAGATATTTAGGAAGTGTCCTGTATTTTATTAAGGAACATACCCTACCAATTCAAGAGGTTTGGGAGTGAACAGAAATCTCTTGCTACTACTGTACTTTATTGTGATGGTTTCACAGATAGGAATAGAGTCTTGTAATGTTATGGCTCCAATTCTCAGTCCATGCAGATGCTCCTTCAATATCTTGTGATCAGTAATATCAAAGGCTGTTCAGAGATCCAGAAAAACTTTCATAGTAGCACTCTTCACATCTCTGTCCCAGCAAAAAGAGAACTATATTCAGGGAAAAGACAGGGTAAAAATATTCTAGCTAACTGGCTTCTTTCAAGCATGCTTGCAGCTAAATGATCAGTATTGTTTAAAGCATCTTGCCTAGGAAAGGAAGATTTGCAACTGAGTAATAATTATTCAAAGCTCCAGAGTTCAAGGACGGAGTCTGCCTCCTTCAAGCTGGTAGCCTATCTCTCTCACTGAAAGGAGCAATGACTACTTCCTGGACCGATCTAGTTAGACCCTATTAGATTAGATTCAGCCATAGTTCCATTCCATACAGCATTAACCTTGCGAACTCTCAAACTTCCTCCTTGCGTTATATATTCAAGATGGACAGTATTTAATAATTATTTGCTATGTATATGTAGGGATGTGGGTCTATATATATGTTGTACATAGTATGTTTAGGTGTGTGTCATGTATATGTTTCACTTTGAGAGCGGGCAACTAAATTTCATTTTTGATGTGTGCCATTGTGCCCACAATATAAAAATGACAATAAAGGTTATTTATCTTTATCTTATCTTTTAACTAGTCCCCTCTTGTTACTTCCTGTGGTTATAGCAATTGCCACTGATCTTATAAACTCTGATCAGTGGTGCCCCCATAAATTGGACAGGATGTGAAAGGAATGTAGTGTGTCATTCTGAGCAGATGTGAGTGACTCAAAATGAATTGCAAACAATGGTCATCTGCATCAGGACTACCTGTCAGCAGCTCAGCTGCCATTGAAAAAGCCCTTAACTGGTGTCCATAGTGAGTCCACTTCATTTTTTTTCTTCTAGTCTGAGTTACAGGCCCAAAACCTTTGACCAATGAACCTGAAGATAACAGAAACACGACTTGTTCATTTATTTATATTTGTACTGTATACTCACATGAAAATAACTCTGGGCAGGACATAGTACTTAATTAAAAAATACATAAAACAGTCACAATTAAAAATAACTATTAAAAAGATACACAAAACAGGAGAGGATGATATTAATCACAGAAAGGGAGGCATCAGAAATCTTCCCAGTCCCCTAGGACTTCTAGGTTTGATAACATAGCCAGGTCTTGAGGGAGTTGTAGAAAGTTCAGAAGGATGGAGCTAATTTCACTTCCATAGGGAAAAGATTCCATAGGCTGGGTGCCATGGCAGAGAAACCCCGCCTTCTGGGAACCCCCCAGATGTAATTCCCTCGCAGAGGGGACCTGCAGCATGCTTCCTCTGCCAGACCTGATGGGCCAGACAGATGTAATTGGGGAGAGGCAGTCCCGCACATAACCCGGCCCCATGCTATGAAAGTCTTTAAAGATTAAAAAACAGCACCTTGAATTGGACTCAGAAGCAGACTAGCAACCAATGCAGCTTGTGAACCAGAGATGTTAACATGTACCGCTCAGGGGGCAAACATGACTGTCTGCACTGCTTCATTTTGAATCAGTTGAAGCTTCTGTATACTCTTCAAGGGCAGTCCCATGTAGAGTGCATTACGGAAATCCAAAAAAGAGGTGACTAGAGCATGAGTAACAGTGAGCAGATCTCCCAATATAGGAATGGGCACAACCGGTGCACAACATGAAGCTGTGCAAAGGGCCTCCTAAACTCAATGTCCACTTGCTCTTTTAGCAGAAGTCCTAAGTCCAGGAAGACCCCCAGGTTGCAAACAGGGTCTGTCTGGGCCATTGCCACCCTATCCAGCATCAAAGATGGCATAGTACTAGAACCAGAAGGTGCCAAAAGCCAGAGCCACTCAGTCTTGCTAGGGTTCAGCTGGAGCCTGTTGTTCCCCATCCAGACCCTCACAGCCTCCCGACACTGAGATAAGGTACTCATAACATCACTTAATTCACCAGGGCAGAGATATTGTAAGGGGTGACAGAGGTGCAATTGGGTATTATCTGCACACTGATACTTCATCCCATGGCAATGGATGAGCTCACCTAGCAGCCTCATTTCAATGTTAAATAGGAGGGGGCAGAATATCAAACCTTACAACACCCCACATAGCAGAGTCTGAAAACAGGATCTCTCCTCACCAATCACTACCAACTGAAATTGGCCTGAAAAAGGAGGCAAACTAGCACAACACCATGCTACTCAAATCTTGATTGAAAGGGATCCATATAATCTGCTTCATCCAAGGCCCTCTTAAGCTGCTGTGCAGTCACCTTCTCAATCATCTTTCCCCAAAAGGGGAGATTAGATACTGGACAAAAATTGTCCAGTATAGAAGGATCTAGCAATGGCTTCTTAAAGAGGGAGTGAACCAAAGCCTCCATAAGAAGTGAAGGAACAATCCCATCACTCAAGCACTATCCATCGCTATAACGCCCTCCCATGCCACTTTCACCAGACAGGAGGGGGCATGGATCTAAAGAGCAGGTGGCCTGACTCACAACCCAAAGGACCCTGTCCACTTTCTCTGATCCTAAAGAGGTTCAAACCATTCTTAGATAGCAGGGCTAGAGTCTTCCCTAGGCATCTTCATCAAACTTGAAACAAAGCCAGAGTCAAACTAAGAACAAATCTGAGTGATTTTATTTGATGGAGGCTGGGAAACTTCCTCCACACAGCCCTGCAAAAGGTTCTCCAAGCCATCCTTATCCAGGGACATTCCTGTCACCAAAACATGGCAACCAAGCATCTATTTATGATAAGAGCGGAGGAGTAATGATGCTTCGCCCCCCTCGTTGCCACCAGGTAGGTTTTAATAGCAGCTTTAACTCACATTCTGTCAATTTCATCACTCATCAAGTGCCAGTGACATGTCTCTTCTCTCATTTCTCTCAGCTCTTCTCTCTCTTAGCTCTTCCTTAAACCACGAACAGTGCAGGGTTCTCTGAGAGGATAAAGGTTGTATGGGCGTGATCCAATCCAAAGCCTCAGCTTATTCCAAGTGGCCACCAAGACTTTGGATGGCCATACAGAACAGTAGGAACAACCCCCAGATCCTTCTGGAACCCATCCAAGTCCATTGGTCCCCGAGAGAAGACCAATCTAATGCTCTAGCCTTTCTTGCACTAGAGATTTATGCTAAGTCTAGAATGTTTATAATAAATAAAAGATTTGAATTTCCTGCTTCACAGCTTAGCTCTTGGATCCTATTCAATACTGTTTCATTCAAAAGGTGGCTTTGGAATTGATGAAGCCCTGTAACCAACAGCACATGCCCATTCATTTCCATATTCAGACAGCGGTTCAGAATGATCATAATGAAAGGTTAATATATATGAAGAAAAGTGCCACAAACTGGCAGTGTGCAATTTCCTTCTTCATTTTTGATAAGCCTGTGTCATCAGTTGAACACAGTATTAACAACTTGATCATCTGATTATATAGCAACTTTTTGCAGTAACCCTTGGGTACAATATTAAAGTTTAGGTGCTAGTAAATTCTGTAGACTAAGTGCCATGTTGCTTTGCATTTGACCCCACATGATTTTGATATCCAACAACATTCAAATACACACACACATGCAAACATACTTTAGGATCATGTATTAACAATATTCTGTTTAATGAAATGTCAAATTCCGTATAAAAAAGGCTCATACCTGCAAACTGTAAATTATTCAGCTGATTTTTTTCCTACTGTTTGTTACTGATATTTTGTGTTCTGAATCTTGAGCTTTGAATTTAGGTTCAGTACAAAATATATACATTTATTTATAGGCTGAGAAAGTTTTTTTTACTGTTCCTAACATACATTCAACCAAAGTTTCTTCTGCAGCTGAGACAGGAGGAAAGGATAAAAGAACAATAGATAGTTGATTCATTGACTCAATAAAAATGAGAATCCGATAAGGGAAGTTTAAAATTTATTTCCTCCTGCTGAGATCTTGCCATCTGACAGCCAACTAAAAGCAGTCATCACAGAAGAGGCAAATAGGTCTACTGCATAGAGTGAGTTCACCCATCATATTATTTTGTAATGTGACTTGTGTGATTTATGTTTTATGTTAGCCTTTGCAAATCCAACTATCATCATTATCCACATCTGACATAATATTCTATATAAATCAGGCATAAAGTGCAAATCCAATTAAACTTGTGATTTAAAAAATATTTAAGCTGTTGAAAACCAAGTTCAGCAATCTATGTTAAGATTAGTATACTGGCAATTTTTTTTTACAAAGGAAAGCTCCATCCAGATAACAACATATAAGCAAGAAGACAACTTTATTGATTGGTTCTGTGTTATTTCCTAGTGCTTGTGTCAGAATCTACATTTCCTTCCTTTTTTATTTAGATAGCAATATTGCTGAAGTTAAATTTCATCATATATGGCAGTCATTATCAATGGTACCTTATCTGTATTGTTTGCACCTCTCATCTCCCAATTTCCCTGCTCTGGCTGACAAATTCTCTTTAGATTATCAGGGAAGTTTATTCTTTCCCTTACTACTTTGAGGTCTTTTGAATAAAGGTGCAATGTTTGAACTTGTATTATTCAACTCCTCTCAGGAAAGTATCTGGCACCTTGATGATATAAGACAGAGATGAGTAACCTGCAGCCCAGGAGCTTAACTAATTTCAAAAGTTCACGCCTCTGATAAGAGCTATCTTTACCTTTCAGATGGCTTGCTCCTTGAAAAAGAAAAATCAGGAAAAATATCTGATCCCTATATATTTTATACTTTACTCCGAGTTTTGGAATGAATTTCCACCACTTTATCTCCATGGGAATTCAATTTCCAGATTAAAAAAAAAAAGAATTATTCCATTTTTAAAGGACACTTGTACAAAACATTCAGCATTAAACTGATTTCATCATAAAATATCACTGCCAAGGCATATCTGGGAAATGCAATTCTCAGTGCTTTTTTTGTAAAAAAAAAAAAAGGTGCCGGAACTCACACATGTCATACAACCCACTTTGCCTACCCTACAAGGTTCCATCCAAAAAAGGTGCCGGAACTCCGTTCTGAGCGTTCTATGAGAAAAAAAGCCCTGGCAATTCTACAAGAGAATATACAGCACCTTAAACTAGGAAAGTTATAATTCCCTAAGGTTCTTTATTTTCTTTTTATTCAGGATAGTAAAACCGTTGGCTCTTATCCATCTAAAACTGAAATATGAATTCCTGATATATTTTGAATATTGTGCTAAAAAAACCCTCCCTAGGTAATTCTGCTTTCTGGAAACTTTTTGTGACTCTGAATTTCAAAAAAGCACGAAGAAAACATAGACTGCAGTCTGGGATTCTATTGTTGTTTGGAGTCAAAATAAATATGGGTGAGTTTCTCAGAAGACCCTTGTGAGGCACTCCATGGGGAATGCCAATGAGGACTGTTTGAAAGCATAGTAGGTACAAAAGCTGCTGCTTGCATTTTGATTAGTTGGTGGAAATTATTCCAAAACTTTTACTGGATATCTGTATGTTTTTATTTTAAATGTGAAAGGCCTAAATTTTCAAATATTTTCGGAGTACATTCCCTCAAAGGAGTAATGTGTGTTATGCTCAGATACTGGCACATTTTTACTAAGAATTTCTCTTTTTGCGGATATATAATTAATTTCTGAGGAGTCACCCCAATATTTCAGAAGGAGATTCCTCCTCCCATCTTGTTGCGCCCAACATTTGCACTCCAGACCAAGGAAGAAACAGATAAAACTATTTTTACCTTGCTCATATCAGGCCTGATTGATACTCAAATAGGAGACTTCCAAAGCTGAAGGTTAGCTGGGAAGCTGAAAGCATCCTGGAAATCAGCACTGGAGAATCATCTCTGTATGTTTCATAGAAAATGGCAAGGACATCTTCATGAAGTTACTACGGTAGGAACTGAGCTTGATTCAGTGGAAACTCTTCCCCCTGCTGTTGATCTATGTTTGAATCCATTAAGTTTATGGGTTTTAATGAACCATGCTGTTTTTAATGTAGTGAATGGCTTTGCAAACTAGATAATAGTAAATTAAAAACCCTGGGGTAGGGACGTCTCCAAAAACAACATAAAACTACAGCAAATGCATCTCTGAATCAAGGCCTTTATCTGCAGTGCTAGTAGCATAGATAAAGATGTACTTCTTCAAAAGGTGCAGACTCAGGCAATTTAAGTGCAGACTAGATGAGCAGTAGGAAATAAATAGCAACCAACCTTTTTTGTACACGCTTGCTTTTTATTTGGTGAGGGCAGCCTGCCCAGGCTAGGCATTTTTCAGATATGTTGGGTCTGAATTTTCCAAAATTTCCAATTTGTTAGATGTGTTTGGACTGGACATTCTGCTAGAGGAGAATTATATACATGATAACCTGTCTTTTAATTCATTTAGAAGACCTCTGGGTAGAGAATGGTAGGATGATGCCTGTCAATGTGTGTATATTTGCAGCTTAATAATTTTCCCTGGGAACAAGCTTTCAGTTTAGAAAAAAAATAAAAAATTAAAAGACAGTGAAATAAATCAATCAACAAAATGGTAGTATAACTGATGTTGTGTGAAGGTGCATTAATGCATCTGGAAGATATGAGAGACAAAATATTATTTGATAACAGGTTGCCTGCTTGGTGATGCTGTTTAGGAAAAATGAGCAATATCAAATAGCATGACTGATAACATAGTTGCCAAGGAAGAAACTCAAAGAGCAATTTCCAAAAACAATAATGTTACACTGAATTGCAGCATAGTCTTAACAGGTCTCAGACGTTTGCTTCATTTGTCATGTTTTCTTCTGGAGCTATTAGCAACCAGACCTTATTTCACAGTGTTTTAAAAAAATCACGATCACATACAATGGTTATTATGTTGATTTGAAAGATGTTTCTCAGACTGCATTACAAAACATCAGCTAGGAAAAGCTTCACCAGCTGCTTATCCTCCAAATTTGCAGATAAGAATAAAGACAGGATAATTACCTGAGCTTCTCTGCTATTTATGCACTGCTGGAGCTATCCTGGGCCTGCTGCATTCATTTAATCTGCAAAGGTCTCCCCTTCTCTTTTAAATCCCAAGCAAGTGTTTGTCATTTGTTAAATATGTAATACCCTACAATAATGCATTTGAGGTTTTCAGATTTCCTTCATCAGTTGTAGTTACCTAAATACTGCATGGTGCTTTAATAACTTTATAGATGTTTATAGGCATATATACTGGACACAAGATACATAACAGGTGGGCATCTCACCTTGACATAAAAAAAGCCACTGAGAATTGTGAGATTATGGTAGGATATAAATGTAATAAATAACTATAACAAGACATCTCCAAAATGAGAAGCAACATATGGGCAACAAATTAGCATGAAAAGAGCCATATTCTATCTATATACTATTTGTAATAAATGCTTTTAATAAACTCTGAATTACAGTATATCTTGAATGAGAAAGAATATACTGCTGGAGCAAAATGTAATCTAATCTGATTAACAGAATGGAAGTTTCCAAATTCTGCAATGTCAGCATGGCATTTTATTGTTCACTCAGAAGGCTACATCTAGTTGTAGGTACAATTTTGAACTATGGAGTATATAAAACAAGGGTGGTTAGAAGATGGAATGATACTTATCGGTAGGTTTCTGGGTGATTTGAATTAAAACAGGCCAGAATTTATGACTCCCAATTGTTTGCAATGGTAATAGTCACTTTTTATTGTCTTACTACTGCTGATAATCAGGTTGTGAGAACATGTATGTGTGAAAGAACCAATAGGCAATTAGGTTTTGGTGCTCAAAGTAACTGGGCTTAGCATTCAAAGGATACATCTCCATCTAAGAATTTTTTTTAGATTTCTTTTTAATCCCACCTTTATTTTATAAATAACTCAAGGTGGTGAAAATATCTAATATTCCTCCTTTTCCCATTTTCCCCACAACAATCTTGTTTTTTAGGCATGGTTTTTCATGCACACAGCAGGACTAATATTCATAAAATCCTGATTTCTAGTCTGATGCTTTAACTAGTAGAACAAACTGGTTTTAGGACTCTAGTAAAAAAAGGAGATTTTACAACAGTGAAATCTGACCATCCTTAATATATATAGAATTTGAAATGAATTCAGAGATGGGCAGAGAATATTGAAAACAAGTCTTTTGAGGAGAGGCTGGAGTAACTTAGATTCAGCTACCTCACAGGACAAGGCCAAATCTAGTGGGCTTAATTGGTAACTTTTGAGTGAACATTTAGGTGAATTCTTTGTAGTGAGAGAAATTGACAAATGTTCCAGAGGTTGAGGAGAGGGAAAGTCTATCCAATTTTCTGAGGGAAGAAAATTATCTATGGTTCAGGATTTCCTTCATAAAATGTGGGTCCAGGTTTAATGCCATTTTCACCCTATGGTTTATAAAAAATATTTTCTTAATAGAATGCCACTTAAAACAAAGAATTACTATTGTAGATACCGATATGGCTAATATTAATACCATCCAACAGACATTTCCCTAACATTCTAATTTTCAAAAACTCAGTGATGCTTTGCTTAGAAGGTGATCTAAGGGGAAAAGAAAGTAATGGAAGTGTAAGAAATTAAGAATGAGGCAGCAAGGTGAAAGTGCAAATTTCCCCCCTTTTTTTGTATCAGAATTTTGGGTCACCCAGGTGCAATAAGCTCAAACAAAACAAATTTTCTTTTGGAAGAATACATTGTTAGCAGTGGGTTTTTTTTTTTAAATTCTGCAATGTGTTTAAAAATTCTCATATTGTCTTTCGCCTTGATCCTCCCATTGCATATCCCTCACCCCTGGTCATTTGTTCTTCTCTCAATAAGTATCCATCGCTCATTCTGTTTATTCCTCAAAGATTATGAGATTTCCTCTCCTTTTAGGCTTACTTCTCTAAAGATGTCAATTATGTCTTACAACCTGACCTGCTGTAGGCACCCTCTGGCAGAACATGGAATATAAATCAAATGTGTAACTCTGGGATTTCCTGTGCTTGTTTCTGTCTCCTTATGTATGAAGATGTTTGAGGTTCCACGCCTGGAAAAGTTTAATATTTGTGTCAGAGCACTGGACTGGATACCCTGATAGAACATTTCTTCATTCAATGGATTGATTCTAAGTGGTGCTTCTATAGCAATAAAAGTTCAGCTCTTTCTCATAATCTTTTCATAAATTCCATGCTCAAGCTCTGACACTGAAATGTGGGTTGGGTGCCAGTTTTCACTAGCAATTCTAATTATTATTTAGAATTATAATTTGTGGTAGTCTCATATGGCCTGAATCTCAGTGCTGTGGGTTCTGTATCTTGACCAGACAATATTCTAGTCAAGCCTCCTCCATCCTGATTCAATTATCTACCTAGAAGAAATGTGCTTCAGATTGGGATGTTTTAATCAGAGAACTGTGAGGAGAATATATTGAAAATTTCAGTTTTAGGAAAGTGATCTTTAAAATTGCATGAATTGGAAGGACTGCTAATTAAAATGTGCACAAACCTTCCTGCTTATTAGGAGTATGTTGAGTAGCTTCCTCTTCTTAAACTTTCCCAAGAAGGATGCAGAGTTCAGACTTCTCCAGTATTTACCTATTTTTAAAAAATGTATTTTTTTTGTGAAAAAAAGGGAAGGAACAAAATGTCTGCCCACTTACAAAAGCAACTGACTTGGCAAATGGATTTTGTTTCACTATTGATATATCAGTGTTCTGCATTGCACAAAGCTGAGGCGGGTTATGATGCATGCATCTTTCTGCAAGAATGTGCAGTGGGCCAGAACTCAGGAAAAATGCCCTCGACTTGAGGCATTGGTCTCATGGAAGAAGCATTCTGAGGCTCATTCCACTTTCATCTCCGGCAAGCAAGTTTTGTAAGTTTTTATTTCTTTCCCTCCCCCCAATAAATATGTGATACATTTGTTTTAGCAGAGCCAAAAAAGGTAACTGTCTCTCCCAAGCCGTGTTCACAAGTCTCCAAAGTTATTCTATTTTTAAAGTTATGACAACTTTATTCAACAACACATTAAGAGTGTATGCACTGTTGTCCAAACCCCACTGACAATTTTCCTTATGGTTCTCTAACACAGACTTTCCCCACTTTTCAATAAACTGGTTGTATTTTATTTTGCATTGCTTTTCAAATAGGTTTGGCTTTTCCTTTTTTTTAATGGTAAGAACTTCATTTTCAACATAAATATTATGTGGGCTGAAGTAGAAGTGCATACTACACAGACTCTCTTCTTTTTAAAGTGAAAGTTGAAATTTGTAGTATGATAAAGCATCTGAAAATTCTAAGAGTAACCTTCTCTAATCTCATACCTTCCATATGTATCAAGACTACAAGGATTCCCAGAAAATATGTTCAATTATGCTGTTTTGGAATTTGGGGAGTTATAATCCCAAATACATCTGCAGGGTGGAGTAAAAAATAAACAGGAATTTGTCCACTAACATAAATTCATGTAATCAGTATTAAATTCACCCAAAACTAGTAATATTCCTTGTGCGTCCTTTTGCCTGAATTTGAGGCATAATTACTTGAGTCATAGTTGTAGCTATGTTGGCACAGAAACAAATAATCTGTTTACTGAAGGGTTTTGAAACAAGCATTTTACTCTGTTATATTCTAATTTCAATTCAGAATCGCTCCAATGAAATTTTTTTTATCTTTTTTAAAAAAATTGACAACTGAAAGTAAAAACAAAATTGAACAATTGATGACTGAGAAAAGCACAGTATGTGCATAACTGAAGATAAAAATACTTAAATGCATTTGGGTCAATATAAAAGGGAGAAAAAATGACATTGCCATAGGTGTATACTATAGGCCACCCAACCAACCAGAGGTAATAGATGAACTTTTTGCTAGTCAGTTAACTAAGGTATGTAGGAAGCACATCACAATAGTAATGGGGGACTTTAATTACCCTGACATCAACTGGGAGACAAACTGTGCACCACGTGGAAGATCAAACAGATTCCTGACAAACCTAGTAGACAACTTTGTCTACCAAAAAGTAGAGAAGCAAACTAGGGGATCGGCCATATTGGACTTAATTCTCACTAACAGAGATGAAATGATAGAAGGTGTTGAAACCACAGGAACCTTGGGGGGGGGTGAGTGACCATGCAATATTGGAATTCAACATTATGGAAGCACAAGCAATAGAACACAGTCAAACTAGAGTCTTGGATTTTAAGAGAGCTAATTTCAACAAACTTAGAGAGAGCTTGGGAAGGATTCAATGGATGAGAATCCTCAAGGGGAAAACAACTCAAGAAGCTTGGGAAATTTTGAAAAGTGAGATTATAAAAGCACAGTCTAGCACAATACCAACGAAGAAGAAAAATAACAGCTCTCAAAAGAAACCAGCATGGCTGCATAAAGAACTCTCTGATAAATTGAAAGACAAAAAAGACAAGTATAACAAATGGAAAGAGGGGCACATAACTAAAGCAGAATATCAGCAAATAGCCCGAGCCTGCAAAGATGGAGTGAGGAAAGCTAAGGCTCAAAATAAACTAAGGCTTGCGACAAAAGTAAAAAATAACAAAAACAGCTTCTTTCAACATGTAAAAAACAAGAAAAAAGTTAAGGAAATGATTGGTCCACTAGTGGGAGAAAGTGGCACGAAGGTGACAAGCAACAGGGAGAAAGCAGAACTACTCAACTCATTTTTTGCATCCGTATTTACACAAAGGGAAAAAACAGTCCAACCTATCAAAAACAGTACTGTAAAAAACAGATTAGAAACACAAGTTAAAATAGGCAAGAAAATGGTAAGTGAGCACCTGTTCACCCTAGATGAGTTCAAATCACCAGGACCAGATGGACTACACCCCAAGGTTCTGAAGGAACTAGCAGATGTGATCTCAGAACCACTGAACTATATCTTTCAAAGATCCTGGAGCACTGGGGAACTACCAGAGGACTGGAAAAGAGCTGATGTAGCTCCCATCTTCAAAAAAGGAAAAAAAATGGATCCAGGAAACTACAGGCCTATCAGCCTGACCTCAATACCTGGGAAGATCTTGGAAAAGATAATCAAGCAATGAATCAGCGAACACCTAGAGGAAAACAAAGTCATTACCAAAAGCCAACATAGGTTTGTGAAAAACAGATCATGTCAGACAAATCTTATTGCATTCTTTGACCAGGTGACAAACTTAGTGGACCAGAGGAATGCTGTGGATATAATTTACTTGGACTTCAGTAAGGCATTTGATAAAGTAGACCACAACCTACTACTTGATAAGATAGAAAAATGTGGGTTAGACAGCATCCCACCAGATGGATTCGTAGCTGGCTGACCAGCCATACTCAGCGTATGGTCCTCGATGGAACTGCATCTACATGGAGGGAAGTGTGTAGTGAGGTGCCCCAGGGCTCTGTTCTGGGCCCAGTGCTCTTCAACATCTTCATCAATGATTTGGATGAGGGGATAAATGGGGAACTCATCAAATTTGCAGACGACACTAAGCTGGCAGGAATAGCCAACACTCCAGAAGATAGGCTTAAGATACAGAAGGATCTTGACAGACTTGAACATTGGGTGCTATCTAACAAAATGAAATTCAATGGTGAAAAAAGTAAGGTTCTACATTGAGGCAAGAAAAACCAAATGCACAGGTATAGTATAGGTGGTGCCTTGCTCAATAGTAGCAACTGTGAGAGGGATCTTGGAGTCCTAGTGGACAATCACTTAAACATGAGCCAGCAGTGTGCTGCAGCTGCCAAAAAAGCCAACACAGTGCTAGGCTGCATTAACAGAGGGATAGAATCAAGATCACATGAAGTGTTAATACCACTTTACAATGCCTTGGTAAGGCCACACTTGGAATACTGCATCCAGTTTTGGTCACCACCATGTAAAAAAGATGTTGAGACTCTAGAAAGAGTACAGAGAAGAGCAACAAAGATGATCAGGGAGCTGGAGGCTAAAACATATAAGGAACGGTTGCTGGAATTGGGTATGTCTAGTTTAACGAAGAGAAGGACGAGGGGGGACATGATAGCAGTGTTCCAATATCTCAAAGGCTGCCACAAAGAAGAGGGAGTCAAGCTATTCTCCAAAGCACCTGAAGGCAGGACAAGAAGCAACGGATGGAAACTAACCAAAGAGAGAAGCAACTTAGAACTAAGGAGAAATTTTCTGACAGAACAATTAATCAGTGGAACAACCTGCCTCCAGAAGCTGTGAATGCTCCAACACTGGAAGTTTTTAAGAGACTGGACAGCCATTTGTCTGAAATGGTATAGGGTTTCCTGCCTGAGCAGGGGGTTGGACTAGATGACCTCCAAGGTCCCTCCCTACTTTATTATTATTATTATTATTATTATTATTATTATTATTATTATTATTATTATTATTATTATTATTATTATTATTGAACATCGCACAGTCAGCCAGATGTTCAGATTGGATTTGGCATTTTTGTCTTCCTATCGAGTCCTTACCAATTATTATTATTATTATTATTATTATTATTATTATTATTATTATTATTATTATTAGTAGTAGTAGTAGTAGTAGTAGTAGTAGTATTAGTATTAGTATTATTATTATACTACATAAATAAAAGGCACCCAGTTTGTTTCCTATAATAAAAATATCATCATCCTAACTCAACTGTTGACTGTTGGGCAAATACAAAAACTCTTTTTGGCTCAGAAAAGACTATTAAGAGCATCTCAAGGTTGCCTTGCAGATCAGGTTTGGGAGTCTTCGTATACTAAATCATAACTTATTTCCTACTAGCTAAATCTGAAAGGAACAATTGATAATACTTCTTAAGAATTGTGTGAGACAGCTGATGATTAATCCAGGAAAAAAAATTAGCCTACAAACATTCTGCTTTCATTTAACCAAGTCCATTATAAAAGGTATATGGTAAAAGAAAACTGAAAAAATTCAAACGGGGTATCTGGATCAGTCCTTCTTTATCATGTTGTAATAAACATTGTCTAGTTCTGACATAAATTCAGTGGTAGTTGGACAAATGAGCTGCATTAAGTTTTAAGATAATATAAACATTATCCTGAGGTGCCTAGCTCTATGACAGCTTATTCTTTTATCAGGTGATAAACTTGTATACTTTTTATAGAAGTAAAAACTGAGGAACAAGTTGCATGTGCAGAAATGGTTTTGTGTTGGCCTCATTCATATTCATGTTTAATGTAATATACATGCATTTGTAAGAAATCTAATCTATGCATATGTGTATATAAGTTTACTACACTGCCTATATTAATTTTTATTTTTCTTATACTGTTATGTTTATAAGGCCACCTTTTTCATGCAACACAACACACACTGTTATTTTGGGGATGGATGAAATTAAACTTGCAGTAAATAACCTCCCCCCAAAAGATTTAATATAAATACTGTCCTGTTATGATACCAGGTTAAATAATCTCATGGAGCAATTGAATTAGGCAATTTTAAGGCACTTGGATTACCCTAACTGGTTAAAAGCCTTGTTTAATAAGAGTAATGAAGAAACTCAATTTTAATAAATATGCAGCATTTATATAGCACTTTTGAATATTCAAAACATTTCACTTATTGTATATTGTAATCGTTACAATATTCCCATATGGCAAGAAAGTGTTACTCCTATATTTCTGATGTGAGGCTGAAACCAAGTGTGGCTTGCCCGGCAATGTTTAGCAAGTCCATGGCCACAGCAAGATTTGAACTGATAACACTCCAGCTCACCTCCTTAGCTACTAATGTATACATTTTGTTTTCAATTAGAGTCTTAATTTGTGGACTGCAGACTTTAAATCCTCATACCCTCTGCATTAGTCCACCACTTGTCCTCTAGCCATATAAAGTACTGACACCGTTTGCCTTTCCCTACCCTGGTATTTATAAATTCAGAGCTTTTGCTTGTACATATCAAACTGGGTGATAGCATTTCAGATCTTGTGATGAATACTCCCATAACAGACAAAAAAAAATGATTCAGTCTTACAGGATGTTGGATGCCACTCCTTGCTTGGTCAGATAGTCATCATCCTACTTTCTTCCACTGAAGACTCTGATCTGTACCACTGTAAAGGTGGCAAGTGCTTAAGTATCATATGGAGATCGTCCAGGTGCCCATTGCAGAAAACAAGCTGGTCAAACCCCAAAATGTATAAGACTAGGCAATTTTTTCTGTGCTCAGGGAAGCAAAGAAAATGGCTTAAGATAGGGTACCAGTTCAGTTCTTACATTAATACTGAGAGCTAGGCACTCAAAATTGCTGAGACATAGAGAAGCTGAATTCTGATGAGTCCTTGCTTTGTTCACCTTTGATTCTGTAGTGCATATGAGACATATGCTGTTCTTGTAACAATCCTGAGATTTATATTTCTTTTGACTCTAATAAATGATACTATACCAGTAGATGGCTGTCAGATGTAACCTTCAGCTATGAGAGCAAAAACACATCTGGCGTCCTTTTCTGTAGTATGCATTATCCGATTCTGCATGCATGCTACCTTAAAATCAAGGTTTTGGCAAAGTTATAGCTGCAACTAGTGTGGCAGTGGGATAGGCAAAAAGAACCCTCCCAACATTGGTCAGTAAAGAGATATTTGTGTTGAAATAGTGCTCCTTTTTTGAATAAGCTGAACTTTCATGCACAGGGAGGAAGACAGAAGGTGACATTTGCAAGGTAAGGAGTTGAAGGCAGTTAGGAGCATGATACCAAATTATCCGTGGGAAGAAAGAATTGGACGGCTGATGTTGCTGTTAGTTGTCATTGCTGAAAGCTCCCATCTGAAAAGACAACAGATCAGATTTATTTTATTTCATTTATATAAGATTAGTAGAGCCCCATCCCACCCCATCTTCTGCAGCATTTCTCTGGGTGTTCATGAGCAATAACAAAGCAATAAAAACCAAATAAAAAAGTCATTCCTGATGCCTTCAAGCACAACACATTCCCACATACCGTATTCGGGAAAAAAGCTAGAAATTTACTAGGCTCCAATTTCATACTACCTAAAGGCTGGTGGGAAAAGCCAGAACTTGATGACTTTTTTGAGGATCCACAGCACCACTTTTACATGGGCAAACCATGGAGTGCTCAAAACTAGATCAGTTATAATTTCTGGATGGTCTTTAAGGGCAACCCCATATAGAGCATGTTGCAGCCCATTAGCCAGGACTACAGTGTGAATACCATGAACAAGTTTTCCCAATCCAGAAATAGGTGCAATTGGCTCACAAGCTGAATCTGTGCATAGCCCTAGCCATGGCTATCAAGAAGGAGCCATGACTTAGATACAAGCATAATACAGTAGAGCAACAGGCAAGATTTTCCAACTATCACTGAATAATGGGGAAATGATAACACTAAAAACATCCATGCTCACTGCACACAGACCTGCTATAAGCCATGATGGCAAAATAGTGATGAGATGTGTCAAGATGCAAATCATTGTTGGAAGTAAGTATGTAAGCTATGGAATTTTTCTCATAAAATCACAATGAAAGTCAGTTGCTCCCCTCTTCCATAAATGTCTGTGGGCAGAGTGCATAAGTTGCAGAGTATGTTCCTTATATGTGAAGTCTCAAATTTGATCTGTCAGAACATCTGTAGAGTTTATCTCAGTGAGCACACACTATGCTAGGGCAGCTACTTACACTGTTAAGGCTCTGTGAGGAGAGATACTGAACGTATTTCCATAAGGTCAAATATTTTACCTTATATCATGAGGGAGACAAGACTGGTCCAGATTGTACTGGATCACTGCCAGTTTACACAGCGTTTTTAAGCTGGGACCTGAAAAAAGAGTAATACATAGTACATGATATTCAATAATGAAAAACTAAATCATCTACAACATTGAGTTGGACATTTTTTTAAAACAAGAGATTTGAACAAGATAAAGTAATTGATAATGAGAAAATATTCACATACTGAAGTCTAAGATGTACAAATCTGAGTGATCCATCAGGTCAAATTCATCTCCCATGCCTTCTTCTGGAGATGGGCTGTAGAAATAAAAAAAGAATGTTATCAATCACTGAAAAAGTTTTGTGAACTGGAATGTAAAAAGTAAAAATCTATTTCAAGCCAGTGCCTTTATTAGGACAAACAGAGTCTTTAAATAATTGCAAGATTCTGAATTCCCAAGGAGTCATTATCAGAACTGTTAAAAATCCAAAGAAAAACAAAGGTGGAATAGGAAAATTACTGATCAAACCACACCAAGTCACAGTATCAAATGTGGTACTGGAGAATTTCCAAACATAGAAAATCAATTTTGGAAAGAATTTACTTGGGCTTTATATCCTATCAGTGTATCTTATCCCTCAAAAAAAATTTTATAACAGTTCTTTGGTGTAATTATAGCTTGCAGACACTTGGAAGTTCTATATGTTTATAGTAACAGAGTTCTAAAGTTTGATAATAACAGTTTTATTTATGGAACTCTGAAATCAACTAAACCTGATTGAAATCAAATTATTTGACAAAACTGGCTTGTAAAATTAATTACAGAGAATAGAAAATTCCCCAAGGGAAGAATGGGAGAAGATGCTCTAATTTCTGTTTTCCCAAGGGATCAATAAGCAAGAATAAATGCAGAAGTGAATTGAGGATTTAACTTTCAGCACATTTAGACAATGGGTTAAAAAAAATTCTAAATGTGAAATAAATACTGGGGCCTTCACTACTTGCTTTTAGTTACCCACATAATATTGCCTTCCTCGCATCTCCTGCTTCTTCTGCAGGTCTGGAATTTGTGCCTCATGCTTCCCCCCCCCTAAATACAGTGGATATTGAGGCTGCACAGCTGCACAATCCTGGGGGAAAAGGGAGTTGCTTCAAAATATTGCAGACAGATGGTATGTTGTCTTCCTGCACACTCTGAAGTACCTTTTGAAGACTGAATCTGAAGCACTGCATGGCCCAAGTATATATTACACTTTACTCTCTGCCATGTGCCTACCGTCTGCCATGTCCCATACTGAACAACAGCTTTTTGGAAAGCTAGCAATATGGCGTTCCCTCACGTACAGACAGATCTTTCCCTGAAAAGCCTTTGTCCATAGCCTTTGTTCACACCATTTATATGTAAACTTTCCACTGATATCTATTTTATTCTAGCTTTAGAGATAGATTTGAATTCTTCTGTTCTTTGTTAATATTACTAGACTTAATAGTAATATTAAGGTGAAAGATTTGTCTTAATTATCCAATTTAAAAATGATTATGTAATAATTTTTCATAAGTTTCTAAATGGACACAAAAGAATGCCCAGAATAAGCAAGGGCAGAGGATCCAGCAACCATAGTTTAAGAGAGAAGAAGCATAAGCATGTCAGAAAAAGGAAATATATAGCTTGATCTGTTTATAGAATCACTTACACTTCTGTTACTTTGATTTCTCCAGCCTCTTTGCTACCCTAGCAAACAAACAAAGCTTTCGTCACTGCCCCCACAACAGGCAGGACCGGATGTTCTGGCACCATCTGGAGATTTCATTATCACAGAAGGTCGTAGAGACTCCTAGCAGGCTACCAACTTGGGGGGTGGGGGTGGGGGAATCATATTAGATTACTCCCAGGCATCAGGAACATCTACTTTCTTCTCTGAAGTTGAAATAATTCATTCATATATAAGGACATTGTTTCTTTAAAAAATTTCAAATAAGATCTAAAGCAAGAGACTTTAATATGCAAGGCACTCTTTTTAAATATATATATATATATATATATATATATAAGAGTTAAGTAATTAAGAAAACAGGATTGCAGGCAAAGAAAGCAGTTAAGATTTTTTTTTTCTTGTTGCCTTGCACTAAGCTCAAGGTACAGAAACAGCCAGACTGAATTCAATTATAGTTAATCAACTTTAAGGCTTTTAGGAAAAATACACATTTGATATTAAGTAACTATATGGAAATGTATTTTGTGAAACTCTCCTTTGAAGCATTAGTATTTGGCATTTCTTATGCTATATGTACCAGATCTGAAAGGCTATCAACTTTGGAAAGGGATTATACCTTCAGTCTTGAAAGAGGCTGTGGTATGTTCTCATTCCTTAAGATCCTCTCTCTGGATCCAGTTGAGTTTAGTAAATATCACTCCATCTCCAACCTTCTCTAAAATGTTACTGAGCATGTGGTAGGGATTCAGTCACAAAATACCCTACAAAGTAGATTATCTAGACAAGGTTCAGTCTAGTTTCAGGCCTGGGCATAGGCCCAAGACTGGGTTGCTCTACTTGGTAATCTTTGCTAGGGATAGAATACCCCTCCTGGTTAGCAGCCTTTGATATCATTGGCCATGGTATCTTTCTAGATTGCCTGCAGGAAGTTTATAGATCAAAAGCACTGTTTTAGAGTGCTTCTGCTCCTTTCTCAATATGTGATTCTAGCTGGGTGATGCTGTTTTATGTGATGCCATAGGGATTGGTGTCATCCGTTTGCCGATACTCAATTATACATTATCACTCCTGGCCTGATAAAGATAGTAATGAAGATGAACTTGAAGAGATATGCAAGCTCAACTGCCAAAGTGACAAGGGGTAAAACATTTTGAAAGCAACTCACGACAGTTCCCTAATTCACCGAGCTATAAGAGGGCAAAGTACAGCACAATAAGACTTGCAAAATTCTGTTATTTATTTATTTCTATCCCGCCTTTATTATTTTTACAAATAATTCAAGGCAGCTAACATATCTGATGCATCTTATTCCTCCTTTTCCCCCACCACAACTACAACCCTGTGAGGTGGGTTGGGCTGAGAGAGTATAACTGGTCCAAAATCACCCAGCTGGCTTTCATGACTAAGGCAGGATTTGAACCTAGGGTCTCCGGCTTTCTAGCCTGCTGCCTTACCACTAGACCAAACTGATTCTGTCTCAATAAAAGTAGTTTTAATGTTCCTGTGGAGTTGATTGCTTGGACTGGTCTACCTAGAGAAGCTGACAGATAGCTAGATTGTGCTGTGAGTTTGGATAAATGAAAACTATAAGTAGCCTTTTATAACCTTCAGAGTAACAACAGCAATTACCTAGTGTATAATGTGATTTGCTTACTAGGCAACCCATTACCCCTTGGGTCATCCTTTCAGAGATATTTCCTTACCAGCTTCCTCAAAGCTTTCAACAATAACAGAAGTCCTAATGTACTACCTTCAGTGGAAAAGATGTATCTGCCTATATAGCAGAGTTAAACATCAGTGCAGGAAATATTTTGACATTTTAAATTATGTCGAACTATTATGATGATGTTTATGACATAAACTGTTTTATAAAATTTGCCAAATTTCAATTCCAAAGGAGTCCTAGGTCCTGAATGTTGGAGGCATTCTGTAAAGTTGCCCATTTGAGGTACATAGGTTCAAAAGGGTTTGCCTTGTAGTACACTGTTTCACTCAGTTAAAGATTAGAGGAATCAAGAGTTTTAATAGTATATAGATAGACCCTTCTAGAGTTTCTGGTTAAGAAATCCAACTAAAGTAGCACCCAATGACTAGATTTGGCTCTTAAACAATTTTATTTTGTATCTGGCATACAAAATTTTAATCAAGGCACAGTGAAAAAGTTTTCCTTGCTTTCATGAAAATAAAATGCTTTCAAGCTCTGTATAATGTCGAGCAAAATGAGCAAATTTACACTTTCATGTTACATCTCAAAAGTATAAGAACATAAAAACAATGGATAAGATAGATGGATGGGATCAAGAGTATCATTGTCACCTATAAAGACATTTTGAATGAGAAAGGAGAATTAAAAGCGAGAAATACTTTAAAGGAAGAAGGAATCGAATTGGAATGGTGGGCGTATCTCCAAATTCAATCTAAATTTAATAAAGACAAAAAGAAATGGGGCATAAAGCAAGAACTATCAGAATTAGATAAATTTTTATTTAGCAGGGAAGGCAAGATTATAAGTAAACTATATCGATATCTATTAGAACAAGATATGATCGAGGAA
The DNA here is from genome assembly GCA_023970755.1 of Azemiops feae. Classification (NCBI taxonomy): domain Eukaryota; kingdom Metazoa; phylum Chordata; class Lepidosauria; order Squamata; family Viperidae; genus Azemiops; species Azemiops feae. Next base: position 5,286,492 of record JALGBA010000012.1, on the reverse strand, counting down.
CAGGTGAAAGAAACAATGATAACTTGGTGTAAATATTTTGGGCATAATATTGATCTGGACAAGTGGCAAAGTTTATGGGGAAAAATTTAAAAATCACACTAGCAACTTCCTACAAAGAAAACCTCTATAAGATGTTTTATAGATGGCACCTCCCCCCCCAAGATTAGCACGAATGAATAAGGGGAAATCTTCAAGATGCTGGAAGTGTAAAGAGACCATTGGGAATTACTACCACATGTGGTGGGAATACCCAAAGGCGCAAAAATTTTGGAATTTATTAAAGAACTGGCTGGAGGAAATTTTGCTAACAGATATAGAGGTCAAACCGGAATTTTTCTTATTGGGAATTATAAAAAGAAAATATAAGAAAGATACAAATTATTTATTACTGCATATAGTCACAGCGGCATGAATAGCCTTCGCTCAAAAATGGAAAGAGGAAGATATTCCAACTGAAGAGGAAATATTACTGAAAATTTTCAACTGCGCAGAAATGGACAGACTCACTTTGGAACTCAAGGATAAAAGTGAAACTAAGTACTACAAAATCTGGAAACAATTTTATGATTGGATAGATAACAAGAGGGTAGCCAAGACAAATGTATAGTGTTAGAACAAAAAAATAGATGTTATTATAGACAAATGTATGTTTAAGAGATAAATAAATATGCAGAAGTGAGGGGAAAAGTATTAATACTATATGATATTTTGCTTAAATAATGAATAAAGCTTAAGAATTATATGTTCATATGAATAGTAATAATATTGTAAAGTGACGGAAGATGTATGGAACCAGTGATGTCATATCTATGTCCAATGTTTTTTTAATTTTGTATTATTAATAAAAAACTTTAAAAAAAAAAAGAGTATCATTGGAATGTCCCTGCAGTAACTGTGGATTGTTGCCCAGGTCAGGTTGAGATTGAAAATATTGATCCACAAAGGAATTGAATCAGTCTGATTCAATAGCATCTAAGATCCTCATTATGCCAATGCAAACATACTTTGATTTATTAAAATTATTATTATTAAAATTTATTGGCTAACCAACTTCAATGTACTTGTTTAAATGTTTATATAAAATTTAAAAACAGATCAATAAAAATACAATTGACAATATAAGATGGCACCAACCTTTCTAAAATTTTGCACACGTCAAATTTTGAGAAAGTGTTGTAGGAACTGATCACTAAATATTAGCTGTATGAAAGTGGCATATTTCAAAATAGCTTCTAAATAAAAAATAAGATGAAAGCACAAGATCTTGTCTATTCGTGCAAAGAAGACAGAGACCTCTTAATCCAGTACTACTGATGCCATCAAATAGGTGAATGAAACTTAACACAATCCTACACCTCACACAGAGTAAGAAAGAGGGATCACTTTATTGCTGCCATTTTTTTCTAACATATGGTTAAAACAATTGTTTTGTTTGGTCCTATCTAGAGCCATGCTCTGCTGCATAGCTGTTCAGTTTCTGTTCTCCCTCTTCCCATGCTGTTGCTCTCCTTCCACCTCAATGTAATTTTATATTTCATAAACTAGTATCTGAAGTGAAGATTTATTTTTTTATAATTTTAGCATTCAATAAAAAGGGATTGATGGTATGTATAAAAGGCCACATGAAGAATATCTCCTCTGAAGAACACAGAAAAGGTAAACAACCTTCCATAACAATTTCTTTAATTAATTAGCTCATACTCTTTTAGAAGGACAGTATATAAATTGTTGGTAGTATATGTATACTTATAGGCATTGCATTTAGGAACTTGAAACAACCCTGGATCATATTGATCTAAACTATTTTAAGTTTATTGCACCTTCTGACTTCTTTCTAGGTCTAGAAGATTGAATTCTGCCACTCAATATACCATTGTTCCAGATAACAATGTCGAATAAAGTGTCTTTACAGAATAGGAATTTATTGTACCTATTATTTTCAGATAATCACTCCATATATCACTGGATCTAATAGTGTACATAGCATTTAACATGTCACTAGTAGTCTTTAACATCAAACAATGAACTACGTTATATTTTTACTCTTTAGTTCCTTATTTTTAGCAACTTTTAAATACAAAATAGCACTCTGATACCCGATAAATTATAATCTTAGCTTGTTCAGCAAACAGCAACTCCTTTAGACTGCTTAATGAATATTTTCACATAAATCCAGTAACATTAGAAAAAAGATTCACATTTTCAGTTGTCGAGAGGCCCTTGGAATCAGTCTCAGAAGAAATAGATCCTGCTACCATTCAATCACCAACTCTTAATTAAATCAAGACAGGATTCAAGGCAGAAAAAAGAAAGACAACACAGGCCCGGGACGAATGGAAAAGAAAGCAATGAGGTGAATCACAGGAGAAGCTTAAATAATTAGCAAACTAGGAGGAGTAAAAGTAAAGGCAATAAAAAGTAAACACTTTTACACAAAATCTTCCAACAACTATTGAGCAACATGACTTGAATTAAATTAGTGTGATTAAACAAGAATTTGAAGAAAAGGGGCTACGGAACTGTCAAGTGTAGAAACAGTCTGCCTGCACTGATCTTAGCATAGCTTGGCAAATGATGTTTTGGACCACAAATGATATTATAGATTCTTTAAGCAATTTAGAAACTGCACTGCAGGACTGAAAGTTAACATTTAAATTTAAGGTAGATAAAGGTTTACTTTAATAGCAGAACTACTCAGTTTTAGATCTTGGATAAAAGATATGCATTGGTGAAAATTCTCATTGTTTCACCAGAAATAAAAGCACAGAAGCTTTAAATCATTCCTACCATGAAAAGCAAAAACATAGTACTGTAAAATAATAACAACATATTTCCATTTTCCATATAGTTTCAGCTTTGACAAAGTTGATATTTCTTGCAAAGGTCTGTCCTTTACTTGTGCATAAAAAAACCCTTTGCAAAGACTACCACAATTTTGAAGCTTTCTAGGCAGAATAATCTAAACTTATTTTGTAACCAACAATCAGGAAACCATAATGCATTTCCTGTCTTTGTTGGGGGGGAAGGCAATTTGTAGCATAGAGGTAATCCTCGAGTTATGACCACAGCTGAGACCAAAATTTTGGTTGCCAAACATAGCTGTTATAAAACAAGTCATGCCCAATTTTATGACCTTTTTTGCCATGGTTATTAAGCGAATCACTGCAGTTAAGAGAATCATGGGGGTGGATCTGGCTTCCTCCACTGATTTTGCTTGCCAGAAGATAGCTAGAAAGGTCACAAATGGCAATCAAATGAATCCAGGATGCTGCAAGCATTGTAAATACATTCTGGTTGCCAAATGCCCAAATTTTGATCACCTGATTGTGGGGATGCTGTGACACTCATAGGTGTGAGGAATGGTTGTAAATCACTTTTTTCAGTGCATTGTAACTTTGAACAGTCACTAAACAAATAGTTGTAAGTCAAAGACTACCTGTATTATAGAAATAATAATAATAATAATAATAATAATAATAATAATAATAATAATAATAATAATAATAATAATAATAATAATAATAATAATAATAATAATAATAATAAGAAGAAGAAGAAGAAGAAGAAGAAGAAGAAGAAGAAGAAGAAGAAGAAGAAGAAGAAGAAGAAGAAGAAGAAGAAGAACAATAACAACAACAACAACAATAATAATAATGATAATGATAATAATAATAATTTGGAAGGGACCTTGGAGGTCATCTAGTCCAACCCCTTGCTCAGGCAGGAAACCTATACCATTTCAGACAAATGGCTGTCCAGTCTCTTCTTAAAAACTTCCAGTGTTGGAGCATTCACAGCTTCTGGAGGCAGGTTGTTCCACTGATTAATTGTTCTAACTGTCAGAAAACTTCTCCTTAGTTCTAGGTTGCTTCTCTCTTTGGTTAAGTTTCCATCCGTTGCTTCTTGTCCTGCCTTCAGGCGCTTTGGAAAATAGCTTGACTCCCTCTTCTTTGTGGCAGCCCCTGAGATATTGGAACACTGCTATCATGTCCCCCCTCGTCCTTCTCTCCATTAAACTAGACATACCCAATACCAGAAACTGTTCCCTATATGTTTTAGCCTCCAGTCCCTTGATCATCTTTGTTGCTCTTCTCTGTACTCTTTCTAGAGTCTCAACATCTTTTTTACATGGTGGTGACCAAAACTGGATGCAGTATTCCAAGTGTGGCCTTACCAAGGCATTGTAAAGTGGTATTAACACTTCACGTGATCTTGATTCTATCCCTTTTTGGCAGCTGCAGCACACTGCTGGCTCATGTTTAAGTGATTGTTCACTAGGACGCCAAGATCCCTTTCACAGTTACTACTATTGAGCAAGGTACCACCTATACTATATCTGTGCATTTGGTTTTTCTTGCCTCAATGTAGAACCTTAATTTTTTCACCATTGAATTTCATTTTGTTAGATAGCGCCCAATGTTCAAGTCTGTCAAATCCTTCTGTATCTTAAGCCTATCTTCTGGAGTGTTGGATATTTCTGCCAGCTTGGTGTCGTCTGCAAATTTGATGAGTTCCCCATCTATCCCCTCATCCAAATCATTGATGAAGATGTTGAAGAGCACTGGGCCCAGAACAGAGCCCTGAGGCACCTCACTACACACTTCCCTTCATGTAGATGCAGTTCCATCGAGGACCACACGCTGAGTACGGCCGGTCAGCCAGCTGTGAATCCATCTGGTGGTGATGCTGTCTAACCCACATTTTTCTATCTTATCAAGTAGTAGGTTGTGGTCTACTTTATCAAATGACTTACTGAAGTCCAAGTAAATTATATCCACAGCATTCCTCTGGTCCACTAATTTTGTCACCTGGTCAAAGAATGCAATAAGATTTGTCTGGCATGATCTGTTTTTGACAAACCCATGTTGGTTTTTGGTAATGACTTAAGTTTGCCTCTAGGTGTTCGGTGATTCTTTGCTTGATATCTTTTCCAGAATATTTCCAGGTAATGAGGTCAGGCTGATAGGTCTGTAGTTACCTGGATCCATTTTTTCCCCATGTTTTCAGGACCAAGAGATATTACGGTTCAAGGCCAAATTGACTGCTGAAGAGCAAGACCAGGCTTTCTGGGTGAGAGGCCCTCAGGGAGGAATATTTTAGGGCAGCTGCCCCCAGCATTTCCATCTTGGAGGCCCAGCATGGCACAGGACTGGTGTGTGAGTGGCAGCAGCACACAGGTGTGCACAGCTCCATTTGGGTGAGTGGTGTGTGCGTGCCCTCCACTCGCATGAATGGAGCTTCGCGTGGGAGTGGAGGGTGCTTGCACTTGCACGCAAAGCTCCACTTGCATGAGAGAGGGCATTTGAGTGGAGGGCGCTTGCGTGAGTGGAGCTTCGTGCACAAGCGCAAGTGGCCACCGCTCATGTGAGCAGAGCTTCATGCACGTGTGCTTTCCTGCTGCTTGCATGTCTTGAGCTTCACGCATATGTGCTTGCCCATTTCTCCCACAGTCCGGTTTCAAACAGGACATGGCCCGATAGTGGGCCACGGCCCAGGAGTTGGGGGGGCCTGTTTTAAGACAACTATTCTTATCAGCCCTACATTGAGGCAAGCTTCACATTGCTTGTTCTGAGTAATACTTTGTAAGACTATGAGCAAGAGAAAGCAGCAAAGTATTTTACAGCCAGTAAATGCAAGAATGCAACATTAATTGGAATTCAGGTTTTGTTTGTTGAACTCAATCACATTTAGAATTTATTCTGGAAGAATTTGATAAACATGTCCTCTAATAAAACTCTAATTTACCAACACCATGTACCTCAAATGTTTTTGCTGTTTAATATTCCGTATACTGTAAAACTGATATCTTAAAAATAAAATTCCCACTATCTCTATGAAAACTTATTTCCTGTTTAAGAAGTGAATGCACAATCCATTTCATAGGGATACAGTAAACCTTTGCAGTGTTTCTGAGCTTTTTCTTTCACTGGCAAATGGAAAGATGAGAGATAAATATGATTAACTTTTCTAATTTTTTCCAGCCAGAAATTCAACCATGGCAAGGCTTCAATAAAAGTTTCTATACAAATATAAACATATATTTCAAGACTCATGGAAGTTATATTTAATTATGGGGTCTACAAGAGAAAAAGGACCCAGATTTTTGATAACTTTTTACTTTTTGGATAACATGATATACATCTCAGTTTTAACCAGACTTTGAAATTATGAGTTCTTTTTTTTTTTCATTAGAACCATGGGTATATTAATCAGAGCAAGGTACAGAAAAGGGAGTTGTGAAGTCATTTATTGCACCAAAGGAGTCTATACTGGACATATATTTATGTATCTATATCTGGAATCATTCTGGATCTGACAAAACTTTCAAAGTGACTACCAGAGCCACACGGAGACTCAATAAAAATGTTCAATTAATTAATATTAATAATGGCTATCGATCATTGATTTTAACAATGGAAGCCACAGCACTTTCTTTAAATCAATTTTCTTCCCCTGATTGAATATTTTGACTAGGAGATATACAATACTGGTAGATCCTACTGTACTCTGGATCTGACACTGTGGTAATCCAATAAAAACATTGCAAAGCATTTCTCCCACTCTGAGATGAAGATGATAAATTCCTAAAACCATTTCCCATTTTTATTCCACTATTATTTCTTTTAAACATATTTTTAATGTCTTTATTCTGCCTTAAAATCTCTACGTTCTATTTGATTTACTCTAGCTGAACAAAAGAGAGATGTGGCATATAGAGCTGTAAACTATATGTGAAATGCAGGTGAAGAGAAATAAGGATTTCTTTAAGTCTGAATAACACTGAGAGGTCCCTCCCCTTTTTTAGGCTACTGTTCCATTTTATAAGCGAATGAAAGAGTAGCTGGATGTAACTTTTCCAGCAGTATTTTAATCCTTACACTATGCTGAGGTTTTATCTATTGCTTTGCTCTTGCCCCTCACTTCCTGGTGACCTGTCACTTTCAGGACAATACAATACACAGGAACCTCTTCTTTTACAACAACTTCCTGGAAAACATCTTATCAGTCTAGCCAGCTCCAGAGCCTACTTGATAGCTATTCAGAGGAAGTGAGTCCAGCTCTCCTACCCCCCTTCTTCTAAGCCACTTATCCATCACCGCACAATAAACAGTCCTATCAAATCAACAAATGATATGGAAAATTGCAGCACACAATGAAAAATAGTAAGAGACATTTCATATGCATTAATATTCAGAGAAACAATAGTGGTAATCAAAATAAACACTTCAAATTAGTATTCTAATAATCCATCTCTTTGATATAGTATTTTATCTGTTCACTTTTTATAGTTATCTTAATTTCCATTTCTTTTTTTATCATTATTGTCACTATTATTAAATAACTATCCTTACTTTGTTAGGAAGCTGAAATACAGATTTGAAAGTCTACTCTTCTTGTTTATAACAATAATATACAAACCTTAATTATCTAGTTCATGGATTGTTTATGAATAATCATATGAAGCAAGATATATTTTAAAGAAAGATATATTTACTATAACTGCACTTTACATTTGATTAGCCTTTACTACAATGAAGGTACTTCTCAAGACTGTACATGTAAATTAATATAACTAATACAATTAGATATTGCATTTATTACATAGATCTACTTTTCAGAAGCATTTCCTTTATGTGAAACATTTTCAACATCTACAGATTTGCAGCAGCTCCTCTAATTTAATATACTATTAATAGTTAATTAATAATACACTAGTATTAATTGCAGTAAGCCATATACATAAATGTGAATTAGTGTGCATGAGCAAGGCATACTAAGAGCTAATCCAGTCATATATAGAAAAATGTGCTTCAGGAATAGATATTTGACTAGATAACTTTCCTATTCTTTCTGATCTTATGATTTAACAAGATCTAAATAACATGAACAATCAATTTTAAAAGAATCATTATCAATGGATCATTTCATCAAATAAGATATTCGCCTTCCAACCCTGGATAGTAGAGTATGCCACAGAAGAAGGAAGCAGCCTAGGGCAATTAAGAATAAATTAAGATAAAGAAAATTAGTTGACTAGTTTTAAGTATCTGGCAATCAGTTTTTATGAAAATCTTGAACTTAGTAATAATAAATATTTGTACTAATAACACTGATGGTTGTAGCTGAGTCCCATGATTCCAGTTAGATAACTGGGTAAGTGTGTAGTAGCAACATACTTCTACTTAAAAACCAACACACACACAAGCTTTATCACATACACTCTATATCTATTCTCTTGTAGAAGGGTCTTCAGACAGTACTATATCAAAATTGCCGAAATCTAGTGCCGAAATCTAGTGCCAGAAATCCTGCATCTCAGATGGTCCCTGTTTCCTCCTTGTGATTGTAGTTGTTATTTTTTTGTAAACTAGATAAGAGACAGGTTAATAAGACAAGTTATAGGCTGTGTTTAGATGATCATTCAAAACTTTATAAACCACAGGCAAATTCAGTTCTATTTCACCATTTCTCCCACTATATACCCAATGAGTTGTGAAGGCTCTGTGGATTGCTTAAAAGCCAAAGTTCTCAAATATGAAATGCAACTGAAAGAAGAGTTTTTCAAAGATTCTCTCATTGAAATGCATCCAAATATTTTTAATAACATTATTTATTTATTAAGAAAATTAATATGGCTCCTCAACCTACTCACAGTGATTCTGAGCAGCTTACAAAAATAAAACCCCCAATATAAAACTAATAAACCAACTCCTGGCAACAACAGTCAAACCAATCAGCTGATGGGCTAGCTAGACAACATTCCAAGCTCATTGGCAAAATCATTTCTTAGTACCTTAATATCTAACTTTATCTGTTCTTGAACTTTTTTTTTACCTCTTATCTTATTTTTTCTTTTATATCTTTTTGAATGATTGTAAACCTGTAGGCAGAGTTCCCCCCACCCCCACCCAACTATTTGGAGGTTAGCTGTTCTGGGAAGATTTCTAGCAGAATAGAACAAAAATTAAATAAGAAAAAATGGAAAAGTAATCAGGGATATTATTGTGTTAACTGCTATTTAGTCAAATAATATAATATAATATAGTAAGAATGAAAGACTGCATATTGAGGTTAGAATATAATAAAAGAGTGTGCAACCATACAGCATATTTCCAGTTTCATAAATCACAATCTACAAAGCCTGAAATATTATCCAAACTGAGGCTTATAGTTTGTACTGAATTAGTGGACATTTTTTTGGTTTCAATTTCTTAAAAGTTTATTAATTTAGCTTTCAGATGCTTAAGTGTTAGGCAACAAGTGTTTTTTATTTTTAATTGCTTAAAATATTTTAAAAGTTTCAGGTAAACAGATTATTTTAATTTGTTTAATTTCTAATGAACACAGCTGTTACATTAGTCTCTTAGAATATAGATTTAAATGTACTAGTCAGTAACTTATGCAAGGAAGGTATTATTACACGGGTGTCAAACTCGATCGCGTCACGTGATATGTATCGTGACATATTGTGACTTTTTTGCCTTTGAGAAACTGGGGTGGGTGTGGCCTGTATGTGACGCATCCGGCCCGCGGGCCACCACTTTGACACCCCTGTATTATTGCATTCACAAATTTTCCAGTTTTAAGCAGCTGGTAACTATCTTGATCATTTCAGCTGACTTATATCTTGCTAGAGTCATCACTAATAAATCTTCTAACTCTAGGCTTCTATCTACTTAGATGCTTCAATTAAATATAACTTTGGTTATGAAGACAAAAGTAATTATGACTTTCAGGTAGGACTCTGTTTTATAGTTGCAGATTACAATTATTGTTATACATGCAGCCTAAAGTGTTTCTTGATTGTGCCTTTCTAAGTTGTTCATAATATAGTAGATATGTATGTAATTCTAGAATCAGAAAACAGCTGTCTGTTCAATCCTCAACATTTTGTTCTTGGAAAATATTGTTCTCCAGTGTTGCTTTATGGAACGCTATTCATGACTGGATGGATATGAAGAATAGTGAAAGGCACTATAAATAATATGTTATGTTAGTTATGTTTACATTACATATAGCATATATAATGTATGCAAAGCACTGTAGCTGTCCTGTAACAACTGCTGCTGTCCTTAATAAGCTTAGCTTCTTCTGCTTTTTGTCTTGGCACCACTATATAAAATCTGAGGTGAGAGCAAACTTCCGTTTGTGACTCAATGATGTTTCCTAGATTAGATAATACTGCCAGATGTAAGTGTGGAAATAACTGTTCGTCTTTTCTTTAGAAAAGAATAAAAATACCTCCTCTCCTCACAAATTCTGAGAAATGAGACTAAAATCTGCAGCAGCAAACAATAAATTTTGTCAAGATCCTACTATAGGTAGACTGTTAACTGTTTTCTTAGGGTTTTTTAAAACCATCTATATGTATATTTGAAAAGCAGTACCTTATTCCACTACAACACATGAATAGCATATAATAAGGCTGAAGTGAGACTCATTGATTCCATTACAGCTGGAATGAAAACTATTCCTTAAAGTGATGGGAAATGTGCAACTTGTGTGAAAAGCCCCAGGCAGGCAATAGCATTCACCAAAAAGAGAAAAATGTCAACACAGGAAATAGACAAGAATACAGATATCTACTGTTTATATTACATATGAGTACCCTGCAGCCCACATAGCTTTTTTAGCAATTTAACACCACCTTCCCTTTCCCACATATCTTTATCTACATTGCCCATTTGTACTTTGAAAATGGTTCTCTCTTTTTCCAGGAGTTAATGTTTTCTTCCTGACAGGTTAGAATGAAGTAATAAGAGGTACTCTAAAGCAAGGAGTAAAAGAAAATATATGGAGGAGTGAAAAAACCAAACGCTGAATTTTGCATTTTACTTTTATGAAATAGAAATTTTTTCCGATTTGTATATGTGTTCTTAAGTATGATTCAGAACACTGTTTTCATAGTGGATGGATATGGGCAACGTTACACTGGATTACAAGATATTCTTTAGGCTTGAGATCCTAGATTATATAGAATAGCATGAATGTGTATGGCATAGAAGTGAATTCAGGTTATGCTTAAGGCAAACTAGCCAAAATTTTCAAAAGTGAACTGCTATTATTTATTAATAGGAAATGCTCCATGTGCTATAGGTAAAATTAACATTTACGAATATTAAGTACAAGTATGGGGAGGTTAAAAAATAGTAACTTTGGCTAGTTTTGGCAAGTCTGCCAGCTGCACCTCTCCTTGAAATAGGAATTTCTGGCAACAGAAATTTATGATTATAAGCTGTTCAAAGTTACCGAGGTAAGATGGGCAGCCAATAAATTTTATAAAGAAATAAATCACCACTAGGGAAGATTACCACAATGCCCTTGACATGGAATTGCTGCTTGGCAGATTACTTACAAACTGCAAATGGTGCAGAATGTAGTTCCTATATGCTGACGGTAAGGATCATTATAGCCATGAGACAGATATACTGCAGGTGCTACATTGGCTAATAGTTTCTGGGGTGGATTCCAAATGCTGTTTTTAGCATTTAGACTCCTTCTCCGTATTTACATATTTGCCAAATTTTTATACCACCAATTACTCTGGCGATGTGACTCTGGGTGGTTTACAATTATTCCAAAATGGCTTACAAATGAGATAGGAATGACCCATCCTGTATATTTTTTCTGGCAGGAGATGCTGAGTGTTCTCCAGATACAAAGAGTAAGAAATGACTGGAGGATAGGGACAGAGATGTTGCTTCTCTTTGGTGAACTTTACCTTGTGGAATAGCCTTTCTCTTGAACAATGGGTTGGTGAGAATCCCTTTCCAAAGTTGCCAAGGCAAAACGTTTCCACAGGGTATTCAACAATTAGTGTTGCTTAATAGCTGCAGCAATGTACTTGCCTATTCTTTAAGAGTAAGCATACATTTTATTTTATTATTTATGGTTTTAATTATATTCTATTATTTAAATGGCTTAGTGTAAACCATCATGAGTTGCAAGTATTGGCAATGTTCAAGCACGATTAATTTTTTTTTTTTTAAATGGGAATGGGAAAGGAAAAACACTGCACCAATCTAAAGAATAGCTCACAGTACTGAACATAATTCAAAATGTTATGCCTCATTTTGCAGCTAAATATTATGAAATATATTCATCTCTAAATTTGCAAAAGAAAATTTCAGAAGCTAGTAATTCAGAAAATGGCAGTATATTTTTTAAATTTGATTGGGAGCTGCCCAGATTTGGTCAGAAGATGGGCAGCTATACACATGTTTTAAATAAAATAAAATAAAATAAAATAAAAAGTTACCAGATAATTTTAGAAAAGCAAAATGAATTTCATTTGAAAGGATCATTGTTTTTTGAAATACAAAGAAAGTAATGGGGAAAAATAATTCTGGCCCACATCCTGGGTTCTTCCATACAGCATCATTTTCATTCCATTTCCAGCACTCAACCCACACACATCAACCTGAAATTGACATTCTGTTATTCCCAAACTCTAAAATAATATTAGAAAATTATAAGCCAATCAATTCTCTCTCTAACTGAACAACAGAAGATATGTTATAAAAAGGGCCATTTCTTGCCTCTTGAAGTACCACATCTCTTAGACTGATAACTGTACACTGGCTGTTGGGGATCTCCATAGACATTTAGCTATGCACTTTGGGATGAACACCCTTTGAAGGGTGCAGGAATATGAACGGATTTCCAAGAAACATTGCAGATTATAGGAACCATTTGCACTTCAGTTTGAGATGCAGACAACACAGGTTCATCCCCAACAGCCTCCACCTGTTTTCAACAGTGAAGGGATACAGGGCAAAAAACATCCTGCAGCCAAGAAGGCTCCACACACATTTGCACTACTCAGATGAACCTGAGGACACAGAAAACCTCCAAATGGCCCCAATGAGTCTCTAAAGGAATGCAAATGACCAGCTATCTGCAAGGAACATAAATCCTTCCATTCCCCACCAATCAGAGCTGAAGAAGCTTCTTGAATGAGAAGCGAAATGTCTTCAAAGAAAAACAAGAAAGTCCAGTTGCCTCGTGAAAAAGCACCTTTGGGACCATCATGACCTGGATGACAGAGAAGCTCCATAGACATGCACTTAGAAGGGTTTCTTGCTATGGGAGGACAGAATGATGAACTCAGAGATTGGACAGTTTAAGTGAAGACAGTAGAGCACACTACTTATATAAATTGGCAAAATCAAGACCTTTAGTTTGTTTTTAAACAGGATTAAGTAGATTAAGACTGGGTTTGTCAAAGATTGCTTTGTTTTTTTTTCTACTACAGAGTCATTTATTAAGATAGCAGTTATAGAAATCAAATAAATAAAGGATTTGTCTGAATTCAGGACCTGGGATGTGTGGTAAGGCAAGGAGAGAAAAAAAGCAATAGAAAAACAGAGCAGTCATAAATCCCCATTTTGCAAATAACAGTTATTTGCTTTAACTTAAATATCCTAGCACAGAACCAGAAATGCTAACCCAACTTTCAAAAGCAGTCCACAATATAGGAAAGAAGGTGTTTGCCGATATAGGAGCAGCATCAAGCACGTACTCTATATGAGTCCACTATCTTATTCAGAGCATATTGAATGACTTGGGATTGCTTGACCTTTTCAGTAAAATTCAAAAATGAAGAGACATTTAAAAGGTTAAGTTGAGAGCTCAAACACAGGAAGACCATCTTGAAGAAATTGCCTATTTGCCTAAGAAATGACTCAAGACAAAGCTATGGACACTATTTCAAGACAGAAGATAACCAAATAATTTAAAATACTGTAGTTCATCCCTAGTGTGACATTCATATTAGTTCTGACGAGTAGGACGAGTAAATATTGTGCCCCAATGTAATAGTTCAATGATAACTGCACTCTAGAGGGGGGAAAACCCTTCCCTCCCTCCCCCCAGCCCTACATAAAAACAACACAATGTGTGCTACAGGATGGCAGACTAAAAAGTAAATGATTCCAAAGAGCTTGATTAATAGAATGAAGCTAAATCCGAATAAATAAAAAAATGTTCAGTTTGTCTATAAATCATGGCATTTCAGGATAGGTAACTATTCCATCACTCAATCTCAGTGACATTTTAATACTGTCTGATATATCCCAGAGGTATTTGAGCAATTATTATTTCACAAAGAATTAGTTACTGAAACTGACATCTAGGGGGTTCCTGAAGTCATCAGGAAACAGCCTTCCTAAATGCAATGTTCTCTTGATCTTCACAACTACTGTTTCCATCCAACTCAGCTATTTCAAGATGGGAAATACAGTGTTAAATATCTGGAGGATATGAAGTTAAGAACAACTGATACAGATAAAGGTATTACATTTCTTAGAAGTTTGCATACATTAGGATATCTAGGGGTTCAGAACCAATGAATGGTAGAGGCTTTAGATCAGCATGTCAAACTCGCGATGTATCGTGACTTTTTCCCCATTGCCGGCAATGGGGTGGGCGCGGTTTCGGCGTGATGCATCTGGCCCGCGGACCAGCAGTTTGACATGCCTGCTTAGATAGATAGATAACCTTTATTGTCATTTTTATATTGTGGGCACAATGGCACACATCAAAAATGAAATTTAGTTGCCCGCTCTCAAAGTGAAACATATACATGACACACACCTAAACATACTATGTACAACATATATATAGACCCACATCCCTACATATACATAGCAAATAAATATTAAATACTGTCCATCTTGAATATATAACGCAAGGAGGAAGTTTGAGAGTTCGCAAGGTTAATGCTGTATGAAACTATGGCTGAATCTGGATGTTCTGCTACGGATACCACGAAGACTTCTCCCAGAAGGTAACAGGGAAAACAGGTCGTGAAGAGGATGTGTAGTGTCCCAGATAATCTTACAGACCCTGCTCAAGCAACGCTTCTGTGCTATGCTTCAGATGATTAATAAAGTTTATATGATCCAGCTTTTTTTGGTCTTCATAGAAAAAAGCCACAAATTTTACATTATTTAAGAGGAAACAGAACATTAATAAAGGCAATATGAAATATTATTTACCTGGTTCCCCCAAAGAGGATGATCTTGTCCCCTACCCTACAGCAGCATTGTCTACGTCGAGGACATGGCCCTTTCCCTTTGGGTTCAATTTTCTTCCAGGTAAAAGAGACTGGAAAAAACATATACACCATGAAATACAAATAGTACAAGGTATTTCATTATAAATAAGTCAAAGGGACAATCTCAAGTTATAGAGAGTTTATGTCATATATAGAACCTAAACTTAAGCACCTCATCTTTCCTTCCACTGTTTCCTTATTCATTTCTTAATCAGAATAACTTATTTTAGGACAGCTAGATTCCAGATCCCTTATAAGTTTCACAGAAAACAGGGTCTTGTAGTATTTTATGTTTGTGAGCTTTAGTTCTCTGATGATAGAGTTTGTTGATAGATGCACAGCTCGGTTAGACGTTGTGTTTCAACAATATACGAAAGCCCCCAATTGTATAGTCTTGGTATGTGCTAAACATCTTTAGAAAATGTATACCTTCAATTTCTTAGAAGCTGGTGTAAATTAACACTGTATTACATATCTTCAAATAAACTACTGCAAGCTCTTATAAATTTCCTTGGGAAGTCACAGATAGCACAGTTCAAAGATTCCAAATCATTTAGCCCTGAATTCATTTTAGATGGATCTTTACAACATAAGGATCCTTGAAACATCAATTGCTTTGAAGGGTAAAAGAGAATTTGTAAATAAGAATCCACACAGCTTCTTTTGAAAATATTCAAAAATAGGCTTACAATACATAGTTTCTTGAAGAATACATGTAGGTACACTGCCATCTCTTGGAAATTACATGAAGTGTAGAAGTCAGAGAAGCCTGTTACTCCCTTTATTTGAGGGAAGAAATGTGCAAATTGAGAAGAAAAACAGCTTTATAGATGCTACTCTTGGGAAAACATTTTTCTTCTCATAAAACATTTGAATTAGGAATCCTCTTTGCAAAAGTGCATTAAAAAGTTGGGACAAACAAAAAATAATAAAATACAAAGAATTTATTTTCATACAGCTATTTTAAACATCCAAAAAGAGGTGCTGCATTTGCATGTGTTGGAACAGCATCTGTAATGAAGGATTTACACCACACTATTAAAGAAATTGGTTGATTGACTGCAGTATCTATCCTACAGTTCATTTGGCATTTTAATCTTTGCTTTCTGTGGTAAATTTGGTTTGTGATAGTATTCTGATTTTTAGGGGAGTGGGAGAGTAGACCTTGGATTAGTGTTGAACCCTGGTAATTGCCTGGACAAATCCATACCATTCACCATTGCCTTCTTTCTAGAGTGAGAGTAAGTGACCAGCCCAAAATCACTCATCCAGTACAGCACCTAAGACAAGTCTAGAGATCACAGTCTCTTGGTTTCTAGTGCAGAGCCTCTAACTACTATACCAAACTGGTTCTTATTCTGAAGGTAGGTGTTCAAAACAAATGGGTTTATTTATTTGATGCTCTATACCAGGGGTGTCAAACTACCGAAGCCGCGCCCACCCCATTGCCGGCAATGCAAAAAGAGTCGCAATACATCACGACACGTCACGTGACGTGGCAAGTTTGATACCCGTGCTCTATACTATTCAGAATCTTTTGTGATTGAAGTGGATTATGACACTGTGAAATAAATTTGGAGAGAGGGAGGGAGGGAGGGAGGGAGGGAGGGAGGGAGGAAGGAAGGAAGGAAGGAAGGAAGGAAGGAAGGAAGGAAGGAAGGAAGGAAGGAAGGAAGGAAGGAAGGAAGGAAGGAAAAGCTGTACAGTGTACTAAACTGTTCCTATTCAATCTTCCAGGTAGCCAGCCCTATATATCAGGTATTACATTTCTGATCCCAACCCCCAAACAAACAGTATTCAATGACCATTAAGCAGTCTTCCTTGGGTTGCAGTTCATTTCTTGTCCTTTTTCCTTTTCTTTTCTTTTTTGTACTTTTTCAAATGTAGGGGCCCGTCTACTATGCTGGTGCTAGTGTACTTTATTTTGCCTCCAATCACCAACTGATTTCATTATTAAAAGAAAATAACTATTATTTTTTTCTTGATATTTTTTCTTAATATTTCTTGAATACAGCAAGGGAAGGAGAACAAAAGAAACAGAAAAACTTATTTATTCCAAGAAGTGGACAAGTGAGGTATGAAAGACTTTGGCTATGGGGTTTTAGGATAATGGATCAGACAGACCTTAACTGGATCCAGCAAAATTATGTTACTGTTTTTAATGTCTTAACGCTGACAATTCTGTTCATGCAACTGTTATTACTCTACTTTAAGGACACTAAACCACCTAAACTATGCCTAATTAAAAAAGATAATGAAAAAAATATCAACTCTACCATTGTTGTATCTCTTCTTATACTGTATATCTTTAAAAAGTAAATAATAACTATCTTTTACATAGTGGCCCCTAAATTATAGAATTCTCAGTTCAGCAATATTTGCTTGGTGTTTAGTATGTTAAGTAAGCTAAGTATTTTATTTTCCTAAGTTTTTGGCAGTTAATTTTACTCTTTGATGCAATTATTTTTAAGTGGGTTTAATATACAGTACTGAGATTGTTGTGAACTTAAATCTCTCAAAAAGTAGAACACTGTGATATAATTATTTAAGTTACATATTTGGGGATTATAAATCATTGTGAGCTTTTTTACTGATACTACCAAAGTACTGATCAGTTTTCTATATTCTGTCTCACTGGCTCAGCTATAATTAGAAATTATTGGCTCAGTCCCTAAATAATAACATTCATTGTTTTCAGGATGCTGGAATATTCCTCCTCCTTAAGCACATCAAAGTAAAGCTATGGATATTTAGATAAACAGAGAAAAGAATAGGAAGAAAAGGAATATTTGACTTCTGTTGTGTCTCTCTCCAGGTCTCTGTGTGTATATCCCTTGTGATATGGGAAAAACTAAAGAGAAAAGTAAAAGCTATTGAAAGTTTCAGGAAAAGCCACTGCAGGGGTGGGGGGGGGGGAAGAATCCAAGAAGCTTCTTGCATAGAACAGAAAAGTACTTTTCCCCCCTTGTTTTTATTCAATCAACTGAGGCTAAAAAATAGCATTATATGCATCAAGTCAATTTGTTAAATGTCTGCCTAAGCAGGGAACTGAAACTGTAGCTCCATCTACTATTCAATTTAATACATTAAATATCAATACACGGGCAATGTTCCTCAGAGAAAAAGTAAAAGACATCTTAAATATTTAGTACGATTATAGAGGCCCATGCTAGGTCCTTCTGTTCAGACCGAGAAGGCTTTTTAGAATGGGTTGCAACTTTTCCATGGTTAAAATAATGGGAGGATGGGTAAGATCATGTGAAAAAAGTAATCAATTGAACAGCTTCATTTTGGATTTCAACTCTCACAAAAGAAAGAAGCTATATATTCTTGAGAAAATCTGAACTGCTGGAATATTAAGCTATCAAGTAAGAACTTATTTCCTGAATAAATTTTGAATCTCCTTTCTCTCTTTCTCAAATCCATGAGTGGATGATATCTCTCTGCCATAACAGAACAATCACATATAAAATGTTCTTAACGTAGAACTAGAATCCCATAATTCATACAGCTAATTTATCCATCAAAAGCACACTGCAAATGAGACTGTTGCCTGATCGTTCTGATTCTCATTCAGAAATATCCTTGATGCAGTCACATGTTCTGCAAGCTGACATTGTTGTTACTGAAGTAGAATCTATAAAACTTTACAGCCAGTAAGTTCAGCATGCCCTATATCAGAGGTATCCAACCTTTTGGGCACCAGAGACCGGTTCCATGGAGAGAGGTTTTTCCGCAGACCGGAGGGTGTGTGGTTTCATGTGCTTCTGCATGTCGCGGATGGGGCTTTGCTTGTTTGTGTGGGCTGGTTGCTGGCATGTTGCGGCCCGGTACTGGTCCACGGACCGGGGGTTGAGGACCCCTGCCCTAGATTCCTATCAGTCATAGCAATGTATACTGACATTGCACACTTGACTTCGATTGTGATGCTGTGACTGCCATCTTACCTGTTTTGACCACCCTGCAGACAATACCAGCAATAAGCAATCTTGTTCACTGCACAATCTGTGTGCCACTGTAATGCATAATTGGGGTCTGCACATTTATATTGATCCAGTTTTAACACTCCCCAAACCCACAATTGTCATACACAATTTTCTCTTGTATATTTTTCTATGCATCCATCCCAATATAGAGTTTTCCTACATTTTTCTCAGACATGAAATTTTATAAGTAATTTTGAGTTAACTAGACTGAACTAGTAAGAGCTATGAATCACATTTCCATCTGTGCAAATTCCATTTTAACAGATCACATCATTTAACAAAAAAAACCTTGATATTTTTAAACATCCTTTCTGCACATTCAAAGAATCCTTAGGGCATACTGCAGATGGTTATTCCTAGTTACCGTACTTCACTACAGTAGTGCAATGTGAACACTGTGGAAGAAGACTCATATATGAATGATAAAACAACAGCTAATAATTTGAATTGGTCTCCAGATACTTATCATAAACAGCTGACGCTGACGAAATCTCTAGCTACATTTATATGCCCCCATTTATTTTATACAACGTATACAGGTAGTCCTTGATGTATGACCATTTAACAATGGTTCAAAGTAATGATGGTCTTGGGAAAAGTGGCTTATTAGATGCACTTGCACCTATGACCATTGCACCATAGTCACAGTTACAAGATCGCAATTTGTGTGTTTGCCAACCATCTTGCATTTACAACTGGTTACAGAGGCCTGCAGTCACGTGATCGCAATTTGCAACATTTTTTGCTGATTTCTGACAAAAAACAACCATTGAAGAAGTTGGAGTTGCTTAATGATTTGTGTGTGATTTGTTTAACCACCACGTCATTTGCTTAATGACCACCATAAAAATTGTCATAAAATTCCATTAGACTCAACTTACAATGACTTATGACAAAAATTCTGATACCAATTGTGGTAGTAAGTCAAGCACTACCTGTAATCAGCTTAGTAAATCATTATAATTCTGATCATAAAAGAAATTTCTAAAATCTCCTGCCAATCAAGTACCAATGAAAGGAGTGAGTTTAATACCTGGATCAAATTTCCAAAGGTCATGGAAGTGTCTGTTCAGGCGTGCATTATAGCCACCAAATATATATAATTCTCCATTGTAGCCAACTGTAGAATCAGAGGAAAGACAGGTTAGAATAACTCCAAAAACAGGAGGGATAGACAGAAAGATAATTGATTATTTTTTTGTTCACTGTTCTTTTCAACTCAGTTGAGCTTTTGGCATTTCCCTCATAACAGATACACTTTAATTATAGAAAGACAGAAAAATATAAACAGAAAAAACACAGAACAGTATATGACCTTCAGAAGACATTTGTTTGATCTACCACTTAGACATATTCTATGGAGTGTTACAGCTTACATGCTGAATGGCTTCGTCTGCCTTCAGGGAGAAGAGGAGTGGGAGGAGAATCCAGCCAAGAGTTTGTGTCTGTGTCAAATACTTTGATTCGGTTACAGTAAATCTCATTGTTGGAATGGAATGGCCCAAAGCGATCTGCTCTTCCCCCAAACACATACATCTTTGTCCCAATTATTGTGGCTGAATGGAAATCTCTCCATCGAGCTGGTGTGCCCTGAAAAAAAGATTCCTGTTAGAGGAAGTCAAATCAAAGTTAACTTTTGGAATAAAAGAAGTGCAAAGGTATGGGATCTGGGTATTCATAATCAAGTTGATTTTAACCTATAGCAGACAGAAATTAAATTAGAAATAGGGTCACTTAATGAGCAAAAATACATTCTTTGCATATATACTGACCTTAGTGCAGATCAAACTCCACATCATGTTGCTACTGTCAAGTTTGTGGATGTCATTTGAAAAACAATCAGCCTACAAGAAAAAAGCAGTGATTAAACTACTTGACATGTCAAAACACAATTGCCAACTGAATCTAGGTTTCCTAAAGAGATACTGGTTACCTTGTTCCCAGACAAGAAAACTCTTGAATTTAATTCTTCAAGATTTCCCTGTGGAATTAGAATATATTCAGGGAACTATAAGAAGTGAGTAAAAAACAAAGCACCTGTTCAGATGTTTGATTATCCAAATCTCAAAATGAATACAGAATTACAAGCTGCTGGGCTTTACCATTATTGTCTTCATAAAACTATCTCCACTCTACAGACATCAAAAGTAAGCAATGGATATTAAATCCATAGTCAGTAATATCCATAGTTCTTAATGCTTTCTCTAAATCAACTGCCTTTTAAAATAATAAAGGTGAACCTAACTTGTTTCCAGCAATGCAAGTTTAATGGAACTCACTAGATTAGCTCCCCTCCTCCCCAAAAAAACTCAAGCCAAATATTCTGAAAGGAATCAGTACCAATCTTTAAAATATGCAATTTGGCTGTCCTTGCCATGGATTTGGGGAATTTAGAATTATCACAAAAGAAGACAAAGTATTTGGGCTTATAAATTAGTATTCTAGATTACTACTTTGTTTCAGCATTTTCCTTCAGAAGGCATCACAGCATTCTGCAGGTTAATTCTGCAGATTCATTGAAAATGGTTCTAACTTTAATCCTATTGCTAAACCTAGCTGTTAACTATGATCCATCATACTGTCATCAGAAACACAAGAAAGGTCCAACAGATTATTTGATACATATGGGCTTAATATAGGATACAGCCATGGGACCTAATAGGCTTTATTTAAAACATTCTGATCAATAAAGAAATGTCAATAGACAAACCAATTATCTGTTATCCATTATTACTGCTATTCATGTTTCTCAGTAGTAGGATCAGCTTGCAAAACAATTAACAAGCAGATTTTAGCTCAAAGCCAAGATATAGACTATTTTATTCAGAGTTACATGTTTTGAAATAAATCTTACTGTATTTATTGAGTCTTATTTCTTACTTCAATAGCAATTTAGCATTACTTTCAGACTGTGGCAATATTAGGCTATCACAAGCAACTTTAGCTGCCTTTACGTTTCACAGATTTATTGAAAGCAAGTAGAAATATAAATGGCACAAACTTTAGAACAACTTACCAGTTGCTCATATCCTCCAAAAATATACATGCTCTTTCCCAAGACACATGCTGAATGTCCATCCCTTGCTCCTGGAACCATTCCAGAAACTTTTGGAGTGAACCACTTGTGTGTGCCTAATACATAAAAATAAAAAGTGGAGATATATATGAACTATATTTAGTGGTCACAGAATGGCATGCTCAAGAATATGTGACAAAAGTTCATAACTCTTGAAAGTTAAATAATTAAAGTATACAATCTTTTTCTGTATGTAATGTCTGTATAAGGCATACCAAACAATATATGTGCCAAAGCTATACAGTAGTTCATGAAAAATTCTCTAAACCCATTAGTTATGTGGCTTTATTATGTTATTATAGATTAATTCTACAAACTATATCACAGAGAGGTTTGAATCCTTTTGGAAAGTGACTCAATGGAGAAGATGTATTTTTCACCATCAATGAAAAGTATCCTGTGCATATAATTCTGAGAACATCAGCAATGAAAAGTGTGTAAATTTTAAGGCAACACCTGTCCTGAAAAGTCCCATTTCCCTCACCCAAAAGCACAGATAATCCTTGGAGACACAGGAAATTCCTTGAGCATAGTTGGCAGTCAGTTTTTAGTCTTGGTCCAGGAAGCAGCAACAGACTGTCCTATAAAAACTCTGTCCCACAAGGATCTCTCATAACTTGGCTTTCAACCATAGCCATTCAACCAGACTAACTAGACTTGGCCTCCAGCCCAATGTAAGTTCATAATGGGAAATGAAATCTTGTTCTATGTGAGTATATGCACGTAGTCTACAACTTACAACCATTCGTTTAGTGACTATTCAAAGTTGCAATGGCACTGGAAAAATGACTTACAACTGGTCCTTGCCTCAATGATGCCTTTTCACGAGGCAACTGGACTTTGTTTTTTCTTTGAAGACATTTCGCTTCTCATACAAGAAGCTTCTTCAGCTCTGACTGGCTGGTGGAGGAATGGAAGGATTTATACTCTTTGCAGGCAACTGGTCATTTGCATTCTTTTAGAGAGTCATTGATGCCACCTGGAGGTTTATCTGTGTCGCCAGGGTCACCTGAGTAGTGCAAATGGGTGTGGAACCTTCTTGAAACTGTTGAATTGTTGAAAGGAGTGTGTTGTAGACTGAAGATAGATGATGTCATACCCATCCCCCTCTGTTGAGAGAGGGCTGTTCAATTTTGATATAGATAGCCTTTGACCCCTCTTTCAAACCAGCGGTCCTCTCTGTCCAAAATGTGAACTTTGCTGTCTTCCAAAAAGTGGCCTTTGTTTTTTAAATGCAGATGGACTGCTGTGAGCCATGTGCAGATCTGTACATTGCAGAAACAAAACAACCACTTCACAAACGCATGTCATAACATAGGAGAACAAATCCATCAGGACAAGATTCAGCAGTCCATCTGCATTTAAAATCAAACAGCCCTCTCTCAACAGAGGGGGAGGGGTACGACATCATCTATCTTCAGTTTACAACACAATCCTTTCAACAGTTCCATGAAGGCTCCACACCCATTTGCACTACTCGGGTGACCCTACAACACAGATAAACCTCCGGGTGGCATCAATGACTCTCTGAAAGAATGCAAATGACCAGCTGTCTGCAAGGAGTATAAATTCTTTCATTCCCCCACTATCCAGTCAGAGCTGAAGAAGCTTCTTGTATGAGAAGCGAAACGTCTTTAAAGAAAATACAAGAAAGTCCAGTTGCCTTGTGGAAAAGCATCTTTGGGATAACTACGACCTGGATGACTGAGAATCTCCATAGATAACTGGTCCTTGCATTTACAATAAACCCAGCATCCTGATCAAAATTTGGTTGCATGTATTCACAATGATTGCAGCATCTCAAGAGTCATGTGATTATCATCTGCAGCCATTTTCTAACATGCAAAGTCAATGAGGAAAGCCAGATTTGATTAATGACTGCATGACTGATTTAACCACTGCAATGATTCGCTTAACAACTGTGACAAAAAAGTAATAAAATTGGGAACAATTCCCTTAACCATCGCCTTGCTTAGTAACAGAAATTCTGATCCCAATTGTTGTCGTAAGTTGAGGACTATACCATATTTAGATTTCTAAATTCAGTTGAGTATTATCCCTAAGGACCTTTACCAAGTGCAACAGATGAAATTAGAGCTGTGACATCTAATCTAGATAGCATTTGTAAGCCAGCAAAGGACAGTGCCCTGCATAATAGGCTCAGGGCTTTGTCTAGCCTAGGGGTAGGCAACCGTGGCTCTTTTATGACTCGTGGACTTCAACTCCCAGAATTCCTGAGCCAGCATGGCTGGCTCAGGAATTCTGGGAGTTGAAGTCCACGAGTCATAAAAGAGCCAAGGTTGCCTACCCTGAAATGACTCATATAGGATTTTTTTTCCTTTTCCCTCAAGAAGAGTAGGCTTAGAACATTTGCTTTCCAGGGATGATAGGAAATGCTACAAGGCTGCCTAGGATTTTGAACTGTGACAGTTGCTATGTTGCTTTGCAATATTCCTTGTGAACATTATCTCAGGTCTAATGTAATATATAGTGGAACTATTTCTGCTGTTTACAAAAAACGTAGAAGAGAAATATTAGCACTCTCAGTATTACTATTATTTATTAAATTTGTTATGGGAGCCCATTACAGTAAATTCAACACCACAGTCATTTACAAAAGAGCCACCCACAAATGTTCTAACTGAATTCTTTTCTTTTTAATACATTGTTTATTAAGTTTCCTTATAAAATAAAAGTATCAGAGAAATTAAAAGTTAGAAAAATGAGAAAAATGCAAAAAGAGGGGGGGAAAGGGATGACTTCTGACTTTCTTTAGTGCAATAGAATGCAAACAAACAAGCTCAATCTTTTGCTTTATATTTCACAGCATTTCAGGCCATTGCTAAAATTATAAAATTACAAAGCCGCCCAGAGTCACCTTGTAGGGGAAATGAGTGGCATAAAAAAATTAATAAATAAAAATAAATAAAAAATAAAAAATCATTCTAATTATCAAAATGTAAAATCAAAGAGTCTTTTTTAGTTTTAAGCAGAAAGTCCAGAAGTGATTTCCAAGTAGAAACAAAACTAGACATATTCTTTTCTTTAAAACAATTTTTCCACCAACGCTAATTCCATCACCTTTATCATCCACTTTTGCATAGAGAGAACTGATGTTCCTTCCCAGTTTTCTGAGTTCTACTTATATTTATTTCTCTATGTTTCCCTCTTCCATATTAGACAATGTACCCAACTACCAAGATCAACTTAGTACACATTTTCTTGTTTGTTTCTTAAGACAATTTGCTCAGATAATTTGTTTAATCTTACTTCTTTGGGAGAATATTTGCTATACTTTGGATTTTTCTGAACTTTTATGTTATCAGAGCTTCATTTAAGTCTTATTGATACAAGAGTAGTCCAAGTGAAAAAATAGCCCCAAAGTTTGATGCTTGTTTTATTTATTTCATAAAGTCATCCAATCTGTGACTGTGAAAAAAAATGCCTTCCCTTAGATTCAGTAACTTACTGCACCACTTTTAGTGGCAAAAATTGCAATAAAATGTTCCTTACACTTGATTATTAGGCTCCCACTTCACTATGTAGGAATTTTGTTCCATTCCTCTGTGACAAACTTCTTTAATTCAGTAACATTTGAATTTTCAGCATGAACTGCTCATTTCAGATCCTGTGATAATAGTTCTGTAAATTAAAACTGGAATTTGACCTCACCATTCCAAAATATTCCATCTTATTTATCTTTATCTGTTCTGTTCTGTACTTACTTGTATGTTTGGAATCATTGTCTTGTTGCATGACCCATTTGAATTTCAGATTCATCTAAGTGATGACTAAATGTTTTCCTATAGAATTTTCTTATATAAAACATCATTTGTGCTCCTGGCAATAATGAAAAATTGACTATCTCCTGAGACAGCCAAATACAGTATCCCCAAACCATTACATGATTACCCATTGGTATATGTTTTTATTAGGAATTTAGTGTTTGGGTTCTATCAGAAAAAACAATACCTATGTGCCCCCAAAAGTTCCACTTTTGATTCATCTATGCATACAACATTTTTATAGAAATCTGAAGAATCATTTAAATGCTTTTTTGCAAGCTTGAGGTGAACATAAATGTTCCTCTTAAGGCTATGGCTTTTACTTTCCTGTTCTCTGATGAATCCCATTTTGACCCAGTGCTTTTTTGATAATGGAATTGTGTCTGCTAATTCTAATCAAGGCAAGAGAGTAACTTTGATAGGAAAGCACTCTTGGATAAATGCATTCATAACTGTCCCCAATGCTTTCTGTTTTCTGAACCAATGGCATTGCAGAACTTTAGAAATGGATTTGTAATTTTGTCATATTATTTGCATCACGATTTATAGAAGTCTTCAGAAATTTCTTCATAATCTCTGTGGTGAGAACTCTATTGTCCTGGTAGGCCAAAGTCTATCATATTTAGAACAGCCCTGGTTATTTAATGAAGAACTTACATAACTGCCTCTAATAAACCCTTTAAGCAAGGAGATCTTTGGATCATTTCCCACAATAAATAAATGAACAAATATAATGTTTTGACTCATTTGTTTAATTATGTTATCTTTATCTAGCTGTAAGACTAGATAAAGATAACAGAACAGAACATATTTTAATTCGTTTATACAGAGATATTGAAAATTCAAAACGGTTCCCCAACTTTTAAGCACTACTGTATATTTACATATTTTATTTGCTCATTTTGTTTATCCTCTTCCTGATACTGGAGGAGTCACACCTTGATATATACAAAGAAGGGGCGTTGTCTTACCTGAACGCCTTTTCTCAGCATGATGATGGAGAATCCACGAATGGGTTTAGACTGTCTTCCTGCCCAATTAGACTAAGTCTGACAAAGTTGCCACGCCTCCTGCTAGGTTCTAGTACCTCCCAGACATGACGAAGGCGAAGCTATTGACGATAGTCCGATGTGTTGGCTCCCCTACCCCTCACACAGGACCTGACGGACCTAAAGGGGTGGGTGTGGATTCTCCATCATCATGCTGAGAAAAGGCGTTCAGGTAAGACAACGCCCCTTTCTCCAGCATGAGGATGGAGAATCCACGAATGGGATATACCAAAGCTGTCCTGTTCCTATGGGAGGGAATCAGTCTGGACCTGTGTCCCACTTGATGACACTACTTGCTGGAGCACTCTCCGGCCGAATGAAGCTTCTGCGGAGGCGAATTTATCCAGGTTGTAATGCCTCAGAAACGGGGAAGGCGAGGACCAGGTTGCCGCCCTACAAATATCCCCGATGGATGCCTGTGTTGCCCACGCTGCTGATGTAGCAGCGCTGCGGGTGGAGTGAGCGGTGATACGGCTTGGAACTGACAGGGAATGTGATTGGTATGCTCTTGCAATGCAAGCCTTGATCCACCTGCCTATAGTTGAAGACGAGACCTTCTGCCCCATGGAAGAAGGTTGAAAGGAAATAAAGAGCGCTTCCGACTTGCAAAAGGCTGAAGTCCGCTTGAGGTAATGGCGTAACGCCCTTCGAATGTCCAAGGTGTGCCATTGGCGTTCCAATCTGTGAGGTGGTCGGGGACAAAAATTTGGAAGAATCACCTCCTGTGACCTATGGAACAAGGAGTTCACTTTGGGTATAAATGACGGATCCAGTCGAAGGACCACCCTGTCATTGTGAAAGACGCAAAGGTCCTCTCTGACAGAGAGAGCAGCTAATTCCAAGATGCGTCTAGCTGACGTGACGGCTATGAGGAACGCCAATTTCATGGTTAAGAACAGCAGTGTCTTGATGGGCTCAAACGTTAGCGAGGTCAGGGCCTGCAAGACCCATGGGACTTCCCAAGAGGGATAACGATGAACCATGGGTGGCTTGATGTTAGTCGCACCCTTGATAAAGGAACGTACCATGGGGTGCTGAGCCAATGGCGCTGAATTGTAACATGTAAACACCGTGAATAGAGCCGCCACCTGTCTGCGGATGGTATTGGGTGCCAAGCCCTTGTTGAGCCCCTCCAATAAATACTCCAGGATTCTTGGGATGGTGATGGCCGAGAGGTCGAGGTGGTTCCTTGTGCACCAGTGACAAAAGTTCTTCCACGAGGAGTCGTATATCCTGTTAGTTGAGGGGCGTCTAGAGGCCTGAATCATGGAGATTACACCCATCGAATAGGACTCCCGGGTCAGGAGCCGCTGTTCAAGTGCCAGGCGGCTAACTGGAGCCACTGAGGGTCTGGGTGCTGCAGAGCTCCCTGGCTGAGCATAACACAGTCTGGGGGAATCCTCCACTGCGGAGAGATGGAAAGGCTCATGAGGTCAGCAAACCACGGCCATCTCGGCCAGTGTGGAGCAACCAATATCACCTCTGCCCGTTCCTGTAGTATCTTCCGGATAACAGCCGGGAGTAAAGGGAGAGGGGGAAAGGCATAGAGCAGGCCCTCGGGCCATGGACTGCGGAGGGCGTCCGCCTGTTCCGCTCCTGGAGATGGGAACCGGGAGAAAAATCTTGGGAGCTGGGAATTCGCCGGGGAGGCGAACAGGTCCAACACCGGAAGTCCGAACCTCTCCGAGATCTCTCTGAATAGATCGGGATGCAGGCGCCACTCAGAGTGATCCATTGTCGACCTGCTCAAGGAGTCTGCCTGTTGGTTTGCTCTCCCGAGATGTGCTTTGCTTTGAGGGAGGAGAGGTTGGTCTCTGCCCAAGTATTCAGCAACTGGGCCTCGGTCATGAGAGACCTGGACCGAGTACCCCCCTGCCGGTTTACATGGGCTTTCGCTGCCACGTTGTCCGTGAGCACTAGGACATGTTGTCCCGCCACACTGACGCTGAAGTGGCGCAGTGCCAGATGTATGGCTCTGAGCTCTAGCCAGTTTATGTTGTGTTTGAGGTCCGACTGTGACCATCAGCCCTGGGCTAACTGTGATTGTAGGTGTGCTCCCCAGCCGAACAGGCTTGCGTCCGTCGTTAGGGTGAGCCTGTCTGGTTCCTTGAATAAGGAGCCCCTGGCTACCGCTGGGGAGGTCCACCACTGAAGGGATTCTAGGGTTTGAGGCGGAATCCTTACCTTCTGGTTGGAGGAGCTGATGCCCTGTCTCTGAAATGGGAGCAGAAACCATTGTAGGGTTCTGGATTGTAGCCTGGCCCAAGGCACTATCCCCATACAAGAAACCATCTTTCCTAAGAGTTGGGAAAGTATGGCCAGTGTGACCACATGCTCCCTTCGTACCTGCCTGATCAGGGCCCGAATGCTGTCCCGACGTTCCGGCGACAGATAGACCTTGCAGAGACCGGTGTCTATGATCGCGCCTAGGTGAAGGAGGCGGGTTGAAGGCACTGTTTGGCTCTTTTGGAAATTTACCGAGAAACCGTGGTCCTGAAGGGTCCTGATGGATAAGACCAGGTCCAACCGAGCCCTCTGCAAGGAGGTGGACTGGATGAGGATGTCGTCCAGGTAACATTGGATCCATACGGGGACCAGTCTCAGGTGGGCGGCCAGTGCTGCCAAGATCTTGGTAAATACTCTTGGGGCGGATGAGAGACCAAATGGTAGAGCCTTGTATTGATAATGATGGTTTGCGTAACAGAACCTGAGGAACCTCCGATGGTCGGGAAGGATGGGGACGTGAAGGTACGCTTCCGTGAGGTCGATAGACATTAGGAAGTCATGTCTTCAGAATAGACTGAAGCGTCTGCATCTTGAATTTTTTGTGGACAAGATGAGAGTTCAGTCTCTTTAGATCGAGTATTGCTCTCCATCCTCCCGAAGCTTTTGGAACAACAAAGAGGATGGAATAGAAGCCCCGATGTATTTGTCCAGCCGGTACTGGTTCTATGGCTCTGATTTCTAAGAGGTGATGAATGGCCTCGCTCATGAGTCGTATTTTGACCAGATTTCTGGAAGTTGGGTAAGAAACTAATCGTTCTGGGGGATGGGAAGCAAACTCGAGGGGAAGGCCGCCCCTGATGGTGTTGAAGACCCAGGCATCTGTGGTGGTGGCCTCCCATTCGTGAATGAAGAAAGTGAGTTTGCTGCCTATGGGAAGGGCCGTCCTGAGGTCACTTGTTTCTTCTGAAAGGACGGCCTCCCGTGCCCCGAAAGGGCCGCTTTGCCTGGAAATGCTGTCGAGGCTTAGGAGTGGGATGCTCCGCTTGGCGATCAGGTCTGGGGAGGAAGGGGCGGGGAGGCTGAGCCCACTGTGATCCTGATCCTGAGCGGAACGGCGGTCTACGGGAGTACGGGTTAGTCCGTCTGTCCGCCCTTCTGTTCAGGTGGGCCAATACCTTACGCTTGTCTCTGTTTTCCACCAGGTAAGGGTTGAGCGCCTCTCCAAATAGTTGTCCGCCACTGTAGGGGGCGGTTGTCAGATGCCACTTTGATTTTAAGTCCGCTCGCCATTGTTTGAGCCATAGGAGCCTGCGGGCTGTGACGTTAGAGGCTATGGCTCGGGATGAAAATCTGGCAGTGTGTAGTGATGCATCCGCCATGTATTCGGATGTGGCCACTAGCTTAGCCAGATTCTGTTGAGCACGAACCTGATCCGGGGGAATTGTGGCCTGGAGCTCTCGAAGCCATATAATGGAAGTCCTGGCAAAGAAGGAGGTGGAAGTGGATGCCTTCACTGACCACGCCGAGGCTTGGTGGGACCTGCGTAAGGAAAACTCAAATTTTCTGTCCTCTGCTCTTAAGACCACAGCCATGTCCCCTGACACAGTGGAAGAAGAGAAGATTGGTGTTAGCGACTCATCTGCGGTCGGAACCTCCAAGAGCTCTGACAAGGCCGGGGCGACGTTAAATAACTTTTTGTCCATTCCCCCCGGTGATGGTAGGGTGCCAGGAGTCCCCCATTGTTTTTGAATGGTGTTCAGGAAGAAGGGGGGACAAGGGATATGTCTTTCCATAATTGTCGGTTCGGAAAAAAGTGGCTTTGAGTCCTGGCTGGTGGAGGGAACCGGTTGTGGTTCCTGATCAGGGCAAATCTTGGCCGAGATAGTCGCTTTCAGTAAAAGTGACTTAAACAACCCTGGGTCAAATAGACCAACAAAGGGAGAGGGGTCCAGAGCAGACTCCTCATCCTCAGACAATTGGATGTCCCTTGACCCGTACTCCTCGGAACCTGAGTCCCTTTCTTGAGAGGAGTGGTCAGAAGAGACAGACTCAGGATATTCCGGGGCTTCCGCCTGGAAGTGAGACGGATTCATGGGTGTCACGAATTCTAGCCTGGGCCTCTGCTGGAATGAGGAGGCCATGCCCTGGGCAAATGCCTGGGCGAGTAATGCCTGGAACTGCTCTGGCCACACCCCTTGAGGTTCAGTAGATCGAAGTCCGGCCGCTGTGGGTGTGAATGTGGCCTCTGGTGCCGACTGGACCTTGGGCGAAGAAGCCACCCACTGGGGGCTTGGCCCGTGATTGAGGAGCAGAACTTCTCCCTGCCCGGCTTCACCTTCCAGGGACCAGGCCCGTTGAACTAGGGAGCCGGATGGGGCAAGTTGTGGGTTAAAGAGCGAACCCTCATGTGGAGCCGGGGGAGCATTGATCGACCCACTTGTGTTTAGCTGTTGAACCTTGGAAAACTGCTTCTCTAAGGCTAGGTGCCTCCTGCTGGCCTCTTTCTCAGCCGCCTTAGAGGGCTTCTTGCCGGAATTAGCTTTGGCCTTGGCCTTAAGCTTTCCTGCAGCCTCCAACTTGGAGGACTTGCGGTTCCCTGGCACGGGAGTGCTGGGAACACCTTGTGCAGTCTGAGATGCCGCGTTGTCCACCATCATAAAGGAGATATCTCAGTGGTATTCTGAGAGGAATCTCAAGGAATGGGAGCAGAGCACTAGGTAGTGACTGTGCGTCAAGGCGCTGGAAACCAGCGATTGCTCTAGGGAACGGTGGCTGCTGGATCCACTTAATGGACCCTCGCGCACCTGTAATGTTCCAGATGGCTGACAATGCCTGATAATGCACTCAGGGCGTATTGGTCAGGCATACGGTGGCGGCAAAACCACAATCGGTGAGCACCAGCACACACGTATCTCGTTCAGTGGCGGCAAATCACCTCAGTGATAAGTGCCTGTGCACAAGACCTAGGTGGTGGCGGCGGAACCAAAAGACGTGCCAGCACACTCTAAAGTTGTAATGTTTAGCTCCCAGGCTAAAGTTCTCTTGCTGCCTTTTTTTTTTTAATCCAAAATGGCTGCCGCCGGACGGGGGTCCTTGGGGAGCTCCCTGAGCCTGCTGGGCCGCGAGCGCCGGATCGGGACCGAAAAGGTCGGAATCCCACCGATCAGCTGGCCTCCTGGCCGCACCTGTGACTGTTGATTACTTTGCTCTCGAGCAGCTGACTTTGCGGAGGTAAAACTGTGCTGACCGCACGGTCCACGAAAAAAAATGGCAGCCACGACTGGCGCGCCAAAAAAGGACCGCAGCGGGAGGGTTTTTTAGGCCGACGCACAGCTGGCCTGGTGATGGCCTCTGCCCTCTTCCGGGAGCGCTAAGCTCAAAGGAGCTCTGACCGCGCGGTCCCAAAATGGCGGCCGCGGCTGGCACGCCAAAACTCGGGACCCCAGCAAAGGCTTTAAAGCCGATGCTCAGCTGGCCGACGCTCAGCTGTGCTAGCGATATGTGTCTCTGTTTTTCCTGACGGCTTGTTTGCTTGGGGCTCGATTTGGCTGGGGCAAATAGTAGGAAAGGAAAAGGAAAAGGAACCATTGGGATTTGAAACAGCGCTGATTCCAGCGCTGAAGTAGGATAGACGAGGAATCCACGAAGGGGAAAAAGGAAATATACAACCTGACCCAAAAGTCTGATAAGGGAGCCAACCACAATTGTGTCCTGATGGGCTGAAGACTAAGTCGTGTCTGGGAGGTACTAGAGCCCAGCAGGAGGCATGGCAACTTTGTCAGACTTAGTCTAATTGGGCAGGAAGACAGTCTAAACCCATTCGTGGATTCTCCATCCTCATGCTGGAGAATGCATTAGTTACTGCATCATGTGCATTTCCTCCACAACTCATACTACTCCATTTGTACCTAGTGTACTTGAGGCTGTTTTCACAGAAATATCTGCTTGTTAGAGCTTCCACAGAGGCATTTAACATTTTGGAGGCATAGAATTCTACTGTGTCAAGCTAAAGAGACTACTATGCAGTCAACAGAGAAACACAGAGAACACTGGTTTCAAATGAGTTTAAGCATAAATAGTTTAAATCTCATTAGTTTATAATCATCATCATTATTATTATTAGCCTCACTATCAATGAAGCTGATTATAACTTAGAAGAAGTAATTTCAGTAATGATAAGAATAATGTTCATTACTTGCTTCAATATATTAATGAAGCTGATTTTACAGTAAGAACAGAAATGAAATAGAATGGAAAGCAACTACATTAATATTTCCTAAATGTTTAATTTAGAAATAGTAAATGTAATATTTATTATTATCAGGCAATACATTGACATAACTTGGGTATATAATTTAGGAGTGTTTACATGTAAAAATATAAATATTTAAAAGTACACAATTAAAGTTTAAAAGCATAATAGATTTAGTAATTATTAACAATAACTCTTCATTTATAGCTAGCACACTTGGCTTACTCAGTTTGATAGCTGCCACTGCTATGTGCCATCATTACTCCATCAATATCATATCAATAAGAGATAAATGGCTACAAAAGGTTTGCACTACCTGCCCATTCATCTTTATAAGCATGTGATAGTGAAAGTTATGGAAGCAGGATAACACCACTTACTGACATCAAAGGCATACAATACATTGCAGGCTCCCTCAGTATCATTACGGCCTCCCCAGATGTAGATAGTGTCATCAATCAGCACCGCAGAATGCCCATATCTCATGTAAGGAACCTCTCTCACATGGTCCCTGCTGTTTGTCCACACTGGTGGTAGTTTGGTCCAGCGCAGAGAAACTATCAGAAAAAAGGTCAGAAAATTAAATTGATCGATCAAAAACAAAAATCACAATTAATTAAGATAAAAAAAGAGAAACATGTAACATTCTAAAGTATATAAGAAAAATTGGAGGAGATATTACAGTGTACAGTACTGTACAAAGTTTAGAGCAGTACTGAGCTGTAATCCATGATGTGAAACCAGATTCATCAGATAGTAACAACTTACTATAATTATACTATATCAGTGATGGCGAACCTTTTAGAGACTGAGTGCCCAAACTGCAACCCAAAACCCACTTATGCATCGTCTAGTGCCGGGTGGGTGTGGCCCATTGGCTGGGTGTGGCCAATTGGGTGGGCATGGCCAATTGGGTGGGTGTGGCTGCGGTGGTAAGGGCACAGGGTGGGACTAAAAAGTTCAATCAATCAATTACAACTTTGCAAGGTCTTTTTTTTTTCCGCAAGAAGTTGAAATTGACTGATTGAACCTTTTTTTTTTTTTGCACACGGCGGCGGAGGCCTAAAGCGAAAAGGTTTTATAAAACCCAGCTGAAGGCCTAGGACTGGGGCGACAGCACGCGTGCCCACAGAGAGGGCTCTGAGTGCCGCCTCTGGCACCCATGCCATAGGTTCGCCACCACTGTACTATATAATTATACTATAATTATATATTTATATATATTTAGAGTATATATCACATACTATAATTTTAATTATAGTATAATTGTACTATAATAGCACAAGTCAGAATGACCAGACTGGCTAGTGGAAAAGATTGATAAAAATTCCTGGTGACCACCTATGTAAAGGGAGCAATACAAAACAGCACGCTCCATCATTTCAACTTAGGGTTAGAATTAGGGTAGATTAAATTACCTTCCTTAGTTGTACCCACACTATATGTAGCATTTTCCGTGGTATCAGTCAGTTTTCACACATTTTAGGCAGCAGTTGTACCATAGACAAACTGACTATTCTTTTTTTTTTAATATTTTATTAATTTTCCAATTTTACATTTGAATATTTAAAAAGCAATGTGGTGACTGGGTTAATCAATAGCTCAATAACAAAATCTTAGTACAAATATCAGGCTACAACATCAAATATTTCTTCTCTTTTTCCCTTAACAATTACTGTCTCATGTTCAGGTTGGTACATTTCTAATTATATCAATTCAATAAGGACATCGTTATTACATTTATCAATAAATTTTTAGCTTATACATATCTTAATTACATTCAATCTTCATCAACAATCTATATCCTGTTATTGATTTTTAGTCAATTTTTAATTTCTTGTCAATATTCTAATTTAACCTTTGATATTTATAATTTTCAGACTTTGGGTAACCAAAATTTCCCTTATTTCACTACATAACAAACTATAATATCCAAAATACACATTTTATCTATTTTAATATAATCTTGTTCTATTTCCTAAGAGTTATCTATTTCCCACCATATTAAATCATCTACTTAATAACACAATATCCCCTTTAATAAATCAAAAACCATTATATATATTGCCTGGATTAATCAATAAATCAAACATATTCATAGTATTTAATTTTCTTTTCCCTTTTAGATCTAATTTTTAAATATTGAACCGATAAAATCCTTATTTTTGACTGAATTCCAAATATTTTAAATCTAACAACCAAAATTTCCCTTGTCTCAACATCTCCCTTTAGCCCACTAATTGGCAATATATAATCCCCTCTAATGAGTCAAAGTCCCAATTTTTTCAACCTTATTCTAGCTTTCTTCTTTTGCCAACTAGGCTTCCATATCAGTGCCT
This sequence comes from Azemiops feae, assembly GCA_023970755.1. Lineage (NCBI taxonomy): Eukaryota > Metazoa > Chordata > Lepidosauria > Squamata > Viperidae > Azemiops > Azemiops feae. Next base: position 5,250,721 of record JALGBA010000012.1, on the reverse strand, counting down.
TTAAATCATCAAACAGATCTCCCTCTATTCTTATATATGTTATTTGAATTAAAGGAGACCATTTGATTGCCAGTTTTCTGGAAGGACTAGCCCATTTGTACTCGTTAAATTGTCTCCCTGTTATTCCAGTGAAACCAGATTCATCAGATAGTAACAACTTACTATAATTGTACTATATAATTATACTATAATTATATATTTATATAATTATATTTATATATATTTATAGTATATATCACATACTATAATTATAATTATAGTATAATTGTACTATAATAGCACAAGTCAGAATGACCAGACTGGCTAGTGGAAAAGGTTGATAAAAATTCCTGGTGACCATCTATGTAAAGGGAACAATACAAAACAGCACGCTCCATCATTTCAATTTAGGGTTAGAATTACCATCCTTAGTTGTACCCACACTATATGTAGCATTTTCCGTGGTATCAGTCAGTTTTCACACATTTTAGGCAGCAGTTGTACCATAGACAAACTGACTATTCTGTAGAAACTAATCTTGGACTATTTTATAAGTACTAAGGGTACTGTTGCTAGCATTCTACCAACTATTTTATCTGTTAATGGTTTTATCCACTGTGCTCTATGATTGTTGATTTTTATGTATTTTTATGTCTTTATGATGTAAGCCATCCGGAGGTGCTGCATGTGAGATGGCAGCAAATACATTTCATAAATAAATAAATAAACTAGAAGGTATATGCAGAGTACTGGCACTTCCTATTGATAATAGGAAACTCTATAGGATTCTCTTATAAAGTTATCTAAGATTTCTTACTAAATAAATAATAAGGAAAGCTTTGACTATCTTGAAATAAAAGCTGATGTATTACACAGTTCATAATTGACAAGGAAACAACAAGTAAATTGATAATATTAAAAATCAGTAAATGGTCTCCTGCAATATACTAATAACCTGGCACCTCCATTTTTCTCCAAAACATGGTATTGTTTTACATATGCTTTGTTGAAACCGATGAAAAATTCTGTCAAATATATAATTTTACTAAAAAGGAATAATGTAACTTTTAATACGAGAAATTCCTTTGCCTCTTCCCCATAATTGAATATTTTTTAATTTTCAGTAGTGTCATCTGTTTGATGGCTGACATATTAAACTAATATTAATGTTCAATAAACATAAACATATGTATTTGATTTTTTTAAACAATAAGATAATTAAGTCCCGTTTCTCTAAACCTGAACATTCATCAACTTACCTGCATTAAATACATGAACATCAATCTGTCGTAGAGTCTCATAATCTTCACCAGAACAGTATCCACCAAAAGAGTAGACTTTATGTCCAACAGCCACAGCAGCGTGGTTTACTCTTCGAGGCCCACCTTCTAAATGAACTGTCCACCGTAACATTCCCTTTTGTGAGTGTTCAATCCTTCCAAGCTATCGGTGGGGGCAGTAGATTTTAGTGCCAATAAGGCTAATCATATTAGTTCATAGCCACAGAAATCTGCAGATAAAAAAACCCAGAATGTTTAAAATTCAGTCTGAATCTGAATACAGCACTTGTCACACAAGGTAAGGTTTTAAACAATTGCTTTGAACATTATATGTTTCTTTCATTAGTACTGGGGTAAATTAAAAACAATTTACACTCCAAGGTGGAAGCATATGCCACAAACTATAATGACACCAAAATGATAATATACATATACCATAATCACACATTATAAGATAATCTCTATTGTTACGTGCACATACATATGCTATATATAAAAAAGAGTCTTGAGAGTTAATAATGTGGTACAAAGCTATTACAGAATCTAGTTGTTCTGCTTCAAATACTGCGAAGCCTCCTCCCAGAAGGTAACAAAAAAAACCAGTCATGGAGAGGATTTGTAGCATCCCTGACAATACTGCAGACCCTGGCCAGGCATCGCTTATATGCCATGCCTTGGATAGAAGGAAGTGAACTTCCAATAATCTTTTATGCCACCCTCACCACTCTCTGCACAGCCTTCCTGTCCAAAACACTAATACTTCCAAACCATACAGTAATACAATATGACAGGATGCTTTCAACCGTCCCTGTATAGAAAGTGGTAAGGATAGGGGAATGAAGATGTGCTCTTCTCAAACAACGCAAAAAATGCAGGTGCTATTGTGCCCACTTCATCAGTGTCTCACTGGTGAGGCACCAAGCCAACCTGCTCGTCAGTTGCACACCCAGAAACTTGATACTACTAACCACAGTTGAATCGTTAATACACAGAGATGTATGGCTGTGCCTGCCTTTTCTGAAATTGGTAATGATCTCTTTTGTTTTTCCTACATTTAAACCAGGCTGTTTTTATTATACCAGTTCATCAATTCCTCTACCTCCTCCTGTTAATCACCCTCATTATCATCCTGTATAAGGCTGAAGACTGTTGTATCATCTGCATACTTCACAATATAGTTGGTAACAAAACTTGCACATGGGTCAGCAGGTGAACAACAGTGGACTTAAGACAAAGCCCTGAGGAGAACTTGTGCTCAAAAACATGGTGTTAGAAATATTAATTCCAACTCACACAGACCGGGGCCTATCAATGAGAAAATAAAAAATCCAGTTGCACAAAGGAGTACTGAAGCCTAAAAGGCCCAGTTTATCTACTGAATGCTGAGGAATGATTGTATTAAATGCCAAACTAAAGTCGACAAACAGCATTTGCACATGAGTATTTCTTTCCTCTAAGTGTGCCACGCTCAGATGGAGAACAGAGGAAATAGCATCCTCTGTGGAACAATTTGGACGATAAGCAAACTGAAGTGAATCAAATGCTGGAGGGAGGCTGCATACAATAAAGTCCTTTTTCAGCCTTTCAAAACAGTTCATAATGATGGCTGTAAGTGCAACTGGAGGATAATCATTAAGACCTGTGATTATGTACATACATCAAGATGCATGTGTCACCCTTTGCCTGTTCTTCCCTGACACCATGCTAGCAGGCTAATCGACATGGAAAAAAATGTGGTTTTCAACTTGATGGCACATAATCTATTGATGGCTAACATATCTAAGTGCCAAGCATCCAGGAATTTCCTACTGTTTTTAGATTTAGCTTGGTCTAGGATGTTCAAAGTTTCCCAGTTGAAATTATGTTTGAGTCTGTCCGTGTGTCTAGTAGTTTTTATTATGTTTTCTGACTATAGTTGATGTTCATGGATGCCCTCTGCTAATCTTATGCCTGCCCATCCTACCTAGTGGCTGTTACAGTACGTTACAGATGACTCCTGGTTTTTTCTTCTTGAGTTACTGGGTCTTTTAGTTTATTTAAGATGTTTTTCAGGGTTTTAGTTGATTTGTGTACTATGGTGATACTGTGTGGTTGCAGTAGTCTGTTGGTTACTTCTGAGATGTTTCTGATGTATGGCAGTGATATTCTATTTATAGCTTGTGTTGGTTGGGCTGTAATGGGTTGAGTGGTCACACGTGTTATGATAAAGTTGTATGGATGCGCAGATGTAAAGCTATATAAACCATAGGGTCATAGATGTCATTCCCAAGCTTGTTCAGCCTCTCCTGATCAAAACTGGAAATTAGCAGGAAATGTACACTTATCATAATATCTGTATTGCCCCCCAATATTATAAATTATTTGGAATGCTGACAGTTTAAGTTAATTATTTAGTCAACCTGAGAACATAAATGTTAATTATGCTCAAATACATGTTCAATTGAGAGAAAGGGATATTACAAATAAATCAGTTTTGGTTACATAGTAAGTTTGAAAAATTAATTCTATTTAGGATTGAGTATGAAAAGTTTCCAAAACTGCTTTCAGCTATACACTTCATAATGCCACACCAAAAAAGATGTTACTTAAACCTGAAGTGCTCAGCATATTTCTCAGGTCATATAGTAGCAACAATATTCTTGATGCTTTAAAAAGTACAAGATGGTAGGAACTTTTTTCAATGACCTTAAAATCTAAATTTTGTATATAGGGATATAGACACTAAAAGTTGTAACCAAAAAAAAACACCACCCAGTAATACAAAATAAATAAAACCAAACAAAATGAACTTGGTATCATTACATTTTATAATTGGTTTTTCAATTCCAGGAAGATACAGAAGAAATCAAAATAAAAGTAATACATAGTAAAAGTACAAATATGTAACTTAATTTAAACAGTCTGGCTTCTTCTGGCATAATTTAAACAATCTGGCAAGTTCTAAGCATGTAAATGTTCAGTTCTAGCATTTAATATTAACTCAGTTATATTTTAGACCAGCAGGGGGATAAACAATTTTGATATTATTAATAATTTGCAGCAGTAACAAATCTCTACTTTTCTAATACCTTAATCTCTCAATTATGTTCAATGATATATAAATTCCCTACCATGCTGTTGTCTTAGTTGTTCCAGATACAAAATGTGAAAGGTTGTGGTTTTACCACATGGTTTAGAGTATTAAAAATAGCTCCAGACAGGTTGAAACAGTCCATGCTGACTGTTCTATTTTAGGCACAATCCACTATTACATTCATAAGTATAACTATCTGATCCCTTTTTTTTTTTTACTCCTGACTCCTGATTTATTTTCTGGCTAATTATTTCAAGAGAGCAGGATAGAAGCCAGTATCTATAGAAACCTAGTTAGTGACCATCTGCGATGAGGTTCAGTTCTAACAATTCTAGAAGGATAGCTAGCTAGCATAAGTCACTTATAAAGCAAGGAAGAAAATTTGTGAACATCTAGAAGACTCCTGAGAAACAACAAACCAGGGCTTACTTTTATGCTATCGCTCTTATAAAATCAGAGCAGTCTTCCTGGGGTAGGCTATAAGCAGATCTAATCCAGCATTGTGACACACAATAGTCAAGTATCCATTTAAGACATACTACTGATTCAGGAGACATTAAATAATTTTCACTTATTAGCTGACACTGATACTGTAGTTTGCAGAATTGCTAACAATAAATTCTAGACTTTTATTTATTAGTAGAAAAAGTTTTTTCTTCTTGTCTTACCTGTAATATAACCAGCGATGGCAAAGCTATGATACATATTATCAAAGATGACATGCATAATGTTTTGGATGACACGCCAGCATTAATGAACACTTGACAAAAGTATGCCCCATTCACATGTGATTTTTAGAGGCTGTGGAGGCCATGTGAGAAAGGGGTGTGTTCTCGCGCAACCTCCAGAGGTTGCACAAGAGGGTTGTGCTCTCACAATCCTTCCAAACCCTCTGAAACGTGTGCAAGAATTAAGCATGCTTTCGCATGGTTTTTGGAAGCTGCAAAGGCTGCAGAAGAGCATTCTCTGAAACCACTTCAAGAATGAAGGCCTCATGTAACCCAGAGTTGCTTTGGATAAGCCACAGAAGCCGGTTAAAAGAAAGGGAACACTGCCTGAAGGTAAGTGATGCAGAGCAGATCCTGGGGATTACACATGATTGGACTGTATTTTTTTTAAAAAATAAAATAAATGAATTTATAAATGTTTCGCTTTTGTTCAGGGGGAGGGGGTTACATGCCAGCAGAGTCAAGTTAGGCATTTTCTGAACTTTTGACATGCTGAACCCAATTTGCCAGCACTGGCCTATGCCGTGTATGATTTTACATATCTCATATTCTGTTATTCCCAGCTAAAAGCTCCAACTACTGTAATATACTTCATAAGAAGCTACTCCAAACCACTAATGAACCATAAAGGTTGTTTTCATGTTTTATTTTTATTCTACAATATCCTTTTTAGTGCAGTAACTACAAATGTAGACAGCATAGGCTCACCACATATTTGAATTAGAGTACTGTATCACAGTTCTAAGAATGGGATGTTTCTTTTTTATTTCTATTGTTTTAAGATGACTTATGAAAATCATTTGCATGTTGTCAAATCTACTATGGAAGGACAATTATTGCAGTATTTTAGCATATCCATATAGAACAAACCAAGCGATTTGTTACCTTTACACCTCATTTGTAGTTTTCTCAGAGATAATGTTCCAAAATTCAGCAGCAAAATATTTTGGCTGCATTTTGTCTTTTTAAGAAAAATGTGAGGGTAATTGGGAGTAGAAGGCTTCTGGGAATTTTTGTGGTATTGTTTTGGGTCTTTATGGAAGGAGTTAGATGATTTTCAAGTAAGACTAAAAGTAGTTTGCTTTCTTGAGGCCTTCTAGTTCCATTCTCACAGTTTAAAATCCAAACAACAAAATAAAGCTTCTCTTTCAGTTAAATCATGGTTTGCAGAAGGCCTGATGCAAACCTCAAAGTATTGTGTGGTTGCAGTATAGTCTCTGATCCCTCAATAGTTTTTCACTCTTGAAGATACTAATTAAGCTAATTCCTTGTATAAAACACTATTTCTCATTTCCACACTGGAAATGCATCTGAAAGTTTGCACAACCTGACTTGTGACTGTTTGGCTATTGTATCCCATTCATATTGTAAAGTGAAACCAGTGCATCACAAAGTTGTCAATGTAAAGCCATCTACCTTCACTTCCTCCCAAATACTGCCAATATTGCATTCAGAATAAGATCTAAGATCAGCTGCTGTCATGTGGCATCTCTACAATTACTGATGTTCTATCCTTGCAAGTACCTCTACTTTCCTTTTGCCACTGGTTGAAAAGTGGCAGATTTTATGACAACAGATCACAGGTGTTTTAATCCTCTTTTCAGATTCAGTGTCTCCCTTTAGTGAAATATCACTAACATGGCATATCACAAAAAAACAAAAACTGTCAAAACCCAATAAGAATGCCAGATGCAGAAAGGCAAGCAAAAGGAAAGTTCACAGACCACAAGTTATATAAGCTGAGTTAACAACAAAAGGTATACAGCAAGCTATGCTCACAGGCTGCCTTCACCAAATCTATCTAGCCACTTCTTATCTCATAGACATAAAGTTATTCTAGCTTCCAATGAGAAGAGAGAATCAGTTTGATGTACTAATTAAGGTACTAGTCTAGAAACCAGGTGAGTTCTAAGCCTCAGGCATGAAAGCTGGTTGGGTGACTTTGGGTCAGTTAGTCTCTCTGATCCTAACCAACCTGATAGGGTTATTTTTGTGAGGAAAATAACAAGCAGGAATTTTTAGAGGTTTGCCATTGTGAAACAACCAAATATGTTTTAAAAAGAGAGGATAAAAATATAATACTAATAACTGCCAGTTAAATACTTATTCTCCTTAAACAACACTAATATATACATTGGAACTATGGGTTTTATCCCATTTTGGCCTCTTATTTATTTGTTATGTGGCCATTCTGTCATCAGTAGTAAGTTAATGCTCTAGAACAGTTTTTTAAACTTGGTAACTTTAAGATGTGTGGACTTCAATTTTCAGCATTCCCCAACCAGTCAATGGGAGTTGAAATCCATTTTAAATCTTAAATTTCCCAAGTTTGAAAAATATTGCTCTAAAAATTCCTAGGAATTTTCAAAGCTATCAGAACATCAAGTTTTAATTACAGCAATCCATTGTATATTAGGCTGCTCTAAAAAATGACAGAAAAACTTCAATTGGTTCTCATATAATAGTCACATAACTTGTTAGAATTAGCTGCTACCAATATCCTTTTGATAGGATGAAAATATCTTCATTGGCTTTCAGCTATTGTGTCATGATAGTAGAGTATGCTAACATATACAGGTAGTCCTCACTTAACTGATGCAATTGGGACTGGCAAGTTTGTAGCTAAGCGATGCAGTCATTAATTGAAATATCACAAGATTGAAACAGACTTATGTCAGTTCTGCTGTGGTGATGAAGTACAACACCATATGACCACAATTTACAAATTACTGCTCAACTGATTTTGCTTATTGAAAACTAGCTGTGAAGCTTGCGAATGGTGATCGTGTGACCACAGGACAGTGTGACTGTTGTAAGTTTGAGGAACAACTGCAAAGCTATGTTTTCAGTGCCATTATAGGTTCAAATGGTCACTAAATACAGCAGTTGTTAAGCAAGCACTATGTGATGGAAAGTAGTAAAGAGGTGGATCCCCAGGAGGGAAGGGGTGCACTCCAGTAACAGCAATTCAGCCCAGAAATGTGTGAGAGAAAGAGACTGAAGACAGCCTCCCTGTAATAGTTCACAGAGTATACTGTAGTTGCAGGTAACAATCTGGCAAGTTTTTATCTATAAGTGTGAAACAGTAAAGAATTCAGCTTGGAAGTACTGCCAAGTGACATTCTGGGGCCTGATTTAATTTATATATATTTCATTTATTCAATGAGAATATCAAGTTTATATCAGAAAATCTCAAATTATATTATTATTATTATATTATATTATAGATCTTAAATATAACCCAGCTGCTCAATTAAAAAAACAAGACAAATATATATTTTCCTCAAAATTTTCAATAAAATGAAATAATAAACAAGTTAGAAATTCTACATTAGGGATCCTCAACCCCCGGTCCGTGGACCAGCACCAGTCTGCGGCATGCCAGAAACCGGTCCGCACAAACAAGCGAAGCCCCATCTGCGGGATGCAGGCAGTACATGAAACCAGGCCCTCTCTGGTCCATGGAAAAAAATCTCTTCATTGAACCGGTCCCTGATGCCCAAAAGGTTGGGGACCTCTGCTCTACATCACTATCTGAACAACTGTGTAAAAAAGCAGCCATTGCCACTGAGACAAACACAGAAGCACTTGTTTAAATTCAATTAGCCATTGCCTCTCCTCATAAAATAGCCCTCAAACTCACTCCAGTCCTACCAATATAACCGTGATTTTGCTTAACCAGGCAATAGGTTGCAAAAACTTTAAGAGATAGCTTTAGATTGAGCTGCTCGTATGTACACAAAGTACAAATTATCTACCATTATATCTTCTGGTATAAATTTTTAAAATACAGAATTTTTCAAAATAACATAATCTTTATAAAATTTAGTCAGGGACAACATACTGATGTCTCAAATTACTGACCCTGGTTTTTCTTCAATAGACAAGATTGACTATAATACTGTAGATCAAAAATCAATATTTCCGAGACCAATCTAACCTTTCATAGAAAGCAGCATTAATATTCCCAATATTGCTGTACATTATTACAGGCAGTCCTTGCTTACCAATGATAATTGAGATAGGGAACTCCATTGCTAAGCAACATGGTTGGAAAAGGCAGTTCAAGCATTCTCAGTTGCTGTCGTTAGGTGAATGCCACATGGTTGCGGCGTTGTGGGGTCACCATTTGCAATGTCCTGCCAGCTTCCCCATTAACTTGACTTCTCAGAAGCTGGCACTAAAGGTCACAAATGGTGATCATGTGACTGCAGAATATTGGAATGTTGTGATTGCAAGCCAGTTGCTAAGCAGCTGAATCAAGGTCACATGACTATGGGGACCCTGCAATGGCCGCAACTATAAAGACCAGTCGTAAGTCTCTCTTGTTCAAACAGTTGCTGAATGGTTATTAAATGAGAACATGTACAGTCCACTGATTATTAATTTAGTGTATGGCATATCATACATGGACTTGCAATATATATTAACATTTCACTTAGATTAAAAAACCCACAATAAAATAAGAATGTCAACTGATACTATATTTCTATACTGAAATTTCTTAATGAAAAATTCTTGACTACTTTGTACAATTCTTAATGGAAATGTGTGTGTGGAGGAAAGTATATATATATACACACATATATATGGCTTCTTATTAAAGAAACATTTTTCTTATTCTAAAAGTACTTTTTGTCCCAAATTCTCATTCAAATTCAACTCAGCAAAGCACTCAGATGAATAGTTTGGTATTTCAACTATATTGCAATTTTCCTTAACAATGTATCACACAAACTTACAATAAGAAGCAGGGAAAACCAGATGCAAATATAGTCAAAAGTTCCACAATTATAAACAAACTACTACATAGCATGAAATAAAAATATATTGTTATTTTAAGCTCCACAGCAGATTATAAGGAACAGAAAAAATCTCAGGGGAAAATGGAAATTAATAAAATATTTTCTAGAAGAACGTCTTTCAAGGAATTCTACTTTCAGCAAAACAAAGATATCCAAAACACTGTTCTTGGATTTTGTTTTCCACAGGTAATGGAAATCAATTTATGCTTTGATTTAAATAAAAAAAATAAAGAAGTGCAAATATTCATATTAGATATGTTATTTGGCTTCAGCTAGAAATATAACAATAATTTGCACATGCATCATTTGGTTTTTCTTAAACTGCAAACTGTGAACCAATTTTTATATTTGCTCATCTGCACTTGCACTTATATGGACATTACATATGTATAGCTTTATCACTGTAGCCCATTCCCAAATTTCAGAAAATTAATAAGATACTTAAACATCAAGGTTTGCAGACCTGTTTTGTTTGAGAATGTACAAAATATTTATATGTATACATGCTATGACATAAAAGAGCAGATTTTCTCATAATCATACATCTCAGAAGGGCAGGAGAGACTAATGCATAAGTAACAGATAATGTAAGCTTACATATTCATAGGCGAAGGATCTCAAGTTACTATAGGTAATGCATACATACTCATAAAGGAACTCAAGTTACTAATATATATACTTCCTGTGCCTGTCCTCCTTTGGAAACCAAAAGGGAGGAATAAAGGGGGGGGGAAATAGGGAAGAAAACATCTCCCATAAATCAAGAGGAGGTGGCAGTTTGGGAATGTCAGATGCCAAAAGGAAAACATTGTCTATGTATGTAAACAAATTCTAAGTAAATCTATGGGATTGTTGTAATAAGATAAAAAAACTGACCTTATATCTGTATATATCAATTTGATTTAATTGATTCCACTCATCTAAGAACTGATTTTCCCCACAACAGGCATCTCCTATTGCTGACATCACTGGCCAACAAATTGTGATTTCTTTTATTATTATTTTATTCGGGTATTCGTCTTTGTGTGTATGAAGTATTTCCTTAGATATTCTACTTCGTAAAATAATTCCGACGTTGGGTACTTCATACCTTGATTTATGAGGGGATGTTTGATACTCCACCTCAGCCAGGACATGTGACCCTCGAGGGCACATGCTGGGAGTTCCAGTTCAGGCTATCTGGAAAGGGCCAGGAAAAATAAGGCCAAGATGCCTCCTTTAAGACTCCAGTTTAGGATTCTCAGTGCTCACAAAAGGTGCCTGTCCTGTCACACCCCTCAGTGGTCTGGTGTCCCTTTTATATCGGCATGCGTATTCTTTTTCCCTGGAGGCGAGCCTCCACCGCCATCCCAGTACCTGACGGCCACGAGGATCGGCTGTCCTCACATCCTGCCGAGCGTAGGCACGATCTCTGATTGCCCCTCCAATGCCCAGCGCCCCCCAACGCGCGTCTTGCCCACCTGCCCCGCGGCAGAACCCTGGTGGACCCGCGTTCTCCTCAGCAGCGGCTCGGAAGGAGCTCATTCTCGCTCATTACCTGCCCGGGAGAGAGGGAAGCGGGGCCGACCTGCGGCCCCGAAGGGTCATACCCGCTCTAACGGCCCGGCTAAGTCCAGTTTTCTCCTCAGGCGACTCAATCTCTGTCTTTCCCTCTCCCTCATCCAGGCCCAGCCTGAGTCCAGCATCGGCGCGTAAGCGCGGGGGTTGTCCCACTCACTAAGGGAGCTTGGGAAATGTAGTGTTCTACTTTTGCGCGTAGTTTGAAGTGTAAGGTTCACGAGAGAAGATTTCAAACGCATATGGGGGGGAGGAGATGTTTCTCTCCTCACATATGCTATTTGAAAAGATAGGGAATCCACCCATTTATCGCTAACTGTCATAATTGAATGAAGATGATCTTCAACCAATGAAATTGTTAAGCAAAAGAACAATTAGACTAGAACAGTGAGTGTTGGACCTTCCCTCTTCCCTTGAGATTTTAAAAGAGGGGGAGGCGGTAGCCAACTGATTAGTCTAATCTTGTCTAATCTTGTTTTAATAGATTCCTGTGTAGGGTAGGGACTATATTACTTGTAATATCCCTTCCCGTTTAAACATTACAATTGTATACATTTATAGTTTGGGCATTTAATATGGATTAGTCACACAAAATTAGGCAGTGGATGTGTTGTACAAATATAATGGTTAAGAACTGATGAAAGAGAAGATGACATTTTAATCCAGTTTAATTTTGTTTTAAGTGAGAGTAGAAACATGGTGGGGGTTTTATTTGTCCTTATTGACAAATCTATAACAATATTATGCATATGTTGCTGTTGAACATGGGCTTAACCTTTAGCAGCTTTGCATTAATTTTACTAATATCTGGACTGGATGTTATTAACTACTAGGGTTTTTAAAATTTATTTTTGTTGTGTCACTACTGCATCAAGATATTATGTAATTATTTTGAGAGATGTATACTTTTAAGATAGCTAAAAAATAAGCCCCCTTTACTTGTTTCTGTGATAAATAAGATAGTAGTACCTAATAATAGAGTTCCAAATCAAATAAACTTTGAAATTTACCTAGCCTATTGAAATGATCATAGGCCAACAACCATGCCTTGTGGTCTGATGCACAGCTTCTGCCCCCCAAGCTGGCAGCTGAATCATAAAGCTTCCTCTCTGGTGCCTTTAAGAGAACAGTATGTTTTGCAGCACAAGGCTTATGTTTTTCATCAGGGAAAACGGAAGGTAATAATTCATCTTTTCAATGTGATCTCGGGAAATAGTTTGCCATGGGCTTCTAATACAGACTAGCTGCTGTACAGACTAGCGGATATGTTTTTTAATTTTTCTTTTCTGCAGCACTGATCACAGGTAAAGCACCTATTAGAGAATTTTTGCAGGCTACAGAAAAGGGAAAAAAGGACACTGTCGTGAGAAGGGCGGAGCTAGACATGGTAAACGACGTTGTCAAGTGTCTTCATAGTACAGCGTTGGCTTGCGTCGTCATAGTTACGAATTCTCCAGCCGCGCTTAGCTATGACGATTTTCTCAATGGCCGGATGTGCCTTGCTTCCGGGGGCAAGGCCGTGGAAGATCTTTTAGTTCGGTTTTATAACAAGAGGGTGAAATTTGTCTTGGTGAGGATAGAAGATTTTGTAGTGGTGGTAATGGTGATTGCTGACAGCACTTCCTAGCAGGTGCAAGGGAGTATTTATGTCGCTGTTTGTACAGCGTGAAATGGGACGAGCAGGAAATGTTGGAAATGGAGGTTATCAGGGAATATAGAGGGCAATTTTAAATATCAAAAATATTCTCTCATGTATGACCTTGTTTTAATAACTAGAGCAACCCTGAAAGGTAGATTAGACTCTTCAATTAAGATAAAAAGAGCTAGTAAACAGAGGTATAAAACTGCGTATCATAGATTCGACTTGTGGCTTTCTCTCTTTTGCCCATTTAATTCGGAATAATCGGTTAAACTGAATTCGAGGACATCCAAATAAATGACCACACTGCCTATAGTTAAACTAAAGAAATCTCCATAGGCTGCATTAATTGCCATCTGTTTGGGTGGTATTAAAAATAGTAAGAGTTGTGGGAAAGGAGACTGTCAATGGTAAAATGCTGGTCCAGCATCTTTATTCTGAGGGTGGGCAGGGGATTTTTAGGTAGGGATTATTTCTTTTATATGGTGCTTGTGGATGTCCATTGGCTGCTAGAAATAGGCTTTGGTCTAGTTCTACCCTTGTAGACTAAACAAGGTTGCTGACAACAAGGAGAGAAATATTAATGTATTGAAAAGTTAAATTATATCTTCTAGCATATTAAAATATAGAACAGAGTTAACAGTCTATTTTATAATTACATGGCAACTATGGATTTTGCTGCTTTGAATTTGCAGGATATTTTATGCAATAATTTTATATATAGATGTATTTTAAAATTGTTTTGGCTTTGCTAGCTACTGCTGAGGTTCTAAGAAAATTTTATGCTGATCAGTGTCTTTTATCTGGGGTTTTCACCATTTTTCTACAGGATGATTTGCACCTATTTTCTAACATGGAACAGGAAAATAGAGTATATTTAGAGGTATTGACATAGGTTCTACTCTAGTTACCATAGTAAATAGGACAGGTTTTATTCTGTCCCTATTCATGTGTACTTATTTTTCCATAGATTAAAATTTGAACCTTAACAAATTATCTGTAATGGTTACATTACTTCAACTGAAAAACTAAACTTTGACTGATATTCTGATCAAGAGTTTGCTTAGAATAGTATCACAGGTTTGGCAGGACTATTGATTTTATTAGAAGCTGCAATCATATGCTGCATGAAGCTATAATGTGGTTTATTTGGTTTTGCATTGGCATATGTGAACCTTGCTTATTGTGTTTTATTAAATAAACGATTAACTACTACAGCATTGCATGTGTAAAATTGTCATAGGTAACAAAGTAAAAGTTTCTGAAAAGAATGCTAAATACCTACTGTACCAAGTAGTACTTAAGCATAATAATTATGTGCGATAATTTAGAATGGAGTCTGCTGGGACAAAATTTGACATCTCTTGGTTCCCTACACTCCCAGTTTTCTTTTTTACATTCACTACTTTTGTGATGCCAGGTTCTGAGATCAAGTTTCTTTTTTCGGTACAGATCCAGTTGCATGGCCTTAGAGACAGTAGTTACACAGAGAATGGGTCCAGAGAGGATCTGTCCAAATGAGCATGAAGAGCTGGGGCTTCAAGAACCATCTGATGGAATTCTTGATCCTGTTGGCGAATGGAGTAGTGAAGAACCAGAGGAGGAGGAGGAAGAGGGTATCAATAATGGCTATGTATATCAGCCACTGAACCAAGAACCGGATCAGGGACCAACAACACATGAATTAACAGCAACTAGCACAGAGCCAGCTCTTGACATCAATCAGCGACTTCAGGTGGCAGTTTTGTTTCAAACACACTATATGGGAGTAATGCTACCAGGAGAAAATTAATGCATGTATCTTTACATTTTGATTGATTTTAATGGCCCTGTGTATCATGCAGGCAATGAGACTACATCTGCCTGACCCACCCATTGAAAGTGATAATGAAGAAGAGGAGAGACTTGTAGCTCAAAGCAGTCACAACTCAATACCCATGGATCCAGGTAATATAACAAAACTTCCAACTTTGTGAGCTGATAAGATTGTATAGGGATATTTCTAACTTTATTTAAGACATTTGATGCAGATAGTCTGCCACATTATACTATTTTATCTCTATGGATATAAAAAGCTGCAGTTCTTACTTCATCAGTATCACCTACCAGTTTTTCCTCTCCAACCAAGAGGAACTCCGTCTCTACAATTCTCTATACTAAATTTAGACATTATCAATCTAGAACTAGTCCATGTGTAAACCTGATTTCTTCTTACTTAATCCTGCAGTGTTGGTATGTTTGTGTGTAGATTTACATTTCACATTAAGCTATAGTGTGGTTTTAGTTTAGGATGATCTAAAAACTCTGCAATGTGCTTTCTAGGATTGTCTGTTAATATAGTTAATTGTAGTTGTCCAGTACTAAAAATAAACTATGCCATATTGATATATGTGAAGCTACTATCCAGTGTATATCCCATCTACTTTTGTGGTGGCTTGCCATCTATTATTATTTGTTTGATTTGGAAACAAAACTACAGGCATAATGGCCTATGGAAACCATAGCCATTAACAGGATAAGAATTCCTTTCCCTTGCCTTGAGGTCAGCCACGGAATAGGATTATATATCATCCTAACCCAACTATAATATGGGGTTTAACGTAAGCGAATTGTCTTGTATGCTATTATGTCACTTCATATCCAGCTGTTCAAATCCTTTAGCAATTGCCTGATTATTGTAATTAGCAGAATAGTGTTTTCATAATAGCATGCAAACAACAGGCTGCTTATTCGTGTTATATAACTATTTTGATCTTTTAAGATCACTGGCCCTCCAGTTCTTCATACTAGTTTATTTAATTTATGTTGAATGACAGAATGTTAAACTGAAGAACATTCCATTCAGGATGGTGTGTGGTTTTTTGAGACATATATGTTTGATGCATAGTAAAATAATAAAAAAAAAACTTTTGTTTGCTTGACAGTGTGGGTGATTTACTCCTTTATCCATTTAGATTGAAACTACATGAACAATCTCCAGGACAGTCATACTTGGGGATTATTTCTCATCCTCTGCCTTTTTTTATTTATTTATTCTAGAACATGTGGAATTAGTGAAAAGGACCATGGCTGGAATCAAGTTGCCTACACTGAGCATTCCTGCATGGGCCAATGAGATATCAGATGAGCAGTGGCAGGACATGGTGCAACGAACACTGCAAGACAGACAAAGTCAGAATGGCTTCAAGCCTGAATGGAAATGAAGAGCCCCAGTGAGCTTCTTCCCTGCAAAGAAAACAGCTTAACTGGAGCTAATCTACTTTAAACTATCTTTCTCTAAAGTGGTTAGGTAGTTATTTCATCTTTCTTCAGCACCGAACCTATCAATTCATCTAGTAAAACTGAAAATAATTCATCAGTTGTCTGTAATACTTAGTTGTAAATGCTTAGTGGTGGTGAGTATGAGGCTGTTTTCTTAATCCTGAGAAGAAGAAAAGCCTTTTGGATATGTGTTTAGTCTGTTCTTTCTCTTCCCCACTATCTATTGTGACACATGGGCTAAAGAGCTAAATGTGGCCATGAGGTGCAGTCCAGTGTATCATCTTTTCAAGAGATCCATTTTATTTAGTTCTGTACATACAGGGACATCTGTACAAAATCCAACACTGTCATACTATGTAATACTCTACTGAAAATAAAGTACACCATATGTACATAATGAATTGTAAAGCAGCTTAATACTTGTGTCCAGGGAATGAATGCATCATTTAGTTGCTTTCCCCCTCCCTCTTGGGAAGGGCTGTATAAGACACAAAAGAGGCACCTCCTTCCCTATCCATGTAAAAGTAAGGGAAGGTAAAAGCTGAAATAGGGACAAACGCAAGGGTTTTAAGTAGAGCTAGATTAAGGTAGAGCATAACTGGAAGTTGTGTAGCTGAGGTGCTCATTTGGCTTGAAGTGTGATTTTTTTTTTACCTCTTTACATACAGCTTCTCTGATAGTTAGATATATAGGACACTCAAATGAATTGGCAGCAAACTAAATTTTAATATTAGGTCCCAAACACAAGTTCCCTGATCCCAAAGAAAGATTAGACAAAGCCTATATTTACATCTAAGTGTACAGCATATGATGCTCAATTACAGCCCTGCTTCACCTATGCAAAACTGTAACAAGGCATAGAAGTGCTGTGTAGCATACATATGGGTAACGAAGGATAATTTCGTATGGTCCTTCTCATTTACAGAGCCCAACCTTGAAAGGAATAGATAAGCAGACAACCACATCTTGGTGTTAAGGAGCTCCAAGTTTTCTTTTGTTCCTCCCACAGCTAAACCACACTTTGAAAAACCAGTGGCTGAATGTGCAAGCTACTAAGTGAAGCCTTGTTTTTGTTTGATTCTGTCACTGAACCATCAGGGACATCTCGCAAATCAGTTATAAGTTCCTGTTTAACTTTCTTCCACATACGCTTCAACTGGTACCTTGCCATAGGATTAAAAGACGTTCCTATTAGTATGAGAAACTACAGCCAGACAGAGCATCTTGAACAACAGATATTGAAAGTATTTTGACAGCAGACAGTGGAGGTTAGCATCATCATATATTCTAATGTCAGTCTCAAAAGTGCCTGTCCTCATGTAGTTAAAATACTACCATGCACAAAATGAGGGTTGTCAAAGTAATAATGTTCCGGGGGAGGGAAAAAAGCTTGTGAGAACTCCAGAAATAGGCCAGTGAAGCTTGGGCATGCTTAATGATCACAGAATGTTGATGGACTGTTAGTAGGGGGACAAAAATGGTGGAAAAATGAAGAATTCCACAGAGAAGAATACTGAAGAGGAATGTATCGGACTGAAATTTGTTTGGCTTGAATGATGGGTAAGCCCAGGCACTGTGATTTATTCAATAATCCATGGTTTAAAAGAATAGCATGATATAGGTACCCAGCCTGTGGCTTGAGTATCAGTATGGAAAATTGGCAAATGTCCACTTTTTTTAATTTCAGTTTTTTAAGAGTTAAACGATATCTCTGAAGAGGTAAAATCGGTGAATATTGAAATGAAATATGCTACAAATAAACTTCAATCAAGTCATTAAAGGTACAGTGGAAACAGAATGGTATAAGTAAGTAGACAAGACAAAATTACATCACAAACATGGAGATTTAAACAAGAACATGAAAAAAAGCCTCAGTCCAATTCAAAATCATTACTTTTCTGATATTCCACTGCTTCCCAATAATGGGGCCTCTAAATGAGCAATATATGGATAAAGCCCCAAATCTGGGGGGAAATTTCACTAGAAACAATTTTGCTAAAGATAGAGCACAAGATCTTTAACCAAAGGATAGCGAAGGCTTCCCCTTCTGTGATTTCCATGATCCAAATTAAGACAGCAGCTTTTCAACTATGAGAAGCTATTAAATAAATGTAACTATTATATTCTGGTTACCCATACTTAAAAAGAAATCTGAATACTTCAAATTTATATATTCCCTAAAGTGAATTTCTGCTACTTTTTGATGTCGGATTTTTTGAACTGACGAATGGGGCTAGAACAGCTGGAATCCATATAAACACTGAAAATAAAACCTTGCTAGCTGAGAGACTGGGAGTAGAAATTTAGCAACAGGGAGAGGAGTTAACTGGGAAAGACTAGCTCAGTTGATAAATGGAAATTGGATTTTCCTGCATTATTTATTTAATTTTGCCTATGATTCTCAATATGCAAAATGCATAAAGCTATCTAAGATTTGCCAGAGCCTAAAACCCAACAGCTGAAAGGAAAGTTGGCATTAGTAGAGAATGTGCTTAACAACTACTCTCCCTCCAGTTCTAACAAAGATAGGCAGAAAGCAAGACTCAAATAACACATTCATGCAGCAGCTGCACAATAGCTGCCAGGCACATAGATCAACTGCAAGCCTCTATTTGGAAGGTGAAATTCATTGAAAGCATTATCTAAATCACTGGATTTGGAATTATGCATGGCTGGTAATGCAAACACAATTTCAGGGAGGGGGATGTACATTATCACCCTTCCTCATAATGACCAAACGCAGCTGCAGTCTCCATCAGATTAGTTATTTATTCTAAGTCTTATGGGAGGGATATATCACATTATTCCCAAGAGAAAATGGCCTATACTGACCTGTTTAGTCAATGGAACATAAAATTTACATTATGCAGACCACACAGTTGTGTGATAGGTGGAAAGAGGACATCAATCAATGGCTCTGGACGACTGATAAACAGATAAATTCCCAATGCCTTGGTCCTGGGACTGCAGAATTTTTTTTACAAATTCAGGAACTTAGGATGTTCCTTGCAATGGAATGATATTCTCACAGGTTCCTAGGCTCCCATCACACGTGCACACAAAACACAGCCTTAAAAATATTTAAAGCAGGAGTAAGTGAAAGTGTGGTGGGATATGAGGTACAATGTAAAATCAAATTGAACCTGAAAGAATGAGAATGGAGTGGAGGACAGGCACAGGTCACCATGTTCATTCCCTAGCTATATGTTAGAACAAAGTGCATTTCTGTGTACCCTCCAGGGTCCCCCTAGCCCGTCAGAGTGCCTCCTGGCTTGAGGTGAGAAATTCTTCTGCTCTCTTGTGTGCTTCCAAAGCCTTTATGGTGTAGACATCCTGAGGAAGCTCTGATTTCCGACGGAGCAAAACCTTCTCCTTCTTTATATCTTTCAACATCTAAACACAAACACATAGCAAATAATTAGAGATAGTTTTTAGGATCTGCAAATTTCTCCCAAGAGCTAACTTGCTCTCTTCTCTTTGGTATTACATATAGTTTACTAAATCGTGGCCACGTTGGGTTTAATAAGGCCCATCTCGCAAGTCCATAGAATATCTATTTGCCCACTGTACCCAATCTCTGTTTTCAGGTGATTACATAGAGAGATGCCACTAAATCTATGATGCCACTAAATTCTACAACTCTTAAAATAAAAATCAATGTAGAAATTACTAAGCAAGCAGGACAGGACAGTCTGATTTTTCATATGATACTGGATTTAAAACCTCTCAACTTTGGCAACAGTTATCAGATGATGGGAAACTATGTTCTAGCAATTTTTGGAAGGCCACCAATTAAATCCCTGACTAAGATATTTAGCTATTTCATTTTCCTTTAAGGCACCAGCCTTCAATTAATAATAATCAGGCACAATGTCACACAAACAAGATAACAACAGAAGTACCACAGTCTGAAATTAAGTATTAACAAAGTGTGCAGCAAGCTAATAATTGAAGTAGGTAAGCTGAGTCAATGATTATAGATCAATACACACACACTACAATGATAATGAAGTTCAACATGAAATAAACAATCTAGACAACGCTCTAGTTTACGAATCAGCAACATGGAAACTAAGAAGCAAGCAGAAATACCAGTCAGAGGATCTTGATACAGTAATTTAAATACAGCCACATATTGTGTGGCTGTTTTAACTTATCTTTTACAAAATAGGACCACTGAAGCTCCAAAATATATGTTATAGGAAAGAAAGGGAACTCTGCCTCTGACTCATTATTAGAGATTGCTGTTTTTGAACTCTACTTCTGTTTACTTTCTGTGACAACAGAGAACTGTGGGCATATCTTAAGTTTATTTATCTCGCTGTTATCTATTTCATTGCATTTCACTGTATCTTATTTAATTGTATCTTACTGGGCTGATGTTCATGCTTTGATATGATCAATTGACTAATCAATAAAGTATACTATTTAATCTGTGAGCAAACAATTTTTTAAAACTATTTCCTGACAGGGAAGGTATGATACAGCTTTCAAATTTGGTATTACAAATTCAGATAGGAGAAAAATAGCTGACAGTATGTTAATGAGAGGCAAAAATTAAAAGGAAACAGAGGAAGTACAAAAAGTAGCAAAGGAATAAAAAGTTATACTCTCCAGTATGAAATATAGCCAAGTGTAATTATGACTAACTTGAAGTGTATCAACACTGGAGTTGTGTCACAGACCTACATAATTCAAGGAGCATCACCATGAGGAAGGAGAATTACTTTTGTTAAAATGTTAAGTATGTAACTTAACCATCCCAAATGCTATGAGATTTCCTTTATGCCTCCTCTTGAACTATTATTTTGTCCTTTCATGCAAAATGAAATTAACTTATAAAATAGTCAGTGTTTCAGTTACCCATAGGTACTTATTTAGTCCTAAGTGCATCCAAGTGATTGTTAGCTCATTTCATAGTTACTAGAATAATTATATATTTGTTTGCAAAAAGCCATGTAAAACAAAGAAACCAGTAAAAAGAGTGCAGGTAGAGGAATGATCTGAAAAGGTTTGGTGACTTAGTGTTTTGTTTTTGGAGCTCAGTAACTGTGGATTAGTTTATAAACCTGCAATAGTCACAAATACACCCAGTATGATGTTTTAAAAACCACTGTCCCTCTATTTTAAGCTGTGGTAGCCCACAAATTTCTTGCACACATTTCCTAGGCCATTTGAGAATTAAGGATTATTTTCCACCATTCTGCCTTTCCACAGAGAAATCATGTGCCAATCATTTATGACTAGCTTGCTTTTGAGCCAAGTAAGGGTGTGTCAAAATTTGCTTGCTTGCTTAAAAGAGAAACTAGTTACCAGGAACTACATGCTACAGAAAGATTCTGGGTCAACTGAGTTTACATAATTAAATCACCTGTACAGCCTCTGTTTCCATCGTTTTCTTCAATAGCTGTATGTCCTCTGTAGTGGGGGTCTCCGTCTCCATGCAATAAATTGGAGGCAAAGGTGGGGGTGCGCAATACATGGGGTACTGCAGGAACATAGCACACAGAAAAATGGGAATGCAAGCTCAGCAACTGAAGTACTAGAACATCAAATGTTTACACATATACACAGATCCAAAAAAGAAAAAAAGGATATAATGTGAATGTTTTCAACTACAATTCATGATCCCTTTTGTGAAATAGATTTGGGGATATAAAAGTTACTGAAAACTTTCATTCTTAATTCAGATATCCCCTTACACTAAAGGGGATTGATTCATTCCTTTTGTTGCACTGGTGAAAATCCCAATTAAACAAAATAATGAAAAGTGTCAAGACATAAGATCCAACCATAACAAAAAGCTAACAACGTAATTGTTGTTATGCAGCCATTACCTATTCAAAACTTGTATGTTATTCAATATTCAAAGTATGAATTTCTACAAGAATTAACACTGGGGGATGGATTATATTTCACATAAAGTGGTCAAATGATATAGGAGTAATACTATAATATTATCCTTGAAACAATTTTATATCTCTTAAAATTAAGTTGGATTATGAAAAATGTTTTTAAACAGGTCCATTTGAAATGTGGTACTCCATAGCTATATATAAGGTTTTCCTATAAAGATAGCTATTCTTGTCTTTCAAGTAATGGACAGAGAAGTGTCATCTATTGTGTTTCCCTGAAAATAAGACCTATGCTAAAAATAAACCCTAACTTGTTTTTTACACGTGCGCCTAATATAAGCCCTACCCCCAAAATAAGCCATGGGTAAAAATCAAGCGTGGGGGAGGGTGGAGCTGTCTCATGCGCCCCACCCCCGCTTATCTTAGGACCGCTGCAGCCAGGCCTCCCACACCCTGACACCTGTTGCGCCATTGCCTGAGTTCTTCTGTGGCTACTTGCTGCCACAGACCATGTGGCGCATCGCATCATGCCGTTGCTGCCACTCGCGGCAGGAGGCTGCATGGCACATCGCGCCAGGGCCACCGCTCGCGTGTGCCACGACACAACAAGCCACACAGCCTCCTGCCATGGGCAGCGGTGTGATTGGCGCGACGAGCCACAAGGCCTCCTGCTGCAAGGGGTGACAGCGGCGCGATGAGCCGTGTGGCCTCCTGCCACGAGCGACAGCAGCGCGATCAGAATGACAAGCCACACAGCCTCCTGGTGTGAGTGGCGGCAGCGGTGTGATGCGCCATGTGGCATGCGGCTGCAGAAGAACTCAGGCAGCGGCACGACAGGTGTCGGGGCCTGGGAGGTCTGTGTTGTGGTCCATCGGCTTCCAGCAGACCTAGCAGCAGAGTGAGACGAGGAGAAGCAGGGGGAGGGGGAGCCTGGGTCAACTTTGGAGCGTTTGGAAGGCTCTGATGAGGAAGCAGAATCAGAGGCAGATGCAGAGCCGGGGCCATCTGTCCGCACCCAGGAGGAGAGGGAGCTTTCTTCCGGGCCTGAGCTGAGTGAGGGAGAGGAACAGATGGGGCCCGTCCCAGATGCGCGTATGCATAGAGAGGAGAGGACAGCAATGGAAGGCAATAAGCCGGCTCTCAGGGAAAAGAAGACATAGATGCTAGCCGCCCCTCCCTTGTTGGGAAATAAATAGTAGGGGTTTGGGAGTGGCCTGTTGTCACAGACAACCGTTCATTTTCCAGGATACATCAATCAAATCAGATTCCTTTGCCAGAACCAGGTTTATCGGGATTACTTGCTCTGTATTTGAGGTGCAAACTGAGTCTCCCTGCTGGGAACTAATAGGTAGTGAATTTGCCTCAGCCAGTGTGAACAGGGACTGTTTCTGCTTGGCATAATCCTTGAAAGACTTTCTATCTGGAGTTCTCAAGTGAACAGAGACTGTTCTTGCCCTGTGTCAGAAGGGGAAAAGACGTTCCTTTGTGACTACTTCTTTTTGGTTTTGTCTACCCAATGTGAACAAAGATAGTTTCTGCCTTGTTTTAATAAAAGGAGTTTGTTTTACTTGCGAATGGTTTCTCATTACTTTTGAAGGCTGGGTTAGAACCTGGTGCCACTTTTGTAGGCAAAAAAAAATATAACACCGGGTCTTATTTTCGGGGAAATGTGGTATATATTGCCCCAGTTTGTGGGAGTCAAACTTGGAGAAGCAGTAACTTGCAAAACCAATTAAATTGAACTCCTTTTCAGGAACACGGCAAGCAATGATACCTGCTGTTTAGCAGTTTAGTATTCTGGGGAAGAGTAGTAACTCAGCGATTAATCACATGCTATATGTAAAAATTCAGGTTTTGTCCCTAGAAACTCCATCTAAGAAATCTTACAAACCCTGTTGTTAGCAGAAACAGTTGATGGACTACAAAAGAAGTTTCTGACATTTATTCCTTTGAAGTAGTTTCCCAAAGATACTTTTTCACGAAGCAACTGGACTTTCTTGTTTTTCTTTGAAGACATTTTGCTTCTCATCCGAGAAGCTTTTTAAGCTCTGACTGGCTGGTGGGGGAATGGAAGGATTTATACTCCTTGCAGGCCCCTGGTCATTGCATTCTTTTAGAGAGTCGTTGATGCAACTAGGAGATTTATCTGTGTCATCAGGGTCACCTGAATAGTGCAAATGGGTGTGGAGCCTTCTTGGAACTGCTGAAAGGATTGTGTTGTAGACTGAAGATACATGATGTCGTATCCATCCCCCTCTATTGAGAGAGGGCTGTTCAGTTTTGACATAGATGGCCCCTTTGACCCCTCTTTCAAACCAGCGGTCCTCTCTGTCCAAAATGTGGACTTTGCTGTCTTCCAAAAAGTAGCCTTTGTCTTTTGAATGCAGATGGACTGCTGAATCTTGTCCTGGCATATGTTGTGCCATGCGTTTATGAAGTGGTGGTTTTGTTTCTCCAATGTACTGATCTGCACATGTCTCACTGCATTGTACTGCATATACCATGTTGCTCAGTTTGTGTCTGGGTGTTTTATCCTTGGGGTGGACAAGCTTCTGCCTTAGTGTATTTGTGGGTTTGAAGTGTGCACCTATGTTGTGTTGGCTGAAGATTTTCCTGAGCTTTTCCGATATTCTTGCAATGTATGGAATGACTATGTTGCTTCGTTTATTGTCTTCTTGTTTGTCCGTTATGGAGGAGCTCCTACTGGGACTTTTTTTGGGGGCGGGGGGGATTTAATGAAGGCCCACTTGGGATAGCCACACATTCTGAGGGCTTCCTTGGTGTGTTTTAGTTCTTTTTCTTTCCCATCTTTGCTGGTAAGCAGGCCTTCAGCTCAGTGGTGTAGGATTTCTGATAACTCCCATTTTGTGTTCCAGTGGGTTGTGAGAATCAAAATGCAAATATTGATCTGTGTGTGGGGGTTTTCTGTAAACGTCAGTGTTAAGGTGAACCCATGGTGCAGCCTGTCACCTTAGGTGACAGAACCAACTTCAGCCCAGACCACATATGTGCCATGCTGGACCTCTGCCTGACCACTACCTATTTTAAATACAGTGAAGGTTTCTACAGACTAAACATGGCTGTGCCATGGGTTCACTTGTGTCCCCCATTGTGGCCAATCTACATGGAAGAGGTAGAAACCAAAGCCCTATATTCCTTCACAAGAATTCCACTCACTCACTGGTATAGGTATGTGGACAATACTTGGGTCAAGATCAAAACACAGGAAATGGAAGCATTCACTAAACATATCAACTCGGTGGACAGATACATCAAATTCAAATGAAGATGTTAAGGAAAATAGTCTAGCCTTCCTGGACTGTGCAGTATACATTAAGACAGAAGCCTTAACACTGACGTTTAAAGAAAACCCACACACACAGATCGATATTTACATTTTTATTGTCACCACCTACTGGAACACAAATACACTAAGCTTGTCCACCCCCAGGATAAAACACCCAGACAAAAAGTGAGCAACGTGGTATATGCAGTACAATGCAGTGAGCCATTTGCAGATTTGTACATTGCGGAAACAAAACAACCACTTCATAAACACATGGCACAACATAGGAGAACAAATCCATCAGGACAAGATTCAGCAGTCCATCTACATTTAAAAGACAAAGGCCACTCTTTCGAAGACAGCAAAGTCCACATTTTGGACAGAAGGGCCACTGGTTTGAAAGAGGGGTCAAAGAGACCATCTATGTCAAAATTGAACAGCCCTCTCTCAACAGAGGGGGAGGGGTACGACATCATCTATCTTCAGTCTACAACACAATCCTTTCAACAATTCCAAGAAGCCTCCACACCCATTTGCACTACTCAGGTGACCCTGACAACACAGATAAACCTCCAGGTGGCATCAATGACTCTCTAAAAGAATGCAAATTACCAGCTGCCTGCAAGGAGTATAAATCCTTCTATTTCCCAACTATTCAGTCAGAGCTGAAGAAGCTTCTTGGATGAGAAGCAAAACGTCTTCAAAGAAAAAACAAGGAAGTCCAGTTGCCTCGTGAAAAAACATCTTTGGGATAAATATGACCTGGATGACAGAATCTCCATAGACTTTGATGTAGTAACTTACCAAACTTATGAAACACTCATCTTGTGCCAGAATAAGTGAATAAACAGAGCTATGATGGGTACTTGGGTCGCCCAGAAAAACTAGACTAGTTTAGTTTGTTTTGGCAACTGCTTAGATGCATGATTATCAATTCCAAAATACCATCGGATAAAGCACACATGATCACTATTAACACCATTTGGTGCTTATACTTCTATTTTATACGTGGCAAACAAAAGCTGATAGTAACATTTATTGCACCACACACTAAAGGCACAGTCAGATTTAAACACAGGCTTTAGGTCAGCATTGCCCCTGAAAAGTTTTTCTATATGGTAAGAGTGTTTGGCAGTATTACCTAAAAATAGAGGAAAGTGAGGGTATTTCGAAACCTTTCATCTGATTATAATAATCATTACCTGAGGATTCTGCCGAGCTAACTCCTCAATCTTGTGCCACATCTCTTCTCTTTCCTTCAATCTGAACCGCCCTCTGAAGATGGAAAGAAATTTACTTTTTTGTATTAAAACTTCTAGTTTATCCTTTCTCTAGAGGTCAGACCATGTTACACCATTCTAAATACAAAGCCCGAAAGGCATTAGAATATCCCGTGCTACATTGATTCAATTTTAAATACCTCTTTCCCTCCCTCACTTATAAATAACTTAGAAAAATGTAAAATCCTTCCCACGTATGTCATAAAGTAACACCTTTTCTACTTTCACCCCAGGTTTCAGAGTGGCCACAAATTCATCCTCCCCCAAAAAAGCAGTTCACTCATTTCACCCAATCCTATTAACTCAATTCTTCAGCAGGTAAGAGACATTAACCCCCATCTCTCCTCATCTTTGGGTTACCCTCTTGGAGGAACTTCTTATCCCAGATTTTAAAAAAAACTCAACAGATCAAATGCTCATTTAGATATAGTAGTGTTATGGAACTGAGCAGGCCAAAGACCATGAAGCTACTAAATCCAGAAATTTAAATGGAAATTTATTTGGAAGTAAAAAATTAGCTTTAAAAACTTACACTACAATAAATATTAACTTCTAAACTGTTTTAAAGTGCTGATTGAACATTGTTATATTTCTTATTCCCAAGAAGCTTTCACAGATTTGCAGTTTATGCTTCTCAGTATAGGCAGAACTCAGAAGGGCTGCTTGCTTGCTACCTATTGATGACATTATAATACTGGTATACATTTCCAGTCTGCAAAGTGAAGCACCCATTCTTTCCCTATTCCTCTTACTTGAGTTGAGGAACTCTGCCCAAACATGCAGAATATGAAGCAGCAATGAAAACTGGCATACTTTATGTGTGTAAGATTTCCATGTGAGGAAAGCCACCATGGGATACAACCTAGGTGACTTGGAAAGCAGGTAATATTCAGATTGACTTCATACAATTTCCAGCTTGTTCTTATATGTAGATCATCAAGGTAATACTACAATATGATTTAAACTGACAAATTAGATTCATAGAATGTAGTTCAAAGTAATCTTTGAGATTATCTAGTTCAACCCCATCTCTTGTGAATATATCTGCTACCATACTATCTCCAACAAATGGCCATCAAGTTTTTGTTTAGTACT
Source organism: Azemiops feae (assembly GCA_023970755.1). Lineage (NCBI taxonomy): Eukaryota > Metazoa > Chordata > Lepidosauria > Squamata > Viperidae > Azemiops > Azemiops feae. The sequence goes on along the minus strand of JALGBA010000012.1, from coordinate 5,222,883 downwards.
TCCAATGAAGTCTACTGCCTCACAAGGCATCAATTTTACTGCTGAAGAGCTCTTACCATGAAGGAATTTTCCTGATGTTCAACCGACATCAAGAAATGTTATGACGCCCAGAGTCACCTTATAGAGGAGATGGGTGGAATAGAAATTAAATAAATAAATAACTGAAATCTGCTACCTTGTAACTTAAGATTATTCTTTCTTGACTTGACTTCTAGAATATATTAAAGAAGTCTACCCAACCTCTCCATAGTAGCTCTTCAGATATTGGATGACAGCTTGTTTTCTCACAATTTGTTTCCTTGCAGCCCCTTATCATCTTGGCTGTTTGCTCTTGCCACATTTCAATGTATCAATGTCCTTCCCTAAAATGTGGTATTCCCAACTAAACGAACTATTCTAAATGTGGCTTCTGACCAACAAAAAACAATTAGTTTTGAATCCTAACATTGTTCTCTATAAAGTATTTGCTGTCTTCTTAGCGTTGTGTTATCCACATATTTGATCCAAGTCATTTATAAAAACACTGAATCATATAAAGTCTAGAAAAAAGCCCTTCAGTTTGCTACTCAATGTTTCCTTCCAGTGTGCAGAGATCCAGAGGCCTCTCATTGAGTATGATTATTCAACCATTTTTGTATCCAACCAATATTTGTCCATATTTGGCTATTTTCTCTACTAGTATTCATGAGAGGCCCTGAAGCCAAAATACACTGTGTCCACTTCATTCTTATGGTCTACTAAATTAGTCACTCTATTTAAAAAAGGAGATCAGATTGGTTTGGCATTACTTGTTCTTGGTAAATCCGTAGTGGCAACAGCAAAACAATAACCTTTTTGCCAAATGCACACTATAAATTATTCTAGAATTTGCCAGGTAATAATGACAAACTAATTGGTTAATAGATATGTCCTCTTTGCCCTTCTCCAATCCACTGGCACTGTACTCATTCTATATGATGTCTCAAAGATCTCAAAAAGGACTTCCAAGATAACATCCACAAGCTCTTTAAGACTGTTATGCGGAATTAATCGGGCTCTGAAAACAAATTCATGTTAATCAGGTGCTCCCTAACTATCTCTACTTACCTTGGGTTCCACTCCCTTCTTGTGTCAACTGTTCTGCTTAGGTCCATTTGAACACAGTTCCCCTTTGAGAAAAAGACCAAAGCAAAGGAGGAATTGAGGAGCTCTGCCCTCTCCCCATAGTTTGTTACCATCCTGCTATCTTATCCAAGCAGCGGGCCCACCCTTTCCTTTTTCTACTGACATAGCCAAAAAAGTTATGTTGTTACTTGCAACTTGCAAATCAAAGTTCCTTTTAAGTTTTAGCCTTTCTGTAAACATTAGCAACTTGCTGATGTGCTTTCTTGGTCCTCTGCCAGTCTTGCAAGGTAGTCCAGACAGGAAGCACACCCAGATGAACTAATTCTACTTTATTGTAAGGTTACAGTAACAGAATCTTGCAAGTTAAATACGTTTCTCCCGTTGCCTTGACAGCTCAAGAAACTAGAAAGGGACTCTTCTGAAACTTTTATCATGCCCACATTCCTTCTGCATCTTATCCAACTGTCCCTCTGACTGTGGCTTTTCCCCTTCTCCCAAGGCCATTCTCACATATCTTCATTCTTTTTTATATATATAATATTTTATTGGTTTTCCAGTTTTACATTTGAGTATTTGGAAAGCAACGTGGTGATTGGGTTAGTCAAAAGTTCAATAACAAAATCTTTAGTACATATCTCAGGTTACATCATCAAATATTTCTTCTTTTGTTTCCCTTAACATTTGCTATATCATATTTAAGCTAGTAAGTTTCTAATTGTATCAAACTCAGTTAAAACTTCATTATCACATTTATCAATACATTTTTTTGCTTATACATATCCATATCCTGTTTTTAAGTTTTACCTAATTTTTAGTTTTTAATTACAGTACTCCAATTTAGCCTTTAATATCCAAAGTATTTAAGTTTCGGGTAACCCAAATTTCCTTTGTCTCACTACATAACAATTATAATGTCTAGAATGCACATATTACTTACTTAGATATATTCTAATTTTATTTCATAAACATTTTCTATTTCTCGCCCTAATACATCACTACCTTAATAATGGAGTGTCCTTTGTTTTCTCAAGTCCAACATCTATATTATCTGGACTAAACAATAGTTCAAACCTATTTCCTAATAGTTTTCATTTCCCATATAAATCTCAATTCTCAATATTAAACAGATTAATCCCTTATTTTTTACTATCTTCCAACTATTTTAAATCTAATAATCAAATTTCCCACTATCTCAAAATCTCCCTTTAGCCCAATAGTTAGCAGTTTAGGATCCTCTCTAGTACAGGGCTTTTCAACCGGTGGTACGCGTACCACTGGTGGTACGCGACCACCTGGCTGGTGGTACGCGGCATCGCCTTCCTCCCCCCCCGCGTCACCTTCCTCCCCCCCCGCTCCGTTCCTTCCCAGCTCACTTGTTTGTGGAATTCATGCTGCTTGGAGGCAGCCTGCAGGAACCCTACTGAGGGCGTGCGAAGAGCGCAGGCGCAGAGCAAGGCCCCGCCCTCCCCAGGGACTCCTGCAGCAACCAGATTGACTTCTTCTCGTGCAGGATCCCTGTCGCCCTTCTGCCCCTCTTCTTACTTCAGAAGCAAGCCTGAAGGGGACAGAGCTATCCACTCCCTCAGGTAGGGGTTTGAGACCGCTCGCATCGTGGCCCTGAGCACCAACCTCACAACCGCCCCCTCCTTCTTTCCCCCCTTCTCTCTCTCTCTGTTGCGGCCTCACTCTCTTCCATTTTCTTTTCCTCTTCCCCCCCCCCGTGAGCTTGCGATACCCCTCACGGCCCTCACGTTGCCTCCCAGGGCTCCAGACTTTCCCCCCCTCTCCTCTTACCAAGATGCCCGGCTTTACGGAGGGCAAAGCAAAGCTACAAGCAAGTTAACTGGGCAGGAGCTGGGATCAGCGTCCAGCTCACTTGCTTGCAGAAAGCGAGCAAACGAGATTGCCGGGAGCCAGTGTAAAAAGGCAGGCGTCTCCTGCCTGCTTTGCATGGGGCCAGGCTGGAGGGATGCAGGGCTGTAATTTGCCTGAAAGTGGCTGGAAGGGTTTGGCTGGGGGGGGGAGGAGGCGAGAGGACGGAGGCTCTGGCAGGTCTTGGGCTGGTGTTGCACTTTATGAGTCTGTGTGTGTTTGTGTGTGTTTGTGTGTGTACACACAACGCAGGAGGCTTGCAAGGGGTGAGTGTCTTCCTCCCCCTGGCTCCGCTTTTCCCCCCCCCACCCTTTCCTCAATTGACTCAGCAGGAGCAAAGGAATCCAGCCCTTTTTCTCTCTGCAGCCACCAGCACCAGTTCCTTTCTTGTTTTCTGCTTGCTTTCTACAAGCAAGTTAACTGGGCAGGAGCTGGGATCAGCGTCCAGCTCACTTGCTTGCAGAAAGCGAGCAAACGAGATTGCTGGGAGCCGGTGTAAAAAGGCAGGCGTCTCCTGCCTGCTTTGCATGGGGCCAGGCTGGAGGGATGCAGGGCTGTAATTTGCCTGAAAGTGGCTGGAAGGGTTTGGCTGGGGGGGGGGGAGGAGGCGAGAGGACGGAGGCTCTGGCAGGTCTTGGGCTGGTGTTGCGCTTTGTGGGTCTCTGTGTGTGTGTGTGTGTGTGTATACACATACACAACGCAGGGATCCTTGGGGGAAGAAGTGTACCTGGGACACTGGGACACTGTGACGGTCATAAGTATGAATCAGTTGCCAAGCATCCGAATGTAAATCACATGACCCTGGGGATGCTGCAACAGTCATAAGTGTGAAAAATGGTCATAAGTCACTTTTTTTAGTGTCATCGTAACTTTGAACAGTCACTAAGCGAATTGTTGTAAGTCGAGGACTACCTGTACTTTATGATTTTTTTCCTTTTTGCGGGGGGGTCAAGTTTTTGAAACCTTGCTGGGCGACTGGTGGTACTCGGATATTGCCTTATCCTAAAAGTGGTACAATGGGTGAAAAGGTTGAAAAGCCCTGCTCTAGTAGACCAAAAGACCCCCTTTTTTCAATCTAAATCTAGCTTTCTTTTTATGCCAACCAGGCTTCCATACCAATGCTTTTAACTCATCAGATAGATCTCCCTTCATTCTTGTACATGTTACTTGAATTAAAGGAGACCATCTAGTTGTCAGTTTTCTAATCATTTCTAATCATTAAGTTGTCGCCCTGGTGGCCCATCTCCCCATATTTGCTCTAACATAATTGTCTTCCATTCGATCTGGTCTTCTTCTTCCTCAAGTTTCTTCTGGTTTGTGTAGAAAGTCATGTCCAGTTTTATAGTTGTTATTTGATTGTCTAAATTTTCAGTAAGCTGTACTTGTTGATCTTTAAAGCCCTCGGTCTTGGTATTAATTTCTTCCGCTTCTGTTGTTTTTTGGATTGTAGGTTCTTTAGTTGGAATCAGGGTTTCGCTTTGTAGATTTTCCGTCTTGGTATTAATTTCTTCCGCTTCTGTTGTTTTTTGGATTGTAGGTTCTTTAGTTGAAATCAGGGTTTCGCTTTGTAGATTTAAGCTGGCACCTTGGTCTTTCAGTCTAGATTTGATTATCTCAGTGGCTTCAAGAATTTTTTCAAGTATAAGTTTATACATAGCCGAAATTTTTTGCTGCTTCTCCTCCTCCATTTCTGACATGGTTATAGCTGATCTTCTAGTGGAAGCTATTTGTTAAACAAGAGTCAGTAACCGTTCACCTCCACAGTTCCTAGAAACCAATTTCACTGCCCAGCTGCTATCTCAGCTTTTAATCTCTCTTAGATAATACCAAGGACAGATCTGAGCTATGAGCAAGTCTCTTTGTCAGGAATATTCACTTGCTGTACCAAGCTTCGCCACAAGATGTCCCCAATAGCATTTAAAGTCTTTTTCAAATCCCAGGCTAGATTTTTATCTAATTTAAGTTCTTTTTCGTCTTTTTTACAAGTAAATAAAATAGCAGGTTCCCATAAGAGTAGGAACTTTTGGGTCCCCAAATGTCAAGAAGATGCAAATCCAATTATTTAGTTGTTATTTTCAAAGCTTTATTTCCCCTAGGTAGTCGGACGCCGCCATTTTAGAGGGTGGGAGAAAAAAGTTCCCTTCCCTCTCTCTTCACAGGGGGAAGAAATTTCAAGATGCTTTTTACAGGAAAATACTTGGGGTACAGAGAAGGTAAGATCTCACCCAATTCCTCCGTGGTGCTTTCAAAGTGCTTGTTGGTCATTTTGGCCTCGGCTGGTAGCAGCTTAGTGATGGGCCATGTTGCTGGCCGATCTTTTCCCCGTCAGTTTGAAGAGCTGCCCCGGATCAAGCGGGAGGGCTGCCGCCCTTCCGCGATCACTCGGGGGTCCTCTTCACGCTCGTCGCCCCTCCAGGGTGACTTCCGACCCTTTTCAGGGTCCCCCGGCGGGAGAAAACCAGACGACAGAGAGAGAGATCGCCCCGCACATCCACCCACGCCACGATCGCAAACCGGAATCCACATATCTTCATTCTTATATCTATATTTTATTTCCTAAATCTGTCCCTCTTAACTTTTGGTTCAACCAAAATCTCCCTATACATCAACATGTTTTGTCTCAGTATAATAGCGTACAGCTATATTTTAGTATTTTCTTTTTGAGACATCCCAAACATTCCTTTTGCCTGCCTAATAATTCTCCAAAATTAATGAAACTGGCTGAAATTAAGATGGTTTGTTACTTCCTCCTGAGGGGAAGTAGAGGTCCCACTGCTTTCATCTCTTCAACCAGGTTTTGCTATTGGCTAGGTTCTGAACTAGGAGAGATCTATTTCTTCAACCTTCTGGAAAATGAAACTGTCAGCAAGACCACTGAGAAAATATTGGGATATCACAATTCTGCCCGAGTTGGTTTTTCAACTTATCTGAGCAGTTTCCTATTATTACCTCTTCCCTGAAAGCAGTAATATGGCTCATCTGGTTTGGTGATCTACTACAGCACATTCCAACAAACAGTGCTTCATTTTCTCTTCTTTCTCTTCTTTATCAGTACCCCGTGACTCGCCCCAATCATTTTTGGGGGATCTCTACATACGTGTGGACTTTTTTTTATATAATGCCACTTTTCGCCTTGTGTGGCTTATTTCTCCCAATCCACATATTCTGCTCGTAGCACTAGGTTTCAGTAATACCTAGTAAATATTTGTTTCCCTCTGTTAACATTTCTAGTTCTTTCTGTTGTTCCCCATTCACTCTGTGAATTTGTGTAGAGACTCTGGAAACCTTGGGTTATATTCTTAAACTTATTTTTTACTGTATTTATGCTCTCATTATTGGATGCCTTCACAATGAGGATACACCTCTGTTTCATTCCCAGTACTTGGTGTCAAAACTATTTCTGGGGTCCTCACAAAATTCAGTTTAAATTTTGATCAAGTTTATCTTACAAATATGTTCTTCCCAGCTCTGATGAAGCATAGCCCATCTCACAGCAGAAATCTATCCTATAATCAAAAAATCCCAACCATTCCTGTTGAAACCATCTGCAGATCCTGTTTCCAAAATTCTTCTTTCTTCCAGAGCCATTTCCTTTGATAGGAAGGAGTGAAGAAAACACCATCTGTGGCTCCAGCTCCTTCATTCTCCTGCTTGTTCACAGGATCTGGCTGTGTCATTTTTCCCACAGAAAGGATCTTGAAAGTCTTTCCATACTATGCCAAATATGAACCCCAGGAAGGTACTCATCTCTTGACAGACTACTGGACTACTGCTTTGGTCCCTCTCAGCAAGGAGTCACTAGTCCTCCTCCTCCTCTCCCTCCCCACTTCTTCAAGGCAGAGACAGGAATCCTTCCATTTGAAGGGCCTATAAAATCCTTTTCCTGTCTCTGTGGCTTGTGGTAGCTGCTCTTCATTCATGGTCCTGAAACTGCAACAACAGAGAGACTGTGGAATCTATTCTGAAATTCCAAAGGAAAAAAAAAATCTATATAAATTTGGTTTCCTTGAGTTACATTCACCCATCTCTCTATCCTCTTGCAAGCACTTCTTTTGTTTAATCCAATAATTTTTCATTTTTCCTGATAACCGAAGGGGTGGACAGGTTTACCTCTAGACTGTTCACTTCCTCTTATACGAAGCCAACCAGTGTGCATGCATGTGCAACAAATAAAGCACACTCCCTGCAGAATGGAATTATCTCCATCTCCCATATTCCTCAGCTGAACAAAAGGGGGGGAAATCTAGCTTTGTAGAATCCTCTGCACAATGATCTATAAAATGCCCACACACTGTCCCTAGTTGCTAGATTACTAGAGAAAACATGGAGGTTTTTTTTATGCTTTTCCCACCAAATTCCTATTTGCTTGATCAAATAAAGTTCACTCTCTGGAAACTCGCTTTTTTGTATGTTCCCTAAAGTTGCCTGAGCTAGTTTAAGTAATGACAAGAACAGAACAGAACAGAACAGAATTCTTTATTGGCCAAGTGTGCGTGTGTCCAATCACACATAATGAGCAATTATTAGTACCCTCCTTAGCTTTCCTGCTTCTTTCCTAAACTGAATTCCCACACCAAACTCCTTAATTTTGTTTGTTCTTAATTGCTCACTCAGATGGATTACAATCCTGTAGGTTATTCTCACTGCTTTCCATACCATCCATAAAGCCTTCTGTACTACCATAACAGGCTCAGCTGAAAAAGCAGGTTTTCTGTCTTTTCTGGAGAGATAGTCATAAAAGGCAATGCTGGGAAATGTCTGTTCTGTTTCTATGATCTTCTGCTTATGGCAGAGATACACAACTTTTTGTTTAATCAAAGGCTTTACTTGAACTTTGAAGGAGATGCTCTCTCCAGAACATAATACACAGAGGAAAAACTATAACTCAGTTTTATTTAATTTTCAGTTACCTTTAAAATGAAATTAAATATAGTAAATATGATTGGGCTCCAGCCATATCACTAATAATTTTCACTACATATCACATTATAAAATATTGATAACAATTTCTGTAGTTTTTAAAGACCTGCTTCTAGGTTTGTGTGTGTGTGTGTGTGCGTGCTCCGATTCATGGGGTGCTGCCTCTATTTTTCTTTTTTAAAAACATTTATATGCTATTTTTGCAACTGCAAAATTGCTACCAGATACCTATTCAAAGGTTTCAAGGGAATCAGGTATATGGAGTTTGTTTGAGGCTGAGAAGTAGAACATGCTGGAAACAATCCAAATAATTCAAGGCACTACCAGATAGGAAAACGTCAGTTATGCCTGTTCCTGGATCAGAAGGCCCTGCTTAAGTCACTCATGCTCTAGTCCAGTGGTGGCGAACCTATGGCACGGGTGCCAGAGGCGGCACTCTGAGCCCTCTCTCTGGGCACGCACACCGTCACCCCAGTCCCAGGTCTTCAGCTGGGTTTTATAAAACCTTTTTGCTTTAGGCCTCCGCCACCGTGTGCAAAAAAAAAAAAGATTCAATCAGTCAATTTCAACTTCTCGCGGGGAAAAAAAAGATCTTGCAAAGTTGGAATTGATTGATTGAACTTTTTTAGTCCCACCCAGGCTGCTGTTACTACCGCAGCCATGACCACCCAATGGGCCACGCCCAGCCAATGGGCCACACCCAGCCAATGGGCCACGCCCACCCGGCACTCAACGATGTATAAGTGGGTTTTGGGTTGCAGTTTGGGCACTCAGTCTCTTAAAGGTTCGCCATCACTGCTCTAGTCACCTCCAGATTGGACTACTCTACATGGAGCTGCCCTTGAAGAGTATCTGGAAGCTTCAGCTGGTACAGAATGCAGCTGCACAGGCAATTGTATGTGTTCCTAGAATAGCACATGTTGCTACTCTGCTATACAAGCTGCATTGGTTGCCAGTTGCTTCCAATTCAATGTTGGTTTTAACTTTTAAAGCCCTTCACAGCATGGGATGGAGCTATCTGAGGGACTGCCTCTCCCCAATTACTTCAGTCTGTCCTATTAGATCTCAAAGAGAAGGCATGCTGTGGATATCATTAGCTGGGAACCTCTTTTTGGTGGGTCCCAGAAAATTGTGCCCTTTCTGCCATGGCGCCCATCTTATGGAACATCCTTCCCCCTGAAATTAGACTGGCCCCATCACATTTGATATTCTGAAAGACCCTTAAGACCTGGTCATATGACCAGGCCTGGGGTTTCCACAGAACCAGAGACTTCTCTAGATGCTCCATTTTCATTCTCCCTTCAGCTCCATTTTGCATTTTTGTTTTCATGGTATTTATTATTATTTTTATATTTGAATTTGCTGTTTTTATATCTTCACTTTTTCATCTATTGTTGTGCACCACTCATAGTTGCCTCAGGCAAGACAGGCGACTATATAAATTGGGTAAATAAATCAATATTAACTATCTAAACAAAGATATGAAACCAAATGAAACCATTATTGTCCAATGGGCCCGAGGTTACAAATTTATGTCCTGCAAACAATGCTTTAGAAGTACAGATGATATTGCTAGAAAGTTATCTTTTACTGGCTTCAATCAGTAAGCCAACTGCAACTATATTTAGATAAGCTAAATCCACCTCCATTACTTATGCACTGCTTACCGGCAAACTAGGGCACTGTAATGCGGTTTACATGGGGTTGCATTTGAAGATAATTAACAAAGTTCAACTGGGGGAAAATGCAGCTGTTTAACTTTTGAAGGGGAGAAAGGGTATAGGAATGTTTCCAAGCCTACCTGAAATAGTGATTATTTTTTAAAAGCCCCAAATGATTTGGGATATTATTTGAAAATGGCTTTCATTCATATATAAATATCTTGAATGTTTCTTCCATCTACATATTTAATGTTGAAGCTATGTGTGAAGGTCTGTTATATATATATAACATATATATGTTATATATATATAACATAAAGGTAAAAAAGGATATATGCAGTATTATCTTCATTCTAGATGTCAAAAGGGTCTCTCTCTGTCTCTCTCTCTCTCCCTTCCTCCCTCTTTCCTCTTCCCCCCCCCTCTCTCTCCTCTCTCTTTCCTCTCCCTTTCCTCTCCCCTTTCTTTCTCTCCCTCTTTCTCTCCTCTCCCCCCCTTTCCTCTCCCCCCTTTCTTTCCTCTCCCCTTTCTCTCTTCCCCTCTCTCCCTCTCCCCCCGCTTTCCTCTTTCCTCTCCCCCCTCTTTCTCTCTCTTTCCTCTCCCCTCTTTCTTTCTCTCTCTCTCCTCTCCCTTTCCTCTCTCTTTCCTCTCCCCCTTCTCTCTCTCTCCTCTCCCTTTCCTCTCTTTCTCTCCTCTCCCTCTTTCCTCTCTTCCTCTTTCCTCTCTCTTTCTTTTTCTCTTTCCTCTCCCTCTTTCCTCTCCCCTCTTTCTCTCTCTCCTTTTTCTTTCCTCTTTCTCTCCCTCTCCCTCTCTCTCCCTCTCTCTGTCTCTTTCTCTCCCTCTCCCCCCCCTCTCTCCCTCTCTCCAATCTTCTGCTCACCTGGCAAGCTGGCTTCAAGCTGTTCTGCAACAGGCTAGCTCTCTCCTCCCATTCCTACTTCCTGCTTCCTGCAGAGACGCAGCAAAGGGAGGAGCCCCGCCCAGTAAGCTTGTCAGCTCGTCGAACAGGGTGAGGCCACTCTCTTTTTTATAGATACACAAACACACAGAGAGAGAGAGAGAGAGAGGGAGAGAGAGAGAGAGAGAGAGAAGGGAAGCGCAAGTGCCTCTCTCTGTCTCTCTCTCTCTCTGCAAATGGCAGAAGAGGCTGGGAGCCGCAGGAGAAGGCTCAAAGAGCCACATGCGGCTCCGGAGCCGCAGGTTGCCGACCTGTGGTCTAGTGGTTAAGGAACCAGGCTAGAAACCTGGTGAGAGCGTGAGTTCTAGTCCTGCTATAGGCATGAAAGTCAGCTGAGTGACGTTGGGCCAGTTGCTTTCTCTCAGCCCAATAACCTCACAGGGGTTTTGTTGTGGGGAAAATAGGAGGAGGAATGAGTGTTGGATATGTTTGCTGTCTTGAGTTATTTGTATAAATAATAAAGGCGAGATATAAACAAACAAACATTTTGGTAGTACAAATTTGAAATTGATTTAATGTATTAATATGGACATCATTCAACTGGAATTACAGCTAGTATAAGGGAGTACATCAATCTGGAGGTGGCTACCAGATTAAGATAAGTCCCCACACCTCCCCATATACATCTTGCTCCCTTTCTCCCTGTCTTTAAATTAGAAATTATTATTATGGTTTGTCACACAAGTCAGTCAGATGTGGATTTGGCATTTTTATCTACCTATCGATTTCTTCCCAAGGACCTCAGATAGGCAGATGTTGTTATTTGATGGTGCTAGAGGTATCGCCGCAAGGCATAAGCTGTTGTTTTAATGTGTCTAAGCTGCCCAGAATCACCTCTAGGCAAGATGGTGGAATAAAGTCTAATAAATAAACAAACATAAATAATATTATGCTGTTGTTTAACAATGTTTTGGGATATTTTTAGCTTTATAGTTAAGATCTACATTAAAAAAAACTGTATTTTTTTAAGTCTTTAGTAGCTTTTTTTATACTTCCAAACAACCCATGTTCACACAACTTTTTATAACTGATTAAATTTATCAGATATTTTAATTATTGGCTTCTTGATCTGTATTTTGTTCCATCCCATCTTTTCTCCTGTTCCATAAGAATAAGTGCCATGTCTTATTTGCAGAGTTTTAAGCAGACTACAGATTTTTCATTCTGGTTATTAACTTCTATTTCAAGGAGGAGAATCTCAGCACTCATAGATTAGTTACTATCAATCTACTTCTCAACAAAAACACTTACTTTTGCTTCTCTGCCTTGTACTGTTGTGTGCAATCATCAAATAGCTTTTGGTTCATCTCCATAAACAGCTTCAGCGCATTGTAGATCAACCCATGGATTGTCCTGCAGAAGACAGAAATTATGATCAATTATTTAAAATGTCTCCAACACACTTTGGCAAAGATTAAAAACACCCTCTGAGGAAAACAGGAAGTTCCACACTCTAAATTCCTAGCACATATGCTTACAAATTACTTCCAAAGCTAGTGTGCATGTATAAAGTCATATCCCATTAACCCAAGAAAAAATGCAGTTAGGCAAATAAGGCACAGGCAACATATTTGTTTCTCTTTGGGAATTTAACTTGCATATTTCCAATTACTGCCATTGATACTCTTCTCTTTTTCCTCCCATGATGAAAATGTAGGAGCCTAAACTAAATATAGCAATATTATCACCCTATCATCAATAATTCTTGACAGAAGGGCAAGCATCCCTAATTTAAAATTTCACTCCTCCCAAGCCACACTGAAATACCTACTTGTTCCAATGACTTTTGGAATTTTTGTAGAGTGCTGGAAACATGATAGGGAGGATTTTGGCTGCATTGTCACTGATCAAACTCATGATATACTCATTATTCCAATAATACAATGCCCTCTCTGCCACCTGTATAAATAATGAAAATAAGACTTAGTTAAAAATAGAAAAAAATAGGCATTCTTTAAATTCTTAATGTTGCACATCATAAAGTAGGCACCTGAATTTGACCTAATTTTTAAAAAACATGAACAGCTAGTAGATACTTATCAAAATTAACATTCAATCTATTTATGTGAGATTTTGTTAGCTTGGCTTATAACTGAAATTTCATTTTTTTAACAAATCAGAATAGGAAACTATGGTGAGTGGAAAACAGTTTTATTTCTCTGAAAAGAAATGCTTTTTTTAATACCAGTTAAGTATATAACAGTCATATGTTTTTTGTTATTTGCCAATGTCCTAGGAAAAACTGAAACTGTCTACTGTCCAAGTACATATACTAAAGCCTGCTGTCATCTCTCCTAGCTTTTAACTCACCTGGAAGTGTGGACTAGAGACACATTTGGCCAACTGTCTGAACAGAGATTCCATTACTTTTACAAATTCAGAAGGCTCAATGACATCCAATATTTCTTCCAGCTCATTCAGAAACATAACTTCCTTGGGGCTGTGTGTTTTCGGCCAAAATTTTAGCAACCCCATTATCACCTGAAAGAAAAAAGCAAGCAGATTAAATATATTATATACAACTAATTTTGTAGTCTAGAAGCCTTTAATTTTGAAGAAATCTTTACAACATTTTTACACATCTCATGATACATCATATATACAATATTTATAGAACATTTCTGTCTCCTGTATATCTCTTCTGTATATAACAGAATAGGATTTTTAACCACTGGAGAGATATCTGTGGACCCTAAGAATCTATTCACTCCTTCATGGTCAAAAAAAGCCCAGAAACTTTCTATCAACAATTACTAGTAGCTTTCATTTAATATAACAAAATAACAGAGTTGGAAGGGACCTTGGAGGTCTTCTAGTTCAATCCCCTGCTCAAGCACAAGGCCTATATCATTTCAGACAAGTGGTTGTCCAATCTTTTCTTTAAAACTTCCAGTGATGGAGCATCCACAACTTCTGTAGACAAGCTATTCCACTGATTAATTGTTCTTACTGTAAGGAAAATTTTCCTTATTTCTAGATTGGTTCTCTTCTTGATCAGTTTCCATCCATTGCTTCTTGTTCTGCCTTCAAATGCTTTGGAGAATAACTTGACCCCCTCTTCTTGTGGCAGCCCCTTACGATATTGGAACACTGCTACCATGTCACCCATAGTCCTTCTTTTCGTTAAACTAAACATACCCAATTCCTGCAATTGTTCTTCATATAATTTAACCTCCAGGCCCCTAATCATCTTTCTTGGTTTTCTCTGCATTCCTTCCAGAGTCTCAACATCTTTTTTATATCATGGTGATTAAAACTGGACGTAGTATTTCAAGAGTGGTCTTACCCAGGCATTATAAAGTGGTACTAACACTTCATGTAATTTATGCTAGGTTCTGATCATTTTCTGTGATACCTCCAAAATTCAATGTATATTATGGCTGGGAAATTGATTTCATAACTTTATTTAAATAATAAACTTAAACGTAATAGTATATTGTTAAAAAGTAATTAACTATCCACCTACGTAAATAGAGAATTATAGAATCATGGAATTGGTAAAGGCCATTTCAATTATAAAGCCCAATCTACTGCTCAAAAATCTAAATTAAAGCATCCTTGATGGTTATCTGTTTGAATACATCCAGGAACGCAGAATCTACCACCTTCACTTGTCTTCTTGTTTCTTTCTATCTCTCAGGTTAACCAAGCAAGTACTGGTAACTGGAGGGGAACTTACTTAAGGATTCCTATATGGAATCTATTTGTTCTCTCTGTTCATTCTCTGAAATCTGGTTGTTTTACAATCCTTCTACAGTCATTGCTTCTTCAGTAGTCATCCATAACACACAATCATCAATTTCAGAACACAATGCTTTTTTTTCATTCTCTCAGCTGAGCATACAACCCCTCAGGTTACACAACCTCTCTAGTTACTTTCTTGCCTTTTTCTCCTATTGAATTTTATTAGAAAACACTTGTTTGCTCTCTCTCTCCTGACTTATTTATATGAAAAATATAAATAATGGCCAAGTCTCATTCCTTTTTATTAGTTTAATTTTCAAAGTTTCCAGTTAGAGACAACAGTCCGAGAATAAAAAAAGATTACAATTTCTTTTACACTATGAATTTCAGCAACAGTATAGACAAACATATCAAGCTACTTAGGAATAGAATTTATCTCAGCATGAATCACCAATAGCTTACCCGATGACAAACAGAAGTCTAAAAGAACATTAAAAATAGATTTATCTAACCTACTGACAAAAATTTTCCAAGGTGTCTAAAGTAGAGCATTTCCCCAAACCCTTATTCTTCTTCAGAAATGGAATAAAATTGTGCATGAATTTGTTAGTCAAATATTAATTGATAATTTTGGAATTGATCATTTTGCCTGATCATCAAAGAACTAATTTAACTATGTACAAAATTTTTGCTTTTTCTGTCACATACACTTAGAATTTCTAAAAAGCAACATATTAAAAACAGTGACATCAAATGATTAAAGATTAGCAAAAAAAAAAACAACCACCCTAACAAAACAGCAAGTGTAGAGCCCTTAAGCCAAACAATATAGGAAAGATTATACATCAAATACTTATTTCAAAGAAATTGTTTTAATAAAACTTTCAAAAATTTGAAAAACAGACAAATGTCTCAAGAAGTGGCTTCAAGAAGCAAAGCTTTATAGTAGAAAAGGCCTGTACATGTATCAATCAGTTTTGCAGAGATGAGACATGAAGCAAGATACCCCTAAATAGATGACAATAGTTTGACCAAGTTAAGAAATAACAAAGGAGATCTTCAATAACCTTTGACCTAAACTGTTTAGGCTTAAAAATCTCCACCAGCAATTTGAGTTGGGCTTAGAATGGAACTGAGAGACAATAAAGGTAGATAGGATCTTCATGCCTGTTTCCAAAGTGTTCCATTCTATTATTCATTAATGGAAAATTTAAAAAAATTAACATTAATTTATATATATTGTTCTGAATTGTATTCTCCTGAATATCCATGAAAATCTACAAAGTATAATATTACAACCATCTCAGTCTCACAAAGAAAAGCTTACCGGTTCAGTCAGACTGCTGTCTTTTTCCAAGAACTGCACAACACAATATGCCAACTGCAGAAAGAACACAGTATTCAAGTATTATGAAAATGACTGGCCAGGGACAACTTATAAGTATTGGGATATAAATATATGTTATTTATAATTTTTTGAGGTAAAACTGCAAATTAAATCTGTTCCTAGCAATCCTATGTCTCCTAGCCCACTAAGGCTGCAATTCTATATACATTTATCTGGATCTCATTTCTGCATAAAACCTATCCAGCAGAAGAAAGAAGTAGGTGCAATGGGAAATAACAGCAAAGCAGATTTCTCTATTTTTACTTCTGCTCCTTCCTCCAACCACTTGGATTGCAGCCTGTTTGGCCTCAAGGTAGAAGCCTGATTGCTTACCAGTTCTGAAACAGTTGAGAATTCTCTGGGTTAGTTATCCAGCCACTGACTGTTTTTCAGAAGGCCTGCATTTATAGCCAGATGGATAAGCAATTGGAGACGGTTTTGTACTAAGAATAATTTTGGCATTTAATCAGGGAACTAATTAAACGTTTGGCTAACGAGGTGGACAATGTTCATAAGGATGATGTGGTGGGTGGGTGGGTTTGGAGGAGAAAAAGGACACAGTACTTTAGGAACATACATATTGCAGCTTACTAAAAAAGTTTGATTAGACAGGGTCAATTAGACTGACAACTTAACAAATCTTCTTGGATTCCATAGGGAACTTGGGGTTTTGCCAAGGCTTTAGGACGGTCACAGTCCTGAATAGGCTGGTAACAGAGGCCTTGGATTGCATTATTGCAGTCTCTCTAAACTGATCCTATAATGCCCTTATTTTTCTGAGAAGCTCCAAACAGTCAAAAAGATGCCTGGAGTTCCACTGGAGGAAGACAAGGAATAAATATGATCAAGAGCCTATATTCAGGATTATATTATGACAATAAGGCCAACAAAACATCATTATTTCTTTGCCCTTCTTGCATTTGCCCAATTCAAGGCAACTCAATCTTTGCCAGCGAAGGCCGGATCGCAGGAAAAGGCCACATTGAAAAATATTCTACTATCTGATGGATACAGTCACTGAGATCTACTCAGAGTTTGATTCTGATTGGGTAAGACCAGTTTGAGATATGGTGCCTGAGTTTGAGACCAACTTCTAATGAAGTGGACAGAGTCCTGCAAACTGTGAGCTCAGCTACCTGTTTATTAGATCTGTATCTTTTTCCTGGATTGTTAACCTGTTTGGGAAATGCCATGTGGTTTTTAGTTCCATATGATGGTGTCAATCTTTTTGAGGGAAGAGACTGGTTCCTGCAGCCTTAAAAGTGATGGTGGTATGCTCAAGGCATTGTCTTTGGACTCAACAATCCTGGACAAAATCCCATTGGTCCAGAGATATTTAATTGTACATTCCAGGCCACCCAGGTGATGCTGTTGATGCCCTATTCCACTCTTTAGATGCTATGCAGGTCTGGATGTAGAAGTACAAACTCAAGCTTAATCCTAACATGACCAAATGATTATGGATATTTGACCATCTGTAGTTTCCAGTCCCTGGTCTGGGAAACTTTCTATCTCTAGTCTTGGAGGGGGTAGCAATTACCCATTTAAGACTGGGGAACAATCTGGGAGTCTTCTTGGGCTCAGAGCTTCTGCTTGAAGAATAAATAACAACCCTGACCTAAAGAGGGTTGACAAAATCATATAGTGTCACCAATTGCATTCATTGTTGGCTCACAAGGCCCTCCAAAGGGTCATTCATGCCCTAGTCATGAATGGATTATTGCAATACACTCTAGGTTGGGCTGCCCTTCACTTGCAAGCTACAGATGGTTTAAATCAGGGGTGTCAAACTGGCGACCCACAGGCCGGATGCGTCACACACAGGCCACGCCCACCCAGCTCCGCAAAGGCAAAAAACGCTGCGATGTGTCACGATATGTCACGTGACGTGAACGAGTTTGACACCCGTGGTCTAAATTGTGGCAGCAAGGGCAGTATAGGATGTCACTGCTCCTGAAGCTGCACTGATTACCATTTGGTTTTAGCTGTAAAAGCCCTTCATAGCATAGGGCCTGGTCATTTAAACAATTACGTTATCCCCAAGAGTTTCCACCTGTTCTGTAAGATCAGCTAGAGTGGGCTTCCTCCAGGTCCCTTTCATTAAACAATGTCATTTAGTAGGACTCTTGAAATGTGCATTACAGCATCTGCTTGCTAGAACAGCACCCCCCCTCCAGAGATCCATATTACTCCCATTCCGATAATATTCAGGAATTTCCTGAAAACCAGGTTATTCTCCCAGGCCCTGAAGTGGATGAATGTTGACCTCTTATAGAATGTTTTATCTGTAATGTTTCCCCCCAGACGTCTATGATCTATGTTCTCTTATTACTGTTTTTTGTTGTAAAGTTGCCCAGAGTCTTGTGGAATTGCGCAGCCTCTAAATTGTTAAATTAAACTATACTGTCACAGTCTTCTCAGCAATAAGGTTCTGGATGTGGTTCCAGCCATAAAGAATCTGGTCTTGCTTCTCTGTTAAGCCAGGGTAATCCAAAATAAGACAGAGATCATACAATAAGAACTTGGCTGGGGAAGAATTGTTGAAGTTCTCATCATTCAACAAATAAAAATTAGAGAGATTTTTAAAAAAAATTATCTCCTATGATTGGCTTTGTATTAATTATTTATTGACATTGACTGTTAAACATCTGTTAACCTAATACTTTTGGATCTATTAATCATATACATTGTTTGTATACAATGTGTATGATTAATAGATCCCAGATCTGATGTAGATCAGTCTCAACCATTGCCAATAAAAAGTTGTCTCGGAATGTTTGAGGATCCTTAGAGCAGCCAAGAAGTAACTAATATTAAAAATTCAAAGAAAATCTCTGCCTTCCACCTTCAGGGGAGATATTACTGGATCATGGTCATTCTTTTAGATAGTTCTTGTGTTTATTAAAGATTAGGTCTGGACCCAAAGTACAGACATTGACTTACATCTCTAAAAAAAAAGTAAAATAAATCCATGAAGGGTAAGGATAAAAAATAGCTACGAGTTATCAAGATTATATGGCATCTTTAGAATGAATGCATATATTTTTCTAATGGCAAGCAAGATAGCATTTAGATAGGCCTTTAATCTAATCCAACAGGTCTCATCTTACAGTTCTAATGTAATCACATCAACTGAAATAACATTAGGAGTTGACAAGCCAACTGGAGAACCTGAGGAAGTGTACTGGAAAAACAAAAGCAGATGTTCTGGACAAAGTTCAAACTGCTACTTTACAGAAAGCCCAAAAAGTTTAGAAACAATGCTTCTAAAATTTAAAGACAGGCAAACAGGACCAAATCTACCTGTCATTTTGGAGCACTTACAGAATGTACTGCATATTATCAGAATGAATGTCTTACCTGAGGGTGATAGACACTCAAAGATTTCACTTTGTGTAATGGTAACAAGACCCGGATGAGGAACATTTTGTGCTCTTCTTTCAAGGGCAAAGCAAATCCATTGATTATACTGAGAAAGGAAAGAATCATGAATATCAAGGACTTGTGTACAACTGTGTATATGTATCTATAAACAACTGTTCCCAACTCCCACCATGCTGTTGCCTCATCATTAGGATATCCTATAGAAAATATATACACAATTCTCCAAGAATTCCGGGCATTATTCATGGGGTGCAGGAGGAAGAGACTCTTGCAGCATGAAAAATGGAAAAGTCACTTAACTGCCTGGCAGTAATCATAAAATTACAAAAAAAGTACTGATAAAAAATAGAGTAACATAGAACTATCTTACCTCCCTAAAATCTCTAGCAATTCTGCAATCCCATTGTGATGTTCTGTCTCATAAATAAACCTGGAATATAGAGGAGGCACGTGTTAGGCTACTAAGAAGCAGGTTTCAGGGAGATACTGTAGATGATATGATTCTCATTTTCTAGTGCAGAAAACCCAAATTACATAAATACATGTGCATACATCTGCTGACTTCCTTATGTTTCCAATGCAGGGATATATAAGGACATGTTTATGTTTAGACAAGGAATTAAGACTAGAAGACCCAGAGACAGGATGTTAGAAGGGGCAAAAGGAACCAGGTGGAGTGATGGAAAATGCACTGAACTTTGAAAAGCTGAACTCTTAACTAATAAGAATCTAGCTCCGCTCCTCACTCTTCTGTCAAGTTCTGCCCAACTATTTGAAGATTTTTATTTGAAGCTGTGATTTAGAGATTTTTCTAAGAAGATGCTTCATACAGTAAGTGAAGTAAGTGACACTTTTTTCACTTATCTGCTCTTACAGGAATATAGGTGAACAACTTTAGGGTCGTATCATATGGTCCCATAAGATGGTTCAAGAGCTCCCTTACTCCTATAACTGAAAGTTGATGATTGAAAGTCGGTAGAATCTCACATAAGGATGACAAGCTATCTTTTGAACAGAAATGCAGTATATAAATAGACAATAAAAGCAAATGTTACCTCAAGATGAAAGACTTATTTGGTATATGATTCTGTATCCAATTTAAAATTACACTGTCCCAACCAATTCCCACAAACTAGACTACATCATTCCTGGCTGGTGTCAGTAGTTTTTTTTTTTTTTTAAATTATATTGCCACATTTCTCTAGGCATAAGTAACTTGTTCCTTCATCCCCCGATACAGCCAGAATAACCAATGGCACAGGGCTACGGGAATTTCAGTTTGCTTATCCCTACCAAAGGTCAGCTTATTCAACAGGTTTTTACTTTCTCATTTAATTTATAGAGCTAATTAACAAGGATCCCAAATAAATTCAACTCACCCCCTCATTCTAGATAGATGTTTAATCTACTTAGTAAGTAAATGATTACCTATTATTACTACTTACCTATAAAATATGTTGTTTATTTGCCTCCTTATATATGCACGAAGGCCCAAAAACTTCCCATAAATCCTATGCAAAATTGTCTTCAGAAAGTCTCGTTCTCTGGGATCTTCACTATCAAATAAGTCCAGCAGCTGCAAAAGGAGGATTGAATAAAATCCATTATCCCAACCTACTCCAGATTACTCATCTTGTGCTGGGTTAACAATCCGAAGATAAACACAGTTGAAAGGTGTCAACGTAAGGAGGCAGCAACATCTTTAGCCCCATGAAGATTCGTAAACTATCCAGAAAACAAGCTGTGAAGCTTTTCAAAAGACTCCAATAGTACACACACTGCAACTCTTATGAAGTAACTTTATTTAAAACTCTGATGGATCACAAATCAAGAAATACATCAACAAGTATCTTGTATCTCTAGCTTCCTTTGCCCTTTTCTTATGACAAGGTAATCATCTATTTTTTATTATTTATTTATTATTAGATTTCTTTGCCACCCATCTCATTGAGATGACTCTAAGTGGCTTACAGTCATACAATTAAAAAAACATATAAAACAGGAAAATGTTAAAACAATAAAGAAGAACCCTACAGACCAAAATTCAGATATTTTCATTCACAAACAGCTTAAACAATTAAGAAAAGTTTTTTATGTAACTACATTTTTATATAATTTCACTATTGTATTCTCACAGGCAATCTGCATTCACTTGTCCTCTGGAAAGACAAATGAATTTATAATTATATTTTCACACATTTTTTAAATAAATACACATATTTTGTTGGTAATTATTTCATTAATTTAAACCATTTTTTCCAGTTTTGGTAAAATTTAAAATACATTGAATCATGTTATGCTGGGAGAGAGTTAATTTAACAAGAAAAATTATACACCTTTAACGTTTTATTGGTTTTATTGTAATTTCTTTGTCATAAACAACCTAGACTCATTAAAAATCAGGCAGCATACAAGTTTAATTAAATAATAATGATACACCAATTATAATTAGAAAATCAAGCAACAATATCTGCCTATCCCAGGTTCTTGGGAAGGACTTAATAGGTGGATAAAAATGAGAAATCCAGTCTAAATATCTAGCTGATTGTGCAACAACAAAAATAATTAGGAAACAATACATATCACTATCAAGGTAAATTACTTGTAAAACAAAGAACAAAAGAAAATAATCATGGAGGACCTATATTTTTTTATATCAATTATTGCTAAACTGAAAAATAAGCAACTCAGCAGTATAATCCAAAAATTATCTGCTATAGGATCTGTAGCTACAAAATTTCTGCTATAGGATTCCCAAGAGAGTTTCTGCCTGCTTCTCTGCACTGTCCTCACCACTTCTATTTCAACTGAGGTGAAGAATAAATTGGAATTAAAAGGAAGGAGGAAGAAGGAAATGATGATTACTTACTGACAATACAAACTTCTGGTCAATATATTTCTTGGCTATGTTTGGTTGAAAGTCTGGAGACTCTAAGAACCTCAGAAAGAATTCATATACCAGCTAAAAAGGAATGAGACACAAAAAGGATTTTTACAATATCGTTATAGAAAAAGATAAGTCTTTTTCATGTCAAGTATGACTTGTGAGTTTGATTCATGTGTACTTCACAGAGGCATTTGTTTTGTTTTCTTGAAGAGATTTGCTATTTTCTAGGATATTTTCTCAACTTTCCAGACTAGCCTTAAAGCCTTGAGATTTCCTGGTGGTCTCCCATCTAAGTATTAACCATCTGTCCATCCTTGCTTTTTAAATCAGATTAAGGCAGCTTGGGGATTTGCTGCTTGACATCAATTTTTCAGTTAGCAAATGAGATACCAAAATCAAAGTTCAGGTACTAGGACCCACCCAAGAGTATCTGTCAGAATTTTGGATTCAGTATAAAAGTCGTATTCTACTTCATATCAATGGGTATTCATTGTCTCTAGTAGAAGCCCTGAGAGTTGTGTTTCTATAGTACAAAGATAATTGAATTTGAAAATGGAAAACCTTCCCTGAACAAATGCCTAAGTGGTGTGTGCCTAAGAAGGTCTCTTGATTTAGGCTGAAGATGTAAGTATACAACATTAATCCGTCACGATTCTCCTTTTGGAACAGATTTACACTTTCCAGACTGAATTACACCCTAGAAAAACTTTATCGTTTTAGAAGAAAAAAACTATGTACAGCTTGACCAGTTTTTGTGACAATCACAATTCTACCTCCCTAAATAGCCAAAAGTACAGAACAAAAGTACTGAGTGACTAGTTCTTATGACAATGATTAAAGTATTTCCTCCACTCCCCCAAGCAGGTCTGAGGAATTTTTGGGTGGGGAGGGAACTGCAGTGGGTTGGGTGATTTAGTAAAAATTAGTAAAGCTGAATCACATCCATGGGCAGGGCATCCCCTTTTTCCCCTGAGTTTGTCTGAGTAAATTCAGTTGATTTAGTATTAAGTACTAAAAATGATGCCACCAATTTCCAGCAATTATTATTAGAATGTATCTTCATGAGCCATAAAAAAAGGCAGGAACATCCTTACAATCTGTATTATAACTTGCAATTTCTTTAGCATCTTTATAATTTGTGATCCTGGCTGGGGAGCTAAGATTTATCTGTATTTTTCCTCTCATACATTGTATAATATCTGTTTAATTTTTAGTTGCATTTTTATACAGTGTTTTATAAAGGTCTGGTTCTCTTTAACAAATATAATGAAGGATTTTTATTCTTTCTGTAAGATATACTGCTAATAAAATATGTTTGCTGCTGTTAAAATTAAGCAAATACACTTTTTTAATTCTGTATGTTCCCCAGAGTGCCTTGATTTGGCAGCTTTATAAATCCAACAAATAATATTGATTGTGACATGGTCTATCCTCCATATTGATTGTGACATGGTCTATCCTCTCCTTTTAGAACTAAATTGATGCTACACCGCAGCTGATGGAATAAAATTGCATAGTTTCTTATCTAAGCTAGTTCTCAACTGATCCAAGAAGCAGATAGGTCTAAAGTAGGGTGAATAACTTTTTGTAAGCTAACAGCTGATCTCAAATAAATGGACATAAACTTATTGAAAAAGTTGGCCGTTCCTGGGCAAAAAGGCCAAAGCACTTGGGTAGAAGACCAGCAATATGATGCAATCTTCAGATTGACTATTGTGGTTTAAATTCATATGAGCTAGCAACTTTTCTAAACATCAAATTTCTAGCTCAAGTTGTTGCTTATACATTTCCATTAGGAGAAAAAAAGGGACAGTAACATAGCAAAAAACTACTTTAATACCTGGAGATGAGGCCAAGCAGCTTCTAGCGTAGGTTCATCTTCTTCAGGATCAAATTCTGCTCCTGTAGGATTAGATGATGGTGGAAGTGTCCGGAAAAGATTCACTGAAAACTGAGAAATGTGACAATAAAATTGAGATGTTTTTGCAGATTGACTCAATGACTCAGTGCAATCCCTTATTAGGAAATTGCTAACCAAATATTAATTTTCTCCAGAGGCACACACTCTCCCCAGTTCCAGGAAGGAGAAAGCTTGATTAAAAATACAAAAACTTCTAAGTCTGTAATGAGAAATATTCTTCTGTGTTCCATGATTTACTGCTATTTATTTTTAAGCGTTACTGTGTACCCATCTCTCATGCTACTAAGGCACATCAAGCCATTTGGAGTTGCCTGCTATCCAAGTTGTTTCTCCCTGGCATTTTGCAGTTTTTCAACATTGCTAAGTTTGACCATCGGAAGTAGTGACACCATCTGAGTAAGAATAGAAATTTAAAAAATCCAGTCAAGTGAACAGAAGTAGCAGCCATTACTGTCTAAAACAGGGTTTCTCATCCGTGGCAACTTGAAGGTGTTTGGACTTCAACTCCCAGAATTCTCCAGCCAATATAGCTGGCCAGGGAATTCTGGGAGTTGAAGTCCACACATCTTCAAGTTGCCAAGTTGAGAGACATTGGTCTAAAAGACAACCCTTCAGTGAGGTTTAAACTGAAGAGGCTAAAATTATTTACTGCATTGATTTCCTAAAATCTGTGCCACTACCGATACAATAAATTGTCCATTTTTCTGCCCAATACGATGATTTCTCACTGACATATAGCAGAATACAGATAGTTCTCAACTTATGATCACTATCGGGAGCAGAATTTCCGTTGCTAAGCAAGGCAGTTAAGTGAGTGACATCTGATTTTATGATCTTTTATGACATGATTATTAAATAAATCATTGCAATTGTTAATTGAATCAGGCAGTCCTTAAGCAAATCTGGCTTTCCCCATTGACTTTGCTGGTCCGAAGCAGGCTGAGAAGGTTGCAAATGGTGATCACGACCCTGGGATGTTGCAACCGTAATAAGTACATACCAATTGCCAAGCACTCAAATGTTGATCAGGTGACTGTGGAAATGTGACAGTTGGAAGTGAGAGGACTGGTTGTAAGTCACTTTTTTCAGCGCTGTTGTCATTTCAAATGGACGCTAAGCAAATGACTGTAATTTGAGGACCATCTGTATGACGCTCTATGCCAAACAGAGAATTTTCTAATGCTCAGAATTTCTTATTTCAGAAGTATCTGACAACTATTATAAGAAACAACATCAAAGAAGCACTATAACTTCATTCAACCAAACATGGCTGCAATACCATTTCATATCTCCCTGCCCAGACAGAAGTCAGAAGTGGAAAGGGGGATTATTTTCTTTTCACACTTCAAAAAGCCAGATAAAAAGAGCTAAAGTGAACCACCAGAACATAAGTTTTTGGACTTCATAGAATTAAAACAGGAGAGGGCCATTATGCCATCAATATCTTCCCTTTTACCATAGAAATCCAAATTAAAGCATCCCAACAAAAGTTCTGCTTAGCTTGTTTGAACACATCAAAAAAAGGGCAGTTCACTACTTCTCGTGCTGAATTGGTATTATTGTTAAGAATTTCTTATTTTTCAACTGATAACCACCTTCCTGTAATTCAAGATCTTGTCCTGTGGTTTGGGATGACAGAGAACAGATTTGGCCTCTTTCTGGGTAAGATTCCTTCAAGAACTTGGCAAGTATTTTTAGATTCCCAAGTTATTATTACATGCTATTATATTTGTTCTCAAAACTAAGCTATCCAGTTCCCTTAACTTGTTCTTATAAGTCTTAGTTTTTGGTGCCTTATCAACTTTTATTGCATCTGTTTATCTGTTTAGGTGCCTTAAATCAGAAAGCACAGTGGTATCCTCAAGTTGAAAAAAAGTTGCCCATCCCTCTTTTAAGCTGCTTTACTAGGAGTAGCAGCCAGAAGTAGATCAATATGTACCATGATAACTGCTTCAGGATAAATAGCTTCTGTGACAACATCCCGATTATGAGTAATATATTCCACCATTTCATTGAGTCCTGCTCGTTTGACTTCTTTGAATTTCAAGTCACTGAGTGGATCAGAAACAAAGTCAAAGAGGACACAGCACTGTCGTAACTTCTGTATGAAGAGGTCTTCCCGTTCATGAGGAGGAGCATCTGAGGGAGAAGATAAAAGGCAAAAATATTTCCTTTCTGCTCTATGTATGTTGATGTTCCAATATCCAAATAGACCACACAGCAGCTTTTTTTCTCCTTCCTTGTACCATTATAAGGTCTCTTCTGCTTTCCATAGGCTCACTGACAATGCTGTTGTGATAGATAAGATATTCATATTGCTCTTCAGTTATCAACCATGTGGGAATTTAAGTTTTCTCTCCTACACCCAGCCCCTCTCTTATTTAACAGAGAAATAAATAGTCTTGAAAAAATAGGCTAATCAGCCATGAAATATAAGCTAATAGTAGCAAGAGCAAATAAAACAATTGTAATGCTTCAAATAATAAATGTATCACTTATCTGTGCTATTTCTCATCAAAAGAACTGTTCTCTTAAGTCAGTTCAATTGTCCATCTGTCTAATCAACAACTGTTTTCAATAGCTCTCTTTCAATTCATTTCCCTATCCTCCATGAATTTCCTTCAGAACCACACCTTAAATCTTCCATGTTTCCTTCAGAACCACACCTTAAATCTTAGTAAATAATTAAAGCAGTACTATTTGTGATTTCTTTCACAATCATCAGGTAACACTGACATGGACTCAGTATTCTGGTTGTGAAGATGATCTTTCAGATAAACCAAATGAGCTCATGGCAAGGAAATTATACTTGCAGAAGACACAGAGCTCACACAAAATACTAAGCAATCTTTATGAAATTCCTGTGAGCTATGTGGTCTACCTCTTAGAAGTATTTAGTCACTTTTATACAACTAGGCATTACAGTCCTGTTTGGGAATATGATGCCCTACAAATACAAAACCCATATGACATCCCAGGCATGAGACATCTCCATCCAAGGTCCTAGTATCTTCTGCATAGAGATTTCCAGGGACTTCCCAAGACAAAATGCCTCTGACATCCAAATCTTTCACACACTTTACTACTTTATTTCTCAGCAAATATATGGAAGCAACTTGTGCTGAGTATGGAATTTGGCTAATCCATAATATAGTCTATTTATGACCATCCTTTTCCCTAGGAGCTTGAAGTGATCCATATAGGAAATTCCCCTCATTTTATCCTCATAACTTTGTGAAAACAATGGACTAAGAATGTTTGCCCCAAATCATGCAATGAGCTGCATTATTAAGTGGGGATTTAAACCTTAAATCTTATCTTAACAACTACATAACATCAGCTTTGTGACTTTGATTGTCTCATCCATGCTCTCCTTGTAAATTCCTTAACCTCATGAGAGAATAACTACAATTATTTATATCTTCTAAATGACAGATCCCTGGAAAATTTAATGCAATGTGATATCTTGCCAGACTTAAGAGGTATTTCCCTTTCTGTACTGCAACCACTCAAATTAGCATGGCTGTTAAAGCCGTTTCTCTCTCTGCTGAAATCTTCCTAACAACCCATTGCCATTGCCCAAAAAAACTGTTCTCACCTTTAAGGGCAGGAAGCTTCTGAAGCTCCCGGTTTTTGCTTAAGTTGAAACGAGAGGAACTTTGCCGTCGTTCTTTCTTTACAATCTGGGGTCCCCCTGAGTACTTGATCTTATTCAGCTGGGTTGGTGGAGGGGTACTGTTGCTGGGACGCTTATTTGAGGTCTGCTGCTGTTGCTGCTGCTGTTGCTGCTGGATCTGAAGAAAAACACAGAATGCAGGCTTTCTTTAATCTGTACATTTTAAAAAAATATTCAAATTATATCACTACGATTTCAAAAATATTTACTTTGTGGAACATCCAGGAGTAGCCATTTGGGGTTCAAAGCCTGGAATTAAATCTCCTGGAGAATGATCCACTGGAAGGTCCTCACATAGTATGGAGTAGTGCCTTTCAGAATCACCCATTGCTGATAAATAAATCTGGAAGGGAGGGCTCAGGTCCCTCTAAAAGAGCATTAACTTCTACAGACATGAAGATGTGTCTTTCAATTATTATCTCCTTCTGTGTAACAGCATTCCCTAAGATTACATCAGCACCAACCCTGTTGGCATTTGGAAAAGCCATTAAGATCTGTTTTCCACAGGGAACCACTTCAAGTCTGATTTGAGAGCTGAGATCCACCCCATAAACTGATAGTTAAGCCATAATTCCCTGGTGCTGTATATTTGATTTGTGTTATTGTTATATTGTGTTACTGAACTGCAGCATATAGATAACTAAATTTAACTAGCAGGGGCTTTTTGCCTAGCGCTGCCAGTTTTTAATGTGGTTTCTAGCAGATATATAGAAAAAATACATTTATAAGCACATATATAACTGTGTCTCTCACACACATATTTACTAAAAGATGGCAATTTTCAGGACTGGCTTCAGCTGGATTGTATTCTTATGTATCTTTCTTATTTATTCTTCTTTGAGAAGAGGTCAGCTTAACTTGGAGTTGTTTTAATTTTAGATATATATATGCCTACAATACAGTACTAATTTTACCACCCCCAAAAGGGCTCAGTATTATTCCTATCTAGATGGCAACACTGCTCAGAGGCCCAGTCCAGACAGTATTGGTATTATTAAGTATGTCTTCTGTTTATATATGTATTCATTTCTCCTTTCATAGTTCAAGCAATCATACTAGAAAGATTCTAAATCAAAGACAAATTTCCCAGCTTACTTGCTTTATACTGCAATTGTGAGATGTACAAAACTACAACTCATGTAGATAGACATATGTGAAAAATGTAGGAACAGTCTAGGGTCAATCAAAGAATCTGTGATTTGTAGTAAAATCCGTCTCACCACTGCTTTTCACATGAAAATCACCTTTCTTTTTCTTCTATTCAGGCAGTCCTCAGTTAACAACGGTGATTAGGACCAAACTTTCAGTTGCTAAGCAATGTGGTCATAAAGCACAACATCATGTGATCATATCACATAACAAGAACTATCCTGGCAGTCCCTCTTGCCATAATTAATCAAACTTGAGCAGTTGTTGAGGACCAATCCCAATCCAAGCCATTCCTAGCTTCGTCTGTCCCAGCCCTGAGCCTAATAAGGTAGGGGACTGCCTCCTTTTGAACTCCCCCATCATCTCTCCCCTACATAGCAGCACTCCTTTGTGGCAATGGCAGCAGCACTGGAGCTGAGGCAGAGGCCCAGAGCCTTCAGCAGTCTCAGCTGTTTGCTGCCACCCTGAGGCCTCTATTTCAGTTCCAATGCTACCAAGGAGTACCACCTCAAGCCAGCCACCCCAGAGCAAAGCTTAGCCACTTTTGCTGCTCTGCACTCCACTGGCCCTGCCACCCCAACAGACCTTCACCAAGGCTGTCGGTGCTCTTCTCCAAGTTGCATGTACTTCTCCAAATTGTGTACAGCCTCTTTGTGGTGCTTCACGAGGTTTCTGAGGCCTTCAAAGCATTGCAAGAAGGCTGCATGTGTGTGTAATATGGAGAAGAGCAGAAGGCCTGGTGTGGCCAGCAATTGCTTTTCATAGGGCTGGGCCAGGTGCACCTTATCAGCAAAGGGAAGAACAAACAGTTGAAGGTCATTTAGGGAGGATGCGCTGGCAGAGTGCAGGGCAACGGAGTTGACTGGGGCTGGCACTGTGGCACTGTGATGGCTGGCTGTGGCACAATGCCTGAGGTAGCACTCCTAAATCACAATGGTGGCACAAGCAGCACTAGGTCTGAAGTAGAGGCCCAAATTCTGACATTTGACTAATATGACTGCAAGAGAGCTGCAAAACGTAACTTTACAGGCATTGGACTATAAATACTATTTGTTCAGTGTTGTAGAAACGTTGACCATCACTGAATAAATGGTCATTAATCAAAGA
Organism: Azemiops feae; assembly: GCA_023970755.1. Taxonomy (NCBI): domain Eukaryota; kingdom Metazoa; phylum Chordata; class Lepidosauria; order Squamata; family Viperidae; genus Azemiops; species Azemiops feae. The sequence goes on along the minus strand of JALGBA010000012.1, from coordinate 5,193,173 downwards.
CTATCTGTATGTGCTTTAATTATGCACTGATTCTTATCCTGCTGAAACAAAAAAAAAATATAGTTACAGTACTAGCTTGGGAACAAAGGAAGGCAGTAACATAGAATTTGAAGTTGGTTTAATAAAATGGTATGATCCAATGCTAGTAAACATAGCCTTATAGTTTAGATAAAATGGGAAACAATAGTTAATTTGAAGCTTTCTAGTTTCATTGCTCCTCCTTATAAAGGAGTGAAGTTCCTCTAACAGCTGATATAGAAACAATATAGAAAAGAAGTACAGTAAATGGAACTGGTCTCTCAGCAGAGCCAACAGACAAGACCTACTGTATATCCATCTTTCCTTCTGCTGCAGCCTGGTGTGATACATGCTTCCAAGTCTAAGGTGATACTATGTACCTTGCTTGAACATCTGCATCTGTACTTACTGCTATCAATGAAGATGATAGATGCTTATTAAAGTTAGCAGTCTCATTAAAAATACCGTTTTTCATTTGTTACTTGGCCTATTGATCTCTTGAAAGTAAAATACATACATTCTAAAATATATGAGGGAATAAATTGAAAAGAATAGTATTAAGACTAATGCCTTTTCTTTATCTTGTACAGCAAAGAGCAATTTATACAAAGAGGAAGTCTCAAAACAATACTTTTATAAAAATGATCAGTGAAATTATATTTATTATATGTAGTTCCATTATATGATGTTTATCAAGGTGTACCCACAACACATGAGAAATGTGCTAATTAATTTGGGATTTTAGTTATATTCAGTCACGTTACATTTAATAAGATTTGATTTCCTGTCACCACAGACAATAAAAACAAAATTATTTCAAAGCATGCTTTGGATTTATTTATTCAACTTACACCCTCTTTTTTTGTGCAGCAAATATTCAATGTGGACATTTGAGTTTCTAAATTAAGGATAAAAATCTAGTAGCTTCCAGATGTTTTGAACTACAATTTCTATACCATACGGCCAATGTTCAGGTATTACATATTCTATAGTCCAGAATTGCCTGCTCTACATTACCTTATTTATTCAACACTAAGAAACCCCACCTTTAAAGAAGCTTATATGGTGCTACCTATTAGGGGGGGAAAGGAAATCAGAAAACACATTACCTACTTGACTTTCCTTTGTTTCATGTTATAATGTTGAAATATGCATGGGAGGGTAATTTAAGATGAGCTCATCTTTCTGCCCTCTCTTTAAGAACTGTATTTCATTTTAAAATCTTACAATAATCAATCTACTAAAAAGAATTTTTAAATGCACCAGTATTTTTGGAAAAGATTAGGCAAGAATAATACCCTTCACCAATGGTTAAAATGTTCAGTATTTTTTCTTCATAGTTGATTCAAATTTGCATTTCCCTATTTCTTATCTAAAACAACATACCATTATTTGATGCATGTATGAATTAGCAGATTGTTATAGAAAGAATATCAGACTGCTCCAGATAAATTCAAATACAGTGCTTCAAAAGGCAACAATTCATGCATCCAACGGAAAGTCATCAAAATAACAGAAATGTAATGGCAAGCATCCCATGCATGACTCAGCCATGATGTGTTAAGTTCCTCCTTGCTGATTATTAATAAGCAGTCTCTTATCTGAGAAATTAATTTCATATCAAATAACATCAAAAACAGAAAAGATATAGTGGAAAAAGAGAACTATATTGCACAGACAATATACATTTTGAGGTTCTTTTTTCTTTAAGAATTGTCAGCTGTGAGAATAAATAAATAAAAACCCAAGTATCTACACAGAGAATAAGAAAGATTTTCCTATTGAATCTCCAAGGAATTATATAGGTCAAATTGTAAAACCAGTGTCTGACATCATAGTAAGAGCAGAGTTGACCAAACTCTATATAGGAAGCTATTTTAAACTGTACAAGATCACTATCTAACATTATCTCTATACTGACTGATATTAGGTTTCCTGAGTCTCAGCCACAAATTCCCAGCTCTGGTTGGAAATGTCCAGAAGTGAATCCAGGACCTTGGACAATAAAGCTAACATAGCAGTTTACACTGAATTTTGGAAAAATTTGAATGCAGGGCCTTCATGTCAGGTCACTGAATATTAAAGTGTGTTGACTATGTTATCAATTCTTCTTATAAATTTCTATTGAAAATTCAGTTGAGACTTTATAAAGAACGAATTAAAAGTCTTCCAAGACAGATACTCCTGAAAATGTATTACCAATCAAACAAAAACACAAACTTGGCATTCTAGTTACAGAATGTTGAGTAGTCAATTACTTCTGATTTTTGTGAACCAATGAACATTTTATCAGGCTTACTCATCAGTAACTACTTTTTTGAGTTACTCTAAGTTCAACTTTGTGATATCACTGAATATATCTAGCCATTTTGTCTTCTGCAAGTCTTTTTTTCTATTGTCTTCAATTCTTCTAAGCATCAGGAGCATCTCTAAAGGCTTGCTTCAGCATCATTTGTCATCAATAGTGCTTCTAGTGAGTTATTCTGGTTTTAGTATATCCAGTAATGAATGGTTTGTTCTTCTTACTATGGAAATTGTTCTCATGTTTTCTTCAGCATCACAGTTCAAAGGCATTGATTTTTCTTCATTTAGCTTTTCTGATTGCCCAGGTTTTGCAGACATATGTTATAACCAAGACCATGTAGTTAATAGTAATAATAATCTTGTCGGCATTATGATCTTCATTATTTTGTCTTGATTTGTCACAGTCTTTATCCCAAGTAACAGTATCTTTGTTTCATGGTTAAAGTCATCATCTCCATAGATTTTTGAGTATTAGTTTTACTACAGCACTTCTTCACTAATTTGCATGGGATTGGCACTAGTAGTTGTTAAAACATCGGCTTTCAAAAATTAATATCATTACAGAGCATAACAACACTTTTGCACATCCATCTTTCACCTTCTATAAGATTCTTTAAGTCTTCCTCACAGCCACTCAAATAATATCAACAGTATATCTTAGTACTATTTCCAGTAATTTTAATTTCTATTTTCGATTTTCTCCTCCAGTTTTGTCAGGTATGTTCTGCATATAAGCTAAATAGATATGATGACACTGTGTATCTTTGACATGCTTCTTTTCTAATTTTGAACCACTGAGTCACTCCATATTCTGTTCTAACTGTTACTGTTTGGTGAGAATATGAATTGCTCAGTATGCAGATGAGTAATAGTATGCATCCTTGTGTTAAAATGCAATCTACAATTTTTGTTGTCTAAACACTCCAATTTTTAGTATAATCAATAAAGCAAAAAGAAGTATGTTTTGGAATTCTCTTGTCTTTTCCATTACCCATAGGATGGTCTGCAATGTGATTCTAGGTGATCTGCACCTTCTGAATCCAGCTTATACCTCCAGTAGTTCTTGATATATTGCTGAAATTTGGACTCTAAAACTTTAAGCATTATCTTACCAGCACACGAGGTAAATGCAATTATTCAAAAGTTTAAGCATTCTATTTTTGGTAGTGGAATATTTTTATTTCCTAGCCCTTTGACCACTACTGTATTTTCCATTCTTCTTTATAAACTGCAAGCAGCATTTCAAGAGCAGTATCAAGAGTTGCCCAAAGTCATTGACTGAGATGGGCAGCCACAGAAATTGAATGAATGAATGAATGAATGAATGAATGAATGAATGAATGAATGAATGAATGAATGAAATCTTGTTCTACTGGAATTCTATAAACTCTTGCAACTTGCTGAATACCAATATTTTCCGGGGCTCACTTAATTTCAAATTAAGCTGCCCAGAGTCACTTGTACAGTGAGATGGGCAACGTATAAATCTAATAAATATATGTTCTAAAATATCTGGCTCTAGCTCGGACCTGATATTGCAATAGAGGGCCAGGAAATAAATAGCTAAAACATTAATTGGTTAGATAATGTCAACGATACAATGAACATGAATTTGGGCAAGCTTTGGAAGACAATGAAGGAAGAAGAACCTATAGTTCTATGGGCCATGGGGTCACGAAGAGTCGGACATGACTTAGCAAATGAACAATAACATAAAACATAAATAAAGACAAGCAAACAGAAGTTTCAATGCCTTATTTGGGAAGAGGATGGTTAGTCCTTCAGTCTCATATTCTGGAAAAAAGAATTCATACTCTTTTTGAATTTGCTTAATTCATTCACTAAGAAATGAATGCCAGGGTTTTGGCATGTGATCGCATTTTGGGTGCTGGCTCACCTTTACGGTTATTTGCAGTGTCCTGCAATTACATGACTGCAATTTTTTACTTTTTTGCCAGTTTCTGGCACTTACTTCCAGTTTCCGGCAAAAAATGCCCATTGAGTATAACAGATTTGTTTAACAACTGTCACTTTTGCTTAACAATTGCCAGAAAAAAATGCCAAAAAATTGGATCCAGTCATGTGATGCCTCAACTTATGATGGCAATTCTAGGCTCAATTATGGTCACAAATCAAGCACTACTTATGTTTTCTTTTGATACCACAAATGAGCATAGAACTGTTGTACATCAGTTTCACCTGCAGTTAGATCACAGACCTAAATCACTGTAATATCAAAAGGATTAAAGATAATTCTCTCATTGATTCTAACACTTGTTTATTAATCATGACATTTATTGTTGCTTCCACAATTTTAATGTCCACAGTAGATGCTCTTCTGTTTTGAAGTGACCCATTGGAGTTCACTGATTTCCAGAACTTCAGCATTCAGTCCTAGCATTTTTGCTCTGATATGGTTCTGACTTTCCATGTATCAATAGCAAATATATATTCACAGCAGCATATTTCCTTTTGCTTTTGGACAAAGCAACCCAATCACATCAACCACACACATAAACACACTCAGTGCCACTTATAACAGTCCTATGCTCTTCCATAGCAGATTTGTTGGATACTTTCTCATTAATGGGACTCATATTCCAGAATCCTATAGACATTGTCCAGGATGTGAGCATCTATTTGGTTTTCTTGGAAGAATATTGGAGAAGATTGTAATTTATTTTTCAGTTCACACCAAGAATGCATAAATTAATAAAATGACACAAGGGAATTATCAATACGAAACTCTATGTAGAAATGGGTATGACTGCCACACACTTTTTTAAAATCTTGCCAAATCAAGGGAATTAAAGAGGACTTGGCATAACAATTACAGGTAGTCCTTGACTTACAACCATTCATTTATTGAGTGTTTCAAGTTACAACAGCATTGACTTATGACCATTTTTCACACTTAGACCATTGCAGCATTCCCACAGTTATGTGATCAAAGTTCGGTACTTAATAACTGGCATGTATTTATGATGGTTTCAGTGTCCTGAGGTCATTCAATCATCTTTTGTGACCTTCTGACAAACCAAGTCAATAGGAAAGCAATTAGTGTTACTAACTTAACAACTGCAGCAATTCACTTAACAACTGTGGGAAGAAAGGTTGCAAATTGGGGCAAAATTCACTTATCAACTATCTTGCTTAACAACAGAAAATTTTGGATCAATTATAGTTGCAAGTCTAGGACTACCTGTACATCAATAAAAGAAAATGCTGAAAGTGACAGGCACATGGAAACTGAGGAGACAAAAAATACTAGCACCAAATGAAAAAGAATTCAACTGGACCTATTCCCAAATGCTGCCCTCATTTTGCAACAGAGACTCAGTGACCAACGCTGACAAAACATCTATTGGAATTATGCCAATGGCTCTGACTTCATTTTTTCCCTAACAAATCTATCCCTTAGCAACTTGCTGGCTAATTCAAAGCAGTACAATAAAGAAATTTCAAATAGAAACAGCTGTCCCTATAAGCTTGTAAACACTCCCACAATGGATAGCAGAGAAGTCTTCATAGGGTCCACATGGTTAGGAACTAGAATGAAAAATAGGTATAAGAAAAAGGGGGGGGGGACATACTGATTCCCTAGACTAGAAAATACTGTGGGAAACAATTGATACAAAACGATACTTTCCAGGGACATTTTTTTTCCTGCATAATACTTGCTCTCCTCTTCTTTTCCAAGGACAATAGGGCAGCTTGCCAGTCTACAGGGCTGCCCACTGCATATTAACAAGATTCACCACAGCCAATTCATTATAAATCCAAAGAGGTCTTGTGCCACTTTTCAATTCCAGAAACTTGAGCAAAGTGCATTAAAAAGGGAGAGAAACGCTGTATTGGTTTAAGCAGTCAAAATGTCAAACAGTTAACATCTTATCATTACTAATATGACCTCACCAGAGAATTTCTGATACAATCAGTCCATATATTGGATATATTATTTTTTAAGAGATGTTCAGAATATTTTGAACTGTTTTCATGTAAATTACTGTACTTCCCTCAGCAATACACTTTTGCAAAGTTTGTTGGCTAAATACTCCTATTTTGAGAAGAAGAAGAAATAGAAGGGATGGCCTCTTTTGAACCAAAGCTATACTGCTAAAAACTGTATATACTCCTACCACTTTCTCTTTAAAAAAGCAGCACACACTAACAGACAGATAAGAGAATAACAGAATAACAGAGTTGGAAGGGACCTTAGAGGTCTTCTAGCCCAACTCTCTGCTCAGGCAGGAAGCCCCATGCCATTTCAGACAAATGTTGTCCAATCTCTTCTTAAAAACCTCCAGTGTTGGAGCATTCACAACTTCTGGAGGCAAGTTGTTTCACTGATTAATTGTTCTGTAAGGAAGTTTCTCCTTAGTTCTAGGTTGCTTCTCTCCTTAATTAGTTTCCATCCATTGCTTCTTGTCCTGCCTTCAGGTGCTTTGGAGAATAGCTTGACTCCCTCTTCTTTGTGGCAACCTCTTAGATATTGGAATACTGCTCTCATTCACCCTCTATGATGAGGAAGGAGTGATTCTAATCAGGATAAATTGCATATGGGAAATAGTTCATTTTTTAAATTGTTAGATTTCTTTCCCACATTTCAACTGCAAGGACAGGGTGAAATACAGTAAATAGCACTCTCTTTTCCAATTTTTCTTCACACAGCCTGTGTATTAGGATTAGCACCAATTCACCCTCTGACTTTCCATTGCTGAAGGTGATTTGAATTGAAATTTCCCAGCCTCAAGCATCCCACCACGCTGACAGTCCATTTCAATGGAACTAAGGAAAGTTCTTGCCCACAGTTCATAGGAGCTGCAAAAGGGGGAGATGGATTTTGCCAGGGCCACAACAGGGGAGAAAAGTAAAACAAAACCAAAACAAAAAACCCACCCCTTTCTCATCAAGGCAAGTAGGGAACGAAAGGAACCCTCCTCTTTTTTTCTATCTCCTATCATATAAAAATTGGAAGTTATAGAGAATAAAAAAATAACTATAATAAAATATTTTTAATTAATATTTTTGCACTACTCTACCCCGAAAGCCCAGAGATTTATGTAGGAGGAAAAATATTCAACTGTATGAATTAGAACAGCATATACCTGCACAGTATTTTATAATAAAATATATATTTTATGTTATATAATGAATAATCTGATTTTTAAAAATATGTAATATTGCTTATTTTTTGTAAGGTCATCTTAACAATAAAACTAAGTCTGGAAAGCATCCTGCACTGAACAGAGGTCTAGACTAGATGAGCTCTGAGATGTTTTTCAATTCTATGATTCTGTAATGATGCAGCTGGAAGGAATTAAGATGGCTACAGAATTTCAGGATAAAACAACTGGTAAATAGCCTTTGGATTCCAAAAATCATTTATGTACAACTCAGAAATGTACAACAGAATCCCTCTGTGAGGGAGATGAGCGAGTTCTAATTTGGTAAACAAACTTTTTTTTTTTTTTTTTTTTTTGCCAAAGGCCATACTTCCTTAGACATAATCTGTTGGGGATTGTAGTGCACACAGGACTGACGCAAACAACAGGTGCAGACAGAGCCAAACATGGTTGGAAATGCCTGTTTTTGTTACCTTCTTCTATCACTTCTAAACAGCAGATTTCAGGGAAGAGAGAAATAGCTTTCAGAAGCTTCAAACCAATCTCTTACAGAAGCCATCGGAAATTAGGCAGAGGCTTACAAGAGCCTTTTGGGCCACAAGCTGCCCAATTTAAGCAGGTAAAGAGGATAGAGTATCCTTCAATCCTTTTTACACGGGAGGGCATTTCCTATGCCATCTTTATTCCTAACTTATGAAAAAGGAACTATTTCTTTTTAACAGAAAAGAAAAGTCAAGAATCATCATCAGCACTCCTGTTTGAGAATATTCTTTGCTGTACACCGCTGGGGAAAGGAAGTACAATGTAATGTTGAAGATTTCCAGCACCACATAAAAGAACTAAATAAAAACTGCACTGTGAATGCAGTAGTTGACAGATCAGTAAGAAATGGTTGTTCTTCTGGCAGAGACTGGATTCCTTCTTCTAACTTTTTACATTTTACCAGCATCTTGCTCTCACTTATGGGGTTCAAGACAAACAAGGCCTTGTTATCAATGTTGGCTCTGAAGTTGCTTTTGCTCTCTTGACTTTCTTTTCAACGTTCGCCCTTACTTGTGCCTTTGGGCCTTTATCCACGGTTCTTTTCATACCTGTTTTTAAAAGCCAAGCTTTCTTTTCTGTTGTGAAAAACTTTCCTTGGCTATATTTGCCCTAAAAACAAATGAGTATCCCAGGATTGATCTATCCAGAAGTCAGTGCAAAGCAGTCAACAATGATTTGATCAATAGAAAGGTCATGGCAAGGAGATAAGACCCTACCCTACCCTTCTCCTATACATGCTTTGAAAATACAGGGAAGTATTGTGTTTTATTTTAAATAAAAGGTGGTATCCAGATAGTACTATACTGTATAACTGTTAGGCTTATTTATCTCAAATCAACAGGTAGCTGTTGCTTTTGGTTTAGTGTGTTATTCAATCTCATGCACTTAGCTTGTGAACAGTGACTTAAAAGTTTAGAATGCAGCATGAACATAGCAAGTTTCAGATTAATGAACAAATTATGAATAAGCAAACCACACCATGTACTAATATAATGAAATGTATGCATGACCATGGTAAATTAGGGGAAAAGAGGCTGCCTAGGAAACATTCTGTCAAGAGAGGCAAGAGCCTGCAGTCACTTAACAGTAAGAGAAAGAAATTTAGGAAAGACTCAATCTAATGGTTCAAACAGTAAAAAGTGGAGGCAGGAAGTTTGTGCCTTCAGACTTGCGAGGTTCCGTTCCGTGGCTTTTGTTGGACACTAGTGTATGCTTGCTTTATATAGATATCACCTCTCCCAAGTAAACTACATAGGAAACAGGACAATATGAACTAATTCTACTTTCTTGTAAGGCTATATTAACAGAACCTTGCAAGTCTGAAGGCAAGGTGCCTTCCTTACCACTTCCCAGTACCAGCAGCCATGCTGGCTGGGAATTCTAGAGTCTTCAAACATACCTGGAAGAAGCAAGTTGGAGAAGACTGCCCTAGAATTACTCTTAAGATTTCAGTGCTTTCTTTACCTGCTTGTGCTATTTTCAGCAGTCAGCCAAACAAACAAAGTCATAAGAATATATATTCCAATAGCAATTGAAAAATTATTCCAAACCTTTTCAAACACTGGCTGCTCTTTATTAGCAGGATCAATTTCATGCACTAACAAGTTATAAGGCCAGATTTTTGTTGCCACATGTACCCTTCTAAAGTTATCATTAATTATCTTCAAAAAAGCACTAAAACTCAAAGCATTCTGAGATTACCATTGTACTGATACACCTTTAATGACTCAATTTACAGTTACAGTTTTTATTTTCCTTGAATCATTTTCATTTTGGGGAAAAAAAGTGTCTTTTTACACTAGATTAAGAAATGGAAGAGGCCTGCTGAATTCTGTTGCACATAGTGGTTAATGAGATGCCTTAAATAAATTCACTGTGATGAAGATTGGAAGTCATTCATTATATTTATTTTTCTTTATTATATTCTTACTCTTCTCTTTCTTTCTTCCCTGCATTTTTACTTCTTCTATTATTTGTTTAAACTTTATTTTTAGAATTAGATTTTACTATTATAATCAAAATTATAATATATACATTCGCCATCTGTTGTGTGCCAAAGCCACAGTCACAGATGAAACCCAGAGCATGCAAGACTACATCAATAAGATGGCACCCAAAGATGAGCTGCTGAGAGAATGCCTGAGGCAGCAGCAGATGTGGGAGGAAGATCAAGCAGAAGAAGTGCCATGGCAAGACAAGATGGGATGTACCATTGACAGATAGCTGAGGTGGCAGACATTGGGAAACTGATGCCAAGTAACAGTATGAGAAACTGAAGGAAAAACTGGAGAGAATGTAGAAAATAAAGGCCAAAGTGGTTCTAGTGTTCTGAAGTGTGCATAGTTCATATAGACTGAATACCTCCATTTCTGCTCCAATCATTGCTTTAAAGTGAGAACATGCTAGCAAGATTACATCTGATAACCCCAACTTTAGCTATGAAATACTACAGATTTCATAAAATAACAACTGTAAAAAAGTTCTGGAGGACAGATCTGAAAACTTTAAATATTCTACACCAGAAACAATTAACCTCTACTTGTAGAAAACAATGGGTGCAACTCCTATCTGAATAGCTGCGTCTCTATGATCTAGATATAAAATGTTAAATATTGAGCCAGTTTTATATTCATATTCTATATATCCTTTTTCTTTTATAATTTTCTTAAAGTTCCAGTTTAAAGCTTATCAGTTATACAGAATATTCATAACTGCTTAATATATGTTTAGAGATCATGCAGTAAAACTTTACTTCTAGAACCAGCATTAAAATATTAAAACAGCATTAAAACAATGCCATTTTTGCTGGCTATTTGAAAACTGGACTCATTCTTTGCTTTAATTAAAAACAACAACCAATCCAGTATACAGCCATGCTGTCCATACAAGCCACACTGTTGCTCAACAAGCAAAGTAGGCGGCTAAGATAGAAGTTAAATTTTATTTATATTTAAATTAATTGAAATTAAATGTAGTTAATGTGATTATTCTTTGATAATGTATTTAACAATTTCCTACTTCCATCCAAATAAATATATATATATATAATCTTATTTTTGACCTAACTGATCTGCTGCAACTAATATGTTAAGAGAAAAGTATAGTATTTAGCCTGGTTTCGCCACACTTTTCCTAGAATTTCCCAATGTACCCAGGACATTTTTATACATCTGATAAAGTGGACTCTAGTCCACTCTGATAAAGTGAACGTTTATGTCTTTAAGATGAAGAAAAACAATTTTACATGATATCTGCATGGCTAATATCTCCAGTATGACCAAAGCTCAACCCTAAAAACAGAAGGGAAATTATTTTCCCTTCAAAGTGGCTTTCTGAACAAAATAATGCCAAAAGTGGATGAAACATCTCTTAGCCAACTCTTCTGTACACTTTTCAGCCTCCCCCTGCCCAATACTTCAATAGGCTGCTAAAAGAGAGAAAGATCATACTTGATAGTGGTTTCAACTATCTACTTGCAAAACACTTTGTAATTTAGACCAAGGGCTACAAGTTGTCAAAAGCCTGATTCTACAACCAGAAAGACAATTTAGGATAGTTGTTTATTACAAATCTCTTTGTTGGCTTTCTTTTCTCCATACTGTGTACTCGAGCTGTAATGGACACCAATTCTTCTCATATCAGACAAACTGGGGATTATGGGAATTGTAATCAAACAATTCTAAACAGCATTAATTTAGGGAAAGGTAGGTTAGAACCTTATCAAGACAAACTCATAAGAAAATGAATAGTTGTCATTTTCCCTCTCTCTCAATCAATTTCCCATCCTTATCAGAGGCTGGGTTTGTATAACACGTGATATCATGTGTCCTTTAGTGTCTTGTGCAAACTGAGGCAATGTGGTTAATTTATTGTTCAGAATGTAATATAAACTGAAAAAATTGATACGAGCAATCTACAATTACCTTAACCATAGGTAAGTATGCTGTGGAATTATTGCCAAATTCTCTCAATTTTTATCTTAACAAATATGGTTTATCCTTAAATAAGAAAATAAAATTGCAGTAGTCAGAAAATAAACCTAGAAAATAAAAAAAGACATTAATTCAATCCATTACCTCTTCTGAATTCTCTGTTGCATTACCTCCATCCTTTCCACTGCTGCTGCTGGCCTTTGTAGTGCTTTTAGTAGATTTTGGGGGCTCCTAGAAGAAAGGCAAAAGAAATGAAAGATACAAATGCAGAACCAACAAAGCATTTATTTAGATGCAGTGATGTACAAGACTGTCCTCAAGATAGGTACCACGCAACTGAAAAACACTTTCCTATAAGTAAAATTGCTATACCATATTGCACAAGCTCTTGCAAATTGAAATCTGTTTCCCAGCATAGGAGAAAGATGTGTCCAAAGCAAACCACTGTCGAGGCAGCTCCCCAGAATGATTTATTCTTCTCCTTTTAGAATGGTCACCCAATTTTGTTAAGCCCTGCCCTCTACCCCATCCTGTAAAAATGCCTGTTTGACTGTAGTTTAGAATAAACTGTTGGGCTCTGCCAAGACAAGTGAATTTAACTGATATTTTTCAGTGGGATAGTCGTATTTTCCTAGAAAGCAAAAAATTAAAAGAGAGAGAAATTTGCGGCAGTTAAAAGATCAACACATTTATCAAGTTTGTCACCTCTAAATCCCACAAGGTACATAACAGATGCAAATTCTGAAGTAAACTACAATCTACAAAAATTTAGTCCATAATAAATCTGTTAGACTTATTGCCAGAAGAGATGTGATAGGTTTTGCTACCAAAGAGAGCAATGCAATGAAAATAGCAATAGTATAAACTGAACATATATAACACGAGAATTGCTACTACTGGTTGCTGTGGATATAGAGAAACTAGAACAGACACATTTCTACTTTTATGACAAGAAAAAAAGCAAAGTATAACTATCATCATTCCAAGCAAACGTAAAAAAGTTTCCAGCTACCCTCTAAGTACTCAAAACACATTATCAGATGTACAATACTATTTTTTTTAAAATGATTTTTAAAAAATCTGTCACTTATGGCAACAGCACAATTCTAATAAGTATTTTAAAGATAACGTTACTGTATTTTGTTCAAAAATTCTGAATATTGTGTTTCACACTGCAGACTACAACATACCCTACTGGTGGGTTAAACTGCATGTATGTTATTCAGGCACTATGAACTGTGTCTTTTTTCCTTAGTTACAATTTTTAGACGTCCAGCATTCTTCTTCTCTAATAGGATGCACCCAGATTATGTTAGGACTGTACAAAAGTTTACAAAGTTTAGAAACATATTTAAAAGATGAAAAATATAAGATGCAGGAGAAAGAAAACCCTAGAACACACACAATATACTAGCAGATGAAACCTACAGATGTCTTCTCAGACATAAGCCTTGCTTGAGCATAGTTGTAAAAATGTGTAAACACTAAAAGTAAATGTGTCAAGACTAAATACATGCAAAATGTATTAAGCTCGAAATACCTGTTTGAAGTTTGAAACAAGCTTTTCCAATCCTACCAGAACTATTCCAACCTACTTTGAAGTTAAAATGGCCATTTAGCACTCAAAGCACTTTCAATGATATCAGATAAGTTTGAATTTAAAATGTTTTACATACAAAGTCAAAGAAAGGTATATCGGAGGTTGAAGCAAGCAATTTTTTGCCAGCTCAAACTGTTGATGCCTGTAACTTAAAATAGTCTCTTCTACACTGCTAAGATGCAGTTTTCCAGGTTTTAAACACCTATCTTTCTCAGCTAGAATACAAAAACACAGCTGACCTCTAAATAATATAAAGACATATTTGTTGCTATCTAGGACACATTGAGGTTTTTACAACCTAAACAGCAAGGAAAGCATGACCATTTTCCATTACTGGACAGGCCATATTTCTCAATCTTAGACTCAGCATGTCTGTGTACTCTACAAGAGCTATCTCTTCTCTGAAATTGATCCATGTATTTATACCATGTACTGCATATGCATTCATGAACTTCACACATATATTAACTTGCATTCCACTAAAACGTGAATTATTGGTATGCCCTTTTTATTATTTGATCAGATCTGTACTTATACTCTGAGTTTTCCTGGTGTACTTTTTGTAGATTTCTGCAACCTAGAGAAGCAAAGCCTACCATCTTCTTGCAGCTATACATAACTGTATAAGTAATGTCAATGACATGATTTTGTAGATGTGCCTATTTAAAATCTACAGGTACTCCTCAACTTACAACCATTTATTAACAACCATTCAACATTACAACAGCGCTGAAAAAAAAGTGAGTTACATTTATGATCGTTGCAGTGTCCTCATGGTCACATAATCAAAATTCAAGCACTTGTCAATCAGCATGTATTTATGACAGTTGCAGCATCTGGGATCACATGATCATTATCTGCAACCTTCTCAGGGGGTTTCCAACAAGCAAAGTTAGGAGGGAAGACAGATTCACTTAAAAGACCACAGCAGAAAAGGTTGTAAAATCAGGTGTGACTCACTAAACAACCACATTGTTTTGTGATGGAAATTCAAGTCCTAACTGTGGTCATAACTCAAGGTCCGCTTGTACTGTGTGCCAGTATCCTCAGTATTATACAATATATTTTGCATCTGCACATATGGCATACAAAATCTGTGCTGACACAAAATACTATTAAACATTTGTTCAAAGTGCTCCTTTCTCAAACACACAAACTTAGGAATGGATATACATGTCCATACACTTCTATCTTTTGTATACTGGTCAAGTACATGGACCATTGGAGAATTATGTCAGCCTGCACATGCACAGGCCTTGAATTTGCTTAATCTCCAACTGCTTACTTAGCAATGTTTTTGGAACAAATACACAGTTTTGTCTATATTTATCTTAGGTACTGCACAATCTAGTAAGAATGGCAACAATGGATCCAATGTGTTCTACAACTTTGTAAGTAAGTGTAATGCTGGATAAGAGGGCAGACTCTCTTTAAGCCTATCTACAGTATCTTCCATACATATGTATGGCAGGCCTATGTCATAGTGTCCATCTGCATACAAAAATCTGCATGGATGTGGAAGACTAGTGGATATACATCTAACAAAGAACAGTGCTTTGCAACTACCTGCATATTAAAATCTGTACTACCAAAGTGGGACATGTGCTTTTTTTTTTCACTCTTGTAGCATGATCTTCTGTATTATAACACAGACAATCTCTACTAAATCCTCTCTCCTGTTTCTGCAACCAACCTCCTTCTCTCTTCCCCACCTCCGCAATTGTCTATGCATCGTGCAGTTCACCCCCCCCCCTCGCCCCGCTTTTGGAGCCTGCATATCTTAATCTTGAGCTGTAATCATACGAGTACTGGCATTTTCCATTCTGCGATGCAGCCACATCCATAGACCTTTTATTTATGAACAGGCCACCGAAACGCACAACTTCAATTCGCTTTTCTTCTGTGGAGATTCCTATGAGAGTGCATGAAAAATGACGGCGAGTATAAAGCCGGCTTTCCCTCTAAACGTCTCGCACTACAACCCCACCACCAAAGGCCTTTGCCGGAGGTAACCTAAACTGCATTGTCTGCACTGTGTGTGTCAGTATCAGCGGCGTTTGTGGCAAACCTAGGTCTGCTTGCACGCAGGTGTGCCTTGATCGCTTCCTGTAACTGTTGCACGACACGGATCTTGCGTCGCCCGAAAGGGCTATGACTCTTGCAAATAAAGTGCTGCAGCAGCCCCTGTACCCGCCCTGCCAGCCTGCGGCTTCAGTCCCTGACGCGCGGGTGGGGAGGCTCCTCTCCCGGCGGAGGCCCCGAGCTCGGTCGTTGCCAGGCCCGGGCATGTTTTTGCACTACATTTTCGTCTTCCTAGCAGAGCATCTTCCCGGCATACCCGCTTGCTCCCCTCACCTTCTCTTTTTTCAGCTTGTAAGGCATCCCGGATCTTAAAGAACTACGAGCTGACCCGCTCGGCCTCTCCCGCCGGCTCGGCCTCCTCTCTCGGTTGTCCTCACTGTCGCCGCCTCCCTCTGCGCAGGAGTGGCAGATAGTCCCGATTGGGCCTGCTGCCTCAAAACTGCCTGACAACTGATTTGTCACTTTTATCTCATTGGCCAGAGGTAATCACGGCGAATTTTCTAATTGGTGCGTATCTCAGCGGTTTTTGAAGGACAGGAGAGAGGCGGGAGAGAATGGGAGAGGTTTGCCAGTTTGCAAAGCAATTGTCATTGGGGGTCGGGGGGGGGCGCACAAAATGCTCGGCGGCTTTGGGCTGTGTTGGGATTGGCAGAATATGCATCTGGGTCGCCATTCCTACTTTAAAGAAGTTGGAAGGGGCGCGTGAAATGTGTACAATATATGGGAATCATTTATGAAATATGGGACTATCGGTACAATGTAACGCAGGTTTTCTGTGTCATTGTCAAGGAGAAACAGCCCAATAGAGAAAATTTCACGGAGAAATTTGTCAGGAAGCTACTCGGAAGAATGACAACTGCATTGCAGTTAATTTTGCTTGCATTTTTTAAAAAAATGATATTAATATATGTTCTTAGTTATCTCGTGACTCGTGGTGTTTTGATATTACTGATTTGTTGACACTATGACATAATTTCCTACAAACATGAAAACAAAAGTATCCTAAAGCTATTCTTTGATACAATGCTAATTAAAAATTATATTATGCAGACTAAAATTAGAGTGAAGTAAGTTTAAATTTCGTGGAAATTTATAAGAAATTAACTAGTTTATATCATACCCATTGAAAATGATTTTTTTCCACTTTTTTTTAGTATAGGGTTCAATAAACATCATCCAGGTTGGATTTACACAGTTTGGTTTGTATTAGACTTTGGTTTTCATTGGGCTGAAAATGAAAACAAGGCTGAAATTTGAAGCATCCTTGCTGGGATTATGGATCTCATACTCATTGGAGAAAAGACAATATAAAATTAAATAGAATTTGGCTGTCATGGAAAAAGTATATCTATACTTGAAAGAATTATTCACACATCATGAAAAATGTGTTGTATTAAGTGTTACTATTTACTGAATAAAGTTGCTGTGATAAAACATGTTAAGTAAACAGAACCAAATCATAAATGTTCCAGCGAATACAATTTTACCAAGCTAATCAGTGACTTTTTCATCAACACGATTAGGTTAGTTAGAAATCTTGTCTTAGATGGGCTGTATAGAAATTATAATGAAAAATAATAGATTGAAATATTAGAAGCAGTTTGAGAAGAAACATGGTGAAGATTTATAAATATTACAATCTTGGAAAGCTATTTCCCCTTTCTTCTAAAATTAGAGTATGTGCAGTTTATGATGTTACCTATATTGAGTTCACCTGAATTTATTTCAAACTAAAAATTAAAAATACATAGGACTGGATTAACAATATATGTAACAAATAGTGCATTCTATAATATTTAATAGAATATATTCCCCAAAACATAAGTATACAATGCCAGTTTAAAAGGATTCATAGCAATAGCTATTTGACTAGATAAACCCACAAAAATCTTATGATCATCAACAGTAATATTCCTGTAGTATCATAACAAATATTGTACACTTCCTGCACAGATTATGAACATCACAAAGATATCAAGATGGATGTTGTAAGAATGAGCAGAAAGATCAGTCCTTGAGCAGTAGTTTTAAGCATACTTAGCAGAAATAAGTAGTTGAACAGAATGATCTATTTAAATATGATTCTAAAACTGAACCAGCTGAGGGATTCTCAAATCCTTTCAGATTGAAGGGAGGAAAAGAAACGAGAGAAAGGTTTTTCTCTCTTGTTATCTAGGACTTTGATCCTGGTATGTCACTGCAATTGAAAGTAGAATTTTATGTGCCACTAGTGACAGATTCTTAAGAAGCTTGTCTGCTACTGAGTTTTTCTTCTTTTCCTCCAATTTGGCACAAGTATTATAGCCTTTTCTGCCAAGTTAAAATCACTGTCCTTGGGAAGCAAAATTGACAAATGTTGCTTCTTGCCAAGACTGAACATGATGTACAGAGTAGCAATGATAAATGGAGCAGAGAGTGGAATCAACTAGCAAGCCATAGAATACCTAAATGGCTCTGGCTGAGGTCCACAGTTCTTTCAAGAACAATTGTGTATAAGTAGTCTTCATTCTTTGGATAGCAATTCAACATAATTTTTCAAATTCTGGTAAGAACTGATGGTAACTCTTTTGCTTTATTTCTTTTGGGGGAATTACACATTTCGAAAAGTAGAAGGTTGGATTTTCTTAGGAAAGAAGAATAGAGCATTGAAAGGTAAGACTGACACTGAGATGTGACGACATGTTAGATGAGATAAAAATAAATTCTTAAGTTGACTCTGATTATCCATTCATGCCCAGAACATCCAAGCTGGAACATTATGCTGCTCCAGTGGAACACACAAAGCTATAAAGAAAGTCTCCAGGTTCCAGGTTCCATGACTTGGATTCACTAGCCACCTGGTACATTGCAGTGTTATGTCAGAGATGCCATAGATTTCTGAACATTAAGGACAAAGCTGAGGAAGAGAGAACCCTTCTGGAAGTGTCTTAGATGACCAGCCCTAGGATAAGACTCCCCACTTATTGTATATATATTCCTGTGATTTTACACATTACTTGACTATCAGGAAGCAATGGTCAAAAGAATCAGAAATGTACCACAGTGCATTTAAGCACAAATCTCACATTCTATCCACAGCCTTATGCCAATTCCTGTTTTGGCCAAATGTACCTTCATATATTCATATATGAAAGGATGTAGAAAGAGAACTTCCTGCTGCTCTGTAATATCTATTCTTGTGGATATTAAGGACAGGATGTTGACAATCTTTGGAACATATTTATGGTTTTCTGAAATGCTTTGATCCCACTAATACTTCTCACTATCACCTCATTAGATGCTCTTGCTTGCTATGGCAAGCTTTCTCTTATTGGCTTGCATTACAGTAGCAGCTGTCACTTTTCTTGATGGATTTCAGTGTGCTTGGCTTTCATCCAAATATGGGTACAGTGGCAGCTCAGCAGCTCAGCAGTATCTGTTGGATGGCTAGAAAATGATTGCATTATGCAGGTTGCAAATCCCAAGGCCAGCCTCCCTCACATGTGCCAACCAATTATAAAGGTCTAGGGGCAGTGTAGTGTCTAGGGTGGATGGGTATTTGAAAACATCTTCCTCTTTCATGAAACCCATATGAATGTTGGTTGCCAGTTTTAGAGCACTAATATATCCAAATGTCATCCTTCCCTCCCACAAGAGACTAAGCCAAGCTACCTAGCTATCACATGCCAAATTGCTAGTCCCAATTATGGAAACAAAGGCTTCCCATGTCTGGCATGAAAAGACAAAACATCTGGCACTGAGGAGAACACCCTGCAAGCTGCATGGATTTGGGATGTTGGGGATACTTGTCCTTTTGTGCTCAATACTTCCTTTTCTGTGTAGTGAACCTACTACATGCATTTACCAAATAATTAATCTGACTGAGGAGGCCCTTGCCAATGCACTCTTCCGTATGGATAGTGTTGATCCAATTGCCTACTGAAACTCCTTTGGCTAATGGATGATTTCCTAGCCAGAATGCAGATGGCCTGCAGCTACGTCAGTAAGATTCATAGAAAGGTTTGGCTAAGACTGATGGCTTGATTATTTTGATCTCTGAGCTATTATACATGAAACTAATAGAGGTGGTACTGTTATAAGCATTCTGAATATGGCTTGGATCACATCTCCAAATATATGATTCTGATAACCAATCACCGTGGATGGTTTGTAACTGATCTCCTCTTACTCTTTACTTCAGTTGGGACCCAGTTCCTGAGCATTCATAGGAATAATGGCTAATTTTCTGCCAGATCCCCAGAACTGTTCTTTGGAGACTGATGAGAACACATATTTCTGTTCAGGTGTTCAGTCCTTCAAGAGAGGCCAGGTACTGGAACACTATGTTTATAGGATATACTGTAAAGAGAATTTTGAAAGCCTGACTGAATTTGCCCACTCTTATATCAAAGAGAATCAAGGCAGGTTTATCTTGATTTTTTTTCTCACCCGTTTTCTTTCCCAAAACTATGAGGATCTTTGCTTAACCATTTTTACATTTCTTCCTCAAAGTTATCTCCATATTCCTCAGTAGAGGTTGCCATGGGTACCGTATATTTTCCAGCTGTATCTTTCCCTGACACATCTTTCTCTACACTCAGGCAAGGTTAGCAGGTGGCATCAGTGTTACATTGGGAATCCTGATCAATCATTACCCTGAAGAACATAACCCTTGTGAGCGAGAAATGCAGTGAAATGTCAGATTTGCTTCGCTCTTAGAATATATAACACATTGATGGAATGTGAACAATTCCCAACTATTTTCACAGTCAGCATGCAAGGTTAACCCTTTGTTAGTGACTATTCCCATCTTTTAATGGAGTTATTCAGAGGTTACTGCTGAGACCACCAAAGATCAACTAATTATGAGAAGTATTAGTCCTTTGTATAACTAGAAGCTATTTGGGTACAAAGATTACAAACAGGAAAACCTGGACTTTCCAGGTAAAAAACATTTGGATGTCCCTTCTGATGAGCCACACAGAAAGAGTAAATGATTGATCACAATGCATTATTATTACTAATGCTATTACTACTACAACTACCACCTTCTCCTAAGCAGCCATTTGGCATGAATACACTTCCTATTAGATCTTCTGTAAGATTGTATACAACTTGAATGTGATGATTCAAAGTACAGCATGAGATAATGTCAAAATAGGGCATGAAAAGGATGTATGCTTCAGAAGAAGGCTTTCAGTTAACAGGAAGTGTGCTGTGCCATGGCCTCAGAAAAGTATGGTCCTGAATGTATAACAAACATTGGCCCTACAGATATTGCATGTTGCTATAGGCTTGATGGATGCAAGAAGGCATTCCAGAAAAGTACTAATTCTTAAGGATGTATAATTGGAGATAGTCATGAACTGCCAAAAGTGTGTTTTGCTATTGTCCTAAGCCTGATGCTCTAGTCAGGGATGTCTAGGTGAACATGTGAAATTCTGGTGTTCTGGACCTCCCTGCTTGCAGGGAAGAAGAATGAAAATAGTAACTGTGGCTACCTATATATAGTATGTGGGAGCAAGGGACCTCCAACATTTGTCACAGCACCTGGTAGTAGAGTGAACATTTGGGCATCTCAATAAGCTTCACTGAGTGCCTTGTCTTCGATGTCAAGCTACAATAACTTCTAACCAATGCAATCCACATTTTGCTTGTATAGATTTAGTATTTAGGATATGTGGGCATGGACTGCCAAGGCTATGCTATGCTATTTAACACGTAACCCTGCTAATTCAGTTATGTGTTGAATAGAGCATCAATGTGTCCTGAGATGTATGAAACCCCTCACAGCAGAGCACAATGAAGAAAGCAAATTAAAAAATATTCATTTTTTTTAAAAAAGCAAGTAAGTACAGAATTTTGAAAATCGTGATAGGAGTCTCCAATCTAATTCGATAGGCAGGAGCCCCTTGTTTTGAATCTCTTTCCTTAACTTTTTGAAACCTGGACTGGGCTGCCATTTATGAGAATAGCTATTAATTAACTTCTCTCCTGTCTTCTGGTTGTCTACGTCCAACTTTTTTCCTGTTACTTTCTCAGCTGTCCCACAGTCTCCTACAGGTTGCTAGCATGTATCCTTATTATTCTACTCATCCTCCCATATTCCCCCCTCCTCCTCTTCCCTCGTGTAAGGTTTGAACCAAGCAGGAAAGTTACCTCCCTTGCTCTGAGTTTCTTGTCAATAAAGAAGCTTTCTATCTTCCAAGGTGTGGCTGTCCTTTTCTGTTTTGTTTTTCTGCCCAGATCAAAGGAAATAGCTGAAGAGTGGGAGAAGAAGACTAACATTTGACATCTTATTAGAGAGCCTTGAATACCATCTGCAAGGGATGGGTTTAGGGGAGTGGGGGAGGAATGAAGGAAAAAATATATATACTGTAGGGTAGGTACAGATGAGAGAGAAGAGGTGGGGTAACAAATGGAAGTGAAATAATAAAAAGGGTGCTATCAATTAGAAGAAAACAGGAAATGTGGACAGTGTATGGGTGTTACACATTTTGGTGTTTCTTAATGCTCAGAGCAATTTTATAGCTTCCTCCTCCCCACACTAGTGCAAGCCTGGCCAAAAGGGAAGGGATGATTTACATCCTGAAGCTTTGTTAGTATTCCAAGGAACATAGGAGGGTGGAGGTGAGCAGGGCAGAAGGATGGGTTGGATTCTGGATTCTACAAACAGTAGCACTATTCCTGATTAGTCTAATTATCTGGGACAGGGACCAAAAATAGTTAACCTGGCTGGATGTGTTGTGTCAGTTGGACCCATGTTTTCACTGGTCATAATGGAACATAACTGTTCACCAAATACACTAAAGCTAAAACCAGTCAAAGCACATTATGGAAGCCACTGTGGCGCAGTGTTTAGAATGCAGTATTGCAAGCTAACTCTGCCCATAACCAGGAGTTTGATCCTGACTGGTTCAAGGTTGACTCAGCCTTCTGAAGTCAGTAAAATGAGGACGGTGAGATTGTTGGGGACAATATGCTGACATTTGTAAACCACTCAGAGAGTACTGTAAAGTACCATGGAGAGATTTATAAGTCTAAGTGCTATTGCTATTTCTGCTGCTATTATAACTTGGCATACTATGTGAATTCATTCTGATGGTTTTGTTTAATCATGGTCTTCTCTCTTGAATCTATATATTTCTCCTGTTAATGTTCAACACTCTAAATTTAAAAATAAATTCTATGCTGGGTATGTTATCTGTGCAACAGGAAAATAAACTAAACAATGCAGTCTAACACAGATGAACTGCATCATATTGTATATACCTACTATGTGGCAGGAAGCAAGAAGCAGTATGTTTGGCTTGCAAGGTAGCCTCTCATCCCTAGTTTGCATAGAATAATGTAAGCATGTTTCAGGTATAATGAACTGTACAAATAAGCTGATAACCTAATTTAAAATTCTATCTATATTACTACAAAGTGTTATGTGAAAGATTGAATTGACCAAGCCATGATGGGCAGTGTAAACCAGTATCAGCAATGGTTATGGCATATGGAAGATTATGGGTTAATATTAAAGAACATAAATTAACAAATGCAACAAGAGAAAAAAATAAATGTTATGTGTCTGAGATGAAGAGAAACGATATTATCAATTTGAATGAAGATCTGATCTTGTGGAGTGAGTTGATGAATACATGCAGTGAAGATATAAATTATGAATGAAAGGCTAAAAAAGATGTTATTTGGATATGGTTTGCTTACAGAATAGCTATCCAGCTTTTCGGATATGTATGATGTTGATGTATGTCTAGTGGTTAAGGGGCCAGGCTAGAAACCAGAAAACTGAGTTCTAGTCCTGCCTTGAGCATGAAAGCCAGCTGAGTGACTTTGGGCCAGTCATGCTCTCCCAATCCAAGTCATCTCACAGGACTGTTGTTGTGGGGAAAATAGGAGGAGGAAGGAGCATTATGTATGTTTGCTGGGATAAAAACAAACAAACAAATGAGGACAATTCATTTTGTTAGCTGCTCCTTTAGCCACAGAAATGGCTAGTGATAGAATAATTTAAAACAACTACAGGTCCCTGCTGAAGTTGCCTTAATATTACTAGTACACCATCAGGTTTTCAAAGACCCCTCTCTGATTACTCCAGTTTTCACAATTGAAGTGGATGGAAATCTATCATGATGAACCCGAAACAATCCTTACAAGGAGAGTTTCTGGAGCACTAAAAATTAAGTCTACCTAAAACAGCAATGATAATGTAACAATTTTCAGAGGTATCCTGGGTTGGTCTGTTGCAATCCTACAAATTGGCCTAAAGTGCGTACATTTTGTTGTAAAAAAATCACATTACTGTACTTTATATTTTCTAAATGTACTGTCCCAATAGATCTATAGTATTCAACTCACACTCCTAGTTTGCCAGAATAATTTTTAAACAGCTTTTATTTGTTGATTGATTGGACTTGATTTTAGAACTGCCTGACACCAGAACAACCTTGGGCATCTATTAAATTTCTATGCTGCCCATCTCACCTAAATAACTCTAGGCAGTTTACAACATCATAATAAAACCATATAAATGCATGAAAAAAGCATAAATTCAAAGCAGACTTAAAAACAGGTTAAATTTACAAGTAAAAATAAAAAACAAGTTAAAAAATTCAAAAGCTAGGAGGTTAGCAAGATTAATATAAGCAGAATACAGTAAGGGACTGAACTTGAGATATCATATCAATCTAATCAGATAACCCAAGCGGAGACTTCTTGATCAAGCAGCACTTTATCTGATCAAATTAAGCAGCTGGGTGGCAAACAATCTGGAACGCTGGCAGAGTTATATCCAGAAGTGCCACACCTTAGAAAGTTAGTAGCATTGCTTTATAAACTTTGTTAGCCAATGAAAATCAGACAACAGAGCCATTACATCATAGGGAAGACATCAATCATTCCTGTACACTCCCTTATTCCCTCCTTCAGTTCATCGCATCCATGTACATGTTTCCCATGCTTGCATGAGATTTCCCTGGTGCAAAAGCCGATTACAAAACGCAAGAAAGCAACAGTTAGACTAAACAATTTCGCTTTGTTCCAGAACCCTTCAATACAAATATATCAAAAATAAAGAATTTATTTTTTTTAATAAGGAACATAATATCAATAGAAAAAAAAAAATCAGCACAAAAACAAAACGTATCAGTCATCTTTAACAAGGTTTTTTTTTTCCCCCATCCACCCCACTTCAAGGCCTGGGAGAACAATGCTTGTAGAGCCACGAACACCATCAGGATGGGAACTGTGTAAAGGGGCGGCGGGGGGGGGGGGAGGGCTTTAGAGAAGAAGTGAAAATTAAACATAGTAAAACATTTGGGAAATCCAGGATTTTTATATTGCTGGACTTCGGCTTCACGGACTTAAGTATTACAAATTCCACATTTTCTACTTGAAATGAAATGTAAATTAATATCTATAGAGAAAATATCTATAGAGATTTTCAATCATCCAGGTCATAGTTGTCCCAAAGGTGCTGTTCAAAATGCAACTGGACTTTCTTGGTTTTTTTTTTTTGTTTGTTTGTTTTTTTTCCTTGAAAACGTTTCGCTTCTCATCCAAGAAGTTTCTTCAGTTCTAGGCAGAAGTGAAAAAAAACTTTTGGATGAGAAGCGAAATGTTTTTTTAAAAAACAAAGAAACAAAAAAAGAATTTCCAGTTGTATTTTGAACAGCACCTTTGGGGAAAACAAGAAAAGGAAGCAAGTAAAAAAATAAGTTTTATTTATTTATTTGCTAAGCGCGTTGTCGTATAAAATCTCTCTGCTAACATTATTTTCTTTTTCCTGTTCTCCAGGAAGAGCTAAGCTCCTGTTTTCATCGAAGACTTTAAGAAGCCGCAAGATTTACCCGGAAGTTATAAACTAGGAACACATCTTTTTTTTTTTTCTCCCTTTATCAATTCTGCGCTGCCGACTCCGGCACTGCTATACAGTAGCCATTGGCTTCTTTCCATTCTCACGGCGATCAACTTTTCGGTTGGGTGCTCGGGTAGAAAACCGGTTGGCTTCAGACCGGAAGTGCATGGAATGGTGCATGCTTTGCGCCTTTCTCTATGGCGGAATAAAGTCTCCTTCGTTTCTTCTCTAGATTTTACCCCGCTGCCTTTCCATGGCGGCGGCAGCGGCGGTACTTCGGAGCCTGGACGAGCCCGTTCCCCAGGACCTGCCACCGGCCACGGGGTTACTGGTCGCTCCGGCTAAGGGAGCGTGGGCAACGGCCTGCCCGAGCGGCTTTCTAGTGTTGGCTGTGCGGCCGGCAGGGACTAAGTTGCAGCCGATACTCTTGTGCGCGGCGCTACTGGAGGCAGAAGCCTCTGCTGCGCCGGAACTGTGGCTGAGCCGAGCCTTCCTGAGGCGGCTGGGACTGGTCGCGGGCAGGACCGTGAGGGTCTGGCCTGTGCGGAGGCCGCCGCTGCTCGGCTGGGTGTTGCTAGGGTCATCCGCTGCGGGAACCGCAGGGCGGACTCCTCGACCGTGGGCCGGTTCAAGCTCTAGCATCCTGGTACGGCGCGGGGAGATCCTGCCTGGCTCGGGGCTGCGTATATTGGAGAGTCGACCGGCTCTCCAGGGACTGCTGGGCATTGGCACTCGCTTGGCTGTGACTGAATTGCGAAGCGGCGCGGAGGGCCGGGACCGGAGGGACCTGCGGACGCCTCTGGTTTCCGTGTGGGCGCGCGGCGGGGAGCGGCTGGTGAGGGCGCAGCGGGGCCACCGTGCGCTGTGGGGAGGAGACCCTGCGGTGGATCAGTCTCTCTGGGTGACCCCTGGCTGCTTGCACGGCCTGGGCCTCTTCCAAGGAGAATGGGTGGTACTGCGGAGGCGCGAGGGAGACTTGCCGGGATGCACGGCGCCCCATTTGGCCTCTGTGCAGGTTCTCAGGCCCCAGTGGTATTTCCCGCATGGAGAAAACGATGATGGGCACCACCAAGCAACAACTGCAGACGCCTTTCCAAACGAGAATGCACTGATTCCTGCCAGTTTGGCTTTCAATCTCTCCTGCGATCCTTTGGAAGGGAGCCTCCTGAAAATACAGGTGGGCCTTGCTGAGGAATAGAATTGCACATACTTGTTAGTAGGGTGGAGTTGGAGATTTGAACATTTAATTCCTCAGACCAAGTTAGGCAATTGATCTAGCTAGTATAATGGGATTAACTATAGATTTAGAGTAGCATAAATGTCACTGAATTTAGATCAGCTCAATAGATCCCAGCTAGAGACATTTTGGCAGCTTTTTCTCAATTTCCAAAACATGAATAGATTTTTTTGTAATCCAGATTTCCCAAATTTTG
Source organism: Azemiops feae (assembly GCA_023970755.1). Taxonomy (NCBI): domain Eukaryota; kingdom Metazoa; phylum Chordata; class Lepidosauria; order Squamata; family Viperidae; genus Azemiops; species Azemiops feae. The sequence continues at coordinate 5,166,294 of JALGBA010000012.1, read as the reverse complement.
AGGTATACCACCCTTGGGGTGGCGAAGACCGAGCCCGGGCAAGATTCAAAGAGCTTTGTAGTTTGATTGTTAGAATAAATCCACCTTTCCTAAAGTTTCATTGTATTGTTTTCATTGTTCGATTGTGTTCATTTTGGTATTTGGATTTTTAGAGAAGGTGTGTACTTTTAAAGGAGGTGTGATGGCAAAAAGTTTAGGAAGTTCTGCTCTAGTCATTTTTTTTAGGTTAGGTTCTTTCTGGCAACCCACTTCCCAATATAAAAACCACCAGAAAACCTGCTTTAAAAAACAAATACAAAAGCCGATGTAGCATTTAACAAGTGTTTTGGAAAGTCCAATCAGGCATTGTATGGACAGATTCTTCTAAGGAAGCCAGATGTCTGGCTTCAACTGCAGCTCATGCCAAAAAGATAATGGAATGGCTGCAAGAGAAAGGGCACCAGTCTCAGATAGTAAACAGGAGGTTGGCAGATGATGGCTTCCTACTGCTTTATTTACAAGCTGAACAGATTTATAAAGCTTTGAAAAACATGGCCCTATTATTTGTAAGTCACAAATTATTGTCTTAAATATACCAAAGCAGATATATATTTTGTTAGTTGTATTTGCAAATAATGTTGTTTTCTTAGAGTGAGTGACTTCATGATGATCAGATGTTATCTTTAAGTTGAATTGGTGAGAAGTCTGGATTTTCCTCCTACTTTGGATACATGGGAATAGTGGGATGGCAGAGATCTATTGAACAGTATTTGTAATAAACTGTGAGATGGAGGGAAGAGGACATAGGAATCTCTGTCATTGTTGTAGGAGATTCTGTTCTGCTGAATGACCATAGCTTTGGATATAATACAGGTAGTCCTCAACTTACAGAAGTTCATTTAGTTACAGTTCGAAGTTACAGTGGCACTGAAAAAAGTGACTTATGACCTTTTTTCACACGACCATTGTAGCATCCCCATGGTAATATGATGAAAATTCAGATGCTTGGCCACTGGTTCATATTTATGACGTTTGCAGTGGATCATGTGATCATCTTTTGCAACCTTCTGTCAAGCAAAATCAATGGGGAAGCCAGATTCACTTAATCGTGTCACTAACTTAACAGCTGCAGTGATTCACTTAACAATTGTGGCAAGAAAGGTCATAAAATGGGGCAAAATTCACTTAACTGTCTCGCTTAGCAACAGAAATTTTGGACTCATTGTGATCGTAAGTCAAGGACTAGTTTTATTTTGCCTGCAGCAGGACCAATTTTATTTCTGGTGATCTTTTGAAAGCTAAATAATTAATTGCATATTTCATAAACTAGAATTAATTTCATTAGATGTTATCTTACATTTTTAAAATAATTAATTTAGAAATGAAGAGTTGAAAGGGACCATTTAGGATGTTAAGTTCCAAGCACTTTATTTTGCAAGGAGGGAGTCATAAATTGCCAGGGCTTAGAAAAATGAAATGCAGTAGACAGTTACAATCATTATAATGATTAAATGTGAAAAGAATTGATATTTTTCAGGTTGCTATAAAATAATAATAATTTAATCTTCTAGCTATTAAGCACATGTAACATAATTAGAATATAGCTAATTGTCCTCTATAGAGATACGGGGAAGCTGCTGGTGTGCAAGAGATAAAAGGAAGTCGATCTTTGCTATCTGTGCCATCCATTGCCAAGGAACTACATATAGAAATTGTGGCTTCACCAACCTACAACACCAGAGGAATCTATGATCAAATTCTTTATCAGCACTTTCAAACTCCCAGGTTAGTCTTTTAGTCAAGATAACGAATTGACTTTTGATCCATTTTATGAGATAATCTTACTCTTATTTTTTACTTAATAAGCACACTGGATATGGTCTTAACTGTACATGTCAGTTACTTTTTTCAGATTTATCTAAGACCACGCTACTATTAAATATTTTTTTCTGTTTTGTGTGCCTGTATGCGCATGTTCTAAACCAGTGGTGGCGAACCTATGGCACGGGTGCCAGAGGCGGCACTCAGAGCCCTCTCTATGGGGACGTGTGCCATCGCCCCAGTCCTAGGCCTTCACCTGGATTTTATAAAACCTTTTCGCTTTAGGCCTCCGCCGCCATGTGCAAAAAAAAAAAGGTTCAATCAGTCAATTTCAACTTCTCGCGGAAAAAAAAGATCTTACAAAGTTGGAATTGATTGATTGAACTTTTTAGTCCCACCCAGTCTGCAGTTACCATCGCAGCCACGCCCACCCAATGGGCCACGCCCACCCAATGGGCCACGCCCACCCAATGGGCCACGCCCACCCGGCACTCGACGATGCATAAGTGGGTTTTGGGTTGCAGTTTGGGCACTCAGTCTCTAAAAGGTTCGCCATCACTGTTCTAAACTATTACCTCATAGAAATTTCTCAAAATTTCTTCCTTTTTCTGCAGCCAATAATGCTAATTCCAAAGCATTGTTTAGTGTTCTTTTTAGAGACCTCTATAGTAAATTGGATGTAAACTGCTGGTCCTAGTTGCTTTTTTCTCTATTTTTCCTTTGTACCTTGTTAACAACTTGATCTCATTAAAGGCAGCAATATTTCATTCTGCAGAAGTTTTCCCTTATTGATTATACTTTTCTATAGCAAATCTTAATCTAATAAAGATAATTCCACATTTGAGAATCACATATTCACTGACCTAGATGTTGTTATACTACATATTGTTTCTTCAACAGAAATAGAAATATTTGAATCATTTCTTTTAGTCCACTGCTATATCAAATATATTTTATTTTTTTCTTGGGCATTTACCTGAAAAGAAGTCAAGGCTTTTCTTATATAGCTTTAAAATGAAGGGATTGTCTTAAATTCACTGGGAATACAAAAATGGCAGATCTATTGGAAGGGAGGGAGAGAAGGAGTATAATTCTTCATTATAGATATTTTTTGCAGGCTTGTACAAGAGGATGATATTGTTTGTCTCCCAACTGTTGGACATCCTGAATTCTTAGAAGAAAATTCAATAAAGTTTATTAGGTATGTTATTGTCAAAAGCTAAATGGGCTACTTACTCTTAATATCTATACTATCACTTTGAAATAATGTTTTGGAAGAGCTGACTTAGAATGTTGAAACTTGTTCTGAACTTTGGTATGCTATAGTGATTTTAGGAATTAGATATTCCAAGGTAGAAAATGATAATGGTGGTGGTAAGTGAAATTTGATGACAGTTGCAAAGCTAATAAAAATTTGAGCTCTCACAAAATGTAATTCCAGTTATACTTCTTGCTGATTTTGTAATCAACAAGAAGAATAACTGGAATAATTAAATGTTGTAAAATGTCAAATATTTGGTTCCAAATTATAACTCATCTGTTCTTTCGTTAGATGGCCAGAGCTGTGCTTCAGGGTAAAAAGTATATTACCAGCAGAGAAAATACAGCAAAGTATAGGGTACTTAGCTGATACTCAGAATACTTCTTTATTCCTGGTAAGTTAGTAAGAATACATAAAGTAAAGAGTTTTTGAATGTGTTGTTTGTTATTAGTAGATTAGTGTGCTGCTTATACTATGGTGCTCTTAGCTTAATTTTAACATTTATTTGAACCCTGTTCAGTCCTTACATTGGGGTCTGAATTTTGCTCAGTATGGGAAGAAGACTATGCAGTATTACATAAAAAACTCACTTCATCTCTTCCTCTCCACAACGGTTTTAGAATTGCCACTACCGACATACAGCTCCTTGTATACCTTCTTGTATGCCTACAAGAAATATGGACTTGGACAATAAGGTCCCTTATTTTTAGAACATAAAATGATAGTGGATATAAAAACCTGAGACAAATGTAATGCTTATCAGTGGGGTTTCTTTTTACTTCCAAAGTTTCACATATACATACATCTTTTTTTAGCTTCTTGCAAAACTGTAGACCATTTCTTTTTCCTTTTTGTTAAAATTTGGTAGGACTGTTAGTATCAAAGGTATTCACAAAAATAGTTTCTCTGCTCTTATGAATCTGGTTGAGAAAATGGGTGTTATTACCTTACCTTGTAGGTAGGTTCTACAAACAGCGCTATTCCATCTTTTCCATCTCATAATGGCTGTAGTTTTTGGAGCAGTTTGTCTCCTGCTGGGCTTTGCAGTGCAGTGAAACAGCTCTGTGACATCCTTGGCCCTCATTTACACAATAGGTAAGTCATCTGGGGATTTGAATTCTATCATGTAGTAGTGTGCCATCCCTCCCCCACTTCCCATTGTACTGCCTCATTGTGGTAGTGGAAGGGAATGAAGAGCACTAGGAATGTATACCAGTATATAATCTCAGCAGGATCAGTCAAGATGTGATGGTCATCCAAGGCGCCCAGCTAAAGCAAGCTGCTAATTGGATAGCAGCCATATGGAAAGATGCTGGAGGTGGATGATCATTTTAGGGACAACAACAAAGACATTATTTCATATTGTATATCTTTTGTAAACTTTTAAGGCAGTGTTTGAGACCATTTCAGGATCTTAGTTATGGGACAAACTCCCAACAGTCCAATATGGATAGGCACTTGCTGTTACTTATCTACAAACTACACAAACAAACAAATGTTAGAGGTGATATAATACCAAAGGACAGCTAATCAGTCCAATAACTTCAGTGAAAGATATGAGAAAGATTATATTTTGGCTCCATGTTTATTTAGCATTTATATCAATGAGAGACTGTCATCTATTCTACATACTTTCAAAGTAGTGGACAAACATCTCCTATTTTACTTTATGTGGATGATGCAGCTATCTTTTATTTATCAAGTCAGACATAGACGAGCCCCTAGTGTATTCAGTCAATTTTGAGTTGAAAAGCAGCTAACGCTAAACTATTTTTATAGAACCAAAAATAATGGTGTTTTCTAATAACGCCCCAAAATATAATTGGTACATAAATAAGGACCAATAGAGTACATCAGGTACTTCAAATACCATGGGATATTTTTTCAGGTTTCTAGACAACCAATAAACATAGTAATGGGTTTGTGATTATAGCTTTTTGTTGTTGCCTGTTGTGATATTTGAAGATTCTGAATTTCAAAACTTTCTTTTACTCTCTATGAAGCACAAGGTTCTTTCAATGACATTTATGCAAAATATTTATGTGTGCCATTTTTAAAATTATAACCCTAAATGTAGTGTTTAGTATAAGAAATGCTGTGAAAATATCAAACCTCTTGCCATTGCTTGCTTGTATGTAACAGTGAGAAAAAAAGCTGGATGAATGAAATTTAGAGTCCCTCCATTTGTATGTTCTTGCCGTCTCCTTCTTCTTCTTCCTTTTTGAATTAAAATTATACCATGATTTTAAAAAAAAATATTTTCTATGTTTCAGAGAAACTCTGCTAAATGCATCTGGAAGTATTCTTCTTTCAGGACCCAGTGGTGTGGGGAAAATTACAGCTGTTAGAGCTGCCTGTAGCCGCCTCAATCTGCATTTCTTCAAGGTAGTTTTTAGAATGTTAAATACTTTCAGAATAAGGTGCTGAAAGAACATTTTTGTACTTTCAAAAAGAAATGTGCTTTTCAGTCCATGAGCACTGAAAGAATAGTGATTTCTCTACAATGTCTCTCCGAGCTGAACACACTTTCTTCAGCTTGCTCTTGCTGGGTATCTTTCAAATGCTGCTGGACTATAGCTTTTGACAACTCTCACCATTGACCATTCTGACCGAGACTGCTAGAAGTTATAATTTGGCAACATCTAAAGGACCAAACATTTCTGATCTCTGCTGTAACATAACACTTAGCATAACATAACAATTAGCACTTTCAGTTAAGTGCTAATTACATTTGTTTTTTGCCTCTTGCTAAATGGGCTTCTTTTCTCGAAGGAAAATGGTAGAGGTGGTGAAAACAGCTGCAAAGGAATGGGACATTTTAAAACGAATTTCCCTTTCTTTACAGAATCAAAACTGGGAGAAGCCACTGAGGCCATTTTTACTTTCTTTTCAAAAGCCTTCATGTCTGGAATGCCCTTAACCAAAAAACTCCCACAAGCAAACAAATAAATCTCAGATCTTGGAGCATCCTTCAAATCTTTTGGATCAAGATATATTTCTTCTCTAATTCATTATGCTGTACAGGTAGTCCTCAACTTACAACCACAATTGAGACGAAACTTTCCATTGCTAAGCAAGATAGTTGTTTTAAGTGAGTTTTGCCCCATTTTATGACCTTTCTTGGCATAGTTGTTAAGTGAATCACTATGTTGTTACGTAAGTAATATGGTTATTAAGTAAATCTAGCTTCCCCATTGACATTGCTTGTCAAAAGGTCACAAAAGGTGATCACATGACCCTGGGACACTGCAACTATCATAAACACATGCTAATTGCCAAGTGTCCGGATTTTGATCATGTGACCATGGGAATGCTTCAACAGTTGTAAATATGAAAAATGATCGTGTCACTTTTTTCAATGCCATTGTAATTCTGAATGGTCACTAAATGAATGGTTGTAAGTTGAGACTACCTGTTTTATAATGTTTTTTGTGCTGCTTTTGAAGAAAGTTTTATTGTCAAGTATTCAACTTATTTAAGATCCTGGTTTTATATTGATAAAAAACACTGCATTCACTGTTATGAAGCCTAAGAATTAAAGGCTACCTTAGGATCTTTTATAACACTGATTTTTTAAGTTGGTTAATTCCCTCACAGTAGGGACAAGCATGCTATTTTTGTTCTTATTCCTGCTTACTTTTTGTAAGAATATAGAAAAAAGGGAAGGAGAAAGTTAGGACTGTTATTTCCTATAGTAGTTATTCAAAAATAAGATTTCAATTGGTGCCACATTGCTTTTTCTTTATTATCACTTGCCACTGCCAGAAAACTCTTCCCACAACTGTTAAAGAGGCAGAATTAGATTACAGAGATGGTGGTTGTTCACCATATAAAAAGAAAAGCAGCTCTCTCATGTCTTTCAATTAGAATGGAAAATTGGAGTAATGGGTTGGAGATTCTAGATGAAGCCCCTTTTGGTTTTTCTTTTGTTTCTGTTGGATTTACATAGTTTTGTAATATATTTTTCATCTTTTATCCTAATAAAGTCATGCCATGGGAAAAATAAGATTATATAAGTGTTTTTTGCAAATTCAGATTTTCTTAGTCACATACACTCTGAACCTAAACACCCAATCTTCCTGCACTTCAATTGTTTATGTTCTATACAGGCAAGAGATTTTTTTCAACTTCACTGTCTGTCACTGCTTGCATGCAAAATTTTACCTTTCTTAATAATTCCTTCCCAGGGTTTTTCCTTCTTTCCATTCCTTCTCTCTTAACTCTTCTCCTTGGCACCCAGTTCTCTTCTCTTTTCTCCTTTATCCAATTCAGTAACCCTTTCCTGTCACACATCTAAATCCTTTTCGTTTCCTTCATTTCTGATGAAAACAAAGAATTTATGTGTGCATACTTCTGTGCTTTTGTTTATGAGAATACTTTGTACATGAAAATGATTATTATATGCTAGTGATGTGCAAAACATTTTGATTTAAAGTGTTTCGAGTACAAACGTTGCAAGTTTCTGAATTTTTCATTTTTTAAAAAATGTAACTGCTATTCCAAGCATCTTGGATGTGCCCCAAGTGCATCCATTTCCAAACTCAAAATGTTTCCAAAATAGCAGTCTGCCATGAGATAGGAAGCTTTGTAAAGTTTCAAACTTGATATTGTTATAATTGAATTGTTTTGTATAGCTCAGCTCTATGCAAAGGTAGAACCAGTTAATTTTATAAATGAGATTCTTTATTAATGTTACTTGGTAGAATTATCTTATTTTCCATACGTTTTTGTACTGATTGAAACTATTCTACTATTCCACTTTTATCTTCATTTTTACATGGCATCTTATTTATGTCTGCCATCTGACTTCATGCTAGGTGAATTGTGTTGCTTTGTGTGGTGATACAAGTGGATCTACAGAAGTAAAACTACATAATGCCTTCTCAGAGGCTGAGTTCTATAGTCCTTGTGTCCTGCTGATGAAAGATGTAGAGCTGCTGGGAAGAGATCGTGATGGATTTGGGGAGGACTCCAGGGTCATTCTTGCATTAAGGCACCTTCTTTTGGAAAGAGAGATAAATACTAGGTAAGTACTAGTTAATCTCTGGAAGATTCCCATCATTATGGTTCTATCATGAATTTATAACTATTCAGAGTATTGCTGAAAACTGAGATTTTTATTATAGACTAGCCCTCTATTTTGTTAATAGCTTTAGCTCTTAATATTCTAATCTTTTAAAAATAATTGTAATAATGTGATAAAATAAGAAGTGCATTTAATCCACTATATGGAAGATATATGATTGTTTTCATATTTCAGAAATCCTAGCAGAAAGCTGTGTGTATTTTGGGCAATTGGATAATAGAATTGTCACCCTTTTTCTCTCTCTTCTAATAAACCCTACACGATGGTAAACAAAATCTATTAGAAACTCAATTTTATACTCAACCAAAAGTATACAAAGACTGAAAGATTAATCTTGTTTCAGTAAATTGGAAAATGATTCCATTTTTCAAACTGATTCAAAGGCTCCCTGATCAACCTAAGGCCAAATTTAATCCAAATCTCTCTACTGTATCTTTGGATTTTTTTCCAATGTGATAAAATTGAATAACTTTTCAGGATCAGTAGTCCATCTTGGGAAAATAACAAATTTTCAAGCAAGCAAATGGTGGTGTTTTGGGCCTAGTGCCTTTAAAACTTTATTTAAAAAAACTTCCTTGATAATTCCCTTTACTGGAAATTGGATGGAATGTGTAGGCTGAATAACTCAAAATAGTACTATGTCTGCCTGGTTTCAACCTTCATGAGATCTTGGGCAAAACCAGTTTTTTCAGTTTGGAAAATTTAAGAACAAAATAGCTTTTTTGTGTGAATTATTTATGTGAAAATGATACATTGCGCTGTAACTTTCCTATGTAAGAAACCTGTAAAATTTCAGAAGGAAGTCTGAACTAGAGACATAACAAAATAACAAAAAAATGTAATAGGACAGTGTTGGATTGAACTGAGCATATAATTACATCATTTCTATTTTCCCTTCCCTATCTTGGAATTGTTCTTATAAAGAACATTGGAGAGAAATGTATACATTTTTATAAAATACAGTCTAAAGATTTTTTTGAATTCTACATTCCTAATATGGTTTCAGGTAGGTTATGATTCAGTCTGATTCCTGTCTCCTCATCTGAATCTAACCTGATTTGATTTGGAATTTGATTTGGATTAAAATAGTAGTCTTTCATAATTACAGAAATGATGTCACAAATCATGTAAATTACTAGGATGCAGTAATTTACCTATACCAGGGGTAGGCAACCTCGGCTCTTTTATAACTCATGGACTTCAACTCCCAGAATTCCTGAGTCAGCATAGCTGACTCAGGAATTCTGGGAATTGAAGTCCATGAGTCATAAAAGAGCCGAGGTTGCCTACCCCTGACCTATACTGTAGCTCTGAAATATTTACAGCACATCTGTATGTTTCTTAACAGTTATCCTGTGCTAGTGGTAGGCACAACAAGCAAACTTGCAGATGTCCCTTCAGATGTGCAAACGGCATTCCTTCATGAGGTGAAAATTGAAGCACCAACTGAAGAGCAGAGGAAGGCCATTCTTAGCACGCTAACACAAAATTTTCCACTGGGCAAAGAAGTAAGCCTGACCAAGCTAGCCCAGCAGAGTGCGGTGAGTGATTTTTAATGCAGTAGTTAGAAGAGACAAAGAAATAGGGGGATATAGATATGGGATCTCAAAATGCCATAGGATGGTTTGGTTATTGTAACTTGTTAGACTGTCTTCTTCATGTAGAATTTGCCTGCCCAAACAATTTAGCAGGGAAGGATGACTCTTGAGTATCCACCCAGAAAAAGATTGGGGTTAGGACCCCAAAGAATGACATTCTTGGATACAGTCCCCTCTGGAATAACTTGCCCCTTAAGGCCAGATGTGTCCATATTCTGATATCTTTCTATAAAATGCTGAAGATAGTCTTCATAGCAGTGTTCAGATAGCAAAATGAGTACAATGATAGCAACAATTTTAAATAGTTTTATTATAACCATCACACATTATAATATATTTAGTATATTAATAATTATAATTTATTATTATAATGTCTGATGGTTTAAACTATGCTTCTGTCTATTGTATATATTTCCTACTTATTTATTGTTGGCTGAAAAATAATGACATGCATAGTGACATCTTGTTTATTTTTTATTTTATAACAAACAAACAAACAATATAAGTATTACCTGTTACTTCATTGGTATGCTCACACAATGTGTTAAGGGAATGGAAAGCAAAGAATTTTATTTGCTTTGGCTTTCACACAGCAATTCATACAGACTATTTTTACCACGCAGAGAATGAAATATCTTCATCCATTCCTTTCAGAATTCTTTGTCTGCTTGTTATGGGACTTGCTGCACCAATATTTTAATCCATGTTTTCAGGGCTTTGTTCTAGGAGATTTCTGTGCTTTACTTTCCCACAGCAGCCGTGCTGCCTGTTCAAGGATGCAGAATTCAAGGTACTGGAATAAAATATTATCTAGTTTCTGAGCATTTAAATAGTAACTGTAAATGCAAATATATCTTTTTTGACACCTTAAGATGTGACCTTTAACCTAAGTGTGGATGGAATGGGATATCAATTTTCAAACTATCTGTAGCAGTAGGGAAGAATTTGACTTTCTGTTAATGTCAAGGTTTATTATTAACATTTTACTGGGCAGACTTTGATAACATTATACTGAACGCATATTTGAGGGTAAAAGCATGCTACCTTTCAAAGCATGTAAATAAACTTCTACATTCTTTTTGTTGTAGTTTTTGTCCCTTTTGCAGCCATAGTTCCTAGATCTGTTACTGCAGTAACAGTAACCGTTACCAAAGTTTGTGAAGAACTCCTTCTGTTATATGTCTGTTCTTGTACAACAGCATTTGAAAGGGGCACTCCCAAAATGCGTAAATACCAGTGAAGTGTCCCTTCTCAAATTCTTACTGCTTCAAAATTTGTCTCATAATATATACATGTATTTTGCCTAGCCATTTCACTGGCAGTGTGATAGATTCAGGAAATGCAGATGGAGGCTCAGACAGCTGGGGAAAGTGTTCAGAGAAGCTGCACTGAGCCTTCCAGGGACATGGCTGCTTGGTTGCTTTGAGGAGAGTGCTTAACTCACAGCAGTGTTCTTTGAAAACTACACCTTTTGCTTTGTAAGTCCAAAATCCATAATCTTATTCTTGTTTGGCATCTTGTAATGAACATGATATCAATCTTATTGGATGTCAGTGCAGTAACTTTCCAATTCAATTCTAGAGTTTTAAAGTGCTGGATCTGTCCAATCATCTTTGGGCAGCATGTTTATTGAGATTCTAAATCATCCAGGTCATGGTTGATCCAAAGATACTTTTCCAAAAGGCAGCTGAATTTTCTTGGTTTTATTCTTTGAAAATGTTTTCAAAGAAAAAAAAAAACCAAGGAAGTCCAGTTGCCTTTTGGAAAACCTCTTGAGACATCTTTGAGCAGCATTAGGACTGCTGACACTTTCTTTGCCCTTTTTCACCAGCTTCCCCGGGGGACCAAATGAAGAAGAAGAATATGATTTTTATGCTGCTGGTTTTCCTCTTCTAGCAGAAGATTTCAGTGTTGCACTAGATAAACTTCATGATGCTCATTCACAGGCAGTAGGAGCCCCAAAGGTATGACTCTTAATAAGAACAAGGCAAGGTACGACCCCTAATAAATATAAGAAGCATGGCAAAGTTTACATTCCATCCTGTTTTTGATGAATAACTGTAATAAATGGAGTACTTTTCAAATAAAGAGAAGCTGGAGGGCTTTTGGGCTCTCAGTAACATATTTATAAAACGTCAAGATTATAGTTGCAAAGAGCCAAAAAGAGCAATTTAATCAATACAATAGCCAATCATAAATTTTAAAAATAAAATGGAGAGTACAACTACAGGAAAAATGGGCAGTTTGCTATAAAATACAGGAAAAAATAAATCAATCACTATATAAATTTTCCAACACTTTTTATTAAAATTTGTTTTAATTTTTGATTTTAAGGGACCTTGAGGCATCTTTCAGAGGCAGAGAGTAGGATAGTGTGCAATAGCTGTGGTTCTGTAGAAATAAAAATAGTTTCTTGTAGTCTTTGAAGGCATCATAACGTTTGATCATTTTGAGGTATATAATAGCATTGGCACGTTTTGTCTCCTGCAGATTCCCTCTGTCTTCTGGCAAGATATTGGAGGTCTTCAGAATGTGAAAAAGGAAATCCTGGACACCATTCAGCTTCCATTAGAACACCCAGAGTTATTGTCTTTAGGTCTTCACCGCTCTGGCCTTCTGCTCTATGGTCCTCCTGGAACAGGGAAGACATTGCTAGCTAAAGCAGTAGCAACAGAATGTACCATGACTTTCCTCAGGTGGGTTTTGTGATACAAGTGGACAGGAGAGTTTGGAAATTGCACTATTGGAATAACTAACTCTGTATTTTTTCATTTCAGTGTAAAGGGTCCTGAACTTATTAGCATGTATGTTGGGCAGAGTGAAGAGAATGTCCGTGAAGGTTAGTGTGAAGCCATAGTGTTTACATGGAAGGCTTAGCTCTGTGGGGAAGCTTCCTCTATAGCCAGGCTAACATAGAAAATCATTCTTGCAAATCACTCCAACCTGAAACAATGTCCATATCTTTGTGGCTACTGCATTTATGCATGTATATAATCTTGCAGGTGTGTACATATATCCAAATTTCGGAACTATAGGAGTATTTCCCAGCAGTTAAGGTAGATCATATTCTGTACTCCAGCAAGTCAGCAAATAGGGTAAATAGTTTTTTCAGAGGAAAAAATAGATTTCAAGACCATTCAAGATTTCAAAACTATTCAAGAAGAATCAATACACATTTTATTTTATAGAAAAAAATGTTAGCTAATATACTTTTCTATGCAGATCACTAGTAACTTGAGATGGGAATAACATGAGAATTTATCACCTGCTAAATAAAGAGCATGGAGAGCTCCAGATACATGGTGAGGTAGAGCTTGAGAGGCTGGACAGTGGAAAGCTTTAAGAGTTGGTGGCCCAGAGTTTATTATAAGAGACTTGAAAAATATATACATGATGTAATCTATGGTCTCATAGTTTTTTAGTCCCAAATTCAAAATGGGACCAAAACTCACTTCTCTTGCCTCAGTAGTAGCAGACTACCAAGTAATCTAGGAAAATGTGGTTGATCTCATTGCACCAATTTAGAATGGAATTAAGATCAATACAGTTAGACTTTTAGTTTGAAATGAATGCAATATAGAACATTTGACTTACCTCTTAGTGGAGATCCCAAAGCCAAAAACAATGTAGTTGCAGAAATAAGAATTTTGAATTGGTCAGCCAGAAAATGATGAATATTCTTAAGTACTTTGAAGAAAATAACAAATACAAACTTGGAAAAAGAGGCAAGAGAAGGAAAATAATTCTAGTGTGAGTAAGTATAATGAACTGTACTTTATTATATTTGAAAAAATATTTATTATATGAAAAAATATAACCCAATTGCAGAACCCCCTAATTTATCTGCTTGATAAGTTAAATCAGCCTACCTGAAGTTAACTATTTATATAATGTGACATAATCTTCAGGAAGGAGTAGTCCCACAAGGGAAAATATTAGTGTAAACACTAATCATCAGCTGGTAACTTTGAGACTGAATTGCTGTAACATGTTGAATATAATACTGTCTTTGTATATAGTGCAGAAACTTCAATTAGTTCAAAATGTGGCAGCCTGATTAGGTCTCTAAGACTACTTGAACAATATTTACCCTTGTTTAGTGGTAGTGACTGCTGATAGTTTTCCTACTGCAATATAAATCTGCCTTTAAAGTGCTAGATGGGAATACTGCAAAGAAAGGCATGCTTTCAGCTAACCCAGACTTAAATACCTGACAGCATCCCTCTCGTTGCAGTATCCCCAGTGCTCACTGTGATTGTCAAGAGAATCCATTTTGCGGTTCCCCAGCTTGTCTGTTCTAATGTGGGCCAAACCTTTTCAGCCCTTGTTCTTAGGCTGTGGACCATGTTCTCTGTAGGTGTCAGGAGTCTATCTTCTTTAGAAGCTTTAAGAAATCTTTAAAGGTCCAGCTTTTCAGCCTGGGTTTGAGTCACATTTAATAATTTAAATGTTTTTCATATATACGTTCTATGTAGATTTTGATCTGCTTTTTAATGTATTTAAATTGTGTGTAGAGATAGTCCTCATTTAATGACCACATTTTGGGACCAGCAACTTGGTCATTAAGCAGAGCAGTCGCTAACGAAACACAGCCATGCTTATGATTTTACTTTAGCTTTCCTTTGCGTAACAGATCAGTGAAGGTCATAAATTTAAGGATTAGTTATAAAGTTACTTTTTCATTATCATAACTGCAAATGGTTACTAAACAAGGCAGTCGCTAAATGAGGACTATCTATGTATTTTATGTATTTAATTTAAAACTATTATGTAAACTATCCTCAGCCACATAGCAAAGTCAGTGAACACTGAAAATGATTCTGATGATGAGCTTATAGCCGTGGTGGCAAACCTATGGCACACGTGCCACAGGTGGCACGCAGAGCCCTCTTTGTGGGCACGCGCGCTGTCGCCCCAGTCCTAGACCTTCAGCTGGGTTTTATAAAACCTTTTCGCTTTAGGCCTCCGCTGCCGTGTGCAAAAAAAAAAAAAATTCAATCAATCAATTTCAACTTCTCGCAGGGAAAAAAAAAGATCTCGCAAAGTTGGAATTGATTGATTAAACTTTTTAGTCTCACCCAGTCTGCCGTTATCACTGCAACCACGCCCACCCAATGGGCCACGCCCACCCGGTACCCGATGATACATAAGTGGGTTTTGGGTTGCAGTTTGGGCACTCGGTCTCTAAAAGGTTCGCCATCACTGGCTTATAGCATAGTGATGCATTTGGTCACGAATGAAAGCTGGGCTAAAGCTCCGTCTCAGAATATCAGGAAATCAATCTAGTATGAATAACAACAACAACAAAGTTAAAGGCAGAAGGCAATTCCAGGCTAGGAAGGAATGTAAAAAAGGGAAGTAGATACTTTTTTTTAACATGCTGAATTTATCATAATACTCAGAATTTTTTTAAAAAGAAATTGTATAAAATAGTTTATATAATTACATTGATCAATTATGAAATTCAGTTTATTCCACAACTATTTTTTGGGAAGAAAAAATAGGAATATGTTTGTTTTGTTCTAATATGATGTTTTTAACTGTGGCTGTCTCCAAATGGTTAGCTATATTCTGAAGCCACTCTAGCATGCACAGTTAAGCTATGCAGTGTTCCAAATTTGAAGGTGGAAGGTGATTCAGCACATATGGGGATGTGTGCATAGTTATCGATCAGCATCTCCGTAAACCAAACACATTTTTTCAGATCTCAAGAAATAACAGAGCCTTTAAGAAGTTGCTGATAGTACTATGTCAATACCTTCTTCACACCGAGAATAATATTTTTCAGTTGAAATCCAGATAGCTACACTGCCCCACAGGCAAAGCCTATGAAGTATCACAGATTGTGATGCTTGTGTTCCACTGTTTTTGTTCACTTTCTGACTGTTTTAATAGCAGATAAAGGACTGGAACTGGGGAGACCCAGGTTCAAGTTGACCCTCAGTCATGAAAGTTCATTGAATGACATTGGCCTAGTCATACTCTCTCATCTTAATCAACCTCACAGGGTTGTTTTGAGTAAGAGTTTGAGAAAGCAATACAATTCCCCAAGATAAGTCATAATGCACAAACATTTTTGCAAAAGGCCATTTTCAAGAACTTGCATTTTAAGTTTTAAATTAAAACATATTAAGCAGGGATACAGAAATGTTAAAGAAAAGGATGCCCAGCAAGGACAGTAGATGATGAAGCAACATAGTGATCATTGTACTTTTATCTGCCTGCCTCCAAGCAGTTATTTAATAATACTAATAATTTATTAAATTTGTATACCACCCAACTCTCAATGATTCTGGACATTTCACGACAAACACATTTACAGTATATTTTTTTTAAAAAATAAAAGATGGCAAGTGTGACAGACCAGATAGAAAAAAGCAAGGAGTCTCACTGTCTCTCACCAAAGGCCTGGGTAAAGAGCCAGAACAGGACCATCTAAATTTAAGGGGGGGAACCTCATTCCGGAAGACAGGTGCTTCTACAGGGAAGGTGCATTTCCAGGATCCCAATAGATTATATTTTTTAATTGAAGGAACCCAAAGCATGCCAATGTTCAACATCAAATTGGCCAGGCAGATACTATGAAAGATAAGCATCCCCTATGCTACATAGGGCTTTATAGGTAACAATCAATATTTTAAAATGCACCTGGAAGCAAACTGGTAAATAGTGCAACTCACAAAGCAGAGGTGTTACATTTTCCCTTCAGTACTCCTTCAGAAGCCAGATACAGTTCCTAGGCACATAGAGTATCCCAACAGCAAGGTGGCAGAAAAAGTAATTAACTGTAGATAAGACTTAACTGAGCAATGCAAATTTCCAAGTCAAGCAGTCCAAAGCCAAGCCAAAGATTTCCAGATCAAAGGGTCATGGTTAGTAACAAGCCAGGATGGCATATAGCTAGATTCCAAGTGTCACAATGCTGGAGTTGCTTCTAGCAAAAGATCATTGTTCGTTTGCAGCTTAAAAACTCTGCTGAGTACACACAACTATGGTCAAACCTTGTTGATAAGTTCAGCTTATTGCTGCTTGCTCATTAGTCACACACTTTGGCAAGGTGCAGCAATCCTAGGAGGAATAGCGGGGGGGGGGACACAAGTGAGTGCCTGTAGCAGCCTGCATTGCAAATGAGTCAGGCACAAGGATATGACATACATGAGCATACTGTAATGGTATAATGGGAATGATCTTGAGGAGTTCTACTTTATTGTAAGATTACATTAACAGAATCCTGCAAGTTTGAGAGTACAAATCTCCTGCAGGTTCTTTTTACAGCCTTAGCAATTAGGGTGGATCCTTCCTTTCTCTGACCATTAAGCAATTGCAGGCTCTCTCCCTTGTCTGATCATTCTCTAAGCAGCATCTCTTCCCCTCCTCCTTTAAGGTCATTTCCACATACTATTACACATATACTGAGGCATGCCCATCAAATTTGCACTACTGCATTCCAAACTAATTGAAACTTCTGGATGCACTTCAAGGGCAGCCTTATGTGTTGCAGTAGTCAAGCCATGAGGTGATTAGGACATCAGTGATGCCTGAGAAATCTCCCAATTTAGGAAAGGGCACATTGGTGCACCAGATAAACAAAGGCCTTCCTGATAGTAGCTGCTACCTGCTCTTCAAACGGAAGTTGGGAAGCCGGGAAGATTCTATGATTGCACACCAAGTTTAAAGGGGGAAGTACTACCATGTTCAAGGTCAAAGATGGAATATTCTGAGATTTGGGTGGCCCAAACACCCACAGCCATTCGGTCTTCATAGAATTAAGTCAAAGACGGTGCCTCCCTGTCTAAATCTGCAGTCTCCAGGCATTGGGACAGAATCTCAACAGCCTCACTTGTCAAGCCCAGGATTGAAAGATAGAATTAGGTATTTTTAGTGTACTGATAATTCCAAATCACCAGAGAGAGAGAGACGCACAAGATGGATGTACCATCTCCATTCCATCTCTGCTATAAGTTATCAACAAGTGCAATCAATAATCCTCATAGTGGCTCAGCAGATGTTCCAAGGAGCCACCTCTACCCAATAGGGACTGAGTCACTCTAAGCAGAGCTGGTGGATGGCTATCAAGGGATGCAATAAGGGGGAGAAATATTAATGTACCTTAATATGAGTATGACTCCTATCCAGATCTAGTCAGATTCAGTTTGAGTCTTCCTCCAGTGATGCTGCAGGCATCTTTTTTAGCATTTCATGTCCTGGACCCCCTCAGTAAGACAAGGCATATCCCAGGATTGGCACATAGGAATAGGCCACGTAGGCACAATATGATCCAAGGTCCCAAACACCCACCAATTCCATGCAACAAATAGGGCCTTGGCTGAACACACCCACACCCACCCCAATTAGATCTTTGGGGAACACTCTAAGCTCTCTCTCGAACATTTTTGGGACCATCAGTCATCTGAGGTGGGCCAATCGAAGAGGCCTGTCTCCATGTCGGTTTAATTTAAAGAAGACAAGTTGCTCTATTTTTCAGACATTCTGTGGCCAAGTCTGATCTTCCCATGCTTACAATCACAGCATGTGTCCTAATATGCATCTCTCTCTGGGTGGCAGTTTAGTTTATCTTTTATAATTAATATGTTTGTTGCTGGCTTTAATGTTAATATGCAACTTGAGTACTATCTATCTCTTTCCTCAGTGTTTGCCAGAGCTAGAGCAGCTGCTCCCTGCATTATCTTTTTTGATGAGCTTGATTCATTGGCCCCCAGTCGTGGACGAAGTGGCGATTCACAGGGTGTGATGGACAGGTAAGTACTGCTTGTTAATAATGAGGTATTAGCTTCTTGTTTTGACTTGCTCAGTACTGATTTTACAAGTGACTCGCTTTGTGAAAACATGAAAACATTCACACATGCACAAAACATTTCCCTATCTGCATTCAGTAGTGTTCTTGGCAAGCAGTCCATAAAAAGTGGTCCTTGCATCCTCCCCCTCCTTTAATTGTACATGCTAAAAGTGCAGGGATATCTATTTTATTATGCACATATCATTTGTGCCTGAACTTAGTTCTAGATCATGTGAACATGTTAAAATGTGTTGAAATGTATTCATCTTTCTTTCTACCAAATGCTGGCCTCCAATGAGGTTGCAATTAATACCTATATTGTAGCCTGTTTAATAAATAGCAGATTTAGCAGCAAAGAATAAATATCATAAAACTTGTAAATATTTAAGCTTCACTGAAATAAATTTGGCTCTTCCAAAACCAGCTAGACATCCGTATTCTGAACCAATTTCCTTTCTCCAATCAGTACAGGTAGTCCTCAAGTTAATAATGTAATGGAGCCTGCCCATTCCATTTGTCACTCGAAAACGTGGAGTGAATCTCGTCCCTCGAACAAGATCACTCCCTGCTCGTTAAGATGCACGCGGCTCGTTAAGTGAACATGAGGTATCTCAGGGTGGGGAAAGCCCTGGAGAGCCTAGTGATGGAACAGGCCCTGGAAAAGGCCTCCAATGCCCAGATCAGGCCTCTGGAGGCACGCGGAAGCGTCCCCTGGCCTCAGATCCAGGCGGCAGCGGCTTGGAAAAGGCCTCCAATGCCCAGATCAGGCCTCTGGAGGCACGCAGAAGCGTCCCCTGGCCTCAGATCCAGGCAGCAGCGGCTTGGAAAAGGCCTCCGATGCCCAGATCCAGCCTCCGGAGGCACGTGGAAGTGTCCCCTGGCCTCAGATCCAGGCGGCAGCAGCTTGGAAAAGGCCTCCAACGGCCGAATCCAGCCTCTGGAGGCATGTGGAAGCATCCCCCGGCCTAAGATTCAGGCAGCAATGACTTGGAAAAGGCCTCCGATGCCCGGATCCAGCTTCCAGAGGCAAGGGAAGCATCGCTTGGCTTCGGTTCTGTTCTCTGTTGCAGAGGCCTAAAGTACCATGAGATCACGCGAGATCAGTAGCGTGAGATCTCGCACCACTGATCTCGCGTGATCTTGCATTACTTTAGGCCTCCATTCTCTGCGAACGCACCGAAGGCCTGGAGCAGCCAAGAAAGCAAAGGATCTCGATCTTCGCAGGCTGAGTATCGGCCTAGTGCCCATGGAGACCAACTTCAAACATTCGCTAAGGGAACATTGGCAACTCTGGGATTACCTGTATTGATTGGTGCATACATTATTCATACATATAATGAATACCTAACAACTGTTAAGCTGGGCATTTGTAAGAATGCTGTAATGCATGTTCACATCTCACTTTTTGGGTATCTAATGCATAGAAACATTGATGTCCAGGATTTCTCAATTCACCTCCAAACATTAACAGAATTAACAGAATTATTTCAAGTTAATTCTTGGCTGCTGTTTGAAAGAGAACGTGGACATTGCAAAATAATGTGCAGGGATGATTATTAGGATAGTTTCCTATGAATTCCTATGACTCCAGAGCCAGCCTGGAGTCCCAAGCTATATGCAGCCAATGAATATACTCTTTATGTCCTTAATTCCTGCTCTGATCACAGAGATACAGAGTTTATAGAGTCACTTTATTTCACAGATAGTCCTTGTTTAATCACCATGTGTCAATGACTATCTGAAGTTATGATGGTGTTGAACAAATGGTAGTTACGACCCTTGAAAATATGTCTGTTGCAGCATCCCCATAGTTACATCATGAAAATTTGGGCACTTGGCAACTGGCTACATTTATGACCACAGCGTGTACTTCAACTCCCCCTACCCACGTATCTCCCTCCAAGTCTATCCCCTTGGCATTCTACCACCATCGCCTACCCCTTCCACACCCCACCACCCCCAGCTGACCTTCATTGTCTTCTTCCACTGCAGGCCCAGGAGCTAGGCAATTGGTTGATGGTGCTGACACCTTGGCTTGGCGAGCCAGTGCTCATACCATCACCCTGCCTCCTCCTCAGCCAGACTCAGCAAGCTCCCTTTGGCAGATGAGGCTCCACCACGCTGTTCCACTTGCCACATACGTCCCAGGGCCCCACCCTTGTGCTGTGCCTTGATCCAACAGTGGGATGAAGATGGTGAAGGTCAGCTGGGGACAGCAAGGGTAAGGGGAGCTTTGTCTACCGAAGGGAGCTTGCTGAGCCTGGCTGGAGATGACCATGGGTGGAGCTGGCACTTGCGCAGGGCAGAAGCGTAGGTCCTCCCCAACAACCAAAACTAAGACTACTGAAACTGCTGTCACTAACTGCTGCTGTCACATGATGTTTCAGCTAACCACTTTACTTAGCAACAGAAATTCCCTGTCCCAATTAGTCATTAGGCCAGGACTATTTGTACCATTGTATTTTAGTAATCTTGTATTTTGCTGTATCCTTGTAAACTACCTTGATATATATTAAATAAGTGGTATACAATGCTTTGTATAAATATATCTTACCTATATGAATTGCTTTTGAGGGCATGGTATTTTATGTGTTCATAGTATACATCTGTTACTACTATTATATTTTGAACCTGGCTGGGTACATGCCTAAAAAAGGTATTTGTGTACCTGCTGTTTTAAGTGAGTTACCCAGTTCAGTGAATCCACAAAGATTGATGGCAGCATATTAAAATGTTTTCCCTTGATAGAGTTGTATCTCAGTTACTAGCAGAACTGGATGGGCTTCATTCTTCTCAAGATGTATTTGTTATTGGAGCTACAAACAGACCTGATCTGCTGGATTCAGCTTTACTCAGGCCAGGCAGGTAAAGGTTCATATCACAATTTTACCCGTCTGCTATTATAACCACGAATCTTTTAAGAATATTTTGGATAAAACTAGATGAACATAGGATTCAACTTACCTTTTTCATTATACGTTGGTGTTCTTGTATGAAAAAACGTAGGGTTGGGATAATATTCCTACCCCCTTAGATCTGCAAACAGAGCATCTTAGCTGCCCAAAAAGGCTAAAAATTGAGATGCTTCCTTTAGAAAATTTTTATTATTTTGTTGGATGAGTTAATAAAATAAATAAACTGCTATAGTGGGGTGTTTTTTTCTAAGATTAGGTTAACTCTGAGATACTTTGGGAATCCTGTGTTCCATTGGTAGAAGGGTGGCTATATAAAAATGTTTAAAATAAATAAATATTAACACAATATATAAATACACTTGGCAGGAGGTCTGTTTATATTAGGAAACTGTAAAGGTTCATTTGGGATGCTGGAAGAATATTGAGAACGGAAAATCTTATTGTATTATAGCAATTCTGTTTCATGTTTAACTATACAAAGATTTTATAGAAGTGAAGCACATGAAGTTGTACAATTCATACTAATATATTAAATAAAAAACAGTAAATCAAACTGAGGTCAAATTGTTAGATGATGGGTATTGTATGATCAGAGTGTGTTATATGGAAGATGGCTGCTTTATTTTAATTGCAAAAAATATTTTTTGTATCCCTGGCAGGTTTGATAAATTGGTTTATGTAGGAATAAATGAAGACCGAGATTCTCAGCTGCAAGTACTGAGTGCCATCACCAGAAAGTAAGTGCCTGTTTTTGGTTATTATAATGCATAACAGTACCAATTACAATTCTTGAGAAAAAAATGCATATTTGTACTAATTATTGTAACCGAACTACATATTCAGCTATTAAAGATAAATCTGCTAAGAGAATAGCACTACCCTCAATATATTTTTATATCAGTATGTACATAATCCATGTGCATGGATTAAATGCTATAAAACTTGTTTTTGAGGATTGTGAATAAATTATACTTATGAACATTATTTCCTGCCTGCTCTGACTTACGGGTTTTAACTCATTCCATATTATTTTAAGTACAATGTGTAAAGAATGTTATACGTATGAAGCCATGTTTTTATAAAACATTTCTGCCCAATTTCCAAGATTATATTCTGATTGCATTTTTTTCCCCTATGACACTAAAACCTTTGGCAATATCCTTCTGTGATAGGTTTAAAATGGACCCATCTGTGAATCTCCTTAGTGTCCTAGAGAGATGCCCTGCGCAGTTAACAGGAGCAGACCTGTATGCACTCTGCTCAGATGCAATGATGTTTGCTATCAAAAGAAAAGTGGAATGGATAGAAGACGGTAAGGAACAAAGCTAGATGGCTCAAATGTAAATTAGCTCTACTTAAAACGCATTATGTACGTAAATAATACGTGTTAAAATGTGACCAAGTATTTTACAAAGCTGTGGCTTGCTTTCCATAATAGAGATCCAGGTGTCTCCAACCCTGTTAGCCTTTTGCATGGCACTAAAAGACCTGGCTATTCCCCATGGAATGTAGGTTGGGAGTTTCATTAAACTCTGCTGGCTGATGTTTTATTATAAATTGGAATGTGGAGTTTTTTGCAATCTCAAAACATTTATCATTTGGATTATTGTTTTGTTGGTTATAACACTGCCCAAAATTATGGCTGTGAGATGGGCAGCCACATAAATCAAATAGTTTTTTTGAAAGCAGAAAAAAATCCTCCATTATTGAATAATAGACCAGAAAATTGGATTGTGATTTAGCGCCAAATAAATGTTTGAGAGAAGCTGTAAAAATATTATTAGAAATTAGGAGAACGTGTAATTGGTTCTCTGATACATATGGAGGCTGGCAGGTAGAAGCAGGCAATACACTTTAATTTTTAAGACTTTGAAGAACAAATGTATTTTATCATATCCATGATTTCTGGGCTGTAGCATATTGGTTCTCTTTCATTACCGTACATTTTTCTATCACTACTAGTGCTGCAGGTTAAACTTTTACTAATCTTTTAAAGGCTTCTTTAGGAAAATACTGATTTACCTGTGAATTGATATCCTGTTCAGTGTAAGGCATGAGTGGTTAATATGGTAAGAGGCAACTGACTTAAGCATGAGCAAAGGGAAAATGTTTAGTTCAGCATTTTATATATATATATATATATATATTTATCATCTTGCCTAGCCAGGAGCAACATACACTATGTCAACGGCATGCCAGCAACCAGTCCGCACAAGCAAGCAAAGCCCCATCCGCGAGATGCAGGCAGCACACAAAACCACACCCCCTCTGGTCCACGGAAAAACCTCTCTCCACGGAACTGGTCCCTGGTGCCCAAAAGGTTGGGGACCTCTGCACCATATTATATGTCCAAAAGGATTTTAATTCGAACCATTTTACTTTTATTCCAGGTCTGGATACTGAAAGCTCAGAATTCACTCTTACCATGGAGGATTTTATACAAGCTGCAACAAGGTTACAGCCTTCTGTTTCTGAGATGGAGCTGCTTAGATATAAATTGATCCAGCAAAAATTTGCTGCTTGATTTGAAATAAATATGACCAAGAAGGAAATATCCATATAACCCCAGAAGTACAGAATAAAAGCTATCGTGAGAATATTGTTCTTGTTAAAAGAAATAGTGATGACTCAAGTCACAATCTGGTGGATTCAGATGAGTTAGAAAAATGAGTTCAAGGCATAGACCCGAGACTGATGTTCAGATGCGCAGGATGTGTTGCAAATTAATCTTCATTCATACTTGGGACCATTGCATCTATAAGGTGATGGGAAATCTTAGGCCCCTGATAACCTGAGCCTTTGAATTATGAGAGAAATGACTGTTTTAAAGATATCTAAATAAAGGCTGTTTTGCTTTATCTGGAAAACAAAAATGCTATCTAATTCACTAAGTGAGAATCTTATCTTTTCTCATAAATGTGAAATACAGTATGTATGGGTGTGTGTTTTCTTTCTGGGTTTAAAATGGAGAGGATAGTAGTGGCTCTAGAGCAGCAACTGATAAAATATGATTGTAATAGTTTCTTGCAGCTGGTCTTACTCAAACGCTGGCTCCTCTCTGAAGTAGTTTTGAGAATTTTCTAACCTTTGGAAACCTCTGGAAAATCAAAGCAAGAAATTTGGAATTCAGGCAACCCTACATATATTAATTTTAAAATTGTCAATCTAAAATGAAATCATAGTTCTCTGCCACCTATTCCCATCACTACTGAGCTGTGCAAAAAATAAATGAAGACTTTGCTCTTATTAATGAGGAACTTTTTTAAAAAGTCTCTTCTATTATTGTAAAAATAATTCTCACAGATGCAGCAGCAAAAGATACAAACACACAGAAATGCTTACAGCAATGGACAGTAATAGTGTGAAGGCAGAAAGTAGATTTATTTTGAAGTTATCTCACAAGTTGTTGGAAATACACGCCGGTCATCGGTCCTGATCAGCTCCAGCTATTGTAGGCAGTGAGGAGTATAGTCCAACTTAAACTGAAGGGGCATTGATTCCCCAGGCACAATAAAGAATGAAATAAGGTTTTTTTGTCCCCCTTGTTCCTTTCTTCCCTTGAAGAAAAACTGCATCACTGTAATCATTAGTCTAACATAGGTGTAAATTAGCCAGGCATTTCCAGCAAAAAGAGGAAGAAAGTATCAAGAGAGAACAATGTACATTTTAGACAACTGTGCAACTGAGACTGAGATGCAAAGCAATCTTATCCCACCTCCTTCCCTCCAATGCCATTAAGCATTTCAATCCTCAAAGTGTATTAATTACACTGGACTCTTTGGGAAAATTCTGGTTTATATAATACCTATGCATATTTATTCTTGCTTATATAAGTTCTGCACCTTGTCACCCATTGAAAAGACCCCATATGACACTAGACTAGTCTGTTGACTAGATCTCAGCCAGTTTTCTTCACTACATGGATGAAATAGCATGGGCCAGGCTTCTGGCCTAGTGTGTAAGGCTTGAAGTCCCCCAGGACTGTGTGTTCACATTGGCCTTGAAATGCATTTTTCAATAGTTCTGTGAAAGGCTCCAGACGATGAGGATAATAAGAAAGACGGAACTGACTGATAAAAGAGAAAATTTGTGTTAACATCTAAGTAACAAAAGCATGAAGATATTAATACAGCAATGTAAGGAATTTGGCTATCTCCCTTTCCACTTGTTCAGCAAGATTAATTTATCCATGATCCTTTTGAGGATTCTGGTCAAAAAGAATGCTGCAAATCAAAAGTACTGTATTTTGAGATTGTTTTTAATTAAGAAAACAATACTTTTCATTAAGAGTTATTAGTGCATGGATGGAATCTTACTCTCTGCTTGTATCAGTACAAATCAAGAAATATTAACTTACATACCAGAAGGTCCAAACTCAAATGTATATATGCTGTTTCATAAGCTTAGATAGTGTAAAGAGGCCCTGTTACTGATATCTGTTAATTTGATGGTTTTAGAGGTAAACAGATCTCTGAGGCCATCTCATGGATAGGTACAGTATAGTATGTAAAGTAATTAAAAGACCTAGCTGTTTCCCAGGCATTGGGTCAGGCAGGTAGATAAGCCCTTTTTATTGATGTGAGATTATTATTTATCCTATGGCACTGGGAGTTTATGTGTGGTGGATTTTCTGTTTTAATCTTTATTAGATGCCCAGATTCACTTGTATGAGATCAGTAGCTCTGCAAATTAAATACCTTGTTTCCCCGAAAATAAGCCCTAGCTTAATTTTTGGGGGTAGGCCTAATATAAGCCTTACCCCGAAAATAAGCCCTAGTTTTGGGGCGAGGCACACGCCTAAAAATCAAGCTAGGGTGGGGGTAGGGGGGTGGAGCTGCCCCACGCGCCCCGCACCTGCTTACGTTACTGGTAGGACTGCCACAGGCAGGCCTCCCACACCCTGAAACTTGTCGCGCCGCATGGCTCGTCGCACCGTTGCCGGTCACGGGAGGAGGTTGTGCAGTGCTTCAGGCCATTGCCGCTCATGGCTGGATGCCATGTGATGCTTTGGACCATTTGTAGGAGGCTGCAAGGTGCATCGGGCCGTTGCTGCCGGTTGCGGCAGCACACTGCAGGATCCTGCCGCGAGCGGCGGCAATGGCCCAAAGCATCATGCGGCCTGCAAATGGCCCAAAGCACCGCGCAACCTCCTGCCGTGACTGACGGCACTGGCATGAAGCACCATGCAGCGTCCTGCCACAACCGGCGGCACCGGCACAATGTGCCACGGCGTCTGGCTGCAAGTGGCCTCTGAAGAAGTCAGGCAGCAGCGCGACAGGTGTCGGGGCATAGGAGGCTTGGCTGCGGCAGTCCTAAGGTAATACATCCCCCGAAAATAAGAACTAGTGCCTCTTTGAGGCAAAAAAAAAATGTAAGACCGGGTCTTATTTTCAGGGAAACACAGTAAATAAATGCCCAGGACACCTGTTTGTTCTAACCCTATGCCAAATGATTAGTTGTGCTAGCCCTGGTTATCAAAGTGGAGATGCAGTAATCGTGGGTTCTACAGAGAACATACCTTAAGTCTGAATCTCCATCACTGCCTTCATGTGGGATCTGCACAGTGTAGTCCAATGTCACCATATTTGGTTTGTTATTCACAAGGAGAACCGAGGTAGTAATGTCCTTGGTTAAATCACTCTAAAAAAGAAAGGAAGGGGAAATAATTAATTATCTATGTTTTATGTTTTTCTGCATTTGTTTCTCAGTGGCTTGTTCACTATGTTAAGTCAGCCCCAGATTGCAGAACAACACTGCTGCCATTTATAACCTACTTTTCTCTCTATTCTGTTTGATATAAGTAAAAAGACAAATTTGTAACATTGCTTGTTCCTCTTCCTTCTAATTATATCATAATATGCACTCTGCCTATATTTGTGCTATTTTTAATCAACATTCCCTCTGGAGAAAAAAGTACTGTGTGTTGTAATTGTGGTAGTGTATTAGTAATAGCAGCACAATGCTGCTATAGAAAAGTGGTGGTTGGAGATTCTCAATTTTGATCTTTGCATTGCCAATAGGCTTATATTAGGGATCAGCCTCAACGACGTCAACTTAACATTTTATGCTTAGAGCCAAATATCTAATTCCAATTTTTTACTGTCTATTAGATTCACGCCTTCATGAGCCCTCTAATCATCTTGCCATCTACATTTGACTCTACAATGTTCTCAGTTGAGTAGCTTCATATGTAATGGTACAGATATATTGAGATCACAATGTTTGGAAGGGATATGAGACTAGGAAACAATTAGCTAACAATTTAATTAGCAATTAAAAAGAATATATATACTATACGAAAAAGCTTCCTATACAGGTAATCCCCGAGTTACGAGCGTTCACTTAACGCTCGTTCAAAGTTATGTGATAAGCGCCCCTAGTGCTTATGAGCAAGTCTCAAAAGTTATGAATATTGCAGCACCACAGCAGTCGTTCGCCCTTACAAGCGACTGCAGTGGCTCTGCAACATTCGCTATTCCCTCCCTCCCCACCCCCGCCCTGGCTCTCCCTAGGCACCAGGCCTTCAATACTCACCCTGCGAAGATAGAGATCCTTCGCTTTCTTGGCTGCTCCAGGCCTGCGTTCGCAGAGAATGGAGGCCTAAAGTAATGCAAGATCACGCGAGATCAGTGGGGCGAGATCTCACGCTACGGATCTCACGTGATCTCATGGTACTTTAGGCCTCTGTTCTCTGCAACAGAGAATGGGACCAAAGCTGGGGGACGCTTACATGTGCCTCCGGAGGCTGGATCGGGGCTCCAGAGGCCTTTTTCAGGCCGCTGCGGCCTGAATCTCAGGCCGGGGGAGGCTTCTGCGCACCCCCCGCAGCCCGATCCAGCCTCCAGAGGCCTTTTCCAGGCCGCTGCTGCCTGGATTTGAGGCCGGGGGGGGATGTGCGGAAGCATTCTCCGGCCTCAAATCCGGTCGGCAGCAGGAAGCGTGGCAGAGAGGAGACGGATCTTTTCCAGGTGAGTCCGGCGCGGCAGGAAAGGAGGGGGAAGCATGTGGTATCTTAGTGGGTCGGGGAGGCCTTGGGGGCCTGTTCCAGCACTAGGCCCTCCATGGCCTTCCCCACCCTGAGATACCTCATGTTCGCTTAATGAGCCGCGTGCGTTATAACGAGCAAGGGAGTGATCTCATACCTCGAACGAGATTCTCTCAATGAGTGGAATGGGCAGGCTCCATTACACTCGTAACTCGAGGACTACCTGTATGTCTATTCCAATGTTATCTACTCGGATGCAGCAGTGCTTTGATGTCACAGAAGTCAATGTTCAGATGCTTTTAATTGGAGACTACAATATATGCTCTGCTAACCAATCTATTCCCACCCAACTCTGAAAAACCAGTAAAGAATTAACAGGTTAAACAGAATCTCTGGGAGCAACACGGGCAGATTTCCTTCTCCATCTCTCTTGCAATATTATGAATACTAGACTATCTAAATAAAGTCAGGTAGCTTGATGTGGTCTGATTCTGCTCAACAGATTTCCTTTATATCTACCTGAAAAGTATTTTTAAAGGGTTACATTGAAATACATGGCACTGTACTATAAAATGGTACCTTACTATTATAATTAGCTCTGATAAGCTATAAAAATGTTTTTGCTGTTTTAAGATGTTTTAACATCACTGTCACAAAAGCTTAGGCAGAGTTTATTTCCAGCATTACCTTGTAGTAGATATTTTTCCCAGGAGGGGCGCAACCTGTTTCCAAGATGTAGTCATAATTACGGTGATCAATGACAAGAATGCCACCTGGACGAACCATGCTGGCAATGTTCCTAAGAGCCTGTTTATGAACATCCTGGTCACCTAGGGATAGGTACAAAATTTGAATTAAATTTCTTCCTGTTCTCTTTAGATTGCTTTTTGCCTTCAAACCGGGGAAACCTCTGGCTATCCTGGGCATGTTTGTTTGTTGATTAACAAAGTAACAACACCTGGTGCACTCAGATAATGAAATATTTATATTTAAGATATGTAACAAAAACCCCACTGTCCTTACAGCTACCCCTTTGCACCCCAGAGCTAGTTTTCTGGAGCTCCCCTTGCCCAAAACATTACAGCATTGCTGTAATAGAGAGCTTGTCTATAGAGCATGTGGCTTGTATCATCTGTTCTTCACATAGTTTTTAGATGTGAAATTAGAATCTGGTAAATTCATTTTTTTCAATTTACGAATTCAGTACAGGTAGTCCTCAACTTACAACAGTTCGTTTACTGACCATTCAAAATTACAACGGCAGTGAAAAAAGTAATTTGTGACCAGTTTTCACATTACGACCATAGTATTCCCATGGTTATGTGATCAAAATTCAAGTGCTGGGCAACTGGCTCATCGTTATGACAATTGCTGTGTCCCAGGATCACGTGATCACCTTTTGTGACCTTCTGACAGAGTCAATGGGGAAGCCAGATCCACTTAACAGTTTGACTAATTTAACAACTACAGCGATTCATTTAACTGTGACAAGGAAGGTTGTAAAATGGGGCAAACTCACTTAACAAATGTCTCACTTAGCAGCAGAAATTTTGGCTCAATTGTGGTTGTAAATTGAGGACTACCTATACTGAAATTTAGATTATCAATTCCCCTCCAGCACTAGCCTAGAAGAAAAAAATACAAAATGTAATGGATCCAAAAATGCTTGAAATTTGGATAGAATCTGCAAACTAAAATATCTCCTATCATTATATTTATATCAGGAAGAATATTAAACCACTTGTTTTCCCTAGTTAAACTGATGTAATTTTCAACACAATTTTTGAATGTAAACAGATTATGTGAAAAAAATAAGAATTTTATCATAGCATAAAATCCAGCAATTAGTTCTTCTGTAGTATTTAAAGAATTACTTATCACTTTAAATAAATAAAAATGCTAGTAAGTGTTTTTATTTATTTAAAGTCAAAGTAAATTTCTGTGTAGACTAAGGAAAAATCTCAGATTATCCCTTTCTATAGCACTGGCAATCCAACAGACCTCTGTATGACAATCTTTTGACATTCACCTTTAAAATCTGGAAGATGGGCAAAAGAATTCCCTAAGCAGATGACAGCATCAAAGCCTTCACCCGGTTTCTGTAGATCCTGTGACAAGGTGAGCCAGTTCGCCTCTTCAATTACTGCAGAACAGAAAAGCACACTTTATATAAGTTAACTTCTGCTTCCTCATCATGCCTTGCTCTAGTTAAGTAAGAAAAGATGTTATATTTCCAGTACCAAAGGGAGGTGATAATCATCAACTTGCCACCCTAGTTCATATAATATGCTAAACCTGTGGTACTACATGACTTTAACATTATATCTTATACATAATGGTTTGTGGTTTAATATGTTGTATGAACTGAACCAGTAAAGTTAAAACAAGTTGCGTCTTAGCATAATGTGTGAAGCTAACCTCACATTTTTTAAAATGTGACTCTTCAGGAAAGTCTGTTATGAAACAGTTTGTCCCATATAAAAAAAATAATAATCCTCACTTTTCCCCTTCCATTCCATTCCCACCAAAGGAAAACTTATTTCCTGAAGTCTTATTGTTACTAGAATAAATGGCTAAGAAAGAAATACTGAGCTTTCTATAGCATGCTGGGTTTGTGAATGTTTTAGTGGCACTTTTGCACATGTGCTAGTAGTCATCTGTGTAAAGGGCTGCTTCTATCCAGAAATTCCTGATCATTATAAAATTGTTGTAACTACTATGGGCCATTTCCAACCACCATCCAGCTGTTCCTATATAACTTTCCGATTCTTCTGTGGACTTGTATTTTTGATGCTTCTGCAAATTTCATTAATTGCCACATGACTTTGTTGCTGGGATCATAAAGGAAATAATCTTGGGTTTGTCCTTGAGCTAATTGTTTTTTATTAGATTCTGTAACTCAGTGTTGCTTGTTACAAGCTTACTGTGCTAAAAGGCCTAATTATTTTGGGTGACAGTAGACTGACCCTGATCCAGAGGGAATGGCAAGAGCTATTGGTCCACAGACCAAACTAAAACCTAAAACCGGTCAAAAAGCTGGAAGTGTGCTGCCAGATTATGGCCAAGGAGAAATTCACATACAGTTTAATATTTTCATGTTGTTTTTGGAGACTATGGCTTCAAAGATAATCCTCAAAATCATAGGCATTATATACAGCTTTAATAAAATGTCAAGGAAATTTTTAAAGAGTTTCTTAAATGCTTGTCTCATCCAGGCAAGACATTAGGAGTATCAGAATTTCTATACCTTTTCAGCCATCTCTAAAATGGTTCTGGCTCTTCTGCTTACCAAATTAACCAATCTTAAACTATTGGCACGAGAAATATTTGTGGAGGAGATTTAAAGGTATGCACACATGGGTCAAAGCAGTCAGGGTACATTGGAAGTACGTCAACCTGATGCCTCCAAATGTTGGCAACTTGTTCCAAAAGGTTAGGAAAGTGTGTTATAAAGCAAGGGTCTGCAACCTTGACAACTTGAAGACTTGTGAACTTCAGCTCCCAGAATTCCTCAGCCAGCATAGCTGAGGAATTCTGGGAGTTGAAGTCCACAAGTCTTAAAGTTGTCAAGGTTGCAGACCCCTGCTATAAAGGACACAGGCAATAGAGTCATAATTACATGGATCAATTTTCAGAAGGCCAAATTAGTTTTCATTCTTGTGTATTTATGAATGAACATTAATAAATTCCAGAGGCAAATTATAAAGCCTTGACTGGGATGAGGAACCATCTATTCCCCACAGCACCCTACAGGCACCTCTTTCACCTGCACTCCAAATATGTCAGCAGGGAGAACATTATAGCATTGACATTCTGGCAGCTGCTCCAACAGCACTGATCAAATTTCATCATGCTCTTCTTGTCAAGACATAAATTTACTGCTAATTTAAACATAGCCTGGAAAAGATGCTCAAATACTGTTGTTGGAAATATTCAGATTGCAATAGAGTAAGGGCCTAGGACAAGAACTCAGACCTGTTTTTACATGGGGCTAAGATGCTGATCAAGTCAACACTTCAGATTCCAACTAGCACAATATACAGAAATGTTAAATAGTAGACATGTTTATGTAATGACCGGAGAGTGCATTAATGATAGATATATCCCATGTGAACTGTATCATGTACTAGGTATGAGAAAAGTGCCAAAATAAGAGTGTTCAAGCACTGATACATATCAATATCAAATTATGTCAAGTCATGTTAAGGGTTATAAAAATACATGGGCCCTTGGGAGTCATCAGACAGAATGAGCGTTTTATATTAGCATTGTGCTTCAATTCTTCTGAAACTCAAAACTGGCCTGGCTGGCTAAACTTTGAATTGTGAAGGTATGCAAGGGTGTGTAAATAATTGAGCTTTTAACTCAGAACAATAAAAGCAGTAAATGTGAATTTGTTTCTACATGTTTGGATCGCTGATTAAAAAAGAACAACATGAGAAGCACTTTCCATCCCGGAGTCTGACACAGATCCCAGTCTAGCAATTTTGGGAACAGACCAAAATGTAGCACCTAACTACTGTTTTTTCTACATTCAGACTCTGCCCTGGAACTAATAAAAATGTTTTAATAGTTTGCTGTCAGCGGGATATGAATCAACTAAGAATACATGACTATAGACTTCCAAAGCTACTATTCTCCAGATTTGTTGGACCAAAAGTCCCAGAATTCTACAGGTTACAATCCAACATATCTGGGGTACATCAAATTGGGGAGGGCAATCAGTTAATATTCTTAAACCAAAAGTTAAGAGTACCCCAATGATCAAACGGATCTTCTTTTCGACGGTTCCATCGCTCCTTCAAGGCGTATTTGAGCATTTTGTCACTGGCATCTACACTGGTGACACTAAATCCTTCTTCAACCAACATAATGGAATCCACACTGCGCCAGAAATGAAGAGAGAAAATGATTTCCAGGTACTCTTTGAGGGATGAGATCTGAAGTAAACTATTTTTCAGATTAACTCAGCATAATAAACCCCTCCACTTACGTTAGCAGTTACATTTTAGTAATTCGAGGAAAAAAGTCACCCATGAAAGTTAGGGCAATGGCTCCTGTACTATATAAAAATTCTTTCTTAAGGCTGCATACACAGTATCTCCTACATGTATCTCTCTTAATAAATAAAAAATAATACCTGCACATATTCACTTAAAATCTATGGCGAAGAGAAATTCAATATTCTCTCTCTTCTGAAACAGCAAAGGTGAGTATGTTCTTAAAACAAAGTATATTTGTGGGAATGACTCCTCTGGCTTTATTTTTCTCATCTCTGGCCTTTTACTACATTATTACTTTTTAAATGGTCATCTTGATTAACACAGCAAGTAATCACATGCATTCCACAATCCTTGTCAACTGAATCAAGAAGGCCTGAGTGTAATTTCAAGTCTGACCAAACTCAGGTTAGGCAAATGAACCATAGAAAATCATTCAGAAAACAGGAATGGACAATGATACCCATCATGATGGAATTGAAATGTGCCATAAATGTAACTTGTGATTACTTAAATCCACATCCAAATATAGTGGATATAACATAATCATACTTAAAAATATCAACAGGTTGTAATGAATTAAGTCCATACTCAAAGAAGAAATGGTAAATGGTTTTTTATTTTGCTCTTCTTGTATGTTCCTGCAAAGGCTTCAGGCAGCTAACAGTGTTATAATAACAATCCAACCCCTCAGGCATTTTTAAAAAATAAAAGATAAAAATCTGTAAAATACAAATGTTATGTGCCCTCCAAACCCACCTTCACTTACAGCACAAACTCCTACTGTGACAAACAGAAAAGGTAGGTCATCAACATTTTTCTCATGTTTAAGAGGGATCTTATTGGATTCCAAAGAGTGGGAGCAGCTAATGAAAAAACCCTTCCAAGGTCTATCATGTGACATCCTCATAGGGATGAGATCCAGAGGAAGTTGATCCCATTTGATCTTATTGCATGAACGGATGAATATAGAATGTGGTCCCTCAGACAACCAAGTCTGTAATCAAATTTGCTCGGGATAACAAATGGCAACCCATGTAGCTCCTCGAAGCAGCTAAGTCATCCAGGAAAATTGGGATACGCCCATCACATCTGGGCTGTTGGGTTCTGTACCAGTGGCAACATCCAAATGCTCTTCAAGGGCACTTCTTTGTACAGCACATTCCAAATGGAAGTGAATGACTGTCAGCAGGTTCTTGTGATCCATGGTCACAATTGGCACACAAATGCAAAACCCTTCTAGCCACATCTATCACCTGTTCTTCCAGCAGTAACTGGGACTGTAGGAGGACCGCCAAATTGCAAACCACCATTCAGATTTACGAGATAGAATTTCTCAGAAATCATCAGTATGCAAACTAAAATCACTCCATGTTGAAGGAATTCATTTAGAATCTATTTTTCCCCATCTGCACCTGATAGCACTGGGTCAGCACTTTTGATGCATTTATTTTATTAACAAGCACTGGATCAGCACCATCACTTGTTCAAGCCAGGAACAAGATGTATAGCTGATCAGCAGCAGCATACTGATGATACCAAAACTTACATCAACAGATTATCCCCCCCCCCTCCATGTAGATATTAAAAAGGAGTGAAGAGAGGAGAAAACCCTGAGGCACTTCACAAAATAGCAGCCTCAAGAGATCACTCTTCTCTTACCAATACTGATTATAACCATCCCTTCAGAAAAGAAAGCCACTACAAGATAATGTCCCTCCCCATACCAATCCCTTAGGAATGGACCACAGATATCTTTAGTTGATGGTTTTGAAAGTCACTGAAAGATCAAGGAGGACAAAGAAAGTTGAACCTTGCCCCAATGACTGCACAAGCATGACCAGTTCAGTTTCCTGCTATATCCTGGCCTGAAATCTGACTGCCAAGTGTTCAAATAATCCGCTTCCTCTAGGGTTTTCTGCAGTTGCTAGGCCACAACTTTCTTAACGATCATTTCTTAAAAAGGAATGTGAGAGACAAATTCAAAGTTGTCCAAAATGGATTGAGAGACAACTTCATGACTAGGAGGTACACCAAGCTTCCTTCAGAGCTGACTGAATCCTCCCTCCTCAACAAAATATTGATTATTGCTCAAATTCAACCTCCAAAACCTCATCCAAAAGCCTTAACCAGACATGAGGCAGAAAATCCAGTTGGAAGTAGCAGAATTAGCACTTATTTGGAACCCTAAATAAGAGATATGTGCCTATAAATGCCTATTTTATCATCCCCTGAATATTCTTAAGACTGCCTAAGAATATTCAGCAGCACCTGTTCTGCAAGTTTTCAAGTTTTTGCATTACTGTACAATTATTTCACATATTTAAACCCATAAATATAAAAAGGGAAACAGAAACAAATGTACAGTATGCCATCCTAGATGATTCACACTGCATCACGATGAAACCGCGCCCACCCCATTGCCGGCAATGGGGAAAAAGTCGCGATACTTTGTGCGATGTCATGTGACGTCAGGAGTTTGACATGCCTGCACTAGAAGATGTAAACTTCCAAGTTGCTCATCTTGACCCAGACCTACCGATGCTTCTGTTTGTACAGAAATATGTTCAACTCACATTCTGTTTACATTAACTTGTCTTGCAAAGGCTGGCCATATCATGAGGCAAAGTTGAGGTAGTTATCTCAGGCCGATTTTAGCTGAAAGGGCAGTATTGTTAATATTTGATGTATTAATCAAGTATAGATGGGAAAAAGCAGCAATGTTTACAGGAATTTCCATGTGTCCAAATATCTCTGGACTTGGAGGAAGGAATAGAAACTCTTTTTTCAGCCAGCAAAATATCTTGGGCAGACTAATCCATTCCCGCACTACAGCTGGTTAAAAAGTGCGTTCTAATTTATGTATTAAAAGTACAATAAAACAAATGTGTCAAACTATTCCTATTTTTGGGAAATATTGCTTATATATGCACAGAAAGTAGAAAAACAGGTAATAAGAGAGAAAGCTGCTAAGTGCAATAGTTGCATTAGGCATTATTTTCAATTTTTTATTTCTATAGACATTTTAGTCATTAGGCTTCAGCATGATGCAATCATAGGTCTTTAATCTGAAGACAGCCTAAGGCTCCGAACAAGCCTTAGTAATTTGTGGAAGAGAATCACCCAAGCTTATGCCAAAGCTTAAGTCTTTGGAATGCCACAAAACCCCTTGATGTTTATATCCCCTTGATTCTAATTGTTCTGCTCTGAGTAATGGCCAAATTTGGACTCACTTCTTTCAGATACCAAAGGTGATCGAACTTCTACCGGAACCTCTGATTGAGTGGGAGTTTGGAAAGGTGTGCCCTTTTAACAACAAGAACAAAAAAGTGAGTGACGTTGGAAGACCAAATGCAGATCTCCCCTTTTTTCCGAGGAATTGAGAGGGGTCATTCCCAAGTGAGCAAGCACTATCACCTCAGGCACAATCATTGCTGGATAACACACAGGTGCAATTGGACACAGATCTGAGGGTTTCAACGCGCATTACATCTGCTGTCGAGAGGCAGTGTGAAGATTCAGTGGAAGCGTTACGATTCCGGATTAAATAGCACGGAACCGCAGCTACGGTGATACGCTCTATCTGCACGTTTACCACAAAAACTCCTGACGTACGACAGGCAGGGAAGCGGCCCAGCAACACTTCTCCTCGCGACTCACCCGGTGCCGCAGGCCACGTCGAGCACCGTCTTGCAGCACTGAGCGCGCAGCAGCGACACCAGCCAGTTCTTATACTCGGCCGTGCGGCTCCGCGTATCGCCAATGTAGAGCTGCCAGACGCGCGCCGCCCGGCCGTCCGCATATTGGTCCGGGAGCCCCTCGGCTGCCACGCCCAGCGAGCGAGTCCGGTAGATACTGTCCACCATGGCGAGGCGGGTGGCTCAGGGCGCAGGTTGTGTGACTGCTGCTCCGACCTCGTCAACAGCTCTGGATCCGCTACGCTAGAGCTGCCGCTTCCAACAATTAGGATCCTCAGCTGAGCCGGCAGCCGGTCGCCAGAGGAACTCACTCCAGCCAGGGACCGCCCCTCGGCGCAGCCGGCCAATCGAAAGACGGGATAGCGGACACTCCCACCCCTCCGCCCGCTGAAGGGCCATTTCTCCTCTCCCCGCCCTCCCCCTGTTCCTGAAGTCAAATGTCTTGACCCAAGAACGCTTCAGGTTTCTCAAGTCCTCCCAACAATATTGGCCACCGGGTGGCTTGGATCTGTGTTGGCCTTGCTGACTATAAATCATGAGAATGCTAGTCCAACAGCGCTGGCAATGATGCTTATCTTGGAGTCACAGAACACCCCCATAACCTAGTGCTGAGTAAACACGCAGAGAATTATTACAGACAAAAAATCCGATAGAACAGGATATTAATACTTTACAACTTTACAGCTTTTTCTAAAATGTGATCTATTATAAGTGATTTATGTATTTAAATTTGGATTTTGTGCTTCCACAAATGTGACAGTTGTAAAAATGTAAAAATATTTTAATAAAATATTTACGTCCCTAGTTTATATTCTGCTTTTTTATCAAAATCCAGGCTTAATAAGTAATAAAAACCAACCACAAATCCATTATTAAAACTAAAATCATATAATAAAAAAACAGTTCAATATAAGTCCCAGCCACAACAACCAAAACCCTCCACTACAATAGCAATAGTTACCAAGTTCCTAGAGCTTGTTGAAAAAACTATTTCTCTTCTTTTTCTGAATGTAAGGAGTGAATCATTCAGAGTTTGGAGAGACCTGATTCCACACTTCTATGAGGTTCAAACCCAGGAATTGAATTCATTAACTTTTGCACTTTACGTGATTATGTACAGTGCATTAGTTTTAGGAGCTATCCAGGTGAACCACTTTCAAAGCTCCTGGAACATTGGGGAACTGCCAGAAGATTGGAAAAGAGCTGATGTGGTTCCAATCTTTAAAAAGGGTAAAAAAAGTGGATCCAGGAAATTATAGACTAATCAATGTCTAGGAAAATCCTAAAAAAGATAATTAAGCAGAGGATTTAGAATAAGAAGAATATAGTATAGAGCTGGAAGGGACCATGGAGGTCTTCTAATCCAGCCCCATGCTCATGCAGGAGAACCTATACCATTTCAGGCAAGCGACTGTCTAGTCTCTTCTTTAAAATCTCCAGTGATGCAGCGCCCACAATTTCTGAAGGCAAGCTATTCCACTGGTTAATTGTTCTCACTGTTAGGAAGTTTCTCCTTAATTCCAGGTTGCTTCTCTCTTTGAGTTTCCAACCATCTTGTCCTGCCTTCTGGTGCTTTGGAGAATAATTTGACCCCCTCTTCTTTGTTGCAGCCCCTCAAATACTGGAATACCGCTATTATGTCACCCCTATTTTTTCTTTTCTTTAGACTAGCCAAACCCAAGTCCTGCAGTCATTCTTCATATGGCTGCTGCTGCACACTGCTGGCTCATAGTCCAAGTGATCGTCCACTAGGACTCCAAGGTCCCTCTCACAGTTAATGTTTTTGAGCCAGATCTCGCCTAATCTGTACTTATACCTTTGGTTTTTCCTACCTAAATGTAAAACTTTGCTTTTCTCCACATTAAAACTCATTTTGTTGGATAGGGCCCATTGTTCCAAGTTTGTCAAGAACTTTTTGGATCCTGAGCTTGTCTTCTGGGGTGTTGGCTATTCCTGCCAGTTTAGTGTCATCTGCAAATCTGATGAGTTCCCCTTCTATTCCCTCATCTAAGTCATATATGAAGATATTGAAGAGTACTCGGCCTAAGACGGAGTCTTGTGCTTACTTTTCTCCATGTGGATGTAACACCATTGATGACTACTCATTGAGTACGGTTTGTCAGCTAGCTTCAAATCTTGGTGGTGCTGTTGTCTATTCCACCTCTTTCTAGCTTACCAAGAAGTAGGTTGTGGTCTAGAAAGGAACAAGGCAATTATTGGAAGTCAGAATGAGTTTGTTAAAAACAGGTCATGCCAGACAAACCTTGTTGCCTTCTTTGATAAAGCGATTTAAATTAGTGGATCAGGGAAATGCTGTAATTATAATATATTTGAACTGCAGTAAGACATTTAGCAAAATAGACCACAGCCTATTTCTTAGTAAAATAAAACAATGTGGAATAGACAGTACCACTACCAGATGGATTTGCAGTTGGTTGACCTATTGCACTCAGTGTGTAATCCTCAACGGAGCTATATTTATGTGGAGGGAAGCATGCAGTGAGGTACCTCAAAGTTCTGTCTTGGGCCCAGTGCTCTTCAACATCTTCATAAATGATTTAGATGAGAGGAGGATAGAAGGCAAATTCATCAAATTTGCAGATGACACCAAGCTGGACGGAATTGCCAACATTTTGGAAGATATACTCAAGACTCAGAAGGATCTTGACAAACTTGAGCACTGAGCCCTATCCAACAAGATGCAGTTCAGTGGTGAGAAAAGTAAAGTCCTACACTTAGGCAGGAAAAACCAAATATATAGGTATGTACAATACAAAATACCTGGCTGAACAGGCTGAACATTGTGAGAGGGATCTAGGTGTCCTGGTGAATTACTTCTTAAGTATGAATGCTGCAGCTGCCAAGAAAGCCAAACATTCTAGGCTGCATCAAGAGGGATAGCATCAAGATCATGGAAAGTGATAGTACCACTCTATACTACACTAATGAGGCCACATTTGGAATACTGAGTCCAGTTCTGGTCACCATGATACAAAAAAACACTTAAGCCCTAGAAAGACTGCCAAGAAGAACAACCTGGCGGTAAGGAGTCTGAAGCCTAAATCATACCACAAAAAGTTAAGGGTATATTTAGCCTAATGAAGAGAAAGCTCAAGGCAGATGCAATAGCAGTTTCCCAATACTTGAAGGGCTGTCAGAGGGAAGAAGATGTCAATCTATTATCCATAGCACCTGAGGGCAGGACATGAAGCAAGGAGGAAACGTGTCAGAAGAAGATTCAACCTGGAACTATGGAGGTATTTCCTGATAGTGAGAATGATTAATCAGTGGAACAGCTTGCCTCTCAGGGTTGTGGGTGCTGCATCATTGGAGGTTTTTCAAGAAAAGATTGGACAACCATCTGTCTGGCATGGTACAAGAACTCCTGCCTTGCACAAGGGGTTGAACTTAAAGACCTCCAAGCTCCCTTCCAGTCCTATGATTCTAAGTGTTCAGTGGTTGCAAGAAGGGATATATTACATAGAATCTGTAAGAACACTATATGTAATCCACTTTCCCTTAAGCTCTCAGAGCAGATTGATATGGATTTCACATCACATAGAAGGTTGGAAACTCAAAGAATAACACCTGCTGTCCTCATCTGTTGACTCCCAAATAGGATGAAACATTTAGTGATTGTTTCCCGGGTACACTAAACATATTGGTGGTCAGTATAACCGAAAACACTCAGAAAATATACACTGTGTTAAAATAGAGAGATTCTTCCCCCCCCCCAAGTATAGTACAGAGCATGGCATAATGCAACATCTGTATGTCTCAGCTCTGGGAGGGATAGTGGACTATATAGGACTCTAAGAAATGCTACGGGAAGATGGACTATATATCTGATGGTTTCTGTCCATCCCAATCTGGCAGATAGGCACGTTCAGTGAAGTAATGTCACCTGGTAGGTTCTATAAAGCAGGGGTCCCCAACCCCGGTCCGTGGACTGGTACCGGGCTGCAGCATGCCAGCAATCAGTCCACACAAACAAGCAAAGCCCCATTTCTGGGATGCATAAGAATTTTCAGAAAATGAAAGAATCTACCATCCGTGGGATGCAGGCAGCACACAAAACCACGCACTCTCTGGTCCGCAGAAAAACCTTTCTCCACGGAACCGGTCCCTGATACCCAAAAGATTGGGGACCTCTGCTATAAAGACTTGCCTTATTGAGCAGCACCTCCATCCCCACTGAGTTTCAGACAGCTTTGACAGTTTTGGCCTTCCTGAAGACCTGGTCTTTTCCCCATGCAGCCTAGCAAGTGTGTAGAGGACATATTGGTAAGATGTTTTTACAGTGGCTTCAACTTGATTGTTTTAATTGATTTCTAATTAGTTCAAGGTATTTTACTTTTGGGTCATCATCCAGAGTCCAATTGCTAAATGGATGGTTATATAAATTTGTTAAATAAATAAATATACTGATTCCTTCTGCCCAACCTTTTTCCTGGGGGAGACTCTCAGCAAGGTTTCTTTATAGTCACTACCCCTTTTATTTCCTAGGAGTTCCCAAATGCAGAATTCTATGGCTGGTAAACGCCTCTGTTTTTAGAGTTGCCTAATTATCCTTATTGTGGGTTTAGAGTTCCATGATGCATGAAATACCCAGCGTGCCTAGGGCACAGGGTGCAGTATTTATCATCTCCATCAGCGTGCGTGTGTCTCTTTCCCATACAAATGGAAATAATGCAATATAACAATATATAACAATCTCTCTCTCTCTCTCTCTCTCTCCCTCCCTCCCTCCCTCCCTGTCTCTTTCTCTCTCATCTAATCTCTGATTTTCTGTTTCCATTTCCTAGCATCAAAATAAAGCCTGCTCAGCATTTGTTTCTTTTCTTAAAAGATAACAGCTAACTAATCACCAGGAATTCAAACAACAAAATAAATAAATAGGTATTGTATTAGAAGTCTGTTATGGTTTCTATGGTATGACATCTCTCTCTCTCATTTAATCCCTGGTTTTTTGTTTCCGTTTCCTGGTATCAAAAGAAAACCTGCTCAGCATTTGTTTCTTTTCTTAAAAGATAACAGCTGACTAATAACCAGGAATTCAAATAACTGAATTACAGGAATACAGGTGTAGATGAAGAAGAAGGAATTATTTTATTTCTCA
This sequence comes from Azemiops feae, assembly GCA_023970755.1. Lineage (NCBI taxonomy): Eukaryota > Metazoa > Chordata > Lepidosauria > Squamata > Viperidae > Azemiops > Azemiops feae. Next base: position 5,124,035 of record JALGBA010000012.1, on the reverse strand, counting down.
AAAACAACTTCAGACAGGCTAGGCAGGAAGGTTGAGAAAGGTTGAGAAAGGTTGATGTTGTATTATTTTTGAGAAAAATGATTTCTCCCTCCCTTTTGAAAAGAAAAGCTGCTTTCCATTGAAGACATGATGTAGAAGATGGCACTTTCTGTCAGTGCCTGCAGTGTTGAAGGCACATCCAGTACATCTCTTTGTGATCAGAGTAGATTTTGAAGATCATAAAAATAAGGAGGTCGGTGCTGCAATTTTGGCCATAGGTTGATTACACCTGCATCCCCCATGAGGAAATTTTCAGGCAAAAAAGCACCAGCTGGCATCACTGTTCATAGTTGCTACTCACTAATATGTAATGTGACATGGTTGCTGATTATGCTCATTTGTTTGGCCTGGAACAACTTCAATTCGGTTTCAAGGGCATAAAATGAGTTCATTCAATCTGTGCAGAAATCGTGTTCTGGAAGTGTTTTAGAAAAGCTGCATATTCAAAATTACACGTGCAGGTCTTAACAAACACATGTGTTCATTACATGTTATGTTAACCACTTTATTCATGAAAAGCAATAAACTCGAATCTAATTTGCGGCTGAGAGTGATGTGTGTGATCGCAGTTAGATGCCAATACCCTCAATGTGTTGAGTTCACATTTTAGCTGAACCCACATTTATCTTGGCCTTGCTGCAGAGTTAATGCCTCCTCTATGTTTTTTTTAAGCCAGGAGGCCTTTTCACTGTTTTGTAACATCAAACTTTGAACTTTTGGCATCAAGGTCTTGTTTAATATTTGAATGAAAAGCTTGGGATCAAGGTGAAATTATATCAAGAAAGAGAGGAGAGAGAGGCAAAATTGAGGGACTGCCAACATCTCCTTTAGTGAAAATAATGGAGATACTTGTCTTGCAGCCTTGCAGCGATGGACAAATTGGTTGTGAAATACAGAAATTATGGTTAAAAGAGGCAACGCAGTTGATGGTTCTGACATTATTAGGAATGCCATATTAGGGATATGGAACAGATTTAAACCCAGGCTGTGCTCCAAAATACTTTTATTAGCTTCAGCACAAGAAGCATTTTATAGAAAAAGAAACAACAAGCAAAGAGAAATGGTTAAGGAGTCCTAGGTGCTCTCTGAGCTCAGTTGTTTTCTTGTAGCCCTAGTATGGGCTCTTTTAGCCCTAGTAGTTTGCTCAAAATGGAAAAAATGAATTGTTGATTTATGGATTTGCTGATTAAAAAGGTTGAATATGGGAAGAAGGAGCCATGTAATGTAATCTTAAAGAGGGAGGAGAGATAATAAGTTTGTTTGTAACTGCTGTAAAGAATCATAATGCTCCATTTTTATTTACAGATAAAACCTGGAGACCTATCACATGAAGAAATTACAGCCATGATAATACCATGCTTTCTATCTACTCCTCTTCAGACTATAAAACTCAAGACTGCAAAAATCCAGACAGATATTAGTTAAAAGCAAATAATTAGCATTTCTGTATGTCTTTGATGCCAATAGTAGCTATCCCAATTTTGAAGCCCAGGTCTGGTACCTTTAGTTTGGATGGTAATTGCTTAATTACTGTGTCATTCATTACTTTGTGAAACAAACTGAATAAAGTTCCAGTTTCCATGTTTGTATTATATTCCTCCAGGACAAACATGCAAATAACTTAAGTAGTTTGTTTGTAATGGAGAAACAGTTTTTTCCATAATGCAGGAAGTAAACAAAGCAATGTGTAATATTGACATCCTAAAATACTATTAATATTGATAGCATTTTTACTTTTTCCTAATTACAGTCAGTACTTTAAACTTTCTAAATAATGGTATGTTCATAATTTATTATCATATTACACAAGTATTATTGCATTGAAATAATACAGTGTGTCAAGATGGATAAGGTTACTATAAAAGGGGGAAAACAATGTTGTTGAAACTATTTTGATGTAGTAGTGTTAACTCATCCAATCTGGTCTCTCCTCATGTAAATTGGACTTCAAATCTCATTATTCCCAGCTGAAGGAAACATTTGGCTTCTACTTTCTTAGAACTGATGTTGTGCAGGTTTCTGAATCATCAAAGACACTGAAGCTTTGTCCAGGTGACATGTTCCCTTATCACAAGATTTTATATTCAGATTTCAGAATGCATAAAACAAATGCTCTGTTCAAAGGTGTAGCAGAGAAGTTTTAAAAGTCTGTCAGAAAGCCACTGTAACTGAAACTTAGTGTTCACTATCTGCTGAGTACACAAGTTGATTCATTCAATATAATTCTCACTCTGCTACACAGAAAGAAAAAGGGTTTTTAATGTCTTCTATTATCAAGCAAGGTTGTTTAGCAAGTCCATCAAAGGGAGCCTGTAAAACGATACAGCAGCAAACAAGTTGGTATAAACATTGCCAAGAGAGGTGTAACAGTTCCAAAAATTGCTGCACATGAAAGATGGATCAAAGTGTGCAGCAAATGCCAATGGAGGAGCTGCATTGCGAAGTGCAAAGCCAGCTGTGACACTGTAGACGTGTTTGTTTACTCACATTAAAGTGCAATAGCAGACGCTCCTTATTGAACATCCAAGTAATTTGCATTGCCCATGGGAATAGCACAGGAATCTGATTTCTGATATATTTTTGTTTACAGAACAGCATGTTTTATGTATGACATTTTTACCTTTATGTCCCAAAACACTTTTTTTTCCTTGTCATTGCTTGACCGTCAATATCTACAGATGATTAGCCTTTTTCTAGGTATTTTTCAAAAGCAAACCTTTTGTTAGAACACCAGCTTCAAATTATGAAACAACCACAATGTTGTTTTTTTGGGCATCTAATCTATAAAGAATTAGATATTTCTACCAAGTCACCTTGGAAATTTGTTGGTATTAAGTTGGTATTAGATGCATCAGTGTACTTAAAAATAAACTTGTTATGCAGAGCTTAGTTTGATGAGTTGGGAAATGTAAGAAGTGTAGATTTACTACAGACTCTAAATGAAGTTCCCTTATGTTTACTGATACTGAAGGGAAACTCCAACACAGCTGTAACACACTGCTAATCAATGGGAAAACCAAACAAAGGATTTCACACCCAAAAAAAAAAAAGTAAAAATCTACTAAAGACAACAAGTGATCATAGAAAACAAAATTTACCTGAGATTGACAAAAGTAAACATATAAAAAGACATGAGAATGTCTCTTTTTGTAGTATCTTTGGAGAATTCAAAAGCTTGCAGGTTTTGTTTCCTTTTGTTTGGTACAGTAAATGTATTATCCAACTCTGGATTTTATTTTGGGGTTCTTTTTAGACCAACATAGCCATTACTGCTATTTTGAGACTGAAAAAATGAAAATGTAATAATCACATTGAGAAAAGCAAAAATTTTTTGCATGCCTTAGAGTCACTCCTGACAATTGCCTGGACATGCCCCCTGCAGTTTTTTTGGCAAATTTCAGAAGTGGTTTGTAATTGTCTACTGACTGTGACTCAGCTGTTTTGTGCCTAAGGTGTGTTAGAATTCACTAGGTTCTTAGCCCAATGTCTTATCCACTGCAACAAACTGACTCTTGTGAGAAAACGTACTTGTCTTTAATTGTACAACCATTTAAAAATACAGGCAGTCTTCAATGGTGACTGTATTTAGGGCTGGGAATTCATCACTGACACAGTTGTGAAACAAAAAATAACAATTGTGCCTACTTATGACAGCAGTTACCCCAGTTCTGGTTGCAGTTATAAGTGAATCACATGCGGTTGTTAAACACATCAAATGACCTCTATCTGCAGTCCTCCTGATCTTTGAACAGACAGTAGGGAGCTTCATTTTAGAAAATAGATGGTGCAAAGATAAAAATTAATTAGAAATGTATTTATATTTAATTCATATATAATACTGTCTGAATCTACAGTTCCCAAGCTGTACTCTGCAGTATCACAGGACATCATAGGATATTTTAAATTTTCAAGGGAAACATAACAGTACTCAACGTCTGTCACACACCATATGAGTCAGTAGCCTAGGTGTGCTGTGAAAAAATTACTGAGGCTCCAAGGGTGCTGGGAACTGGGAAAGCTTAGGAATCCCAGTTCCAGACACTTAATGGAGATCCTAGGAGCCCCACCCAAGGCTTTCAGATATCTTAGATGTACTATTCTTCTCATTCCATTATATACTTGTGAACCTTGAAATCAGAGACTATCTACCTCGATCTTCAAATCCATTCTTAAAATACAGGAAAAAGCTGATTGCAAGTAGAGAAACCCCATCACAACGACTGTACTGTAAATATAATTAAAATGTGTTGTCCTCTCTGTTGTAATTTTAAGTATTAGGCAAACTAAGTGCATCAGAAGCCAGAGTATTCAGTACTTCTGCATAAAATTGAGCCAAATATACTGTGAGAATGACAGGAATGGTGATACCTTGACCTGAGAAATGGTCATCTAGTGGAAGCCTGCACTTCACAGAAAAAGATGAACCAAGATCTCCACAGTAATTCAGGTTAGGTCTGAATAAAATCCAGAAAGAACTTTAATTTTGGAAAAGCAAACTAAAAAAAAGTAGCTTCCTTCAACTAAACTTCAACTCTTGATGACTTTCATGGACTGATCCATGCAGTTTTGTTCACAATACATAAATGGTTGGCCACTTAATTTTTCCAGGATTTTTCTTCAACAATATAGTCAAGCATGCACCACAGGATTTTCCAGATATTCCTGTGTCAGATCTGATCTTGATTAGTTTTCTGAGATCAGGCAGTATTGGTTAGATGCTACCATCTAGCTAGGCCAAGCAATCTCAGTAACATAACTATGACTGTAATAACCAGTTCTTTTTGAAATGCCACATGTGTGCTAATGATGAACACCTATAGCTAATGCATATAAAATGCTGCCGAGGTTGAATTTAGAAAGTAAATATGTTGTATGATTCAATGGCAAGAAATTTTGACTATGTTGGACCAATGGGAAAATATGAGGAGCAAAGGACTGAAATATACTTTGAACTATAATATTAAGTTTTATAAAATGACATACGTATGTTATTTAACGCCAGATTGTTATCTGAAATGTACAAAGGTGTTTTGAATGTTTGCTGGAAATATAATTTTAAGGAGGGTATTTTTATCATATGTGGTGGATGTGTTATAAGGCAAAGAAATATTGGGAACAATTCCAGATTTTAATTCAGAAGATCCTTAAAATGGACTTATAATAGAAACCAGAAGTTTTTCTTTAGGACTATTGGATAAAGAGATGGGGGAAAATTGAACTTTGTGATTATGTATCTTGATGGCAGCAAGAATCCCACATGCTCAAAAATGGAAAGAGGCATTGACTCCCACAAAAGAGGAATGGACTGAAAAGATTGTGGAACTGGCAGAGATGGCAAAATTAATTACATTTATTAGAGAAAAGAATGTAAATAGTTTTGTTTCCATTTGGAAATCACTTTCAGACTCTTGAAAGAGAAAAAAATGAAAATTTGATTTTGGGTTTTAATTTAAGTAGATCATGATTATATAAATGGTAGTATTTACTGTTTTAGAAAAGTAAAAAGTTAGTATTATGACTGTATTATTATCTTATAGCACTGAAAGATGTTGGAAGTCATTGCTTTTTGTTTCTTTCTTCTTTTTCTTTCTTCATTTTATCCACTTTCACCTTTCCTTTCCCCTCTTTTCTCATTGTCTTTATTTCTGTTTCTATTTTATATTACAAAAAAAAACTTTTAATAAAAAAATGAAGAAAAGAAATGCCACATGACAAGACAAAATATTCAGAGACTGAAACCTTGGACCAGGATACATAGAGAGGAATGTAGGCACCCAACTCTTGTACATTAAAAGGCCATTATTTCCACAGCAAGAAGGTAGTCACACAAGTCAGACTGCAGCACACTTGTCCTGAAAGGAATAGGGGGAGAATGTATAAATGGCATTACAAATATTTCAGATGCCTGAAAAAAGGTACCAAGACAAAAAAGCAATCTCTCTCACAACAGATGAAATAGTGAAAAGCCCCTGTAAATATAGGTCTACCAGATGTGGGCTGCAAAAATCCAGATGATTACCAGAATACAGCAAAATGTTACAAGCTTTTGTATCTTTGCCACCATCTAATGGTGGTTCGGATTTTGCAGCTCATATATAGCAGCTGTTCCTAAAGAAAAGGGAATTAATTCTAAAAGGGAATGCTCTGAATGGCAGCAAAGTCTGGCTAGGGTATTTTAAAAATCTTAAAAGTAAAGGCTGACTGTCTTTTCTTATGAGAAAAGGCCTGAAATGTTTGAAATTTGCAAACTGTAAGGAGCTTCTCTTGCTATTTTGCTCACCCTCTTCTATCTTATAGCAAGACACATTCTAGCTTTGTCTTACTAGGAAGTATGAGAAGAATATAAAAAATGGTTCGAGTACAAAATGAAAAGGCCAGATAGCTGTACCCAGGTTTTCATTCCTGGCTTAAAGAAGTGGTCATCTATATGATCACTCAACTTTGACATGCCACAATTCTTATCAACTCATGGCAAAGGAATTTCATAATAAAATTTGTAGACATTGGCTGGATTCACACATTGTGCTAAATCATGTGTGTTTATATTTATTAAATGAGACACAACATTCTAAGCCATTAACAATGATATACAAATAAGTTTATGACCTAGTATAATGTGTGAAACAAGTCAGAGACAACTGTTCCTCTTACAGGACGCCATCTTTATTTTAATACCACTTTTCAGCAACTCTGCAAATATGCTTTGTCCAATAAAAGATTAATAATGGAACTCATAAATGATTCATACACAAAACAAGCATGTGACCTCAGTCTGAAAATGATCTTTAGTTGACCACTTTGCACCTGGAGGTCCTTGGTTATCTCATTCCTTTCAATCCCTTGAAGAAACAGTGTTATATCATTCTGAACACCGAACAGAGATAATATGTGCATTTTCTGGAACAGATGTGGAAGGTCAGTGCAGGAACTAAATGAAACACAAATTTGCAAAAAATTCCCTACATTTTTATTTTTTAAAAAACTTCAGGAAATGGTAAGCATGTCCAGAAACAAATTTTGGGGGTTTGGAAGCATCAACAAAGACATCTGTAAATGCTCCTCTTGTTCAAATGGCTGCAGAACTGATTCCTTGCTGTAAGAACTTTAAAAAAGAAACAAAAGAGAAACTCAATGCCCTTTATCCTGATAGAACCTTCATTCTCACTTCCTCCCAAACACAATGTTCTGTTTAATAAGGAAGGGTAGTACTAAATGCATCTCATACCCTAATAGAATGTACAAGTTAGAGACCTGTAAGATTACAGCCAAATCCAGGAATATGGCAGGAAAATGAACTGCCACAGGATCAGAGTGTCTTCGTTTATGCTTTCCTTTTCATTTCTAACGCTTCTTTCACCAATGTTATCCAGCAAGTCAAAGTCAAAAGTGATGGGATAGGGAATTAATGAGGACAGCAAACTCAGTTTCCAAAGGCAAACCACAACTGCATCTTCCACAGCACTTCTAATTTGACTGTCCACCAAAGAATACAAGTAACAAGCTGGCTTCCTGTACCTTGCCTTTGCTGAGGTGTAGTAACACTGAAGAATTCAGTTTCAAGTGACAATGATCATTGCTCATTTCTCCATTTCCCCTTCACAACAATATGGATCTTCTTGCAACTCCTATGGGCCAAAGCAATTCTCAGTGGTCCAAATACAAGCTTGCAAACCCACAAGACAAGGGTGGATGGAACATGCCTCTGAAGATCCTACAGTTCATCTGTGCTGTGTGAAAGTGAAGCCAGCTTCTGACCATCATCTTCCTTTTCAGTCTGATCAGGTGTCTCTAACGTGCTTGGTTGCATGTTTCCTGTTTCTTGATCAGCCTCTGGGCGTTTCTTATTTTTTGAAGGCTTTTTTGCCTTGCCTTCCTTTTTCTTCATCTTCTGCCCTGCATTTGCCATGTCTCCTTTCTTCCCACTCCACATTTCTTCCAGACAGCCTAGAAAAAGGAGGACAGGAAGAAGATCCCAAGGTATAATCAAACTGCCACTTCCCTCTATCTTGACTTAAACATCACTATTTTTCTTCCTCTTCCAACCTTCACAAGCTGGAATTTCCATTCGGTTTAAATTACTAGTTCCTGAAACCAAGGACTGCTGAATTGATTCCAGGTTAATATTTCACAGGACTATTGTGAAGATGTGACATTTAGGAAAGACAGGACCTGCAAAGGCTGTCAATTCTGGTAAACAGATCAAAGGTCAATACTAAACATAGCAAAACTTTACATTATCTACAACTGAAATTATTATATTAACATTACACCCTAAGTCACCTCTTCCTTTTAATTAATGAAATCTACCTATGAATAAAATTGGCTTTCAATTCCTTCTCAGGCATGAAGCAAAAAAATTTTTAAAGTGAAAATTGTTATCTTTAAATTATTTACTCTTTTTCCTTAGCAACAAAAATGGGAAGCAGCTCTCAACAAGTGTCTTGGCTTTTAAGAGTAATAAATTCTTTTTAACATGTTTTCATAAAGGGCTGAGAAAAGAAATTCATTTATTTATTCTAATTAATCTGATTCACAAACACTAGAACTCTAATGGTCAGCCAAATCTTGGAGCCATTCTAATGTGCCAAAGAGTTGGATTCGCACCCCGAGATAAGTCATGGTTTATTTTAATTATTGTGTATTAATTTTAAAAATGGATTAATTCTTAAAAAAAATTAAAAAAACTAAAAGTAAATAAGCCACACTTTCTCCCATGTGGCGTGAGCAACCAGGCATCATGGTGTTCTTCATAAAGTGTAGTGAAGGGGAAGAGGCCTATCTCTTTGACTATGTCAGTTCTTGTTTCCTAACCAGAACACTTCCATTAAGTTAAAAAATGAGGTTCCCATGGTGTGCCTAGGCAAGCTTGGCTACGTTGTTATTTTAAAGGCTGAACTCAGCATAATTTTTTGTGAGAAAATATTTTGTTATCAATTTGGTTACTTTTTATGAAAGAAAGAGAGAACTATCCATGGAATCCAATGTGTAACTTAAAAGTCACACAGAATCAAGACAGATATGAAGTTTGACCTAAATTTAAAAGTGTTTCTCTAAGCAACACTGGGCAGGAAATGAAAAAGCAGAGTGAGAAAAGATTATTGTTCCCACCTATTTTTAATTCTTTCCTTCTGCCCCAAATACAGAGCTTGACACTGCACAGAAAAACATGTTTCCCATGTGTGTGCGTGTGTGTGTGTGAGAGAGAGAGAGAGAGAGAGAGAGAGGGAGGGAGGGAGGGAGGGAGGGAGATGGGGTTATGCTGCACAAGCATCCCTACATCCCAGCCACCCACATTAATCAATTCCATGAAAGGGAAACTCACTGGTGTCCTTTCCTTTCAACACGTGATTTGCACATAGAAACTGGGAAATGTCTTCTTGCTGATGGTTTTTATACCAATCTTCAATCACATCTTCATATTCTTCCACCATTGTCTCACACTAGCAGACAAAATGAGAGCGAAACCAAAATCATTACAATATGATTCTGCAGAGGAAGCTACAAACCCAAGGTTTCACTCCATATCCATTCACATCCTGTTGATAATTTAATTTATTATAAAATAGCTATTCAGGTGCCCCAGAATCCAATCATTGAAGAATAACAGAAACAGTCCAAAAATAACAGAAGAGAAAGGAGTAGAAAAGTATTATTTTCAGTATTTTTAGAATTCTAGATTTACATTTTTTATTTTAAAAAGCCTTTTTTTTGTAAAGCTGAATCTAAAAACGAGTGCTAATACGAATAAAAGTTCAAATGTCTTCTCTTCTCTCTCTTTTCACTTAAATTAACTGTCAATACGCCCCCTCCACTATTTGATATGTTCAGATGGCTACGTATGACAGGATCATTTTAGGCAGCACCTACATTTTAGAATAATGCCTCAGAATTGGCCGCTAAAAAATGGAGTCCAGGCAATAGATAGCTATGTCAGGAAAGCATTTTCAGGCAAGAGATATCCTAAAGTGACAGGTGATTCCCCTTTTTCACTGCTTTTGTTGCTGTAAGATTACTTAAAAAGAGAGCTTCTTCTGTTTGTGATAAGTCATCATTTTGAACCTTCTATCTTGAATTCACTGAGTGGCCTCAAGAGTTTTATCATATTTTTAATACATTACTAAAAGTGTTTATTGCCTTGTGGGTCCTAATGGGTGGAAAAACAGGAAACCAATATTTTAAAATAAATTTAAAAATCCTCTACATACCTCTTGACATTGAGTCTGCACAACTGGTAACATTGAATATTCTTTTTATACTGGGAATAAATAATAAGCAGGAGATAAGATGCTCCTGTAATACTCCTGCAATACTGCAATATTACTGTAAAAGGGTCCTTGCTTTGAGATGGCAGCAGTAAGTTAACCTATATTAATTATATTTTTCCCCATTACGTAATTAAGGCCAGTGTATGAAGGATTTCTGGATAATCTCCCATCCCGGCTCTGACTATATCTGGATCTGCTTTGCTCCAGGAAATTCTGTTATCATGTGCCTTCTAGCCTGACTGCACAAAGCAGATTGCACCCCTCTCCAAAAAGAAGACCATACCCAGATGTACCCAAGGCCTGATTTCTCTCTGTGATTTAAGCCTTACGTTATTGATTCTTAGTTTGAAATCTCCTCGCATATTCAGAAGCCCTCCAGTCTTCAGAAATATACATTTACATTTTTCCCCCAAATGGTGATTGGCAGACTCAAGAGTAAAGACCTACTAAACCACTGAAGCTTCAGCAGTCTCCCTACGAAACAATTTCTGTAAATTCTTTGCAAATATTCAGATTAACATAAATTTTAGCTAATGAGATGCTTCATTAAATTTTTCAAAGTAACTGACCATTTTGAAACTTCTTTTTTGGGCTCCTCAGAGCCTCTCCGGATTACATCACACTGAAATTTTGAGGCAGAATAGCAATGATTGATGATATATTTTTTTAGAAATGACCTAAGGTATATGAATTCATCCAGCCTCATCCATTCTTCTCTGACTTAAAAGCCCCAGTCCTCCAAACTAGAAAAAAGGTAGGCCTCACCCACTCCATGTCCCTGCAGCCCTTGAAGGCTAGAAATAGAAAATTCAGAGAAAGGGAAAACCTCAGGCAAAGTTATCTAACATAATGTGGAACTGAATGAGTACTATCAGAAATTCTTTTTAATAATACAAAAATAAACCGCCATACCTGTTTCTTAAGATCAGCCACTTCTGCAGAGGTTTCATTCCATAATTCATATGGAATGTCCATCACTACTTTTACTCCTTTGTGCACCAAGTTATGAAGAGTTTCAAATGTCTCAGACATACCCTAAAATAGAGTGAATAGAGAGTATACTTTGAAAACATCAAGGCAGCCAAACGAAAGTGAGGAACAAGTAGTGCAAGTTAATGCTTGTAAAAATTATGCAATAAATGCTAGAAGAATTCTAAGTTACCAACCTTTGCAAATCTGTTGCTTCCTGATCTTTCTTTGTGCAAATTGTACTCCAATAGTCTCTTGCAGATGTTTTCTATCACCTCAATCAGTCGAATGTCCCTGCAGACAGAAAAGAATGCTTGGAAATTAAATGACATTTTTGGATGTCCATTATTTCAACTATGAAATTGAAAACTCAAGTTGCTTTAATTACAGAAGACAAATGGCCAGTTTAATCATCCATTTGTTACCTCCAAGTTTTTTGTCTGCCAATGCTATGGCACTTTACTTCATAATACTTATTTTAGCATTTTGCTTATACCTCAATCCATTCTTAGGATCCTGAGAGACTAGCCAAGATAAAAACCTGTTGCATTTCTCAGCAACCTTGTTCCACTTACGATTTTGTGTACTTGATTTTGGATCCTTTGCCATCCAGAAAGCCATATTTTGTGTCAATCACCTCCTTGGTCTTGCCAGTTTCATCGAAGGAAGACTTCAGTTCCAAAGCAACATACTTGCAAACTAAATACAGTCAAAACTCAAAACAATTAGTAGCGGTAATTGTGACTGCTGATCCGCTATATTACTAATATTGCAATACAAATCTATGAAATAGACTCAATTTTCCACCAGCTTATAGCAATGAACATATTGTAAAGCAATCCAGTAGCCTCACTACTCCATTTGCAAAACTTAATGAGTGAATATAATGCATGGATATAATAAAAATTCACATACACATAGTACTAAACTCTTTATTCCATCCATTGCTCTATGCCACCCAGAGCCATACTTTTGCAAATTGGGCATCCACAGAAATTCTTTATATAATAAAACAAAACATACATTCTCTGTTCCAATAACTCATTTTGCTGAACTCATTTTCTCAGTCTAAATTCACTTTGCTTTCTTTACACTACAATGCTACCTACTTCAGAAACTTTAAAAACCCACAACCCTGGGGCTCATAGTTCTTTCTGTTCCTCTTTCCTTTTTTACTCATCTGGCCTCATTTTAGTGACAACCTTTTTTCAGATCCTTTTTCCATTCTATTAATACCATCAAAATTTTAAATAAAAGCCGCAGCCTCCTTTGAAAAACAGTCATTTAATAGCTATCATTCATTATCGTAAGAAAATCCTGTCACAGAATTTATTTTATTTACCAACATTTATATCCAATCAAGTCTTAAAAACTCCAAGCTGCTAATAGGTTGCAATATAAAAAACATAATGAGGATGTTATCCCATCATTCCCAGATTAAAATAATTTATTTTGCACCTCCAAAATAACTTTGTAGCACTAATGTTATTACATTATTACAGCAAACAAATGGACAGCAAGCAAATGTAATAATAATACATAGAAATATATAAACATTCCCTCATATCAGGAGTTTCTAAATACAATTACTCCCTGCTCCCTATTTTGCTGCCTGCCCCATCCTATAAATCTACTGTACTATTTCACTATATATCACTCTCATGATTACAACTTAAAAATACCTCACAATTAGGAGAAGGTATGGATCTAGTGCTGCCGGAGATAAATATATTACTTTATATCCAAACATTGTTTCACTTTCAGAGCATTGTAGCATTTTAAAGACTAGAACGTAATAAATACTGTAATTTCTGACAAAAGTAAAGACAAAATCGATGCTCCATTCATTCTGAGACTATACTTGAAAAAAGATATAACCGTTTTACGGTGCGTTTATCATCCTCCTGGCTGGACCTTACTAAGCAAGAGCTTGCCTCGTCTTCAGTTTCTGTTTAAATAACTGCCGCTACAAATCTGAGACTTTTCATCCTCTCGTTCCAGTTCCCATCAGCGCCCCTCGCTCCCTACTCCTGAATCCAAGCTCACCTTCGCATTTATTGGGTAGTTTAACCCACTCGCTGTCATCAGCGACGGTTCCCCCCAGCCTAGCCGGAACTAGCAGCAAGGCCAATAAAGCACAGACGCCCGGAACCCACGAAGCCATCGGAGACCTCCCTTAAGGTTGCCACGCCACCACAGGCACAACAGCCTCACGAACTAATACTCATAATCCGCCCTCCGCTTCCGGGATCCTCCTCTTCTAATGTAACTATAACAACCAACTGTACCAACCAATTGCGGCCCCAGTCGTGGCACGTTCCAACAGACGGCTCGGATTGCTTCAGTTGCCAGCCAATCGAAGACCCACATAGGGCTCCCATTTCCCCAATAAGCGTGCTTTCTCCTCTTCCTTCTACCTTTGAAGTGCTGCCCTCATTACTCTCTGATTGGCCTGTCTGACTTCGTTCCTGTTTGTTACGCTCACCCCATTCGTTACAAAAGACGGGAAGCATGGGTGGGTCGAAGTGCTCCCTGATTGGATCAGGGGCATGTTGAATAACACAGTGCTGTACGGTGGTGAAGTTCGGTGTGCTTTCTTTATATTGTTTAGATTTCTTTTATTCAGAATAGTAATAAAGATGTGGAATAGATGGGCCTTCCTTTGCTTCGTGCTTCTAACTAGATTTGGCCTGAAACATTTTATAATGGAACTAAATGAGAATTCTGGGAGTTGTAGCAGAACTAACTGGCAGGCACTCTGTTTGGAAATAGGCCCCGGACATTTTGCTGCTGAAACTGAGCATAAATTGGCATCTCTTAACTCTTAAGAGAAAAGAAACACTATTCAGGATTGGCCAAAATATTTTGAAATTGTTATTTCCTGGCAGTACAAATGCAAGAGCAGATTGAGATTACAGTTTGCTGTCTCTTGCTGGTGTTCACCTGGAGCTGCCTGAGACAGCTGCCTCATTCTGAGTCTATGGAGATTCTCGGTCATCCAGGTCGTAGTTATCCCAAATATGTTTTTTCATGAGGCAACTGGACTTTCTTGTTTTTCTTTGAAGACGTTTCGCTTCTCGTCCAGCTTCTTCAGCTCAGAGCTGTCTTCAAAGAAAAACGAGAAAGTCCAGTTGCCCCCTGAAAAAACATCTTTGGGTCTGCTTAGGAATCTTCTGCAATGGGCACCCTCCAAATATATAGGACCAATTCCCACAATTGCTTCTCTTTGCTGGATAGAGGAATAGGGAATATGGAAGTTGAAGTGCACCTGTAAGACATCCAGTTTGGGAACGCTCATTTACAAAAATGCAGCGGTCAGTAGTACATTCCATTAAGCAATGGTGGTTTTTCTTAGATAAATTTGTAAATGCAATCTTGATTATGTGCCATCAAATTGTTACCAACTCTTAGTGACCACTGGAAGTGACCACCATCTCCATGATGATCTGCCCCTAGCCTGGTCCTTTAGCTCTTCCAGGAGTGTCCTACGGTTGCCACTGAGTATCCACCTTGCTCCTGGTTGTCCTCTTTCCTTCCACCTTTCTTAATAAAAATGTAAGTGTTCAGTTTTATCAGTATGCCTACAAGTGGGAAAAGATTTAATAAAACCTTCTTTTACCTTGAAGTCCTCACTCTGCTTAAAACTACACATCTCAAAATTGCAGTCCTTTGTTTCTGGAGAGAAAAGTTTCTAGGGATCAGATAGTATTGCATAATTCCATTCTGATACCCCATCCTCATCTATGAAATTGTTTTCTTTGTGTTACAGAATACAGTAGGGATCATCTGCTGTCCTACTTTCCATCTCTCTTCTACTACCACAATATACATAGAAGATTTAAAACTGGAATAACTAAAGGCTACTCACGTTGGAACTGTCCATACGGTACTTATTTTCCACAATATGCTTTTCCTGTGACTTTGGAAGTTTCTTGCCTTTTAATATTTAGATGTGGATGTATAAATAAAGTAGATTCTTATCTGTGGTTCCCCCTCTCCCCCTCCCCCTCCCCTCCCTCTTTCTCTCTGCTTTTGCCTGCTTTGTCTCATTTTGCTAGCTGTTTTGTAATAAAATAAACATCAAACTGTATTTTTTGCTAGCTAAACTACATGGTGTGCATGCTTGCTCTTAACTTGCCACATGGACTGACTAGGAATAATTATCCAATTCATTGAGGAAGAAATCATTGAGCTCAGTGAGCCTTTAATATAAATATACATTGGATTGCATTGTTAGTCTTTCATCACTTGATGATAACTCAAAAGATAAACATTTTGTATGTTATTTAGTTCAAGAACTTTATAAAGCTCATGTACAAACCTCATAATAGGTAGCCTGTGGCTTTTCATATGTTCCTAAATTACAGCTCCTGTTTCACTCATCACTGACAATGCTGGCTGGATTTAGTGGAAGTTAAAGCTGAGGTCATTTGGAAGGATGTAGGGTGCTCTCCCATTACAGGCATGTAGCTATATTTGCGCAAGATGCTTACTCATAATTAATCTAGCCATCATTGATTTAATTAATCAAATTTATTGACTTTGTATAAAACACTAAATTGTAATCAAATCATATTGATTGGATCTGCATAGCCTGTTAAAATGGGATTAGCTATTTTTGGATCCATTGTGTTGTGAGAATTCATTAGTATTCCAAAAATGCTAATACAATCCTGGGTTGTATAAACAGAGGCATAGAATCAAGATCACGAAAAGCTTTATAAAACCCTAGTAAGACTACACCTGGAATACTGCAGCCAATTCTGGTCACCATATCACAAAAAAGATGTTGAGAGTTTGGAGAAAATTCAGAGAAGAGCAACTAAGATGATTAAAGGCCATGAGACTAAAACATACGAAGAACGGCTGCAGGACTTGGGTTTGGCTAGTAGTCTAAAGGAAAGAAGAAATAGGGGAGACATGATAGCAGTGTTCCAATATTTGAGGGGCTGCCACCAAGAAGAGGGGGTCATATTATTCACCAAAGCACCAGAGGGCAGGACAAGAAACAATGGTTGGAAACTGATCAAAGAGAGAAGCAACCTGGAATTAGGGAGAAACTTCCTGACAGTGAGGAAAATTAACCAGTGGAACAGTTTGCCTCCAGAAATCGTGGGCACTCCATCACTGGAGGTTTTTAAGAAGAGACTGGACTGAGATGGTATAGGTCCTCCTGCTTGAGCAGGGGGCTGGACTAGAAGACCTCCAAGGTCCCTTCCAGCTTCTATTCTATTCTATTCTATTCTATTCTATTCTATTCTATTCTATTCTATTCTATTCTATTCTATTCTATTCTATTTCTAAATAGTTGAGAGAAACTAAAAGTCAAAAGAATTGTTCCATAAGCTTGTGGCACAAATAACTTTAAAACTGGAATCTCTCTATGCCACAATTAAATAGGTCATTATTCTACAGTTACTACAGGTGTAAACTTTAGATTTCCTAACCTGGAGCTACCTGCCCTCAGTTCATTTTTGTAACTATTTGTCATATTACTACAGTACAAACAATACAAATAGTTGTTGGCCTACTTATCTTTGCCAGTATATCTGACAGCATGCAGTCATATTAACTGAGTCAGAGATTCAGCAGTTGGGAATAGGGAACTGTCATCTACTTTCTCCAGGAAATGCCTGGAATCTCATAAGCCATTGCACTATTGCACTAAGCTAATGTTAGAAAGGGGTTGTAATATCTTAGCCCTTTCTCTGTTAGCAGGAGAGGCAATAGTGAGGGGAAGGGAGGAAAATGGGGAGAAGAAAAAAACAACTAGCAGTGTCGCAAGTCCTAATCTACACAAAAATGTACTCCTCTCATTCCAGTTGCCTCTACCTGTTGTCATTTTTCCTTTCACCTGTTTCCTTTCAATAATCCCCATCATGTTTACAATACTCAAATCTAAGGATACTTTCTAGCAACCTGTTTTCCTTCCTTCCTCTACAGGTACATGAAAGGCAGAAGGTAAGATGCCAGTGGGAGAACTAAAAAGGATTCCATTCCCTTCTCCATTTCCCCAATTCTTAAGATGCTCCCTGCAAAACGGCTCATGAAAAGAAAAACAACCCAAGTAAGGACATCAAAACCTTTAATGAGAGAGAAAATAGCACCAATAAACAAAGCAGCAATAAATCTCCACCGCAGGGGACTAAGGGAACCCACAAAATGGAGAAAGGGGATGCTGGCTGGAAAATTCTGGGAGTTGAAATCCATACATTTTAAAGTTGCTGAGATTGAGAAACACTGCCTTAATGCATGCTCATCTTTTTTCAAACTTCCACACAAGCCTGAAAAAAGATGATGATGATAATGATGATGCTTTAATGAATCGTGAATGGTTTAATAAATGATTAAGGCAGCACATTTTAAATTCTTACATTGCATTAATCCTGATGATGATTAAGCAGCAGCATGGAATCAGTCCGATGTGTCTTTAAGCCACCAAAAGCAGAGTTCTCACTGATTAACAGTTCTGTCAAAGATTGCTTTCATCATTCAGTTGTTGGAGTCTGGGAGTTAATAACTGGATACTTTATAATCGTGGAATTCTGAATGGACATCGCAAAATAATAGGAATGGAAGTGACCTCAAAGGCGCTATAATCTACCTTGTGTTATATTCATAACGTATCCGATAAACAGATGCCCAATTTCAATTCATCGCTGTTTGAAGCGTTCTGTTCCAGATTCCTTGAAGCATTTCATGCATTTTAAAAATAGTGTTAGCAGCTCTTTTCATGTTTATTTTTTATAATTTGAGCTTATGGTAACAATGCACTACAGTTTTATTTATCTTTTGTAAAGGATGCAGCAGGTCATCAGCACATTAAACATTAGGAACTTGAATAGCAAAGTTCTGATAGCCAGAAGATGTAATTCTTGTGTGCGATTATGCAGAATTTCAGTGGACAACATCTGTTCCTCCATTGCTATAAAAAGCAAACAAAAACAGTATTATATAGCAATATTTGCAGCAGATACTCAGACATTTTTGGTCCTGATGTTCTCACATGAAATATTCTGTGCTTTTGTTAGCTATCTCTTTGAACTTACTTTAAACTACAAATTCAGAACTAGGATGTATTACTGTACAGTAAATTGTGAATGTGTGTCACTACAGTTTTACAAGTCATTTGCTCTATTGGTTGAAAAATCAAATATTATTTCAATCTACCTCTTCAGCTATTTTAGTCACATAGAAATCATTTTAATGTAAACAAAAATATAGTCTTCAGACATGCAACATTTTGATAACATTCTGTGAATTAGGTTAAAGGTTGCCTCCTCAATAGGTTTTATTTAGAATGATTTATTTATTTATTCAATTTCCATAGCCGCCCAACTCAACTAAGTGATTCTGGGCGGCTTACAATTTTAAAATTATAAAACAATTAAAAAAGCATTGAAATGATTAAATATCCACAAAATCAATAAGTGCAAGTAGCAGCTGTGATGATTAATCAACTAATAGTAAAACTAAGTAATGAGCCTTTAACACATTCCAAGCCACAGGCCTGTATACACAGTCAAGTTTTTACAGCTGCAAAAAGCCAACAGGACGGGCCATTTTAATCTTCAAGGGGAGAATATCCCATAACGCAGGACTACATTAAAAAAAAGGATTCTTCTGTTCCTGGCAGCTGACACTCTTTGGCTGATGGGATCTACAGCATGCCCAATCTGTTGGATCAGATTGGATGGATAGAAACTTGTGGAAAAGGACAGTTCCTCAGGTAACCCAGTATCAAGCTACGTAGGGCTTTAAAGGTGACAACAAGCACCTTGAACTGCACCCGGAAACACACTGGCAGGTAGCGCAGTTCATGGAGCACTGGTGCTACATGTGTCATGTAATCGGCACCATTTATTACTCTTGCAGCCACATTTCCACTAGTTGAAGTTTCCAAATGCTACAATGTTGTCTGAGAAAAGATAGAGCACAATAACAATGATCAACTGAATGGTCCATAAAAAGTGATCGAATGAAGCAAAGTAACTTCCCTCTAGATGCTTACTCTCTAACTACTTGGAAAATAAGGAAATATTCTGTGTTTACCTCCTTGATTTTCATACAGACATAGATCATCCATATATTGTTCTTCTGGAAAAAAAAATAGTAACTATGAAACATTATTTTCTTGAATCCTTAAAGCTTCCAAGTAATTCATGTCTTTAGTAAAGTTAATGAACAGATTGATTTTTAACTTGAGTTCTCTTCATCTAGTTTTTAGGACTTGTATGAAGAATAGATGATGTTTTACATAATATTTATGCAAAAATATTGAAAATTCAGAAGACTTCACAAATTTTTAAGCACCCACTTTAGTTATCAGAGATAACTGGTATATTTATTTCTGGCCTGACCAATTCTAATAAAATTGCTACTTCTATTTATATGGAGCCAGTGTGCACAAATTAATTTATTACTTTACTTTGCGAAGCAAAGCCCCAGTGTGTTTGGTTTTAGCTTATTTTGTGAATTCAGTCACACTTGTAAGCAATAATTTTATGGCTCAGCATGACATGCTAAAGTAGCCAACTCCGCTTTATTTAATAAACAATGGTTAAGTAAGTCAGAATTAATGCAATTTATGAACCCAGCCATAATATTATAACTTAATGTTTTTTTTTACACTTAAATATTTCCCTCCCCCTTTGATAAATACCAGAGATTTGTAGAGAGGTAGTGTTCCATATTGTTGAGTTTTGATTTTGTGCAACCGAGCAAATGACAATATTCCATAATTCAAATTCTTTGCTGGGTATGGAAATTTGTGAGATTGTGCTGAAAGAGCCATCTTCTTCCTTGAAAATGCCGTAAGTATAAGCGTCCAACATGGTCCCATTTCCATTGGAAAACCACGTGACTCCCAGTGAGTCCTCCGAGAAGTCATTCACCAAACATACAATCAGGGTCTTTCTTTCACCATTTATTTCCAGATAGAGTGGTGGTGTCAGAGTTGAAAATAGACCTAAGGAGTGGTGACCTGTTATCCAAAGAAATGGTTTATTATAAAGATGCATGCACAAAATTAGTTTACAGAAAAACAATTAAGATTATTGTTGTTTTTGGATGTTCACTGGGATTTATCTCTTTTTCCATAAAAATATAGTTCTTTCCCCTCTCCTTGTGCAGTCACTTTTCTTCATTCACAGAATTTTACAGGTCTTCCAACACCATTGTCTTATTTATGTAACTCACCTATGTTTTTCCAATAGTTTTTCTTTCTTTTTTTCCAAAGAAGTGCTGAAAATTTTACTCACATGTCAGAAGCTGGAGAACTGCAATGATCAAGAGATGCCCAAATGGCCTCCAGGCCAAGTTCATTTGGAAAGCCCACAGCATCATTTCAAGGAACAAGGATGCCTCTGAAAATGTGTGTTTGTAACTGACAAACTCAACTGAAGTTCTTTCTGACCACCGTTTTCCTTTCCCATTGGTAACAGCTGCACAGCTGCTTGGCAAAAACCCCAAGGTTTTTGCTTAAGTCACTTTCCTTTTTAATATTTTCAAAATGGCTTGTCTCTTTGTACTGCCATTGTCTCAAACAGATTTTGTACTGGTATTAAAAGCATGAATATCTGAAGCATGAATAGATGTAATGTTTACATGTACATGTGTTCATATCATTTATTTATTGATTTTAACCATCTCAAACTGCCCCTGGGCAGCATATAAATTGACTGTTAATGTACCATCAAATCATTTTTTATTCTTAGTGACCACACAGATGGATTTTCTCCATGACAATTTGTCCCTAACCTAGTCTTCCTACTGTGCATTTGTCATCACTGTAATTGAGTGCATCCAGCTGGCTGCTATTCCATCCTCTTCTCTTTCTTTCCATCTTTCATAGCATTAGAGTTTTTTCCCCAGACAGCTAGGTATCCAAAGTAGGATAATTTGAGCCTGGTCATTTGTGCCTCAAGTGAGAACTTGGGGTTGATTTATTCGGTGATCTATTGGTTTGTTTTCTTGGCTGTCCACATATTCTCAGGAATCTTCTCCAACACCAAATTTCAAAAGCATCAATACTTTTCCTATCTTGCTTCTTCAAAGCAAGCCAGTATATACACACATACACACAGAGATTTTTTTAAAGGCAAAGTGTAATTAGCATCTCTCACAGGTTTTAGAACATGTTATAACATCTATTGGGAGGAATAAGGAAGACAACAGGAACAGGTTTTGTAACTTTTAAAACTAACAAACTTTCTTGAATCACTTAGTGTCATTAGTTTCAAGGAACATAGTCTTGAAATAGGCAATATGTGAACTTTATTAGGGATAGTCATAAATACAGGGAATGCTAAAAATAGTGACCAGATGTGTTAATAGTAATTCCTTAGGTAATTCTGTCTTTGACCAATCCATTTTCAACAATGGCTGTTTAATTCTCCTATGTCACTATTGTCAAGGCATTTAAGAGTGTACTCTCTGGTCGATTAATATATTAATCTTTGAAATGCTACAATATTCTTGGTGGCTTTTGCAAACAACTCAGCTAAAAGTAAAGCTAAGTCAGCTCTGCTATTTGTCACTTTATGAATTATTTATTCATTTTATATAGCTGTCCACATTCGTGACTCTGAGAGGCTTACAATTAAAACAAACAGTACAAAAACATTACAAATAAAGCAAACATACAAATAATTCAAAATGAAAATATCTATGTAGTGTAGTTTAGAGATAACTGATATGAGCTGTAAAAAAAAAAATCAGAACCATCTTGGCAAATGTGAAAGTAGTTTTCCACTGCTGCCTACTGGGATTTTGTTTTGCAATTTTTTAAAAATCTGCAACTTTGATAGTATTGCTTTCTCATCCAAATTCTAACCAGGACCCATCCCGCTTGCCTTTTCACATCAGACTACCTCTCTGGAAATTCATATGAAGTGTAAACTAGGGTTAAACTCAGTATTTTTCAATCTTGACAACTTTTAAGATGCATGGACTTCAACTCCCAACGCTGGCTGGGGAATTCTAGGAATTGAAATCCTTACTTCTTACTATTGCCAAGTTTGAAAAACAAGTTTGAGTTAAACTTATGAATGTCAGACCTGGGTTGCCAAAAATCCGGGTGGCTCTCCCCCAGTCATTTAGTATATCTGTCAAAGGTTGGCCTAATAATACCCTTCGGTTTCTCCCAGTGTCATAGTCTTTCAGAGGAAAGAAAGCCGGCTCAGAGGAAAAAGAGGCTCAGAACCGAATAGCGCCTAGTTGTAGGTTGTTGTATCTCCCCGCTAATAGATCGATCTTGGTACGGCCTGTCTTAACTCCCCTTCCTGGCCGCCTTAATTATAACTTCCGGGAAACCAGAAGGATTCCGGAAGGTCCTTTTTCCTGGAGCCTCTCTGGAATGGGTAAGGCGGAGCGCTCGTTGCTTCTGGACAGACTGGACGGGAAAGATCTGGCCGATGCTGGGATCTGTAGGGCAACAGGACGGTTTTTCTGTGTCTTTGAGGTTCACGGGCTTTTAGGAAGTTCTGCGGAGTCCTGCTTTGCAGTAAACACGCTATTCACGACACGGGGGGGGGGGGAGCGGTCTCTAAAGGAAATGGTACCCAGCATGTTCAGCCTGAAAGTCCGTGGAGCTGTTGCTCTTTCGAAGCATCAAACAAAAGCGATCACAAAGGGGGTGGCAGGCCGAGTCCTCCGCCTCGTTTCCCACGACTTACGGAAAAATCCGCCGAGGATTGCTACGTGTACGATCCTTCAAATGAAGGAGCGATCCACGCCAGAGCCCGGGACTACTTGGGAATAAGCTTTCTCCCGGGCGGGAGGGTTGAAGGTGGGAGACTGGTTCGGGCAAAGGTGATTCTCCCATCTCTCTTCCCGTGTTTAGGTAAGCGCCTGAGGTTTCCTCCTTTCCACTAATGACCGGGGGGATCAGTGTGGTGGTTTAGTTTCCCGAAGAATGGAGTCTGCCGTAGCAGAGACCGCAAGTGCATTTCCCAGGGCAGGAAGTGATAGCAAGGAAGAGATACAGAATAGCCCTGCTGACCCACCTCCTGCTCCAGATACCTCTGTGTCATTTTCAGAAATCCTTCACCGGATCCAGACTGGACAGGACATCCCTGGACTCCAGAAGCTAAATATCTCTGCCACGAATGGGAGTCCAACACCATCTCAGATGACTCAGAAACCCAAGCCTTGGGAGAGAAAAGCATGACAAACAAAAAGTTGGAAAGTGGAATGGGAGAGTTAGTGCTCTACTGGATATTAAAATATGCAATAAACTTTTGGCCTTTCAGGTTTCTAAAATAATTTGAGTGTACCGTTAAAAAATTAAAAAAATGTTTCCATGAAAGCCAATATCCAAAGATGATTTCTGTGTTGTGATATATTAATATATGTATGTGTTTGTATTCTTTCACTTGATATAGGTGAGGTGAGGAATCTAAAAGTTCCCACTCTTAACTCAGTTCAAATTTCCCACTTAATCATAAGGTGGTTTCTTTAGCTTTGGTTTAGTGTGATGTGTGAAGTGAATCACTGTTTTCACAGACCATGGCTTATAAAAATGCTGAATAGTTGAAATAAACACATAGAATGAAACATAACTGTAAATATTTGGGTTTTGTGTGGTTTTAAAATGCAAGACATTGATAGCAACAATAGAGAATGTGTGACCTGCCAGATGGAGCCCAACCAACATTCCCACCATTTTGAGCATTAATTTTGAGCATATTTGACTGGGGCCAAAAGAAACTAGAGTATAACAGCCAGTAGATTTCCTTCACTTGCTAAATAAAGGTTCACAGGGGAGGAGAATGTATAAACATAGTCTCTGGATTGTGAGATTGTAGTGTGTATATATGTGTGTGTAATTTTTTTTAAAAAAATAGTGTAATAAACATTTTGAAAGAAAAGGAAAAGTAATAAGTGAAAAAGTGCAAAGAAATAAATAGAAAAGAAAAAAGGTTATATAGAAGCAGCTTCTGGTCTTAACAATAATTACAAGTACATTTATATTTTACTCTATGGTTGCAACATAATTTCTTTCTTTCCCTAGTTTATTCTTTCTAAAGCCATAAATCACAAGTTCATTTTTTTTCAGTAAAAAGTCCATAGCAGGTTTTCAGTACTAATAAATGTAGGTATTATCCTTCCATTAATCAAACAAGTCAAGTTTGCCAACTTAGCTAATTTTGTCATCTTCAGCAACCATTCCTGTTGTGGGTATTTCAGAGTTCATTTTTGTGCATATAATAATCTTGCAGCAGTTATACATAATAACACTCTTGCTTAGTCTTTTGAAGTTGCCAGTCAGTTAAGAGTTGTTGCTTGCCTGGTTTCAAATGACATGGTGAAATGAAAATGATTTTTCACTGTGGTTTGTTAATCCATGATTTATTAAAGGAGTGTTGGGACATATTTAAGAGAGAAAATGAAATATATGTGGAAACATCACAAACCCTCTTTATAGGTAATCAATCTTTCCCAATGGGGTATCTTCCCGATGTAGATTATAGCTCCCCAATTCACTAGATAGAACCAATTTAGAGGATGACTAATTTAATAATATTTACAGTGGTACCTTGGTACTGAACTGCTTTGAAACTCATAGAATTTGGTACTCAATGCATTGTGACACAAAAATTTTGGACTCATGTACATTGTTTGATACTCAATGTACAAGCTAGAACTTGTGATGTCGGCTTCCTTATGGGAAAAATGTGTTTGTACTCATTGTTTTTAGTACTCATTGCACATCCCGAAGCAATTAACAATGACAACTGATTTTTAAAAAATACTTGTCTACAAAGCTTTTTAAAAAGTGTCAGCTTAAATTGAAAATTAGCAAGGAGTGCCAACAGAATTAAAATCCTAAAAACAATGTCTAGCTGCTAACATCTTTTAAGCCACAGTCAGCCTCTGCTTGCTGCAAGCAAACGTGCACCTGAATAGTTGTGTTCTGCAGTTTAAACCAAAAGTCATGTGTCACAACTTGTGGAAGTGCCCTGCTGTTGATGTTGTACTACTAAGTGGCTACATGTAAAATGCTGATTGTTAGCAAGGCAGCTTTTTATTTCCCTAAACAGTTTTCCTCTGTTGATGCCTATTATCATTTGGAGGGGCTACTAATGAGATGCAAAGTTGGTCCTCATTAAAGCATAGTTAGTGTACTAAATCATGATTTGTCTATCTATGGTATAGTGAGTAACCTGTAACTGGGACAGATTTGCAGAAATTGCTCAGCAGCAAATCATAGTCTATATAACTGTCTTTAATGTGATGTGCTAAGCTATTTGGCTTTGGGTTAGTGTGCTACATGAACCCATCCTAAATTTTGCCATGTCTACTTTATTTCTCTTTATAGGAAAACCAAAATGCACATTTTATGATTAGGGGAAAAACACATTACCTATTGGAACAGCAGCTTCTTCAGAATTCATACTATTAACACATGTTGTATAAGGCATTTTAGAGGACAGGAAGGCCTGGAGGAACGTTGTCCGTGGGGTCGCGATGGGTCGGACACGACTTCGCAACTAACACAAATAAGGCATTTTGGAAAACAAATGATACTGTTCCTAAACAGAAGTTTGAGTATGTTGGGTGAAATAACATCTTGACTTGCAAGACTGGTGAAAGGTTAGACAGAATCATAGTAATGGCCATATGCCCACTCACTTGCAATCCATTAAACATTTTCTCTTCCTGTACTTACAGGTTAAAACAGTTTCTCAACCATGGAAAACTTTAAGATACGTGGACCAACTCTCAGAATGCTGGCTGGGGAATTCTGGGATTGAGGTTATACACTCTCAAGTTGCTAAGCTGAAACATTGAGTCCTGTTCCTTAGTGATTGCATGTACTCCAATTTTCTTGCAATTGGATGAAAGTGATTGCTATTGTGTTTAGTCTTTAGGCTCTTTTAAAATTCCAGTCTAAACTAACAGCCATGCAGTTTCTTGGTGATCCCTGTGAGGTCCAAAGTCACCTAAGCTTTTTCAAAATCAGTCAAGGTT
Organism: Azemiops feae; assembly: GCA_023970755.1. Lineage (NCBI taxonomy): Eukaryota > Metazoa > Chordata > Lepidosauria > Squamata > Viperidae > Azemiops > Azemiops feae. Next base: position 5,097,789 of record JALGBA010000012.1, on the reverse strand, counting down.
GTCTAATCCTATCTTCTGTTGGGATTATTTATCCAAGCAGCATTTTGTCGTTATTAGTGATGTTGTGCAGTTTGTTCTCCATATACTGTTTACAGCAAGTACTGATTTTTTAAAAAAGATATGCAATTTGAACACTGGTGGTGTTTCTGGTTAAGGTGTAATTTCTGGGTAAGGTGCTCTGAGGTTTCTGCTCTAAGCAATATAATGGCTGTGTTCAACAGAAGATAGGATTAGCCACCTTAACTAATAAAAATGCTTAATAATTGAAATAAATACATAGAATGAAACATAACTGTAAATATTTGGGTTTTGTTGGTTTTTAAAATGCAAGACATTGTTAGCAACATAGAGAATGTGTGACCTGCCAGATGAAGCCCAAACAAATTCTCACCATTTTGAGCATTAATTTGAGCATATTTGACTGGAGCCAAAGAAACCAGAGTACAACAGCCAGTAGATTTCCTTCTCTTGCTAAATAAGAGTTTCACAGGGAAGGACAATGTTATAAACATATAGTCTAATAATGACAAAATGCTGTTTGGATAAATAATCCCAAACAGAAGGTAGGATTAATCAACCTTGATTGATTTTACAAAGGCTTAAGCCAGGGGTCCTCAAGCTTGGCAACTTTAAGACTTGTGGACTTCAACTCCCAGAATTTCATTTTAATCACAACCTCACTGAGGAACACCAATTGTTTGCCAATCGTGGTTTTTTTTTTAATCCTTTGATTTCTACCTTCTGGTTTTATGCACATGCCACGCTCAAATGCACTAGATGAAATGTAGTGAACTGTAATGATCCCCAATTAATATACATGAAGTTATACGTGTATTTTTCTGGTCGAAAGCCTTAACAGTACTTTAAAACTAACCTAGAATGAAATCCACTAAAATCAGTACCAAAGAATGCTTGACTTAAACATTTATTTTAAAAAGCTCAGTCTTTTTCCCACAGAGTACAGATTTTTTTTCTGTAGGTTTATGATCAAAATAGGCAACATTCTAGCAATGTTCCAAAAAAGGAAAAAAAAGAACAAGCCAGCATGTTGCTCTTTCTCCTTTCCTTATAATAGCCACATCAAGGAAAGTGCTATAAAGGCACTTTGACATCACTTCTCAGTTCTATCTATTAGGCTGCAGTCAAAATAATGTTCTGCTTAAACAATGTAGACAGCTATTAAACACTAAAATGGCACAGGGGCATCCTAGCATCTACTTGTTTTCTATAGGAAAAGCTTCTGAATATCATTTCCTGCGTTTCCAGCCTTTCTTTGCTGTCAGGGACAGATGTGAACCCCAAAGAGTGAAAGAAAAATTATCAAGCTTTCTGAGAACAGGGAGTATTGCATTAAATTAAATTGCATTCAATCCTTTTAAAAAGACCCAAGACTTGTGCTCTTTGGCTTATTAAATAATTCCAGACATCTCTAGGGTGATTTTTTTTTGTAGACAATATGCTGAGTGCCCCTTTCCTTTTAAATATATATCAGTCTGATCTTACAGCACTACACAAATTAATAAGTACTTTTATAACAACTTCCACAAAATTAGGAAAGGACAGCTCAGGTTGCCATAATTACTGTACATCAAGCTTCACTTTGACATTAATGGCAGCCAATTCTGCCACAAAGCAGCGGAAGACATAAGGGACAGCAATTGTTTCAATGGTGCTACTTTGGTCACAAGAGGCGCAAATGTATTGTCGGGCACGCGTGGTGGACCAGGCTGGTGGAGCTTTCAAGAGAGGTGAGAGGAGACTACCGCAGTCAACACAAACATGGGCCACTGAACGATCTGAGCAATTGAAGAGACGATCATGCAGCAAAAAGGACGTGCCGTGAGCCAACAGAGCATCCCGCTCCATCTCCCCAAAGCGGATGCCACCCTGAACGTTCCTTCCTCCAATGGGCTGGTTGGTGACTTTATCTCGGGCTCCTGTAGTCCTCACCTGAAATTTGTCAGAGACCATGTGCCTCAGGCGCTGATAATACACAAGACCAATGAAAATGTCTGCTTCAAGCTCTACTCCAGATACCCCACTGTACATCCTCTCCGTCCCATAGTAATTATAGCCAGCAGCCTTCAGCAGCTTGCCAAAGTATTCAACAGCGGAATTCTCTTCAGAAAATGTAAATGGGGTTGCGTCATGACAGAGTCCATGAAGTGAGGCAGATTTTCCTGCCATGCTCTCAATCAGCATGCCAATGGTCATTCTGGATGGAAAACCATGAGGGTTGAAGAGGATGTCCGGCACCATTCCACTTTCCGTAAAGGGCATGTCTTCAGCTGGCCACAATCGGCTCAAGATGCCTTTCTGTCCATGACGGCTGGCAAATTTGTCCCCAATTGTTGGATTCCGGGGTATTCTGAAAGTGATGCATACACACTTGAATCTTCCAGTTCCAGTATCATTGCTGCACACCTTGATGTTATCTACAATACAAATTTCCTTATTCCTGGAAAAAAGGAAAGAGTTTAACCACTACCAGAAGAGCTCCTGCAGGGCATTTCTAACATATTTTGGGAGGAAATAAGTACTTGCATAAGGCAGAGACTAAACAGGTGAAGATAACCATGCTAATGCTATACATATAAAGACATGCCAATGTATATCTCAATGTAATAGCATTCTGAATCTTAACTGTAATTGTTTTCAGGTTGTTTTGCACACAGAACAAAGTATTTGTAGAAAAGGAAAATTATTCCAAGTATATAGTTTAATACCAGAGCATGGCTTTCAGAAGTCAAAAAATTATGGGTCCAAATGGACTTTCAGTTCAAAAGACTCATCTCTCTTGAAATTGCCTTCTCTTATGACTTTGCAAAGCTTCTGTCATCTGCTAACACAGACAAGATTGAGGTAGCTGGACACATCATCTAATATTGTGGATAACATTTGAAAATACAATTTCCAAAAAATTATCTGGACTTTGGAGTCCAGGCACCAGGAAATGTGCCATGAATTTAAAAGTGCTGTCACTTAACTTCTCTTCCTTTTCATTGCATTTACAGTGGCATGATCATATCCAAGAGATTAACAGTCAAATATGCTGCCAGCTACACAAGCAACAGCTCCCTGTTTCTTACCTCAGAGTCAGACAATTCTCAATTAGATCTAGTCATGTTTTGCCCACAAACACTTTGTTTCTACATGAATAAAATTAAAATACCGGAAGTACTTTTACCAAGCTGCTGAGGAATTTTAAAGTTGGTTGAGTATTCAATACAGATTTACAAAGTGATAATGAAAACAGAAAAAAACCTCCCTCCAAGGCAGAAATGGCTGTTTTCATGAGGTGGACATGAGTTTTACTGTGACACACAGAAAGAAGAAAAAGATTGTTTTTCCTTCTTCCCTTATAAGTGTAAAAGTTGGGATCACCAAATAAGATTGATAAGTAGATTCTAAGGAATTGGACAAAATATTATTTTTCCTCTGCACATAGACTACATAGCTAATTTATGGGTTTCCTTGATGCTTGTGGGAGAATGGCAATTCAGATAGCCACAAATGGGGATTAAATTAATTCACTAATTTTATTGTTTACAAGTGGCATTCACAACTACACACCACCACACCCAGAGGCAATATACCACTAAAATAGCCTGGTGGGGAGGAAGGGCCTTTTCCTATCAAACTTCTTCCATTAACTTTCTTTTGCATCAATAGTAAAAATGATCTATAAGGAAGCAAGTCAACAAGGTCTTGCAACTAGAGAAATTACAGAGAGGGAGAGGGAAAAAATGCTTGTGGAAAAAGTGTGGGAAATGAGAAACTGGCTTTCCTAAGGTCACTTACTCAACATCTTTGGAAAAATGGGTGACAACTTGCACATTCGGGGGGGGGGGGGGACACAGTTTCATAGCTCACACTTTTTCTTCTATAGACAATATTTTTGAATTGTTTAGATAGGCAAGCTACCTGCTGGGGATCAATGGCTATTAATTTTGATAGTAATGTGACTGCCTCTGAAGGTCATCTGCTTGGAGACAAATAATCTATCTTGTACAGTTGGTTGACCACTGTAAGACTGCTGGACTAGATCGGCCAAGGATATGATCCAACAGGGCCATGCTTATGTTATTATGCTATAGTATCCAAACAATTGAGAGACACCCATGTGATTTGCAAAAAGCATTTTCCAGTTTTCTATTGGAAAACTATGGGGAGGAAAACTATGGCAAATTTAGACAACATACTAAAAAGCAGAGACATCACCCTGCCAACAAAAGTACGTATAGTCAAGGCCATGGTTTTCCCAGTTGCAATGTATGGCTGTGAAAGCTGGACCATAAGAAAGGCTGAATGCAAAAGAATTGAGGCCTTTGAACTATGGTGCTGGAGAAGACTCCTGCGAGTCCCTTGGACTGCAAGGCGATCAAACCGGTCAGTCCTAGAGGAGATCAACCCTGACTGCTCCTTAGAAGGCCAGATACTGAAGTTGAAACTCAAGTACTTTGGCCACCTAATGAGAAGGAAGGACTCACTGGAGAAGAGCCTAATGCTGGGAAAGATTGAGGGCAGTAGAAGAAGGGGACGGCAGAGAATGAGGTGGCTGGATGGAGTCACTGAAGCAGTAGGCGTGAGCTTAAATGGACTCCAGAAGATGGTAGAGGACAGGAAGGCCTGGAGGAACGTTGTCCATGGCGTCGCGATGGGTCGGACACGGCTTCGCAACTAACAACAACAACAATTGGAAACAATGCTGAAACACCAACAACCAGCACTTACTTATGGTAGGTCACAAAGCTTTCCCCTGTGTTGAGATTCACATAGCTATAGTAAGGATCTCCATATTGAAGTCTAGCTCCAATGTGGGGCAGGCCATCGAGGTCCAAATTCTGCACAGGTTTATCATGCCCAATCCCAAACACTAGATTGTCTTCTCCTTGCTTTATTTTTTCTGCAAGGTCAATGCGTTCTGTCTTGTAGATGCTGCCGTGTGCAAATCCTCTCTCCCAAGAAGACTTGCTCAGGATCTAAGGAGACACAAGTTCACACTGAGTTAAAGAAACAATGCCTTTGTAAGTGAAAATGATCTTGTTTCCCACATAATGGGAAACATAGTAATAGCTACTTTCAGATTTCCCCACTTTCTACAAAACCTAACCCACCTCCAAATGTGTTGGATACTACTTACAGCACAGGAAGACTACACAGCCTGTAGCACAACACACCAAAATGGCATCACTTTGAAGCTGCTGGTGTTTGGGGAAGGGCTGCTCGGATTTCAAAGTGCCTGAAATTGCTATCTCACCTTCAAAAGATATCCCAAGCCAACAGGCCTGACTTGAATGGTGACAGGCAGAACTTTTATGGTTTAGATTAAGCTTAAACAAAAAGTTAAGCTTAACATTTCCAAGTTAAATGAAAATTGTTGCTTTTGAACTTTAAAACCACCTCTTAACCTGGGATATGTTATAGTGAATGTAGACTAATAGGTGATCTTTATTTAAGCAATGATGCTAATGTATGCAACTCCTTTCAAGAAAATTCTTGTCAGGTGCTTTCTACAAAGAATAACTTTTCATTCCCACTTGATGAGGCAGAAATATTTTCACCAGAGATTAAGACCATTTCAGGTAGTCCTTGATTTATGATCAGAACTGAGTGCAAAATTTCTGTTGCTAAAGGATATTTATTGAGTTTTGTCCCATTTTACGACCTTTTTGCCAGTTGTTAAGTGAATCACCACAGCTGTCAAGTTAATAACATGGTTGTTAAGTGAATCTGGCTTCCCCATTGACTTTGCTTGTCAGAAGGTTACAAAAGGTGATCACATGACCCCAGAACATTGCAACTGTCATAAATATGAGTCAGTTGCCAGTCATCTGAATTTTGATCATGTGACCATGGGGATGCTGCAACGTGAAAAACAGACAAAAGTCACTTTTTTCAGTGCCATTATAATTTTGAATGGTCACTAAATGAACTGTTGTAAGTTGAGGACTACCTGTATTGGGAAAATCAAGTTTATCATATTTCATGTGATTTTTCACAGATACAGAAAGAAAAAGAAAAGTACCCCGAAAATTTCCTCCTATCCACATCTGTTTTACTATGGCCTTACCATTGCATCTTCCATATCATAACCACTATAGGAGATCACAGCAACAACTGCATTTGTTCCGATGGGATAAGAATCCATATTGTAATAATCATATATGGATGGCCGAACTAACGGGCTTTGAGGAGTCTGAAGCCGATATAGTTTGTCATCAGATCGATACGGGAAGGTCAAAAGTGGAAAACCCATTGTCTGCTTACCTGAGAGCCACAGGTGGGGGTAGAAGAGGGAAGGGGCAGGGAAAAAAAACAGAATTATTATCTACAGTTGGAAAATGTATTCAAAATAGATTGCAACTTTTATTAAGGGAATGGCCATAAATTGGTTGCAAATCTCATGTTTTCACTTAAAATGATAACAATCTACCATTAATAGGCAATTGGCTATGGAAAAAGATTCCCTCTGTTTCAGACCACAGAGTTTTTGCTAATCGGAAGAGACAGAACAGGAGTAAAGATACAAATTTCCTTTCCTTTCCCTGTTTTGTTCAGTGAGCAGTCCAAATTTCTCAGTTCAAATGTCTTCCTTCTCTGCCACTGAACATTTAAAAATGTCATCCAACAACTCTATTTAACTCTAATTAACCTATGTCCTTTTGGGGAATGCAGGTTGAAAGATCATCCCTCAGCCTCCAGTGAAGATTGGCTGAATAAATGCATCACTGATATGAACAGGGTCCTCTGTGAAATGTGCTCGGTCACCAGCATGTTGGCTCCTTGCCCAATCTAACCCTTTGAGAAGCTGGGGGGGGGAGGGGGGGAGAGAATGAACTGTAGGGATCTCAGAGATAAGCAATGCCTCTTTGAGAAAGGGGATAATGGCTGCCAACTTGAAAAATGTAATTGGGAGCCCCCCAACTCAAAAAGTCTTGCTTTTAAATTATCTTAGATGACTGCCACCCAGCTCCCAACTTCTTCTTTTTAAGAAAGATGAGAAATCAGTTGGGCTGCAGTTACATGTGCCTTGAACTTTAAGCTCACTCCCATGTTATTAAACATCTATAAACGACAGAAGTGTCTGTGGAAAAACAGCAGGCATTTTGTGGCATCAAAAGAACAGGTATGCCTGGGTTCCTTTTGTGTAAGTTTTTTGTCATTTCTTGTTTTATACTATTTTTATTATATTTACAGTATGTTAATTATTGCATTTTATTAGTAGTTATTTGGATATTAGCCACTAAGAGGCTCTGGAGCTGAGCGGATATAAATATTAGTTAAATAAGCAAATAAATACATGCCAATGTAATTTTAATGGGAAAAAACCTCATCTTCCTTTTTGATAAATATAGTAAATATTATAAATGAAATTGGAAAGAGCAAAGGATCAAAGTACAGAAGTAACTTTTACAAAAATGTGACATGCAACAAAACAATGCAGCATAAAATACTCCTATTTATAGTAATCACTTTTTTCTAAATTCGCTATTCTATTCATGCTGCCAATGGTCTATCTCTTCCCCTCATTTCCTACCACTCAGCACATTCCTGTTTTTTCCTGGAGTATTCCTAATTTGTATTCTATTCCTTTTTTTTTTTTTGATACTATAGTTGTACAAAATATGGACATTCTTACAAACCTGTATATAACTCCTGTGCACAGATTTCTTGTTAGGAAATACTTAACTAGGCAAAGGTGGAGGCCTCAAGTGTGGATTTAGTTTTGAGTCCTTGCGCAGACACAATATGTCTAGAAGTTACTTCCCCCTTAAACTCCATAGAATCTTATCCATCTGTTCCCAGGCTGAGGCTGGCAGTCTGGGGAGATTCTTGTGTAATAGGCAGAATAGAATAATACTGACACTGACATCCCCTAAACTCCGCTGAAGATGTTACTTAGCCTGGTAACAAAATGTTCGGAAACCAACCCACAATCTCAGAGAACAAACCTCCACCCTCAGAATAGAATAAAATAGTGAGATTGAACCTGTCATGTGTAGGTCTGGTTACTTCTGCCTGTCATTTCTTGATTACAAAGATGCATACTATGAAAATAATTGAACAATTCCTAGTTAAGAAGCAATAAATACATACCCATCTGACACTGGTACATGTTTCTCGGACTTTGGTTGTGATCAGAGAAAGGAATGAAACATGCCACCACACTTAGCATGCTATGGGGAAAAAGCTCCTGATGAGTGGTCAACCCAGGTTCAATTTCATCCTTGGACACTGCAATGTTCATGAATACCTAAGAGAAACCCAATTTCCATTATTTTCAAAAGCTATCAAATCCACTGAACTTCTTCCAGTTCCAGTTCTTGTTATTACAAGCATATTCATTCTGTAAAACTAATCCAATAAAACTTTAGCAGCCCACTGCAGAGAAATTCAATCTTAATATGCAATATCCAGAAGGCCATTATTTTCAATGCTCTTGATATTAGAGTTTATGATAATGTTCATGATAATGGCATCCTATCTCATCATGTATCTCCTAAAAGCATATCTGTCCAGGTTAAAATATCCAAAATTATAAAAGGCAGCAACCAGAATTAATGGCCTTAGATATGCCAATATTGCTTGGATAAAATTCAAAGGTCTTATTAATGATGCTGTTATCAACTGCAATTCTACAATTGTACAAATTTGTTCTAAATTGCAAGAGAAACACTAGGAACTGCTCAGTATTATAGAATACATACTGACCCAGCTCCCCAGAGATTCAAGCAAGCGTACTTTTTCAGCCTAATTTTTTTTGGGGGGGACAAGCAAAACATGTTTTATTCTTGAGATAGTGGTATTTGAAAACATAGAAATCTGAGATTACGTGAGCACAATGGTCTGTTACTTATTATTTAAAATGGACACTTGCTAATCTTAAGAAAAAGGGTTCAACTAAGCTATTACTGATCAAATATATCAGTGGTTAAAAATACACTTCCAGGATCTCCCAACACTCCCAAATAGTAGTCTACCCCCAAATAAGTATTTAAAAAAAAAAAAAAAAAGCTCACATCACCAAATATTTCAACAAATGTTTGAATGCTTTCAGGGACAAAAACACAAAAGCTTGCAACATTGATGGGGAAAAAATGCAAGTGTACAATTGTCAAGATTTTTAAGATTTGTCAGTCTTACAAGATTTTGCCCACTTTTCATTTCATTTCATTTTGGTGCCCTCTATCAAGTTCTGAGAGACTGGCAAGGTCAGGAAACAAGAATCACCTGGATTTCAGGAAAGATTTTCTGATAATGTAGAAGAATTCTGAAAATGTATCCAAGACATTCTCCAATGCAACTTATACCTAGTGTAATTTAGGCAGATTTATTCTGCCTCTTTCTCACACACACACCCCAAATGCATTTTACCTCACATATGAGAGTTTCCAACAGTTGAAATATAATAAATTAGTCTTGGATTAGCTGATGCTTTATTATAAATATTAAAAGTGTTACCTGTTCCATTGTACCAATCCATTCTTCTTTCCCCAACACCAAGTTTTGTACAGGACGCATCATCCTACAAGCAGTAGTGAAAATAAAAAGTCCTGGGTAGAGACTGGGTTTCCCTGTCATCGGAATAAGAACCACTTCTGTCCAACCTGGAATTTTCTTTTCTTGCATTGCCTATTAACAAATATCAAGACTCAAAATGATTTATTTTTATATCCTTCAGCAGAAAGAAGAAATAGCATTTAAACTAATTCACAAAGTAGTAATAATAGTAGTAATAATAATAATAATATTTAAAGAGAATTCAAAGCGAGGAAGGAGAAACATAAAGTGACTTCAGCAAGAGCTAAGACTTTTGAAGGAAGTAGAAATGCACCTGGAAAATCATCTAATTCTGAATGACAATCATGGGTGCCAATCTCCCAATCAATGAAATGACACAATTTTCCAAGACTGGAACTGAGATATATATATTGCAGTTAAGCAAAGAAGACTCACTTTGAAGTGCCTGAAAGTCTCCACAAGATCAGGAGCCTGATCCTTCTCTATCCAGCCCACCAGAGCTCCATCCAATGTAACTGGGTAACATTCAGCATAAGGTTGGTTTGGTACACCATCAACTGGGGTAACACCTATGGAAATATTTTTGGCCATGCTTATCATGTTATCATGAACAAATGTACAGAAACTTCCCAGACAGTTAGTGGAGTCCAATTTAACATCTTCTCACTAGTATTCTTGGACTACAACTCCTAAAATTCCCCAGCATAGGTAAAAGACACAGATGGGATTTGCTTTGATCAAGGAACCCTTATTATGGATGGAAGTGTCTGGAAGACAACGGTAGAATATCTTTTTAGTGTAAAAGATTGGAAAATCTGAAAACCAGTTAAAGCCATCAAAACATGTTGCATTTGAACGTAATGTATTCAAAGCCCCAATTTAACCACAAACTAAACAAATTGGTGAAAATCTCATTATCTGCCTCATGTCCTCCTCTGGAAAATAATTAGTGTTTATTTCATAGATTAGGTTCAGAAAAATGAAATATCTTAAATCATGCTACTTGAGGTAGTGTTCGTTCCCAAGCCAGTTCATTCATTTTTAGAGACTGGTTGATATAGTCCACTTATACAATTTCAAGGCTTTCTGAGATTCATCTGATGGTCAGATTACAATATGTGGAACATCTTGAGACCAAATCTTTTAAAAAAATCTTTTTTGATATTCTTCTTGCAAGTGAAAAATATTATTCCAGCGCTATTTAAATAAATAAATAAATAACCTTTATTGTCATTTTTTTATATTGTGGGCACAATGGCACACATAAAATAATGGCAACTAAATTTCATTATTTTATGTGTGCCATTGTGCCCACAATCCTTAAATACCAATAGATAGTTAACTCCTGGAGGGTTTTTTTCCATTATGTTACTGTATACCTAATGCTATTTCTTAAAAGCATTTCTTCTTTTCCTCAGTATTCAGCCAAAAAGCTTCCAGAACAGCTTATAAATATAAATAACAAGGCAAGATCTATCGTCAGGTTTACTATCTAAAAGGCATAATAAACACTATAAAAGGGAAAATGAGGACTCAAATACCAGTTCTTAAGTTATAAATTATATGTTATTAATAATGTAGATATTAGCATCTTTGTTAGGAGGAAATGGAGAAGAAATTGATTAAATAAAAATAAATCACTGGATTGCTACAAGTTTAAGGTTCTTTTGTGGTATCAAATAGTCAAATATTTAAAATTAAAAGAAGGCAGGCCTCTGATAAATACCATCAGGGATCAGTAAACACAAGTTTGAGGTTGTAGGAAAATGTATGAAAAATCCTTTGTGCTTCTAGTCTACCTAGTTCTGTGTGGCTGCCCTTATTGGGCAGGATTTTTTTTTAAAATAGGGATGGATGAATGTGTCTTCATCCTCAGTTAAGTTCTTTCTCATTCCAGTTTCATTTTGGCTTGCTTCCACATGCTTTTAGTGTCTTAAAAATTTGCACAATAATTGGTGGGCATTTCTTCAACTATACCCCTCTATCTATATTCTCTCTAAATTGATAAGTGTTCTTTTTTTTCAACACAAAGCATGTCAAGTGCAAATTGTGCACATTTTTGTGTAACCTTTGCCATTAAGTTAAATCACATGCTGCATTACAACATTGTTGAAAAGCATCCAGTTTGGTGCAATTCCATTCCATTTTGAGGAATATGAATTATGTAAGCTCACATAAAAAGATGTTATCAAATGGATTTCTCTCCCACCTTTATTTTCAACTACATAGGCAGAGATAATCTGCTTGTAAATACAGATAGCCCTCGTCTTACAATCATTCATTTAGCACCATTTGAAGTTACAGCACTGAAAAGAGTGACTTATGACCGATCCTCACACTTCTAACCGTTGCAGCACGTCCACATGATCAAAATTCAAGTGCTTGGCAACTGGCATGTATATACATTGGTTGCCGCATCCCAGGGTCAGGTGACTGCCCCCTGCGACCTTCGCAGCCAGTTGTTGACAAGCAAAGTCAATGGGGGAAGCCAGATTTGCTTAAAAATCATGGCAGAAATGGTCATAAAACCAGGCGTGACTCACTTTACAACTGCCTTGCCTAGTGACAAAAATCCTGGTACCAAATGTGGTCGTAAGTCGAGGAGTACCAGTAGGCTTCTACAAATCCTTCAGAATATCTGCTGCAGAATGCATGCAAGTGCATGTGATATACTTTTTTCTGAATTGTTACTGGAGTTGTGCCAGATTCACATCGCTACTTTGGCTGCTCCTGGCTTGCCTATTCTATGATCTACAGGATGGTTTTAGAATAGTGTTAAGATGCAGTGGTACTTTATGAAGAAAGACTGATCATTGGAGTATTGCTGTTGATCTGAAGATTCGGATACATCTTCCAGGGAATTTTAAGATACTTCAAATCCAGTGAAAAGACCCCTGCTTTTTTAAATGGTTGTACACATGCAGAAATTATACCTCTGCAAAAGTGATCTTCTTGGTATTAATTTGGTTTCCCATAAAAGCATTTTCTGACCATTTCAAATGATCAACACTCACCTAAAGAGCAAAGCAACGGTAGCAGAGATACAGTGTGGAACGTCTGGGTTACGATCTCACAGGGGGCTGTCATGTGGTTCATCAAGCCACAAGGCTCACCATCTGGCGTGTGGACAGGACAAAGGAAGCCCCAGGACTCTGGCAACAGCTTACGCACTGTTGTGGTTCTCATCTTTATGAAAGCAGCTCCTCTGTGCACGCAGCGGAAGTGGGAGAGGTAGCGGAAGAAGTTCAGCTTGTCTGCTATCACACATAGACCTGACACTTGCAGCATGCCCAAACCTTGGAAAGTCATAAAGGGGTGGGGGGGGGGGGGAGAAATAGAAATCTGATCTTTTCCAATTCTGTTTTTAGAGCAATTGTTTGTGAACAGCAGCAGTTTGGTGCTATTATCAGGGACAGAGTTTGCCAAACACTCAGCTCTAGCTGCATTTGTATTTCTCAGTGAGATGTGTGGCAACTGTTAGAACTTCAGATTTTAGATAGGGAATATCAATACTCTTAGGATTTAAGAGATCAGAAAAGAACAAGAAGTCTTGCAGGCATTGCATGGATTCTCTGATCTCCTTTTTGGATGCAGTTTTTTTTACCCTGTGTTGCTGATTGGTTGCAGAAATGTAATTCCGTTAGCGGCTTAGCTGAAAAGAGCTGACCCCAAAAATATAGTCTCACAAAGAAAAAAAACTGCACTTTGGAATACAACAAACAAAACTCAAATATGTAAGTTTATTATATGGGTTTTAGTTTGTATACTCCATCCTAAGAAAATTTAACATTCAACATTCAAATCATCAAAATTTGGGAACAAAATGTTATTTTTTAATCAAATTTTTACACCACTCATCTCACTTTCTAAATAATTCTGGGTGGTTTAAAAGCAAAAAAACTTTAGAATTCACATACAAATCCATATAAAAATAAACACATTTAAAGAGTTGTGATATATCATGCACATACAGCAGATCTGAATGGTTTTTTTTAAATTCTTATTTTGAATTATCTGAACTGGTTTTTCTAGATGTTTTTAGAGTGAGAAAAGCTAGGCAACATGGAAATCTCATCACAAACAACTACCCACCTACAATGCTTTAGAACAGGGGTGTCAAACTGCCGGCCCGTGGGCCGGACACGTCACATGGAAGCTGCGCCTACCCCATTGCCAGCAATGGCAAAACTGTCCCAATACGTTGTGCAACGTCACGTAACGTCGCGAGTTTGACATGTCTGCTTTAGAACAAGGCAAAGAACAAAATCATGTTAAGCAAATTGTGGATTTCGCTCTTCATACCATGCTGGCTGCAGCTACTCATGGGAAGAGCCAGGCACACTATCTCTGTGCCATTAAGCCATATTAAGATTTAGTGGCACATATGAAGAAGCTGACTAGGTTTTGCTTATAATCTGCCCAAAAATGCCTATAGAGAACTTGCTAAAAGATTCACAAACACCCAAGGAATATATGTACTTCATACATGAAGCCAAAATTGCTTTCTTCAGGAAATTGCAACTTTTCCTGGTAGTGCATGGAAGCCATGCACCTTCTTAACTGAAACAAGTATTTTCCTGGGATTATGCAGCTACTTTGTGGTTTCTAAGAGTAAACACCTACTTAATGGCATATAACCAACCAATACAAAACCAGGAAAATATGCTCTTTTAAGAAGACACCAGTAAGTGTGGATATGTGCAATACATCCCTAGTACACTATCGGGTAAGATATAGCAGTATGTCTGCTGAACTGGAAATTTTTGACAATTTTGCAATTTGCATCACTGGCTCAAATGGAGAAATGAAATTAAAAATTCAATATACCTCTTTTATGAACTATGATTGCAATCTCTGCTATTAGGCTCAAACAGGAGAGATTCAGCACAGTATACATTACACAAAAAAGGAAGTCATTATTTTTTGAAAATGCTTTTTCATAAAACTCTGGACTTGAATAGCACATCTAACATTATTCAATAATTCAATTAAATATTTCAAGGCCCTTTAGGAGTATAAGGTTGTACCAATTTAGTCAGAAACAAAGCCAGATGCATAATTAGATTGCAGACAATCCTACCTGACTTTGAGCGCAGGTTACCAGTTGCCAGGAGATATTCAAGCATCCGGGTGAGATCTATTCCCATGCCAAGAATCTTTATCATGTTTTCTGAAGTAATTGTTATATTTGACTTCTGAGCTTTCTTATCTAATGCTAGTTTAACTGAGTGTAACCAAGTTTCCATCTTCTCCTGAAAGACAGGATGAAAATAAGATAGAGGGGCTTTAAAACAAACACCTTGTATGTTACCATATGAAGTATATCCAAGTAAATGGTAATTTCAGTAAGTTTGATTTATAGACATTTAAGACTAGACTGTAAGAGGTGCTAGGTAAATTAAGAAAATGTTAAATAGTCTATTAATAGTAATTTAGTCACTGTATTTTAAATGGAGGGTCAACACATACTTTGAACCCAAACAGGCATTTGTAAGATTCTGAAACTCAACTTCCTCAGGTGATGCCCTTTTTGTCACTAGCTTCTGGCAATTTACTCCATGATTTAATGCTATAGACAAAACACCAGTGGGATTTGCAACAAAGCAAGGATGGAGTTGGAGCAATGTAATACAAAGCCATGGATTCATCACACCTCTTGATCATGGCTCCTTATATAAAGAGGAAAGGTTTCAGCTTCAAGGTCAGAAAGAATCTACATGTTGACAGCTTCTAGACTTGATCCAAGCAATGTTAAGGAAAATGTAGATGGTGACATATGTCATATAGTTTTAAAGAAATGTGGTGCCCATTTGAAACAAAGTCGCTGAAATATTAGGAACTCTCCTGCTGTTTTACAAATCAGAAGTATCTATACTAGTGAAAAAAATCCTTGAGTCATCCAATATAAATGCCATTCCTGCAACACTGCAATCAGTGTCTCTGGTTTTCATATTTAGCCTCCTTGTGAATTCAGATTGTTTGCAGGAGTAATATGGATTTTCCTCTGTAAAAATGGGAAATATGCAGAAGAGCCATCCAAAATTAGCACAAACATAGACTGAGAGATGAAGAATCTATGAAAATAGTCAAATAACCAGGTTCCCTCTTTGTGCTATTATCGAATTTCTTGGCGTAAGAGGCCGCTATTCTTACTGAAAACTGATCCAATTTGTAACCATTTTATCCAAGGAAACTAAGCATGCTCATATTTTATTAAGCCTAGGTAGAGACTGAAGATACAACATTGGAATCAGAAAAAGGGTATTTCCATGTGTCTCACCACAACAGATATTGGTTAATTACATGGAAAACAATGACTGGAATCATACATCATATGAAACCCTAAACCAGGAGTGCCAACCTACAGCTACCCAGCATTCCATTTATAGACCAAGATTATACATTCAAATTGACAAGAATTTTAACAGCATGATTTTCAGATATGGGAGTGATTTATTCCCCGAAGGCCTCCCACTCCCATTCCAAACTCTACACTACTCAAAATTTGATAATCAAGAGGCTCAGAAGTTTCAGCCATGCCCCTGAGACTGTCACCTTACCAGATGGCGTGCAACTCTTCAAAAGACCAAAAGGCTAATTCCTGACCTATGGTAAATTAATAGTCTACAAATGAAAATGGTAGTTCAGGCATGATAATCCTAAAATCACATTATGGCTTAACACATTATATGAATCCAGCAGTGGAAGTCTGTCTGTACACAGTGTAAACATGTGTGCATAACCATGTTTGGAGGGAAAAGAAGGGAAGAGGGGACAAATTTAAAAGCATTACCTTTAAAAACATGAGGTAAAGTTGTCCTGGGGTGAGCACTTCTTGATTCATTAAGCTGTCAGGATTGTCCTCCATGCAACTCTCTTTGGCTAAAGTAAAAAGCTTTCGCGTCATGAGACAAAGCAAGTAGAATTTCTCAGCTTTCGTTTTCAAATGTATGCAGATGCACTGGCTATAGGAACAATTAATAAGAACAAAATCACCCTCTGAATTTCCTTAATCATCTTCCCAATCAAGCAGCATTCACTGTCTACCCTGTTATTCAATGTGGTTTAAGAAAAAACTAACCCATAGATATCCTAATATAAATTCAGTATATTAATGTAGAAAAAAGTAACCAACATCCTTCAGAAGATTTTGATTATGAATCCCACAATGCTTTCCTTCTGGGAACACGGGCTAGGGTTCATGAGATTTGAATGTTAAAATATCTCAAATGTATCGATATACCAAGAGCTATGAATTCTTTGTCATTAGATAAGGCCGTGAGACTTATTATACAACCCTGGAAAGATAAATATAAATTTTGCTTGCAGCAGTGTTTTGTTGATATGTGGCTCTGCCTACGTTTTAGAAGTACTTAAAAACAAAAGGATCAATAAGAGAATTTCCAAACAATTTTGTTCCATAATTCTATCAAGAACAGGTAGTCCCTGACTTATGACCACAACTGGGATCAGAATTTCAGTTGTTGAGCAACGCGATTATTATGCGAGACATCATCCGAGTGCCCACATAACTGCCTTGTTCAACAACTGCGATCCTGCCACTCCTGGTGTGGTTGTTCAACAATCACACAGGTTGTTATGTGATGAAGTCCCAGGTAAGGAGTGCGGGGTGCCTTGGGGGGAAGATGTTGAAAACTCTGGGAGGCTCTGCTCAGCAGAAAATCCTCACTGCTGAAATTCAAGCCCTTGAGTGGAGAGATACTCTCACACAACCTGCACAGGGGCCGGTTCACCCTTGGGAGTCCATGAATGGAAGGGAACTCCTTTGGCAGGGTGCAAGAATGGAGCTGAAATCTTCAGGATTTCAGCTGTTTCTGCATTCTGCCAAAGGAGTTCAGCTCCCCTTGGGAGGTAGCTCTTTCAGCCAGCCCGCAGAGATAAGAGGGAGTCCTCTCAGCAGGCAACTGCAGCTTGTAATTTTCCTGCCAGCTTCCCCATTGACTTTCTGGGGAAGCCAGTAGAGAAAATTGCAAATGGTCCTCATGATTGTGGGATGCAAAGTGAGAACAGGTTGCCAAGCACTTACATCATGATCACGTGACCATGGCTGGAAGTGCTTCGTGGACTGTAAAGCATCCTTTCCAAGACCATAGTAATTATGGACCATTGTTAAACAAGCGATCATAAGTCAAGAACTATCTGAAATTTCTTCTAGCATTCAGCTAAAACCTACACTGTCTGCAAATAACAGAGAAAAACTATTATTAACCCAAGATGAATTTGACCCTGAATTTAATGATTCACCCTACTCCCGGACAATTTGACAAAAAACACACGTGTGACTCTAAGATAGCAATTCTCTTAATCAAAAGACCAATTACATTTTCCTTAGTCTTTATTTTAGGGAAATAAAAGATTTGCCCTATTTGTTTAGCTGAGATGGGCAGTGTAGAAATTTGATAAACAGTTGTTCATGTACATGAACCATGCAGTCATGACTATTGTGCAGCTATCCTTCTCAAGCCAAACATATCTAATTCCTGCAGGCCAAATATAGCTGGCCCTTTCCTCATAGGGCCTCCAATCGTAATTTATATTCTTGGTGAAGCATGACACTGAGAACTCAATACATATGTTAGATGATTCAAATTAAAAGGCAATATTTCATGTAACATAGAAACTATGGTTCAGTTAGGAAATGCTTAGGACATTGTTAATTTTCTGAGATGCACCACATCGGGTTCAGTCTGATCCTAATCAGTTGTACGTACTTGAAAAGGAACTCTCCAACACGTTCATTAGAGTACCAATCAGGAAGATTCAATTTTACTCTGAAACGCTGCCCCAAGAAGATCAGCACTTGCTTCTGGGTCACACAGTCATCTTCTGTGACCAGCCTCAGCATTTGAGAGATACAGTTCTTATAAAAAGTATCATCTTCTTTCCCTTTAATCAGTTCTTGGAAAATCTGAAAGTCTGAGAAACCAACCAATGCCTGGAGCAGAAAAATAAAAAGTTGGAATTTTTAGATGTTTTGGGGCTTGATAAATAAAGAATTCATAAAATCATTTACTGAAGTTATTATATTCATATTCTTAATCAATAGTATTCTATATAGTATTCTAAATTATATAATTTGATAATAGTGGCTTCATAATGATTTGGAGAAGGCAAAAACCTTCCAAAAATAGAACCCCATCTCTGCAGAGAGTTAATATCTAAAAATAGTTTCTCTGCCACTGAACTGTGTTTGAGATACACATGTTGTGTTAGCCTGGTCAACCAATTCAGGATTTGATTTCTACAACTGAACCAAGTCACAGTCACTGTGTGGTAAATAACCATTTACACCAGCTATGTTCACTACAATAGGGCCCTATGCCGCCTCCTAATAAAAGAAGACTGCCTGTTCTTTATTGCTTCATGTTGCTGCTGAACTGAATGGAACTAATTCTTATTATGGTTTTGCAAGCAAGGTTATTGTCCCACATCTTATACTTCTGAAAATCATAGCTCCTTGAGAACAAAATATAATGACATACCTTAAGGAGAAATCCCAGCGGGATAAAGAACAGTTCCCTCTGATAGATGAAGTTCACCATCACTGAACCACTATCAAGATAGTGTAAGGTCATGTTAACAGCTGTATGTTCATCTCTAACACAATGCATCGAGACCCCTAAACACCATCAAAAGAAACACATCTTAATATTACTGTTTCATATTACTATCAAAGTTGCCTTATTCAGGTAACCTATGCCCTACAGATGTACACTACTAGAGGTATGCTTCCCAGAATTCCGAGCTAGCCTTGTGCCATTCGACAGCAGGCATACATGGCCTTTCTTTTGCTGAAGGCAACAAGTTGCTACACAGAAGTACAGGTAGTCTTCAGGTTACAATGGTAACTGGGAGCAGAAGTTCCTTCACTAAGCAATGTGGTTATAAAGAGCACCATGACATGATCACATCACTTTGTGACAGCAATTCTGCCAGTCCCTGTTGCCATTGTTTTAAGTGAGAACTGTGGGTTCTTAAGCAAGGGCTGCATATAATAATAATAATAATAATAATAATAATAATAATAATAATAATAATAATAATAATAATAATGATGATGATGATGATGATGATGATGATGTTGGAAGGGACTTTGGAGGTCATCTAGTCCAACCCCCTGCCCAGGCAGGAAACCCTGTATGTGACCACCATGTGGGAAGAGATGATGAAACTGGATCCCAGACAAGCTGGTCAGTTACCGGCAGGCACTACAGAGAGCAGGCAGGTGCTGCAGGCTAACACTGCAGAGTATAAGATCCCCATGCTGCCCAGGGGCTCACCGGGAAAAGAAACAGCAGGAGCAGGAACATTCTGATTTTGCTTGTGGGAAGTTGTTTGTGAAGGTTGCAAATGGAAATCATGTAATCCCAAGAAACTTTTGAGGGCCCCTCATTTAGCATTGTTGTAACTTTGAACGGTTGCTAAATGAGTGGTTGTACGTAAGGACTACGTAAAGCAAACACAAAGAACTGGTGTGAGATTGAACATATGGGGAATGTTAGAATTTTCAATCAAAAGGCCTGTCTGAGGATCAATCTCCAAGAAGGAATGAGGACTGAATGAGTAATGAGTATGGTGAAAAGCACATTTAATTTAAATTAAGATTATCATGTAATGTTAAACACAATTTAATATGATTTTCTCCCATTTATTGTCCTTCTGTCTCACAATGGCCTAGGTCAAGAATACTCTAAGCCACAATATAATTTGTTCACCTTGGAGTTGTTTAAATCTTTGAAACTACACATTTAGCACTGTTCATGAACTCAATCTATATACTTTGGGAGCAATTTGTAATTAGGGAAGGCAAAGCAATATAAATACTACGCAATCACAATGCAGTATTTACCAGACTTTCTCACAGTTCAGATTAAAAAATGTCCTAAAGAAAATATTAAAGACCGAATTAATCAGAAACAAAATTGTCAAATATGGTGTATTTAAAATATCTAGTTTCTACTGAGAGAAATAGTAAAACAATGCGAACAAAGACAATATGTAAGTAAAAAATTACCATATTGTGTGTAGCCCGGGCCTCTAGATTTCCATTTTGGTTTTATAATTGCAAGAGGAAAGTTGCGCCGAGGCATAATCATCATTCTTATCACCTTTTCTATTCCATTAATTATGAAATAACCACCCATTTCCTGCCCAAAGTGTAAGAAATGATAATTAATCATAAACCGAGCTGTCAGGCAAAAAAGGATCAAATATTTCAGCTGATCAACCTAGAGTTTTGAGTGAAGTACAAAATTGGGGGGAAATGAAATTTTTGAAACTTTTATTTTTCACAAGCCCTATCTTTTAAAATATATTCAAGACTAAGTACAGAAAAGCAGGCAGTCTAAATTATTACCTATTGCAATATTTGCTTAAGTTTCTGTGTATTTTTTTGTATTTTCAAAGTGTTGAATTATTACCATTAGATTTTACATTTTAAAAACTGATACAACTCTTCAAGAAATCCATCATCATCAAGTAATAATTATATATATTTAAGAAAAAATAAATGTTTATTTCCCCAAAGGGAAAAAAAATCTCAGAGAAGTACTTCTAAAATGGATGTTTAAAATCCATTGAAATAACAAGATATATTTTGCTTTACAAACAAACAAACCAAATGAAATAATACCTCTTCTTCTTCATGATGTTGGATAAGCGCTTTGGGAGAAAGGCTATGGAGATGACAGAATTTAGATTTCACCATAATTGGAATATTCCCAAGGGTCTGTTTAATAATTCCTTTAGGAATTCCATTCACTGACCAGCTGATATCAGCCTATACAGAAGGGGGGGAAAGTAATTTTAGGGGAAAAAATGAACAAAATAACTTTGAAGGAGTACTGGGATCTCTATTCAAAGAAAAAAAACCTCTTGTAACAAAAAATGTCTAAAGAATATTTACCTATACTATGTATACAATTTTTAAATGTTACACACCCTGATTTAAATGCACACCCCGATTATTTATTTATAAAATTTATTGGCCGCTCATCTTACCACAGTGTTCTTATGCTTATTATTAACACACTGGTTATTGGAATATTGTTCAGAAATCTGGCTAAAAAAATTAGAAAATAGTTAATTGCAGTGCAGATGGAGAGTCTGTGAATATAGCTAGGATCTTAAATGATTAGGTTCCATAGTATAAAACTTTACACCTTATCTATCAGAGAGAAGGTACATCCAAATTATATTCTCCAGCACTTAGAATCAAAATGCTTTCAATTTATGTTATTGGACATAAAGCCTTCATAATAAACAGCCTTATATGTTAAATACACCAGGTGTAGAATCATTCTTTTTCTACTAGAACAGGGGTGTCAAACTGCCGGCCCGTGGGCCGGTTTCATCATACCGAAGCCGCACCCACTCCATTGCCGGCAATGCAAAGACTCATGATACGTAACGACACGTCACGTGACGAGTTTGACACCCGTGTACTAGAAACTAGTGTCACCCATTTAAATTGCCAATCATAATTACATCTTGCAATCACAAGTAGTTCCTGAACCTGCCATTACCTTACTTAATTGGATGACCTCAGATTCCAGTATTGCCAAAAAGGGAAAAACATTATAATTGAGCTTTCTATGTTTGTTCAATGCTTTAAACAAAGTTCTAAAACACTTGGAAGTATTATTTTATTCCGCTACTTACAGTCAGTTTCCCACGGTAGGTACTTCTACGTGCTCGACATTCTGCTGGATAAACTTTCAGCTCTTTACATATACTCCCTTTTGGTACCATGGGAGGGCTGATGGTGGCCCCTGAAAAGGCCAAAGTAATTCGATCATTCTTAAAAACAAACTCCAAAAGGAGGAATATCCTAAAAAAAAAGAGCAGAGTTTATCTTATGTCAATCAGAACTGGAAAATTCTTTTAAAAATCTATCCTGGATAGGAGAGATATTTTTGTGACTGGGATATCAAACAACATTGTTTTCAATGCACAGATGCTTTTCACTTTCTAAATTGTCAACTAGCAGCAGCCATTCTGTCAGGCAACAAAGCAGAGAAACTACCCATTTCCCGATTTGCAATCTTGTGTCTAACAGGCCAGGTACAGGTGAGCTTATTACATTAAGAGCTGGTGGTGATACTTTCTTTTCTTTCCTTCTTCCCTCATTATTCTTTTCTTTGTCTCAAGTCTTTTAAATTATGAGGATTTGAAAGCCAAAGTGAGATCCTTTTTCAGCTGAAGAGTGGGATTAAAAAACAAAAGAAATGGTGAAGATTTCATTTGTGTGACATCTACCATACACTACTATAAACCTGATATATATGTTCTCACAGAAAAACATCTCTATGCTGGAGCTAACCAATATAATAGCCAAAAATTAGAGGAAAAAACATAAGACAAGAATAGAGTCTTATAAATAGAGAAATGCGAATTTACAAAAACACAAGAAAGTGTGCATATACAAAAAAAAACACCTTTCCTCATTTTTTCATATTGTACCTCCTTTTCCAACCTTAAGAACAAAATGCAATAGAACATGCTGGGGGCTGTTAAACTCTAGCATGGCACTTTTCTAGAAACTATATAAATTGTACCAAAAATTCCTTTCCCTCCGTTTTTGATTTACAACCAGCCTGTTAAAGAGATCTGATAAATACAATGAAGATATTGCATCGCCTACAGTGCCTCTTTTTAAAAAATTATTTGTTGAGGAGGAAATCTCCAAAGGGGGTGGGGTACCCTCTTCTCTACAAGGAAAAGCTTCACTTTTATATTATTTTCCATCCCGGTTCCTTTTCGATTCCCCCAACCCTTAATCCGCTCCCTACCTCGCAGCAATGTTTTTTTTTTTTAAATCTTTCCTTTCCAACTTCCTTACCTGCACGGCATGGCTCAGTCCTTCGCTTACAGCGTAGTTGAACGACTCAATATGAGCCCGTGCAATATCCTGAAGGGCAGGCCGCTGTTGCTCTCTGGGCAGGCCGTAGTCCGGCGCCGTAAGATGCTTAAGGCTGGGACCGCTGGGCAAATTCCTCCATTTGCCCGCAACATCCATGCTTTTTCACGTGCGAACAAACATGTGAGCTTTCCTCTTACCGGAAGACAGACATAGGCATCTTTACCTTCCTTCCCTCCTTTGCCCCAAAGCTTGCTGGGACTTGTAGTTAGTAGGGTCCAAGCAAGCGAGAAGAGCCTTCTGCTCCCAGGATGCAATGCGCTCACACTTTCTTTCTCCGTAAGACGGGGAGTGATTTGTAAGACTCCGTCTTTGCTGCCGCAGAATTGGATTTGGTGCCAAATTTTTTACTTTTAGTTGAACGTCTAATGCAAAGTGTAAAAAACTATGGGGATGTTACAATTTTCAGAAAATCAGCTTCTATGGTGCAGAAAATACAATTTAGCATGGTGGTGGGGAAATCAGCAGTCAAATCTTTATACTTTGCATTGGCACAACTTTTCAAATAATAGAGGTGGAGGGTACTCACATATAAAGTAGTATATTAAATTACGACGTGAATTAGTAATATAACGAAGGACACTTTTCTGACAGCTGGACGTTAATACTTTTAATTTGTGATGGCACAATATGAAGGGAAGGGAAAGAGGTTTTTTTCTGATTTTTTAACTGTAAAATGCATATTTTAGGTCAACCTGACTACTTGTTTCCTGCTTGGAGTAACAGAAAACGGTGCTTCTGTTTTGACAGCATCGCTGGAGAGTTCCCAGATAGCAGGGGGGAAAAAGGCTTTTACCACTACAGGGAGACCTGATTTGTCTTCAGGGCAAAATAAAAACTGGTGCAATATTTTACTAAGAAAAACAAAGTGGGGGAAAAAAATGCATTTCAAAATTTAAGAAAGTCATAGGACACCTAGTCAGGTATAGAACAAAGTATATGTGGGAATTCCGAATCCCGGGGTCCAGCGCCTGCTGGACGGACCAGTGGTTGTGGGAGTTCAAATCCCGGGGTCCAGCTTCTGCTGGACGGACCAGTGACGTACGTCAGCCTGGGCCAACGGACCTCGCGTTTGGTAGATAGGAAACACACGGACAACATGTTTCTTCAGGTTGAATCAGCAAGCGAGAGCGCAGAAGGATCTGCGTGCCTCTCTTTTATTGGTACACTTACGTCACAGCAGGAGGTTGTAAAGGGTGGGTTTTGCCAGGAAATGAAACTTAAAAGGGTACCTTAACTTAACTCAGGAAATGGAAACTTAAAAGCATAAATGAAACCTTAAGCTATTGAAATGGTTGCAACATCTCCACTGTTTTTATTTTTTAAAGTTCAATCTCTATCCTACTCGTAGCCATCATCTGCATCCTCCGAAACAGAAGAGGGCAACTCCATAAGAATACGAGATTCTTGCTTGGGGGCAAGAGCCTCCATGGCTAAGTCTGATTCAGTATCGGAACAGTTGGAGTCCGTGTCAGACAGTGTCAGTAGGGCAACCTTTTCAAAGGGGTGGAATTTGGGTTTCAAGGGTTCATATATATTGTTTGAGGCAAGCATAACATTAATCTTAGAAAGATTAGAATCCAAACCATTCAAACGATCCTTGAGAAATTGCAAAAGGCGTGAAAAAACACATGGGCCAATCATACATAATATAAGCAAAATTATACAAGGTCCTAAAATAGCAGAAAGCAATGTAGTAATCCAGGGAGAGAAATTAAACATGCTTTGATACCAGGATTGTTGGGAAAACCTTTCCTGTTCCCTGTCTTTTAATCGTTTGCGTAACTCATTCATAGAGTCGCGCACAATGCCAGATTGATCAGAATAAAAACAACATTCTTCTTTTAAGGCTACACACATTCCACCTTCCTTTAAAAATAAAAGGTCATAAAAGGGTGGAGTGGCTGATAAACAGAGCCAACAGTGGTCGGTTTGTGATGAAGAATTAACAGCACTTTTTAGCAAAAAGGAAGAAGCATTGACAAGGTTAATCAAGGGATTAGGCATATTATGTACAACGGACTGTAAAAAAACAGGTTGAATGCTTTTGTTAGGACCTATAGGAGGGGAATGTGGTGACTGGATTGTGAGACGAATGGAAAAAACTCCGCCGTCGTTTCCAGAGCCGCTCCATTCTCTTCCACCCCAAGAATATCCGACAGCCCATTGCTCTGTAGTCAAAGTCTTTCCTTGGGATGTGAATGTAATGTTCATTGGATTTTTCCGCTCACCACAACAATGCAAATTAAAAGGGCAGGAAAAAGAAGGGGGTTTGCCATTACTACGGGTAATGACGATATAATCATTTGAGCGAGGGGCAGTCCAGGATATAGCGCCCGTAGAAACACAAGACCATGAGGCACAATATTTATCCAAAAAAGTGCCACATTGATATTTTTCCTCAGGTGTCTTTGGTTCGGGACAAAAATACAGGTCCCACCATGTTGCTTCTAGTGGAGAAGGTGTGCACGAACCTTGTTTGTCCCATTTGTTAGTTTGGAGAAATTTTGAAGCAAATTTGTTGACCCCGGTACCCATTTCAGCAAAGTCAAAATGTAAGATAGGGAACCAGGGCCATATTGTGTATTTGGAGATTTGGAATAATACCTGATTTTCAAAGTCACGAACAGTCCATGTGTAGTTGAGAGGTCGATGAGGATTAGGATCAGGAGATCGCCGTCGTCGAGAATGAATGATGCGTTGGTGTGAGCGAGGTTGCTTTGTGGAATGAAAGTGTTGTAAGTGAGGTGAGGTAAAAATACGGGCGGTCAGGTCTAGGAAGGAGCGGGGATGAGGAACAAAGTTGTAGGCAAGTAAACGAGGAGACAAAGGAGGTTTTGCATAGCTCGCCACTGATGCGAGTTCAAAAGAATGTGTAGTATAAGTACCATAGGATGAAAATCCAGACACATAATAGCGCCCCGTAGTCTCAGGGGTCACAAGAATAGCAAGAGTTATGTGACAAGGGTAATGAGCATAGGTGAGGGAAATAGAGGGAGATGGTGGAAGAGGAATGCCACGATTAGGATACTGAGAAAACACAAAGGGACAAAAGGATTGACCTCGGTCATAACAATGAAAAAGGGCAGTAGTATTGAGATCAAGAAAAGAAAAAACAGGACCACAATATAGGCCTTTATGAAAATTTAGAGGAATTCTCAGGTGCTTTGTCATCATGGGAAGGTGCAGTGTGGACATCATGGGGAAGGAACTTGTCAAGAGTGTCATCAAAAGCAGGGTCCACATGATTGATGCAAAAGTGTTGGACCCCTGGACAATATGGGTGGTGCAATATGCAGTTGTTACACCAATAACAGCACGTACATCCACACTCACAAAGGCAATGATGGCACATCCGATGGAGTTGGTGGGTTGTGTGGAGTGATGAAATATGGGCGAATACAACGAGCAGGGACCCACAAAACTCTGTCGGGTAGTTGAACTGCAGCGTAGCCTCTTCCCCAGGTGATGAGTTCAGCTGGACCTTTCCAAGTTGGATCCGGGAGCTGCCTGTAGTATACAAGTGGTCTTGAAGTTGGGACAACAGGTTTAGTAAAGTGTCGAGACGCAGCAGACAAAGAAGGAGTGCCAGTGAGATTTAGAAAATTGAGAGTATACAGACAAACATTTAACACGTTTTGCAGTGCCGGGAGGTTTGGGGGGCATAAGCCCTTGGACCCCATATAACGATCTAATGCATTTTTTAAAGTTTGATTTGCTCGCTCAACAATAGCCTGCCCTTGGCTATTGAAAGGAATTCCAAATTTGTGGACAATGGACCAGTGATGACAAAACTGTGAAAATTGTGAGCTGACATAAGCTGGGCCATTGTCTGTTTTTAATATTTTTGGACATCCCAGCACTGTAAAGGTACGAATACAGTGATTAATCACTTGTTTTGCAGCTTCCCCTTTTTGTGGGGTTGCCAAAATAAATCCGGAGAACGTATCTACTGTAACATGTAGATATTTCCACGGGGCAAATGGAGGATATTGAGTTACATCCATTTGCCAGGTATCACAGGCTTCAGTGCCTCTAGGGTTAACGCCCTGTGGGATACCTTTAGACTGTAGGCTACAGGTTGGGCATTGTTGAATTATGGCTGTAGCTTCAGCCATAGTGATTCCAAATTGTTTCATTAGTGCTTTTTTATTTTGATGAAAGTAAGCATGACTGTCCCAAGGGGAGACAGGAGAAAGAGACATGAGGCAGGTAGCAGAGGCCGCAGCGTCTGCAATATCATTTCCCTTTTGCAAGAAGCCAGGAAAAGGTTGGTGGCTTCTTATGTGTGTGACAAAATAAAGATGTTTCCTGTTGGATATTACAGTTTGTAGGGTGGAAAATAAAGAAGTTAAATCAGGGTCCAGGGATGGAGAAAGGTATGATTGAAAAATAGTGGTGACAATTTGAGTGACATAGAGACTGTCAAGAATGAGATTTATAGGTTGAGTGGAAAATGTTTGAAAAGCTAGAATGGCAGCGGCTAGTTCCGCACGCTGAGCAGACCGTTGGGGTGGCGTTATTTTTGTGTGCCATTGGTCATGAATATACCAGGCACAAGCACCAAATTGTTTACTGCCATCTGCAAAGAGTGTGACAGCATGTGGGATGGGAAAGCGTTGTAATTGGGTATCCCATGAAACATGGATATTTTGTAGGAGCTGAATGCGAGGATCAGCAGGAGGGTGGCAGGATATCTTTCCAGGCCACTCAGTGAGAGCAAGCTGCAAGGCTTCAGAGTTAGAATAGATGGTTTCCCATGTAGTGAGAGAACATGGTACATATAGGACAGAAGGTTCTATTCCTGCAAGGGCTTTTGCTCGAAGGCGAGCCTTAGAGATGAGAGAGGCAAATTGAAAAGGTTTTTGGCTAATTGTGTTTCTAGGAGTGTGAGGGAGATGAAGCCATTCTAGAATCAGCAAGGAGGGAATAGTTTGGACAATAGCACATGTAGGTAAAGAAATAGTATTACACAATAAAAGAGAAAAGGGAATGTTTGGGGTCATTCGGTCAACCCACTGAATTTGTAGGGCTTGGTTGACCAATTGAATCACTTTTAAATGACTGTCCTGCAGTGGAATAACATCTGCAGGATGTTTGCCTTTGGGTAAGGCTGAAAAAAGAGGTGATAATTGAAAAGTGGTGAGACCTATATAAGGTCGAATCCAATTAATAGCACCTAAATATTGCTGTAATTGAAGTAAAGTTGGTTGGTGTGGTAATTTTAAAAAGGGAAAAAGTGGTGCAGCATGGGAGGCCAATAATTTATGGCCCAAATATTGAAAAGGAGGGGAGGTTTGGACCTTGTCAGGAGCAATGTGCAAACCTCCTTTTTGCAAAATTGTTGTGAGGGTTGGCAAAGTTGCAAAAACAGTACCCTTTGGGCCTGGTGCTGCGACCAAAATATCATCCATGTAATGGTAAACCAAAAAGGAGGGATGAAGGTCCCGATATGGTTGCAAAACATGGAAAACAAAAAACTGACACATTGTAGGGTTATTTAGCATGCCCTGTGGTAAAACCTTCCATTGGTAGCACTGAGTTGGTTGAGAATTATTCAACTCAGGCACTGTAAAAGCAAATAAATATTTATCCTGTTGATACAAAGGAATAAAAAAAACAAAAACAAAAAACAATCCTTTAAGTCAATTATCATTAAGTCAAAATCTTTTAGAATTAAATTTGGGTTTGGGAGGCCGCATTGCAATGCTCCCATAGGTTATAAAACAGCATTCACTGCACGTAAATCATGGAGGAAACGCCATTTGCCTGATTTCTTTTTATAACAAAAACTGGAACAGAATAAGATTGCAACATTTTATGCCCTAAATAAAGATAAAGTGTAACTGTATCTTTTCCAAGGCAACTTGCAATCCATAGATACTTGAATCATTTTATATTTCAAAAAGCCAATTAGATTATATTTTTGGGGTTCCAATTTAATCAAATTCCATTCAGATGAAACAAATTTTCATGAAATAGGAAAAACCTTTACAAATCTAAGCAAAGCAATTCAGTCATTTCTTTTGGTTGATGGATGTATATGTCTAACTAAACAATTTAAAACTCAAAAATTTGCAAAAGAATTGCCCAACAATTACTGCCTCCTCTTTCGAGTAAAAAAAATAGCAAGCTGAAACTGCAAGAGTGGGCATCAAATTTCACATCCACCCCCCTTCCTCAACCCAAACTTCTAAACAAAGGAAGAAAAAAAAAAAGTTAAAACGAACAGCTGCCCCCCCTCCTCTATCTGCCCTTCCTTTGCTCTTAAAACAATACAGCCAGCGAAAAACGAAAGAGGCAGGAGGGGGGGGAAGAAAAAGAAACTTTGCAAAAATCTCACCACCAAAAAAATTCACATGCAGTCACATGTATAAATTCTTTTATACCTCTTCCATAAAACTTTGCACATGCAAACTCATACCATTGCGTTCCCATGTTACAACAATAAAAACTACAATGTTACTATTCCTTTCACAGCGTGGGATGGGTGGAGGGGTGAGGGCTAACACACACATTTACACCAGCAAATTAACTCATTCACTTCCATTCTGTTTACTTACACCATTCCATATACAAATATTTCATTTCATATGTTTTTCAAGCAAAACTTTTTATTTTTAATTAAGGCCTTTTTGTTTGTTGTTATCAAAGAGGGTTTTGACCCTTTTCCAAGTCTTGGAAATAACACAAAACAACACAGACAGACATATATACACAAATACCATTAAAACAACATTTATTTAGACATATGGCTTGTCCTGCAAGA
Source organism: Azemiops feae (assembly GCA_023970755.1). Lineage (NCBI taxonomy): Eukaryota > Metazoa > Chordata > Lepidosauria > Squamata > Viperidae > Azemiops > Azemiops feae. Next base: position 5,067,556 of record JALGBA010000012.1, on the reverse strand, counting down.
AGCGAGAAAATCATGAGATGATTCCAACCAAACATGTGGTTTTTATAGGGCCCTTTAACCATCTCCTATTTTTCTCACCATTCCAAGTCCAAACGTAACGTTCTAGGAGTTAAACATATATAAAACAAAACACACACATCAACACAAAGCACCACCAGACGTTGTCTGACAGGGTTCAAACTTAACAGATTACAAAAGAGTTTCAAAACATTCCAATTGTTCAAAACGCATTGCAGAGAAGTGCAGTTTGAGTTAATTTATGTCTCTAAATTGTTCTGAAAATTTATTGTTTGGTAGTTTGATGAAACGGAAGCATTGAGTGCAGTTGCAAAACTCTGCAGAACAGAATACAGGGTTGCCTGTTTCTGTTTTGGAGGAGAGAGAGAAGGATAGAGCGAAGAGGGGGTTTTTTTTGGCTGTGCCGGCTTTGGAACGTCTTCCGTAGTAGGCACAGGTTAAAAGGAAGGGTCTGGGGATAGACAGTTGTTCCGTTAACTTTTTGCAAACAATTTGCCTTTCTGGCTAAAGAGGAAAGTTCATCCACATGCTTGGACAAAACCTTGGAAAGTGAGGACCCATACTTACGATAATCGAGCCTTTGCCAGGTGCATAAATACAGGAGCCAGAGCAGCGTTTCCCTAGACAGAGAACACGCCGTGGAGTGAATCACGTCATAGAGTGAATCACGTCGGGGTCACCAGTTGTGGGAATTCCGAATCCCGGGGTCCAGCGCCTGCTGGACGGACCAGTGGTTGTGGGAGTTCAAATCCCGGGGTCCAGCTTCTGCTGGACGGACCAGTGACGTACGTCAGCCTGGGCCAACGGACCTAGATAGGAAACACACGGACAACATGTTTCTTCAGGTTGAATCAGCAAGCGAGAGCGCAGAAGGATCTGCGTGCCTCTCTTTTATTGGTACACTTACGTCACAGCAGGAGGTTGTAAAGGGTGGGTTTTGCCAGGAAATGAAACTTAAAAGGGTACCTTAACTTAACTCAGGAAATGGAAACTTAAAAGCATAAATGAAACCTTAAGCTATTGAAATGGTTGCAACAAGTATATAATGGGATATGGCTGCAAAGAAAACCCGCAGGATTGGTACGACAGAAAGGCATTAGATGGTGGTGGTTGTGTTATGTCCTGGGCCTTGCTGAGTCATTCAACAAGGCTCAGGAAGGCTGCAGAGACCCGGACAGACCAAGTGTCTGCCCGGGACTCAGACAGGCTGTCTCCGGCGCGCGAGGCGGGAGAACGGCCTGCAATGATTGGATGTGCATCTGCTTGCAAAGGGATATAAAAGGCCAGTGGCCATTGTGTTCTTGCTTCTGTTCTGTGATTGTGTTTCAATAAAGAGATCTTTGTTGTGAACCAGCCTCATCTCGATGTCTTCTTTGCAAGAACAGAACAGTTGTAGCTATGTTTTCTTTTTCTTGCCTCATATTGTTCAGTTTTTTTGTCTTACTCCTTTTCTGTGCTCTACATAATGTTTCTTATCCTGAAAGGGAACAGTATGATGGGTATAAATGTAGAAAAGAAAAAGTACAAACACAAAACTCACAAAAAAAACAGAGAACACGAAACAGTCCAGACACAAAGCTATAATTTATCTACTACTGTGATTTACATGTTAAAAGCTACAAAAGAGCGCACAAGAACCTGCCAATCTGTAAAATTGGGTAGGGTCATTGGTATGGTGAACCCAGCCACCTGTTTACTGGGTTCATGGCCCTCATAGTGAGTGAAGGCTGCTTGGTAAATGATGAGTAGCTGAATTCATGCATTGTGTCAATCCCCTTAGGGAAGGGATGCCTTGAAGGGGGCTATATAGTACCCCTCTTCCTCAAGAAATCATTGAAAGTTCAACAATTCTAGACAATTTTCATCACTTTTCCAAACTTCTGACTCTAGGATTTTCTACACTCTTTTCAATTAATAATAATACTTCATTAAATGTACAGGTAAATGATGTCTGATTCCCAGTAATTCTTAGTTAGGTCTCAGATTGAGGCATATTATGGAGATAGCATTGTTTGTGCTTATTAATGACTTCTGATGGAGCCAGGATGAGGGTAATACAACCATCCTGGTTTTTCTTGATCTCTCAAAGGCTTTTAATGCCATGAACATACTATCTTTCTTGATCTCCAAGTAGTAGAGTTGTGGATGAGGGCACTCTCCTGCAGTGTTTAGTCTGATGTCCCCGATGTGTGGGCTTCTGCTCTTGCCTCTCTTGTTTTACATCTAGGTAAAGCCCTATGTCTGCAATCTGTCATAGGTGTAAAGCAGTATAGAGGTAGACATGAAAAAGCCTTTATCTAAACACTAGCATAATTCTGAAATGGAGAAAGAAACGAGAGAGAAATTCAAGATTGTGCAAATTGATTCTTTTTGATATAAGAGGGAGAGAGTGTCAGGCTTTTTAGATTTTGTTATTATAGCCTTTAATAATAGAACCATTTAAAAAGTATTTACAAATATGGCTGTGCTCCCCACTTCCCATATCTTGGGGTTAGAGTGGGTAATAAGTCTCCTACTGGATTATGTATGTTGAGATGGTTGCTATACTTTTATAGACAGGCATTTTAATCCTTTGTTATATGGGTTTTGTATGTTTTTATTGTTGTAAACCACCCATGGTTGCCATGGAGTTGGGTGCCTGATAAACCTCATATAAATATTTATAAAGCTGCCCGACTCTGAATATTTGTTATTCATAAATAAATTAAATCCCTAGCATTATCTAATGGTTGTTTTGTTGAATACTAGAGTAATTTTTAAAACTTGCTAGCTAAATAAGCAAAAAATGCCTATGAATTATAAAACTAAAGGTTAAATAAAATTATTCAATAAAATTTTGTTGCATAGCTTCATATGTAATGAAAAGGCAGAAAAATGTATTGCATTTCTGTCAGGAACAGGGTAAGTACAGTGCAGTAATATATATTGATGAAGTATAGCCTAGAGGAAGGATGGAAGGAGTCAATTTAAATTATATTAGTGTTCATATTTTATGTGAACACCAAGCAGAATCTGTTATTAAGCAAGTGACTGTTTAGTTTGAGAATATCAGTTGTCTACCTAATACGATTCTGCAGGATCAGAGGAAGGTAATTAAATATAGATAATTACATTTTTACTATGAAGTTTGTGGCATTGCCACATCTATTTAAAAAGGTAATACAGGATTAGAGAATGCTCTTAAAAGGTAATTATGTCATTTAGATGTATGTACCTATGCTTTTATAAATTTTAATATATCTTTATTAATTGCATACATACATATGATCCACAAATAAAATCAGATTTTATATTTTTAATTCATTTAAGAGAGGTTTGAGTACAAATATCAGCAATACATGCATTGCTTACAGTCATACAGTATATTCCATCAGACACAAATATACAACCACACTATAACTTTCTGTTTCTGAGGTCAACCCCCAAAAAATCAATATGATGTAACTTTAGGTAGTGTGTGTTCAGTTCTGAAGTTTTTCAAACAGTGTAATATGGAGGCCTGATCACAGAGTTAATTTGGTTTGGAGGCAGAAACAGCATGAACGTGTTAGTAATGATCTGTATGCGACCCTCTAAAATTGTAGTCACAATATATTTTACTCTTGTTGGCACACCTATTATAAACTAACAATCTTTCCTACAAATAAAGCAGTAACTTAAGGTTACGGTAAAGTTTCGTTATGTCTCCATCACCAATAGAAAACCTAACCTTTGAATCACTACATTCATATTTATATTCATTTCTTCTTCTTCTTGTGCCATATCCGTTATCGGACGTTGGCGATCATGTTGGCGATCCTGTTTTTATCAGCAGCCGCATGAAAAAGTGCTGCTGAGTTTTGTCCAAACCAGTCCCTTAGATTTTGAAGCCATGATGTTCTTCTTCTGCCTGGACCTCATTTGCCTTCAATCTTTCCCTGGAGGATTAAATGGAGTATGCCGTATTTTTCTGGGTGTCGCATCACATGTCCGAAATATTCTAGCTTTCGTTTTTTAATTGTTTTGATGATTTCCCTTGGCTTTCCCAGGCGGCTTAAAACCTCCTCATTTCTGATCTTGTCCACCCAGCTTATACGTAACAGCCGCCTGTAAATCCACATTTCAAATGCTTCTAGTCTCTTCAGGTGGCCTTCTGTCAGAGACCAACTCTCTACTCCATAGAGCAGGATAGAAAAAATATAACATCTGACAAGCCTGATTTTCAATCTTAGGCTTATGTCGTGACTGCAGAAGACCTTTTTCATTTTGAAGAATGCTGTTCGAGCTTTCTCTATCCTTGTCTTTACTTCAGTGGTCATGTCCCAGCTTTCATGTAAATTAGAACCGAGGTGCGTGATCCTTTCAACTTTTTCTAGTGGTATTCCTTCTGAATTTATTGGTGGTAAATTAACGGGTTGTTTGCTGATGACCATGATCTTGGTTTTTGAGGTGTTAAGCTTCAAGCCGTATTTTCCAGATATTTCTGTGACTCTGTTGATGAGGAGCTGAAGGTCTTCATGCTTACTGGCAAGCAGAACTGTATCGTCAGCATATCTTAAGTTGTTGATCCAAACACCGTTTACTTTGATGCCAGCATCGATGTTCTCCAGTGCCTCGTTGAAGATTGACTCAGAGTAGATATTGAACAACAGTGGAGACAGAATACATCCCTGTCTGACCCCTCTTCGTATTTCTGCATCAGCTGAGTATTTTTGGCCTAGTCTCACATTTGCTACCTGATGCCAATACAGATTCTTTATTATTTGGATGTCTTTGTCATCTAGTCCCCCTTGTTTCAGGATTTCTAATAGTTTGCTGTGTCTTATTTTATCAAAAGCTTTTTCAAAATCAATGAAGCACATGTAAACACTGTGATTGACATCTCTACAACGCTGTACAAGAACCTGAATGCTGAATAGCGCATCTCGTGTACCAAGATTGTTTCTGAAACCAAATTGTGTGTTACCTAGACGCTCTTCAATTTTGTTGTATATTCTTTTGTGAATTATTCTCAGGAATATTTTCAGGGCATGACTCATTAAGCTTATTGTTCTGTATTCGGTACACTTCTCTGCATTTATTTTTTGGGGGATTGTCACAAAGGTTGATTTTAGCCAATCATTTGGTATCTTTCCTGTTTCGTATATCTGATTGAAGAGCTGCAGTAAAAAAAAATTCCCATTGTCTTCCAGCAATTTTAAAATTTCTACTGGGATATCATCAGGTCCTGTGGCTTTTCTTGTTTTTGCTATTTTTATTGCGTGTTCAACCTCCTCCATAGTGATGTTTGGTCCAGTTGTTATACTTCCCATATCTATATCATCCCTAGTGTCCTCAAAAAGTTCTTCAATATATTCCTTCCATCTTTTTAGTTTTTCATCCTCATCTAAGATAATTTTCCCCTCTTTGTCAACTAAGTTGTTGGTTTTCTTTTTGTAGAGGCCTGCTGCTTCTTTCACTTTTTTGTGTAAATTGAAATTATCATGCATATGTTCTGTCTCTTCTATTTCCTTGCATCTCTTTGCAAACCACTTTTCTTTTGCCAGTCGAATTTTTCTTCTAATTGTTTTCTGCAATTCATTGTATTTTTCTTTGTTTTTATTTTTATAAGATCTTCTTTCATCCATGAGATGAAGAATTTCCTCCGTCATCCACTGTTGTTTCTTGTGGTACCCCTCTCTCTGTTTTGAGTTTGTTACCTCTACTATTGCATTTTTAAATTTATTCCAGTTCACTTCTACATCATCATCATTCAGGTTGTTGGTTTCCCTTAAATGATTTTCTAGTTCTTCTTTAATCTTCCCTCCATGTTTAATGATGAAGTCTCTGTTGATTCTTGGTTTAGCAGGGTTTGGGTTTTTCATCCTTTTTAGTTTCAGCTGGACTTCAGCAAGTAGTAGATTATGATCGGATGGTACATCTGCACCTGGGTATGTCTTTACTGATTTTACTGAGTTTCTAAATCTTTTGTTTATTGTAAAATAGTCAATTTGGTTCCTTACTACATTATTTCGTGTATCTGCTGGTGATCTCCAAGTGTAGAGGCGTCTTTTTGGCAACTTGAAAAAAGTATTCATCACACATTGCCTATGTTCCTTGCAGAAGTCTACAAATCTGTCACCTCTACCATTTCTGGTTCCTAAGCCAAAGTTTCCAACTACAGGAGCATCACTTCCTTCTCCCACTTTTGCATTGAAGTCCCCCATGAGTATTGTGATATCATTACTTTTTAGGGTTTTCAGTACACTGCTTATATCTTCATAGAACTTCTCTAAATCCTCCTCATCACTGTCAGCTGTGGGAGCATAAACTTGTATAACATTCATATTTACTGGAGTACTATTTATTTGGATCATCATCACTCTATCGGATACAGGAATAAAGGACTTGATGCATTTATTTACACGATTGTTTACGATTATAGCTACTCCATTTCGATGGTGTTTGCTGTTCTCACCAGAGTAGTAGATAGTATAATTTCCTATTCTACACATTCCATTTTCAGGCCAGCGCATTTCACTCCCTCCCAATATAGAGATATTGTATTTGGACATTTCTTGGATAGTGTTGTGTGTTTTCCCAGCTTCGTATAGGCTTCTCAGATTCCATGTACCAATTCGTACTTTTGGGTTTATCATGCTTCTAGCGGACCGGGAGATTCTTAGCACCCCTGCCCCATTTAAGGGGCGTCCGTACTCGGGGCCATTGTTAGGTTTTGCCGCCATTAACATGATTTTCCTGGGAAATATATAGTGTAGTAGTCTTCCCTTTGCTTTCTACACCGCTGTGCACATGCTGTTCAAGTGGCTGCCACCACACCGTGTGCTGTTCTTCTGAATCCGTTCCAACCAATATGGTCTCCGCCTTCAGTCGATACTGGGGAGCCAGCTGCCACTCACCAGGCCTGTTGGTCCACGGGAGGTATTTGATTCCCTCCAGCCCATTACAGTATAAAAGCCATAATGGGTAGGGGCCCCCAATCCGCCACCCGGGGACGCACTCTGTGGGGGTTCCAGGCTCCCCCTAAGAGTTATAATATAAAAATTATATTCATTTACTATGCTTAATTTCACAGCATTTTGCATCTCAGGCACATATAGTGGTTCTCTTTTACCTTATAATGTAAGAATAAAGCTAGGGGAGTGGTGGTAGAACTGCGCCTAATACTGTCTCCAGTTAGTGAAAAATAATTCAACACACACACACACACACACACACGTGGAAAAAATCTGAGGGAGGAAATAAAAGCTTTTTATTTGTTGGTTTCTGTCACATTGTAGGAGAGATTATTTTAAATATTTGCCATTTGATTCATCAAAAAGAAGTTATACCTTCATCATCTCAGTAAAACTGTGGTGTAGTGGTAATTTTTTTGCACTAAGATCAGGGAGACTTTGATTCAAATCTGCCCTGAACCACAAATGTTGAGGGACTTTGGGCCAACAAGGCACTCTTAGTTCTGACAGGGAGAAGGGGATGATGCACATGCTACCTTGAGTTCCTAGATGAAGGCAGGATATGAATGTACTTGAAAAAATTAAGAAATCCAGTAGGTGATCTACAATAGGGGAAAGCTTTGGTGTGCATTGTGTGATTGGTATGCCTTGACTCCTGTCAGTTGCTTAGACTCATCTCTGCAGGAGGGTTTTTGGAAAGATTTGGGGAGTGGTTTGTTATTGCCTGCTTCCTGGGACTGGTAGATTGCGACCAGCCCAAAGTCAGGCAGGTGGCTTTGTGCCTAAGGCAGGACTAGAATTCACTGTCTTCTACCCTGGAAAACTCCACCATCAGAATTTCTGCCTGTTATATTTGTTGAAGGCTTAATCATGATTAAGAAGGAATGACGACAAAATTACTTACTAAAATTAATTAAAACTATCTTTAGTTTTGTAATAATCTATTAATCCATGGCCATTTTCTTTCCAAGTCTTTTCCATCTGCAGACATCAGTCAGAGGACCCCACATATATTGTTAAACAAAGCAAAACCAGTTCAAAATAGGTAATTAGTGGAAACAAATCTGATGTCAACCTATGAACAACAGTTCAGTCTTATGGATGCTTATTTTTGAAGAAAGACTCAGGGAGTTCAAAGGGAGACTATTCTACATAGACATCCATAGAATTGTAGTTTGGTGCCATATGTATTTACTATTTCAAATATCAATGTAATTTTAAAAATTATTTTTTTTTTCAGTGTCACCATCCTATTTGGAGGGATATTGGGTGGATATTTTCTTTTATCTACTGTTTCTCCTTTCCATGCAAATTCCCAAATGCCTCTCACCCACTCCTTCCAATTCTTCTATAGGGCTGAGGGAATCTGTAAAGATTTGGATAGCCCCACCAGAGTGGAATGGAACGAAAGAGAAAGATCCACTGTATAAATAATGTTTGTGTCACATTGTGCCCCTTTAGTCCACCAGCAAAATACATTGGTATGCAATTGATTGCTTAAAAGAATTGTGCATGTTCAAAGAGCTGAATCATTTCAGTGTGCAAAGCTTTTTTTTTTTTATTACAAATCTGAAATATTTGTTTCAAGTATTTGGAGAGTATTTTGACCTTGAAACATCTCCAAAAGAACTGAAATGACCTGTTTTACTCTTTTAATATGTTATCAAATCCTCTGCAAAACACTGATGCTTCATGGTAACTTAGTACCATGTCTTCGAGGAGGGGAGCTCCGTATAATTAAATAAAATGACATTAACAAACCTTGCAGTGCAGCTGTATTTAAAAGACAGAAATAACTGGCATAGATATATCAGCTTACCACTAGTGCTTTATTCTTGAAATGATTGGGCTTATGTACTTATGTTTTTATTTATTTAATTGGCAGTTGTCCATGTTCCTCTAGCAGTCTTCCTCAACTGCTGTATCCAGAATTTCTATCCCCATCATTGTCAAAGCATTACCAAAATATCTGGATATTGTACACGAACATTTGGACATAACACACAATCTCATTTTTTAATGTTTGCTATAGAAACAAATGAGGTTCATTCATTTATCCATTCTTGAACAAACTTTCATATTTAAGATAATATTTTTGCCAGTATCTAGTATACAAACTTTAATCACTTTATGGAACAAATGTTCTGACTATATGAGTATTTATAGTTTAGTGCATTTACTACTTACTGCTTTGAAGGACTGTAGTTCCCTAATTCTGTTGGAATAAATCTACTGACCAGAGGATTTTCACTGCCTAATAAATACTAGCATGCATGATTCCATCACATTATGAAAGACACACAAATCAGATATTGTAAAATATATACCCAATATCAGGTCATACAGACAATTGCTTAAGGTGGAATACAGCCCTTTTAAGAGATTTTGTTTTAAATAATTAGGTGTGCTATTTTAATATTCCTATATAAGGCTTTCCCAAATACTTACAATATTAAACATGGAGTCCAAAAGTTAAAAGTAAATTCTGCATCTATGAATTCTTTCCAAAGTTATCCTGTGTATAGCTTCAATTTTGCTTGCTGCCTTAATTTATACAACATATATATAAAGGAAAATAACATTGCACTGCATTTTTTTCCCTGTGCAAGGATTGAATGCAAATAATCATAATTCAAGAAAATCATAGCATTTTTACTGACAGTTACATCCTGCCTCCGCCATTGAAATAACACTATAAAAATAAGGGGAAAATTATAATTAATGGACAAACAGATGTGGCAGTGTGGTTACAATAAACAGAAAAGTATGTTATTTTTTAAGAAACATGAACACTAACATTTCAGCATCTACTATGTAAAATGAGGCATATCCTAAGGAAACCTGGATGCCAATACAGTTGGTAATTGCAAAAAGAACTGAGCAGCTGAAAGGGTGTCCCTCAAGATATCAATTCTCAAATTACACTTATCTAGTAAACTTAGGACATTGCATAAAAACTCAGGACATTACAGTACCTAGTTTGGTTTCCTATCACATCTAAAAGTTATGGATTTCATTCATTTTTATCCCACTTTTATTACTTTAGCAAATAATTCAAGGTCGCAAACATATCCTATACTCCTTTCTCTCGATTCATTTAATGTCAAATAAACATGGCAAAGCGAACATCCTCAGGTGAAAAAAACCTGTGACTTAAGCAAAAATCATGAATATTCCCATCCCTTAGGAATACTGTATATTTGCAAGCACTCCACATAATTTGAATTAGGCCAACATTATTTCATTATATTCGGAGTATGTACTTGCAAGCTAATCAGTCAAAAGCTTGGTATTCAAGGGGAATTCTGGGAGTTGAAGTCCACACGTCTTAAAGTTGTCAAGGTTGAGAAACACTGGCCGGGACAGTTTTTTGCTTGGTCCTGCCAATTCCTTGTCTCTATCAGCCTAATGTGTGGCCCTCCATGAATTCTATCCAGGACCACATTCTCTTGTGTGTAAATCTTTTTTTCTACTCTATTATAATTAATCAGATTACCATTTTGATCCAACATTTCTCCTTGGTTTAATCCTAATGGGTTTAGCTGAATTTCTTCTACCTTCTTGGGAATGTGACTGCAAATTTTAAGCATAAGCCTATGTTAAGTCAATATAAGAACAACACAATTTATACTCCATGAATATACATAATAGTAGAAGTAATAGTATTGTAATTCCCATCCAATCTGAGTCAGTCTGAGTACAATAGGATTGATACCTTATGAATGTAACAATTAAGAGTAATACTGTAATTGTCTTCCAACAATTCCCAATATCCAATCAATCTTTTTTTTTACTTCAATAGAAGGAAGACTTTTAACTGGTGGTTTACATCTGCCATATCATGCTCATTGGTCCACTGACAAATGGCTAATTTTATTTCATTTTACTAAGTTATAAAGCTGTCCTACAGCTTTGACCTAAACTATTATAGCATGCAACATGCAGTGGTATCTAGAACAATAATTTATTTATATAATGTGTCTAATGATCTTAACAAGAAATATTAGCAAAGTGTGTTGTGGCTTCCTGAATTTCCAGCATAAGGCTATGATTCAAGTACCCGTAGGTAAAGGAAGTTTCAAATAACTGAACCTATTTATAAGTATGTATGTATAAGTTCAGGATATACATTTGCAGTCAGTGTCTCCTTTTCTGCTAAACATTCTGAAGGCACTAACAGATTATATAGTAGACTGATTACAGTACACTATTAGCTATATTTGTGACACCCTCATGTTTCCCAAGGAATCATGATAGTGTAGTTATATAATCTGAACTATTTTGTCTACCTCTTTGAATATTAAGAGAATTCTTGCCTTAAATATTTTAGTATGTTTTTTTTCCATTGCACTTGGCGTAAGTAACATGTTTTGCTTAAGACAGAAACTAGCAGCCTTGCAAGGAGGCAGTTAATTTGTATATAATAAATTACACACTAGAATAAAATTGTTAATTTTAGGATTGGAAGATCATGGATTCTATGCCTTTTGCAAATATGCAAATCATGTCAGTGATAAGGAAAAGCTATCTTCTCATTATAAGAGAATGCCCGATTTATGGAGGTCAGGCATGAAATAGCTGTGGGAAAGTTCTATTTTAATATTGAGAAAGGATATTTTGCAGTTATAGGTTATAAAAAATCAGTTATGTTGCTTCATTGAGTGTATTCTTGCTGATAATAAGTTTGCATATCCATGTCAGCCCTAATTTTAGAAGAGGACCAATGAAATGAAGACATGAGTTGCCAGACTCCATTCTCTTCCTACGGACTGACAGCAAGTTCCCTAGATCTAGCCATTCTTCTTCTATGTATTCTTTTTCTCTAGGGGAGCAATAGGGAGAAAGCTGGTTCTGAGTGAAGGATCTCTACTTGTTGATTGCTAATGCTTATTGGCTGAGTTCATGCATGGTACAATTTATTCAGCGTTAAACGCCACTTTTCCAATAAGACAAAACATTCAAAGTGGCTTTCAATTAAAATATGCTAAGCCATTATTTAGCTTGTTTCATTTGGCTCAGCTTATGCAAACCAACCAATTGTGATGTAGTAACAAACTTTAGTGTAGTACGATACCTGAACCTAACTGTATTATTTTGGGATTACTTAATGCTAGCAAGAAATGCAGAACTGAGATAAAACAATTGCCCTGCCATTTATTTGGGAGACAGGAATGACCTTCCCTTGAACTATGATCTACTCTAGTACCACTTTGCGTCCTGCACATGGTTTTAACTGGATTTTCAGTTGTGATTTGGACTCGGTTACCATGGATGAGATTAGCATCAGTTTACTCAGATTGGACAAATTAGAAAGGGAATACGAATTCACAAATAATAGAGATGGAATAATGTGGACTTCAACAACCAAACCATTGTTTTGCTATGCCAAGAGAACTGAGATACAATGGTTATGCTTACTTAACCCCGAATTTAAGCATGGTTTATTGAATAAAAGATAATGGTACATGTATTATGATGCCTTACTAGGTGCATTCACACATCATTGTCAATGCAATGCATGAATTTAACCAATATTTGTGGAACAAGGAAAGGATCAAGGCCCTTTAAAAGCTTCCCTTTCAGTATCTCAGAAGTATTTCCATAAGGTAAAAAGCAAAGGGATGAGATTTTTAAAAACAAAACAAAAATATAATAAGTTTGCAATTGTGCCAGCTTGTCAGAAGAAAAAAGGATACAGTTTTGCAGTCTCCTACAGTTAGTTTCTGGCAAAGAACATACTTTAAAAAAAAAAAGAACAATATATATATAAAGGCAAAGATATTGAAGAAACTTCATACCATGCAAAATAGGGCATCTTTTTAGTGTAAAATCAATATTGTACAAACAAAACAAATTAGGAGAGTTGTTAGGAACAAAGCTAAGGCACTAGAACTGCAGCAAGTAAAGAAAGAAAAGATCCACAACTCTTAGTGGAAAAATCTTCAGTCTCTCAAGGATACTGATACTTGCATTTGCTAAAACAATTGATTAAATTAGAAGGAAAAAGATAAAGACAAGACGTGATCATACCCCTGATTTTGCTGACATTTAAAAAATGATTATGTTGTCCTCGAACATAAAGATTGGCTTCGGTTACAGGATTTGTTATTGAAACAATGCTTTAAAACATTTAGAGTTGATGAAAGCTTTTTGGCTCATCTGGGGCTTTCCTTTGAAATGTTCCTCTTCTGAAATTAAAAAGTTATGCCACTTTTTCCTTTCTTCTTTTTGGCATGATGTGCAGATGCAATATTCAGTGTTTCCTGGTCTTCCCTGGATCCAAACAGGTGGAAGCTTTCCAATGTGTTCATTTTATCTTAATTATGACAACTTTATAAATACAGATTGTTGGTTCTGTTTTTGAATGGTATCATTCAGAGGAAAGATGCAAGAGATGGCTACATCCACGATCCCTTGACAAAGCTCTGCATAAAGTTTCCTAAAAACCAAAAGTGGAAAACAGTAATTAAAATTATGCTTTTAAAATACTGATTAAAGTCTTAAACATTGATCCAGAATAACTGCAATCTTGGCCCTGGCAACAAACTGATTTCATAAGACCATTGTCTTACTGATTTTAATCATGCTCAGAAGCTTCTGTAGTTCTTCCTGAAAGCTACAGCAGATGTTCATAGATTTTAAGTGTGGATTTCTTTTCCTCCATAGGAGACAAGAATTAACCTCTCCCAGAAGACAAAAATGGATCCCAACTGTTAGATCATTGCTTTTGTGCTCCTAACTTGAGCACATATGTTACTTTATTTTTCACCACTTCATAAACTGCAGTTAGAACTATAGGCAGGGCTATCCAATACCTGTCCCTGGAGGCCTCTGATGCCAGGGGCTCCAAGAAAGCCAATATGTGCTGGACTTCTGTCAAAGGGCAAAAGTGATGTTAGAGTCATCTGTATTTCTCCATCTTCATCCTGACTTTTTTCAAAACCCTGTCCTTGCAGAGGAATAATTCAGATGCAAGGCAGTTGGACTTGATTATAATGGTGATGGATGCAACACTAGATGATCTGAAGGGCCAGGCAGGATACCAACCATCCTGTAGAAGATCCATCTTTATAATCACTAAGTACCTTAACAGAAGAATAGCAGAGTTGCAAGTGACCTTGCAACTAGTCTTCTAGTCCAACCTCTGGCTCAAGCAGGAAACCCTATATCATTTCAGACAAATTATTGTCCAATATCTTATTAAAAACCTCCAGTGTTGGAGCACCATCAACTTCTGGAGGCAAGTTGTTCCATTAATTGTTCTAACTGTCAAGAAATTTCTCCTTAGTTCTAGGTTGGTTCTCTACTTGATTAGTTTCCATCCATTGCTTCTTGTCCTGCTTTCAGGTGCTTTGAAGAATAGGCTGACCCCTCTCTTCTTTACGGCAGCCTCTTAGATATGGGAACACTGTATCATGTTGCCCCTACTCCTCCTTTTCATTAAACTAAGCATGCCTGATTCCCACAACCATTCTTCATATGTTTTAGCCTCCACTCCCCTAATCATCTTGTTGCTCTTCTCTGCACTCTTTCTAGTCTCAACATCTTTTTTATACTGTGGTGACCAAAACTAGATGCAATATTCCCAGTGTGGTCTTACCAATGCATTATAAAGTAGTACTGACATGATTTTGACTCTATCCCTCTGTTAATGCAGACTAGGTGTCAACGCTGTGACAATGGATGTCGTCACTCTCACAACTGAGAACCAGCAGCCATTTTTACTTTTGCTTTTAATGTGCCTTTTCTATTCTTTTAGAGTTCAGATGTAGAAGGGGGGATGGGGTAAATGCCTGAGGGTTTAGCTAGCCATAACAATGTAGAAGTGTGGGAACTCAAGAACATGTTCTGATAAGGTTTTGGCGGGCTGAGGGGCCGGAGAGAAAAGCCCGGGTTTTGTGCTAATTGGGGAATGTGATTTATGACAGTTTTTGTGGGGTGGGAATTGCAATTTGTTACTTTGTATCTGGGAGGAGGGAATCTCATTCTTGGGTTCAACTATGTAAGTGCCGATACTTTGTTTCCTAAATAAAATGTTCTTTAAGGAAGAATTCTTGCCTTGAAGTTCTTTTACTGGTTTCATCTATCGGAACCATGACACTAGGATTGTGTTGGCTTTTTGAGCAGCTGTAGCACATTGCTGCCATCTTGATGGCATGTAATTAATCAATGAGCATTAAGAGGGTGTAGAATTCAGCAGATCTCCAGCTCACTGTAAAAGCTCCACAGTGAGTCTTTTGGAGCCTTCCTGAAACCAAACTTTCCAAGTTGGGCTTGGAGACTGACAAAAGTGACTCTGATGTTGGATTTCTTCTTCTTAGAGTCCTTTCTTTACCTTTGGAGAGCAAAATTTCCCAAATCCTATGGACATTGGGATGTTGCAGCAATTAAAATCATATTACTATAAGAAATTGATAAAATCACTTCTACTGTTTATCTATATCCTGATTTTTTTTAAAAAAAATATCTGTTTATATGTTACACTGTATTATTAATAAACTTATTCAATTGCAAAGAGATGACATCATGGTTGAGAGCTCAGTTTACATTCAATTTCATTATGATTATTATTTATAATCAGTTGATCTAAACTAGGCTCAGAATAAAGTCTTTATATTTCAATTGAAAGATGAAGATTTTGATTTTATTTTGTTGGAAGGAAAATACTTTTCAGGTTCCCAATCAATCAAACATTCACAAGAATTCAAAATGTAAGTCAACAACCATCCCAGAAAAAATATTAAACACATGCACAGACAGCAGGTGCTGGCCATGGATCTAGGAATGCATCAAAACACTTGTTCTTTATCACTGGGCCATTTGTTTTCCTGATACTAGCTGAAAATAGCATCTTGAGCTACTACAAATAGACATGAAATGCTAGTATCTTTCGATATTAACTGAGCTCTTTGTCACAAAAGAGGGTTAATGGTTGCTGATAGCCTCTTTCTCCACTTTAACAGGGGAAGGCAAGAACAGCTTTCAATTAGTTTTCCAGTGAAGTAGGGGAAACTTGAGAAGGTAATGGTAAATAAAATCGTATCACTGGAGGAGCCTTTTTGAATTGATCCTTTTGCATTTCAAGGGATTACACTGGGTTTCCTTTCATAAGTATGCAACAGTTGTGGTTTCTTTGAGCTTCAGCCTGCAAATACTGCCAGCAGGAAAAGATCTAAAAGCAGTGACTTGGAAGCAAAAGAAAGACATCTATTCATGCAGATGCCACAAATGGAGATCATTTGCTTTCCAATAAGTCTTTATTCAGATTTCTATAAGTTCCTCAAACTCAGCCAGACTTTTATTTACATGTATTTTCCTCTACTCTTAAGTGATTCCAAGAACAATGGTAGATTATTATTTTGTATATGTTCTATATTCAGAAGACTTCATCTATTTCACAGTGCAGGACAGTAAAATATCTCCCTGCCACCATACGCTGAGAAATAGTTACAGATTAGTTTTAGGGAAAGATGAACCAGTAGAAAAAAGGCCCCTTCCTACATTAGGGTCCTTCCCATGTATTCCTTAGCCAAAACTCTTTTTCTATTTTTCATAGCTCCCTAGCATAAAACAAACATAAGAAAGCATAAAGTATGTAGATCCACTAAATTACAGTATTACTGACTACAGCATAGTTCTATGTTATCTGATTTGCCCACCTTATCTCTTCCCTAGAAGTTGAGCAGAAGCCACAACCAGGCCAACGGATCTTGCCTCCAGCTAGCCATTCCCAACACAAAGAAATATTTGGAGCAGTGCAAAACATTTAAAGCCAACCCATCAGGGCTGCTTGGAGTACCAGGGAAGAAAAAAAAAGATGTTTTAAGGGAAGGAGGAATATCCAAGACAGGCATGAGTAGGCTTGATTGTAACACTTTGACCTTGGCAGTTGTATAAGAATGCAACTGTCAACACTGCAACGATCTTGGCTGAAGCCATTTTTGTTTCGTTTTCGGTTGCCACAGTACTGGGAGAGGGGATGGGTGGTTTAAATGTTAGACTAAACAATATTCTGTCCCGTGGGAACCAAGGTCATTGCTGCCTGATTTTTGGCGGGCTGACCCTTCCGTTAGAAAGCCCGCCAAAATATTCTATTGGGGAACGTAGTTGATTACATAGTGCTGGGGTGGGAAGTTCAACTTTGTAACATTGTAACGTTTTGGAGGGAACTCCAGATTTGGTTTCACTTTTGACTGTGCCGATACTTTGTAGCCAATAAACATGTTCTTTAAGGAAACCTTTTACCTTGGAGTTCTGCTTTTACTGGTCTCATCTATCGGAACCATGACAGCAACCTTGAATGATGGCCTTCCAGAAGGCCTGAAGACATGGCTTTGCCCTCTGGCCTGGGGAACAGATGGTGGTGCAAAGCAGTACAATAGTAAAATGGTTATACTATTCCTGAATAGATTGTGGTCTCCCATTGACTGTACTGTGTGATTTCTAAATTGTTTTTTAACTTTTTAAACTTTTTATGTTTCTATGGTTATTATATTTGGGGGGGTTGCTATTGCTTAATTTTGTAAGCCACCTAGAGTAACAAAGATGAGATGAGGAACTATTTAATCAGATCAAATAAAATAAATCCCAGCAAGGAGGGAAAGGGAAAAAAGCTAGAATTTATGGTTCACCTATCCAAAGACTGGCTATGGACAGTCTTATCAGTTCACAACAGTTTTACAATAAACTCCAAGGAAGACATTATGGCACCATTCACATATTCAAGGGGACATTTAAAAGGATGCTTACTGGGCACATGCAGGAGCACCATTGACTTCAATTAGCCAAACTTTCAAGTCCTCATCCACCATGAAATCAAAACCAAAGAGCTGGAAACTCTGATAATGAAGATGTTTGGTACTGATAGCAGGTTCTATACACATAAGGCAGCTTCTGTGAATAGAATGAAATATCCCATCACTGAATTATTTTAAATTATGCTTTGTCCAACACCTACAATACTTAAATTGAATAATCAGGGTACTAAAAAGAAATGCCAATACTGAATATCTTTGCTTAAAATAACAGTAAAGGCACTGAGAAGAATTAGATGGTAGAATTTACTCACTTAATGGATTCACAGATTGCATTAAATCCATAATGTAGTTTTATAGTTTTGACTCAGTATCTTGTGTGAACAGTTAAGTATTTATGGCTGCTTTCCAGGACCCGTTTCCCAGTTGTTTTGTATTTCACTCCATATAACTGCACTGGTCAAGGTGGTGGGAAATTGTGGAAGTTGTGATCCAGCATATCTGGAGCCCAACAAGTAGGATTTTAAATGATTTTGTATTCAACGTTTAAAAATCTACACTGTCCAAAATTAGCAAAGCGTAATTATCAATGGAGGGTTTTCTTTCGACAGACAGTTAAGATATGCCAAATTCCCTTATAGATTATCTAAAGCAGGGGTGTCAAACTGCCGGTCCATGGGCCGGACATGTCACGTGGAAGCCGCGTCCACCCCATTGCCGGCAATGGCAAAACCGTCCCGATACGTTGCACGACATCACGTGACGTCGCGAGTTTGACATGTCTGATCTAAAGTAAAGGTAAAAGTTTGCCCTGTCCAGTTGTGTCCAACTCTAGGAGGCAGTGCTCATATCCATTTCTTAACCGAGGGAGCCAGCAATGTCTGAAGACCCTTTCGCTGGTCCTATAGGGCCAGTATGACTATATGCCATGGTGTACGAAACGCTGTTAACTTTCCACCGAAGTGGTACCTATTTATCTACTCGCATTTATATGCTTTCGAACTGCTAGGTGGGCAGGAGCTAGACCAAGTAATGGGAGCTCACTCCGTCACACAGCACTCAGGTCTTGAGCCCAGGCTGTAAGCTTTCCAGCTGACAAGGTTAGCATTTTAACTTCCTGAGTTTTATTTTAGGAATTGTATTAAATTTTTAAACTTTTTAAATTGTATTAAATTTTTAAACTTTTCACTTCAGCACAGATGTTTGCAAGTAGCATTCCGTGGCAGGTAATGGACTTAACATGATGCAAGTCATCCTAATGATACACATTAAGGATGTTTTCCGGAAAGCAGGCTTGCCATAGAATAGACACCTAGAAGCTTTGTGCCTGATTAAACTTGCCTTATGACATAAACATACAAAATGGTAGAAACATTAATTACAGGTAGTCCTCGACTTACAACCATTTGTTTAGTGACCATTTGAAATTAACAACAGTGAAAAAAGTTACTTATGATCTTTTTCACACTTACAACCACTGCCGCATCATCATGGTTACATGATCAAAATTCAGACAATTGGCAACCGGCATGTATTTCCGATGGTTGCGGTGTCCCAGGATCGTGTATCTCCATTTGTGACCTTTTGACAAGCTAAGTCAATGAGGAAGCCAGATTCACTTAACAACTATGTTACTAACAACTACTGTGTTTCACTTAACAATTGTGGCAAGAAAGGTCATACAATGGGGTGAAACTTACTTAAGGCTGTCTCACTTAGTAACAGAAATTTTGGGCTCAATTGTGGTCATAATTCGAGGACTACCTGTAATGGAGAAGGAAATTGTTGGGTATTCCTAGAATTGTTTTCATGTAGCAAAGAAAAGGAGCTAAAGCCCCTGCATATATATTAAATGTCACTGCAAATAGAGAAAGACTGTGTGTGTGTGTATGTGAGAGAGAGAGAGAGACGGGGGGGGGGAAGGGAGGGGGAAAGAGAGCCTGTCCCTTTTCTCCATTCTCTGAGACATTTACTATTCAAATTCCAAGGGAGACTTTACATACATAGCCTCCAGAGAGCACATTTGATATCTTTGGCCATACAGTTCCTCTTGGCCTCTAGTATCAGGTTGTTATAGTGCAGATAATATATGAATAATTGTGAAAAAAAGCTTTTGCTTTTTTTGTAGATAGGCTGGGATGAAAATGAAAGACAAATACATACCTTATTATATTTTTGACTTGCAGTAAGATTGTATTTTCTAAAGTAACGTTCAAAGTATTCACCAGGTACTGATTAAACTCTCCAAAAAACATTTCATTCCCTTCTTCATATCTCCCATAGTTTTTAGAATATTCTTTCTGTATGCAGTGATTGGTCAAATGACAGGTTTTGTCCAGGAAATTAGCACTATTGTAAGGTTCTGAAGAGGTCCGTAGAACACCTTCTCTGTAGAGGTAGATACTATACTGGTGATCCACTAGGACCCAACTTCTAAAAGTTAGGAAAACAACATATTACAGTGTATAGGTTTTTAAAACAAAACAACAATCAAAATTAGGTACCACGATTTCAAATCAGAAGAATCAGATTTAATAACAAATGTTTGACAATGTGTGGTAATTAAAGTAAATTAAAAATAAATATTTACATAAAACTAAAAAAAGAATACAAATGCACATATCCGCTGCATTTGAACAAACCTAAATTGACAGAAAATTAATGAGAAACACCTCAGATACAAAATATTTTTAAAAAAGCAAATCATTACCTAATATCAAATTTGCGATGGCCTGGTTCTAAGAGCATAGGCTTCTCCAGGTATTTTTGAATCACATGGACTTGTCCTTGATTATCTATAAAATCCAGAAGTTCAGTAGCCTCTGAAGAAATAAGAATTCCTTCACCTAATTGAAAAAAACAAAGGGTTGGACAGAGAAGTACTAAATAAAATATCAACAATCCAACCCTAGCATTCTTAGGATTGTAACTCAAAACATTTTTGGAGTTTAATATCAATAGAAGAGAGAGGATAGGAGAGTAACTCAGAGTTGAACTGTGGAGTCCTTGGTCCTCTCTGAGCTTGACTGTTTCCTTGTAGGTATTTTATTACTTGGCTGGACCATAGCTGAAATCAAGGAAGTACCAAGGAGAAAAATACACCCCCACCAATACTGACAGGGCAAGCTCTGTATATAATCAGAGAGCAAGCCCTACTCTCTTCTAGCACTAAAGATGTTACCTAGCCTGGTAATAAAAGATCTGCAAGAAAAATCAGTTTTCTAGGCCCCTGGTATAGTAATAAAGCTTTGGCTGCAGTTGCTGGGCCCCAAAAAACAGGCTGCATTACTTTTCCCACTCAACTATATTTGTCAGTGAAGTTGTGCTCTCAACAGATCTGCAAGAAAGCTACCACACAATATTTGACCTCGGGGAAGGGAATAATTTTAAATTGGCTTTAGTACAAATCTCTTTTTCCAGATTCTGTTAATTTTCTCCATCAATTTTAATCAAATTCTGCCTGCCTCCCAGCACACAATCCTGGCTGACTTTGCATATCAAGCTATACCATGGTTTGTCAAATAGGCGACAATTGCTAATGTATCCCAATAAGCCCAAAAATTTGATTGAAAAATGCAACAGTTGAGCTCATGTGACACACTAGGTATAAAACAAACACACCACATTGTGGCTTAGCATAAAGTACTAATTTACCCATGGAAGCCAGGAGAACATGTCTGAATCAAAGCCAATCAGTGATTGAGTAGCAAAGTCGGAATTTGAATATGGGATCTTTTTTATGAATAAGCAAGCCATGGCTTTTATATTCCATGGCTCCCTAACTTCTCTTGGATAAATAAAAAAAAACTACACAAATAAAAGTAATGCATTCCAGAGTCTGTCAGAAATTAACCTTTGGCTCCTGCTGAAGATTTGGCTATCCATACATTTCCTCCTCCACTCTCTTTCCTCTTCTGATAGGATGACAGAAAGACTTCTCTTTCATCTGTTCTTGTGTTGTTTATCAGATGATGAAGCCCATTCTCAGCTGGAGCTACCGGTGTCTTTAAATCGGTTGGATAAATCACATAGGATTCTGGAAACCATGTGCAAGCCTCCACCAATTCAGGACTTGTCTTGATTAATCTACAGAGAGAGAGAGGGAGGGAGGGAGGAAGGGAGGGAGGGAGAGGGAGGGAGGGAGAGGGAGAGGGAGAGGGAGAGGGAGAGGGAGAGGGAGAGAGAGAGAGAGAGAGAGAGAGAGAGAGAGAGAGAGAGAGAGAGAGAGAGAGAGAGATCTTAGCTGGTCTTGTTGATTTAAACATCTTTCATATTACTGCCAATTGTCTCCAACACATTTGGATCAATCCAATCATTTCTGTTTTCCAGAACACAATACGAAAATTAATACAGTAACTCAGTGACTCTATTTCTCAATGCATGTATTTCCAAAACTATAGGAAAACTATTTTTTGGAAAATATTCCTATGGTGGAAGTAATACATTCTCTATTCCTTGTTCATCTACATATGTCTTGAAGGACAAATACAGCTTATTAGTAGACAAGTTACTTGGAACGTAGGAGCTTCAGTTTCTTTAATATCTAGATAAGGGGAAATGCTTCTCAAAAACTCCTGATAACTACTGCTACTCAAAGTGGTTAATACTGAGCTGAATGCTGTTCTAAGGTAGCTGTCATGAAAGACATGTTCCAAAACCTTGATCTGATGTCTTCTTCAAACCTGTAACCTAAGATCTTCGGATCCAAGGCTCAGTGACTGAAACAATCAGTATATGATCCCTAAGAATGAGGCCTCCTCCAGAACAATAGTTCATACTAGTTTTCAAATACATGTTATCATTCTGCATTAATTACATAATTAAGGACTTTATAGCCCTTCCTGTCTGCTTATATAAACATTGTGCAACTACAGCCTATGACCAAATTTTGGCTCCTTTTGAAGCCCCTTTTATTTCCCTGTCATTAAAAAAACAGTTCCAGTGGATCAGCCAAAGACCTCTGGCTTTCTGATCCCAAAGCAGCCAGCTACTCGATCTCCAGGAAGCTCATAGAGAAGACATGGGAACAACTCTTGTTACTGCAAGTAATTACTGAACATGATGATCCCGATCTTGGGGGGAAAGGTGGTACGTTTTGATAATCTTATCCCTTATGAAATACATTCTAGTCCTATTACCTTAAAGCTATTTTAAGGTGACAGCCAATGTATTTCGTGATGCCTGATACGTAATAACCTGTACAATTTAACTGTGTCCTAAATGAGTACTTCCTTTTATCTACCTCCACACCTGCCACCATTTAAACCTATTAGAATTGTTCAGATTTGGTATTATAAGCAAAAGAGAAAAAGCATCTCTTCCTGTACACTTTTTCCATATTATAAGAAAATGAAAGAAAGCTCCTTAAAATTAAAACTACACTTACAACCACCAGCACAAGTTTTATCTTCCAAACTGTGACAAGCTCATTTTAAAGTATTTTTTATAAAATGATTTTGCTCACAATCAGCTGCTCTCTTCAATCAAATGGCTTGATAATTCTAGGATAGACTTCCCCACCCAACTTGCACTCTCCAAATACGTTGTAACTTTAAAAATCCCAGGCATTATCAAATCAGGTTTTGGATGAAGTAAATGGTGAAATAGCTGTCTCTGAAACAGCAGAGATGATGTCATAGCAATGACCAATTGCCTGGCAGCAATTTCAGTTTAACAGAATCCTTCTGAATAAAGGAGAGGATGAGAGATTCTTCTCCAGATGGCTGTTCCTCATGAGGAGACTGCAGGTTAGTAGTCATCCTGCAGGTCTTAGCACCAGGAGACAGAAAACCACCAAGCTCTTAACAGAGACAGAGCCTTTAAGGACACTGGATTCGACCACCTTGTTTTCTAATCACCTTTGGATTTACAATTATTTTACAGTTAAAAGAGGTCTTTCAAACAACAATTTAAAAAACTACCTGGTGAATAGGTAGTGAGTAAAACTTCAACTCAAAATAGAAAAAAAGCTAACTAGTAATTTAATATAAAATAATGGCATAAAACTGAATAAGAATTTAAGAATGTTTTTAAAGAATTAATGCAGGGGTCCTCAACCTTGGCAACTTTAAGACTTGTGGACTTCAACTCCCAGAATTCAAGGTTGAGGACCTCTGGATTAATGGATCAGACAAATTTACTTGGAGAATAACAAATATTCTACAAATGATTGGCTGGGGAAGACTGGTTTGGAATCAAATTTACCAACAGTTTAAAGAAGAAAATATTGTTGTGCCAGTTAATATTTCTAATAACCAAAGGGCAAACCTGCTACACATTTTGCAAGATTTTTAAATGAATCCTAAAACACAATAAAACATTTGGCAAAGCCACAAACATTTTATTTTATGTTTCAAGATAGGTTAGAGATTAGAAATGCCAACCAGAACTTAATGGATTTCATATCCTTAAGGCTGATTAGTAAATGTAAATCAACAGAGCATAAAGGTCACATATAATCCAAATGTGTACTATCCATTAAAACATGCCCTCTAGCACTCCTTTTCACTGAAAGAGAATGGACTGTCATGCAATTTTTAGCCAAGTAGCACAATTCTGAAAGAATTATAAAGTAATTCTAGTCATATTATTTATTGATTTTTTTAAAAAAATAAATACTTGGCATTTCATAGCCTTAAAAGTTGAAAGAAGGCTCTACCTTCAAGAAAAAGTATTTGCTTTGCTACTATTAAGGAAAATGAACAGAAGATCGTCAATTACATTCAAAACTCATTCCAGTTCCCAAGATCTATGACCTAAAAGTAATTATTGAGCATCCATATCTGAAAATGAGGCAATGCCAGTTTGAAGTCACAAGGCAGCAGGAAATTTCCTGTATTTGAAATCAATTGACTGTCAATGGCAGCACTGAAAAGGTAAGCTAGAGGAGAATTCCAAGTGTTTTGCTCCCCAAAAGGCAACCAGACATCTAAATAAAGCTAACTACATACACAGTAACAAAGCAGCCCAACAGCAAGCACAAATGAGTTGCCCTCCAGAAATCCAATGACCACAATCCTATTACTAAAATGGAGAACATAATACTCAATTAATTTTATCTACATTTACGCTGAATGATCATGCACTAAGACCCACAACCTCTTTTATTTTTACAGATAAGAAACATCATCTTTGGCTGCTCATTTGTATTCACATTTTTTCTTTTTCTTTTTTTATAAGCATTTTATAAGCATTTGCTCTTTTCCACATCTAAAACAGTTGCAGTGATTAACCAGTAACAAGCTGAACATCCTACTGAGTGTTTTGATGCAGGCACAACTTCAGGAGATTGACGAAAGGCAGCATGGATCCCACTATTACATATAAACAAGCAAGTAAAAATATCTTACCTCACTAAAGAAGCTTTTCGACAAAGTTTATCAGCCCCTCTGTAGTAGTTCACCAACTGTGTAAGTCCAGGTTCATGACCTATGAAAAGGGAACGTTAATATCCATGTTGTTTGCATTCTGGAAATGTTTTTTTAAACAAATAAACAAGCATTTATATAGATAACACCATTATTAATCTCCACTTTCTTAAAAACAAAAAAGTTGTTTACTGCAGAATTTTTAACACCAGCAACTTATATATCTTGCATATATTTGATTTACATACATATTTTTGGAAGATGATTAAGAACTCTCCCCTTAATTATGCATGGGCTAATAAATAACACTATCTAAATAGTGAAAGAATATTGCTAACTATCTCCATCTAGTTCCAGATCAACAAAAAGAATGTGAAGACTTCCTAGAAGAAATTAGATATCTTATATTTTTCTATACTTCACTAGAAGACAAACTGCTTTGCATGCAGCAACATCACAGATTCAGTTCCTAGCACCTTGAAATGTGGAGGGATCTGTCAGCAGATATTGAGAAGATCAGCAGGACAAAGGATGAAGAGGACAAACAGAATGACTTTTTTATAAGGCAGATTCCAGGTTTGCACTAATTGATGCTGGAAATCATTGGCAAGCAACACAATCACACTGAACTTAGGCATCTTACTATCTTTGCTTTAAAATGAAGGGAGTTCTTTTATGGAAAAGTCTGAATTGCCTCATTCATCAGCAAATCTTTCAGGGGGGGTAGGGAATCTTTTGATCAACTTTGGATGAATTTTTGATCAGCAATTCCTGCAAAGCACTCACAATACCTAACCAGGAACTAGATGGGCTCTTGAAAAGAAGTTGCTCTGAGCATGTTACATCAGGGGTCCCCAACCCCCGATCCGCGGACCAGCACTAGGTCGCGGCATGCCAGAAACCAATCCGTGCAAACAAGCAAAGCCCTATCTGGGGGATGCAGGCAGTACATGAAACCACGCCCCCTCCGGTCCACGGAAAAACCTTTCTCCACAGAACCGGCCCCTGGTGCTCAAAAGGTCGGGGACTTCTGTGTTACATGACATGTTTGGATTTAGATCTAGGTTTAACTGGATTCAGGCTTGCTCGCCTTTATTTTGGTGGGGCTGCTTGAAGAATTTGACAAAATTAGGGAAATATTCTAATGTTTAGACTCCTTTGTCAAATGTACTTAGCAAGTATTGCCACAGTTAATAAAGAGAAGTGAAGACGGATTCCATTCCCCCTACCCCAAAAATACTACAGCAGAGGTCCCCAACCTTTTGGGCACCAGGGACCGGTTACGTGGAAGGGGCATGGTTTTGTGTGCTGCCTGCATCCTGTAGATGGGGCTTTCCTGGCATGCCGCGGCCCGGTACTGGTCCATGGACTGGGGGTTGGGGACCCCTGTACTAGAGGACCAGTAAGCAAAAAACTCTTCCTGGAATGGAAACAATGGCTATTGAGAGAATAAAAGAATTGGTGCTTAAACAAAATGGAAAAATATAATCCAGTAAACCCAGTAGTTATCCTAACATTTTTGATTAGTGAAAGGATTTTGCTGCACTAGATATAATAGAGGCATTAGACTAGTAACCCAGCATAAACAAAAAAATGATTAATGAACAAATAAAAGTTGAGGGCTACAGATTTTCAGAGGAACCTGCCCAGCTATATATAGATGGTGTAATCTTGCTAAAAAGTTAAAATTGAGAGTAAAAAGAAAATGTAATTAGAGAGAGGGGGAGAGAAACCTGTGTATTCCTACCTCAATATCTTTTGGAGGGGGTTCAGAAAAATTGGAAACATTAAAAATTTTGAACAGATATTTTCTTTTAGAAAAATGAATGCAGTAGGACACGATTTCTATACATTACTCCCCTTTATTCCTTCCTCCATATTGTCTATTACTTTGTAGTAACTTTAACTACTGAATCAGAACATTACGGTTCCCAGATAATATGTAAAAGAATCAAGGAGTTTTTTCAATCCAAGCAACCTACAGTTTTCAGAATCAGAAGTGTATTGAGGGGGTAAATTTAAAGCCTCAAAACCCCCAAAACGGACAACAGTAAGAAATAAAAAAATAAGATTCAATATAATATGTAAAAACTATATATGCAGAATGTTTTCTATTTTTTCTTCTTTTTCTTCTTTTTCTAAAAAAATGTGAATATGCAGAAAGTCTAAGACCACGATACATAATTGACACTGACTGGAGCTTCATGCTCTTCAAAAGAATACATCATATTCTTGCCAGAAAGCTTTTATTCTATTTTCTTAATCAGCTCTGATGAACTGAAATTTTAGACACAGAGACTTTGATTTGTCAATTAAGGCAGGAAAAACCACCATCTATTGATCTTTTTCTTAAATTAAAGGAAATAAATCATTGCAGTCTATTTTGCTTGTCATTCCAAAAATCCCTAAAGATTGTTATTTTTCTTCATGGTTATTGTCTTTCAAGTTCTTACTTTCTAGAGCAGCGGCTCCCAACCTTTTCTATACCTCGCATCCCTAGAACGCTTCTGATATATTCTCGCGCCCCTTACAAAAGTTCAAAATAACGGCAACGAATTATGCATATACACTATAATTTTGAAAACCCAAGTTTTCGCACCCCCTGGAATATCGTCTCGCACTCCCAGTTGGGAACCCCTGTAATTCCATTTTTGCAATACTATAGACCCTGCTTTCTTTTAAAAAGACCAGTCTTACCTATTCTGCAACCCAATCTTCCCTTCCCTCCTATAAATGTCTCTCATCTCCATTACATAAAGATACCATGCAGCACTAATACTCTTTGTGTGAAACTGGGCATGAATGAATTAATGTGTGGAAAGCCCCAAAGTATCCAAATGTGGACAAACTGCATCACCAGCTGAGCCCTTATTCAAACACTACTAAATCCAGTACCATTCTTGAAAGCTGGACATGAACAGAGACATCCGCAGATAACCAAAATTACAGTATATAAAAAAAGATGACATCCATGCAGTGATGTCAGGACACAATCTCCATCCTTTCATACTTGTGTCTTAACATGGGAGACAAGTATATAAGTCACAAGGTTTGTATCATGACCTCATAATACAATTTTGTCACTTTCTCCCTGTTTATGATGCTGATGAACCAAAAGCTTCTGCTAATGCAAACCATTAGTCTTTTAAAAAGACCTCTCTCACTGCTGACTCACGTTATTCAATCCTCAGTTCTAATTGCTTTACTCTCAGTTCTTCTGGCAAGATTTGCTTTTAATAATTTCATTTCTTTTCCACGCTTTCTTCAGTTTATTAAGATTTTTCTTCAAGTTTCATAAGGGATAGAAAAAACTCAGTATCTTCTCCTGATCTGTCAAAACCAACATGGGCAGCTTTTCCAACCTGGCAATCTTCAGATACGTTGAAACATTTGCAGCTTGGCCTCACAAAAGCTTGCGGCCTAACCACTTGTTAGACTTAGCTATGCTGGCTAGGAATTTTGGGAACTGTAACTCTAAAACATGTGGAGCAGCATATTGGTTTAGGTGGTTGTAAAGTATCAATTTTATGGCTGGGTAGTGCACAAAGCTGCTTTCACAGAAGTTGGTAACTCCTCAAAGCATCCATTTGTCAGGATGACGAGCTATCCTCAGCCCTCCAGAGCTGTGATGTTATCCCAGAAAAAGGCATGAATGGTGCCATATTCATATATTTCTGCTTCAAACCCAGAACATTACACGTATTACGTAAAAGTCTTAATAATGGAAATATTATGCCTATGCCATTCTCTTGTTACCCCTTAAGCAAGAGTAATCAAATCATTTTCCTCTCCGATCAAGAGAAACCTAGGTCAAAAGTAGCAAATACAACCTGAACTAGAAGTCACTGCCTATAATAGTTTCTTTAGTATCAGTATTCCTCCGCTAGTGAGGGATTCTAAGCCCATTATCCTCAAGTTTTGTTTTTAACATAGAGGCAGAATTTGAGGAAGAAACAGATACAGGATAGCTCAGCCTAACTAATTCTTTGCTAACAGGACTATTGCATTTAAAAGAGAAATCAAACAATTTCCTAAAATCCATCCATCCCCAGCCTTGATATCATTAACAGTATATGAATACCTATCGGGGGGGGGGGGGAATATTGCCAGAGTAACGAGTAATTTCTTGGCCCGGAAATTATAGTAGTTCCAGTTTCAGCCATAAGAAACTGAAAGACATCAGATGTCTGATAAAGGAACCACGCCAACATTTACACTTTCATGAATGATTTGTAGCATAAAATGTTCCACATGATTTTGCCTTCTGCTGAAAGGTAACTTACTACTTGGTAACTGCAGCTAAATTTACTCATGCGTAGAGAATACTTCTTAAATAAGCATATTTTTCTTTAAACTTTTTGCTGTAGCATCTTACTTTGCTTACTCATACACTTCCAACACTGAATAATGGCCTTCAGCACAAACAAGCACATAACCTGTTATACAGTCAGAATATTTATGACATTATATAGCCTGGCATTTGCTGGAGCACTCATCCTATTTTAAATTAAGCAACTGCCAGTATCACTTAGCGGCTGATTCCAAACTGATGTCCTCCAGATGTATTGGACTATAATTCCACTTACTTCCAGGCAATATACTGGCCAGGGGAGACAGTGGGGCTGACTTTTAGGGTGGCAAGAGTCCAATTACAAGTTTATTTCATTTCAACTTCAAAAATAGAAGCAAATGTAATGTCTATTCTTTTTGAAATCATGGCAAAGATTTGTAGCAGGTGTAAATCAGAGAGTAGATGCTTCTGTGGAAGGAGGCGCAATCAAGGGAACAGAGCAATGCAGAAATCTCATATGAGCACAATACCCCAAGGCAGTTTCAATGATTCTGCCTCTTCTTTTAATAAATGGATCATAGGGTCTTCTTTGGTTTGCTTAAGCAGGATCCAGTTCAGTATAAAAATCACAGCTGCAATGTTATGGCCACACATCTATTCTGAATACACATTTTCTCTTTTTACTAGAAAACTCAAAGTAGAGCTATTTTTTGTCAAAGAATCCAAGGATGCCAGAGAACTATTAGTGTTAAACCACTCTAAACACCCACAAGAATAGTGTTTGGAAAGCAAGAGGTATAGTCTATATCACGGGTATCAAACTTGCCACATCATGTGACATGTCGTGACGTATCGCGACTTTTTGCATTGCCGGCAATGGGGTGGGCGCGGCTTCGATATGATGAAACCGGCCCGCGCGTGGGCTGGCAGTTTGACACCCCTGGTCTATATTGAATAGAAATCTGTAAGTTGCATGTAAATCAGTTACATCTTTCTAACCCAAATGTAATGAGTCATTTTTCAGGAACTAAGAGTGAAAAGCAGTTCTAGAGATCTATTAGTCCTTGAGGTACCAAAATACTCTCTGTTGCTTTAAAGCAGGACTTTGGGTGTGATTCATTACTTTTATACTGGTTCTTGCAGTATTTTGCATTTTCTAAGATGGCTTGCTTTCTCCTCTATTTTTTCCCCTGCAGCTTCAAAAACATGAGCTCCCCCACCTCTTATTATTACAGGCTAAAATAGGTTAGTGTTAAGATATGGTTTAAGTGTACAAAGCACTTTTACACTTTTTTACTTTTAGTTAAATATTTTCTAAAAAATCCTTTTTAAAATATTAGTCTATTGGTTCAGAGCTTACCCTCTGGAGCATGCTTTCTCAAACTTGTGTTCTTGAAATGTTTTGAGGCTACATAATTATCAGTGAGCAAGAATGGAGTTGTAGTCAATTCACACACAAACTTGTGGAAGTTTCGAGAATCAAAAAGGACAGATTTGTTCTAGTGTTTAATTGAAGATGGCTATGCTATTACCTTCAGTGGTAATATCCTTAGCTAACCATACTCATAGGACTTGGTCCTCCTATTCCAGACATTCCAGGTCATTTTCCACATTCAGCAAGTCACACCACTGTAGAATTAAAAGAAGCCAGTTAGGCCCTCAGGTCCAATCTGCTACTCCATACAAGAATCCAAATTAGAGCATCTCTTAACAGAGAACTGTCCAACTTTAAAAAAAAAAAATCAGTGAAGAGCCCAGCCCTCTTTTAGTAATTGCCCTTATTCTTGGATAATCTATTTTAATTTATATATAAATAAATTTTATTCTTTATTTACAGTGCTTAGAAGCTATGTCAATTGACTTATCTTCAATTATGTAAGAAGACTAAATCCAATGGGATTAACTATACATATAAATGTAGAAATAAAGCCTTTCAAGTTGAGCTCAATTCCTTGTGCCTATGTAGAATAACCAAGTCATCTTCTTGGCAGGAGTATAATAGTAGTAGTTTGCCACTGTCTTGGGGGATGGAGGATGGTTTTGGTGACTTCAGTCTACTCTATAGCCCTAGAATTCTCTAGAGCAGGCATGTCAAACTCACGATGTCACGTGACGTCGTGGGACGTATCGCGACATCGCGCAACATATCACTTTCCCCCCATTGCTGGCAACGGGGTGGGCGTGGTTTCGGCATGACGCATCTGGCCCGCTGGCCGGCAGTTTGATATGCCTGCTCTAGAGGTACCCACCTAAGTTCTAACCAGGCTCAATCCTACTCAACTTGTGAGTCCAACCAAGGCCATCCAGAGGCCTGGACAGCTCTGACTCCTTCTGATGCCAGTGAAAGCTGCATGGATTTAACAGCAACTGGAATGATTGTTGTGACTATCTAACATCACAATAATATAAGAAGTCACTATATAAAAGGAAGCTATTCTTCTTCTTTGCTTTTGAAAGAGTAATGCAGAGTTCATGAACTGAATTTTAAAATACCCCACTTGAAGAAAATAAGCCTCTTTTAAATTATAGCAAGAGAAAATTTGTAGAATTCATTTTCTACTACTGCAAAGTGGCTCAGTTATTGAACCAATAACTTTGAACAATTCAGTTCAAAGTTTTATGCCATAGTGACTGAGAATTCAGGGAGTTGGAGTGAAGGATGCCAAGTTAAATAAGTCTGCTGCTTATTTATAAACATTGCTTTTTTTGATTGAATAATTGTTAGTATTTCTCAAAGATTACCCCAGGGTGGAAAAAACATTCCACAATTCACTTGAATAAAAATCATTGTAAAAATCCATTATATTCATAATCCTGGCCTCAGTCACAACCCAACAGAGGGTTGCATCTACTCAAAGCTAAATCCCATTTGAGATTCCTGGAGCTTGTTCCCAAGTGCATGGGGACTGCACTCTGAGTAAACATACTGTACTAAAAACACTGGGTCTATGCATACTATAATATTCTCAATGGGTTATGGAAATTAGTAATGCTTAGAGACTTTTCCCTCTACTTTTATTATGAATCATTTCAACAAATACATCCAGTCTTTAAAATTCACTCTTCATAGAAAACCCAGTCTGTAGGCTATTTAAATATACCCTGCACCCAGTTCAAACCAACTTGAAGAAAAAAGCAGAGAACTTGATGCCTGACATCTGGCACAATCATGCTGAATAGTTTGTTAGTGCTGAGCAACATAAAATATTATTGCAAAAGCAAAAAAAAGGGATTTTTTTTCCAATGGCCAAGGCAAATGTTAAATACACATGAGAATCCCAATCATGGCTAGTGGAGTGCAGAGAAGTTGCATTCAAATTGGAAAAAAAAATCACTGACATACCAACTTAAATACAACATCAATTGTTATGAAAGCTGTAAAAACTATATTACTGTAATTTTATTTTGATTTTAGATATCTGTTTTCCAGGAGAGTAAATATATTGTTGCAAAATAAAGATTTCAATAACAATGTTAACTTATCGGATGATTCTACCCCGGTTTAAACAAGAACATGCAAAAAATCATCTCAGTACCTGTATTTGCTTGCAATATTTTCTAATCCCAACAGATATACATCCACCCTTTTCACAACCTGGCATCCAGCTAGTCTCATTGGCTTGCTAAGGATAAAATCACTCCCGTGTTGCAGCAGCCAACACCCCATTGCTAACATCTGCAGACCCCGGTTTGGCAGGCGTTCCCTACCCGCACCCCTCTCGCCAGCACTTCCAAACTTCGGCCGCCGCATGCAGATCGGTGGGTCTTGGAGGCCGATCAGGTGCCGGGGCTTCGAAAAAGCCAGGGACCCCTTCTTTCCGACGAGCTCCGCAGAAAGGTCGCCTCATGCTTTGCGTCCCCCCGACCCGGCCGGGTGTGCCCAGGTTCGCGCGTGCGGCTTGCTTACCCAGTCTCCCAAAAGGCAGCCTGTTTCTCTCGCCCAACATGAGGTTGAATCTGGGATTATCTCTTTTGAGCCTCTTCCATTGTCCAGTGGAGAGGAGAATTTTAGAGACTTCAGCATAGATGCTGCTGTTTTCATCTCGCACCACAAACGTGTACATCTTTTAACTGTAGGGCTAGTCTTACATGTATATATATATATATAAAAAAAGCCGCCGGTCACTTGGAAGATCGAGCTGGAAAACCCTAATTAAAAGGGCATCAATCCCACCCATTCACGCAAGCCGACGTCTCTCGGCTGCCTTCAAGAGAAATTAAAACCGGCATCGCAGAAGGAGGCGCTCCTTTGCAGCTGGGGTTGGCGACGCGCCGCGGGCTGCAGTCTGCTCCGGGTGAGGCGGCAGCTGCGTCCCGGGCTGAAGAAAGGGTCGCTCGGCCCGATTCCCCCACCCCCGTGAGCCGCGCCAGAAGGAAAGCCGCTTGAACTCTCCGCCAGCCGCTCCTCGCCTGAACTCTCAAAAGCACTTCCTGCAGCGCTGCCTACATGCTGACGACGCGGAGGCTCAGCATCCCAAAGCGGCGGCTGGTGCGGAGCAGCTCCCGTGGAATTTCTCCAGCTTGCCCATCATCCGGCGGACGCTGACAAGCCCAAACCGTCGGCCCCGTTTGCTGCAGGCGGGTAGCCGCCCATCTGTCGGGCTGCCTTGTGCCTTTGGACCCGGAGGCTCGCCCATGGCCATGAGGACTCCTCCCCAGCGCCGAAAGAGGCGGATCCAGCGAGGGGCCGAGCCTCGGCGGTTGCCTCACGACGTAAAAAGAGTAATTGAGTCGCGCCGCCCTCTTACTTCCCCAGAGGCTTCCCGTGCAGTTAATTCGGAGCCTGTCCAGTTTCAGGGTGGAAGGAACCGCGAAGGCCTGCGTTAGGCTGGTTAAACAAAAATACTCGGTCTAATCTCCATCCAATAAATAGAAAAGGAGGTTCCGTTTTTTGCTGCCCGGCCCATCACACGCAGCCGGAAGGAATCTTGCCGCAATCTAGCCCAGATTACAGGTTCTTTTGGGTGATCGTAAAAAAGAAGAAAGACCCGTCTGACATAGCATTGCTGTGTTTCGATCAGAATTGATAGGGAGCGAAGCGAAGCAGATGTTTCGTACGCGTGGAGTGCAGAGAATAGGCACGGGGAGGGCCCTCCTGCCTCTTTTATCCCGTTAAAGCAGTGTTTCTCAACCTCGGTAACTTTAAGACGTATGGACTTCAACTCCCAGAATTCCCCAGCCAGCAAGGAATTCTGGGAGTTGAAGTCCACTCATTAATTGCTGTGATTGAGAAACTGCCTTACAGTAATGGGTGTGGCCTGTGGGAACTGGATCACCGCTCCCCTCCATTCTATGATTGACGTAATTGGAAGCACCCCCCCCCCTTTCAGGTCTTTTCCCCAAGGAGGGAAAGGACGTGAGGCAACCAATAAAGCTCATCTGCCAAGATCTTTATGGGCATGTGTCTTCATGCTTGTTTATTGTTAATGTGCAGATGAGTATCAGTGCTAGGATGGTGTTAAAGGGTGTTAGACAAGTAGAAGGCTAGCTTGGCTCCAAAGCATTGCTGGCCATGGGTATTTCAGGGGGAGGCTGTGTCATGTGTGTCTTTTTGTTCCCAGACAATGTACCATTTCAATTTGTTTCAAGCTGACAAAAATAACCAGGTGATTTTCAACTTTTTTCAGGAACAAAAAATGGATATGTTGAGCCACTGATAACCTTTAATCCAGCTAATTTAATTTTTTTTTTAAAAAAATAGATTAGAAAAGGAATAAGGCCAAATTTTAAAAAATCTATCCCACCTTCTCCATTGACATTCTAACACTGTCTCTGTCTTTTGGGGTCTTTGTCACTTGACAGAGAGAAATTGATTTTGATTGCTTGTATGTCAAGTGAATATTGACTTTGAACAACCTCATAAACACTCTAGGACAGAGAGAGACTGCCTGCTGAAAAAGTTGGTTCTGTGGTGTGCCTCCAGGATCAAAGGCAGTGTATCTGAAAGTAACAATTTCAGGGTAGTAGTAGTAGTGGTGGTGGAGCTATTACTTCTCCTGTCTTGCTTCTGGGCTTTCTTGATGGTTGCTGTAGGAATATATGCCTTAAAAAGTATTTGACCAAA
This sequence comes from Azemiops feae, assembly GCA_023970755.1. Taxonomy (NCBI): domain Eukaryota; kingdom Metazoa; phylum Chordata; class Lepidosauria; order Squamata; family Viperidae; genus Azemiops; species Azemiops feae. The sequence goes on along the minus strand of JALGBA010000012.1, from coordinate 5,032,127 downwards.
GTATTTGGGGTTTTTTTGTAAATATTTTATTAATTTCACATTTTACAATCATAAGTACTCAATAAACAACTTTCACTCAAAATGTCCAATACTACACCATCCAGTATTTCCCTGATCCTCTCTTCTTCCAATAATAATCATTTTTTCACACTATGCAAGTATAATTCTTACTGCTATTAATACCTATACAATTAAATATAAACATCTTCATCACATGTTTCTAATGTTATACATAGGGTTAATAATATCAGTTTATAATATCTTCTCTAGCAAAAAAACATCTCAGATGTATTTGCAATCAGAGTTCCCTTATTCAATCCGTATCCTGTTTTTTTTCTCTTTTTTTCAGTTTTAATTTCCCATCAATATTCAAAATAACTTTATCAATTATCATTTTTCTCATAATTACGTTTGGGTAACTAAAAGCTTCCCTTATTACCGATCCTTTTAGTATTTTCATATTTCCCATCTTACAGAAAATTATGTTATCCTAGTTACAAATCACATCCTTCTAATTCATAATGGTCCTTTTATTTCTAACAATTGTCTATTCTTTTAATCATATTCAAACATCCATTAGGTGGTATAATACCTCATCTAATTAGTCAGGACCTCTATTTTCTTCAGTCTTACTCTAGCTTTCTTCCCTTTGCCAAATAACTTTGCAAGTCAGTACATTTAAGTCACCAAGTATTTCTTCCTCTGCTTTTGTATATATTATTTGGAATAAAAAAGATAATTTAATTAAAGTATTTTTGTAAAAACACTTAATCCATTCATATTTGTTAAACAGCCTCCATTTTCTTTCTCCTTCAGTTTCTCTTTTAGTTTCTTGTTCCCCAGTTTTCAGCATTTTTCCTAACAGCTCTGTTATCCATTCTATCAATTCTTCTTCCTTGTCCTCAAATATGATCTGGAGTCTTGAAAAGTAAAATGTCTTTCCCATTTCCGGTGTTATATCTGGGTCTTCCAAATTTTTATTTATCTGTGCCTGTCTGTTGGTTTCTTTTTTTGAATCCTCTATCTTTATGTCTGTTTCCACTATTTTTTTTCTGGTTTCTCAGTTGCTAGTTCATTCTTTATAGTCATTTTCTGAACGTTTTTTGCTTGTAAGTTTAAGTTGGAGAGTTGCTCATTTATGTTATTTAAATTATTTTTAGTCTCCTCATAATTTAAATCAATTGTCTCTTGAATTGATTTCAACATAGAAAGAATTTGACCAAAGTATTTGATCTGACCTAGGAGCTTTTTTCTCGGTTTTTAAAAATTAAAGTTGTCTGATATATGCAAAAAAGAAGAGGAAGGAAGGAAGGAAGGAAGGAAGGAAGGAAGGAAGGAAGGAAGGAAGGAAGGAAGGAAGGCCAGACAAAGCATGCATCTCTTCTGCGGTAAGTAAAATTAGTGTTACATATTCATGCTATGTTATACAATTAAATAATTTACTCATTTAATAATGAGTATCAAACATACAAATGAATGTATGGAATTCAAATTCCCTAATAAGGGACTTGTACTCAAAAATTTTCTTCAGACGTAGAAAAAGTTGAGCTCTTCAGACCATGGTATACAAAGAACAGATGAGTTTTCCACCCTTATAGGATGTCTGCATACATGAAAGTGTGTACTTTTGATTTCTTTGTCCCCTGTTAGTTTCTAAATTCAAAAGCTTAGAGCTTGCCCATTGTTCAGGCACGGATGCAGAACTTGTCCTACTGAATTTCAGATACAATATGGAGCAATTTGCACACCATTTCTGTGTAATTCAGAGCTTATTGCTTTTCTGTATTCTTTGGGGGGGGGTGAGAGTGGAGGTGGATTTTAATAGTAAACATAGGATTATTTGTACCATAATTGTGACTGACTGATGATTTGGGCTTTGGAAAGTTACCACATCTCATTTTCTAAGGACTCCTATTACTAGTAAATAAGCTTGTTTAATTATTTATAAAAGCTGAGCTCTCAAGTTGCATGTGTCAGTGAAGAATACATCCTCAAAACCTACAAGAACCCACCTTAAGTAACAAAGGAAATTATCTTGCTCTTTATCTCTGTTGCAGGCATCTCCCGTAAGCTGGTATCTATCTGAATAGTTCCTTGAAAAGGAAAACTGGGTTGTCATTTTTATTTTTCATGCTGAAAAAAGAAATGCAAAGTGAATTAATGATTCAGCAGCCTGTGAGTCTTTTGATTTTCAGATTAATTTGAAATGTTAATTGTCCTCATAGATCAAGAAAATGTAATTTATCCATTCAGAGGAAGCTGCTTGGTATTGCATGTACCTAGTCCAGTTTTGTCACCTCTAACTGGCAAGACCTCTCCAGGGTGTCAGACAGAGAATTCTTTATATCACTTGTTGCTGATCTTTAGAAAACTGATCTAGAAATATCAGGGACTGAACTTGGACTTTCTATTTGCACCATCTATGTTCAACCACTGAGCTTTAGGCTATGTCCTGACTTCCACCCTGATAATTCATAATCTGAATTTACTGCTCTTTGGGTTAAGAAGAAAGCTAACTTTAGAATCTCTTTCTGTCTTTTTTTCTTACACTGCAATTCCTTTTCATCCTTCTTTTTCTCCCTTATTTCAAGTGTTTTATTTCATTTTCTTTGCAGGCTGGGCTTTTTAATTAGTGGACTGTGAGACTGGATTATTTTTTATGCTCCAAGGAATGGCATATGGGGAGAAGATGGCAAAGACAGGTAAAGCAGAGAACTGGTAGGATATGTATGTAACTGGAGATAAAATCTTTTTAAAGTAATGCTTGGTTTATCTAACAAAGGCCTTTTTCACTGGCAGTGTAACATATGCTCACTCAAATGCCTGTATCTATTTAGAAAACATCTCTACTGGATTCAGTAATTGGATTGATCCCCATGCAGGATTGCCGCTACCTTGGTCTGAGCTGTGTATCTCCCTAGTAGGCAAGACCTACTTCCAAGATGAAAAAATAATATTAGAAGGGGACATGGTAGGTCTACAAAAGTGGGGAAACGTCTAGATGTATCATCTGGGAAGGAACTTTGGGGAAAGCCTGATATTAGGAGGGAGAAGAGTTTAGGCCTGGAAATGGGAGGAGTTTATTTGATGGAAAGTCTGTTTTAATTTCTGGAAATTGCCTGCACTCCATTTGCACTGAGGTGGTAGATAAAGTGCATAAATAACTAAAGTACACATGAAGTTTTCCCCCTAGGACATGTATAGTTAGATATGTATAATTAGATTTTAAAATGTTTGGCAAATGGAGAATATTTGAGATGATCCTAAGAAGTAATTGCTAACACTTGTGTGATAAGTAACAATAAAAGCACTTTTTTTTTTTGCAAAGCATGTCAGAAGACATGCTGTTGAAGATATATATTTTTCAGCTCTTTAATTTCAAAAATGTTTACAATTTTATTGATATAGCCTTTGTTAGCTAGAGTACAGTAAATAGCACTGTATATTCTTTCTATTCATGCGGTTCTTATGTGAATGATATTGCTTATGTAGCCAAAACAATGCTATCTACTCACCTTGTCTGTAGTGCAAAAACAATTCATTCTTTTTTAAAAGTGTTTTGAGATTATTTGATGAACAGGAATATGAACTTTTTAACACTCCTGCTATTACCAATTTGATTTGTTTTGAATGGCTTTTCAATAGTTTTTTTGGACAGCTTCGATTTAATAGTCCTTATGAAAATTTCTCTTCAACCTTCCGTCCTCAACATCCACCACTGTTGACAGAAATGCCAGTAGCATCAGACAAAGAATTAAGATGTTTAAAAATGAGAGCTGGTTAAAATTGAGATAACCGTGGAGATCTGATACAAAAAGTGCAGACTTGCTTCTATTATAAGACCTTGCCTCAGAAATATCCTTCAAATTTTATAATTCATGTATCATAATATTTAAATATATTTACTTAATAAATATAGCTCAGATAATTGTGTCTTTTATTTCCAAAACAGAAGCAGTAGAATGCTTTTCCCTGTATGACATCAGTGCTATTGTTTATACGAAATCCACGCATAGAATTATTTTGCCCATGATTGCTGAACTTTACAATTTAATAATAGCAATTGAGCAGAGAGAAATTACCCATGAAGCTTTTGCCAATTTAGAGACAACTGCAGAAGAATTAGCAAAAGCTACTGAAGAACTCGGCTGTATTGCTAGAAGGTAATATTTATTTTAAAATAGAAGCTATTTAATTGTGAATTTTGGGCTCAAGGTATAACCATCAAGTTATATATTATAGGAAGGAAATGTCGGTTTGCAACTCAAAAAGAAACTGCAGAACAATGCTGCGTGTGGATATGTCCGTGACCTCAAAGACTGGTTTTGTTTACAGTACCAGTGCCCATTAACTGAGCTAAGTGCCACACCTTTTGTCCCATTCTAGACTGGCTGAAGAATCTGGTGATGAGGTCCTTGAGAAGGAGATGGTGCCAGCAACTCAAACTCTCCTGGTATCAGGGAAAAACATCTTTCTTGCTGTTCAGAAGCTTCTCATTCAACCAGATGCTTGCAGTTCTGTAGAAGAATTGGCTGTTTCTGCAAAAAGGATACTTGTGGGAACCATAAAAGTACACTAAATTTATTTCTATCTATTGAAGCATAGTTTTGCATGTTTGGCATAGCAGCTAGCCAAGTATATGCAGAGCATTTATGAAAGCTTGTTGCTAAAGTAAGATCTTCCTTGCCTTCTGTCTAGCTGTTTCTGAGGTTTTTGATAGAAAGGAAAAATAGAGCATTGCTGATTTCTGCTAAACTGTTTTATACTCTTATGTTCCACAATGGGTATTTAAGTTTCTGCAAATGGCAAAATCTAGATACATATAGGCTGCCAAAGGTTCAACTGTCTATATGCCTTTAAGGATGGCTAGATCTGTAGCAATTTAAAAATGATGATACAGCAGTGTTCTGCCAGAACTTATGCCTAGCTTCTGCTAAAATACGTGAGCAGAAAATGCTTGGCTATCAATTGATATCCGTCAGAACAAAATAGGATTATCTCAGGGACCTCATTTTGTTATCTCAACTTGAGAAGTAAGAAAAGAATTATGGAGTAGATAGAGAATATATGAGGTCATTCTAAATATTTCCCAATTATAGCAATAATTATTTCCATGCAACAAATTTTTTTTTACTGATGTGGCAAGGCAGCCATTTTTTTTAAAATTAGTAGTAATAGCAGTTATAGAGAGTAAGGAAGGTGATCTTGATAAAATATGCAAGATCAGTTGCCAGGGCAAGAAGGGAATGAAACATATTTTAAGTCCACAATGGAGATTATATTTGGAAGTGGCACAAACACTTCCCTAATTTACAGAAGCATAAAAAGGAATGAGAGATACAGCAGAACCAGACTTGTAAGTTTCTGGTTTTTATAGCTGATTTCATTAAAAGTAGTTTTAGACTTCTTATGGACTTGATTTCTTAGTCTGGTCTGTTTAGTGGGATTGATAGTACTACCGGTAGTGTAGCATGTGGACTATATACAGAGAAAGTAGTCCTACTTGTATATTCCTAATGTTGTATTGTATAATAGTATGTTTACATATTATCTTTAATGATATCAACAAGGAAGTTTATTATCTGTTTTAAATACATTGTAGAAAATATGTTATAGGGATGTCAGCATTTTACATTTTCTACAGAAAGATGAAAGCAATTGGCAGCATGTAAATTCAAATTATGGTTTATCAGAATTGTACACTATCACTAGGCTGCTTATATTCCTAAGTGTTTTAATTCTATTCACCTTTTACAAGGTGAAATAACATAATAAATAGGGCACTCTCCCCCCCCCCCCGATGCCTCTTCAACAGAACATGGAGGTATTGGGAAGTAAGTATTTTGTAATTATATAATAGATGAAAAGGAAGAGGAGAGAAATCATAAATAAAAATGACCAGCTTCCTTCATGACTCATGTGATTTTTATAATGGATGGATGAAGAAGTGGAGCCAAGAAGATGCCTAGTGAGACTATACAATCATACAGCTAGATTTGCCTCATTCCCACTTGACTATCAACTATGAAAGGCAGATATTTTTTCTACTTGGTGCTGGTGTGATGAATGGTAGAATCAACCAGTCACTTTGCCTGACATGTATTGCATCCTTACAATTAGATGCAGGATAGAAATTGGCAATGGGGGCAGCAAATCAAAGATAGGTTGATGGCATTTTAACTTAGCACGGGAGAAAGGCCCCAAATGACACTTGTTAACATTGCCAAACAAATTCTTGCATTGATCTTGACTGCTGTAAAATGAGACTTCTCCTAACAATTGCTGACATTACTATTATATTTAAATTTTTAATTTACAAGGTTCTCTGGGCACAAGATGATTCCACCATCAGGCGGATAATCCAAGCTGCTCGTTGGCTATTTGATTGCCTGCTGATGCTGGATTTTGCCGAAGATGTATCAGCGGTGCTAAGTGCTTTTCGCCCCTTTTCAGAGGCTCTTCTGTTACTCACCAATCTGACAGAAAGACTCCTTTGGGATCTTAAAGAATCTTTGCAGCGGAAACATTTAGCTCAAACTCTGCAGACTCTTAAAAACAGCATCCCTATGTTATTCACAGCAAAAGTCAGTCACCTTCAGTATCCCCATGAGCAGCAAATGAACCTGTCAAAAAATTATATTTTTGACTTAGCAAAAAGCAGTGTAAAAAATTTGATATCCCTGTTGAAGAGCAACATAGGAAGAACAAAAAAACTGCATGAAAGCTATGGTCTTTTTCCCCAGCATTTGCATCAATTTCTAGGCCTTATGTCTAGCCAACAGCCAATTGATCTACATGAAGATAAATTAAACTTACTTGTACAAGTTCTAATTTTCTATTGCATGCTGTTTGCTGATTCATCAAGAGCAACTCTAAAGCAAGAGCTAATTCAACTTTGTCATCATTTATTGAAATTCAGAAAAGTGATTGACGTGGAGATCAGCACATTTAATGGCTTTCCAAAGGAAAATATAAAAGAGGAATATTTTGCCATGAAAACCAAATTGGAACATCTTAATCAAGTAATACGTTCTGTTGTTATTTATCAGATTTTGGACAATTTGGTTGATATTAAAGGCCCCATGAAGAGACTGATAAAAGCTGCTGTGGAGCCATGTTCTCATGTTGGAAAGAAAGGCCTCCTAAGAAAATTGAAACCTTTGGTTACCACATTCTTCAGCCATTCCACGCAGATGCTTAAAGCAGCCAATTTGATTCTTGTTACATGCACTAAAAGGGAAACTGTTGAAGACATTGAACAGTGTATAGACCAGTTTAATAGACTTCTTGCCACAGTGCCTGGTCTCCTGAGTGAGCTGAGCCTTTTTCCAGGGAATGGTGATGTATCTAAAAAATTAAACTTCTTGTCTCAAATATGGTCAAGCACAACAGAAAGTTTGATGATGTGTTTGGACAAAATACTTGATTTGCATGAATTCCTTGATGCATCTGTTCAAGAGATGGTGAGACACAAAGAGGCAAGTGAAAAAGCTTTAGATATGCAGCACTTTGAACATTTTTTTTGGCACACATCTAGATTGTGCAGACAAGCAACACAGATAGTTGAGTTTATTAGTAGATTTGTGGCCAAAGCCAGAGATCCCATTTTCCGTAATGGACTCTTGGTTTTAATCAAACAACTGAAAAATGCCATAATTCAGACTGAAGTTAGCATAAATTGGTGTATGGCAAGAATGACTAGTCTGCAAGCTAAAGAAGAATATTCAAAGAGGACAAAGGAATTGATAGAGTTTGCTTGTAATGTCCGAAAGGGGCTAGATGAATGTAATCAGCCAGATATTCTTAGTCCTCTTCGGAATGGTGTCCATGATTTCAATATTTCCAGAGATTTTCCAAATGTCCTTGCTTCACAGGATCCTATAGAATTTAGTACACAAACTTTTGTAAAAGAAAATAGCTCAAATAATGCAGAATTGCTAGTCAGGTCTTTGGACAAATTTAAACCAGCCTATTGTCCTTCTCTGGAATTTCCCAGAAGAAATATTATATACCAGAAAGATGCAGTCAGAAGAGTTGATTTACACCCACTGATTAGTGAGCTGACAACAGCAATAGGAATACATGATGCCATACGCCTGAATGGTATTTGTGCTGATTTGCTGGAGCTTGCTAACTGTTGTATTGATGCAGCTAAAGAAGCGTTACGGATTGTTGAGTCACCTATGTCTGATAAACTATTGCATTACAAAGAAATAGTGGGGTTAATCCCTCATTTTATTGGATTAGCTAGAGAAGTAGAGGCAAACCCTGTTCTCAATTCAGAGCGACTGCTGCAGACAGCTCTCTTGCTTTCTGAGAAGATTGATGAGACAAAGCACAGTCTGACTTTTGTTGTAAGTTCTTGGTACAGGCTGGCAAAGCAGTTAATTGGCTTTATGCCTCCATGTAATTCTCATGACGAAATCCACAGTTTAGATGAGGTCATGAAGATTTTAGAGACGCTGGTTCAGTTAATTGGCAAAGTGGTCCATTCAGATAGCAGAAAATTGCTCCCTGAGTGTTCCAGCCTTCAGGAAATTTTCCTGCGAGTTCAAACTAAGTTCACTTGTGTACAAGCCAGAACAAAATACCTGCTTGAAAAAGCCCAAGATATTAGTAAATCTCATCCTGATTTTGCTAAACAGAACAGTTTTGATGCAAGTTGCATTCTGTGGTCTGTCACCATCCAAGCATTGTTAAACATTGTAGATCAGTTTATAGGAAGAGATGTATTGGCCTTAAAAGAGTTACAAACTAAAATGAAATACCGGCTTTGCTTGCAGAGCACTTTAGCAACATTATCTGAAAATTCTCTTCGAATACAAGAAGCTGCTAAGTTGTCAATTCTGTTATATGCTAGACAAGGTATTGAGAATGAGATTCCAGATCAAACAGAACAGATCAAAATATTGACAGAATCTGTGCTTCAAAATGCAAATGTTCTGGCAGTCTCTCCAATAACTGACCCCAGTTTATTGATTCAGTTTGAAGTTCTCCAAAGAAAACTTGCCATAACAGCCAAAGCCCTTTTGCTTCAACTAAATGGACTCAATGGAGAATACTTGAGCAGCATCCAGAATGTTATCAAATTAAGCCAATTTATATCTGGAAGTAACAATGACCTCATCCGAAAGGAGACCTTTGGAAGAAAGGCAGCCTTCCTCAAGGCAAATATCCAAATGGTGGACAAGGTCGTCCGGGATGCACTGGAGGAGCCATCCAAATTTCTAAAGCCAAAAGAGAATTTACTTGCCACTACAGGCAACCTTCTCCTCCTTACTGATGAAATTATGGGACGAGCTGGACAATTCCACAGCCAACTAGACCAGCATCATCATCTGGTAGATAGTCTTCTATATGAGTGGTCTGCTAAAGCTGGTTATCTTGTGAGACAGCTTCAGTCCATGAAGGCCATCAGTGAACCAGTTCTGCAAGTCGTTAGAAGGTGCTTACAAAATGATGAGGAACATATTTGTTCAATCCAGCCTTCCTCATTGAAGAAAGAAGATTGCACATGGCATCAGAACATCTCATCCCCAGCCATCAAGACTGGAGAAGGATTTTTTTCTGCCAGTAACAAAATTACCATGGTAATATGACCTTCTCCTAAAGCACAAAAGACTTACTTTTGTTTTAAATTAGAGACGGCCATAGCGAAAGTGTAACTTTTTGTCCAGTATGAGGACATAGTTATAGTACAGCAGGATTTACATTGTCAGGTCACAATGCGCTTTTCATCATTTTGAATCATTAATTTTAATAGTGGATGCTGATGTTCTTAATTATATTTGTAGACTGTTGAGAGATATAGGGGCATAGCAATGACACCGATATCATTAGAGTGGGCTGAAGCAGAATTTTCAGCCCTTTCAAAATCATGTTCACCAGTCCCTTGGGGGCCCTCCAACCTCCTGCACAATCAGGTCTTGAGGGACTGTCAGAAGCTCAGAAAAAATGAGATCAAGCTCCCTTCAGAGGGAGAAGATTCCACAGTGCAGGTGTCACTACAGAGAAGGCCAGTCACTCTGTACATTTTAGCTCTCTAGATGACAGAAACTGTAACATGTCCTCTTTGCTGGATTTGAAATCGGATGAAATCGGAGAGAGGTAGTCCCTCAAATAACCTGGCCCCATGTCATGAAGGGCTTTAAAGGTCAACACCAGCACCTTGAATTGGGCTTGGAAAAACAAATTGGTAACCAATGCTACTCAGAGGTATAATGACTGTTCTGCAAGAAACACATAACTGCTCACACTGCTATATTTTGTAGCAACTGAAGTTTCCAGATACTTTTCAAAAGCATCCCCATGTAGCGCACATTGGAGTAGTCCAACCAGGAGATGACCAGGGCATGACTGACCATGAATAGGATCCCTTGATCTAGGATAGTTTATAACTGCTTTACAATATGAAGTTGTGCAAGGGCCCCTCACTACGACCATCACCTCATAATCAAACAGGAGTCTCCAGATTGCACACGGTCTATTTGGGGCAATGCAATTCCAGCCAATACCAAAGTTGTATAGTCCTAGACCCAGAAGGCCTCAAAAATTAAAGCTACTCTTGCCAGGATTCAGTTGAAGCCTGTTGCTCCCCATCCAGAGCCTTACAAGTCTCCAGATACTTGGATATGATGTCCACAGCATCACTTAATTTGCCTGGGGCTGAGATGTATAATTGGGTGTCATTAGCATAATGACAATGCCTGAGCTCATGGCAGCGTATGATTTCACCCAATGACTTCATATAGATGTTAAATAGGAGAGGGGAGAGGCTGATCCCTGCAGCACCCACACAGTTTGATCCAAGGGAAGAATTTCTCCTCCCCAATTGCCACTGACTGTCTCTGGAGAAAGAGACAACCCAATACCAGTCCTCTGAATTGATACAGAAGGGTACCAGGGTTGATAGTATTGAAAGTTGCTGAGAAGTCAAGTAAGACAAGAATGGGCATATAGCCACCATTTTGGCCATGCCAGAGATCAACCAGAAGTACTACCAATGCCCTTTCCATTCCATATCCAGGTCTGAATTCTGACTGAGAAGGATCCTGATAATCAACTTCATACAAGGTCCTCTGAAGCTGTTGCACAGTCACCTTTGCACCTGTTTTGAGGAAGCATTGAAACTAGGGAGTGAAACTAGAGAGCAGAAGCATTGAGAGGACACATTACGTCTTCAGCTCTTTGCTTGGGGCCTCACTATTCTGATAATGCTAGTGGTTATCAGGCAGCATGGTCAAACCACAGATTGCTGCCATACTTTCTGGAGGTTGGTGGGTTGTGGTGGTGGGTTACATGATAGCATATGAACATCCTGGAACTTGAGAGATAAGTAAACTGTTTTGTTATCTCCACAGTATCGGGAAGATCTTCCAAGTGATTTCCAGCCTGGTCACTCTGAATGTAGTTTGAGATCCAGTCCAACCTCATCACTGGGAGACTCGGACAACCATGGCTGTCTTATTTCACAAATAATCGAGGAAATGAGAATACAAGTGTCGTACATGGCCCAGTTTCTAAAAAGAAAAGGACCAATCATGGTATTTCCTCTTTTAACAATTTTGAAAGAGGTTGTGTTGGGGTTAATGATTTTATTTTTGTTTCAGAACAAAAACAATATTTTTAATTCTGCTAGAATAGCTCCTAAAGTCTCTTGCAAACTGGGCGTTCCTTGTTCATATATAAATGGAGATCAGCTGGGAATTCCAAAGCAGTAGGCTAAAGCAATTTTTTTTAAAAAATAATCCTGGAAAAAGGTCATGGCAGACCACTTTCATATTAACTGTATTACATATTACAACAAAAAGAGCATGGGCGTGGCCATGTAATCAGGAGTCAAGCTGAAGCTGAAGATGTCTTTACTTTTTTGTAAATAAAGCAAAATATTTGTGAGCCTGCTGGAACACTGAACCCTAGAGACATAGTAGTTGAAGCACTGGATGTGGCTAGAGTTTCAGATTCATGTCTACTCTGAGCCATGAAACTCATTGGATGGCTCTGAGCCAGCCACTTTTGAGTTCAACCTATTTCCTAAGGTGGTGGTTATGGCAACTGTTGGAGAGGGGAGTGCTTGGATCATCAGCACGGATGACAAGAATTGTCATCATTTCTCCCAAATCATTAATGATCATGTTGAAGAACGTAGAGCAGTCTTTCTCAACCTTGGCAGCTTTAAGATGGATGGATCTCAACTCCCCAAATTCCCAGCCAGCTTTGCTTTGGGAGTTAAAGTCCCCCCCCATCTTAAAGCTGCCAAGGTTGAGAAATACTGATTTAGAGCTGATTTAGTAAATCTTGTGGCATCCCACTTGAAACCAAATTTTGATTGGCAAATGTTTTGAAACATATTTGTAAGCTAGCCTGCCATTCAGTCTTGCTTGTTCAGTTTTTCTATTCACAATATAATAATGTACTTGTCAGCTGTGTTGTTAAGATTAAGACATTTGGTGTTTATAGTAGTCAACTATTCCCCCATCCCTCAAATAGAACAATTGTAGCAAATAGGCAATCTCTCAGCTCCACTACCACAAACCTGTTGGCAATCCCTCATACTATATCAGAATCAATATTTTCTCTCTTTAGCATCAATGCAAATGAAATAATCATAGAAGGAGAGCCATATTATCCAGGGTAGCCAAAATCAACAAATTTTGTAGAAAAGTTTTATTCAAAATGTAAGTTTTTGTGAGCAGCTGCTTGCTTCAGGATCACCTAATACAGCTTATGAAATGAGTTGTAGCTCATAAAAGCTTATACATTTTAATAAAATCTATTACTCTGCCAGACTCCTATGACTTTCATGAAGAATTATATTCCCTCAAATCCTTCCTCTTTGCCAGAGATAGAGATCTGAGATCCTTTCGGAAAACAAAGCAAAAGTTCAAGGACATGAAGTAAGGTGTAGCAGCTCCCCAACAACTCTGAGAAATAGTTGGAATTGTCCCAAGAAGATCCAGGGAAAAAGAAGCAGGTGATACAATGTCAGGAATCAGTTTATTTCAGAAATAAAATTAGCCAAGAGTCTAGGTTAAATTTTTTAGTTCTTTTTTCAAAAGATGTGTTTAAAACTTCATTCTCTCTCATTCCTGTTTTTCTGTTCAAATAAGGTATTCTGTGTAATGTCAGATTGAGTTCAATATTTACTTACACTTTATTAATTTCTTGTGGGCTGTTTTCTCCCCATGATCACTAAATATGATGTACCAGCACCATCCTGTGGTCTGACAAAAGCATTGTATGTATTTCTGTCCCAATTGAGCTTTATTTATCCCAGGGTTTCTTAAACTTTTTGATCTCTGGGCCCCTCCCCAATTTTTAAAATTACAAAGGGTCCAAAAGAGCATTTGTTTTTATGGATTATATTTATTGATAGTTACTATATTAGAATTGATGCATTTGTAGAAAACCTACTTATTAAATCATGTAAAAATGGCTAAATGAAACCCATTAGATATTGACTTAACATATTTTTCATGAAAAACTGTGTATTCCTTTAACAAATAAAACTTATAATGACTCATTTTATTTTTTTATTTTTAAAATATTATTTTAAATATTTGCAGATATCTTCACAATCTGGCAAATAATTTTGATTTTGTGGACCTCTGAGATATTCTAAGAAATACTGCAGACCACTATAAGAAACACTGATCCAGCCTTAGCTGTTATTATTTTTAATAAGTTAGGGTTTATCTATCTTTTAACACGGTTGATTTATTTCCCAAGCGGTGGGGGAGAGGTGAGACCAATAGTCATGTTGCCTCAGCTTTATGCTCATCATATTTTCTGTCAATCTCAAGCTTCAGTTCTACCTTGTAATTCTGTTTTTCAAACTTCATAGTGGAACACTGAGCCAGAATAGAAACTGAATAATTCCATTTTTTCTATTTTATCTATTATCGTTTTGATGTCTTCATTTGAGTAACTGAAATACTAAGACTTTTATTTTGAAGACATCTGAAGAAACTTTTTCTTGTTAGCATTCATTACCATCTCAGCTCATTCTGACATTGCCTTTACAATGGCAGGCCACTCATTTGCCTATATCTTACTTTTTTTATATAAGAGACAGCATGCATATGCTCCCGTTTCCTATTTTCCCTACATCAAGAAACCTACGTAGTGGACTTTTCAGGCTGAATTTTTGTGTAGTAGTTATATGATTTCGTCTGTTGCCTTTCATATGAAGAATTCATATGAAGAGTAGTTCAGCCTATTCTTCTTGTTGGCGTACCCTATTTTCTAGATGCAGGAAGTTACTGTTTGTTTGATTTTAATGTCAGAAAAATGCAGTATCCTGGCCACATGATCAGAGAGGTACTGCTGGAGTATATCAGTTGCATAAACTAGCTTCAGGCCATAGACCTGTTCTTCAGTAGAAATGTATTAATGGAGAGTTAGATAATGTTCATTCACTTCTGTTTTTTTTGTAACTACTTTTTATTTAGACCAAAGAGGAAGTCATTGCCATTGCTATTCAAGTTATTGCTGGAGGGGAAGCACTAGTGAAATTTGCTGGCATAATTGCAAAGAATTGCTTAGATGAAAGATGTGCAGCTGAACTGCTGTGTGCCTTGGAGAAAACCAAAACAATTAACTACCAACTTAGCATCATTACCCGGTAACTATATTTTTGAAATATTTTACCCCACAAAATGAAACAAATTAAATCCATATTTGTTTTCTTCTAATGCCAAGGTACTGCCTTATCTGTAGTATAACCTATAACTCAAAATGACCTCAGCAGCTCAGAGCAACATAGCTAATAGTTGGAGAATATGTGCATTGTAATCCAAGAATATGGAAGGCATTGAATGGTGCAGAGAGAAGTAGAATTGGAGACCTGTGTCACCAACCACTATTTTTTATTTGTGTCAATGAAATTAAATATGTGCTGACTTTCTAAAGGCAGACAGAAAATATCTTTGGGTTATCTTGGATCGAGACAATTGCATTTAATTTTCACTGAAAGTAATTAAATATCTGATTTGTCCCATTAATTTACAGGTAGTTCTTAACTTACAACCATTTGTTCAGGGACCATGTAAATTTACAATGGTGCTAAATGAAGGGACCTAGGACCAGTCTCTGAAATTACAGCCTTTGCAGCACCCCAGCAATAGTGGTCAAAATTCAGGTGCTTGGTAGCTTTCCCACACAAACAACCACAGGGACATTTCAACTCCCCCACACCTGCCTGTCTTCCCCATCTATGCCCTTTTGGCCTCCTGCACTCAGCAGTCCCTGCCTCCCTAGCTGATCTTCGCAGTCTTCTTGCTCCGCTGTGAACCAAGCATGCCCAGCTCGAAACTTTCTGAGGCATCTGCTAGATTTACCCTAGATTGTGGACAGCAGTTTCCTCATGAGGCCTGGCGGAAGGTCAGCTGGAGTGACAGAGTGCAGGCAGCGAAGGTGGCTGGGCTGAAGCGGCTGGGGTTTTGCACTGAGTTGCTGGGATGCAGCTTCGTGCTGTGCTGCTGGGGCTTCCTGGGACAGCTGGGACTTCCTGAGGTGGTTGTGGTTTCATGTTGCACTGCTGGTCTGTGGACATTGTACCAGGCTTCTGGGCTGCAGTTTCACATTGTGATGCTGGAGCTTCCTGGGATGGCTGGGGCTTCATGCTGCACTCCAGCTCAGGAGCTGCTTCTTCAAGCCTTAGAACTGCAATGCACCAAGAAGCCCCGGCTGTATGAGGGTCTATGACAATTTGCCGCGGCCAACTTGCCACAGCCAACTCGCCACGGTCAACTCATCACGGCCAACTTGCCGCAGCCAACTTGCCGTGGCCAACTCGCTGCAGGACAAGAGTTATACTAATATCAAAGAAATGGTGGAATAGGATCATTAAAGAAAGGATGCAAAAGGAGGGACAGAATGAAATGTGAATGGCAAAAATTAAAATATTTTTAATTTATTTTAAACAAATAAAACTGTTAAATTGCCCCACAACGAGTTGTCCCATGGCGAGTTGGCTGTGGTGAATTGTCCTGCGGTGACTTGGCCATGGTGAGGTGGCCACGGCGAGTTGGCCGTGGTGAGTTGTCCCATTCCGGCTCTCTGGTTCTGGGGCTGCTTGCCATACCACAAGGCAGGATGCAGGGTGGCCAAAAGGGCAGATCTGGGTGGGGGGGACAGATGGGGGCGAGTTGAATGAAAGGTGGTCCCGGACTTCACCGAGGCTCAGAACTGGGAGGGACCAAGCTTGAAATAGCTTGACATGGGTGGGTCCTCGGCTAATGACTGGTGGAATTTGGTTGACAATGATAATGGGGTATGCTGGAATTGTAGTCGCTAAGTGATGCAGACATGTAATGTTGTGTTTTACTGCCACTTTGATTATTGACAGAAATTTCAGGCCCAATTGTGGTTGTAAGTCAAGGACTACCTGTAAGTAGCATTTTAGTTCAACTAAATCTAGTTTCAGATTAACATCATAATTATATTTATAAATGACTCTTAGAATAGCTAGAGTAAAATTAATAAGGCTTAAATTAGACATAATTTAACATAGAGTCCATGGATTTCAATTCTCAGTTCATGATCAAATTTGAATTAATCTCATAATAAGTGAGCCCTTCAATATAATAATCTATTGTCAAACCTGCAGAAAAAGTTTCTAACCAGTCAACCTATTTCCAGAAAATTCCATTTTCTTTATTCTGTGCCCCACCTCCAATCATCTAAGTACATCTGAGCATGCTCAATCCTCATTAGAACGTTTTAATTGTTGTTTAGTTGTTCAGTGCTGAATAACTATTGATGTTGTGATCTTCTCAGTACCTGGGAAAGGGAGGTTTGGAAAACATGGGAACTTCAGAACATTTGCACAGTCTGCTATTATTGGGAGACAGTTAGCTGGTTCTTCTGTTCAACAAAGTGTTATTACTAAAAGAATAAAGTTTGCCCTAAAAAACTCAAAGATATAAGATATAATGTTTGTAGAAGTGAAAGTATTTTGTTGTCAAGATTCCTCAACTGAATCCATTTTTCTTGTTACACTTTTTTGTCCTTTAGGTGTTACATAATGTGTTCTTTCTTTACTTACAAGGGTAATTGCATCAACAGGTAGCAGTAGGTCGTCTGTGGAACACCTTGTAAGCAATGCTCAAAATCTCTTCCAGGGAGTTCTTCAAGTGTTCATGGCAGCAGAAGCAGCTTGTGTCAAAGTGAGTAAAATGTGGTATTCTTCAGAATGTATTATGTAGCAAGTCTTAATGTAAACTTGATAGTCCAAATAAATCTTCCATACTTGGCAGCACCCCCTCATTCTGATAATTGCAATTATCAGAATTTCTCAGCTAGTGGGAAATACATTTGGAAAATGCCAGATTGGATGAAGCTAATATAAATATCTGGCCTCCAATCTGACAGGCTTTTATCTGTGTCTGCTCCATTTCTGTTCAGAGTTAGGATTAGCACAATATAGCAAAAGTGCTATAAATGTTCCAGTGTATGTTTGGGCCCCATTTTTAATATAAATCATATTACATATGCTATTTCCTATAATTGTAGGTCCATTGCACTGTAAATAATGCAATCCAGTAGATGGTTTGTGGTACAGTAACCATGGGGTAAGCTTGTCAAGTGAACCCTGCCATAGTCTCCCAGCCTAGCTCACCCTTGCTCACCTGCTTTGGTATCATCAGATCAGAGGAGGAAGAAGAGCTACGTATGCCACCTTGTGTCTTTGGAGGACATACAGACTGTAAATTAAATAAGCAGATAAGAATTCTTCAGAAGGAACTACAAATAGGTTTGGAACTGGAGGAGGACCTTAGAGGTAGAAGACAATGAGTTAATTTCTCCTCTTCCCACAATATTGCTGCAACCATCAAAATCTCCCTTGTAGGTATTCTTCACTCTTGATCAATTTTCTCAGTTGCTTTTAGTGTCCCATCCTAGATGGTGAAGTATTTTGATGGGAAGTTTTTAAAGGAATTGTATACAGATAGTCCTCGACTTATGACCACAATTGAGCCCAAATATTCTTTTCTTAAGTGAGACATTTGTTAAGTGAGTTTTGACCCATTTTACAACCTTTATGCCACAATTGTTAAATGAATCACTGTAGTTTATAAGTTAGTAACCCAGTTGTTAAGTGAATCTGGCTTCCCCATTGACTTTGCTTATGAGAAAGTCGCAAAAGGTGATCACTTAACCCTGGGGACACTGCAATGGTCATAAACATCTGAATTTTGATCACATAATCATGAAGATACTGCAAAGGTCGTAACTTTGAAAAACAGTCATAAGTCATATTTTCCAGGGCTGTGTAACTTTGAATAGCCACTAAACAAACTGTTGTAAATTGAGGACTACCTGTAATTCTAAAACATTTTGCCATGAACTGTTTTAGTATTAAAACTGTGAACATTTTTCTGGTTTTCCCCTCCTTCAGGGATTGCAACATCCATCCGCTGATTCAGAAGAATCAAATACAGCTGCATTTTGCAGCCAATGGAGGAAGAGTCTTCGTTGGCATGGGGCCAAGGAAAGTTTAAATTCGGACAAAGAGGAGTTGGGACTCGGCAAAACAGGACTGTGGCTCAGCCCACTTTCACCTCTGTGATCTTGGAACTTTATTATAATAGCAGTAAATAGTCCAGTCCCTCTAAATACAGGTAGTCCTCACTTAGCAACTGTTTCATTCAGCAATTGTTCAAAATTATGATGCTGAAAAAATAACTTCACAACCAATGCCCGCATTTGTAACCTTTGCAGCGTCCCTCAGTCACATGATTGCCACTATATATTGCCCTCTGTCCTGACCTGTTTTTTCCCCTCTCCCTGGTAGAGTGGAGCATTAAGGTACAAGAGAATAAGCTGGCACACCATCAGGAATACACCTGGCTGTTTGCATAGTGTACTCATGGCTCTAGCCACATTTCTTTCAATGTGTATGCCCATTGTATACCTTCTTACTCTCTTATAATCCTTTTCTCTCCAATTAAAGTAACTAGAAACATTCCCTTCTTACTAATTATCACAGCAGTGGGATGAGCAGTCTAGAGGGTGGAAGAGTAGGAAAAAGGAGGCATAGTCACATGATTTCCCATGCTTAACAACAGAGCTGCTAATCCTGATTTTGGTCACTAAGTGAGGTCTGCTTGTATGATGAAATTACTAAAGGTATAAAGTGAAAGCACAATTTAAAAAAATAGCATTAAAATAGGGAGTTTGGATGAGTAAGGAAACATGTTATCTAAGACAGCTTCACCCCACTGATTGCCCTCCAGATTTATTGACTGCCAAGTCCTATGATCTCTGGAGCCTTGGTGCTCTCTGATGATGTTACCAAGTTGGATAATGAAACATCTGCAAGCAAATAAGCAAGCTAAGAGAGCACCAAGAACTCCACAGTTCAAGCGGATTTGGACAAAGTTGTTAAAAGAGGATTGTACTTGAAGAAATGAGCTTCTTGATGTTAACATGTTTTCTGCTTTCCATAACCCATAGGATCATTTATTTTTGTCTGTATTAGTTTTCGCTTACATAGAATGTCACAGGAAATATCATTGCTCGCATAATCTTGATCTTGGTAGGTATAGACACATCACAGCATCTGAGTATCTTCTCCAAGGTCTTCGTGGTTGCACTACCAAGTACCACTCTGGCATATTTCTTGACTTCATGCTTCTATACTGCTGATGGTTAATCCTTAAAGCATTAGCTATTTTATCACTTCAAAATCTTGGCAAAGATTCCCAAGGCAAGATGTGTCATGATGACAAAAGATTGAATGCTGTCATAAAATCAAAAAGTGCTTCAAGAAAGAATTAAAGCAAGTGCACACTTACACAACGTTATTGTACATTTTTATTATTTTCCCCCTAAAAGATTTCAGTTTGTTTTTCAGTTAAAGTGTACAGTTTATATGTGATATTAAAGATGGAAAAAATTCCAAAGTGATTTATCTTCGTCTGACTTTTTTTTAATGTCTCAAAACCCGGGCATTTTAACAGGGGTGTGTAGTTTTTTTAATATCCATTGTAAATTGGGAATATCTTGTAAGGTGTCTTGAATGCTGATGTCATAAGGTAAAGGTTTTCCCTGTCCAGTTGTTTCCAACTCTAGGGGGGGGCAGTGCTATCTCTGTTTCTTGGCCAAGGGAGCCAGAGTTATCCAAAGACATTTCCGTAGTCATGTGGCCAGCATGATTATACGCCGAGGTGTACAGAATGCCGTTACCTTCCCACCAGTGGTGCCTGTTCATCTACTTGCACCTGCATGCTTTTGAACTGCTAAGTGGGCAGGAGCCGAGGCAAGTAATGGAAGCTCACGCCATCACGCGGCACTTGGGTCTCGAACCTGGGCTGTCAGCTTTCCAGCTGACAAACTCAGTGTCTTTAACCATTGAGCCACTACACGTCTCCTATCCTTTAACATACCTTAAACCATAACCTGTTAATCATGTTTTTTCCATGTTTCCATCTTGTTTTACATATGTTGTTGTAATGTTGCTTCTTGTCTCTTCTATCAGCTCTCTGAAACTATTTAAGTTCCTTTTAAGATTTTTTTCCTCTTCTCAGCAATTTCCAGTTGTTTTTTTTCTGATGTGCATTTTGTTTTCAATAAAGGAGAGTATTTGTAGCTTAGGGTTGAAATGAGGGGTCCTTGATGCTCTCTGAGCTTGCTTGTTTTCTTCAGATGTTTTATTACCCTAAACATTATTACCCTAATGTTTTATTACCCTAACTTTCTTCAGATGTTTTATTACCCTAACTAGGTAACATCAGTACTAGTAAGTAGTAATCAGCACTCAGTAGTAATCACCACCAGTAATCAGCATAGATTAACTCCAAGATCAACTTCAGACCAACAATCAAGCAATACCCCAATCAAGAAATGGCCAAAGAATCCCTAAGATCGCCCCCACCCACACAGACAAGACACCAGAATATAAACTGACAGCAAATAGCATTCCTTACTAGCAATGATGTTACCTAGTTAAGGTAATGAAATAATAACAATAATAAAGTTAGAAGGGACCTTGGAGGTCATCTAGTCCAACCCCCTGCTCAGGCAGGAAACCCTATACCATTTCAGACAAATGGCTGTCCAGTCTCTTCTTAAAAACTTTCAGTGTTGGAGCATTCACCGTTTCTGGAGGCAGGTTGTTCCACTGGTTAATTGTTCTGTCAGGAAGTTTCTCCTTAGTTCTAGGTTGCTTCTCTGCAAGAAAACAAGCAAGCTCAGAGAGCACTAAGGACTCCTCATTTTGTTTTCTTCTGTTTCTTCCTCTTTGGCAATCTTTTGGTTTACTATTTGCATTCTTTCCAGGATGTCTGTTGACTTCCCAGTCTAGCCTATTTTCCTGTAGTAATCAAACTTGGTTTGCTTAGTTTCTAACATTTTGATTTGAGAATGAAATTAGTATTTCCATGTGGCATATGTTATACCTGAGAAATGAATTATAAAATAATTGACTCAGAAAAATATAAGAGAATTTATGGAAAGGCCATTCATCTGTTTGGAATGGACAGCTAGTTTTTTCTTGTGCCTCAGATGCGTCTGACAATGTTTTTATAAGTCTTGATGCTGATATAACACGAATGCTAAACTAACATAAACATTAGCCTGTTTTAACTTTAATTGAGTTTTAGTAAAATATATTCTTTACTTTAGAGAAACCTGTAAATATGATATTGTATGCCTAAGACCCGAGGAGGCAGATGTCCTGGAGAATACTTCAAAATTTCTGAAAGTTGCTGTTAACTACATTGGCTAACACAATGCATCTTAGGTTTTCTACAAATTTATTCAGTTTGCTTAATGAACTTTTTTCTCCTCAAATCACTTTGCCACAATTACTTTTTGCTGCCCACTGATGACTTGCAAAAGTGAAGCTTTTGATTTTTGCAAGATGAAAATTCAGGTGTAATATTTTGGCCAGGTTATTTGAAATGGTCTTCACCAGAGGTGGTTGGCAACATAAGAAATCAGAGTTACAGCAGAAATTCATGAAATTTTCTGTTCATGAAATCACATATAAGATAGATAACCTTTATTGTTATTTTTTTTTACTGTGGGCACAACGGCACACATCAAAAAGGAAATTTAGTTGCCTGCTCTCAAAGTGAACACATACATATCTAAGGAAACCACATGACTCTGTGGAAAGTCAGAGATTTCACTCTTTTAATTTGTTAAAAATGCCAGACACATGAATACATGTTACTGTCATTACATCAATACAAAAAAGCAATACAAATTAAGCAGCTGAATACAAAAATACATTGAATACATGAACACCACAATGTGACATAACACAATAGAGAATAGTGTATACATGAAAAAGTAAATACATTTTATAGACCTAGGTGTTTTCTATTTTAACAATAATGTTTTAGTTATGTCCTTTGCATTTTTATATATACAGCATAGAATAAAATACTTTAAAAAGTTTTTTCTGCTCCTCAGTATGTAATACAATATCTTTTAGGCTAAGAATATCAGTTTCATGAGTAAAAAATGTTGCCCTGTGTCAAATGCTTAGCAAGTTGGGCTTAAGAAGATTAGATAATTGTCATCTTAAATAATGTTTCTCATAGTAATGTACATTATATTGCTTGAAACTGTACAATCATACAAAAGTGGCAAACATAAAATGTTGATTTTGAAAAGACACATTACACATATACAAGTCTTTAAATTGAATCCCTTAATGATGATTTACAATGAAAGTGCTTCTCTCAGACCTAACATGATATACACTTTTATTTAAACGGATCAATGATTCATATCCCTGAAATGGGAAACTTATATAGAAAATACCAAATTGGCAAACACTATAGTATACTGTATTACTGCATGTGGTTCTGAAAATAGCAGCCCCAAAGTATTTCTGGTTATAATTTAAAAATAAATAAAGCATAGAGGTAAACCAGTTACAAAACTGCGGAAACCAGCATTATTCACAATGGTAAAAAATCTTAACAATTAGCTAACAAAAAGGTGAAGCAGTTGGGTCAAAAGTCTTGAAAACATCTTTCAGCGATTTGTCATCTGATTCCCCATTTGGATCATTTTCTAATGCTGGAGTGATCTGCCCAGGCTGCCTTACTTGCCTCTGATCACTATATTGTGGTCTGATTAACCCTGATAAAGCTTGGATAGGAAGGTTGTGCACCGCTGGAGCAGAACTGGAGTGTTTAGCCTGAGATTTATTGAGATTAGCTACTTTCTCTGAATTGGTTTCTCCAAATGCTTCCACATGTTTTTCTACGTGCAGGGATGCTTTTTGAGGCAACTGTTCTTCTGAGGTGGCTACTTCATTCTGACCAGTGTTTTTCAAAATACCCTTTTTCTGGTTTTCTCCATTCTCTCCTGAATTAACTGGAGAAGAATCCAATGATGTATGATTTCTTGGATCATACAAACTAATGCCACTTATTATTGAACTAGAGGTGCCTAGTTTGGAACTTGCAGATGACAACTTAGGTGCATATGGAGGCAATGTATCTGAGTCAGACTGGAAGACTGCAGCTTCTGAGGACTGTGATGTACAAGTGCTGGATCTGGCCAACCTAGGATCAGTTTTTGAAGGCAAAAGATCCTTCACCGTTCCATGATGGGAGTCTGTACTGGACAGTCTGTGCAGCCTGGGGTCCGTGGATTTTTGTAAACGAGGATCTCCTAACTTGTTTGTATTACCAGGATGCAAATCTGTAGAGTGCTCCAAAGATCCACTCCTGTTTGCTAAGTTTATGTTATTTTTTGCTTTTGCTGCTAGTCGTGGATCAGATGGAACTGTACTTAGGATAGAATCACTTTTGCTATTCCTTAATTGATTAAATCGCTGGTCAGCTATAAGTGGAGGAAGGGGTAAATTGATTGAAGATACTGGATCTGGTTTTGGCAAAGGTACTGGGAGTAAATCTTCAGGAGCCCATACAATATGCTTAGCAAAATTGGGTTTGCTTAGAACAATGTCCATTTTAATATGGCTGAACTGTCTAAGCTGAGATCTTGGATCTCGTAATGTTACTCCAGGAAGAGGTTCCAATGGTATGAGAAAAGCTCTGTCTCTTAACTCTCTTTCAGCATCTTCATCATCTTCATCCAATCCTTTTTGCGTGTTCTTAACAACAGGGTGTGGATAATGCACATCCAGTTTTGCTCCACTTGTAGAGGAGCTTCCATGACTGCTTTCATTACCCTTTAAGGTTCTTGGATCTCGTGCAAGCCTTGGGTCCAAGACTCCTGATTCTGATGATTTCCTAGCATTTGATCTTGAAGCTGATCTGAGTCTTGGATCAACAGCTTGGTTTCCTGAACCACGTTCCTTAGCAAGTCTCGGGTCAACTGGCATAACACGCAGCTGCTGATCTGCTGAATGCTGATTTCGAAATGTTTCACTTTGTTTTTTTAAGGTCTTCAGTATGGATTTAACACTGCTTCCTTCTTCTTCTTCACTACTAGAGTACCAATTTACATTATCATCTAAAAGGAAAAAAGAGATCATTAAATCTTAGGAACATACTATATATTGTCTAAAATAAGATTCTATCATTTGATATGAATAAAAGTTGCAAAGCACTATTATGAAATTTTAAGCTTCTATTAAAAATATACATTCTTGTTTATATTGGTTTAGCTGTATACCTTTATAGTCTTTCATCTTGTAGTCAGCAAAATTCAACTCCAAAACCCTCAAAAGTTAAACCTTTTTAAAAACATTGGGGCTATGTAACTTCAGATAATATCTTACTCTGGATTTTAAGCACTTTTGAAGTCCTAAAAGCATATAAGAAATCAAGAACACCCCCTGCATAACTCCAAATTTAAAACATAATTTTATTGTATTTTCAAATCATTTTGTTTTAAAATTTTATTTTATTTAAAAACAAAAAAAATATAATTTTAAAAACATTATTATTATTTTTAAACAAGTTTTATTGATTTTCCATTTTTACAAAACTTCAGGTATTTAAGGAAGCAACATGGTGGTTGGGTAATACATAATCCAATAACATGCTTATCCATATATATATATATATCAGTTTACATCATCAAAGGTTTCCTCTGTTTCCCTTAGTTATTGTACCAAATTCAAATTAATAAATTGCTAGTTATAACTCCATCATTTAAAACATTTATAAACAACATTTAAATTATATGTCTCCAACTCCTGTTTTTGATTTTTGTCTGGTTTCAATTACAATATTTCAGATATCTTAGTGTCCAATACTGTTGAAGTTTCAGATAACCCACGGTTCCCTAGTTCATGCAAAATAATATCATATCTAAAATACATTTATTATTTATTCCAGTAGATTCTTAATTTATTTCAGTCATATTCTAATTCTCATTCTAATATCATCGCTTACTCATAAAATAACCTTTATCCTTTAAATCCATCTTCTATTTATAATTCAAAACAATTATTTAAATAACTAATTTATTTCCCTTATAGATATAAATCCCAAATGTTAAATCAAATAACGACTTTTAAAATCTCCATATCTCATTACGTAGAGTTTAAAGCTCTTCCATTAAATATCACATAAAGAAAGCCATTTTAAGTCTAACTCTGGCCTTCCTTTTATGCCAAGCCAGCTTCCATAAAAGAGCTTTTAGATCTCCAGGTGGCTCTCCCTTCATTCTTGCATATATCATTTAAATCAGGGGAGACCATCCAATCATCAGCCTATCAAGGAAGCCAGTCCCTTCACAGTCCTTGAGTTGTTGACCAAATGGTTTAGATCTCCATATTTGAGTTAATGCACTTATCATACGTTCAGGCTGATATTCTTGTTCTTCTGGTTTCGGCTGGTTTGGATAAAAGGTCATATTCAGTATTGTAGTTGTTTTTGGATCATCTGGGTTGTCTAGAATCTCAGTATATTGTGTATGTAATTCCTCTGCACGTTCCATCTTAGCATTGCTTTGTTGAGTTTCTGTTGTTATTGTAGTTGTAAAGTCTTTAAGTGAAGTCAAAATTTGAGTGTCAGAATTCTGGATAAATTGTAACTGGGAATCTTTAAAATCCACTTTGTTATTAGTTCCATCTTCTTCTGTTGCTTTTTGGGATGTAGATTCATCTAATGAGGTTGAAGCTGCGTTTTGTGGCTTTAAAGTGGCACGTAAGTCTTTCATTCTAGAATTCACTAGCTCAGCGACTTCTCGGAGTTTTTCAATTATAAGTTTGACAGTAAGCTGTGGGTGGTATTCCTCCATTTCTGTGATGTTTACAAATAGTCTTTTAGTGGAAGCTATTTTTAATAAAAGTCAATAACTGTCCACTTCCACTATAAAGGGATATTTTCTCCACCCAGCAGTTTCAAGTTCTTATCTTTTGTTACTGTCAAGGACAAGTTTTAGTCTCAGGAATCTCCCAGTCAGATATTTTTTTCACTTGCTGTACCAAATTTCACCACAAGATGTCCCCAGTAGCACACAGAATGGGGCTTTTATCCGGTTCAAGAGAAGAAGAAAAGCGAAAAAACCGAATATTCCCCTCTCTTTTCTTTTTTTCCCCCCAGCTTAGCAAAAAAGTAAAACAGTAATTTTTTATAGAAGTACAGAGTTTTTAGGGAATCCAGGTATCCAGATATTACAAGTCCAGGTATGTGGACGTTTGATCTTATTGTTCTTTTTCTTTCTTTCTTTCTTTCTTACTTGGCTTTGTGTTCCCAGAGTAAGCAGAAGCCGCGAATTTAAGCTGGGGGAAAAGTTATTTTGAGGATTTTTACAGGAAAGTAGTTGGGAAAGAGAAAAGGAAAGGCAGGGTCTCACCCAACTCCTCCAGTTGCTTCTTCAGACCTATTAGTGGTTTGGGCTTTCAGCTGGTGCGACTAAGTGCGACTTTTCTTCTTTGGTCCTGAGGAGTTGCCGCAGGTCAAACGGAGATGCTGCCGCCCCTCCGCGATCTGACGAAGTCCTCCCCAACGGTGGTCGCCCCTCCAGGGCGGCTTTCGACCCTTTCCAGGGTCTCCCGAGAAAGAAAAACCAGACAGCGGGGAGAGCGATCTCACCGCGTGTCCGCCAGCGTGGCAGACCGGAACCGGAAGCCATTTTAAAAACATTATTATTATATCAGATTAGCCAGTTAGATCAGAGTTCCCCAACCTTTCCAGCTTTGCGGACCGGTGGCAGGGTGGGGGGGGGGGGGAGGGGGGATCGTTCTGTGTGAGCAGCCAGCAAGCACACACAGCTCCATTTGCACGAGAGGCGGGCACATAGATGGAGTGTGCGTGCATGCATTCATCTGCTGTTCGTGCAAGTGGGGATGTGCTTGCGCATGCTCGCTCGCCATTTCCACGGCCTGGTTGCAAATACTTATGACCCACTAGTGGACCATGGCCCAGAGGTTGGGGACCCCTGAGCTAGATGACCATGGGCAAGTCTCTTTCTCAGCCCAACCTATCTCACAGGATTATTTTTATGGGAAAATAGAAGGATGCACTATTATGAATGTTCAGTGCCTGAAATTATTTATAAAAATAATCAAGGCAGCATAAAAAGAGTATCACTAGTGTCTTGAGATCACCAAAATCCTTTAAAATTTCAGACTATTTGTGGGAGGTATTGCATAATTGTATTCTGAATGTATCAATTTTTGTTAGCTATTAGCAAAAGACTCATAGAAAGACACGCTAGTGTCCACAATGGAAGAGTAGACAGTAACGGTGATGGAGTTATCAGAGATGGTAAAATTGACTGTTTTAATTAAAGAGAATTTATCTATTGTTGTTTCTATTTGGAAACTGCTACTGAACTTTTTGCTTGAAACTGAAATAAATGAAATTTTAAATGATTAAAATGATTTTGTTATTATAGAAAATGGTCTGAAATGTTATGAAATGCAAAGCAAAAGGGTAGTTTTCTTGTGTGTGTGTGTATATATGTGTGTGTGTGTGTGTGTGTGCGTGTATGTGCACATATGTGTGTATGTATGTATTCTACTTCCATAAAAAGTTGGAACTTCTTACCACTTTTTTCTTCTCTGCATTTATTTAAATTTAACTTCTTTTTTTCTATTTTTATCTTATAATGAACATAAAATGTATAAAAAAAGAAAAATATAAGTCAATGTTATGCCAACATGTAAGAGGGAATCAGTCCATCTGTATGACTGTTCTATAATAGATACGTGCATGCTTTTCATTAGAGATTCAGCCACAGAACTCTCTTTGCTTGGACCAATTGGGAGTTGATTATGAAACACATAAATGGTGAGCTTAATAAAAATTACAGTGAGTATAATAAACATAAGAGGGAAGAATACAGTAAAGTATTCCGATATCTGAAAAAGAAACAACATACAATATAGTATTATATTTCACAAATGCATAATCTGAAAATACCTTCTTCTCTACTCAGTGACCTTTGACACTGATTGCTCATCTGTTCTCCATCATCTTGATGTTTTTGACTGAGCCTTACAAAAAGGGCTTTCTGCATTGCAGGAAGAAAATCAGGTACATTCATAGCTGAATTGTGTCCTGTTGTAGTAGCGCAATCAGATTCATACTCATTTCCACTGTTATGTGAATCTGAAGAATTTATGTAAGACTGGTGTTCTGTAAAGTCTCCTTGCCATGTAGCATCTGCATTAGGTATTACAAATAATTAGTGTTTATTATGAAGCTTTAGAAGTCATTTAGCATCATTTAATAAACCCGCTATAAAATCAAGTATAGTTGTGTGATAATTCCTCCAAAACTGAGACTAGCTTGGGGCTCCTTGGTAGATATGCAGAAAAAGTATCTAGAGTACTCTAAACCAAACTGAACTTTTTTTAAAAAAAAATGGCTCTTATACAGAAAAGGCCCAGTGTTCTCAAGGATGTCTTTAAGGAGTGATTCCTAAGCCATCATTATTTCACTTTTACCAGTTTTTCAATTCAAAGTAGCAGCGCCAAGCAGGCACACATCCCCTTCTAAAGGGCTGGGGAAGCAGGCAAGTGTTCTGCATAAGGAAAGCTAATGACTAACATTTTACTTGCTGAGGCTGAAATGATAGGCTCCTAAATAGAAATGAATCATTGCAATATACTCCTTTAGGAAAATGTACTGTAAATGTATACATAATATGAGATCTAGCGTGATGTAATGGTTTAGGTTTAGGGCAACAGGCTAAAAACAAGTTAAAAACTGAGAGATGATGACTTCTATATCTTGCCTTAGGCATAAAGCCAGCTTTAGGTCAATAATTCTCTTAGCCCTAGGAAGAAAACAATGGCAAGCCACTTCCCAAAATCTTACCAAGAAAACTGTGTGGTCTTGTCCAAGCAGTTGCCAGGAGTCATGAATGACTTGAATACACACACACACACACACACACACACACACCCGTTATGAGTGTATGATACATGCAATACACTTATCTAAGGTGTTCCAGATCCCATTTACAAAAATTCTAGAAAGAGGTGAAACTGTTCCAATGCAGAATACATGGATTACCACTTTCCTTCCATAATTTTTCCTATTAGTACGTTCATTACATATATATCTTTAATTAAGGATTAAGACAAGAGTTGTCTGCACCTCACTTAATTCTCAAATTTAAATGCTGAATGCTTGCAGAAAACTAGGTTTACTATCAACAGATAAGATTGTTCAGTTTAGAGTGATGAATTAAAATGAAACAATTTTATAAATTAAAACTTACCATTAGCATTATTGGTTGTTTGGAAATTATGCACAGCCTGATGTGAATAGTAGTTGTCATAGAAATTAGCTGAATTCTGAAGAGTTTCATATGCAGGATTTGACTGCCGTTCACTAGGAATGTGCTGATATGGTGGACCAGGTGGGCAATGATTGTCTCTGGGCATGTTTGCCATATGTTCTTGAGCAACTGCACAGTTGTATGACACACCAGGTGGTGTTAAAGGTGGACCACCCTGATTTCCATGCATAGGTCCACTGGCTTGACCTTGTGGTCCTAAGTATCCTGCAGGAACTGGCTGCAAAGGTGGACTATGTGGCACCACTGAACCCATACAAGGATGACCAGGAGATCCTGGATGCCCTGCTGGTCCATTATGTCCTGGGCTTGATTCTCTGTTATACATGTGAGGTTCATTTCCTTCAAACTCTGGTCCAGGGGGCGATGTACTGTTATAGAATGCTGGCGGACTGTAAAAAGAAAGCCAGGTCAAGTACATTTGTGTACAAATATTAAAATCAGAACACAATTGACAAGCAGTACTATCTAAAAAATCTGCAAGGGGCAAAATATACTATCTTCCCCAAATTGTGTTTTTTAAGGTGATTACTACTATTCAATATGTTTTCTTTGATCCCAGATTACTCTGTACAGTAGAGTAAATTCTACAATTCATATACTTGTACAGCTATACAAAATGTGAGAGAGGAAATAGTTGCCCTAACTGGATACTGTAATGTATTCTGAATTCATTTACTGTAAGGTTTGTTTAAAATAATCCATTTTCTGAAATTGATTTCCTCATTAAAATTTAACGTATAGTTTTAAGAATTCCTAGACTTACGTTTTCCCAATTTTATGTGCTAAATCCACAGTAGGTTTCACAACTATTTCAAAGAGGGATGGAATTTTCTTGAACTCGCCAGAGGGATCCTGAAAGTTTTCTGCATCTTCCTCCATAAATGAATATGGCTCCGGTGGGGTGGGCAAAAGTCCAACCCCTGGAGGTGGCTTAGGAAGAGGAACTATGCCACGTTTCCTAAGTTCTTCCACTTCTTTTTCATCATCATTCTGAGGCTCATCTTCAGTATTCAGTACCTAAAAACACCACATTAAAATATAATCAGAATATATGGGCTATTGGCAACTATTTTAGAAGTTCATGACAAAAGCACTTATTGAAATCTATGATACCTGCTATTTATAGATCAGATTAAACTAGAATACTTTAAAACATGTAGAACCTACAACAACATTAAGACATCAGTACTTATTAATTTGGAGTCTTTCTTCCAAATTCGTACTCTATGAACATTTAATAAAAGTTCAGGCATAATTTAGCCTAAACTGCAGTACAGAATAGTACTGGACCCATGAAGTAAATTATATATGGCAAGGGACAAAGTACAATTCCACCTCTGTCTATAATCCAGCTGGCTTGAAACTAGATCTTACAGAGGGAGCCCCTTGAAACGACGTAATCAGCTTTCCCCACCAGCATGTCCCAAAACAGAAGATACAGGACAAAACCAGCACTAAACAAACACTATTTAGAGTCATTTTAAAGATCATTTCCATGCTGCCCAGTTTCTCCTGCTCCATGATTTTCCTAAAGGAGTAAGGTATGGCATAGCAGAAGCTGAGTAATGGCATTTAAGGATAGTTTCTACTTGGAATATTTTCAATAAACAGTTCTTATTCAGCTACTGCCTACCCTGTACTTTTTCATGTGAAAATTATTGGGCAAGGGGGAAAGAAATGAGCACATGACTTTATGAAGACTTTCCATTCCTTTCTCAAACTTGATTTTACAGACCACCATCCAAATTCTTGGCACTATGAGAATGTTCCAAAACTTTACATAATATCACTTTGTAATGCCTTTGTAAGACTACACTTGCAATATTGCATCCAGTTTTGGTCACCATGATATAAAAAAGATGTTGAGACTGTAGAAAGAGTGCAGAGAAGACCAACAAAGATGATTAGGGGACTGGAGACTGAAACATATGAAGAACGGTTGAAGGAATTGTGTATGTCTAGTTTAATGAAAAGAAGAACTAAAGGTGACATGATAGGTGTTCCAATATTTGAGGGGCTGCCACAAGGAAGAGGGGTCAATCTATTGTCCAAAGGACCTGAAGGCAGGACAAGAAGCAATGGATGGAAACTAATCAAGGAGAGAATTGACCTAGAATTAAGGAGAAATTTCCTGACAGTTAGAACAATTAATCAGTGGAAGGAGTTGTCTCCAGAAGTTGTGGGCGCTCCAACACTGGAGACTTTTAAGAAGAGATTGGACAACCATTTGTCTGAAATGGTATAGGTCTCCTGCTTGTGCAGGGGGTTGGACTAGAAGATTTCCAAGGTCCCTTCCAACTCTATTATTCTGTTCTGTTCTAATTGGGGAGGAATAGGGTGTTTCATAAGAAAACAGTTTTTCAAGTAGTTTCCTATTTGATTAGAATTCAACAATTGCACTTATCATTCTTTACATAGAAAGAGTGGATTCATACTCTGGTAAACATCACAAATTCAAAATACCCCCCCCCCCAAAAAAAATCTGGAGGTAAAGAAAAGGAATAACCTGCTGAATGCACACTACCCTCCCTCACCCCAAGTTCAACTGAATATAAATATGTTTTGTTTTTCAGTCAATGGGCACAAGTAAAGAACCATAAGCAAGTCTACTTTGTGTGAGAGGATAACCTCTGCATAGGGAATTATCCTAGTTCCCTTCCAATTTCACGTTTGCACAAATCCTCCATTTCATATGCATACATGAACTCACATACAAGACTGTAGATTGCCTTAACATGCTTATGTGTACATGTTACAAAAGACAAAAAATGGTAACTAAAGAATATTATGATCTTTTTTTAGAAAGTCATAATCTGTCTTCCTTCATTAGGTATCTGATGTGTAATAGAAAAACAGAGAGAACACTTTAAAACAGATTAGATTTCCTAAGTACTTGTAGTCTCCTCTAAAATATATTAATAAGAGATTAGGGCAAAAATCTTCCACTAAAATATATAAACTGATTTCTTGCTTTGTAGCACGCATTTATAGGAAGAACAAAAAAACTTCTGTTTTTCAGTTGCTTAGGTGCATTTCACATGCAACCGACTCTCAATCAACTTATCTAGCTTTCTTGAAAAACTGGAAGCATTTTTTATTACAAAGTTTGATTTAGATCAAAGTTTGATTTTGAAATACAAAGTTTGATTTAAATAGCATTACTTACCTTATCAAGCAGTTCTTTTGTCTCTTTAGTTAGAGGATCATGAGAAAACTTACATTTGTCACCGTGGTAGCATTTTGCTCCTGTATGATAGAACTTGCAAGGAAATTCATGTAATCAAATATTAAGGAAACTAAACAAGATAACTTTTAATACTAGTGAAATTCCCATAATTTTGGCATTACTTTCTTAAAAAGGTTTATTGTAACATATGCTTAAAATAAATTCCTGAAGAATCAAGAGAATTGTGGCCGCTTTCAAAATGGCACCCGCTTCCAGAACAGTAAATGCAACCTCTGAATATGAGGGTCGTACGGTAGCTCAGCCGCTTCTCCTTCTGATAGGCAATTTTTGGAAAAGGAAAGTGGACTGGTATGACAAAGGGGAGAGAGGAGGCCCAACTCTATTGGATCCAGTGATAGGAAGCTGAGCATAGAGTACCTCAGTTGGGTGGGGGAGGCCCTTGGAGACCCGGGGCAGGCTACGTGTGTTGGGGAGGTGTTGCAAAGTAGGCCTGGGCCTTCCCACGGCTTCCTCTTCCCCAAGGCACTCCATGCTGCACATAACAACTGCAACAGGGAAAGTAGGGATTGTGGTTTAGTAAGGGAATCAGATGGGCACTTCACTTAATGATTGCCACAACTTCTTTGGAAGCAGCCACAATTCTCACAATTCCTCAGGCATTTATTCTTAACCATATGTTACAATAAACTGTAAGTTGAGGACTACTATATTCATAACAAAGTTTAAGCAAATTTAAGCAGTGGTTAGAGAAATAAATAACAGAAAAAGAGGGAATGCATTGCTAAAAAGTTTTTCCATAATGCTTTTATTTATGTTTTATTATTAATCATTTCTCCTACTTTGTTGTATCTTTAATCTGGTGCACCTTTCTAAAAATTGTTATACATTTTTCTTTCAAAAGGGGAAAAAAAGAATACATTTCTAAAACTGTTACTTACTTTACATTAAATGTAATATTTAAAGCCTCTAGTCCTTAGAAAAATCTACATTCTATTATAAATGGAACATTTAAAGTACTATGATCACTTCAGCTTTGATCATAATATGACCGAGACATTTTTGTCAAAGGATATTATGCATGTAAATGCAGTTTTCTCCTTTGGAACAATAACCCTGAATGTAAAATTTACAGATTTCTTTTTTCTTTTCTATTTCTGCATCATGATCAAATTTACACTGATCTCCCTGTAACATAAAGACAGATTATAAGTTTCAATAATGACTTTTTACATTTCATACTGTTTTATTTTACCCCACCAAAGAAAATTAAAAATTAATTTTACATCAAAAAGATAAAATGAATTGCAATTATATGAAGATTATGAAACTAGAAAACAGATTACATTCTATTAACAGTCTCCGTATTCATATTGATGGGACTACTAAAGCAACTATATTCAGTGATGCAACAGTATCTAAGAGCTAACTAGTAGTATATTTAGTATATATTCAATACTAAATATGAAAGTTCACATGAAATTTTAGAAATAGTGTGACCAAACAAGACATACGCACCAATCTTTGTATTATTCTAAGCAATAATTTTCTCTAGTATCATTTATACCAAATACACGAAAAGTTCCCCCAAATCTAATAAATGCTGGATATAATTTTTATATAATTAATTTTTATGGCCATTGGGTTTTGATTACCATAAGAATGAATGGATTTGGCAGGTTAAAAATTATGTAATAAATAAACTTTAAACTTTGAACAAACTAGAATAAAATCTATAAATTGTTCACTTTCTTTGAAGAAAAAAGTACAATCATATATTCACCTTAATACAACGGGCTTCTAAGAAATATTTACAAATTTGTTTTCCCTTGTGTTCCACCGTATGCTGGTTTATGAATGCCTGACTCATAGTTGGCCATTTCTTTATTGGCTTCATTTCCTGTTAAACAAAGGCTCCATTTTAATGTGGTTATTTCTCAAAGGTTACTCAAAAACAAAACAGTCAAATGACAAGATAAAATATCTGTTCATGATTAAACTAATCATTTATTTATTTATTAAATTTATTTGCTGCCATCTCATTTCAAAGCGACTCTAGGTAGCTTACGGAATTAAAAGCATTTTAAGTCATAAAAGATAAATATTTCTAAAACAATAAAAATGAAAATTACAATGAAAAATAGAATCATAGTTAAAAGATGGGAAAGGAGGGAGCAGGATGTGCAGAGGGGAGATAGGATTGCGTCTTAATTCATCAACCACATCTAGTGCGATACTCCTCTGTTGGAGCCCCAAGCCATCTGGAGGAGCCAGGTCTTCAGGTCCTTATGGAAGGTCAGAAAGTTGGAAGCTGATCTCACATCAGGGGGTAAGATGTTCCAATTTCCATGCATACATACATATATATATGAACAATATTCTTATCATAAAAGATACCAATGTTGGGTACAGCTGTATAGAAGGATCCCATCTTTATGAACAAGCAAATAATAAAAAGCTATATTGAAAATCAAAATACAATAAAACTGATTTTTTTTTTAAGTACCAGGGATATAAAAGTGACAATTCAACCACTGGCTGTTTTCCAACCAAAATGTTCTTGCTATTAAGCTCACCAAGATTATATTTACATTAGTCTGATTTTGCAAATGCAGCTATCACCGACTATTAACATTTATCTTAGTTATGTTACTTTTACTTTCATAATGCAATTATCTTAGTTCTAAGGCTACTGAAAGAAAAGTAAAGCATTTTACAATGTACAGCTTTAATAAAAATCACTATTTTTAATGCAATAAATCATTTTCACTTGACTTACTTCCTCAGATCCTTTATTTATCCCTCTTCCTCTTCCACGATCTTTGCGTTTCAGTTTCTTTTGCA
This sequence comes from Azemiops feae, assembly GCA_023970755.1. NCBI lineage: Eukaryota > Metazoa > Chordata > Lepidosauria > Squamata > Viperidae > Azemiops > Azemiops feae. The sequence goes on along the minus strand of JALGBA010000012.1, from coordinate 4,996,402 downwards.
TGTTGCGCCCTCGGCCAATACCGTAACTATTGCTCATTTGTGTAGCACCTAAAAGATTACAAATTTCTGGATGAATATAATAATTTATTACTTACTATGATGCAGAAGAAAAACTATATTGTATATATCACTTATATTTTTCTATGTAGTGATTATTCATTAAACTTGATATAGTGCCAACTTTAAAGTGTCTTGGCATTTTACAGTAAAGCAAATTTAAAATAATTTAAAAAATTAAAATAGGAAACAAATAATATCAACTGATAAAGTTGACTGTTAATTTAACTGTTAAAAGTCTGTTCAAAAAGATGACTTAAGGACCTTTTGAAAATTAATAAGGAAATTGTATCCTTCAATTCTGTAAGAAACTAGAGTATTCCAAAGAACTAGAACAGCAACATAAAAAGCTTGACCCTAAATGCCAGCAGATAGATTGCAGCAACAAGTAGCAAGCATTTTCAGATGGACTAGCTGTGGAGCTTCATCTAGAATTGTTTTTTCTTTCAAACAGCCTTGGCCCAATCCATGTAGGGTCTTGTATTTTGCCCAGAAGCAAATTGGCAAACAAAACACAATCTCTTTGTGTTCTTCCAGGGACCAACCTCACTTCTAATTTCTGTACCAAATAAAATGTCCAGAGTAGACAACTGGTGCATTAGGCCTGGAGGCTACCAACACATGTACCAGTTTTAAGGTTATTATTTTAAAAAAATTAAAAATTTTAAAAGATTTCTAAGATTATAAAGTAACAAATTGTTGTTATTTATGAATTTGATATACTTTAAAAAATTATTGAACATACTGCAGTTTATGTATAATACATAACTGCATTGTGCTGGGGTTTTTATTTTGATAAAGCCTTCAGTGAAATACTCCTTCCGCATAGGTTTCCAAAATAGCACCATATGTCTAATCATTTATTTATTTAAGAAAAATGTATATGGTCTCAGTGGCTGTGGGCAGTTCACAAAGATAAAAACCCGATATAAAAACAATAAAAAGCAATAACACACACAAACATACCCTGCTCTCTGGCAAAAACAATCAATCAATCAAATAAGCCACTTGATGGGTTCCATCCCATTCTGGGGTTTCCAGGCCCATTGGCAAAACCAGATCTTCAGAGCCTTGCAAAAATCATCCCAATGGAGCTGCCGTGCTATTTGAGGCAGCTACTTAACTGGCCATCTAAACATTTCTGATGAGGCAAATTGGCCAGCCTCAAAATTTCAAATGGAGGTATCAAGACTGAGCACCTCATTTTTCCATACTGAAGCACCATTTCATTTGAAAGACTGGACTCAAGGAAGCCCTTCAAAAGTACTGCTTTGCACGGATAGTCACTAGGAAAATTCTCAAAATTTAGTTTATAAAACAATTTAATTTTGGCAACTTATGGCAAGTTGTATTGCCTATAATTATATTGCCTATAATTTGTATATAAGAAAAATATTTGTGTAAGTTATTCCATACTTAAATATTATGTCCCCAAATCTGGATGCATCATAATAGACCATCTATTATCTAGACTTCTTTCAGTGAAGATTCAGACCTAGGCATGGAACTGAAACAGAGGTATGCTTTTGGATGATCCTCTAATAGGAGTGGGATGGGGATAGTCCATATATCGCGAAGTATTAATACCACTCTACAATGCCTTGGTAAGGCCACACTTGGAATACTGCATCCAGTTTTGGTCACCACGATGTAAAAAAGATGTTGAGACTCTAGAAAGAGTACAGAGAAGAGCAACAAAGATGATCAGGGGACTGGAGGCTAAAACACATAAAGAAAGGTTGATGGAATTGGGTATGTCTAGTTTAATGAAGAGAAGGATAAGGGGGGACATGATAGCAGTGTTCCAATATCTCAGGGGCTGCCACAGACAAGAGGGAGTCAAGCTATTTTCCAAAGCGCCTGAAGGCAGGACAAGAAGCAACGGATGGAAACTAATCAAGGAGAGAAGCAACCTAGAACTAAGGAGAAACTTCCTGACAGTTAGAACAATTAACCAGTGGAACAACCTGCCTCCAGAAGCGGTGAATGCTCCAACACTGGAAGTTTTAAAGAAGAAACTGGACAGCCATTTGTCCGAAATGGTATAGGGTTACCTGCCTGAGCAGGGGGTTGGACTTGATGACCTCCAAGGTCCCTTCCAACTTTATTATTATTATTATTATATCATGGCTCTACTTGACCTCTTGATGGCCTCTGATACCATTGACCATGGTATCCTTCTGGATCAGCTCCATAAGGTGGGAGTGGATGGCACTGTATTGTGCTTGGTCTCTTCCTTCCTCCCCAGCTGAAATCAGTTAGTGTTATTTGGGAGTGAGCGGTCCCACCCTTGACCCCTGCTATGTAGGATTCCATAGATTTAGTCTCTTCGCTCCAGTTTAGTATCAACATGAAACTACTAGGAAAGAATATCCATTGCCATGGGATGAGATATGATCATTACAATATGCTGATGATACCCAATTATTCATCTTTGTCCCTGGCAAACTAAGTGTGCAATTAATATCAGTCTCATTGACTGGAGGCTGTGGGGGAAATGGATGGGGAACAGCAGGCTTCAGCTGAACTCTGGCAAGACTGAGTTTTAGAAGTCTCCTCGATCTGAGAAAGTATCATCTTTGGTGTTGGATGGGATTGCATAGCCCCAAATAGACATTGTGTACAATCTGGGGGTTCTTCTGGATTCATGACTCCTGCTTGATAGCCGTTGTGACTAAGAGAGCCTTTGCACAACTTTATGTTGTGCGCCAGTTGTGTCTATTCCTGAATTTGGAGGCTCTATTCTCAATTACTCATGCCCTGATCTCCTCCTGAATGAACTACCGAAATGCGTTCTACATGGGGCTACTTTTGAGAAGAATCCACAGCTGGTACAAAATACAGTGGTGAGACCAAACATGTGCTTCTAGAACTTGCATATCTTACATCTCTGCTCCGTGATTGCCAGTTTGCTTCCAGGTTCAACTCAAAATGCTGTTTTTTACCTTTGAAGTCCTACATGGCATGGGGCTGGGTTATTTGTGAGACAACATCTACCTATCCAATCAGGTCTGGCAGGAAGGGCACGTTACAAATTACATCTGCTAGGGAGTTCCATCTGACAGGACCCCAAAAGTGAGCCTTCTCTGCTGTAGCAGCTGCCCTTTGATGACCCTACTGACTTTCCGGAAATCTCTTAAAACATGGTTTTGTCAGCAGGCTTGGGGATCCAATATAAATAGAGAGTTTAATATAACTATGTGGACCTTGAATGCACTCTCCCATTCACTCTCCAGTGAATATATTTATATTTTTAATTTTAAAATACTTTTTAAGGCTCTGTTTTTCATTGTTTTGTTTCAACTGTATGCCATCCAGAGACATATCCATGAAATGGGTGGCTATATAAATTATATAGATAGATCTACTGCTATGTGGCCATATTGAGCTTATTGCCAAAATAATGCATACTTTAATTACATTACTTCTGGCCTATTGCAATGTGCTTCATATAAATATTTGACAATATTCTGAAATGGTCTAGGAGGCTGCAGTTCATTTACTACCAAATGCTGCATAATTGGTGCATGGGCTTATAATTTGTTTCTGAATTTAATCAAAAGTGCTGGCATTATTGACCTTTAAAGATCTGAAAGGTTTATGGGCAGGATATTTAATGGATTGCTTCTGTATAAATACTACATGTTGAAATAATTTTCAGAGTATTCTTTGTACATTTCAAAACTCCACAATCTGTATGGCTGAAATAAGAATGTCTTTTTGATAAATTTATGTAGGCTTTATTTTTTAAATAATTTTATTCAACTTATCAAAATATAAAATATAAACAAATGTACATACATCTCGCTCATATATAATCTTGCTTTATTTAATATTTAAATATTTTATTGCTATTTTTGTAATTCTGGTTTGTTTGTTTTTGTTTATGTATTATTATTGGGAGCTACATAGGGCCCTATAGGATAAATATGTTCTAAATAAACAAATTAATGTTATTACTAAGCCTACTTGAAGCCGTTTTGATTACCAGCTATATAATTAAATGCAATCAACTACCATCTAAGAAACAGAGTGCTTTCTGAAAATAAAGAAATTGTCCATTTCCAATTTTAATGTTCTGATAACTTAAAATTTGGTTAAACAGTAAAGTAAGTATTCACATTGTTTTTTAGGCAGGAAAAACTTAATTGTGCTTTTAATGTACTTCTTCTGTGTATTAGCTGAGGAGCAGTTTGGAGTCTTTTTGCACAAGACTATTTAACCGTTACACAAAAGACTGAAGTTGCAAAATCAATTCATTTAATCTCCAAAGTTTCAGGTTTTTCAGATCTATGTTCCATGTTTAATTTACAGGACGAATGCATTTCTCTAGAATGACTAAACACATGACAGAATTCAAGAACTGTATGGGAAAGGGACTTTTCAGTATTAAAATACCTGCTCCTACTCTGTTTTCCTTTCCTTTAATAAAGATAAAGGAATTCTCTGCTTTGCACCTGATCTTCAATTGAGCAGAGTTCTCTTTTTCTTAAGAAAAAGCATACATCTCACTGAAAGGCATCAAAGAATATGTATCAATGGCAGGAATAATGCTAGCCATTCTCAAGTCAACATGCTTACTTACAAAAATTACATTAACTGGACTTCAGGTAAAAGCATTACACATATATTTCCTTTTTTATTAATATGTAATTGTCATACTGGAATAATATAACTATGTTGTCTATGTTCTCTTATGTTAAAATTTCTGATTACTTATAACAGAATGAACCTTTTTGGATATAAAAAAGCAGTTGACTGGAAACAAAAGCCATAAGGTAAATGAACCAATAAAAGTATAATTAAACTCACTGGAAATATAATGGTGAGATGATTAATGGTGAGATGACTATTGACAGTTTTTACTGCTGCTAATTGATTAATAGTGAAGTACTGTAATAATAAACATGACTATGTATTCCATTCTGCATAGGTAGGTACTAACTCAGATCTAATTGTTCTTTGATAACTGCCTTACCTTTGTGAATCCCTTTCATCCCTTGCTTTTTCCCTGGTTCTTTTGAAATTGGAGCTTCTAACTCATTAGTTTCTTTAGCTTGTCTATATTGCTTTAACGGGTCAGCAAAATCTTCTTTTTCATCTTCATTGTAACAAAAATCATCACTGTAATTATCATAATCTTTGCTTTTTGTTTTTTTATTATGCTGTGTCTTCTGCGAAGGGGTATATTTTCCTGAAATATGCCCATGCTGGATAAAAGATAAAGATAATTAGAAGCATATGAGAATACTAATTAAGAACAAATCTCTAGTATATGATGTAACAAGACATATCAAGATTCTACCTGAGATTTACCAGTATATATACTGTAGCATTTACTCTTCTAACGTTTTCTTTACTGTAATCTTTAAAAAATATACTATCAGCATATTACCAGCATATTTTTAAAAATGGGAGGAAACTGTTTCTAGTGATGATCACCCCCAGACAAACTGACAGTTACTGAGGTAAGGTGCCTGCTCATTTAATTATGAGTAAATAGTAGTTTTGAAAGATTTGAAAATGAAATGAGTTTAGTTGGATTATTGCATTTTTTTAAAATCAATGTCCCCCCCCCACATTGTATATATAATTCATGTAAAGTGGGCTATAGAAGAGAATACTTTTTAAAGCAAAGCACAGATTCAGTCTCCTTGTGAAGCTAACTGTATGCTGTATATATAAGTAATTAAGATGGATGAGAAAGTTTTAAAAGTAGTTAAGAGCTCCTCTGAAACACAGATTTAATAGATTTTAATCAATATTTTGTTTGAGGTCAAAATTACATGACTTTATTGAACATTAATTTGACTGCATCATTTTGTTTTAATAAAATTAGAACTGCTGAGAATAATGAAAACACGTGTAAATTTCAAACTATTACAGGACTATGGATACAAGCACCTCTGGTACAAGCGGTTTTTCCTTATATAATTTTTCCACGCATTCTAGTGGGAGATAAACATATACATACAAGACCTGTACCTTCTTATCCTAGAGGCAGTCTACTTTCATATGTTTCATTTCCCCTTCAGCCCTGTTGCAACTCCCCCCCCCACTTTTATTCAGGAAAATAGCCAATTTGATGAATTCCAGAAAGAAGAAAAAGATCAATATTATACAAAACTGTCTGGAAAATTTCCATTCTGGATTCCCTTTTTATTTATTTTTTATTACTTTACATTTACATTACTTCAAATCATATTAAGGTTTTGTGTGATTGCTGAAAATGGTAAATAGAAATGATTTCATTCAAATTAATTTGTTGAAGTCAAGCATTTATCCCACTTTTATTTATTTATTTATTTATTAATAAACAAACAAACAAACAAACAAACAAACAAATAAATAAAATGTATTGGTTGCCCATCTTACCACAGGGTAACTCTGAACAGCTTACAATCATTAAAGATACCCTCCCGCACACACAAATGCACTAAAACATAAATAAGTTAAAACAAGCCAAACATTATGATCCAATTAAAGATGCGGGGACAGGATGGCGGGGAGATGGGATCTGTTGTTAGTTGGTCAACCCCCTCCACTATGATGTATCCCCTTTGGAGCCCCAAGCTAGCTGGCAGAGCCAGATCTTTAGGCTCTGATGGAAGGTCAGGAGGGTTGAGGCCAACGTCACACTGGGGGGAGGGAGCAAGATGTTCCAGAGGGCAAATGCAATGGCAGAAAAGGCCCTTCTTCTGGACCCTGCCCGCCGGAATAAGTGGGCCGACAGGATCTGCAGCATGCCTCCTCTGCTGGCACAGGTGGGATGGGCCAATCTCAGTGGAATGAGACGGTTCTTCAAGTAGCCTGCACCCATACCATGAAAGGCTGTAAAGTTGATTACCAATACCTTGAATTGCACCTGGAAGCAGACTGGCAGCTTGTGGAGCAGTGTTATATGGGCCATTCTTTGGGCCAAGTACTCTCTGCACCATTGCACTCTGCAGCAGCTGTAGCTTCCAAATGCTCTTAAAGGTTCATGTAGAGCAGGGCTTTTCAACCGGTGGTACATTAGCACCTGGCAGGTGGTATGCGACCCTGCCCAGCCTAGCCAAGTGTAGCAGGGGGAGGGAATGAGCTAAAGCGGCGCAGCGCAGGACTTGCCGTGAGAGTCCTTAGGAGCTGCAGGGCTGCTAGGATGAGACAAAGGCCCCAGGATCGGCACTTCCGGCTCACCCGGAAGAGAAAGGAGGAGGGGTGGAGACAGGAGAGGCTATAAAAGGAGGCAGTTTTGGCAGGAGAGAGAGAGAGAGAAAAAAGACGTAGCCTTTTGGGAGGAGGAGTCAGCTGGGGCTGCACCGAAGAGAAAAGGAGGAGGAGGAGGGGGAGAGAGGAAAGGAGATAAAACAGGCCGGCAGGAAGCCGATCTACAACTTCATGGCAGGGCGTGCACACAGGTGGCAGCGAAAAACAGGCAAGAAACGCAACAGGGGAGTGGTCCTCCAAGAGGAATGAAGAAAGGCACCATCCCCTGAAGGAGACCAGCAAATGGCCTTCACCCACTCCACACACCTGGCTTTGCGGGCTCCAGGGGAGGGGACGCCGCAAGCAGCATGACAGTCCACGTTACCTGTGCGACACCGCCCAGCCCCCAGCCTGTCCTGTTTTGTCAGGCAGCAGTGCGCTCTCCTCAGTGCATGGAGAGGCTAGGCCAGGTGAGGCAAAGCTGGAGAGAAGCTGAACCTGCCTGGGTACATGCACAGGAAGCAACGAGTGTATGGGGCCTGGCATCCTGGGTGACCATTTTGCCCCACAGGCTGACTGCGTTCTGAGCACTTCCTTTTCACCTGGGATGCCAGGCCCCATGCACTCTCTGCCTCCTGTGCGCATATCCAGGCAGGTTCGGCTTCTCACCAGCTTTGCTTTGCCTGGCCCAGGCTCTCCGCACAGTGAGGAGAGCGCACTGCTGCCTGCCGAAACCGGGCAGGTTGGGGGCTGGGCGGCATCACGCAGGTAATGTGGACTCGCAGCGTCCCCTCCCACAGAGCCAGGTGTGTGAAATGGGCAAGGGCTATTTGCTGGTCTCCTTCAGGGGAAGGAAGGAAGGAAGGAAGGAAGATGGGAATGAGAAAGAGGGAGGCAGGGAAGGAAGGAGGGTAGGGATGGAGGGAGGAAGGAAGGAGGGAGATTGGAATGAGAGGGAGGGAGGGTCTTAGGCAAGTCCTGCCTTAGCACTTGGCCACCAGCAGGCCTGCTGCCCTTTCACCATCCCCTTGCCCCCTCCTCCTGGCCTATCCTGGTGGTTTCCCATTCTATCGCTAAGGATGCTTTGGTTACAAAGCCAGGTCTCCTCGCATGGAGAGGGAGTGGGCTTCCCTCTGACCCACTGACTCCTGCACCTACCATGAGCAACCTGGCCATGGAGACAAGGTGGTAAGCGCAGCCAGGCGCCCCCTCAGGAAAGTGGGGCTGGACTGGGTTGGGCTGCAGGGTCCTGGTGCCCCAGGAGCTCGAGAGCCGGGCTGAGTGCTTGCCCTCCGCTGCCCAGAGCTCCGGGCAGCCCACAACACTGTCCGGGAATCCCCTGTGCGGCCAAAGAAGGACGGTGAGGCTCCTCCGGTGGACCATGCCCTGGCGCCTACCCAAGTCCAACCCCCCTCCACTGGAGACCCCCGGATCCCCCCCATATCCCCGCCCGCACCCCCCACAGGGGCCCCACAACCTGAGCGACATTGAGCTGGCCACGCCCCCCCCATTGACTTTGCTTGTCAAAAGGTTGCAAAAAGGGATCACCTGACCCTGGGACACTGTGACCATCATAAATATGAATCAGTTGCCAAGCATCCGAATGTAAATCACCTGACCCTGGGGATGCTGCAACAATCATAAGTGTGAAAAATGGTCATAAGTCACTTTTTTCAATGCCGTTGTAACTTCAAACAGTCATTAAGCGAACTGTTGTAAGTCGAGGACTACCTGTACGTTATAACTTTTTTCCTTTTTTGGGGGGGGGTCATCAAGTTTTTGACACCTTGCTAGGTGACTGGTGGTATTCGAATATTGCCATATCCTAAAAGTGGTACAATCTGTGAAAAGGTTGAAAAACCCTGATGTAGAATGCATTACAATAGTCCAATCATGGGACTTCCTTATAAATTGAGGAACATTAGAACCTTTGAAATGTCTTTTTTCCATAAGAGATATTTATTGGATTTGCTCATCTATTATTTCATATTGTTAATATACATGTGTAAAAAGCAGCTGAACAGTGTTCATGGAAACTTATTTAGTCAACATGTAGTTGAAGCTTCATTATACCTTATTATGAAAAATATGGTAGACATATCAGATTATCAAAAATCCAAAATAATATCCATTTCCTTTCAAAATGTATGAATTAAAATGAAAGATTTTCATACCAACTGGAAAAATTGCAGAAATAAAAATGGTTTCATTTTGACTGGGAATTTTACTCACCCCAAAAAAGTGACATCCTTTTGTAGCCTATTATACAGATTCTCCTTGACTTATAATTGTTCATTCAACAATGGTTCAGTTACGACAGCCTTGGAAAAAGTGACTTATGAAAAATTACTTACATTTATGACCGTTGCATTCCTGCAGTCACGATTGCAATTCAGTAGCTTGGCAATTGGCTCACATTTACTGCCAATTGCAGCATCCTGTGATCATGTGATAGCAATTTGTGACCCGTTTTGCCAATTTCCAGCAACAAAATTGAAAAAAACACCCACGGGGGAAGCTGGATTTGGTTAATGACATTATGATTTGCTACCAAGTGCAGTGATTCATTTAAAGACCGCTGTAAAATTGCCATAAATTTGAGTCTGACCTGATTTATGACTGCAATGACTAATGACAGAAATTCCAGTCCCAATTGTGGTTGTAAGTCAAGGACTACCAGTATTATATTTACAGTATTTATCCCTTACTTCCACATTGTGAAAAGAGTAACAAGGAACTAGATTTATTTAGGGAATAAATAAATAAACTATAATTACATATTTTGAAAATGATACAATGCACTTATATGTCTAAATTAATTCAATATAATTAATTCCCTCTTTTGAGAAAAATGGACGTTAGTCTGGGTAAGATCAAGCAACTATTTAAATAGTGTGGAAAAATAAACAAAATGAAGTTCATTTTGAAAGCTGTCTTACCTGAAGGAATGAAGACTCATAATCTCTATAGAAACCAGCTCCTTTCTTATGAGATCTTTCTGTACGTTCAGCATCAGAGTCAATGCTGTAGTCAGAACTATCATCACTAGAAGGTGAATTATGCTGAAAAGGAAGAACAGTATCATTTATACAATGCTTGTTATAGTATGATCATATAGTGTGTGTGTGTGTGATTTCATACACATCTATCCGTATGATTGAAATTACTACGAGTAAGTATATCTGAACAAAAATGAGTGCAAGCTAGGGTTATACAAGGCAAATTAGCACAAGGATCAGTTTATCACCAATTAAGGTAGGTTGTGCATATAGTTTTATGCAGTACTGGAACACTTAATGAGCCTTGCCAGTTCATATTTCAGTTCACATGGGAGTAAGAATGTTAGAAGCAGCATGTGATGATGGCTCAGTGGACTGCTTTCTAGGCTATTTTGCAATCTGTAGGGAACCTCACCTTTTCAAGGAGTTAATATTCAGTGAACTAATTAAAGCAAAGGCATTCCAGTATAGTTTTACATTTTGTTTAAATGGATAAATAATTATTAGTTAGAAATAAACTGCATAGCATGCTGAAGAACACTTCATACCTTGTGTTTATCTCGTCTTCTCCTTTTTGATTTTTTCTTTTCTTTTTCCTTTTTGCGCTTCTTTCGTGATTTTCTATGAGATTTTTCATTTTTAGGTTTATCTTCAACTTTTGTGCCTTTTTCTTCCTTATCTTCTTCAAGTCCAGCATCATCTATTTCACCATCTTCAAGTTCACCATCCTCTCTGCTTAAGAATGATAAAATTAGATAAAATAAGAATTTGGAAGATTCCAGAAAACAATGCAAAATTGTTTTATGTCCATGTGTCTATTAGTCAAAATAGTGACATGCATTTAAATATGCTCACCTTAAATTAACATCTAGCAATATATTTATATTTCATATTTCTTTATTATATTTCTTATATCAGACCATACAATTGCAATTGCAATTTTCTTAGTATTATTTTAATAAATATATATTGTCTTATAACTAATTCTCAAAATAGTTCAGAACTACTATATAATTCCTAATCACCAATATCTATATAAATATATTAATGAAATACTACAGGTAGACCTTGACTTACAATCATAATAGAGACCAGACTTCTGGTTATACGTTACTACAGTCATAAGTCGAGACACCCACGTGACCAGCCCTGATTTTTTAATGGTGGCTATTAAGCAAATCACTATGCTCATTTAGTGAACACCATGGTCATAAATGCAAACCAATTCTTCTAAAAGAGCAGTTTTTGCAGAAAACTGGCAAAAAATGTTAAAAATTGCAGTCATGTGACCATGGGATCTGCAACTATTGTTAAAGGTAAGCTGGTTGCTAAGTGCCCGACATGCGGTCATGTGACAAGAATATATGTTTATATGTGGGATGATGTGTTGTGATGGCCTGAAGTGCTTTATAGGCTATTAAGCACTGTTGTAGGCCCATCATAATTTTTAGTGTTAAGTAATTAGTCACAAATTGAGGACTACTTGTAGAAGATTGCAGAAAGTAGCAAAAGTAATAAAGAACAAAATCCAACATTACAAATTATTTAGATCTTTTTCAGTGGCACAATCATTACAATATCCGCTAGAAGATTAAGACATTTTGATTTAAAATCTGGAAGAAATGTTTTTTGAGACAATGAAGTATAAAGATTAAGCTGTGACACTATATGCGGGGAGACCAGTTTCTATTCCTATTCTTAGCCCTACATCACAAAATACAATTTGTTCTGAACTTAGTAATACATATGAGATAAAAATATTGCTAAAAAAATAACAAACTAAATGAATTATCCATTTATTATATAACATATAATTATATTACAATAAATGTAGAAAAACATATAATTATGAAATATTATATAATATAAATGGATTAGCTTACTCAGTTAAATAGGCCAAATGTTATTTTTAATATTATAAGTTTCTGTTTTCTTTGTTTGAAGTTTACTTTATATAAATTATAGTTATGTATTATTTTATTTATTTTATACACTAATGCTCCCACTTCAGATTTTCTCCAGAGCAATCTTGTGAGATGAGCTAAGAGCTTGACTGATCCAAAGTCCCTCAGCTGGCTTTCATGCTTAAGGGAAGACTAGAAGACTATCTTCTGGTTTCTACCAACCACCTTAGCTCTACTGTATACCAAACTGACTCAAACAATTTAAAATTGCTTGTATTAACTTGAAATTTTATTCATGGCTGTTATAATTTATGCTTTTTAAATTGTATTAAGGGAAAAATTTTGGCATAGTTTTCTATGGTACAACTTAAAAGTTAGGGTTGATGTAGATTTTAAGAATATCAGAAATGATGCGCTGAAAATATGGAACAGATATAAACCCTGACTGTGCCTGAAAATGCCTTTATGAATCTCAGCATAGGGAGCATACAGGAAAGAAACATAAAGAAAAATGGTTAAAATATAGAGAGTTGATAGAATAGAAACATAGAAAGCATAAGATAAAATCAAGAGACCAATTTTCTGTTGAGGAATTTAGTTTTCATTTTTTTATATGCATAGTTAAAAGAAAGATTTAAGGTAGATAATAGGACATTTGACATAGAGCATCAGAACAAAAACCTGAAACTGAACTATGTACAAATGATAAAACATACAACTGCATAAGTACATAAAGGTTAATTGAAATTTGAAGTGGAAGATGAACAAGTGAAAGACTGTAGAATAAATTGGTGTAAGAACTTTGGAACAATATACTGATGAAACTGGGAAAATATGTGGTTTATGGGATTGAAACTTACATTAAGTTATAACTTAAAAGACAATTTTCATAAAATTGATATATGACTCTAGAACAGGCATGTCAAGCTGCCGGCCCATGGGCCGGATGCGTCATGCCGAAACCGTGCCCACCCCATTGCTGGTGATGGGAAAAAAGTCCCGAGACGTCGCACGACGTCACGGGTTTGACATGCCTGCTCTAGAAAAATTGTCTAGAACGTATAAAAGTATTTCAAATTTGTGTTGGAAATGTGGATAATATGAGAGGTAATTTTATCATGCATAGTGGACTTGTAAAAAACCCAGACATTACTGGGTTCAAATACATATAAGGATACAAAGAATTTTAATGATCAACATTCAACTGAAACCAGAAATTTTTTTTTGCTGAGATTAATAGACAGTTAATAAGAAAAGAGCCATGGGAGATTATTTTTATGTATGATTCCTGTTGTAATACTTTTATATGTGTAAAAATGGAAAGACTCTGAAATACCCACAATGGAGGAATGGTTGGAAAAGATGAAAGAACTAGCAAAAGTGGCAAAATTAACTTGTTTGATCAGCAACTATATTTATCAGTGCCTGAAAACTCTTATGGACTTTTTGCTAAAAAAAAAAAGAAAGAAAAAATAAATTGTGATTTATGAGTCTGAATATTAGAAAGGAAAGCTTATGGAAAGAAGGAAACATGATGTAAGTTTGGAAAAAGAGAGTAAAATATAAATGCATGTATAACTTCTACCAAAAAGTTCGGAAGCTGCTTCTTTATAATCTTTTATTTCTTTTTCTTTTCTTTTTCTTTTCTATTTCTTCTATTTTCTTATTCACTATTCTTTGTTTCTTTGTTCTTTTCTAATATTTGAATTGTTTTTATCTTGTTAAAAAGTTCAATAAAAATTATATTAAAAATAATTCAAAACACATTCAAAGATAGATAGAATAGAAACTGCAGCCACTATTGTTTTATTTTCTGAGAATGCCCTTTGGGGTCTATGTGGGGTCATAGGGAAGTCCCAGAAATACAAGATATGCTTGCAGATGGTATTTTATCATGTTTGCCACCATTTTCATAATTAAAATAGTGATTTTAGAAAAATCATTGGGTTAGGGAATTTGGCAGTCATTTAAATGAGTTAGCAGGTATACTGTTATTCATAAACAAATTGATACTTCAGAATATAATTATGCCTTGTAGTTTGAAATAGTGACTTCCAAAACCAAATCTATTTACTACTGAATAAACTAAGCATATATCTCACATATTAGTAAATGATGCCTAAATCTGTTAGCAAAAGCTAGTATGATATTCAAAGAGTTTCTATTGTTATAGACACCCCTTATTTTCACAATTAGTAAGATGTACAGAGTTAAAGCTACATTTGAAGAATGAAGTGTTCTAGGTCATAATAATACACTGAATAATACACTGAGGCTTAACTCCCTTACTTTTCATGCTCATCTAAATTGGCCTTTTCCAAATTGGCATTGCCTTGAAATGTTGGACTATAACTCCCAAAATTACATATCAACTTCTGGGATGTGTAATCAAATATTCCTGGAAAATATCAAGTTGAAGGAGGCCAATTTAAAATGCACATAAAACTAGGAAAACTTTAGAACAAAGGAAAAAATTGCCATTCAACACAGCTAATGGAAACATTGGCACAGCTGGCAAGAGAAACAGGGTGTGTTCAGAAAAGTGACTTAGCTCAGCCATGCAATAAGTTCCCTAGGGTATAAACGAAATCATCTTTGGCAGTTTTCAGGCTACAGTTATATAAGATTCTTAATTTATAAGTATTCAGATGTGTTTAATACATCCAGCTTCCAAAGTGAAGTTAAACAAGATGACCTTTTTAAAATGTAAGATACTATAATTATGCCTTTAATGTAATAGTTACTTAACAATATGCTGGCCTCAGGAACTTAACTGATGTAATTTTAATCACAGTTTAGACATACAAGAACTGTATATACAATATTTAAATTACAAAGTATACTTTTGCCATAGTAATGTGTATGTATATATCATATTACAAAAGCAGAGTAACAGTGTAACAAGAATACATCTTATGCTGTTACTTTGAGAAAAAAATACTGTTTTGAAGATAAATTTCCAAAACCTATTTTTAACTTCATTCTATTAAGAAAGATTTTTAAAAGATTTAATGTGATAGAAACTAAACAGAAGCTACCTAATACAATGATGCAAAAATATATGCTTTCCATTATTTCAATTGAATTCCATAAAACTATAGTATAAATAGTTGTACATTTGAAACATCAATTTTTTAGCTAATAAATTAAAATGTGATAATGCATAACCGAGAAAGGCTCTTTCCAAATTTTTAATAGCAAACTTTAACCAAACTTTTAATTACTCACTTAAAAACATTTAAATTATATAAAAATAGTAAACATATCAGTTAAACGTGATCCCCAAAACCTCTTCTTGCGATTAGTGATGTATTCATTTTCAAAAAAGACATTAGTTTAATCTGACAACTATAGAAGTAACAAATATTTCCATGTGGCTGTAAATTTTTATGATACCTTCTAAGACATCAGTATCATGAACTTCCATGGAATATAACACTTGGGGTTGTCACTGCTAGTTCTATACTTGTGAAAAGACATGCTAATTGAATTTTATATGTTATCTTAAATTCCAAATTATTTTATATTATGAAGACAAAGATTAATGTATGCATGTTTTGGGAACTGTATTAGCAAATGGGTCATTTGAGTTAATATTAAAATATTTAAATGTTAAAATAATTACACATGAATAAGCTATATTTATATTTTAAGCTATGTACACTAACTTCATTTATTTATGAATTCTCATGTAGAGAAATAGTCAAGAAATGCAGTTTCTGGGAGTTACTAGTAAATGGTTTCAGCATTTATCTTATCTGTTCCAGATATATTTAGCTAT
Organism: Azemiops feae; assembly: GCA_023970755.1. NCBI lineage: Eukaryota > Metazoa > Chordata > Lepidosauria > Squamata > Viperidae > Azemiops > Azemiops feae. The sequence goes on along the minus strand of JALGBA010000012.1, from coordinate 4,980,473 downwards.
GTCAGTGCAAGAATGGAACAGGAGAATGGGCAGCTGTATTTTTAAGAACTAAGATGGGCCACCAGCACAGGTTAAATAATTGAGATCTGTCTTTAGATCATTTTATTGAAACAAAATGAGAGCTCTCTTGAAATGAAAAGAGCACATCCCTTTGTTTCCTTCAAAATATTACATGGAAGTCAGTGGACAAGATAACTCCATTCTATTTGAAATAATTGAATGTGGACTTTCACTACTTGTTTTGAGATTCCTGACTTTTCTAATGAGAGGGAGGGAGGGAGGGAGGGAGGGAGGGAGGGAGGGAGAGAGAGAGAGAGAGAGAGAGAGAGAGAACTTCAAAAGAAGGAAGTACAACTCTCGTCTACTATTCTCTCAAAAATAATTAAATAACCCCAATTTTAAAGTTATCCACTTAAAATATATTTCATTGATTAGAGACATCTTGAAGGTTAAAAGGAAAGAGTATAAGGAATTATTAATGCATTTGTCATGGTTAACAGGAATAATTTCATTAGGGGCTATTTTGCAAAGTCATACAATTTCTACGGTTTAGGTGTTTTTATTAGCCTTAGTATAATTCCACTTATCTAAACAGATCCTCTTGTAGATTTAGATTGGCTGGTCAACATCAATATACTACATGAATATTTTTTTAAAATGTCTAATTTTATAGAAAAATAAATTTGTTATGTTTTGCATGCATCTTGCATTTATTATTACAGTTTGTCACTTATCATGGAAGTCATATGATAATTTGTTCTGGTTCTACTAATTAACATGCAAACTTTATCTTGCTGGACAGTTCAGTTCAGATTGACTAATATTAAAAGTAACAATGCTGTACTGCTGTATTCATTTTGAAATACCCACTATTTTATCAACAATTTAAAACACTGTAACTACGTTAGTGAAAAGTGCTGATTTGAAGGCATGATATATGAGGCCCAGACCTGATTCACTGTAGCTATGGGCAAGTCATTTGAATTGCTATTCTCTTTGGTATTCCTGTTTGTAGAAGAGGGGAAAAGGCTATATTCTACTTACTGTGTTGCTGCATGAATAAGGGATTATGTAATGTTTTGTATCACTTTCATAAAACAGTATTGTACATACTTGTGGAGGGACACCGGGATTATAGGAGACTTGTCTGTTAATGGGACCACCATTACAAATCTCGATGTAAAGAAGATTTTTGCATACATGTTGGAGAATGTGGGAGAAATAATTTCAGGTTTCCACATGTTTAAAAACAAATTAGTGAAGGAAGCCATATCTGTATGAAAACAAACATTTGCACAGAGACAGAGACAGAGGGGGAGGGGAGAGAAAGAGAGAGAGAAAAGGAGCAGGACTTCAAACCAGAAAATGCCTCTGGTTTGTTAAGATTATGGAATTAGAATTGTAAACTGTCAAAGAGAAAAATCTGACAAAACCTCATATATACACACATACAAAAAAGAGTTCCAGTTAATGTGTAAGGTGTATACATTGTTATACTGTTACATATATGAGGGGATACAGTCTGCCTTTGAGTTCAAATGGCAATGAGACAGGGGATTAAGAACAACAGTGACATTACATACAGACAATGTAAAGTGCATTTTATGAAAAAAATGTAAAAAAAGGAAATGTAAAAAAATTCATGCAAAATGCACCTTGAAGTTATCACCCACCCTTAAAGACATCCTTGTATCTAGACTAAAAAGAAAAAAAACCCACCCTACCTCAGTCTGAAGGTGACTTTCCCCCATACAATGCTATAGACATTTTCTTTCCTTAAATTCACCTAGGCACATTTAAGACATCGTTATTACCACCATTATCATCATCATCATCATCATCATCATCACATAGCATACCATCATTCTTAGTTATTATCACTGTTAATTATCACCATTGAGAAGCGGAGAGAGAAAGAGAAAGAGAAGAACGTTACTCGACCTTTCGTCCCCTGCATGTTGCCTGTCAGAGTCGGGCATGTTTTGGTCAAGAACTGGGTTTGGGGGATTGGAGAATAGGCTTTCAAAGGCCATTGTGCTGGTTGTGCCTGTGTGCAGGGAGGAGGAGGAGGAGGAGGAAGGGGGGAGGAAGGCAGGACGCTGCTGCCAGTCGTAGGGCGCAGGGAGAGGAGGTGGAGGCGGCGCGCACTCGTGCGCACACACAAATACACTCACACACACACTCACACAGGGGACCTGCAGCGCTGCGTCTACAGGGCTCGACGACGCGAGGTGTTCCCTCCGTGCAGCGGCGGACGAGATTTCACGCACGTATTTACTGAATTGGGGGGAACAAAAACATAAGATACACAGAAGGGCACTTTTTTTAACGGCCGCTCGAGGGGAGGCTGCCCTGCGCCTCACGGAAAAAAAAGATGGGAGCTAAAGGCAGCTTATGAGGAGGAGTTCGGTACACACAGACCATACGGAGGAAGGAGGCAGCAGGAAGAAACAGGCAGAGCGGAAGGGAGGAAGACGGGACACGTTGGCTGGAGAGATGAGCTGTTCTGATTATATCTTCCTTACAAACATGGCGCCCGCCCGCTCACCACTACAAGAGAGAGAAAGACGGGAAAAAAAGGGGACCAATGGCGCGCGCGGAACGGGTGGGGGCGGAGGCTGGACACGCTCACAAAATGGCGGCGATTGGCGTCGCTCACAAAGTGCCGAGGAAGGCTAGGAAGGGGGGGAAAGCAGCCAGCTTCTCCCTGGCAGCTTTCGGGTCGCCGTGACCGATGCGGCGTTTGGTTGCACGCTCTTCTGTGCCTCGCTATCGTCATCAGATATAGGAAAGGCTTCCCCGCCTGCCATTGGCTCGCGCCGCCGAGGGCAAGATGCCTGTTGGGCGCGCTAGGGGAAAAAAAAAAGGAAAGCGAAAAGCGCGCGCAACTACATGGCGATGGCGCAATCGCGCTCAGAGGGGATTCCGCGCGAAGAGGTTGGCCTATTGGGCTTCTCTTGGCAGCGCCTTGGCTTGAGAGCGTGCTTAAGAGAGGACGAGAAAGGAACGTACTTGTACAAGAAAAGCAGGGAAAGTGATAACTTATTATTCACCCTGTTATGGTAGGACCGCACTAAGAACAAAGGGGAAATGGGTTCACTCAAGTCTTCGGAAAAGGGCGCGGGCAGAACTTTCAGCGTCAAGCCTGGTTAGTATTTAGATGGGAGATCACTAGGAAACCTCAGTTGTAGCTTGGACTGGGAAATAAAAAAAATACCCTGGAAGAAGCTAAGGGCAAGCTCTCTTGTTTTTATAGCATTCCTCTTGCTCTCCTTTCTTGCTGTCAAATAAGCAATATCTTTGTGTCCATTCTGTCACCAGGAGCTGAATTTGAGTCTAGTATACTTTACCTTTTAGTACAACTTCATCCGTTTTTATATTGCAGGTACATAGCTTGGCTTCTGACTCTGCAATACCCAGTGCTCTAAAAGTTGTACCAAATGTTAACTTTTGAGATGACAGATTATTAAGTGTGTGACTGGAGAACAATAGTGCTAACTTAATTTTAACCATACTTATATGAAATAAAATATTTTGTGCTACATGCTTACCTAGTAAAGGTTGTATGTCGGAGGCAAGCTCAATCCTTGGTGAGTTCCTGAACACTTTCATAAGTTTTTTTCCCCCCCAACAGTATGGGAGAGGTTTGCCATTGTCTTTTTCCAGGATATTTTTCCAGCTTTCCAGTCTAGTCTATAGTTCTGATCTATTTAATTTTGTTTGTCTGTCTGTCTACCTACCTACCCAGTCTAGCTATAGTTCTGATCTATTTAATTTTATTTATTTATTAAATTTATATGCCGCCCAATTTCCAGCAACTCTGAGTAGTTTACAAATCGTTAAAAATCTAAAAATAAGGAAACAATAAAATCAAAAAGGAATGACAAAATTGGATGAGAATAAAGAAAAAACAACTCCCACAATCTAAGAAGAGTTTCTTGCTTGGGTGAAGAGTGAGGTCTTCAGGGCCCTTTGAAACACCAGTTGGGTGGAAGCTATTTGAATCTCAAGGAAAACATTGCTGCCAGATTAGATTGACTGTACAACTAACAATCAGCCACTTCAATCACACCCAGAAGCAAACTAACAACTAGTGCAACCTCTGTAGCACAAAGGTGTTACATGGGAATACCAAGGCATGCCCCTTACTGCTTATTTTGGACCAGTTGAAGCTTCTGAGTGATCTTCAAGAGCACTTACATGTAGAGTACATCTCAATAGTCAAGCACTGAACTGACCAGAACACGAGTGATAGTCTGAAGGATCCCCCAATTTATGGCTTATGGTGATTAGTCATCCAAATTCTATTATCTAAGCATCTTGATATCTCATGGAGAAGCTGGCTCATCAGTGGTGGACATCCATTTGATGCAGGTAGTGGCTACATCTGAAGCTACATTAACAGTCTTTCAGAGATTGATGAAAGCTTTTTCAATGAGAAAAGCTATCCTTTGCAAGGAATGTACATTTATTTGGCATATTCTTTTAGCTGTTATATCTGTTTGCTATACAATCTTATTTTATTTTTCTTCTAATTGTTCAGTCTATGTTAATACTCCAAAGAAATATAACTGAAGGCATTTCACTTCATAATACATTTGCCTTATCTGTAGTATTACAGGTTGTCAGAGATAATAAAGAATGAAGTTCCATATAAATAAGTAAGATGCATGCAATTATTTCATGTTATTATTTAGGCTTCTTGACCCTCTGCAGATGCCATGTAATCTCAGGGAAAGAATGTAGCTACTTTAAGAAGTTGAAGAACAGTGCTATATATGCTACTACATAGTCAAAAGTTCTTTTTTGGAATCAAATCTAAAATGCTGCAAGCTCAGGTTGATAGCATCTGAACAGATACTAATGTCTTGTTATTTATTTATTTTGTGTCAGAAGCATCATAATTAAAATAAGGCATACTATATGACATAAAATACAAGATTGAAATATGTACAAAATAAACAGATCTTGCCCAGAAACTAGCAAGATTGAGTTATGTCGCGCTGCCATGAAGTCCTCAAGTGTACACTGATCAGAACACAAAGGGCAGGTATACATATGTGTTGTTGTCTGCATATCACCACAATCGCAAAGAACAGAAGTCACCGGATAGCCCCATTTGTTAAGAATATATCTGAATCTTGCTATACCTGTGCAGAGTCTATTCATCAATTTCCATACTTCCGAGCTTTCATCAGGTGCCAGCTCCTCCACTGGATCTTATTTAGAGAGGTAGGTTTAAGGCATCATGTAACAATTCGAGCTTCATTCAGAATAACATCTATTATCCCAGCATGTGCTAATTTATACTAGATTGGGCAGATATATTTGAGAGCTAGACCTGTTTTCTTAAGGACCCTTGTGTCTTGTTAAAATGGTCAGTCAGAATGATTAAATCACATAGTTCAAATAGTCTTCACAAAGTGGCTCCTATAAGAAATGTTTTAGGAGATTTTAGAGTTCACTTTTGTGGATAACCTCTAATGGGACTTGGATGAAGAACTATGGCTCTCCTGAGCCACAGCATCTATCAGCATTGAGCTATATAATAGTGGTTCTACTTTGTTCTGAATGGGCAGTTACAGTTGATATTAGAGGAGCTGTTATGCTCAACTCCCTGCTCCTTTGTGGACAAAGTACTGCTGCATCCCCCCCTTTCCATGTTATTCAAAATATGTGTGGTATAGGGGGAAATCATTGGTTTGGGGTGAGGTGTCATCAATACTGTTCATTGCCATTCAGATTGAGCAGGAAATACAGTGATTGTTTTGTCCAGATGAGTAAAGACTATCAAAATTCTGGATGAGATGAAATGGTTGCGCCTGAACACGCAAACTGAATTATTGATTATTCAGAAGCCTTTGAGTTCCCTAATGGCATTCAGTCCTCTTTTGGGAAGGGACTCATGGTCCATTCATGCAGTGTTGTAGAACTTGGTTTCTTTTCATTTTATTTTTACCCTTTCTCACAAGATTCATCCAAGCTTTAACTCTTTTGTAAGTCCAATACAACAGAATTATTCAGGTTGCTCTCTTATTTATAATTCCCTTTGATTTTTAAAACATCAACCAATTTCTTTTGTATGTTCAATGAAATGTCTTTTTCCATGTCATTCTTATAGTCTTTTATTTTTAGATCCACTTTCAATGTCAACTCTGTCAGACAAAAGCTTGTTCCTCTTCTGCCCTTTCTTCTAAAACATCTTTTGGATACAGTCTGTCCATAGAAGCAAACACTGCTGATATTAAATTCAGATTTCATTTTTCAAAAGTATCCATATTTCCAATATTGTAATTCTTTGTGTCATTTGGTTAATCAGGATAATTTATTCTTTTTTAGTTAAAATCATTAGTTTTTTCTAGTGTCCAGTTTTTAAAATTGTTTATCTCTTTTATATCTTAGAAAAAATAAAAAATGACTTTCTCACAGGAAGGATTATTTATAATTAATTTCAAAATCTTATTTCAAATTTATCTGGGCCTTAATTGGTTGATAACTTTATAAATTCAAAGTTTCAATTAGCTTTTGCTGCATATTTCATTTTCCTTCATTAAGGACTGAAGGTAGATTCACCTAATGTTTTCAGACCTGTCATTCCGCGGATTTCTAATAGCTGAAAAGCAGTTAACAAACAATTTCAGAAAGTAATTAGAAAAGCAAATATACAAACTTACTGTCATTTTAAAGGCACCAACTAAAGTCTGAGCAAGATGGCTATTCCTTCAACTCCCAGTGTGCAAAACCTGCTAGAGACCACAGTTGTTTGGTCTCCTCAAGAAAAGCAACTGCCTAGGCCCTAGACTAGAGCATTTGTGGACAATCTTCTGTCTCTCTCTTTACTTAGAGAGATTGGAAGAGCCAATTTACTCAATGACTCTTCATTCTTCGCTATGGCCATCTCTGTTTTTGCACAGCTATCTTCATTTTGCCATTTCTTCCTCTGGGAGTGATTTGCTATACAGACTTTAGTGTTGTACCAGACTTTAAATAAATAAATGAATGAATGCAGACTCTACCTATTTTCTTTATTGCTACTTTTTTTCAGTCTTGTGCTTTCTAGATGTGTTAAACTGTAATTCCTAACTGCATCCCCAACACACTTAAAAGGAGAAGTCGGGGGGGGGGGGGAATCTTTATTGCTACCGTAAGTCTATCTTGATAAAGGTTTATTATTTATTTTTGTCCACCAGGAGGCATGTTTGAGCTTTTTATGGTTTTTTAACAAAAGTACAGATGGAAAAATTTGTAGTTCTAACAAAATACTGATAATACTCAGTACAGAGAAACCACTATTTTACAATGAAGAAGAAATTCAGCAAGGAGTCTTGTGGCAAACTTTCTGAAAGATTATTATATACTTTTTAAACATTGTGGCAAACCTCCTACCCTCCCATATGAATAATAGCATTTGGAGTCGGCTTTTAGACTATCTAGTTTAGTAACTTAATAATTTTATCTAAGTTTTATAAAGTAATGGAGATAAGAAATCTGTGCCATCTATAGATAGGTTCATATATTACATTAAACCAAGTTATAGTTTTTGTGGTAGGTTGTGTTAAGTTAGTCCATTACGATTTATTTAAAAAATAATAATCTGATGCTTTCCTGATGGATTATATCCAAGAATTACACTAACACCATAGTCTTACCTTGGAAGGTACCAGATTGTGGGAGACTACATTAAAGAATATAAAGATGTGATACAACCCAGAGGAATGTTTTTCGTATAGAAATATCCATCAAAGTGCAAGTTACTTCCATTTACTTCAGTGCAGGAGAATTGTGCAGGAAAACTTCCTATTGAGTTACAAAAATAATTATTTTATACAATTACAATTCTATATTGTTAATTGTTTTGAGGATTCAAATTCCAGAATATTTTCAATATTCTCTACGTTATAAAACTAAAATAGATTATATAATATTCACCATTTGAGAAAGAAAAGAGGAACTATATTTAAGTACAGTGCTTGCTTACTATATCCAAAATAATGATTCTGTATTCTCTTAGTTTATATATCTAATAGTATACTCTGAAATCATTGTTTTTTCTCTTGCAAATGTAAAATAAATGCTCAATTCATAGACAGCTATGGAAAGAATAAGCTCTCCAAAAACGCTTAGCCATAATTACATGCATTCTATGTTGTCAAGAAAAAATGGTTGGCATATGGGAAGCTAATGAATGGCACTTTTTATTAAATGTAAAGTAGTTAAAATTGCATGGTTTGGCTAACAAAATTTCTCAGTACCGCAAACCCTCTCCAGTTACACAAATACCACAGGAACCAGGCTTCAGTATGCATAACTTAGTAACATACTTAACAACCATAACAAACATATTATGGTTGAAAATTTCATTAAAGTCTACATCAGGATTAATAAACTTTTTGGAATGTGGACTTCCTGCTTGAAGCTGGTTTGATTTTTAAATGGAAAAACCCTATGAATAATGAGATATCTACAATTACTGAGCATAACATTTATTCTTTAATACTTTAATACTAAAATTCATCAGTTGATGATCAAATATAGATTGGCTCTGCCAATAGTCTAATTTCATTCTACTCACAACAGTAAATTTTATACATACTGAAAAGTATTAGAACCTTTGAAAAGTATGGCTTGGATTTAGAACTCAACCTAAAGAATTGTGTAATTGCATTCTCAACCAATGTCTCTCTAATAACTGGAAAAAAGAAAATATTCTGTAATGGCTGGAAAGTAAAGTTTGGAGACTTCTACAGAATGAACTAAAGATTAAGACTGTAAGAAGCAAGAAGAAAATATAAGTTGGTTTATTTGTTAAAATGAGACATGTTTGTATAAATCTGGAATTCCTTCATGGACTTTTTGCTAACATTGAAATGTCAATGATTTATAGATTTACATATGAATAAGTGTTCAGAAGAGATACTTGTATGTACCGCTATAGAGTGTGATGAATGATTATATTTGTGATGAAGATTGGAAGCTAATTCTTTATTTCCATTTCCCTTTTTTCTATATTATTTTTCTGTATTCTGTATTTTTTCTGTATTTTATTCTCTGTTTACTTTCCCCTCTTTCTGAGTTTAGTTTGTATTTTCTTTTACTCTCGCTATTAAAATTTAAATAAAGAATTATTTTTTAAAAAGGAAAAGTTATTTGTTTTGGCTTTGGCACTGATTTTTCACCTCAGGAAGGAGGCTATTCAATAGGACTGGGGTAAGAAATTCTGCCTTCAAACCCTCAACCTGACTTCCCAAGGAAAGACCAACGTACTCACCTGGACCGAAGGTGCATGACAGGCAAATTTTTCTCTCATCCAAGGATAACAATTCCATGACTGTTACATGGATAAGCAGTGTTAATGATGAGCAGTGTTAATAAAAAGGAGGATGAAAAAGAACAGCTCATGAAAAAATATGCATTGGGAATGCTGCTGAACAATAATACGGAGGGAGGAGGAAGTTTTTTCTTGATAACATCTCAAATGAGAAGGAAGCTTTAGAAAGCATCATTTGCCCAGTGCTGTATAATTAAATGGTTCTTATTTGACCAGGTATCACTGTTACAGGCTCAAATCAGCAGGAGTATACCTGAGAATTACCAGACAAAAGACAACTGTACTCGATGAGAATAAAATGTTAAACCTGTATTTCTTTGCTGCCATCTAAGGGATGTCTATGTTTTTGTTGCCCTTCTCCACTGTCTGCTCTCTGGGATGGTGGCCTCACCTTGCCAGTGAAGTTAACCCTGCTTTTACTGCATTTAAGAAAGTAAAATATTGTTGTTATTAGCATTTAAGGGACAAATGAACATCGGAATGTATTTCCAACTTGCAGTATTCAAGAGGAGCTACTATGCCACCAGAATCAAGTCTTCAGCTGCATGCTGTAATTTATTGTTCCTGTTAATTAGATATCCAGAGAATTGTGTGGTTGACTCATGCTGGACTTTTTAAAAATAAATTTGGTTTGGCTGCATTTCTGTATATTTCTGTACATTCTGTTTGCCCCAGATCTCTAATAGTACAAAAGAATTTGATTATTGTGGAAGAGCAGGGTGCTTAGAAAAATTGCAGGTACCTGTGCTGTCGTCTTCACCTCCTATTTAAGCCTTCCCCCACAGCAGAGTTTGTGATAAAACTGCAATCTTGAAACAAGTGGGGGAGAAGAACAGAAGAACCACATGCGTGTTGGAAGTTCTGCAGCCAGCAGCAGAGAAAACAGCCAAACAAAAGAAGGTCTTTTTCCTCTACAGAGACTCGAGGGTCCAGAGGAAAATGAAGAAGCAAAGCAAAGGACAATACAATGTGGGAAGGTGCAAAGAACTTTACATTAACAGAGAAGGAAAAAACAGAAGAAATTGCAGAGAGGAATTCAGGCAGAATATGAACAATTTGCATCTGAACAGCAGATTTGAATAGGCAGATTGGTTTTAGAATCTTCACCATTACAGTGAGATGCCATGAATTTTTATTTAACTAAGGATCACTGTTTCTAAATGTGTGTCCATCTCTACAAAATTAGTGTGTCTAAACATTATTCTTTCTTTCTTTAGCCTACTTTTCTGGAGATGTACTTCTTATCTTGGGCAGAATGTAAGAAGTCACATCATTTCTATTCAGATAATTAAGAAATGTTGAAAAAATCTATTGTTGAGACATTTCACAAACAAAACGGTAACAGTGATTATTCTTTCCCTGGTTGTTGCATGAGTCTGATTCAGACTACACACTAATACATAATGTGATTTGTCTGATTTTGTGTGAACCCCCATTGTGATTTGTAAATGACGGTTTGGGATTAGTATATTTTTATGAACTTGGTCATTTAAAATTGATGCAACATACCATGTTTCCATATGAGCTCACTCACAACATAAACATTCATTGAACAATCTTTCCTGCAAATTGCTATGGAGAGACACAGTACTTCAGGATTAGCAAACTATAAAATCTGGTGACACATCATCCTCTCAGATTATTTTTATATCATGATGTGTCTCATGTAATAATCAGGAATGGAAAAACAGATCACTCAAGGAATGCTAGATGTAGCATTTTGCATTTGAGATAGAAATATATTTTGTTAAGAGATGGTTGAAGCTTTTACTGCAGGCAATTCTATAGCTTCTTTAGTTAACATACTTTTGGGTCCGTCTCATGGACCTAATGACTGGAGCTTATGCAAAAGATTCTTGTCTCATTGCAAGATTCTATTATACCAGACATCAGAAAGGTTGAATGGGGCTTATTCCTTAGCAAGATAAAGTAAAGAAGTAAAACTGTCTCCCACCATGTCTGCATATCACCATGACATTAAAGCAATTCCCATTACCTCCAGATAAATGTTTGCACTTTGATAAGCAAAACTACCCAAATCATAGCCCAACTGATATTTCTATTGGCAATTGGCATCTATTTATGATGGTTGCAGTATCCTGGGGTCACGTGATGGTTTTGTGACCTTCTGACAAGCAAAGTCAATGGGGAAGCCAGATTCACTTTACAACCATGTTATTAACAACTGCAGTGATTCACTTAAAAACTGTGGCAAGAAAGGTCATAAAATGGGGCAAAACTCACTTAACTGTCTTGCTTAGAAACAGAAATTTTGGGCTCAGTTGTGGTCGTAAGCTGAGGACTACCTGTACCGTGACAAGAAGTATAATGCAATATATGATAGCATCTAAAGTTAACCAAATTCAGCAACTGATAATTGAAACAAGGAACAAGTGCTAGAAAATGGAGCACATAATTTTAGTGTAAGGAAGGCAGAGAATTTGCTTTAGGATAGATTTCTGCTGACTTGAAGGACTGTTCTGTAGCAAGTTTTCTAAAATTTGCATATCAGTGCCACCTTCTAATCATTTTCTCACTAAAGGCAAAGGTAATCTGGGAGAAAAATGCCTTGAAAGAGAAAGCCAATTGAGTGTCAAAATCAAGTATGGGTTTATATAGATACGGTAGATATCTGGCTGATCAATTAAGGGGGTTGCCTGAGTCAGCAATTGTAAGTGATGTACAGTGATGCAATTTTTCAGGACCAAGGATAGCAAAAAGGCAACTCAGGTTGTCGAAACTGAACAACCATACAGAGTCTTCCTTTAAGAGATTCCACTACACTGAAGCCAGAAGAGAGCAGACAATATGCTTGTAATCTTAAATTTTCATTTCTCCATAAAGGGAATCCTTGATCCTTCTGCACAGGAGAAAATTGTGGGCTAGGTGCTTGATATAAGAAATCTTTCTTAATCGACATATATACCATTCAATAGGGTATAGGAGTTTAACAGTATCTTGGAGGCTCAAACTTCCAGAAGAATTCATTGAATGCAGAGAATTCAATACATATTTTCAACTGTTTAGGTAGCAAAATCTTTTGATGTGGCAGCTGAAGGGACAGCTGTGTAATCTCAGGAAAAGACACGGTCGCTTAAGACTGCAGATAGACTCATGCTTTTGTGCATTAAAAGCACCTCTTTGGAATTGCATCCATAGTGCTACATAGCCCTAATACTTGCAAACTATGCACAGAGTAGATGGGGGGGAAACAAATACAATTGCCTGGATTCAATTTTTCTGAATCCTTAACTCACTCAGGGATGATTGTTTAGTAATGGATGTGCATTGCTGGAGTCCATTTCTGCAATGAAATGATTTGGCATGGAAATTCCTGGCCCTGCTGGATCATGACAAATAGATTGCTGTGGTAGTCTTTTGATATAAGCTGATGAATTTTGAAATTACATTCCACAGCTAAATATTAAACAAGCATTCCAGAAGAATGAATAAATGGTTCATTTAGACTTTTTAAAGACATAAAGCCTAAACATAATTAGGTTATTATTCTTCTGAATTCCTCTCAAAGGGGAATCTAATAGATAGTAAATAAAATAAAATAAAATAACCAAATAATAAATGTAAATATTTTGTCCTTCCAGATGGAATGGAATTTTGCCTGACACTTTTATTGTTTATTCTTTATAAATAAGGATTATTGGCTCATTTTCTATTCTCTTGAATGACAGAAAACAAATTTGCTCCCATTTCTGGGTGAGAGTTCTTTAGATATTTGAAGACAATTTAATATTTTCTTCGTCAGATTAACAGATACATACCTTTCAATTGTTCTTCATAAGACCTGACTTCCCAACCCTGAGCATCATTATGTAGTTTTCACTTTTCTTGTTAGTAACAACCTCTTGGAAAGGCTTACGATGGTAAATGACAAAGAAGAACTAGGGAAAAATTGATGCTTGTGGCTGGAGAACATATCAAATCAAATATTTATTATAGTCATAGACCAACACAAGGGGACATTTTTTCTGCCTACTCTCCTCATCTGTGAATCGTGAGGTATGGTTTCTGATCCATGATCTCTAGAAAAGTGAATTATTTTGCAATTATAATAAGGAAATAAGCAGTCCCTTGCTGAAACAAAGTCCTGGCCCATCTAGTCCAACAGTCTCTTCTCACAGAGGCCAACCAACTGCACATGGGGCCCACTAGTCTCCCAGCAGATGTTCTTCAGAGGTAATCACACTGCCATCAAATAGCTATTGATTCCCATGACTTCCATGAATTGGCCCAACTTTTTTGAAGCCAGACAAACTGGTAACCAGCATCATAGCTTATGAAATGTCCTTGAACGGAGCACTGTTCAAAGGCTACCTTTACAAAGGTTGCTTCCATTTTAACATGGTGTCACAGAATTAGAGAGGAGATAAAATATTTGATAAGTACATGATATAAACTACATATTTTAAAAAAAGATCAAATATATTGGCACAAATTTACTAATTTAAAGAACCTCAAACTTTCAGGACCTGAAATTCCAAGGATATCATGTTCTTTCACACTTTATTTCTGAGAATAAATGTATAGAAAGCATAGTAGTTGCCTGATTCCTCGATTTTATTTGACAAAATATAAGTTGAACAACTGCTTCACAATGACTGAGGAATTCAAGAAGGAGATTGAAATGCATTTGAATAAACAAACCTATTTGCAAGATAGTTACTGGGTTCATAGTTCACTCTAAGAAGAGTCTACTTTCTGCCATAAGAAATAGCATTTTTAAAATACTTTTAGTTTCTAAGGGTTGTGGCATTATAACATGGCAATTTTCTGCTTTAAAAAAAAAAATGTTGGAGGTCTTTATGTGCAGTATAAACCACCAAAGGGATTAGAACACTCATTTAGGACTTATTTAAAAATGATAGTTGCAAAATCATGTCACTGAAAATTATAAATTGTCACTGAATTTTCCTGGTATTTTGTGCCTTTGGCATCTGCAAAATGAGCTTGAGCTCACTTACATATCAGGTTTTGTTTAAGCAAGGTTTATTGCATAAACCTCAGTTAGTTGGATTTACACAACATGCTTGATCCAAACCAACAAAACATACAAAGACCAAGAACAATGTGTGAACCAAATCTATTTGCTGATATCTAGAGTAGAATGGATTTGATTTTAAAATGACTTATGTCTTTAGAGTGCAGTTGCTACCATGCAGATATATTTAACTAAATGAAAACTGGATCTATTCTAGCTTTGGAGTGAGTGTGCATTAGGGGACACTAGTGGCCCAGAAAGATGATTACTTCTTTCCCTATGAGAAACGTCAGGAGGCAGAGAGAAAGAGAGAAGCTGAGAAAGGACTATTGCTTTAGAGAAGGTCGTTAAGGGCTATTGAAATCCTTAATAGAAAACTTGTGTTGTGAATGTAGTTTATATGGTAGACTGACAATCTACATTTCCACAAGTGAGATGTGTTTCTTTATCATGTACAGTCCTTTCCTCTACTAGGCATAGGAAAAAATTGGTTGTTTTAAAATAAAGTCAAATTCAGCAGAAGCCCATGGGGAAATGCTAGTAAAGAGCAGGCTTTTTTATCTCCCCAGAAGTCACTGATTAATGCATTAGAGGTTTCAAGAAATTGGAGAAGTCCAGATAATCAAAGCATAGGAACAATTCCTTCAGGGAACTTCTATTTTGTAGAAATGTTTAAAAAAAACCAAGTACCCAGGAATTTCCATTAATTTTGTTTTAATCTGTTTGCTCTCTGTGTTAAATCTGATGCTTTGCATTTATGAATCAATTATTGAACTGTGGGTTTAATTGCAGTTCTCCATCAAATCTCAGGCTATGTTCATGAAGATATATTTCTCTATATTTCTTGTAATAGTATAACAATAACTTAAAACCTCTCTAGAAATTTCTCAGAGATTCCTGAAGAAAAGGCAGTATTTGTGGCAGAACTGTGCCTGGTGATCTGCCCGTAGTGAGTTATTGCCTTTTGTAATTTCCTCACCAACTTTTTAAACTAATTTGTAAGTTGATGTATGACAATGACCTGTTCAGATCTGTAATTTATCTTCTTCCATACTGAATATTTGCATTTTCACATTTAAAATTAGAAAATATATTTTATATTGTTTTAAATGCTTCATTTTGTTTTGCTTTGTTTTGTTTATTTCCTGTGGGATTGGCATATCTCCCAAAGTTATTAGGTATTATGGAAAGAGGGCTGAATATTCTAGTCACAATTCCTTTATGCTATAAGCCCAGGAAGTAATACCATATAAATTAGTTCAACTTTCTCATGTTGATTTTTTTTAATTACCAGAAATGAGAGACCTGCAAGATGGATACCAAGTGAGATACTTCTGGAAGACAAGTGGTGGCAGTAAGAACTAACAAAGCAAACAGTTGGGGTTAGGATGTGAAGATCCAGAGGGTTTTGAACAGAGGAGGCTTGGGATCTCTGCCTTTTATTTGTGGCGAGGAGCAGAAATAGATCTTTGTGTTCAAGGATTTATGTACCCATTCTCTGCTGAATCCTCATTTCATGGCCATACACACATAGAGGCAACTCACTTTGCCTTTTTGTGTCATACAAACACACATGCATATGGTGTCAGAATTTGACTTGTAGTAGGAAATCAGCTAGATCACTATCTTAAGCCATTCCCTTGAGAAAAGGTGGCCCCTTTGTAAGATTTGGCTTGGACTGTGATGGGAACCATTGTTGTGTGGAAGCTTACTGGTATATAGGCAAAGTTGGGAGCATTCAGTTTGCCTCGCTTTTGTGGGCTTCCAGTTCAGACTTCTTAGCCAATGCCTTAGTCACTTCAGTGAGGTAAATGTCTTGAGATAGCTTTCCATAAAGGAATTGGAGGGAGATAAAACAGCTAGAACTAACATCAATCATTTTTTTTAAAAAAACATTTTTATATTGTTGGCCCAGATTTGCTTTCCTATCTAGGTCTCACTGGTAACTCTGTTGTGATTTTATTTTCAGCAGCCTTCTATTTCAATTGTAACTTGAAAGCTGATTATATATTTATATGACTTTATATATTTACAGACTTCTAAAGTTTACTGAAATTGTTATTGGTAGTTATAGAGAATCTTTTTTATTTATGCATCAAAAAGCTAGCCTGGACACTAAATATGCAAACAAATGTGACTGAATAGATAGGTTTCTGTGATCAAGTTCCAAAAGGTATATCTAAAGATAAAAAGAAAATCTAAAACATTCATTGAAAAATACAAAAAATGTGTTTAATAAGTGCCTTTTGCCCTACATTTCTTTGCCCAAAGAAAATATTTGAAAGGAAATAATATTTTCATTATAGTAGAGCAGAATCAAATTTCTGAAGGGGTCACAACCACGTTCTTATACTGCTAATTTTCTTGGCTAACAAACAAAAGTAAAACTCATGCTAAATTAATGTTACTTGATTGCAAAAAATAGTGTAAAATATTACTTTTTGTAATGCTATAATATTAAATGGCATTAAATAAAGTACATCATCCAGGCTGAAAAACTGGTATTTTCACAACCTTGCTGAAAGTTGTTCTTTCAGAGATAGAAATGGAAACTTTCAATTTGAGTTCTGGAGTATAGCATTGAATTTGGGGCAGATATTAATTTCTTCCAAGCATTATGATCCTGAAGTACAACACTTCTGTTAGGGAAATATGCAACCTAGTCTACTATTTCACAATCTGGACAACTTTAAGATGCTGGCTGGACAATTTTAGACATTGAAGTACAGACATCTTAAAGTTGCCAAGGTTGAGAAATGCTGCTCTAGTCCAACATGCATTTATTAGGAAAGAAGTCTGATAAAAATCAGATTTACCTCCATCATTTATCCATTGATAGGCATTTGTTTTCCAAGCAAATCAACATTTAGCATTATATAGCAATGTTACAAACTAGGAATGACATATTTAATTGTGATAATACTGTTGCTTAGGTACATTGTCCACAGAGGGATCCTATATTCATTCTTTCTTAGAGTCTTCTGGAATGCAGGTAGCCTTGTTAAGGTATGGCTGTCTACTGTATATGAACAATATGCTGCATTGGCTCACAAAGGGCAGGTTGAAGCTAGATGAGGTACAAAGTGTGGCTGGAGCAACAATAATTGGTAGTAGGTTACACTGCTATTCTCACCTACTTTCAAGGGCTTCGGGTCATCTAAAAGTGTGCTAGGATAGAAGCAGAAAGACTACATGCCAGCAATGCTGAAAAGAAGTGGACGATGTTAATTCAGGTGAGAAAGCCAAGCCATGCTTGATGCCATTCTTAATTCTGTAGTCTTTGACATGGGAGCCAATGGTGAAACCAAGAAAAGTTCCTGATGAAAAGTTGTTTTTCCTCCCATGCTGAACCAACCTCTTTTAAAACTCATAAACTGATACAAAGATGGTAATTTTGGAAACATGTTTAGCTTGGAAGGTGCGGTCCAGGTACTCGGACATCTCAACCTCCACTGTTATGGTCTGAGGCCCTTGTAGCCTTTGTACCAGCATGAGTTCTCCAGTCTGTCTGTCTGAGCGTTGCATCACAAAATGTCCTCGGCTGTTTCCTCCTATAATCCCAAACCGCAAGCTGTCAGGACCAGGCCGTCCAGGGGCCGAAGCAGTTGCCATGCGGAAGAGAGGAGTGGGAGTGGCAAGATTGGATGGCAGAGGGAGATAATGAAAGGAGATCGTCTTGGGGGCTTGATGGCATGATCTGCTGTCCATGGGACATGGATTCCGTTCACATTGACTATGAAGGAAAGAAAAGTAAACCACAACAGGATTTGGATCAGAAAGATCATAATGGTAAGAAGAATTATTCAAAATGTATACTTTGATAATGCCATTATCATTATCATTATCATCATCATCATTATCATTGTTTGTCGCATAGTCTACCAGATGTTTGGACTGGATTTGGCACTACCTGTTGAGTCCTTTCCAAGGACCTGGGATAGGCAGATGTGGATGTTTGATGATGTTATAGATATTGCCGCAGGATGTAAACTGTTCTGAGTAAAGTTGCCTTTTGAAATTGACTGATGGTGAATTTGTCAATGCCAATGGTGTTCAAGTGATGCTCCAGCTGTTTTGGGATTGCACATGAGGTGCCTATCATTATTGGTACTACCTTTGCTTATTTTTGCCACAGTTGTTCTATTTCTACTGGTAGGACTTTGTATTTTGTTATCTTCTTCAGTTCTTTCTTTTCTGTTCTGCTGTCTCTAGGTACTGCCACGTCCACTGTCCAGACTTTTTTGTCTTTCTTATTGACAATTGTTAAATCTGGGGTGTTATATGGCACGTGCCTGTTTGTTTGAATTCTAAAGTCCCAGAGCTTTTTCATTTTATATGACTTTCTCTATTTTACGGTCCTACCAGTTCTTGCTGTCAGGCAAATGGTATTTCTCGCAGATCTTCCAATACTCCTTTGTTGCTGATTGCTTGTAGTCAGTCTGTGTGAACTTCTTGCAGCAGCTTACCAAGTTGTTGTTGTTGTTGTTATTGTTGTTATTACTATGGTGCCTTACAGTTAGTTTGGATGGTGACTGCCTGGACACATCTCTGCAGTTTTCTTGGCAAGATATGGGAAGGGCCCCAAAAGTGCTTTCAAAAGGCAACAGGACGTTCTTTGTTTTGCTTGAAGACATTTTGCTTTTCATCCAAGAAGCTTTTTTAGTTCCCAGATATCCATAGACATTTGCAAAGTGATTTGCCATTGCCTCTTTCTTAGGGCTAAGAGAGAATGACCAGCCCAAGGTCACCCAACTGTTTTCATGCCTAAAGCAGGACTAGAACTCACAGTCTCTTGTTCTGGCTTTGTGACTGACTCTGGCTTTGTGACTGACTCTCAATTTTTTTAGTGGGGGATACCTTCAAATCATTATTCACTCCTGGTGGCTGCCTGCACTAGTCTCTGAAGTTTTCTTGGCAAGATATCAGAAGTAGTTTGCCACTGCCTTCTTCCTAGGGTGGAGACAGAGTGACTGGCCCATTTCCAACTGGCTTTATATCAAAGGCAGGACTAGAACTCATGGTCTCCTGGTTTCTAACCCAGTGCCTTAATCACTATCCAAATTGGTTCTCTTATGCTTTTATTAGGACCACCCAAATGGACATAAGAGTAAGAAATAGAAAAGAAGCAGGAAAGTTCAAGAATTATAATTTTAACTTTTTTTGCTTCTTCCTTATCCCTTTCTTTTCATATAACTTTGTTTGATGGTGAGTTCTGTAGCATTGAGAGTTTTCATATTCCTTTAGAGATACATTTGAGGAACCGAAAGTTTTATAATAGATTGATGTGTCAAAGGTCTTATTATAACTGGGCATTGCATTTTGCTAGTCATTAGAAATAAATGGGGATAATGTTTCCCCTTATTATCAAAACAGAAACGCAGTCCTCTTTATGTGGATCTTTGCAAATAGGGAATATACTTGTGCCAGATGTTATATTTTTGGATTAACCGGCCTAAAAGCAGGCTCTGTTTACAAGATTTCTGATTTAGCAAAGGAATGTATGCATGCAAAACCATTTCCATCTGTGGAATCACAGCAATACCAGATTAAAATATTGAGATAGGAATAAAAAAGATATATTTGGGTAGAATTTGAACATATAATTGTGCCCGTCCTTTAAGGATCCATGGGTACCAGTGATTGGATAAACGTTTGTATTTATCCGAAAGGAACACAATGTCCTGCTCAC
Organism: Azemiops feae; assembly: GCA_023970755.1. NCBI lineage: Eukaryota > Metazoa > Chordata > Lepidosauria > Squamata > Viperidae > Azemiops > Azemiops feae. Next base: position 4,960,460 of record JALGBA010000012.1, on the reverse strand, counting down.
TTCAAATATTTTCTATTTAGAATTAGGAAGCTGTCCAATTTTACTGAGAATATAGCAGTGGGGACAGACAATTTCTCTCCAATAACCTCTTTTGTGCAGTAGTTCTAAATTTGGAAGATCTTTCATAAAGTATGGTTGCTGGGGTACTACACATCTCCCCAACATTTGTCCTCTTCTCTGGCTCCATCTAAAACATCACAGATTTATTTCAGTAGAACAGAATAAAATGATCTAAAATAATCTAATACAACCTCCACAATATTACATTAAATCTGAATTCTTGTTACACAAACAAGATTTTCTAAGATAGCAGTGACTTATCCAGATGTATTAAAGTAAAAGAAAAAAATGAAGTTATTTTAAATCCAATTGATGCCAAAGCAAGAAGCTGAATCATAAGGTTAGTTTCTCGCACCAAAATCAATGAAGCTTAAAGGTATTTCACATTAGCTGGGTTGTACCAAGAATGCTGTCAAAACTTAAACAAAGCTGCATTTTCTCCACTTGGCTAGGATAACTCATTAAGGCATGATATGTTTTGGCCACATATCAAAGAAGACATAGCAAGTAATCTTACTGACCGGATGGGAAATATTTGTATGCATCAACAGTAGCAAGAATTGTAACTGTGTAATGAGGGGAAAATGGAAAAAATATGGGGAAGAAAGGAGGATCAGGGAAAAAATACTGGATTGTGCAGTACTGAACAGATTTATATTGAAGAAGTTAATGTTAAATATGTGAACCAGTGGTGGGATTCAAATATGTGAACAACCGGTTCTCTGTGTGGATGCCATTTCCAGAAGTCTGTTCTGGGCCTGGGCAACAAAAATTAGGTACCGGTTCTGCTGAAGTGGTGCGAACGGGCTGAATCCCATCACTGATGTGAACCCAGACAACACGTTGTTTACTAAGCACTAAAGTTTGTAATTGTTAAAAATCAATAAAACATTTCAAAAAAAAGAAAAGAAATTAATTAGGATGAAGCTTCTAATTCAAGGAACTGTAGCCCTGACAAATCTCAGAAGAGTGCTGAAAGTGAAATCAAATAATATCTTTTAAAAGTGGGATAAATAGCAGCTTTTTCTTATTATCTACTTAGGCATGAGAACTACTATGTGACACTTTAAAAATGCCAAATGTATCCACAAACCTCAAAATTAGACACCTATGAGGTAGTGAAATCACATTGGAAATTATAAATGATAACAGTTTCATGGTAAATCTTCAGTCAGAAGTCAACCATTGGAGAAGCTTCAAGTGGTTAGTCACCATTTAAAAGCCACTACTTAATAATGGTTTTTTGAATTAATTAACAGGAGGAGGGCATATGATAGTTGTATTTTTTATAATAGTAGCCAGTTTTTACAGAAAATATATGCTTTTTTAAAAAATGGCTTAATGCAGATTTCTATTGTGGAAGCACTTTTCCCACAGCCTGCCTGTCAGTGGTTGAGAACAACTGGAGTTGTAATCTAATTCATCTGAAAGGCATCATGTTGGGGAAAGCTCATTTCTCCTTATATCAATAACAATAGCACTGAGACTTATATATTGCTCCATAGTGCTTTGCAGCACTCTCTGACTGGTTTACAAATGTCAGCATATTGCCCCCAGCAATCTGGGTCCTCATTTTACTGATCTCAGAAGGATGGAAGGCTGAGACAACCTTGAGCCGGTCAGGATCAAACTACCGGCTATGGGCAGAGTTTGCCTGCAATACTGCATTCTAACCACTGCACCACCAGGGCTTTTTGATGGGAGGTTGATGTTACTTACAAGGGTGATGTTTTCACATAGCTGACATTTCCACCAGTCTGGGGACACTCTGGCTTGACACACTGAAAGCTTCCTCCGATGTTAATGCATGTTATTCCCCTAGTGCAGCTGTGCAATGAGAGTGCACATTCATCTATATCTGCAAGGTAAACAGAAGAGTGAGTGACAGAGGAGACTGAGATTGGCAGACAGTCAATTCAAACAGAAACACAGAAGCTGACTTATACAGAGTGAAATTAATGGTCCATCAATTTCAATAGAGTCCATATTAACAGGCTGGATTCCAGGCAGAATTCTTGCACTGTCCTATATGGAGCTGCCAAAGACTAAGCCTGAGAGCTTTTGGATGTAAATCCATAGAAGTCAAATATATGACCTGCTAGTGGACTATGGCTGAGAATTTCCTTTGCCATACCTAAATAAGAGCATGTTCTGTGTGATTGGACAAGTAGCTACCCTCGTCTCCTCTCCCCTCTTCAGTACAGAGTATTAGACATTCCCACACCATCCAGTGAAGATAATCTCACTACATCCTGAGGCAGTCCATTCCATTCTCATACATCCCCTTTTGAGCATAAGACTAATACTCAAGTAAGGTTTTATGACAGTTAAATGACCTAGTTGTTCAACACATCATCACCTCTAACGCAGTTCAGAGAATTCAGAATCACCTTGGGTAACTTTAGATCTCATGGCATTTTTCTATTTTTTTGAGCTGCATACTTCAGATATTATGGCTTTTAACTGTACTTGTTACCTCATTTTATTTGACTTCTATGGATTTTATCTGAGCATTGCTGAAAACCCCTTGAAATCTACTCTATATGTAGCATCACTTTTTCCAGATCAAGGCTGTACTTGGCCTGTGAATGAAGTGCCAGGGACTGTAGTCCATAGAAGAGTCAGTGTGAGCAAAATTAAAACTAAATTCAATATAACTAATAGGATTCCTCACCAATTATTCATTTAAATTTTCCCCCCTCTCTGATTTAGACTACCTTTGGGCGTCTGTGGGGCTATATCTAAGATTTTAGGAGCCAAATGCATACCAGTTGCATTAGGATGTGCATTTTAGTTTTATATTGAAGCTAAAACATTTTAGCATTACATAAGAAATACAGTTTTCTAAGAATAGCAATAACTTTAAGTAATGGAAAAAATGCAGCAGGAGGCAGCAGGGTAGGTTTACATACGATTACTTCCTTATTAACCTATTTATAGCAGAGAATCCCAATGTTAAGCTGGCAAACACATTTGGTCTTTTAAGAGCTTATCACAGGGAATCTTCATCTAAAGTGATAATCATGCAGGTTAAGGAGCACGGGTAGTGGCTTGAGGGCATCTTCAGAGGACAAAAGCATCAAGATGAGAACAGTGATGTGGTTAAATTTCTGCTTTTTTATGTGTCGCACACATACAAAAAGTAGATGGAGCTTCGATTGCAGTCACAGCTGCCAAATTAACAATTTTTACTCCCCCCCCCCCCCCCGCGGTGGATTCCCTTGGAAGGCTTGCTTCCATGTTCAGAAGGGTGGATATATCAACCACAAAGCACTTAGATATGCGGAAGAAACGAGTCCTGTAACTGCCATTCTTTAACATGTCAGCAATCATTTGTGTTTGTTTATGAGAAAATGAGTATTGTTCCATCTCATCATGCTGTGACCATCCACCATTTTATATTTTGAGAATGGCTGGGAATTCAAGGTATTCTCAGAAATAAAGATGGTGCTAGAAACTTTAATAAAAAGAAAGATGCTACATTCAGACTTACGTGGAGCAGGAGCATCTGCACAACAGATTTAAAAAAATCAGGATGGTAGCCCAGCCTCTTTGTACATATGTCACATACATAGGTATGTGACATATGTAAAAACATATGTTAAAAAAAAGAGTGTGGCCACAGATGGCATCTTGACTTTTTTAGCCTCCCATAGTCTCCCTTATTATGAAATCCAAAGCACTTCTCAATCAATTTTCAAAGCATGTACAATTTTATTTCTTTTATCGGTCCTGAATCTTTTATTGTATAATTCTATGAGATGATTTCAAGCACTTTTACATTATAATAAAAGGGGAAGAAATTTCCCTTCTTCACTTTTTCTACCTGGTGGGCCGTTTTACTGATCTCTCAGGCTAACTCTGCTTTTCCATAAACTGAAGGTACTTCTCTGTCAGAACTCATATCACAATTCAGTTTTTAGCAATTTGTGTCCATTTCTGTTTCCTCTCAACACTTTTTGTTTCTACTGTAAAAATGCTTGACCAAGGAAGGAGCATATAGATTTAAATGGTTTTCTCAAGTGATTGCTAAGAACTTTAAAGCTGGTTAAATTCAGGCCATTCTTCTAAGACTCATTTAAAGGAAGAAACTGAATCAAAGAAACTAAGATTAACTCATTTCTATCATCATTTGAAGTCAATTTTCCACTACAGCCCAGGATCACAGAGCACACACTTCATGGTACAATGTCCCTTTTGAGGCCGAGAAAGCTCTTGGCCCTTCATCGCCATACCTTCTTGCATACCTTAACCGAAATACAACAAATACTTTGTTTGGAGGAATTCTTCCGTCAGCGTTGAAGGCTAGTCTTTCACACTATGGTGCATCACAAATGGTCTTATCTGTGGGAAATCTGGTGACCAGACTGTTGCATTTTAACTAGGCATCAAATCCACATCAAAATGCAGGAATGCAGGAGTGACTGCAAACTATGATCATGGAAAGTCAAGATGGTAGAGGTATCAGTGTGATCAAAAGTTTGCAACACTCCTCTCACTCTTAATATGATTTATATCCCATTTAGGCATCAACACTGTGAGACAGTGGGCTGCATACAAAATGGCCAGAAGCTGTGCTGCTGTAGACCTGTCTCTTTAAGCTCTCTCCCTAGCCATCTCAGCAACTGTTGCTTATAAAAGCTGAGCAGAGAGGCAGTTCCTGGTGTTTGGAAGAGAGGGAAGGAGGTGTTTGTTTGTGAAGCAATCTAAAGCAGACAGAAAAAGCTACTTCTCTCCAGCAGTGGGACTTACTTGGAGTAGTAACTGGAATAGTAGAAGGTGTAGTAGAAGGGAAAGGAGAGAAGTAGTGAGCACTGAGAACTAGACTTCGAATGCTTGTGCATATGTGCTGCCAGACACCTGTGTTGTTGTATTGTCTCTTGGATTTTGGAGCCCACCAACTTGGGTATAGGTATAAGAACCTGTGATAAAGTGGCTGTAGCGGAGGGATATCCAAAAGGTAGGATATTCATAAAAAAGTGGGATATTAACACAAGGTGGTAAGCCCACAAGTGGAGTTGGCTTAGACTCAAAGGGTTCTAAACACTTCCATGAAAAAATCAACTCTGGCTAATACAGCGGGCTACAAAGGGAAAAGTATTGGCCCTTGCTGAGCTCAAACTTTGTAAGAATTAACCAGCATCCTGGCTGCAGAAACCAAGCCTCTTACCAGAGCCTACACCAAATAAACAGACATGGAAAAGGCAGAAGGGACACATTCTCCCTTAGAAGAGGCTACTACTTTGGCAGAGACAGCTGTCCACCGTAGACCTGTGCTAAAGCTAAAGCAAATGGTAGACCAGCCTGAAACGGGACTAGGCACAGATACTAGGGCCAATATCATAGAACTGATAAGGCAGCAGCAGAGGAAATGCTGGGATTCATTTAAAAAGGAGATGCTTTAGAGGGAGAAAGAAAGGAAAGATAGACTGGAATAGGAAAGGAGTGAAAGAGACAAGAAAAGAGAGTTTAGGGGTCTGATAGACCTGCTTAAAGGGATACAGTCACTAGAAGAGGCTCAGCTCTAAAGTGAGTAAAATCTATAGAGAGAGGAGGTGGTCCCAAAGACATTAAAATCCCCAAGTTGGCAGAGGAAGAAAACATAGAAGCCTCTTTAATCATGTTCAAAAGAGTGTAACTGGCCTGAAAGTGAATGGGTGACCAGACTAGCCCCATGTTTAACAGGAAAGACTTTGACAGTTTATAGTAGTCTTCCAGCAAGAGAAGTAGTGGATTACTCTTGTCTCAAAGGGATAATCCTATACAGATAAGATGTCATTCCCTATAGGTGGAGTTAGAAATTACACCTTAAACAAACATGAAGGGATTCATGAATTGTGGGCAAGATTGGAAGACCTAGGTAGGAAATGGCTGAGGACAGACAAAGTAAGCAAGGAAAGAGTGGTAGAGGAACTAATTTTAGAACACTTTCTACAAGTACTTCCTATCAAATTAACATCTTGGGTGCAAGAACACAACCCAGAGTCAAGTCAAAGGGTAATTGAACTAGCTTAGGGCTACAAGCAGCACAAAAGTCAGAGGATATTGGAAGGGAAGATACAGAAGGAGAGAAGAATAAGAAAGCCTGCTCTAGAATTTAGGAACTAAAGAAGCCTTTGGCTTCTACCCAACTTACAGGAAGGCCTTGGGAGGTCAGAAAGATCCGTAATTGTTACAACTGTGGGAAAAGTGGCTATTGTCCAAAGACTACAAAAGCCAAGGAAAAAAGGAATGACTGCAGTAGTGCAAGCATCACTGGGAAGAAAAATATGATCCCAGCAAAAGTTAATGGTTTTACTGTGAGAGGCTTAGTAGCTACTGGGAATAGATGAACATTGCTACATCATTTAGTAAAGAAAGCAGCATCTATGGGGAAAGAGCCTCTTAGGAGTGTGTTTGGGTAGACTGAGATGGTCACATTGGTTAAAGCCAAAGTACAGGCACAGGGAAAGGACCAGGTAATGGTGGTAGGAGTTATCCTTAATTTGCCATCCAACCAATATATATTATTAAAAGGGATGAGGTATGAGAGGACAGGCTGCCTACAAAATGGCCAGCATCTGTGCTGCTATAGCCCTGACTTCTAAAGCCTCTCCCTAGCCAGCTCGGCAACTGTTGGCTATAAAAGCTGAGCAGTGAGGCAGCTGGGGGTGTTGTGTTGGGGGGGGGGGAGAAGATGTCTATGTTTGTGAAGTGGCCTGAAACAAATAGAAAAAAATACTGTTGTCCAGCAGTAGGACACACAACGAGTAGTAACTGTAGAAGTAGTAGGTGTAGGTGTAGTAGGAGTGGAATAATGAGCAGTGAGTACTAGTTTTTGAGTGCTTGTTTGCGTGTTTGCCTAGGCATCTGTGTAGTTGCATTGGCTGTGTTGGAGCTCACTAACTTGGTTATACATAAAAGAACCCATGACAAAATATTACAATATGTTGGCAGAACCCAGCCACTCAGGCCACTCAGCCTTTTTCTCCCCCAGAACCACTGATTTCTCCAGCCAAACTACACTTATGGATAAATAAACAATTCCTACCAGCCACATAATGAGCTCAGTTCCATCCATAGCTTCTGAAACCATTCTAACTGTAAATAGTAGGGTAGTTGCTGTCTTCTTATTTTGTGGCTAATGATTATATATTTGTGGATGTCCTACTAAACATATTTTAGAAATGCCCCCCTCCCCCCTTCTCCACTGCAGTAGGAAAGGGACATATTCAAGAAAGGAACATATCTGGCACGTATATTCCTAGGATCATGAATTCAATTAATAAAAGGCATACTAAAATGGTTTTTAGGCTCTGTATGAAGAATGTTGCTAACAATTCTGGAGACCTTACGGTATGGGGCTATAGAAGAAGTATTTCAAGTGGTAAGTATTGCTGAAGCAAGTATTGCTAAAGCAGAACTAGCAGCAAATCCATGCTTTTCTTCCTATGTTCTTTCCCTAAGTCACAGATCTGAAGTTGACTCAACTCACAGCATCATTCTAGCTTGTATCTATTTGAACTAAGTCCAACTGAGCTCAGGGACCTAGTGCCAGGAATAGGTTTATAGTTTTAGCCTGACTGCAAAGAAGCTTACTGACTGGGTTCCTACAAACATATCAAGTTTAATTTAGTTAGGATTTTTTCTACAAGCCATTAAAAGTAGTCCTCGACTTACAGCCATTGGTTCAGTGACCATTTGAAGTTACAATGACACTAAAAAAAATGAGCTATGACCAATTCTCATACTTATGACCATTGCAGCATCCTCATGATCATGTGATCAAAATTTGGGCACGTGGCAACTGGCATGTATTTATGACAGCTGCAATGTCCTGGGGTTATTTGATAACTATTTGTAACCTTCCCAACTGGCTTCCAACCAGCAAAGTCAATGGGGGGAAACTTGATTCACTTAACAACTGCTGTGATTTGCTTAATAACTGCGGCAAAAAGGTCATAAAATGGGGCAAAACTCATTTAACAACTGCTTTGCTTAGCAATGGAGATTTTGGGTTCAATTGGGGTCATGAGTCAAAGACTATGGATCCTATGAAATGTTAAACTATAAAGGATGACTTGCAAGCCGCTGTAATAAAAGTCATATCACAGGTTTTACGCCAAAGCAAAATAAGGCAATGATGATAAGCTATGTGCGCAAATTCTAGCACACATGTTTCATGTTTGTGACATGACATGTTGCTTGAAGCCTACGTTTGGGAAGAAAAGTTACGTAGCTTCTATAAAATGCCATTTGTTCCATGTTTAGTAAAAGGAAATCTGTCACCTTCACAGTTTTTCCCATCGTTGAAGAGCTTGTATCCAGGGGGGCAGGAGCAGTGGTATGAGCCAGGAGTGTTGATGCAAGCATGCATACAGAGACGAGGGGCTCCCTCCAGCTTGTAAATTTCACATTCATTCACATCTGCCAGGAAAGAAACTGACATGATATTCCTGCAGGAACAAAATGCATCATTGCATGGCTGGGCTTAGCAAGGAGTAAAGTGTTTCTAGAATATAACTGCTACTGATAGCAAAGATGTGCAATTTATATTGTTTTAAATATATGTACAAAGTTGGATTGATATATTTTTTTAAAATGGATTTGTCTCGGTGTGTATGGGGAGGGGGAGGAGAGATAAATGTAGCCATGATTTAGCCATTAGCTACTGCTTTTAAAAATTGGAGCAAAACTAAGATGGAAATTGTGAAAACAACCAGGCCCTGATGTTAACAATCCAAATGACATGTGTCTGTAATGATGTTGGTTTCCTGGTTGGGACTACCTCAAGGTGTGAAATACAAGAGATTAAATACTAGTGCCACCAATAGTACATTTTGATGTTGAAACTGGGGCTAAATTGATCTGGAAGCGGGAACAAGAGCTCATTGCCTTTTCTGTTAAGGTGTATTGTTCCACTTATCTCTTACCCTGGCAAATACTGTTTTCTGCAGTGCCACTCATATGGAAGCCCGCTTCACAGCTGCAATGTTGCATTCGATCTAATTGGGCACAGCGCGGCTTGCGACTGAAAGCTGGGTCATTTATTATGCTCCAAGCTGGAGGTACTGAAAAATGAGTAGGAAGAAATTACTGACAGAGGAAAATATTTGTAGCTCAGGTTTGACCTGTGGGGTCCTTGGTGGTTTTCTGGGAGACGTTTTATTACCAAACTAGGTAATATCATCAGTGTTATTGGGTAATAGGGTTTGCTCTCATTTTATATATTTATTGCTGAAAACATTTTTCTTTTTCTTTTCCCTTTATTCACTATTTTTTCTCTTTCTTAAATCTGTGCTCTTTTTTATTGTGTAAAATTCTTCAATTAAAAATTTAATAAAGAAAACCTAAGAATCAGGTCCAATGTGGTGTAGCGGTTAAGGTGCTGGACTAACATTGGGAATGCCATGGTGAAAACTTGCTGGGGGAAATTGGACCAGTCATTCTCACATCAGCTTACCTTGTTGTAGAGAAAAACAGGAGAAGAAAACGCCTTATCTTGGCTGTATGGAGGAAATATGGGGTATAAATGCAACTCATAAAAGCTGTTGCTCCTCTTGACATACCATATTTTTCCGTCTATAAGGCGCACCCTTGTATAAGATGCTCTGGCATGCGAGTTTTTCTGTGCCGATCAGCTGTTCGGTGGAGCGCCGAGCAGCTGAGCCGGCTGACGATCTTGCCCCCTCCTGTTAGTGGCAAGCCTACAGGGGCTTGACACCTGCACCAGGCGGCATGGCAACCCACACAGGCATGCCCTGGGCTGCAGAGGTTACCATTATTTTTCCGTGTATAAGACGCTGCACTTGTATAAGACGCACCTGATTTTTGAACAGGGTGTTTGCAGGAAAAAATAGCGTCTTATACATGGAAAAATATGGTAGTTTCTATTTATACCATTTTTCCTTTCTTTTCCTTATAATTGTTTTCATATTTATGCAAAGAGTGGGTTTTCTCCTTTTAAAATACATTCAGAGTTTCTTCGAACCATGCACTTGTTTCACCTTTTGCAAAAATTGAGAAAACTGCAAGTATAAAATTTGCAGCAAACCCTAATTTAAACAGCTAATTATGACTTGAGCTAACCATTGTTTGCATATTATGCATCTTCCTTGACACACAAAAGAATGGAGGAATGAGACATTTCCATTCCACCATCCTTAACCATTGCTCCCCCCCCCCCCAGCAAAATACAAACCTGTCTGGGTTTGATACTGGCAGTTGGGGCCGGTCCATCCCTGTGAACAAATGCATTGAACCTGGTCACCTGTCTCTGTACACGTTCCTCCATTCTGGCACTGATGATTTGCGCACAGACTAATATCTGATTAAAGAAGGATATTACATACTTAGAAAATTTGCTTCTTTCAGTTCATAAGATGCATTGTGTAAGCATACAAAATGTTGCCTACAGAAAACAATCACTTGTCCTTGGATGACACAAGCAAAATCACTTGATATGAAGTGATAATGTAGTTCCTGTATTGGTTTTTACGCAAGTGCATTTGAACAAATTCATAAAAGATGCAGTGAGGTGTAGTTTTGGGAACTTGCACTTCTTATATTCTTCAGTAGAACGAATGTTCCACCAATTTTGGCAAGAATGGGAAATTATATCTTTTCTCTTCACTGAGGAATCATTCTAGATCTTCAAAGATTCACAGAGGTTTCTGTGCTTTAAATGGCAATATTTATGACTTTACCTCAAAACTATCAAGGCTAATTCTGATACATGGAAGAGAGGGAATCTCCAGCTCGTTCTGCTAAGACAGGCCCTTGCACTCAGTTTATAATCCACAATCATGTCCTGTTGGCATCAGTCAAAGTGGAAACTTCAACCAGCCTCTTGAGATTGGAAGTGGGATCAAAGATCATCTCCACAATAGTGGCATTTTTCTAATGGGCTGAAAGATCTTCAGAACCATAACATAACTGCAGATATGATTGCTCATTTTGCAGGAAATAGATGGGCATTGAAAATTCCACATTTAGTTTTTGAAGGCACTATCTTACAAGAAGGAGCAAAGACCCACAGAATTTCTTTCTGTGAAGGAGCAAGCCAGACAGCTCCTCCATTCCTATTGATCCGCCTTTCACCTTTCCTGAATTTGTTATGCATTGAAATAAGCAGTGTGGTATAACATTTCTTGAGGAAACGGGCCTTTGTAGGATGGCTGTAGCTTTGCATCTGCCAAAAGCCAACTATTATTATTAGAATATTCTAAATAATCAGAGGTTCTCAAACCATGAGTTGAATTATTGAGTGATTATTGAATAATCATTCTAAGGAGTTAACTACCCCCTCTTGTTCCACGCATACCCTTGAAACTTTCACTGAGCTGAGATTTTCATCTGGCTCCCTGGGAAAGCAGGTACTGAGGACTGTAGTATAAGAAATGTTTTAAGGTGATTTCAAAAGCAACATTTCTTGCCCACAAATCAGCTGCCAACCCCCTTTTGCATAACCCAAGAGTCAGTGTGAAAAAAGATTCTATGTAGATTGTATGGAGTACTGTCTTCATTCGTTCCTCCGCTCCTGAATAGAAATAAGAGGCTAACACAGTGGGTCACATCTGTTTAAAGGCAACATTTCCATATTTTCAGCCACAATGGAGGGCTGTGCAAGCAGCCTTCTCACAGTAGCTTAGGCACAGGTTCAATGGTGCATTAGCATTTTACACAATGAGACAGGAATTCCTTTAAACAAACAGCCTGGGCTACGCCGACAGTGTGCAGGGGCCTGAAAAATTTAATCTCACTAAGAAGGAGCGTGTGAAACTTTAAACAAAATAGAGCAAAACAACAACAACAAAAGGCAAGGTAATTCCTCCTCCTCTTCCATCACATTGGGCACAGATATGGATGCATATGCAAGTTCATCTCATCCATCCTTAACCTGACACACCCTTTACACTAGGATAGTGCTTCAGACCAAAGGAAGGGAAAGACTGAATTTCAAAGGACAGAAGAGGGACTTTACTCAAAAAAACTGCATTGGGGAATGCCTTTCTATTTCAACTCCCATTTGTGATTCCAGTCATTCTTTTCCAGCATTTGGGGGGGGGGGGAAGAGTCCAATAGCATTCTGAGACAAGTGGAAGTGCCTAGAAAGATATGCGGATTAACTTTGGATGGGACCCTAAGCAGGATCATTCTGTCATCTAAACTGAAAAGCTGGCTGCATCTGGCTCTTCCTTCTTTCTTGTCTGAAAGCAATTTCAGTTCCCATGGTCATTATAAAAAAAATTAACTTTAAAAAATGGATGCCTGTAATTGTTTCCCCCCTTTCCTTCACCTTATTCTTAGTTTTTAGTTTTATTCTTTGAGGTGGTAGACAGAGCCTATTTTTCTGATCATGTACATTTTGCACTTAAAATATATTTTCATCTGGGGAAAAATGTAAAGCTGTTTCAGAGAAAGAAAGAAAGCAACCAAACAAATCTGTACCTTCCCATCTGGATTTTTTCTAAGAATTTTTGTGCTTTCCCAAACTCTCAGAATTCTCCAAATCCGTCCATTTTGTTCAGAGGGGATGTCATTTTAAGATAAAGGAGCAAAAGCTTTTCTAGGCTGACGGGAAGGGAAAAATTCCAATAATAGAAAAGTCTTTTTATCTGTATTATTCCAACCCAATGGAACATTGGAAGAAGATTATGCAAAGAGGCTCAGGATTCTGTAGCTCCACACAAAATAGAACTGGACCAAATTTGCTGTGGGAGAAGAAGGTGGCAAAAGAAAGATTGACTCAAAAAGAGCCCAAATCAGCCTGAAGGTTGCAGCGAAAAGCATTCCAAGGGGGAAAAAAGCATCCCTATGAGAAAGGCAGTTGGGTAGCAGCTCAGAAGATTGCTGACAATTACATTCTAAGACCTGCTCCCTCTTCCTTCCTATTATGCACCTGCAAAAAATACCCAATATTGTTTCACTTGACTTAGAATGCTTCATTTTTGTTGTGAAGCTTGATTTGATTTTGTGCACATCTTAAAAAGATTTGATTAAAAAAACCCACCAGATTCCAGGGGTTTCCAAGAACATTTTAATTACCATTCTAAAAACTCAGTATCCCCTTTTCAACTGCATTTTATTGGCAATCTGAGAGACAGTAATTTAACAAGTTACTTTTTTCTGGCCTGGGAACAAAAGAAAGGGGGGAAAACCTTCATCTGGGTAATAGCCGTTGGTCAAAAGCTAAGGAGCAAGAAAAGAAAGGAAAAAAAAATCTAGAAATCAAAGCTTATAGCATTTTATTCCCCTTTACTACATAAGGGAAAGACCAGAAACATAATTGTAGGCTTTAAGTATAAACATACATTAAATTAATGAGAAATTGCTGATCTGGAGTTTCGTAATTATAGCTCTAGATTTTATGTAATGCTAATTTATTTAAATAAGTGATATCCCAAGATGTAATTATCAATGCATTTATGTCTGTTATTAGGTTAGACTGGCAAAAGCACCTATAGCAGTTATAATAGCCTTATTTAGCAAGTGTCTTTTTTCACTCATAATTACATGCCATTTCAAGCCATGTTTTGGGATGAAGCAGATTGTGTTCAAACCTAATACTTGTGTAATTCAGGCATGAGAGAGTGTAATTTATACAAGTTAGGGTGAAATAGTATATGGATCTTCTAGCTGATGGGCTGTAGGATCTGGGAAAAAACAATGGTTAAAGGTGAACAGTGTTGCCAGAATGAAAGAATAAACTAGTAAAACTACCCAGGGGAATATATGGATTAGTTCATTGCAATGTATGTTGTTGGATCAGCTTTTTCAGGATGCTTCCAATGATGCCACTAAGCTATTCCTTATTCTGAAATTAAAATAATTAATTCTAATTTTCCCCTCTTAAACTCAACCCTCCTGTTCTCTGATATCCCACTAAAGCTGCAGAGTGATCAGGTTCCCCCCACCAGGCTACTATTAACATAAGACATAACATAACATAGGTCAACTTTTTATATAGGCACAATAGCTATGATGGCATTCTACTAGCTACACATGTAGAAATTTGTTCTGACAAATAGATGGCATGTTTCTGTGCCCCAGCCAAGAAATAGTAAGGCAGTACCTTTGCAGTGTGGAACTTTTCCAGTCCAGCTGCCATTTGGCTGACACACTCGAGAACTGGAACCAATAAGCTGAAATCCAGGATCACAGGTAAAATGGACTTCATGATCCACCAAATTCTTCGTGCCAAATTTTTTGCCATTCACCGGAGCTTCCAATGTAGAACAAAACACTGCAAGCACAGTTTGGCAACGGACTGATAATTAGTAGGCCTCAGAAGGAATAAGACAACCATTCAGAGACCTCCTCTAACCACATGAGATCTGTGTATGTACACGAGACTTAGTAATCTTAAAACACAACTCAAACATCACCTTTCTCACAAGTCATACCATGCCTTCCTGATCTCATCCATGGCATTGATTGATTTAGGAATACTTAAATTGTCCATATCATTAAAACATTGCATAATTCAGTTATGAACAGATTAAACTATGCATCCCCCAGAAACATTCAATTCATAATTTCCAAACATCATAGTTAGCTGGAAATAATCCAATTATTTTGTAAATTATAGATAATAGAAATAACATATTTGAAATGACTCTTTTGCATTTGTGTGATATAAAAATCTTGATAAGAGTTTTTTGGGGAAGAGAGCATTTTGTTTTTTTACAATTATATTAAGCCTATTTCAGAGTATTAGTTTGGATGCTTCACAATCTCTATATAATGCATGAGTTTACATGATATATCCAGCTCTGAAATAAACAATCACATTTTAGCCCTGTGTGTTGTGAGAACTTAGGTCAAGAGATTTGTCTGTGGTGGTTGAGTGTTCTGCGTAACTTGTATCATTGGATTAACTCAATAAGTATACCTTCTCCACCCTGAGTGCCCTTCCATGACTGTGCTGTCCAGGGAATATTGGAAGTTGATATTGCACATTACAGATCTATATAGGTTGTCCTCATTGGACATTGAAGAAATCTGGAATAAATCAATTAACCAGGAGTGTAAATATTGTGTGTGGATAGAGATAGAGGTTTTCTCAGATTTTGGAATATTTCTGCTGCTTGAAAGACTCCATTGAGGGTTCAATGAGAAGTCCTATGCTCCTGATAGTGGTCAAAGGCACATCTGGCCTATTGCTTGCCCTACACTGAAGGATAAAATGGCTGTCTTAAAAAGGAATGGCTGGTGGATAGCTACTAGCTCTTGTCATGTTACAGTTGTTTTGGAGGAAGCAAATTTGTGGGTGAAAGAGTGGGTGCCTGTTTTTCCCTTACTCGGTATATAAGTGCAAAAAAATAGACATTGCAGCATTATACTCTGTTGCTTTCAGAAGAACGTGGCTTTGTATAATCTCATATGACTGAGAAATGCCTTTGAAGAATGTTCTGAGATATCTCTGCACAGATTGATATTGTTTCAGGAAGCAAAATGATCTTCTCTTCCTATGGCTACCTATCTGTATGCTTACAGTAAAGCAGGAGAGTAGTGTCACTTGTCAAAAGTGACCTACCTCAAATTCTTTTGGATTAATTATTTAGATCCCTTGTTTCTTCTGTAATATGTTTCCATGCACGTGGAGATCTCACACAGAAGATTTTGACAGCAAGTCCAAAGTTATTATAAGGCAGCACTGTCCAATCTGACACTTTTCAGACATGTTTAACTGTAGTTCCTAGCCATCACAGCCAATGAGAAGGCTGAGTAGAGGACTGTGCACTGTCTTCTGAGCTTTTATTATAAAAAGCAAAATGTTGTAATTATATCCCATACTAATCCGGAATTAATTTGCCTTGATTTATGTAACCTGATGAACCATAAACAAATCCCATTATCTGATTTTCCAACCAACCCACACATTAGCTAACTATGTTTTTGTGTTTTGTATAGCCAGCCAAAGAGTGAGGTGGCTGTTTTTAGGAAAGCATGAGTCATGGATATAAGGTGCCAAGAGTGTCCTTCTTATCCTACAATTTCATTTTGGTCCATGAACTCAATCTGAACAAGGTTCCTTCCCCCTCCTCTGAAGCTCTGTATTCTTTTTTACCAGTTTGTGGATCTGGGATGGCTTTAGTCACAGTGTTCTGCAGAGTTGTGAGTCGGTGTTTCATGATGCGTAGTCCCTCAACAAATCGTGTTTCCTGGCCTTTGAGAAACTGCTGCATTTGGCGGATAGTAGCCAGGAGTTGCTGTTTTGTCATGCAGTTCTATGGAAAAGAAAGAAAAATTACAGACTGATGCATATAAACCAGTGGTGGGATTCAAATATGTGAACAACCGGTTCTCTGTGTGGATGCCGCTTCCGGAAGTCCATTCTGGGCCTGGGCAACAAAAAATTAGCTACCGGTTCTGCCGAAGTGGTGCGAACCGGCTGAATCCCACCAGTGATATAAACATGTTACATTCGCAAACCATAACATTTGATGTATATTGAAAATGATGTATTCCAATGTTTTCTCCAGATTATTTATATCCTGCATTTCTTAAAGAGACTAGCCTTTTAATTTTTTGCAAGTAGAACAAATTGCCCAATACCATTTTAGGAAAATCATAATTGAACAATGATATCAAGCTGAAAAAGTAATATCAGGCATTTCTTAATGAACACACGCAAAACAATCTACTCACCAACGTGTAAGTTATTGTGTTAAAAGAATATGCATAATGCTGCTATAGACATGAATGTTTTATAATATTGTTTATAACTGCTATTTAATAGTTTGGCTCTACCTGAAATTAGATTGTAATTTTATAAAATAATTTTATTAAAAGTTTTAAAAACAAAGTTTGTTGTTGTTGTTGTTAATTGCGAAGTCGTGTCCGACCCATCGCGACCCCATGGACAACGTTCCTCCAGGTCTTCCTGTCCTCTACCATCTTCTGGAGTCCATTTAAGCTCATGCCTACTGCTTCAGTGACTCCATCCAGCCACCTCATTCTCTTGTTGTCCCCTTCTTCTATTGCCCTCAATCTTTCCCAGCATCTGGCTCTTCTCCAGTGAGTCCTTCCTTCTCATTAGGTGGCCAAAGTATTTGAGTTTCAACTTCAGGATCTGGCCTTCTAAAGAGCAGTCGGGGTTGATCTCTTCTAGGACTGACTGGTTTGAACGCCTTGCAGTCCAAGGGACTCGCAGGAGTCTTCTCCAGCACTATATTTCAAAGGCCTCAATTCTTTGGCGCTCAGCCTTTCTTATGGTCCAACTTTCACAGCCATACATTGCAACTGGGAAAACCATGGCCTTGACTATATGCACTTTTGTTGGCAGGGTGATGTCTCTGCTTTTTAGTATGTTGTCTAGATTTGCCATAGCTTTCCTCCCCAGGAGCAAGCGTCTTTTAATTTCTTGGCTGCAGTCCCCATCTGTGGTGATCTTGGAGCCCAGGAAAATAAAATCTGTCACTACCTCCATTTCTTCCCCATCTATTTGCCAGGAATTGAGAGGACTAGATGCCATGATCTTAATTTTCTTAATGTTGAGTTTCAAGCCAACTTTTTCACTCTCCTTCTTCACCCGCATCAAGAGGCTCTTTAGTTCCTCTTCACTTTCTGCCATTAGAGTGGTATCATCTGCATATCTTAAGTTGTTATTTCTCCCAGCAAAGTAAGCAAGAAAAAAAATTAGAAAACTCAAAGTACAAGAATGAAAGAAAAATAATAGAAAAACAGAGAAGAAAAAAGATACAAAGAAGTAGCTTCCAATCTTGTTCATAGCTGTTATAAGTACAATTATAAATTTATCTCTTTCTGTAAAGTTCATGACTGTCTTCTTTCTATATTCTATCCTGTCTAATTATCGAAACCACAAACTGTAAGCTAATTTTTCTCTTTTATGCATATTCACAAGGAGTTTCCAGTCATCAATAAATATAGATTGTCTTTAATCAAAGAAATTAGTTTGGCCCTCTCAGTAAGTCCGATCCTCTGCACCAACCATTCCTCCATAGTAGATCTTTCTATCCTTGTGCA
Source organism: Azemiops feae (assembly GCA_023970755.1). Taxonomy (NCBI): domain Eukaryota; kingdom Metazoa; phylum Chordata; class Lepidosauria; order Squamata; family Viperidae; genus Azemiops; species Azemiops feae. Next base: position 4,942,430 of record JALGBA010000012.1, on the reverse strand, counting down.
TCCACACAAGCAACTTTTAAAATCCTCTAAATTAGTATATATATTTGAATCCAAAATTTCCTAGCTTGCTTACATGTCCACCAAGCATGATAAAATGTCCCTTCTTGTCCACATTTCCAACATACATTTGAAGTGTCTCTGTACATATCCTACACCAGGGGTCCCCAACCCCAATTTTTTGTACCGGTCCATGACACATTAGGAACTGGGCCATAAAAGCGAGTGAAGTTCATCTGTGCATGTGCAGGATCTAAGTAGCATGCGAAACCATTCTCCCCTGGTCCATGGAAATTTGTTTTCCCACAGAATCAGTCCCTATTCTACACAATTTCTCTGATATTATATAACAGGTTATAATTTGTTCTAGCTGAAACTGCCAAGAAGCAATAGGATAGACAAGGTACAACTGTAATTTCTATATATAGCAAATAAAGTTTTGTTAGGTTTCTACTTGAGTCATTAATATTCCAGACAGACAATAATAGATCCTTGGAACTATCTTGTCCTCAAATTATGTGTCTCAAGGCAGCCTGTCTCAATCTGGTGCACTCTCCAGCTGTGTTGAGATGAGTCCCAGAATTTTCTGCTGCGGAGCCAGTAAAATGCAAAATGAGAATTCTAGGAGTTGCAGTCTACAGCGGAGATCAGGCTGGAAAAGTTGCCATTGTACTGACTCCTAAAAAAAGGAGTAGGACAACCAGAAACTGAACCTTTGATTGAACTCTCTGGACAGTTCAGGTCAAAATCAGGATCTACTGATTCCTGAGAGCCTTGTGAAGAAACAGAAATGAATATGAGTGAGCAGACTTTCCTGACAGTTTCCTGACAGTTAGAACAATTAATCAGTGGAACAACCTGCCTCCAGAAGCTGTGAATGCTCCAACACTGGAAGTTTTTAAGAAGAGATTGGACAGCCATTTATCTGAAATGGTATAGAGCAGACATGTCAAACTCGCGACGTCACGTGACGTCGTGCAACATATCGGGACAGTTTTGCCATTGCCGGCAATGGGTGGGTGCGGCTTCCGCGTGACACGTCCGGCCCGCGGGCCAGCAGTTTGACACCCCTGGTATAGGGTTTCCTGCCTAAGCAGGGGGGTTGGGCTAGATGACCTCCAGGGTAACTTCCACCAACATCATCATCATCATCATCATTATTACTTCTTCTTCTTTGGATGTCATAATGATCAGCAGGAAAATTCAAAGCATTTTTGAGTGACATTTGAGGAAACTTGTCATCAATGGCTGTCCAGCCAATTAAATGCAAGGACATAAAGCTGAGTTCCACTGAACAGCTACTATCACTGCACAGCTTTGCATTTCTGTTTCTGGACCAAGATGTACATTCCTGTGTATTTTGGCCTTGAGATATGTGCAGAGAAAGCAGCCAAGAAAGGCTTTTCATGTTAAAAGGCTGCATTGTTCTCAAAGCAATGATAACTATGGCATAGAAATGTTATCTCTGTACCGATACTCCTAACCACATCTTAACTTGTAGTTCTACCCTTCCATCTACAATAACAGTGCATAGATCTATTTCTGCATGTTTATCAGTCAACAAATATATTCATATGTGCACACAACTACATCCAGGCATTCATGAGCTTGTGTAAAGTGATGTAGCAGCAAGAAACAGATAAAGATGCTATAAAAAGGATTTTTTTGTGAATTAGTTTTATCATTACTCAAAGTCAGTGCTAATATTGGGAACTAGAATCGGACATTATATGTGACTTTTCTTTTTAAAAATTGCAGAATTACATTTATGCCAGGCTTGGGAAATAGTTAATGAAGCTTTTTTCTGTCCAAGATGCTTATTGTGTATGGTATGCAGAAGATCCCAAGAAAGGCAAGTCAATCTGTATATTGCTATAATTTTTTGTGAAAGGATTCTGTTTAATTTAAACTGTTGTGATATACTTAAACACAGTAAACTTTGTTATACTGAATAACTTGCTTTTAGTATACCAGCAAGGTGATTTGAAATCACTAAATATGTGGTTTGTTTAGGCATTTGAGCAAAATTTGAATTTATTTGTTAGTCTAACAAGGGATTGTAGATATGTAATGAACAAGTAATGTACAAAAACTACAATTTCCCTTGCAATTAGCAGCCTGATAATAGTAATTCGGATGTGAAAATAATTGTAAACCCAACATGTCTGGAGCATTTCTTCCTCTTGGCTAGCATTCATGGAACTAAGATATCTGTGATGGCAAGGCTACTTTTCATATTTTCCCTGATAAAATAAAAATGACTGCATTAATATTATTGATCAAATTTATGACTCGCTCTTTTACATGCCAGTCTATCATTGCATCTTCTATCATTTCCTTTTTGTGCCCTTCTTAAAGGACCTCACTCTGAACTTAAAAATACCTTCATCACGATTAAAATATCTTCATCAATGATTTAGATGAGGGGCTACAAGGGGAACTCATCAGATTTGTAGACAACACCAAGCTGGCAGGAATAGCCAACATTCCAGAAGATTGGCTCACCATACAAAAGGATCTCGACAGATTTGAACATTGGGCCCTATCTAACAAAATGAAATTCAATGGTGAGAAAAGTAAGGTTCTACATTTAGGCAGGAAAAACTAAACACACAGGTACAGTATAGGTGGTACCTTGCTCAATAGTAGTAACTGTGAGAGGGAACTTGGAGCCTTAGTGGACAGTCACTGACATATGAGCCAGCAGTGTGCTGCAGCTGCCAAAAAAGCCAACACAGTGCTAGGCTGCATTAACAGAGAGATAGAAACAAGATCACATGAAGTGTTAGTACCACTTTATAATGCCTTGGTAAGACCACACTGGGAACACCGAATCCAGTTTTGGTCATCACAATATAAAAAAGATGTTGAGACTCTAGAAAGAGTACAGAGAAGACCAACAAAGATGATTAGGGGACTGGAGGCTAAAACATATGAAGAGCGGTTGCAGGAATTGGGTATGTCTAGTTTAATAAAAAGCAGGACTGGGGTGACATGAATAGCAGTTATCTGAGGGGTTGCCACAAAGAACCGGGGGTCAAGCTATTCTCCAAAGCACCTGAAGGCAGGACAAGAAGCAAGGGATGGAAACTAATCAAGGAGAGAACCAACTTAGAACTAAGGAGAAATTTCCTGACAGAACAATTAATCAGTGGAAGCAGTTGCTTCCAGAAGTTGTGGGTGCTCCAACACTGGAGATTTTTATGAAAGGGCTCCCTGCTTGAGCAGGAGGTTGGAATATTAGACCTCCAAGGTCCCTTCCAACTCTGTTATTCTGTTATTGGCTGGCTGGGAAATTTTGGGAGTTGAAGTCCATACATCTTTAAGCTGCCAAGGTTGCGAAACACTGGGCTAGAGCAAGGCTCCTCTTCTCTGGAAGCACCTGGCTCCCTTCCCGCTTGACCTGAAGTGAGGCTGTACTAAAAAGTAACCCAGCCAGTCACTTTTTACATTTGCCTAATTGCCTTGGCTAAAAAAAAAAAAAAAAAAAAAAGAATGAACAAACAACAGGACAAAGAACGGGTAAAAGAGGAGACAGGTTCAAATTCTTTAAAAGAAAAAAACGGGCAAAAGGGGCCCTTTGGCCCTTCTCACAGTTCCATGCATCCAGTGCAGAAAACAAAGTATGCCAGTACAGTATATACGCCTAGTAGGAAACAGGGCACCTAAGGGGACGCGAGGGCAGAGAAGCGCCCCGGCACAGCCCTTACCTGGGAAGCCTGCAACTCTTGCCCGGTCGCTAGGCACAAGAAGAGGACGAGGCTGCTGAGACTGTATGGCCGTCCAGAAATCATGGCTGGCGCGCTGCTACTATTGCGATGGCCGGGCAGCAAAGTGGAGTGAGTGACCGAGCGCTTCTCCGCACCAATTACCGCTCGCCCAGCGGCGGAGGCTGAGCTCTCCTGCCCAGCCAGGAGGCGAGAGCGGCAAGGGCTGCGGGGAGCGGCGGCCAAGCAACTAAGGCGCGCGCGGCAGCTTTCCCCAGCGAGCGAGAAGTGCCTCGCGCCTCGGTTTCCGCTTCGGATCCCTCGGGGGGAGGGGGAGTTGCTCCCGCTCCCCCCCCTTTTTAGGTTCATACCTGCGACCGCTGCCTCTCGAGGGGGCTGGCTTGCTGTAACTGCTGCTCTTCTCTCCAACAGCACACACGGGCCAGGGCGAGCGCGCCCATCTTCCGCGCAACCTGCTGCTCAGCAACTTTGGGACTATAGGATATTATTTAAGAGGTTTTGGCACGTCCTTTCCCGCCAAGGATTCGCTGTAATAATTTATTGGGGCAAACCAGGAGACGGAATGGAAAAAGAGTACGGGTGTTTTTCGCAATTCAAATTCTTTCTTTCTGATTTTATTCAATAGCTTTTGCATCTTCTCCTGGGATTTTTCTTCTTCTTCTTCTTCTCTACTGTATAGTATAGCCCCTCGTGACCGCTTTACTGGCATCCCAAACAGTCATTAAATTTGTCTCTTTATCGAGGTTATTCTCATAATATTTATTTAATTTGGACGTGATTCTAAATAATTAACTCAGTAATAACAGTCTTTCCGGCAAAATGGTTTGCTACTGTACAATTGTGGGACTTTGTTATTTCAGCAGAATGGCTCAAAGGAAAAGTTGCTGATTCTTTAAAACGAAAAAGCACAGCAAAACTGAAAACAACTGTATGCAAGCTTGCTTAAGTGGTTGGTGATTTTTATTTAAGAGGCATCCTAAATCTACCTCCTTGTAGAACCTATTTGCTCTAGAAGATGCTATAAGTGTTTGAGATTTATTTAAATATTGACTTGCCCATTAACCTCATTTTTTTATTTCTCTCTCTCAGCCCTATCTATTTCAAAAAGATGTGAGGATAAAATAAGGACACATGAGAGAGACAGACATACAATGGCTTGGGAGACTGGAATGGGAGGGGACATCTGAAAACTAGGTTCCTTCTTATGTTGTTCAGCATTTTGAATTGTATGTAGACCTGGACCAGCAATTGGTAAAACTATAAAAGGAAAGTTGCACATGGTGAGAAATTGGCTCTAAGAAACTGAGCATATACTACTGTAGAAGACAACTGAACAAAAAGTAGATCCTAATGCAGAATGCAGTAAACCAAGAAAAAAAAGTGACAGCTTCTGTTTGGAGTTCATGCCCCTTGTCAGTTCTTCAAGATAGACCAGACTAGGATGCCAGAGTTACGAATGCTAATATTTCTTTATTATGAGGTTACAGTAACAGAATCTTGCAAATCTGAATGTGCTTCCCTCCTTCCCTTTACTGTAGCTTCATGAAAACTAAGGCGGTCATGACTGAGACACTTACTCAAATTACATTTCTGCCCCAGATTTTCTTTTTATCTGACCATTGCCTTGGCTATGGCTCTTCCTCCTGTTGTTCAAGGTTGTTCCTATTGCCCATTACACCTACAGACCTATTTCCAGAAATCACCCTTTTCCTTCTCCACATGCCCTCAGTCAACCAACATTCCAAGGGGGTTCATAGAAAACTGGTAAAAAACAATCAAGATGGCCATCACAACAATGTGACTGAACCTCCAACCCTTTTTATTGCGCATCAGAGGACAGGGCTTTTATCCCACTACATTTCATATTAGGTACAATACTCTCCTATGCAATACAAGCAGCACTGATTTATCCTTAACTCTAGCACCATCTACTGTGTAATTACTTTACTCCATGAAGAGTTAGAAGAGAAAGTAAAAATAGTGACAGTGTTCCATTTTTGTCCCTGCAGACTACTTGAAAATTGCTATGTATTCTTCACTTTTATAAGGTTATAAACAGAGTCTCTTCATACCATATTCCATCTCTTACTTATAAGCAAATACATTTTAAAAAAAAATCAAAATTTCAATTCTGGTGTTCAAAAAGTTCAAAAAGGGTTATCAGAACTTTGCAAAAAAAACAAAGTATCTTATTTTAACCCTGGTTAAAAAACTATTTTATATTCCTTCCTTTACTTCTAATAGTCTTACTCTTTAACTGAATCAAATATGTTGAAGGATTCAATTTCTTTTCTTTATCTCATCACACTGATTTCTGCAAGGCTTTTTAAAGCCTTTTTTGTAGACCAATAAACATTTCCCAGGTCATTTTCTTGGTTTATCAATTGTTTTTCCCTTTTCATTTTTAAAACTGCAGGCCATCTTTTTAAAATTTGCAGAAATATTCTTGACTACCTCACAACCTAAATCAAGAAAGACTAAGACAGCCAGTTTGCTGTAGTTGATTAAGGCATCAGGCAAGAAACTGGGAAATCATGAAACTGTCCAGCCTTAGATATAAACCAGCAGGGTCACCTTTGCCTTTCTCTCAGCCCCAAATCACTTCTGAAAAATTTGGCCAGCGGGGACTAATAAGCTAGGCTGTCCCCCAAAAGCCCTATATAAAATTACTTAAAGATTTGCTGATTTGAATGTGGCACAACACTTTCTTGCTTCTTGACATTAGTCTTTCCCAAATGGTGATAGGAATTGTAATCTAGAGTGTTCAATTAACTCTTGCATCGTGTCTATTCAGAGATTAAAGTGCCAAGTTGAGAATGGCTGGTGTATATCACTTATTATCATCTTCCTAGTGTTATTTCCTCAGGTGCAGAGTCCACTTTTTGGATCAATGAATGCCAACTTGCACAATCATAGCATCCGGATCCAATTTTCATATCTGTATTTATTGTGCCTTGCCATCTTTGCTTTGGCCTTTCACACAGGCACTTGCCATCTGTGTTAAAAGTGATGCAGGTAACTGTGTGGAGTGTTGCTCATAGGACATGGCCATACAACTATAGGTCTTTCTCCCACATTTTCTCAGGTATTGGTGCAATGCCCATTTGCTGCCATACTGTGACACTGCTGACATGGTCAAGAAGTGAAACACCTGATGAGCAGCAAAGCATGCGCATCTCCATAATGTGTAAAGAGCATTGGTGATTGGTGATGGGCTAGTGCCATATAAAGCTACTGGGCATACCATTATTTTATATACCTTTGATTTTAGATAGATTGGCATGCTTCAATCACAGAGCACTCCAGTGATCTCCTTCCATTGTAGCCATGCTTTGTTCACTCTTGCATGCACTTCGTCATTAATGTCACTTTGTAGATGGGATCCTAAGTAACTGACAGTGTTGGTCTTCACTAGTTCTTCACTGCTAACTTGTATGGTGGAAGTGCTCAGGCTGGTCTCTAATCAGTCTTCTTAATGTTGAGGCACAGGCCAAGTTGGCTAAGGCGGTTGTTCCATGTCTGCATATATTGCTGTAGTTCTTCTCTGGTGGCAGCTGCAAGCATGGCATCATAGGCGAGAGCAAGGTCCAGGGGGATGGCATGTTGTGCTTCTTTTGTGATACTATTCATGATGAGAATGAACAGCAATGGTGATAATGTTCAGCCTTGATGAACACCAACTTTCACAGGAAAGCTGTCGGAAAGGCTGGTAGAGCATCTCAAATGACTTTATTTTAACCTTTACAATTTTTTTGTTTTAATTTTAACCAAGAAGATAGTGTGTTGCTCTATTCTTAGTGTTAGGAATAGTTCCATTCCAGGATGGTGCAAAATATTGAATTTTTGGCTAGAAGGATAGGCCAGATATTTAGGGAAAAATCCAAAATAGAATATCTTGTGAGTTCAGAAATATTTTTATAGTAAAATATGTTCCTTGCCTCTTCTAAGTAGCAGGAATAGAGGGTCAAACTAGATTCCATACTTTTTAAAAATTTGCGTTGTGTACAGATTCAGAAATAGCTGGCAGCACAAATAGAAGAGATTTAATCCTCCTTCTGAACTGTTCTCTCAGTCTCTCCACCGCTCCACCAGTCAGGAAGCTCCTTTCTCTCAAATGACATCTAAGCCTTCTTTGCTATGGGGATGCAACAAAGGCCAGACTTGGCAGTTCTGGGAGGGATTTTCAGGAGGAAATTGTGTGTGTGTATTGTGTAAAATGTTGACAAAAGAGAATGGGCATATTTATCAATGAAAAAAATGGTCAGAAATTATATGTATGTATTGTATATGTGTGTGGGGGTTAATATCTATCAATATCTACTGTAACATAGAAATTGTGAAGGAGCCAGAGGATATTCTATTGACAACCATCCATGAAAGAACCTGTTACAGAAAAGAGACCAAAAAAATTAAACTTGTGTTCAAAATAAATAAAACAGACCATTACCAAATTTGTTTATTAAAATATAATTTCTATAAAGATACAAATGCTTCTTCTAAAGTTATCTGCTATACAAAGTTGGGAGAGCATGCTACACAGGAACGGCTTTCCGTGAGGGGAACGTCCAATGGCTATCCAGAGCACTTCTAGCTCAGAAGGGTCTCTGAGCTGCAGTTCATAAGAGAATGCTAGTTTTTCTTCACAGCAGAATTTCAGACTCCTCCAAAGAATCATCTGCAAAGAGCAGTTCATTAGTCAATGCACTTCCTACAGGGAGTGTGCTGGCTTGAGACCACTGCATCCCATCCTGCAAGTGAGTGATCTGAAGCAATGACATTTCTTCCTCCTCTGTTCTTACCAGACTGGCCTGGTGCTCTCCATTGACTCCACGTAAAATATATCTATCCCCCGTTTCACTGCTTTCATGGATATCCACAGTGACTACTGTAGGCTCCGGTCTCTGGGAACAAGATTGTATGATTTCATTTGGATCAAGGACTGTGTCTATTTGGGGAAACTCATAATCTTCCATTAGCTCTTTTGCATTCTCTTCCTGCAAGTTTGTGTTAATATAAATTACACTGCTTGGTTCACTCAGAGCAGGTAAGCTTTCCAATATTTTCTCTAGGTGAAGCTTAAGTTCTGAGAAGGTAGGTCGGTCCACAGGATCTGCCCTCCAACACGAATACATGATTTCATACCTGAAATGGGAAATATGCCATGAGGAAGGAAGCTGGATAATTATTAAGGGGGAAAAAGGCAGACATTTGTGAATGTCCTATTAAAAGTTGGGTTTGTTAGGGTATCTGAAATGTTAGAAATAGAAAGGTGACAAAGTTAATCCTTTGAGGACAAGTAAACTACCTTTGGGAGTAATGTATAGCAATTGAATAGATAATTTTGTTTTAATCCATTTCAAACTTGAACATGTCAATAGTAACAAACCTGGCTTATTTTGAATCATAGCTTCTTTGCCTAATTTTAAAAATATTAAATCAGTTCAGCATATTGCAATGAATTATATGTAAGATTGCCTTTAAAAACAATTTGTAAATACGGTTAACCCAAAATATAGCAGCCAGAAATCCATAGGGGCTGAGCACTATAACTGTTTTGTTATCTACATTAGCTGTAAGTTTCTGGGCCCAATTGAAAGCTGATATTCAAATGATTGGAGGCATCTCTTCCCATATCAGCCTGTTAACCTTACAGTCATAATCCTGGTATTATTGCCAGATGAGACGAAGCAGGCAACTATGGGAGGAAGAGTTTGATGTCCCATTTGTTAAATGCTCTAGAAAGGTTGGCCTGAGAACATGTTATCTATCTATCTATCTATCTATCCATCTATCCATCTATCTATCCATCTATCCATCCATCCATCCATCCATCCATCCATCCATCCATCCATCCATCCATCCATCCATCCATCCATCCATCCATCCATCCATCCATCCATCCATCCATCCATCCATCCATCTTATTTATTTTGCCACCCATCTCATCACAGGCAACTCTATAATACCAGAGCAATGAAGGATTTTGGTTTGTCTTCAAACATATTTTGTGCTTTTAGATCTTCACTGATTTGTTTTTGCTGTGGATTTTTACTATTAGTGCCCTGAACTAGGTGGAGGTACAACACCAGGTTTGTTTAAAGTGAGTTGCAAAAAAATGCTACCGAGAGTCTAGTCAGGAATCTTGCAAGGAGACCAGCTTCTCAAACCCAGGACAGCCTCTCCTTTAACACAGTGGCTGCAATTAGAGATTTTCAGTTTTATTTTATCATAGAGCATTTGTTCATAGTCTAAACACATTAGCAAAAACAGCCTATTAAAGCAAAGAAAAACCACTCTTGGTTTCCAGATTTCCAAGCTGCAACTATAATAATTGCCATAAGCAAGCCATGTATTCAATTGCTACTATTATGCTTTGCTATTATCACAATTATAAAATACTTACAAATCATCTAAACAGCCCTCAGGCTGCTTTAGTCTATGCCCATGAAGTAGGTAATCATAGATTTCATGGTTCTGCACTCCTGGGTATGGAGTCATTCCTCGAGTTGCTATCTCCCACATTGTAACACCAAATGCCCACTACGGGAAAAGAAAATAGAGGAATAACTTACTTAAACAGCATTTTAGAAGAACTTAATGATACCCATAATTGTCTATGCACGCTTTTTGGGGAATAAGTCCCACCAAACATATTGAGATTATTTTTGTCCATTAAAAAAAGTATGCTGCCTTTTCTGATGCATTGTTGAAAATCATATTGGTGATTTTGTATTCCCAGTAATTTCACATGATTGCAAATTACATTTTTTTACTACATAAAAAGAGCTAACCAAGACCAAGATATTTAATTTCCAATTCTAGTGTTTTAGGATTGTAATTTTAACTAATAATTCTTTGACAAAAAGTACATTTTAATACTAGAAATAGAATGTTAATATACAGAAACATACCAATTTAATTTCTGGCATCTGAGACTGAAAGTTTTTCAGTTAATGAGGCTTGGAAATAGAGAACCACTGCTAGTTCGAACTGACTATACTTTTTTAAAAAGGTAGAGTCATTTTTTTTAAATTACATGTAATTTCTTCTCACAGATATCTAGGCTATGTTTACCACATTTTAAAGGAGTTGATAGGAATAATTTTGTATGCGGCAGACTTGTTCTTTAACCTAACTTTGCTGGTAACTTACACCTACAAAAGCATCAAAAAAAGGACAATTAATAGCTCTAGAACTTGTCTGACATGTTGATAAATATTCTCTCAGCAGAGGGAGCTGCACCCCTAGTTTTATTTGACTAATAAGCTTAGGGATAGGATCCCCAATTTTTCTGTACTGTAATTATGTCTTGTATTAACAGGTTGATATATTATTATTAAACAATCACTTTTTTCACTATGCTTCATCGTACCTTTTTTTTTTAAACAAGGCAAACTAGTTTTAATTATTCAAAAGTAAACTAGTTTGAGCGTTTTTTCTTTAACATTATGTTAAATAACTAATAACTAATCCTGGTTAGAAAACTGAAAATTCAGAGTAACAAAATATTTTATAAAATCTGAAGAAAGTAATGTATAGGGCACAGTTGTCTGCAGAAAGTTTTTGAATAATTTATGTTATTAAAATGAACAGATCAAATATAAATATCATAGCAATAAGCCTTTTATTCTCAATCCAGCTTACTCTGCATAAATATTGCTGTGTGAAAAACGGGCACAATTATATGGTATGTTTCCTTTATTATAAGAATTCTGTCAATCCAAATTGACTATCTGTCCTCCTGGAGCCAGACTTAACCGTTAAATTGGAACACCATCTTCTCATTTACTTACCACATCACTCTTTGTTGTGTAGACTCGATCAGCAAGACTTTCTATAGCAATCCATTTAACAGGCATCTTTGCAATACGTCCTTGCCGGTAATAATCTCCACTGTAAATTTTCTTGGATAAACCAAAGTCTGCTACACACACTATCATGTCATCCCGCAACCTGTCCATTAATGTATGTCAGTTAATATGAATTCATATTATAAGAAAGAGGCTCCTCAAAGATGTAGCATTACTTCATATGTGTGTATGCTTTGGGAAAGAGATATTTGCTGTCTTTTTCTGAATTTATTCCAAGTCATTTCCTTCCTAAGGTGCAGTACTTGAATGGGTCACAGAATAACTCATACGTTTACATGTAAAGTAAACTAATGCTTCTGACAACGTGGAAACTATAGTTCTATTTTTGCTTTGCTAGCTCATGTCCAGTTTGAAATCATTTTTTTTTCTTTTTATGACCCTGTAATCCCTTTTGTCAGGGTGACTGAACAGCAAATCTGAAATCCTTTCCCCAAATATTACTGCTGTACGTTTCATATACAAATGGCATCTTGTGTGTGTCTTTGATTCTTTCCTTTCAGTTTCTTCTCTAGTTATTTTCTAAGAGGTTATATTTATTAATAATTATTTCCCAAGATTCAGAGAAAAAAGGTTGAGAAAATGGTACACTAAGACTAAAGCACCCCTTCCTTCATTACATCAGAATCCCTGCAATACACTTTCTATATGTTTCATAGAAACAAATGCTTAGAACTATATCTGTGTATCTAGATCAGTATACAGCTAACATGCCATTGAGAAAGCTAGGCTCTAAAGTATTTTTTTTTTTGCCTAATGCTTTAGTTTTATAAGGAATTCCTCTATCGTGAATAAAGTACACTCAGGGATTGGAGTTTGAAGTATAAGAATCTCAACAGAATTACATAGTGTAGTTACTTTACATTAGATTTCCAAAAAGTATTCATACAAAATGCAGTGAATAATCTGAAAAACACTTTTCCTTGATTTCTGATTACAGTTATATTTCTTAGATTTTCATCCCCGAAGATTGTTTTCCACTTTAAGATTTACAGTTTCTGAATGAAGATCAGTCTGAATTTCTGAGTAGAAAAGAGAACCCTACAGAACTCACATGCAATTTCGGGCAGCCAGGTCCCTGTGGAGGAAATGTTTGCTACTGAGGTATTCCATTCCTAGAGCAATATGGATCATAAACTTCAATAAAATTTGCAGCGGAACATACTGGGAAGAGAATAAGATGCACATTTTTCTTAATATATGATACTGATTAATCATCATTCTAAATAACAAATGAAAAAATAAATCACATATGATTTTTAAGATAAACAAAACAGGGTTGGCTAGAATACAAAGATAACTTATTTAACATACTACTACTAGAATGAGAGGCAGTGTATCCATGTTGGTTTAACTTGGAATACACATTCTTCTGTACAAATGGCATTAATAAATGCATAACCTTTTCAGATAGATTGAGGAGGATTAGGCTAAAATGCCTAAATGAATATCAAAGTGATTTCATATCTAAATATGTTATGATTATAGTAGTTCATTGACTGATTGTATTATGATCAAGATAAGTCGAAATGGTGGAGAAAAACAGGTAAAGTCTTCTTTGAGTTGCTTTCATTTCATGGTGACTTCAAAAAAATATCTGTATCATTTTTCATGGCAAGAATTCAAAAGTATTCATTTTTCAGGAAGATTTTTTTTTTTATTTCCCAGTCTGGCCTATAGTAGCTATGATGGCTTCCTAGTGAAACACTAACTGATCCTACTAGCACTGGTAAATCCTTGAAGACCTGGCTATTCCTTTGGTTATTGGGTCTCGAGGTTGAGTGAGCTTGTCAATAAGATGCTATGCTAAGATTTGAGTTATTATTTCATTGTTTTTGTTTGGTTTTAATCCTATATGCAAAGTCCAGATTTAGAATAATAGAAATAGAATAGAATAATAACTTTTTTGTCACTTTGAATGTACACTAATTGGCATACATTAAAATTAAATTTCGTTGCATTCAGCTCTCAAAGGGTCACTACCTCCGATATACACTACATAAATATGACAAAAATAAATAAATACAGAATTATGCATATACCCACATATATTATATGACACAGAGTTAGTCTAGTTCAGGTTATGTATACATGTGCATGGCGAGAAAAACGAATCTTGCGAGTTTACCAGATGGATGGCATAGGGAACAAAGCTCTTACAGAATCGGGTAGTCCTGCTAGAAATACTTCGAAACCTCCTCCCAGAGGGGAGCAAAAGAAACAGACCATAAAGTGGATGTGTGGGGTCTCTAACAATGCTTTGAGCTCTAAGCACCCAGCGCTTATAAGCAGTATCGTGAATACCAGGGAGCGAGCTTATTTGTAGTTGTGAATTGGGTTGTTACATAAATTGATATATTGATATGAGAGAGAGAGAGAGAGAGAGAGAGAGGAGAGAGAGGAGAGAGAGAGAGAAAAGGTTCTACCAACCCAAATGTCCAGCTAGGTGATGCTATCTAACTCAAGATGGCATATATAAACAAATTTTAAAGAAAAACTCAATGAAATACGATCAAGTCTAACTGGTACAACTAAAATAAATATTTCATCAAAGTTTAAATGTTTTCTCATTATTAGTGAAAGGAGTAAAGATTTTATGTCACAAGGGTGGTTTATTTTGGAAGATCTTCAAAATATTAGATAAATCTCATTACCATTAAGAAATTTCATTTTAAAGTGAAGGTTCTTATTTATGGCAAGAATGAGACTCAATTCCCAATTTTGTAACTCTTGCCTTCCCTCTGAAATTACCTTGTCAAACTTTAGCATTAATCGACTGGATTATGGCCATATGATGTTTTTATTTCTTAAATGGACAGTAATCTGGATGTGTTAAGTGTCACAGCAGATAGCAGGATGTACCTGAACTTATGTTATCTTTAAAATTTTAAGTAGGATCAGATCATTTTAGTACTTTGGACAGGAGTCTATCAGAACATCTTTAGATAGAAAATTAAAGAAAAATCTTAGAAGGAAATGTCAAATTATATTTTGTTACCAAAATTACACATGCCTTATAGTTACAAGTAGTCAAAATTGTCTTAAGAAATCGCCTCTTAGAAACAAGGCTCCAATTTTATTTTTTTTAAATGTTAAAAGGCAGAAAATTCAGGCCTAAGCTTTTCTGAAGAAATTTCTTTGCCATTGTCATATACCAAGGAAAAGATTGCCCATAGATTTCCTTGCTTTAGGGAAAATATGAGTATGTGCATTTTGATTAAGCATTTCTTGTATGATTAAAAAGATCTATTTTTCAATCAGTTCATAAATGATGCTGTTTTGAAAGGTGTAACGGATGACAAAGTTGGAGGAATGTTGTCCAGTTTTCATTCCTTCACAGCAGCTCATAAAAAAACCCTCTCTTTGAGGAAATCCCAATTGTGTATGAAAATGTCATTTAATTTTCCCTTAATCTGCCATTTAGGCAAGTTCACATGCTGAGGCTCCATAATGTGTGGTCCTATTTTATACTATCTTTGTTTGAAGAACAAGTTAAAATGAAACAATTGTTTTTGTCATAAAGTATTCAAAAAGTATTGCTTTCCCAACAATTAAAATCTTTGTGTGCTCTCTCTAGTGCAAGAACAATATCTATTTCATGCATGACAGTAAAAATTACCATAGACTTTTCAATTACAGGAAATGGTAATTATGTGAAAACTGGCATAGAATCCCTAACTGGATGATGATACTGTCAAGCTTTTGGGGGGTGGGGGGTGGGGAAATGCCAAGTTCCTTTCTGGCAAAAGGATTGTGGTTTTTAAAAGGCATGTACAGCATGATTCCAGTAAACACAACACAAAGGTCAGGAAAACAATAGTGCTTTTTGCTTGAAACAAGACAACCCCATGTTCAAAATGCCAGGCAAAATATTTAAATCATAACTGTATCCAGAGGCTAATACTCACTTCCTTGCCAGGATGATGGAGATTTGTGGCTGGGAAGCTCCACACAATATATGATACATAAAGCTATGACTATTTTGAACCAGGACCAAATAATTGTAATGGACTAATTATGATCTGTTCTAGGTAGGTTTCCATTCCTGAAAAATTGAGAGTATATAAAATGGTGTCTTTGAAACTCCCATCAACTGTAGCAATAACTCTAGAATAACAAGCAGTCTTTCTCTGTAATGGCTAACCAAAAAACTTTATATTCCGACACACAGCATCCAAATCACACCACACCACACCACACCGCCAACCACTATGCAAAAACTAACCCTATCATACACAAAAGGGGTGTCAGCCAGAATTCCCCAGCCTCTAGGAACAGCAATAGCCCACAAACCCACAGCCACACTCCGCCAGGAATTATCCAGAACCAAAGAAAAGATATAGAAGGATGAAAGAAACAATGTAATTTACAAAATCAACAAACATTATATCAATTAAAAATCAGGATCCATGAACACCGGCTGGCAGTCCAATGCCACGATCCCAAATTTTTAATCTCTACCCACACTGACACCAAACAGCACCAGTTTGATTGGAGCAACACAAGAATTATTGGCCATGCTACCACCCACCACGCTCATGAGTTCATTGAAGCCTGGCACTCCACAGCCAATTCCATCAATAGACACATTGACTTACAACCAGCTTACGAACAGCTCAGAATTTAAATGAACTGCACAGCCAACCAGAGACAGCACTGACCTTCAACCAAACCACACAAGCCCCCCCAACCAGCATTTCACCTCCCAATGACCCACATCTGATGTAACCTCCCCATCGTAAGACCCATCACAAGACTCACTGGTGATCCACACCTGACCCATCACAAGACCCACCACAAGACCCTCACTTGACACCATCCTGGGTCTTGTCCTGACCCATCACAAGATGGGACCTTCACCTGATGTGACCTCACTATCACAAGACCTACTGACCACACATAGCCCTTATAAACAAGAACACGGACATTCCCTAAACTCCGCTGAAGATGTTACCTAGCCTGGTAACGGAACATTCAGAAACCCACCCACAAGCTTAGAGAAAGAACCTTCACCCTCATCCTATACCTGAGATACAGATATTTGCCACTATTGCAAAGCTACAATTTTATCTGGATGGAGACAGTCTGGCCATAATTAAACATCCTCTGGTTGTGTCTCATTTAGGCCTCTGCATTATGTCGTATATAGGCCTATCTTTATAAAATTGTAAAACTGCTACTGGTCAACAACAAGGTTGCCCCTAGCTGGGGGCTGAGGAGACATAGACTGATTTGTCACAAATAGGTGGGTGACATCTGGCTGCGCATCTCTTTCTATATAAGACGGATGAGGCGATTTGTTCTTGAACCAGACATAATCTAGCAGAGAACTAGATTGGTTGAAAGCCAATAAATTTAGAGTCTTCATCTTCCAATTAAATCTTGAGTCACCAGTTTGGTACTCTTAAATGCTGAAGTGCTTTGCAGCATATTAGCATCCTTTGCCACCTGTCAGGCTTTCTATCCCATTTGATTTGACTTTAAATATTCCTTTCAATTTTTATAAAAAGGTAAAGCAAAACTCTCAGCAACATCCTTAATTCCAAAAATGACTCTAAGCTTCACATTAAAGGATGTGAATCTACAACCCATTACTTTGTTTGAAATGCCCAGCAAAAAATATGAAAAGCAAGATAGAAAACATTCTAGAAGGCTAGAGAGAATATAAAAGAAGCTGGTGAGATTTGTTTAATAAATGGGCATTTTATGACTGATGATCAAAAGAACATTATGTGAAATCATGTGTTAAGGAGATTTCACAATCAGTTCTTGTTGCTTACCTGGGAGCCCACTCCAAGCCTTAACCGAAGAAGGAAACTATGCAAATCTCCATACTTCATAAACGGAAGAATTACCATGGGCTTTGGAACCTGCTGAGAACTTGGTTCTATGCACACACCTTAAAGAATTAAAGAAAATGAATAAAGAAAAAAGAAAATGAATTCAGTTTTTTGTCTGTTATCTAATTTTATCTTTACTCGTAAAGCTTTTGAAAGGTTTACTTTTTAAAGTTGCACATCTCTCAACAATTTTTTTATTGCAATTTAGGAGCCACCTGATTCCAGATGATTCTGGGCGAGTTACACTTTAAAAAAGCAATGAACAATAAAAAGAAACAGATCATAAGCATCCAGAAAACAAACACTACAAAAAAGCATCCTACAAGGGCTCAACCTTTACCCAAAGGCCTGGAACAACAGCCAAGTTTTCAACGACTTTCTGAACATCATCACCGTGAAGCCATATAGATCTCTGACTTATAACAACATCAAATAGAATAAGAATATTTACAAAAAATAAAAAGGAGCAACCATTTAAAATGATCTTTTATAAGATCAGCCTGTTTCAAGCATTTGTTTCATTCATTAGAGCAGGCTAGAAAGTATAAACAGGGAACTGGTTCAGAAAGATATCACAATAAAGACAACAAAACACACAGTAATGTTCTAGTTGTGAGGGAAAAACAAAATAGCCATACAAAAAGAGATTAAAGACCCATATGATTTATTCTGTTATTTCTTGTAGAAGATTAAGTTTATGATGTATATTTCCAAGTACCCCATCTAATATTGTTTATTTAGCAAATATATTTAATGATATATTGTTTGTGACTGAGATAGTTTTGTTTAATTATCACAGTTACAAACAGCTGATCTTCTTTGATTCTAATTTTCTCCTAATTTTCTTCAAGTTATCTTGAGCCTACATTTTTTCTGTATGTAATCGATATGCAGGAAAAGTGCTTAACATGAATTTAGGCAGTTATGACTTTCTGTTGGGCTGTGAATAAAACATTTTTACCCAAGAAGTACTGCTTTCTAGTTGACTCACCAAGAAGTCTGATGACATTTGGGTGATCAAAGTCTTTCATACAAGCTGCTTCTCTGAGGAACTCTTCAATCTCTCGTTGGGAAAAGCTGTCCACTGAAAACATAATAGAATAAATAAAAATGTTTAGTAAGAAGTTAGCATTTTAAATATAGCACAATCTTTCGCATATTCAAAGGAAACTTTAGCTTGTCCTAAGCACTTGCTAACAGAACATGTATCTCTTGTGATCAGATAATGAGTAGGTTATTGTGATGAAAATTAAGACCGGCATTGTAGCCCATAATTTTAGTTAAAGGTCAGTATAAAGGAATGCAGCATAACTAAATGAAAGTTGTTACTTCAGTTGCATATCTGGAAGCAGGCTCTTTGAATATTTCAAGGCAAGTTTCTGGTTTTCACTAAAATTATGAGCAAACACCACAACTTCATTCCACGATTAAATTATGGTAGGATTTATATTCTCAAATATAAACTTCAATTTCAGAAATGAAAAGATTACAGAATTGAATACAAGATGGAATCTGAGTTTATTTTATAATCTAATAGTTTCCTTTATGTAGTCTCAGAGAGAAAAAAACTGTTAGGGAATTTCTAATAAAAGATTGGCATGAATAGTGTCATAATATACTATAGTCACTAGAGGGCACACACTCAAATGTATCTTGGTAGAGTCAAGACCTTGCAGTTCTATTGTAGAGAAACAATAAATATCTTTAATTAACTTCCTTTCCTGATGAGTTGTCTGCATCTTCTCCCACAATGAACACAATCTATTCTGTGATTTCTGTCATATTTAGGAGGTACAGCAGAAATTTCAGCACACCTAAAACAATTCTATTGGCGCTCCTGAAGGAGACAATGGAGTCACCAGATAGAAACCACAATATAACACTTTAATTTTGTTTAGAATAGAATGCAGAATAAAGAATAACAGAGTTGAAAGGATCAGGGTCTTCTAGTCCAACCTGCTCGAGCCTTTTCACTATTCAATTTCAATTGCACCCACAACTTGTGGAGGCAAGCCGTTCAATCACATCTGTCTTTATACTTCCAACACTCCAGCTATTTTACAATCTCTTTCATCCCCCTAAGATTTCCAAAATTACAAGGGGCATTCCAGATTACATATTATTATTTAGTTTGCTGAGAGAAATTGAACATATATTTTTACTCTCTTCCTGTTACCTTCTCTGTGCCTTTTGAAAAAAAATTCCTCAAAACAGAGATTAGCCTTTTAATAAGCACTTCTAGCAGATTTGTGATTATTTATAAAATTATTCAGATATACTGTACTTGATAAAATGAAAAGTAGTACGTACCTTTTAAAAACAGATAACTGAGTAATAGACAATCTTCTGTCTCTTCATAGATTTTTTCGATTCTTAACTGGAAAGGATTTTTTCTTTTTAGAGGAGCTCTACAACAGTGTGTGATTATCTATGTTTTTAAATGCTCCTGAATGTTTCTTAAACACAAACAACTTTAAATCTGTAGAGACCAAGTAACACTTACATTTCATTGTTTTCACAGCAACTTTTTGAGTGGTTCCATCAGGATTACTGAGACTCCCTTCCATGACTGATCCAAATTCCCCTGAATGGAGAAATAATACTATGTTTGTCTCCATACACACAAAATCCCATTATGAAATTTAGTTAGTAAGACTGAGAAGATTCTTCAGGCCAACAAAGTCTAATGGGGATAAGCTCAGCTGCTTCATGAAGCATACTTGCCTCATCTTATCAAGCTATCCCGAGTTTGCTAAGATTACATATATTCACAGAAAAACAAAGGTAAAATCTGCATTGGAACATTGGCAGAAAGGACATAAATGAGCTTAATCTCTACCATGCCCATTAATTTTCTTTTACAAACTCAGACTGTTCCCTCTGTCTCCCCCCTCCCTTTGGATTTACTTCCCACTTCAGAATCCAATTGGGGATAAAATTAAAATGTGCCAGTGATTGGAAAAAAAAGTGATTGGAACAAAACAACAGAAATTTCTCCTGGAAGAAGACAAAAAAAGAGGTTCACAGAATAGGCCAGGGCAAAGGGCTACAATTATGACATTTGGAGAATTTATTGAATAGACAAAGTATTTAACTTAAATTGCAATTCTGGGCATTGTTAAAGGGTCGATCTGGTGAGACCGATATCTTAACTTGTATTACTGACAATACTGCTGGATATTGCAGATCAGCAGAACTTATGTAAAAACGATTTGGAGAGGGGTATGGATAGAAGGATGAGTCTGATGGAAGTTTGGAGTCCTAACTGAAGACAAACTTCTAACTATCAGAGTAACTGGGTTAATGACATTTCAATATTTATTACCTAGAAATGAAAAGTTTAGTACTGTACAATACTTTGTACAATATAAGTTACAAACAGTCATGGAGAGTTAACAAAGTCCTTATGCTTGAAAGGAATCTTGAACTGTAATCTTAAAGGAATATGTTTACAACATTTTAAAAGTAATCCTCATTTGACATCACTTTCATATAAAGTAAAGAGCAATTGCTTTACCTTTATATGAAGATGGTGCAACCATTATCTCAACTTTATATATAGGAGAGAATAGCATTAAGATCAGCTGCCTCTAGCATGGAAAATAACTTCATTTTTGACTATCAAAATGGAAATTATGATATTTTCAAAGAAACAAAGATGGCAACAGGACAAAGAATGTTACTGAACAGGTTCAGATTTTTACATTTCTCAGAATTGTTTCCCATAATACAGGCACTTAGAAGGCTCAAATTTAATCTTTAAAAGAGATGGTGAAAAGAAGTATAGTTGGCTTCTTAAGGTTTTTCTTTACAAAATGAAGTAATTATATAACAAGTGGGCTAAAAGTGTTTGAAGCCAGATTAATACCACAGCTGCCTTACAGCTATTTTATATGTAGCCATTAGAAACTCTTGAAATAGGTTTTTTAAAGAACATCTTTATGGTTCCACAATGAGTCCCAAACTCATCCTTTGCCTAGAGACGGAAATAGCATCAATTGAAACTGTGCAAAAAGTATGTACTGTATTAGCTATTACCTTAAATTAAATCTCAGCTCAAGTTGTTGGGTTGTTTTGACCATTCAAGATAAATTTCATTTTTCTTGGTGGAAATCATTTAATTCGAACCTAGGGAATTGTGGATTTTGACCTAATGCATAGTCTCAATGGATTTTGATTAGACCATGTCAAAATGCTAGAGCTACTGACCTCCAACATAATTTCAACCCACTTCCATTTGACTTTATCTCAGTGAGAACAGAAAAAAGCACTGCACTTGCCCATTGTTTAACATTGTCTTCAAAGATACCAGAAGAAATGTTACATTGGCCTGCTCTAATTCCCTTCCCATTGCTTATTTGATGGGGAGGTTTTGCAACATTTCTAAAGAACAGCATCTCTACCATATGGTAATATGGTAATAAGGAAATTGAAACTGTAAGTCATGTACTGCTGCACTGTTTCTTTTATAGAGATATTTGGGTGGGGCTGAAAATACCTATCAGCTGATCATGTAGTGAAGATCTCAGAAAGTCTAGCCAGATTCTGAATGTTGGCTACAGTGGAACATAAACCACTGTTTTGGGGAAAGTATAAATATTGTTTGAAGTTAAGAAAATTTTCTGCATTTTGCTATTTTTTAGAAATATTTCAATTTTGAAGTATCTGTTTTATTACTTTTATTTTATATTTAAGTTGCTCTGGGCCGTGACTACAATAAATTAACAAACTAAGTGATATAATAAAAATTAATCTTTTAATTTACAAGGCTCCTGCCTATTTTGTTTAATACAAGCTGCTCTGTTTGATTGGTAATTCTCTTAAGGGAGTTGGTTTGTAAATGAAATGCTTTTACCATATGAATTTGAGTTTGCTTGACCCAGTGTTGCAAGCTGAGGAAAGATGTCTTGCTTCACACTTATGACAGCTGCATAGATATATGGTACTCACCTTCTCCCAAGATTTTTCCTAGAGCCAAGTTGTTCCGGACAATCATAACATCCTGGAGTTTTTCCTGAAGTTCTTCACTTACTCCTAGGTTACCCACTGGGAAAATAATGTGCAAATGATATATGAAATACCTATGTTTAATATATGGGTTTCCTGATTGCATACTTGATACAGGAAGACACCATCAAATCCTGCAGTATAAAACTGCTATTTTATGATTAATTTAGAGCTATTCAACATATGGGCACAAATGTCTCCAATACTAGAAAAGTTTTCTTTATATTACTTTAGATTGCCTATGAATTAAATATTTCATCTTTAAAGGATAGGAAACTTTTCTTCTTACAGAAAGCCTGATTATTAAGGAAGAAAGATTCATTCAAATGCATTATGTGTGATAAATTTTCCTGGGACAATGCATTCAAATAAGAGGTTTTCTCCACCCGCAGTGTGAAGAATTGTAGTCTCTCTAGCTATGATCGATTTTGCAGGAGAAGACCACCAATGGAATACCATGAAATCTTTTCCAAAAGATTTACTTCTCGAAAACTGTTGGACCATCTCCGGAAAAAGTGGATCCAGAAAATAAATTGAATGTTCTAGTGTTTCTTAGAACATTCCATTCCTGGGACAAGGAATTTTGATATCTGTAATTATATAGCATGCATAACAGCATGTTAGGGATATGAGTCCATACAAATGTCATAGAAAATGCCTGATCCAGGAGGGACAGAATGAATGTTCTGAATTTCCTCATATTTAGAAAATAGATCCCAGTCAATGACTTTTGTATATTATTC
The DNA here is from genome assembly GCA_023970755.1 of Azemiops feae. Classification (NCBI taxonomy): domain Eukaryota; kingdom Metazoa; phylum Chordata; class Lepidosauria; order Squamata; family Viperidae; genus Azemiops; species Azemiops feae. Next base: position 4,919,247 of record JALGBA010000012.1, on the reverse strand, counting down.
TGTCCTACTATGTGGTATCAACTCTCCTTTCCTATATCAAGGGAGAGCTTAAAGGCAGCCTTCTCCAAACCTAGCCACCCTTCAATTGTGTGACTTTAACTCTCGGAATATCTCTGCCAAGATAGTACTGCTCAAAATTTTCAGATGTGAAGTCCAAATATCTTGTGGGTAAATAGACTGAAGATGGCTGTCTCTGTGTACAGAGTGTAATCACCTTCAGGATGCTTCAGGAAAGAAATTTAACTGACTTCCACTTCATACCATAGGAGTTGAACATTTCTGAATATTGGAATATTCTGAATACTGGAATATCTTGGCTAGCCACAAGCTTTCATAGTCAGGTAGGAGATAGAATTATAGTCCTATAAATACATCTAATTGTGGTTTATTTAATAACTATGGTTTAGTATGAAGTACAAACCCAGACAGGGTTTATATAGTGTATAGTGCAAGTGGCTGAGTTACACAAGTGGCAGAGTCACGCATACTAGGTAACATTATCAATGCTAGTGAGTGTGGGGTTTGCTCCTGTTTATAGCATGCCCTGCCAATGTTGGTAGGGGTGTGATTTTCTCCTTGGTAGTTTCTTGATTAGAGTATTGTTTTCTGCTTGATTGTTTGTCTAATGTTAATCCCTGCTTATCTGAGTATAGGCTGCTGGAGGATGTGTCTTTTGGTTTCCTTCTTAGTTTTTTTAATTGCCTCTTTTGAATGGTCAGTAAATGTGGTTTATCTCCATATCTCTATTGATGGCTGAGCAAACAACCAAGTTGAAAAAGCACCAAGGACTTCACAGTTCACCCCTGAGCTTATTCTCTTCTATAGTGTGTGTGTGTGTCTGTCTCTGTGTCTGTGTGTGTCTGTGTGTGTGTGTGTGTGTGTGTGAGAGAGAGAGAGAGAGAGAGAGAGAGACAGAGACAGAGAGAGAGAGACAGAGAGACAGAGAGTGAGTATACATTTATCCATAATTCCCCTCTCATCCTACATGCTCTGTTTTATAAATGGTCTCTCTTCCTTCCCATAAAGTTAGATTGTAACACCAATCTAAAACTTACATGTCAGTTCTATAGTTCTGGGGCCATAAGATTTCTTGACTCTGTAATTTACAGCCAGTTCTGTCTCTTGTCCGCTAAAAGCATACCTGGTGGGGAAAGAAATACAATATGAAATGCCTCCATAACTTTATTCCTGTGAATTCTTTAGGAATTGAGTATATGGAGATTGCAGCTGCATTATGAGCAATTATTGTCTTCCTTTGGGATTATTATGGGCAGGTGTTTGGCTCAGGTTGAATCAAAACAATGAAAAAGGAAAGGAAATTCAAGCCTTTCCAGTCATGTTTCATTTTTCCCCCCTGATGGAGTTATATGATATACTTATTTCCATTCATTTATCTCTACAGACATTAAATAATTACCACTTATCTCCCATATAAAAGAAAGGCTGAGTCATTTTGGTGAACTGGAAAATTACTTTAAATACTCATTTTGAAAATGGTGTTCATTAATAGCAATGTACTACCTAAAACTTTCTTTTTCATACTTTTACTTAATTTCACTTTCATGACTTACAGTTGCAACATTTTAAAAAGAAATCAGAACTTTTACAAGATAAAGAGGCCAAGACGGTTAATGCAACTGAGATTCTATTTTAAAAACTGTCAGTGGAGAAGTAGTTTCAGGATTACCCCTCACAAAAAGCACATTCTCCTTCCTTCCTCTTTTGTCCACTGTCCAATTAAACTCATTCCCCCCCCCCCAACTACTCTTAGCCCCAGGAAGGAAATGCCCAAACAAGCTGAGATCACCATCCATTGGGTCAGCATATCCAGTACACTCAAAAGGAACTTTCTGTGATATACTAAAAAGAAAGCTTAGTCCAGCAAACAGAACTTAAAAACACCCCCATTTCACAATTTCAATCTACTAAATGGGAAGGAGATATATATAGTTAGATGGTGTTTTCGTAGGTAACATTCCCTTAGTGCCTTCTGTCAACAGGGCATAGGGAGAAAGAGCCATTTCTTCTGCCAACATTTACTGTCATTACCCTCAAATCTTCTTCAGGGCACAATTTGGGTAGCAAAATGCTCTGGGATGAGAGAAGAAGAAAAGTGAATGATCAACTGCATGAATAAAGTTTGTTCAAATGATATGAGATTCTAGGTACCATCTTTTTTATTAGAGAATCATGCTCTGAAAAAGCAGTACATTTATACTTAAATAAGGTAACCTGCAGTAGGATTTAAAATATGATAATGTACCAGTCTCTAACAAAGGGATTTTACTCTGGGAATTGCAGCCCACACATCTTAAAGTGCCTTACATTGAGAAACCCTGCCCTAAAGAAATAAAAATGGTTTTGCAGTAAGATCTCAGCAGAGCTGAATTTCCAGAAGCATGCTATGAAAAAATGTTCTTGGTATATTTAGAACAGCTAGTTATTTCAAAAGTTTAAAAAGGAAAAGGCGAGAACTGATCACAAGGTTTGTGAACTAAGATTACAATAAGTCTTTGTTGGTCATATAAAACAATCTTTACAAAATGTAACCGAAAGTGGTTCCCTCCCATTTTGGAAAAGATTAGAGATCAAAAATGTATGTGCTAAAAACAGGATATAATCTGTCATATTTTAAAGATGATTCACCACATTACAGCTTGTCAATACCAGGATGTTTGTCAAGGATTGTTTTTTTTACTGGTATCTGTAATTATTTTACATACTTTTAAGTTTTAAAATGGTATATCTTCTGTATTTGGTGTAATGCATCCTGATTTCAGTGCTAATATTTCTACATCTATGTGTACATTTGGCCTGAAAATACAAATGTACTTGAAAGAGAAGAATCGGGTCCATAAAGATAATGCAAAAATAAATTACTAAGGTAGCATAAGCCTCTTAGGTTGCCTGCATTAAATGCAGGCAAATTACTTTATAGTTTAGCACAATCTGTGAATTCATGAACTCATTCAACAAACCATGGTTTGAAAAGATACCTTAGCACAGGGGTGTCAAACTGCCGGCCCGCAGGCTGGATGCGTCATGCCGAAACCGCACCCACCCCAGCTCTGGCAATGGGGAAAAAGTCGCGATACATCGCGACACGTCACGTGACGTTGCGGGTTTGACACCCCTGCCTTAGCACGATATGCAAATCTGGTTTTGGTGCTTCAATCTATATCTGACCCTCATTTACAGAATTTCTTTCACAAATTCAGTTAGAAACAATATTCCCAAACCCACAAAACTCTAGAAATCTTAACATGCTAAAAATATATACCTGTCTTAGAATTTTAGCAGTTATGTAAGGAAGTTCCCCAGAACTTTCCACATGTCAAGCTAGAAAAAGAAACAATCTCAAGAAGCTAGGAATTCTTTCTTCTACATAATCTTTTGCTTTTCTTCCATGGAATATTACATCAAAAAGCCCATAAAATCGAAGGCTGTTAGCTTGCAAAATCTGACTACTATAGCATGAAATATGGTAACAGCAGGTTTTCTTATTTCTTTCTTCTCTGTCCTATCGCTTAATCCTTGTTTTCTGAAGTAAGGACTCTCATGGGAAGGAAATAGTAGGAAACAATGGATAGCTGGAGAAGCAGAAAAACCAGCAAGTGATTTTGGAACTGCCTTGTCTCCCGATGCATTCTCTCTCTGCAACATTTTCAGAAGTGGTTTGCTATTGCCTTCTTCCTATGGCTGAGAGAGAATGACTGGCCCAAAGTCACTCAGCTGGCTTCCTTCTAGTCCAAGGCAGGACTAGAACAGAGTTCCTGTTTTTAGTCTGCTGCATAATCATTACACTAACTTGGTTCAAAATTTATTTTATTTGTATCCCACTTTTATTATTATTGCATGTAACAAAAGGTGGTAAATATATCCAACACATATTTCTCCTCTTATTTTCTCCACAATAACCTTATGAGGTGAAGTGGACTGAGAGAGAGTGACGGCCAAAATTACCCAGCTGGCTTTCATGGCTAAGGTGGGACTTGAGAGTCACGGTCTCCCACTTTCTGGCTTGGTGCTTTAACCACTAGACCAAACAGCCCCCTAACTAAACATATACATCTTGCCAATTTAATGAAGGGGACATAAGTTTGAGAAAATGGAATAAAAAGATCAAGAGTTTACAGAATCTGTATGGAGTATTTTGCAGTGAAAGTAACAAAGAGAGATTAAGTTACTTAATATGCACAAAGCTGTTTCCAATCCCATGTACAAATGAATCATGCTTCACAAACATTCTGCACAACAGGACCTCTGTTATCTAAACTTGCTGATTATATGAATTCCCATCCTGTATTTTCTCTTATTACGTTTTTCAAGTATCATTAAAGCAACATTTATCTTATTCCAATCTTAGTGATTTTAGTAAATGAAAAGTAAATCAGTGCTCACAACCTGCAGTTGTTACTATAGTAATCTGGAATGTACATTTGAACATATATGCTGCCATCTTACATTGTGGCTAAATCTGATTTTTTTTAACCACACTTAATTTTCAAAGAACTTTGGCCTCAGAAGAACAACCTTTGAGTTATTCATCTTGATTAATTATGTCATTGTTATTTCCAATACACAGATGAAGAATTAAGGGCACTAGCACGACACCCTTAGGTAATTACTCATAGCACTGAATGTGATTATTCAGAAGAAGTTCCACTATATTCAAAACAGAACTTACATTGGACTGCAGCTCAATAATTAGTCTTGGGCCAAGCCTGAACTTTAAACCAAACTCAACATAATAATTAACTACACTGTCCTTCATTCAAAGATCCTGTTTAGAAGGTGGACATGAATATCAGCTCTCTGGGGAAGTGTTTGTAACAAGTGCCCTATCACCCATCAAAGAACTGCAGATTAATGTCAGAATTAAATTTTAGTAACCACATTTCAAGGATTGAATTACTAACCTTGCTTTTTGTTCAGGGACTTACCCAAATTTGGTCTCCTCTGTAATTTTTTTCCTAATAATCACAGATATATACAGGATTAGTCCAATGACGACAACTCCACATATAAATCCAAGGATTATTGTAAGTGAATCTGTATTTCTAGATTCTAGTGTTGTAGAAGGTGCAACAGATATCAAACCTATAAGAATAAGACAAGTTACAGAGAAAAGGAAACTGCCGTCTTGTTATAGTTGGGGGGGAAGCATTATATGCAGATTCAAGGAAGGGAGGAAGGGAGGGAGGGAGGGAGGGAAGGATCTTAAAGTTAGAAATAAAAGGTATAACTAAAAAATGAAAAGGAGCAGACTAAAGACAATTGTGATAGTTGATATGAAAAGTAGGTTATAACTGTGGGATTGATGTCTGATTTTCATAACTGCTGCATAGTATTTTGCTATGGTCAGAATTATAAATGATTTACAATCTGAAAAATGGTTGAATATATGAGTATTGTCAGATTGCCCAGGATACTAATGTAAAAAAGTAAAATACAGATATTACAAAAATTCCTATAGATCCAAAACTATCATTCCTGTAACTTTTAACTGGACAAAAAGTGCATTTTAGGGCAACATATTTTAAATGGACTAACTCTCAGAATTAATTAAAAACTGGGACCTATGACTCCATGGAATTGAAATTTGGTAAATTTTATAAAACATTTATAAAACATAAAACATGTATCCCAACTTTTCAAATGCATTGGAAACTCTGCCATTGTTGAAGGCACTGAAGAATCTGATAAGGAAGTATCTCTGAAACAACGATGCAAGGATTCACTAATTGTCTAATAGTAGAATAAAATAACAGGATTCAACAGCTCTAGTTTCAATAGCTCTAGTTCCACATGGGAAAACATATGCTTCAAACGGAATTTTAGAATATCTTCTCTGCAGTAATGTTGAAGGGAAAATTTTGTGCCTTGCCCAGAAAAAAGCTTTCATTAGTTTGGAGAATATCAGTGAGGAGTTTGGGAATTTGACTGTTTCCTTTGTCACCCAAATTCTATTTCTCCGTGACAAGGTATTCATTGCTGCTTGAAATTCAAAATCGTTAAATTTTTGGAGAAGTGTGTATTTGGTATGGTCATAGCCCAAAACTCACAGAAACTCTGATAGTTACTCGCAGGTTATTAGTTTTGTTCTCTGACATTGTTCCAACTTATGGGGCTATTATCAGTCATCATTACAATAATCCCAACTGGAAGAACTGGACCCTCAACCAGTGGTTTAACATCAGCTACAGGCTTTAACCTCAATATTTGACATCTCTGCTCTAACCTGAGGATGGCCTTGGCAAACTTCTGATACTGCAAGTTCACCTCCTTTAATAAAATAGAATCACTTACTGCCAATTGAGAGCCATAATTACAATGGGCCCTCCATGTTCCCTTGAAGTGGAAAAATCACTCCCAGATATTTGAAGATGTGAACCTATTCAGTTGGGTTCCCTTCTATATTCTATCATTTTGACTCTTTTATAAAAGACTACACTTTTGGAAATTTAGCACCAACCTACAGTATTAAACTGTAGTACTCATTGCCTTTTCAAAGTCTTATGGGAGAATGAGAAATAAAAACAGATCACTGACTATAGCAATATAGATGTTGAGAATTTGAATTTGTATTGAATTTGGAGCTTTTCATATAAAAAGCTAGCGTTCTATTCTTACGCTGTGGCCGCATGACTAGAATTTCAGCAACTTTATTTTGCATTACATGTGTTATCCAAGTTAACTCATATCTCAAGAGCAGTGGTGGCACAGTGGTTAGAATGCAATATTGCAGGCTAATTCTGCTGACTGCTGACTGCCAGCAGTTCAGCAGTTTGAGTCTCACCGGCTCAAGATTGATTCAGCATTCCATCCTTCCAAGGTCAGTAAAATGAGGACCCTGATTGTTAGGGGCAATATGCTGACTCTGTAAACCGCTTAGAGGGCTGTAAAGCATTATGAAGTGATATATAAATCTAAGTGCTATTGCTATATCACTGCATTAATCTGACTTACCATTGCTTGGAATGAACATTGCTACAGGGTCACTGAAAGGCCCAGCTCCACCGTTAGTGACAGCAGCGACTTGCACGATGCAGGTGACATTTGTGGCCACAAAAGGAATATGGATGACATTTGTATCTTTATTGGCAGAGGTAGAGAAATTCGTCTGTAAAGAGAAAAATAATTTTTATTCTATCTAGTGTACAAGCTTCATAGGTACCTGACAGATTTGAAAATAAACTTTTGTCTTTATTTGCTTACATTAACAGATACTTGCTAATACCAACATAAAAACTATATATTTATGTACAGTAACTGTCTTGGTAAATATAGTACTTCAAGCACTAGATGAGAACAATGAAAAAGCTGACAATAATTTATTTAAATCCATTTCACTGCTGTTTGGAACACATGCTAATTCCCCCCCCCCCATTGTAAACAATAAATAGCTGTGGACAATCAGATTAAGTCATTACAAATCTGTCATCTGACTGGCAGATAAAATATTAAGAGAGTGTAACTTAACACAAAAACAAACAAAGCACATTGTAGGAAGCAGTTTGTACAATTGATTTCTTTTTTTTTTCTTTTTCCATGCTCAGTCTTCTTCCCTGCCTATTACAAAAACAGAAAATCTCTTGTTTGCTTCCATTGTGCTAATTCTGTAATCCCTGATGATTTAGAACTGATGTGCCATTTAAACTGATCCCTGGTGTATTAATTTAAAAAGAAGCAAAAAGTAATAGATCTAATTTCTACAAAATAGAAAACAGAAGAAAAAAGAAAAGAAATTGGCAGGCAAATCTGTGGGGAGCCCCAAGACAACCTAATATCATAACAACTTTTGCCCCCAATCATTTGATAAATCTCCTGGAATAGTGTGCAATCTCTGCCTACTTATTTGAGATAAAGTCCAAGTGAGCAAAGTAGGACTTACTCCTATCTACACATTGGCAAGTTGAAATTGACAAGAATACTTATTAATGATCTGAAAATCTCAAAAAGGTTAATACTGCATAATATATAGTCAGTGAAAATATTATTTCAACAAGTACTATCTACTAAATTTGTGGTTTTGATATATACAAAGGAATCAAATGTTTAAGTTATATCTTTTTCTCTGTCTTAAATATCACCCTTATGGAATGCCTATTGTGATGAAATGAGTATTTGGAGATTTCATCTACTTGCAATCATAACAGCATCAAACAGAAGCACTGCAAACTTAGGCATCCTCCTCCCAACTAGATGTGAGCTCCATCTGACACCCAACTTGAAATAAGAAATTTCTGTTCCTGTAAATTTCCTATAGAGCCTATGAATCAGCTGAAGAACTGGAAACAAAACAAAACAGTACTTGTAAGTACCACCTCCTAGTAAATTGTCACCTAATCCCCACCCTCCCCATTTTGTGTGACTCATAATGCAGCTGACAGACTAGCTTAGTATGATAACATGTTTGAGGGATAGAGCTGGTATTATTTAAACCAGTATAAAAATTCTCTGTAAACAGGAATTAAGAAAAATGACTAAGGCTGCAACTCTGAGAGAATTTTTCTTTCTTTATACAAATAATTTTATTTAAGATTACAATTATACAGATTAAAAATTTAAAAAGCCAGTTTGGTCTAATAGCTAAGATACCAGGCTAAAAATCAGGAGACTGTGAGTTCCAGTCCTGCCTTAGGCATCAAAGGTGGGCGAGTCACTCTCTCTCAGCCCACCTCAGCTCCAATTAAAGTTGGGGAAATTGTGGGGAAAATAGGGGGAAGGAATAAGGTATGTTACTCTTTAACTAAGGTATGTTTATCCACTTGAGTTATTTGTAAAAATAATAAAGGTGGAATAACCTTTTTTTTAAAAAAAAAAGTATAGAAAGGGGAAAAAATATAAAGAGAAAAATATAAAAAGTATGAATACTGTATAGCAAAGAAAAAATATATATATAAAGAAGTGACTTCCCCTTTATCACAATTTTAACAACCTTCTTGTAAAATGTCACAAACAATCTCTTCATCCATATCTCATCCCTTATCTTTGAACAGATCCTTAATACCCTGTCATTCAGACCTGGTCAGCAAAAGTCCATTAAGGGTTACCAGACATAACAACATAATTTGTCAGAGATATTTCAAAAAGGAGAATAAGTAAAAAAAAACTGTACAAAAGGAGAAGCTGGCATTATCAGGAAAACTATGACAAAATGGGAGTAATTAGGTTATGTCAACTTAAATAATTGCATCCAGAATAACTTCATAAAATATAGTGATAAAATATCCTTTTATGTTGGATGTTTATTCAAAATTATTTTCTGCTATGTTCAGTAGGATATATCCCTTTGTATGAGTGCAAAATAAAGTATTTATCAAGCGATATAGATGTTTTTGGACCAATATTTTTTATTTATTAATTTTTTATGCTGCCATCTCCCCTGTAAGTTGACTCTGGGCAACTATTTTTTTTTAATTTAGAATGGACATGAAAAATTTTTCATTTTACCTAAATCCCACTATGGTTACAGTACAGTAAAGATCTTTATTCTGTGACTGGCTTCACACATCACTGTAAACCATTATGTAATTTTGGGGGAATTGGTTTCTTTCTTAGAAATAGTGGTTGTAGCTCAGAACTCTGTTTGGAACTGTATCTATCTATCCAGAAGACAATGGGAAACTGGAAGAATTGTGTATGCTTTAAAGATGATTTGGAGAAAGTGCTTCAGAACTTACATGGCTTCTTTCACAACAGTTGTCTGAAATAAGGTGCTATCATTTTAACAGTCCTAAGTACTGACTCCTTAAAGCAGCAACTTTTTTCCCCAGTTTCACATTGAGAGCTGAGAAAAGCTGGGCTGCTTTAGTTTAAACCATATTAAAGAGGTGCTAGATCTGAAGCTCTTGTTCCAAATTAACTTGTGCATAGCCAAGACAACTTAGGTAGTAGAGAGAGCCTGCTGAGGGACTAAAACAACTGGGGGGGGGGGGACTTCATCACTTTGCCTTTTGATAAGTGGGTGTTTTGTGACCAGCCACACAGATTATCACCCTTCATTTAAACCATAGCTTACTGAACAAGTCATGATGGACTGTTTGCACATACAGAGCCATATAATATAATTTAGAATGGTTAGAGTCACATATCATGCTGAAATAAAACTAAACAAATCACATTAAATTCTCTTATAAGGATGTGAATTTGTTTTAGCATTAATTGGGATTAATTAATATTAGTTGTGAAAAGACTTAATCCAAATACAAACACATTACTAGTTTTAGAACAAGAGAAGACAGCTGGAAAAGTGAAACATTTGGCATAAGAGCAGAGGACTGGACAATAGGGGATTGGAGGCTAAAACATACAAAGAATGGTTGCAGGAATTGGGCATGTCTAGTTTAATGAAAAGAAGGACTAGGGGTGGCATGATAACAGTGTACCAGGATCTTAGGGGCTGCCACCAAGAAGAGGGAGTCAACCTATTCTCCAAAGCACATGAAAGTAGGACAAGAAGCAATGGATGGAAACTAACCAAGGAGAGAACCAACCTTACAATGAAGGAGAAATTTCCTGACAGTTAGAACAATTAATCAGTGGAACGATTTGCTCCAGAAGTTGTGGCTGCTCAATCACTGGAGATTTTTAAGAAGAGATTGGACAACCATTTGTCTGAAATGGTACAGGGTTTCCTGTTTGAGCAGGGGGTTGGTTTAGAAGACCTCCAAGGTCTCTTCCAACTCTGTTATTCTGTTATGTCCCATTTCCAATCTCTTAACAATGTTAAGATTAGCAGTATATATACAAATGTACAATGCAAACATCTCTATCTTATCTAAAAGAATTTTCTGCCTAATACATTCTTCCTCTTCTTAAAAGCCAACTAAACCTTTGGAAAGGCAAATTTATAACTGTTTCACCTACACTGACTTAACATTCTTACATAAGGATGAAAAACAAAGAACAGAGATAACTTTATTACATTGGAGAGCAAGCTGAGCACAGAAGTGTCCGCAAAAGGGATCAAGGGAGAGGCAAAGGACAAAATGAGTGTTACAACAGTGTAATGCTTGTTTTCATCTTTTTTGACAAAAACATTGGATTCTATGCATCGGATGCGTCTGGCTGAGCCCTATCAACTGGAGAATGGGGCAGCCTCTTCAAACAGGGAACATGCGACACACAGTTTGCCCAGAATTCCCTAAACTTGTATTTAAATGTCATGGAGAAGACTAAATTGTCACTAGCATCCAAATCAGTTTCAGTTGCCAGTCCAGTTTGACCATATTGTCAGTTAATGTCTAACCTTTGGTCAGACAAAAAAAGGATTTGGGAATGAACTATATTAAAAGATAAATCCATATATGAAAACATTTAGGCATTGCATATTTTATTGGGAAAGCTAGACACACAGATTTATATCTTGTTCTGAGGATCAGGAAGTAACCTTTAGCTTACCATCAGTAATATAAGTTGCTGAGTTAGCGTCTTTACTCTGTACTAGTCAGAAGACCATAACATTACTGTGCTGTTTTCAGTATCTTTGTGCTGTGATTTCTAAATCCTAAAAATGAACTACTTAAAAAGGGAACAGAAAGCTAAAGTTTTATAGAAAACAAACATAAATAATCTTTTATGGAAAATCTACCATATTTAAATAGCTCAGTGTGATAATCTCTGAGCAGATATTCAAATCATGTTAATGAATGTACAATGTATCTTCTGTACTACAATTTGGGATTAGAAAAGTAACTTTAAGGTAAATAAAATCATCTGGGGTAGAGAAATGGAAATTTTAAAAAGTGTCATCTTGTTTTTCCTGTTTACCCAGAAAACCTCATTTCTGTAACATAGCTGTTGTTTCTCTGTTGTATTTAGCACATTTAGCACAATACTGAGGGTGGCTACACTCAGAGATAAAGAATCTTTGGAGGAAGATTCCCAGCTACACAACACTTCAGGTTCAACTGGCTTAATAACATGCTTTGAAAAGCACAAAGCCAAAACACATCTGAAAGTGAACCGTGACTTACACTCTTATCATCCTGTGTTTGGATAACTGCACTATGATATACATGGGGCTGCCTTTGAAGATAGTTTGGAAGCCACAGCTGGAACAGAATAGGCCAGCTAGATTACTAGAGGAAGAAATTCATTTTTGCAGAATTTATCTATAATACCTATAAAGAGATGAGGTGGGGCATGGTGAAGCTTAGATGCAATATAGGACTGTAATCTTGTGATCGCAATCACAATGGCAAAGGGATTCATTTCTGTTTACACAGTTAAAGGAGAGGTCAGCACTAATCTGAATGTGATTGCGGTAGTGCTAAACAATTTTCTGTGAAACAAGGATTACATAAATAAAATAAGAGAGAAGTTAGCCACCAGACACCATGACATCCTTTATGATGGCTAAGATATACATGTAGTCCTTGATTTATGACTGTTCATTTAGTGACAATTCAAAGTTATGACAGCACTGGAAAAATTGACTTATGACCAGTCCTCGCACTTACAACCATCACAGCATTCCTATGGTCATGTGATAGCGATTCGGGACCTGGACATCCAGCATATATTTACGACGGTTGCAGTTTCTCGGGTCATACATTATGATTTGTAATCTTCCCAGGCAGTTTATGACAAGCATGGTCAATGAGGGAAGCTGGATTCACTTAATGACTATGGTGATTTGCTTAACAACCACAGCAAAAAAGGTCGTGAAATTGGGCATGACATTATGATAACTCACTTAATGACTACATTGCTTAGCGATGGAAGTTCCCAATTGTGGTTGTAAATCTAGGACTACCTGTACAGGTGAGGAATTTGCTTCAGGAAATAGAGTCCATAAACCAGGTAGGGGGAACTTGTATGACTAATTTAATTCAAAGGACTACAGTGAAAAACGGGGGGGGGGGGAGTACTTAGGCCAGCATGTATATGAAATTACTTTTTCCAGCATCAGTAAGACTGATTTTTCGATTGTAGGAATCTGCTACAGCAATTAAGAGGCATTCAGCATATGATAGATTAAGATCTTGCCAATTTGTGGCAGCAGGCAAGCCTTCTGGATGGTACTAATCAATTATAGCTAGTCCTTGGGTTACTTGTTCAGCAACCATTCAAAATTACGAGGGTACTGAATGAGGGGGAATTACGACTGATACACAAAGTTGCAGCTGTTGCAATAACCCCACAGTTTCATGACCATGATCTGGCCACCTGATTGCCATTTGTAATCTTGCCTGCCAGCTTCCCACAAGCAAACTCAATAGGGAAGCTGGGAGGGAAATTTTCAAGTCACTTCTGTAATCACTCTCAAGACATTTTCTCCCAAGGAGTCCCACTACAGACTACAAGCTCCCAGTCAGCCTCCTCATGTTTCCCAGCATCCCCCACCTCCCACTAGCCCTTGCCGACCCACCTGTGGACTCCACTGGCTGCCTGCACTTCCTAGCGCCTGCCTGTGACACCTGTGTACCCTCCCCATGCTCTTTACCTGGAACTCCTATCTCTTCCTGCTTAATGACCCAGGTGTCCTGGGGTTATCATGGCAACCAGAACTGCTGGGATTGCTGTTGCTAAAGAATGCAGTCACAGTGTTGTGTTTTACAACCGCCATCCCTTAGTGACAGCAATTCCAGTCCCAATTGCCATTGTAACCCAAGGAATAACTGCAATTAAGATAACAGAGCTGAGGTTCTTAACTTGCAATTAGGACTTCTTAGGGAAACATTGCACCATGGAGAAAAACTGCTCAGGAAGAGATACTCAAGAAGCTGAACATTATTTGATTTTCAGGCTATGCCTGCTGGATAGAGATAAGAGAACAAAAAAGATGTCATGTCCTTCTTTTGTGGGAAGTGTGGTTACCCTATATAAGAACTAACTGTTCTTTTCAAGGTATCTTGCTCTGTGTGGAAAGAGGACCTGAGAGAGACAGAGAGAGAGAATCAAAAAGAAGGTAGTTTATGTTCTTGACACTATTTCTGATTGATCACTTTCTTTTATATCATACAGCACGAGACACAAAAAATAAGAAAGCTCATGTAAAGTGATCCATATCCGATTGCTTCTTGGATTTTTGACTAAGATCAAGGGTAGAGGAAGGAAAAAGATCTTTGCTTCAGATTTTGAAAAGCTGTAGCTAAGGACAGGATAGAAGGCATAATTAAATGGATATGCTGTGATTCTTGATAAAGCAGCTTGTATTCATAACATGGTATTTCTTATGCCACCTAAAAGGCTGATGGTTATCCAAGTTAAAAAGAAAGACCTTTCTTTGGGATAGCCAGTGTTGACTAGTTAATCAATATTAAATCATACGTACAGATCGTTCTGATGTTTGCCATACATGAGAGATCCTGTAACTCTGAAGTTTGCCATTCATCTGTGAAGCAGGAGGCTTAATCCACTTGATTATTACTGAAGAACTGGATTCATTGACAGAGATTGTGACATTCAAAGGGGGAGCAGATGGAGCTTAAAAACAGAATACAGATACAAACAAAAAAAACCTAATTAATATTTTGGGTGGAAACAGAAAAAACGAACAAACAACAGAAATTAATGGCTTGGTTCTCTAGACCAAGGGGGGGGGAGGGATAACATCCTTACTGGGATTGACAGGAATTCAAATTTTAGTAGGCTGCCTTTTACAAATAAGGTATTTTGCTACATCCCTTTCTATATGTTCATTCCTCCCTAAATTATAGTTCTATGAATAATAGCAGAATCATAACATATATTTTCATTAAGAAAAATTTGTACTAAAGATCTGAGGGAATGGAGTATATATCATTCAAAAAGAAAAGCAAGTATAAGACAAAATAATTATTTGTAGGCAGTGGTGGGATTCAAATATGTGAACAACCAGTTCTCTGTGTGGATGCCGCTTCCGGAAGTCCATTCTGGGCCTGGGCAACAAAAAATTAGCTACCGGTTCTGCCGAACTGGTTGAATCCCACCATTGCTTGTAGGTCATTATCTCGCTGAGTCCATAGTTTTGTTAGTACTTTTCAATTTAGAAAAGTTTTTTTTAAGTTATATATGCTACTTACATAATATAGTGTACATTAACAAATTGGCACAGTCATAAAATAGGAGAGGCTCATTACTTATTGCCAATGATCTCATTGGCACTAACCACCAATTGTAATGTAAAATTGTGGCTAGGAAGGAGGATATTGCTCTATAGAACAAAGTCCCTCTGAGCATTCAATCAGCCCAGGGATTTGTTTGTACAAACTGGAATATGCATCTATCTCATTTCGCACCACATTTATTTTTGTTTGCCCCTATCTTTATTTCAGTACACAAATTTAAGGAAGAAAGGGGCTTATTGTTAAATTTTAGCTGACCTACTGCAAATATCCTGGAGACTGACCCTTCATTCCTCTGTCCATCATGCTGCCTTGTTCATAATTCTTACCTCCTTCAGTTGTACTGGACATAATCCAAGGGCTGAGACTTGACCATCCTATTTCATTCATACAAGAAACACTGATGTTGTAATCCTTCATGGCTGATAGATTCTGAATAAGATACTGATGCGGTGGTACAGAAGTGTTAAAAATCATAATAGAAGTATTACTTGGTGCATCAACTTCCTTCACCTAGTTTAAAAAAAATGTTAAAGATGGTTAAGGAAGGAATGCTCTGAAAATATCTCTGTCAATATCCATGCTTAATTTTCAGTTTGAAGAAGGTGGCTGAGGAGTCCTTCTTTGCCAGGGCTGACAGAAAACATTTTGATGACTAAAAGTAGCAAATGGTATTCCTCCATGATGAGCACTGGATGGATTAAAGAATGACCTGGCCCTATCTGGAGTCCTGCCATTATGTAGAACTCAGGCAGTAGATGAAAGTAATGCTGTTAAAAATATAAGCTTTGCTTATTTTTACAAAAATTGATTAGAACTAAAGTCAAAGAGACTCGGGTGGGATTGGGTTTATGACTGAAACTGTTTTTAAGGAAGAGTTCTAAGTAGCCCAAAATGTTCATATATTCAGGTGTTCTATGACTCCCACAAAACTCATTGCCTTTTACTTACTGCTGTACTCCCTTGTTACAGGTTTTGGCAATTATACAATTATAATGTAAGGTTGGCCATTCTCTCAGTAGACACAACAAGACCATCAGGAATAACATAATCAGCGAGGCAAGGTCATATAATTGTTTACCCAATCAGATTTGACTATGGATGTCATCAGAGAGCAAAGGGATGGCACTGTCTCATGCTCCCACTTGCAGTGGGAAAAGCTTTGTTCCCTTTTATAGGCATTTCAATGTCTCAGTGAATAAGTGAAGATACATTTCACAGGATTCCCAATCCCATTCCTGAGCACACACACATACACACATGCATTTAAGCATGCAGAAAAATAGGTACCGTTTCAATTCAGTCTCTTTTCAGCCTTTGCAGCATTCAATAAATAATAGCATTAAATACTATTGTACCCTCTGTAAAGAAAAGCATAAAAAGCATTCAATAGTGCTCTGAGATGCTTTGGCAAGTAAATGGAGAGGTAATTATAACCAGCTGTTCCTACTTTTGGATTGTTTCATTTCTAAGAGTTATAAATATACCTCTGGCTTTTAAATCCCCCCATATAGTAAAAAAGGAGGTGGAAGAGATTGATTTAACTTGATTTAAGCATAGTAACTAAACCATGGTATCTTTTAAAACATCAACATTTCAGTAATTTTAGTCCAATTTTTGATATCCTACATACACTGCTTTAAAAATAGATTAACTTCGGAAGTTTGATACTTTCTGACTAAGAATTGTATTTCTATAGTTTTCATTTATGCATGTAATAGTTAATATAAAATATTAACTTTCAGAATGAGGCTGACTTTTAAAAACTCTTTAATCTATTTCCGTAGCGTCAGTAACAATGCAGTATGAATACCATCAACATGACATCCGGAAAAGAAAGGCATTTTCCACCAGCTATTACAGTCCCTAAAAGCTGTTTATTCAGAATAGTTAAAAGGTAATGAGGATGTCTTAAATGGACTTTGTGCCTTTATTATAGGAAACTGAAAAGCCAGGCTCACCTGCACATAAATTTGCCAGGAAATCTTTCCTTAAATTTCATTTAGGTACTAAAAGGAAAAACATTTGCCCTGGCCTCTCAATGGAATGAATCAAGTTTCAGGAAACGCTGATGTGGCCTGGCTATCAACAAGGAAAGGCACTTCCTTGGCAGCATGAAGCAATTATTTAAAACCATAGCATGATCTCAAAGGGTGAAGACTATAAACCTGCTCTGTGGAAGTGACTCTGTGCCCTTGCATTTTTTTTTTTTTTTGAGGAATTGGGCTTTCTGTTTATGTGCAATTTTTACTTTGTCATCTCTTTGGAGTTTTCCATTTGTCAATAAACAATCATAAAAGAAATAAGGAGCAATGACCTTATGGCTCCAATCCAAACTATTCAAATGTAGTATTCTGATGTTTTAGACTTTTCTCACAGTACAACTAACATCAAGAGATTGGAGATACTTTTCAGCTAATAACCAGTAGACATGGGAAGCCATCCAACAGTGTAGTTAGCAGTGTAGACTGCTAACCCAATCAGCAGCAGTTCAGGCTTTCAGATAAGTCTTTTTCTCAGCCATATTTGAAGACATTAGGGACTTTTTCACTTTTCTATTACTTTTCTTCATTTATCTTTAACTTAAAAATTATATTGTTTTCACCCTGTGGGAAAAAAACCTTCTGTAATGAAAATTATATACAAGGAATAAAATTCTTTTAAAACACAGCAAATATCCCAAAGTGATGAGTCCCAAAATGAAAACCTAATTCAGATTCCAAAAGAATGTATCTGGAGTTAAAAGCTCAGTTACAAATTACTCATAAATATGTATAATCAAACCTCCAAAGTAATTTGAATATTAGGATATAAGATTTGATTGTTGATCTTATTAGATCCTATATACGTAACAGCTGTTCTCTTTGCCACAGGGTACACAAAATTTTCTTCTCTAAAAGCTAATAATTTCTGAGTACACTAGGGAATGTGATTTGTCAATTATTACCACTATTGCAGTGTAAAAGCTAGAATGTTGGATGACCCATAACCATTCTAATCTCCATTAATACCTCTAGTGTACTGGGTGACCCTGGAGAGGTATTCTCTCTCAAAAAAAGAAAGGTTATAAAGGTAAGATTTCTCCTTGCACAGCTCTATAGACAGAGATTGGAACAGTAACAAATACAAATACCTGCTGTGTTTTTACGTTTTCAGAATTTTTCTTCTTTTTGCTTCCTTTCAGGCAAAATATATAAGCAATATCTTCCTCCTTTATCATTTATGAACTATAATCAGATTTGGGTCATCCAGACAGTGGGCTCAATGAAATTACAGAATTAATTTCTATGAGTCTGCTGCGCTACAATTAGAATTAAATCTGGCCTAACCCTAAGGCTGCAATCCTGTGCAATATGTAATTAGATTAAGTCTACAGAAGCTAATGGAATCCAAGGAGTTAAGTGTGCCAAGGCTGGCAGTCCTCTCTTCCAGGAATGTCATAAATAAGAACTGTTACTGTGATGCCAGAAGTTTCAGAGAAGCCAAAAGAAAGGAAGAAAAAAGAAAATCTCCCACTTTTCAGTAGAAATGAAAATGATTGGGTAGCACTCATTTACATAAAAGCCCACAGTTCTTGGACTGTGTACAAAAATGTATACAACAGCACTGGACTGGCTGGACTGTGTACAAAAATGTATACAACAGCACTGTAAGATATTTAAATGTTAAGTGGCCACTGCCTAAGGTTATGCAACATTTGATTATTTCTATTTTTTCCCCTTTGTTAATTACAGGAATCCTGTGGGTAGAATACAAAAGCAAAATGGATAGATATTCAAAAAGTTCATTAATTCATTTGCTGAGGAGCTTATACAGCAAACATTCCAATAATCAGAATGTGGAATGCAGTTAAAATCAGCCTAATAAACACAATAGCAGTGGGGAAAAGGCAGGGCATTTGAAAGCAAGCATAAACAACATGTGGTTAAAAAAGAATCTGGCAAGAAGCAAAAGCATTTAAAGGGGAAGGGAAAAAAAAGGTTCTCCTGAGTGGGGCACAGTTTCAAAAAAAATACAGAGACTTCACAAAAGTTGACACCTACCATCCTGTGCAAATGCTTGTTGTGAGTAGACTGGATGCTAAGAGAGATGGATCAGCATCACAATAGCTGCCCCTAGCTTCATTTTCATGGCTTCAACTGTGATTTTCACTAAAACCCACATCCAGAAATCTGCATGCATTCTTTAGAGTAGGTGTGATTCAAGGTCAACATTTGAAGGCCCGCATTTCATTGGAAGGGGAGGGATCCCTACAGACTTGTCCTCTTTCACCCATCAACTTTAAGAAATGGCGATGATTGGATTATGGAGAAGAGACAAGCAAATACAATAGTAACATGCAACAGCAGCAAAAAGCTAGATCTATTCATATCTTGCCAAAGACTGCTTATTGTTCATCTGGTATTAATCCTTGTTAACCTCTGTTTATCTGGATGTTGATTGTTGGTAAGGAGGAATTTTGGTCTTTTTGCTTTTTTTAATTCTATTGTTTACAAGCAGTAAACAATACCCCAATTAAGAAATCACCAACTCAGACAAATGGTCAAGCAATAAACAACAGCCTAATAAAGGAACTACCAAGAACACTCCCACCAACATTAACAGGGCAAGCTCCTTGTACATAAACAGAGAACAAACCCTATTCCCTTCTAGCATATCTAGTTGGCTAATGAAACGTCTGTAAGAATTCATCTCCAGTTAACAGAAAGGACAAAGGAAGGAAGGCTGTCAGGGAATTTCATTCTTTTTGCTAAGATTTTGTTGTTGTTTTTGTTGCTGTTGCCATTATTAATGTTCATCTTAAATCTTCAGGATGAGGAATTGCTTACATTTACCAAGCCAACTATACATTTAGAATTTTTAGGCTTTAAAACAACCTTCCCCACCTCCTCTCTCCCTAGATCATAACTTGCACCATTTCAAGAAAAGATGGCTTAGTTTCACTGACTGGGATTGGTGGGACTGGAAGACTGGTTTAACAAAAAGAAGAGTGCAACCCCAATACACTCAGGAGAACCAGCATCTCACCAATTGTTTATTCTGCAGCCTTGCTGCTGAAAACAGAAAAAGTAAGCATTATATAAAACTTCACGTCAAAAAGCACTACAAATTGTTAAATATGATTTTTTCTTTACCAGAACACTGCAGGAACTCAAAGGTGAATAACCATCAAACCCTGGGACCCAGGAGAGCAGCACCGTGTGGGCTCTTGCACTCAGAACATGAACCTTCATAGGTGGAGATGGAAGTTCTGTGTACAAAACAAAAAGATATTCAAAAATAATTCTCTCATTTATGATTGTCAGCCTGTCCAAAATATCTGTTTGGATATTTGGGATGGATATTTGCCAATGTATTGGAAAGCATATTGGATTCAATGGATTCTCTCAAATTCATTTTACTATATATTGATTTTTCTCCCAGCTTTTTTTCAAGGAATTCAATGCAGCTTTCTCACTCACTGTCATTTTTACAACAAACTGGTGAGTTGGGCTGATACCCAAACTTATTCAGTAAACTTTGTGAGGATCTGAATTTAAGCTTATCTGACAAAAATCCAGTATCCTAATTCAGCCATCCCCAAGCAAGCACTTTCCAGTTATTTTGGAATATAACCTTCATTCCCCAGTCCACATGTTATCTGAAGATGATGGGAATTACATATAATGCACAACACATCCAAGTTTAAGAAAGCTACTTCAGCAATCCTACCAGATAAGCCCAGCCAGGAAAGTATGGGAAGTTCATATGACTGAGCTCCAAATCTGAACTCTGTCTTAACTCTGTCTTTGACTTTTATCTTAGACTTTATCCTGTAGCGAATTGAAGAAACCCTCCAACTAAAAATGTAAAACAAATATTGAACAGTGCAGTCCTATAGATGTCTTCTGAAAACAAAGCTAGTCTGAGTTCAATCAATTTTCCTCCTGATTAGCAGAATAGGATTGCAAACTTAAGATCACTTTTATATGATGCTTGACTGAGATGTCAATATATACATTTAATTAATCAATAAATATGACTATATTAAATAAAGCATACTGAGAGTCCACCAGCTCAACTAATTGCACTGTCACATATTAATGAATATATTTCAACCTATGAGATTTTATTTTTTTATATTTCTGTTACTTTCCTGAGAAGGCCAGAGAAGCCAGTTTTAACAAGTAAAAACATGAAAACTGTTCTTTCCATGCTAAAAGTGGCTAACAGATATACAAAATCATAATTCCTACTCATATATAAATCCTGCTAACTCAGTGGAACTTATTCTTTACTAAATTCAATTGAATTAAATGGAACTTGCTTCTGCACAGGACTCAACATTATTGCATTCACACTTTCTGGTGATTTATTTTTATTGTTTTATTATTTATTTACTGTATATTTCATATTTCCAAACTTATTTCTAATTTTATCAGGTTTACACAGGCTTGCAAAATAAATCAGAAACAAATAAATGAAGAAACATTAGGATGGACTACTTCGGGAATAACAGTATAAATGAATGGCTTGTATACCATGCTGCTATTTGCATCACAAAATAGACTTTATACACTACTATGGCCAAAAAGAACAATTTACCACAGAAAGTACTGTATACAGAACTGAAGAAGAATAAAATCTAATTAGGAAACCTAATCCAACAAATGGACCTGTAATAAATTCCTGAAACTTCATACATACATCTAAGGTTTTCCAGTTAGTTATTTGACAGCCATGCCTTCTTTTTCCAATACATCTGAAAGGTAACAGTTTAGGAAAAGCTAGTCTAGGCTTAATTCACAGAATAAATTAAGCCACAAAACATTTCCCAGCTTAACAATTTCATAAATCCACTGCTAGTATTTACTGATTTTTTTCCATACTTCCTGAATCTGACTTGTATCTTTCAAGTAGACCAGAACAGACAGACCGGTTGCTCTGACATCCGTAGTTATGAAAACCTTTGAAAGGTTAGTGCTGGCCCACCTGAAAACCATCACGGATCCGCTATTAGATCCCTTGCAATTTGCCTACCAAGCAAATAGATCAGCAGATGATGCTGTTAATATGGCTCTGCACTACATTCTACAACCTCTTGAATCTCCAAAGACCTATGTAAGGGTCCTTTTTGTAGATTTCAGTTTGGCATTCAATACCATCATTCCAGATATTCTTCTCACTAAATTAAATCAGCTAGCCACACCTGACCACACCTGTAAGTGGATCATAAGCTTTCTAACAGACAGGAAGCAGCAAGTGAAGCGAGGCAAAATCACATCAGATACCTGTACAATTAGCACAGGGGGCCCCCAGGGCTGTGTGCTCTCTCCACTTCTCTTCTCTCTCTATATACCAATGACTGCATCTCAAAAGATCCCTCTGTTAAAGTACTGAAGTTTGCAGATGAAATAACAGAGATTGGCCTCATTCGAGACAACAACGAATCGGCATACAGACGGGAGGTTGAACAACTAGCTTTGTGGTGTGGCCGAAACAATCTTGAACTGAACACACTCAAAACTGTAGAAACGACAGTAGACTTTAGGAGAAACCCTACTATTCTACAACCTCTTACAATACTAGACAACACAGTATCAACAGTAGAGACCTTCAAGTTTCTGGGTTCTATAATATCTCAAGATTTAAAATGGACACCTAACGTCAAAAATGTCATCAAAAAAGCACAACAAAGAATGTTCTTCCTGCACCAACTGAGAAAGCTCAGACTGCCCAAGGAGCTGCTGATACAGTTCTACAAAGGAATTATTGAGTCTGTCATTTGCACCTTTATAACTATCTGGTTTAGAACTGCAACCAAACAAGACAGCCACAGACTTCAATGAATAGTTAGAACTGCAGAAAAAACAATTGCTACCAGCCTGCTTTCCATTGAGGACCTGTATACTGCATGAGCAAGAAAGAGGGCTGTGAAAATATCTACAGACCCCTCACATCCTGGACATAAACTATTTCAACTTCTTCCCTCAAGATGACGCTACAGGGCATTGCACACCAGAACGACTAAAGGACAGGTTTTTTCCCCCATGCAGTCACTCTGCTTAACAACTAATTCCTACAACACTGTCAAAATACTAGTAAAGCTGTATTACTATGATACTCCTCAACTTTCCTATTACCTATCCTTATCTTCTTATGACTATAACTTGCTGCTTGTATCTTACAATTTATATGGGGTTTTTTTTTGTACCATAGTATGATTTATGTTGTTTGCTTAGCTAGTACTCTATGACTATCACTAAGTGTTGCATCTTATGATTTATGATGAAGTGTTGTATTTCACAATGTATTTTCATGTTGTATATGATCATGATTACCACTATTACTTGTATGTACACTTGGCCAATAAAGAATTCTATTATTTTGGGAAATGCAAAGCAGTTTAAAAAAAGGGCTTTTTCAGTACAGTACTGTTCTCATTTTTATAGAAAATACGTATGTCTCCCTGCCTCGTCACAAAAATTGGAAGATACATTTAAAGATAAATTTAAATTTAATTTAAAAGGTACTTTATAGGGTAAGTTATGAAACAATTATAGTTAAGAGCAGTGGACCTCAGCAAGAAATGCAACTTGGTTTTTCCAGAATGCATATTAACAAAATTTTAGTTAGAATGATAAAGATACTCTCATATATAAGACTAACCCTTTATATTGATTCGGGCTTCAGATGATGTTGCTAATCCTTTCTTGTTATGAGCTTCACAGTGGAAAACAGCGGCTTCATTAAGACCTGCAAACCCAAATTAAAATAAACATACAAACCGAGAATGCGGCAAAGTGGGAAAACATGATCATGGGACACAGTAAAATAAAGTGTGACTTAGTTTGGCTTCTTTCCTGAACAAAGATTACGAACAAACTTTCAAGTGTTATGTTACATTTTGGGCAAATCTCTCTTGGAAGTACAACATTTCTCTGACCACAAGGATAGCATTTATGAGAACGCTTGACTTCTTTGTGTTTCTTGTTCTTTTTAAAGATATTTTCTTTTACCAAAAATATATTTTACCAAAAATATAACTGAATTCTTTGACAGAGCTATTTTAATGCCTTATTCTATCGCTTTGGGCCACAACAGCCATGTCAAGGCATGGAAAAGTTCAGCAAACCAATTGCAGCGAATAGTTCAAAAACAAGCTTACACAACAGAGATAGGTAATCTCTTGTGCACAGCCTGCATGTAATGCCATGAATCTTTTTTAAACCACAGGAATTTCAGTAGCAATCTAGCAAGAGACAGAACTGCAACTTTCATGCTAGCTTTTGGTAAAAAGAGGTGTGTGCGTTGAAGTTAATAATTAACATATTAAATATACTAAAACCATATAAATATTTTCCAACTGCCAAAACTTGAACTTTGACATTCCAGCCCTGCCTCTCTTGGATGATTTTACCATAACCTTGTCTCAGACACAGTAGTTGTTTGCCATTCAGCTGGTTGTGCTCTAAAATTGTGTTCTAAAAAATCAGTTTTATTTTTGGTATGAGTTAAAGTGCAGTTATAGGCTGTGTGCTTATGTATAACAATGAAGGCACAGATTATAATTTCATACAATGTGGCCACTGAAGTATATTTTAACCCAAGGATGACCCAAGGGGGACAGTCTAGATTTTCCAAGTATATTTTTCCATCCCAAATGTCATCCTCTTTTCTCCTTCCTCTATGCAGTATAAAACTATAGTTCTCCAACTATATATAACAACAACAAAATTTATTTAGATATTAAATTTATATCTCATCAATAAGGCAATTCTGGGCAGTTTACAAACAAAATCCCTTTCCCAGAACTATTGCTCAAGAAGAGTGCAAAACATTGATGCAAAAAGTTTTGGGTTCAAAACTTAAGGGATCTGGGAACCTGCTGTCAGTTGCTGATTATGGTCACTTAAGGTCTTACTTTGCTTCGGATTCCCACATTTGGGAGAAAAAGCTATAATTGCACCACAATCAAATTAACCAATTAACTATCCTAGAATCAGCCTCTATCAGCATTATTTATTTATCTATTAAATTTAGAAACTGCCCATCTCTCTCACAGGGGATCTCTGGGTGGTGTACAAGTAAAATATTAAAACATAAAAACTATATATAAAATTTAGATAAGAGGCAAAAATAGTTTAAAGGGTGTCCCCCTGCCTTTAGATCATTTTTAAGTACTAACCAGCCCCACCGCTGTGTGCTCCTCGATAGGCCTCAAACAAAATGGGTTTTTTTTCTTTTTCCAAATCTATGTTAAGTCCTGGTGTTTGCAGTTTTCTTGGCAAGATTTCAGAAGGGGTTTGTCCTGGCCTTCTTCCTAGGCGCTGAGAGAGTGACTGGCTCAAGGTCACATCACAATTCTGTTGACCTTTATCTAACTCCAAGCATGTGTTAACCATTAGTTGAGAAAACTCTTATGCATAGGTATGATAAGCAACAAATCAGTTTAATTGGTCTTTCACCTGTGGACTTAATCTTTCATGCTTAACATTAATCCCACTGCTTCTCCTACAATATCCCCAAAACTTATCTGTTAGCTTGTTCAGGGAAACAGCAATGATAGTGGACTAACTATCATTTGAAGAATCTTGTCCTCCATTATCTTATACTGCAGTGACATATCTGTAGTTTTTCCCAGTGTTGTTCATTTTCAATTCTTGTCAGTTCCAACCATTATGATTTGGGTTAATTAACTGATTATTAATGAGATGATTAATAGTAATATTTCTATTAACATTTTAGCCTACTCTTCATCCTCCAAATGGGACTTATGTGAGAGACTTATATTCCAGCCTCTGACTGAGACCTATAATTTTAAATTCTTCTTCTTCTTGTGCCATATCCGTTATCGGACGTTGGCGATCATGTTGGCGATCCTGTTTTTATCAGCAGCCGCACGAAAAAGTGCTGCTGAGTTTTGTCCAAACCAGTCCCTTAGATTTTGAAGCCATGATGTTCTTCTGCCTGGACCTCATTTGCCTTCAATCTTTCCTTGGAGGATTAAATGGAGTATGCCGTATTTTTCTGGGTGTCGCATCACATGTCCGAAATATTCTAACTTTTATTTTTTAATTGTTTTGATGATTTCCCTTGGCTTTCCCAGGCGGCTTATCACCTCCTCATTTCTGATTTTGTCAACCCAGCTTATACGTAACAGCCGCCTGTAAATCCACATTTCAAATGCTTCTAGTCTCTTCAGGTGGCCTTCTGTCAGAGACCAACTCTCTACTCCATAGAGCAGGATAGAAAAAATATAGCATCTGACAAGCCTGATTTTCAGTCTTAGGCTTATGTCATGACTGCAGAAGACCTTTTTCATTTTGAAGAATGCTGTTCGAGCTTTCTCTATCCTTGTCTTTACTTCAGCGGTCATGTCCCAGCTTTCATGTAAATTAGAACCGAGGTGCGTGATCCTTTCAACTTTTTCTAGTGGTATTCCTTCTGAATTTATTGGTGATAAATTAACGGGTTGTTTGCTGACGACCATGATCTTGGTTTTTGAGGTGTTAAGCTTCAAGCCGTATTTTCCAGATATTTCCGTGACTCTGTTGATGAGGAGCTGAAGGTCTTCATACTTACTGGCAAGCAGAACTGTATCGTCAGCATATCTTAAGTTGTTGATCCAAACACCGTTTACTTTGATGCCGGCATCGATGTTCTCCAATGCCTCGTTGAAGATTGACTCAGAGTAGATATTGAACAACAGTGGAGACAGAATAAATCCCTGTCTGACCCCTCTTCTTATTTCTGCATCAGCTGAGTATTTTTGGCCTAGTCTCACATTTGCTACCTGATGCCAATACAGATTCTTTATTATTTGGATGTCTTTGTCATCTAGTCCCCCTTGTTTCAGGATTTCTAATAGTTTGCTGTGTCTTATTTTATCAAAAGCTTTTTCAAAATCAATGAAGCACATGTAAACACTGTGATTGACATCTCTACAACGCTGTACAAGAACTTGAATGCTGAATAGCGCATCTCGTGTACCAAGATTGTTTTTGAAACCAAATTGTGTGTTACCTAGACGCTCTTCAATTTTGTTGTATATTCTTTTGTGAATTATTCTCAGGAATATTTTCAGGGCATGACTCATTAAGCTTATTGTTCTGTATTCGGTACACTTCTTTGCATTTATTTTTTTGGGGATTGTCACAAAGGTTGATTTTAGCCAATCATTTGGTATCTTTCCTGTTTCATATATCTGATTGAAGAGCTGCAGTAAAAAAAATTTCCCATTGTCTTCCAGCAATTTTAAAATTTCTACTGGGATATCATCAGGTCCTGTGGCTTTTCTTGTTTTTGCTATTTTTATTGCGTGTTCAACCTCCTCCATAGTGATGTTTGGTCCAGTTGTTATACTGCCCATATCTATATCATCCCTAGTGTCCTCAAAAAGTTCTTCAATATATTCCTTCCATCTTTTTAGTTTTTCATCCTCATCTAAGATAATTTTCCCCTCTTTGTCAACTAAGTTGTTGGTTTTCTTTTTGTAGAGGCCTGCTGCTTCTTTCACTTTTTTGTGTAAATTGAAATTATCATGCATACGTTCTGTCTCTTCTATTTCCTTGCATCTCTTTGCAAACCACTTTTCTTTTGCCAGTCGAATTTTTCTTCTAATTGTTTTCTGCAATTCATTGTATTTTTCTTTGTTTTTATTTTTATAAGATCTTCTTTCATCCATGAGATGAAGAATTTCCTCCGTCATCCACTGTTGTTTCTTGTGGTACCCCTCTCTCTGTTTTGAGTTTGTTACCTCTACTATTGCATTTTTAAATTTATTCCAGTTCACTTCTACATTTTGTATACAATTTTATACAATTTTAAATACACTATGGAAAAAATGGGACTGCTATGTTCCTAAAACAATATTAATGGTTCAAGAAGAAGAATTAAAAATGGTTGGCCTCCCAGCAGAGCTGATAGCATGATCATGTTTTCCTTCACTCCACAACCTCAGAATGAACACAGCTTTCAAATGTTGGCCTAATCCAGAACTATAATTTCTGTCTGGCACAAAAGATTAGGACCACACTTCAAGTTCCAATTAAACTGATTTATTACTAATCATGGGTATGCACTGGAATCTTCTCAACTAACAGTTAGAACTGCCTGGAGGTAAATAAAGGTCAACAGAATTCAAGGTAGGTTGGATTTAGTCCTCTTGTAATTATCTGGGATTCTAGGCTGATTTCTCTTTTAACTCTGCCCTCAGATTCTGCCATTCCTTCTTCTATAGAATTTAATATCATTAAAGTACAGGTTTTGCAGACTGCATTTTCCACAAGCACCCTATATAGTAGTTATATATATACACACATATATACACACACACATATATATACATACACAAATATGTATATGTATATGTATATGTGTGTGTGTGTCTGTGTGTTGTAAAAAAGACATATTAGAACACTGATCTCCGGGACAGAGAGTTTTTTATTGTATACTAAGCTTTCGTTAGTCCCTGCTAACGTCAAAGTGTAAGCTAACATTGGAAGACTTCACCTTTATAGTTCTTTAAATATCGGTAATTTGGCCATTGAGCGCGTTATAGGTCCGCCCGCCGCCCGATTGGATGCATCAACCCTAATTCGGTTATATTGGTCGGCATTCGCCTTGCTCTCTCAGCTCTACCTCTCCCCACCTGCCCCGCCGGCTGGACATGTTTATCGTATGACACTAAACTATCCGATCCCGCCCCGCAATCACTCCCCCCGCCATCGCAGTTCGACGCGCTGTCAGCACGCCGTGTGGTTGTTCTAGCTGGCAATCTCTCAGCTGCACTCCCTGCACCGCTCGTCCCAATCCGCCGCCTCCTCATGGTCGGTCCGATCTACTGTTCCACATCCTCGATCATCATAGCTTTCAGCTGCTCAGGTACATCCCTTGATGTATAAACAGGATCTCTCCCCTTGCTGTTCTGAGTGGTTACACGGGAAGGGGGTAGTCGGTGGTTTGTCCTTTCCGGCCCCCTGCATGTTTGTTCATGATGTCTTAGCGCCTGATATGCTGGTAACGACATGTCGGTTAATAGAGTGCTGGTCAGACAACCAAGCCTCCTTCAGCAGGCAGACCTATAACGCGCTCAATGGCCAAATTACCGATATTTAAAGAACTATAAAGGTGAAGTCTTCCAATGTTAGCTTACACTTTGACAACGTTAGCAGGGACTAACGAAAGCTTAGTATACAATAAAAAAAAACCCTCTCTGTCCCGGAGATCAGTGTTCTAATATGTCTTTTTTACGAAGAAATATACCTGGAACTCGAATTTAGACTAGTTGCTGATACACACACACACACACACACACACACATATATAAATAAAATTTACAAGAAAAAGCGAACACCAGGATAAAAGTAAACAAGACTGTTTAATATAAACAAGCCTGTAAATAAAAGAGCACTAAGCTTTCGTCGGGTCGTCAGAGTTGGAATAGAAGGCGATCTGGGAGCTGGCCTATATAGCTGCCTGCCTCTGTGCCCAGCTTCTCGAGCGCATCATCGGCCCATTGGTTGTATTAGTCCGCAATGCGCTGAGTTGATCCGCACCTGGCAATCTGCCAGTGGTCCCGATGGTTGCATTTCCTCCTCCCTCAATGACAGGTCATAAATCACATTCCCCAATTAGTTTAGAGTGTGAGCTATCTTTCCTGCCACTATCTATCTTCTCACATTTCATTCTTTGAAGACGCTGTGCTGAGATGTTGTTATGGCTAAATAGTTCCTAACACATTCTTTCACTCCCCCCCCCTACTATCTATTAGTGGCTCTTAAAGTAATACACAGGTTAAATAGTGAATGTCTGCATCCATATATAATGTCAAGCATAACATTCGATGTTAGCAGCCTTGACATCCTCTCTGAGGATCGCCGCTTCCGCATTTGTAATTCCATCACCCTGCTTTTGCAAAGGGCGGGCTGGCCGTCTGCTCCGTGGATCGCAGCGTTGTCTCTCCCACCTTCTGAGGGTCTGGTAAGCCGGTAGGAGGTCTATATGCCGGTTAATGGAGTTCTCATCAGAGAGCCAGGCTTCTTTAAGAAGGCGGCCACCCTTGGTGGTCTCACAAGATATGGCCTGCGCATTGTCCAGATCGAATGTATGATCAAGGCTGGCCATATGGGCCCACACTTGTGAGCACTGCTCCTGCCTTTTAATTGCCAGTTCATGTTCATGGACCCTAGTCCTGAGCCTTTTGGTCGTTTCCCCAACGTAATTGCAAGAGCAGTTCTTGCAATTAATTCTGTAAACTATCGAAGCTCTTTCCTCGTTGGGGAGCAGCTCTTTGGGACGCATGATCTTAGTTCTTAGAGTCTGCTCTGGTCTATGGGCAATGCTCACATTGTGGGGGGCTAGCAGACGTGCCATGGCCTCAGAAACACCACAGATGTAAGGTAAAGTTATGCGTATGGCCGATGTTGTTGTTGCCCCGGAATATTGGACCCTGTGAGGTTGGTGTGGTCTGCTATAACGTCTCACAAATTCCGTGGGGTAGCCATTGAGCCTGAGGATGCGATACAGATGTTTTCTCTCTTCAATTTTGACTCTACCTGTGCTGCAGTGGGAATTGACTCGTTTGAATAAAGTCCTGATACAGCTAATGTTATGTGCTACAGGATGATTGTTCCTGTAGTGTAGCGTTCTGTCAGTGAGAGTGGGTTTACGATAAACGGACGTGCATAGTGAGCTGTTAGGGAGCCGGCTAACAAGTACATCCAGAAAGGCAAGTGTGCCTTGGGTCTCTTCTTCTGCCGTAAAACGGATGTCTGGAAATACAGAGTTCAATTGTCCCAAGAATTTGGAACTATCTCGTCTTTTGATGATTACAAAAGTATCATCCACGTAGCGTGCCCAAACTTTGGGGCGGTACTTAGCCATAACTATCATCTCCAACCGCTGTAACACCGCCTCCGCAATAATGCCTGAGATGGGGGATCCCATCGGCGTCCCTTTTATCTGTTCGTATGTGATGCCCTGGAAGGTAAAATATGTTTTCAGGCATAAAGGTCCCTTCCAACTTTATTATTATTATTATTTTTTATTATTTTTTATTATTTTTTATTATTTATTATTATTATTATTATTATTATTATTATTATTATTATTATTATTATTATTAGCAACTGTACCAAGTTGTCAGTATGGAGGGAATCCGGATGCTGTTCCTGCTCCTCTTGTAGGCGGTCCTTTATTACCGTGATGGTCAGATCTTGGGGGATGGAGGTGAAGAGTGAAGTAACGTCAAACGAGATCATTACCTCATCTTTCTCTATCCTTAGGGGCTTTATTCTCTCAAGGAACTCCTCAGCGGATTTCACCGTGGTCTCGTTGTTATCGACCAGGTGACCAATGCGACCGCTAAGCCATTTGGCTAGTCCCGAGGTTGGTGTGCCTCTGAAGGACACGATGGGCCGTAGGGGAATGTCCACTTTGTGTACCTTCGGGAGGCCGTAGAATCTAGCCATGGCTGCGTCGCTGGGGCGTATCTTCCTCAGCGTCTCATCATTGATTTTTCCCCGACGTTTGAGGTTGCTGAGTACTTTGTTAATGTGGTTTATATGTGTTGTCATCGGGTCTTTGGTGATGACTTTGTAGGCTGTGGTGTCATTAAGTAACGCCAAGGCTTTATCAGTATATGCCGATCTGTCCATGACCACAGTTGCCCTGCCCTTGTCAGCTGGCACGATGACAATGGTGTTATCCTTTTTTAGTTGTTCCAGGGCATCTTCCTCCTCTCTAGGGAGCACCTGACACTGTTTGTGGCCTATCAACAGGCCTGTAACACGTTGTCCGATCGAGTTTCTAACCTTGTCGTTGGTCTCAATACGTTGGATGGCGGGTTCTAGGGCCGCCACGAAGTCAATCGCCCGTGTATCCGTCAGGTTGTGGCCTGCATCTCTTTCCAGGAGGGCAACCTGTTCGTAGATCAGGGGTTTAGAGGACAGATTGTGGACCAACTTGCTGGTATGTCCACCATTGTTCGACGCTCGTAGGGTATCCATTTTACGTTGGAGCACTGTTGTTTTTTGCTGGCTCGCCCTTGCGGTGGCTTGATGGACCTGGCAATTAAAAGGCAGGAGCAGCGCTCACAAGTGTGGGCCCATATGGCCAGCCTTGATCATACATTCAATCTGGACAATGCACAGGCCATATCTTGTGAGACCACCAAGGGTGGCCGCCTTCTTAAAGAAACCTGGCTCTCTGATGAGAACTCCATTAACCGGCATATAGACCTCCTGCTGGCTTACCAGACCCTCAGAAGGTGGGAGAGACAACGCTGCGATCCACGGAGCAGACGGCCTCCTCCTCCGCTGTAAATTGGATGTCAGAGAACACTGCATTAAGTTTTTCCATGAAGATAGCCTTGTCTTTCCGTTTAACAATAGCGAACGTGTCATTGACATATCTGGCCCAAAATCTGTCGATAGTCGGACATCACTTTAGACTCCAAGCGCTGTAGGACCACCTCGGCGATTATATATATATAATCTCTAATTACTTTAAAAATGCGGATCACGGGTGTATTCATATCAAAAGTACAAAAATCATAAAACTCCGGGATGGGTATAAAAGCAACTGTTTATTGCTAAGCTTTCGTCGGTCCCCTTCCGACGTCTGATCAGAGTGAAAGCCGGAGGTTGGGGAGTCTATTTATAAAGCTGGCTGTTTCAGCACTCTGCTCATCGAGCGCGTAACCGGTCTATCCGCCCCAGTCGATCGTATTTCCCCTAATTGTATCGCATCCGCTTGTGCGCGCTTGGATCTTGACGTCTTTCCTCCCTCCTTTCCACTTTCCCCGCCTGCTCCGCTCGTATCTGGCTGTTTGAAGTTGTTGCCGGATCATCCTCTGATTTGTCTCGTCCTATGGCCCCCTATCCTATCTGGTAGCATTTCTCCTATTCTGTGCGTCGCACTGTCCTCGTTGGTCTGTCATTTCTCTCCTAATTCTCGGGCAAGTTGTGTTAACATTTCCTTCTCTTCGCTCATTGTAATTTCATGTTGCCCCATGGGTAAGCAACCTGGGTCTTTGCTATCCCCCTCCCTCTTGTGTGTGGGCGGTGCTCTTCGTATGCGCTGTGGATCTTTATGTTGTTGTTCATGCTTCCTTAGCGTCTGGTAAGCTGGCAGCAAATCTATATGGCGGTTGATGGAATACTCATTCGATAGCCTCTTTAAGCAACCGGCCCCCCTTAGAAGTGTCCTGGGCAATGGCCTCCGCTCCTGCAAAGTCGAATGAATGGTTATTGCTGGCCATGTGTGCCCACACCTGTGAGTGTTGCTCATGCCTTCTGACAGCCAATTTGTGCTCATGGGCCCTGGTCTTAAGTTGCTTGGCCGTTTCCCCGATGTAGTTGCAGTGACAGTCATTGCATTTCACCCTGTAAATCACTGATGGGGCAGCAGCTCCTTAGGGCGCATCACTTTGGTGCGCAGAGTTTGATTTGGCTTATGCGCTACGTTGATGTTATATGGTGCCAATCCGTGCTGTCGCCTCTGATATGCCATTGATATATGGTATTGTTGTCCAGACTGTAGTTGTTAGTCTGTTTTGTGTTCTATGGGGCTCCTGGTGTCTACTATGCTGCCGGATAAAGTCCATTGGGTAGGCATTATGCCTGCACATACGGTAGAGATGGGTCCGTTCTTTAATTTTTGCTTTCTTCGTGTTGCAGTGCATGTCTATTCACCTGAACAAAGTCCGGATGCAGCTGATCTTATGCGATACTGGATGATTACTTCTATAGTGCAAAATCCTGTCTGTATGTGTCGTTTTGCAGTGGACGGTTGTGTGGAGGGTGCCGTTGGTTTGGCGGCTGATCAATACATCTAGGAATGCCAGAGTACCATTGGCCTCTTCCTCCGCTGTAAATTGGATGTCTGGGTAAACTGAGTTTAGTTCTTTCATGAACCTGGCACTATCTTGTCGTTTGATGATGGTGAATGTGTCATCGACATACCTGGCCCAAAATTTGGGTCGGTAGTCAGACATCACTTTAGATTCCAGTTGTTGCAGGATGATGATTCCAGAAATAGGAGATCCCATTGGCATGCCCTTTATCTGTTCATATATTGTACCCTGGAATGTAAAGTATGTTTTAAGGCACAGGTTCATTAATTGGATGACATCTTCTGTGTTAAGTGAATTATGGTGTCGTGGTTCCTCCTGTCGTAGTTGGTTCTTTATCACCAAAATAGCCAGGTCTTGTGGAATGGAGGTAAATAGTGCTGTTACGTTGAATGACATCATAATTTCGTCATTCTCCACCCGTAGCAGTTTTAGTCTTTGTAGGAATTCTTCTGATGATCTTACTGTGGTCATGCTGCCCTCCACCACATGTTGTATCCGTCCACTCAGCCAAGCCGAAAGTTGGCGTGTCTCTGAATGCTACAATAGGTCGCAGCGGGGTCCCCTCTTTATGAATTTTTGGCAGTCCGTAGAACCTTGCCATAGCCGAGTCTTTGGGTCGTATTACCTTTAAATCGTCTTCACTAATTTTACCCTGTCTCCTGAATTTCCCCACTATCTTATTAAGCTGATTTTTAATTGTTGTCATTGGGTTTTTTGCAATGGTTCGATACGCATTCGTGTCATTAAGTAGGGCCTGGACTTTGTGATTATATTCGGGCTTGTCCATGATGACAGTTGCCCTCCCCTTATCCGCTGGTAAAACAATGATGAAGCTGTCTCTCTGTAGCTGCTCTAGGGCCTCCTTCTCCGTTGCTGACAAGATGTGGCATTGTCTATGACCCCTAAGTAGTCCCGTGACACATTGTCTGATAGAGTTTTTAATTTCGTCACTGGTCTCGATACACTGAACAGTAGGTTCCAGGGCTGCAACGAAGTCGATGGATCGCGCGTCTGTCAGGTTAAAGCCCGTATCTCATTGCAACAACCTGGTTTGTTCGTTAGTCAAGGTTTTTGACGATAGGTTGTGAACTAACCTGTTGATGTTGCCACGACTATCAGCTGCTCTTAGAGTCTCCATCTTTCGTCGGAGCACCTTGGCCTTGTCTTGGCATGCTCTTTGTGTGGCATGATGTATGTAAAGGTTGAGGGTATTATAATGTTGATGTGTCAGTGTAGCCTGGCAATATTCCTGGCATCTTCGGATTTCTGCCGTCAAGGTTCTAATGCATCTATGATGGTTATTGATTAAGGCTCGTATTGTCCGGCATTGAAATTGTCGTACCGTTGCCTACTACTACTCCACCGAATCTACTATTGGTTGCTTTCGTAGCGATTTCGATGGTAGGTCATCTCGGATGCAGTCATGTAAAAAGGCTAGTTTCTGGAAGTTGATCGTCTCTCGTTCCGCAAGGCACTCCCACCTCCTGGCTTGAAGCAAAACTGCTCGCCCATAATTATCTCTAATTACTTTAAAAATGCGGATCCCAGGTGTATTCATATCAAAAGTACAAAAATCATCGAACTCTGGGATGGGTATAAAAAAACCTGTTTATTGCTAAGCTTTCGTTGGTCCCCTGCCGACGTCATCAGAGTGAAAGCCAGAGGTTGGGGAGTCTATTTATAAAGCCAGCTGTTTCAGCGCTCTGCTCGAGCGCGTAACCTGTCTACCTGCTCCAGTTGATCATATTTCCACTAATTGTATCGCATCCGCTTGTGCGTGCTTGGATCTTGACATTTTTCCTCCCCTCATTTCCACTTTCCCCGCCTAGCCAGGATTGAGAATCACATTCTTATAGTCTCTGTAACGCCAATCGTTTGGCTAACGAGCGTGTTACCGGTCTATTCGGCTCCCGTCCCCCGTAGTTAATTGCTCTGTTGTTTCCGTCGTGCTCGTTGACAGCTGTTTGAATTTCAGCGCTCTGCTCCTCTCCTTGCGCCCTGCCCGTGCAGAGTATGCGTTCTGCCGCACGCAGTCATCTCGCCGCTTTTCTGACGTTTGCATATGCGATGCTGCCATTTCAGCTGGTTGTTCCTTCTTGCTGTCATCGTCCCTGTCCATGTTGGTTCCAAGTCTTTTGCTGTCACTTATCGGCGCCCTCTGCCTCCTCTCGATCATTTGCTGTGACCCTAAATCCATTGAGGAAGGGATCCTCTGTTGACCTGTTTGTATCAGTGAGGATCTATGGCTGTTTCATCCTTGCAGTTTTCTTATTTAAAGATATCTGCCAGTGTAATGTCTGATAAGCTGGTAACAGTTCAATATGCCGGTTGATGGAATGCTTGTTGGATAGCCATGCCTCTTTTAGCAGACGGCCACCCTTTGTTGCATCATGAGCAATGACCCTGGCCTCAGTGAAGTTAAACGTGTGGTTATGTTCTGCAGTATGAGCCCATACTTGGGACCGCTGCTCATGGCGTTTGATGGCCAACTGATGTTCATGCAGTCTCGTTTGAAGACGCTTCGTGGTCTCACCTACATAATTGCATGAGCAATTATTAAATTAATTTGATATACCACTGATGACATCTCACTCACGGGCAGGGGTTCTTTGGGGCGCATTACCCGTGTTCGAAGGGTCTGATTGGGTCTATGCGCCACTCTGTTATGCTCAGATAGTATTCTTGCAGCCGTCTCTGACACTCCATGGATATAGGGGAGTGTGGTTCAAGTGGTAGTGATTGGAAGCCTGTCATCTGCAGCACATGGCGCCCGTTGCTGGTGATAACGTCGGATGAAGTCGACGGAATAGCCATTCTGTATGCACACCTGATACAGGTGTGCATGTTCCTTAGCTTTTTCACTTGCTGTGCTGCAGTGTGTATTTACTCTGTTAAACAGGATATGGATGCAGCTGATTTTGTGGGCGGTAGGATGATTGCTGTCGCTATGGAGTATTCTGTCAGTATGGGTGGCTTTGCAATAAACGCTGGTGACCAGCGTGCCATTATGCTTGCGATGTATTAGTATGTCCAAGAAGGGTAAGGTGTTGTTCACTTCTTCCTCTACTGTGAATTGGATGTCTGGGTAGATGGCATTCAGCTTTTCCATAAAGGGAGGTTTGTCACGGCGCTTGATGACCACAAACGTGTCATACACATACCTGGCCCAAAATTTGGGCTTGTAGTCCTTCATCACTGTGAGTTCTAGCTTCTGCAGTACCGCCTCAGCAATTATTCCTGAGATGGGAGATCCCATCGGCGTGCCTTTGATCTGTTCGTATATATAGCCGTTAAATGTGAAGAATGTTTTCAGGCAGAAATTGAGGAGCTGTATGTAATCTTGGGGACTCAGTGAACCAGGTGCTTGTGGTTCCTTTTCCTGCAATAGCTCACTCATGACCGATCTGGCTAGATCCTGGGGAATAGATGTGAATAGAGATACCACGTCGAACAACACCATGATCTCGTCCTCCTCTACTCTCAATGCCTTTAGCTTCTGTAGGAAGTCTCCGGCTGATGTTACAGTGGTAGTATTGTTTTTGATCAGGTGTTGAAATCGTGTGCTCAGCCACTTTGCCAACCCAAATGTTGGGGTGCCTCTGAGTGATACAATTGGCCGCAATGGGGTACCTGTCTTATGTATTTTAGGTAGCCCATAAATGCGTGCCGTGGCTGAGTCTCTGGGGCGGATCAGTGTTAAGTCCTCTTCGTGGATCTTCCCTTGTTTGTTAAGTTTATTAGCCACCTTGTTAATTTGATTCCTAAGAGTCGTCATGGGGTCTTTATTGACAACTCTATAGGAATCTTCATCATTAAGCATGGACTGGATTTTTTTATTGTACTCCATCCTGTTCATGACCACGGTGGCTCTGCCCTTATCGGCCGGCAGGATTACTATTGAATTATCCCTGCGTAATTCCTGTAGGGCCATTTCCTCAGATCTTGGTAGAGTATAGCCCCGTCTTGAATTAGCCAGGAGCCCCGTTAAGCGCTGCCTGATAGAGTTCTTCGTTTCTTCATCCGTGTCAATTCTAAAGATTGCTGACTCCAATGCTGATGCAAAATCAATGGGTTGCGCATCCAATGAATTGAAGCCAGCATCACGTTGTAGAATTGCAATCTGCCCCTTCGTGTTTTAGATGACAAATTGTGTACCAAAGTTTTATCACCTGTTTGCTTATCCATAGTTGTTAAAATCTCTATTTTGCGTGTCAATGTGTCTCACACACACACACACACACACACACACATACATATATATATACATATACATATAGACGAGTTCAAATCACCAGGACCAGATGGATTACACCCCAAGGTTCTCAAGGAACTGGCAGATGTGATCTCAGAACCACTGAACTATATTTTTCAAAGATCCTGGAGCACTGGGGAACTACCAGAGGACTGGAAAAGAGCTAATGTAGTTCCTATCTTCAAAAAGGGGGGAAAAAATGGATCCAGGAAATTACAGACCTATCAGCCTGACCTCAATACCTGGGAAGATTCTGGAAAAGATACTCAAACAACGAATCAGCGAAAACCTAGAGGCAAACAAAGTTATTACTAAAAGCCAACATGATCATGCCAGACAAATCTTATTGCATTCTTTGACCAAGTGACAAAATTAGTGGATCAGAGGAATGCTGTGGATATAATTTACTTGGACTTCAGTAAGGCATTTGATAAAGGTGATCATAACCTACTACTTGATAAGATAGAAAAATGTGGGTTAGACAGCATCACCACCAGATGGATTCGGAGCTGGCTGACTGGCCGTACTCAGCATGTGGTCCTCAATGGAACCGCATCTACATGGAGGGAAGTGTGTAGTGGGGTGCCCCAGGGCTCTGTTCTGGGCCCAGTGCTCTTCAACATCTTCATCAACGATTTGGATGAGGGGAAAGATGGGGAACTCATCAAATTTGCAGATGACACCAAGCTGGCAGGAATAGCCAACACTCCAGAAGACAGGCTTAACATACAGGAGGATCTGGACAGACTTGAACACTGGGCGCTATCTAACAAAATGAAATTCAATGGTGAAAAAAGTAAGGTTCTACATTTAGGCAAGAAAAACCAAATGTACAGGTATAGTATAGGGGGTACCTTGCTCAATAGTAGTAACTGTGAGAGGGATCTTGGAGTCCTAGTGGACAATCACTTAAATATGAGCCAGCAGTGTGCTGCAGCTGCCAAAAAAGCCAACAGAGTGCTAGGCTGCATTAACAGAGGGATAGAATCAAGATCACGTGAAGTATTAATACCACTTTACAATGCCTTGGTAAGGCCACACTTGGAATACTGCATCCAGTTTTGGTCACCACGATGTAAGAAAGAGTACAGAGAAGAGCAACAAAGATGATTAGGGGACTGGAGGCTAAAACATATAAGGAATGGCTGCTGGAATTGGGTATGTCTAGTTTAATGAAGAGAAGGACGAGGGGGGACATGATAGCAGTGTTCCAATATCTCAGGGGCTGCCACAAAGAAGAGGGAGTCAAGCTATTTTCCAAAGCGCCTGAAGGCAGGACAAGAAGCAATGGATGGAAGCTAATCAAGGAGAGAGGCAGCCTGGAACTAAGGAGAAACTTCCTGACAGTTAGAACAATTAACCAGTGGAACAACCTGCCTCCAGAAGCGGTGAATGCTCCAACACTGGAAGTTTTTAAGAAGAGACTGGACAGCCATTTGTCCGAGGTGGTATAGGGTTTCCTGCCTGAGCAGGGGGTTGGACTAGATGACCTCCAAGGTCCCTTCCAACTTTATTATTATTATTATTATTATTATTATTATTATTATTATTATTATTATTATTATTATTATTATTATTATTATTATTATTATTATTATTATTATTATTATATTATTATTATAATATTATTATTATATTGTTGTTGTTGTTTTGTTGTTGTTGTTATTGTTGTTGTTATTATTATTATTATTATATACATATACATATACACACACATATATACAGTGGTGGGATTCAAATATGTGAACAACCGGTTCTCTGTGTGGATGCCGCTTCCGGAAGTCCATTCTGGGCCTGGGCAACAAAAAATTAGCTACCGGTTCTGCTGAATCCCACTACTGCACACACACACACACACACACACACACACACATACAGATTGCATTTTTCACAAGCACTCTATACTCAAAGTAGTTAAAAATATAGATATATCAAATTATATTATGTTAATTATATTTCATTTGAAAGTACATTTAAATAAATATTAGACATGTTCATTATGTACTATTGAAATAACTTTCTCAAGGTTGAGTTAAAAAAACAAAAACAAATTAACCACTTGAAAGGATAATACCCTTTAAAACAATCCATCAAATCAAGGAAATTGTATGATTT
Source organism: Azemiops feae (assembly GCA_023970755.1). Lineage (NCBI taxonomy): Eukaryota > Metazoa > Chordata > Lepidosauria > Squamata > Viperidae > Azemiops > Azemiops feae. The sequence continues at coordinate 4,878,986 of JALGBA010000012.1, read as the reverse complement.
TCTGAAATTATTGAAAAATACTTTGAGTCCCACATAAAAACTTTCAACAATAACCCTGAGGAACCTCAGGTGTGAAGCTTACACATTTCCCAGTTTCTCCAGTTACTGAAAACTTGATTTGTGTTCTTAGGGTTCTAAAATCATTTCCTACAATACATGTTTATTGTTTCTTTCCTAGATTTATATTCTGCATTTTTTTCAGGGACTCTCATTATTTTACATAGGGATCTCTCTTCATTTAACCCCACAATAATCCTACCAGATTGATGAACCCAAAATCATTCTCTGATGTTCCAAAGCTGAGAGTGCATTTGAACAGATCTCCAAATCCAATACCTGAGTCATCACTCTACACACTCTCTCTCTTAAATACAACTTTAATTGATATAAGGTACAGATTTTGCCAAATATTGAAGTAGTATGGCAAATAGTGGTTAAATATCAATCTACTAATGCCCACTCTATCAGTAGCATCACTAGTTAAAGTACTAGTTAAATCCATTATCTACCAATGGATTCAACTATAAAAACCTGAAGAATTGATTGATTTCTAACATTTGTATAGCCATCCATCTTAAAACAACTTTTTAATCTGACAGTATAATAAATATTCTTTTAGTCTTTTAACTATGACATATCACTAATTAAATCTAGGATCATCTTCATGTAAAATATCTATCCATCTGCACACAATATATACTATATATTATACCATTATGTGTGCATTCCTCCCACACATATATTGCTGACTTTAAAAAACTCTCAGTTTTCTGTTATTAAATTGTTTCCTATAGCAATAGGCAAATAAAATAAAATAAACTGTTTTAGTCCATTTGGGCTACTCCCTTTAAAAAAAAATTATCATTAATCTCCTCATTATAAAAACAAGACAAGAATGTCCAGGACTCAACTATATGATCAATTACACGCTTCAGTGATATTTAATGTCCCGCTGTTCCAATGCAGAATAGCAAACCCATTCATGCTAGATTTTTGTCAGGACAGATGGATTTAACTCACCTGGCATGCTCAGCACAGAGGGAGAAATGTCAGTTTTCTTTGGGATTTGGTTGCTGTTCCAATGCCAGCGAATCTCAACAGGCTCAGGAGGCCCCACAGCATGACATGTGAGATTGAACGGTTTATTTCGGGTAACATTCAGCCCCTGCGGCTGCTTAATGAAATGTGGCAGTCCTGCAGGCAGCAGAAGTAAAAGCACTACTAAGAAGTTGAAAACAAGAGACACGTAGAACTACAGTGGCCTCTCCAACCCACGATGGTTTCTCCATTGTGGGACGGTGGATGACACCAGTTGTAAGCCATAACATCTGGATTTCCTCAAATTGGAAAGACTGGACTTATATGATTAAGCTTTAAGCATTAAGTACAATGATTTCTCATTGCAGTGTCATTCAGTATCTTGAACCTGAGATACTAAGTGCCATATTTAATAGCTAGAGATGGGCAATCTTAATATGATCAAATGATAAACACAAGAGTTCAGTGTTTCTCAAACTTGGCAACTTTAAGATGTGTGGACGTCAACTCCCAGAATTCTCCTGCCACCATGCAATTTTAAAACAAGCAAGGAGGTTGTGGCTTCTTTTGATGTTTTATACAGTAATCTTCCATTATGGTATTTTTAAATACTATTTTTTACAATCACATAAGAAAATATATATATATGAATGATCACTGAACCAATTCATGTTGTATCTGAGTTTCAGCAATCCACTGGTGAACGTATTTTAAAAATGGTGAGTTATTTAAAAAAAAGGGTAAGGAAAGAGTCTCGATACTCAGCACAATGACTAATGGCGTGCTGGAGTTGTTGTATTTTTATTTATTGATTTATTAACAACAAAGTTAAGTGCACCAGCCAAAACGGATAGGAGCACTTGAAACTCAAGCCCAAAAATAGTACTTTCAAAACAATTTCCAATGGTCTTCACTGCATGAAAGAATTAAGCAATTGAGCAGGATGGAGTAGTAATCTTGCTATTCCCATTTTTACCCATATCAATTGAGATAGGACTTATGCTGTACAAAATCTAAAAGCTCTGCATGCCTTTAGAGCATTTCTTCTTTGTCTCCATATTTTAATTAATAGATAATATAATTGATTATAAAATCAATCTGATAGTCCATCAAGATCTCCTTTAACCTGCGATTTCTACCAGTCTGCTGGTCTGGCTCACACTGCCATCCATACCCTATTCTGTTTTCCTACTGTAGGGTTTTTTAAAAAAAATTCTGTCTACTTAGATGGAAATTATGCATTAAGGAAGAGAGTCACAGTGATTCCCCAAGGCCTTTTTCTCTCAGTCTCGATGTGCCCAGTCAGGTGCCCAGTGTGGTTCAAGTCAACAGCCTCCATGGATCAAGCATCAAATACTAGCTCTTGGCTTATTACAGCAGATCTGAAGTGGGAAGTTCATGGATTGGTGATAAATCTTCCTGCCCAATAATGGAGCAAATCATCAAATGTAATACCATGATGTCCCAACCCAAGGCTTTCCAACAGCTTCAAACTGGTGCATTAGGAGCTACAATTTCCAGTATTCCCAGTCAATGAGCACACTTGTAGGACTCCACCTTGAGAAAAATTACTTTAAGTCAGTTTTCTCAACCTCAGCAACTTCAAGATGTGTAGACTCCCCAAATACCCTAGCCAGCATGCTATCTATGGAATTCTGAGAGTTGGAATCCATATTAAAGTCCCTTAGGTTGCTTTTGAAGTCCCTTTAACTTAACAAGGTAGTGATTTCTAAGTTTGTAACAGAAGAGAGCCTGAAGTATACTTTGAATAATCCAATCATGTTAGATGCATTAACTACTTGCTCACTGAAGTGGGAAGTGATTGGTCTCCATTCTCTTGACCAGTATGTAACCAATGATGTTATCTAAATAAAATAAAATAAAATAAAATAAAAAGATCTCAGGGAAAGTATCTCTATCATTCAGATAATACCACCATATTTCTAAGCTATCTCTTCCTTGGCAAAGGAGAATGTGAAAATGTAGACAATGATCCTTTTTTTGCATTTAAAAACAATTCCGCCTACTCGTGGAATTTCTCCCCTCACCCCCAGCTAGAACTGATGTGAGAAACATTGGGTTTTCCCAGGTGATGCTAAATTGCAATTATCTAGACAACAAGGACCAAAATAAGGAATGTTAGAAGTTATAGTAAGTAGCATCTATTTAGGGGGGTTAGGGGTAGTCAATTTCCACTTATTTCCTAGAGGCTGATAGAGACAGAGAGAGAAAGAGAGATTTTTCTCCAATATCTTCAAGGAATCAGCATGATGCACTTCCTTACTTATTCTATAAATAATTCCCCTGTCTTAAGTTTAATCCATTTCTCCTGTACCTCTGGTTCTCTAGGAATTATCACTGTCAGATTGTTTTGCAAAATCATCCCACACTTTAGGCAACAAGTACTTATTTCAGATCTAAACTTACCTTCCAACAAAACCAAAATAGGATCTGATTCAATTTCCTCATTCTGAATTTTCAATTTGCAGCTATAAGACCCATTATCAGAATGCTGAGCATTGGATATACTACAGAAGAAAAGAAAAAAGAAGACTTATAAGGCCATCAGTGTTCACTCTGTGACTTAGTCAAGACTCTGGTATTCCTTCTTCATAATGAAATAAATGCTGCAGTATTTTAAGGTTCATTAAAAATAAATATCGTAGGAAGGCAGCCCACAAGAGAAATAACTCTGGGACTTTTTAAAAAGAGCATTCTCAGCACTTAAAAATGTTTCCAAGTACTGGAAATACCGGGGTGTATCCTCATTCTTCATAGTCCCAAAATGGATGCATATAGCTCTCATTAGCTGTGCTAAAGGAGCAAGAGAAAAGTAGAGTTTTACACATGTGGTTTTCAGAAAGCCTCCTGGGATAGACAGAATAACAAGATAGAGTAACAATTCCATGGTTTGGGATTTCATTTTGCTTTGTATATATATAGTGAGGGGAAAGATGTATGGGTAATAGAGGATGATTCTTAGCCTTCTGAAATAGTCCAGATAAGAAGCACACCTAAGAGCACTAGCTCTATTCTTATTATAAGGTTACATTAATAGAATATTGCAAATCTGAAAGTACTTCTCCCATCCCTCACTTTTATGCTCCAAAAAATTAGGGAAGGTTCCTTCTGAGACATTTTTGCCACCCCTTCTCCTTCACACTCATATTTTGTTTATAAAACCATTGTCTTACCTACAGCTCTTCCTCCTATCTCCCAAGGTCATTCCCACATACCATTACACGGAGGCATCTGCTCACACAATCCAAACTCAAAGTAATGATGCTGTGTTTTGCTACAAGCTCTCTAAATACATTTCTAGATAATCTTTTCTTTGCAAACACGGTGACTACATTCATCCCATAAGGTACAGAAATATTTTAGCAAGAGAACACTTGCTGCTGCATTGTAGTTTCTGAATTTCTTTTATCTTGTCTCGGGGTGTTCAGTGAAATGAATGTTCTATAATTCAAGATAAGGAGATAATGAAATCAATTCACTCACTGTCCCTATTTTGTTTCATATTTGAATTTTTTACAATAGTCCTAAAATTAGATTTCTTAAATGTGGTGTGCCTTCCAAATGCATTGTATGTGAGCTTTCAGAATTCTTAGCCAGCAAGTGTCTGGTAGTCTCAATATATCTGGAGGGTACTATGTAAGTTGATTTTAGGATCACTGAAGAAAACACATAATTATAACAGGTCAGAAGAAGGAAGGCAACAGGTTAGGAAAAACTGTCCCCTAGGGTGAGTCTAAATAAGTAAATGTGAAAATAATCTGTAATCTATGGGTTCTTCCATAAATATTTAACTCCAGAAAATTTTAAAAAGTTAAAATTAAATGGAATAAACACTGATTACCTGAAAGCAGCTATCATAGTGGTTACTTCATTATCATCAAACTGGTAATATTGGCTGGCTATCCTGCCAACATCAAGAATTTCCTTGCCATTCTTCCACAAGGTAAAAGGTGGGAAGTCTTGGTTGACCAGTGACTTGGGAACATTGATCGAGCAATTAAATTTGATATCCATATGTTCAGCGCTTAGTATAGTTCCTACTGTAGGATTAAACTTAATTGACTGGAGAAGATGACCTGCATGATCTCCTGATGAAGTGACCGTATTGATCTTTGCAAGCCTGGAATCCATAGGAGATGACAATGCACTGACTGGAGAAGTATAATTTAACCAGGCCAGAAAGGACTGGGCTACCAGTTGTATACCAACTGAGTCCATTTCATGTGAATATGACTTTGTAGATGTTGTCAAGCCAAATTCCTTTGCTTCTCTTTTTCCATTAGCAAGACCTGTAAATTAAGAAGTATAGTTTTATCATGTTCAATTTCAATTTCAGAAACAATGTCCTCCGTGTTATCTTCAAAGCTTCTTATTGTCTTCACCATATTTCAGCCAAATAGTTTTGGTTCTGCATTTGTGTGCTAGTTTCTTAACAACACCTTTTACAACAGCTCTTTATAAACATTCCTTTACAATAGTTTTGTAAGAATTCTTTTTTTCTGTATTGTTTTCTTTGATTATTTTCTGATATGAAAAATTATTACTAAACCCCTAAGGTGCTTTTGTGGAGGGGATGTTTATGTGAAGGCCTTTATTAATCCATGGTTGTCTCTGATAGTTAATGTCCTATTGGGATATGGAGGAAAAGGCCCTCTCCCAGCTGCTGTACTTTGCTAGAGGTTACCCACATATAGAGATAGACAGACACCTCAGAGCCTCTGACACATTTATTAACAACTTTTCTCACAAAGAAATGGGCTATAGACTGCAATGCATTTATACATTAGAATGTTGCGAAAAAAGCATAAACAGCAAATATCATCTTCAGCAAAACTAAAATTCCACATGACAAATACATAATGTGTTCTATATGGGGCTGCCCTTGAAGAGCATCTGGAAGTTTCAGCTTGTCCAAAGTGCAGCAGCACAAGCAGTTTATGTGAGCACTCAGATCAGCATACATTACACCTCTGCTCTGGGAGCTACATTGGTTGCCAGTTTGCTTCCAGGTTCAATTCAAGGTGCCAGTAATCTATATAGTACTAAAATTCTCCTGCCCGCTTATCTGTTTGTAATCTTTAATTATCCCAAACGGGGCAGGATAGCACAATAATTTTTGAATAAAGGACCTTAAACCTGCTAACTTGAAGAATGCATATAAAATCCAGGACCATTCACTCCTGTGTAACTGAAATTTTAAGGATCCTCATGCCAGTTGTAAAGTTGTGGTCACTGTAGCACTGCCACGCTACTATAGTCATGTGATTGTGATTTCCAATGCTCCCAGCCAGCTTCCCACAAAGTCAAAGGAGAAGCAGGCATGAAATTGGAAATCATTCCTGCTCCCAAAATAGAACTTCTATAGGACTGCATGTGTGAAACCTTAAACTCACTGTTTTAAACACAAACATTGTGATTAATTAATTTCTGCATATTTGCAAACTTCATCTAGAGAAAAAGTTAACTGAACTTTCCATTGTCTACCTTCCAAAGTGACAGACTTCTGCCTTAAATGTTGCCAGAATGCAGAGGAGCCAGATAGGTGCTAGAAAGGGGCGCCTGCACTTGCCTTTCTTTTGACATTAATTGCATTTTTTTATTTCTTCTTCAGAATCCATGATCTTCTGAATTGTTGTATTCCCAGAATTTGTCCCAGATATTTTATTTTTTAAGGAACCATTGGTAGGGATTTTAAAAGTTTATGTCAAAATTTGACTGTACTTTCAGCTAAGTTCTAGTGCAGGGGTAGGCAACCTTGGCTCTTTTATGACTCGTGGACTTCAACTCCCAGAATTCCTGAGCCAGTACAGCTGGCTCAGGAATTCTGGGAGTTGAAGTCCACGTGTCATAAAAGAGCCAAGGTTGCCTACCCCTGTTCTAGTGTATAATTAATGTCTCATCTTGTTTGGAGATATGACATGTGATTCATTCAATAATATGTCCATACATAGTGCAAAAAATAATCTCACCTATCCCCATTATTATTTTGCTCTGCAGGAAGGCTACCTTCTGGATTTGGGAGAGCCCATTTTTGGAGATGGAGGGGTTGCTTTAGAGTTTCAAAAAGAAAGGTGAAATTTATGGGATAGATGAAGAGGAAACCTTATCACATCACCTTATTCAAATTTTAAAAATGCGATCATATTCAGCCTGCTTCTTTTCAACACTATTTCATTTTTACTGTTTTAGATTTAAAGAAAAATAAAACTGGCATAACTTCCCCTTAATACTATTGCTGACAGCTCCACTACAATTGCAGACAAAAAAGAAGAAACTAACAAAACTAAAACATAGAACATAGAATCATAGGGCTGAAAGGGATTTCAAAGGTCTTCTAGGCCAACCCCCTGCTCAAGGCAGAAAACCTTATTCCATCTCAGTCAATTAGTCGTCCAGGCTATTTTGGAAAACCTTCAGTGAGGAGTCTCCAAGTCTTGGAGACCATTTATTCCAGAGGTCCCCAACCTTTTGGGCACCAGGGACCAGTTCCGTGGAGAGAGGTTTTTCCGCGGACTAGAGGGTGCGTGGTTTTGTGTGCTGCCTGCATCCCATGGATGGGGCTTTGCTTGTTTGTGTGGACCAATTGCTTGCATGCCACAGACCGGTACTGGGCCACAGACCTGGGGTTGGGGACCCCTGATTTATTCCATTAATTGTTCTTACTATCAGAAAATTTCTCCTTACTTCTAGGTTGGATCTCTCTTTTAATAAGCTTCCACTCATTAGTTTTTGTTTTTCCTTCTGGTGCTTTGGACAATGTCAGTCCCTCTTCTCTGTGACAGCCCCTCAAGTACTGGAAAACAGTTATCATGTCTGCCCTAATTCTTCTCTTTGACAGGTAAGCATATCTCCCTTCCTCAACTGTTCATCATATGATTTAGCTTCCAGACCCTTTATCATCTTTGTTGCCTGTCTCTGCACACTTTCTAGGGTCTCGGCATCTTTTTTGTATTGTGGTGACCAGAACTGTACGCAGTGTTCCAAGTGTGGCCTTATTATTGCAGTCTAATAGTTATCACTTCTCTTGAATTGTCCGCAACTGTATAGTAATAGTTTACCTTCCTTATGGAACAGAAATTAATAAGAGAGAAAATCTTGAAAAGTTCTTCTTAGAAAGAATAGATGGGATATTCTAATTAAAAGGGGGAGGGGAGCTGTTCTCCTTTTCTGAAGCAATAGCAGCAATAGTAAAATAAGCACATTTTACCAGACATGGGCAAATCATGAACCTCCACATAATCCTGGACCTCACTCTAATCAGTTCAGCTAGCGTGATTAATATTAGGGGTGACTGAAAATGTAGCTTGTGTCACTGTACTTTTAACGGGAGATAGGCATTGCTTGAAGATGTCTTCAAAAGAGAACTATCAGGCACTTTGCCTTTAGAGGCATGAATTGACAAAGCATCTCTGGCATATCTACCATTTGTGCAGACACCTCACTGCATGGCAACTATGGATTTTGCCTTTAGGGAGGAATCCATGGGGGACTTGCTTAGCAAATAATTTGTTGTTGTTAGTTGCGAAGTCGTGTCCGACCCATCGCGACCCCATGGACAACGTTCCTCCAGGCCTTCCTGTCCTCTACCATGTTCTGGAGTCCATTTAAGCTCACGCCTACTGCTTCAGTGACTCCATCCAGCCACCTCATTCTCTGTCGTCCCCTTCTTCTATTGCCCTCAATATTTCAGCAAATAATTACTATGATTTGAAAAAAAACTAAAGGTTGAAGAAGCACATGTTCCAGCCTCACTCCCAAACTCCAGATTATAGTAAGATGACTTTTGTATTTCAGAGGACTTTTTTAAGGCACGCTCCAAAAGAATCAATTAGCTTTGGCTTTTAGAAATAGCTCCCTCCTATCCCCAGAATAGATTACTGCAGATTAGCCTTTAATGCTGCTATATATATTTTTTCTTTGGCATATTTTTTCTTCAGATATGGGCTGAATCATATTACCAGCTGGCATGCATTTCCTATACCCATGCCAAAAATGGTACTGGATCTCAGCCTTCTTGCATATATGCATTATTAAATGCAGGTTTGGTATATATTTTACCATTCTAGCTCATCACATTTGTATCCAAGAAATGCAGAATAATGTTTTGTGAGAATAATTTTATGAGCTGGTAAAACTGAGTAGAAGATAATTTTATGAGATTTAGAATTGGAGTTCTTGTACACCATTTAACACATCACTGTGGGACACATCCATTATTCCTAGTTCTTTATTTTTATAAGAACAGCTAGCAGTAAAATCAATGCAAGCTCAGTTTATAGCATGTATTTATTTGTGTAAGATCTAACATTAATTAAAAAAATTACTGTAATCTAAATCATCTCTGTTTAATTAGGGCATTCTGCTCTTCATGACAAATAATTCAATATAATACAAATAATTATCTTTGTACATATCTCACCCTGACCAAATGGTTCTCTAAACACAGAATTCGTCTTACAGCAGCATAAGTTTGTCTCATTCAAAATAGGCACAAACAAAGCATTCTTCAACAGCCCCATCTACCATTGTCCTCTACTAATTAAGCTGCCTTTTTGAACATTTACTGGAATAAAGAAGTGGAAGAAATATTAAGTAACCAGCTTCAGCCTCATCCATTGAGACAGGCTTCAGAGGGGCTTACTCTGCAGATGCCAGTTTCCTCTTTGCAATCTCATCGCTGGACTCTACAGCGCCTGGCTAAGTATTGCAGCTTGAGGATTAGAGCCTCATCCAGAACAAGGAAGGAAAAGAGGCGCCAGGCAGGCAGCTGTCTTCGCCCCCTGCATCCCCAGAAGCATATCGCGCCCCTCCAATGAGTTTCCATTTGGACTTGGCTCCCCATATTAGGAAACATTTGAGGATTCGGTGAGTTCAGACAAAACCCACGTCTTACTTTCTGGTTCTGGCATAGTCCTGCCTCCGCGACAGAAACTAGTCAGGAATACTTGGTATGTGGGAAATGGAAATTCATTATGGGTGTCCTAAAGGTGTTTTTTCAAAACTGGACTTGGTTTTTCCTTGAAGACCTTTCACTTCTCATGACAAAAAAAGTCCAGTTGCCTTTCGAAAAAGCACCTTTTGGACCACCATGACCTGGATGAGCGAGAATCTCCGTAGACATTCATTATGGGTGTTTTTAAAATCCCTGCCTTGAAGGGCTGTACTCTGTCCACCAGCCTCTGAGGAGAGGACCGGTTAGTAGCCTTTTCTGTGTATACAATTGCAAGTGTCAGGTCGCGACCCATCAGTCCTCCACCCCGACTTTTGGCCAGTCTCTTCGGGCGCCCCCTGATATTCAGGATCGTCCCCGGTGAGGCACAGAGCCTTTCTGCCACCTGTGCAGAGAGGGGAGACCCATCGCCACCTCCGTAAGAGGGGAACCAAAGAACTGCTCGCGTCCCGCCCGTGGGAGCCCAGCAGGCTGGAGGGACGCCCTTACCTTCGGCTGAGGAGGCCAGCAGCAGCAGCAGCAGCAGCAGTAACAGTGGCAGCCCCCGAGACCCTTCCATGGCGGCGAGGCAGACTTCTGCAGAATTCGATCCGGGCACTCTGGGGCTCCCCTTTCTCACCACCTCGACCACCCCGATCCGCGGTCGAGCAGTTCTCGGGCGCTCAGCTGCCTCCACAAAACTTCCCTCCGGCCAGAATGCTGGCCCAAAACAAAAGTTCTCGGGCAACTCACGGAGAGGCGGCGCCAAGGAGAAAGCCCCGCCTCCAACTCGGTGCTGGTGGCGAGAGGTGGGTTACGCGGGATGGGACGGGCCTGCCCTGCGGCTGAGAGCGGATAGAGGACGGCAGGCGGGGGGCGGGAGGAATTCTGCATAGGGAGGGGGGATTGGATCCAGTATAGAGAAATAGCTTCCAGAAGGAGAGGGAGGAAGCGAGAAAGAGAGAGAGCCATTTGTCTGAAACGGCTTCCTGCCTGAGCAGATGGTTGGACTAGAAGACCTCCAAGGTCCCTTCCAACTCTGTTAAATCTGTTCTGTTCCGTTTGTACTATAAATCCAGTCCAATTATGACCAAAGATTGTATGAAATAGGAGTTGTAGTCTAATGTGTCTGGAAGAAAGTCTGAAGAAGAAAATATACTTCTAAAATAATTTGTGTTAGGTCAAGTGATACACTTGGAGAAACTGTAGCCACCTGGTGACTTCCATTGCCGTTTCTAGCCGGCACGGGCAAAAGTTGGGCTTCCCGGGAAGGACGATAAGCGTCCTGATGATTGGGAGGCTCTGATTGCAGAAGATTGCCGACAGAGCTACCTTCGTGAAATTGCAAACTACTGATACTGCTTCGTCAGCCTTTAATCTTTGTATCTTCATTTCTATAACAACCCTTGAGTTTGTTGTAGAAATGAACCCTGAAATGTTACTTGAATTTCCCAAGTTTTTTAAAATCCTCTTCCTCTATGCAGGTTTATGTGCGGGCATGTTAGCATCAGATGAAAATCTATGGTGTTGTAAAGAACTCTTGAATCTCAACCATTCTTTTCCTAATTATGGAGATAAAATGATGGAGAGTGACTGGTGCGATTTAATAGGCTTTATTTAGATTTCCTCTAGAGTTCCTCTGATAACTAGAGAATGATTTCTCAATAACCTGACATCTGCTAAAATATTTTTCTAAAAAGCTACATGGCTTTCTAAATTCTCTAGAACTTATGGAACTTTAATGTGTAATTCTACAGAACGTTTAATACAATTTATGAAATTTAAAAGAAGCAGAACTGAATTCATGCAATGGCCTTTGTAATCAAAAAGATTTGAAAGACTCCAGATAAGAAGTTTAGAAATAATACTTCCTAATCTAACACATATCAATCTGTTTATTACAGCCGTAAGGCCAGACATAATCAGAATATATAACAACAGTAACAATCTTATTTCCATATTTACAAGATATAAAACCACCAAACAATCAATATAGTACAATCCAAAATTCTCAAAATAGGACCCCCTTAATAGTGGTGCGACGTATTGTGCAAATGATGGCACAAAATTGGGCAACCTGAATTGATATTTTCGGATCCTTATCCGAAAGTAGCAACTTTAAATAAAATTCATACCCCCTGCCTGGAAATTTCTTCAATATCGGATATATAAGAGACTGTCTAGAGTCTTTATATAGAGAACAATGAAGCAGCATATGGCTTAGAGTTTCTATAGAGCCATCGCCACATGGACACAACCGAAGGTGCATAGGAATGCCCGGCTTAAACCGTCCAAAAAGGACTGCCGAGGGCAATGCATCCAGCCTGGCTAAGGTGAAAGCTTTACGAAATTTCAAAATTGTAATGGAAAATAGATAAGAAGCTGGGAAAAATCCTTCTGGAAGCAAGTGACAAATGTTGGAATGTGCCACCTTACTTAGGTTTGTTTGAAGGTCAATATCCCAGATTCGTTGTTTCAAGGCAGTTCTAGCATTATCAAATCCTAATGAACACAGACTTTCCATAGAGAAGCCCAGCGATTTAATTTTATCTAGGGCTTTTTTTCCCCACGACGATTTAAAATGGTCAATAAATACTAATGGGGCTAAACCCACAGGCATCAAAATTAGCTTTAGCCAAAAGGTAAGAAGAAGGAACCATGCTCTAGCTTCTAATGAAACCATACCTATTTCTACCCGTAAAATGGCATTTTTGATACTTTTAGGTACCATCAGTATGGCTCTAATAAACTTATTTTGAATAATTTCTATAAAATTAAGCTTTGCAAGTGAACATATTTGCGAGCCATAAAGGAGCTGAGGGACCACCTTAGCTTGAAAAACCTTACAAGCTGCCGGGATATAGTAAGCTCCTTTTGAATGATAAAATTTTATAATAGCTGAAGAGGTGCGCTGTGCTACACTTGCCCGATAGAGAAAATGAGTATTCCAGGATAGGGAGGCATGAAACTGCACTCCAAGATATTTATAAGTACGCACCTGTTCAATTGAAGTCCCATCAATTTGCCATTTATGGACCTTACGATGGTAAGAGGCAAATACTAAAACTTTAGTTTTTTCATAATTTATTAAAAGTTTGTATTCTGTGCAAAATAAAGCTAATGCCCTAAGTGCTTTTCTCATTCCCACCTGGGAAGTGGACAAAATGACTATATCATCGGCATACAATAGTGCTGGAATTGCACGATCAGCTAAGATAGGTGAATGATGGGCTGGATCAGCTAGCATTTGCATTATTGGATTTAAATACAGATTAAAAAGTAGTGGAGCTAATATGCAACCTTGCCTAACACCACTATAAGTTGGAACTGCTTTAGATAAATGTCCCCAGGGGGTACATCTAATTTTTAGGGAGGTATTTGAATAGAGCGACTAAATAAGAACCAACAGCCTTTTATCAATCGTGGAATGTCTTAGACTATACCACAATCTCTCCCTTGGTATTAGATCAAAAGCTGACTTAAAATCAACAAATGTTGCATAAAGAGAACCACGAGAGGGGGTAGAATATTTTTCAGCCAAATGATGCAGAATTAGACAATGATCCAGTGTTGAACGTTCCTCCCTAAATCCGGCCTGTTCTTTGACAATAATTTTTTCATTTTGTACCCAATCCACTAACTTTGTGTATAAAAATCTGGCATAGAGTTTATTTATTGTATTTAATAAACTAATAGGCCTATAGTTTACAGGGTCAAGTCTACTTCCTTTATTTTTGTAAATCGGTACTACAATGGCCTGATTCCAGTCAGATGGAAAATGTCCTGTATTATTAATAAGAGTGAATAGAGTGGCTAAAACTGGGGCCCACCAGTCTTTATTTTCCCTTATTAATTCTGGGGGGATATAATCCCCTCCAGATGCTTTACCTGATTTCAATGGGGCAATAAGATCTTTGACCTCAGCTATGGATACTGGAGGCCAATCCGGGAGGTCATTACAAGGGGGAATCACTTCTGGAATTACAGTAGGAACCCGCTTAAAAATATTTTTAAAATGATCTTCCCATTTATCAGCAGATATTTGTGAGATAGGACCAAAACGTCTATTTGTAAAAGACTGATTTATTAAATGCCAGAACAGAGTAGAATTTTTGAGCTTTGCTGCTGAAATTAGATTACTCCAATTTTCTCTTATAGCCTGTTGTTTCTTTATCTTTCAAAGATCTTTATAAAAAAATTTTGTGGTCTTGAGTAATTTGGAGGCGTTCGCAGAATTTTCCTGGCGAAAGGAAATTATTGCATTTAAGAGAGCTTTTTTGCTTTAATGCAATCACTATCATACCAAGGTTTAGATCTTTTATGCGCATACGCACCATAAGCTGTTGTAAATCTTGTCAAGAGAGTTTGGAGATTAATGGTGATTGATTGATACAACGAGATTGCTTGTTCATATGACTCAGATGAGCAAATTTGAACATGCATGTGAAGCAAGGGCTCTGAGGTCAGCATTTCAGCCATAGTTTTAGCCAGTTCTTGAGACCATTTAATTTGAACTTTCCCCTTCATTGTAATATCGATGGGACAATGTGCCACTTCTAATAATTCAAAATTTGTCTTAGCATTAAAAAGACAAATTAATGGAAAGTGGTCACTATCAAGACGCATTCCAATATAAAAGTAAACTATGTACTGTACAAAGTTCCGAGAGATCATAATATAATCCACTACACTGTCTCCCTTAGGATGCCAGAATGTGAACTCTCCATTTAAATCACCCCTGACAGAGCCATTAAGTAGGACTAAATCTAAACTGTCCACAAATTGAGCCAGACGAAATCCTGCAGTATTACATTTTTGATCTTTAGATTGTCTGGCTTCTATGTAGCCGACATCAATTTTAGAGGGTACTGGCCACTTAAAATAAGTTTGTAAGAAAGCATCAGATTTGCCAATGCGTGCATTAAAATCACCAGCTATTATTATAATTGAGTCTAGGTACTGACATGATAGCAAATTTACATAGGCATCAAACTGATCCCACAAATTATTTGTTTCCCTATGCCCATGAGATGGAGGAAAATAAGCATTGGCCAATAATACAGTACAAAATTTGAATCTAAGTAAAAGGGCTAACGCCATATTTGAACAAGACTCAAGCATAAATACTGATACACTAAGTTTAACAGATACCATAGAAATCAGGCCACCTGATGGTCTGCCCTTTTTTATGCTAGGAGTTGCATTCAAAGTAAAGGGAATATATCCAGGTAGTAGTGGATCCTCCATAGTCCATGTTTCTTGGAACAAAAGGATATCAAAAGAGGAAATATGCTCCATAAATGAAAAGTCTGACATCTTGGCTTTCCAGCCTGCAACATTCCAGGAAAGGATAGAGATGCCCCCTTCTGCAGAATAGAGTCATTTGAAATCTGAAGGTGCTACCGGTGAATTAAATATATTCACAAAGTCTTTCTTCTGGGACAAGGCCAAAGATGAAGTTTCGTCATGTGTTGCCTGTTGTACCAATCTAACACATATAAAAAGCATGTGCCTCTCCACTGAGCTACAAACATTGCCCTATAAATGGTGTATAATTTAGCTACTATCTTAAAAAAAAGTTTATCAGAAGTTCAGAACTATAAAGTAATTCAAGTGAGACTGGTATACAAATCAATGTTGTCCTGAACCTAATTCTTCAGATCTATCTGTCCTCTTTCTAAAAAGTCCCCTGATAGAGAATTGAGTTTTTTCAAATCTAGATTATTAATCAGAAATGAAAACCTAGCAGGGAGTAAATGGTTAAAAGCTTTCTCTCAGCTTTCACGTTAAAGACCCACTCTCTATGAAATCCCCAATGTTTATTTTTTCCATAAAATGGGGAATGGGGTGGCAAGGGTGCGGGGAAAGAATGAGAGACATGATCACATGTTTATTAATGGTACATACTATTAATTTAAATCTGACCTGAACTTTCATAGGATCTGAAATGTTTACTTTTTGATGGGAAAGATTTTCTATAATTTTGCTAGATTAGCATTAGATTATGTTTTCTTGATTTAATAATAAATAAATTAGTATTTTAGGAGTTCCAAGACTCTTTAATTGTAGTTGCTGCAATGGATTAATACGTCTTTCCCCTCAAAAACAGAGGAACATCAAAGACATGGGGCCTTATAAAGTGGATGTCAAAAGCAAATAAATAAAAACAGGGATAGGAAGCCAATAAATCCTTTTTTTATTTTTTTTGAAAAATGTGCAGTATATATTCTAATTCAGTATCTGTTCTAAGCTGTACTTCTGGCAATGTATTGAATTTCTGCTTCTCGCCTTTGGCCCCAGCAACAGTTTAACATCTTGAAGTAATCAGGAGCTAAGAAAAGGCACACGCCGTGCCGCTAGCAAGGAAGGGCCAAGCTAGACGTGATGGCAGCAGCCATATGTTGCTGCCAGGTTCCTCTGAAACAAGAGGGAGGGGAAAATGAATATAAAGCACAGAATCCGTGGATGGAGGGGGGCTGTTGATCCTCCTCAGAATTTCTTCTTCCCCTTCCTGGCTGTTTTTCTTTGAGTGAGCTAATCTATACCATAAGGAAGAAAATGCACATTTTGAGAAAAGCAGTTTCAACCAGAAAAAGGCAGTTGGGGAAGGGGTAACTGAGCACCCACTCTTGTGCTTTAATTCCCCTCCCCGTTTTTGTAGAAAATTAAGCAGTGACAATATACTGACATGCTGGCTCTCACAGATGAGAAATCTAATTAACAAAATAATTAGAAATCCTACGGTGACCCTTTTCTTTTCTTTCCAAATTAGGTTCTGTTTTCCTTATAATTCTCAAGTAGATGTACTGGAATCTGAAAATTCTTAAAAAAACAACGGATGTATTATTACCGTTGCCTGATGATGATGATAATGATGATGATGATAATGATAATAACAACGTTATCAAAGGAGACTGGGCCAGATCCTTCATCTCACCTCTCTTGAAGAAATCTACACTGACTTTCAGCAAGCAACTTTTTATCAAATCATGTGGGGATAATACGATCCTTTTAACCAAACGTAACCAGCTTTTGTGCACAGACCATATGCATTTGGAAAGTCCCATTAGCTGGCACTCTCTTCATATCTGTTTGTGCAGGTGTTTGATGCTGGAATATGAGAGTTTTTCACAGAAGTGTGACATGTGCATAATAGGTTTATTCAATAATGCACTTATTTTTGAACATTTTGGGGAGTTAGTTCAAATTTCCGGTCAGATTCACAATCTGTAGCAAGTGATTACCACAAAATTAGGATTCATGCTTTATAGATGAATAGGCTTTAAAAATGAATGCCCATCCCCAAAAACTCAGATTACTCTGTGTTTTTAAGGGAAACATTTTTCTGTGGGTATCTGAGTTCATAGTATGGTAAAAAAGAAAAAAGAAGCTTTCAAAGTGGGGTGATGCAAAGAATGTCCTTGGTCTAATATATTAGTCAAGCCAAAATACAGATAATCTAGTCTATGTGTACGATTTTGAACAAAATCTATAAAGGACTTGGTGGTTTAAAGGTACTTGGGAAAGGGCCAGAACAAAGAAAGCAATAGATGCAACTTGGAAAGTGAAAAAAATATGGAGACACGCTATTTGTTTCCTTACAGTATTTTAATCTTCATAACTTAACAAGCTTGCTAAAGTTAAACAATAAAAGGATTGAGACTTTCTGTTTCATGATCTGCTGGGTGTGGGATGTTAGTCTTAATGTTTCAGGGTTGGGCTATTTTCTTCTCAGGGCTCAGGATTGACAAATACAAAGGTTTCCCGAATGCTTGAAGTTAGGTATACATTCAAAGTTGATGCATTCACTCAGAATTGTTTGATGGGATTTAATTTTTTTATTATTTTTTCAACATAGGCTGGCAAATCATTTTGATTTTGTGAGCTCCTGAAAGGGTTTTGGAGGGGGGGGGGGACCCCCAGGGGTTTTAGGACCATACCTTAAGAAACACTGGTTTAGAGTGACTCTTCCAGTTCAGTGTTGATTTGTTACTAACCTTGTTTTCTTTTCTCATGATTTGTTTCCATTATTTTTACTGCTATAGAAAATTTGTCAGGAAGGAACATATGGATTGCTGCACATATATTTTGAGAAGCCGATCAGAAATTGTTCATCAAGGATAAAAAATCTTTTAGTAAGAAATTCTAGGGCAGTGATGGTGAACGTATGACACGCATATCAAAGGCGACATACCATGTTTTGAATGACACATCAACATTCACCAACATCCAGCAACAACTATTCAAAAGCACACGCCTTTCTCACACAATTTTCAGAGGCCACACAAGAGTGAGGTGTGCTCACACAGTCTCCGGATCTTCTTGAGTTTGTTTCACTTGTATTTCATTTTCGTAATTATTTGATGTTCTTTACAACAACATACATGATTGGGATATATTTTTTCAAATAAATGTATATGTAAAGAATTGTTTCTCTTTTATTCAGTGGGTTGGGGATGACATGCCAGCAGAATCAAGTTAGGCATTTTCTGAATTTTTGACACACCCAACCCAAAAGGGCACGATGAAGGTTGCCTGACACCTAGTGGTGATGTATTTTATTGTTCATTATTTCATTGCTTATTTCAAATCTTTTTCAAAGTCATCCATAGGCAGTGGTGGGATTCAAATATGTGAACAACCGGTTCTCTGTGTGGATGCCGCTTCTGCAAGTCCATTCTGGGCCTGGGCAACAAAAAATTAGCTACCGGTTCTGCCGAAGTGGTGCGAACTGGCTGAATCCCACCACTGTCCATAGGTATGTGCTTATTTCTCAGGAACTGCAGAGAATTTAATTTGATTAATATCCTGAAAATAGATAGAGTATCTTGTAATAATATTAATATTTTATTTAATGGAGTTTCCAAGTTGGACTTTCTCTCTGGAATTAGCATCATGTGTAGATTTCAGGGTTTTTCTTTGTTCTCTTGTCAAACTAGCAGCCAATTGAATTTCATTTTGTTAGAGAGCGCCCAATGTTGAAGTCTGTCAACATCCTTCTGTCTCTTAAGCCTATCTTCTGGAGTGTTGGCTATTCCTGCCAGCTTGGTGTCGTCTGCAAATTTGATGAGTTCCCCATCTATCCCCTCATCCAAATCACTGATGAAGATGTTGAAGAGTACTGGCCTAAAACAGAGCCTTGGGGTACCCCGCTGCATACTTCCCTCCATGTAGATGCAGTTCCATTGAGGACTATTCATTGAGTGCGGTTGGTCAGCCAGTTACAAATCCATCTGGTGGTGATGCTGTCTAACCCACATTTTTCTATCTTATCAAGTAGTAGGTTGTGGTCTACTTTATCAAATACCTTATTGAAATCCAAGCAAAATAATATCCACAGCATTCCTCTGGTCCACTAATTTTGTCACCTTGTCAAAGAATTGGACAAGAGAACTTGGAACTGATAGAATGCTAAGACAGTACACCTAATGAAAGAGAATATATGAAACATATGAGGGAACTATGAATGGATAGAAAACTTGCACCCACACTAACTAAGAAACAGTTACTTAGCATTTCAACATAGTGAAAATGAAACTGCTCTCACAGCTTGAGATAGATCAGCTACAAATTATCTCTTGGACTCAAGAAGACTCAGAAAAACAACTCCTTTCTTTGCCTCTTGTAATAACATATATTTATCTTGTGTTTTTCCCCTGCCACACAAATTTAGATATATCTTTTTGCCATTGTTTAAATGGTACATCAGTTGTCAAAGCAAGTACTGTCTGAAACAAATACAACATTCTAGAAAAGACATTCACCTTAATCACAGAAATTCTCCCCAGCAATGACAGTTGTAGTTTCTCCCACCTTAACATATCTTTTTAAACTTCATTCCATGTCTTCACATGGTTATTTTAAATAACATACTGTGGGAAGATTTTCTGTGGTTCGGGTTTCCAGCTGGGAAGCAGACCTTCGGTTCCGACGGAAGAATTGACACAAAATGAAGCAAGCTGCCAGAAAGTAGGTTTTATTGCAGAAACTGGACGGAATAGTGATACAGCGATGGTTTCTGGAATAGCTAGTATTTTCCCAAGGTGAGGGCTCCTGCTCTTATACTCCTTGAATTATTGAGATTATGATTTAGATTTTGTAAAGGTATTTGTTGCCCTGATTTTTCTTAATTTGTGTTTGTTTAGACCGGGAGTGATCAATATTGTTCTTAGGAGATGTTTCTTTGTTCATGCAAATGGGTTTCTATACGTGGTTTATGTCTGTTTTGTTAGCATTATATTGTTCCTATTTAGTGGGATCGATGGGTTTGATTGTTTGTCCAAGGCGTGTGTCTGCAGTTTCCTGTCCTC
The DNA here is from genome assembly GCA_023970755.1 of Azemiops feae. Taxonomy (NCBI): domain Eukaryota; kingdom Metazoa; phylum Chordata; class Lepidosauria; order Squamata; family Viperidae; genus Azemiops; species Azemiops feae. The sequence continues at coordinate 4,858,688 of JALGBA010000012.1, read as the reverse complement.
AGGATGTTTCTTTTAGCTAAACAATTCTTGCACAGAATTTCTCAGGGCGTGGTGGGGGGGGGAAGAGAGGAAAAACTTTTCTTTGGTCTTTTAAATTTGGTTTGGCTTATCCCTTAAATGGTTTTTTCTTGAGGTGTTCCCCACCCTTCCTGGGTTCATCTGCATCTGTGATGGCTGGTTTATGGGTCTGAATTTCCTTGGTAATTTTTCCTTTTGAAAACATTTAATTGTGAGGGTTTCTTTTCCAAGGAAATTGCCCTCCTGTTTTAGGGTTTTTGACTAATTCTGATTTCTTAATGTGTTTTATTTGGGTGCTATTGACTAGCAATCTATCAATCCCCCATTTTGGGCAAAGGAGAGGAATTGGGTGCCATTTCTCTCCCTTCTGCCCAACCTGGTTCATTGTCACAGTAAATCTGGTAATCATGGTCAATTTTACTCATCATTACCGAAACATGCCTTCCTTTCATGTCCTGCTTCAGAATTAGTGAGAAACATGTCCTTTGGCAGTTAAGACATGGTGGTATGATTTGAAAAAGACAACATAGAAGAGCGCCTGCAACGGTAGCTGTGATTGCACCCAAAATGAGAATTTTTAGCCAATGTAAATTTGGTAGCCAATCGAAAAGTCCTGATAAGAAGTCAAAAGGAGAATTTTCATATCCAAATTTATGTGTAAGCTTCTTTAGGCGTCGGATATCATCCTCTATCAGCTGTGAGTGGTCGCTTAAGTTGAAGCGACAGAGTCCTCTGAATTCTTCACACCCATGATTATGTTTTAACAACAAATAATCAATGGCTGCTCGATTTTCAAGGGTAGCCTCTCTCACCTGTTTCAGTTCCTGATTTAAGGCATCCAATGCCTGGGAAGTTGAATTTAAGCTTTGCACTAGTGCGCAAGTTAGGCTGTTCAGGGCCCTGGCATTGTGTATTGCCAAGGCTGGTACCCCGACCAAAGAGATGGCCAGTGATACGTATTCTGCTTTTGTTAGCAGCCAGGTTTTTGGGTCGCAATAGGGGTCAGCTCCTGCAGGTCTCTCCTTTGTCGTCTTTGGAGTGAAGGCATTACCATGGTTAGCCTCCCTAAGATGCATGGTCCTCCTGTTGCGTTGGCTGGAAGGTAGGAGTATGCCTTCAACCCACATAAGAAGAACCAACCTAAAGGAAGTTTTATGTAGCTGTATGAGAATGGAATGGTTTCTCTGTAATTTCAACTGAGTTCCCTATTGCTGAGATCCTTGTACTTGGGGACCCTGTGTTCCCTACAGCCACTTACTTTGAAGCAGTTAGCAGCCTGAGTCACCTTGGCCATTTGCAAGGTATACATGTTCTGGTCCTTATAAGTTGTAGTGTTTCCCCAGTCAAAAATGGTATTATAAGAGCTTTCCATATTGAAATTCTTCTGCCTGGTGTAATTAAGTATAGCGTGGGGTCCTGAAGCTACACCTATGAGGCAGGTAGTGAGAATGTCCTTGACAGATCTTCCTCCTGCCAGGCAGAAGTTGGTGGTGTTTAGAACCTCTCGTGCTAAATACTCCCAAATATTCCCCTTTTCTGGCAGGAGGTTTACCTCCAAGAGTCCTGATACAACATTTATACATAAAAATACAAAACAAACGTTAACAACCCCCATTGCCATCTTCCCCACAGTCTTCCCTCCCATCTTCTTTTCCTTCGAAAAGAGTTCTCAGCATCCACTCGCTTGTCTCTGGGTCTTTTCTGAGCCTTATGGGTGGCACCTTCTGAACTGGAACCGGATCCTTGCTGTGGTCCAATACCGCTGGCTTTACATGGGTCCAGTGAATCCAGGCGTCCTTTTCAGTGACCTTAATGGGAGTTTGCGTTATTAATAGGACTTGAAAGGGTCCTTTCCACTTGGGCTGTAGTGGGGTTATTCTAGCAAACGACTTGATCCACACCCAGTCTCCTGGCTCGAATGGATGAAGGGCTTCCTCCAAGGGCAGAGTCTGTGTCAGGGCGCTCTGCTTCCACAGGGTTTGCAGTCTTTGGTGAAGGGCTGAAAGATAAGCAGAAAGAACCATATCCCCCCTTTCTAGGTTAAGGGAATGAGGGTCTAGTCATTTTAACGTGTCTGGTGGGTGGCCGAAAAGTAGTTCGAAGGGTGACAGTGGGTTAATTGGTCCCTGCATACAAGGACGTATTGGAAACCATTTGCTCTGGGCAGCTGTATGTAATCCATTTGTAATTTTTCGAATGGGCGTTGTGCTCATGGTCTACCTCCAATGTGAGTGGTTTTCTGGAGGTGGCATTATTGGCCTGGCAGGTTTTACAACTTTCTGCTACTTGTGTGGCTTCCTGATATGCTCCTGGTGCATACCAGACTCCCCTTATTGTGTCTACCATTGCCTGTGTTCCGCAATGGCCTTTGACATGCAGTCGCTGGCAGATAAGTCGTAGGAGACGAAAGGGGGCTATGGGTCTTCCATCAGGGACCCTCCAAAAGCCCTCCTTAAATTCTGCTTCAAATTTTCCTTTCCAGTGTTCTACCTCCCCCTTTTCCAGTAAGTCTTTGTATGGGATTTCTGTGTCTACCCTTAAGGCAGGGGCTATTGGATTTGCTGAAAGGGGCTGTGTGGCAGCCCATTTGGCAGCTTGATCTGCAAAGTGGTTACCTTTTGTTATTTCCGAATTATCCTTTTGATGTGCCCTGCAATGTATAATTGCTATTTTAGAAGGCAACTGAATGGCAGTTAGTAATTTAGAGACCAATTCGGTGTGTGCTATGGGCTGTCCTGACGCAGTCAGGAATTCTCATTGTTTCCATAGCGCTCCGGTAGCGTGACAGATCCCAAACGCATATCTTGAATCCCTATACACGTTGGTAGACCGGTCCCTCGCTTCCTCGCAGGCTTGTATTAAAGCCACAAGCTCAGCAGCTTGAGCACTGTAAGACGGAGGGAGTGGCATAGCCCACACTATTTTGTAGAGAGAGACAATAACTGCTCCTATCACTCTACTCCCTTCGAAGACCCGTCTGTGAATAGTACAAAATCCGGGTTTTCCAAAGGGACATCAGTGTGGTCAGGTCGGGGCAGCTCTGTATCTTGGATAAGGTGTAGGCAATCATTCAGGTTTTCCTTTGATTGCTCTGTTGGTAATAGTGTAGCTGGATTTAAAGTCATACACCTCTCGAATGAAATGTGATCGGAGGTGAAGAGCTCGGCTTCATATTGAGCTAGACGTTGCTGGGTAAAGGCTTGTGTTTGTGATTTTAGAAGGATAGCAAACACATCATGGGGTACCTTTAGGACAAGGGGGTGGCCCAGAACTAGGTCTTTTGATCTTTTTACAATTTCTACGGTGGCTGCCACTGCCTTCAGGCATGGGACCATTCCCTTTGCCACCGGATCGAGCTGCACTGAATAGTATGCTACAGATCACAGTGAAGAACCGAATCACTGAGCTAGGACACCTGATCCTACCCCCTGGTTTTCATGGATAAACAGCAGGAAAGGCTTTTTGTAATCGGGGAGACCCAGTACTGGCGCTGATGCCAATGTCTGTTTTATCTTAGCGAAAGTAAGGTCTAATAGTTTGGTCCAGGCAATTTGGTCCGGCATATCTTTAACAGTTAGCTGAATGAGAGGTTTAGCTAACTCCCCAAATGATGGAATCCATGGGCGGCAGAATCCTAGGACGCCCAGTAGGGCTCGCACCTGTCTTTTTGTATGAGGGGGCTTCATCTTAAGGATGGTTTCAACCCTCCCCGGAGCTAGCTTCAGATTCCAGGGGCAATAATATAGCCCAGGTACGTGACCTCCTGTTTCAGGTATTGCAGTTTGGAAGGTGACGCTTTATGTCCCCTCTGTGCTAATGATAAAAACAGATTATGGGTGTCAGCCTTGCAGATCTGTTTAGTGTCTGAGGCTAGCAGGAGATCATCCATGTATTGAATCAGTATGGATCCCCCTGGCAGGGCAATGGAGACTAGGTCTGCTTTAAGGATTTGCAAAAAAGGGTGGGGGACTCTGTATACCATTGGGGTAGGCGCGTCCATGTGTACTGTTGATCCTCCCAGGTGAAACCAAAAAGGTACTGGGACTCCCAGTCTACCGGGATACTAAAAAAAGCAGAACAGAGGTCTATGACAGTGAAGCATGTAGCCAATGCCGGAACTTCGGTGATGATAGTAGCTGGGTTGGGGACTATTGGGGCGCGGGGTATCACATCACTGTTTACCAGTCTTAGATCGTGAACGAACCTGTAGACTGGATTTCCATTTCGGCTTGTGGACCAGAAAAATAGGCGTGTTACAGGGGGAGGTGCATTTGCGGAGAATCCCGTTTCAGGTATGCCTCAGTTTCCTAATGGGCTCTATCGCTTCGGTTGGGATCCGGTATTGGGGAACACATGGGGGTGGTCCCTTTTTCACCTGGATCCTAACTGGAGTGGCTCCTTTCAATAATCCTACCTTGGTAGAGTCCCAGCCCCAGAGGGAGGGAGGGAGGTTTCTAAAATCCTCATGCAGCTGTTCCTTGTTTAGAGTTAAAAATTGCTTGTGCTCTGCAGGGATATCTAATATGACTCCGGTCTTGTTGCACTTTATTGTGGCCCCCATTTTGCTCAGCAAGTCTCGGCCCATAAGGGACAAAGGAGACTGTGGGCAAATAGTGAAGGCATGTTCCACAGAGAAGGGGCCGATCTCTACTTTCAATTCTTCGGTGAATTTTACCGGGATAATTTTACCCCCCACTCCTACAATATTATCCTGGGCTCCAGGTATTACAGAGTCCTTAAAGGGAGGGGTGGTGATAAGAGATGAGGTGGCTCCGGTATCTACCAAACACTCGTACTCTTTTCCCCCTATTGTGATCGTGACAAGGGGTTTCCTGTCCTGGCCGCTCCTTAAGTGAATGGCCAGCCTGGCAAAAGTGGCCAGAAACTTCTCCTTTCCTGGCTCTGTCATTGATCTAGGGTTTCGCTTCCCCTATTTTGCTCCCAAGGGGGCTCTTCCTGATATCTCCTTTCCCTATTTTGAAATGATCTCTCCCTAGGAAAAGGGGCTCTGGGTGGCAAGTGGTGGTTTCGCAAGGAGGTTTTCTTACAGTTGAATTTAAAGTGACCCGTTTTGCCACACTTATAGCAGTGTTGGCACTTATGGTTGGGTATTTCCTCCTCCTCGCACCGTGGGCACTGGTGTCGCCTCTCGAAGGGCCTCTCGAAGGGCCGATGGTTTATCCGCCTGGTTTCGTTATGTATAGCTGCAGGTATTCTCTTCTTTCTGTTCTCCTTTTCCTGTCTCTCTCTCTCTATCAATCTATTTTTGTTCCTTTTCCTCCTCTCTCAGCCTCTCTCTCTGGTCATAAACAAAGTTTGCGATTCTCCGCAACTCCGAAAGTTCCAGACTGGACCAGTTTGACACAATTCGGTGGAAATGTGTTTTAATGTCGCTGGTGGATTGGTCTACAAAGGCAGAGGCAAGGATTCTCTGATCTTTCAGAGAATTAAGATCCAAGTGAGCGTGTGCTATGGCTGCTTCTGAGAGGCGAACCCAGAAAGCATCTGGGTTTTCTGTTTCTCTCTGGGTTGTTCTTTGGAACTCCTGCCAATTCAGAGGTTTTTTTCCTATTTCTTGAAGGGCTTCCATCAGGTTATCTTTAGCCTGGTTATATTCGTCCCAGTGGTTGTCATCATTATAGTCCCAATCGGGACGATTGGTGGGCCAGGCAACTCGGACCAGGGCTATCTGCCCAGGCATAACTATTATTGGCCACTTGGCTATTTCCGCATTTTTTTCATACAGCTTTAGCAGTTCGTCTTTTGTTAGGAAGACGTGCAGCAACTGGGTCATATCCCCACATGAAGGATTATGGCTGTCTACTATAGATTTTAACATCTGAATCACAGCCTGGGGGTTAGACCTAAAAGAGGGAGTATCCCTTTTCCATATAACTATGTCAGATGCGGAAAATGGCGTATGTGTCAGCACATATTCCAACTGCCCTCTTGTCCTTCCTGGAACTGGTTACTCAGGAGTGGGGCCATTATCATTTGCCCAGGCTTATCTGCAGGGGGTGGGGGAGCTCTTTTCTCTTCCTCTTTCTTTGGGGCAGGGTTGTTAAGCCTGGCTAATTCTGCCCAGCAATACCAGTAGGGGATTTGGCTGGGTCTTATCAGTGGTCTAAGTGCTTTTAACGTTGCAAAATCAAGGGTACCATCTTTTGGCCAAATTGGTCTCCCAGTTTTATCCTTCAGCAAAGCCCACTCATTGCAAATTTTCTTTGCTCGTTTCTTCTTCATGCCATCCAGGACGGGCACTCGCCTCTCATCCCACACCTCGAGCAAGTCTCCAATGGGTGTCCTAATTCCAACCCTCGAACTGCAGCTACCCATGTTCCCCTTTCGATGTGGGGTTCAATCGGTTCAATCGGGTCCCTAGCGGCACTTCCCAGCCGCTCTTAGTGACACTATCCCTGCCGCCCCGCCTGTCAGTTTTTGGGCACTAAAAAAATTGCCCAGGACTTCAGTTCCCTAATGAAGTACGGGACCCTCCTACCTACGGAACTCCCTGCCATCACTTTACAGACCAAAAAGAGGTCCGAGGAGGACCTGCCGCAACAGGTACACAGCCTCCTTCTGTTACCCTGCCTTCAGTTTTCAGACTCAGGAGGAGTCTGGGAGGACCTGTGCTTTGTGCACTAGTATGAGCCCCTCCTACAGATGAGCTTTGCTTTATTGATTTCTGCTGGGATTTCCTGCTAACACCTCCCCCCCTTCCTCAATTCTTATTCAATCACATACACACACTCGGCTCCTTTGCTCTTTCCTACCAATCAAGGTCCCACACTCCGGCTTTAAGCCCCTATGTGTTCCAGATTTCTGCCGGTCACGGCTTGGTGAAGCTAGCAGCAGACCTGGGGGCGGCTGGGAAAAAGCATGGTGGAGGTAAAATCCTAGTGATGATCAGAGGAGGAAGCCCATGCACTCACACATACACCAGTCTCTGTTCCCAATTTTTTTTTTCCAGTACTCACCTACTTTGGGGCAGCTGTTGAGCACAAGACTCAAAGACTCCCTTTACTACCCTTTGCTTGCCAGGCAGGGTCCATGGGCTTATCTACAGACTAAAGGGAGTCTGGTGCCGGCGAGGTAGGAGCCCTACGGGCCTGGTCCGGTGGCTGGGTTGGCTGGAGTCCCTTCGTGGTCGCCAGAATTGTGGGAAGATTTTCTGTGGTTCAGATTTCCAGCTGGGAAGCAGACTTTCATTTCCGATGGAAGAATTGACACAAAATGAAGCAAGCTGCCAGAAAGTAGGTTTTATTGCAGAAACCGGACAGAGTAGTGATACAGCGATGGTTTCTGGAATAGCTAGTATTTTCCCAAGGTAGGGGTCCTGCTCTTATACTCCTTGAGTTATTGAGATTATGATTTAGATTTTGTAAAGGTATTTGTTCCCCTGATTTTTCTTAGTTTGTGTTTGTTTAGATTGGGAGTGATCAATATTGTTCTTAGGAGATGTTTCTTTGTTCATGCAAATGGGTTTCTATATGTGGTTTATGTCTGTTTTGTTAGCATTATATTGTTCCTATCTAGTGGGATTGATGGGTTTGATTGTTTGTCCAAGGCATGTTTCTTTTAGCTAAACAATTCTTGCCCACAATTGCTCAGGGCAGGGGGAAAGAGAGGAAAATCTTTTCTTTGGTCTTTTAAATTTGGTTTGGCTTATCCCTTAAATGGTTTTTTTCTTGAGGTGTTCCCCACCCTTCCTGGGTTCATCTGCATCTTGATTAAAGATGCTCTAGTTCTGGATTTCTTGGATTCAGTTATACGACTTAACAATTCCAATTCAATAATTCCCTGGTCTTTTAAATCAAAAGTCATCAAATTAGCTGTTTAGCAACAAGACTAAACTGTGACTCAGATTTGTATTAGTATTTGCATATACTTTTTGTAACATTGTGCTACAATTATTTATTGTGAAGAATGTTTTCTTCCATTTATTATAGGAAATGAATGGGTATTTGTTTATTCTAAATTTTAAAAATAATCCTAAAGACTCTTTTAACAACCAAGGGAAATGGTAGGACATGTAACAAAGACAGCCACATACTCATTGCCAATTGCAAGAGTTTCCACTGGCTTAATGAATCCAACAAAGAAAAAAACAGGAAATGGAATGTTAAAATTATTCCATATCCATTCTTGCCCCAATGACCCCCCCCCCCAAAAAAAAGAGTATATAAAAACACTATTGCTTCGAGCAATGCAATTTTCAGGGATGGATAATTTGTATTTTGAAGAATTATTCTCTACATACTAATTTGGTACAACAATGATGTACTTCAGAAAGCATTTTGTACAAATTTAAAGATCATGGTGTAAAACTGAATGTAAATTGTCTCAAATATGTGCCCTTTAGGGCTTTATTTATTGGTCATCTGCAATACTGGAAACCAGGCCTAATAAAATGCATTGTGTAGACTGAAGTAGCAGTGAAATGTTCTTGTGATCCATCTCTTTCAAAAGAAAAGTCATAGAATTTTGCATTTTTTGAAATTTCCAAAAGATCATCAAGTGCTTTCCAAGAAGAAAAATGGTGCAATAATTTCTCTTTGAAGTTATTATGGGGCTGCATCTTTGAGATGCTTATGATTAACATGACTATTTTATATTGAGTGGTTTTAAAATACCAATCCATAGTTGTTAGTTATTTAAACTTATCATGCAAGAAATGAGATCAGCCATCTGTTGGGGACATATGAACTATTAAATCCTGTTATATTCTGTAGCTTAATAACCTGATTGATCATTCTTAGGATCAGATTGATATAAAAACATTAATTTATTTGAAACACAACAGTACAACCAGCAAATAATCTTGTAACATTTAAAAAGCCAATACATTTATTATAGCATATTTGCACGTAGAGCTTATGTTAGAAAGTATGTGAAAATTTATCTTCAGTGCCAAATGTATGAATTCAAAGGGAAAAAAAATTAAACAAATTAGATGGATGTGACATGCAAAATAATAATAATAATAATAATAATAATAATAATAATAATAATAATAATAATAATGATGATGATGATGATGATGATGATGATGATGATGATGATGATGATGATGATGATGATGATGATGCATTGGAGATAGTAAAAACCTCTTTTGCTTTTCTTAAAGTAAAGTAGCCATGGTATACCTGAAGAAAAGGTAAAGTTCCTTCCACTCACACATGATAACAAATTAACAGTGACTGTCTCATCATTCCTATAAAGGGTGAACTATATTCTGTTCTTGGTTAATGAACAAAGAACATCAGAGTGTGAACTTTTGAAAGGGTCTTTATATTTGTGCAAAGTGAATTTATTGGTACATTTAATTCTCCTCCTCAACAATATGAAAAAGAAAAATGTTTTTAATCAGTTCATTTTTTTATACATTGTCTGCCAGAGTTATACAATGGCTGATGCTTGGAACTGAATGAGACTGCTGCTGCACTAGAATAATTGATTTATCCCACAGGCTCTGAATGAGTTGTCTCAGTCCAAGGCACAAATAGCAGGAAGCATCGCTTGGCATATTAATGTGCTGGATGACTTCCAGGGACTTGTCACTAAGAAGAGGGTTCTTCAACAGAGCCTTATTAAACGCTTGCATAATTGTGGCATTTGTATTCATTTGGCTGAAAACAACTTGAACTAATTGTTATGTTCTGGGATCTTTGAGGCATTGAGGAGGCGAAGGTGAAAATAACAACATGTTAACACAGAAGCAGCCCTAACAGCCGCTTAACTTCTATTTATACGGACCGCCGATAGGCGGCGGCCAATGGAATTAAAGCAGTTATTCCCGCCCAAAAACACAACTTACAATTCTGCAGACAGAATTCTCCAGGCAGTCTGGAGTTTAAACAGACACAGCAGTTACTCATTTATAACTGATTCCAAGCAATCTATATCAATACATAACACTAATAATATAGTATCTGGAAAATAATAAGAACTTGCTTTGGTGGGTTTGTTGAAATTTGTGAGGTTTGCTTGTTAGCCATTTCCTGGAACAGTAAATCATTGAATTATCAATTTAGTGTATGTGCTATTAAAAATAGAATAATAAACTTTCTAAAAATTGTTATTAGCTGTTTTTACAATCTAACAATTAAACAAGTTATAATTGAAGAACATATTTTGTTTGTTTACCTAAATGTAGAGGGCTGGCAGAGCCAGGGACAAGAATAAAAAGAGGGATCAGTTTAGAGTTGTTATGTGCCACAAGTGAACTAACCCTAACCCTAACACTTGATTGACATTGGCCCTTATCTAACTCTAACCAGATGCTGATCATTGAGAAGATTCATGTGCATAAGCTTTAGCAATAAACCAGTATGGACCTGGTTTTTCATACCCGATATTAAAAATGTTTGATTTCTAAACTGTATAATTTAGGATTGTGCTGAATATTCTATAGGGTAGATATTGACTAGAATAATTTCAGTGGAGTAGAATTCCCCCATTCCAGAAAGTCTGACTGTGTGATTATCAAGTTTTTATAATATTGTTTTATGTCCTTTATGTACTCTCCTTTCAGAGGACAAAATACAATATGATAAACTTGAACCAAAGAATGAGACTTTTCTCTATTTAATTTAGATACTCAAGGTTTTTCAATATATAGCTGGGATTATCAATGAAACCTGTATAACAACAACAACAACGTCAGAACAACTTTCTGACAGGCAAAGTCAATGGGCAAGCCAGATGTCGAGCTCCTGCGGGCTCGACATACGAGGGGGGGAAAGAGTCCGGCTCGCAGCACCTCACGCCGTCGCCGCCGAACAGCTGCTGGGCGGGGCCCGGTCCGGGCGGCCGGGGGTGTCGACGTGCAGCCGCCACCGCCGCCGAACAGCTGGCGGCCAAACAAGAAACCGGTGGCCGGCTGGAAGTGAGAAGCAGCCGCTGCCGCCAAACAGCCGGCGGTCAACCAAGAGACCGGCGGGTGGCTGGGAGTGGGACGCAGCCGCTGCTACCGCCGCTAGGCAGCTGCAGCTTCGGCCGGAAGTCCAGGGTTTCACCGTGGGCCACCAAACAGCTGATGGGGGTGTGACGAGGACGCCGGTTAACGCATGCGCAAGGAGTGGCGCCGGTGAGGCGGGCGCCTTTATGGACAACCACAGGATGCTGGCCTGTTCAGGGGGGAAGGGTGGGGCTGGTGAAGGAAGGTATATAGCGCGCTGGGAGCAAACCACTCCCAGCGCTGACTTTGTTTTGCTGCATCATTAAAACGACTGTTTCAACGTTCCTGTGTGCTGATCTCCTCTCAATGTGCAACTGGTCTGGAGGCGTTGAGGGACTCGTAAGGACGTTGACACCAGATTCACTTAACAACCATGTTACTAATTTAACAAGTGCATTGATTCACTTAACAACTGTGGCAAAAAAAGTCGTAAAATGGGGCAAAACTCAGTTAACAAATGTCTCACTTAGCAACAGAAATTTTGGGCTCAATTGTGGTTGTAAGTCAAGGACTACCTATATCTGTTTCAGGCACATTGGTAGAAATAGTAGTCAAAGAAAAAAAAATACTATATACAGAGGACCATGCTAAGAACTCCTACCTTGGGTGGGGGGAGTTGGATAGAAGACCTCCAAGGTCCCTTTCATCCCTATTATTCTACGCCTTGATTTAAAATGTCAGCAAAGATTCCATCAAAGTAAACCCAGCTGTATCAAACAACTAACTTTTTTGAGAGAGTCAGTGAGCATATGGATGGAGGTGAAATTTGATAACAATAATTTAATGTTTGGATTTTTACAAACTGTTAATGGGGTCTGACTGTTCTTTAAATAGATAGGAAAAAGATATTTGGATAATAGCAAATAAGATGTTGACTTGGTGCATGACAGTTTTGACAAAGGCAAATTTGAGGTATCAAAAGATAAAAAATTGAACTAAAACTGCTAATATTAAAGGTATAGGTTTCCCTATCCACTTGTGTCTAGGGCGCAGTGCTCATCTCTGTTTCTTGGCCGTGCGACCCAGCATTGTCCGAAGACATTTTCCTTGGTCATGTGGCCAGCATGGCTATATGCCAAAGGCACATGGAACACATTTGACAAAATTTGCAGATGACACCCAAATTTGCAGATGACACCAAGCTGGCAGGAATAGCCAACACTCCAGTAGATAGACTTAAGATACAGAAGGATCTTGACAGACTTGAACATTGGGCACTATCTAACAAAATGAAATTCAATGGTGAAAAAAGTAAGGTTCTACATTTAGGCAAGAAAAACCAAATGTACAGGTATAGTAGTGTTGCAACCATTTCCTGAGTTAAGATAAGTTTCCATGCTTTTCAAGTTATCACTTCTTGAGTTATGCCTTCCAGTTATCACTTCTTGAGTTATGCCTTTCAAGTTATCACTTCCTGAGTTATGCCTTTAAAGTCTACATTTCCTGAGTTAAGATAAGGTACCCTTTCAAGTTTTATTTCTTGGCTAAACCCGCCCTTTATGAACCTTTTGCTATGCTGTAAAAATGCCAATAAAAGAGAAGCACGCAGATCCTTCTGGGCTCTCGCATGCTAACTCAACCTGAAGAAACATGTTGTCCGTGTGTTTCCTATCTACCAAACGCGAGGTCCGTTAGCCTAGGCTAACGTACGTCACTGGTCCGTCCAGCAGAAGCTGGACCCCGGGATCGAACTCCCACAACCACTGGTCCGTCCAGCAGGCGCTGGACCCCGGGATCGAATTCCCACAACTGGTGACCCCGACGTGATTCACTCCACGACGTGATTCACTCCACGGCGTGTTCTCTGTCTAGGGAAACGCTGCTCTGGCTCCTGTATTACGCACCTGGCAAAGGCTTGATCATCGTAAGTATGGAACCCCGCTTTCCAAAGTTCTGTCCAAGCATGTGGATGAACTTTCCTCTTTAGTCAGAAAGGCAAATTGTTTGCAAAAAGTTAACGGAACAACTGTCTATCCTTTATCTCGCAAAGAAATTATCTGCTTTCTTCTGTACCTTCATAAACACTGTCCTGGCACGCATTTTACCGTCACCCAGCAGACCCAATCAGATCGAGCTGCATTTCCTTTGATTAAAAACGCTGCACTTGGCGCTTATCGCAAGGTAGATGAAGCCCAACAAACTCCCTTACAAACTTTTTCAAAAATCATACAAACCACTAATGAGGACTATGCTTCTTTTGTCAGTCGTTTGCAATTATCTCTTGAAAGACAAATTGACAATGAAGCTGCCAGAAATGAATTAATTATGAAATTGGCTTATGAAAATGCAAATCCTGATTGTCAAAAGGTCCTTCAACCTCTTGCGAATAAGCCTGATGCTACGCTGGCTGATTTTCTCCGTGCCTGCCGTATTGTCGGCTCTAATTCTTATAACATGACCACCCTTGCTTCTGCTATCACCTCTTCATTACCCTCCACTTCTCTGCCCGTTCCCTCTTCCCCTCCCGATACTTATGCCTTTTCTCGTCCTGCTGGCAATTGTTTTAATTGTGGCAAACCTGGTCATTTCAAAGATCAATGCAGAGCACCGGGAGGGGGGAGAGCGCCGCGTGGGCGACCCCCTCCCCCTGCTGCTAAACCAAAAACTGTTTGCCCTCGCTGTCGCAAAGGTTTTCACTGGGCTTCTCAATGTCGGTCAAATCCCCCTTTTCAGCGCCAAAACCAGTCGGAAAACTAATTGCGGGGCCATCAGCTAGCCCCACCAAAAAGGCTGAAATGTCTCCTCTCCTTTCTGACCCTCCCTTTTCTGCCTCCGCGTTTCCGGTTGAACTTTCTGCTGACTGTTCTTATGAAGACCCTGGTTCTGTTTTCACTCTTCCTCTCTCAGTGACACTAATAAAACCGCTTCCGCCTTCATTGCCTGTTTTGCTCATGCCTAATTCCTCCCTCACTGTTGAAGGCGTGGTAGCCGCGCCTTTTCTTTATGACTCATCCTCTCTTCATCACTTGTCTCTTGCTGCTATTGGTGATCGCCCCTTTTTCCTTCCAAAGGGCTCAATTATTGCTACGCTTATTTTACTTCCCTCCTCTGCCTCTGCCTCTGTTTCTACCTCTTCTCTCCTTGCTTTACACTGCCCTGTTGAACCTTTCAAGCCAATGCTTACCATTTCATTAAATGGCCGTCCCTTTACAGGCTTGGTCGACACGGGTGCGGACGCTTCTGTCATTCGTACCAAGGACTGGCCCTCTACTTGGGCGCTTTCTGATTCTCCTTCTGTTCAAGGAGTTGGTGGATCCCAAGCGGCAAAGGTCAGCACTGATTGGCTCTCTGCTTCTGTCCCTGATACTTCTACCACAGCTTATCTTAAACCTTTTGTCCTTCCTCTTGCTTTTAATCTATGGGGTCGTGACTTGCTTTCTCAGCTGCATGCTACTTTACACATCCCCTAACCAATGGCTATCACACCTCTTAAACTGTCTCTCATTTCTTCCACCCCTGGGTGGGTGGATCAATGGCCTCTTGTTGCTGAAAAACTTGAGGCCCTACATGAATTGGTATCTCAACAACTGGCTCTAGCCCACATTGAATTTTCTACCAGTCCTTATAACACTCCTGTTTTTGTCATTAAAAAGAAAAGTGGCAAATGGCGCCTCCTACAGGATTTACGTGCTGTGAATGCTGTTATTCAACCAATGGGAGCGCTACAATGTGGGCTGCCTAATCCAAATTTGATTCCTGAAACTTTTGATTTGATCATTATTGACTTAAAGGACTGTTTTTTCTCTATCCCACTGGATCCAAGGGATAGATTATTGTTTGCATTCACCATTCCAGAATTGAATAATTCAAAGCCAACTATACGATACCACTGGAAGGTGTTGCCACAGGGTATGCTCAATTCTCCTACAATGTGCCAATATTATGTGAATAAAGCAGTCCAGCCTTATAGAGATCGCTACCCTTCCTTTCTGGTGTATCATTATATGGATGATATTTTAATTGCAGCTGACGGTCCGAAGGGGACAGTATTAAAGACACTTCCATATCTTACATCTATATTGAATGAGGCGGGGCTTCACATAGCTCCTGACAAAATCCAATCTCAATATCCCTTTCAATATCTGGGACATAAAATGTTAGCCTCTGCGGCCACGCCTGAGCTGCCAAAACTCAATTTTCCAAACAATCCTACATTAGTACAATTGCAACAATATTTAGGAACACTTAATTGGGCACGATCTTATCTTTCTCTTACCACGGCTGTTCTTTCCCCCTTTTTTCAAGCCTTAGCTATACTCAAACACCCTGCTGACACTTTACATCTTACTGATGTTCATCACACCACTCTCCAACATATAAATTCAATACTGCAGACCACTTGGGTCGACCGTGTCTTGAACAACACACCTTTTTCCCTTGCAATTTTATCAACACCTTCTCTATTCACTGCCATTCTTGTTCAAATATCTGACAAAAAATTACACATTGTCGAATGGCTCCACCTCCCACACACTCCACGTAATACCCTCACCACAAGACCTTTACAAATGGCACTTTTGATTGATAAAGGAAGAAGGCGAGCCAAAACATTAATTGGATACGAACCAATTGCTATATATATTCCCTTTAAGCTAACACAATGGGAACCTTTATTCCAAAATTCAGATGTGTTGCAAGATTCCTTGGAAAACTGGCATGGGCATGTTTCATGTCATTTGCCCGCAGATCCTCGCTTACAACTTGTCAAGACAGTCCCTATTTCCTTTTCTTCTCCTATTGCTCCTTCACCCCTTAAGGACTGTCTTACCATTTTTACTGATGGTTCAAAAACATATGGTGCTTGTACTTGGCAATACAATGGAACATGGCACAAAAAGCAAACTTCGCCTCAACAATCAGCTCAACAAGCAGAACTAGCTGCTCTTATTTTGGCTTTAAGCTCCTTTTCTTTACAACCTTTAAACATCATTACAGATAGCTTATATGTTTCCCATATCACTCACAACATTTTTGACTCTTATCTGTCTCCCTCCATTCCACCTGTCCTTATGAAACTCTTTCTTTCACTACAAACACTATTACATGATCGTGTCCATCCCTTATTTCTAGCACACATTCGAAGTCATCAACATTTACCGGGATTTCTTTCAGAAGGGAATCATATGGCTGACGAAGCCTGCAAACTTTTACCTGTTGTCATCAAAGTTCCACAGCCAGCTCCCATGACAGCGGGGGAAAGTCACAGCTACTTTCATCAAAATAAGAAGGCCTTAATGAAACAATTTGGTATAACACTGGCTGAAGCTACAGCCATAATTCAACAATGCCCAACCTGTAGCCTACAGTCTAAAGGTATCCCACAGGGCGTTAACCCTAGAGGCACTGAAGCCTGTGATACCTGGCAAATGGATGTAACTCAATATCCTCCATTTGCCCCGTGGAAATATCTACATGTTACAGTAGATACGTTCTCCGGATTTATTTTGGCAACCCCACAAAAAGGGGAAGCTGCAAAACAAGTGATTAATCACTGTATTCGTACCTTTACAGTGCTGGGATGTCCAAAAATATTAAAAACAGACAATGGCCCAGCTTATGTCAGCTCACAATTTTCACAGTTTTGTCATCACTGGTCCATTGTCCACAAATTTGGAATTCCTTTCAATAGCCAAGGGCAGGCTATTGTTGAGCGAGCAAATCAAACTTTAAAAAATGCATTAGATCGTTATATGGGGTCCAAGGGCTTATGCCCCCCAAACCTCCCGGCACTGCAAAACGTGTTAAATGTTTGTCTGTATACTCTCAATTTTCTAAATCTCACTGGCACTCCTTCTTTGTCTGCTGCGTCTCGACACTTTACTAAACCTGTTGTCCCAACTTCAAGACCACTTGTGTACTACAGGCAGCTCCCGGATCCAACTTGGAAAGGTCCAGCCGAACTCATCACCTGGGGAAGAGGCTACGCTGCAGTTCAACTACCCGACAGAGTTTTGTGGGTCCCTGCTCGTTGTATTCGCCCATATTTCATCACTCCACACAACCCACCAACTCCATCGGATGTGCCATCATTGCCTTTGTGAGTGTGGATGTACGTGCTGTTATTGGTGTAACAACTGCCTATTGCACCACCCATATTGTCCAGGGGTCCAACACTTTTGCATCAATCATGTGGACCCTGCTTTTGATGACACTCTTGACAAGTTCCTTCCCATGATGTCCACACTGCACCTTCCCATGATGACAAAGCACCTGAGAATTCCTCTAAATTTTCATAAAGGCCTATATTGTGGTCCTGTTTTTTCTTTTCTTGATCTCAATACTACTGCCCTTTTCCATTGTTATGACCGAGGTCAATCCTTTTGTCCCTTTGTGTTTTTTCAGTATCCTAATCGTGGCATTCCTCTTCCACCATCTCCCTCTATTTCCCTCACCTATGCTCATTACCCTTGTCACATAACTCTTGCTATTCTTGTGACCCCTGAGACTACGGGGCGCTATTATGTGTCTGGATTTTCATCCTATGGTACTTATACTACACATTCTTTTGAACTCGCATCAGTGGCGAGCTATGCAAAACCTCCTTTGTCTCCTCGTTTACTTGCCTACAACTTTGTTCCTCATCCCCGCTCCTTCCTAGACCTGGCCGCCCGTACTTTTACCTCACCTCACTTACAACACTTTCATTCCACAAAGCAACCTCGCTCACACCAACGCATCATTCATTCTCGACGACGGCGATCTCCTGATCCTAATCCTCATCGACCTCTCAACTACACATGGACTGTTCGTGACTTTGAAAATCAGGTATTATTCCAAATCTCCAAATACACAATATGGCCCTGGTTCCCTATCTTACATTTTGACTTTGCCGAAATGGGTACCGGGGTCAACAAATTTGCTTCAAAATTTCTCCAAACTAACAAATGGGACAAACAAGGTTCGTGCACACCTTCTCCACTAGAAGCAACATGGTGGGACCTGTATTTTTGTCCCGAACCAAAGACGCCTGAGGAAAAATATCAATGTGGCACTTTATTGGATAAATACTGTGCCTCATGGTCCTGTGTTTCTACGGGCGCTATATCCTGGACTGCCCCTCGCTCAAATGATTATATCGCCATTACCCGTAGTAATGGCAAACCCCCTTCTTCTTCCTGCCCTTCTAATTTGCATTGTTGTGGTGAGCGGAAAAATCCAATGAACATTACCTTCACATCCCAAGGAAAGACTTTGACTACAGAGCAATGGGCTGTCGGATATTCTTGGGGTGGTAGAGAATGGAGCGGTTCTGAAGACGACGGCGGAGTTTTTTCCATTCGTCTCACAATCCAGTCACCACATTCCCCTCCTATAGGTCCTAACAAAAGCATTCAACCTGTTTTTTTACAGTCCGTTGTACATAATATGCCTAATCCCTTGATTAACCTTGTCAATGCTTCTTCCTTTTTGCTAAAAAGTGCTGTTAATTCTTCTTCACAAACCGACCACTGTTG
The DNA here is from genome assembly GCA_023970755.1 of Azemiops feae. NCBI lineage: Eukaryota > Metazoa > Chordata > Lepidosauria > Squamata > Viperidae > Azemiops > Azemiops feae. Next base: position 4,840,256 of record JALGBA010000012.1, on the reverse strand, counting down.
GCTCTGTTTATCAGCCACTCCACCCTTTTATGACGCCGTTGGCTCTATTGAACCTATTAAGAATGCTACAAAAGATGACTCCTGCAGATGGAACTCAACGTCTATTACTATTACTTCTATTATGGGACATGGTTGTTGCTTGGGAAACATTCCTGCAAATTATTCTCAATATTGTGCTAATATCACCACTGGCAAATACCAATGTGATGTTTGGCTCACCCAGAAAAGATCGGGCAGTGTAAATACGGCAGGTTATAACTCTCTTTTTACCTTGAGTAATGGTAATATCTCTGCCAGCTTAAAGGGCCAATTCTTCATCCCCGGCAACAACTCCATCTGGGCTTGCTCTACAGGTGCCACAGCCTGTGTATCAGGGGATGTCCTTATACAACAAAAAGCCTTTTGTATTCAGGTACGCTTAGTCCCTAGAATCACTTATTATTCCCCCTCTGATTTTGTTTCCCTTATGGAACCACCGGAATACCACCTACGTGCAAAACGTGAATTTGTTACAGCCCTAACCCTTTCAGTTCTTTTAGGATTAGGTGCTGCAGGAGCAGCTACTGGAGCTGCGGCTTTGGTTGTTAATCAACAACAAATACAAAAACTTAGTCTAGAAATAGATGATGATCTTTCCCGCATTGAGACTTCAATTTCTGCCCTTCAAACTTCTTTGTCGTCTCTTGCTGAAGTAGCTTTGCAGAATAGGCGTGCCCTCGACCTTTTATTTTTAAAGGAAGGTGGAACGTGTGTAGCCTTAAAAGAAGAATGTTGTTTTTATTCTGATCAATCTGGCATTGTGCGCGACTCTATGAATGAGTTACGCAAACGATTAAAAGACAGGGAACAGGAAAGGTTCTCCCAACAATCCTGGTATCAAAGCATGTTTAATTTCTCTCCCTGGATTACTACATTGCTTTCTGCTATTTTAGGACCTTGTATAATTTTGCTTATATTATGTATGATTGGCCCATGTGTTTTTTCACGCCTTTTGCAATTTCTCAAGGATCGTTTGAATGGTTTGGATTCTAATCTTTCTAAGATTAATGTTATGCTTGCCTCAAACAACATATATGAACCCTTGAAACCCAAATTCCACCCCTCTGAAAAGGTTGCCCTACTGACACTGTCTGACACGGACTCCAACTGTTCCGATACTGAATCAGACTTAGCCATGGTGGCTCTTGCCTCCAAGCAAGAATCTCGCATTCTTATGGAGTTGCCCTCTTCTGTTTCGGAGGATGCAGATGATGGCTACGAGTAGGATAGAGATTGAACTTTAAAAAATAAAACAGTGGATATGTTGCAACCATTTCCTGAGTTAAGATAAGTTTCCATGCTTTTCAAGTTATCACTTCTTGAGTTATGCCTTCCAGTTATCACTTCTTGAGTTATGCCTTTCAAGTTATCACTTCCTGAGTTATGCCTTTAAAGTCTACATTTCCTGAGTTAAGATAAGGTACCCTTTCAAGTTTTATTTCTTGGCTAAACCCGCCCTTTATGAACCTTTTGCTATGCTGTAAAAATGCCAATAAAAGAGAAGCACGCAGATCCTTCTGGGCTCTCGCATGCTAACTCAACCTGAAGAAACATGTTGTCCGTGTGTTTCCTATCTACCAAACGCGAGGTCCGTTAGCCTAGGCTAACGTACGTCACTGGTCCGTCCAGCAGAAGCTGGACCCCGGGATCGAACTCCCACTACCACTGGTCCGTCCAGCAGGCGCTGGACCCCGGGATCGAACTCCCACAACCACTGGTCCGTCCAGCAGGCGCTGGACCCCGGGATCGAATTCCCACATAGTAGTTTAATGAAGAGGGGTGATATGATAGCAGTGTTCCAATATCTCAGGGGTTGCCACAAAGAAGAGGGAGGCAAGCTATTCTCCAAAGCACCTGAAGGCAGGACAAGAAGCAATGGATGGAAACTAATCAAAGAGAACTAAGGAGAAATTTCCTGACAGTTAGAACAATTAATCAGTGGAACAACCTGCCTCCAGAAGTTGTGAATGCTCCCACACTGGAAGTTTTTAAGAAGAGACTGGACAACCATTTGTCTGAAATGGTATAGGGTTTCCTGCCTGAGCAGGGGGTTGGACTAGAAGACCTCAAAGGTCCCTTCCAATTCTACTACTACTACTACTACTACTATTACTGTTATTATTACCTTCCCATTGAAGTGGTACCTATTAATCTACTCGCATTTGCACGATTTTGAACTGCTAGGTGGGCAGGAGCTAGGGTAAATGGGGCTTGGGGCTTGAACAGGGGCTGTCAGCACAAGCTCAGCGTCTGCTGAGCCATCACACCCCCTCCTATAGCCTCCATTTGTATAATGGGCTCATATTATAATGCCCATTATACAAATCTACATTATTGCAGATAACTCAGGTCTCCACATCTGAAAGAAAACAATATAACTGAAAAAAATATAAAACAGGCAACTAACATGATTGAGGGGCTCCAATACTTCCATTTAAGTGGGAAAAAAGGCAAGGTATGTAAAACCATGCAAAGGTTTTTCTGCATCTTATGAACTAACTTATTTATTATTGCATAGTCTTTAATGGTCTATAGTCCATTTCATCAGACACATCCAATTTTGTCCATAGTATGATTATCTTCTCCAATAGTCAACATTCTGTTGTTTAGGTGAGATTAGATTATAATGAGATCAAAGGGAATTAAGCCAACTGGGAAGTAAGGTCTCTCCCAGTACCTGCCCCTTGGAATGATGTCTACCAAAGATTTGTGAGACCTATACCTGATCTTATTTAAATAAGCCCCTAAAATCTGGTCCTACCCCTAGGCTGATTGATATACCCCCAGTGTAAATTGTTTTGGCGGTACTGGCATAGTTTCTTGGACATTTGTTTTGTATAGCTTATGTAATCTTCTACTTTTGTTTCATGTTGTATTCCATCCAGAGTTGGGATGGAGTCAGGAGGCTTATACATTTATTAAATAAATAAGGGGTAAGAAGTGTAGAGTCGGTAATTAGCTTTATTAACAGTTGCCATGTTGGTAATATAGGATTTTCTCTGAACTGATTGGTTAAAATGGATCTCTGCTCATCTAACCAGCCAAAAATCCTGTTAGTGTGGAATAGATATCATGTAATTCATTAAACAAACTGATACTTTCCAGATAAGTTAAAACTACAGCTCTCATTCACAGCATGGGCAATTGGAGACATAATCCCAACAAATCTATTAAGGTCCGAGTACCACTTCTTTTAGAAACAAAATATGGCAACAAACTACAGTGCCCTCACTGCTTTGGTTGCAAAACAATCCAAGTAAGTTTGACATGTCTTATTTTAGAAATCAAGCCTAATCTACACAATCCATTACATTTTGATATGCACTCTTACTATATATTGTTTCAGATTACAAGAAGATCTAATTTATTTTAAAAAGCATTCGCAAAAACAAAATAACTTTTGCAAATAACAAAAAACCATGAAGCACGTTAATGTAGAATATAGGTGTTGACTTCAACTCCCAGAATTCCCCAGCTTTCCTTTCTGGAAGTTGAAATCCACACCACTTAAAGCTGCCAAGGATGAGAAACACGGTTTTAAGATCATTCAATTCATTCTATCATATCAGGCCAATATTTCAACAGTTTGCATGGATCACCATTTACATATCAAATGACAGGCGGGAGGCCGTCTTTGAGTTCACTAAGCAGAGATTGGACTACGTTATAACCAACCACATAGGCCTTCGCTACAGCCAGCAACCAATTGCCATAGAAACAGCTGAGGGTTTCACCCTTATCACCATAGTAACTGCCGAAAGACTCCATTCCTTCGATCTCTTCTTCATACCGAGCGCCCTGTTACCAATAAGACGAAACGGAAGAAAGGTGCTTTCTAGGCTTTCTCTTTCGCCAACCCTAGACAGTCATCAATTCCCGCTGTAGTCCCGCCCCTCATTTCTCGCGAAGGGTGATGGGAATTCTAAGATGGCCGCGCCCGCTTGAGAAGCTGGAAGCGGGGAGATTTGCTGCTGCAACTGCAATCGCTATCTGTGAGGAGACGGGGACACGGGGAGAAGCCGCTGCAGCTTAGGCCCGCAGCCGATCGCCCTTTCCTGTGTCACTCAGGTCCGTGAGTCCCTCTGCCTCCCACAGCTTATCACAGTCGTCTTCCTTTAGCTTTCCAGTCCACCAAGGGCTGGCTTACACGTTGCATGCCCAGGGACTCTTCCGAGTGTTTCTAACTCATTCATTCATCATTATCAGTAGTTATGACAAATTTGTGCTGTCAGAGTGATCACTGACATAGAAGGCAGTTGTAGTTATTTTCCTTCTTTTTAAATTGGCATGTGTTGGCATTCTCAGGCTTTCTTTTCAAAATTTTCAAAGGATGTACCAAAGAGGGGAAAAAGTAAAGTGACAACATTTTTATTTGAAACTACAAATGAGTAATCATAGGTAGAAACAATATCAACAGTTGTATTGAAAGGGAGTGAGGAAGAATCTCACTCTTGCAATTTTTAAATATAGGCAGTATAAAAGTGTAACAATTTTGCATTATTCTATAATTTATGCCCATTTATTTGACAGTAATTTTTAACTCATAATTTAAGATTATTATCAGGCAACTTTATATCTTAGAATATCAACATATATTGTTTTATTGTATCTTTGAAGGATAGTCCTGCACATATAATAAGGGGTGTGTTATTGCAAATACTTTGTCGAATGAAAGGCATATAGCATCTTTGGAATTCAGCAATCCATTTCATATGCTTTTCTAAATCACTAGAGATAGCAATTTGTATCAATTATTAGGTAGAATTTTTATAAGAATATTTTGATTGATGATTTCCAGTGCAATGAAAGATGGGCTTAGAGTTAAGAGATTTTAGTTTAGTTCCTTCTTTAGTTACAAATTTATGATTTTCAGGAGTATTGATATCAATGAGGCTAACAAAATCAGTAAGAACTGCACAGTATCAGTATCGTGTATGCTTTGAAGGATCCTGTGTAATCTGGTTTCTGTTTTGGACTTACTGTAGAAATAATGTTGATATTTGGAACTCATGTCGAACATCTATGAAGAGAGGTTAACAATGATTGCAGCAGGGGATTTGCAGGAGTTTGTCCCTTTTGGCCGTGACCACTGCAAACATCATCCTAATGCGCTTAACCTGCAACTACGGCAGCTGCAACCAGCCTCAGAACTTTGGTCATCAGATGGAGCAGCTGGTTTGGTGGGATCACTTCAAGAAGTTACCATCCATGAGAAACACAAGGTAGAAATGCTTTTGAAAGTAGTATTTTATATTTAGAAAACTTGTATTTAGCATAGAATGAGAAAGTGGTAAGGCACTAAAGTGGGACAGGATAGGGGAAATATATTCTGTTAAACGTGTTTCTGAGTTTTTAGAAATACATAGGTAAACATTGAATTGATACAACATGTAAAAAGTGAATTAAAAGCATTGATCACACCAGTGGAGCACAAACAGTAGGTGTGTAGAGCTTAGGACGTAAGAGATAAACAACAGCAGTAAAAGACCTATTCTCTATTTTGGGAATGCTTACTATCTGCCAGATTGCTCCTATTCTCTCTATACTTTTAATCCCTTCTGTTCTCTTTCTTCTACCAAAGCAAAATTTAGAGCTGTCCCAGGGTATTCATGGATAAACTAAAGAAGAAGGCTATCATTTTTTTTGTTAGGGCTAAAATATTAAACAATGTAACAATGTTAAAATATTAAGTACCATAATGATTTGTTGAGACTTCATTGTGACTATTATCCAGTTTGGATAATAATGATTAAAACATCAGATTAAAAACCAGGAGACTGAATTCTAGTCCTGCTTAGCATGAAAGCCAGCTGATGAGTTCGGTCTAATCACTTTCTCTCAGCTTAACCCACCTCCCAGGGTGGTTGTTGTGAGTAAAATAGGAGGAAGGACTATTAGATATGCTCGCTGCCTTGAATTGTTTATAAAAAATAAAGATGGTATAACAATAAATAAAATGTTTCATATCTTCTGCATTCTACTTTTGACTACATTAATAGTTCTGTTCTGAAAGAAACAAATATTCTGAATTTTTTGTCAGATTTTTTAATCAGATTATTACAGATTATGTCTGTAATTGTGCTGTCTCACCCACCTATCAAACATATTTTATCCATAAGAATACTATATTAGTACCAAAAATTGCTGAGAAATTCAGGAAAACATGGTGATACTGAAAACACATACTGCTTTTGAAGCTGTTTCTAGAAAACCTAAAATGTTGTGGTTAGGTTTTAAAATAATTTTTGCATTAGCCATTTTAGAAAGCTAAATCAACTAATCTTCAACAACCAACCAGAACAGGGCTTACTTAGGTTATGTAGTGCAAAGATCCCCAATCTTTTGGGCACCAGGGACCGGTTCCGTGGAGAAAGGTTTTTCCGCGGACCGGAAGGTGCATGGTTTTGTGTGCTGACTGCATTCCACAGATGGGGCTTTGCTTGTTTGTGCGGACTGGTTGCTGGCATGCCACAGCCTGGTACCGGTCCATGGACCGGGGGTTGGGGATCCCTGATGTAGTGTATCATCATTTTTTTTAAAGCCATTACTGCACAGTAATAATGATATTCATTTTTTTTCCTTTTAGGAAAGTTGGAAGTTAAGGAAGGGCATCAGTGAGGTTGGGGAAGAAGTAGAGTATGATGAAGAACTGTATGTGGCTGGTAATATGGTCATTTGGAGCAGAGGAAGTAAAAACCAATCTTCAGCAGTTTATAAAGCATTTACTGTTGACAGCTCTGTTCTGCAGGTACGAAAAGTGGTACTGTGTAGAGTTTGTTTAGCTACATTGCCAAGGAAAATTAAGGTCATGATTGCTTTTATGCTTTATGTTCAGGAGAAATTTGTTTTGAAAATAATGACCAGAGAATGGGGGAAAAAGCTTCATTAGCACAAACTGCTCAATGTCCATGTGATTTATAATTTCATTTCCTGGTTTTTATATATACTTCAGCTTAAAAAACATCTGTTCAGAAGAATGTGGCATACGAGAACAAGGTTGCATGACTGGAAAAAAGGGATTTTTCCCTCAGCAGATTGTATCCTGCTTAAAAAAAAAATCCCCTGAAATGATTATTGCTCTACAAATAATGAAAGCATTCTTTCTTCTACTTCAAAATAAAATAAAGCATGAGACACAAGTTATTTTCAGGAGGAAAATAGGGAAAAAGAAGAGGATTTATCATTTCTCGTAAAGACCTGACCTAATTTTAATGTCCACTTGTTCAGCAATCATTCAAAGATACAAGTGCTTACAATGAGTCCTCACAGATGTGGCTGTCACAGCACCCTTATGATCACGTGATTGCACCAGGTGCTTAGCAAATGGCTCGCAATTATCACATTGCAGCATCCCATCCTCCTGTGATCACCATTTGCAACCTTCACTGCTGGCTTCTAACAAGCAAAGTCAATGGGGAAATGAGGCCTCAGTTGGCAATTACATGACTGCAGGATGATGCAACCATACAGGAGTCACCTAACAATAGCAACTTGTAAGTCAGTGTCAACCTTTTTGGCTGCAGCCATCACTTCGTTTTCGGTTGCCACAGTGATGGGAGGGGGAAGATGTATCCTCTTATTTTAGACATAACAATAACTGTTCTGTGGGGACCAAAGTCAGGTTACCTAAGTTTTGGCAGGATGAAGCTTCTGTTAGCAAGCCCGCCAAAGAAGTTAATTGGGGATTGTGATTTATGACATACTGTAGGGGTGGGAAGTTCAACTTTTTACTTTGTAACCTTGGGGGAGGGAACTTTCAGTCTTGGTTTCACCTTTGTACATACCGATACTATGTAGCCATTAAATGTGTTCTTTGAGGAAAGCAATTGCCTCGGAGTTCTTATTTCTACTGGTCTCATCTATCGGAACCATGACAGTCAGTGTGATCATGTGATATTGCCACTTACAACCATATTGCTTAGTAATTGCTTAGTTTTCAGTCCCAATTACTGTTAAGTGAGGATTTCCTGTATCCTGCACATTTGGCCTTAGTCTTCAGGACAGAATGTTGGCATTCCAGACTTAATCAATGAAATCATAAGAAAAGCATGCAGCTTCAGGTTTTTTCCCTTTCCCTCATCTCTAAAGTAAGAGTGACGTAACTGGGTAAAGTACCATGCTACTGAGTGCTTTGGTGGGGTGAGGGGGTAGACAAATATTTTCTCCTTCAGGATATTTTTTTCATTTTATTTTGCCTTCTAATATCTCACTTTTATGTATGGTTGTTGCCATTTTAGTGGAGCTATACTCAGCCAGCATTTGAAAATCAAAATGATAATAGCATAATTGATGATATCTAGTTTTAGATATATAGAACAGAGAAGAAAACAAAGTAAATTACTTATTTCACTGAATATTTTTTATTTATTTTAGGCATTGTGGTGCGATTTCTCAATACCCCAAGAAAAACCTGAAAGAAATAAAGGTAAAAGTAATCTTTTAGACCATTTGACTTAAGATCTGGAATAGGAAAAGCATTGTCCACATTGATATGAAGCTGCTTCAGAAATCAATGCAGAGAATGCAGCCTTTTTGTGACAAAAATAGATGAATGGAAGATAATTTGAATCTCAATTGTCTCCCAATTTAGATAGCTGTCAGGTAGTAGAAAAGTGTATCTGCATATTACAGAGCTCTTGCATAAATATCCACAGTATTGAAGGAAAGGATTACACTGCTTCTTTACCCTTTCAGGTAAGCTGTATTGAAGTATTATTTCACTTCTTTTCTAAGCAGAAAAGCAGCTGTAATAGATTCTGGATTTTTTGAAATGTTTTTTATAGTTGAACATTGCTAAAGGACAATTTTTCAGCAAAATAAAAATGTATAAATAATTAAAACATGACATTTCTGTTAGTTTGATTGAATTGGATATTTTCCCACTATAATGAAATATATTTTAATATAACTTTTTATAGGTAGCAAATGTCTGGCCAACCAAATATGGCTTGTTATTTGAACGTAGTAGTTCATCGCATGAAGTATCTCTAAATCCAAACAGGTAAAGAAAGATGATCATTGCTTAGATCAGAGTTCCCCAACCTTTTCAGCTTTGTGGACGGGGCGGGGCAAGGGGGAGAGGAGATGGTTCCGCACTTGCGCATCCTCACTTGCGCAAACAGTGTGCGAGCGCGTGCATGCACACTCCATTTGCGCGCCTCCCCACTTGCGTGAACAGCGGACAAGTGCTTGACCAGTCAATCACAACACATCTCCCAAGATTGTTGTTGCAGTGATAAATTGAGGAGACTCCCTCCAAATAGGCTACATGCAGTCAGAGAAAAAAATGAAATATAAAGACAAAATATCATAATTGCCATATTCCCAGTTTTCCATCTATTGTTCAGAGTAATGGATGGGGATTATGCAAATGTGCATATGTGTATGCATACCATCATATTTCCTTCTACTTTAACTTGTATGCCTAGCTTATTAGAACATTTGTGATCAAATCATAGTTCATTGCTAATATGCAAATTGTCACATCGGAGCTTATGATAATTTTGGACGTGGCCTTCAATTTGTAGTTGTTTATCAGAGCATTTGTGGCAGTATTTAGAATTTTTGTTCATTGTTTTTTAGAGAACCTTTGCCTACTATGTTCAGCATGCTCCACCCATTAGATGAAATAACACCAATGGTTTGTAAGACTGGAGGTAAATTACGTAATGTACAAAAAGATAATTTTAGATCTGATGTAATCAGAGACTTAGCTTTGTTGACTATTCTCTGCATAATAAAATATTTTTAAAATATGAGATATTGGGATACATACTGAATTACTTATAAATATGAGTTCAGATATACATATGTTATATTTATCTTGAAATTGAATACATAGAACAGTAAGTTTGAATTGTTTAGGTTTCCCCAACCTTTTAGATATTTTAAGATGGCAAACTCCCATAAGTCCAGTCACCAGACTGTACCCAGTGGATTAGGGTGATTAGAACTGTAGTGCAACACATCTGGAAGACATTAAATTGGAAAAGGATTATCAGGAAGCAGCTCTGCAGCTGGCTAACCTTGTTGGAAGCTAAGGAGGACTAGACTTGGTTAATACTGGGATGGGAGGCCTGTAGGGAATATAGGGCTTTAAGCTAAGCTGGAAAGATGAAAAAATATTGAAAAAGCCAGCAGCAGACCACTTTTGTATTTTTGCAAAAAACCACGGACGTGTTCATGAAGTCATTCAAAGTCTAGCTAGACTTGGAGGAGGCTAATTTTCACTTTAAAAAAAAGTTGACATTTATCCCATTTTTTTCAGTGGTGGAATTTAGTTACAAAAGAAAAAGGGACATAACAGACATACCAAGGAAAAAGATTACAGGGGCATAAGTTGAACAATTGATTTATTTATAACTAAAGATATTTAAAAATGTAAAGTATACAGATAATTGTTTTTAAATCATGTCTCTTGACAGGTAATCAGTTTGATCCTCTCTCTATTTAGCAGCCTTGTTTGCCTCTGCCAGAATACAGTATGTTGCTGATTATTCCATGAGAATTGTTTTCGTCAATGCTGAGCCCTCCATTCTCATGACGTATGATGCCTCTCAGTGCTTGCATTCCATATGGGCCCTTCGAAGAGTAAAAGCAGAGGTAAAAAAATAAGGGTGAGGTGAACATGATATCATAGAAAACAAGGAGGATAATTGATGGCTTGCCTATTCTGTGAGTGTTTGTTGTTCTGTGTAGCTTGTAACAGTCACCCAAATATGTTGGGTTCTAAGATTTATATATTGGACAGAGGTCAGCAACTCAGTGGCCTCCTAAGATTTTAGATTATAATTCCCACAATTAATGATCATTGTCTGGATTACTGGAAATTTATGGAAGTGATACTTAGAACATCTGAAAGGCCACTTTTTAAAAAATCCTGTCTTAAAATGTGAAGTTATGCATATGATTATTTGAATCACACAAACACATTTTTTATTTATCTGTAGGAGCAAAGTGCAGTCTTGAAGGTCTCTGAGCAGACATGGACCCCACAGCATGCAGCTGCCAGCAGTTCCTTCACTGTCCATCTTAAGAATCTATCTAAGGGTGACTCACCTATGGCTTCTCCATTCCAGAACTATTCCTCCATTTGTAGCCAAAGCAGGTCGGCATCATCCCCCAGCATCCATTCCCGTTCACCTTCCATTTCCAACATGGCAGCTTTGAGGTAGGTTGTTCACTTTCTCCTGTCCTTATACTTTCTCTTATTTCAGGATTATAATTACTGCAGGGATCAAGCATGCTGCTGAGATCTACATTTCCTTTATTTATGACTTATTTTGTAAACAATGAAACTAAGTGAGATTTTTTAAATTTTAGGAGTTCCTGCTATAGTCATAGGTACTTGATTTCTTAATTTCCCCTTCTCAGTTTTTGAGTAACCCTGAATAATTTCAGTGTCACCATTATCTTATATTTATATATTGCCATAAATGCTTAGAGTATTTTATTTCATGAACGAAGGCAAATATGCACATTATCTCAGGATAATGTTGCAGGATCCAATCTGGGTCGGTCACCAGGACCAGAGGTTTAGTCATGTCACATTCTGGTGAGAGAGAAGTTCCCTGAGGATGGGCTCCAGCACAAGTCCAGAAATTCGGAAGACTAAACCTCTGGTCCCAGTATTTTATTTCATTTAGTTTATTGGTATATAGGAGTCCTTGTTCTGTAGTAGTAGTTGGTAGTTGGCCAGTGGTACTGGCTACCAATTTGTCTGGCTTCAGAATTGGATTGGACCAATTTATTGGAAGTCATGGGGATGCCTGTTAGCCTTAATGGCAGTGTTCCTGCCTCCCCATTGGTTGGGAGACTAGTAGCTCCCTTGTGTAATTGGTTGGCCAGTGTGAGAACAGACTACTAGACTAGGTGGCCCAGAGTTCCAATCCAGAAGGGCATTGCTTAAGTTCTTATGCTATGTTCTTAGTTTGTAGTACTTGAAATCCTAAAATGTAAGAATTTGGGCCTGTAGTGGAAAGGGAAGTTAGTTGCTGTACATGTATTCTCATAGAGAAAATAAATATATTTCTCTGTCTTTGCAGCCGATCTCATTCTCCAGCCTTAGGGGTGCATTCTTTCTCAGGGGTACAGAGATTCAACTTTTCCAGTCATGTTCAGTCGCCTAGGAGGCACAGTGCCTGCCATTCTCCAAACAGTGCTACTGAGTCATTTCTTGCCCCAGAAACTGAACTCATTGTTCCAGAACTTTGCATAGAGCATCTATGGACAGAAGCCTTCACTACCCTGAGGTTTGGAAGAATCTATTCCATCTAAAAGTGTAGTCTTTACAGAATCCTGACTTCCTCAAACCAAATGATTTAACTTTCAGAGAAGAATACATTATGTGGCCATATTTTTGCATGTAATGATAAGCCAGGCATCTGGGGGAACAACAGCCTCTGACTTGAAATTCTCTTGCAACCATGAATGCATTAAGCCTCTATCTCCATTTTCTTTGCCTAATATGTTTATCTTCTTGTATAAATGACATGACAATATTGAGTTCATATGAGTGAACATTGTGATTTAATAAGCCAGGATCAGAAGCTTATTGTGCAGCAAAATACAGTTATTGCACTGAAAGTGAAGAGCATTAATAGTGTCCCCCCCCCCCCCAATATGGAAACTTGATAAAACCATAGTATGGCTACCCATTCAATCTGATTGAACTCTGTGATTTCCTTCTGAGTTCATATATATAAATATATATTTAGCATTTAGACTGATAAGACAAATACTTGTTTTTTACTTGAACGTCTATATTAATTATTTTTTGCTTATAAATGTTGATAGGGAGAAGAATTGTCAAGCCTCCAAAGTATTTATTACAACTGATTTTTGTGGGCAAAAGTTTTTGTGCTATTTAGTGGAATCCCAGCTCCAATTACGGTGAGTATGTTTTGATAGTTATTATTTTTATATATTGTATACATTTAAAAATACAACTTAGTTTTCCAAATGCATAGGAAAACATTTGATTTTTTTCACATTTCATGTATTAACCGGCTCAAAGTTGATGCAGCCTTTCATCCTTCCGAGGTCGGTAAAATGACGACCCAGATTGTTGGGGGCTATATGCTGACTCTGTATATCACTTAAGAGAGTGCTGTAAAGTACTATGAAGCAGTTATATAAATCTAAATATTATTGCTAATTTGTAATTATCTGAGTGAATCTGATCAGAAGTTTCATTTTTAGAACTAAAGTGAATACCCTATGCCCTACCATTCAGTTATCATGCCAAACTATACTTAACAATTCATGGCTTATAACCTATGTATAAATCACATTTCTGATTCTTAGTCATTGCCTGATAACAAAGCATAACCTCCCAATTCAGACATTTGCTCCAAATCAAAGGAAAGCTGTTTTGTTTTTTTGTCTAGGCTAAATGCACTCCATCTTAATCTGATGCCTGGGCCTAGGTCAAATATTTATGCATATTGTATTGTATCCCATTGATAGACATTTTTTGGTTTCTAGAAAAATTTGCTCCTATTGTATTACAGTCAGTTTTATGTAAGATTGTTCTGTTCCCCCCAACTCCACTTTTAGGTGTGTAAAGTTTCAGCAGAGTAATGACAAGTCACAGTTGATCTTTGGTGCCATTACCAATATCCAGGCAAAGGATGCAGCTCCAGTTGATGTAAGTATAAGTGTGTGATTTTCATGTAATTTGTATTAATTGAGAGCATTTACCCAGATTATTGCAGATTAATGTATTCTCTTCATTTGATGGATTTACAGAACGTTGAAACAATGCTGGTTCTGGAAGGCAATGGAAACTTAGTGCTATATACTGGAGTGGTTCGAGTATGTAACTTATTTTTCTTCATTAATAGCTTATATATGTTTTATCCATGATTTCTTTTGTAATATTTCTCTCTCTCTTATGCAAGTCCTTTCTATTCTGTTTATGTGCCCTCTTTTTTCTTTGGTATTTCCCCTATGTGTAATAGCAATTCTGTTCTTCTTTCCATTTCCCTTTCATTATATTGTGTATGAATCTTGTTTTCTTCAGATGTGCGCTATTGTACTCCATTGCCTCTATTTCAATGAGCTGTAGGGTCAGACATGTGACAGTCATGACTGTTTCTTCCTCTTTCCTACTCCCACTTATTTTTGAAAACAAGAATATAAAAAATGAAAGCTGCAATCAACAATAAAAAAGGGAGCGCCTTTTAAATTTTCCCACTCTTGAGAGAGCTTTTTTTTTCTTTTATAGTAGAAATCATATTGCTCAGGGCAACCAACACAAAAAAGGCAATTTCCAATAAAAAATGCTCCAGAAGATGAAAAAAAAAATTAAAATAAGGGAACAGGAAATTCAAAAGCTGATCATTAAATCAGCTGCTTATGTGGGATGCCAACATTTACCTGAAGGAACCAGGTCCTCAGTTGTACTGTAGGGAATATCTGTTTCTTTCAACTCAATAATGAAAAGAATAAACAAAAGTTTCATAAGATTTTTAAATATACATTATAAACATATACTCTTGCATAGTCTCAAGAGTGAGACAGATTTGGGGCATTATTTATTTATTTATTTTGCTATGTCTCGGGTGTGCAAAAATTGCCAGTTCTTTGAGTAGGCACTAATAGGTTAAGTGGTAGTTAAGGTAAAATCTAAGGTAGCTGCATATTGTCAGGATTCATTCAGACTTGAACTAGAAGATCTGCAGCTAGAGATTCAAGAAAACAGCTTTATTAAATACTTTTATTGTAGATATTAGAAAAATCTTAATAAGAAGGCTCTTAATATGTAAGCTCTATATACAGGTTATTTCTTTCATCCTTACTATGTAATGAACTGACAATTGTTCATTTCTCATTGGGAGAAGTGATTGGCACCCATGTATCTTCAGATTTTGCTTGTTTTTGCTGTCACACATAAGACATTATCCAATGGACATTTTATCACAATAGTTGTTAAGTATAGATCTTGTTCCAGCATTCTAGATCAGTGTTCTTCAAACCTGACAACTTTAAGATGTTGAACTGTTCAACTATTCTAGAATAATTGCTTAGGCTTAACGTCTTAAGAATATTTTACCTTTAAAAACTACCTATATTGAAACAACTGTCTACTTTGTTTCCTATTAAAAGGTAGGAAAAGTATTTATACCTGGTTTACCAGCTCCTTCAATGACAATGTCAAATCAAATGCCTCGTCCAAGCACTCCCCTGGATAGTATCAGCACTCCTTCCAAGCCTTTGAATAAACACCTTGGTCCCTTAGATGAGGTAAGGAATAATGGCATTTCTTTAGCTGGCAAGGCTTGCATTGCATATTTTTTCCACATCTCTGTATATTAATATTAAAGAATCAGTTCAGAAATTTTGCCTTACTGAGTGGTCTTGTTTTCCTTAGGGTGGCTTTGTATCAGCAGTTAATCAGACTTCTTTGTACATAGATGCCAAATCACCTATTCCAATTGTCAGTACCCAAGATTGTAATTAATATATTGAAGTGTTTGTCAGACTTGGCAATTTTAAGATGTGTGGATTTCAACTCCCAGAATTCCCTAGCTAGGCAGAGAAACACTGGTTTATACTGAGGATTGCCCATAGTCTTTTATTACAAAGTCCAAAAATTATAAATCTAGGCCATATTACAGGTTAAGAAAACTACACGGAAGTCTACTAGGACTTCAGGCAATGTGTTGGTAGACTGCTGTTCCCATTGCTACTCACCACTGAAGTTCAGCATGTTCACTTGAGCTATATGTTACTCATGTTTGATTCAAATAGCAGTCAGTGAGAGTTGCTAATTTGAGAGAGGGATGAACTACATCATCTTAGATTTTTTCCAACTATGATTTCCTGTAATGGTTTTTCCTTTTCTCCTTTTATAGCAAGGTGTGCTGTCCCCTGTTCCAGAGTTGAGGGATTCCTCCAAACTTCAAGACTCCTCTTATATTGATGATTGTACTTTTCAGCAACTTTCAACTTTTATTCATTCTGTAAGAGATCCTGTTCAGAACAGAGTGACTCTGGTAAATTTTACTCCTTAAGTTGAATGATTTGCTCAAATATCGCTTGTATTTGAATCTCTAAACTCTGGTTTGAAGGATTTACTCTATTGTTAGTGGTTTGGATGTAAATATTAACCCAATGTTTTTGTGTTAAACTGGCTTGTATCTGGAGGAAATAAGAGATTTATTAATACTGGGAAATCCTTGGAAAACTGGAAACTTATCTGAATAAATAAGGTTTGAGCCTAAAACTGCTTTAGAAGTAGGACATAATATACACATAGCATATATCTACTGTGATTATCTGAGACAGAAAGATCAGAACATTTGAAAGTATTGGTCGAAGGAACCCTGTCTGTTTCCTTGTCATGCTAGTATTTAGGTACTTGGGCAAATTTCTTTTACTGTATTTAAGTACATTTTACCACATGGTACAGGGTAGAGTGATTTACTGCTATAGGATTAATTGATTTTTAATCCCACCAATTATAAAAGTGTCCTGCAATTAATATCTGTATCATTAAATTATTTTATAAAGAGATGTCTCCTTGTGCTTTACTTAGTTTTCTTGATGTATTAACTTTCTTGAACAATTAAAATGGAGGATAACAATGAATCCTTTCTAACTAAAACCCTCACAAGGCTGGAGACAACAGCTTTCTAATTGTCTTTGGGATACCTTAAATCTGCTATAGTTTATATAATAATACATATTGCAGATGCTGAATGTACTCTTTGTGGAATGATGTAATGAATCTTTCTTCTTTTAGGAATTTAATAATGGCTCAATGGTTAGAATCACCATTCCTGAAATTGCAACTTCAGAATTAGGTATGATGTTAATTCTATACTCTCCTTTTCTTTTTATTAAGAACTGCTGTGGAATCGAGCAAATTAAAAGCCAGCCATCATTAGAACTGCTGTTGAATCTCAGGCCTTAACAATTCATTTCTCTGTCTGATTAAGTTAAAAAAAACCAGCTAATGTTAAAAAATGCTATTGTTCATCTCATTTCATTGGAAACCTGTCGCATTCTTCCACATGCAATGTGAAGTTTAGTCATCTTGATTTTATTGAAATATGTAAGCTGATCTTTTGCTGAAATAATTGTATTGGCCTCAAATATGCCAAATGAAGCATAGAACAAGCCTTTGGCTTACAAATAACCGGGTTCTGGATTACTGACTTACTAACATTCTTTTTTGTGTGTTCTTCCTGCCTTACCTTGAATAGTCAGAACATGTTTACAAGGCATTAAGAGTATCCTGCCCAAAGAGACTGCTGTCCAAATACTTGTCAGATGGTATAATGCCTACAATGCACCTGGAGGGCCAAGCTACTATTCAGAGTGGACCTTATTTGTGACCTGTCTCTTGAACATGATGGGTTATAACACAGAGAGAGTGGCATGGACACGCAACGTAAGTAAACTTGCAATCTGATAAATGACAGTGGCTGCCTAGGAAAGTGTGCAGTTACCTTTGCTGTAGGTGTTTAAACAACTACTGAATGACCATTTATCTAGAATGCTTTAGTAGTGGATTCTTACTAATAGTGGGCTGATCTTCAAGTTCCTTTCTAATCCTTCCACTCTGTGATTTTTGATTTCGAGTCATCTGCTAATATCATTTAGAAAAGTCATTCTCTATAAGTGCTTATTATTTTCAGATACCTTCAGTAAGATAGTACTTGCCTTGCTAATATTAATAAAAGACACTATTGAAATAATGTTGCACTCTTCTTCCCCTCATTTCATCTCTTCCCCACTTTCAAGTCCTCTATTTTGCAGAAATCTAGTGCTTTTTATTTGACTGAATACACAATATTATTTGGTATTACATGGATCTTAGATTAAAAGGAATCTTAGATGCATATGAATTTCTATTATAGGAACATTTGCTCATAATGATTTTTTGTGCACAAATAGAAGTGATGCATAGAGTTACTATTCATTATTTTGAATTTAATGTAAGTGTAACACTGAAATGTGAATTTTCTATTATTTTATAATTTACAAATATTTTCCTTGTGAGTGAAACTCAAAGATGTTTTATAAACAATACTAGCAACAGTCTACAACTTGCTTTGGGCTTGCTGTCAGAGCAAATCTCATCTACAGTCTCCCAGTGGCTATTCTTTAAATAGGTTAGCATAGTAGTCTTAATAGAAATTCTTATCTTACTGCCCTAACCATTCAAACTAAATTTGTGTTACTATACCAAAAATGATACATGGAAACAATTCATAAACTGCCTTACATGAATCCATCTTTGCTGCATACATTGTGGTCAGGAGTCTATGTAGTAAATTGTTGTTTGGAAGCAATTCACCAACCAGTTAAGATGGTTACATCTGATTGCTTCTCCTTAGCCCCACTGCATCCAGCTTTTTTTATTTCCAAGTTGGTTCCATTAAATTGGGGGTATTGAGTTTTTAAAAAGAGTTGTTTTGAATCCTTGTATCCATTATTTGTGGACTAGGAGATACAGTAATGTATTCATTCTTTGAAATTGCTTATAGCAGAAAATATGTAAAGGAATAATGGAAAATTTTATGTAGAAGTTTTGAATTTTATCACAAATGGATCTGAAATATTCCTGTGATATCCTGAATTTCTACGTGATGATTACTTTTCTGTTCACTTCAGCTTGATTTTGAAGGATCCCTTTCGCCAGTCATTGCTCCCAAAAAAGCTCGGCCTTCAGAGACAGGATCAGATGAAGTAAGAGAAGAATTAATTAATTAATCATTCCAGACAGGTTAATGGATCATGTATATACACAGCAAAAAAGAGACTTGTTTTTGTCTTAAGGCTAATATAATTTGTTGATTTATGATTTAATGAGTAGCAACTTTATTTGTAATCTTCAAAAGAGCTTCCATGTGTTACTGAAGGAAATTGACATACAGATGTGCAAAACAATTATTTTGAGTTTGAAACAGGCTATTCCGATCTTGAGACTAGTTTGGTACAGTGGTTAAAGGTGCCAGGTTAGAAACTGAGAGGTAATGAGTTCTAGTCCTACCTTTGGCATAAAGCCATCTGGATGACTAATCTAGTCACTCTGAGCACTAAGAAGAAGGTGATGAGAAAACATTGCCAAAAATCTTGCTGAGAAACTGCATGGACTGCCAGGCAATCGCCAGGAATCAGGACTGACTTGAAAGCATAGATATGCATGCACAACACCCCCCCCCCAACACACACACACATACACCTTATAGGAAATTTTCTGACATTTTTTCAGTTACACAGAAATGTTCTCATGTTGTTGAAAAATGGTAAAAGCTTTAAATAACACTGTTTTGAACTTGGAATGCTTACAATAAAATCAGATGAGTTATTCAAAACAGTAAGTAGTATGTATATCTCTAATTACAAATGTACGTACGTAAGTATGTACATATTGTACAAGTCAGGCCATAGTCTACCTAGACAAGCAGGTTTTACTCTGACTTATTAAGTTCCCTCGTAGCGGGGAGCTCAGTCAAATATTAGGAAACTCCTGCAAAAATCTATTTGAAATCCAGGCATCTCGGGAGAAATGATTTATTTTGATTTATTGATCAAATGTATATAAACCCCCCCCCCCATATCACAAGTGTTTGAAGTTGAATGAACGAACATTACAGGATATGGTTCCCCACCATCTTGCAGACATTTAGGACCAGCTCCTCAATCTCAGCCATCTTAGTCAATAAGTGTAATGTTATGTGAGAGTGACCTTGTGAGGTGAGGGGAAGAGATGCTGCCTAGGAAATGATCAGACTCGAAAGGGGAGAACTCCCCCCCCCCGTGGTCTAAGGTTCAAAAGAAGAAAGTTAAGAAGGAGCCATCCTGATTGGTCAGGCAGTTAAAAGTGGCAGTGGGTATAATTGACTACTGCAGTGCACTCTTCATGAGGCTGCCCTTGAAGACCATCTGAAAGTCTTAACTGGTCTAGAATGCGGCAATGCAGACAGTGATGGAAATGTCTCAGTATGCCCAGGTAACACCCATGCTTCATGAACTGATGCCAGTTTGGTTTTGGGTGTGATTCAAGATGCTGGTTGCTACCTATAAAGCCCTCTATGGCATAAGGCCTAATTACTTTAAGGATCACCTGTCCCCCATTGTATCTGCCCAGCTGGTTTAATTTGCAAGGTTGGTGTGCGTTGGGTTCCATTGATTAAAGAATGCCACCTATCAGGACCCTGAAAATGTGTCTTCTCCGTAGTAGTACCTGCTGTTTAGAAGGGGTTTCCCCCAGAGATTTATATAGTCCCCACCTTATTGGTATTTTGAAGGCCCTAAATATGTGGTTCTTTGCCCAGGCCTTTAATAAGGATAATTGACACAACTTTTTTTCCTTTTCTGCGTTATTTATTTATTTATTTATTAATTATTCAACTTATATACCCCCATTTAACCTTATTAAAGCCAATAAAAACATTAAAACAATACATAATAACATTGAATTAGTTTAAAATTAATAAGGTGGGATGGAATGGAGCAAGATGCGCAGGTGGGGCAGGTGGGATATTAATTTAGTCTGTTAACCACCTCCAGAATGATGCACCCCCATTGGGATCCCAGGCCATTTGGCAGAGCCGGATCTTCAGGCCTTTTTGGAAGATCAAAAGGGTGGATGCAGATCTCACGGGGGGGGGAGGGGCACACTGTTTCAAAGGTCAGGAGCCTTAGCAGAAAAGGCTCTTTTCCTGGATCCCAGCAGCTGGAATTCCTTGACTGACTGGGTCCACAGTGTGGCCTTTCTGCTGGCATGAGTGAGGTGGGCTAATTCCATCAGGGTGAGACAATTCCTCAGCTAAGCTGGACCCATGTTGTGAAGGGTTTTAAAGGTGATAGCCAACACCTTGAATTGGACCTAGAAGCAAACTGGCAATCAGTGCAGCTCGTGGAACAGCGATGTAACATGGACTGCCTTAGAGATCCCAAGAACTGTCCTTGTGGCTGCATTCTGTGCCAGTTGTAGCTTCCAGATACTCTTCCAGGGTAGCCCCTTGTAGAATGCATTGCAGTAGTCCAAGCAAGAGATGCCAGTGTTTCCTTCTGAATTTATTTTCTCTGCCACCTCTGTTCTTTTGTGTTGTTCTTGTGTTTTTGTATTCATTTTTGTTCCTTCTTTTAAATGTTTTTAACAATTTATAAACCATCCAAAGTTGCTGGAGGTCAGGCAGCATATAAATTTAATAAATTATTTATTATAATTATTATTCCCAATAAAGTACCATGCTGCAGGGTATTATAATAATTATTTTTTATTACATTTATATGCTGCCCATGTCACTTAGAAATTACTCTAGGCCACGGGTGTCAAACTCGCCGCGTCACGTGGTGTGTCGCAACGTATCGCGACTTTTTTCGCATTGCCAGAGCTGGGGTGGGCACAGCCTCCGCATGATGCAACCGGCCCGTGGGACAGCAGTTTGACATTCCTGCTCTAGGCAGCTTACAACCAAATAAAAGCAACAAGATCAAACATTAAACAATAAATATTAACTAAATATATTCAAGATGCCTCAATTTTTTAAAATTCCAGTATAATACTAATATGTACATTTTAAACATCTTTGTTATTTCTGACCTCAGTTGTTATTGTGTCAAAATGCTTACTTCAACCTAACAATCCAGTATGAAGCACTCTATTACCTGTTAATGTTTGTTTTACCAGGACTGGGAATATTTACTAAATTCAGACTACCATAAAAATATTGAGTCTCACCCTTTGGCTAAAGCTCTGCGACTGGATCCATTGGAAGCCAAATTCCCTAAGGATAATCCTTCACACAACCACTGCTTGGATTCCACCACTCTTCTCTTCCCCCACATCCCTGTAATTTTCTGTGTGCTGCATTTAATCTATGAGGAACTCAAGCTGAACTGCTTGATGAGTGAAGGAATTCGTTCTCTTGTTGTTCTTCTGGTACAACTGGCAAGGTCAGATCTCCTTGAAAGAAATTTGGGCTAGTTGTGTTCTTTGGCAGTAATTAAGACATCTTGGAATGAAACTTGTAAGCAGATATACCTTAATCGGAGTTTTACCTGCTGCATTTCAGTCAGCAGAGTGAATACAAGAGCTTCAAAGAGAAAGGAGATAAGGCTTCTTTTGCCTGGTTCATTTTGGTTTGCCGCTTCATTGTTATAGGCTGCCATCTTATAAATCTTGGAAATATGCCACAGAGGAAATAATATTCTGGGGATCTTGCTAGCTACAGGCTAGGACAGGGGTAGGCAACCTTGGCTCTTTTATGACTTGTGGAGTCATAAAAGAGCCAAGGTTGCCTACCCCTGGGCTAGGAAAACTGTTAGTGCTCCACCTGTTGTGGTAGATGTATTCCAAAAATGAGACAAGTGGACTCGGAATGGTATTTGATCCCCTGAATTTAAAAATGGGGGTGAGGGGGGAAGAGTATAGGTAGTCCTTGACTTACGATCACAATTGACCCAAACATTTATGTTGTTAAGTGAGACATTTTAAAGTGAATTTTGCCCCATTTTAGGACCTTTCTTGCCACAGTTACTAAGTGAATCATTGCAGTTAAGTTAGTAACACAATTGTTAAGTCAATCTGGCTTCCCCATTGACTTTGCTTGTCAGAAGGTCACCAAAGGTGATCACATGACCCCTGGTCACTGCAACTGTCATAAATATGAGTCAGTTCTCAAGTGTCTTGAGTTTTGATCACGTGACAATGGGGGATGCTGCAATGGTTGTAAGTTGTAAATCCCAAGTTGTAAGTCAAAAGTCGCTTTTTCCAGTGCCGTTGTAACTTCAAACAGTCACTAAATGAACTGTTCTAAGTCAAGGACTACCTGTGTTCTGTCTAAGCCAGGATGGTAGAGTAATTGGCAGTTCTTTTTCGTGGAACCTCTTAATGTTTCTTGAATTATTTTTTTCATTAATGTTTTTAGTTTCTTTTGATCTATTGTAAACCTTTGTAAGCATGAATGTAACTGGATATAAACTCTGGAAAAGTCAAGAATGTTTAGCTATTGCAATGCACATTTTCTAAAAGCTGCCTATAGCATTGTGCCTGCTTCTGCACTGCAGAAAATGTAATGTAAGGTATGGCTTTGTATATTGTGATTTTAAGGTGGAAATCTGTTGAAATCAGTCAGAAACTACAGGGCTGTCCTTATCACTAGGCAACATATAAAAGCATAGTTTTGGTTATTACAAAAATGGGGAAAAAGTGGCAACTATATTTTTTATCCCCATGAGCTATCAATTGGCTTTTTCTGCCTTGGGTGCCCAAATATCAAGGGCTGCCTGCTCTTGCTTTCCTTATGTCCCTGTGACCTGGAGTTTTGAGAATAGTTGAATCCCCATTCTCTTCTCCCCTTTCCTTAATTACCTGAAGAAGCATCTTCTCAGATATCTACCTACCTGGAACCTAGGAACTTTTAACCAAGGTCTTTTCCAAATGCTTCCTCCAGTGAGACAATTTCCCTCCACAAAAGAAAAAGCCATGTCAGCAATGTCCCAGAGAACCTCATCTGATGCCTTCATTATGGTCTGTGGCACCAAGAGAATATTTTTTTGTTTACCCCAACATTTTAAAAAACCATTTTAGAATAATGAAATATTGTTTTGATCCAGTTTTACTGTAATTTGTGCTGCTGCATGCTCTTGTAATCACTACTTTTGTTTTGATTTATACAATGCTGGCATTTTTATTGTAAACCATAGTTTATATGTTGCATGCTTTTAACAAATAGGCACTCTAACAAGGGAAGTATCAGATAATTTAAAAATATAATAAGTAAATATATGTCTTATATTTTTTGTATTCATCATTCAGTTTTTATATTATTCTCCTTTTAGGGATTTAAAACTGGAAGCTTATCTTGATTATTACTACAGAGACTATCCCATGCTTGTCAAGGATTCCAAGCAAACATGCATAATTGATCCTAGTAAGTGTCAAGAAAACAATTAGAATTCTTGACAGAAGATAGTGTGCATTATTAATAATTGTAATAAAAATATTTGGATTTTTTTCCAGGTTTATCATAGAGGTATTAAAGTAATCAAATCTCAACTGATATGAGCTTTCTTTCTGATTTTTGTGGGAAATCTAGTAACATTGTTTTAGTTAACTGTGAAGGTGAACAAGAAATATGTAATGTTTTATGGTTATTATAACCCATCATAAACAATTCTTATTATATTTCTTCTAAGCACACACATAATAGGTTTTTTTCTTCTGCTTAAAAACAGCTGCTGGTCTCAGAACATTTATTTCATAAACGTGAATTTTGAAAATGAGAATCCTGAGGTTTTTTGGGTGACATTGTTTTGCCTTCTGAGTAAATGTGGGAGAAAGCTCAGCCTTTTTGAAGTCTGTCAGTAAAATAATCCATCTTACCACAGATGATACGAATATTATTATAATTTAAGAATGTGCCCGTGCTGTGTATAATAGGTGATATCCAAGAAAAACAGATTGCCATTATAATAATAAGTTATAAGGAAAATAAGTACCCCCCGCCATCAAGGAAATTAGCATTGTTTATCAAACGGTGACTTTTTTCATTCAAGAAAGACTTAGATATCACCAATGTCAATTTATATCAGTGCTTTTCAAAATTGGCATCTTTAAGTTGTGTGAATGTCAACCCCCAGAATAGTATCGGTATATTTCAACTCCCACAATGGCTAGGGAATTCTGGGAGTTGAAGTCCAGATATCCTAAAGTTGCCTGCTTTGAAAAATGCTGGGTTTATATATAGAAAGTCTAGTGCCCAGAAAAAGTAGCTTGGTTCTCTATTTTTACAGGCAGTAAGTAAGGCAGCTTTGATATAATTTTTTAAATGCTATATGAATGACTCCAGTTCTTTATGATTAAGCCCAAACAGGCTTTATGCATCATCCTTCCTTTTTTTCGGCTGAGCCACCAAGTATCTTTCAGTGGCTGTCTTCTTGCTTGAAGGGAGAAAGTGTGCCACCTTATCCTTACTTGCCTGGAATCTGTGAAAGGAGCAAGCTGGTAGTGCTGGTATGTATTAAACTAACATTCTAGAGAAGTGATTTGATTCATTGAATATAAATTCAAATACTTAAGAAATGAAAAAAAGTGTTCAGCTGCAAGCTACCTAGAATTTTCTGGATATGAGAAAAAGATAGATTGAAGGAAGAGAGGAAGACTGGCTGAATTCACAAAGAATTGATTTGTTAGGAACGAATTACTCAATAATCAATTGCTGTTATGCTATAATTCTGCTTCAATTAAAGGAGAAATTTGTTTGTATAAACTACTCAGATATGTTTGACTACAGCTTGGGTATTACTTAATATAGAAAAGGACATATTCTTCCTCCCTCCTCTATTTAACTCTGAGGATGCTTTCTAAACAAAGATTTATTACAGTTGAACAGATTCATAATGTACCTTTAAATAGTTTTTTTCTATTTTCTGAGAGAAATACATACTGGAATTTGGAATTTCAATATTTATTTTACTTATTTATTACATTTCGATCCCTAATATACAAATGCACCTGTTTTCCTTAACAAAAACAAACAACAAAAAAGTTATATGTATATTTATTTGAAATAAGATTTTGAGCAGTAACCTTACATCAGATGTGCTGAAGCCAAAATTCTGGAAGCATTATTTAGGTATTAGTATGGATACCCTTCCTAAATTATAGCACTATTATGCGACTTGTGAAGTTGATGCCATGGCAACAGGATGTGACTCCCCAACAGTGTCTCCTGCCTATGGCAACATTTGTTTTACATACAGATTTCAAATAATACTCTTGGCACTACCAGCTGAAATGATCTGAAGGTGCAGAATTAGAAAGACTCTGTCTAAGGCCTTGAATGGTTACTGCTTATAAATAATATTGGTTTTAATAGGTTAATAGTCTGGATTTAAATAATGCTGCTTCATATCTTCATGTAAATTTGCCACTGAGCCTAGCTTAATTTGGTCTTGAATATAGAAGTACATCCTCATGTATATTTAGTAAAGATCTCCAGATTCTTTTAAGCCCAAATATTGGCTCATCTCTTTTCCCGCTAAGATGAATTTGCTGACTCTTACGTAAGCAGACTCTAATGCAGCATTGCTTTCTCCTGAGCAGAGCGTTGTACTGTATATACTTGGTGATGAAAGTGCTGTTTCAAATGAAGCCTCCAACTATTTGTCCAGGATAACAACAGGTAATACAATTTCAGAGCTACACAGATTCTGAAATGGATGTTTTTGCCTATTACTTGATGCATCATCCCTGCTATAAAAGGATAGGAGTGCTTGCATTTCCATTGCTTTTCCTTTTCTCTTTTAGGACAGCGAAAGCAGCAGACTGAACAGGAAGAATCTAGGTATGTTATTTGGTGGAGGAGAGAATGTTGCCATTTGGAAGCTGTTCTCATTTGTTAGCTCTCATGAATAACATTAGAATGTAGCTCTAAGGATATTTAAGGGGCTCCCTTTTGTGTTTTTGCACCCTCTCCAGTTTCTTCCTTCACTATTTAAGTATGCTGTACTTCATTTCCCTGCAAGGGCGTTAAGGTGAACAGAGAGACTAAGACCCATGTATACTGCTAAGAAGAGGGATCTTGCCCTTATTCTTCTAGATTGGCTTGCAGGATTCCATCCCTGTGGATTTTTCCCCTTTTCAGGCAATATTTAAAAGTGTTGGGATTCAAGGTTTCTGGAAATTGTATATTCTGATTTGTTGCAGTTATACTCCTTCTTATCAGCTATCTGTTACATAACACTAGCAAAGCTAGAAGAAATTTTCCTTCTGCCCTCTTCAGCAGCCCAAATTTCATAGCTGTAAGTGCTTGGAAATTTTTGTAAGCAGTTTATCTTCAAGCATCCTGATTTGTCTTTCCCTTATTTCCCATTTGTAAATTTCTGGGTACTTTGTTTATTACAGAAATATTGTTTTATGAGTCCCATAATACAATAGGAAGTAGGGAATAGAGGTCCTTTTAAAGGGGCAGTATGTTGGAAAAGGATGCAACAGATATATATTTGGGTGTCAAAAGAATCAGTAAGTTATATTTATTTCCTTTTTAGCAGGTGCAATGTGAGGAACAGCCCATCTACTTCTAGTCTTGCAGAAAAACTAGTTGTCTGGATGGCAAATGTAGGTAAGGAGATTTTCTATTATTATTTTTTTGTCAAAGATAAGGATTTTGTACATCAAACCAAAGACATTTGAATAGATTTGGCATGCAGTGTTAGACTTCCTAAGTATATATGGAGAATGGAAACTTTCTTTTTAAGTGACTGATATATGAAGCTAGAAAGAGATAGTAACTTTAATGAACCAGTGGCAACTTGAAAGGTGGACTGCTGCTTGTAAAATACCCCATTGTCACAGGCCAAAACAGATTTTATAGTTTGGTTATTCCAATTTAGTATAGGAAAAATAGTGGGATAAAGGAAATATGCATACCCAGCTTAAGAATAGGCTTTGAAGTTTGGTTCCATGGAAAATGTTCTGTCTCTTTGTTCCTGGGGCTTTGAATGGACTTATAAAATATGTGAATATTCTGTGAATATGGACTTATAGAATATAGAATGTGAAATGATTCTCATTCTCTCTTAAACAGGATTCACTTTAAGAGACCTGGAATCTTTGCCGTTTGGAGTTGCTCTTCCTATCAGAGATGCCATCTATCACTGTCGACAACAGCCTGCCTCCGATTGGCCAGAAGCAGTCTGCCTTCTGATTGGTCGTCAAGATCTTTCCAAACAGGCTCGTGAGGGAAACCTGCCAAAATGTAAAGCAGTAAGTAATTGAATTTCAAAAAAGCAAAATCGAGAAGATCATTTTTACGTTTAGCTTTGATGTAGTTAGATGCAGATTAGTATTTTTGTCATTTAAATAAAAATTACTTTTTGCTGGAAAGAAGGTTGAACAAATATTTGCATCTGCATCTTTGTATTCAGCAGTTGAGTCAAAGTGCATATCTGTAGAAAGTAAGATGATCTTGATAGAGCAATGCAGGAGCTGTTGCCTAGGCCAGTGATGGCAAACCTTTTAGAGACCGAGTGCCCAAACTGCAACCCAAAACCCACTTATTTATTGCAAAGTGCCAGGGCCGCATCAGCATTGTGGTGCTCTCAGGGGGAGCGGGGGGCGTGGCTCACTGGGTGGGCATGGCCGCTGGCCGGGCATAGCTGCGGTGGTCACAGCTGCAGTGGTCACGGCAGACTGGGTGGGTGTGGCTGGGGTGGGTGGGCCGGCACCAGGGTGACGGGGACCAGTCCCTCGCCATCTCCGGGGCATCCCCAGGGGGCCAACGCCGCTTGCTCGCTCACTTACTGCCCTGTCGCTTCCAAACGCCACATGGTCGCTATTCTGGCGAACTCTGCTGGGGCAACGGCGTGCGTGCCCACAGAGAGGGCTCTGAGTGCCGCCTCTGGCACACGTGCCATAGATTCGCCACCACTGGCCTAGGCAAAAGGGGCTGTAGCAATTTTTAAGTTCAGAGCAACCAGATAATGTTAGGAACCAACTAATACATGCCTCCCTAATTCATTGAACTATAACAATGAGGAAGAGGTACATCATGGTCAGATTTGCAAGTTTCTGTTATAATAGCTCCTCTCGGTTACAGTAGATGTAGCTTTCTTGTAGAATTGATTTCTTGGTCAGGTCCATCTAGTGGGGATGACACTATGTTTCTTTTCCACAGTCTGACCCACAAATGTTGTCATCTGATGTGCCTGCCACAGTGGAGTCAGAGGAGGAGGATGATGGGATGAATGATATGAACCAGGAAGTGATGTCACTGATATGGAGTGAAGACCTGAGAGTGCAAGAGGTGCGCAGGCTTCTACAAAGTGCCCATCCAGTCCGTGTCAATGTAGTTCAGATGCCAGAAGTCAGTGACCATGAATATATTGAAGAAAAAGAAAACCGGTAATTTTTTTTTTTTGCCTCTTAAAGTTTCTATACTTTGTACAAAGAACTGTATTGTGTTGCATTACAGAACATTATACTGTATACGTTTGCTGGAGTAAATTACCATCCTGTCCAAGACACTGCATATGCGCCTCCACTATGACAGTTACAGCCCTTGCAGTGTTAAGTAGTTCTTCCCGCTCTTTCCCTTGGCTGGTTAGACAACAGAGTCCGCTGATTGGCAGAAACATAGATCTCTGTTTTGCATTTGCTATTAATAGAAGGAAACCAAGCAATCTGATCCTCTCAGTCACTGACTGGCAATTAACATTGTCTCCTTGTTGCCAAAACAGAAACAGTGACATGCAATGAGAGCAGAATAACGGGGCTACCCTTAGAAACTCAGGTGCTCTGGGTTTTTTATGGTTTATATCTTTGCAAAGAATTGGAAAATGGGAAGAAAGAGATGGGTGGTGGCTGAATCACTTCTTACTGGCTATTGCATGTGAGGGATAGAAGGCAGAGGGAGAAGGAACAGATAGCTTCCAAAGTCCTGGGAGGACTGAAAATGGATTTTTCTCCCCTTGTTGATATACTGCCTGTGCATGAGGTAAATCTTTATCCCAGGGAGATTTGGTCTACTAGATCATGCCGACCACTGCCCAAATTTGTCTGAGGAAGGAAATGGATGAACTTGAGGTCACAACACCTTTTAAAGCCTGAAGATAAAAAATGCACTGAAGTGACCCTAGCAGTGTTCACACAGCACAATGAATCCCAAATTAACATGTTTTAGTCTAGCATGTTGTGGGAATCTGGCATAATGTGACAGAGCACAATATAAACATTATGTTAAATACAGTAGATTAAAACTCCACTAGTTCTGTTGTCATTTGATGTTTTTAAAATATTTGACAAAGTAAAAAAAAAACTTTTTTAAAAATTGGTTTTGAGAATGGGATTTTGAAATAAGTGTCTTTCCATAATTAATCAGTGGTAGTCACTATTAAAAGCAGCAGCTGGTATCAATGAATAGAATTTGGAATATTTTCAAATATGTAGAGGTAACCAATGAAGATGCCACTGAGCTTTTAGCAAATATTTGGAGAGTTATTCAAGGTCTTAATGTAAAAATGAAACATGAAATTAGTATTTGCAGACTATATGTTTATTTTTTTTATGAAGCTTAGTAGTGATGCACCTCAGTTACAATTTGAATTAAACCAATAACTTGATTATGGTTATGTTTGACCGAGTCAGAACATCTTGTGGGCATCCAATTCATCAGTGTAGCTTTACACAGCTCATGTAGGAGAGAAGAGAAAGGAGGTGATTCACCCAGCTGTATTTATGGCCCAGTTAAAACTTGAGATGGTTATGGAGAAGCAATCTAAGCAATATTTAAAATTTTTGAAGGGTAGTTGTTATAGGAATCTTAGGGAATTGTATTGAGCTGCTAAGATAGCATGAGAAGCCACTGTCTGCTAGTGGTCTGATGTGACAACCCTCCCTCCCCGGAGGCAAGAGCATTGATCATGCAGAGAAGACCCTTGGACACCTTCTGTTAGAGCCAGACTTTTGTGTAGTATTAGAGGAGAGAATTTGCAGTGTGACAATCTTCACCTTGCTCAGGGAGAGGTTTGCCTTCAGTTTTATTTGCTACAGTACATGCGGTGCACTTTAGCCTTGTACGTTTGTCACTTGATGACTGCAACACCAATGCTGAATTTATTTATTTATTTATACAGTCCATATCATATTGAATTCTGGGTGGCTCCTTTCTATTAGGAGATTTTCACTGCAGAGATGCTCATATAACCTTACCATATACATTTCCTGCATCTATGACAGCTGGAGGTGCAACTTCTTCCCTATTTTAAGAGGCACCATCTTAATGTACTCACTGATAAATGGAAAGGGGTGGTGATTAGGTACACAGCCATTTTCAAGATTCCTTTCAATAAATCTGATTAATGAAACTCTGAGAATGTAACTCATAGAGTCCCATTAAGAATCCTTTGTGAGCAGCTGGGAGAAGTATCTTTAGGCATATTCATGCATCAGCAACACTTAGATCAGCAACACTTTCTCTTAAGTGACTGATGCAATTGTAAAGCAGCTTATTAGACTGTTAAACATTTTTCTTGCTTGTTTTACAGTTGTACTATGCTCTTTTTATTCATTCATATTTATTGAATTTTTAAAGAAATATGTATGCTGCTTTTCCCATTCATAAAACAACTTGCCCAAAGCAGCTTACAAAATATGCATTTTAAATGGAAGAACTTTGGTCGGTATATAAATTGTGTAACATATTTATTGAGAGCCAGTTTAGTGTAACGATTAAGTTACCAGGATAGAAACTGTGACCTTGGGCCAGTTACTCTTTCTAGGAAGCAGGCGATGACTAACCACTTCTGAAATGCCTTTCCACGAAAACTGCAGTGATTTGTCAAAGCAGTTGCTAGGAGTCAACACTAACTTAAAAGCGCAACCTCACTCCTCCACCCCTGCCCCATATTTATTAATATCACAGTTTGCCGTTAAAAAGTTTCCATTTGTTTTAAATATTGTTGCTTACATCCTCTTTTCTGTTGCAGGCTTCTGCAGTTGTGTCAAAGAACTATGGCTCTCCCTTTGGGAAGGGGGATGTTTACTTTGTTTTCTTATCACCCAGTTCCAACGGAGCCGTTGCCTATTCCCAAATTGAACCTGACAGGTATATTCAACAGAGTGATGCATACTTTGATGCCTACTTGGGTTAAGATGTGAAATTATTTATGCTAAAATTGGGTTTTATCATACTTTCAATGGTGTTTTGCCATGCTAGCTGGGGAATGATGATAAATTGTAGTGTGATCCCTAAAATAGGCATTTTCCTATTAAAGAACATCCGAAATTTCAGCTTTACCTCCTTTGCAGCGCCAGCCTGCCTCCACCTCCAGCCCCATGTTAGGTGCAGCCACTGGCTATGGCACATTTGTCCATCCCAGGCCTTCAGTACATTTGTGGAAAGGGGCATTTAGGAACCAGGATCTTTAGATGTTAAACTGATGAATGCACTGTGAGGGAGAGCCAGCCAAGACAGCTACAGCAATCTCCACATCAATTGCTAAAATAATTTTGTTTGATGTACGGTTTACTTGCTTTTGGAACCTGAGATGTGTTTCATATCCTATAGAATTAGGAGGTACACCCATTTATATCCACATTGTATCTTGTGATGCATGGAGGATGTACTCATGATGGCTGCCTCTTCCTGAACTGTGCATGTGTAGGATGGGAAGAAGAAACTGTATCCAAACTTGTTCTATTATTCAGAGTTAATTCTCTGAATAATTCCTTCATTCTCCTATCTTCCACTTGTAATACTCCTTTTTCAAACAGTCCCAAGTGATTTCCCTTTTTATTTTCCCTTTGTATTAAATCATCTTTGGATTATTTTCTTTGTTTTGTAGTGCATGTTTTGAAGCACTGAAGCTCCTTGGGTTCAACAGAATTGCTCAAAGTAATTTGTAAAGTGCTGCTGTCAGTGTTTTGAAAGCCTAATGCACTAAAAAAAGAGAATAAAATTTTTTGTCTGTCTTGTTGTTTTACACTTCATTTATTTATTTCTTTTTAAATTTTATCCTATATAGGCCGGGCTCCCCCTAGGAATACCACAGTGGATCTCAACAGTGGGAACATAGATGTGCCTCCTAATATGGCTTGCTGGGCAAACTTTCACAATGGTGTGGCTGCTGGTTTGAAGATAGCTCCAGCTTCCCAGATAGACTCTGCGTGGATTGTCTACAACAAACCCAAAAACGCTGAACTTGCCAATGAATATGCGGGCTTTCTCATGGCTCTGGGTTTGAATGGCCATCTCACAAAGCTTGCAACACTCAATATCCACGACTACTTAACAAAGGTGAGGCCATAACTCAAAAGTAAGAGGTAGACAATGTTTTCTTTAGGCCAATATATGTTACTTTCTTTATATTGAGATAGATAGGATTATCGCACTAAAAGCCACTTCACAAACTGAACAGTGCCACTGATTAATTGAGCAGTGAATTTCCTAACCATTTAATTCACTGTAGTGATTGGCACTGAACTTGTATTAGTCGTACAGTTTTAATTACATTATTGGTTGTAATGCAGAATCTGTTCTGTAGGCAGTTTTCTTGTATTGACGGTCTCATATTGATGGTTCCTAATGCAAACTTTAGAAATATACTGAATATTAACTCTTTTATGAATTTTTTACAGAATCTTCTGTGCTCCAATTTTGACAGCAGTTTTTATATTTATGACTGATGTTCAGATGTCATAGTGAACTACTATTACTATATAATTATTAATATAAATTGCAGTGCAGTTTAAGAACCACGTCACTAACCGCTAAAATAAGCTCTTGGGTTGTTTTATTTGGTGGCTTGTAAAAAATACTTCTCTTCAAGCAAGATATGGTGTCTGATTTTTGTGGTTCCCCTCCTTTCCATTGTGGTCTTTTCCCATCAGAAATTTCTCCAGCAAAAAGAACTACAATTGTTTAAATGGAAAGGTAGAGCATGTTTCACCTTACATGGACATGTTTCCTATGAGCCAGAGAGTCCCCATTGCTCCCAGAGTAAAATATAAAATGTAAAAGTCAGTAACAATCATTTTGCAGTGAGTTTTAATTTTGAGCATATGATACTCAAAAGTATGTGTGCTTTTGTGTACAGGCAGACCTCATTTAGCAACCGCAATTGGGACTGGGAAGTTAGTTGTTAAGCAAAGCAGTCACTGAGTAAAACCATGATTATATCCTTATGATCTTACTTCAGCTTTGCTTTACTGACTTGCAAAGGTTATAAATGCAATAATTGCTTGTAAAGTTACTTTTATTTCACCAGTGTAACTCTGAATGATCAGTAAAACGAGGCAGAGGCTAAACGAGGACTGCCTGTATTGCCTTGGATTCATTCATGCTTCTAATCAAGATGTTTTTTCCCTAATGGCAGGGTCATGAAATGATGAGCATTGGGTTATTGCTAGGCGTTTCTGCTGCCAAGTTGGGCACAATGGATATGTCTATCACCCGGCTGCTTAGTATCCACATACCGGCTCTTTTGCCTCCGACTTCTACCGAACTGGATGTTCCTCATAATGTGCAAGTGGCGGCTGTGATAGGAATAGGCTTGGTGTACCAAGGGACGGCTCATAGGCACACTGCTGAAGTTCTCTTGTCAGAAATAGGTAAGGAGGAAGCTGGTTGGGATTATATCTGTATTCTACACAAAGCAACCATGATTTGGATTATTTGTGTGCTGTTGTCTGACAAAATATATCACACTAAGACAAGGGAAATTATTAAAGTGGCTGAGGTGAATGCTTAACTTATTTATCAATCTTATCAATCAAATATATGTAGATGCCCATCTCATGAGAAGTACTCTGAATGGTGTGCAGTGATCTAATAAAAAACATACATAAAAACAAGCATGAAAAGTATAAAAAGTCAACCTTAAAAATAGAAGTTAATTAAAAGTATACAAACCTCAGGCAGTGAAAGAATGAATATATTATCCACCTCCATAGTGGAGCCAAACGTATCACAGATTCTCTGCCCCCTCCCCCCCCCCAGTCCTGCTGAAATAATCAGCTCTTGAGGAGCTTCTGGAATATCAAAAGGAATGGAGATAACTTAATTTCACCGGGGGGGGGGGGATGTTCCAAAAGTTGGGTGCCATGGCAGCAAAAGCCCACCTTCTACCTACCAAATGTAAGTCCCTTGCTCCATCCTAGCTGCTTCCTCCATTTCCACTATATTCTTTCCTCTTCATTAGTGCTTAGTAGTTTTCCCTACTTGTTCTTAATTTATTTGTAATCACTGTTTCTTGTTCTTAATTTGGTACAAAGTACTTTGCATAAAAAATACAAGGTTTCCCATTTTACCAGGATTTTGAAAGGGACGTTGGATAGTTTCAGTTATTTTATAAAATGAGTTGAAATGTGAAAAATGGACTGAACATGCGACGTTTTGTCTACGTTTTTTAGTGGTAAAAATAGTTCAGATATATTGAATAAAAATAGAATGTTAGCTTGCTCATTTTAAAAGTTGGTTAATAGTTGGATTTATGTATATACTTACTCAGGACGTCCCCCAGGTCCTGAAATGGAATATTGCACTGATAGAGAGTCCTATTCACTGGCCGCTGGCTTAGCTTTGGGCATGGTTTGTCTTGGGGTAAGTGTGCTTTTTTTCCTCTCAATTTTTGTGTCATGCCAAATTGTTGCAGTAATTTCCTTCAGAAACCTGCAAATGTCAATTTGCTGAACAAGTTGCATATTTCAGTTTCCCTGCAAATATATGAATTGAATTGGGTCACATTTTCTTCGCATACAGAAAGTAAATAAAATGCTTAACTTTGTTGATTTCTTCCTCAGCATGGCAGCAATTTGATAGGCATGTCAGACCTGAATGTGCCTGAGCAGCTCTATCAATATATGGTTGGTGGCCATCGGCGTTTTCAAGCTGGAATGCACCGTGAAAAACACAAATCTCCAAGTTATCAAATTAAGGTAATGTTTTTAGGTTTCCAATATTGTACTTTACAGTCTATTTACCTAAGTAATATCTACATCGCCTGGAATTTTTTTGTGCACTTCTGCTGTTTGTCCCATTCACCTTTTTTGTTAGTTAGAGCTTTTATTTATTTGCACATGC
Source organism: Azemiops feae (assembly GCA_023970755.1). Taxonomy (NCBI): domain Eukaryota; kingdom Metazoa; phylum Chordata; class Lepidosauria; order Squamata; family Viperidae; genus Azemiops; species Azemiops feae. The sequence goes on along the minus strand of JALGBA010000012.1, from coordinate 4,804,671 downwards.
CATCCACATAATCACTTGTAAAGCTGAGATGTGTTTTATTTAATATGGAACTTCCTCAGGTATCTTCCATGCTTTTTAAGCCTTGTTACATTCTACCTATAATTGGCTGTGAGAATAATTTCAAGGAAAAGGAAGAACTGCAACCACAGCAATGACCAGATAAGAGAAATATGAGTCCAAGCAGGAGTAAAGTTTGAGAAAGTGTCTCTTTTTCCCTAGTTCTCTTTAGGATAAAAGCATAGAGTGGGGAGGCACATATAAAATTGCATGATTCTGTTACTGTAATCTTATAAACATGTTGCAAGTTTAATTTTCAATGCAGTATTTCATCACACACATTTTTTGCAAACACCTTTCTAATTACAATATATAGTTTCGACTTGAGAACTACTTCATAGACTTCATGGAAAAGTAAAGAATCTGGACTTCCGGTTTGCCATCGCGGCCACTCCGTCTTCCGTGTTCGGTTTCGCTCCGCTGGAGGACCCTGGAAAGGGTCGAGAGTCGCCCTGTAGGGGTGACAAGCAAGGAGGAGACCCCCGCTTGATCGCGGAAGGGTGATAGCCCTTCTGCCTGATCCGGGGCAGTCCTCTAAACCGGCGGAGGAAAGACCAGCCATAGAAATATGGCTCGTCACTAGGCTGCAGACAGCCGAAGTCAAACTTACCACCAGGCACTTCTAAAGCAGTGCAGATGAGACTGGGTGAGATCTGAACCTCTCTTCAATCCTAAGTATTTTCTTTTCCTGTAAAAGCTGCCCAAAGTATCTTCCCCCCTGACTATCCAGGAGAGTTAAAACACTGAAAGAATAACTTTAATCTAACTGGATTTATATGCTTCTAAAATTTGGGGACCAAAAGATTTCTTATCTTTACTGAAGACTTTGGTTTTTATTTACAAAAAAGAAATAAAATTGGAAAAAGGATCGTAATATTTTGGACTTAAAAAACCTTAAACGGCATTGATGACATCTTGTGACCATGTTTGATATTACAACTTGTTATTATCTAAAGGAGACTTGGCTGGAAGCCCAGACTACAGATAAGACTTTTTCAACCTTGACAAATATTAGCTGTGAGAACCTCAGCTGTGTTCTATACTCAGTTATAAAATTATTTTCATTCTCTGACTTTAAAGCTCTGAATTTAACACACTATTAAGAGAATATGGATGAAGACCAGGAACAGATTGTTTTTATGTTGAAAGCAATACATGAAACCATTCTTTCAGCTTGTGATGAAATAAGATGCTACAGAAAAGAACAAGATGTCAGCCTAGATATACAAACCCAAATTTTGACTACAATTAAAGAATCAACTACGCAGAAGATAACAGAAGAAGTGGAACAATTAAATACTATGATAGAGAATTCAACTGACCAACAAATACAGTCAATGGAAAATCCAGAAAAGGGACTGACAACACTGAAAATGGAAAAGACTTTCTATATAAACCAGAAGAAACTTGAGGAGCAAGAAGAAGAACAGACCGAAGGGAAGACAAACATATCAGGACAACTATGGGGGTCTGGAATAATAGAGAGACGATTTGCTAGCCCTTCCCAAAAAATGGCGACTGGATGGTCTCTTTTATTTCAAATAATATATATAACAACAGAGGGAGATCTATTTGATGACTTAAAAGCATGGACATGGAAGGCGAGCTGGCAAAGGAAGAAAGCCAGAATAAGGCTGAAGAAAATTGGGGTTTTGATTTATTAGAGAGGATTTTATATTACTAATTAAAATAGAATATACTCAAATAGACAAGATATGTATTTTGAATACTAGATTTTGTTATGAATTGAGATAAAGAAAATTTTGGTCACTTAAAACTTGGAAGTATAAATATTAAAAGTTAAATTTGAATATTGATGGGAAATTAAAAATTGGGGAAAACAAATAAATAGGATATTGATTGTCTATAAAGATTGAATGTAAACGTAATTAAGATATGTATAAGCTAAAAATTTATTGATAAATGTAATAAACATGTTTTTACTTAGTTGATATAATAAGAACTGTGTTAGCTTAAATATGAGAGAGTAGATATTAAGGGAAAAAGGAAATATTTGATGTTGAAATAGGGGAAATTTTGGTCATTAAATTTAAGACATTTAGAAATTAGTTGAAAATAAGGATGTTATACTGTATTATTAACTAGATGATGTAAGATGGTGGGAAATAGAATATACTCAAATAGATAAGATGTGTATCTTGAATATTAGACTTTGTTATGAATTGTGATAAAGGAAACTTTGGTTACCTAAAACGTGGAAATTATAAATATCAAATGTTAAATTTAAATATTGATGGGAAACTAAAAATTGGGAAAAACTAACAACAGGACATTGATTGTCTATAAAGATTGAATGTTAAAGCAACTAGGATATATGTATAAGCTAAAAATTTATTGATAAATGTAACAATGCTATTTTTACTTAATTGATATAATAAGAACTGCATTAGTTCAAATATGAGACATTAGATATTAACAGAAAAAGAGAGGAAATATTTGATGTGGTAGCTTGAGATTTGTACTAAAGATTTTTGTATGTTATGGAATTATCGATTAACCCAGCCACCACGTTGCTTTTTAAATACTTAAATGTAAAATTAGAAAATCAATAAAATATTACCAAAAAAAGAGGAAAAGTAAAGAATCTGGTTCCCATATTGAATGAGGAAGTGTAAATTAGTTCATAGCAAACTAAATGAAAGTATCTCTCATCCATAGATGTCTGCAATATCCATCACTATAGGATTTAAACTGAATGTTTGTTTTATTAACAGGAAGGAGATACTATAAATGTGGATGTAACTTGCCCAGGTGCAACTTTGGCATTAGCCATGATTTATCTCAAGACCAACAACAGGTATGAGGCTAGGAGATCTGGTTAAATACAATATAAGGCACACTCAGAGGATCAATCTAGTCTCATGTTTAGATCACAGTAAGCTACAATAGTACAAACTTTTGTGTCTTAGGAAAAAATAATTATGTTACTTTTCCCAAGCAGACTATCTGTTCCTACCCTAGTTAGCTTTAAATCTGAATGGTAACTGCATTGATTAGATTCATTTTCACAGCTCTGCTTCAGAGCATGCTATTGCTCAAGCACCTGTCTGGAACTTTTTAAAGTAGCAATCTTTTTTTCTGGAATTGGGTGGAAGCTGTAGATCAGGAGTGTCAAACTGGCAGCCCACGGTCCGGATTCGTCACACGCAGGCCACGCCCACCCCAGCTCCACAAAGGCAAAAAACGTTGCGATACGTCAAATTTGACACCTGTGCTGTAGATGGTGAAAGAGTGCAGTACAGAATTTGCCTAAAACATTCCTTTATGCGGCATTTGCACTGTTTATTATATACTAGTATCAAAATACCATTTTGAACCACTGTTACTGTTTTCATTAAAGTGGTAATTTAAGGTATGAATGCTTAATGCTTAAGGGTAGTTCCACCTTCAGAGTGTTCTCTGTAGGATATATTAGAGGCTTTGGCATTCAGTAAATATAAAAAATACTTGCAATTCAGACTGAGCAAGAAGTCCTGACCCCATTATATCTTTCTTAATGTACAAGGACTGTAGTAGCTGGGCAGTGGATCTGGGAGATTAAAGAAAAATATATACTGTATAGCAATAGCAAACTCAGCCATTTAAGATGCATTAAAGTAGTTTCCCATGCTTCATTAGGCAAGCCATTTTAATTTACAATTCTGCTTTTATGTTGTATTTTCTTAGATCGATTGCTGATTGGCTTTGTGCTCCAGATACAATGTATTTGTTGGACTTTGTAAAACCAGAATTCCTTTTATTGAGGGTAAGTTTTTATTTTGCCTTTATTCTATTAGGAAGGAAGCAGCTCAAAATAAACTGATAGTGTGCACTGTTATATTAATCTGTTTAATTGTGCTACAGATTATCTTGCCAGGTAGTTCAGTCACTTTATTGCTTATCTACTGAGCTAGCCTTTAAGCACACAGAGTTCCATCCTGCCTCCAGTTAAGCTCATTTTGCATTTTACATGCAAGACTTGCCATATCACATGTGGTTAGCAGAGATAATAGCAGAAAAACACCACATTTCTGTGATATCTTACTATATATTCATATTCCATGTGACTCAATACAGTTCATACCATTTAAGAAATCATCCTTTTAAGTTTTTCAGCAACATAAATTTAAATCAGAATTGCATGGCTTAGTTGTATCAAATAAAGCTGTTGTCTGAAAAATAAAGCATCATGTATATTTTATTCCAAAATACAAAATGTATTTCTATGATCTAATCTGCTTGGCAAAATTATAATGGTTCCATCCATGTCGTTACAAACACCATTAGAAAGTTCTGTGACTGGCACATCCCCCCCCCATTGTTCTTTCTGTGAGGTTTATGCTCAAATTTGAGATATTCTTGAATTAAACTTAAGAAGCGTTCATTGCCTGTTTTAAAATTTTATGCTGGCAATGACAGGAGTGTATTTAAAACCTTTTTAACCATACACATTAAAAAAAAATCCCCACAATGATGTTGGCAATTTATCTTAGTTATGTGCTTCCAAATATTTCTAGTTAACTCATAGCAGTTTGATATTTTCCCACAGTGAGAAAAGAAGCACAGAAATCAGGATTAAATTTAGGCAGATGTGTCTTGTATCATTTTTGTCTTAAAAACATATTTGCTAACTAACAACAATCAATCCATGAAATTCAGAAGTCTGGTATCTTTTCAAACTAACTTATTACAGGTCGCAAACTTTTGTGAAGTGAGGTATATTTCATAAAATTGTATGCCTTTTAATTATAATTATACAGGTGTAATATAAGATACAATTATACAGATTTGGGGCATTTTTGATTTATAAATATAAAATGGGTATTCCATCACTTTTCAATGAATTGATTCCATTTTGATTTCTTCACTTACATTGACCACCAGGAGATAGATACCATGTCACTGGTTTTATTCTACTTGGGATTCATGGGTTCAGTTTCCAGTAGAGAGTTGAAGTCCAAAGAATAACATCTGGCTTCTTATGTCTGATAAGTCCCAAATAGGACAAAAACTGGTCATGTAATGCTTGTCTCCTGGTGGTCATTGTAACTGAAAACAGCAAATAGGATTACACTGTGCAAAATTAGAGATATTTCTCCCTGTTCCAAGGGGTATGTATATGAGTCTGAAAATAACGTAACACTCTGTACATGGGGGCATTGCATAATGTAACATCTGTATTTGCTCTGAGAGCTCAAGGATTGGTGGACTGTATGTATCAGTGATGGCGAACCTTTTAGAGACCGAGTGCCCAAACTGCAAGCCAAAACCCACTTATTTATTGCAAAGTGCCAGGGCCGCAGCAGCATTGTGGTGCTCTCAGGGAGAGCGGGGGGGGCGTGGCCCACTGGGTGGGCATGGCCATGGTGGTCACAGCTGCGGTGGTCACGGCAGACGGTGGGCATGGCCAGGGTGGGTGGGTGGGCCAAGACCAGGGTGGCGGGGACCAGTCCCTCGCCATCTCTGGGGCATCCCCAGGGGGCCAACACCGCTTGCTCGCTCACTTCCTGCCCCGTCACTTCCAAACGCCACATGCTCGCTACTCTGGCGAACTCTGCTGGGGCGATGGCGTGCATGCCCACAGAGAAGGCTCTGAGTGCCACCTCTGGCACATGTGCCATAGGTTCGCCACCCCTGGTATATATCATTCTAATAGATTTAATTTTTTCTGATTTCTCAAATTACTGTAATATTTGACCTCATTATCATAACTTAATTTTTAACCCTCTTTTGATTGTCATTTTTCTTGCCTGAAGACACTTGCTCGATGCTTGATTTTGTGGGATGATATAATGCCCAGTTCAAAGTGGATTGATAGCAATGTGCCACAAGTAAGTTGCTGCTTTCAATATGCTTGTTATATATAATCAATGATATCTGGATTTTCTGCCTTTCAAGCATGCTTTGTTCACTAGTATCCTTCGATCTTGAATATCTGCTTCTAAACCTCAACCTACTACAAATGAATTTATTTGTTTAGTGTATGGCACTACAAATGAATAGGAGGATAGGAATACTCCATGGCACTTTGTTAGTTTGTGTGAAAAGTTTTTTAGTTTCTTTAGGTCTTAGCTGAGTATACACATATATTAAAATGCATTTCAGAACAGCCCATATGGCTGTGCATTGCAAAATGTTTGAGTAACAGTATGGTGAATTGATTAAAATGTTTGATGGGCATTTGGGAGATCCAACTTCAGGTCCATCCTCAACCAGGGATGGTGAGGGGGGCACTTTAGGTCAGTCTCTTCTGGCCAAATCTACCAAGAAGGTTTTTGTGAATAAAATGAGAGCATGGAGAGCTTTATATGCTGCCTTGAGCTACTGAACAAATGACTGGATATAAAGTTAGCAAGTAGACAACATTATTTGGGCAACAATTGTACAATCTCTATTAATCTCCCAAGAAACTTCAGAATTTCTTTCAGCATAGACTGAAAGTCACTTTTCTTATATGGAGTCAGTTAAGCAGCACATAAGATCCTACTGTGATTGTGGCTGTATAATGTAGACTTGCAAGATGCTGAGAATCTCGCTTTATTCTCATTTGATAAACAGTTCATAAATTGAAGAAAATGTGAGTGGTGCTTTCAAAAGTCAAACTTCTAGAAATCTGAGAAACCTGCCCATCATTTTTTTCTGTGTCTTAATAATTTAGTTGGAAACAACAAGTTCCAGACTACGTTGCTTGCATTAACCAGAGCCCTCCCTGAACAAAGTTCTAGGTGGTAGCAATGGGAGAATGTGATTTTTATTAATTTCTCCTCCTCCAGAGATCCTTTCTTGCAGAGGATGTTCTGTGGTAAGACAGGGAAGAGAGAATATGTTAAAATTGCTTCCACCCTTGCCCTTGAAAGTCTGGTAACTTCCCAATATATTGTATTGCAATTTGTACCATCTCCATCAGCCACAGAAGGCTGGTTGATTGTGTCCTTTTTAATAAAAGATTAATTTAAGACAGGATGCCTTTTGTAAAATTGAGAGTCACCAATTGCAGTTACTACATTTCCATAGATTGTTAGAGAGAACAGTGTCTCCCTCCATGCAACTGAGATGCCCTCATCAGAAGATCTTAATTTGGAGACTTTGGCGTAAGTAATTGTGTTCAGTCTTGCAGAATCCTTAAGCAGGTGAAATAAAGGATAACTCTCAGGCTTATAGCAACAGCAATAGCACTTAGACTTATATACCACTTCATAGTACTTCACAGTACTCTCTAAACGATTTACAGTCAGCCTAATTCCCCCAACAATCTGGCTCCTCATTTTACTGACCTCGGAAGGATGGAAGGCTGAGTCAACCTTGAGCTGGGCAGGATTGAACTCCTGACAGTTGGCAGAGTCAGCCTGCAATACTGCATTCTAACCACTGCGCCACTATGGCTCTATACACATTCATTTCTGTGTAAAAACTGCTACAAAGTGACTGAATGCCAGAAACTTGAATATATAGACTATTTTTGAAATCAGACTAGTGATGCCATGTAGATTAAATGGAGTATAGCACTTATTATACTGCAAATACAATATGAGGAAGTACCCTTGGAAATGATTATATACAGGTATTTTTGTTTCTTGAATTTCTGGAGGAGAATAATAATAATACATGGAGTAAATATTTTTGCCCTACATTAGGGCCTTCCCATCCATTGATATTAACTATATCAACTATCAATGCATAACCCATAGGAGTCTCCCCAATTACAGTAAGTTTAAAATTCCATTCATAATCGCCCTCAGTATATTCTGACTGTATGGAATGGCATGAAAAACCAGGGCCACACATTAAGTTCCAATTAAACTAATTTATTTTTCACGTCTATGCTCAGGAATCTAGTCGACTAATGGTTAGCACTATTTTGGTATTAGATGAGAGTTAACGGAATTCAAGAGTCTGCTTGTGGCAACATGGAGACTTTAGGCTGATTCTCTTGATTCCACCCTCAGGCTTTGTCACTCCTTCTCCTACAGCAGGGGTCCGCAACCTTGACAACTTTAAGACTTGTGGACTTCAGCTCCCAGAATTCCTCAGCCAGTTATGCTATGCTGGCTGAGGAAGTCTGGGAGCTGAAGTCCACAAGTCTTAAAATTGTCAAGGTTGCAGACTCCTGTCCTATACTGTAGTCATTATGATACTTTTCAAGTATTACTAGATTATTGATACTTTTCAAATGTTATTACTAAGTAGAGAAAAGTGCTGATTTCTGGCTTCATCTCATTATACAGCTGGAAGGGTCTCCCAGTTCAAACAGGAGGTTTGTGCAGTACGTCCGATAGTTGAGATGAGGACTCATGTGAATCCCAAAATTGCTTGTTCACTTTCACATTTCTTATTGGGCGAAACAAACCGTTTCATAGATAGTAGATTGCATATCATTTAATAGATTGCATACCATTTAATTTGAGGATAAGGGTAGATTGGTACTTTGGGACCTGATGAAATTTGTAAAATCCAAGCCTTTTAAAACAGAGGTGGCCGGTGGCCATTAATCTAATATTTCAATGAATCTGTTTGTAGATGGCTTTTAAAAACAAATCAGATTCATATCTTTGGAAACAGCAGTCTGTGTATGACTCAGCTACTTTCTGAGCAAAGAGAACTGTAGTAAGTAGTAAACGAGAAGGAGGTGTAGAGAAAGTGATTCTTTGCAGCAGCACAAAACAGTTTTCCCATTCTTTCTTTAGGACCTCTTTTTCTATATTGCATTAGATGAAATCAGTGCAGTTGTAATGAACTCTATAAAAAAGGAGCTAGATGGGCTTTCAGGATTTCATTTCCTTGTTTTCTTCCTGGACCATTCTTCATTCCGTTTCTCTTCTTTGGAAAACTATGATTTACTATATTTACTATATACTATATACTATATAAAATAAGACCTTCCAGGCATACTGGAAGGTCTTATTTGATTCAATAGTCACCGTATCTTCTAGAAGCAAAGCTATTTTAAGGCATTTTCTCAGTGACTCAATTCATTCCTTTAGTATTCCCCTCCAGGAATTAAGAGAATGCAGCTACCTGCTGTAGAAGGAACTGGAGCCATTGCTGTTTCCCCCCTCCCTTTTTTTTTTTTTTTAAATGAGGCAATGCAGGGCACTATGATTAATTTTTCACAATATTTCAAAAACCTTTATATTAAATGTTTCTTTCTAGGCAGGCTCATGTCTATATCATTGCTGGGGCCTGTTTGTCTCTGGGTTTTCGATTTGCTGGTTCAGAAAATCTGGCTGCATTTAACTGTTTGGTAAGTAGATTAATGGCTAATTAGTATTTGACGTGATCTACACAGCTGGGACATTATGCAAGTCCAGAGTACATTACTATGATTCCAAGACCTTTGTTTCCACTTGGTTGAAAGACAAATGAGAGTGTCAGGCTTCATGAATGCAAGATTACCTGTGGAAATCTAGTGTCAGCATGCACAAAAATTGAAGAGAGTAGAACAGGGCAACTCTCCTTTAGCTCATGGCTAAAGTAATGATGGTGTCTGGGCATCTCATGACTGATGAGCTCATTGATACTTAGTTAGCTTAGATCAAAAGATACTGTATACATCTGTTTTTCGTAATACATAAGTGTTATTCTATAGTAATACAATTGCCTTCTTTTAAACTCTTCTCTCTTTGGCTCTTCCCAGAGCCTTTCCCCAATGATCAGTTATTTCAGTATTTCCCAGTCAAATTCTTGTTGATGTCTGGGGATAGTGGAAATTCCAGTCCAGAACATCTGGACAATACTAAGTTAGGGAAGGTGGAATTAGTCTTTTAACTAGCTGTACTTGTTGGACAGCTAGTTAACATAATATCTATTCCTTAACTATCAGCTAACATTTTAAAATGGAGTAGTAATGACAATGCTTACCTTTCAATATATTTAAAAACACCACACTGCAAAATGTAGCATAGAATACAATATTGAGTAGCTGAATGTCTGTATTTGTTTTTAGAGAACTTCATAAATGAGGAGACATTCTTCATTTGCCTGATAGAGATTCTTGCCTTAGCCAGATGAACCTCAAATATATTTAACATTGATTCTATGATAGAGGAAAATTTCTTTATGGGTAGCACTGTACCAGTGTACTAGTTTGCCTGATTGGAATCTCTGAGTTCTCTTTCCATTCTGTGGTTGTTTTTTCATTGCCACAATATATTTGTTCATCTTGAATTTCTCTTTCTAGTTTGCATTTGCAAAAGACTTCATGAAATGTTTATCATCAGCCACAGCTTCCATTGTAAGTTTCTTTAAACTCATTACTGTATTAGTAAAAGTGAAGTTGTATACTACTCTTCTTGTTTAAATCAGTTGGGGTTTATTAGATCATCAAACTAGCTCACAGAAAATTCTGCATTGCCTTATCTTTCCATGTCCATGCACACATACTTAAAATTCATGGAGTGTGTTTCAGTCCACCCCTGTGCTGCAGCACATTACACGGATCCTGTGAATAGCTTTTCGCATGAATGACAGAGTTTATTGCAGGAAGCATCTATGTTTTGAGCATGTTGTGTGGAAAGGATCATGTCTAATAGTTGCTTATCAAGTAGTAATTCTTGTAATAGTAAACTATACAAGTTGCTTCAGTTATATGAATGTAAAAAAAAGATATTCTTCCTGGAAAGTATCAGATTTTTTTTTTAGTAGATAGGGTGTAAGCCAAATACTAAGAAAGAGAGAATTTTATGTCTTAACACTATTAATAACACTGTTCCTCCATTTTAGTAGAGGAAGTAACTGGGGATTCTATCAAATAATTAGGAAAGTCTTATTATACAGGATAATCATAGTAAATAAATGTTGAGATCTATTAGACATACAGTAGAACCAGATGCCATATAAAGCAATTCCTAGGGAGTAAGAGTAGGAGAAATGAAAATAATGCATTTAGGATGCATTATTATTAGCAACTAGAATGAGTAAAGGCCTGGAGACTAAAACATTTGAAGAACAGTTGTAGGAACTGGGTATGGTTAGTCTAGAGAAAAGAAGGACTAGGGGTAACATGATAGCAATATTCCAGTATTTGAGGGACTGCCACCAAGAAGAGGGGGTCACGTTATTCACCAAAGCACCAGAGGGCAGGACAAGAAATAATGGATGGAAACTAATAAAGGAGAGAATCAACCTGGAATTAAGGAGAAACTTCCTAACAGTGAGGACAGACAATTAACCAGTGGAACAGCTTGCCTTCAGAAGTTGTAAGTGCTTCATCACTGGAGGTTTTTAAGAAGAGACTGGACAGCATTTGAGATTTATCAGGCTGGTAGGAATTCATATTCCTCTCAAAAGTAATATCTACTCATTCTCTTTTTTCCAAGGGTTCTTAATTTTAGCAACTTTATTTACAATAAATAACAGTACTAATATTGCTAGTTAAATGGTTGGCAGCCCAAATCCCTTAACGATTACTAGTAGAGACAATCTGTCTTTTAGCTCCTCTTTGCTTAGATTGCAAAAGGCATTTTTTGTTGGCTAGGAGCTGGTGTTTTTATTATTTTTATCTGCCAGGGGCTGTAGTTATATGGCTGTGATAGGGTAACATTACTGGGGTGGAGGTGGGGGGGGGGAAGGGAGATTTTCTGCTTGTTTCTTTCAGTGTTTAGGTGATGGGGAAGAAGTTTAACATTTAATTTGAGTTGCACCCACAAAAAAAAAACAACTTGACCGTTAAAATCAGTATTTTCCCACTGAATAATGATGGAATGATTCTTGAGTGCGTATGTACAGGATGTGGGTTGCTTATTCTTGGTATAAATGGTTTTTTTTTTCAGAGTAAGTATTGCGGAAGTTGGTGTGCTTTATATAGTCTGTTATTTGCTAAAATTAGTTCCTCTAAAGATTGCAATCTAGCCAGCTTAGAAGCATATTTAGAATGTGCAAATTAGGTATAAAAACAATCTCTTCCATATTTCTTAGGCTGGACACTATAACCTAGAGACTTGTCTGAGTGTGGTGTTGCTTTCCCTTTCAATGGTGATGGCAGGATCTGGGAACCTGAAGATCCTTCAGCTCTGTCGTTTTCTACACAAGAAGACTGGTGGAGAAATGAACTATGGATTCCATATGGCACACCATATGGCTCTGGGGCTCCTCTTTCTGGGAGGAGGAAGGTAATCTGTGGTTTGAGAAAGAGTCTTCTGCTCCTTAATCCTTTATATTTCCATGCATATAAACATCCAGAAAGCAAAAAAAACCCCAAACCTGAAGAATCTAGGATCTCTTTGCTATTAACTTTGGTATACAGATAGAAAATAGAATAAAGAAATAGAATAACAGAGTTGGAAGGAACCTTTGAGGTCTTCTAGTCCTGCTCAGGCAGGAAACCCTATACCATTTCAGACAAATGGTTCTCCAATCTCTTCTTAAAAACTTCCAGTGTTGGAGCACTCACAACTTCTGGAGGCAAGTTGTTCCACTGATTAATTGTTATAGGCTGCAAGGAAGGATAGATCTTGTCCACAGTATTACTTAGTTATATGAGTTTAGGATTGTCATAGCATTTAGTTTAGGATAATCATAGCATTAGATTGGTTGTTTTTAGAAAAAGTTCTTCCTGGTTCCTAGGAAGAACAAAAACACGGAAACATTGCAAAGGATTTCATAAGAGCATTTTCAGTAATGGCACTTTCCCTGATGGTCTTCCACTATTTTGTTAAGATTTGACTTAATAACACAGTGTGTAAATGTTATCTGATATTTAATTTATATGTTCTACTTTCTCACCTTTATGGTGTAATTCTTGGTAACTTTTAAAAATCACATCCTCTTGTATTGGCTTTATAGTTTATCATCATGCTGCAAAATCATAAGTACAGGTAATAGAAAGATAGGATATAAATTATTATATCAAAAAATAAAACCAGAATAAAGAGCAGGACTGAGTGACATTACAGTGTCCCAGAAATTTAGGTTTGATGATATAGATCTTTCCATGCATCTAGTAGTAATTCCAAATTCTTTCAAAAGCTAGTTTCCTACCAGAAAAATAAAATATGCAGAGTATGTTTCTGTAAATACGTTTAACTAAAGCAAATCAATCATGAAGAAAAAGCTAAGAGCTGACAGTGATTTGATGGCATATAATAAATTTTTAAAAGCAAGCCATTGGGATTGAGTTATTCTTTCATCTGTCCATGTAAAGACAGCATATTTTGCTTGCAAAGTTTGAATGAAATCCCTGTCATCTCCATTTAAAAACTCTTGGCTAATAGGGCTTTTGGCATAGAACTGATATTACAGTCATTATAAGTTGGGACTATATTTTGGCTTGACAAGGAAATGCTTTTTATTGTCTCATGGGAAAATATTGTTTCTTTGCAGATATTCACTTAGCACTTCAAATTCATCAATTGCTGCTCTTCTTTGTGCGCTCTACCCTCATTTCCCAGTTCACAGTACTGATAACAGGTAAAGGGACCTGATTAGGAGGTAGATAGAAATAGTTTGGCCTGATATGTTTGTCATTTGGCAAATAGGATTTCAACTTGTAATGTCTGGTGAATACATATTTGTTAAAAACAAATCTTCGTGTAGTAATTGCAGAGATCTAGAGGAAGCCTAACATTTTGATGTCTCTGCTAGGTCTTCAATTATTTATTTAAATTTATTAGCTGCCTAATGCCATATTTGCTTAATACTGTATAATAAACGGAATAATTTTCAGTATGTGTAAAGAAGACTTGGGACAAATTGTGGAAGGAAGAGGAAATATGAAAAAGCTTTAAAACATCATGGAACTAGAAATATCTTAAGTTTTTTTTCCATGCATACCATGCAAAAAGAGACAGAATCTAAACTGGAGACTGAAGTTCTACTGTCGGAATAGTCCCATTGAACTGTGTGCCAATCTGGCCAATGATATTCACCAACTCTGAAATTCAGTTAAATCAATCTATCTATCTATCTATCTATCTATCTATCTATCTATCTATCTATCTATCTATCTATCTATCTATCTATCTATCTATCTATCTATCTATCTATCTATCTATCTATCTATCTATCTATCTATCTATCTATCTATCTATCTATCTATCTATCTATCTATCTATCTATCTATCTATCTATCTATCTATCATCTAATTTATTGGCCACACATCTTACCACAGGGTGACTGTGAGTAAATACTCAGCCTCTGCAGTCTATAAATACTAATGCACTAAAACCACAATAGTTTTAGCAAGTTCTTTAAATGAATCCTTCAATGTAAATGAATGAAGCATATATTTTATTTCAGTTATGAAACTGAAGATCTAAAACCTATCAGTCTCCATGCCAGCACAATTATCCTCTGGCTAAGGAGCAAATGTGTCCTCTCTTTCTCTCTCTCCCTCTTTCACAGGAAAAAGAAAAGTTACAACTCAGAAATCTTTGAGGTGTGCATATATGCCTCCACCCTTACAAATCTACAAATTCTAATTTCAGAAGTTTTAATTCCAAATTTATCTTTTGATACCTTCTCAAGGCTCTCCAGAGCATATTCTTTTTCTCAACAACTATGAAATCTGGATCACTTTGAAAAAAGTGTTTCACAGAATCAAGACCACATCTCTCCAAAAGTAGGAGGGAAAGGATATTTAAATGGAGCTTTGGCTATTCATGAGAGATGGATGGATTCATACAGAAAGAGTCATAGCCTAAGATTATTTCTTCTCTGCACAGGTATCACCTTCAAGCCCTGCGGCATCTGTATGTCCTGGCAGCTGAACCCAGACTCCTTGTCCCTGTGGATGTAGATACAGATACCCCTTGCTATGCGTTGCTGGAGGTTACCTACAAGGTATGTAAATTCTGTGACACATGGAGAAAAAAAGGTTTTATTCTCTGAAATGCGGGTTAGGGCAGGTGAAATAACTGCACAGTGCTGCCTGACCTGGAGAAAGTCAAGCTATTCTTTGAAAGAATGGGAGGGATGGTAACTCACAATTGCTGTTTTGAGTTAGGAAATCAAATCTTTCTCAAAATTAAAAAAAGATATTTCTATAAAAAAATCCAAGGTGTGTAATATCTTTGTAAAACATTACATATCTTGTTGATGTAATGTAAAACATTAGACTATCAACATTGCTATGTAACTGATGTAGCTGGTACAATTTAAACCACTATCCACCACTAAAAGTTAATCTCAGGGAGTACCCTGCCTCCTAATCTTGGAACATTTGGTGCATTCCAAGTGTATTATCTTAAAGCAGACTGCTCAATCTTTTAACCCTGGAATAACCTTTGAAATAATTTTCAGATCTCAGGGAAATCCTGCATAAAAAATATCTACAGTTCACAGTACATTAATGTGATCATTAAGTTGTGGATATAATCATCCAATAATAATTGTCAAAAGTGCAAAGTTTAAAAAATGTGTTTTTTCCCCAATCACAATCTCTCATAGAACCACTTCCGACCTCTTGCGGAACCCCAGGGTCCTGCAGATCCTGTTAAGAAAGGTTGGCTTAAAGAAATAGCTACACTCCACACATAATTTGGCATAACCTTAAGATAAACACATGAAATGAAGAATACGATTCTGAAGAACAGACAATATCTGCAGGATCAGTTCATTATTTTGTAGTACTGAGGAGAGAGTAAAGCACAAACCCTGGAATCTTCTATGGCAGAAATATCCCATGGCCTTAAAATTAGAAGATTTTTCCATGTAATCCGTCTACTTTCTTGAAACCTGGTTGTTTCATCCCAGGCGATTTAGAAAACATCTTTCATGCCTGTAATGAGAAAAGTAGTAATGCCTGTAATTCATGCCTGTAATGGGAAAAGTATTTGAATTTGAGAATTTGAATTTGAGATGGGGGCTTTATACATTCCATCTAAGCGTATGTGGTTTGTGAATGTTTTCTACATCTACGTTTCATATTTTTTGACTAAACTGTTTTGTATTTCAAAGGGAACTCAGTGGTATGAAGAAACATCTGAGGAACTTATGGCACCCACCCTTCTCCCTGAACTTCACTTACTGAAGCAGGTATGCAAGATGATTTTCTTTTGCAAAGTTACTGAGATGTAGCTCCTAAACCCCTGCACAGGCAGACAGCATTTCTGAGAATGCATGTTTAAGAAGGTGGTATGTTCTTCAAGGGCAAAACTTCATATATCAGACTCTCTTGACTTTGCCAGGAGGAAGGATTCTTTGGAAAGTATGGGGACTTCCCCTGAAATAAGGAACTTGGAAGGGTTTTTGTAATCTTATATCTACAACTTAAATTTGTTATGCTTCCAGATCAGAGTGAAAGGTCCCCGATATTGGGAACTGCTGATCGATTTAAGCAAAGGGCTGCATCATTTAAAGTAAGTGTCATGCTGAACATTCTGAATAGTTGCACGCTGTCTTGCAATTTTACTGGCTCTGGAGAAATGTTGGAATCCAAATATAAACAGCTGTTTGCTTTTCTAGTGTGCTACAGATAGTACTTAACACCATTTCTCAACGACTTATGATCGGTCCTTAAAGTTACAGCTGTTGTGGCACCATCGCAGTCACACGATCAGAGTTCAGGCACTTAGCAACCTACGTGTGCTTAGGACCACAGGGGCACTTTAATTCCCTCCAGCCACTATCTCTTCCCTTCTATGCCCTGTTGGCCCTCTGTGCTTCATGCCTCCTGCTGCCCTTTCGCTCTATACTTAGTATACTGAAGTATTTTGTATATGGAAGTATATTTAGTATACTGAAGTATTTGTGCTGTACGATCCATTCTTAAATTACATGAACAACCATATAGGGCATATCTTCTTGCACTTTGTGTACTAAAAGAATAAATAAAATAGTTCAACTCAATATTTCTCTCTCCCCCCCCCCCCCCAGATCAATTCTTTCAAAGGATGGTGTGCTCTATGTAAAACTGAGAGCTGGGCAGCTTTCATACAAAGAAGATCCCATGGGCTGGCGAAGCTTGCTAGCACAGACTGTAACTCACCGAAATGCAGATGCCTATGCAGTGAAGGTAGCTCTTCTCCCCCTTTGAAATTACCGTGCTGTCTGCTGCCATCTAATCATACCAGCAGTGATGCTAGATAAAACTTTTTCCATTTTGAAAGAATTTTTAAGTAAAAGATGTTCCTTAGAAAGCTGAGTTGGGTAATGGAAAATGAATTCAGAGATATGGTAGAAAGGCAGCCACCAGGAGATTAATAGTACCTGCAAAGTACAGGCATGCCTCATTTTATTTCCTTTCACTTTATTGCTCTTTGCAGATATTGTTATTGCAGATTTGTTTTACAAGACCCTGTACCAGTAAAAAGATTACTTGCTGAAGGCTCAGATAATAATCAGCACTCTTAGTAATAAATTATTTTAACTAAGTTATGTACATTTATTTAGACATAATGCTATTGCACACCTAACAGATAACAGTATAGTGTAAACATAACTTTTATATGCACTGGGAGACCCAACAATTGTGTGACTTGCTTCATTGCGATATTCGCTTTATTGTAGTAATCTGAAACCAAATCTGCAATATCTCCGAGAAATAGCCTAAAACTCAAAAACATCAGGTTACCACTAACCTGATTGATTGATTGATTGATTGAGTCATATACCACCTCATTCCAGAGATTCTAGGTGGTGTTTAAAGATTTTTTTTTTTTTAATGTAAGCAATAACAAACCATAATGATCCGGATCCCCTCAAAGACTTCTGGAAAACTCAAATTTTAACTATTCTCCAGAAGGTGATAAGAATACAGACCACTCTTGCCTTGGGGGTTAGCAATTCCAAAGGAAGGGAGCAGCCACTACTTCCTGCTCTCTCTCATGTTAAGAAGGGACCTTCAGCGGGCATTCCCTTTTCACTTAGGTCAAGAGGGCAGCATCTGTTTGGGAGAGGTTGTCTCTAAGATCCAAAAGGGCCTGAGCCATATAGGGTTTAATAATCAGCACCTTGAATTGCACCTGGATAACAGAAGTGGTATGCTGGGGGGCGAGCAGATACCTCTGAGGGTGAGAATTATGGAGCATTGGAACTATCACAGAAAAACCCCTCTCCTGAGCCCAGCTCTTGAGAGGTTAGACTCGTAAGTAGTGTGTCTCTCATGATCTCATGGGACAGGAAGAATCATTTTGAAGATACTGTAATATCCAACATAGTACTATATAGAGCTTTATATGTAATAACTACCATTCTGAATTGGGCTTGGAAGCTTATAGATTACTAATGCAATGGCTTAAGAACAAGTGCTAGGTTGTCAAAGTGCATCTTGTGCATCAGCAATCAGACCACTGTATTCTGTAATAACTGTAGCACCACACAGAATGTAATCTAAACATGTGGAGATGAAGGCATGACTATTTTTCAAGAAGTTCTTACCAAGACACCGATGGTGTGGGGGATGTAAAATGTACTTTCTCATAAAGAATAATAGTTTGTAACCAAAAAGGGGAAATCTTCTAATTTCAAATATCATTTTATTTTTAGCCAGAAGCTATTTCTGCTTTCACATCTGATCCAGCACTGCTTTCATTTGCTGACTATTTTTGCAAGCCAGCTGCAACTATGGGGCAAGTACGTTGTCAGATGGAAACCTAGCTGGGAAAATGGGGGAGGGTGTGTAAGGGAATTAGTTATATTGGTTAAAAATTCTGAAGTGTCTAATGACATAGATGATCCTTATCCAACCTGGATTTCCCAGCTATATTGGGCCACAATTCCCATAACTGGCAGCTAGAGGATATGCTGACCAGAAATTATGGGAACTCTGGTCAAAGACATAGGGAGTAACGAAGATGATTGGCAGTAAGGTGGATAGACTTAATTACAATGGTGATGACAGATCATTGAAAGACTTTAAAAGACCAGGTTAGGGACATAATGGAGAACATGATTGCCAAGTCACCAATGCCTTCATCACTGAAGCTGTGAAAATACTATGGGAATTGGTTTCTCCTAAAATAGTTCCCAACCATGATGAAATATTTAATATCTATGCACACATTGCATTTTAAATAAGTGAATAAGGGATTCATCATTTTGCATTTAATCCTAGCTTTCTGGTATTGGGATCCAAGAAGAACATGTAATTCAGGTCTGAACTGAATGCTGTGTTCTAGATACTGTAAAACAGAAAATACTCCCAAGTATGTTTTTGAATTGGACTAATTAGAAAAAGCGCAAATGTTCAAAAGAGTAGACGGTGTGCTTTGTAAAATATATTTTTCTTATTTCAGAAACAGGAAGTTTTTGACCTCTTTTCATCCATTCTGTATGAGTGTGTTACTCAGGAGAATCCAGAGATGTTGCCAGCTTATATAGCAATTGACCAGGTATTTTTTTTCTCCTCAGCATGTGTTCTTATTCATGTATACACTTATTTTTTAGTTTAAAGAAAACAAACATTAAGTGAATCTGCAATTTACAATTATTTTGATTTCTTGAATTATGCTTTAAAAATCTACTTGTAATAATTTATCCTCAGTCACATTTTATTTTATGCCTTCTACAATTCAAGTTTCCGTTATTATCTATAACAAACATATATTCAAGGAAAATCAAATTCAGTGGAACGTCACCTTGTGATAATTATCTTACATGTAACTCCTTTGCCCCTACTGTATTAATTTAATTCCATCTTCATTTCCTTTTGTGCTAGGCCGTGAGACGATTAGAAAAAAAAGAAATGTCTGAGACATTTGATTTGTGGCAGATAAAGTTGGTTCTAGAGTTTTTTAATTCCAGAAGTCATCAGGAAAGAATAAGGAAAAATCCACATGCAGGGCTTTTCATGAATTCAGAATTTTTACCTGTGATGAAGTGTTCTATCGATAATACCTTGGATCAGTGGCTGCAAGGTAAAGCTTTCGTTATCTACTGTACTGGTTATCTACTGTACTACAATAAGTTCTTTAAAATGAAAATGGTTTCTACTTTAATTTTGACTTTTATCCTAGAAATGAAGAAAATTAATGTGGTAATTAACAGTTCTTTGTTAGTATATATTGAAAATGGAGGCATAGGCATACAAGGGAAGTATCAGTAAGTACAAGGTAGTGTTAGCCAAGGAAAAACACACTTTGGGGAAAAACTAAGAGATGCTCATCTATTAATGATGCGGAATCCATAATGAATACTTTTAAACTGATAATAGAGTGAAGAAAGAGGAAATGGGTAATGGTGATAGTGAAAGGTATGAAATATCACAGAGGAAGATATAGTCAGTTTGCTAGAATTTTGAACAGAACTCTACTTTCCAATATTTGGTGCAGATCCCATTTATATCCCCTAAAATATCTCCCTTGTGTGTATTTCAGCTGGCGGCGATATTTGTTTGCATTCCTATTTAAGTGGACAACTTATTGATGAATCTCAATTAAGTATGTTGGCATGTTTCCTTATATATCATTCAGTCCCAATTCCAGGACAGCTGTTAGCTGGAGGCTTGGAAGGTAAATTTACCATTTTGATCCTTTTTGAAATATTTTAACACTAAGGCAGAGATCTCCAACCTTTCTCAGTCGGCAGACCGGAGGGAAAGGAAGGGGGAAGCATTTTATGTGCGCGCGCACACACAACGAGGCCATGAGTGAGAGAGAGAGAGAGAATGAATTTATGATACAGCAGGTGACTAGATTCATTGTCACCATTTAATGTTGTTGGATAAGTAAAGCCCAAGAGGCTAGAGAAGGCGTGAAACATAATTTTTAAAGCATGGTGATGTGATCATCTAAATGTACTAAGTCATAGTCAGATCTCTGAACCCTGTTAAAATGTGCCTATTTAGTCTCCGTGTTTTAAATAATAAGAAAATCAAAACTGCTGTACATCACCAAAGGGCTATACAGGTAGTCCTTGACTTACGACAATTGAGTCCAAATTTTTTGTTGCTAAGTGAGACAGCAATTAAGGGAGTTTTGCCCCATTTTATGACCTTTTCTGCACAGTTGTTAAGTGAATCACTGCAGTTATTTAGTTAGTAACACGGTTGTTAAGTGAATCTGGCTTCCTCATTGACTTTGCTTGTCAGAAGGTTGCAAAAGGTGATCACATGATTCCAGGACATGCAACCATCATAAATATGAGTCAGTGGCCAAGCATCTGAATTTTGATCATGTGACCATGAGGATGTGGCAAAGGTCATGTGAAAAACAGTCATATGTCACTTTTTTCAGTACTATTATAACTTTAGTCACTAAACGAACTGTTGTAAGTTGAGGACTACCTATATTTGTTTCTAAAACACAGTATTTTTGTACGTATGTTCTTACAGCTGGAAAATTGTTTTCTCTCAAAATATTTTCTAGGTAGTACAAGTTTTTCTGAGCTCCTCTTGAAATTCAAACCACTGAAGATGCCAGTTCGTGCACTGCTGAGGCTTGCACCTCTTTTGCTGGGAAATCCACAGGCAATGACTTTGTGAAACCAATTACACAAGATCGACTTATCTGAGTAACCAGACACAGTGCCAATGTAGTATTTTACATGGAATGAAAGATACATAGCAAAGATATAGCTTTGCTTTCAAGTTCACAAACTTAACATCTAACACATTTTTCCATTCCCTTTTTATGTTTTCAGAGCGATCAAGAGAGGTTTATATATATTGTTGGACAGCTGACATGCCAGTGCAAATTAATACATTTACTTTTGTAAATAAAAGTTGTTTGCAAAAAAACAAAAGGTCTTGATGATACACTTGAAAAATTACACCATCTGGAAGTAAAATATCAGATCCATGCAGTGCAGCATCCTTTGGTCAATGGCATTTAATCATGTCTAATTGTAACAAACAACATACAAACAAAAGTGATGGTTAATAGTTTTGAATCGCCAGTGGGGGAAATGCAGACACTGTCTGAAATATTTCCATATAAATCTCCAAAGTCTCAAGATTGCTCAAAAGTAATACAAAAATCTAGTAACATAGGCAGTGTCCTGTGCTACTCCTATATTCTGTGAGTATTCAAGAAGAACGCTTACTTAAGTGATTTGGGACATTCAGTCTTTCCCTCCGGGCTACTTTGTTTTGTTGTGTTTTGTTTTGTATAGCAGGGGATCCCCAACCTGTGGGCTGCAGCCCACTAGTGGGCTGTGAGAGGATTGCAGCTGGGCCACAGGAATGGCTGGTGAGCCCACGTGTGCATGAGCATCTTCACCTGCGCGAGCAGCAGGCGAGCTCCATTTGCACGAGCGCCAGGAGCGCCACATCCCAATACTTCATGCCCTGCATTGCCGAGGCACCCAAACACATAACACAGATGGATGGATATGGGTAGTCTTCATCTTATGACCACCATTGGGGCCAGAATTTCTGTTACTAAGCAAGGTGGTGGTGAAGTGAATCTCATCCGGTGTTAGAACTCTTTTTGCCATGGTTGTTAAGTGATTCATGTGGTCATTGAGTGAATCTAGCATCCTTTGTTGGAAGCCAGCTGGGAAGGTCACAAATGATGATTGCGTGTCCCGGGACTTTGCAACTGTCATAAATACATGCTGGTTTCCAAGTGCCTGAATTTTAATTATGAAACAGTAGGAATGCTGTGAGGAATGAGGACCGGTTGCAAATCACATTTTTCAGTGCCATTGTAACTTTGAACGGTTGTTAAATGAATGGTGGTATGTTGTGGACCACCTGTAGAAGCCACATCTACCTGTAGAAGTCACTCATTCATTGTGAGTCCACAGAGTCAAAAACCTTTGTTAGTGCAGGAATAAACACATAAGGACTCTTCCCAGAAGACTGGAGTTGCACGGATAGTTCTTGACTTACAATCATTTGTTTAGTGATTGTTACAATAGCACTAAAATGTGACTTATGACCATTTTTCACACTTATGACCACTGCAGCATGCCCATGATCTCAGGATCAAAATTTGGATGCTTGGCAACTGGCATGCATTTATGATAGTTGCTGTGTCTCAGGGTCATATGAACACGTTTTGTGACCTTATTTGCACCTTATTAGGGCTTAATTACTTTAAATGAATAAATAGCACTGTTAACTGAAATTAATATAAACTCTTATTGCATGCTCCAAGAATGAGTTTGATGAGCAATTATTCCTAACTGTTTACAAGCGAGATGGTACACAAATTGATAGCACAATATTATATACATTTATTCAGGCCTCATTCATTTACTTAATCATGGTTTCCAAATAAATCAGTGTTTCTTACATTTCTAGCATGTATTAGTTACTAGATCTGATTTCAGTCAACCAACAATCAAAGGCTCATTAGATGACTCATCTCAACCTATCCCACAAGCTTGTTGTGGGAAAAATTGTAGATGCTCCCTTGTACTCCTATTTAAAAAATGACCTATAAATCTAACAAATAAACTGATAATAATTTTCCAGGTTTATACAAGATAATGTTAAAACATAATTTACAAATCATACCTGTTGGTTTCACAATGCATCAATCCATAAGCCATATTGAGGCTTGGCATGTTTTAATTCAGCAGTAAGTCTGTGATATTTACCTAGGGAGGCATATACAAGATTCCCTCCCACCACATCCAATATTATGCCTTTCTACTGTATGTCAAAAGTTTGTAACCAAGTACTGTATGTATTCTCAATTTGCTACTAAGAAATATCAACTAGCAACATTTGTGGAAAACGTCTGGGAAATAGGGAAGAAACATGTAAAATACCCACAAAGGATTTTGTACATGTAGTCTTAAAATACATCAGAGAAACAGATTTCTTCCATTTTTTTATAGAGATAGTAATAAAAAAGAGCATCAACTTGCTGTCAGGGTTAACATGCTGACTATTTAAGTTCTAAGCCTCTCTTAGGCATGAAAGCCAGCTGGGTGACTTTGGACTAGTCACTCTCTTTCAGCCCAAGCCAACTCACAAGGTTGTTGTGGGGGAAACAGCAGCAAGAGTATTTTGCTGCTTTGAGTTGACCAAATAAATACATACAAAGGTGTGATAAAAATATAATACCAACCATAATAATAATAGAGAGGCTAATTCTGACTGCACAAGACTAAGCTGGAAGAACAAATGCATATAAAACCAGAGTTAAGAAAACAGCAACAGAGAGCAAAAGCAAAGAAGCTGAAGAAACGGTCCACCAAGCTGCTGAAAAAAAATCGCGCACACAGTGATTACAAACAACGTCATGACAAAGTAACAATTATGTTGCATTGGGATATCTAGGAAATATCACTTGCCTGCAAGTAATAGAAAATGATGAGATTAAAGTCTCTGGGATTTTACAATTCAAACATCTGCCACGCAACACCCAAGACTTAACAACTGTGGATAAGAAAGACAAAAAGTCTGGATAGTGGAGACATCAGAACAGAAGAGAAAGAACGGGAGAAAACCACAAAATGCAAACGCCTGCAAGCAGAAGTAGAACGACTGCTGCAAAAAAGCAAAAGTAGTGCTAAATAGTAATAGCGCCTTGAGATGAACACCCCAGGCATTGACAAAACCCCAATCGCTCAACTGCAAAAGGCAGCTTTCTTGGAACAGCTTGCATCCTACCATGGTAGCTTTAATATTGTTAAACAACGTCTGCCTCTCCCAGGTCCTTGGAAAAGACTCGATAAGTGGACAAAAAGGCCAAAACCAGTGTAAACATCGGGCTGACTCTGAAATGAACTCGTGGTTTAAAAATACGTACGTACGGTTCTGCAAAGCGGCAACTTCCACTTTCCCAAAGCCCATTCGTTCTCGCGTGAAATCTGCACGTGAATCAAAAGTTCTCGGTTCTGGCGCATCGCTGCAAAAGAGAAACGCTTCCAAAAATAAACGGCGGGGAAATACAGTCATCTTTACTCGGCTTAACACGTTCTCAGAAAATGTGACAAGTGAAAAGAGCTGCTGCGCGCAGCCCCCAGAGGAAAGCTTCCTGTTTCATTTAACAAATGAAGAAGTAGCTGTCGTCAGATTTGAAAGCAGCCGGTAACGTGGCCCGGACCAATGATTGGGGCAGGGAAGGCTGAGTTTCATTTCTGGCGCCCGTTACAAACGCGGCTATTGTGCTTTCTCCGCACACGTGGAGAAGGCGCCCCTTTTGCTGCTCTCTCGCCCGCTTTTGTTTTTTTCCAAGTTACGCTGAAGATGAAGTGGTCGACAGCCGCAACGTCTGGGTGGCTCAGGGATCAGACTCCCTTAGTAGAAAGCGATATTCGGTAAGATGGAGTTCCTTTACTTTAAAATCGATTTTGGGGGCTGCCTCCTTAGTCATGAGCTTTGGTCTGGTCTACACTACGCCGGCTGATGCTTGCTATATAACACTGTTCGTATTGGAGGATCCCAGTTGATATACCGTAGTGTAACTATCAACTGGAAGTGTGTGTGAGAAGTCTAGCTGGTATTCTCCGTAGTTGCTTAATGCGGGGGGGAGGGCAACGGGATGCAGAGTGGAAGCCCTCAGGAAACCCTTAGCCTCAACCCCTGGACTGCAAATACTGTACACTTTGCACGTGTAAACGTTTGGAAGATCTCGCTTCTGGTGATGCCCGTTTGTGTCTATAGTATATTGATGACCTAGCAGCTAAGAAAGGAAGATATCATACATTAACTCTGGATTAGTAACCTTATGGCAGGTTATTGTTATTTATCATTTTGGGATGCCTCTAGTTATATAGATAAATAATGTTCTTAATCATAGTACAGTTATGTTTGAGGGTGAAGCTTCGTTCTCATCATACACCCGAGCTACAGATATTTGCCACTATTACAAACAGTTATGTTTTTCACTGGAATGGGATTGGTATTAATCAGAAGCTTGTGGGATTATGAAATGAAATTCTGAACCTGTGGAGGGTGAGAGAGAGTAGTAAGACCTTGTTGGGAAAAAACTGATCTTTCTACCCTAAATTGACTTGGCCCCCTGAGAATAAATTCCTTTTATCAGCAAATACCAATCCTGTTGGGTATTATTCTGTAAGTCAACTAGAAATCACCTTTTCTAGATAACTGAGCAGTCTGCTCCACAAAATAAGTGGAATTTACTTTTTAATTAGCTTGTGAAGCTATTAATAAAGGTTCAATAACAAGCATCAAACTGTTTTGCAATGTTTTGATTTTTAAGACTTCAGAAAATCCAAGAAAGAACAAATGAAATCTTAGAGATTTCATTCTTTTTACCAAATCAGATTTTTACATTTCCACTACTAAATAGCAACAATCTCTCCTTGCCCTAAACTGCATTAGAAAAATTAAATTGAATCAAAATGAAGAATTTAAAATAAAGATCTGCTGGGAAGGGAAGAAGTTAAGTAGGTCTGTGGAAGAACTGTTCAGTTTATATATCCAGAATAAATTCTGTGCTCAGAATTGATACTTTTTTTCATCAGGTCTAATTCACAAAAGTAGTAAAAAATCTGGTAAATTCCGTAAACCACCCTTGAATGAATCTGAAGGAGAGCCTCATTTTCAAGGAAGAATAAGATTTTAGATTTCTTAGATTCTAGATAATCCCCTTACTGCTAGCAGTAGGTCAAATCACACTATTGTTGCTTTAAGCAGAGTCAAATTCAAATGGAGCTTCAGACTGATAAAGGAATTTATCCTTTGCTATACTATGCAAATTATAAAATCAATTCACCTTAAATCGAATGCATAATATCAATATATATATTTTTATTTGCAGCACTCTTATTGAATATATTCTTGATCAGTTCTTATTACTCTTATGACTGAATATTGCCAGGCCCACATTTTAGTCCATGCCAACATGAGGATTCCCCTGAGCTACAGATCAACAGTATCTGATTACAGGTAGTTCTCAACTTACAACCACAATAAGGACCAGAAAATTCATCAAGTAATGCAGTTGTTAAGTGATAATCACACCCTAACTTATGACTTTTTTTTGCTGTGGTTAAATGAATCACCTGGTTGTTATGCAAGACATCATGTGACTGCAACTTGCTGGCTTCCCTATTGATGTTGCTTGTTGGAAGCTAGCTGGGAAGGTCACAAATAGTGATCACATGACCATAGGCTGTTGCAATTGTCATAAGTGTGAACTGGTTGCCAAGCATCCGGATTATTGATCACATGACTGCAGGGATGCTGCGGAAGTCATAAATATGAGGACTGGTCATAAGTCATTTCTCCCAGCTCTGTTGTAATCTTGAATGGTTGCTAAACAAATGATCGTAAGTTGAGGAGTACTTGTGTCATACATTTCCAATTTCTGTTCCAAAAAATAAAAAAGTACTTTAGGTGTAGGCTCCTGAACTAACTTTACTTGTATAAACATAGCACAGGTGGTTAATTTAATAATAGGTTAAGCATTTGTGTGAAAGACGGCTAGCAAGTTGTATTTTAGCCAAATGCATGTTATCTATTAAGATAGATATGTTAGCTAGACATGAAACTTCTTCAGGGAATCCCCAGTAATTCTTATAGTAGTCCATGCCATCACTCATGCTTAACATCTGATAGTAAAGATAGACTTGAAGATCAGTCTGAAAGGAAGATGCTGAGAATGGGGTGGGTAAGGGCTTTGTGCCTCAGCTTCAGGCTAGTCCCATTTCTATGCACATATCAGTATTTTTGGTGGGATATATTAGTAGTAGTTTGCTTGCCATTTTATTTATACTCTTGATCTTTTTCATGATTAGTTGGTGCCACTAGTTGATCTTACCTATTTACATACAATACTGTGGGGTGATTTTTTTCTTCATCAGTTGGTTAAAGTCAATTGATGCTGATTTACAGTCCTAATAGCAGGATAGTTGCAGCCAGTGATGTAATATTACTGAGTGATAATAGTATTAACCTTTGTTTTCTTCTTGGAATGGAAAGTTGAAACTGGAAACCAGAATTACTGCAGGGATGCATCACTTCATGCTCCCCCACAGGTTGTGAAACCTGAGCAAGCAGGCTAAGGCATATGAGACACAATATTGAACGTGGCAATCTTGACATAATTTCCTCTCTTCCCTCTTCATCGTATCATGAATTATCTGTAATTTAGGTGAGAATTAGAAACCGAGAACACGAATGTACTTGTTGACCTGTAAATATATTTTGGAACCTATACCAGTTCCCAGCCATGAGGGTTGGAAATGATGGGAGTTGTAATGCAAGACTTCTGGAAGGTACCGGTAATAGTTTAAAGGAAAGCTAATTTAGATCTTAGAAATCTCTGTGCAGAGAGAGAGGTTGCTGAAGGCTTGACCTTCTGGTGACCTCCAGGTCTACATCTGTGACTCGAGTT
Organism: Azemiops feae; assembly: GCA_023970755.1. Lineage (NCBI taxonomy): Eukaryota > Metazoa > Chordata > Lepidosauria > Squamata > Viperidae > Azemiops > Azemiops feae. The sequence continues at coordinate 4,776,480 of JALGBA010000012.1, read as the reverse complement.
AGGCAATGATGATATCTTCCAAAGCTCACCTAATCAAAGAAGAGCACTGGTGTCCTTATAAGGTAAAAGAGTAAAATTTGAACACTCCCCTATTTAGCTCAAAACCTCTGTTTCCTCTAGCTATCTTCCTCTTTTCAGTCTGTGCTTAAATTAGGTCTCTTAGATCTAGGCGACAGAAATCTCAGTAGTCACTAGATGGCAGCAAGCAAAAGTTTCTTTTCCCTTTACTGTCCTCTAGTGGTCACCCAGATTTTTAATAGCTCAAGTCCTTATTAACAAGCAGGAGTTCCAAGTATCAAGGCTCAGGCAACACTAAGTAATGCAGTTCTTTTTGAAACCCACCTTTTACATTTATCATTGCAAGAATTTTCTCAACTGATCAGAAGTGACTGGCCTTTTCTATTGGGCTTCAGTGCATACTGCAGAAATCAGTATACTAAGTTTTTGAAGACAAATAAATTAGGATTATGATCTGCTATCTTTAGTGCCAGTCAAGGTGTGCTATGAAAAGCACTAACAATGTTCATAATCGACAATTTCATCATGTATTATTTCTCTCCTTACCCAAACTCACTGCTACAGTCCTTTGAGAAGCTTTTGCTAGTATAATTTTCTTAGTGATTGAAAGATTTGCCTAAATGCATTCAGCAACTTTACAGGGATCTTTCCCTCCAGTCTTCTGGTATAATACACTTCCTCCCCCAAATCCTAATTGTTTTTGTGTCAATAGGGTTATTGTTTAATGTTATTAGCTTTTCTAATGGTAGTCTCTATTAGATTATCAAGAGAAGAGATAAATGCTAGAATAAGGAAAAATCTATGACAACCAAGGCCATTACCTAATGATTGCAGAAATACTTGATGTGTATAGTGTACTTTAATTATCAATGTGAGCAATTTGTTGATAAATATGAGATTTTTTAAATATCCAATTTCCCAGAGCTTATGGACAACCCTCAGCCTTCATGCAGTTCCTCAAAGTACAACTGGACAAGGTAAGGCCAATATTTTTTGCCCAGTTAGGGGCACTGGTTATGTTAATTGAGGGGAATTTAAGGGGCAAAATGAGTGCCATAAGCCTTCGAGAGTGAAAAATCCATCTTTTTAAATAGAAGAATCTCAAAATCTAAAAAGTTTTTGTTCTTTTTATGTTTTTTAAGGATCAGAAGTGGTCACCTTCTGCTTGTTTGTAATAAGCAAAGATAAGTCAAGAATCCCATTTTATTAGGGTTGAAGACAGCTGTTTAAAAGAATATTTTGGAATATCTCATGATTGTTGACTGAAATTCAAGACAGAAAAAAGGGTATTATAATCCTTGCTAAAAAAATAATTCACTGTAGGCATAGATTCTTTCATTATGAAAATATTGAACAAAAATGAAACCTTGGGTTTATATAAATTATTGCATTGTATTATAGTGATTTTTTTTGTCAGTTAAACAGCAGTTAATATATCAGGTTAATTTAATACTCATTCCTAATTTGCTCATTTGTAAACTAGGGTGTGGGTTTTAAAAAGTTTAATGCCTTGCTACGTATTAATAACAGGGCATTTTAAAGTAATTTATAAGACATCAAGATGAATCATTATGACATTTGGTAATCACTCATTAGTTTTTACTATCTACTTTTGAGATCTAGTTCTGTCATGAAAGAATAACGTTATCATATGTACTTATCAATATATGTTGCCTCAACTGATTATATTTTTATAACCAAAACTATGTAGGCGAAAGTAAGATGTTATTTTAAAAGTTATAATCCGCTTGTAGATTCAGATTTTTTAAAACATTTTCAAAATATGAGAAAACCTTTTGTTAGATCATTTTAATGTTCTAGTCCAGTGTTTTTCAAACTTGGCAACTTTAATATTATCAAATTTGAAAAACACTGTTGTAGTCTAAGGAATATTATTTCCTTTTTCCAAGAAAAAAAAAGGATTATGTCTTTACTAGTTACTTGCAGAATTTCTGGTTGTTATAAGAGGAGCAGCTACATGTAGTCTATATTTTTTGTAGTGTTGTTTATATTAATGGATACCACATTTCGCCCTTTCAGATTTTTTTGTGTGAGTGTGAAGTTTCTTTTTTCTTGCCACCTAACTGCATTACAGTATTATTCAATCTCTTCAGCACTTGGTGCCATCTAGTGGAGGTAGTTAAGATTACTGTACTGTTTTAAGATGAGGGGGAAAATATGGTTAAAGAGGCTGAAAAGTGTAACTTTTTATAGAATCTGTTCTATTAATGAATATCATCATCATCATCAACCCACATAAGTCCACTAGGCTGCAGGATGAAGATCTCTTCTTGGAAGTTTATGGACTGTAATCTACCATGCTGGTCCTTTCTGTGTTGGTAGAGAAATGTTTTTCAATTTCCTGGACTAAGGATGAATCAGAGTGACTGGCCCAGAGTCCAGCTGGCATACTGTACATAGGCCAAATTCTTTTTAAGTGTCTCTTCTAAATTATACAAGATAAAACTATAAGTAGAATTTCCTTTTGCCCCTATATTGCTGAAGATGCTTTAAAAGTAAGATCCTGCTGAAGTGTATACTTTTTAGTAAAATAGTATGTGTTATTACAGACTTTGTATTATTTCAGAAGCCCTTTAAATAAAGGCAATAAGGCTGACAGAAAGGCTCTCTCCAAATTATAATTTATCTCTCCCTAAAACTACTTTTTTTTTTCCTTTTCACGACCCTTCAGTCCCTTTATTCGGGCCAGAGCTCGGGCGACTGAATGGAACTGAGCATTTACTGGCCAAATGCCCTTCCTGATGCCTACATGGAGTTCACAGCAGATATTTTCTCTGCGCTCTGATAGAGAAACATCTGTTGCTACCTAGGATTGAACTCTCAACCTTCCGAGTGGAAGGCAAACATCTTCACCTCCAGGCCACTGCGCTGATCTCCCTAAACTACTTTACCATTACTAAAATCTATGCCCTAGTTTACCAGCTCAGTTATTAAGAACATGAGCCCTGTGTTCAGAGGTAAGGGCATTTTAAGTCGGGCTTGTAAGATTGGAAAGTTTTTCTGAGGAAACTGTTTGGTGTAGTGGCAGGTTAAGTCTTTTTCTTTTTTCTGAGCTTCAGATAAAGATCAGGTATGTTGTTTTTTTAATAGATTTCACAACTTTTAAAAGCAGTGTTTTGCTTTCTCTACTTTTCATGTTAAAATACTGCTCTTAGAATTATTTATTTTAAGCTTCTTAGGGATTGAAAAGTATGGTACTAAAGTACGATGCATTTGTACACAAATGGAAGAGAAATTTTCTTTGGAATGACTCAGCACTAGTTCCTTAGTATTGTGAGTTTTAACTCAAACACTCAAACTTCCCTTTACTGTTTTATGTGAAAGAGGAAGAGATTGGCAGCATCTGGCTGGCCACAGATTCCCATTATGTTGAAATTTGGGGAACTGTGTATTGTTTTAACTTATTAAGGAAATCAGAATTGGACCACATGTTTTATGATTCTGCCTTAAACAACCAACCACATTTTTTTGTTTAGATGTATAGTATAAAGCAGATGTTTAACATCAGAATCAGACACACATTGACTGGTATCCAAAGGAAGGGAAGAGGGAGTTTTTAGATTCACCAGCACTCATATACTGAATGGGAAATGATGGTTTCTCAGGATTGCCAAGCCAGACCACTAAGTATCACATTTGGAAAATACCTCTAATTGCTGGTATTCTTCCTTCTCACATTACACTGTAATCAGAGAGTCATAGCTGTCAGGCATTCTCTCCCATTATCTGTCTTAACATTACCTATAACAAACTAAAATAAAAGTAGCTCATAATCAAAAATCAGTAGAACATAATGGTTTGAATGCCTCCTCCGTTAGATATAAGAACAGTATTTCATGGCTTAGAGTTGTCTACTTGCAAGGTGACCAACCAGAGTAATATAGCAGTTGCATTTTTCAGCAGTAGATGGCAATAGCAATACACTACTCTTGGAATGGATGATTGTGTTCTGGTTTTGTTTTGTTTTTTATGTTTTCCTTGAACAAGGAAGGTTGATATTTTTAAGACCAAAACAGAATCACATTCTCTCTCTCTCTCTCTTCTCTCAACACACACACACACACACACACACACACACATAAAACCATATCACATGATATGTCTGTAAACAGAGAGGCCAAAGAGCAGCTGCAACTTCTGATCAGAACCACAGAACAGTTACCAAAAGGTCTTCTGAGGACAATTTTTTTTTTTAAAAAAAAAATCAACATAACAAAAACTCTCCTCTGGAGCTCTAATTTTAAGAGCCTTGCAGTCAAACCTCCATGATTCATGTAAACAGAAGTGGAGCAACTGGTGAATAATCCCGATAGGGCCTTTCTGTAAATATTTAATCTCAGTCAGACTTCCACTGAGCCAATGGGTGTTTGGTATTAAGGCAGCTAAGCCTTAAGAGAAAGACACAAGAACTAGGAAAGAAGCTTTCTGTTGTGTATATCTTTTACATTTTTATTTTTAGTATGTTAAACATTATTTTTGACCTGCTTTAATAGATGTAGTTTTGACTGTTTTATTACAAGAAACTCTTATAGGCATTTTAGAAGCCTTATATAAATAAAATGAAGTAAAACACAAATAGGACTATTGGTATGAATTAAGACATCATAGTCCTTTAAATGCTGCTTTAAATATCTGTATTTCACATTTCATTATATGATCTTCACCCACAAGTAAATTGGGACAAAAGGAGAGCTTTGAGAAAAGATGAACTGGTCTTCTGCAATGAAGTGATAGGATTACAACTTCCAATTAGGTTTAGGTGTATGACAATATCTCTGAATGCAAATGAAGCTAAAGATTTGTTTTCAAGCTGATTATGTGTGAGGCAGGAAAGAATTCTTATTACTCAGGTAACCACATTATTCTAGTAAGAGTCCAATTAACCAGATTAATTTATGGCAGCATGAATGCTCCAATAAATACCTTTAGTCACTTTTGAAGTCCTTACAAAAAGGCTGGGAGAACAGTAAGTTTCCTTGGTATTTGCAGACTGTAAATTACTCGTGCTTATTTAATCAATTCACTTGTAATCTTGTAGATTATGTAATTTTCATCACACCTAATAGTAGGTACTATTTAGAAAATTTTATGAAATAGCCCTCACATCACACAGAAAACAAGAGGTCCTACTTGTTGGGTCCTGGGCCTTGCTGAGTCATTCAGCAAGGCTCAGGAAGTCTGCAGAAAGGTTGCAGAGACCAGAACGGTTGCAGAGACCCGGACAGACCACGTGTCTGCCCGGGACCCAGACAGGCTGTCTCCAGCCTTGCGCGCATGCGCGAGGCGGGAGAATAGCCTGCAATCATTGGTTGAGCATCCCCTTGCATGGGGAGTATAAAAGGGCTTGTTGCCATTGTTCACTTGCTTCTGTTCAGTGAGTGTACTAATAAAAAGATATCTTTTGTTGTGAACTGCCTCGTCTCAAATGTCTGCTTGTGCGAACAGAACATTGGCAACGAAGATGGGATTCGCCGTTTGGAAGCCTACAGAAGTAAGATAGGCCTACTCACCTAAGGCCTGAATGAGAAGAGAAGCGCGGTGTCCAGAAAGAGCAACTGCCTGCCAGTACGCATACGCTGGAGGTGGGCTTGGCTTCGTAGGACCCCTTCTCCTTCCTTGCGGTGAGAGACGTTGACGAGGCCGTCGGTCACGAAGATGTCCAAGCTGGGTCGTCTCGGTGAATTCGACACTTCACACCCGGAACACTGGAGCTCGTATGCAGCTCGCGTTGAAACTATTTTCGGGTGAATAAAATCCAGGAAGATGGCCTGAAAGCGGCTACCTTGTTGTGTGTCTGTGGGCAAGAAACTTTTGAAATTGCCGAGAATCTTGTCGCCCCAGCACCGTTGGAATTGATCGCGTATGCCGATCTCAAGAAAATGCTGCGTGAGCATTTCGAGCCCAAGCTATCAGTAATAGCTTGGAGGCACCAGTTCGAGCAGCAGGACCAGTGGCCCGGAGAATCAGTTGCGGACTTCGTCGCGGCCCTGAGGCAGGCTGCATGACCATGTGCGTTTGAAGATTTGGAGGAAAGGCTCCGAGATAGACTTGTGTGCGGGTTGCGAAGCCGCAAGGTGCAGCAGAAGCTGTTTGCGAAGGCTGATGTCATGTTCCAAGATGCCTTAAGAGAAATTGCAGCAGAAGAAGCAGCCGGCGGCGCAGTGAAGGCCTTGCGGTCTACGAAGATTCATCCAGCGACCGTCCCCGTCTACCAAGAAGCAGTGTGTGAGGCCTCTGGAGAAGACTCTGAGGAAGAAGAGGTGGACAGACTTCAACCATCGGCGGAGAGAAGACTGCAGGAACGCAGAGGGCCGCCGCCTGCATCCCTTCGCTGTTTCAGCTGTGGGGGTCGCCACAGGAGGGCTGACTGCCGTTTTCGTTCTGCTGTCTGCCGAGCATGTGGCAGGCAAGGCCACATAGCATCAGCCTGCATGGGTCATCAAAAGAACAGGTCCCCTGAATTGCCTCTGAAAGGTACCAAGGTCCCCAGCCAAAACAGGGTGGGTTATTGCGCGTCCCGTAGAGGGGTGTTTAAGACAGGGGTTCACCGGCCCCTTAAGAAAAAGCTGCGCATTGATGTACAGTTGCAGGGAGTTCCCCTGGCCATGGAGCTGGACACAGGGTCCGCTCTTTCCATTATTTCAGTAGACACCTTTAACAAGGTTTGCTCCCGGAGTGGCTCACGAGTCAAACTCAGGCCCTCCAATCTCATCCTCATGGATTTTCAGAACTCGCGAGTAAGTGTGAAGGGGGAGGCCATGCTCAGAGTGCAGCGTAAAGGTTTCAATGGATTATTGGATGTGGTGGTTGTTGGGGGTGATCGAACGAGTCTTATAGGATTCGATTGGTTCGAGGCACTGGGGATCCAGGTGACTGGTCTGAATCATCTGCAAACAGCCAGCTTTATAGGAGTCTGTAAGGAGTTTGCTGATGTATTCAGCCCAGAACATGGCTCATACAAGGGGCCTCCCATTACGTTAAGATTGGATCCAAACATTACACCCATCAGGGTCAAGCCAAGGAGGATGCCTTTTGCCCTAAAGAGCAAAATTGATGCTGAGTTGGACAAATTGCTCCAACAAGGCATTCTAGAACCTGTGGACTCTAGTCCATGGGAAACCCCCATAGTAACGCTACTGAAATCCAATGGTGAAGTCCGAATATGTGCGGACTATAAATGCACTTTAAATAAAACCTTGCAGCAACACACATATCCTGTGCCCGTGGTGAGCCACATTCTGGCCTCACTTAAAGGAGGAAAACTTTTTGCCAAGCTTGACTTAGCTCAGGCCCATCAACATTTACCTGTTGATGAGGCAACAGCTGAGGCACAAACTATAGTCACTCGCAGAGGGGCTTTCAAAGTAAAGAGGCTGCAGTTTGGGGTCAATGTAGCCCCTGGCATCTTTCAAGGGGTGATGGAGCGAACGCTCAGGGGTATTCCGGGAGTCTGCCCCTATTTTGATGACGTCCTCATTGCAGGAGAGTCATCTGGGAACTTGGCTGAAAGGCTGAGAGCTGTCTTGCTGCGGTTCCGCCAAGCTGGGTTGAAGCTACAGTAAGACAAATGCAAAATAGGTGTAACATCCACTGAATTTCTAGGGTTTCGTATTGATGCAGAAGGCATCCACCCCGCAGAGTCCAAATTCCAGGCCATCCAACTGGCCCCTAGTCCCCAGTCAAAAATGGAACTTCAGGCTTTTCTGGGCCTCCTTAATTTTTACCATTCATTTCTCCCCCACAAGGCTGCTGTGGCTGAGCCGCTACACCGGCTCTTAGACAAGCAGGCTCCATGGGCATGGACAAAGGTCCATGAGAAGGCTTTTAAAGAAGTCAAGGCTTTGCTATCCTCCAATGCGGTACTGGCTCACTTCAATGAGCATTTGCCTGTGTGCATCGCATGTGATGCTTCCCCTTATGGGGTAGGAGCAGTGTTAAGTCATCTCAAGGAAGATGGAACTCAGGTCCCTGTGGCCTACTATTCTAGGACCCTCTCATCTGCAGAGCGTAATTACGCGCAGATTGACAGGGAAGCCTTGGCAATAATCTCAGGCATCAAGAAATTTCATGATTTCTTGTATGGACGCCGTTTCACGGTCTATATTGACCGCAAGCCTTTGCTGGGGTTGTTTACAACCAATAAACAAACTCCTCAGATTATATCTCCTAGAATGCTGAGATGGTCTATTTTCTTAGCAGCTTATGATTACACCCTGGTTCACAAACCAGGTACTGAGATGGGCCATGCTGATGGCCTAAGTAGGTTACCTCTTAAACAAATAGAGGCAGACCCTGCTCCTGCTGTGCACATTCTGTCTATTCAGGACTTACCTGAATCTCCCCTCAATGCTAGGGATGTGGCTGCTGAAACTGCCACTGATTACACGTTTGCACGCGTGCTGACATACGTGTTGTCAGGATGGCCTGACACGTGTCCTGGTACAGACTTCCAAAGCTTCTGGCGTAGGAAGCATGAATTGTCCACATTCAAGGGGTGTATCCTGTGGGGGAACAGAGTAGTCATCCCGGCCTCATTGAGGACTAGAGTCTTGCTCTCTCTTCATGAGGGACATCCGGGAATAGTGAGAATGAAGGCGCTCACGCGCAGCCATCTCTGGTGGCCTGGACTTGATAAGAACATCGAGGCCCAGGTTCATGGGTGTCAAGTGTGCCAGCAATCACGGCCAGAAATGCCCCAGTCCCCTGTACATAGGTGGGAGGAGACACTCACTCCATGGTCACGCGTCCATATAGACTATGCTGGGCCCTTTCAGGGGCAATTCTTCCTCCTCCTTGTGGATAGCCATTCCAAGTGGCTAGAGGTCGTTCCTGTGTCCTCCACTACTACTGCCAGGACCATCCAGGTGCTCAGAGGAATCTTCGCTTCCCATGGCCTTCCTGATGTTTTAGTATCAGACAATGGTCCCCAATTTACCTCTTCTGAGTTTCAGGCATTTCTCCACGCCAACTTGATCCGGCATGCCATGTCTGCTCCTTTTCACCCTGCCACCAACAGTCAGGCTGAACGCATGGTGCGCACCACAAAGGACGCATTAAAGAGAATCACTCAAGGACCCTGGCATCACAGGTTAGCTGATTTTCTCCTTACACACCGCACCACACCATGCACAGCTACTGGAAAGAGCCCAGCTGAACTCCGCTGGGGTCGCAGACTTATTACGAAGCTGGACAGGCTGCACCCAGACCGGGTGGCTTCACAGGTGTCGCAACTGCGGGCACCTAGGAGACTTCAAGTGGGTGACCCGGTTTGGACCAGGAACTATGGGCATGGGCATCTCTGGGTACCTGCGGTAATCTGTAAGGTCTCTGGGCCACTGTCCTACGAAGTGGCCTTAGAGGATGGTCATGTGCTTCGACGCCACATTGACCAACTGCGCTGGAGGCTTCCTGGCCACGTTTCCTCCCCTGGCTCTGCTCTCGGGGGGGAGGGGGAGCCCAATTACGATTGTGGACCACAGTCTCTCCAAGAGGGGGGGTCTCCAAATGCTCCAGATGAGGGTCTTGCCATGGAGGCGGATCCTGATTCTGGCATAGACGCAGGGGGTCTTGACTCTGGCAGAGGTCCCTGGTTTAGGACAAATGGCTGTAAATCGGCTACTCAGGGCACTCCTGCTGCTGGCCTTGGGCTCGAGGGACATTGTTCCCAAGGGGAGTCCCAAGGACTTTTGGGGAACTCCACCCCACCAAGGGACTCTGGTTTGGGTTTAGCGGATCCAGCCAGTCAGCAGTCAGGGGGAACCCCTGGGTCTTCTGGGCGACAAAGTCCTGGTTTGTTTTGCGCAAACCGGGAGCAGGCACTCCAGGCACCTAATACACTTCCCCCACATATCATCACACCCGTCCCTAATCTGGCTCCACGAAGATCTGAGCAGGTTAAGGGTCCGCCTAAGTATTTACAAGAATATGTGAGGTCCCTGCGAGGCCCATGTTTTCGAAGCGTGAAAGAACGTGGATTCCAAGGAACCCTAAGGGAAATAGGTTGCCAGGAGTAGGGGGTGACTGCCTGGCTGTTTGCTGGGCTGACATTGGCCTAGTGCTGTTAGACAACAGGGACAGTGTTGTTTAATCCAAGGGGGGAGGGGTGTTGTGTCCTGGGTCTTGCTGAGTCATTCAGCAAGGCTCAGGAAGTCTGCAGAAAGGTTGCAGAGACCAGAATGGTTGCAGAGACCCGGACAGACCACGTGTCTGCCCGGGACCCAGACAGGCTGTCTCCAGCCTTGCGCGCATGCACGAGGCGGGAGAATAGCCTGCAATCATTGGTTGAGCATCCCCTTGCATGGGGAGTATAAAAGGGCTTGTTGCCATTGTTCACTTGCTTTTGTTCAGTGAGTGTACTAATAAAAAGACATCTTTTGTTGTGAACTGCCTCGTCTCAAATGTCTGCTTGTGCGAACAGAACACTACTTCTGCACGTTAGAACAGTTTCATGGAACTTTGAAGAGTTTCATGGATCTCTGTAAAGTTTAGCAAGCTCACTGGGCAAGGCATGTACCTGAAGATGGAATTACCAGATGAGTTCAATTTCCAAAGGCAGAATAAATCAGCTTGTTGCTGATGTAATATAAGTAAGACTAATATCACCCTTGCTTGACAATCAAGCAGTTCTCCATCACTGGCCCTGTTCATATAACAAACCTAGCTCTGCCAGCTGCAAGGCCAGTCAAATCTCTTGGCATTGGGTTCTGGAAGCACATGGTCAAAGTTATTAGGTCAGAAGATGTCATTTGAGGAATGTAGATCTTCCTTTATTTTCTCTATGACAAAGGCCCTTGTATTTGTAGAGTACATCATTATATCACTTAGTCCTTTCCATTGGTCAACCAGCAGCTATATAATAGCTTTGTGACTGTATTCAAACTGTATCTGGAAGATGGGATTAGTATTATCAGAGCTTAATAATGAGTTTGGTACAGGGAAGTTTTGCTTTCACTTTTTCATCCATTCTGTCGCTTTGGTCTTATTTTTAGGCACAGTGGAATGATTGACTGGGCTTTGGTGTCCTCAGAATATGGCTAAGTGGAATTAATTTAACCTTGTGCAAAACTAATCTAAATTTAATCCAGTGACAATCAACTGCATTAATTGATACCTCACAATGCACTAACCACCTATTTTCCAGTTAAGGATGTTGTAAGAATTGGGCTACTTTGTGTTGATCCATTCTATGTCATGGTTGATAAGGAAATGACTATAGAACTGGATTATGGAAACCCAATTTATTGGATTGTTCACAGGTTTAATGCAAACATATACTTGTCCCATGAGAAGTAAACCCGGCTGAATTTAGATTTTTATTCCCAGAAAGATACGGCTATTTTGATATCTTCTTTTTCTTTTTAGAATTTAGGAAGATTCTTTTACTGGATTACCATAGCAAAGAAATTTAGATTTTTAAAAAACTATTTTGAACAATTACTTTGTTTAGGAATGGAATATTAACTTGTCAATAAATAAGCATGACAATATACCTTTAGCACATATATTGATGTTACAGAGGTCATTTCAGTAGCTATCTAAAATGATCTCCATCTTTGTTAAGAAAAAAACTGCCAATATCTTTTTTAAAAAATACTGTTTTCTGTTTAACAAGTTCCTAATGAATTTCACTGAAGGATTGCGATAGATCTGAGTAACAGTTGAATTTTATTTCCAAAAATTGATGGAATCGCTTTTCTTTCATCAGAAGGCTTTAGCTAAACTAGAAACCATTCCTATGAATGCATGCAATGTGATGTCTGCAACTTCCCCCTCATTCTTCTACAGAACTACTAAAGGTGGCTTACAATAGTTTTAGAAAAGACACTTTTACTTTATTTTTTCTGTCTCTTAAATGTGTTTACTAATATGACTGGGGAAGAATTCTGGAGAATGCAGATGTTTGATGCAATGGCTAAAATGTTGAGCTAGAAACTGACAGAGAGCTCCCTTAAGCATAAAAACTAGCTGGAGCTAGTTATCTTCCTCAGCCCAACCTACATACTAGGGTGGTTGTAGGGAAAATAGCAGGTGGGAGCTTTTGGTATGTACACTACCTTGAAATGACCCAAAAAAGCGAAATATAAATAAAGCAAGAAAGCTTTGGGTTGGCCTAATAACAATATTGCGCTAATTAGGGAAGAATACTTAGTTTGGGTACCTTTTCCAATGTTTTTAATTTGGTTGCGGTTTTATCCATTTTGGTGTGAGTTTTTGGAATGATGTCTAAAATGTTCCCAGTCCTGCTTAACTACAAGTAGCGTCAAGCAGCTAGTTTCTTACAATCTTGCTCCTTATCCCTTGATGATCTCAGTGCATGCCGGTCACTATGCCTTCCAAGCCAGGGATTAATCTCCACCAACCATGAATGAGTAGAGAAACATGATCTCTATAAAAACAAAGGCTTTCCCCTATTTCAGTCCCTTTTGCCCCTCTTTACAATGAGAACTCTTGGTTTCTCTGTTCAGTTACTCTCCCTCTATGTCTCTCTTTCTCTCTCCCCCTGACAGGCCTGTTATAACCATCCAGAGCCTCTTATCTGCCAACAGCAGTCAAAAGGCTGAATAAGACGGAGCTTATCTAGAGAGTGAAGCCTTATCTCAGTGTGTCTGGGAGCTGGCAGTCTCCTGTATTTACAGTCAAAGGAAATAATTTTCTCAGAAGACAGCAGGGATTCTGCTGCTAGATCTTGGTCCTTCTTGGCAACTTGGCAGCAGAGCTTTAAGTAGAGAAGTCAGTGGGCTTTTGACGCCATCTTCAAGTTTCATGAAAGACAAGTTATTTGAATCTGGAGATGGGAGGGCAATAGAGTTGCCTTCTTTTTCTTGTTCTATATTTCAATAAATATACATACACTCACATTCAACAGATATGCAGATACATAGTATGTACATACATGCCTTGCAAACTGTATATACATACATGGGTGTATACACACACACAAACACAGAGACTAATTATTGCAGCAGATTAAGTCACTGATCAGTGGTCAATATGATGCTAGATTTTAACCTTTCTCCATATTAGATAATATATTAATATAAAAACTTTATTAATTTACTACACCAATAACAAGACAACCTAAATTTCAGTTAGAGGTTAATTTCAAGATTGGAAGGCATTGCTTATTGTCATTCACTATGTTATGTGGGAGTGACTTTAGGAGCTGGGCTGAAGAGACGTGTAGAAAACAGGTAAGAGGGAGCAGTTGGATAGTAGATGTGGCAAGAGGATCAGAACGGAACCTCCTTAATTCCCTGAGCTGTAAAGGAGACGGTGGGAGAATCATACTGTCAGACTTGGAAGATTCTGTTAATGTAGCTGTACAGTAAAGTAGAAATAATAATTAATAATTAATGATTAATAATTAATAATTAATAATTAATAATTAATAATTAATAATTAATAATTAATAATTAATAATTAATAATTAATAATTAATAATAATAATGTTGGAAGGGACCTTGGAGGTCATCTAGTCCAATCCCCTGCTCAAACAAATGGCTGTCCAGTCTCTTCTTAAAAACTTCCAGTGTTGGAGCATTCACAGCTTCTGGAGGCAGGTTGTCTCATTGATTAGTTGTTCTAACTGTCAGAACATTTCTCCTTAGTTCTAGGTTGCTTCTCTCTTTGGTTAATTTCCATCCGTTGCTTCTTGTCCTGCCTTTAGGTGCTTTGGAGAATAGCTTGACTCCCTCTTCTTTGTGGCAGTCTGCGGTTTTTCCGCGTCCAGAAGGCTTCTCATGAAGTGGTGCCGAAACAGTGAAGGAATAACTCCACGCAGGGTTTTTCCTCGGGGTGAGAATGCCCAAAACAAATTCAGGCAATCTCTTTTATTAGTTCAGCAAAATATGGGTAGTTACATGGGGCAAGCAAGGGGGGTTACATTCTAGCTCAGCAAACTATAGGTGATTTCATGAAGCAAGTAAAAACAGTTACAAAAGGCAGGCAATAGCAGTTACATGAAGCAGGCAAAAGCTGTTACATTCTTTCAGATAAGCATTCCATTCGAAGGCAGTTTGTGTGTGTGAATGTCTTGTGCTTTGTTCGTGATATCTGCACGTTGTCCTTGTGTGTGTATGTACTCTTCCGATGGACAATTCACCATTGTTCACAGTTTCTATGCCTACGTGGTGCAGTTACTATTGTAACCTATACGTAGGTATGTCATTTGGTGTGTATCCAACATCTCCACTGTTTTTGTTTTAAGAATACGAGGTTACCTCGTCATCCGAAGAGAGGTGAATATATTGTTTAACAGGTGATTCATCATCATCTAAGGCAGCTGTTGCAGCATCGAGGAGGCTGTTGCGTTCCTCTGCATAGTCCTTGTTTAAACATCCATGTTCGTGGTCCCATAGAGCCATGATCTTTGCGGTGGCTCTTTTTTCAGCTAGCAAAGACAGGCTATTGGAAATGGTGCAAACAAAAATGGGTAACACACATGGTAATATTACACATCCTAACGCAATCATACCTACCAATGCCACGATTGCTTGTAGCCCAGGTAATTTTGGAAACCATGAGCCAAAAACATCATCCCAATTAAATCCTTTCCAGGTTTGAACAGGGACATGAGCCAATTTCACCATTTTGTCACTTATTTCTTGAATAACATGTCCAGAGTCATCTATTTCGATGCAACAATTAGACAAATTAAATTTTCCACATACTCCACCTTCTTTAGCAAGCAAATAAGCAAGAGCTAAGCGATTTTGCATTATATAAGTACGGGATTTAACACTTTCTGTTGCCAAATGTTTCATAGCAAGCACAGTGTCATTTGTTATTATTTCTAATACAGCGTGTAAGCGAATAATGCGAGTTATCATATAAATGGGAGTTTGATATCCATAGGTACCATCCTCAGCCCAGGTAGCAGGTCCATAGTAAGCAATGATAACTTCAGGGGTCCATTCATCATCTTTCCATTTGTTACGATTCTGGGTTTAATAAACTTACTATTACTGATGGTGAGGGCAAACAAAAAGAGTAAAATAATGAATGTCATCTCCTGTGCGTGGAGAGTCAATTGCCGGTATGACTCAGCAGAGGAGTGTTGTTAGCGTCCGATGGGGAGAGGTCCTCTGTTTTTGTTTTTGAATGGTAGGGACGGATATGTTGACCAGGGACCTACAAAGTCTCACCGTTAGTTTGGATGGCGGCGTAACCCCGTCCCCAGGTGATGAGTTCAGCAGGACCTTTCCAGGTGGGGTCAGGAAGTCGTTTGAAGTACACCAGTGGTCTGGATGTTGCTGCAGCAGGGGAAGCGGAAAAGTGACGAGTGGCTGCAGAGGTGGGTGGGGTGCCAGTAAGGTTCAAAAAATTCAATGTATATAAACACAGATTAAGTCTGTTTTGCAAGGCTGGGAGGCTAGGGGTAATTTTCCCTTGTGTCTGATTATATCTTTCCAGCGCATGTTTTAGCGTCTGGTTGGCGCGCACAACCAAGGCTTGGCCTTGGGAGTTGTAGTTCCTTTGGGCATCCCAACGTTGCAAATGAACGAATACAGTGATTAATGACATGCTTAGTGGCTTCACCCCGTTGAGGGGTAGCAATGATGAAGCCAGAAAAAGTGTCTATGGAAACATGAAGATATTTCCATGGGGAAAATGGGGCATATTGTGTAACATCCATTTGCCAAATTTGGCAGCACTCGGTTCCTCTGGGGTTAACCCCCATTGGGAGCGAGTGGGCCTGCTTGCTGCAAGTGGCACACTGCTGGAGAATAGCAGTTGCTTCTGCAGTGGTTATGCCAAATTGTTTTACAAGCGCCTTTTTATTTTGATGGAAATAAGCATGACTGTCCCAAGGAGAGACAGGAGAAAGAGACATGAGGCAGGTAGCAGAGGCCGCAGCGTCTGCGATGTCATTTCCCTTTTGCAAGAAGCCAGGAAAAGGCTGGTGGCTTCTTATGTGTGTATTTCAAAAAGCCAATTAGGTTGTATTTTTGGGGTTCCAATTTAATCAAATTCCATTCAAATGAAACAAATTTCCATTAAATAGGGAAAACATTTACAAATCTAAGCAAAACAATTCAGTCATTTCTTTTGGTTGATGGATGTATATGTCTAACGAAACAATTTAAAACTCAAAAATTTGCAAAAGAATTGCCCAACAATTACTGCCTCCTCTTTCGAGTAAAAAAAAATTGCAAGCTGAAACTGCAAGAGTGGGCATTAAATTTCACATCCACCCCCCTTCCTCAACCCAGACTTCTAAGCAGAGGAAGAAGAGAAAAAAAAATAGTCAAAACGAACAGCTGCCCCCCCTCCTCTGTCTGCCCTTCCTTCGCTCTTAAAGCAATACAGCCAGCGAAAAACGAAAGAGTCAGGAGGGGGGGGGGAAAGAAAAAGAAACTTTACAAAAATCTCACCACCCAAAAAATCCACATGCATTTTCCATAAATTCTTTCACAGATCCTCCATAAAACTTTTCACATGCAAACTCATGCCATTGCGTTCCCATGTTACAACAATAAAAACTACAGTTTTACTGTTCCTTTACACCAGCAAATTAACTCATTCACTTCCACTCTGCTTACTTACACCATTTCACATACAAATATTTCATTTCATACGTTTTCCATTTTTATTCAAGGCCTTTTTGTTTGTTGTTATCAAAGAGGGTTTAGACCCTTTTCCAAGTCTTGGAAATAACACAGAACAACACAGACAGACATATATACACAAATACCATTAAAACAACATTTATTTAGACATATGGCTTGTCCTGCAAGAAGCGAGAAAAATCATGAGATGATTCCAACCAAACATGTGGTTTGTATAGGGCCCTTTAACCATCTCCTATTTTTCTCACCATTCCAAGTCCAAGCGTAACGTTCTAGGAGTTAAACATATATAAAACAAAACACACACATCAACACAAAGCACCACCAGACATTGTCTGACAGGGTTAAACTTAACAGCCACTTGAAGTTTCAAGGCATCCCAATTGTTCCTCTAAAATTTGCCTTATGGGGGTGTACAATGGCTGTGGAGAAGCAAAAGAATTAGCCTCTCCAGGAGGAGCTGAAGGTCCAACTGGAGATGATTTAGGGGTGACAATTTTATCTGATCGTAACCAGGCAGGGGGGGAGTGAGAATGAAAGAACCAGCCAGGGCACTAAAAAGACCTTCATAGCACCCACAGCATTTTGAACAAAAGAAACAGGAAATGCAGAACACTCAGACAATTCGTCAGCATCAAGCAAACTCTGACTTCGAACTTCTGCCATGGCAATAGCCACAGCACTCACGGGAGAAACAGGGAGAGGAACAGAGGGAGGGGGGGATTTGGGAGCAGAGGGTGACGAGAGGGAGGTAAGGGGAAATGCCTCATTGCGTTTTGGAATTTGTTTCTCGTAAGGCGGTGGGGGGATCACGGAGTCCGATGTCTCCGTGAGCCCTTGTTCATGGACTTTGAGGCATTCCAGAACAATTCGCCATGATGATAATATTTTTGCAGGAGCCCTTGGATTCTCATGGAAATACACACCCAATCGTTTCCATGGAGTCACTTTAAGCGAGCCCTTTTCCGGATATGCCGGGCAGTTTTCCCAAATATAACACAATAAATTAATCAAATCAGCTGTGCTCAAAACAGGCAATAATTTACCGCTGTTTTTGAGAATACAAATTGTAGACTTCGTTAATTCTCTAAGTTCTTGCAGATGCACGGCCTGCGTCTTAGAAAATTTTCCTCCCATACTCACGAAAAGATAGTCGTCTTTGCCAACGATATCCGAAGTGCACTAAGCCCCGTCCGGGCGATGAGTAGTAGGAGGTCGAAGGAACGTATCACTTTATTAGTGATCACGTCGGGGTCACCAGTTGCGGTTTTTCCGCGTCCAGAAGGCTTCTCATGAAGTGGTGCCGAAACAGTGAAGGAATAACTCCACGCAGGGTTTTTCCTCGGGGTGAGAATGCCCAAAACAAATTCAGGCAATCTCTTTTATTAGTTCAGCAAAATATGGGTAGTTACATGGGGCAAGCAAGGGGGGTTACATTCTAGCTCAGCAAACTATAGGTGATTTCATGAAGCAAGTAAAAACAGTTACAAAAGGCAGGCAATAGCAGTTACATGAAGCAGGCAAAAGCTGTTACATTCTTTCAGATAAGCATTCCATTCGAAGGCAGTTTGTGTGTGTGAATGTCTTGTGCTTTGTTCGTGATATCTGCACGTTGTCCTTGTGTGTGTATGTACTCTTCCGATGGACAATTCACCATTGTTCACAGTTTCTATGCCTACGTGGTGCAGTTACTATTGTAACCTATACGTAGGTATGTCATTTGGTGTGTATCCAACAGCAGTCTCTTCTTAAAAACCTCCAGTGATGAAGCACCCACAACTTCTGAAGGCAAAGCATTCCACTGGTTAATTATTTTCACTGTTAGGAAGTTTCTCCTTAATTCCAGGCTGCTTCTCTCCTTGATTAGTTTACATCCATTGTTTCTTGTCTTGCCTGCTGGTGCTTTGATGAATAAGTTGACCCCCTCTTCTTTGTAGCAGCCCCTCAAATGCTATCACGCCTAGGAGATGATAGCCATACCCAAATCCTGCAACCATTCTTCATATGTTTTAGTGTTCAGGCTCTTCATAGGGTTGCCCATGAAGAACATTCAGAACTTCAGCTGAACCAGAATGCAGCAACATGCAGTTTTGGGCGCACCATGATATACTCATATAACATTGGTGCCCTATCATCTGCACTGCCTCTCAATGGGTTTCTGGGTGCAATTCAAGGATCTGGTTGTCATTTTAAAGTCCTGTGTGGTTTGGAACCACATATTACTTGCAGAATTGTCTCTTCCTAGTAATTTCTGTCTACCTCACCATAACTGGAACCAATGGTCCTGTTCCAGGACCATTGATAAAGTAGCATTATCTGGTGGGTCCCCAGAAGTGTGACTTCTCTGCCATGGCACTTAGCACCAGCCTCCTTCCTGAAATACACACAGCCCTATCTCTACTGACTTTTTATAAGGCTGTGAAGACCTGATTCTTCCCCCAAGGGTTGGGATTGTGTGTGTTAACATACACCTTCTGGCATGGGTGTATATAATTGATGGTTTTGTGGTTTTGTAGTTTTATTGAGCCTCAGTACTGTTTTATTTATTTATTAGTTTAATGGAATGTTTTGTTTTTAACTTGTTTATTACCCCGTGTTTCTTGGATAGCTGAGTGATGAATGGATGGATGGTTAGGGGTTTATAGACTCACTGAAATCTATCCATGGGTCCCTAAGGAGGCTATGGACTTCAGATTAAGAACCCCTGGTCTAGTACTTCTCAGTATCTTACAATGTTCTGGTAAATTTTATATATCTATACCTGTACATCTATATTTATATCTCTGTTTCACATTGCATTCCTTATTTTTACCATATTTATGAAGAGATACTCACAAATGAAGGAATATATATGTGTCCCAGGATAATGTTGCAGGATCCAATCTGGATCGGTCACTGGGACCAGCGGTTTCGGACTCATACTGGAACCCATTTTCAGGGAACTTCTCTCTAGCAAAGTCTGTGCTTTGGTCTGTTCTGTGTGGTATTTACTGTAAGTTTAAGTGCTATTGCTATTATAATACTCATAAAATCTAGGATCATATGTTTGTGTGTTCTTCACCATCAGATGCCACACGCTTATGTTAATTCCCATCTACGTTTATACATATACCAGTCCATTCACAGCCACGTTTTGTTAAAAGTTACATTTCATTAAGTAAGGAGTTGTAGTTGAGGACACTGTAATCTATTTCAGTACAGTTATCCCCCCCCCACATCCCTCATTATAACCTGCATCTGGAGATGGAACATCCCAATATGTCAATCCCACACATGGAGAATGTACCCATAAAATGCCAAGTTGAAGAATAGGCTGTGTTGGGGCCAACATCAGTAATCTTCTGGAACACATCCCATCTGATATCTTCCAATATTAGTTTCTGGAGAGAGGAGCATAAACAACTTGCAAGCAATATTTTCTAGTGGAGCAGTTGAAATATCTGATAGCAGTACAACTAAGGCAGCTTCAGCCAAATGTTTTAAAATGTTTTCATCTAATTTCTTGAAAATCTTCCAAAAACCATCACAACAAAAAAGCAATATATTAGCTGATTGATGAAGACTTCAAAATGCTACCAGTAACAAAGGCAAGGTAGAAATACTGAAAACCTGTTTGGGTTGTTGTTTCCAACCCCCCGAATTATGTGTATTTGCAAGGAAATCATTGAAGGCAGGATTCAAGTGTGAGATTAATAGAAATAGAATTAGGGTGTACTTTGAATGAGGTTAAATTTCCTGAACCAGATGAATTATTTGAAAGACAAAAAAGACAAGTATAAAAAGTGGAAAGAGGGGCACATAACTAAAGCAGAATATCAGCAAATAGCCCGAGCCTGCAAAGATGGAGTGAGGAAAGCTGAGGCTCAAAATGAACTAAGGCTTGCAACAAAAGTCCAAAATAAAAAAAAAAAAAGCTGCTTTCAACATGTAAACAAGAAAAAATTTAAGGAAAGGGGCGTTGTCTTACCTGAATGCCTTTTCTCAGTGTGATGAATGGAGAATCCACCAATGGGTTAACTTGGACCTCCTGCCCACGTAGACCAAATCAATCAAAGCTGCCACGCCCGTCTGGCTGAGGGCACGCCCCCAGTTTTGAAAAGGGCGAAGCCAATGACTGTACGACGTG
Source organism: Azemiops feae (assembly GCA_023970755.1). Taxonomy (NCBI): domain Eukaryota; kingdom Metazoa; phylum Chordata; class Lepidosauria; order Squamata; family Viperidae; genus Azemiops; species Azemiops feae. Next base: position 4,755,747 of record JALGBA010000012.1, on the reverse strand, counting down.
TTGGCTCCCAGATCCTAAACACTGGACCTGACTGCGCCCAAGAGATGGGTGTGGATTCTCCATTCATCACGCTGAGAAAAGGCGTTCAGGTAAGACAATGCCCCTTCTCCAGCGTGAAGAATGGAGAATCCACCAATGGGACTTACCAAAGCCCTACTGTCCCTATGGGAGGGGAGCAGACTGGGCCAGTGTCCCTGCCGCCGGCACTACTTGTTGCAGTACCCTGCGGCCAAAAGAGGCCTCCGCCGAGGCAAACTTATCAAGTCGATAATGGTGCACAAAAGGAGAAGGCGAGGACCACATCGCCGCCCTGCAAATGTCCTCAATGCTGGCCTGTGTGGCCCATGCTGCAGAGGTAGCAGCACTGCGAGTGGAATGGGCCGTAAAGTGACCTGGAACCGTTAAGGAAGACGCCTGATACGTCTCGGAAATACAGGCTCTAATCCACCTGCCAATGGTAGAAGAAGACACCTTCTTACCCTTGGAGGCCGGATGGAAGGAAACAAAGAGGGCTTCAGATCTATGAAAAGACTCCGTCCGCTTGATGTAACAGCGTAACGCCCTGCGAACATCGAGAGAGTGCCATTGCCATTCCAATGTATGAGACGGATTAGGGCAAAAGTTCGGTAACACGATCTCCTGTGCCCTGTGGAAAATGGTGTTAACTTTAGGAACAAATGAGGGGTCCAAGCGCAGGACCACTCTGTCCGTGTGAAAAACACACAAGTCCTCTCTGACAGAAAGAGCTGCCAGTTCCGAGATACGCCTAGCCGAGGTAACTGCAACCAAGAAAGCAACCTTAAGAGACAAGGACCTAAAGGTGCAGGACCTAATGGGTTCGAAAGGCGCCTGAGTAAGGGCCTGTAAGACCCGGGGTAACTCCCAAGTGAAATACCTATGTACTACTGGTGGTTTACTGTTGGTGACCCCTTTGATAAAGGATCGTACCTTGGGGTGATGGGCCAGTGGCTCCAAGGTGTCACAGGTAAACACCGTGGCCAGGGCCGTGACCTTTCGGTGAATAGTGTTGGGCGCCAAGCCCTTATTAACACCCTCCAACAGATAGTCTAATATCCGTGGAATGGTTACCTCTGAGATAGCTAAGTGATTGCTGTCACACCAACTGCAGAAATGTCTCCAAGTGGAGTCATAAATTCGATTGGTCGCCGGTCTCCGGGAGGCTTGAATCATAGAAATCACTCCCGAGGAATAAGATTCTTGGGCCAAGGCCCTGCGTTCAAGTGCCAGGCGGCTAACTGAAGCCACTGAGGCTCCGGGTGTTGTATGACTCCCTGCACTAGTCGTATCCGATCTGGAGGAATCCTCCACGGAGGGACCATGGAGAGGCTCATGAGGTCGGCAAACCACGGTTGTCTCGGCCAGTACGGGGCAATGAATATGACCTCTGGCTGTTCCTGCAATATTTTCCTGATAACTGTTGGGATCAGAGGGAGAGGTGGGAAGGCATACAGTAGTCCCCCTGGCCAAGGGCTGCGAAGAGCATCCGTCCTCTCCGCCCCCGGAGAGGGGAACCTGGAAAAGAATCTTTGAAGTTGGGAGTTTGCCGGAGAGGCGAATAAGTCCAGGACCGGCAACCCGAACCTCTCCGATATCTCCCTGAAGAGATCCAGATGTAGACTCCATTCTGAATGGTCTACTGTCGCCCGGCTTAAGTAATCTGCCTGACGATTTGCCTCCCCTGAGATGTGTTCGGCTTTCAGGGAGAGGAGATTGTTTTCTGCCCAGGACCCCAATAACATGGCCTCGGCCATGAGAGACCGGGATCAGGTACCGCCTTGACGGTTCACATGGGCTTTTGCCGCCACGTTGTCCTTGAGGACCAGCACGTGTTGCCCCGCAATCTGGTTGCAGAAGTGGCGAAGGGCCAGATGAATGGGTCTCAGTTCCAGCCAGTTGATATTGTGTGTCAGATCTGCTCTGGACCACCGACCCTGAGCCAACTGAGATTGGAAATGAGCCCCCCAGCCAAACAGACTGGCGTCTGTGGTCAATGTTAGCCTGCTGGGCTCCTTGAACAGTGACCCTCTTGTCACCTCTGGGGAAGCCCACCACAGAAGGGATCTTAGGGCCTGAAGAGGAACCCGTACCCTTTGGTTGGAAGAGCTTGTGCCCAGTCTTTGGAATGGGAGCAAGAACCATTGAAGGTGTCTGGAGTGTAGTCTGGCCCAAGGCACTATCTCTAAGCAAGATATCATCTTTCCCAATAACTGGGAGAGAATAGCCAGTGTTACTACACGTTTCCTGCGTATTTTGAGAACCATGTCTCGAATGCTGTTCTGACGGTCTCGAGACAGATAGACCCGGCAAAGGTCTGTGTCTATTATCGCGCCCAAGTGTAGTAGGCGTGTTGAGGGAGTCAATTGACTTTTTTGAAAGTTGACTGAGAAACCATGATCCTGAAGAGTCCTTATGGTGAGGGCCAGTTCTGCCTGGGCAGCCAGAGCGGAGGACGACTGGATGAGAATGTCGTCCAGGTAACATTGGACGCGCACCGGTACTAACCGTAGGTGTGCGGCAAGTACCGCCAGGATCTTGGTGAAGACCCTGGGAGCCGAGGATAGGCCGAACGGGAGGGCTCTGTATTGGTAATGGCTGTTGGAATAGCAAAATCGGAGATATTGCCAATGGTTTGGATGTATAGGGATGTGGAGGTACGCCTCCGTAAGGTCTATGGATGTCAGAAAGTCCCCCCGTCTTACGCTTGCCAAAATGGACTGAAGCATCTGCATCTTGAACTTTCGGTACGACAGGTGAGAGTTTAGGCCCTTGAGGTCTAGTATCGCCCTCCATCCCCCTGAGGCCTTTGGAACAACGAATAGGATGGAGTAAAAACCCTGTTTCAGCTGATTGACTGGTACCTGTTCTATGGCTCGTATGTGTAACTGATGCAGAATGGCCTCCCCCAGGAGGGTCTTCTTGACTGGATTCCTGGGGAGGGGACAGGAAACAAAGCACCTGGCCTGGCCACGAACTCCAGAGACAGCCCGTCCCTGATGGTGCTTAGCACCCAAGAGTCCGTGGTCGTGGTCTCCCATTGGTGGAGAAAGTAAGTTAGTCTGCCACCTATGGGAGCCTCCCTCCCTGAGTCACCTGGATCTACGGAAGGGACGGCCACCCCTGCCTCGAAAGGACCGCCTACTCTGGGCCTGCTGTCTGTATCTCTCCCTGTACCCGGACCGGTCAAATGAACGGTCCGGGCCTGCGGGAAATGGCCGGGAGACCTGTGCTGAGGCCGAATCTGATCCCTTCCGAAAGGGCTGTCGACGGGTATACGGGGAGAAACGATGGCTAGGTCTCCTGGAAAGGTGATAGAGGACCCTCCGTTTCTCCCTGTTTTCAACTAAGTAGGGGGTCAGGGCCTCCCCAAAGAGGCGGGCGCCGCAGTACGGGGTGGAAGCTACGCGCCATTTGTGTCTAGCCTCGGCCTTCCAATTTCTGAGCCATAGAAGTCTGCGTGCAGAGATGTTGGATGCTATGGCACGGGCAGAGAATCTGGCGGCCTGCAAAGATACGTCCGCCATGTACTGTGATGCAGCCATTATTTTCGTCAAGTCCTGATGAACTCTTACCTCTTCCGGGGGAATTCTAGCCTGTAATTGGCGGAGCCAGATAAGAGAGACCCTTGCGAAGAATGAGGCTGAAGTTGAAGCTCTTACTGACCAAGCTGAAGCTTGGTGTGTCCTGCAGAAAGAAGCCTCGGACTTCTTATCCTCAGGCTTCAACGCCTCCGCCATATCTCCAGGTACCCTGGAATCAGAATATAAAGGCATTAAAGACTCATCAACCTCCGGCACCTCCAGGGCCTCATTCAGGACCGGCTCTGTGTCAAGCAACTTACGGTCGATTCCCCCAATAGAGGGAGGAGCACTTGGGGCCTCCCATTGTCCCCTAATGGATTTCAAAAACATGGTGGGGCAAGGGATTTGTTTGTGTAGCACCACCGGTTCTGAAAACAACGGGTCCGTGTCCTGGCCAAGAAGCTGTTCAGGCACCTGCTCAGGTACCGATGGCTGAACCGGATGTATCTTACCGGTCGCACAGGCCTTGCAAAGCAGGGACGGAAATAGCGAGGGATTAAACAGTCCTATTAGAGGAGGAGGTTCCTGAGGAGGCTCCTCATCGTCTGACCACTCTCCCTCCGCCTGACTATACTCCGCGTATTCCGAGCCCCCGCTGGCAAAGGAGTGAGGAGGTGAGTCAGAAATTGCGTACTGGAGGGCACCTGACCTCGAGGGGTCAGGTGATGGCATGGGGATCATGGGAGCGGGAGCCACTTGAGGACACCTCATGGGCATCATGGCTTGAGCAACTGCCTGAGAAATCAGTTCTTGCAGATGAGCTTTGAAGGATGGATCCTCCAGCTCACGAAGCCCCGCTGCTGTGGGGGTAAAGGTGGCAGTTGGAGCCTGGCCCGCGAGGGGCGATCTCTCAAGGGGTCGAAGCCCCGTTACAGTTGGAGTAAATGTGGCTTCTGGAGCCTTAGGGTCCTGAAGCCCCTGTTCCTCCTCAAAGAGGGAAAGGAGTTCCTGATAAGGACCAGTTGAAGGGCCCCCCTCTGAATCCCGTTCTGGGGACCATGGGGCCTGGGGCTCAGGTTGAGGGCCACAAGGTAGTGTCACCGTTGTGGTAGGGAGCAGCTTAACCCTACAGCCAGTCTTTGTGCACGGGAGAACTGTCTCTCCAGGGCACGGTGCCTACGGCTGGCCTGCTTGTCAGCCGCCTTGGAGGCTGCTTTCTTTGAGCCGGCCTTGGTCTTGGCAGCTGCCTCCTGACTAGAGGACTTACGCTTTCCATGTCCACTGGAAGTGGAAGCCTGGGGCTCGGTGTTATCTGCCATTGTAAAGCGAGAGTTTTCAGTGGGGTGCTGAAGCATCTCGGTCTGCAAGAGATGCAGCTGTTAACCACCGAGGTGGGACTGGCCTGCACGTGGATCAATGATGGTCCGGCCCACCGGCAAGCACGGACTCACACTTAGCGACGAATGTCGCGGGTCACTAGCGATGATGAGACTGAGTGTGAGACCTACTTTGAGGCCAGTTCGCGTTTAGTGACGGGATCAACACGTGTCTCATTTAGTGACGGCAAGCTCAGTATTGACCGTTCACTAGATGCAGACGATGGCAACAGGCTATGACTGGCAAGGCCCAATGAGTACTGTTTGCTAGAAGGCAACTAATAGATGGTCAATTTTATTTGGTTTGGAATGTACAAATATAGTGAGTCCCTGTATGCTGGAAAAAAGTGCCTCAACTGGCAGTAACCAAGACTTAAATAAAGGCAAAATCCCTTAACGCGCCACAGAATGAAGATTCTGACAGTGGGGATACAGATATGTGCCTTTTGAATTACTCCCTGCTTTGCGGACTAAAATGGTGGCCGCCAGTAGTCCGAGTCAAGGGAAAGTGAAAGTGAAACAATCTGGCTTCTTTGCAGGAAGAAGCCGGACTTTGCAGCAGGGTATTTTTCTGGAACGCTGGTAAAATGAGAGGAGGAAGCTGCCTGGTCCCCCTTTCAACCCACTGAAGGAAAGTGAAACTGCGAAAAGAGAGTGTCCGATCGCCACGTGGCACCCAAAATGGCGGCCGCGACGATCGGTTAGCTAACTTGGGGACCCCCGGCAGCCTACAGAATAGGGAGCACTCCCCGTAAGCCAACAGCTCCTCAGAAGAGAAACCAACACCTCACAGTTGAGAAAAAGGACGAGGAAGCCGATTGAGTAATCCAGAGGCTTGGAAAAGAGGGAACTCACCCCCTCCCCAAAGAAGCACCAAAGGCAAGTATAGAAGCTGAAAGCGATGAAAACAACACAAGAGAGAACAAATAGAAATCCGATCGTCCTGCGGAGCCTAAAGCGGCAGCCGCGATGATCAGCTGAAGGGGGAACAGAAAACCGATCTCTCTCAGGTCTTTGACAAAAGGCACTTACAAGAGAAGTTTTATCTATCTGGGAAACAGCGCTGATCCCAGCGCTGGCCAGATGATAAAAGCAACGGAAGAATCCACCAATGGAATAAATTTAAGAAACCCTGAATCTCAAATCGCTGGGAGCCAAAACTACCACGTCTGTCTGGGCTGAAGACCAAATCGAAACTGGGGGCGTGCCCTCAGCCAGACGGGCGTGGCAGCTTTGATTGATTTGGTCTACGTGGGCAGGAGGTCCAAGTTAACCCATTGGTGGATTCTCCATTCTTCACGCTGGAGAATGATTGGTCCACTAGTGGGAGAAAGTGGCACGAAGGTGACAAGCAACAGGGAGAAAGCAGAACTACTCAACTCATTTTTTGCATCCGTATTTACACAAAGGGAAAAAACAGTCCAACCTATCAAAAACAGTACTGTAAAAAACAGATTAGAAACACAAGTTAAAATAGGCAAGAAAATGGTAAGTGAGCATCTGTCCACCCTAGATGAGTTCAAATCACTAGACCAGATGGACTATACCCCAAGGTTATGAAGGAACTGGCAGATGTGATCTCAGAAGCACTGAGCTATACCAGGTGGACCAAGGCAATCATAGAATGGATCCCACTTGATAAAAAGCGTCCACAAAAGAGACCTAAAACAAGATGGATCAACGACATCAGCAAGTATTGCAGGCCCAATTGGCAAAAGAAAGCTCAGGATCGTATTGGTTGGAAACATGCGGAAGAGGCCTTCATCCTGCAGTAGGTAGATAATGGCTAAAATGATGATGATGATGTAGCTGCCCATCTCACAGCATATGACTCTAAAAAGCAATAATATAAAAAGTTAACAAGTTAAAAATATTAAAATTATTAAAATTATGGTGGCTGGCTTAGACTGAAGAGGAAAGGAAGGCAATTATTCAAGCAAAACGTAACTTGAGTTGTATATGTTGTCTTCAGTGGGTTTTTGTTCACTAAATCTGTTTCATAACATTACAGATTTTCACAGAAAATTTCAGAGAAAAATTATGGATCAACTGGGCCCAGGATGGGTTTTGGTTCCTCCTAGGACTAGGTAGACAGAAGTATATATTTTAAGATGGCTTCCTATTTTAATGGGACTCCACTATATGTCTTGTGCTTCCAGGGCTTGATTACTTCTGAATCTGAAGTAAGTAATCTTTTTCTCCAATTCTGCATTCTGGACCCCCCCACTTACTTTTGGGACCTTACTTACTCCAGATTGTTGCTTACTTTCCAATCCTTATATCTGCCTTTAAAGTGTTTTACATTTTTTTTGGACTTGTAGATACTGTTGTTCAGTTCAACTTTTTTAACTTGCTTTCTGGAACCTCCATGGTGTCCTATAATCCTTAACTGACTAGAAATATATTAAACCTTGGTTGTTTTCAAGCTTAAATCTTCACTGATTGGATCACTTTCGGGGCCCTAATTGTATTTTGGGGCCCTCTCTCTATTATAGTTACCTGTGCCCAATCTATGACCCTAGTGCCTTGTATGACTGGTGAATGAAACAAAAAGGATCAGACAGCCTGAATCCAGATGGTTGTCAGTTCTCTAGACTTAATTACTGTTAAATGTGAACTTGTAAGCACAGACAGTCATGTTTCTCTTGAGGAAGTATAATTGTCTACAATTGTATAGCTGTGGAGGGAGCAAGGAGTGAGAAGGAAATCAACTTAGTCACTTGGACACTCTTCAACCAGAAATTCAAGTTTCATACAGCTAGGACACATGAAAGGAAAAAGATCTACATTAGTCACAAGGTCACATCAAAGTTCAGATAATACCCAAGGCATGGGCAAACAGGAAATCCTTGGGATTCAGCAGTCCACAAACGTCTGCCGTATTCTTGAGGCAATTTCCTGAAAACTCTCGTTCCACAAAAAAAAAAAAAAAATCATCTCTGTTTCTTCTACAGATGTATATTCATATGATCATTATACCTAAAAGACTTGCCCTTCTAAACATTTTTTTATTTTCTAATGCATTATTGAAAATGAAGACGGTGATGGAAACTGGTATATGTTGATGCATGCCACTTAAAAAAATTAAAGTACATTTTTGAAATAGAGAAAGTCAGCTATGGTTAGAAGACACAAATACCCTGGGGGTATGTTGGATCCAGACATATAAAAATGTAAAACGATATATAAAAAGAACATATAGAACTAGCTATGCTTGGCAACTTTTAGCTGAATTGCAATCTCCTCTTATAGAGAAGGCTGTTGAGAAGGTGGTAGCAGAAGGTGGTAGAGGAAGCAAATTATCTGGATCCTTGTCAGTTGGTATTCATGGGGAGAGAAACAGCATTGGTTGCTCTGATGGATAACCTTTGTCCAGACCTGACTGGAGGGAGTGCATGCTCTCAGTTCTCTTGGTAAGGTTGAATATGGTAAATTATGGTATTCTTCTTGATCACCTTCAATGGCTGGGGTACTGTTTCATGGCAATTCTACTACCTGGGTAGGTAGATTCATTTGATGGTCACAAGGACAAATGGTGGCATCTTGGGTATTCTGATATAGTTTCTATATGTTATTTAACATCTACATGAAACCACATAATCCATTATTTGGGATAAGGTGTCAATACCTTTAAAGCCTTTTACGGCATTGCACGGGGATATATTATTGCCAGAACTGAATTGCCTGTTTATTTAGAGAGGGCCTGCTGAGGATACCCTTCCCCAAGAGAAAGACATGTATCAGATGGCCATTTTTCTGTAGCAGCCCCCACCAACATAACAGCTTTAATCCTCTGGACATAATTTAGCTGTTTTATTGACTTCAGCTCTCATGAGTGATTGGTAGTGCATATTGGAGAAGTGTACTTGGAATTTTATATACAACTTAGGTTTTATAGTTGTAAATTGCACACAATTCTTTGAGACTGGGGCAAATGATAAAAAAAGTTACATAAATAAATACACTTACCTTCCCCCCCCCCCGACACAACTTTATCTACTACGCATGAGGAAAAGGTAGAATTCTGTTCAGTGACCATTTCTGGGGAATTTTGGGGAATGGCTATTGTATCTTTTTATACATGAAACTTACAGTATAGTTTTGTGCCAGAATGTTACCCCTGGGACAAGAATTATGACAAAGTTGAGCTCTGCTTTTTTCCCTTCTTTCTGTAAATTTAGCAGGAAGAGGACAGGATTGGATATTTTGGAATTACATTGGACTCATTGGAAATTATTTGATTAACTTTTTATGATCTTCACATACAGAGAAAATATTAAGAAGTGTAGAGCTTTGCACGTTTTGAAGGAGAAATGTTTTGGAAAGGAAGCTTCTCCAAAAAGGCTTCTTTGAAAATTTTGTATATGACCACAGTGCTCTGTTTATCTTTCAAAAAGAAGAAAAATGGTTTTGCGGGAGCTTGGATGTTCATGTACAGAGATCGTGTATGATCTTCATGTACAGAGAAAATGTTAAAAAGTGTAGAACTGTGCATGTCTTGAAAAAGAAAGGAAATGTTTTGGAAGGGAAGCTCCTCAACAAAGGCTTCTCTGAAAACTTTGGATATGACCACAGTGCTCTGTTTATCTTTCAAAAAAAGAAGAAAAATGGTTTTGCGGGAGCTTTTGCAGGATTCTGCCTTAGGGGGAGAGGCCCCTGCCAGTTTTCCTTAATCATTAGAGCTTATGGGTGAATGTTTTCTGAAGAAGGCTCCAGCCATCTGGGCAGTATACGGACATGTAATTATGCCGGTGTTTAAGGCAAACAAAAGAGTTGCTGATCAGCAGTTTTTGGCCAGGCTGCAGGTGGCTGAGAGTTTTTTTAGAGGAATGTCACAGTATATGAGGAAAGCTGGGGGTGGGGTGGGGTAGGGTGATGACTCAGAAGTGCTTGGTCACTTGTGGTTTTTCCGTTCATGGTTTTGCTATGACTATTGGCTTGTTTTTACTTTAACAAGAAAGCAGGTGTTTTGTGCGTTGGGGCAAGAGAGTATTTTCTAAGCGGGCTGCTTCTGTTCATGCAGGCTGTGATTGTTAATTTTCCTATGAAAGCTAACTACACCAGGGTCATGCATTACTTTTTTTTGAAGGAGTTCTGGTGCTGGGAAACTTACAGGCAGACAAAGTACATTCTTTGCAAAAAGCTTTGGCAATCTTAGGTTGTTTCAAAGATTTCTGTGAAGATACATTAAAGCCACTTGGAATATTTAGAAGCAATTATAAATGGGTAGCTGGTTGCGATTGTGCGAACATATTCATACTCTGAGGCACTTAACTAAGTTTTTAAAAAACCTTTGGATGGCTGGGGGAGTTATATAAATTAATCATTTTGTATCTTCTAAATGGATGGCTTGGAATAAATTGTGTAAAACAAGGAGTGGTTAAGGCACCAGGACAGACACCAGAGATCATGAGTTCTAGTCCTGCCTTATGAATGAAAGCTAGTTGGGTGTGGGCCAGTCACACTTTCTCAGCGCAACACACCTCACATTGAAGGACTTTTAAATATGTTTGCTGTCTTGAGTTGAAAAATAATAAAAGTGGGATATAAATGATAGATAGATAGATAGATAGATAGATAGATAGATAGATAGATAGATAGATAGATAGATAGATAGATAGATAGATAGAAAGAAAGAAAAAACTAAGTTGGAGCCTGCACGATATAACAGTGCAAAACCTACAATGTTTCAAAAAATGAAATATTTTCACCTGAAAATATCAAATGATTTATGCCACTAAATGAAGGATGAAGAATCAGTAGTCCAGGCAGCATGGCCAATGTTGAGAGATGCAAAAATGTGGTTTAGCAAGACTTAGAGAGATGCAAGTTCCCACCCTAGTTAAATTCTGAAGTGCATCAAGGTATACCTTAAGAGAGATATGATGTGCTGCTATCTGGGTTCACTTCCCAGTGCCTCAAAAAACATTACTTTGATTTACCAGCTGTTCAGGTTCTTCCCTCCCAACCAATCTCCTCATCAGCAACTTCCTCTTTCATTTAATCTCGCTAACTTTTGTTCATCTTAGAAGCTTTTGGGGGCAGATGGTACCTAGGGAATCATTCAGATTCTATGGCTGCCTTCTGGTTCAATACTGGCTTTCCTCCTGTACTATCTTTTGCACTTTGCAGAGTTGAGTACTAGAACAATCTCCTTACCAAATACTGTAGCTTCAAATCACTTTTGCCTTCATCTCATATGTTTGTCTGGATTGGTGTTCAAGTTGCTATAACCACGTTCCTGTACACGACGCTGCAGTTGGCATATCTTCTGCTCTTCCTATACCTGGGAATGATACCAGAAAGTGATATTGCCAAATTCCTAAACATCTGGTTTGGACTACACACTTGTCTCCTTTACAGTGCTCACCTATAGGTTCAACTGTTTCTGGTTTGAAGCGTACAACAAGGTTTTGTGAAAAACTGTGCATGCACAGCTGTTGTTCATTGAGCCAAACGCACAATTGCCTGCTTTATTGGTATATTGCAAAACTTATTTCAAATTACCCCCCTTTAATTTTGTTGAAACACCTGTTCGGTGTTTTTTCCTCTAACCAAGGAAGCCTTTTTTTTGTAAGTTATATCCTATTCTTTCTTGCCACATGTGGCTGTGGCTGTTATTCCCTTTCAATATTTAAAATGGTCTGTTACTTCCAGAGCAATGTTTATGTTGCTTATAGAAGGGAAGAAAAGCTGCATTTTTAAGCAGTTATCTGGTAAGCTTGGTGCTGGGAACTGCTTCTTAAAGAAAAGGCAATTAATTTTGCTCAGATATTGGATTCATAAGTTCATTTTGGGGATATGTATAACTCAAAATCTTGCTGCAACTGTCCTAAATAATAAATGAGGAGTTCTTATTCTGGGATTAATTATTACTTATCAGCTTTTTTCACAGTAGTGTGATAGGTAGTGTAGGGGTGACGTGATAGCAGTGTTCCAGTATCTCAGGGGTTGCCACAAAGAAGAGGGAGTCAAGCTATTCTCCAAAGAAGGCAGGACAAGAAGCAATGGATGGAAACTAATCAAGGAGAGAAGCAACCTAGAACTAAGGAGAAATTTTCTGACAGTTAGAACAATTAATCAGTGGAACAACCTGCCTCCAGAAGCTGTGAATGCTCCAACACTGGAAGTTTTTAAGAAGAGATTGGACAGCCATTTTTTTGAAATGATATAGGGTTTCCTGCCTGAGCAGGGGGTTGGACTAGATGACCTCCAAGGTCCCTTTCATTATCATCATCATCATCATCATCATCATCATCATCATCATCATCATCATCATCATTATTATTATTATTATTATTATTATTATTATTATTATTATTATTATTATTATTATTATTATTATTATTATTATTATTATTATCTTAGGCATGGGGGTTATTATATTTTATATCCCATTTATATAGACCAGTTCTTTGTAAAAAAAAAAAAGATATTGACAATAAATAGTGTTACATGTACATATAATATGCGATGTTCATTGTTTCTCTTTAAAGATGAACAATTCCTTATTTACAGGATGACAGTTTCCTTTATCACAAGGACCACCAATATCTGTTTTGTTTTTTGTTACATACTGATTTTACCTTTTACCTTTCTTTTCCCTCTTTTATTCTGTTCAACTATTAACTGAATCTTTAATTTTGCCTTCATTGAAAAATCGCTCAGCTCTCTGCCCCACAATCCTTGCAATGAAGTGTCTGTTAACCTTTATTTGCAATTCACAAAGAGCATCATGTAATCACAAGGGACAATTTCACAAAACTGTAAAGATATGGCTTTGTCAACAGGCTTAGGGATCCAATGTGTGGGACGGCCCGTACAATGGTTTTGTAGCGTAGTGGTTAAGGTTCTGGCCAAGAAACCAGGAGACTGTGAGATCTAGGCCTCTCTTAAGCATGAAAGGTGGCTGGATGACTTTGGGCCAGTTATTCTCTCTTATCCCAACCCACGTCATAGGATTGTTGTTGTGGAGAGAATAGAGAGCAGGAGTGTTACATATGTTTGCTGCCTTGAGTTATATGTGCGTATGTATGTATAAATAAATGGTGAGATAAAATAATAATACTGTAACATTGCCTTCTTTAATGGGAAGTTGTTCTCCAGGATTTCTGTAGAAAAGAAAAATCTAGAAAAAAGAAAACCGATACATATCAAAATAATATTAAAATGAGCTGATGGAGATATAGTATAACCCATTATGGAATTGACCTTGTCATGCTGCTCCCTTTCCTGCTGTGGGCACTGATAAATTACCTATTTTGAAAATGTGTTGGGATAAATATCTACTTATATTTATTTATCCACATATCTATTTAGGTTGGATCTGTGATTAGCAGCTTTTTGGGGGGAGAAAAGCTGCTAGTCACAGAATTTAACAGATGATGATGATGATTAAATTCTTGGTTTGCATAGTAGAATGGCTGGGGGAATTCTCTCAGGGTGACTTATTATAATACAGTGTATTTTTCTGATATTTGAGAGCAACCTCTGCTTTAGTTGTGGTGCAGTATTGAAGGCTAATTCTGCTGACTGCCAGCAGTTCGATTCTCAAGGGCTCAAGGTTGACTCAGTCTTCCATCCTTCGGAGGTAAAATGAGGACCCAGATTGTTGGGGGCAATATGCTGACTCTGTAAACCGCTTAGAGAGGGCTGTATAGCACTGAGAAGCGTTATATAAGTCTAAGTGCTATTGCTAGTTGTGATTTTGGGCCACCATGCCAAAATCAAATATTTGCTTATAACGCCTACCAGCAGGATCTAGGACTGGAGTGTCAGTGACCTTTTGTGGGTCTGAAGTTTGTGTTAGCTAGTAATTCAGTATATGTGTATTTGTGTCAATCCATCCATCCATCCAGTGAACTGACATGAGCATAAATCTTGGTTCCCTAGATTCTTAAACCTTCATTCTGAGATTAGGTTTCTCAACAGTAGATTCTTAAAAAGAACTGTTCAGTATAGATTTATTACAGATAGTCCTCGACTTACAACCATTTGTTTAGTGACTGTTCAAAGGTACAATGGCACTGAAAGAACTAACTTATGACCGTTTTTCACACTTACGACTGTTGCAGCATTCCTGTGATCACGTGATCAAAATTCAGAAACTTGGCAATTGGCATGTATTTATGATGGTTGCAGTGTTCCTGGGGTCATGATCACATTTTGCGACTTTCTGACAAGCAAAGTCAATGGGGAAGCCAGATTCACTTAACAACCGTGTTTCTAATTTAACAACTATAATGATTCATTTAACAACTCTGGCAAGAAAAGTTGCAAAATGGGGCAAAACTCGCTTAACAACTGTCTTGCTTAGAAATGAAAATTGTGGGCTCTGTTGTGGTCATAAGTCGAAGACTACCCGTATTGCAGATAAGTATTAAATATAATCAAAGCATACGTTTGTGTCAGTGTGCCAAGATTTAAATGTTAGGCTTTTTTCTTCTGCATTTCTGAATTAAAATGGATATTTTAATTGTGTCCTGTCCTGCCTGTCCTGTTCAAGGTCACAGATGGTGATTGGGACTTGTTAAAATGTTGGTTCTCATTAGGGAATCATTGGTCTCTCCTATGCTAGCTTAATTGCTAACAACATGGCACCCAAAAAATCTCCCTTGAAGCAAGCAAGACTTCCTGCTGCATTTGAATGGCAGCATTTTACTTTTTAAAACCATAATAATTGGAAACTGGCATGCAACAGAGCAAAGAATAAGCTTCTAACACCATGTTTATATTCAGTAATGCTTCTAGGCCTCAGATGACTACATTTGTTTGGAACAGTACCAACCCGCCTGTAAAAAAAGAAATGCTAAATGAAAAGTTGAGACAATCCATGGATATTAGAAGGAATTGCAAGACATATAGAATGTAGAACATCATCAGAGTTGGAAGGGACCTTGGAGGTCTTCTAGACCAACTCCCTGCTCAAGCAAGAGACCCTGTACCATTTCAGACAAATAGTTGCCCAATCTCTTCTTAAAAACCTCCACAACTTCTGAAGGCAAGCTGTTATCCTCACAGGTTGCATGGCTCTTTGTGACTGAACAGGCTTATGGTGCCATTTTATGAAGATTTCTGTGTTCTACAGTAAGCAGATTTTTTGGGCGTAATGTATACCTTCTTTCTTATCTTCCATAAAATCATTTTTCTAAGCTGTGTTGAACTTTGTGCTGCTAGCTAACTGCTGAATACAGAATTGAATTCCTGGAGAGCAGAGATTTATTGTAGTGTCTGGTGTGAAATCTGACAGCAGGCAAGCACCCCAGGGTAGTCATTTTGTGGGAATGCCCACCACATTCTCTCAAAATTTCAAATGTTGTTGCCGCTAAAATACGATATTACACTAAAGGCATTGTGGGAAGTTAATATGGCAATTAGACTCAACCACGCAGCGTTCCTCACAGTTGGACTTTTTTTAATGGGAGGCCAACGGCGGAAGCGGTAGCCATGCTGGGGATGTGTGGCCAGAGATGGCAGGGGTTGATACCAGCCTAGTTCCGTCCATATTTGAACAAATTAAAAAGCATTATTGGATAGCGGCTAGCATCTGAGTTCATAATCACCATAAAAAGGGGGAGCTATAAAGCACACAGAACTCCCAGCCTTAAGCAGTCATACTGTTCATTTCCTTAACTAATCCTCCTGCTTCAGAAGAATAATGGGCTACAAGGATTTTTTTTCCCGTCAAATGATTACAAGCAAGTTCCTTCCATATCTTGGTTTAGATTGAATTATTTTAAAAAAATGCAATCTAGCAGGCATGCTACTTACTTTATACCTGTTTGATTAACAAGGCATTTAAGTTGCTCTAAGATCTGTAGCTAAAGCCTTGGGGAGATCTGAGCAGCAGTTAATGAAGCTCCTTCCCATATCAGAACACAAGTCAAAGGAAGTCACCCCACAGTACCAGTTAGTTGCCATCTAAGTCACCCACACCAGCATCTACCCCCTTATTAAGCATGCATACCTCACAAAAATTAGATGTTTTGGGTGGAAGGCAGGGGAGAGAGATCAAACAGTTTCGGTCCCCCGATTAGGCTTCAAGACATAATTACAATTCTGCCGTCAGATTTAGAGGAGACAGGCACGCCTTTTGGAGCCAAGCTGCCTGCTTAAGCCCCTCTGGTGGTTGTCAATATTGAAGTGACTGTACTAAAGTCTGACTTTCAAGTGATAGAGTAATTTTGCCTGGACAGCTAATTTTTTTCTCTAGAGCAGAACCACAAAGATGTGTGAAAATAGTCTTTGGGCAGTTAGTTGTCTCCAGATGTTCACTGGGTCTTGGAATTAGGGATATTTGTGATCTCTTCATTGCACTTGTACCCTGCCTTGCTTATATCAAACCGTGCCTCCAATGTTATCCTCGCAGCAACCCTATGAATTAGATTGGGCTGAGAAATAATGCCTGATCAAATGATGAGGTACTTTTCTAGCCGAGGGACGACTGGACCTAATGATCTCAGCTTCTAACGACTACCTTTTGCTGAGTTCTTTCCTCCTGCTGCTTCTTTGTGCTTTGATTTTTATGCTCTCTCTCTTGATGAAGTCTTGTGTACAGTACTTGTCTCTGACATTTTTATGTTATCCAACGATATACTTTTCTCTCATGGATGGGCATGGCCACCTTAAGTGTTTTTGCATGAAATTTGCAAAGTACAGGGCGAATAATATTTTCCTCTCTGTATATCTCAGCCTCATGGGATAAACCAGATACAAATCACAATCAGATGAGCTAATTATTGTAAAGCTACATTGACAGAATCTTGCATGTCTGAAAATACATACAACTGGGGGGGGGGGCAGTTTCCTTTACAGCCTGAAAAACTGGGAGCATTTCTTCTGAGTCTCTTGTCCCATCCACTGTCCGGTATGGGCTGTGCTGTCTCTTATTTGATTATTCCCTTGGCTCAGTCTCCCAAGTTCTTTCCTTCATACGATCACACTATGTGTGTCTATATGGCATATATATGATAGTGTTAGCCTAGATAAGAAATATAAACAAGCAATGCTTTTTTTGTAAAAAAAAAAAAAAAAAAAGGTGCCGGAACTCACACACCTCATACAACCCGCCTTGCCTACCCTACAAGGTTCCATCCAAAAAAGGTGCCGGAACTCCATTCTGGGCGTTCTATGACAAAAAAAGCCCTGCAAACAAGAGTATCAACTCTGTCTTTACTATAAATTATATCAATAAAATCTTGCAAGACTGGAAGTATTTCTCTCCTTTCCTTTTTGTTATTGGATAACTAGGGAGGTCCCTTCTGAAAGGTATCCCATGACATTTCTCCTTCTATGGGCTGAAATACCTTTTACATACCAGTTTTCCAGCCTGCAGCTCTCCCTCTTGTCTGCCAGGGTCACTTCCACATCTAATGACAGACAGACAGACAGACACAGACAGACAGAGTTCCGTGGTTTATGTGATTAACCTGTAATATGTGAAACATTCTTATGTTGTTATGTTTGTGATTAATGGATAGAAGTGGTTAGCGGTTCAATTTCTTACACTTTGCCTATGAACTCTGTTGTTTCTCTCCTATTTGTTCATTGAATATTAATCCCACCAGAAGTAAAATATTATTCATTCTGCAGAGTTTACATATGTTCTAATAGAGGTAGTGTTGGTGGGTGTGATTTTAGTGGTAGCAACAGCAGCAGCCTTTGGATGACTTATTTAGAAGTTTTCTGTAGATAAAAAGATACAGCACTTCTATAAAGCATTAATGGTAGATCACATGTTTTTCATTTATAAAGACCCCAGTTCAACCCCTGGCTCTTGGAAACCATGGAGAGCAGTTGTCAGCCAGTTTTAAGGAAACATATGTACAATATATTTATATTTATGTGTTTAAATATAAATGAATGTATACATTTAAATATATACATATTCAAGCACGGTATATTCAAACTTTACATTTCATTCCATTCACGTTCTAGATTAGGTGCAAAACTACTGCTTGTATTTCCCTTGAGCTGAACTGTCAGCAAGAATAATAAATTACCACAACACGGTAAAGCATAAATTAACCCTATGAGCTGACTTTGCACAATGTTAGGCTAAAATGTGCTCGTGGTTCACTATATTGTGCAAATATAGCTAATGTTTTCCTCTGAGTTTTTTTTTTATATGCAATGGAAGTAATTAGCTAGAACAAGGGAAAAGTTTCTGTTCATTCTAAATGGTTGATAGTGGGTGGATTGACCAACAGTTTCAGCTTGGCCAGGATAAATTTGCCCCATTAATACAATATTTGTCAAATATTTTATTTTCTCCAATTTTCAAGATGAAGTCCTACTCTAAAATCAAATTCTGCTAAGTGCTTGAATCTGCAATTGTATACCTAGCTCTGCAGGCATCAGTCATTTCAAGGGAGTTACTATACAGGTAGAATGGAAAAAGGAAACAGCAAGGAAGCTTTATTCTTGTGCTAATATAAATGGATCAGTGTTATTTTTGAAAATCTGTTTTGTAAATCTACAATAGGACCAGTAAGAAGTGAGAAAAAAAATGTAGAACAACCATACAGTTAGAATGCATATATTGTTAATCTAGTGAACCATTCTTTAAGGAAATAAAATGGATGAATCTAATTAGTTTACTAAGCTGGTTTTTTTACTTGGATCATAGCAATATGATATCTCTTTTAAAGAACCATCTCCCTTTGTCTCCTGGGTCAGGAAGAGTCTAAAGAAATAATGTAGCTGCTGTTTCTGTTTTATTACCCGTAGGGAAGCTTCAGGGCTCCCTGGTCATCTCAGGGGGAGGGTGGGCAGAATGAAAGTAGGAAAAATGGCCTGCATTTTTGGCCATTAGCTGCAAGAATTTCCAATATAATTAATGGTTTAGGTGGCTGTTTCCATGAGCAAAATATGAACCCATTGGCCTGATAATTGCTTGACGTCAATGAGATTTGTTATCTAAATTATGGTTTTATTTTAATACAAGAAATTTAATGCAATTTCCATTTTAATAGAAATAAGATAGCTTGCTTAAATACAGAAATATTTATTTGAATATTTATTTCAAACATATTCAGTACCTTTCTGTTTGAAATCAGCATTTTATTTCCAGGATCTGGCTCCAGAGTCTTCCTCATTCAGAACACTATTTTATATCCAAAGTTACCTTCAGAGATGAAATTATTTTCTTTCCCCATGATTTTATTTTCAAAAATTGCTTATTTTCTATTTTAAGGACCCTTTTATCCAAAACCGTATTTTACAGTATTTCTTAGACTTTCTTTAGATAGATTTGTGCCCAGGTAGAAATCGAAGCAAAAGAAGATGGGGATGCAGAATTTATGAGGGCAATTTGGAAATAAACCTCTGTTTGGTTATCAATGACAGACACCCGAAGATACAGAACTTTTATTATACACATTAAAAAACTACAACATTACATTACTTTTTGACATAATTGAGGCACTTGTCATAACGTCTTACAAGGTTTGAAATTCTTTCTGCAAAAAAATCTCCCCCCTGGGAATGAAGCCAAAGCAGAACCCATTCGGTGTGTTTTGTGCTCCTCAGAAAGGAGTTTTAGTACTCAACAAGCACAGAACTTGCGGTATCCCAAATTTTCTGTCACTACCTCATACAAAACAGTCCAAGAAATTTGGGGAAAGTGTAAATAAAATGCAGATATCATGAACCAACGGACATCATGGACCTTTTTGTCAATTTCCTGCACGAGTTCATCGCTGACTACAGATGGATGGCCACTTCTTACCTCATCGTGCACGTCAGTTTAAACATGTGACACCACTGACGTATGGCACCTTCACTCATCATGTTTGGTCCGTAAACATTATGTCGAGCCCCATGGGCCCGACATTCACGGGACGGGGCTGAAAGTTTTTTCGCACACAGGAATCATATTGCTGCATGCACTTCACATTTGGCGGGATTTTCCATCATTTTCAATTGATCTAGCGGACAAATCAACTGCAATACAACCTTCTCCTTCCACTCCTCACTGCCTACTGAACTACTGCGCACGGCGCTATCCCTGTCTATTTCTCGCACATGCTCAAACGGAGGTTTATTTCCAAATTGCCCTCGTATTAAACCATTTAGAAGACTTTTATGTGGCATATACCAGTAGCTTCTGAATATCTCATGGTACAATTTGTGATGCAAAGAGACATAGGACAAATATGGAAAATCAAGAGCTTAACATTCAGAGCACTGATGATCTCTTGGCTGAATTCACATAAGCCATAGATAGAAATACATTTTCAGGGTGGTAGTGATTGTTTCCACTGCAGCATACTTTATTTGCTATAAATGACAGTTTAATTAAATTGGTGAAGGAGCTAAGGACAGTGTATGAAGACTCAAAAAAGCAACACACTATGTTAGTGTGGTAAGAAAAGTCTTCATCCTGGTTCATCCAAGCCGGGAATAAATAAAACAGCATGGCGACTGCTTTGGGAAGAAGGTTACAGTTTATTGAAGAGCCAGAAAGATGGTTCTTGCAGGAAGGAGAGAAATCAAGGCAGAAGGACTGAGCACATCTGGAGTAGGTTTTTATACCCTCTGAAAGCCTTTTGTTTGGAAGTTTCCTGTTCCTGTGGCATGAACTTGGAGGCTATTTCCTGTGTCACATATTCTGACCTGAGTTTAGGTGTGCCTCTCTGGTATTCTTGATGGTAATGGGTTAGTCCACAGGTCAGCAACCCGCGGCTCTGGAGCCGCATGTGGCTCTCTGAGCCTTCTCCTGCGGCTCCCAGCCTCCTCTGCCATTTGCAGAGAGAGAGACAGAGAGAGGCACTTGCGCTTCCCTTCTCTCTCTCTCTCTCTCTCTCTCTCTCTCTCTCTGTATAAAAAAGAGAGTGGCCTCACGTTGTTCTCCAACGAGCTGACAAGCTTATTGGGCGGGGCTCCTCCCTTTGCTGCGTCTGTGCAGGAAGCAGGAAGGGCAGGAGAGAGCCAGCCCAATAATGTGTGTCAGCTTGTTGGAGAACAGCCTGAAGCCAGCTTGCCAGGTGAGCAGAAGATCGGAGAGAGGGAGAGAGAGGAGGGAGAGAGAGAGAGAGAGAAAGGGAGAGAGAGAAACAGAGAGGGAGAGAGAGAGGAAAGAGAGAGAGGGAGAGGAAAGAGAGAAAGAGAGAGGGAGAGGAAAGAGAGAGAGGAAGAGAGAGAGAGAGAGAGAGAGAACTCATGCACAGCAGCCTCTATTTCTTTTTAATTAAACTCTTTAATCAAGCTCCCCATCCCTTGTGTGTGCGCGCGCGTGCGGCTCCCAGTGTTTTCTTTTCTCTGGGAAACGGGTCCAAGTGGCTCTTTGAGTGTTTAAGGTTGCAGACCCCTGGGTTAGTCCTATTATGTCCCATCTCAGGTGGGGTATGCAGATTTTAGGTCTTTGTCTCCTTGAGCTTCTGGCTCCAACTTTCCTGATGGTTTTACATCTGCATTTGTATAGGGTTGGCTCCTGCTTGGGCAGAGAGACTTGGGGGCAGAGTTGGTTTCTGCTTTTAAAAAAATCCTTTTGAGGAAATATATTTTTCTGCCCTTTTAATATTTCCTTCTCTGATGGGCTGACTTCCCACATTAGGAAAGAAAGCATGAATGCTCTCCAAACCCATAACCACAAAGTTCTGATGGATAAAAAAAAAGAATTGTGGGAGTTATTTCCAGAATCTATTACCTTTGAAGATTCTCAAGGTTCATTTGATACTTACTGTCTAAATATTTCCTAAGTAAACCATACCAAAACTGAAAATATTGCAAGATCATTTAACAATGTATCTCTGATAAGAATTTCGTCAAGAGATCTGTGTGTCTTTTGCCTCAGACAATGACTTTATAGTGATTGGAAAGCAAAATGGAACTCCAAAGCTTCTGTAGTTGGGATTTCAAACTCACAGGCCACATGTAGCCCTCTAGATCATCCTGTCATGTTCCAGACACCATAGTTCAAGCTGAGGCCTAGTATAACTCGCAAAAGTCGCCCAAGGAGCACATCTTTGCCCTGGCCTTGAGCAAGGACAGTATGGTATTCTACCTTCCTTGGTGTCAGGATCATGCTCCCCTCGCAGGCAGGTTTGCTGGGGTTTACTCAGAGATACCATGCTGCTGCTTTTTTGCTCCCACCATTTTGTGGGATTGAGTTGTGGGGGCATAAGAAGCACTGAATGCTGGCACCTTGCCTTACTTAAACTGCTAACCCCTGACTTGCTGGGACAGCTGGAAAGAAGCTGCTTAGAGGGAGTTTAAAGGTCACAAGGGGAGTAGGTAAGTAGGTATTCCAAACAGTTTTTCCTTTCTGGGGATTTTTTTTGTCTGCTCCAGCTGGGGGACAATAGGATGGGTGAAGTAACATTGCAATTGCTTGGGGCCTCCTTGCATTCACAGCCATGATGAAGGTGGGAGTAAATGGCAGAAAAATAGGTCAGAAGCAGGAAGCAGTCCAGGCTTGACATCTCATAGCATACCTGGAGAACTAGGCTGGGTGCAGAGTATGTCTCTCACCACCAGAGAGAGACAAAACAATGTCTCTGCCCAGGTGGCAGGAAGGAGGACATGCTCCAGTGGGGCCTTTGCTAGCCAGCCTCTATCTCTTCAGCCAAAGTGAAGAGAAGCTGCTGCATTTTACAGAACTCCTCTTGTAGGACTGTCCCTCACCTGTCTCTCAGGAGTTGCACCTTGATCCATGCCCCATCCCTTTCCTGGTTGTAAAGGTACCCCATGTATCCTAGATGAGCTTGTCCCAGTTTCTGCCTCCTGTGATCATTTTCCTTCTGCAACAGCCCAGTGAAGTATGTGACTCCCAGATTTAAACCTGATGCAAATCCCCAAATCAACATGCTTCCCTATTAATTATAACTAGAAAACACAGAAAACCTTTTTGCTATGTATATGTGACAGAAAATATTTCTTTAATCAATTTTTAGCTAACTTGCCATTAAAATTATTATGAAATTCAGCTATATCAGCAATAATTGTAACCTTTCATAGTGGCATATGCCAAATGGAAGACAAAATATGATTTTAATTGTCATTGGAGAGTTGCGAATATCATTTTTGTCTCAAAGATCTGGAAAGATATTCAGGCATAATTGTCTCCTTTGAGGGGCTAAATCCTGTCAAATTTCAGGTAAGTGGCCAAGTGAAACGGCAAAATAATAACAAAAGCACACTGCTTGGGTCTACTGCACTGATACTTTACAACATCCTTGGTTAACTTAGGAAGAACTGAATCCAAATGAAGGCTAATACCTGCTGAAGAATTGGCAGCTGAGATTTCACATTACTGCATTTCACAATAAAGTTTTGCTTAAAAAATGTTGTGCTTAATACTACACTGTGGTACTGTTTATTGTTAATTCGCTAAAGGCTTTGTATCAATGTATACATATATTTCTGCTTTTTGGCTAATGAGCTAAACTCTATGTGTCCCTTGTAGCAATTTGAGTTTGATAACCTGTTGTATTGAAAAAAAAGTAGTATAAAAAATTATGCTGTTGGCATTGTATGCCATTTAGTATATCTCACTGCTGGTTAAGCAATAAAACGTTTTCTTTTACAAAATTTTCTATTGAATCCTTAGTGCCAAAAAGAAAGCACTTCTCAGCTAATATATTTAATTTTGTAATGAAGCTGGTAAAAAAGCTCTCAAACTTGTGTTTCAGTGATTAAGCACATCTTGCATGCTTGAAAAGATCCTAAATATTTGCAATGACCTTAAATGCTATTTCCCATCTCGTTGCATTAAGATATTGAATCTGTTTCACAAAAGTACAACAAAGCAGTCTGAGCAGATATATCTAGAACTAGAGAAGATTAGCTGGCAAACAGCATGTTAATGGATCAGTTAATTAACTGTATATCCTGTTTCTGCATGCAATTATATCTGAAGATGTTAATTTTAATTAGTTGGTTCAGTGCGAGGAGTCTTTGATCCACAGACCAAATCCTGCCACAATGAAGTTGTATGTGGTTTCTGTTAGAATACTTTATTAAACCCCTGATTATACCTGAGAACAAAGATAATTCATGATTCGTTAATACCACCAAGGAACATTTTCAGAAATCAGACCAAAGTTTGTTCATAGTTTTTGGTATATTGCAACTGATGATGAAGCTCAAACTTGAGGCAGAAGAGGTTTATCAGAATATCCTGTTGCATATAAAGCAAAAATTCCCAATCAGTGACCTAATACTAAAGGCAGCCATGGTTTTTGATTCTTTAGAGCAGAGGTCTCCAACCTTTCTGGCTTCACAGACCAGAGGGAAGGAGAGCAGCTTCAAAATTGGTGCGCGCGGCACTAGCAACCCCGTCTGTGCATGTGGCATGCGTTGGCGCCATGTGCATACACGAATGGCCACGCACCCCCACGGCGGCTAGCAGCCCATTCGCGCATGCGCAAACAGGCCGTGCAAACCACGCACATGCGCAAACGGGCTGCAGACACCCGCCCCATGCTAACATCCCTGTTTGTGCCTGCACGCATGTGCAAACGGGGCCGTGGGCGCTAGTGTGAGTGGGGGGAATGCATGCCCATGCATGTGCGCACCAGCCAGCCATTTCTGTGGCTGGCTGGCCAAGAGCCCGCAGCCCGGTCTCGGGCCACAGACCATAGGTTAGGGACCCCTGCTTTAGAGAGACAAAAATTGAGTTACTCAATTTTTTCATTGCTATTTCATAGTGATGAAATTTCATTAAAAAAAACCATTAAAAACTTCTTGTGGCTTAAAGAAGTAAGGATTGATTAATTTTGGCATCAGTTGCAAGTTCCAGCAACTAAACAATCACAGTCTGCAGTATTTTGCAAAAGATTACTCATTTCATAGGGTAAAGTTTTCTGTGAAGGTATTTTTTAGCAAGGTTAGAACAATGCAGCTGAAGTTTGAAACATTATATGGAAAACGGTAAAAGAAATATTTTACAGCCAGAGGGTATACCCAACAGATAAGTACTAGAAAATGATTCCTGTGTGATAATGTCATTCCCAGTCAATTTTTTCAAGAAATAGAACCGTACTGAGTGATAATCACCCATTGATCCACAAAACAAATTCTGCTACTAATAGAAATTTGCAGACAAAGAAAGAAGCTTCCGAAGTGATGAGTGGACTGGTCACTGACAAGTTTTACATCAGTTAAGATTTCACTTAAAATTGGAATATATCTCTATTTGGGTTAGGAGGAGCCTGTTCATACAGTAGCAAACACTCTTTCAGCCCAATTGCTAATTTCATTTAGAAAAATTTCTTTAGGTTTGTTGGGAGAAAGAGAGCAACAAAACAAAAACTTTTGAAGATGTTCAGATAATTTGGAGCCGAGAGGAAAGAAATAAGCAAGAATCATAGGGTGTGTTTGTGTTACATTTATTTTTTGTACTTTAAAGATTCTGCAATATTCATTGTGAAGTTAAAACAAAACAAAACACCGGCCATACTTTTCCCTATCAAATCCTTTTGAACTTGGGAAAGGGGACAGGCTGGGTCATTCACTCACTTTACACTAGGATCTGCAGTAACTTGAAATTGGCAAGATAACTTTTCATTGCTTTGGAAAGTCTGCAAAACAGGAGCCAACCTCTCTCCTCCCTTGAGTCGTTTGTGTCTGTTGGAGGATTTCGAAGAAGGAAGAGTGAGCACAGTTAATGGCTACTTATCAAGGCCAACCAAAATTCTTGGAGCTTGACTTTGAGAGTAGTCAGAGGACATGCATACTCTGCCTGTCTACCCACAGATGCAATAGCTATGCATCACAGGAAAGTTTGACCAATACAGGTTTGGCAAGTTACTTTTCAAGAAGAAGCAGTTAACTACAAGACAGGGGTAATTCCTTAGGTGTCCAGGTTTTTCTGTTATTCATCAAGCATCTTCTAATGCAATTTTCAACACTTTTTAAACATCAAGAAGCTATTTAAAAAAATATTTAACAAACACAATAAGAATCTCAACAAAAACACTTCTATGCTTATTAAATTACACATAATAAAAAGAACAGAAAAATAAAAATGGTCAAGCTATTTCCCATAAGTATTCCTTGTAAGTATTGTAAAAATGGCTTTAATTGTACTGTATAATCTAACAAATGCAGTTTTAAATACCTACTGCAGTCCATAAATATATAAAGTTGGTTTGGATCAGTATCTGAAATACAGGATCTGTCCTGTTCAAATATAACAATAAGTAAATGTATTTTACATGGCTTGGTCCAATTTATTACAATCATGGAATATATCTATTCAATAGCAATAGCACATAGACTTATATACTTTACAGCACTCTCTAAGCCAGTGGTTCTCGACCTTTTCTTTACCACAGACTCCCCTTAAATACCTTTTGTGGCCACAGACCATGGCCACGGACCCCCAAGATTTAACTCAAGATTTAATTCATAACATTTATTCAGATCTTTGTGGACCCTCTGTGACAACATTGTGGCCCCCCCAGGTTGAGAACCATTGCATATTGTCCCCAACAATCTGAGTCCTCATTTTACCAACCTTGGAAGGATGGGTCAACCTTGAGCCGATCAGATCCAACTCCTGGTAGTAAGCAGAGTCAGCCTGCAATTCTGCATTCTAACCACTGTACCTCCACGGCTCTATTTAAAAGTCTACTACAGTTCATGACATGAAGTCATAATGTCAACATGAAAATGTGCATAATTGTTCCTTGAAGCAATCCACCTAGTTTCAACATAGCTTACATGTTCCCTCTACAAAAGTACATACAACAGCCTTTCTATTACAGTTAGATAACAGAAATTCAGATTTTGTTGATTTGATTACCCCCTTCCCAAAATGCTGATCTGTGTATCTTCTTAATCTGTAAGTACATCACTGTAGATAACAGTTGAATCTTCCTCGGTATTTTTCTGAATACTGACATTGCCCACATCTGCAATAATAGAGTGTTATTTCAAGTCAGCTAAAAGCCTATCAATGAAAAGCATTCCCAGAGAATGAGGCTGCAACCTTCATTGTTTTGGTATGTGTCCAGAAAAGAACAACCACTCTTGCTGTTTTTAAAATTTGAAGTTGTTAACTAACTGCACCTGAATGGACCTCTTGACTTTTCAGGTGTTTGGTGACTACGCAGGAGGTCTAGACACAGACGTGCAAAGTACAAATTATCAGCAGCATTGTGGAATCAAGGATGAATAGCTTTTTGCAACAATAACCTGAAGGGCATTCACTCTAGGTGACAACCTGCATTTTCCATTTACCCCCAGAAGAGCTTTGGTTTGTCTCCAGCCATCCACCAAGAACCATAGTAAATAGTTTGCAGCAGAAGTCAATAATTCAAGCTGATTGGCAGGGTAACCTTAGCCAAGTATATTGTTTACGGCTTTTGGAATAAGACAGGAAATCTGAAAGGGGCAAGTAATGGGGTTGGTTTTGTCTGTTTTCTTTTCCTTGTCTATATGGCATGGACCAAACATTATGGAAGAAACATGGTAACTCTTAAAGTTAGTTGTGTATAGAGGAAGTAATCAGGGAAAATCTTCCTGTTGAAAAGATCACATTGCTCATTGAAATTCAGAAAGCTTTCCTTAGACCTCCCCATCTCTATTTTACCGGAGAGATTCTCGTAAGTGTATCCTAATCCCTTAAGAAATGTAAGTCTCTGGGTTGCAAGTCTTAGGCCAGGAGGGCACAGATAGTTCATATTGATATTGATTTTTGCATTTGGTTCTTTTGTCCTTTTCCTCCACTGGCCTCTCTAATTGGCTGCCAGGGTCCCTTTGGAGATTGCTAATAGTGTGAAAGTGCATCTTCCCAAGATCTCACATTCAGCAGGAACTGAAAAGACAAAAGAGAAGAGAGAGAGAGAGAGAGAGAGAAAGAGAGAGAAAATGACCAGGAAACAAAAGCTCACTTTCTGAAATACACTCATGTTATTAGCGATTCAGTTTCCCTTTCCAGATGTTGGAATAATTCCTGGATTTCTTTTACATTTCCACAGGGCATCAATGATTGCAAGCCTGATTATTACTTATTTTAATTGTAGAGCAGCACAGTGATTAAAAAAATGCTCCTTATGTTCTATCACATATTGGAGTTGCAGAGTTTGTTAACAATGATCATGAATTTTCTGTGCAAATTTGTATTTGATGCACATCAGATCAAATAGCAGCTTTGTACTGGTAATGTATGTTTTCAGATTTTCTTCAATTGCATTAGTGCTGTGAAAAGCAAATATACTGATTTCTCCTCTTCCCCCATAATTTGCCAGCCTATGATAAAAAAAGATGAAAAAAAAAGAAAAAGAAAAAGAAGGGGTCAGTTTAAGCAGCTGCTGCTTCCTAAATTTTGTGTTTTGTCCTTTTCTTTAAAAATATATCTTACTGTTCCATTCTGGACCTGTTGAAGGTAACTTTCAAAGTCTCATTATAAAATACAGTAATATGTATTAAATAAAACAAAGAAAATTATTTAAAGTAAGCAACAAACCCTGATTTTAGATGGTTTGTACATGTAATACTGTAAGGTAATTCTAACATTACATGTACAGTAGTTTACACTACTTTTGAACTGATTTAAAGGAGCAGTGAGAAAAGAAACAGAAGCGTTTTGAAGACATATCTCATGAAGACAAACCAGTCAAGGAAGCATTTTGGAAGTTAATAATTCCCAGCTTAACAGCAACACTGGTGAATCTGCAGAAGTATTTATGAGTTTCCTAAGCTCTAAAGGATTTTCATTTGAGAATACCAAAAGATCCACTTGAAAATAAACATGGAAAGCAAGGAGATAAACAAAGATTTTGTCTTTCAGGTATATTGTACTTCAGAGACTCCCTAAAAACATTTTAAGCAAGACATGACAGCTGAGCTAAGATAAGCATGCATGTCTAGTGCAGGGGTGTCAAATTCGCAACGTCACATGACGTGTCGCGATGTATCACGACTTTTCCCCCATTGCCGGAGCTGGGGTGGGCGTGGTTTCAGCATGACGCATCCGGCCCATGGGCCGGCAGTTTGACACCCCTGGTCTAGTGGTTAGGCACAAGGCTAGAAAGCGAGAGACCATGAGTTCTAGTAGTGCCTTAGCCATGAAAGACAGCTGGGTGATCTTGGGCCAGTCACAGGCTCAGTTCAAGTCACATCAAAGGGTTGTTCTTATAGACAAAACAGGAGGGTGTGTTGGATATGTCTGCCATCTTGAGCTATTTGTAAGAATAATAAAGATGGGATGTAAATAAAGGGCAAGGATGATTATGAACACAAATTGCTTCATGACTATGAAGAAAGTGAGCATTTCTGGAATCAGAAACAAAAAAGAGATTGTATTGGATACAGGAGGTAAAAGCCAATGTGGAATGATCCTGACATCAGATATCTGGAACACAATTGAAGAATACCCAGGATGTAGTAACTAATGACTAGACTGTAGTAGCTAAGGAAGGAGATGATGCTTCTGTGAATCACAGTTAAAGCTGCAGGCAGGGAGAGAAAATATCTTTGTAGTGCTAAATAGGGGAAAAATAGGGAGGTGCAAGAAAAGAAATGTATGAAACAAACATTGCTTGAGGCAGGATTATTTGGCTATTGTTTCCTAAGCATGAGATGGTAACTACAAGAGTTTGTTAATTATGTATTTCGTAAAGGAACACATTCAAGAAATTGAAAACTTTTAGTAGGAATGGGAAAACCTAAAAGTTACACAGACTAATTGTGTATTTTGCCCAAGATTATGTGCTTCCCTTCTGTCAGCAACTCATCTCACTTTCCTGATTTCCAGGCTTCAACAGCTGCCCCTTCTTTGTTGCAAACTCTGAGACTGATACAACTCATGTCTAAATTATCCAAAAAGAAAAAAGAAAACCTGCTCTATTATACTCCTTTTGTGAAGCTGTTTTCCAGTGCAAGTTCTTTTGGGTGGGAGGGAAAGTTTTTTAAGTCCAGTGAAAAAATTGCCTGACCAGATTGAAGAGTAGTAGTAGTAGTTGTTTTACAATAAACAAGGAGTTCAAGGGATCACTTCTAACTTTAACTTCTCATAAACCTAGCATGCCTATTTCAGCGCCAGGTTCTTTGTAAAACAAGCTTCATGCTTTCTCCAGTGCTTCCTAGAATGACTACTATAATTTGGATGATATCTGTCAGCTGTCTCAAATGTTTTTAGAATATTTTTTTTAAGAAGACAACAAACAGTAGGTAGAGTTGTTTCCTGCTAGCATTAATTACCATAATAAGTGACTTTGGAAGCAAAACTCCAACATTTGTTTGAGAACATTCTGCATTTGAATTCTTCTACATCCTTAACAAAAGAACAAATGTGCAACAATTCTATCAAGATCACATTCTAACAGCCTGTCTGATTTCTGCTGGCAAAAGTCCTAGCAAAAATATCTTAGAGCAGCAGTTCCCAAACTTTTTGGCTTTGTGGACTGGTGGGGGGGGGAGGGGGAGATGGTTTCACGTGCACAACCTAATCCTGTACATATGCGAATAAAGCTCCACATTGCTTGACTGCTGCTTGCGCAGACCGGTTCCCAATGGGCTGCGCACTGGTCCTGATCCATGGACTGAGGGTTGGGGACCCCTGTCTTCGAGGATTCAGCACACAGCTGGAGCATGAAAGTTACCTCATCTGGATTTATTGATTGATTGATTGTGTGCCATCAAATCACTTTTGACTCCTAGTGACCTGATACACAGTAGATTTACTCCATGATGTTCTATATCTAACCAGTTCGTTCAGGTCTTTGAGTGGTGTATTCATTTACACTGTAACTGAGTCCATCCACAGTACTGCTGGCTATCCTCTTCTTCTTTTCTTCCACTTTTTCCAGCACTAGAGGCTTTTCCAGAGATCCAGTTTACACAGAATGTGTCCAAAGTAGTATAATTTGAGCCTGGTCATTTGTGCCTCAGAGATAGAACTCTGGCTTGATTTGTCCAATGATTCATTGGTTTGCTTTCTTGGCTGTCCATGGTATTCTTCAGAGTGTTTTCCATCAACAAAGTTCAAAGGCATCAATACTCTTCCTGTCCTGCTTTTTCCAAGTCCCAACTTTCACTTCCATAGAATATCACAGGGAATATAATGGCTTGCATGTTTCTGATCTTTGTGGATATAGACACATCATGGCATTTGAATCTTTTCCAAGGCATTCATGAATGCTCTACCAAGAGTTGGTCTGTAGCATATCTCTTGATTGCTTGTTCCTCTACTGCTGATAGCTGATCCTAAAAGGCAGAAGGTATCCACCCCTTTAATATCTTCATTGCCAATTCCAAGGGTGGTTGTTATACCTGTTTTTGGAATTACAGTTAATCACAAACTGAACCTATGCTGGGATTGTGACGTGGCTGGAAAAAAAAAAGCAAATACAATTATAGGTTGCATTGATAGACTTACAATTACCACACAACAGTATACGGAGTTGGACCCAGAACAGAGTTTTGTTCCTCTTTATGATGCCAATAGGCTATTTTTTTGTTTTGGCCACCAGAGGCATTTTCACTATATCATTAAAAATGTAAAATTTCTCTTAACTTTGAAAATATATTCTTAGAAGTATAGTAGAGTTTGTAGAGTTCATTGATGCATACTTATAAGCAAATCTGCTAAGATGCAACCAGATAGTCTGATTTCTGAAAGACTGGTTAATTTGTCCAGTGATGGAAGTGACTACCTCATCATTTTTCATCATATAAATAGAAAAGGGCCCAGATTATCTCTGTTTAAAGTAAGGATAATCGGAAAAGCCAAATGAAGAAAAAAATACGTCTTTAAATTATAATGCCAGAGAAAATGGTTGAGAATACCTTAGACCACAAGAAGAAATAAATCATTCAGCGCCAGAAGTAAAACCAGACTACTCACTAGAAACATAAATAATGGAAGTTAGACACAAAGTGAAAGCAAGAATCATTAGAGAACACACTGATGCTTGGAAGTATCAGATACCATTAAAAGAGATCAATAGGAGCCAACGTAGCTAAACATTATTACTGATGATACAACCCATTTGGATTACTGCAATACATTTTACATGGGACTGTCCTTGAAGAGTATTCAGAGGCTACAACTTTGCTCTGCAATATGCAGCAGCGTGGGCAGTTATGGATGGCATAGATCAGGGCTTTTCAACCTGTGGTACGCGTACCACTTGTGGTACATTAATGAGTGGCAGGTGGTACGCAGCCCTGCCTAGCCAAGTGTAGTGGGGAAGGGAAAGAGCCAGCACAGGCAAAGACTTACAGTGAGAGAGTCCTCTGGAGCTGCAAAGACCCCAGGCTCACTTCTGGCTCACCCCCCCATGAGAAAGGAGGAGGGGGAGGAGACTATAAAAGGAGGCAGTTTGGGAGGGAGAGGGAGAGAGAGAAAAAGCAGCAGCTTTGGGAGGAGGCAGAATCAGCTCTAGCTGCACCGAAGGGGAAGAAGGAGGAGGAGGAGGAGGAGGGTGGGGGGAGAGGAGATCAAGCAGGCCGGGCAGCCATGAGTCAATCTACAACTGCTGTGGCAGCCACCTGTGCTGGCAGCAGCAAACAGGCAAGAAATGCAGTGGGGGAGGGGTTGCCCTCCACGAGGAATGAAAAGCAGCAATGGCTGGAGGTGAGGCATGGTGGGAGGAAGGGAGATGGAGAGTGGAAGGATTCTTATGTGCTTTTGTGACTGAAGTTC
This sequence comes from Azemiops feae, assembly GCA_023970755.1. Classification (NCBI taxonomy): domain Eukaryota; kingdom Metazoa; phylum Chordata; class Lepidosauria; order Squamata; family Viperidae; genus Azemiops; species Azemiops feae. The sequence continues at coordinate 4,723,237 of JALGBA010000012.1, read as the reverse complement.
TGGGATTTGTGCAATGTGGGCTTTGTGTTCTTAAGGAGTGTTTGGCAATTTCTATTTGGCTGATGGCTCGTTTTAGCTTCCATTGCTCTGCTGTTGTTAGCTGTAAGTTTTGCTGCAAGGGATTTTGAAGTATTTTTCTCCTGAATGGATTTTACTTATGAATGGAACCATTTGGGGAGGCTGCCTTAGCAGGCAGCCAGTACTTACTTTTTTTTTTCTTCCTTAAGTGCCGCTGGGCTCCTTACTTTCCTTTCTAGCCAGTAGCTAATTCTTAAAGGGGAAGTGCCTTTTTAAGCTAGTTCACTCAGCAGCTTGTCTTTTCTGTCTCTGGAGGCCTTTCCTTGTTTGATGAATATATGGAAGAGGGAAAATATGGGGGGGGGGTTCAAATTCTTCCTTCGGAAGGAGATGGGAATGAGAAAAAGGGAGGCAGGGAAGGGAGGGAGGGAAGGAAGTCCCGCCTTAGCACTTGGCCACCAGCAGCTCTGCCATTGACTTTGCTTGTCAAAAGGTTGCAAAAGGGTATCACTGGGACACTGGGACCATCATAAATATGAATCAGTTGCCAAGCATCCAAATATAAAACACATGACCCTGTTGCTGCAATGGTCATAAGTGTGAAAAATGGTCATAAGTCATTTCAGTGCAATTGCAACTTTGAACAGGTTTTTTTTTTTCACCAAGTTTTTGACACCTTGCTAGGTGGTACTCGAATATTGCCATATCCTAAAAGAGGTACAATCGGTGAAAAGGTTGAAAAGCCCTGGCATAGATGACACTTTTGCTCCATGAGCTGCATTGGCTGTGCAATTCAAGGCACAAGCTCTTCATGGTTATGGATTATTCAGGGAACTGTCTCCCCAATAGCTTTTACCTGTCTTATTAGCTCCGGCAGGTGAGGTATGCTCCAGGACCTGTTCACTAAGGAGTTCCATCTAGCAGCACCCCAGAGGAGACCCTTTTGTGCCATGGCACCTGCCCTTTGGAATGTCATTTTCCCTCTCTCTCTGATTAGATTTGCCCCAACCCTGATGGCCTTTCGCAAGGCGCTAAAAACCTGCTTTGCCATCAAGCCTGGGGTTCTTATAGTGTGGTTGAGCTCACTTTTTGGTTATATTGACTGGGAGGTTTTTGATTATGCTGTGTTATGTTATTCATGTTTTTAATTATTGGTTGTGTTTCTGTTCGGTTTTTGTTTCACTTTAGCTGGTAGCTAGTCATGTACATTATGTGAGATGGGTGGCCATATAAATTTATTTAATTAATTAATTAAGAAAGCAGAATCTCTTTAAAAACTCTAGAGAGACAGTCCTGGAAAAGAGAGAGAGATGCTGCACGTAGTTATACCAGCAGCCAAAATAGGGAGAAGGTAAATTTTTCTATTCCTGCGCTTCTTGAAAAATAGCATGGATGTCCCACCTAATTGGTTCAGGCAAAAAATTGCATATGCACTGAATGTTGTGCAGCTGTAGTCTGAAGTAGTGTGGCTTTGAGAAGCAGCACCTGGGAAAATGAACAGAGAGTTGAGCCTCTACCACATGTTAAAGACAGTGATTGATGGTTGTTTTTCCCACCAGCAGTTGCCACTGGGTGGGAACGGAAATGCAATCAAGGCAACTGCCCAAGGACCCACTCTTAAGTTGTTTAGTATTAAAACTGTAATGTCTATATTAGTCACCAGCCTCATTGATGAGGCAGAATAATTCTCAGTCTCTGAGGCAGCACAAATTATTGCCAGCATAGTTTTCTGTTGACTGAAGGATTGTGGGAATGTATATTGACATGGCCGCAAGGAACAGTTCACAGTCCAAATATAAGATCAGTATAAGGAATAGATTTAGTGCGTTTAACTTGCATAAAAGGGAATCTGCATTGCAATGGAAAGAGATGAGACATTGTGAAAACCAAACCATTTTTAACCCCCCACCCAATTAAAAAGGTCCAACTGAATTTCAGAACAAGCTATTATGATAGCCTGGGAAAAATGTAGGGTGAACATAGACTTTAGCATCAGATAAGATAGATCAAGAAGAAATTCCAGAAATGTCAATTGAAAATTAAATACTTTAAAAAAAAATCAAAGAAATTGTTGTCTAATATGGGTAAATACTCTAATTTCTGAGGTGCAAGAGATGTACAACAGTCACATTGGAATGTCTGTAGAGATTCTCAATCATCTGGGACATGGTTGTCCCAAAGGTGCTTTTTCAAAAGGACAACTGGACTTTATTTTTCCTTGAAGACATTTCACTTCTTATCTAAGAAGCTGAAAACTGAAGAAGATTCTTGGATGAGAAGCAAAAAGTCTTCAAGGAAAAACAAAATCCAATTTCCTTTTGAAAAAGCACCTTTGGGACAGTCAAATTGGAAATTTCCAGTTGCAGATAAAATTAATCTGTTGAAAGCTGTAGGAGAAAAGAAAGCTGGTGTGCTAGCAGGGATAATACTATGTGGCCTAAATGTGGAAAAATATCAGTATATGTTGCTATAATAAAGAAAGGAGATGAAGAGAATATGCCAGTTACCAAATTGTAAATGTCATTTAAGGTAAGATCTTAGGAAAAAAAGAACAGACCTATCTATGTGGAAAGAAAAGCCAAATAAACAGATGGGATTAAGAAAAGGTGAAGGGGCACAAGAACAGAACGAACAGCAAGAGAATTCAAGAAAGAAGCTTACAGTTGCTTTACTGATTTCAGTAAGGGATTTTGGTCATGCTGAAATATGGACTATATTAAAAATGGATTTGCCAGAACACCTGATTTCTCCTCTGAGAAATATTTATAGTGAACAAGAAGGTACTGTGGTAACTGTGGAAAATCTGTGGTTCAGAACAGAAGGGAGTGAGAGAAGATGCATGTTATCCCAAATCTTTAATAAAGGCAGCAAATATATTTTTTAAGTTCAACAATGCTGAAGAGCTAACATCTGGCATCAGAATTGGAGATTAAAACATGATTTATATATTCAGTGAAAAATCTTGGTTAGTGTGAAATATTAAGGGGACAAAGGTAATGTTAGGCAACATGCTTCCCAAACTCACAGTTGAAGAAGTGATAGTTTTATTTTCTTGAGCTCAACAGCAGATAAAGATGGACAATTTGCTGGAAAAGAAAAGATGGAGTTAATCATAGAGAGGAACACAATGAAAACTTAGACAAGATAATGAAATGTAAAGATAATTCTGTGACAACAAAGAATGGAATAGATAACACAATGTTTTTCCCAGTTGTATCTATAAAAATGAGACATTGAGAAAGAACAAACAAACTAAAATAAATGGGTTCACATTTGGATTTGGACATGATCACAAAGAGTACCATGGACTGAAAGAAAAATCAATTAGTCCTGTAAAAACAAAATCCGGCTGTTCTCTTGAGATGAGGATCAGAATGCAATGTGTTATAAGTGGAAGATGCACAATAAAAAGCAATTGTACTTGACAGGGTTCATGAAAATACAGAAAAGAGAAGGCATAATATAAGGGTAGTACCCTGGATTGAGAAGATAACTGGAACTTTCTTGAAAGAGTTATGGATTATCAAGGTCAAGATGGAAGACACATGTCTACTAATAGTAATTTTAAACTGTTAGTTAATAAGATTAACTGCCTTGTGAAGCAATACCAAGTAAATGTAGCAGATCATTTGTAAAAATAAGCAGTAATAAAATTAAGTGATTTTACTTGTTAGAGTACCTCAACTAATGATGAGGTATAATAAGATATTATTCTTATTTGGCAGGATCAGTTTTTAAGTAGCTAGGAGCCTACTGCATGTGATATCCTATAAAATGATTATCTGCTTTCTTCAAGTAAAAATAAATAATGTTCTCAGTAAACCCAGCTGTTTGAGATGAAATTGTTTTGGCTCTCAGAACTGGGGGAACTTATTCCTATGAGAGAATGAATACTACTGCTGACATATCGTGAAGTCATAGGCAATATTTGGTAGGATTTTTAATTTTCTTTGCCCCCTTAGTCCATGAGATAAGGAGAGAAGCAACCTAGAACTAAGGAGAAACTTCCTGACAGTTAGAACAATTAACCAGTGGAACAACCTGCCTCCAGAAGCGGTGAATGCTCCAACAGTGGAGGTTTTTAAGAAGACACTGGACAGCCATTTGTCTGAAATGTTATAGGGTTTCCTGCCTGAGCAGGGGATTGGACTAGATGACCTCCAAGGTCCCTTCAAACTTTATTATTATTATTATTACACTTCTCCTAAGAATAATGTAGTGACTGATAGGATTGGGTGATTTCATATCCTGATGTGTAATCCAAGAGTATAATGTAACAGGTAACTATTGTGTAATCAAACTATGGTAGGAGCACAAATCTAATGGGCAAGAATGGGAAATACACAGGCATGTTTCTTCTTTACTAATAAATCATGTTTTCTTAGGCCAAGACGATTACACGAGACTCAGTCCATATCATTAAATGGGTAACTGTAAAGAAAGAAAATGCTCTCATTCTTCCAGATCCCCAAGTTAATGAACTCAAGCAGGGTCAGGTCTCTTTGGCAGTTGCTTGAAATGAAGGTGATTTTCCCCCCAAGCACAGTGCTCACAGGGTCCTCTTTAACAAGATTAAGATTAAAGGAGTGATGCTACAAGAATTCCAACTTGTCAGTTGTTTTCAATTTAGAGCCAATATATTTAAATGTACCTTAGAGAAGAGACTTTGAATGTCTTTCTCAAGGCCTTTCAGTACATCATAAAATAGGCAGCTGTTTTTATTGATAATGAGGAAATCTGCAAGTAGTTGTTTTCATAATAGTCACTTGAAATTTATCAGTCTATAAACAGCTCTTATTGGAAGCCGTACTGTATGAAGTGGATTTCCCCATCCTGGCACTCTCTAGCTATAAAGTATAACTCCCATCATATCACCCTGACAAAATCTGTAAATTGATAGTCAATCAGTATACATTGGATAATATTGGTCATGCTTTGAAAATGATCAGAACAAATGTTTCTGCTTTCACAAGAGCAAGAAACACAATCCTTCTCTACCACTCATGATACTACTTTGCATTATCATTAAAGAACGATCTCCTTAAATCCAGAGCGTCATATGCAACTTTGAAAAAAGGTAAAACCCTGAGATTTCCACTGTATACCTCCCTCCATGGGGACATATGGCCCATTATGGACTTTGCATTGGCTATGGTTGTTCAGTCAACTGTGAATCCATCTGGTAGTGGCACTATCCACCCCACATTGTTCCAATTTGTCAAGAAGGAGACTATGGTCTGCTTTATCAAAAGTCTTACGAAGGCTGAGTACACAACAACTAGAGCATTGTCCTCTAATCGAGGCACATTTTCAAAGAAAACAATAAGGTTTGTCTTATTGTATAACCTGTTCTTAACAAATACATATTGGTTTCTGATAATCACTATTCATTTCTAAATACCCTTAATTTTCTTCGCTAGAATTTTTCAAGGTATTCGTGTCAAGCTTATAGTTTCCCAAGTTTCCTTTTTTCTCTTTTTTAAATATTGAAATAACATTGGCTGTTCTCTAATTTTCTTGCCCTTGTGCTCCAGGATTTCTCAAAGATTTCAGTCATGGGCACTGAGATGACATTCACCAGTTCCTTTAACACTCTGGGAATGCAATCAATCTGGTCCAGGGGAATTGAATTCAGTCAGAGTTACTTGGTGTTGTCTCAGTAATTCCTTACCTATTTTGTGAGAGTTCTCAAAGTTCTGCACCTGTCCTGCCTCAAAATAATTGCTTATCTAGAAGAAAAACTTAAAACTGTGCTTAAGGATGTCAATTAAGTACATAATTTTGGGCAGAGAGTTCCTTATAAAGACAGAGCAAATTGTACACGATGGAGATAATTCACATACTCTATCCCAAAAAACTGGCATGTAAAATAAGAGTTGCAGGCAGGTGGAGCATTTAGCATCTTTAATACTAATAGTTTCTGTACATGGATTGCTTTTTTAAAATCCCTATTTCCACCCTGTTTGTCCCCCAATATTTTTTTGCTTTTTTGAAAGCTGGCCAACTTGGCCCCAAAATAGCTGGCTAAGCTGTGTAAGCTTTCATGTTCTAACATACTGAAATAATTAGGAAAGAAGGACATTTTCCTTTTTTAAATCTTTGCAATGAGAAAGAAGAAAAGGGCAACATGACAGATGAAGCAAATCTTCAGAGCCTCCGCAGGTTCTTGGAAAAACCTTGCTGTTGTCACCTATAGATTTACAAGACAATCCTAACCTTAGCGAAGCCAATAGAAAGTTAGCCATCAGCATTGAGAGATTTGGTAACATGGTTCCTTAGGGGCAACATTAATCTTTCTTTGCTGACCTTAAAGGCCAGAATGGCCCCAGATGGCATACTGGGAGGCAGATTTTGTGCTGCTGTGATTTAGGATTGCTCCACAGAAGTCAGTGGTGCTCAGGAGATTTACAATAGTAAGTAGGGGTTGCTCTTGGCATATAAAAAGGTCAGTACTTGCTTCTCTCCATAGGAAATTACACATTATTCATGGAATGAATGTACTTAATTAAAATGTACTTGTTTAAACAAGGAAAAGCTATCCTTTCAAATAATTTAATGCATAAGCGAAGAACAAACAAGTTAACCTGTGGAATAGCTTAGGATATGTTCTCATAGCACTGCTATGAGAAGCCATGGAAATTGCTAGAACTTTGTGGATTGTGGATGTAGTTATATGTAAAGCAGGAATTATGAAAAATTCCCATTCTTCCAATGAAGCTCTTCTGACCCTGCCCTCCCCAACCTATAAGTGGACCATGAAGCCATAGGATGGCTATTGCTTCGTACAGAGATCACTTTAGAGTTTAGAAATAAAAAGCCTTGAGAGAATAAGGGGAGATGGCAATTCTGTTTCACAGGCCTAACTGAAAGAAAGGTAAACCTTTTCTGTGTTTATCCCTGCTTCTCCAGAGATATTTGGATTGTGTATACTTTGTGGTCAGAAACTTGTCTTCTTGTACTTTGTAAACCACCCTGCTTTATAATTAGGGTTTATAATTACAAGAAACTGGGTGAATGAGGCAAACTAAGGGCTGGATTATATGGATTGTTCATTGAAATGAAATGGAAACTGAAATATAATGATTAGGGAATTAGGAAGTGAAAAAAATTACAAAGTAATTGTAGTTTTGTTGATTCATTAGAAAAACAACTTCACTGCTGTATAGCATTTTTATTAGAATTAATGAAAGCATCAGATCATCAGATTTTCACATTTTATGTCAGCTGGATTGATCATAATAAGGGTATTACAGTATATAATTGTGGATTTCCCTTAAATTATGCCTTGATTTACTTACTGTTAACGTGTCAAACTTAAGTACTGCCTGCCTTCCAATCTTGAAAGCACGTGATAGGTACAAAAGCCAGAATTGCAGCTTTTGTCAGTACAGGAAATGCAGAAATCTGGGAGATGGAGAAGCTGCAGATTTTAGAGAAACACAACACAAGAGTAATCTAGGAGTACAAATTAAAAAGGCAGAAAAACTGAGAGAAGAGAGTAAAAAGAGTTTTATTTTCTGAATGTATCTTGTTTATGGATGCCAGAGAGAATAAATCTGTGAAGCGCATTTCTGCCGTCTTTTACTTCTGGTGACACAAAATAGTGTACAACCTATGGTTCAGCATTCCCAACAGAGTTGGTCCCAACACATCTAGAAGGCAGCAGAATGAAGAAGGCTACAACAAAACATCATCCTAAGGGATCAAGTCTCCTTTGAGTTTGACTTCTGGTGTGGATACAATCCATAAAATATTCTTGCAGCCAAGAAAGTCATATTGCAGGTCTATGCATTGCCTTCTCCTGGGATTAGAGGTATCTGGAGGAGCAAGGAGGGAAGAGGGACAAAAATCAAAATGTGTATTGTGACATTATGATGCAAACCAGGTAAATTATATAGAAAATATCTGATTAAACTTCCGGTTTGCCATCGCGGCCACCGCAGATGCTGGAAGGCGAGCTCCATCTTCTGTGTTCAGTTTCGCTCCGCTGGGGGACCCTGGAAAGGGTTGAAAGTCACCCTGTAGGGGCAACGAGCAAGGAGGGGACCCCTGTTTGATCGCAGGAGGGCTGCAGCCCTTCCGCTTAATCCGAGGCAGCCCTCCAAACCGGCAGAGGGAAGACTGGCCATAGTAGCAGACAGCCAAAGTCAAACTTATCACCAAGCACTTCAAAAACAACCCGGATGAAACTGGGTGAGATCCGATCTTCTCTTTACCCTAAGTACATTCTTTTCCTGTAAAAGCTGCCTAAAGTATCTTTCCTCCTGTGAGGAGAGAGGGACGGGAATTTCTATCCCATCCTCTAAGAATAGCAACGACTGACTACCCAGGGGAATTAAAGCATTAAAAGAACAACTTTAATCTAATTGGATTTATATGTTCCTGAAACTTGGGGACCAAAATTTTTCCTATTTTTATTGGAGACTTTTGCTTTTATCTACAAAAAAGAAATAAAATTGGAAAAAGGATTATAAAAATTTTGGACTTAAAAAACCTTAAACGGCATTGGTGACATCTTGTGGCGAAGTTTGGTATTACAACTTATTTCCTAAAAGAGACTTGGCTCGAAGCCCAGACCTTAGATAAGACTCTTTTGACCTTGGCACCACCTGTGAGAAACTCAGCTGTAAGAGAACAGCTGGGTGGCATAACTGGCCTACTTGAACTGTGAATGTAAACCTTTACTGACTTTCAGAGTTATATGTGGCGAATTGCCTTTCTATCTCTTTATTTGAGGAATATTGGTTACTATATGAGATGATGAAATACCTTGGACTATAAAATCTTGCTTGACAAACGACGTCTACTATAAAGACTATTTATAAACATGTGAAAGAGATGGATGAAGACCAGGAAAAGATCCTTTCCATGTTGAAAGCAATACATGAAACCATTCTTTCAGCTTGTGATAAAATAAGACCTAACGTTAAAGATCAAGATGCCAGCCTAGATAAACAAACCCAAACTTTGACTACAACCAAAGAACTAACAATGCAGAAGATAACAGAAGAAGTGGCATAATCAAATATTAAGACAGAGGACTCAATTGACCAACAAATACAGTTAATGGAAAATCCAGAAAAGGGAGTGACAACACTGAAAATGGAAAAGACTTTCTATATAAATCAGAAGAAATTTGAGAAGAACAGATTGAATGGAAGATAAACATATCAGGGCAATCATGGGGAATTGGAATAATAGGGAGACAACTTAATGAATACAAATGGGCTAGTCCTTCCAAAAAAATGGCAATTAAATGGTCTCCTTTATTTCAAATAACATATATAATAATAGAGGGAGATTTATTTGACGATCTAAAAGCACTGATATGGAAGCCTAGTTGGCAAAGGAAGAAAGCCAGAATAAGGCTGAAGAAAATTGGGGTTTTGATTTATTAGAGGGGATTTCATATTATTAATTAGAAGTTTAAAGGGAGAAGTTGAGATAAGGGGAATTTTGGTCATTAGATTTAAAATATTTGGAAATTAGTTGAAAATAAGGATTTTATCTGTTTAATATTTAAAAATTAGACCTAAAAGAATTTTTTTTATTATGAATATGTTTGATTTATTGATTAACTCAGGTAATATATATAATGGTTTTGATTTATTAAAGGAGATATTATATTATTAAGTAGATGATTTAATATGGTGGGAAATAGATAACTTTTAGGAAATAGAACAAGATTATATTCAAATAGATAAAATGTGTATTTTGGATATTAGATTCTGTTATGAATTGAGATAAAGGAAATCTTGGTTACCTAAAGCCTGAAAATTATAAATATCAAAGGTTAAATTGGAATATTGATGGGAAACTAAAAATTGGAAAAAAATTAATAACAGGATATGAATTGTTTATGAAGATTGTAAAAAAATAATTAAGATACGTATAAGCTAAAAAAAATATTGATAAATGTAAAAATGATGTTTTTACTGAGTTGATACAATAAGAACTGTATTAGCTTAAATACGAGACAGTAAATATTAAGGGAAAAAGAGAGGAAATATTTGATGTTGTAACTTGAGATTTGTACTAAAGATTTTGTTATCGAACTATTGATTAACCCAGCCACCACGTTGCTTTTTAAATACTTAAATGTAAAATTGGAAAATTAATAATATATATATATATATTATATATAATAATATATATATATTATTCTTAATTATGCTAAAAATCCGAACATTGCTCCTAGAAGCACGAAGCCGAAGACACCAGCCTGAAGATTACGAATGGGACTTCGTCGAAACGTTGCCAAGACACTTTCAATTTTACACGGGAGAAAACCCGAATTACCAAAGACCTACACACACACACACACACACACACACACACACACACACACACACACACATATATGATTACATCTATTAAAAAAACCAAATGACTATGAATTGCTTTGAAGCCATCTGATGCAACTCACTGCTTCAAAATGGATCTCTACTATATTTTATGATTTTTTCCCAATGGGGTCATTCTATCATTCTATCATTCAGTGAATCGGTGTAGCCCCTTTGAAACATTGCCCAGAGCTTAGGGCTAATAGTTATAATATAACATGGATGACGGCTAAAATATCCAATTTCAAGTGATGTTTTTTCAGCTGAATCTGAACATCTAAAGTGGGCTCAAAATGGTAAGTTTGGGAATTCATTTTTAGATAGGTTGTTTTTTAAAAACTCAAAGCTTCTGGATAACTCAAGGAACTCACTCAGCCCATACGAAAAGTGAAATGCAGCTTACAAATTTCAGAGGCTGTTGCTTTTGACATGCTATCACTGTGGGAAATTCTGATCAGAAAACAAAACCACAAATACTGCAGGTGCACCAGGACTGGGACTGCACAGCTGAGCATAAAAGCTTCAATGTCTTCATGGCTGAGTGTACGTCAATTCATTATCCAAAGAAAATAACATCCTTGATTTGCCATGCATCCATGAATACGCCTTAATTATTTTAATACTTGGATGACATCAATATTATGTTCTCTCTGGAATCTCAGGATCAGTGGATTTTTTTTAAGGCGTGTGAGTTCAATATTACCACACAGATCAAAGAGCACATCAAATGCATAAAGAGTGACCAAAATCTTCACACAGTAAGCCAAATTTTTAACATGACTCAGTCACATAACACTGTACATATTCCATTGCTGCTATTCCTTACCACAGCTTCTGCATTCAGACCACCTGACTCTCCAAAACTCCAACCACATAGCTTCTGTCTTTATTCTTATTTTTAATCACTCTCCAACAATCCCGTGTCCATGACCTCACCTTTTGTGGCCTTCTGCCTCACTTTCCAGTTCCAATTATCTGCTGGGAGACAAACTTTAGCAAGCAATGTCCTTCGGGAAATTCCTGATCTCTCTCGATTATTACTTTAACCTGCAAAGGATGGAATATCAGGAAAAGCAACTATCCTTTACTTGATCTTAGCTGTTCTGGAAGAGTGAGTTTAAAAAAAGGAATAGTAATGGAAACGTTGGGGGAATGTACCATAACTGTAATGCTGGGAGGACAGTAAGTACCAATATGACTTCTAGAAAATCTTAGTGAAAATTTAAAATGATGAAGGAAAGGAGAAGCAATTAAGGAAAAGTACATATAAGAAGCATACATTGTAGGGGTTAGGAAAGCTGAAGCTCATAATGAGGCTGGAGAAGGATGGCAAGAAAAAGAAAATAGTTTTTTTTTCAAATATGATGAAAGTAAAAAGAAAAATAGCTCAGTGGCAAAGGAAAGAGAAAACATAATTGTGAAGAACTAATGGAAAGCACAGGATTCCAACATGTTTAATAAAAAAAAACCCACAGTGGAGGAATATCTACTGATCTTGAATTAGTTCAAATCTCCAGGATCAAATGGATTACATTGTAGAGAACTGAAGGATTTGCTGAAGCTCTGGCTGAACCAAATCCATCTTCTTTGAAATTGAAGTTCTGGAGTGTGGGAGAAGTAATGGCTCATAAGATTCATGCCATTCATTTCCTATTCACTAGTATTCACAATGTAGGAAATAAGCAAAGTAAGTTTGAATTCTTAGTAAAAGATGGCAGATGTTAGACTGTGTGTGTGTGTGTGTGTGTGTGTGTGTGTGAGAGAGAGAGAGAGAGAGAGAGAGAGAGATTCTGTGCCAAAAGTTTTTTCAAACATGTTTTGAAATCTGAGGCTATATTGTAGAGAGAACATCAGGGTGAAAAAACCTGGATGAGTGAATAAAAGCAGTACTGTTGTTTTATTGTCTACAGTTACCCATCCAAGCAGAAAATCTGGATGATGCTTTCCAAAAACAGCTGAAAGATCTTTCAGGCAGTTTTAGTTGGGTGGGCTTTAACTACCTTGACATCAGTTGTGACTCAAACTACCAAGTATGGTCCTTCTAGGAAATCCCAGAATTTTGCTGATTCACTAATTCTCAGAAGAAGGAGCAAGAAGATCAGTATCTTAACTAATAGGAAATAAATTATAGAGCAGAATTAGTCATGAAAGTGGAAGTAACAGGAACATTATGGAAAAGTGATCATGTTCTTGATTTTCAGGAAAACTGAAACCAAAGTTAGTAAAATGCATAACTAAAAATACCATATTTTTTTTATAAACTCGGAACAAGGAATTCTAGGGCAGGAGAGTCTAATGGAAAGGAAAACAGAAGAGGACTTCTAAAAAGGATATTAAAAGAAAATACCAAACAATTCTAATGAGAGAAAAAATTGAGGATGCTAGGAAGCTAATGTTCCTACATAAAAAATAGTTTATTGAATATATAGAGACTAAAAAGGCCACATATTAGGAAACGTCTGTTTTGTTTAGTGGTTAAAGCACCACCACTAGAAACCAGGAAGCTATGAGTTCAAGTCTTACCTTAGCCATGGAAGGCAGCTGGGTGACCTTAGGCCAGTCACTCTCTTAGCCCAACTCACCTCACAGGATTGTTGTGGGAAAAATAGGAGGAAGGTATGTTGGATATGTTTACCACCTTGAGTGATTTGTTAAAAATACTAAACGTGGGATACAAATAAAAACAAAAACAAAAATAAATAAAGTAAATGGGAAGAGAGATAGGTCATCAAGGAAGAGTATGTAAAAGTAATCTTGATTTGTAGGTATTAATAAAGTTGAAATTTATATTGAGCAAGCAGGAAAGAAATCCTTAGATTAGTTCATAACAAAATGAGAAAAGAACATATAATCTACTCACTGAAAAAGGCAAAAATATTTATTTTATTTTATTTTATTTTATTTTATTTTATTTTATTTTATTATTTTATTTTATTTTATTTTATTTTATTTTATTATTTTATTTTATTTTATTTTATTTTATGCAACCCATCTCATGCGAATAACAAAGAGAATGCAGACCAACTCAGTTCTTATTTTAATTTAGTGTTCTCCAATGAGATAGCATGCGTTCCACCAAGCAATTGTGACAAACAAGATGAAGGGACAGGATGAAGCTTGGAATTGATAGAAACGTCAGGAAATATCTGTTTGCTTTGAATAGTGTTAAATCTCCAGAATCAGATCTGCTGTATCTTCGGCTATGGTAGTACACTGGCTGTCTGCCTGAACTTCGTTACTGTCTTTGAGAATTCTGGAAAATGAGTCAAGTACCAGTTAAATGAAGCAGGGCTAATACTAATCTTTTTATTATCAAAAAGGAAGAAAGGGAGGATTCAGAGAATAGTTAGCTGGATATTATTATGGATAGTTTATCCAGATAATTAAGCAGTTGTTTTCAAGTACTCAGTCTGTCAAGGAGGTAAGTACAGTAGTGCAGTGCTGGAAATATTCATACTATCGGTCAGAAAGTACTCTTTAGAAGATAAACTGTAATGCTTCTTTGTTTAAAAAATAGGATAAACCAACTCTGTGTCAGGCGCAAACAATCAGATCCATATGTGAAAGGTTCAAGTTCACTACTTTATTGCATTCTACTTAGAATACAAGATTCTCCCCAGACTACTTACCCTTCCTTGGGAACAAACATATAAAGTTCCGTGTCACTTAGGGGTGTGTGTGTGTGGGGGGGTCAGTCCTAGGTTCTTAAAGCTGCGCAACAACTCAAGGCTAACTCTTCACTTGATCCTGCTTTCTTGCCTGGCTGGTAGTTTCCCAACATTCTGGTATACTAAAACATCATTGAATGAGGTAGGATTGAGAAGTGAGGGCAGTCAGCAATGGATCGGTCCTTTTTGTTTCTTTCTACCACCTGCCATTGCTGCAATGCCACCTCCTGTTATTTAGAGGAGTGGCACTACTGTATCTACAGAGAACAAGCAAGATTTGAAAATCACTATGGTTTTCCAGAAAGTAAAGAATTGCTATAATATCTGGAACTATGGTTGATCATGATTCTCAAGAAGGGTGAGTGTGCACATTGATGGAAAAAAGGTTACCAATCTTTTCTGAATTCTCTAAGGATTAAAAAATAAATGTTCCGCAACTGTGAAAAAATGGATGGAAACTAATCAAGGAGAGAAGCAATCTGGAATTAAGGAGAAACCTCCTAACTGTGAGGACAATTAACCAGTGGAACAGCTTGCCTTCAGACGTTCATCGCTCTAGGTTTTTAAGAAGAGACTGGACAGCCACTTGTTTGAAATGGTATATGGGGTCACCTGCTTGAGCTGGGGGCTGGACTAGAAGACCAGCTCTATTCTGACTGATTGATATAAAGGGCTGACAAAAAGAGAAAGAGTTGCTTAATTCCTCCTACACCAGTTCACAAAGTAGAAGGTTCCAAAAAACAATTCATAGAAGAAAATATATGTGGCTCAGGAGTGAATTCTGGACTTCTTGGTTTGGTTGTTAACGTCTATGGATGCCCCAAAGTACATAAACCCAATATATCATTTCATCCAATCATATCATATTACCAGGGACCTCAACTTGTAACATGTACAAGCTTTTTTGTGAGTTGTTTGTCTGCCTTATAGATGGAAGTATATATTTTGTCAATTTTCTACTACAGTGCCTCCAGAAAATAAAAGACCTAAGCATAGAAGAAGATGAAATTATGGTTTCATTCAATTGTACAACACTCCTCATGTCCATAGAATCAGAACTAGCAAAAAAAGAAAAAAAATCCATTGCAGCACTAGTACACAACACACGGAACCTAACCTAGTACCCAAGACAGATGAGACTCATGGAATTCATCAACTCTTGCCTCACTACCTACTTTCAGTTTGGTGGACAAGTATACCAACAAAGCAGAGGAACACACATATGATCGTCACTCTCATAGCAGAAACTGGTACAGCATCTAGAATTTATAGCATTTCCATATATACAGCCATAAGTTTGGATTCATTATGTACACGACACCTTTATCTAATAAAAAAAGAAACTATTAGGGAAGACATATAAGACAATCAACATCTTCAAAGGAAAATAAATCACACAAACAACATGCTAATCTTCCTGGATATCCTCATCAGCAGAGGAAATGATGGCAAATTAGAAACCCAAATCTATCTTGCCAAACACTGGAAAGAAAAAGAGATGCCGTCTGTTGAAGAATGGATTTTGAAATTGACTGAATTAGCAGAGATGGCAAAAGTAACCGCTTTGATTAGAGATAATGGGCTAGACAGCTATACAAGAGACTGGAAACTGGACTTTCTATGTGCTAAGTATAATAACAGATGGTTAACAGAGGGATTAGAAGATTAGTATAAAGTTTAGCTCAACCTGTTGACTGCTTTTTCTTCTTTTTTCATATATATATAATGCACACACACACACATTTGTAAAAGGGGAGGAGAATTTATTGCTTTTTTCTTTCAGCACTCAGGGTGGATCCTACATGTTAAATGTTAAATTTAATTGGCCACTTTTTTCTCACTATTTTTTCTTTTTGTTGTGGTTAGAGTTGAATGTATGTTTTTGTTTTGTTACATTTTGTTTGTTTTACTGTTCTGTATTGTATTCTCTATGATAAAACAATAAACATATATAAAAAAAGAAACCCAAATCTATCAGAAAATACCGCCTCCACTAACCAAGTGCTCTACTGCCACAGCAACAACACCAGAAAAAAAGACATCATCTATACAACATCTTCCAACAAAATGAATAGTCACACAACTTTATCAAAAAGTAGCTGGCCACACTACATGCTATAGCACAAGTACAATCTATGAAAAGGATAATACAGAAACGACACCCCCCCCACACACACCAAAACTGGCAGGGCAAGCTATTCTCAGCAAACATTACACTATGCGCACTGATGTTATCACGTTGGGTAATAAAATGTCTGCAAGGAAACAACCAAGGTCACAGAGCACCAAGAATTCCTCCCCCCCCCCACACCCACACTTTTAGTTACTAGGTTATATGATGTTCTGATTATGGTTGACTTTGAGCAGCTTACAATAACAGAGTTACAAACCAATAGTAAAGTTTACCCAGACACCAAAGAACATTCATTATGATACCAACATTTATCCTCCAGAATAGAACAAATAAAACATCTCAGACTCTGAAGGCTTGCAGAAATAATCAGGTCTTAAATTGCTTTCTGAAAAGCTAATCGTTCTTAGTTAGGTATTAATCTACTAAAAGGCTAACATTTACAGCTAATGCAATGTGTTTAGAGGCTGCACTTTTTAGTGTTATTTGAAGGCTCTTCCTCACAGAAAAGTTTGGGAGAAGAATTATAATCTAGGTTTCTCGCCTTCGTCTTAGCTTTCTGTTTATAGATTATACATACTTGCAATTGGAAGTAGTGAATTTAGTGAGATTAATCCATTGATAATAAAATAGTTCTTTTAGTTCTTTTCATATAATACAAATACTTCTAGCTCAGTACTCAAAATATAGCATTCTGATGCCTCTCTTGTTTCCAAATATATATTTATTGACATTTAAGGATCTGTTGATACTAAAGCATGTACTGTATGTTCTACGTAGTTTAGCTCTATCATAAAGAAGGATTACCGAAAGTTAACAAAGTCCTTTTGTGATCTTGTTTTGCTGAGTGTTGAAGCCACATACTTTTGTTATGACGTCTTCCCTGTGTTTAAAAATAATATGTATAGTTTGTGCAAGAGTTTATCACTGGTACCACAAGCCTCCCTGTTCTTTTCCCTTTATATGAGTAATTTAGATAGGGTGGTACCTGCCTTGGCAGTAGTTTCAGATCTCTATCCTTTTCTTGAACTTGGGCAATATTTACATAACTTATCCTTCCAGTAATGTACTGTAGCACTGAAACAACCAGTTGAGGAAATGTACTTCAATATGTATTTTAAAATGCAGTTCAGCGGGATGTAGGCCTTTTTCATTAGCATTTTCACAAATAAAAGGTATGGCAAATAATGGCAAGAATTAATCCTTCAAAGATCTAAATTTAGGAGTGATGAGAAATTGCATTCACTAATTCAGAATTGGCAGAAGATAACAAATTTATTAAACCCCACAAGGCTAAAAAGATTACTTCGTTTATAGAGACATGGGGTAATGAGTGATAAAACTTCGTAATAGCTTGTAAAGAGTCAAATAAAGATATGAACTGAGCAAATATGAAACTAGAGCCACTCAGTAATAACATTTATACCTGTTCTGGCATGGAGTCAGGGTCCTGTCCTTTGAGTGAACTTCAGCAACACTTGTCTAACTTGTCTTGTGAGTATCACAGTGTTCAGCTGATTGATCTAAACACTTGGATTCTAAAGCTTTTGAAAAACACATCAGGAGCTTTGATGTATCCACATTATACATTTGTATGTCTACTACATTTTAAAAGACTCATAGGCTCTTTATTTGACAGATCTTTCCATAGCTACTTTGATCAATGTGATCCTACCTAAACCTGTATTGACCCATTAAAATACATTTTATCAGTGCAACTTTTATGATATATTTATTTATTTATTTATTTATTAAATCATCAATGAAAGAGAAACATTCCCCCATTCTCTAAGAGCTTTTCTTTTTTATTTCTACCTAAAAATGTGTGAAAAAGATAGGGCTGCCTGCATCATAGTTTTTATTCTGTGGGATTATATTCAAAGAAATGTTAATATCTTAAATACAGAGTCTGCGATCAGAATTGCTTCATTTCTGTTTGAATGGTCTGCAATTTAGTTTTGGAAAGCATCATCAACGTCCTTTCTGAGTGAGCACTAATATGTACAGCAAAAATACTGTTTGTATTTATTCCTCCAGTTACTTTAAGCTTAAACTTTAGTTAAGTTAGAGTATAGTTACTCTGTAGTACAATGTCACTAGGATTATTTGCTTGGATTTTTGAGCAGATGTGGAGCTTCCATCACATAGTTCATCTTTCTTGCTTATTTCCTCTCTTCCTTTAAAGAAAACTACACCCTTAACATCCTATATTCCAAACAGGAGAATAATCCCACCAGATATCTGTAATACTTGCTATATAATATTTGCTTCCCTGTATGAAGGGAAAGATTCATCTTGCTACTCTGAATTTTAGTGAATAGGCAGTGAAGACAGTGAACTTTATGACATACATTTTGTTTTTCAATGGGCAGCATAATGTTTCTAACTCTTGCCTTGGAGATTTGCTGCAAATCTACTTAGTAATATAAGGAAACCTGAAAAAAAAAAAAGGAAAATAGAAATAAAGAATCAACCTTTAGTCTCTAAATTGTCAAAACACAGGAGCAGTGGTATCAGTCAATACTCATTCTTAGTACTCTGCAATGATGAAAACAAGTGCCAGAATTCCTCGAACTGAACATTAGAAAGAAGTTTCCATATAAGAGGACAATGGAACCAATTGCCCAGAGAGCCAATGAGCTTCCCTTCATTGGGTGTGGTCAAGCAAGAGCTAGACAACCATCTGTTTTGGTTGCTTAATCTAGACTCTTGCATTGACCAGGAGGTTGGACTCAGACACTGAAATGGTCTCTTCCAACTCTGCGACTTTTATTATTTTTGTCTAGCAGCATTTCCTTTTATAGTTAATAAAATTTGTAAGGTTTAAAGGTGGTGAGGTAAGAGCCCCTGACTCTCATGCCATTTGGTAAACAAGAGTGAGATGCTGAAAATCTCAAAGCTAAGGAAAGAGCAGCCAAAATTTGTTCTTCCAAATACTTAAGAGAGAAAAGTAGCAACATTTGAAACTTGGGAGTGACAAATGTGTAGGGCAGTTTTTTGTAGCTGCTTTGCATAGAATTTCTTGCGTGGCTTCTTGATTCTTTGCAGTAAAGTATTATCTAACCTATTTGAGTCTGCTTAGCAATGTGGAGGAAAGAGGGAGAGAGAGGGAAGGAGAGAGAGAGAAAAGAGGGAGAGAGAGATATTAAGCTTTTAGAGAACTACTCCTTTGTTAGAATTAAACTATATATGATGAGGAAGATATAATAGGTTCCCTCGGGACCTTTTTTGTTCTCCTAAAATAGTTGAGTAGATGAGGGAACTGTTGTTTTATGGGAGGAGAACTGATCCCTATTTTATCTATAAGAATTCTCCATTCCACTAAATGTTACTATTACTGCAGGTAGGGGAAAATTGAACTGCCATGTATTTCTCTCTTTTTATGTTTATGTTTAATAGAAACCTCAGAAAAGAGGCTCATATTTGTTGAGACTCCTGTATCAGAATGGATTGAAAGAAATTTCCCCTAGCTCAGCCACAATCCATATCAATACACATACATATAGTATTATATAGTACTAAGTCTTGGGCCACCATTAGATTTGTTGTAGCAAAATTTTAATGACCATCCATAATTATTTTTCAGTCTTGAATACCACATCTTGAATTTTCAGTTTGTTTGTTGATTTCCCTTTGAGAGTGGTCTTGCTGATGCAAAAGTATAATTTTATGTCTGTCAAATTCTGTGATCTTAACATTTTAACAGAATAATAGAGTTGGAAGGAACCTTGGAGGTCTTCTAGTCCAACCCCCTCTATTCGAAAAAGAGACCCTATATCATTTCAGACAAATGGCTGTCCAATCTCTTCTTAAAACTCCCAATGATGGGACTTTCGAAGGCAAGCTATTCCACTGAATAATTGTTCTAACTATCAGGAAATTTCTCCTTAGTTCTAGGTTGTTTTTCTCCTTGATTAGTTTCAGCTGCTTTGGAGAATAGATTGATCCCCTCTTCTTTGTAGCAGGCCCTTAGTTATTAGAACATTGCTATCATGTCACCTTAGTCCTTCTTTTTATTAAACTAGACATACTCAATTCCTGCAACCATTCTTTCTATGTTTTAGCATCCAGTTCCCTAATCATCTTTGTTGCTCTTCTCTGCACTCAAACATGTTTTACAGAAACCTAGTGTAATAGATTTTTTTTTTGCATAGCAGTCATTTTGTCATGAAATAGTAGGAGACATATAGGTGTTAGCAATGATAGCACTTTGGCTTCCATTCCATTTAGGTTTACAGGTTTCCATTTAGGTTTGCTGTTGCTCAAGCGTAATGGGTGGTTACACTATATACTTGCCACTTTAGCCTATGGAAGCTGGTTTTTTTGCTTTTTCCTGTTTTTGAATACTGCATACAAATTTCCTGTAATTTTTGATTGTATTCTAATATAGAGACTGAGAATAATTATAAATGGTCATTATATCATTGCTACAACCACAAATCTAATGGTAGCCTAAGACTTTTGCACAGTGCTGTACATAAGTACACATAACTATTCATGGATAATATGTTATTTTTATTTTTTAAAAGCTTTGAGAAATATAGAACCTGCAAATTTGTAGTAGGATCCTTCACAGCTAGAAAAAAGCTTCATAACCGATACTTCTTCGGCCACCATTCAAAACATCTTGTACAAAGCTCTGGGAAACACAATATGGAAAACTAAAATTAATCAACTACACATATACCATGTTAAGCATCAGCAATTTGGAATGGACTGAAATTGGACACTTTTAGTCAGAAGAAGGAACTTTTTTCCCTTTCATATCTTTCATAGTCAGGAAGTATATAGCAAGAATGTACTTGGACACAATGCAATCAGTGACCAAATAATATTACTTAGATTTTATGGCAGAAATTTAATATGACAATTATCCAAGTTTATGCACCAATCACTGATACAGAAGAAGAAGTTTATGAGTTTTATAGATAAATTCAATTTGAAATTGAGAGAATATGTTATGTTACTTCTTGTGGCTGGAACTGGAATGCCAAAGTTGGAAATATTAAAGAGGAAAACATAGTGAGATTATATGGCCTAAAAACTTATTAAGTAGGATAATGAGTCCCTGTTTCTACCAATCCAGCAATTTGTTGATTGTTAACACAGTTTTCTAAGAAATCAAAACAATGCCTATGTACAGAGATATCACCAGATGGAGTTAATAGAAATAAAATCTATGCTGTACTATTGGTACAGGATGTAGAATGGTTCAGTTATAATATTAAAGATGTGACTAGGAACAAGAGGAGTGGAGAATGAGATGGCCAAAGAATGAAAGAGGTGGGTCTACATATCAATGTCAAAGAAAGAAATCCCTAATGCTGCCAGAAGTAGAAAGAAAAAGAGGACGGTGAGGAACAAGGTGAATGGACACAATTACAGAAGAATGTGGATGGATTCAGTTATAAGTGCACAGCTGAAAGACCTGAAGGACCAGATTGGGGGTAGACAGTCCTGAAGAAAAACTTTTGTATAATTCGGTCACTAACTCAACTCCAGCTTAATAACAATATTTTTGGAAGACATTTGACTTTTAAAACAAATCTACAACGTAGGCCAGGGCGCCCTCTTTGCTTCATTGCAATCAGGAAGTATTTGCTTTTGCCTCTTTTGCTTTCATGATTACCTTCTAAAGTGAATGATTTTATAAGGTTCCCTAACCTTATTGGCAAATCTTAAGCCTCAGGCTCAGAGCTTCCTGTAGATCCATATTGGGACAGCAACATGTATTTAATTAGGTTATCTGTCAGGAGACTATGAGGCTGACTTCTTTATGATTCTGCTTTATGGTGCCTAAGGATATGTCTGCCTACCTTGACAGTGTTTTCAATGTCTGCTATTCAAGAGTTCATGTGAGGGTTTGGGGAAGTTTTCTCCCTGAATCTTCAGTGGAAGGGATGTTATCACTTCCATATAAATCCTGATATGATAACTTGGCCTTAGGGTTGTCTTACTGAACAAATACTGTCATAATTGATGGGTAACCATAAGTAAAAGTAATAATTAAATTGATCTTTCTTAACCCAGAAGAATGAGGATTATTTTGAAAATACCAAGAAGCTACTTATGGCACTGTTTAGGTGTGTTTCAACAGGTTTTAAGAGTCATAGAACACTGTTGTGATTAATTTGGGCTTTATTTTGAAATGTATGCATAGAATAATATCTGTCTGCATTTCGCATTCTCTCTGTCATAAGTAAGGCTGTTTGATTCTAGTTTGCATGAAAAAGCTCCAAATTTTATGCCAAAGTTAGCCGGATTTCAGCACTTGGCGTAGTGCCATTGCTATTGTAGTGCATTCCGTTGCTTTCTGTATTATTTTTCCTATATTTTTTTCCACTTTACTTATAGGGATAATCAATTGCAAAAGTGTAGCTTAAAGGGCTAAAATTGGACTGAAAGATTTCTCTTTGAATTTCAGCTCATTTTAATTATTCCTGTTTAGCACAACAAGTGGGATTAATATTGATGGGAGATGAATATCAGTTTGAAAAGAATCACTGAAGTCCATAACCAGCAGGGGGAGATATGGTGTAAGGCTGAAACCACTATAGAAACAAGAGCAGGCCCCTGGCTGACCTTTCTTCCTTTATGTTTGCAGGCTAAACAAGTAAGTTAAGGCAGCAATAATAGTCACCCTGTTAGTCCTACTCTTGAAAGCAAGGTCAACTGTTGGTAAAACATGGATTATCCAGGGCTCAGTCCAGGATGAAACTGTTGACTTGGTGTGTGTCATGGAGACCTGATTAATGGAAATGAAATCCATCTTCAACAGCTCTAATTACTGGGCTATGCTTTGATGCAATTGGCTAAGATTAGAGAATAAGGAGGTAATGTATAGCTATGATCTAGTCCTTTCATCTTTCTGACCAGACACACTGCTCAACAATCAGTGTATTTCAATAGCCAGGACGATCACTTGACCATGAGCCAGCAGTGTGCAGCAGCAACCAAAAAAGCTAACAAAATCCTGGGTTGTATAAACAGAGGCATAGAATCAAGATCAAGAGAAGTACTATTACCACTTTATAAAGCCCTAGTAAGACCACACATAGAATACTGCAGCCAATTTTGGTCACCATACCACAAAAAAGATTGTTTGAGCGTTTGGAAAAAAATCAAAGAACAACAACTAAGATGATCAGGTGCCTGGAGACTAAAACATACAAAGAACGGCTACGGGATTTGGGTCTGGCTAGTCTAAGGAAAAGAAGAAATAGGGGAGACATGATAGCAGTGTTCCAGTATCTGAGGGGCTGCCACAAGGCAGAGGGGGGCAGGTTGTTCACCAAGGCACCAGATGGGAGGACGAGAAACAACAGTTGGAAACTGACCAAAGAGAGAGACGCAACCTGGAATTAAGGAGAAATTTCCTGACAGTGAGGGCTATCAACCAGTGGAACAGCTTACCCCCAGAAATCGTGGGCGCTCCATCACTGGAGATTTGTAAAAAGAGACTGGACATCCACCTGTCTGAGACGATATAGGTTCTCCTGCTCGAGCAGGGGGCTGGACTAGAAGACCTCCAAGGTCCCTTCCAGCTCTATTCTATTCTTTATGGAGCTTAAATGCCATCCACTGTGCTATTTAATAGTCTGTCTTTCTAAGCTACCCAGGATAATCTCAGGCATGATGCTAGATTATGTGAGACCAATTAATCAGTGGTTTGAAGTTGTGAGTGCTCCATCACTGGAAGTTTTCAAGAAGAGACTGGCAGCCACCTGTCTGGAATGGTATAGGGTCTCCTGCTTGAGCAGGTGGTTGTTCTAGAAGACCTCCAAAGTTCCTTCCGGCCCTATTATTCTATGCACTCCTCAGAAAGGAGTGCAAGTTGCACTTTGATTTAACTTTGGAATTTTTAGAAAAATAGGGCAAAATAGGAGAGGAAGCAGGCATTTTTTCTGATTTGGAAAGCCTGCAAGTTTCAAAAGAAATAGCTAAATATTCAAGCTAGAGGTTATATTCATCTATTTAGTGTTAAATTTTCATGTCCTCTTCTATTTTAATTATTTTTCTACATAAGCTAGTGAATTCCATTTCATTTTAACCTTTAATCCTCCCCATCCTTAAGGCTGATTATTTATATTTAAATTTTTGAATCTGCATATTATTCTGGAATTTCTGCAACATTTCTGGAACTTCTGCAACATTTTCTCCAAGAACTTGTTAAAGTACAGTAATTCCTATTGGTAGCAGACTACTACCTGCTTGTGGTTTGCTAGGAGTATTACTTTATTGCATATATCTTCTTTAACCAAGCAATATCTATCTCTTCTGTATTAAATGTTTGGAGTATTTAAAACTAAAATGTTCTTATAGTTCTTTTTCCCCCTAATTAATCTAAATCCTGTGAAATTGTTTTATACCTTAAGGTGGAGTCAGGAGAAGGTCTGCAACCTCTAGCCACACACAGGTATGCTACAAGGCCAGGAGATTGGTTGGTTGATTGGTTTATTTGTATCCTAATTTTCCTATGTTTATCTTTTATTCACCAAAAAAAGTATACAAAGTGTGAATTATAATTCTCTCAAAAACTAGGACAGATATTGAATACCATATTACTCATCCCTTGGAAGATGGTGGCAGAAGGAATTGACAAACAGCTATTCAAAATGGATGGAGCCAAGAAATGAACATCAAAACTGCTTCTGTACACAGAGGTTTGAGACTCCAGTCTTTCACCCAGTGGTTTTAACTAGCAATAGCACTTAGACTTATATACCGCTTCACAGTGCTTTACAGCCCTCTCTAAGCAGTTTTTACAGAGTCAGCATATTGCCCCCAGCAATCTGGGTCCTCATTTTGCTGACCTCAGAAGGATGGAAGGCTGAGTCCACCTTGAATCCATCAGGATCAAGCTGGTGAGACTTGAACTGCCGAAATGCTGGCAGCCAGTAGTCAGCAGAAGTAGCCTGCAGTACTGCATTCTAACCACTGTGCCACCACGGCTCTTAGTTCTGATACAGATACATTTAAAATAAATTGTAATTTATATTACCATGTCTTTTGATAAAGCATTGAAGTAAATATAAGGCATTGGGCCTAGCTATTTGGGAGACTGCCTCTCCTTGATTATATCTGCTCGTTCCATCAGGTCTGGATCATTACCCTTTGAGAATTGTCTGCAATGAAATCTCATTTTAATGTATGCTGATTAGTGTACATTTAAAGTGACAATAAAGTTATTATTCTATTCTATTCTATCTGGCAAAAGAGGCATGCTGCAGGTGCTGTCTTTTGGGGAACTACACTTTCAGAGAACTACAATTGACGGCCCAAAGAAGAAGGCATTCTCTGTAGTGGTGCCTGCCTTATGGAACATTCTCATCCCTGAATGAGGTCATACCCACCCCTTCTTATTTTCCAGAAGTCCCTCAAGACCTGGTTTTGTCATCGGGCCTGGCCGGGTGTGTGTGTGTCTCAGAAGACCAGTTAAACCTTGAGGTGGCTCCACTGCTCTGCTTACTCTGTTGTGTGTGTGTGGGGGGGAGAGGGGAGTTATATGACTGTGTTAGACATGTTTATTGTTCATATATATTTGTTATTTGCCACCCAGAGTCACTTCTTGTGAGATGGGCAGCCATATAAATTTGAAAAAATGAATAAAATAAAAATGTATTTTGATCATCATAGAGAAAATCTATGTGGTCGCTGAGTCAACACTGATGTGATGGCATATAATCAATCAATCAATAATGGAAAATGTAATAGAGAAGTTTAAAGATCAATTGATAGCAAAGAACAATTTGTTTGAAGCTTGTCTCCAAGAATTTTCATAACAATTTATTTTTCAAAAATGTGGTTTTTCCCAAAACTCTTGGGACAGAACATTTTTTAAAAAAATAAATAAAGATTTATTGAAATAATAAACTGGTTCCTTTTATGTTTTCCAGCTTTATTTCTGTTGATTAAAACCTTTGCTGTAGTCTGAGTTTTAAATGCAGTTTGAGGAGATTTATTTTGTACTGCATTCAAATGTGGCTTATAAAGCTTAGCCACATATACTTTGATCATTTAGAAGTTTTGGAGAAGAACTACTCTTTTCTGATCCAGCAGTTTTTTGGCATTGCTTTATTAAAACACCTGCTAAACACAACTTCATCTTGTTTATTCTGATGTATATGATTAGTTTTCATCAAGTATACATTTATACTAGAAATTGCACTGCTATGTTAACAGACATAAGCAATAGAGAAAGTCTACATGGAGAAAGTCTGTGCGTATGGCAAAATCTTTTATCTTGAAGAATGTAATTTATGGAGGGCAAGTGGCACCTGGTACTAGTTTGTAGGTATGCAAATATGATTTAAAAAAATATAGACCTTAAATTCAGTGGATAAACCAGTAGCGAGGTAATGATAGGTGTCTTAACTTTAATTAAATTAATTAAAAGATTTAAAATCTAAAAAGAGTGTGAAAAGAGCGTGCAGGGAAATGGATATGGATTATTTCCACCTTCATTCTGATAAAAGGGACCTCCAACTTAGGACTTCCAGATGTGTAGGAAAATAATTCTTACCATATCCAGTTATTCTAGAAATTGTGATTCAAATGTATCTGAAGGGTACATTTGAAAAGGCTGCAAGAGGTATTTGTGATAATCACACAATAAATATTGCATTTCTATTGCAGGAGCTGTTTTAAGTTAGGTATCATAAGTTATGACAAGGACAACTATAATACAGTGATAAAATATACAGCATGATAAATATTACCCTCCCACACACACCCTAAACCTTTACTAAGTTTTGCTTTCATCTTACTTTATTGTAACTTTCTAGAATTCTGGACAAATAGAGAATTGGATTGCTTGAAGATGTGTTAGAAAAGAGAAAGATGCCTAGATGGGAAAAGCTGCATTAAAGACATTGTGTCTAAGTTTGTGTGTGTGTGTGTGTGTGTGAGAGAGAGAGAGAGAGAGAGAGAGAGAGAGAGAGAGAGAATGAATTTTGGAACCTATTGAAGCTAACTTAGCTTCCTTTTGCTAAAAGGTAAGGCTTTCAACATGTCCATGTAACCATCAAGAATTCAACTCAAGAGAGGTTTTACCTTTTAAAACTTTGGGAAAATATGAAGTAGCTTTTTATTCAGGCAACATCAAGAATATCAAATGAATGTATCCTCTCAACTGTCTCTAAAACTCTTGGTGAGAGTTAGACAAGCTTTTAGTTTCTAAAGATCATCTTGTGTATCCAGGGAGAGAAAACACTATCAAGCTTCAAATATGTATATGTGTATTTATTTATAACAGCTACATACTGCCAGACTTCCAGCAGCATTGCAATATATAAAATTTAAATCAAAGAAAATAAAATCAAAGTATGGTAAAATAAAATGTAGCTTATATTTTATAATATAGATTTTTTTCCCTGATCATTATGAAAGAAAGAAGTCTTCCTTTTAAAAAGAATTGGATACTTTTTAATTACTTTAAAGTGGATCAGTCAAAACACCACCCTAGCCAAAAACTAATTAATACCTCCCAGGAAACCTCCAATCACCACCCTACCCCCACCCATTAAAATCTTAATATTCTACAAATCCTGCAAATAATCACATCTTCTAAACTGATACGCTAAGGAAATGTCATTGGGATGCTGGGGAAAAGGTCTATAACATCTCCCCAAAACCTCACTAATCACTACCTCAGTATTGCTATCCTAAAGCCCAGAGAATCTG
The DNA here is from genome assembly GCA_023970755.1 of Azemiops feae. Taxonomy (NCBI): domain Eukaryota; kingdom Metazoa; phylum Chordata; class Lepidosauria; order Squamata; family Viperidae; genus Azemiops; species Azemiops feae. Next base: position 4,695,395 of record JALGBA010000012.1, on the reverse strand, counting down.
ATTACTAAATTTAAAACATAAAGCTACCTTAAACTAAAAATTCTTAAGTAGCTAGTCAAATGTATAGCAGCCATTTTCTTGACTGAACCACCACATAGCAGCTAAAATAAAAATCTGAAGTTTAGCCTAATTAGCTTAAACATCCGTCCTGATTGCCTCTTCTTATTAGGGCTGGGAATGAAATACTAATGGAACGACTAAACAGGATGACAGGCATATTGCATATTCACAATGTCTCCAGGACACAGTGCACTTAATCGAAGCAAAAACTATGTATAAGTCAGTATGCAAACTGTCCAAGTAGGTCTTGGAAAATACAGTATATTTTAACTGAATGGGATGTAATCTAAATAAGACTTGGATATTCATGCTTAACATGGTTGTGAAAAAGAAAATGAATGAGTCAGTGGTATGTCCCAATTTCTTTTAACCAAGGGGATCCTCTTTATACATGTAATAAATGAAGATAATTTCAACAGTTTCACCATTCTCTTTGCTCTAATCATTTTCTTACAGTTTGTCATTTTATTCTTACATAAACCAGTTCTCGTTTCTCTAAAGATTTGTTTCCAGATAGCATATTGCTTTATGCCTCAAATAGAAACCATATTTCCAACTTATCTACTTGCTTTATTTATTTTAAGGCTGATACATATGAACTCAAATCTTATTTTAATCCATGAATTGCCTCAAAATGATTTTGTGGATTGCAGCTTGATCTGCAAAGGTCACAATGGTATAATTGACAAGAAACTTATATATCTTTATCATTAAGTGGTTGGATGCATCAGTGGCTTCCACAGAAAGGAAGTACACCTTTAGGAAAAGCTGTAATCTTTGCCTAACCACCGTCATCCCTTGAGGCCATTTTGTGACCACGCTTGGCAAAGTGGCACAGGGGCCACTGGTGTGGTCTCAACTGCAGCAGGATTTTGCTGGGATTGGGGGAGGAAAAATATTGATTACAGGTAGTCCTCGACGGACGACCACAATTGAGTCTCAAATTTCTGTGGTTAAGTAAGGCAGTTTTTAAGTGAATTTTGTCCCATTTTATGACCTTTCTTGCCACAGTTAAGTGAATCACTGCAGTTGTTAAGTTAGTAACATGGCTGTTAAGTGAATCTGGCTTCCCATTGAAGTTCGCAAAAGGTGATCACATGACCCCAGGATGCTGCAATGAGTCAGTTGCCAAGTGTCTGAATGTTAATCACGTGTTCATAGGGATGATGCAAAGTTCATAAGTGTGAAAAACAGTCATAACCCACTTGTTTTCAGTGCCATTGTAACTATGAATGGTCACTAAATGAAGTGTTGTAAGTTGAGGATTTCCTGTACTTCTCTGTCTTGCAGGCTGAGAACTTCTTCATTCTTTCCAGAGCCTGTTTGAAGTAAAGCATTCTCATAGTGAATTCTACACAGAGACGTAGGCCAGTGTCGCACTTGTTTGGACTAATATTTCTACTATTCTCAACCAATGAAATGCCATGATGGCTAGAGATAATGAGAAAGCAAACATAATATGAAGGGCATCCGTTTGGTGAAAGTTGTTGTCAAAAAAGTACATCTCTCAACTCACCTTACCTTTTCAAGAAAGTGCATAATAGATAGCATATCCTGTTAATGTAAATTTAAACCAGTAGAGTCTCGAAATGGGAGAGCATGTTGTGATGGTGATCTTGCTGCTGTTCTGGCTGGACTTAAAATGCTTTAAATAAATAAGACAGAATATCAGAATTTTGGCAAGCATAGCATGACCAGCCCTGCCTTATCAATAATTTTCTAAAATCAGAACATGTTGAATAGTTGCTGGTACCTACGGAATATATAAAATCATATTATTTGTAGAGGTGGAAGAACTACAACAACCATCTAGTTCAACACTCTGCAGTGAGCAGGAAAATCAGTTAAACCATCCAGCCTTTTCTTAGAGATCTCCAGAGATGGATCCATAAATAGATTGTCCCAGTGCTGTACAAATCTTTCTGTCAGGATGATTTTGCTTTAACTGTCAATGGGAAGTGCTTCTGCTGTATAACATTTCCATATTTTTTAGTACTGAGGTCAAAATATTCTCTTGCTAGTAAAAATGGGACTCCTCATTTAGTTCCCAGGGTCAAGTGGTAGTGAAGCTGCTCTTCTTTTCCATTCATAGGTTGCACTTTTACAATAATTGTTGCACGTGTGCAATATCTGTACCCAATTCAAGATTGGGGCAGTTGTGCATTAACTTAAAGCAACTTGCTCTTATGACTTGAGTGCCACCAAAAATTTATCTTTGCATTGACTTTTGGTTACTATAATTTATCCATTGAGATTTTCTTCTCTTTAAGATGTGGCAAACATATGTTCTTTTCATAAATTAATTTGTCCTTGCAAAGCCTAATGTCAGCATCTTTTTATTCCCTGTTGTGCCTGATATTTAATGGGGATTTTTTTTTGTTATTGTTTTCCATGGCACAAGATACTACTCTGTTATTTGGGCAGTAGAAAAGGAAAGGGGAAGGAGAAGCCAAAAGCAATATTTTTTTTTTAAAAAAAAACAAAACTGTAACCACAATTAAATGTCAGCTGATCGGCTTTTAGAAAACAGTTGGCTCCTTCTCTCCCTTTCTCTGCTCTCCTTCTTCAAAGTGCTGCAATTTAGCAGTAAGCCAAACAACGAATGAAGCACTTGTTCCATGCAGCCAGCTTTTAGCAATGTGTTATTGGATATTTGAAAGCAAAATGAGATGTGAAACATGAACCAGCTCTTCTCTCACTGCAAGTCCATTAAATTATGGAGACAATATTGTAGTGCTTAGCTGACATATTTATTGCGAGACGTATCTCATTATTATATGCTGGCAAACAGAGTACTTGTAATGGACCAATTAGCAAGAAGGCAGCTATTGAGTTTGGATTATTTTATAGGTGGGTAAGCAGATATTTCCCAAAATTGTACTTATTTTTTTGGCTTCTTTCATAGGGAGGTAGCAGAGCTAGAGAAAAGATTCTCCTGAGTTCTTTGTTGTACATTAGATTTTTAATATTATTATTTTGATCCGAAATTACCATGTGATTCCTTACATGCTGTAAGATGTCACATATATGTTCAAAGAATTTCTTTTTAATATTCATTTTCTTTTTTTATTTAAAATATTTATGCGGCTGTCCATCTTAAACAACTGTGGGTGCAACAACAGTAAAACCAGTAACTATAAAACAACCATAAAATAATAAAACAATTAAACAAAAGCCCAGTGTCTTAGGATGTCCTGCAGCCAGCTCCATTTCCCCTCATTTCATTCTTTCTATTGTATTTTAGCCCAGCCCCTTAGTAAAAGGCCAGGTGTTGATGGCCTGCCTAAAGGCTAGAAGGGAGGTGGGAGGGTTGCCAAATCACAAGGGGGAGGGTGTTCTACAAAGTAGGGGCAGCCAGGGAAAAGGCATGCTTCCAAGGTCCCACTAGGTGGCAGGATTTCAGGGAAGGGATCTAGAGCAGAGGCCCCCAACCTTTTAGGAACCAGGGACCAGGGACCAGTTCTGTGGGGAGAGGTTTTTCTGTGGACCAGAGGGGGTGTGGTTTCGTGTGCTGCCTGAATCCCATGGATGGGGCTTCTCTGGCATGTCGCGGTCTGACGCTGGTCCACGGGCCGGTGGTTGGGGACCTGATCTAGAGCATGCTCACCCTATCTAACCTAGTAATAGGATTGGCAGATATTGTTAGGGAAAGGTGAGATGCAGGATGGGCTCTAGGATCAGTTCTAGATCATTCTGAAGGGAGTGCAGGAAGTTATTCAGGTCCTTTATTTGGGTTCTGCAGTATTACATATATATTTACAGAAACAGTTTTTCGTTTTAGCTGATTGGATGCAAAAGAAACAGGTTGATTCACAATGTTGAGGAGCAAAAAAATCAATATAGACAGGAAAGGAAAAGACATTGGGAAGTATTAGTGCTTCCATTGAATAAAGAAACGGTTTCTCAACGACAACAAAAAATATCCATCCTCCTAAATTTAAGCTGATTTAAAAATATAGAGAAATAAAATGAAATAGTCCTCCCAAAATTATACTCCCTACATTTGTATGCAAGAGGTGGACATTAACTATTTGAACTCTCCAAAATCAAAAGATCCAAAGTTTTTTTTTTAAATCATTGAGTTATTGTCTAGCAAGAGGATCTGATTATTGTAGTGGAAGCATTCAGATATTTTGTTTGCTTAAATTTTTGTCAATATCCCAATATTGGAAGGAAGTCAAGTGGCCCAAAAGTGTGTGTGTGTTTTAAATACCCAACAAAGAAAGGGAAATCTATTACTTTTAAAGTTAGTATGTTGCACATCTCTGTAACCTGTTCTAGTACATTCTTTAAATGTACAAGCTTGTACAGTTTAAAACATATTTTCTTGGCCTTATCCTTGGTTAAGACTGTCTAATTACCACAGCTAAGACTAAAGAGTAGATCCTGATGGAATAAGGACATTTTCAACTCTCAAATTTAAAAAATAACTATGTTGGTTAGGTCTTGAAAATTTGGGAGTGGGGAGAAGAAAAAGGGGAAAGATGGTTAAAAACGAGAGAGAGAAAATTATTTTGTGATTGATGAATGAAACACTGTTTGGAAGGAATATTTTATCTATTTTTCTTTACCCACTGGCTTAATAATAGCATAGTCAAGCAATCCAATTTGTGTTGTATGTCTGAATTGCATTTGCAGCAGCTAATCTAGCATATATGTGCAACTATATAAGAAGTTGACGGCCATAAGTTTTCACTTGATGCACTATGAAGGAATCCTAGAAAGCCACTCTGACCTAGAGAAATGACAATGCAATTAAGACTCACAGTAATATATATTTGTCTCAGCTCTCAACTGGAAAACTCTACACTAATTTTAAACTGGGTTGCGGCTATTTACTTTAGCTCAGTAACATTGTGAAGCCTTATCTTGATACTATTTGTAGTAATTTTATTTTAAAATGTTTCCTTTCTAGTTTATATCATTTAGGAGAAAACTAAAAAAGAGGACAATTCTAGAGTTGCCAAACTGATTTTTAAAACTATATTATAGGCATGGCTGCTCAATCTTTACTGGGAGTCTGACATCTAGGGTTTTACTATTTACCTCTCCTTCTGCAATCCTCATCCAGATTGAGTGTGCTGCAGTTAATGCATTTAATTTTAAAAAGCCATAACCTGTAACTTTGTTACAGATGTTTTCAGATGTTTGTGGCAAAACAGGAAAAGAGAGTTGGTTATCAATCTTATCTAAACTAGCCAGTCTGGGTGATAAGTAGGAGATCAACAAAGCCTAGAAAACTTAAAACTCTGAGCAACTAGTCAGGAGCAGGAAGGCTTTTCTCTCTCACTTTTTCAAAGGGGAGGTACCGCAGCATCTTTTGCAAGTCTGACTTCTGCCAGGAAAGAAACATGTCCCAGCCTAAAGAAGAGTTGAAGTATCAGAAAGAAAACAACATTTAGGGAAGTGTGGAATTAAATGCAAACTAGAATCTTTCTGTTATGAATCAATCTCAGTGTTTTTCTTTATATCTGTAAACCCATTCTACTTTTATTGTGTGTACACATATACACATCTGGGTATGTACTTGTGCCTAGAAGATTAGCTGTGATTTAAAGTAGAGGGTTTATTATCTTTTCCTTTCACTTTTCTTCTATAATGTTTAATTCTCAATGCTCTCCTTAACCTTAACTACATAATACATAGCTAGTATCTTATTCTGAAGTCAGTGGTCTAAGTCTGACATGATATTTAGCTTCTCATGCATTGCAGCCATTTTACTATCTCAAGAGATGCAGGAAAGTCAACAGTACAGATTTCCCATTCTTCCTGAATAACTAAAGTAACTGTGAGAGGAAATAAAAGCAGTGACCAAACAGATTTGCCAATAGAAGAGAATATATGTAGCTCAGGGTTGAATTGTGAAGTCTTCAGCGCTTTGTAAGCTTGCTTGTTTGCTTGCAAATATTTCATTCATGGTGTAACCAGGCATCGTCATCAGTACTAGTGAGTGTGACGTTTGCTCCCTGTTTATATACAGTGGTTTGCCCTGCAAGTGCTGGTAATGGTTTCTCCTTAGTAGATCCCTTGATTAGGATATTGTTTTCTGTTTGATTGTTTGTCTGGTCTTAATCCCTGCTTATCTGGGTATTGGTTCTGGTCTTTTTGTTTTCTTAGCTTTCTATTATCTCTTTATTTTATTGTCTCTTTTGAATAGTGTGTAAATTATTCTTTGAATCCTGTGTAAACATGGTTTATCTGTATGTGTCTTTCGCCCAAGCAGATTCTTTCTCTCAAGATTGTGAAAGGATACAACAGTAATGGTGGTTGGAGGAGAAGGGCTTAGGAGCACCTTAGAAGCTATCCCATCACATCCCTATGTTGGCATGTGGAAGCATAAACTCCATTACTGCTTTGGAAGGCCCTCCAGCTTTTCTCTGACCATAGGAAGAACATCTGATGTCAAACATGAAACAGGATTCCCTAATCAGGAAATAACTTTGGTGAGAATCCTATAGAAAAGCAGATAAAATTGATAGCTTCAGGAAATGCTCTAAAGGAAACAAAAAATCCTTGGCAAATAACAACCTAAGAGCTGTAGTTTTTAAAATGTCCGATATAGATTTTTTGGGATGTATTCAAGATAAAATCTACTTTATGAAGAGAAACAATCCTGTTTCTTCTGTGTAAGAAAACAGATAGAGGAATGTGACCTTTTTAAGTTCACTTAGGTGCCTCAGCTGCTTTCAGCACCATTGACCATGATTTCTTTATGGCCAGTAGTGATAGGCTAGGTGATTGGGGGCATATTTAATGACTTGCAGGAGATGAGGGCTGCAGTAGGCAGGACCGGGATTTTCTTTGGGAGTTGGACTTCAGCGTTTCTTTTATAAAATATACTATACTTTTCATGTATTTCCTATCTCAGAATAGATGAATCTCAAATTCGGAAGGGGCTCTGGAAACTGCAGAAAAGAATTGCAAAGGCCCAAGAATGGTTCACCTAACCTTTTCATAAAGAAAAACAAATTAATAAAACTGGGCATAGTTTTTTATAGTACTTTATTCACAGAATAAAGAGAAGGAAAGGGGAGAGTAGAGCAAAGTGTCTAAGAGACACATACTGCAAACTTCACTGTATATGGCTTCAATGTCACTTTTGCTAAGCTGCTGTAATTAAGCTACATCTATCCACCCCATTGCTTCTTTTGTGGCCTTTGATGTTTCTTGCTGAGCAAATTATGTTGGTTTGAGCAAAGCAGCGAATTCTCCTCCTCCATGGGATGACGTTCAGTGGTTTGAAAGCTAAATTCAGATTGACCAGGACTCACATGAATGTGCTCCCTCCCTCCATATCTCAGCAGAGATGATACAATAAAGCATGTCACAAAGATGCCATGGGACAACTGAAGTAAGAACAGGGATGATGGTGTCCCAAGGTTTGTGGGGAGGGGGAAGGAGGTCAGGGCAGTAAGAATGAGTCAGAAAGCAGCATTTGTTATTGCAATGTAAGCCTCGCCCTTTTTTTATGTGCAGCACAGGAAGTTGCACACATTCCCAATAGGGCAGAACTTGTGTCGCAATGCTGCTTTTTTCTTCTGGTCCTAAGGAAATGGGAGACTGGAGGTCTGAAGGGTTGCTTTAAATCTCAAACAGTGCAAAATCACTGTAACAGGTCTAAAAGTAAAGTCTCCCTCAAGAGGCTCAAATCCTGATGATTTTCATGGACATGTCTATATAGGTTTCCTGGTAGTAGTATGAAACTGTCTTACCGTTGTCTTTTTCCAGGATGTTTTTCTAACTGCCCAATCTAACCTACAATCCTGATAATTTCTTAATGTTTTCCATTCAAATGCTAACAAATTCTGATTCTGCTTTAACTTTTTGAGATCAGCCAAGGTTGGCTGGGTACTGCCATCTAGCTGGGTACACTAGGTACTGTGTACTTTGAGAAAAATTAAGGAGAAGCATGACTCCTGAATTTTCAGTATTTGGTTTCTGCAGAAATTATGAGTGAGTCTTCTCTCACACAAAGCCCTTAAACCGCTGCTCCAAAATCAGAAGAAACCATCCTAGGCGAGATGTAATAATGCCTTATTTCCATTATACATAGAGTACATTCACAGTGATATTTTCAGATTTAATTTGGCTACATTCATTTTTCTGATACTCTTTTTTTTCTTTCACAGTAGCAATATTATCTTTATTGAAACATTTAGTCCAGATTCCACAAAACTAAGAGTTTGATGCTGACTTCTAGTGTGGGAAAGATTGATTCTTAATGTTCCCAGGAAGGGGGGAAAAATCCCAGGCCGCCTTTCTATGAAAGGTCTCCAAGTTCACCGGAAAGTAGAACCATTTGCTTATTTTTCTCAGTTGGTTTTTCACTCCCCCAACCTCTCCTTTAAAAAAAAAAAAAAACACAAATAGGCTATTTTTGATCTCAAATTATAATTTGGTTCAGCATCTTTACTTTCATATCAACACATATATCGGTCTCTCTAAAGGGACATTAATAATGTATATGTAGGAATAATGTGGAAAGTATTATCCTTTTGTTTCCTTTTCTGCCATCATTCTTTTTCGCGCAGGATTGACATGAGACTTGGTTTGATTATTATTCTCAGGACAAGAGGCCAGTTTGCAGTTACACTGTGCTCTGTATCAGCGCCTGTGGAAACCACTGGAAGAAAATGAAAGGTAAGGAAAGAGCAAGTTGCTTTTTATCAAAGTAAGAGATATGAAAGAGCATAACGTGAGCACAATACCAAAGAAAGCAGACTAAGTTGCTCTTACAAATTCTGAAAGAGAAAATCTAGCAGTCACAGCTGTTCCTTCTTCACAACATTGTCACAGGAGGATCTGCACTTGTTGAATATCCTCAGAACTCTTTTAAAATGTCAGAAGAAAATGTGGTGGTAGTAATTGGTTTACTGGGCCATGCTTGCTGTAGGCCAGTGATGGCAAACCTTTTAGAGACCGAGTCCCCAAACTACAATCCAAAACCCACTTATTTATTGCAAAGTGCCAGGGCTGCATCAGCATTGTGGTGCCCTCAGGGGGGGCATGGGGGCATGGCCCACTGGGTGGGCATGGCTGTGATTGTCATGGCAGACAGGGTGTGTGTGGCTGGGGTGGGCATGGCTACCTCGATGTTGCTCATGGGGGGGACACCTGTGGGGGCCGGGCAGGGTTGGGGGAGATCCAGGGGTCTCTGGTGGATGGGGCGGTGGACAGGAGGCCCAGCATAGATGGGGGGAGGCACGCAATCCTAGCTGGGACTGGGGGGCCATGGCGCTGATGGGAATCCAGCTTTCTCTGCTCGGGGTGTGGCTTGCTGGGTGTGGGCGTGCTCTACCACCTCTACTCGAGCTTGCTAGCTGGCCGCTTCGCCTCCTTTGTGCTGGGTGGGGCTGCCACTCCAGGCGGTGGCAGCGGCCTAATGGACCTGCGCAAGCTGCTGACAGCAGCAGCGTGCGTGCCCACAGAGAGGGCTCTGAGTGCCGCCTCTGGCACGCGTGCCATAGGTTCGCCACCACTGCTGTAGGCTATAGTGGTTGCCAGGCTGCAACAAAATGAGCTAGACATTAAAAACTGGAAATAACAAATAAAAGTAAATAAGTGTTACTTAGTAGTGGAAGATCTACCTACCCTCAACAGTATGATTCAAACAATCTTCTATTTACAACTATTTGGGACTAAGCAGGGACATTCCTTGCAACCAGGAGATCTTGCATTCAATCACCTTTGAAAAGAATAAGATAACAGCTACTAAGAGGATTGCTGTTGGAGACCTTGCTAAATTATCATCAATAAGTCCAGTATCTATAAAATGGACTATAAAATGTTAATGATCAGATTTGAAATAAAATAGCATTTTGTGTGCAATAAGAAACTGTCAGCCCTTTGAGGTAGGCGAAATAAGCACTGCAAAGAATCTACTTTATTGTTGTGGGGTATAATAACAGAATATTGAAAGCCTACCAGCACTTTTCTCTGGTCCTTCTTATGCCTTATAGAATCAGTACTTTGACTCTTTCCTCTGCTTCCACCTTTCCAGGAATGAAGTGTCATTTAATTTATTGTCTGCCTTAACTTCTGCCTTCCTCTATGGAACATCCAGTTGTGAAACAATTACTAATACAAAGCTTACTCAAAGCAGTAATTTGATAGCCTGACTTGGAATGTGTACTGTAGTTAACTAGATTCATAACTGACACTTTGTTTACTAATGATAGAAATGCTATTTTTAAACACTACAGTGATGTATCCTTGTAGTAATCATGAGATCAAAAGAACATATATATTACTCGGAGATAGCAGTCTAGAACAGGGGTAGGCAAATCTTGGCTCTTTTATGACTCGTGGACTTCAACTTCCAGAATTCCTGAGCCAGCCATGCTGGCTCAGGAATTCTGGGAGTTGAAGTCCACGAGTCATAAAAGAGCCAAGGTTGCCTACCCCTGGTCTAGAAGATTTATATGCCTGAATTTCTTCCCTCTTCTACTTGAACATTCATAAAAGGGATGTGGGGTTTTGTCAGAAATTATCTTTTGTTACAATTCAATAGCTAATTGTTAAGACATTGAATTAAAATTTACACACAAATCTAACATTCAATGGAAAGTCCCTCATTTGCAAATAGATTGTTCCTATTCCTTTATATAAACATTCATAATACAGATAACAGTCTTGTGCCACATTGAAGATAACCCAGTCTATCACAAATGCTATACCTATGCTGCCCTAGTTCATTAATTGAACATGAACTTACATTTTAATTTAATTAATTTAATTTTTTAAAGTTAATTTCTTTGGGAATACTAGTTTTAAGAATGGATGTATAGATTTCTCTGATTTCTGTCAGGAACAATATAATTCATTATGTTGAAACCTATCCAAGCCTTATTTTGGCCTCTGTTTTCTTCATTACTTTTGTGGTAGCCTGATTTGTGCAAACAGAAGACGAACAGTGCTAGTATAGTTCATTTCAAAGGAGAAAGGCCACTAGAACCTAAATATATTGTTCAAGCTTCTGTTGAAACTGAACTACACATTATACTAAGTTTGTAGGATCATACTACAAGGTAGTAGTATTGCTTTCTAAGCATGACTCTACAAGCAATGGCTTACCCTTATGTTCCTATGAATTCTACAATTCTTAGCTAACAAATAAATGAAACAAATCCATTGGGACCTATCGAAACTTTTAAATTTTTCCAGTCCATGGAATGCTGGACAGTAATTATATCAATGGATTGCTGGAATTATCTGTCAACAGGAGATCCTTCCAGAAACAAAACAGGACTGGGGGAGGGGAGAGAAAAAATTGGTAAAAGAAAGACTCTTTGAAAATTGGCTGGATTAAGCTAGGAGTGACTGAAAAAACATCCAGAAACATCGCGCCACAATGGAATCCTATGGAAGAGGCAAACTGTTTCTAAACCATCCTTCTTCCCTGATGCTTGCATGACCCAGATTGAAATATGAAAATCCCCTTTGTTGTTCCAAATACACACATATATCTAAGCACAGATGCAGCATGTTACCTTATAATTCAGTAGAAAACGCAGCCATATATGTGAAAATTATCAGTAAACCAGTTGGAGAAAATAATAATAATAATAATAATAATAATAATAATAATAATAATAATAATAATAATAATAATAATAATAATAATAACAACAACAACAACAACAACAACAATAATAATAATAATAATAATAATAATAATATAAAAAGGAGGGGGAGGAGGAATGGACCTTGGAGGTCCAAGCCCTTGCTCAGGCAGGAAACCCTATACTGGGGCTTTTCACCGGTGGTACTTTGGCATGTGGCAGGTGGTATGCGACCGTCCTAGAGAAGTGTAACGGGAGAGGGGAATGAGCCGAAGCAACCCAAGACTGAGGGAGAGGAAACTGCAGCTGCAGAGGCAACTGCAGCTGCAGGACTGTCGGAACTCAGCAGAAGCCCCAGGAGCCGGCAGGGCTCCAGCTGATTGGCACTTCCGGAAGCAGCACAAAGCTGGAGGTGAACTGAAGAAAAAGGGGGGGAGGAGAGGAGAGGCTATAAAAGGAGATGGTTTTGGCGGGAAAGGGAAAAAAAAGACAACAGGGAAAGAGAAGGGGACGGAGAAGAAGCTGTGGAAGGAGAGCTCAGCAGGCAGGGAGGAAAAAGAGACAGGGAAGAAGTAGCAGCTGTTGCTGGAAGAAAAGGTCCCATGGTTCATTTTCTCCAGCCAGGAGAATGCAATCAGCGCTGATGAAATGAAAAGCCGGGAGACAAGCATGTCGGAAAGGAGGTGGGTTTATTTAGTTCTGGATCAGCTGGCAGCTTGATTGGGTTACCATAAGGATTTTTGTGCAGTTTTTACAGTGTTTTGTGTGCTTTGGTTATTGGAATATTTTAGTCTGTTTCACAAAGGCTAACAATGAGTCCAAAGTGTTGCCTTCCGTAGGTTTAATCCCTTTAAGCAAATGTAATTAGTTTTACCCCCTTATCTTGAGTCTGTCTATGGCTTTTAGAAAGTTTTCTTTGAAGGTAAACAGGCTTAATTTAAGGCAAAAGCTTTTCACAATTGCCAGAGCCTTTCAGTCTTAGGTTGCAACATTGTGACACATGGCACCCTGAGGCTGCTTAAAGAAAAAAAATGGGAGCTTATGTGTTTCTTTATTCTGGGAGGCTTTTGTGAGCCTTTCTTGCTTTGCATTTGATTCCTGTGTCTTTAAGGGTACAGGGAAGGGATGGGGGGGGTGCATTCTTACTACACTGTGAGGAGAGCTCAGAAGGCAGGGAGGAAGAAGAGGAGAGGGAGAGAAGAAGAAGGGCTAACCAGCTAGCTCAGGGGTCTAACAAACTTAGCAACTTTAAGACCTGTGGACTTCAACTCCCAGAATTCCTCAACCAGCCATGATGGCTGAGGAATTCTGGGAGTTGAAGTCCACAAGTCTTAAAAGTGCCAAGATTGAAGACCCCTGAGCTAGCTGGTAGTGGTGCATATTAATAAACATGGATAAATTCATCATACATTTGTCAGTGCAAAGGGAAAGTGATTCAGCAGAGGAACAGCCACCGAAGAAATTAAAACTGGTACTTTTTTCCCTTTTTTTCTACAGTTTGTAACATTTTATTAGATTATAGAATAAAATACAAAAATACAAAAGCAAAGAGTAGGACACAGTGGGGAGGAAAAAGGGGGAAACAGTGAGGGAAAGAAGGGAAAAAGAACAGATTTCCTCTGTTGCAGTAGAATGAAGCATTAACATTGAACCTCAATTTTTTACTTTTCCATAATATTATAAACTAGCCATTTCTATAACAACAAATGAATCTAATCAGTAAAACCCAAAATCCCCCCCCTTTTTTTTTAGTCATCAAGTTTTTGATACCTTGCTAAGCACTGGTGGTACTCAAATATTGTCATGTCCTAAAAGTGGTACAATCTGTGAAAAAGTTGAAAAGCCCTGCCCTATACCATTTCAGACAAATGGCTGTCCAAAATCTTCCAGTGTTGAAGCATTCACAAAGGTTCTACATACTTTCTATATACTTATGAAGTCAATCATGAATGGCAGATGTAGCTGGAAAGAGAAAGTATACCAGAGAGCTGGTAATATTCCTTCATATCTACAATTAATTAAAATTAAACAATAGGTCCAGCTACACAGTGCACATTAAAGATAACATCATATTTTCCCCCCTGGTAGCTGACTTCTCAGACTGGGAAAGAGTGATAGAATCTTTCAGTTTCAGGCCTACCCAGTTTCACCCAGATCAATTTGTTTGATTCCTCAGAAGAAATGGAGCCTTCAACAGGTTGCCAACATGGGTTTTTGAAAAAACTTTGATAAGTTGGTTATTTAAGGTTCTTTTGTTTCCACTTCAAATAATGGTGGAGTATCAGCAGAGGCCAGAAGAAAATTCCCTCCCTATTTTAGGCTTTAAGTAATCAAACTTCAAGAGCATGTGGACCACTGACATATATCCTTCAAGAATCAATAGTCCGAAGAGTTTATCCCCAATAAACAGGAATATCACCTGAATATTGAACCCAGTAACATTTTATTATTTTACTTTATTTAAAACAGGAAATAGGAAAAGAAATGGAAAATAGCAATGTCCACAATTATCTGCAAGCCTTCATCCATCAACAAGTAGAACAATCTTTTGAAAATATTTTCACACATATAAGTTAATATCAAAAAAATATTTATATAGAGAAGTAATAAGAGAAAACCATAGTTTTATAGTTGCAATATTTTGTTCTTTTAAACACATTTACCTGGGAGTTAATTGCTTGATAGAGACTAAATTAATTACCTGCTCCTTGTAAATGAGTACAATTATTGCAGGTGTAAAATTATCATTTTTCTCATCAACAAACAAGCCAAAAGTGAAGGTCATTTGAATCAGCATGTCTCAGCATGTCAAAGTGACGAGTCTTCCGATTAGATTTATACAAACCTGCATTTCTTACTGCTTTGAAGAGAAATTATTCACTGCAACAGCAGGAAATGTAGCAGTTATGGCTTTCTCTGTTATATTAATTGTTTGGTAGAGACTTGTCACTCTGACATGCTGAGACATGCTGGTTCAAATGACCCTTATTTGTGGCTTGTTTGTTACCTAGCAAAGACTGATCAAAGAAGTTCTGGTAAACCAATGTCTGTAAATATCGATATTTAACGTAGATAAAGAGAAATATTATATATTCTGTTTCAAAGAGAACAGACAAAAGGTAAAAGAAAAAAGAAAAAAATAAGACAAGATATAATCAGTAAGTAAGCAGAGAAGTTGCCTAATTATATTGTGGAGGAAGGATTAACTTTAAAAAACAGAAAACATTAAATTATTTTTAACAAAAAGGAAAAGGATTTTATAGGCTTTTTTAAATCTCTTGAGCTGAATATCAATTATCTCCCCTATGCTATTTTTTTTAAAGATAAATCACCTAACAGGAAAAAAGAAGAAACAACTATTAAGAACATTTAATGCTAAATATTAAAGTTCTAACTTCTATTTTATTGTACTCTGATATGCATATTTATAAACATTTGATATTATCATGTATTTTTTATTTCAGTTTTTAATTCGTTTTGCTTTAAAAACAATCATATTTGAATTTGCCTCTTTGCATAGTTCTGTTGTGATTTATATATTGATTTTGCCATTGTTGCATATTTACCCATTTTAATCAGATAACATTGGTAATATACCTCTTTTTCTAATATTTTGCTAATTTTATCCTTGTGGTTGTCAATATGTATCTTAATAAATTTTGATTGTTGTCGATATTTCCTGGAATGATGCCTAATAAAAGAAAAGCGATTTCAATTCAAATTTTGTTTCTAAAACTCTCCTAATTATGCTCTGTATTTCTTTCCAGTACTTTTGGATTTTTTTTTACATGTCTACCACATATAACATGTTTTTTTCTGTATTGTGGCATTATCAACATTTATTATGTTTGATTTATCTTGAGGATTATAGGCAGAGTTGTATACCATCTACAAGCAATTTTTATTTACAACTCTTTGCTTTTTACAATATTTTTTGGGGTGTGGCAATTTCTTTGGAAGCAATTTTATTACTAGGAACAAGTAGTAAAAAGGTCAATTACTGCTGTTTCTTTTCAAACTTTTCTTAATGGCTTGATAGCCACAGTATCTGAACATAAGAATGTAGTTACCAGAAATTATGTCTGACTCAGTGAAGCCTGTACAATTTTGTTATAGTGGTAATACTTTGATCTGATAAGATCAATCATAGATACAGTACAGTTGGGTTTAACTCTTAGAACTTATGGGAGATAACCAAGTCAACAGTTATGATATTCCTAGTTTATCTCCCATTTATCTCCCATTTATTATTACTATTTGTTAAATTTATTTGCCACCGATCTCATCATGGGACTATTCTAAGTGGCTTACAACAATAAAAAGGAAGAAGTGATAAGAGTGTAAACGGAAGTAAAATAATAGAACAATAAAATAAACAACAAAACAATGACAAAAAACATGAGAATATATCAATATGGTAACAAAAAATGGAGAGCAGGGAACTGGAGTCTGCCATCAGTGTAGCAGCCACCTCCAGCAT
This sequence comes from Azemiops feae, assembly GCA_023970755.1. NCBI lineage: Eukaryota > Metazoa > Chordata > Lepidosauria > Squamata > Viperidae > Azemiops > Azemiops feae. The sequence goes on along the minus strand of JALGBA010000012.1, from coordinate 4,679,294 downwards.
GAAACTCCCCAGGCCAACCAGCAGAACCAAATCTTCAGTGTCTTGCAGAAAGATAGGAGGGTGGGGGCAGATCTTACCTTAGAGGGTAAGATGTTCCAAAGGACAGACAGTGCAGCAGAGAAGACTCAGAGGTTTTTTTAATGCGGAGAGGCAGGGAAATTGCTTTGGAGAAGGAATCCAGAGGCCATTAGGGAAACATCAGGTACAGAAGGAAGAGTACAAAGAAGTGGGAGAATGTGGTAAAAGACTCAGACTAGCCCCCCCACTAGACTCCCTGGGTTATAAGAGAGAGGGAAGGGACGACATAGGCAGAAGACTTGCACAATTCTGTTACTGTTTCTGGGGGGGTTTTCCTTAAGAAAAAAAGAGGATAAAATACATACATACATACATTTAAAGTAATAACTGTAATTAACAGAACCTATTCCAACATACTGTGCAAGTTTATGGTCAAGTAAATTGTGCATTTGCTCAGTCCATTGCCTGAGTGCTGATAAGTAGCCTTCCACCCCAATTCTACTTCTTTAATATAGTGGTTAGAATGCAATATTGCAGGCTAACTTTGCCATAGCTAGGAGTTCGATCCTGACTGGCTCAAGTTTGGCTCAGCCTTCCATCCTTCCAAGGTCAGTCAATTGAGGACCCAGATTGTTGGGGGCAATGTGCTGACATTGTAAATCACCCTGAGAGTGCTATAAAGCACTGTGGGATGGTATATGTCTAAGTCCTATTGTTAAAATGGAGTTGTAGGAGTTGACCAGGCTGAGCCCGAGGGAGGGGTCAAATGCGTCATCAGTCTCAAGTTCTACATATAAACCTATATTCATTTGAACTGCCTGGATTTCTGATTTCCTGCGCTTGACAGGAGTTGAACTATACACCCTTTCAAATAAAAAACACTACCATAAACAAAAGCTTTTATTTAGTTCTTGGCTCTTATGATCATGTTTTCACTAGCTATTGCTGATAAAGTTCCAATAAGGTTTTTGCAGTTACGAAAAGTTATTTTTAAAATTATAGCTGACAGTATTAAGTTATATGTTTTTATCCAGTAAATGCCATGCCTACATATTTCTTTCTTATAATGACATTACAATAATATGATTTTTTTCAGTTTGAGCTATCTTCTTTATATAAATCAAGAAAGTGTAAACTATAGCTGTATGTAAATATTTGAAGTATATTCACAAAATACTGAATGTTTCCTGCAGTACCTGTTCCGTCAACAAGAAAAAATGGGAAGCAATCCCTTCTTTCAGATGTAGGGTTTCAGTGAGAGAGAAAGAAGAGCAGGATATCTTTATTTGAACAGTGATGGAAAATATTTCTCTCCCACAGTATGGATTAAAATGCCTCCTTCCTGGAAGAATTTGAGATCCAAAGATCCTGAGAAGTTGATTATTCAAACCCTAAAGTATGAATAGAATGTAGGGAGAGGAAGTTGTGGTTGGTGAGTCAGCATGAGTAATTTATTTCAGCGAGCAGGAAGGCTGAGTTGTGTTTTTTTCTCTCTCTCTTAATCATTTCAAGAATTATATTTTTTAAAAGAAGGGAAATAAATGATATTTTGCAGTACTTTTATTTGCAGTACTTTTAATAAAATGCTACAATTTCAGATCATAATTTTTATCTCTATAGATACATTTTTCAAGAACTTGGAAAGAAGAGGATAGCTGTCACTGGTAAGTATTATTCTTTTCTTTTTTTGCAAACTGTTTAGCATAGAGAGGATTTTTAGAATTTAGTCGCTCTGTCTAGTTAGCAGAAGTATTGTTCAGTGTAATACATTTTCATATATTCATGCAGTGTGGAGTTCTATTGCATGTCAGCAATTTGATAATTAATTTTTTATTATTCCATTTTTAAGTTGATCTATTTCGGCTTTAAGATTTTACTTAGCAGTGAACAGAGTTTGGTAAGCTGAACACAAAACAGATGGTGCAGAATTGCTTCTCTCTTGTTATGAAAATCTGAATTCGGAATCTAGTGTTTGTATATACATTTTAATATGTTGGGCTTTTCTTTTAGATGTCTCTGATTTTACAAGAGCATTTTTTTTAATCATGTCCTATCAAAGATACAATACAATACAATCCCTTTCATTATATATAAGAGAAAGATCTGTATATAGGTGCACCTCTGATCCTGACAACTTATTTATATAAAACTCAACACTATGCTTCATTAGTAATTTAATTCAATAGGAATATTACATGAGTATGTTATACTGAATGTATTCACCATTAAATAAACTCTTAATAAAAGTACTACATGCTAATTATAAACACTTATAACTGCTTCACAGCAATAACTGATTGTATAATTAAAAGAAGAAGTACTGTACTGACTGAATCTAATCTCATATAAGAGTTTTCCAGAGCATCCAATCAGATCAAATAGATACTTCCTGATTTGTGCAGAACAAATCTTGCATACAGTAGTTCACATAGCTAATTTTATCTTTGTCTTGAAATTCCGAGAGGTGGCTGGTTAAAAAAAAGTTTACAGAACTGTATTTTAGGTTTGTATTTTGACACCTTGGGTGGGTGTCCTGACTTTGAGTAAGATGCTGAAACTGAAAATATTTTATGCAGTTTGGCTGGAAACCAGGTGTAGCACCAAGATTTGTAATCATCTTCTTTACTGTAAAGTCTAAATCTTATCTGAAATATGGTTAAGTGGACATCTTTGTATATCCAGTTTTGCAAGTAAATTGTCTAAACGTGTGTGTCTGTGGAGATTCTGTCATCCAGGTCATAGTTGTCCCAAAGGTGCTTTTTCAAAAGGCAACTGGACTGTTTTTTCTTGAAGATATTTTGCTTGTGATCTCAGAACCACTGAACTATATCTTTCAAAGATCCTGGGGTACCGGAGAACTACCAGAGGACTGGAAAAGAACTGATGTAGTTTCCATCTTCAAAAAAGGGGAAAAAATAGATCCAGGAAACTTCAGACCTATTAGCCTGACCTCAATACTTGGGAAGATTCTAGAAAAGATAATCAAGTAACAAATCAGCAAACACCTAGAGGCAAACAAAATCATAACCAAAAGCCAACATGGGTTTGTCAAAAACAGATCATGCCAGACAAATCTTATTGCATTCTTTGATAAAGTGACAAAATTAGTGGACCAGAGGAATGCTGTGGATATAATTTACTTGGACTTCAGTAAGGCATTTGATAAAGTAGGCCACAACCTACTACTTCATAAGATAGAAAAATGTAGGTTAAACAGCATCACCACCAGATGGATTCGTAGCTGGCTGACCGGCCGTACTCAGCATGTGGAACTGCATCTACATGGAGGGAAGTATGCAGTGGGGTACCCCAAGGCTCTGTTTTAGGCCAGTACTCTTCAACATCTTCATCAATGATTTGGATGAGGATATATGGGGAACTCATCAAATTTGCAGATGACACCCAGATGGCAGGAATAGCCAACACTCCAGAAGATAGGCTTAAGAGACAGAAGGATCTTGACAGACTTGAACACTGGGTGCTATCTAACAAAATGAAATTCAGTGGTGAAAAAAGTAAGGTTCTACATTTAGGCAAGAAAAATGAAATGCCCAGGTATAGTATAGGTGATACCTCACTCAATAGTAGCAATTGTGAGGGAGATCTTGGAGTCCTAGTGGACAATCACTTAAATATGAGCCAGCAATGTGCTGCAGCTGCCAAAAAAGCCAACATAGTGCTAGACTGCATTAACAGAGGGATAGAATCAAGATCACGTGAAGTGTTAATACCACTTTACAATGCCTTGGTAAGGGCACACTTGGAATACTGCATCCAGTTTTGGTCACCACAATGTAAAAAAGATGTTGAGACTCTAGAAAGAGTACAGAGAAGAGCAACAAAGATGATCAGGGGACTGGAGGCTAAAACATATAAGGAACGGTTGCTGGAATTGGGTATGTCTAGTTTAATGAAGAGAAGGACGAGGGGGGACATGATAGCAGTGTTCCAATATCTCAGGGGTTGCCACAAAGAAGAGGGAGTCAAGCTATTCTCCAAAGCACCTAAAGGCAGGAGAAAAAACAATGGGTGGAAAATAATGAAGGAGAGAAGCAACCCAGAATTAAGGAGAAATTTCCTGACAGTTAGAACAATTAATCAATGGAACAACTTGCCTCCAGAAGCGGTGAATGCTCCAACACTGGAAGTTTCAAAGAAGAGATTGGACAACCATTTGTCTGAAATGGTATAGTGTTTCCTGCCTAAGTAGGGGGTTGGAATAGAAGACCTCCAAGGTCCCTTCCAACTCTGTTATTCTGTTATTCTGCTTCTCATCCAAGAAGTCAAGAATCAGAAGTTTCTTGGATGAAAAGCAAAATGTCTTCAAGGAAAAATGAAGTCCAGTTGCTTTTTAAAAAAGGACTTTTGAGTCTAAATAGTTGTGTTTCACCTACTCCCCTTTGTTTATCAAAAAAGTTTGGGATATAGGATGGAGACCTGTTTCCAGCATTTCATTCCTATACAGCATTTAGCAGATGCTTTAGCCTGAAGGGTTCTTAACTGGGTTTTCTCTTCACCAATAGATAGTGTTACAATTTTCAGTTCCTCACACAAGACTTGGGGTTACCCCTCTTCAGCATCTCCTGCATTTATGAATCTGTGGTTTTGCAAATGCAGCTGATTGATTCTATGATTACAGAACTACACATTTTGCTACTTTACATTCTTGTTCTGAGCAACAATTTCTGGGATTCTTTATTATAATATAATTTCCTCCATGAATATCACTTAAACAGAGGAAAAACTCCAGGCATCCTGAAAAGTTTATGCATATTGTTTTTTATACATGAAAGTGGAGGAAAAGTTATTTTATATGAAGTGTTTACCTGAGAAGTGGTGGGCCTGAATTACAGACCTTGAATACACATCCTTGCTGATTCACTTTTATGAACATTAAGGGTTCAGGTGCCTTTGAGTACACAGAGTACACAGATTTGTAATTGGCATTAGTTACAAATGGGCAAACACTTCCACATAAGATCTGCTCCTAATTTTCTCCAAACCATTCTTTCTTATTAGTCTGGTTTAGGAAGGGAACAGTGGGTTTTTTTTAAACTCTTGTTTATCTTCTGCATATCACCCAGAGATCCCTAACGAGCTTCTGCCTTCAGAACAGAACAGAACAGAACAGAATAGAATAACAGAGTTGGAAGAGACCTTGGAAGTCTTCAGGTTCAACACCCTGCTCAGGCAGGAAACCCTATAACATTTTAGACAAATAATTGTCCAATCTCTTCTTAAAAACTTCCAGTGTTGGAGCATTCACAACTTCTAGAGGCAAGTCATTCCACTGATTAATTGTTCTAACTGTCAGGAAATTTCTCCTCCACTTCCCTGAGAGATAGGACAGTGTGCTTTGTATGTATTTCCAACATGCTTCCTTTTGATTTCTAAGTGAAATCAGCTACAAAGCCTAAATGCTGATGGGGATACATTGACTATCTAGGATTGTTAGTTCACAAGAAAAAGTGTATTCACATTTCCTCTCTTCCGTGGTGCCACTGCTTATAGTTAAATTCCGAGACTAAACCATTTCTAGGATCCAGATCACAATAGCTGTGCAAAAAGCCAGGTCATCTGGATTGCAGCACATAGTGTGCTTTGCAGGGGCTCAGTTGATAAGGAGGAGTAGCTGACTTGTAAACCAATAATGTAGAAGTGGTTATAGTTTGACTGCAAAAATAGGAAGAGTGTAGAAGCTACAGTGGCATAATAGTTGAGATGAAAGTTGCCAGTTAGCAAATAATTACACATCGTTTTGGTTTTCTGAGTGTGTGAATGTGGGGGGTTGGTGGTATTTTTTGTTGTTTGATTCTTTTTTAATGCAAGTGTGCTTTTTAACTCATGTGGTCGTAGATTATAGTAAATGAAACTAGATTCACAAGATTTTTGTATGTCAGGTGGGAGGGGGATGTCATGTGACTATCTGTAAATTCCTGATGACCTAATAAAATATAATACTATTGCCTACACATCCTCATTCTAGTATGTTGCCTCTCAGGTTAAAATGAGTAAGTAGAGCATGTTCTTTAAAATCACCTTACTGCTGATAAGAATGAAAGATAATATGCCTTCCTACTCTTCCTCCCTCCCCAGTGTGGCACTTTTTAAAACAATGCAATATAAATATTACAGTTGTTCTGCATATAATGTAAAGTTATGTTGCATTCCTTCAAAGAAAAGGCCACAAAACTTTAAAATAAAAGTGGATTGATTCATATCAAAGAATTATACATTGGATATTTAAATTATGATTTGTATTTGTAAGAAATAATTAGGGAGATTTAAATAAACCATGTCAATTTGAATAAAAAAATAATGACTTTATAATTAACTATATTGAATGTATTTATGCTCCAAATCAGGGGAATACTGTACACTAGGCTAATCTAAAAAGCCTCTTTTATTAGTGTTTGTATTGGGAAATGTTTTTTAAAAAAACATGTGGCCAGAAAGAAATTCAAAAAGTATTGTATGAGTATCTACAGTAGAGTCCTTCAAGTTTTTGGGTTCTATAATCTCTCAGGACTTGAAATGGATGCTTAGTTAGAGCCATCATTAAAAAGGCACAACAAAGAATGTTTTTCCTGCATCATCTCAGGAAGTTCAGACTGCCCCAGGTACTGTTAATACAGTTTTACAGAGGAATTATTGAGTCTGTGATTTGCACTTCTATAGCTGTCTGGTTTGGTACAGCAATCAAACAGGACAGGTACAGATTCCAACAGATAGTTAAGACTGAAGTAAGAACAATTGCAACCAGCCTGCCTTCCCTAGAAGGCCTGTATATTGAATTGAATTGCGAGTCAAAGAAGGGCTGAGAATATATCTACAGACTTCTCATATCCAGGACACAAACTGTTTCAACTCCTTCCCTTGGGACTGTGCTATAGGGCATTATATACCAAAACATCAAGACATAGGGCAGTTTTTCCACTCATGCCATCACTCTGCTGAACACCTAATTCTCACAGTGCTGCCTAATGTATATGTAGTGTGGCTGTAGTATTATTTGTCTTTCTTATTATCTTCTTTACTCTCCCCTTTTATTGGTATTATTTTTATTACTAGTTTGCACGTACACTGAGAGCTTCTGTACTGGGGACAAATTCTTTGTGTGTCTAACCACACTTGGCCAAATAAAGTATTCAAAAGAATTGAAAGTATTCAATTCAATTCAATTCAATCTTCCCATCCTCAGTTCCTTTTTCTGCTACCACCTGGGGTTTGACCATGTACATGTTAGTGGACCATTTCTTTAAATCTTGCCAGCTTCTCACAAACAGGTGAAGAAAAAGTCCTTAATTAATTGTATTTGCAAATTTCCCCCTTTTTGATCACATCCAAGAATAAAATTTTAAGAATTTGCTTTATCTGGCAACTGACCGAATAAAACACATACTGTACACCTAAGTCAGGGGTAGGCAACCTTGGCTCTTTTATGACTCGTGGACTTCAACTCCCAAAATTCTGGGAGTTGAAGTCCACGAGTCATAAAAGAGCCAAGGTTGCCTACCCCTGACCTAAGTATTTAAGAGAAGACTTTCTTTCTTCTCTCTTGTCCTTTAACATATCAGTGCATTTTGAGTAGTCATGTATATCTTTAGGAAGTTGTTTTACCTAACCCTCTGATTGGCTAACGTATTAGGATTTTTTAGCGATAAAGTACCCTCTACAGTTTTATCAATGACACTGTCTATAGAACTTTACCTAGTTCACCAGACCTTAAAATGCAAATAACTGTTAGAACTGAATAAAATGGAAATATTCCAATGAGAATGGACTTTATACTTTGAAATTGAAAAATGATTAGTCAGAAAAGCACTCTGGGTTAATGCCACAAGATTCAAATACATGATATAACCAATATTTTCACTATCAAGTTTTTCTTTTGAGTGCCTATCATCAAATATTGGACCAAAAAAGACATGCTCTAATTATTGTTTACCTATATAGCATTAAATAAATCATTGCTATATTTTATTCTGTCAAACAGAATTATATTCTACCCCCACAAAATTGCCCATCCAAGAAATCTCAATTTTCTTTTGCAATCTTTCCAGACCCATGAAGATCAAACAGGGTTTTGCAATGTAGTCTTGCTTTGAGTTGTCAGGGTCAGATGAGACTAAGGGGGAAAAGTCAAGTTATGATTCTATGCAGAGGTATGCTTTGTGTATGTGCCAGGGATCAGTGATTTTGCTGTGATCTTTTTAAACAGAGGAATAAGGCTCTGGTTTATATTTTCTTTACCAAAACTAAGATTTGTAGTAGTAGAGATGCTCTGCTGAATATTCATTAACCTCATCGACTGTTAAGATCCTTTGACAGTAAATTAATGACACCGTACCATATAATAGATCAGGGTCCTCAATCTTGGCAACTTTAAGACTTGTGGACTTCAACTCCCAGAATTCCTCAGCCAGCAAAACTGGCTGAGGAATTCTGGGAGTTGAAGTCTAGAAGTCTTAAAGTTACCAAGGTTGAGGACCCCTGCAATAGATGATACATCTACCTTCCTATATATAAGCAGCAATATTTTGGAGACCCATGAATATGATGAACAGGAAGGTCTGATGTTTATAACCTTTCTTAGCCTATATTTATTGGAATCCAGAACAATTTTTGGAATGATCTTCCCACAGACATATAGTTGTCCCCAATCCTACAGGTCCTTAGGTAAACAAATAGGCAGATGAATGAATCCCCCCCCACTTTGGGTAACAACATCAGAGTCCCAGTGGATAAGTTAAAGAAGTTTTCAGTTCTGTTTGCTATTTTTAATGTGTTATGCTATATTGTGTTACTCTGAACTGTGTTGATAAAAACTCCTACCCTGGACCCTTTGACAACAGTGTGTTTATTGTCCACCAATACAATTCAGTATGTACATATGGGGAAATTAAAATGATAACAGGGACAGCTTTGTTTTTATGGAGCTAATGTCCCAATCATTGATGCTTCTGACAGTTTCCAGGTACCTGAAGAGACAGTGTTAGGAAATCTCCAGCCAGGCAAAGAGGAGGGATAAAATGGGGAAATAACCTTGAATCATTGCATAGTGGCAAGAGACCTAGAACTGACCCTCCCCCCTTCCTCCAAGTTCCATGGCACTTATCTGTTGGTAAGGCAAGGTGAACAGTCTGGGGAAGTACTATAGGTAGAACACAATAAAGTAGTCAACTTGAACCTTTCACATGCAGATCTGGTTGCTTCAACCTGACAGGCAGTCTGGTAAAAGCAAAGGCAACAGAAGCTTCTAGCATGTTGCTGGTGCTGTGCAGCTGGGATTATTTCTGCTGTCATGGAATTTCTCTGCAGTGCAGTCTCATACATATATATGAATACATGAATTAAATTAGCATTACACGGAATTGTGTAATGTCCTTTTGTTAGTGTTAGGTTGATTAAAAAAAATTAAGGGGACATCTGTAAGCAATGAATCATGCTGTGGGTTGATGCCAAGCTTGGCAGGTGGTCATCCTCCTCTTTTGTGACTAGATATGTGAAGTCCTCGTTACTTAACAGACATGAGTGAATCCTCATTTTAATACTACCAAGAAGTGTGAAAACAAAACACATGCCACTTGCAGTTCTGTTGTGAAATGTAAATCAAAAGGGCGCATGTCCCCTGCTATATAAAAGAAATTCTAGAATCAAAACTTGGCATGAAGTAAAACTTGAGCTTGAATTTGAATTTATTGCCATTTTGCATCAGATACTTTCTTTGGAAAAAAACAGATTTCAGGCCTTTTTTTTTAAATTTCTCAGCTTATATGATTGTTTTACTGACAGCTTCTGTGGGTATATGTCTATTTTGTTCCTGTTCACAAGCTCTAAGAAAATATATACTATTTAGGATTCCACGGGGAGGATGTTCTTAGCTTTCACAATCCCTGATATTTATGCTGAGATCATGCAACACTGACTCTTTCCAGAGGGGTTTTTTTTCTACCGCTGTCAGATTGCCCAAGAGATATGAAAGCTGGATGAGGTGCAACTGTTAATAACTAAAAAGACTTAACAAAAACAATAAGAAGTTTTGATTTATTTATGACATTGTGCTTAATGTTTTTACCTGCACTTGACTACGTTCTGGTTGTCAGATGATAAGTCTCATTGAAATTGTACAGAAGAAAAAAAATGGTACATATTTAGGCACCTCAGTTCTGTTCCTGGCACTCAAAATTGCACAGTGGCAGAACAATAATGAAAACATTTTGCCTGACACAAAGGAATATGATTAAACATAAAGCATTAACATTGCTATATATTTTTATTATTATTTGTTCCATCTGATCTGGCTATATGGCTCCCTGGAGGCAGACATCAGGTTTACCTACATTTAAAATACACGGTATTGTGCTATGCTCTATGTATCTTTAAAGGAGAATGTGATTTTAACATTAACACTTTAGAATTGATTTATAACATGCTTTTTAGTAGAAATTGATCTATATGAGACCGTTAGCTTATTATATGTTTGTGAATTTAAAGGAAGTACTTGATAAAGTAAATAGGTTTGAATTGTAGAATGTTCTTTGTCGCTTTGGAGTTGATGGTGGGTTGTTGAATGCGGTAAGAGCAGGGCTTTTTTTGTCATAGAATGCCCAGAACGGAGTTCCGGCACCTTTTTGGGATGGAACCTTGTAGGGTAGGCAAGGTGGGTTGTATGACATGTGTGAGTTCCGGCACCTTTTTTTTTTTTTTTTACAAAAAAAGCACTGAGTAAGAGTATTATACAATGGAATAAATAGTAAATTCACTGCCAATGGAATGTTTAGCAAATGGTTCAATACCAAGCGAGGGGTAAGACAATATATAAAATTTAAGCAATCTTTGGCATAAGAGAGTTCTCTTTTGTTAGGGATGTGAAAGTAGGAGCCATGTTGTTGGCTGAGAACCTAAATGATTTGTAGCAAACATTAAACTTTATTTTATAAAAACAATTTATATGGCTGCCCATCTGGCAAACAGTGACTGTAGATGGCTACAGACTTAAAAGCACAGTAAAAACAATCAAACATAATTTACAGATAGTCTTTCCTCTAATGACTACAACTGAGACCAGCAGTTCTGTTACTAAGTGATGTGGTTGTTAAGTGAGACATCACATGACCACAACTTAATGATGGTGTCTCCATTGACTCTGCTTGTCAGAAGCTGGCCAGGAAGTGGGCAAATTGCCATCACATGACCACGGGACCTGGAACGATCATAACTGGAAGGACTGGATGTCAAATTATTTTTTTTTAGTACTGTTTTAACTTCAAACAGTTGCTAAATAGTGCAGTGGTTAAACAACGACTCTCTGTATATATAATTGTGCTGAGAAAACAGCTGTCACATCTGTAATAACCATGTCATGAATTCTGCTAAACTCTTCACCTTCGCACTTGGTGAAATAACCAGTTTTTAAAAAGCTTTTTTTTTTTTTTTAAAGCTAGCAGATTTGGGGCCAGTCAGATCTTCAGGGAGAGGGGTATGATATTTCAGAGGGTAAGCACTACAGCAGCAAAGACCCACTATATGATACAGAATATGAAACTGAAAATTAATGTATCAAAAGTCCAAAGTACATGTGTTTGACAGAAAAATGATCTGCTGCAAGCTATACATGAATGGTGGTATAAGTAGATGAATTTATGTACCATGTTAGAATATTTGCTGAAGATGGGTGAACAGAGACATTTTAAAATGTGTATATACTGGTAGAAAAATAATGACTAATGTGTGATTTAAAAAAAGGTAATATGGCTGTGTAGAATGTGCATCTGCACACTTTGCTAAATAGATGCGGGAAATAAAAGGTTGAATGCAGTGGGAATGAGTTATATAAGTGTATGAATAGAAACAGAAGAAATGGTAACAAATGAATGGGTGCTGAATGAATGTGGACAGAATACAACAGTGAGAGACCATATGAAAGAGGTATGTTGGGATGGGGTTTTTTTTTCAGTAGAGAGAATGTATGAGGCTTGAATTGCAAAACAAATACATTTAAAAAGGTGAATGGGTCCAAAGAAGGGGAAAACCAAGAAAGTTGTGGTTAGGTTGAATAAACTGAGATTCTCAGAAAGAGAGAGGTAAAAGTTTAAAGAATGAAAGGTAGCGTAGGGATGCATGTGGTAGAAGAAAAGGTTGCTTGTAAGAAGAAAATATAATTAGAATACAGAATAATGAAGAGTCGGTAAATATGTACATTTACATTGAAAAATATGAAAAGGTGTAGCAAGTGGTATTTGTATAAATTAGAATATTTCTTTTCTTTATCTTATGCATATAATATGTCTTCTGTGCATAATGTTTTTAATCTGAAAGGAAATGCATGATTGGTATTTCTCTCTCTCTCTCTCTCTCTCTCTCTCTCTCTCTCTCTCTCTCTCTCTCTCTCTCTCTCTCTCTCATTTTTCTCTCCCCTCCCCCCCCACTGCTATTTTGTTAGTGTCTGGATTTTGCTGCCTATATCTGGTAGCCCTACCAAAAGGAGAATGAATCATTGGTTAAACTTTATCCCAGTATACATTGGTTGAACATGCTTAGTGTAAACAAGTCCTAGACCCATATTTGCTTCTATTACCACAGTCTTTGTTGTGGTCTGGCTTCAGAGATATTCTTCAGATTTATTATTTATTCAATTTATAAAGCCACTCATCTCATATATGTGACATTATTCTAACACAATCAGATGTGACAGGAATTTCAGAAGAATTACTTAGGGTTAGAGTTGGGGTTCTATACTGTGTGCCAAGTTAAACCATTTTTCTGCTGAGCTCAACTTTGCCTACAGTGATTGACAATAGTTCCCGAATTTCATATGGGAGTTCCTGAGCCCTACTTCAATATGTCGAGATTAAACCTTGAACTTTACCTTTCCTCTAATAATGTGCTTTAGTTTTGAGCTACAAACCTTGCATGTATTTTGAAGGTAAGCAAAATGAAGTTTGGACAGATAAAGATTTTATTTATTTATTTAATTCATTTATTAAACTTTCATGCTGCCCATTTCACCGAGGCGACTCTAGGCAGCTTACAATCATTCAATAAATAAAGTACCATATAAAACATTAAACCATTAAAGCCCATAAATTTAAAAATTCAATTAACCAAGATGGTGAGGAAGGGAATGAGGTGCCTACAGGGAGAAATGGGGCTCTGTATAATCCATTAACCATCTTCAAAATGCCACTTCCCCCCCCCTTGGGGGCCCCAGGCCAGCTGACAGAGCCAGGTCTTCAAACTGCAAGAAACTCAAGAAAACTTTGCTTTTGCAGTGGAAGACAATTTTGGCTGCAATAGGTTTTTAAAAATATGTTTGCTTCCTGGTAAGTTACTTCTTTTGGCAAGAAAAATCATTAGCTCTTACAGGTTACAAATTTGTAATGAGTTAATAATCTTCCCTGTTCTGTGCCAGCTAGAAAAATCGGCTTGAAACATTTTATTTAGTACCACAAATGAGATTTTTCTGTGTCAGATATAGTGCAATAAAATATCCTATATTTTTTATGCAATGTATTTTTTTCTTCAGAAAATAAAGGCATGGAGTGAGTTGTCAACTTGTAGGAAAAAAGAGAAAAATGGTTTGTGGCACACATTTTGAATAGAAACTTGATTGCTTAGTTTAGAAACTGGAACTTTAAATATATGGATATGCACATTTAGCCAGCTGTCTCTACATCTACCTATAGGTAGAACTACAGAAGCCAGTAAAAAACTACTTCATTTGAAGGGAAGCAAAACCACAATGCTTTTAATAAAATTCTAATTTAGAAAAAGGTTAAAGATATGAAAAAAACTCTAAGAAGACAAAAAAAAACCCTAAATACAAATAAGTAAATTGCATAGAAAAGAAAACATGAACCGTTGTACATATAATAACTGTACAATAACTGTACAACCAACACCCTCTCAAAATTCTTACTGTGCTATCTCATCATGGAGGGAGATGGTGTTCCTGGGAGGAATGAGCAAAAAAACATGGGAAATGTATATGTATATGTAAATGTATATCAAAAGTATATATTTCCAGCAGGTGTAAAGGTCATCCCAGCTGTCCAGCAGCAGCAGCAATATAGGAAGATGCTGAAGGCATCATAGTCAAGTGACTGATGATTTGTTAAGATTGGTGAGTAGGAATTTATTCTTAGAAGCTAAGAATAAAGTGCATTTAGTACATTCAGTAGTGCCTTTTTTAATATTTAAGTCAGGATGATGGGAATTAATAAATATATACAGCTACAAATTAACAGAGAATGTTTCAGTGTATCAGTAAATGCTTCTATATATCCATAGTAAAATAAGTAGATTGTGGCCCCCAGATATAGCTCCCCATAGCACGAAGGCTCTCTCAAGAAAGGGAGAGAGAACAAAACCAGCAGCAGCACTGTGCTGAAAAACTGTTGCTTACTTAAGGGTTTTCTCTTACTCTTCTGGTACAATTTTTTTAGTCTGTCATAGAGGTCCCCAACCTTTTGGGCACCAGGGACCAGTTCCATGGAGAGAGGTTTTTCCGCGGACCGGAGGGTGCGTGGTTTTGTGTGCTGCCTGCATCTTGAGGATTGGGCTTTGCTTGTTTGTGCGGCCCAGTTGCTGGCATGCCATGGCCTGGTACTGGTCCACGGACCTGGGGTTGGGGACCCCTGGTGTATCATACTATCTTGGCTAGTGCAACCATACTTGTAAATAGAGCTTGATCCAATTTTGGAGAGACTGGTGGTATATTTTTAGGCTCTTTTCTTTAGGATTCAAGAACATGAAGCAGAAATAATGTTTTCAGATCATCTAATTCTTAAGTTTTAATGACACAAAACTACAAAAATTAAGTACTTTTATATGATATTCCTGAAACTGACTAAGAATGCATAACACTTTTCTCTCCTTGTCTGAGTAACCTTAGTCTGTGGGTATATAAATTTTAAAGTTAATCAGCAGCTAGATTTGGCATTCTCCAAGTCCATCTGTCCATCTGTAACTTCTGTCCATCTGTAACTTCCACACAAAAACAAAATAAGGCCCTACCCTTCCAGTAAAAATCAGATGACCATTGCATCCATCTGTGGAAACCATCAAGGCATTTGGCAGTTTAAAATTGTCAAAATTCACCTAGAGAAAAGATGACAAGGAAGAATTAGATACTGGATGATCAGATAGAAGATTAGTTTTGGCTGCCACTAGACTTGCTACAACTTTAAAACAATTAAAAACAGGGCCTGAGTAATTTGGCAAGGCTAGCCCTGGGCTGAGCAGTTTTATAGAACAGGATCATGGTTGCCCATCTCAACATGTAACTCTTAGAACCATTGATGATCCATCCTTGCTATATACAATTTATCTCAGATTCAGAATCCAAGAAATGGAATCTGTTGTGAAGCATTTTAATCTTGTTTTAACCCTCTTTTTATTGTGTCTTAATCTTAAGCATTTATGATAGTTGTAGTATGCTTTGGAATTCTTAAAATAAGAAGTAATAATAAATATAGGGCCCACTTTGACCTATCAGATATAGCTAAAGAGAGTGGTACTTAAAGTACATGTGCTGAGTCCATGGGTTATATCACCTAGCAGTTAATGTCATCCTTGTCTCAATCACTAGCTACTGGTACTTACCAGTAACACACATTTAGAAAACGTAAGAAAAATCTATTTGAGCCTTTCATCTTTTAAAATCTATTTGAGCCTTTCATTTTCTCAGGTTTTCTTGTGGGCTTCATAAAAACAGTTCCTGCCCAAAGTCTGTAGGGGGTGTTATTAATAAAGGAATTATGTTAGACAAACATATTGTAACCTAACTTGTATCTGAATCTAAAGTGTTTTCTATTTATGCGTAGCACACATATTTGTGCACTGCCTGTCTAAGAACAGTTTATATCTAGATTATTAATTTTAAATTTTAAAAAGGCTTTTTCATGTTTTTTTGTTTTAAAGAATCAAGATATTATCCTTGTAGTAATGGCGAACAAAATGAGAAAAAATTATAAATATATGGTATGAAATTTGATCTTGACAATTGTCAATATGCTGGTCACCTGCCAAAGCCATGTAATCACTGGACATTATTTATTAAAGAGAAGAATTTCAGTGTTATTAGTTTCACTGATTCTCCCATTGGGCAAATAGTTGAATCTTCACCATGTTGAGAATTTTTTTTCCTGGGGAGGCAGCTAAATTATATTGGGAATTTCAAAATATTCATTAGCAGCATATTTTAATTAATTTATTGACTTGCTTGTCCTCGCACCTTAATTTGTTTGCAGTTTTGGTTGCTGGGGACCTTTATTAGCTTTTTCTTCTTTTTAGCATTACTATTATGACAAAAGAAGGCATAAAGTAATTCTGGGTGCACTGATGGGTCTCAAGATGATTTGAAATATACTTGCTAAGATTTTATGCTCCCCTTGGCAACCCCCAGCCAACAGATCCAGGTTGCTGGGTTGTTATCAGAGCAGTGAGGAAGTGCCAGACTGCAGGCAAGACTAGAAAGCTGGAAAAAAAAACATCCTGGAAGGAGGCAATATCCAACCACTTCCATATCGTGCCAAAATATTGCTTGAGCTTGACTCAAAGGAGTTCTTTTTACTTTTTAAAGTGAAAGCAGCTGTGTTGACCCTGAGTAATGAAGTCTAAAATCCATATGAAGGCAGCACTTTTATGACACTAACTGAAGGTTTGGAGAACCGCACTGTATGCAATATTTTGAGTTTTTCTTTAGGAAAAAATCCCTCCTCCTTGAAGAATGAGAGGTAGAAATATACATTTTTAAATATATAAAAATAAATAAGTAAATTAGAATAGAGTAAGTGTGACCAATACTTAAGCTGTTTCAGCATTAGATTACCATTTTAGAGCTCAGCTCCACATTCTGTTTACTTGGCACAAAGATGCCCCAGGAACCATTTCTTGAGGACATAAACTCATGACCTTGTCCTCGACTTGCTTCCAAGATGCCACCATGAAGGCATCTTCCACTTGTCTTTTATTACAATGGTTTAAAAGTACTGCTTTTCAACTCTGCTGACAACCTTCATGTCAATCAGTCAAATAGTTCCAAATTAAGTGCTGTCCAACTTCTACTGAGGCTACTGATGATGTATCCCCTCAAGGCCTGGCCTCTGACTTGCAGGGCCATTTGCCTTTTGGCAGTCAAGAAGTCAATGCTCTCCCAGTGTGCCAAAAGGTTCCATCTCCTTCTCTTACTATTCCCTGGGTGGCTGGAGAAGGGAGAGAGGAGAGGAAGCAGGTCTGGGTTGCCACTTCTCACTGCTCTAGAAAAACCCAGTTCTTCCCTGCTTCCATTTCCACAGAAGAAAAGAAATGATGTATAAGACACTCTTCAGCTCTGTGACTTCAGCACTGTCACACAAGGGTAGTCCACATATTGTAGAGAAACATCTTCTCTCTAGCTTTAGCACAACAATGCCCAGGGCCTGGGGTAGGACACATTTTGACTCCTGTCCTTAATTTTCTTGAAGACTCTTGGGCAAGGTGATTAAAGGACCTCATCACCTCAATGCAAGCTAAGTCCTATAGACCTAAGCCACAGGAGAATGGGGGATAAGTAGGAGGAAATAACCTCACCATGAAGTTCCCAGCATAAGCTGTTGTCAGCAGCCCTGGGTTGAAGTCTCAGGATGCTGGCATAAGCAGTAGCCTCCATTGCATTCCCCCCACCCCATCGAAGAGAAATGGGGACAAGTTGATCTATTTCATGCTGGGAAAAGGGAAGTTTAAAAAAATTGCTCTTCTCCCTTTCTATAGGATCAGAGAACTGATAGCAGGAGGAGGGGTGAACTTGTCTTGTCTTCCCCAACTTCTCTTGCTATAAAATGGAGAGAGAAACACCAGAGAAGGGTCCCATGGAGGAATTAAAAAAGGAGACCTTCCCCACCCTCCTTCTCTCTTCCCCACATTAGTTTTGCTGAGAGAGTGTAAGGATTGCTCAGCACTTCCTTAAATCAGCAGTTTTCTGTTGGCTCCCACGCCCGAATACCAGACTTTAAGTCTACTGTGTGGAAGAGCCCTTAGCCCAGGGCTTCCCAAAACTGGGTAAATACCAAAAAAATTGGGTAAAGGAGGGGATTTGGTCTAACCCATTGCTTAACCACAACAAGCACATTTAAATAAAGACTTTCTGAAAAGTGGTTTTGGATAATGAAGAAAAAGGTTTGGGAAGCACTGCCTTAGATAGATCTGGAGATTAAATGTATAACATGCCAATTAGGTCTTTTCTGTTACAAAAACTATAAGAGAAAATAGCAAGAAAATACGTTTTTGTGAATAATTTTCTGGGGGGAAAATTCAGTTAAAAAAATCAAACTAATTTGCATCTGTAAAGAAATCCCGTGGAAAAGCAGAAAAAATATTAAGTAGGAACTTTTAAGATCTTAAACAAGGTGAAAAGATTCAGTGGAGGACAAATTAGATAAGATTTAGAGGACATGTGCATTATTAAGTATATTTTCTTGAGGATAAGTCCCTCTAACTCAATGTTTCTCAACCTCATCAAATTTAAGGTGTGTGGACTTCAACTCCCAGAATTCCCCAGCCAGCAAACTATGTCCCAAATTCTGCTTCATCAGACTGTGGGGCTTCCAGAAAAATTGGAGGCATTTTTTACATCCTACAGAGGGGATGTCTGAGTTCATTTATTGCATTAAGCCATACCTTGTTTAAATATTGTTTATTAAATATAATAGTCAGAGTTCACATGTCACTACAAGCCAAACATTACAGTTTACAGATTATAATGGCTGGTCCCATGCAATATTTAATCTTTTTGTGATATATGTCAAGGTTCTTGAAAACTGTCATTTCCGAAGATGTTTTAATTTAAAAATTCACTTATGTTTATCTACCTACATATTTTATAGTCACAAGTATTGTGTATGTAAGAATTTGTCTATGAAATAAGAGTTCTGAAAACATGCATCCAAACATAAAAACATTAAGTAGTTAGCCACTCTCTGTTATGTTTTCTGTTCTAGGCTAAGTTTTGTGGAAACTGATTTAATCTCTGCTCAGGAGGCTGGTGGTGTACAGTTTGCTGCTTAGCTGAAGTGCATAGTCTTAGTCATGCATTTCCTCTCATGAAATTCTAGTTCAGATAGGTTGGCAGTCCAACTTCTCAAATTCTAAAACAGCATCGCCAGAGACAGTTCTAATCCTAGAGACAGCTCTAATCCTGACAGCAGCCTGGGAATGGCTCTTCTAGTTGCATAAATAAGGAACACAAGGAGGTGCCTGTTGACCTGCCTCTGTTGCATTTAGATAACCTATTGTGGGAAGTCAACCCCCCAGAGAAGGAAATATTAAAAGAGGCAGGAAAGCATGTCCAGTTTTTCTTAATAGCCCCAGGTCTCCCTCGCCCAAGCAGAAGCCAGCTCTGAACAAATGCAGATGCAGACCATTCAGAAAAGTTGGAGCTAGAAGCTTAGGAAGACAAAGACACCTAAAATCTGCATACCCCATCCAAACTCTAAGAGTCATTAGCCCCAGCACCAGGGAAGCAGGATATGACCTTTGGGACATAATAGGATTAACCTATCACCATCAGAATACCAGAAAAGCACACCAAGACTCAGGTCAAAGTTCATGCCACAGGAACAGGAACAACGCCACAGGAACAGGAACAACGCCACAGGAACAGGAACAACTCCACAAACAAAAGGCTCCAGAGGGTATAAAAACCCACTCCCCACATGTGCTCAGTCCTTTTTCTCTCCTCTTTCCTGCCAGAACCATCTTTCTGTCTCCTCTCCAATAAACTACAACCTTCTTCCCAAAGCAATCGCCATGTTGTTTATCCCCGGCTTGGATGAATCATGATGAAGACTTTTCCTTCAACACTATTTTTCCTACTCTCTTCCTATGAGATGGAGCCCAAAGTTCTTGTATAAGCTTCTGACATGGAGAGATTACATGTGAAGGATTGTAGGATATAAAAGGCAGGCCAGTCATTACGCTACCCGCACTGCCCAGAAGCGCATTTAGAAGCATCTGAAGGAAAATTACATATTAGGGGGGCCATGCTTTCAGGAAATCTCTGACTTCTAATTCCGGATTCATTTTTTTAAATCAAGGGGGGAAATTGAATGTAACTAGAGGATCAATCTGCATTTAAAATAATTGTGTTTTAAAAATAAAGGAGGGGCAGCTGTTTGGAAGAATTAGAGAAACAAGATGGTCAAGATAGTGTATTATTGTTATTGCAGAGGCAGAAGGATACTGGATCTTCCCCCACAAAGGGAGGCAAAGGAAAGATGCATTGAAAGTTTATTTTTATCTTGCTTTTATTATTCTTTATAAATAACCCAAGTGGTGAACATGCCTAATATTCCTTCCTCTTCCTGTTTTCCCCACAACTACAAACATGTGAGGTGGGTTGGGCTGAGAGAGAGTGACTAGTCCAAAGTCACCCAGTCGGCTTTCCTGCCTAAAATGGGACTAGAACTCAGTCTCCTGGTTTCTAGCCTGGCATCTTAACTATTAGACCAAGTTCTGTTTTTTATGTATAAAACTTGGCTTTGTCCATGTATCTAGTGTTCTGATTATGTTCCTCTCGTTAATTAAAGGAAAAAGGGTTTGCTTTATTGTAGACAAATATTTTGAAAGGTGTGAACTCTTAGCAGAGTGCTGTAAAATATCAGCTTTAACATGAGATTTTTGACCTTGCAATTATTGGGCCTCCTAAGCTGTATAAATAGAACATTAGTCCTGGGCGGTGCCCACAATGTCTGGTACTACGTGTTTCTCAGGGATAGAACTGTAAGATCTGTAGGCAACCTAAAGTCCTTCTAAGGACAAAGTTCAGGCAAAGGTTTTTGAAAACCTGCAGGGTCCAGATTACATAGGGGCAAAGCTTGATTTCATCTGTACTTGCAACATACATATAAACACGTAACACAAATGGAAGTTAGTTGAGGTTTATTAAGAAGGACAAAAATCAGTCAGATGGCAACAGTTTTATTTATCTTATAGCGCAGTAGGGAAATTGCAGAGAATAAACTTTGATCCAGGAAATTACCCAGTTCCATAGCTCAAAGTTAACTCAGGCAAGCCGTTGTTCCTCATCTTCTGTCCTGTGTCTTCAATGGGTCATTAATAAAAGTGCTTTGCTTGGTTATTCAAACTATAGGAATACAGTGATGTATGAAATAGGAATACAGTGATTTATGAAATATTTTGAGTCAAGCAAGTATTATTTAAATGCAAAGTACTAGTAAGTTTGAATAGAATCATGAAAGAAAGACATGAACTCACAGGAGAGAGAATCAGTGGCCAAAACCACAAGGGACTGGTTGGGATGTAATGTTAAACTGTGGTTTAGCTTCTAAACCATATATAGATACACGGACAGTTTCTGAACAGATTCTAGACTCTCTCTTTGTTTCCAGATCTTTTTCTGTGATGATTTTTTTGTTTTGTTTTCTTGGCTTTGAATATTATAGTATGTGCAGGAAAACAAGTGCATGTTGGATATCTGTGCTCTTGCATTTTCAATAGAGCACTCTAAATATAAGAGAGGAATAAACTTGCATATTTACATTCTTCTATAGAAGATTTTGAGTAGAGGCCCGTTATAGGAAATGCCTTACAGAATGGGGTTTCACAAGATTAGCACAAATGTATGTTATAGTTGTATTATTATAATACCAAAGTGATTTTTTTTTGTCACAATAGGTTTTCTTGCAAATTTACAAAAACACGATGGTTTGGGTAACAAGAAGTCTCCCTGAGCATCTTGTGTGAAAAGATGCTTCTTAAGTAGAGTATGTTCAAAGGGTTTTTTTTCTTTCCTAGGAAACACTTGTTGTAACATTCCATTAGAAGAACTCGCTTGTCTGATGGACTTCCTTTCATGAATCATGACACAAGATGAATCTTGCCTATGGTTAGGAAACATACTTTTGTTATCTCGCTTTCACTGGGAATGTTTTTATATATTACTTTTATCAATACTCATTTCAAAATGTTGGCTGTGCCCACATATGTGAGTAATATAACTTTATAGATGTCTTTTGTTTTCTTTTTGGTTTGGCTTTGCTAGTTGTTTCTTGTAAGAGAATACGTATTGAGTTTTCTAACCACAGTTGATCAGCTGAGGGCACTGAATATAACATTACTATACTGAAAGCAATAACAGTTCCAAAGAAAGCCATAAAATGATTCAGCTCATTCTGCATTATGGAACTGTCACTTAACTGGGATTCTAGACACAGCTGCTGTATATTTTAATATGATTGTCATTTAAAAAATTTACTATGCCAACTGTTAATTTCATTTTAAAAATTGTTTGATTTGGGGCACACACACATTACTTTTTAATTTGTTCTATTGTAATTCTGATTTTAACTTTCTTTTTTATTTTTCATGTTGCCCCAAAAAAGCCTAGATGGATAAATAATGACCCAGAAGTATGATGGTTGTGTCTCCTGTAGGAAGGTTTCCAGGTTTTCTTTTAAAAAATAGACTATCTCTGGTCCTATTTTGTTTTTTTAACTAGAAATTTATTTTAATGTTTAATATTAAATAAAAATATTTAATATTTAAATAGTAGATAAAAACGGTCTCTAGCCCTTCTCTGATTTTAGAGACTATAAACAAAAAAGATAATTTCCAGTTTCTTAGAAGGGTTAGCTTTCTTCTACTTTCCTTGTTCTGACAACTGCTATCAGGTGTGTCCATAAAAGGAAGTAAAATAAGTCAAGGCAAATAAGTCAAACCATGTGGTCAAAGCCCTGCCCCCCCCCTTATTAAATACATTGTTTGGGCACTCGGTCTCTAAAAGGTTCGCCATCACTGGCTTATGCAATCTGCTTAAGCATATTGGTAAAAGCTAGAATTGCCATAGGACAAGAAAGTACTTGTTTCATTTTAAAAAAAGAGAGACATGCATAATATATATAATAATTACACAACTCTTTCTAAGCAACTTTATGTAGAGCAGAGAAAAAGACTAAAAAAATACAAAGCCAAATAAAAGGTTGAAATTAGGAAAATAAATAATAGCTGAAATTAATTTATGCCAACATAATTCACTATAGTTTCCCATGTCTTTCTGTCCTTGTAAACCATCTTTCTTTCCACCATATCCATCCATCATTTAGTGCATTGCATCCTCATCTATTATCTTGCCCATTTCGGTCTTCTTCTTCCTGGGATCCATTCACATATCCTTCATATGTATAGTTCGCAATGCAGCCCTCATTTATTCTCTGTATCAGACCAGATGTTTTTTAAAAATGAAAAGGAAAGAGGGAAAAGAGAGCTACTTTGAAAAGTAGTATGTTCTTCCTTATTTTATTTATTTATTTTATTTTATTTATTATCTGCTCATCTCCTTCCCTATTCACGTCACTGCAAACATTCTTTATATGTTTGTCCGTAAAAATGATGCAAGGGAACATCAAATATCCTTGTCTTGCTCTCTATTCAGTGATGAACCATTTGTTATGCATTCCATTTATTCTCACACATGTTTCATGTTCTTCATGTATGATTTTTATCATATTAAGTATCCAAAATTCAACTTCATGTGCATGTAAAGATTCCATAAGTGGTTGAGACACCAGGCTAGAAGGTGGGTGAGCGTGGGTTCAGTTCTTCTGTAGACATGAAAGCTAGTTGGATGACTTTGGGCCTCTCTCATCCCAACCAACTCAGAGGTTGCTATGCTGCACTTCCCAAATTTTGCTCATGGTCACCTTGCATACCAGTTCAGTGACAATTCTGCAAGCATCTTCCCAAGCAGGTTTAATAAACCAATTTCTTGGTCTGCATCCATCAGTTTAACAGTTCTGTCATATGGGTCAAATTGAATGTAGTTTAATGGTATTAAACCAGACATTTAGGAGATTGAACTAACCATCTAATAAGATCAATGGACAAATTATCAGAGCCAAATCAATTCCCAGAGAGGGCCTATTACAGTAAAGACGGATCTTAGAAACAGAACAACAGAACATCACTAGTAGTCACTTAAAGCTCACAGCTCAAATTATTCAAACATATTAACTAATTACAGTCCATGTTGGATAATGATACTGCACTTTTTCAGGCACTGGGTGGCAGGTCTATCCTTGCATACAGACAATTCCTCAACCAGCAGCAAGTTCTCATGAGCAATAAGAAGCAACAGGATAGTGAGGCTGACATGGGAACCAGATCCTGCTTCAGTCCCAATATCTATTTTGTGCCCACATCTACATTAACAGCCTCATCACAGGCAACTGGAACATCATCATCATCATAATGATAATGATAATGATAACAACAACAACAATAATAACAATAACAACAACAACAACAACTTTATTGTCACTTTGAATGTATACCAATCGGCATACATCAAAATGAAATTTCGTTGCATACAGCTCTCAAAGGGTCACCACCTCTGACATACACTCCTTGTTCGTGGCCAGCTCAAGTTTCAGATGGTCCATTTTAGTCTCTAGTAGCAAATGATGGCAAACAGGACAGATGGAAATGGAGGTCCATGTGGATTAGCCTTCAAATTAGCTTGTATTCCTGCACGACAACTTCGCCTCCTTTCTTTTTTCTGATCCTGTCTCTTCCACCTTTTCCTTAAAGAGTCCTTGCTTCTTTTCATCCCTGGAGCACGCTGCCAACTCCTCCAAAAGCCTCTCTCTCTTCCTCTGGGCCTGCTGACAGCCTCCTCCACTTCGTTTGCTCCATAAGCCCCAGGACCTCTCCTCCTCTGCCTCCTTTGGAAACAGCCCTGATTTGCAATAGAATCCCTCGCTGGGCCAGCAGTCAGATCTTGCTGCCGGCAGAACAATTTCAAACAGCGCCAACGACTTTTAACGGTCTCACCAACAGTTCTGAAACAGCTAGAAACTTGCCATGCCAGCAAAGATTGTCGGTCATATGTTACCTTAGTTCCACCATGTTGCTCAAACACATTAAAACCTTCCTGATCATGTGGCCTATATTCCTTATATCCCTCCCAAAACTTGCATAACGTTAGAGATGCCATCACCTGCAAGTCTATCAATGGGTCCCAATCCTGGGACGCAAATCTCCTCCCAGGTGAGCAGCCTGCCTTCACATACTAGGTACTGAGAAACAGCGGTGGGTGATAGCATATCCCTACCTTCTGCTTTCCTGTGCACTAAAATCATTTGGTTGATCACTGTAAGGAACAAAAATGCTGGACTTTTTTTCAGCCTTGGACTCATCTAGAAAGATGGTTCTTATCATGAAATTCTCTTTCTTCATGTATGTGCTTCTGTGAGTCAGAGTATATCTGATACTCAGGAATTCTGGTGGCATAGTAATTAAGTGCAGTATTACAGGCAAACTCTGCCCACAGCCCAGAGTTCGATCCTGATGGGGTTCAAGGTTGATTCAGCCTTCTATCCTTCTGAGGTTGGTAAATGAGGATCCAGATTGCTGGGGGCAATATGCAAATAATGCTGACATTGTAAACCGCCCAGAGAGTGCTGTTAGTATCTTTCTATATTCTCAGTATCAGTATCACGTTTGAGAATATAGAAAGATACTAACGGCATAGTACATACAAGCTTGCCCATTCCATTCGTAACTCGAAAACTTGTGGGAGTGAATCTCGTACTTCGAACGAGATCACTCCTTGCTCGTTAAGACACATGTGGCTTGTTAAGTGAACATGAGGTATCTCAGGGTGGGGAAGGCCATGGAGAGCCAAGTGATGGAACAGGCCCCCAAAGCCTCCCCGACCCACTAAGATACCTCATGCTTCCTCCTCCCTTCCTGCTGTGCCGGATTCACCTTGAAAATATCTGTCTCCTCTCTGCTGCAATTCCTGCTGCCACTCAGATCTGAGGCCAGGGGAGGCTTCCACATGCCTCTGGAGGCCCAATCTGGGCATCAGAGGCCTTTTCCAGGCCGCTGCTGCCTGGATCTGAGGCCAGGAGATGCTTCCGCGGCCCTCCAGAGGCCCAATCAGGGTGTCAGAAGCCTTTTTCCAGGCCACTGCCACCTGGATCTTAGGCTGGGGGACGCTTCCGTGTTCCTCCAGAGGCCTGTTTCTGGGCAGGAGAAGGCCTCCGGCGCCTGGATTGGGTGTCCGGAGGGCCGCGGAAACATCCACTGGCCTCAGATCCAGGTGGTAGCAGCCTAGAAAAGGCCTCCAATGCCCGGATCCAGCCTCCGGAGGAACGCAGAAGCGTCCCCGGCTTTGGTTCTGTTCTCTGTTGCAGAGAACAGAGACCTAAAGTACCATGAGATCACACGAGATCAGTAGTGTGAGATCTCACCTCACTGATCTTGCATTACTTTAGGCCTCCGTTCTCTGCGAATGCCTGGAGCAGCCAAGAAAGCGAAAGATCTCAATCTTCGCAAGTTGAGTATTGAAGGCTTAGTGCCTAGGGCACGGGTCTGCAATCTTAAACACACAAAGAGCCACTTGGACCCGTTTCCCAGAGAAAAGAAAATACTGGGAGCCGCAAAACTTGTGCGCGCACACACGCGCGCACACGAGGGGTGGGGAGCTTGATCAAAGGGTTTAATTAAAAAGAAATAGAAGCTGCTGTGCATGAGTTCTCTCTCTCTCTCTCTCTCTCTTCTCTCTCTTTCTCTCTCTCTTTCCTCTCCCTCTCCCTCTCTCTCTTTCCTCTCCCTCTCTCTCTCCCTTTTTCTCTCTCTCTTTCTCTCTCTCTCTCTTTCTCTCTCTCTTTCCTCTCCCTCCCTCTCTCTCTCTCTCTCCCTCTTTTTTCTCTCTCTCTCCCTCTCTCTTTTTCTCTCCCTCTCCCTCTCTCCTCTCCCTCCCCCCCCTCTCCCTCTCTCCGATCTTCTGCTCACCTGGCAAGCTGGCTTCAGGCTGTTCTCCAAGCTGACACACATTATTGGGCTGGCTCTCCTGCCCTTCCTGCTTCCTGCAGAGACGCAGCAAAGGGAGGAGCCCCGCCCAATAAGCTTGTCAGCTCATTGGAGAACAATGTGAGGCCACTCTCTTTTTTACACACACAGAGAGAGAGAGAGAGAGAGAGAGAGAGAGAGAGAGAGAGAGGGAGAAGGGAAGCACAAGTGCCTTCTCTGTCTCTCTCTCTCTCTCTCTGCAAATGGCAGAGGAGGCTGGGAGCCGCAGGAGAAGGCTCAAAGAGCCACATGCGGCTCCGGATCCGCGGGTTGCCAACCCATGGTCTAGGGAGACCAAGGCGGGGGGGAAGGGAGGGAATAACAAGGGTGAATGTTGCAATGCCACTGCGGTCATTCGTAAGGGTGAACGACTGCAGTAGTGTGGCAACATTCATAATTTCGGGACTTGCTCATAAGCACTAGTGGGCGCTTATTGCGTAACTTCGAATGTTCGCTAAGGGAACCTTCACAACTCGGGGATTACCTGTATATAGCTCAGAATGATTTGTAGTTTGAGCAGAGAATAAACATGCACTGTGATAATAATCAACTTACACTGTAGAGCTATTGCTCTCTGTCTTGGAGTGAATGATATCAAATACACTTCCCATATATGCCTTTTCCACAACATACTGCTTTCTTGGAAGAGTGGAAACAGTTTGTTTTATGGTTGTTTTATAAAACAAAAGAAATAGGGGTGAATAGAGATATTTCCAGATGAAACTTTCATTGCACAGTTCTGCTACCTTGATAAAATTCACAGGAGTGCTATATATTGCCTTCTTACCATTTGCAATCTCCCGTCTTTTCTCAAGAAAATCTTTTTGCATTCATAGTTCTTAGTTAATACTAACATAATTAACAGAGTGCTACTCAGATATTCCACATGTAACTTCATATTAGTGGCTGTGCTGTAGAAAGTGGTGGGTTTTTTTCTGCATCCTACTCCCTCCTGTTATTTGTGCTCCCCTCTTTCATGCTCTTCGAGGCATGCCTTATTTTATCCACCAGGAGAGAAGATGATTGAAGCAATAAATGCAGTTGCACCAGTTATGAATTTACAAAAGAAATGTGCAACCTGATGTTGTTAGTTGTGAAGTCGTGTCTGACCCATCGCGACTCCATGGACAACGTTCCTCCAAGCCTTCCTGTCCTCTACCATCTTCTGGAGTCCATTTAAGCTCACGCCTACTGCTTCAGTGACTCCAGCCACCTCATTCTCTGTTGTCCCCTTCTTCTATTGCCCTCAATCTTTCCCAGCATTAGGCTCTTCTCCAGTGAGTCCTTCCTTCTCATTAGGTGGCCATAACTTTCTGTAAAAGGGAATTTTCTTCTACCATTTCTTCAAAAACGACCATTGTGTTTTCCTTCTAATTTTCTCTGTAAAGTCACCCCCTCTCCTTTGTAGTTAAGAGAATCTATATTATTCAGCATGTGTTTGTTAAGAAAATCAGCTGATGAAAAACCACCCTGAAAGTGCTAAATCACTGATACTTTTAAGGTTCATGCTTCACAGATACCGGTATTAGCTGTCTTGTATATTATTGTATGGATGACCTTTTGTGTTTTCTTGTCAAGAACATTGTAAACAACAAAAAAGTTATTTCCATTTTCTTTTCTTCTAAGGCAAGAAGGATGTGTATTGAGGCAATTAGAAGGGTGCAACAATTCATAACAGAATGTTTAGAAGAGTGGAAAGGAATCTTATGACAGCGATATAGATTTACTGTAAGCCTCCATAATAATTGCAATCAAAGTCATTTTAATCTTAATCCGATCAGCAATGATAGGTGCACCGCTGGAAAACCTGAAAGACCAGATTGGAAACAAATACTCTTGAAGAAATTCTGTGTGGTTGCTATGGGTCAACCCCAACTTGATGGCACATCATTGCAATGACTTATTGATGCCTTAGAATTAAAGAGACCATATTAAGGTTTATATTTTGGTCTTTACAGTTTAGGTTTTCTTCACTAAACAATTTTTATTTGAAGTATGCTAAGCAAAAGAATCTGTTTTTGAGGCCTATATAGTATGCTAGTGCAATGTTCTGTTGGTCTTTGTTTTCTGATCCTTTATTGTCAGTTTTGAACTGGTTATTCCTATAGATTAGTTGAAATATGTAGATATTTTTAGCATGGTAAACATAGATGTCCTGGAACTTGCATAAAGTGAATCAGAGGAGTGACTGTGTAACTATACACATCCTGGAATGGAGTTCTAGGATTCATTTAATTTGTACAAGAATTACATGTGTTTGTGTGCATGCTGCAAAATATTTTTTTTCTAGGCATTCTATATTTTTGTCATTATTTTTGCATTACTTTTTTCTGAATTTGGTAGCCATAGTGAAGAAATAAGAGCTATGAATCAAAGCAGAGAATCTCCTCATTCTTCAATGGGAATTTTATTCATGCATCTCTTTGACTTTGGATATTTCAACAATCATTGCCACAATCTTTCAAATATATATTAATTCAGCCACAAGACCTAGAAACTTGCTTTTTGAAAAGAGTGAATCCAGGAGTTAAAATCTGCACTTTACTCCAGTAGTGGCATTGTCACAGCATACAAATAACTCTTGACTATAAGTGGTTGAGGGTGTGTTGTAGCTATTCATCTTGATTCTTCCTTTGCTGGATTATCTGCCACAAAGATACTTCAAGTCAACCACATAGAAGCTGTGAAAAGAAGCA
Source organism: Azemiops feae (assembly GCA_023970755.1). NCBI lineage: Eukaryota > Metazoa > Chordata > Lepidosauria > Squamata > Viperidae > Azemiops > Azemiops feae. The sequence goes on along the minus strand of JALGBA010000012.1, from coordinate 4,649,727 downwards.
TGTATGAGAAAGTTCCTTTAAATAGCTTTAGCTGAACAAACTTCTGCCTTCCTCCTTGCCTTGGAAATGCCGCTTCTCTCCCAACAGACATTCCAAAATGTTTGAGGACACTTTGGATTTTTAAATACAGAATTCATATTAAAATAGAAAGCAGGTAGATTTTGCCATTTGGAACAGCTCGCATTAGTGTTTCTATAATTCACATATCCACATCTTTTAGACCCCATGAATAAATATATAATTTGAGAAACTATTGTGGCAACTTCAAAAGTGGCTGCCAGCCATGAAGCTTGACTAGTAAAATGGTACAAGGTGGAGATGGGATTTGTGATCCAAATGCCAGATCACAGATTTGACCTCACTCTGCTCAACCAATTAGCCATTAAAAAAAACAACACCCTTTGCTGATACTTACAGAAACATATCACTTATTCCCAAAACATGAAAAACACCTCCCCCCATTTCTTTTTATGAGCTGGGGAAGCACGTATAGACATACCAAGGACATTCTACCCCAAATCCCTGGGAATCTTCTAGAAGAGAAAAATGCACAAAAAGAGGAAGGAAGCAAAACTGTCCCCAAACAAAATAAATTTCTTTTAGGCACACAGACATATGAGATGAAAAAATACATCCACGAACTGTGAGGGAAAAAACATCCATTCTTATAAAAAATACACAAAAACACAACCTTTAATAGCACACACAGAGTCACACCAGGGAACACAGAACTTTGAGATACTCTCCAAAGCCCAGACAGTTATGCCTCCATGCTTCATCTCCAAAACTCACACAAAAAGTAGGCAAGCCATGCCCAGTACACAAAGCTTCAGTACACAGAGCTTCCACATCCAAGCTATATAGAATATCCCCTGCCTGAAACCAGGCAAAATTCAAGAAAACATACAACTGCTGACATACAGTACAACTCCTTCTCTTTTGGGATTTTTTTGCTTCCACTCTCCACCCTTTCTCCCCCCTCCTCTTTTTTTCAAGTGATTTGTGTTCATCTAGAAAGCAAAGCACCCTGTTCCATCATCCTCTTCCTTGTTCTGAATGCCTTGCAGTCAGTCTGGGCCCCAAAGCACACTGAAGAAAGGAAAGTGTGTAGAACACATCGCAGGGCCATTGTTTTACTCTAGAACACCAGCCTGTGCACAACATTAAAACAAAGAATGAAAATGACCCCAAGTTGGCATATAAAGACCACCGAATTGACATGGTTTATAGTAAATGGCAGGATTATTATTGTATACTTAATTGTCTCTGACAACAACCTAGCCTTTCTCCCACTTCTAACAATAAGTTACAACAGCCTTCTCAAACAATCACCAGCAGCAACTCCCATGATTTCCCTCCCAGGCCACACAGTGTGGTGTTTTATATTGCAAGCTGCTGCTTCCTCTTTTAAGTCTGCTAATTTGCTGCCTTAAACTTTGTTGCCAGCTTTGTTTTTGGAGCACTAGATAGCTCTGTCAGTCATTGATTTTTTTTTTCTGTGTGAAGTTGAATTTGTACTAGATTGAGCTGTTAAATTGATTTTGTAGGATGCAGTGAATTTGATATTTTTGATTTTTCATCAGAACTGATGGTTTACCATCCTTTTATGGTGCTTTGTCTTGCCTTAGTATTCTGAGTATTTTTGAGGAGCCTCAGAACACTTAAGATATTGTAAGTGAATATGCAGTAGTAATAATTATAATGCACAAACTTTGTACTGAGAACTTTCTACCACTTAAGAAAGAAACGGCAGTAATACACAAAACTTGGTATTAAAAAAAAGTGAATTTTACTGGGGGAGATACACCACCTCTTTACTGTGGCACATTTATCATTGTATAATTTGCTGCTACATAAATCATAAGACATTTTAGGAAAAGTCAACCAGCCCCGAAACACACTTGCTTTAATGAGATGAATTCATTAAACTGCCTCTGAAGTGCAATGTTAATCAGCTGCAGTGCGAATCCATGCGAAGATCAGCATTCGCTTCTTCAAAGAGTTAGGTCTAAGCAGAAACCGAATGTTTGTGGTAGATGACAGAATGGGGTTTCTCAGAATCCCCAGTGGATTGCAAGGCGGAGGGGGGGGGGAGATTCCTAAAGGTTGTACTTCTGTTTTATATACTGTCATATATCTCAGCAAAAGGTTGCCAAAACATGGATAAAAGAAAATGAATACATTTTGGAACAATTAGAATTCGGTGAGGAAACACATGAGGGAATATGTTAACAAGTATTCCAGATCTTTCTAGTAGACAATAAAATTGCCTATGAAAGAAACTTTACTGCATTGCCAAAAGTTTTTAGGACACTGATATTTGCTAGCCGTCGTCAGACCTCTTTGTTTTAACTTCCCATTCAGTAAGGCAGTATTTATACCACTGCCTTTCAAAATCACTCATCCCTCCCACATAATTTTTTCATGTTAATAATCTTTCAGCTATTCTTCAGATTGGGATAGAAGTTGTAGAGATTTGGAATTCCACAAAGGAAAGAGAAAATAGGACAGTTTATTGATAAGGTGAGAAAAGAAAATTATCATACATAAGGGGGTGTGGCAAGACATGCCTAATCATTTTGTTCTTAAACATTGAGCCTAGATGTTTAATTGTTAGACTAATCAACCAAAAATGTGCAGCTCACTGGATTGGCTAGCAGATTTTTTAATTTTTAAAGTAAATTTTATTTTAAAACAACAGATGATGTATACCAGAGGTCCCCAACAGATCCCATGAATAATCTCAAAGCAAATCTCAATGTTTGTAAAGCTTCTTACTTTGGAGATATTCTTTAGCTGTCTGAACAAATATGCAGAGTTAGCAAAAATATTAGCTAGTATGACTATATACTTAATCTTGCGGCAGTATATTAAAACCTTTATTCTGATAATGCCAAGGGGTAGGGCGCATACTTTTATTAGTTTGTTGTTATTCTAGATTCCAAGATCTGTAAGGTTGTAGTGATAATACAGTGATGTTATTTGAGCGGCCAGAACTGATACTTGGGGAGGGGAGGGAGTGTTAATGACAAATAGAAATATTGCTCTAGAGGAGGCTAACCCTCTTGCTTTTTTACTTTATTTTCATTAAAGAGGTGATGAGAGAGAGAGAGAAATCATTGCTGAAAAAAACTGACATTTTTGTTACCAAATTTTGTATCAAAATTTTTACTGAGTTTCAGGGACTGCAATCATGGTTTCAGGTATGCATATGCCAATAGTTAACTATTCCAATCTTAAACTTTATTTATTTAGTTTATTTCTAAGCCAAATTAGATAATTTCACTCACACAACTGATGGAATGAGTAGAAGCTCCCCCTCCCGCATATGATTAAATTTATAGGTCGCCCATCTCTCAGTCAAGCAATTCTGGGTGGCTTATCTATTTAGAGGCCCATCCAAGCTTTTGCTAATTGTGCAAATGACTCTGTGTCTACTTTGATCCTCTACACCCACAATGCTTCGTATCAGAAACTTTTTTTGCACTAGTACACAGAGCAAATGCCACTGAAAAGTATTTATTCTTTACTTGTTTTTTTGTGGGATTTATAACTAATTCTACTGAGCAAAGGTCAAAGCATTCTTTAGAAGAAATAACATTTCACTTTCCAAAATAGATTTGATTTATATCCTTTTTGTCCTACACTAAAGCTTATAGAAGGATAATGGGAGCACCATTCCAAAACTGCATATACAAAATTATCATTGTTTATTTGTCCAAGTGAGATGTTATATTTTTTTCTAAGTGGGTTTTTAGAAGAGATATATATTTCATTTTACATTTTAAGGCATTGCCTCAATTATCCTTTTGACTGATAACTAAGAATTTTAATTTTCTAAGTTCTTATTAAATGTGTTTGAATTCAGTATATATGCCACATTTTAGAATGTCATCATGTTTTATCCTGTTATATCTACATGAAATGTTTAAAGATGGTTTGTATAATTTTATTAAGTTTTCAGTGTGAGGAAAACTGGCCTAATTGGTACCTCCTGGATTAATAGAGCAAATCAGAATGCCATTTTCTTAAGCTTAGACCTTTCTGTGAACTTTGAGGTACAGGTTTTCCCCCCTAAAAGATAACAAACATGCATTGGAGAAGATATATTTTAAAATGCATGGTCTGGAAGAAAATATGTCTAAAGGTCTGTGAGAAAATGCATTAAATATATTATTTAAATGTATTTTTTGGCCTGATTTAAAAAAAAAAATTAAAAAAGAGGAAAATTAGTCTTATGAATGGCATATGCAAAAATAGCCTGATCCATCCCTTCCTAATGGCAGGCATCTAGAACAGGGCTTTTCAACCGATGGTACGTGTACCACCAGTGGTACTTTGGCACCTGGCAGGTGGTATGCGACCGTCCTAGGGAAGTGGTAGCAGGGCGGAGAGGAATGAGCTAAAGTGGCGACAGTGCCGCACAAGCCTGAGGGAGAGACAGCTGGAGCTGCAGGGTTGTCGGGGCTCGGCAGAAGCGCGAGGATCAGCACCAGGATCAGCACTGGGCTCCAGTTCTTTATGCTGAAGAACTCAGAAGTGGATAAATGATTAGACTACTTTTAATACAATAAAATCCCAGCTGCCCAGCCCATCTTTATTTGTTGCAGGTACAACTTAAGGAAGATACAGCTGTTTGAGTGAATATAATATTACATCCCAGAAAAGACAGTTACAGAACAAACAGTATTTTACATCTTTGCTTCAAATATAAAAAAAATAAACAGCTGACAAGCCTTTTTTTTTTTTTGCACTAAATAGATCTGCACAGGACGTTTTTTTCCCCTCCATGTGGGTGCTCTCTTTCCTTCTCTTTTTTCATTTCAGTGGGGTAATGTGGAGGCTTTTCTAAATTTGAAACTGGCAGCAGCTCGAAGTGAGGTTTCATCTGAAGATAAATATAGGCACTTGGGTGTGTCGTTTTAAATGTCAGGTACATATAGCGTATGCTCTAAAGGCTACTGTTCATTAAAACACAAATGTTTTTGAAAGAAAGAAATTTAATGTAACTCTAGTCAAGCCACAAGGTGTTTTTCTCAGTTTTGTTTTCAGCTATCTTTGATTAAAAGATCGACAACCCGAGCATTATTTGACAGTTGTTCAACAACAGATTTAAAAACAAGTTACTCACAGAAATTGCGCTAGAAGCAAATTATATTTTCTTGACTTCCAGGTTAGCCTTAGATATCTTGGTTGAAAGGTGAGAAGCCTTCATGAGCAAAATTTTGCAGAGTCTGGCCGATGCTGAAATGAATCAGTATATCAGCTCTAATAAATAAATAGATAATAAATAACTGCCAACCAGAGTTTGCATTCATTGCAAAACTGAATACGAGCTTCTATTCTCGTAATATTTATTCTATAGTCAGCTTATTCATATTTGGTATAGCCAAATATACAGTATATTATTTGTTAGATCTGTTTTTTAAACTTTTTTTTTCCATCATAGGGCCTTTAGCATCTCAATAGTATCTCCACTGTCTACTATTAGATAATAAATAGACAAAAGTAGTGGTCTACCACACACAGGGTTGGTGTGGTAAAGAATGAGTAAGGTCTGTACAGCACATTACTATAAAGCTACTGAAGTGAGTAAGAAACTTTTTAAAAGACTTCTTCAATATAACTTCATGCAACTGCTCTGTTTTCCAAATGTATGCAAAAATGAAATTTGGCTTACTAGAAAAGCTTTTATATATTTTTTTAAAAATTCTTTTTTTGATAATGCAGTTAGCTTTTATTTTTAGAAATGGTGTTCCAGCTACAAATCCTCGAACTTTCTCAGAATGTATCAGTGTGAAATGACAGTGGATGGGTGTTGACTGAAGTCAGATAGCATTTTAAAGAGATTGGAAAAGAGATTGCTTTTTATTATATTTATTATATTACATAATAATATAACAAATATATTATTATATATTTATTATATCCACAAGCATTTCATATATCCCCCTATTAACTGATTAACACTTAATATAATTGATTGTTTAGGTTGTAGATTGTTTAGGAAATCTACAAATGCACTTATTAGAAGCAAATAAAGGATGAATTATATATACATACTTTCAAACTGTCTACTACAATCTTAAACAAATTTACTTAAGAGAAAACCGCACCATCTCCTTGGGGTTGTTTGTGCACATGCTTGTATGTAACACATGCTTAGTTTATTACTATGGTTTTCTCCTTAATGTGTTTGGGTCTGGATTGGGACAAAATCACTTGAATATAAGCTTCATTGAATTCAGTGTTATGATAGCTGTAATTTTAATGGATACTAAATTTAGTTAATTTACTCTGCCTCTAATCTTTATTTTGAACCGTCTTTGATATAATGCTTATTGTTGAAACCAGGATATTCTAATTGATGTCCAGATTGCTAGAATTATTTCTCCTGATTTTGTTTTTTCAATTAAGCAATTTGATATCAAACTATGTGATTAGATGAATATAGTAGAAAAACTTAAAATCAGTTCAAAGTGACCAAATTTGCTCCCTTCCAAAAGAAAAACTGTATTTGATAGTAAACAATATCTAAAAATGAAATTCCTCTCTCATGTAATAGGGGATACTTCATGCATCTAAAATACTGGTTGTAAACATATTCAGATGTGACTTATTAAAAATTCATGTGGATCATAGAATAATAGTACAGTCCTAAATATTGCTTACTCAGAAATAAAACCTCTTGAGATTAGGTATGACCAAGAATAATCAGGGAATGTTTATCCTAATTAGGCTAATTATCTAGTATTCATATATTTTTGTACATATCAATTTTTATATGTGATCTATTAATATAACAGCGTTCAGAAATCTCTGGTATTTTCACTTTTTAAAAATTGTTATTCTTAATAAGCAATTAATAAAGTTGTTCTGAATTTAGTTTATTCCTAGATGTAGTCTGAAAAATGGAATAATATTTTAATTGGAAATTGATGTTGACCTGAAAAATAAACTACAATCATTTGCAGTTTATAGACGAGGTATTTATTATTTTCTCCTTATATTTCAAAGTATTGAAATTTTTCTGGAGCATTTCAGGTTGACAGCAGAGCAATTTATACATAATGATTATGCAGTCGTGCTGAGTTCTGTTCTTACTAAGAATGGGGTAGGTAAATTGTGTACAATATGTGCAAAGTAATACATTCACATTTGCAGTACACATTTTAAGAAATGAGTCAAAACAATCTATATCATCTGCACAGTGTTTTGCAATTTTAATAATGTGGGATGTTTAAAAAAGGTGCTTAGTGGAAGAACTCAGGAATATATTAAGATAAAGGCACTACCAGCTTTCACTTTAAACTTCTGGACTTCGTCTCTGCAGTCACTACTGTTGATTTTATTACTTTATGAATATAGTTTTGCTAGTGGCACTTCATAGCCTAGCTTCTGTTTATTTAACTGATTGCAATGCAGCATTTATTTTCATTGTATTATAATTGTATAGATAAATCCTTTGTTTCCCTGGCTTATCGGTAACAGAAGTAAAAAAAAAAAAAAGGCTTCAGCTAAATAGTTAATATCAGCAGCAGAGGAAGTGAAGAAATATGGAGGAGTATATATTACATTGCTTGTCTTCTTTATTTTTGAGGCATGAGTAGATAAAATGTATGCATAGTTATGGTAACTTAGCCCCTCTGTACTCCAACTTGTACTCCAAAACACATGCATACACTTACAAAATTTGTCATTCATTTGTCATTCATTTTATTTTACCTTGACAGACTGCTAATCTTTCATTAGTAATAATCACAAGAAAAATAGATAATGATTGGAGAATTGATAAAATGTCACCTTTCCTAAACTCAGCAACAGAGAAAAAGAAACCATTGTCGAATACTACAATTTCTGGGTTAGCTTGCTCTGAATTTAACTGCATTCACTTTTAGAATCCTGTTTTGAACATTTCAGAGACAGTTTAATTTAATTTTAATTTTAGTTATTAGACAAATGGGAGCTCTAGTGAATAGTTTCAGAATGTGTCATTTTGTCTTACTCACTCCAAGACAGAGCGTGGGAGACCAAACTGCTTTAAAGAGTTGAATTTTAAAAAATAATTATTGCTTCAAGTGTTGCTTAGCTGGGAATTGGATTTTCATAGTAGGTACTTTTCTTAAGTCATTGATTGTCTTTTTCTCAGTAGTATTACTTCTAAGTTACAAAGAATGGTTATTTAGTTTGTTGTATTTTGGTTATTAATAGAATTGTTTAGTGCAGCAAAAAGAAAAGAGATCAAGTAACTAGAAGTTAAACAGTAAAACTGTTTGTTTCAACTGGCCAAATTATTGTACCATTTTGTATTTGGTTTGTTTGACCTTTATTTGCCTTGAAATAATATAATGCTTTTCTATACTTGATTAAAAAATGTTTATTTCTAAATACACTCATGCTAAATATGAAAACACTCCCAATATGAGTATTGTGAGTAATTGTAAAATTACAGTAAAAATAGATTTTGAGATGTAGTTTAATTTAAGATGAAAACTAAGATGAAGCTTAATTTAAGACGAATATTTTGATATTAATCTATTAATGAATGATTATATGAAGACTACAAATTGAATCAAACATTTTGAACCATTCAGAAAAAGGAGCAAATTATGAAAGTGCAAATAGCTTGACATTGATTTGGAATGCAAAAAATTAAATATGTAATGGTTTAGGTTTCTTTGGATTCAGATACACATTATCTACTTCTTATTTCAAGATTAAATTATGCAGCTCTTGAATTGTAGCAGCCTTTTCCATACTAGTAATTCCAGATGTGTTGAATTCAAATCTCATCTACTCAACTTTCTCAAAAGTTGTGGCTTTCCTGAGTACACACTGAGTACACACTGAGTACTTCACATATTGCAAGAAGTTTAGGAACACAATGTCTTCTACTAAAAGCTGTGCCCACAAATTATAGATAGAACCGATAAGAGAAGCAAACAATAGAACTACTACAAAAACAGCACATTAAAAGCAGAAAGACCACTAGAGGTAGATATGTATATAGGTATGTGACTATATTGATGTTCTTCTGTTTCTTTTTGCTTTTCATACATATCCACACACAAATAAATGATTCCCCTCCTTGGTGGTGGAACTAACCACTGAAAGGAGCCTCCAGTATTTAGATGTTGTTTGATGAATTGCTCTTATCAGAAAAGAAATGAATTCTGAGAACTTCAGTTACATATCCAGCAATCTCTTTGATGCTCAAGTTCTCTTTACTGAGTTTCTTAAAATGCTTCAAAGACATTTATATCGAAGTTGGATATAATTCCTGTTCTCTGATTTAAGTAAAACATTTATTTCACTTTTGAATGTACAATTACAACTGTGATTGCTTACAAATTTAATTAACTGACATTTATTTTGGTGTCCTCACATATCTATTTTGTCTGCTGTAATTGAAGGAAATAGCTAGTAATTAAAATGAAAAGCTACTGGTATATAATTAAATTGTATTAATTATATATTTACTTAATCAAAAATAGGAAACACTTCTCTATTTGCTAATTTTTTCCCATTACAAATCATTATCTAGAAACAAGGACACAGATATTCCAAACTATAAAGAAACAATAGTTTTCAACTAAAAGTTTGTCGTGCATTGCTGAAATAAAATAGTTGTAGAATATAAAAATCGATATTAGATTTTTGTTTTCATTCTTCTCCTTTAATCTTTGTTTTTACAAATAAATACAAATAACTGAAACCGAAACTTGATGACTTTTGGTGATACAAATGAATAGCCCTTGGGGAAAATTTTCTTCATTTAACATGAGTCTTTCACAACCCACACTTGGTTTCGCTAGGAAAATTGTTTAACCTTTTCAGAAGCAAGAAGCCTTTGAAGTCTAGACATGTTGCAGCATTGGTTCAGAATTTTGAGCTCTTTCCATATGCCCATGAAAGCTCCTAAACCAATCGAAGATATTCTGCATTTTCTTTATTAGGATGGCAGATGTTAACTCTCGTAATTCAGCACCCGCAGTGTAGTATTTTATCCCCGATAAAAGAACAGTCGTGCTGCAGTGGAGAAAACATCTTCCCAATTTTCTTTTAAGGAGGCACTGTGGAGAGACAGTGCAGTTTCCCTCAAGGATCAAAATACACTGTTGGAAAAAGTAAGGAAAGAAAAATTAATCCCCAAAAGCCTCATGAAAATTATAGAAAGTTGAAAGAAAAGGAAGAGTTTTCTTAAGCATAACATTTTCTCTCACACGCTCTCCACAAAGGGTTTAAAGAGAAGGAAAGAGGGAGAGAGATTATAGTATTCCAAAAATACCTGGGAACGAGTATAACTTTTTATTTCATTTCTAACCTACTAGATGTTGGATTTTCCTGCCCATATAATAAAATAAATTCTTATTTTGCATTTAGAGATTTTCCCTCAGTTTGGAAGCTGATATTAATGATGATTTTTATTTATCCTAGCAACAAAGCATTTCATTGATGGAGTCAATGGCTTTTCTTCACAACAAAAACTAGCAGGGGTAGGTGGGGTCATTGTAATATTTAATACGAATTAAGTATTAAATAAACTCCAATCTTGAATAGCACTTTATTTTTAAGAGGCATCAATACATTTCTTCGTGGGAATAAAATCAATGTAAATGAGTTCTTGTGATCTTCAGTCAGCTACTAAAACTTTGCTGGGTTTTGGGGTGCTTCTGAAACCTGCGAAAACCATTTGATAAGAGATAACAGCAGTGTAAGAATTTTCCCCTCTGGGAATTATTCCTGTGTTTTCTCTGCCAACTTCAGCCCTTTAAAAATGTTATCTGTTTCAAATACAAAATAATGCAATTGTTATTTTTGCCCTGGAGAGAGAACTACAGCTTCAATTTCTTTCTCTTTTGGTGCCCCTCCACCCTGTATATGTCTATCTCCTTAGAATGGGGATTTCTGATCATCATATATACGACTTTTCTCCTTTTTGCTTAATTCTTTGTTCTTACAGTTGCAAAAAATTATTTAAAAAAATAAAATTGAGGATTATCCTGTTGACAAGAGAGGCAAACAAGCAAAACTAGTCTGAGCAAAGGACTGCATCATGTTTTGTAACAAAAATCAAATATTACTGGAACAATTGAGTTTCAGCTCCTTTCATCAAAAATACTAGTGTGGAAAAATTCTAAAATCCATCAGATTAGAAACTTAAATTGCTGGCTTTCTGGTGGCAGAAATTTCCCCTTTTTATTTTAGAAGTAAGTTGCATTTTTTTTCTTCCACTTCTTTTTAATTAGATTAGCTTAGTCTGACATCATAAGTATGTTTAGTTTGAGGTCATAAATACATTTAGCCAGTGAGGGATAACCACTTTCTGCCTCAACCCTTCTATGGTTTAAATAAGTTAAATTGTATTATTAGTTGGTATGGTATAATCAGTTGATTTCTTGGTTTTGATGACCATACTTTTGAAATCAATATTTCAAAGTCATACATAAATTGGATTTTTTTTATACAAGCAATCAACACAATTTAGATCTGTCTTTTTCCAAAATATTAGAGTTGTCCAATTATATTTAGCATTAAGAAATAAGACGTGCAGGAGCTGTCCTGAAAAGGTTTGTAATATGCTCTTTTAAAAGGAAGACTACCATGATAAGTGTAGATTTTCTTAAGGGATCTATGATCTTAATCACATTTTTTCACATTTTTTCAAACTTCTCTTGCAACCATAGGGACTGGAAACTTATTTCTTAAAAAAAGAAAGTTGCTTACCAGGGAGCTCTGCATGCTGCTCTGCCATAATTTCTACTGTTTGTGGCTTAACAATTCATATTAGAAATAGTTTGTGGCTTCTCTGATGCAGCACGAGATACTTTTTAGTTGAAGTGGGAGGTTTGGAGAGGAGCTTTTCCTCCTACATGTTTCTAAAATATTTGACAAAGCGGAAACATGGAAGCTAGACTTTATGCCACATGCACAAGATTCCATCTTTGGGTCTTAAGGTTTTCAAGTGAAATTTCCACACTTCCCCATTTCTGTTTTCCATTCCTGACTCTGCTTATACAAATATATAGAAATGAAATGTATTGTTTATTTGAAGCCACATTAGGGACACAGCAAACGTTAGTTTTGCATCCAAACTGTTTATCATTAGATAAAGCTATATTTCAATATTATGAAAATTGAGGAAAAACTATTCCAGACCTTTTTTTTTAATCTCTGAGAAAGGTTCTTTTTATTGATGTTGCTTTGTTTCTTATTACAACAGATCTAAGACCGAAAGATAGGATGTTCTGTCTTTTCATAGGAATGATTATTATTTATGTTTGGGGCTTTAAATTCAAGGGCTTTTTCTTTTTCGCTTTCTTTTGATAAAATCCGAGTTTATAAATGTCCTCTTTCTTGGATGCTGTAGCAAAATGTACAGAAGTCGATTTTACTTAGAAGTGGCGCAGATGTTTGAGACATTTAGGATCTTTAGGCTCTACCTTTTATAATTTGATTACTCTGTGTGTGTGTGCGTGTGTGCGTGCACAAACACGTGCACACCTTCACACGCACATCTGCACATGTCTGTGTGTATATCTTTGGATTTTTTAAAATGCTATCAAGCTCTTTGTTGTATTTGCTGTTAACAACTAACATGTCTGTCACTGGAATAAAAACCTTCACCCTGGTGAATAGCCATTTCTCTCTTTTTTTTAGTCCAAATGGCCATCATTAATAGATACACAAAACTCTCATAAAAATAAAAAAAGTCAATTAAGTAGATTAAGTTTATATCCAAAGTTTAAAAGAGCTGCAAATTTGAACAAATCTAACATTAGCCTTGTTCATTTCCTAATGGTATATAGTTTCTTCCTTCTTGTCTGTAGAATGGGGAGGGACAATTCTCCCTTTTCCCATGTGGGTCTTCCTCCCCCATATGATCTGGATGTCTGAAAGGCAGTAGAGGAAGGAAAGGGGAAAGCTGACTTTCTCTTGCATTGGATTTTGTTCTTTGTGCCTATTTTTCATTATATTTATGCGATCTAGCTTTTCTCCTCTCACGTGTAAATACATTCATTGTAGTCTTATGTTTATGTATTCAATTCTTTAACTTACTAAAACTGATACTTAAAGACTCTGCTCTCAAGAGTCTTCTATGACTGTGGAAACAATCATTTTATAAGAATGCCGTGTATTTATACAACAAAATTAGGGCTTCACAAAAATCTTGCATGTTGACTTTCTGCAATTTGCTCCTCACTCATTTCCTGTGAGGCTGAGTTTGTTTATCATGAAAACTCCTATTTTTAAACCTGTTTCTGCCAATAAGTCATTTGAATGTTAAAGCCAGTTATTTGATGGCGTTTCACTTTGATACATATTAAGGCTCTGCAGCTGCTGCTTTGTGAAATAGGATGTTCAGAAGAACCACAATATGCAGAGATGGGAAAGGAAGACAGCAGACATGTCACCGAATGTTATTTGAAAGGAAATCGCATTTTCATGGGAAAATGACATCCTAAGGCAATCTAAAGTCAAAATCTGTGCCAAAGGATCTTATCTGCTGTCATTTCTATAAACTAATATGTGGTTTACAATACATGCCACATTTGAGAATTTTTTTTACACTTTTGGCTTGAGTCTCTTAACTACAGTAAATTTGGTAGTTTTTTAGATTGGGACAGACAGATCTATATGGCCAAAAGTCCTGCTTTTTAAAATTGGATTTTGGAAGCAACCAAGAACTGCAGTTATAATAGAATGCTAATATTTTGAGTAGTAGTTCTGAAGCCCTCGCCTTCTTGGATTCAGTATATCTACACATTAATTGTTAAAGAATTAATTGTATTGTATTCACCATATTCTTTTTTGTGACCTGTATTTTTTCCACTGTAACACGAAAGAAAGTTTGCATTCTCACAGATTTGATGACTGCAATGTGTCTCATGAACTTTAGATTCTTCACCCTCTGTTTTAGAGCAATTTAATGTACCATTTGTTTCTTATTTAACGGATATCATCAAATGGTGGCATCACATCTTCCCAGATATAATATCTTCCAGGTGGGTCTGTCTGAAAGCAGGCCCTGATTTTCAGCTGTGTAAGGTGGCCTACTTCAGGGAACAGATTTTCAGGTGTTGAAAAAGAGCAGTGAGTTCACACACACACACACACACACACACACACACATATATTTATATATATTTATATATATTTCTTTGAAGAAAGTCCAGTTGCTTCCTGAAAAAGCACCTTTGGGGCAACCATGACCTGGATGACTGAGAATCTCCATGGACAATTGTGTTGCAGGTTACAAGTTCTGTCCCAGAGGCCTCCATTGAAAAGATCAGGTAGCAGTAAATTTTAGATACAAGCCATGGAAAGCTAGTGCCCGTTACAGTCCTCGACTTCTGACCACAATGGAATCCAAAATTTATGTTGCTAAGTGAGAAATTTGTTAAGTAAGTTTCGTCCCATTTTACGACTTTCCTTGCCACATTTGTTAAGTGAATCACTGCAGTTGTTGAATTAGTAACACAGTTGTTAGGTGAATCTGGCTTCCCCACTGACTTTGCTTGTCAGAAGGTCGCAGAAAGGAATCCCATGATCCCCCCGGGACACTGCGACCGTCATAAATATGAACCAGCTGCCGAGCATCCGAATGTAAATCACATGACCATGGGGGATGCTCCATGGTCATAAGTGTGAAAAATGGTCAAAGTCACTTTTTTCAGTCATAACTTTGAACAGTCACTAAACAAACTGTCGTAAGTCAAGGACTACCTGTATTGTGATCAATATAAGGCTAGACAGACAAATAAGCCAATCTGTGTGAGACAACTTTCTGTATTCAGTCAATAAAAACTGTAGTATTGTCTTCCAGAAGTTAAGTAATTGGTTGATATGAAATAAATAAAGTTCAGCTTGGATTTTTCTCCCTAAAAATAAATGGATGAATGCTCTAACTGAGAATTTTTAAGGGAAATCTTATTTTCTCATCAGGTTTGTGATTTTTATATTACTGTAATATCTTTTCCTAGTTCCCATACTCGGTCATAAAATGTAATTACTGTACCAGTATTTAAAAAAATGTCAGTAATTCTGACTGCACAGCTTGACACTTTTGTGTTGGGAATAGTGTTTCTCATTTCTAGGGGAAATCTACAAATGTTCTATCTTAAATTATCATATACTTCATTAATCTGTGTATATTAGTTGCAATTTGATTTATTTTTTAAAAAGTGCTGCATGAGTTGTCGAATAATAGGCAACTGTAAAAATATTGTGCTGTTAACAAAGCGTTCCAAATTTTAAATGTCTTCATAGAATTTTAGACCCTGGGTGGCTGAGACACGAGCTAAATTAGAGTGTGAATTATTTTCTGTTGGCTTAGAGCATTTCCAGACTGTAATTTTTTTCACTTCCCCAAGCCCTCAGAAGAAGTTTGGAAATATTCCATTATAGTCTTCTCATCTCTAAAATGCTAAGAACACCTTCCTGGGGAAAAATACCTTTCCATACTAAAAGAGAGAGGGTTGGAGTGGTAAATTTCATGGTACATTGAGTCATTTCACTAAGATTATTGTTGTGAATTTCATCTTTCCCCTTTGAACTGAGGAACTGAGGAAGAGCTGCAAATCTGTTAAGCTTACATGTCCCTTACAAGGCCTGAAGACCTGTTCCCTTCAGTGGGCAAAACCCTCAGTCTCTCACACGCATGCACAGATACACACAGAAATCCCTTTTAAGTCAAAGCACTTCCAATAACACCCCACTTGAGCTAGAAATAAATCAGTTCAATTATCCTGATGCTGCTGACATCCAATAGAAGGAATATCTGTAGCTCAGGGTTGAACTGTGGAATTGTCTGAGCTTGGTTGTTTATTTGCAGAAGTTTCAATATCGAACTAGGCAATTTCAGTGAATCAATGTACTGACATGCACAGCACTTGTACCAATCCAAACTCAATGCTGCATTCCTATCTTCCCACTAGGTCTTCTGTGAACAGCAAGATGGTCTCCTTCTAGCCAAGCTGTGGTGAAATTCAAAGTATAGGTAGTCCTCAACTTACAACAGTTCATTTAGTGGCCGAAGTTACGACGACACTGAAAAAGGTGAGTTATGATCGTTTTTCACACTTATGACTGTTGCAGCATCCCCATGGTCACGTGATCAAAATTTGGATGCTTGGCAACTGGTTCATTTTTATGATGGTTGCAGCGTTCAGGATCATGTGATCACCTTTCGTTACCTTCTGACGAGCAAAGTTAAATAGGAGCCAAATTCACCTAACAACCCTGTTACTAATTTAACAACTGCAGTCATTCAGTTAAGAACTGTGGTAAGAAAGGTCATAAAATGAGGCAAAATTAACAACTGTCTCACTTAGCAACAGAAATTTCAGGGTCAATTGTGGTTGTAAGTTGAGGACTACTTGTACAACTTTTCTGTTTTGTGATCCTGGAGCTGAAATTCTTTGGGAATTAGGCCTAGGCCATTTTTTTTCATTTGTAGGAACTCTTACTTCATCTCCCCTCCATTGGACCTTGAAATTATGCAGTAGATTTCAAAAACGATAGCAAACTGGACTTTGATCCTTGTAGTCAGATTCATACCATCTATTTGGCTCATTTCAATTTATACATTCAGAATATGCTACGCTCTTGCCTTAACATGCTTTCCAGCCTCTTGGTTAAAATTACCCCTTATTCTCATAATATAAATTGATATAAAGAAATAAAAAAGTATATTCTCCCTATATACATCCCCGTTCATAGATAGAGACTCTAGACCAGGGGTGTCAAACTGCCGGCCCGCGGGCCGGATGCGTCACGCCAAAACCGCACCCACCCCTTTGCCGGCAATGGGAAAAAAGTCACGATACATTGCGACACGTCACGTGACGTCGCGAGTTTGACACCCGTGCTCTAGATTGCAAATTACAATTTTGGTTGAAGTTGTTGATAAATGCGCATAGCCATAAAACTGTGTTAAGCCATGGTCACTCAATGGAACTTTATATGCATGAAGAATTAAGCTTTGGTGGCTGGGCAGTTGTAAACGTTGCATTAAAAAGTGCCATTCTAATAATTCAATTCATGTGAAGTATTAACATTCTGGGGATAATAATAATAATAATAATAAAGTTGGAAGGGACCTTGGAGGTCATCGAGTCCAACCCCCTGCTCAGGCAGGAAACCCTATACCATTTCAGACAAATGGCTGTCCAGTCTCTTCTTAAAAACTTCCAGTGTTGGAGCATTCACCGCTTCTGGAGGCAGTTGTTCCACTGGTTAATTGTTTCTAACTGTCAGGAAGTTTCTCCTCAGTTCCAGGTTGCTTCTTTCCTTGACTAGTTTCCATCCATTACTTCTTGTCCTGCCCTCAGGCCCTTGGAGATTAGCTTGACTCCCTCTCTTGTGGCAACCCCTGAGATATTGATACTGCTATCATGTCCCCCTAGTCCTTCTTTTCATTAAACTAGACATACCCAATTCCAGCAAACGTTCCTGATATGCTTTAGCCTCCTCCCCTAATCATCTTGTGCCCTTCTCTGCACTCTTTCTAGAGTCTCAACATCTTTTTTACATCGTGGTGACCAAAACTGGATGCAGTATTCCAAGTGGTGGCCTTACCAAGGCATTGTAAAGGTGGTATTAATACTTCCGTGATCTTGATTCTATCCCTCTGTTTAATGCAGCCAGCACTGTGTTGGCTTTTTTGGCAGCTGCAGCACACTGTTGGCTCATATTTAAGTGATTGTCCACTAGGACTCCGAGATTCCTCTCACAGTTACTACTATTGAGCAAGGTACCCCCTATACTATACCTGAAACATTTGGTTTTTCTTGCCTAAATGTAGAACCTTACTTTTTTCACCATTGAATTTCATTTTGTTAGATAGCGCCCAATGTTCAAGTCTGTCCAGTCCTCCTGTATCTTAAGCCTGTCTTCTGGAGTGTTGGCTATTCCTGCCAGCTTGTGTCATCCGCAAATTTGATGAGTTCCCCCATCTATCCCCTCGTCCAAATCGTTGATGTTGAAGAGCACTGGCCCCAGAACAGAGCCCTGGGGCACCCCACTGCACACTTCCCTCCATGTAGATGCGGTTCCATTGAGGACCACACGCTGAGTACGGCCGGTCAGCCAGCTACGAATCCAATGGGATGGGATGGGGGAGGACTCATGAGGCAGTCTGAAAAAGTCACAGCTGTGTAATTGGGAGCAGAAAGGTACTATATATACACAAGGTTCAGAGCACTTCCGAATTATCTTTTAAATATGCTGAGCTATGTTAATATGATGCCTTGAGAAAAGATGGCTGGGAGATGAATGTGCTCGTGTGCTGCGTATACTGGAAGGGTTATACCTCTGACCTAGAGAATTCAAAATAATGACCTTAAGTTACAAGAAGGCAGATTCCAGCTGAATATCAGGAGAAAGAACTTTCCTATAATAAGAGAAGTTTGATGTTTGGACGACTTATTTAAGCAAGTGCTGAGTTCCCTTATATTAAAAGTTTTCAAGGAAAGGCTGGATAAACATCTGTCAGGGATGTCTTAATTTTACTTTTTTATCTGGTGCAGTGGATTGGACTCAAAGGTCTAAAGAGTGTCTTTCAACTCTATGATTCTGTTTGTGTGTATAATAGCATCTCTCTGACTACTGATGGATATGGGATATTGGAATAACTGGCATTTGGATCTAAGCTAATCGCAGACAGCCCCATTTTGTGTATGTTGCTGTTTGTTTTTAACTGTTTCATTGCCTTTGGATTTTATAAATCTAAGAGTCTATTGGAGTGTACAAGTATAACAAATTTAAATAAACAAATCTAGACATAATTCCTTACAAGGAATTCTGAAAATAGAATGATATCTGTTATCCTTTGTATGAACACACATTGCAGTTCCACTGCAGATATTCAAAAGCCACTACCAAGCTTCAAAGTGTTGAAACTATGTTAAATTATGCCCACAATTTGCAAGATGCAGCTCTAGTTATTACTTGTAGCTCAATTATTTCTGTAGCGTTTCTATTTCTGTCAAATAATCAAATCCTTTCCAGGAAATCTTTTGACTAACAAAAGTTCTTTGTATTTATTTCTCATTTTTAAGAACAATAGTAAATCTGTCTTCAGTTAAACCTTGCAGGTTGATGACCGAAATAAAGACTTGACTATATTCAGTTAGTGGCGTGCAAAATATTTTAAAATGAAATTGCCTCATTTCGAGTTCAAGACAAGGTTTTGAGTTCAAAACAACTGATTTGCATTGAAACAATCACTTTGGAAGTGTTTGAATAGGTGAATTCTAATTGTATGATTAGATAGGTGTGATAGGTCACCTCCAATTGTATGATTCTATGATTACTGGATATTGTTTACTCACACAATGAAAATTACATGTTTTGAAAGTTCTGCCACCAAAAGGAAAGCAATTGGTGCTTATTTTCAGCAGGAGTGGAGAAAGTAAAGAAGCAGGAAATCCACCAATCAGAAGCCATAGCAACCACTGTCTGTATCAGTGGCAGTATCATTGCCAAACATTAACTCTGACAGCTTTTTCTTAAGCTGGGTTCATTTTCTCTCGGTATTAGTAAAGCTGTTTAAACCATGGTGCAGAAAATTGTCCTAAATACTATAGAGGTATTCCACTTAGAGAGTAATCTTTGCAAATTTCTTCTACTACTAATGGAATAGGATGTTATGGTAGCATAGGGAACTTCCATTATGGAACCCTGTTAATAGAGAGAAAACTACCATTGTTTGATAGCCTTCAGTACCAGATGGGATGACCTTGTGTGGACATTCCATGATGGGTTCCCTATAGAAGTAACCTGATTTTGGCCCCTTCGTAATATTAAACTGTAGCAGAGATCCCTAAAATCTTCAGCTCTTTGATTCCTTTATGAAGTTTCAGATTGTTCATCAACCCCCAAACATTGATTATATAAAAGTAATTCAATAAATATTACTTTAGCTACTTCTATTAATAATACTAATAGTAATCAGAACCCTGGGGCTCAATATTGTCCACTTTAGAGAACCATGTAATGGTATATGGGAATGATCTTGAGGGATGAGGGGAAGAGATTCTGCCTAGGAAACAATCAGACAAGAGAAGGAGGACCTTGCAACAGTCAGAGAAAAAAATTTAGGAGGGACTTGCTCTAATTTATCAGGCTGTTAAAAGTAATGGCAGGAGATTTGTATTTTCAGACTTGCAAGATTCTGTAATGCAGCCTTAGAATAAAATAGAATTAGCTCTTCTGGTCATATTTCCTATCTGTTTATCTAGGAGGCCTGACATCAATCTTGCAAGTTTGAAAGTACTAATCTCCTGGAAGAATGGAGAAGGAAAAAAGATTACTCAGATAAAAATAGCTGCTACCCTGGTGACAATAACTCAAGCTTTTGTAACCTCTGGAAAAGACTTTACAAAGTGCTAAACACAGGGCTGATGATCATCTCAAAGTTATAATCGGTTTAAATGAAGGAACCCAGGTTTTGGGTGGGACAGCCGTTATACTCAATCTGGTATTGCAGGCTTGGTGCCCAGGTTGCACAAAGATGTTTCTGATAAACTGAAAGACAAGGAGGACAAGTACAAAAAAGTGGAAAGAGGGACACATAACTAAGGCAGAGTATCAGCAGATAGCCTGAATCTGCAAAGATGAAGTCAGGAAAGCAAAGGCTCAAAATGAACAAAGACTTGCAACAAAAGTCAAAGATTAAAAAAAAAAAGTTTCTTTCAACATATAAATAACAAGGAAAAACTCAAGGAAACAGTAGGTCCACTTAACAGAGAAGATGGCAAGGAAGTAACAGGCAGCAGAGAGAATGCTTAACTCATTCTTTGCATCAGTCTTCAATCAAAAAGAAACTATAGCTCAACCTACCAAAATCCTAACTGTAAAAGACAGACTAGAAATTAAAATTAAAATAAGCAAGAAAATGGTTAGAGAACACCTATCTCAGTGGTGGCAAACCTATGGCACGCGTGCCAGAGGTGGCACTCAGAACCCTCTTTGTGGGCACGCACGCCATCGCCCCAGCCCCGCCTCTCCCCATGGCCCCCTCCTCACCAGCAGCCCCCCCGGAGGAGAGTTGCCCCCGAGCACGGCCCGCGCAGAGCAGTGCAGCCAAGGACATGGCAGCCGAGCAGCAGGGACAAGACTCTGCCCTTGTGCCCCATCGCGTGCAGTTGATGCAGAGGGCATGGCCGCCATGGTGCTGCTGGGCCACCTGGGTGATCTGCAGCGGCCGTGGAGGCGGTGAGTGGCCCTATGGACAGGCGGGGCGGGCGAGACAGGGAGCGGAGTGGGGGTAGGGGCAGTTTTTTGGGCACTCGGTCTCTAAAAGGTTCGCCATCACTGACCTATCTGATCTTGACAAATATAAATCACTGGGACCTAATGGATTACATCCCAAGGTTCTAAAGGAACTGGCAAATGCTATCTCAGAACCATTGTACCATATCTTTCAAAAATCCTGGAACATTGAGGAATTACTTGAGGATTGGAAAAGAGCTGATGTGGTTCCCATCTTCAAAAAAGGGACAAAAAATAGACCCAGGAAACTACAGACCAATCAGCCTAACATCAATATCTGGGAAGATACTGGAAAAGATAATCAAAAAACAGATCTGTGAAATCTAGAAACAAATAAAGTTATAACTAAAAGTCAGCATGGGTTTGTTAAAAACAGATCATGCCAAACCAATCTTATTTCATTCTTTGACAAAGTGACTAAATTAGTAGACCAGCGAAATGCTGTGGACATAGTATACTTAGACTTCAGCAAGGCATATGACAAAGTAGTCCACAACCTACTAGAAAAATGTGGGATAGACAACATTACCATTAAAAGGTTATGTAATTGACTGAGAAACCATACTCAACGAGTCATCCTTAATGGTACTACATCTACATGGAGGGAAGTAAGCAGTGGGGTACCATAAGGTTCTGTCTTAGGCCCAGTACTCTTCAGTATCTTCATAAATGACTTAGATGAGGGAATAGAATGGGAACTCATCAAATTTGCAGATGACACTAAGCTGGCAGGAATAGCCAAAACCCGAGAAGACAAGCTCAGGATCCAAAATGATTTTGACAGATTTGAACAATGGGCCCTATCCAACAAACGAAATGAAATTTAATGTGAAGAAAAGCAAGGTTTTACACATGGGCAGGAAAAACCAAAGGTACAAGTACAAATTAGGTGAAACCTAGCTCAAAAACAATAACTGTGAGAGGGACCTTAGAGTCCTAGTAGACAATCACTTAAACATGAGCCAACAGTGTGTGGCAGCAACCAAAATAGCTAATCCAATCCTTGACTGTATAAACAGAGGCATAGAATCAAAATCACATGAAGTATTAGTACTGCTTTATAAATCCTTTGTAAGGCCACACCTACAATACTGCATTCAGTTTTGGTCACCACATTACAAAAAAGATGTTGAGACTTTGGAAAAAGTGCAAAGAAGAGCAACTAAGATGACTAAAGGCCTGGAGACTAAAACATATGAAGAACAGTTGCAGGATTTGGGAATGGCCAGTCTAGAGAAAAGAAGGACTGGGGGGACATGATAGCAGTATTCCAGTATTTGAGAGGTTGCCACAAAGAGGAGGGGGGTCAACTTATTTTCCAAAGCATCAGAGGGCAGGACAAGAAACAATGGATGGAAACTAATCAAGGACAGAAACAACCTGGAATTAAGGATAAACTTCCTAACAATGAGGACAATTAACCAGTGGAATGTCTTGCCTTCAGAAGTTGTGGATGCTTCATCACCGGAGGTTTTTAAGAAGAGACTGGACAGCCTGAAATGGTATATGGTCTCCTGCTTGAGCAGGGGGTTTGACTAGAAGACCTCCAAGGTCCCTTCCAGCTCTATTCTGATTGAATTGAATTGAATTGAATTATCTCTGGGACCATCTGGGATAAGTAGAATGTATCCATGCAGTCTGCACATCCCAAGCAGGAAGATTGGAAGATTGCCCTGTGGAGGTCAATGCAACCTAAGAGCCAGTGCTTTTCTAGTATGGTGTCAACCTCTGGACACCTCTCATCCAGATCTATTTGGTGGCCTATTCCCTGAAGGTTAGGCAGTAATGAAGACCAAGTTGCTTCATAGAACTTTTAATTATTAAGACTATTGCTGGAGGAAGGACACAAAGTAAGGTTTTAGAGTATTGTGAATTTTAATTGCTGTAATTATAATACTGGTGTTTTGGCTGATTTTAATCTTGTAAAACTTTTGGAAGAGTTGTAGGAGTATGGTGATCTATTAATTAATGTTTCTCCTCTTCCCATTTAGATTAAAGCAATACAATCCAGAATAACAAAGCGCCTGCAAATTTACAAGCATGGGGAAAAAATTCTCTGCAGGGACATGCAAAGGTGAGAAAGAGCTCTATCTGCTCTTGCAATGTGCGCTGAATAAATATCATTAGAAATGTACAAAACAAACTTGCTGGTCCCTGCAAAGATCAGTTTTCTCCCAAGAGCATTTCAGGCATTGCTTCATGCATTTCTGGAAGTGTGTTGACTAGAACAGCAAGTTGATTGTGGTCCTGCAGATACAGTTGGGCATCTCTTACTCATTTCAGCTGAATGTTTTTGAGGAAAGTGGAAAAATTACCCAATAGCCTTTGGCAATTAATTCTACTGTGGGTTTAATAACCATTTCCTGAAGACTTGTAAAGTAGTTTATGGTTGGTTGCTGAGTTTATTATGGCAAACGTTGAAAAATATATCTTTCTTTGGATTAGTTATATTTAAAATATAGGAAACAGCAATGATTGAAAATTAACATAACAGAAAAGAATCTTGAAGAACTTTTAGTTAAGTTCTGTTTTATTCATATTTGCTCTCTGTTTTTACAGTAGTTACGTTGATGAAACTATTTTTAAGATATTACTTCCAGCCATACAAATGTCATTCAGGACATAAATATTAAAATTTGGATGTTTAGAATTTAAATCTTCCCTTGATACTGAAGATATATTTTCATATTTCATATTTTCATATCATATTTTCAAATTTTGTATATGTGTAGCTTTACTACCAGATAATTTTTGTTTTTATTTTCTGTTGTGTGCTTTGTTTTTACATTTAGATTTTATAGTATTTATTTAAAGGATTTATATGGAGCCCAACTTACAAAATTGTGACTCCAGGTAGCCTACAACAATAAAAACAGAATAAAACAGAATCAATAACAACACAAAACACAGCAACACCACCACACACTCCATGCCAACGTCTACTATACCTTACAGTCAAGCTTTTCTAACAACTTAGTCCCAGTACCTGAAGGGACAGCCAGGTCTTAAAGTCTTCCCAAAGTCTAAAAGTGTTGTGGCCAGTCGAGTCAATTTTATTGAGTACTATTTTTTTAGATAAGCATTAAATATTAAAAAATGTAAAAGACCTGCAGCATACCCTGAAACTGTGCCTGTAATACTTTACTAAAAGCACATATGCTTCACTTAGAGTAGGATCTCTATTAGTTAATGGAAGAGAAGAAGTATAGTTATTTTGAAGGAGACAATGCACAATTAATTCATGTTCTTGGAATATCATGTATTGATATATTTTGCAATAGTCATTTTTCTAAAGTTAATTAGTTATTTTTTTTAAAAAAAACTTTTTTTGTTTGGATGTTCTAGGTTGCCTAATTTCTTCCTATACAATGCTATGACACTATTTAACCTGGATTGAATTTGTTGAGTGGGTTTCCAAGAGACACGGCTTCTCTATATCCTATTCTATAACATTCCAGCTTTATGAAAGATGTGTTTGCTTAAAATCATAATGTTTTCCCTACTAGGTTATTTTATAAAACCCTAAACTCAATATAGGAGAAGGAATGGCAGAACCTGGGGGCGGAGTCAAAAGAGGAATCAGCCTAGAATCTCTACATAGCCACAAACAGACTGGCCAACTCCTCTTGAATTCTATTGACCCTTATCTAGTGCCCGAATAGTGCTGTTAGTTGAGTAGATTCTTGTGCATACACATGATTAATAATAAATCACTTTAATTGGAACTTCACATATGATCCTTGTCTTTCACTTTTGATATTCTAATCATGACATGTTCATTGTTAAAAAGTTTTTCTAGCCTTTTTTAAAAAACAAAAACAAATCTGTGAATTGATTCCAACTTGAAAAATACCATCACTATTGCAAAATATAGTTCTTGTTTCTTGCAGAGTCTGAAAACGCCTTCCATTATTTCAAAGCAAAACCCTATGAACAATTTCAGAGCAGACACTTCCTAATAATTTTTTTAATGTCCTGGAACATAGATTGCAGTCCATATTCTGTATCAGGTAAATTGCCAAGTAAAAGTTTTTTTTTTGGGGGGGGGGGGGAGAAAAGATATGAACAATTTCACTAGCAGAATTCTTTTAAATATATTTCTATTCACTTGCTGATAAGTTAATACTTCCTTATGGCAGGTTGCTATAGATATGCCAAAACTGCAACTCCCACTTCCTTAGTGATTATCTGACAAACTTGGCCCCTTTAAGCCTTGTGGACTTCAACTCCAGAATTCTGGGAGTTGAAGTCCACAAGGCTTAAAGTTGCCAAGTTGGAGACCCCTGCCTTAAGGTATTGCTAATTTCTCACTCCAAGTGTTTTTTTATGTAGACTTTTACATGTTTACTCCTAAGCTCACTTAATAAAGCATAGTTGGTGGGTTTTCATGACATGTAGTGTAAAATTAATTGCAGTACAGTTTAACATGAAGCCCTAATCCACACAACATCTTAAATCACTAGTTGGTTTTCCATAATATACTGAATCATAAAGTTGGAAGGAATTGCTAGGAACTGTATTTCAATACTGCCATAGATATGCCCAAACTGCAACTCCCAGTTCAATAGTGATTATCTGATGAAATGCATTACCTTTTTGATGCATTATATAAATGCACCAGGCTTCCTCAGCCTAGTGCCTTCCGGATGTATTTCCTTTTAACTCTCATCCCCACGATTCAGGACTCCTCTGAGGAACAGAAAGATTTCTCTATTGCAACAAAATTTTGCTCATGTTTTTACTAGTGTAGCAAAAATCAGTAGACTTTTTTCTGTTTATTTAGGTGGTGACTTAAGTGCATGGAACTAATCTTGGAGGAATCCAAATAGTGATCCAACAACCACTATCACTTCTGTTTCAAAAAAAAAAGCTCTGGCAACAATAATTCATGCTTAGAGTTACAAAAATCTTCTTGTAATTTGTTTCATTAGGGGCAATCTTTGAAGGCAGTTTGGAAATTACAGCTGGTCCAAAATGCAGCTGTGGACTGATGGGTGCTGATATAGAGTAATCTTGAGGGAGCTGTAGTTAGGATTCTGGGCCCAATTCAAGGTGTCAATTATCACTTGCAAATCCCTTTATGGATTGAGTCTTTGTTATCTTCAGGACCATTTGGTTAGTATAGTTCCTTTGTCCATTCATGCAAGCCAAGAGAGCAGGGTGAGAACCTCCCTCCCATTAGTTAAGCTGAGGAGAATCAGGAAGGAGGCCTTTATGGTGATAGCTCCTTTACTGTGCAAAAGTCTCCCTCCCCCTCTTCCCCCAAGGTGAAAATCTCTCTTTTTTTGTCCTTTTGAAATGTCTCTCTTTTTCTGGAAAGCACTTAAGACTGCATCTCCAACAAGCATTTAAGGTAGACAGTACAACCATTTGGTGACCCAGGAACTAATTAGTGAAGGGGTCACATGATGAACTTCATTTTGTTTTATTTTAATGTTAATGTTTGGTGGTAGGAGGAGGAAAAAAAAACATATCAATTATTAGAAATAAAAAAGATAGCCAATGAACTGCACATAGTTCTGAGCATTCAGCCCCAGTTCAGTGTTTCAAACACATTTTAAAAGATTGTAATGATTTAACTCTGTAGAAGAAGTCATAGGAGTTGAAAGGGTCATTGGGTTCAAGTCCCTGCTCTATACAAGAATTCAAATTAAAATATTCCTAACAGATGGCAACTCAATTCCTGTTTGAACATATCCAGTAAAAGGAAGACCACTTCCTTTTGGCTGTATTATAAAAATATTCTTATGAATTGTTTTTTATATCATTCACCTAGAATCTGCCTTTCTGCAACTTAAATCCATTATTCTATATCTTGCCCTCCTGATTGATAGGGAACAGCTCTGAAATGATTAACTCCATATTCAGCTAGGCTGGCAAATGCAGCAATGGATTGTCCCCTCCATGGACTGTATTAGTAAAGAGGCTTTGTACTTCCCAGTGACTCTATGATATATACTTTGGGATCTGTATAAGTCTAGGATGTGAAATTTTGAGTTCTCCTCCACTAGAGTAGTCATAAAATTGAGACCAGATCAGTATTTATCACAGATGCTGTAGTAGTAAGGCCCTTTTCAATTTTGTGGTTCTACTGGATTTGATACTGGAGGAAAATGTTGAGAATTCCTTACTCTGCAAATAAAATATTCACTACTAGTTAAAGTAAACAAGACTATAGATTGAAAGCTCCAATAAGAAAAGTAAATGTTAAATATTTTGGCTATAAGACTTTCTGGAGAAACCCATGAAAAATTGAAAGCAATCATAAAAGAGGCCAAGAGCAGACAAGGTAGTTACTATCACTGATGACACAGGCATAAGTTTTAGGACCATAAAGAAGCAATCACTGACAGACAATCCTGATGAAAGAATGGTTTTGAGATCAAAAGAATTGGAAGCTATTGAACAGCAATAATGCATCTGGCTTGGGGTTGCATTTCATGAAATGACTTTACATAACTGAAATGTATAACTTGTAATTTACCAAATGGATGAATCTGACAACAATGTTTGGAAGACCGATGGAGTGGTAAATGCCATTGTACCTCCTGTTTAGGTTATTAAATAGCGGACAAGCCATGATATTTTGGTGTCTGACCATGTTTGAATATGTAAGTGACAAGTCATGCAGGTCCTTCATAAAGACGAAAAGACTCATTTTCTTTTCTGGCATTCTTAACAATGTTTAAGCTATTGGAATTAAATCCATCAGTATAAAGATATCTAACCTTGGTTTGGATGGCAGTCCAATTATCCATCACTGGTTGACCAAATGAATGAGGGCAGGGGATGCTTTGGTTGGAAGCACAAAGGTATGTAATTCTTCTTGCATCACTGGTTTTCACCTGAAAATGCTCCCCAGATTATTCTAAAAGCTTCTAGCCCAGTCAGGCTTCAAAACAGGAAATGACCTTATCATGAAAAGGCAAAACAAACCTGTATTTGTAGTACAGAACTCCCTTTTGTCTGTTGATTTTTCTCTTCATATGTCTGTACATCCTCAGGTTCTGATTTGAATTATACCATTATTGAGACAATATGTGAAGTCTAGCTCTTGAAGTGCACTTTTATATAGAACCTTGTTTACTTGTCTCAAGCATCGGCCCAGCTGCTGCATGAAAATGATACTGGCACATACTTGCTCTTGAGGTTAATGGCACTATGTGAACAAGTCCTAGGAGAGTTATCCTCCATCTTTAAAAATACCCAGTTAGAATCGTATAACTGGTTTGTATTTTGTGTTTTATTTTATGTACATTAGAGTTGTGTCTGGGATGAAAACAATAGTATGGGGCAAGTAGAGATTGCTGTCAAAATACATATGAAAAAGTGAGTTTTAATTTAAATGTGGGAAGATGTGACTTGAACATTTAACAGAAAAAAAATCCAGAATGTGGAACTAATGACACATGTAACCACAAAGCTGATGCGATCTCCACTTAGTATGCTCAATATTTAGGTAAGCAACTCAGCTCAAGTCTATCTTTAATTATTTTTCAGTTTGATTTTGTTGTTATTTGTGAGGTTCTAAATTGTAGGTGCAAGTTCTATGTGTAGGCAAGTTGCTTTGTACTGAGGGTGCTTCATATCTTGTGCAGCTTTCCCATTTTTCTCTCCTTTCCTGTAATAAGGAAAAAGATTAGAAGAAATCATAGGGAAACAGAGTACAGCATGAAAACAGGGCAATTGCACAATAAAAGCTCATCTTAAGTCAGATCTTTGGCTTATCTGGTCCCGTTCTGTCTATTCTTACCAGCAGCAGCTCTCCAGAGAGTTGTTTTTTCCTTCAGAATTGTCTTCTAAAATCCTTTTAACTGTGCCTGGCAAAGCATGTTCCCTGCTTTTGAAAGGTAACAGAAAAAGGAACAGCTTGTGCCACGACCAGCACACCCACATCTTTTGAACCCAAGTCATGTGGGAGTTACTTTGTAGAAAGATAGAAAGGTGTCTCATTTTGACTCAGTCCTTGTAGTGGTTTCTGCATTTTCTAAATTGACTGGCCACATTCATACATTACTCATGAAGGAAAGGCCCTAATTTGAATATAACAATGGTAGTAACAATATTAAGCAGGTCATAGGACTCCGTTAACACCCACATCAATGCACAAGGAAGGTATCAGGAGTGTTTTCATATTGCGGCAAGTATCTGAAACTGGAATTTGCTATCATGAGACCCAGGACGGTCCCCAGAATATGATTACCTTGACTGGCAGCCCAAACTAGTTGATTTCATTCATTTCACTGAATTGTAGCTGTTTTAAACAGAGTTTGTTCAATAAACTATAGCTATCTGGGTTCATCAGTTACATTAAGCCATAAACCATGATGGATAGTTGACAGTGTCTGGCATCACACAACATGTTCAAACAAAACAACCAGCATGGCATTTGATTCCAGTCATTGTTAGCTATAATTCATAAATTTCTCTTTTAATTGAGATAGAGATGAACTGACCTCATCCTAGTGATAGCAGTCTGCTTAATGGAAAGGGAGAAAAGGGAGCCAAAAGTGATAGGATCAAAAATAAAAAGGAAGTTGAAATCCCATTGCTGTAGCAAGGTTTTTTGCTACATACTGTCAAGTATGATAGTACTCTACACTGCATATATCTCCAGTTTGATGAGAAATGAGTAACAGTCTCTCGTGCCCTAGTCACCTAAGATTGCGCTCCTGTAATGCACTGTACATGGGGCTAACCTTGAAGAGTATCTGGATGCAGTGGTGAAGGATGCAGTGAAGGTGAAGGATGCAGTGGTGTGGGCAGTTGTGTTTGCCCCCAAGATAGTATATGTTACACCTCTGCTTAGCGAGCTGCATTGGTTGTCAGTTTGCTTCTGGGTCCAACTGAAGGTGATGTTTTTGACATTTGAAGCCCTTCCTGGCATGGGATCAAGTTATATGAGGGATTGCTTCTCCCTGATTATATCAGCCTACCCCATTAGATCTGGCAGAAAGCTACGGGTTCCATCAGCCAGGGACTTGCATTTGTTGGTCTTTTTTACCATGGCACCCATCTTATAAACATTCTGTCATCCCCCAAATTAGGGCTAATTCCATCCTTGCTATTGCTTAGGAAGTCATTCAATCAATCAGAATAGAACTGGAAGGGACCTTGGAGGTCTTCTAGTCCAATTCTCTGCTCAAACAGGAGACCTATACCATTTCAGACAAGTGACTGTCCAATCTCTTCTTAAAAATCTCCAATGATGAAGCACCCACAACTTCTGACAGTGAGGTGTTTCACTGGTTAGTTGTCCTCACTGTTAGGAAGTTTCTCCTTAATTCCAGGTTGCTTCTCCTTGATTTGTTTCCACCCATTTGTTTCTTGTCTTGCCCTCTGGTGCTTTGGAAAATAAATGGACCTCCTCTTTGTGGCAACCTCTCAAATACTGGAATACTGCTATCATATCCCCCTTCTTTTCTCTAGACTGGCCATACCCAAATCCTGCAACTGTTCTTCATATGTTTTAGTCTCCAGCCCTTTAAAACATACCAAGAACTGTTGCAGGATTTGGGTAAATAAATTTGAGGATAAGTCCCTCAAGACTTAGTTAGGTCATCAGGCCTGGGGCTAAAAAGGAACTGGAGACACTCTTAGATGGCTTCACTGAAGACGATATTCTTGCTCTCTCAATGGGTTTGAATATTTTAAATGATATTCTTGTTTTAATAATGACTTTTTATATTTTACAATGATTGCTTTTTATCTATCTGTTATTTTATTGAATTGTTGTATGTCACCCAGAGCTGCATGTGTGAGGTTGGTAGGTATGTACTGTAAATATCATACTTGTTTGGAATAACATGAGCATACTTGAGTTAGAAGTGATCCTTGGTCATATTTTTGGCATATTGGCACATGCTCATTCCAAGCTTCAACAAGGGCCTCTGCTGAACAGTACATCATAGCTTTGGGGGAAATCCCAAGTTCCCTCTGAAATCACACTTATCAGTTTGTCAATTACAGCAATGACTTAAGTGCAAGAAAGAAAAACAGGAAAGGTGTTTGACATCTGAATATTATCTGATGTTATGGAGTAGATTTGATGCATACACTCAGGGAAGTAAAGCTTTAATTATGAATCGTGGTGTTTATGTCAAAAACTATGAATTTCGTGTCATCTAGTTCACTGGTGTCAAACTCGCTGCGTCACGTGATGTGTTGCGACATATCACGACTTTTTTTTTTGCATTGCCGGAGCTGGGGTGGGCGCAGCCTCTGTATGATGCAACCGGCCCGTGGGCCGGCAGTTTGACACCCCTGATCTAGATTGTGATGTAGATGTCCTGCTTAAGGCTGAACACACACCCCAAACTGATTTGCAAATCGTTTAGGAGCAAGTAGTAAGCAATTATAGACAAGGCAGGCAGAGAGCCAGAAGGTGCAGATCCACACATGCTCTAGCAATATTTATAGGGCAGCAAGATCTTGTCCGAGAGTGTTCAGCCCAAAGAACAGAGGACCAGTAAACATAGTCCATAACAATCTAAACGTCCATTTGACAGGATGGTTCTTTAGCTGGGCTAGGGTTGAAGAGCCAAGGTTCAGGATGCAAACAGGCACATGTTCCCAACAAAATGGCATGTACATTTCTGCTTCTGGACATGCCAAGGAAACACCTTTGGTCAGCATTTGGCAGGATGGTCTTTCAGAATTGGGGCCCCTGTCAGCTGTCTTCTCCTACACCAGCTTCAGCTGACTCCTGGCTGAGTCAGCCTCACATCGTTGATTGTATACTGAATGCTGAAGCTGACTATTTTTGGGGGCTCTCAGCCTCTGACTTCTCTAAGTCAGAGGAGACCATAAAGTAGGTTCAAATTGCTATAGGAATTCATGCATTTTGTGAAAGATATCATCATTGTCATCAACAGAGTTGGAAGGGACCTTGGAGGTCTTCTAGTCTGACCCCCTGGTCAAGCAGGAGACCCTGTACCATTTCAGACAAATGGATGTCCAGTCTCTTCTTAAAAGCCTCCAGTGATGGAGCACAAATAACGTCTGAAGGCAAGCCATTCCACTGGTTGATTATAGATCATAGATGCATGCTATGCATCTATACATATATCTATAGATCATGGATGCATGCTATATTCTGGGAAATGGTGATAAGAAAAGCACTGGGAGTGCATTTAGAGGAAAAATTGTGCATTCTCAATAAATGTAATCTTGGGGGAAAGGTTATTCTATTATATGACATTAAAAATAGGTGGGAACAAGATGAGAAAGTGTAGGAAAAAGCTACTCAAGAATGAAAGAGGGCAGTATTTGGTGAGTACCTGTTTAGCAAAATGTCTGACTACTTGCTTTAGTATATATCTATTTATATACACACATGGAAAAAGAATGAATATAAATCTAAAATAGTGATTGATTTGAATGTTTAGGATGAAAGATTGAGAGAACAGCGAAGGATACAAACTAATGCAAATGGAGTTAACAGATCTGAAAATATATGGAACCCAATGAAAAAAATTGTGTTACCATTTACCACAGAAGTATGTGGAATTACACTCATAGGAAGTATGAAAAAGGATACTTGGTGAAATGATGAAATGAATCTGTGAATGAATATATAGTATAATGAAAAAAGGTACAAAATTTAAAGAACAAGATAGCTGCAAATAATATAATTAAAGAGCTAGAGACCAGTTAAGAGAGGCAAAGAAAATGCAAAGTGATTTTTTATGGAAATAAAAATGGTTTGGGAAGTAGGGAGCCTTTAGCAGGGAGAATGGGATTAAGAATAAAAGTGACGAAATGATTTGAATTGAAATTAAAAGGAGGCAATGCTGGATAGAGTATTTTAGAGATTTGTAATGGAATTTGTTATTTAATTTTAGAAGTTCTTTTATTATTATTATTAATAACAACAACAACAACAACAATAATAATAATAATAACAATTGTCGATAAGAAAGACAAAAAAGTCTGGATAGTGGATGTGGCAGTGCCTGGAGACAGCAGAATAGACGAGAAAGAACTGGAGAAGATAACAAAATACAAAGACCTACAAATAGAAATAGAAAGACTGTGGCAAAGGCAAGCAAGGGTAGTACCAATAATAATAGGCGCCTTGGGTGCAATCCCAAAACAACTGGAGCACCACTTGAACACCATTGGCATTGACAAATTCGCCATTAGTCAATTGCAAAAGGCGGCCTTACTAGGAATTGCTTCCATCCTGCGACGATATTTGTAATACCATCAAACATCCACATCTGCCTATCCCAGGTCCTTGGTAAGGACTCGATAGGTAGACAAAAATGCCAAATCCAGTCTGAACATCTGGCTGACTATGCGATGATCAATAATAATAAGAAGAAGAAGAAGAAGAAAAAAGAAGAAGAAGAAGAAAAGAAGAAGAAGAAGAAGAAGAAGGAGAAGGAGAAGGAGAAGGAGAAGAAGTAGTTATTAAAGTTATTTCTTAAAAGTGGATAAACCTAGAGTAGATGGCTCTGGATATCATATGCTTTCTTTTTCTATAGGATGATTGTTTTTATTAAGTACAAGTTATCTTTCTGGAGATCATTTTTATTTTTAGTAGAAGGAAAAGATAATATACATACCAGGGCTTTATTTATACTAAGGGATTTACCAACAAAACAAAAGCTCTGGGAAAGGGACAACATATTTTACAGCTGTTTATTTCACCAACTGAGCATAGAATATTAACTTAGATATATAGAATGTTTCCATCTTTCCTATGAAGTTGAAATATAGTTATATTACGAATGACAGACCTGACAACATTCATTTTTATATGTTTCCTCTTCCATGTACTGAAATAACATTGGCTTTAAATGTTACCTTGGTGTAATCATGGCCTGCGGTACAATGTTGCTATCTCAGCAGCCTAATTTTCCAGATGGAAGTATTCATCTAGTTATGCTTTTCTAACGCTACAGATGGAGTCAGAGAGACTAGATTGCAGACAGCAGAGATGATGGCTAAATTAGGCAACAACTGAATCCTGAACAGGTGCTTCTGGATTGGCAATGGCAGGTGCCTCCTACAGGGCTGTGTCTTTATCTTTCTATTGCCCATCATATCTCACCAAAGGCCAAATGGAAAAGGGGAAATTCAAAACTATTTCCCACAAACTAGGCTAAACTAGTTTGGCGGTCATTTTGGCAGGCATTTTCTTACAACCAGAGCATCCATGTGCAGCCTTCCCTTCAATTTATATGCTGGGTCACCTAAAGGAGTAAAAAGAAGGGAAGATATTAGATTTTAATAAAAAAAAGTACACTGCAGGACAGATTATCTTCCATTCCTTTTGTCATCCTATAGGATTGGTCCACAAAATGTGAAATCCCTTTGATGGAGGTACACCTGCACTACTCTTAAGCGACATGGGGGTGACTTGGAAGTCCTAGTACGGCTGGGCCTGCCAGCCAAGATCATCAGAGAAGAATCGAAAAGATAAAGAAGAGAGTTGGAGAATTTAGTGTATTGAGGAGAAAAGTGTTCCTTGAACCTCCATTGCTAGCAATTAGTACATTATCAATAGCAAGAAAATCAGGCCTGAATGTCATTGTTTCTTCTGGTTTTTTTATATATGATCTAATAAAAGGCACTGTTTATTTGTTTTAATTATTTATAGTGTACTTTCAAATGATATAAATTATTCCAAGACTACAATAACCAATTTTTTTTATGGGGCAGTTATCCTCCATGCTATTGGAGCAGCCAAGTTTATGTAGACCCTGATACTTCTTTCCTACCTCCCATACTGTCTTGCTTCTTTCATTGGAAAACTAGCTTCAGTTGGCTTTGAATAATTCTTCTAAGCATTTGCAGCTCAAGTCTCCCTCCTCATGAGTTGTTTTTGCACATGGATACCTACATTTTGACCTAATTTCCAATGAGTAGAAATTGGCTGACACCACCTAGTTAGCCTTGTCTGGTTTTGGAAGCTAACTCTCTTTGGGCTGGGTAGTTTCTGGATGTGAGATTAGTAGAACATCTCAAGGTTATAGACTAGATTGGGAAGTAGAAATACATTCTGGAACAATGGCAATGGCAAGCCACCTCTATAGTGTTGCCAAGAAAATAATGTTTGCACCCATGAATTCGCCAGGAGTAGAGCTTATTTCAAAAGAAAATTTATCTTTTATTTCAGTTAACTGAAGAGATAAGTTGAACCTTCCTTGATGCTTGCTAGGCTCCCACATAGACACACATATATTTTAGAAAATAGAAATTGTGGATGATACAGTCCAGTTCTTTGTTTGAAAATATGCTTTTAGGCCAAGAAAAAAACCCCAAAAGATTAAAAAACAGGAGTGATAAAGAGCATCGCAGGATGTTATGAGTATTGCTGAGAACAACCTCACCATGACATCTTCTCAAAATTCCAAAGAGGCTCAGAAAAGACTGCCTTCCTTTGGCTTAGTGTGTCTATGGTAACTCAAAAAGGCATATATCAGCATAAATCCAGACAAATAAGAGCATAACAGCCTGAATGATCTGAACCAGTCTATCTAATCTCTCAACCTCCTTTTCCGGAAGTTCCATTGCCAGCTCAACTGAAGGGAATCAGTTTGGGAAAGGGTGTCCTAGGTCATTGGCTACCCCATGATTTTTTAATAGTGTATTCCCTAAATTCAGCATTAAGTGTTGTGACTTAAAGGTTTTGTGGACTGTACAGAGGGGCATTGCATGTGCTTAACAATAGAAAAATTATCACAATAGTGAATACAATGTCAAGAGTTATCATCCCCATGTGTTAATATATCACATTTCCAATCCAGCTGCTGATGGTGGAAATAAAGAGTATTTAAACAGTGAGCCCTGCACATAGAAAGAAATGTTGTCATTGTTCTTGCTTAAATTTGACAATATGTTGCAAAGCAAGTATATTTAACTGGCTTTCACAATTCCAGATAATACTGTTCTGTCTCATCACATGAGGCTTAAACATTACTGTATATCTTCCAATTATACAAACCAGTTCATGAATTGAAGAATTTACATTTGTATCTACTGTAAATATGAGTGAAAGAAGAGCAACATGTGTCAAAGTAATTCTTATCTCTTCTTTCTCCTTCTGCTTTGTTTTTTCATACCTGTTGCCTAAGTTAGCAGTTTCTTAGAAAAGGAGATCCAGGTGAATGAAATAAATCAAATTTGAACAAAGCTATCTTGGGTATAGGTATCTCAGAAGTCCACAATTCTCTGGTTTTTACAAAGTTTTCTCTGCCAATCACATTTTCCTGAGACCTTTGGTTAGAACTGTTTCTAAGGCTTGAAGTTCATGAGAGGTTAAAAATCTATATTCTATGAGACTAGAAAGGGCAATGCACCAAAGTCATGCAGTAGATATGATCAAAGTAGCAAGCAATCACAGCTAATAAGTCTGTGATTATGGACCACTGAACCTCTTTTTTTTTTTTTTTGTAAGACATGAATCAACCCTGGCAGTCCTCATGAAACTAGTTCTGATGGTTTGGAGAATGGATGGACGGACAGACAGACACTGTGATTGATATAATGAAATGGGGCTTTCCCCCTTAACCTTACTTGATATACTCCCAATAGAATCCGTTGTTGAGTAAACAGTCATACATCTGTTGCAGATGGACAAGCTACATCTACTCAAATTGCCTACTGCTGCAATTTCAGCTTTAAACTTTAATGCCCAAAACATGAATAACTTTTTGCAAACAAGGCACAGATCTGATTAATGATGCTGGCTTGCCAATTGCCATATTTAACAACTACTCCCCACCCTGGCTCTTAAACTAACAAAATAAGCAAATTTCAGCACTAAATTATAGAAGAGCGTCAGATCTTAACAAACTGTAGTCTATAAAGGATGTGGTAAATAAGCTTTCATAGCCCCACTGGATGAAGAGATTCAACAGACATGTTCATTTTGCTTTCTGCTCTGTGGTATTTGCCAATGTTTCATTTGTTAATTCAAACGCAGAAGGAATGAGTGTGGTTACTTAGTTAATTAACCATCTAAAGCACTGCTTTTATACGCAGATGTGTTCTCCCAAACATGTCAGTATGACTATAAATTGTGCAAACCTGGATTAACAGTTCTATTAAACATGCTGTAGAATGGTGTAGCACTTAATGTTGTTGTAATTATGGGAGAATATCTATGAATGTGGCAGCATAATTGCTTGCTTATTTTAGCAATAGTACTTAGACTTATACTACTGCTTCACAGTGCTTTACAGCCCTCTCTAAGCAGCTTTCAGAATCAGCATATTGCCCCCAACAATCTGGGTCCTCATTTTACCGACCTCAGAAGGATGGAAGGTTAACTCAACCTTGAGCCGCTCAGAATTGAACTTCTGGCAGTTGGCAGAATTAACCTGCAATGCTGCATTCTAACCACTGCACCACTAGGGCTCTTTAGCTCAGTTAAAGATGGTTTTTCTTCTGACAGAATCCTTATAATTACAAAGTAGGCAAAAACAGGTCTGTTTAAAACCTGTGTTTATGTATGTTTCCATCATAGCTATCCTCCTCCAAAATATGTTTAGGAGCAAAAGATATGAGTTATTATTATCATAACCAACTCAACCCAGTTCCATTGGGCTGGAATTACTAACAGGTCCAAGACGATGCTGTGAGCTACATATCAGAGCAAGGAGCTAAACTCATTTCTCCCTGATACAGATGTAATCACCTCCCCATTAGTCTCCCCCATGCTGACTTCCCTGTTGACATACTATATTCAACAACTACTCAAATCCCTATGCACATACATATACACACAGCGAGCAGTTTTTCAAGTATGGAGAAACTTTACATTTAACTAGGTGACCTCTCAATTCCCTTTTGATTCATGTTATAATTCTGCCTGTTGCCTTCCTATCAGGAGCTTTGAGATCTTTGTAATGATCAATCTTGCTGGATTAGCCTAATGACCCATCCTTTCCTTGCATTTTGTTTCTTACATTGGCCAACAGGGTGCTAATTGAAACATTCAGAATAAGACTGAAGCATCATAGCCTATCTCTTGTCATAATGATAGGCCTTATAATTTGTAATAGCAACACCAGTAGCTTATAGGAATCAGCAATAAATAAAAGTGAAGGTAAACTTTCTACAAATTGAGATTGTAGATATCTACGAAGGGGGTGAAGGTTGGTAATAGTATTGATGAAGCTTAGTCTTTTACCTTCCTCTAGGCCAGAGGTCCCCAACCTTTTGGGCACCAGGGACTGGTTCCATGGAGAAAGGTTTTTCCACGGACCGGAAAGTGTGTAGTTTTGTGTGCTGCCTGCATCCCACGGATGGGGCTTTGCTTGTTTCTGTGGACCGGTTGCTGGCATGCCGCAGCCCGGTACCGATCCACGGACCGGGGTTTGGGGACCCCTGCTCTAGGCTATTCATTTTATTTCTTAGTCTACCCTATAGTTCTGGTGGTCTCCCATCTAAATACTAATCACAGTCAAACTTTCTTAGTTTTTTTGCATTAAGTTAATTATTTCCTAAATCACCATAATTACAATTTCTATACTATTACCAGTTTCCTTTTTCTTTAAGTCTTCTTTCATTTTTAGTCTTTGATGTTTCCTATTATTCTTTACTTATCTGTTCCATGTTAACAGCAAATGTTCTAACTGTTGCTTTGTCATTTTGTATCTACATCAAACTGACATATATGTAGTACAATTTTAATAATAAAAGTAACCCCAACTATCCATATTCTAGTTGGCTAAATTAGCTTTGACATTGCTTATGACAAATGTTCTATGTGCTCTTGCAGAGTTGTAATTTATGTTCCCTTAGGACTAGTTTACATTCCAAAATTGGCTCTACATTTAAACTGTTACTTGATTATAAAATATATGCCCCAGCTAAAAAGTGATCTGAGCAAC
Source organism: Azemiops feae (assembly GCA_023970755.1). Classification (NCBI taxonomy): domain Eukaryota; kingdom Metazoa; phylum Chordata; class Lepidosauria; order Squamata; family Viperidae; genus Azemiops; species Azemiops feae. The sequence continues at coordinate 4,610,605 of JALGBA010000012.1, read as the reverse complement.
ACCATGTACAAAATATAGTGTGGATATCTTAGAGAAAAACCAACAGAGACCTTCTCAAAAATGTTTTAACACTTGCTATAGCATATTCGAAGTTTTTATTTATAGGCAGGATGTGAGAAAGAAACTGTTATATTTATAAACATTAGGATTGAGATTATTTTAGAGTCATGTCTTTGTACTTGTACTTAAATTTGAAATTGCTTGGGACAGTCAGATCCACCCAACTCTCTAAATTGTTAAGTTTTAAGTTTTCATTTGTGATTTATTTTTCTCCTAGAGTGTTCAAGTGACTACGGACCAGTAGAATTAATTCCAAGGGAAAGGAAGCTGGTTCAGATCTCTGGAGATCAGCTGCTTTTTCCCTGAGGGGAAGCATCCTTTCCATTTGAGAAATGTACCTTTTCCTTGATGCATTTTTCATGCATTGCATGTTAGCAAATTAAAAGGCAGCAGATTTATAGTTGTTGCAAGAAGTAAATACATAACAGAAGTCAGTTAGTTTATGTCCATGTTTGTTTGGGAATGGTAATTGGTTAATAAAGATGCAGTAATCCAGCTGGCAAGCTGGTTGCATGACAAGTCTCCAAAATATTGAAGCGTGTCTTTTTTGTTCTGCCAAGCCCTCATCTCTAATCTCCAACACATGTTATAGTAATAAAAATCTTATCCACTGAACACAAAGCCGTAATGCAGCCTTCCCTAAGCTTGTGCCTTCTAGATGTGTTGGGAGCACAATTCTCTGGATGTTGTAGTCCCAACACATCTGGAAGGGACAAACCTGGGAAACTTGGCACTGCATTTTAACTTACCTGCAAGGGTTTTTTTTTTTGGGGGGGGGTTGTCCTTAGCACCAATGTCTAATCTTATACATGGAAGTTGATGAATGATTTGTGATGCACAACATCTTTGTTGAAGGTGTTAAAGATTATTCCTTTAGATTAATTGAAAATACATTTTTGCTCACTGTAAGAACTGGGACCAGCCTACTCATGGGATATTGGGAAATAGTCTCTATTCCCTTTTTTAATTGATTGAAAATATTGCTCCCACATTGTTTCCACATCTGCACTCTATTCATTGAGTTTGTAAAATACTTTAACAACAGAAGAAATATGAAATAAATACAACATCTATACTACATTTATTACAACTGCATTCTGTGATTTCAAACAGTGCCTTTGATTGGAACTGATGTGATGGTGAAATTCAAGAGCCGTGGTGGCTCAGTGGTTAGAATGCAATATTGCAGACAAACTCCAATGCTTTGATTGGTACTGATGTGATGGAGTTCAAGAGCCATGGTGGCTCACTTGTTATAATACAGTATTGCAGGCAAACTCTGCCCACTGCCAGGAGTTTGATCCTGACAGATTCAAGATTGACTTTGCCTTCCATCCTTCCCAGGTCGGTAAAATGAGGACCCAGATTGTTGGAGGCAAAATGGTGACATTGTAAACTGCCCAGAGAGTGCTGTAAAACACTGCAGCAGTATATAAGTCTAAGTCCTATTGCTATTGCTAAGCTGAGTCCATAGTGAAGTGATGGAGTACTTTGCCTGCTAATAGGGCCAGGCTTCCAGTTCTGGCACTAATTACTAAAAGAATCTCAGGGAGAGTCTAAACACCAGTAAAATTGCTATCAGTCATGGCTAAGTACAGTGATCTAGATGGATTAATGATCTCACATAAGAAAAGGATCCTTATATGTACTTCTGAATGGCAGTTGTTTAGGATTTTTATGTGGCTGCTCATTATTTTATTTGCTTATTTACCACAAAAAGTGGACAAGAAATACAATAAATATAATTTTAAAATATCTCGTAATTATTTATTTCAAAATGTATATTTCTCAAAATGGATTTAGTTAAAAACAGAAGCTTATGAACCTGTGTCAGATTTTTTTTTATAAAACCAGTGGCAAACAGTTAAAACTATTATTCTAAAAGATTTTCCGGGCAGCAGAGATGAGATACAAAGATTCAGACTGTAAAATCTAGATAAACGTGGAATGACAGGAAAGGGATTAAGAAAATTCTTAGTCTTTGTTGTCATTTGATGGTCATCCAGATGTTTGCAAACCAGATCTGGTAGCTGTAGATGAGATTAATTAAGAAGCATCATGGCAACCTAAATAAAGGTTGATTTTTTTATTAGTTTCAACCATAAAACCCTGTTAAGTTATTCTCTTATATAATTTCCTCTGAGTAAACATGGTTAAGCAATCTTACTAATATTTATTTTGGAATAAGAGAAAAAAACTTGATAGGCCTTCTGTATAAGAGAAAATACCCAGGAACAGTCAACTGTGTTTCATTATAATGTAGAACCCATCAGCTGATCATGTTTAGTTTATCATGAGCAATGCTCTTACTGGTCAGAGTGTTTTTCCTCCAATCCATCTATTTAATCTGACATTTGAAAACACATACAAGTACTTTATTTACTATGGAAACATAAATCAAAAGTACATGAAGTTTCTGAACCAAAATTATTTAGCTTCCATTGGAAGTGTTGATAAATCCTTGTATTTAATGGATCTTTAGTACCTGTGTTGATGCACTTCTAGTTTTGGTCCTTGAAAGTTGAAATTGCAGACTTTAAACATTTTAGAGGTTAGACAGAACACCTTCTGTAAGTTGCAATACTGTAATAATATGATGATTTAATAATACAAACTGCTGTGTGATTGTTTTATTACTTAATTTAATGCAAGTCTGTTGTAATGCAAAGTAAATAATGGAAAACTGATTTGAAATTTGAATGAATATTCTGACCACGGTAGATTTTGCATTACCCCTTCCCCAGTGTATGAAAATATGCTAAGCTAGAACAGATACTAAAACAGTGTATTAAACTTTATTTAGTTTGTTTGGTGAATTTATAAATTAAAAGCTTGCAGATAGATATAGATATATACTTACATACTTCCAAATAGTGTTGTATACGCAGCTGGACATAAAATAATACACTGGATGTACATTATCTGTGCCAGAAAAACAAAAATGCCTCCATTATCCATTTTGGGATAAGTTTACTCTTGGCATAGACTAGCAATGTTCTTTGCTTGCCCCTCCCACAAGTGTTTTCCATTTCCCCACCACTACAGTGAAGCAGCATAGGACTACAGGGTGGTGATTTTAATGTCATCACAAAATGGCTCCTGTCAATCATGCCTACCATCATATTGTAGTTCCAGTACAGGGCTGACAAAGATCAAACAACTAGAACTTATTGGTGGGGGGAGAGATCATCTTTTTCATGCCCTCAGGAAAAACTAGTTAGGGATACAGGGCTATTGGGAAGTAGACTGCAGCAAACCATGAAATAAAACCACCCACTATTCTCTCTCTTCCTAATGCACCATATGATACCCCTTGTTCTCACCCTCTTTCTGACTCCTCCACAACAGGTTGCTCATAAAAAAACTCTTAGCAAAGATCACAGTTGCTTTTGTTATTAGGCCAATAGATGCAGGCAATTAAGTCAAGGACTGCAAGTAAGCCAAGGGGTCACAGGTTGTTGACCCCTGTCCTAGGGTCTGAGGATTTTGATTATGACAGAGCTAGTTTTTCATCTGCTACCTACATTAAATTCCGAAATCTGAAAACTCTGTCTAATATAAAACATAGAATGGGTGTAATGGCAGTTCATTCCGAAGTGTCTGAGAAATATCGACCAGGATACATAGGTATATATTAAAAAGGATTTAGAGACAGGATACAACTTGTGCTATCTCTTGCAAGAAGACCAACAGAAAGTCTGAAAGAAAGACTTTCAGTTTTTGCTCTTCTTTTCTGCCAGGAGTTGGCAGATCTGTTCTAGATCAGCCCTCAGAGGCAGAGTCCTGCCAGGGATCAAAGTGAGCTCATCTGCCTGTCATATTATAGGTGTCAGTGTCACCTCCAAAAGTCATTGAAATAGGAAAGTGCTCATGATTTTTGCAAATAAGAGTAAGCAAGCAAATAAGCCAAAATAAAAGTAAGCAGGCAAATAGGCCAAAATTGTCTCTATGTGTGATGGTAGTGGGATTGTAGTGGAGACAACTACAAATTATTCTATATATTTTGTCTTAAGTGTATATTTTTAGCATTTGAGGTCCTAGCATTTTGGAGTTAACCACAGTGACAGTTTCACATCATAACTCAGACAAGCTAAAATATTCATATTTGTAGCAAGAAAAGTCCCTCCCAACAGCTTTATAGGCCTGAGAGGAAGACGTCATGTAAAGGCAGCTTATCCTTGGGATCAGATGGAGAATTGTCTGGACCTAATAAATTAATTACTTTCTACATACGGGAGGGGAAGAGATTGATACCTTTGACTCACTCAAACATCTCACATAACATTTGAAAGTTGGCAGCTTAATTTTACTACCTGATTGTTACAGGTAATCCTCGACTTACAACAGTTCATTTAGTGACCGTTCAAAGTTACAATGGCACTGAAAAAAATGACTTATGACTGTTTTTCACACTTATGACTGTTGCAGCATCCTCATGGTCACATGATCAAAATTCAGATGCTTGGCAACTGGTTCATATTTATGACGGTTGTAGTGTCCTGGGGTCACGTGATCAGCTTTTGCGACCTTCTGACAAGCAAAGTCAATGGGGAATCCAGATTCACTTAACAACCATGTTGCTAACTTAACAAATGCAATGACTCACCTAACAATTTGGCAACAAAAGTCGTAAAATGGGGCAAAACTCACTTAACAAGTATTTCACTTAGCAACATAAATTTTGGGCTCAATTGTGGTTGTAACTTGAGGACTACCTGGACTGTGTTACTGTTTTATATTTGCAGCTTCTATTGGTGTTAATTAACTGTAATTTATTTGGTATGAAGTCAGTTTTGTAATGGTCCTCGAAATGTTATCAAGAGCATTTTTAAGCTAATCTGGAACAGGGTCATTACTTCAACATGCCCACTTCAGGTCAAATAACAGAACTTTTTGTTGGATCCATCTTTGATTCATGTGTGCAAGAAACACCCACTATCATACCTACATTGGGGCATATCTACACAGTAATCAATTTTCTACTTCAACTATATTGGCTTGCTCCAAAGATACCCCTCAATTGTTACTACTCTCTGCTTTGGAGAGGGGCAGTATAGACAATTTTCTGTTAATATTTATCTCCTCCACCTTTCCCAAATCCAGTTTCCTGGGAAATGGAATTAGTTTTAAGCTAGCAAGTCTGTGTGCAGACATGCCTTTTGTGTCTCTATGAAAGAGGAGATTTGTTATGCTTTTCTGCAACAGGAGATACTCAACTGTGTCTTTTATTTTTGTCATTTTTTAATTCTGTAACCCCCTCCCAAAAAAAACTAAAAACATTGAGAAAGTTGATTTCATGAAAACTGTTTTTAATATTCACCTGAAAAGGGTGTAATTAGGGGGGGAAAGCATAACCATTTCTTAACCAGCATACAAGCTTACTTTCAATCTCTAAACAAAATTTGATTTTTGAAAAGGTAATCTCTTCTACATTATCTGAGGGTTTATTTTATGTTTGGCAGAAAAATCCTGATGCACATAATAATACAGAGAGAGAAAGAGACAGAATATGATTTAGAACTCTGGCAGCTTTCCACAACTGTAGGGCTAAGCGCCAGTCCAGATTACTCATTGCCAAAAAGCTTTCTACTACCTTTCTTAGTCCTCAGATCTGACATTTCAGGATAGGGAGAATCTAAGACAAGCTTTTTTGGATTTGATAATTCCTGGCTCACTTGGTAACTTTCAGACTCAAACAAAAGTCCCTTGAGTTCAGAGAGATTGACTTGCCAACCTGGTGATTTGGGGAGCAAATGGGCAAAACGATGAGCCCACAGTTTCAAGATGGGATGGCAAGGCTGCACACATGCATTCGGTCCTTACTTTGTATCAGAAGAGGAAGAAAAAAAACTTCAGAAAGTCACTCTGGTTAATCATTCCTATTAAATATAGAAGAAAAAGTTTGCACACTGAAATTAAAAAGGGTTTTATTTTAATCAGCCAAACAGGAGTTCAGCCAGAAGTGTCATGCTCAAGAGTACTTGTATGATGTCATTGAGCTAACAAAGAAAAAAAAATGCAAACTTAATGGCACAGAGTATACGTTGCAACATGTAAAAATGTTGTTGGGGGATGGGGTTACCATACTTCTTGTGAGCTGAGTTGATGGTAGGGAAAAGGCTGCACATTTTAGCTTGTGAATATTTTCCTCTGTCTCTCCCAAAGAAAGGTTTTGAATTGTTATATGTTGTTAAGGCTTACCTGAGACAAACAAAGAACATTTTCATAGTTGTAATGAGGAATCCCATCACAGTGTTAATAGAATGGGAAGAGGTCTCAGAGTCCATCTAGTCCAATCCTCTGCTCAGCATATTATCAGCTAATCACACTTATTGTTGTTGTTATTGCTAATACTGTAATAGTTATTTGGTCATGTGATAAAGTGATTGGAGTGTCAGATTCAGAATCTCTGCTTGAATCCCATTTTAGATACGAAGGCACCTTGTTTGTTTATTTCTTAGCACGATCTACCTCGCAGGTTTGTTGTGGGAAGGAAGAGGTTGAACAATCAATATTATGTTATGGCCTAATCATCTTCATGAAGATAGAATGTAAATCAATAATGTATCGTAACAAAGGCAAAAACCAATGTTAATTGATTTTCTTTTGAATTTTCTATAGTTTTCCTGTCACTTCTCCCATTTCTCGGATTATTTGATTCATACATCATTCATGTAGAGTCATCCCATCAACCTCACCTTTGTGACCAATAACAATAGATTGTGGGAGTTGTAGCTCAAATATTCTGGGAGATGCCAAATTGCAATTTGCAAGTTCAAACATGCTAACTAACCAAACACCTTTGTAGCACTACTGATTTCTATGGTAGTTCTGAGTTGTTATTTACAGAGGACAGCCTTCTGTGTTAAGAAATATTTTTAGGCAATTAAGACTTGCTTGTGCCATAGCTGATTTAAAAATTAAGCACAAAAAGTTGTCGATCAGTACTTACTCAGGTGTAGTTGAGCAGGTATCCAGATTATCTGAGCATTCTACTCTCAAAGTCTATATTTCTGTTTTTTATATTTTCATATATAGTTTTCATCCAGAGGTATATAACTTGGCCTATTCCATTTTCTGTAAGTACCCTCCTTTTTTTGTTGCTGAATTTTGTTTTTCTTGGAAGTTGAGATATAGCCATTGTACTCCACTTTCTGTGCATAATCTCATGATGCTGTCAGGTTTTATATTAACTTTCTCAGCAGTTAAGAGTATTCAGCATCCTATCTTTGCACTTCAGCCACTTAAATCCTCAAGAAAGGATTGCCAATACTGAGAGATTTCAAAATCTGCACATGCATTTAATTCAAGATTATTCACACGTACTCCCTCCTCCAGGTTAATCTGCTATTGGAGATAAATTGGCAAATGAAAATGTTCTAATTAATTCCAATACTTTTCTTTCCAAGTATAATGTGACCTAAAAGTTTATAAAAAGTTATATTTTATATAATAGTAATACAAAATCAAACTTCATTTATACACACCTTTTGGATCAACCTCCTGTTTTCTATGACATCCACCAGAACTGGATCAATTTTATTTAACTTTTGTTCTTCTAATTTGTAACTAAACAATTTAGATCTCTGTCAAGGAGGGTCTTTCCCTTCCACATCAGAGTGCTCGGCAAAGAAGATAGGTGAGAGTGACAGGAAAGAGAGAAAAGGGATTGTCCACTCATCACTTTAGCTCTACCATCTATCATCGTGTATGTCCTCTCTGTTGGAATCTCTGTGTAGTACTTCAGATGGGAGTTTTCTGCAAGTAAATAGGAGAATGATAAGGTATCCTTATCCCATTGAAAAGCCACCTTTGCCCTGCAATCCTGGAACAATTGTGCATGTCTAAGAGACCTAGTGGACTAGACCCTGTGCATATACTCTAACTCAGGGGTCCCCAACCCCCGGTCCGTGAACCGGTACCAGGCCGCGGTATGCCAGTTACTGGGCCTCACAAATAAGCAAAGCCCCATCCGTGGAATGCAGGCAGCACACAAAACCACACACTCTCCGGTCTGTGGAAAAACCGTTCTCCATGGAATCGGTCCCTGGTGCCCAAAAGGCAGTTAGAGCAGAGGTCCCCAACCTTTTGGGCACCTCTGCTCTAACTGCCTTCCCAAGCTTGTCACCATCCAGACAGTTGGCTGGAATGAAGGGAATTATTGTCCCAACACATATGGAAGATGTCAGTTTCAGGATGTCTAGGCCAGATCCCTTATAAAACATCATGTAAACTTGTTCCAAAAAAACAAAAGAATTGTAATCTAAAGACTTAATGCTTTTCACATTATCATTTTTGATATGTATTTAAGATCCCTCTAATCTAGTTTTTATTGCTAGTTTTATTTTTGTTTCTGACAGTTTTGCTATTTCTAATGTGTTTATTATTTCACTTTATGCTGAAGTTTCTAATTGTATTCTGTTTTTAAGCTAATCTAGCAAAGTTGCTCCTACGTATATTTAATTTGGATGTTTTTAGAGTTTTATTGTTTTTATTGTTTTAAAATGTTTTTAATTTTAACTGTAATATATTTTTTGTATTGCAAGCTGCCCAGAGTCATTGACTGAGATGGATGGTCATAGAAATTAAATAAATGGATGGATGGGTGGGTGGGTGGGTGGGTGGATGGATGGATGGATGGATGGATGGATGGATGGTATAGGGTTTCTGCCTGAGCAGGGGGTTGGACTAGAAGATAAAGGCAAATAAAGGCAAATGCTGCTGCTGTTTCTTGCCACTTCCCTAGACCTGACAAAGATCACACTTAGTCAAGTAGTTGGAATTGGATGTACACTTCTAATATACCAATAGCAATAGCACCTAGACTTATATACCACTTCATAGGCAGTTAACAGTCAGTATATTGCCCCCAACAATATGGGTCCTTATTTTACCAACCTCGAAGGATGGAAGCCTGAGTCAGCCTTGAATTGGCCAGGAACAAACTGCTGGCAGTTGTCAGAATTAGCCTGCAATACTGCATTCTCACCACTGTGCCACGAGAGTCATCATATGGTCGTTATTCACTTTTCCTCCCTTTTCTCTCCACCCCATGTTAGAAAGAGTCTTTGCTGACTTCTTTTTATATAAGACAATGAAAATGGTGATTGAAAATGAGAGTAGTGCATGACTTATGCTCCCTCCCTTTTGTCTTCATTTCATGAATTTTCTAACATTAGTAGGGAGAAGTGAGGTCAAGAGGGCAGAATTTGCAAGTATATTTTTCAAGGAAGGAAGGAAAAATTGAATCAACCCATAGGGAAAAAAGAACCTTTACTGTATCCTGAGTGTCTCTTAGAAATTGACATTTTACTGCAAACATAGGTTGGGCCAATATTTGCCCAGCCAAAAGGCCCCAATTTCACACCTGCAGGTGGTCAGGTTGGGGGAGAATTAACATTTGCTAGGACTAAAGCCACTGTGGTCCTCTTTGTGACTGGCAACCACCATTCTTGTAATTCAGAATTCTGCTCAGAATGGCATATTGAGATGCTACCATTCTGAGAATGACAATCTCCAGGAAAAAGATTGCTGCTGGTCTGAACTAGCCGAAGGTAAATTTGAGGCATGTTTTGCTCGCCCAATTGCTGAGCCAGAGAACTTACAGCTCTGCTTTAAGTCATGATCTCCAGAGACTGGAGGACACATGGCTTGCTGAAGAAGACTTAGGAATTAAAACTAAAATCAGAACAAGGCTTAAAAATGTGTGTGTGGGGGGGACATAACTATCAGAAGGAATAGTGATTGGTCTAAATCTGTATTTCCCAAAGTTGCATGGACTTCAATTCACAGAATTCAGAAGTCACTGGTCTAAATCATTCCTGGTGAGGACCATGGAAGTACCTGCTGCAGGGAGGAAGAGCTGAAGCTCTTTTTCCAATGGCTCAAGGCATTGGTCTTTATTCAGCTCTCATCTCCTTTTTCCCCTCCAGTGCCTGCTATATGTTAGAAAAATATTGTGGTGTCATTTTTATGATTTAGGTATGTGATCAAATGCTTGCCAAACACAGGGCAGCAATATTCCCTTTGCCCATTAAATGTAAATGTGGCATATTTAATTATATATCTAGCTCAGTGAAAAGACAAAAGCCTCCCATTCAAAAATGCCAATAAAGAAACTAGAGGGAGAGGAACAGCCAAACCAGGTAGGAGAGAAACAAGCAGTGGGATGGAGGGATCGAGCAGCTACATCTTTTCTCAGATGCATTAAATTTTGGAAGACAAGTAGCATTTTCAGGTGAAAACTTGGAACTTTACGTCTGTGCCTCTTGTGTGAATTATAACCAGCTAATTTATAAGAAGAGGGGTTCCAAGGGGGGAACGTTATGAATTATGGACTGAGAATCTGCCTCTTCCTTCCTCCTGATTCCCACCCCCTCCACGTGCTACATGAGATCCAAGGCTATCTGTTCTATTTCCATGGCCAGGCTTGGCGCTTAGCTGTACATTTTGTAGCTCATGTCCTTTTAATTGCACTTGGCAAAAGCCTTTCTCTCCACAGGTCTGCATGGGTGAGTATGTGTGTTTGTGTAGCTGTCAACTACGGGAATGCTTCATATAGCCTACAGAGCCATCTCTAGTCCACCTCAACACATCTTGTAATCACTGTTAGCCATGATGGAGCCCTACTCTGCCAGGCTAACAGCCACCCCTCAGGTGTGCTTCCTCATTAAAAGGCAGGAATGTGGTTTGCTTTAATCTATTGGTTGGTTTGCTCACATATGTGTTTGTGTGTGCAAGATTTCCTTTGCGCTCGCTGTTCTTTTGCCACATTTCAAGTTCCAGACTAAAAGCAGCTCCAGTTGATTAGTTTGGGTTTGGACTTATTTAATATGCTATTTGTTCTATTGATAGATTGGTCCACTTATGGTTTTGAGCTATAGGCTATTTCTAATAGGCTATTGACTCCCCTAATATCCTAATCCCCGAGGCAATCCAACAGCCTGTAATATGACAGAGGCAAGGTACTGCTGCCCTACCTTGTTCTGAGCAATGCTTTTAAATGATAGGGAGAGGAGATGTTGAATTCAGAATAAGAAAGTGTTCTGCTCACACCCCAAAGAGGAAATCGGCTTTACCAATAAATATGGGTATGCCTTTTTGCCACAAAACCATGGGAGTGGATCAAGTCAAGAACACTATATGGTGTGAGCATATTCTCTCCCCTCTCTGTCCCTCTCCCTCCCTCCCTCCCTCCCTTCCTCCAGTGTGTGTGTGCAAATGTGTGACACAGAGACCAAATTTATGACCTGATAAACAGGCTGCCTGTTTACAGTACATAGTCTGGTTTGAGGTGCTTTAAATGGAAAATAAATTCAGATATACAGAGAACAGTTTTTAGATAAGCCATTGCATGGCATCTCAGACATAAAAAAAGATTTTTTTATTACTGTCCTGCAGTTCTGGAATGATCTTTCTGACTCTTTGGTTGATTCAATAGGCATTAGTTAGACCCATGGAGATTTGACTTCTCTGGTCATCTAAGCTGGGTATTAACCGAATTATCAATTGGAGATCCTCTGAATAGGAACCATACCATTTTTATGTTCCATATATCACTTGACTTTTTGTTCGAACTGTGTTTATGAACAGGTAATATTTTCAAAGTATAGAATTGGGTGGAGTTAGGACATTTATATCTATTATATTGATGTTATTCAGTTATTAGGGATGTTACACAGATTCTATTATTAGAAATGTACATTTCCAATATTAGAAATGTAGAAAGCTGTATAGTGATAATAGTAAGATGATTTACCCTAGACAATAGAATTTATATATTCTCCTTTGGATACTTAAGTATGTGTTATGCTATGTGTTGCTTTTAATTGTACATGGTCTGAATGTATGTAACTTGCAGCTTTTCCCAATCTGATACCATGGAGATGTGTTGAATTACATTTGGAGATTCACATTGTTCAGGAAAGACTATACTATTTTTTTAAAGATTAAAGATGCATACTAACTCTGCTCTGGAAGTGAGAGTGAGCTGATTATGCATAATAACACCTCTTTTATGCCTCTTTTGGCACTCTGATTGGCACAGAAGAAAGATCAGCTTGCATTTCTTAACTGCAACATCTGAATATCAGTAATTTACATATGTCCTCCAAGTCTCCTTAAGTAAGATCAGAGGTGCATAAGCTAAGGCACCAGGCTCTGTGTGAGTCATAAAAGCTTTGGATGCATGTCCTTCCCTGCATAGTGACTTCCATTTTAAATATTCATTCTTCAGTAATCAGTGCATGGAAGGTAACATGGGTGGGGGATGAGAGTAAAAATGTTTATTTTCATTCTACATGGATAGGTACTTGGGGGTCTTATCTTCCCATACACAAAGAACAATTAATTGTTCCTAAACCTCATGCTGAAAAACTTTAGAATTTTGGTTACTTTAAAGCAGTGCTTCTCAACTTTGGCAACTCTAAGTGTAGACTTCAACTCCCAGAATTCCACAGCCATCATGCTTGGCTGGGGAATTTTGGGAGTTGAAGTCTATACATCTTAAGAGTTGCCAAGGCTGAGAAATACTGCTTTAAAGAGTGTCCTATTTGGATGCTTAAGTGTGAAACAATCCCATTTGGCACAGGATGGACACTTTCTGCTGAGTGAGAAAAAATGGCTAAAGCTCTGCAAGCTGGAACTCTGAAGAGAATACTCAGATCTGTATAAGCTGAATAAACTCTGCAATCTCTTCCTCAATACCCCCCACCCCACCCCCTCAACCACAGGCTATACTTTTGATATGAACCATGTGTTTCAAATATTGAAAACAATACAGATCACGTCTGTATCAACAAGAAGAATGTTGCTTTATACTACTTCAATTACTGCAAAAGAGAAGCAGTTCCAAAACTGGCAGAGCACTTTTTAAATGCAGAAATAAACTAGGTGTCACCTGGCAGGTGGCCAAAGCAATGACTGGTTAACATCATTGGTGTGTGTTTGCGTTATCCTAATCTGACCTGTTTTACAACATTGGGGGAGCTTAGCAGTGCCTTGTGCTTGGAGCAGGCTGTGCTATCCTGGCCTCCGTGTTATCTCAATGAGTTGCTCTATACTGACAGAGGCTCTGGGCCAAAATATAGCATGTGGAGAACCAGAGCTTTGAAGAACAAATGCTGTCTGGTTTGAGCAGTAGAAGCACAGGAGGCAATGAGGGCCAGGGAAGTCATCGAACCACTGGCCTGATGGGAAGGTCATTTCCACTGATCCCTAAAGAGTTCTACATGGGCAGAAACAGCTGGGGAATGGCTTTACCTTGAATAACTCAAGCCCACCATTATGGAGAGGACTTTTGGGGAGTTGGGGGGAAGAGGAAGATAGTTCTAAGGAAATGTAGCTGTTTCTTCTTCTTCTTCTTCTTCTTCTTCTTCTTCTTCTTCTTCTTCTTCTTCTTCTTCTTCTTCTTCTTCTTCTTCTTCTTCTTCTTCTTCTTCTTCTTCTTCTTCTTCTTCTTCTTCTTCTTCTTCTTCTTCTTCCTTCTTCTTTTTCTTCTTCTTTCTGTTTCTGCGTTTTCTGCGTTTTCTACTTCTGCTTCCACTTTTTCCTGCTTCTGCTTCTTCCTCTGCTGCTGCCTCTCCTCCTCCTCCTCCTATTCGGGCTTCAACAGGAGCCAGATGTGTAAAAGTAGAACTAGATTAAGCTTTCTCCATCCACATTTTTCCATATCCTAGTAGAAAAAAATTCACCTTCTGAGGCAGAGAACTGTTGAGGGTGCACATGGGGAAGGGAGGAAAGAAATATTTGCACATCTGAATATTTCAAATTTGGGGGACTTAGGGTTAAGGTTTGTGAACACCCTTGTTTGCTTTATATAGTTCTGTCTTTGGTTCAATTGCTCTTTAATTTTGCTGCCTTTGCTTGTTGTATGTTAAATATATATCCTCCCATGACTTTGGTTAAGCTGTTTGCTTGCTGTGGCAGACTAACAACATGCAATGCGGATAGATGGAAGGTATGACTGTAGATTATGGAGCCATTGTAATTATCATCTGGCAACAGGGGAAATGCCAGCATTTGCAGAGTTAAACCAGCAATCTGCTGTAAGTGAGAATGTGTTCAAAATGCCAGTGGTCACGGAACATTTAAAATCTGCCCTTCGTCTTGACCTAAATCCATTTGTGTAAATATTCAACTTGTAAACTGAAGGCAATAGTGCTGTAAAATTCAGAGTCAAGGCAATAAATTGTGAAGGAGAGGATTGTGCAAAAATCTAGTTTTCTGACTGTTCCTTTGTTGTAAAATATACTCGGGTCAGAAGAAAGCTCACTTATCCAGAAATGTAGTAATCCATTGGCATTAGGTACCTCTTGACAGCTTTTTAGCACTGCCAATCAGAACACCTATAGAGGTATCGGCTTTTCAAGAAAAAAAAAAGATGGCAGAAGGATCAGGAAAAACCAAGATAGCAACAGATGTCGCAAGATAAAGATATTCACATAGGAGTGCACGCATACAATTCTGTATGTAATTCCATGAACTTTCACAGAAGCCCTGGTATTCCAAGGAATCATGCTAAGAATTAAAATATTAGGCCTTTAGTTTGACATAGTTCATTTGAACCATTGTGAAATTAGTTTCAAAAATGAGGGTACGCATTAATTAGTTTGTTTTGCATTGATCCAGTTTGTATTCCTAAAGGGATGCTAAATGCAAAAATACAAGGAAACTTTACAGACTGGCTAAACAGCAAGTTAGGTCTCTTTGTCCACCCGTATACCAGTATATTCTGATCTAGACATTTTTTGGCTTGGCTCATCAGCAAAGAAATAGTGGAAGGAATTCTACTGGCAAGACTTTAAATTAGAGAACTGAATTAGTAGTAATGAAGAGGCCCATACCAATGCAGCTTTTTCTTTCCTCTTTATTTTTTTGCCTAGAAAATACAACAGAGTACAAAACAATCGCTGCTGTGACCTCATTGCGCCAATTCATTCCCTGTCTTCTGCCATACTTCATTGGTTGCAAGAGACAAGCCTGATGAAATGAGCAGAATAATGCTGACCCATTATTCACTTGATACTGTGACATAACATGTTGATGGTGTCATGCCATAACATCAAGATGTGGAGAGGGCATATTGGTCTGCCCCAGACCAATATGAAAAACAACTGTTGTCTTGCAAGGAACTGCATTTGTATGAATCATCCAAAACATTTTATGGCATTGCATCATGATTACTTTATGGAGAACTGATCACATACATACATACAGATGGAAATTGAATTCAAGTAATGTGAGTGCAGAACCAAGATATAGAATCTGGTCACTATTCAGGAAACAATGCCCATCATGTCCTGAATGGCAAATGAGGGCTGGAAGCCCTGCCTTGGAGACTCCAGTTTGCCACTTGCTGATCATTATTTGCACTCTGTGCAGCCATATTTGGAGAAAACCTCCCTCAGCTGAAATCTATGGCAAAACTCCAGTTAAGTCACCCATTAAGTCTAGACAACAAGATTGAGATCTCTTCTACAAATAAAGTATGAGCAGCCACTAATGAAAGCATTTACTTCTAACAAAGGCAGCACAAAGCGCAACAGTGAATGGCATTGGGATTCTGCAAGCAGCAACAGCAGACGTTCCACAGAGATTTGTGGGGGGAGAAAGGCTGCCATAGTTATTAGAGTGGTTAGTGGAATGGAACAGGAAACATGAGGAGGTTATGACATCACCATCTCAACTTGACATGCATCATCTATCAGGGATGGCTTAAGGATAATGAAATAAATCATAGCCTGATGCAATGAGATGGACAAGATGACCCTGCTGCTGCTTCCTTTCAGCAGTAACGAGTCTACAACTAGAAAAGAGTAGCTGCGTTTATCAGACGTGTAGAAATCTGGTGAGCTACAGTTCATCGGTTCTGAGAGCACTGTTCTCACGGGGACACAGTTACTTAGTGCCTTGAGACAATAAGATTGCTATCAATCCTTTTTGACCCACTTTTCCAATTTTTACATTTTTAAATGTAAGTGTCTTTCAGATTTTACTCTTCCAGATTTTACTCTTCCCCCACGTATTTTCTGAAATGATTCTCTGCAGAGACATCTAGGAGAAATATCTATGGCAATTATATACAATGGATTCAGGCAGTAACTACCAGGAATAAGGAAAGTGGTTTCAGAGTGTGTGCTACTTGTGATAAACATGAGTTTTCTCTCTTGCTACCAAATTCAGCTAAACAGGTTTGGCAGGTGTTGTTGTTTTTTTTTTTTTTTTTTTAAACAACACAAACTCATAGAACCTTTTTCACTCAGAAGGAAAGTGAGATACATATTTTTTTTTAAAAAAACATGCTTATTTCCCAACTAGTTCCCAGTTCCAGGGTTTGGGGTGGGAAGTAGTTCTGATTCCAAGCAAAAGTGCTCTTATTTCTGTAATTGTATGTTGTTGGGAATTATTTGAACTCAACTGCAATTTTTTTTCCTAAAAGCAAAATAAAACTATACCATCAAACAAATATTACTGAGTGGGGAAAAAATACCAAAATTAACTCTGTAAAAAAGGAAATAATATATACTTTCTACGCTCTGCTTGCATCAGAAAAAAAAATAAATTCCAAATCTAATGAAACTTGTCATTCATTATTGTTTTCTGCTGGTTCACTTATTAAAAAGGGACTTTATGATTTAATAAAACAGGTGAAGATACGCAGCAGGGTGTAGTGGGAAATGAAAAATCTGCTGTGGTTATGTCAGACCTCCTTAAAGGGTTTGTTGGATGGCAATTTAATTTATTGTCTCTGATAGCACAATTTTAATACCTCTGCTTCATGTGGTGAATTTGTATTTTGCAGTGCCAAGTTCTCTATCTCAAGACAGAACATTATATTAACCCATAGTTTTGGCAGAGGATGATCTAAGACGGTGAAAGGGGAATCAGCATCTTAACCCATATAACAGTGGGGGCTTCCTCACAAACAGCCATGAAGTTCATAATTTGGGGACAGGATACAGAAAACTCTTTGGTGAATAACATTTCAAGCTGCTTTTCCTCAGCAAGGTGCCCTGCAGATATGTTGAGTGACAACCCCCTTTTTACTCTTAGAATAAATAACCGATGGGGATTATGGGAGTTATCACACATACCTTAAGGGTACCAGGTCCAGGGAAGTCATTAATCCAAGCAGGCTGCTTAAGCATATTTGATAAGCTACTTAAACAGAGTGTAAAACTGTAGAGAATTGGAAGCAATAACCAGGATCTTTCAAGACAACCAAAATAATTGAATTGGGCTCAACTCCTAGTGATGACATGGACAAAGACATGGTATTTTCTTGACAACAGTTCAGAAGTGAATTGCTATTGCCTTTTAATGGGATGTTTTTCAATTTCCCAGTTTAGCATGCTGTCCTAGAATTTCCTGGTGTCTTTCAAGTAATCATCAAGTCCAAATTTAGTTTTTGAAAATCAACTAAAATTACTTAGGTGCCCTAAAATCCTATTTCTGGTCTTGGGGGGGGGTGTCTACTATCCCCCTTAAGATTTTCAGTCATTCCAGCAACCTTTACAATGCAGAATATAATACTTTATATATTCTGAAGTTCTACATGTCAAATTGCTACTTTCAGGGCTATCTCCTCTAGTAGAATCAGTCTGTTCAACCTGACCTGTAGATGCCCATCCCAAGACAAATTAAGGTATCTGAACATGAAAATGGCCTTCTCACTGGCAGCTCCCTCACTCTGGAACAATTCAACCACTGAAGTTAAACTTTTGTCTTTGCAGGCTTTGGGGTGAGTGGGAATTGTTGCTGGAATTGGATATTTCTAGTCTAGTCAAAAGAAGGACTAGGAGTGACATGCTATCAGTGTTCCAATATCTGAGGGACTGCCACAAAGAAGAGAGGATCAACCTATTCTCCAAAGTATCAGAAGGCAGGACAAGAAGTAAAGGGTGAAAACTAATCAAGGAGAGAACCAACCTAGAACTAAGGAAAAAATTCCTGACAGTTAGAATAATTAATCAGTGGAACAACTTGCCTCCAGAAGTTGTGGGTGCTCCAACACTGGAGGTTTTAAAAAGAGATTGGACAACTATTTGTCTGAAATGTTACAGGGTTTCCTGTTTGAGCAGAAGACCTCCAAGATCCCTTCCAACTTATTCTGTACGTGCATTTGGAATATCACACACAAGCTCTTTAAGGGTGGAGCTTGTGATGCAACACACAGGGCTGCTTATGCAATTTTGATGAAAATAGAAAGTTTCTTTAGACACCCAGACATTCTTCTTTGCAGCTGCTCAACCCAGTGCCTATTACATTAATTCTATGGGCTTTCTTCAGTTGTACAGAGATTATTTTTTTTGCCATGATGGTTCTTTTCTTTATCATTAAATAATACAATATAATCTACATCTAACCCATATGAAACATCTGAGATATTTACAGACCTAAAACAATATAATGGAGAGATTTTATTAAGGAATTTTTAGTGTTAAAATTGTTTTTGCCCACATCCTTCAGGATCTTTTTGATTGAGCAAAATTGTCGCTCACTAGGAATTCAGTAGACTAAGGAGTTAAGTCTTGGCAAAAAGTTGCTGAAACATCTTGAGTTTGTTTGATGCTAATCTGGAAATGCTGAGATTTTCCTAATTCTCAACAAATTTTGGTCCCCCCTCAGCAACATATGTGGTAAAATGTTACAGCTATGTGTAGAAAAGAAGTTTTAGCACGCTTATTTTTTCCATAGCTAAGCCCATTGTTATCCTCCAAATTGTAATCTTATCATGTATACAAGCTGTTCCATATAAATAGCCCCATGTATATTTTCAGTAGTTTCAGCTGAAACCCGTTAAGAGCAGATGTGCCTACGGTTTCCTGGCAAGGCCTCCTCTAAAAAGTATTTTTCCGTTAGCAGCATTCCCCTATCCCATCCCAACCCTCTTCCTTTCTGTTCTGGGAAGGAGTGGGAGAGAAGAAAGGAGGGAAAGAGTTTCATTCATCATTAGAATGATTCTTAAATGTTTTTGAAGCTGGTTTGATTTATAACACTCGAGTACTGGCCTTAAAGAACTTTGAGTGCTGGACAAATGATACCTAGAAATTTGCTAGGGAGGTCTTTTCTTCACCTTTCCCTTTCATGCTGCAGTCTCAGTACTCAAGGCCAAAAGAGATGTCATGCAAAGGAGATCATTGATCAGATACGCAGCTTGAAGATTTGGCTCTTTTTTTTTTTGAGACAGTATTGTTCTCCTTTTCTCCCCTCACCTTCATCCTTCTGCTGGATCTATTGGATCCAGCAAAGAAAAATTGCCATATTTCACATACCTTGATTAGCTATAGTTTGTTTTAATGATATTGCACAAGCCAGAGTCATGCCTTGTTTGGGCAATTCCTAGTTTTCCTTCCTTTTAAAACTATTTTTTGCCCTGCATCTTTGCAGATTGGTTAATGGATCATTAGGACACAGAAACCAATAAGACAGGAAATTACACCGCAAATACCCAAGTTTGCATTCCAAATCAAACCATGATTTTAAACTGGCTTGCTATCGAAACCAAGCTAAAGTTTGTTTAATTACATTATCATACTATGCTATGCTGAAAAAGACAATAGTTTTTAGCACAGTATATGAATTTAGTCAACGTAGATACAAAATTGACACTTTTTCTTCACTATAAATTAAGGAATTTGCACTGTCTTAGAGTTAACTCTATAACATGATTTATAAACCTAATCAACAAAACAGAACAAGAGTTTAAATCCCTCTTTTCTCTAAAAAGAATGCTCCATATGTCAAGGCTTAGAGCAACAGTTCTGGCTTGTTCTCTTATTCTTACAACCTATAGCAGTTTCGAAGAGGGAGCATTTCATGTTAGAAGTGTGACTCCAGTGTGGCTGACTCCTTGGGGAAGTAGATATAAGCAGAGAGTTAAGGACTTAGTCTTTTTGCTTTGCTTCCACTTCACTTTTTGTCTATGAGATTGTTATCTCTGGCTCTTCTTTCTTTGCTACCTAGAAAGGCCTGAGCCCATGCATGCACATATACATGGAGCCTTTTGCTTGTTACTGTCCTTATGATAGGACTTACCTTACTAGGTGCTAAACTTGGCTTATTTCTCTATGTATATATAAATCTCTGTGTGTATATATATATATATATATATATATATATATATATATATATATATATATATATATATATATATATATAGTGTGTGTGTGTGTGTGTGTGTGTGTGTGAGTGGCGCAAAGAGCCATGGAAAGATACATGCTCAGCATTACAAGACAAGATAGAAAGACCCGCACATAGATTAGAGAACAAACGAAAGTATACAGGTATCATCAAGAGAGTAAAAGAATGGAAATGGGTTGGTCACATAGCAAGAAGAACTGATGGCAGGTGGACCAAGGCAGTCATAGAATGGAACCCACTTGATAAAAAGCATCCACAAAAGAGACCTAAAACAAGATGGATCAACAACATCAGCAAGTATTGCGGGTCCAATCGGCAAAAGAAAGCTCAGGACCATGTTGGTTGGAAACATGCGGAAGAGGTCTTCATCCTGCAGTGGGTAGACAATGGCTAAAATGATGATATAAAACCACTTCATTAGTTCTTAGATGATTCCTATTTCCATGTACATTCTTCTCTCTCTCTCAAATGCACAGCAAATAGCTGAGAATTTTACAAGTAGAATTCCATTTTTGGTGAGGGCACCAGGCTGGGGAAAATGGTGATAAAGTTACCTGTGCAAAACAAAAATTGTGTAGCTTGTTCTTGAGAGGCACACTTGATTGAACAATTAGGTTGTTGTATTTAGTAAGCAAACTGCCTGTTAGTAAACTCTTAAAAGTGTTTTACTGCTAAATTACAGTGGTACAGATCAATGACATTTAGATTTATAAGTATTTTTTGATCAGAACATTTCTTTTCTTATTTCCAGATTTCCTAGATGACACACAGATCCATTTCCTTCTCTTGCATCATGCAGCCTCTAAAGTATATGCTTTCACCTAGAACAGGCGACTCCCTTTTTTTCACTGCTTGAGAACAGATGATATTTCAAAAGAGGTACTTCCCTATGTCTAAAAATATAATAAAAGGTGAAAAGATAGGTATGAGTGCAGTAATGTGGGGAACATAGCAGAGGTGCTTTTCCTTATTCAAAAAAACCAGATGGTGTGTCAATCAGCAATGAACCTGGGTCTAATTGCTTCCAAGGCAATGGCTGATCCTATTGCTAATGGTACAG
Organism: Azemiops feae; assembly: GCA_023970755.1. NCBI lineage: Eukaryota > Metazoa > Chordata > Lepidosauria > Squamata > Viperidae > Azemiops > Azemiops feae. Next base: position 4,589,343 of record JALGBA010000012.1, on the reverse strand, counting down.
TTTCAGTTGTGTCCTAATATAATAGAATGAGGTCACACAGTGCATTATATGCACTCAATGTCTTTGAATAGTTGGTACCATGAGATTTTGCTTCAACTCTAGGTTCATATTTTGTAAAGTTATAAAATTACACTTCATTATTCAGTTGACAACTGTTTTTAGTCTGATTCAAGTTGGTAGAAGAGCACTTTCTGTTTTTCAGCTGTCAATTGGCACTAATATATATATATATATATTCAAGATCACTTGGATTAATTCTTATTAGCACACTGTAATCTTAAAGTTACATTACTCTTTTGTACTCGTTTTTTAAATTATGGGAAAATATCAAGAAGTGGATAATAGTAGAAATGTGGAAAAGTAAAATGCTGGTGGCAGCAAGGAATGGAGCGGGGTAATGAAGTGTTCTCTTATTTCCTCTTCACAAGTTTGTTAAATATCATGTTCTGGTCCAATAGAATATCACCCATTTGGTAAGTGGGGATAACTGGAGGAGGGGTAAAACTGCTGCATTTTTGTTGTTTTACTGCTTTCTTTAAGGTATACTATAATGTACCCTATTTAAAATAAAATTATACACATTCAGGAATTAGATTTTCTTAGGTTTGTCTTTCAGGATTGCTTCTTGTCAATTATAAAAGGTATGTTGCTTGATGTTTAAAGCTGTTGGTTCTGCTTGGCAATATGCCCACTGTCCTTTACCCTTAGCTCTCAAGCTAAAGTATGAGAGTTTTTTTTTTTTCATCTGAAGGTGACAACTACAACTCTATTGGGGAAGCCAGAGCAGCAGTTTATGCTTTTGCCTCCTTTAGAGCCCCAAAGTCTCTGATAAGAGGTATCTGTCCTTTGCCCCAGGCTTCAGTGTTGATAAGACAGAAGGCCTGTAAGAAGGGGGGGGGCAGGGATGGTGGTACAGTGCCTTTTGCCACTGCTGAGTGTTATCTTCCTCTCCTTGCACTGGCAGAAAATTTACAGCCCTGTTGCCAATCCCTATCCTGCCTCTACTGCTAATTCCAGTTACTGAATCACTTGACTCAAGACAAGGTCATGAGTAACAAAGCTTAACAGATTTTGTACACTTTGAAACTGTTGTTAGATGATATTAAAATAAAGAGAAAAACATTAGCACCGATAGATTAAGGACCCAAGGACTATCTCACAGTTTGAGAATGGTTTAAAAGCAACATCATAGGAATAAAACAATTTCACCAGAGGTCATCCCCTACACAGTCTGTGCTGTCTTGTGTACTATGCTCTCTCTCTCTCTCTCTCTCTCTCTCTCACTCTCACTCTCACTCTCACTCTCACTCACTCACTCACTCACTCACTCACTCATTCTCTCACTCTGAAAACACAATTCAATTCATTCTTTCCCATTGAAAAATGTACCTGTAGAAAGTGTTGACTTCTATAGTTGTATTTATTCACACAAACATTGATGGGTGTTTGATTTTGGAATTTGTGTTTTTGTACTTTTGTTTCAAAGGCACCCTTCCTGAATATTTCCAAAAGGAAAGGAAAAAAAAAAGGATAATTCAGCAGGAGCCAAAACATCACTGTAGAACCCTCAGCAGCCAATATAGGCCCCTGTAGCGTATGACAGGAATGAACAAATTACAGATTTGTTTGGCTCTCTTGTGCTGGTTTTTAATTGGTTCCCTGAGAGGTCTCAACTACAGCCAGATGAAAAGTAGCCCATTTAGAATTAAAGCCCAGAAGTTTGCTCTGAGTCCCAAAAATAACACTTTCATACAAAAAAACATTAGTTCTCTCTGTACCTCATTAGTTTTCTTATTTTGTTCATAGTATTCTTATACAATTTACAGTCCTGGCTGATTAACCAAGGCTTTCCAATTTATCTTCTTCCCATTTTTGATACAAGAGGCATATGTAACATATGTCTGGTCATGAATGCTAGGGGAACAAAGTTTTGGCATGTACCCGTAGTTTGGGTATTTCTACAGTTCAACTAAAACTCTTCCATAAAGTGGTACTTGTCTGTAGGTCAATGTTTCTCAACATTAGCCACTATAAGGTATGTAAACTTCAATTCCCAGCTTGGTGGCTAGGGAATTCTGGGAGTTGAAGTCCACATACCTTAAAGCAGCTAAGCCTGATAAATACTGCTGCAGTTTATAGTGAGACCAGAAGTCTAGGATCATATTCTAAGAAGAGATTAATCACTCCGATCTTCTTTATGATAACATCCTTTCCCTCACCACATACTCAACCTACACTTTTCTCAGATCTTGAAGTGTGAAGGGCTTTTTCAACATTCAAATTAAAAGAACAAAAGAGGGGGGGGGAAACAATTAAGAGAGGAAAAACCTCAGCCTGGGGTATTTAAACTCTTATTTGGTTCTTAGTTGTTGGGTTTTTTTTGTTGATTCTAGCATATATGATTTCTTTAAAAAAAGTGGTTTGAGTTTTACAAATACTGGTTCAAATTTATTTAATGTATTTAAGATATATATATATAGCTTACACAAATTGTATTATTTGTATACAAATATACATTGTATACATTAATAATTGAAATTAATGAACAGAAAGATAATAGATTTTATTAAATTTTACTATTGTATCCAATAATTGAAAATATTTATAACTGAATGGAAATGGAGAATATGTATTCTTTCATTTAACAACTGCACTTTAGTTATAAAACTTCTTGGATAGAGTTACACTGGAAGAAATATAATTTGAAAAAGATATGAATGTAGGGTACAGGAACAGGAAGAGGCAGAACATGCCAATGTTTTCTCAAGTCAAAACTAGTCTGTGTTTGGGAAGCTAGCACACTGTAGGTGTCAAGGTTCTGATCCCAATGAAGTAAGCACAGCTGAGACATTCCAATCTCTAATGCAAAACTTTATTGAGCACACCATTTCGGCACAGATGAATAGAAAACCAGCTCTGGCTAAATTGGCGCCAGAACAGTAAATTAAAAGTATAGAAACTCCCCTTCCCCCGACAGTGCAAGTCACATTCCCCAATTAAAAATCACAATTGTTATGAGAGAAATCTTTTGTAATCTCATAAATAATCTGAATAACCTTGATTCCCAGACTTCACAGCTCACACCTGCAAATGCACATTCCATTCATCCCTCCTCCCCCCTGGATCTGTAGGCAAGCCAAGAAACAAAAATGGCTGAAGCATCATGAGATTTCTTTGGAGTTTGACAGTATATGTCTTACTTTAGAGTCCTTCAAATAAATGTTGATCTCTTTTGAAGTACTGCTTATACTCTTAACTTTGCTACTTTAAGATTAGCTTCATGCATTACCAAAAACTAGTTAGTTTCAACTACAACACAGCCACTGTAATTTGCAAATCATGGCTTATGGCTCAGCATACTATGCATACAGTCAGGTGTAGTTTATGATATAAACACTGGTTGAACAATCTGAGATTTAGCACAATTCTGTGTACTGCTTGCTGAGATCAATCAGAATGTACTGTTTCTGACCAATAGATCAGCAGAGATGTCAAAGCCAATCAGTGCTCAGACAGTTCAGTTATTGTCTAATGACTGAAATCAAAGCAAGACCATCTGCTTTTGTTGCCACAATTTTTGTTTGCCAAGGAGAATTCCCAGTCTGTTTAAAAGGATGCTCTGAACTGATATGACCATACATGCAGATTGATGGCACCAAGAGCCTTCATATGGAAGTGCCTCCAGATATAGTTAATAAATCAATAGAAGAGAATAATAATAGTTCAGAGTTGAACTGACTTGGTTGTTTTCTTGCAGAAATTTCATTACCAAGCTTGGTAACATCATCAGTGCTAGTAGGGAGTGGGGTTGCTCTCATTTTATATACTAGTGGTTCACCTTGTCAGTGTTGGTGGGAGGGTCTTGGTGGTTCCTTGATTGGATTGTTGTTTATCGTTAGCTTGTTTGTCAGAGTTGGTAGTTTCTTGACTGGGATATTGTTTGCTTTTTGATTGTTAGACTAATGTTAATCTTTGTGTTAATCTCTGCTCATCTTGTGTTGATTGCTGGTGGGGAGATATTTTGGTCTCTTTTTTCTTTTTTGGCTTTTTGATTGTCTCTTTTAAATGGTATATAGATGGTGTTTATCTCAATGTGCCTGTTGATGGCCTATTTGTCAGACAGCCAGGAATTCTTTAGCATTTTTGGCTTGGCTTGGTCTAGGTCAGGGGTAGGCAACCTTGGCTCTTTTATGACTCGTGGACTTCAACTCCCAGAATTCCTGAGCCAGCATGGCTGGCTCAGGAATTCTGGGAGTTGAAGTCCACGAGTCATAAAAGAGCCAAGGTTGCCTACCCCTGGTCTAGGTGCTTAGAGTTTCCCAGTTGAAACTATGGTTAAGTCTATGTGTTGTGAAATTAAGGAGTTCTCATCATGTCTGCTGACTGATAGTTGTTGTTCATGGCCTTCTCATTTCTTTCAGATTTACTTTCATCCCTGTGTAAAGTTGCTGCTTACTCAATTTATCAGATAAATCAGCTTGCAAATATTGTGATTAAAATGATGTAAAATAGAGAAGCAAATTTCTATAAAAGCTTTAAATGATCCATGTTGACTTAAAAGAGGTATTCTTTTAAAATATCCAATATCAGTGTGTTTTATCTAAAATTAAAGGAAGCAAACATTTTTGTAAAACAGTTGCTTTTTTCCTTCTAATTAATTTGTTACATTTAGTTGATTTTTCAGCAGGTAAAAATGATTGAAAATGGAAATTATTTGTCATTATCTGTCATATATGTTTGATGGCCAAAGAGGAACCAGCAGATTGAGAAAAGGGAACTAGCCCTTATCTTGTGGAACTTACCATTCAGGCATGATATTCATACTGGATTTATTCAGGGAACTAATAAAGTGAGATGAACAAAATTAACATTAACAAAATAACACTTTCGGAGGTACAAGAAGCTACTTTTTGACTTTTGGTTCTAGAAACTGAGTAGCTATGAGGACAGGTTTGACTGGCTCCTTAAAAAAATGCAGACTGGTGGAAAGAAAGCTAATAGAGTGCCATCTCTAAAGCTCAATAAGAAAAAAATGGATTGCTTGTTTTCAGAAAGAGAAAGGAATGAGAAAAATGTTGAAACAGAATTCATAATATAAATTCTATGTATATGTGTGCAAGTAGACATGCATGCATACACAATCACATGCTTCCATAGTATAAATATTGTTATATTTGATTTTGAAAAATTGTTTTTATGTAAAAAAAAATTCAGTGACTAATAATTTTAGGTTTTAATTCTAATGGCCATCATTCATAAATGTCTGAAGGACATACAGAACATGGTTCTTCCTTCCATGATCAATGCTATATTTTTATTATTTAAAGTAACATTACTTAAGAACCCCAGTATATAGGGTATCCTACAAACAGTCAAAGGTTTACTTGATTTCCCTGGGTCTCAGAACTTAAAAAGCAAAATACACACTTCTCCTCCGTGTTGGTATTGTATATCACAATTTTTAAATGTCTATGGAGATTCTCAGTCATCTAGGTCATAGTTATCGCAAATATGCTTTTTCATGAGGCAACTGGACTTTGTTTTTCCTTTGGAGACGTTTCTCTTCTCATCCAAGAAGCTTCTTCAGTTCTGACTGGATGGTGGGGAATGGAAGGATTTATACTCCTTGCAGACAGCTAGTCATTTGCATTATTTTAGCGAGGAGTCGTTAGTGCTACCTGGAGGCTTATCTGTGTCTTTAGGGTCACGTGAGTAGTGCAAATGGGTGTGGAGCCTTCTTGAAACTGTTGAAAAGACTGTGTTGTAGACTGGAAATAGATGATGTCGTATCCCTCCTGTTGAGAGAGGGCTGTTCAATTTTGACATAGATGGCCTCTTTGACCCCTCTTTCAAACCAGCGGTCTTCTCTGTCCAAAATGTGGACTTTGCTGTCTTCAAAAGAGCGGACTTTGTCTTTTAAATGCAGATGGACTGCTGAATCTGGTCCTGATGGGTTTCCTCTCCTATGTTGTGCCATGCATTTATGAAGTTGTTGTTTTGTTTCCCCAATGTACAGATCTTCACATGGCTCACTGCATTGCACTGCATATACCACATTGCTCAGTTTGTGTCTGGGTGTTTTATCCTTGGGGTAAAACACCCAGACACAATTTTTACTTTGAAAAATCTATAGTTACATTATTGACAGAAAGCAAACTGCTAAATATGAATACAGGGAATCAAGATTTTACTTTAATTTGATCCAGAAGGAGACATACAACCTTGAGTAGTGGTTCCAGAAAACAAAAATAAGTCTTCATGAACTGTCAAGAAAAAGTTTGGCAACCACTGCAAGCCATAGTGAATCTGCCCAATAGTCTAGCAAAACAACACTGGGAAGCTGTTTCTCTAGATGAGTAATAAAGTGCTAAGTGAAAGGCGGGGAGTAATTGTCTATGTGTAAGCACATGCATATGTATGTTACAGATACACATGCATAAACATATGCGTGAGTATGTGTCTATGTGTGAGCTGCGGCCAGAACTATCCTGTTCTGCATGTGGAGATGCAGCTGTGATATGCTTGGCATAACTCTCCACTGGGTGTTTGCCTGCAGAAATGGATTCAAACTCCTTTTACACTTCCAGAATTCAGCCTACTCAGTTCCTGCTCATAAATCAGGAAAGGGCTGTGCTATACGGGTTGCCAGTGGTACAAAAGAACCACTCTGACAGTTGTAGAATACCAATGGCTGTGCCAAAAGCCTCTTTACTCGCACCATGTTTGGACTGTTACTTAACACACTTCTAGCTGACACAGGGTTGGCTCACATCACTCACACTGCATTTACAGCACAGTTTTATCTGATTGTCATCTTCTGTTCCTGCAGCAGTTATACAATAGTGCTACTGTATTACAGGTGCATCCTGCATCACATACGCTGAATTGTTCTGAAACAGCTGATCTGTCCCTTTGGGCAGCACATGGTTTCAATATTTATTAAGATACAGATTAAAATTAAAATGAAACAAATTGTATACTTTCCAGTAGCAAGTGGGAAAGGCCAATGCTAAGTGGTATAGACTATGTTTTGTATGTCCTGAATTTTTAGGATTATAGTTGTTATTTATTTGATGTATATGTTAACATTTTGTCTGTAGCTGATGGCAGAGCATCTAGTAAACAATGATTATTCTCAAAAAAATAAAATTCAGTCAAACCAGGTACCATTTGGATGTGGAATCATCAAGATGATTGACCACTTCCATATTGTTGCCAAGAAGTTACATAGATGGATCCAATACGCCACCATGATTCATGCCTAACTTGAAGGAAATGTTACTTTTTCTGCCTTTTGCAAATCTTTTGCTTTGGATAAATAGCTTTATGAATTAATTAATAAACTGTTGATTGCATTGACTAATAATAGTTTGGGTTTAGTCTAACAAATCACAAAATAGGAGTATTAAAAGACCTGTAAAAATACATTTACTTAAGAACAAAATAGTTAAATTCATATTGTTCCAAACTAATTTCAAAATATTTGTGTCAAGAGTATTACTCCTTAGTAACACTCTGTTTCAGACACTCTTGCTGTACAGCAAATCCAAAGTCTATCTATAAACTGCCTTGATAAAGGTATTTCAAAAGGTATTAGGAAGAACTCCAATCTCTGCACCTGTTCCTTTTTGTGATGACTTCTCCACTAATTCTTCAACATATAGAGTGAATCTGTGGATAGAAAGGGCCAAAAGGCATGTTCTTATTCTTCTCATCCTTTTGCATCTTGTGATTAGGACTCCATTCCTGCAGGAAGACAAGTGTCAGGGAGAAGAAATGGCAGGGGTGAGGAGGTGTAGAGGGAAGCTTATGAGTAGGAGGGTTAGGATGCTTCTTTTTGGCAATTTCACTCTTTGCTCCTGCTTGGTACTTTGCTGCCAGGTTTCTACTCTCTACTTTAGGAAAATTTCCTGGAGGCTTGAGATGGGAGGAATTTGTGAGCTCTGCTTATTCAAAACCCATGCTGTATTTGCTGGCTAACAAACCTACGGCGACATCAAAGGCATCCAGAACAAGAAACCATCTCTTCCTGGGTGGGAGGGGAGTATTTGATGGAAAGCTTTTGAAGTGGGTAGCAGCCTCTGAGTAGGGGGGAGTCCCTTTCTATTAATGTACTTTCTGTATGTAACAATACAGCCTTCCAATATTACGTCTGGAAAGTTTGGAGGCAAGCTGGGTATATTAGTGAATTGCTGACCTTCTTGCAGCTGATCAAAGAATTCCTGCAGGGTGGTTTGGGTTGGAGCATTTATAATGATGTTATCCGCTGATACAATAGAAGAAGCGCAAAAGCTTTTTTACTTTAGCCATAGAATCAGGCGCACCACAGATACCTCAGGAGCACCACAGGTATCTGTTATGCTGCATGCTGGCACATAGTAAGAGGAAATGTCCAGTTTTGTAATACTGAGCTTTTTATGAAATACCTTAACTTTCTTTTTTTCTTTTTTCTTTCTAAGAAAAAAGGCCTGGGGGGTGATGCCTTTCCTATAAAGGAGTACCAGTGACATTTTAAAAAATACAGAATAAGGGTGGATTGCATGTGTGATGGGCATGAGACCAGTTCACTAAATTGCAAAATAGAAAATCCCCAACATCCTGAAGATGCCTCCAAATGAATGGATATTCTAAATTCATGCCTTCTTACCATTCAAGAACCCACTCCTGAAATGCAAGGAACTTCTACAATAGTTTTTAAAATGCTAGGACCAGGAGGCTGATATCATTTATTTTAATTCATTTTGCTAGTCTTCTATACTGCTCCAGTCATGCCTGACTATGAGCAGCTTATAGACTTCCTACAATGGTTTTTTTTAAAAATCACAGTATAAATATAACATAATAAAATAACAATATAATTAATGTTCCATACCTTGATAAACAACCATAATGTCATACAAATCAGGAGAGACCCAAATGAGTCTTTCAGCGCCAGCATTGTGACATAGCCAGGTCTTAATGGCTTTCCAAAGATAATACTGTTGGGGCCATTCTGATATTGGGGAAACACTTTTTCAGAAAAAAGAGTAAGGATTGAGAAGTCCTGATCCTGCAGGGGCCCCTCTGTAAAGGACAGGGCTGAGAGGGAACCTTCATTTCTAAATCTCAACAGAGGGGGAACAACCATTGGGGAAAAAAGAGAGACCTTGGGCTGAGGTTCCTGTGTATTATTCCCTAATAATGGATAGCATGCAGGACTGTGGCTTTTGCCTGTTGCATCCTAGCGGCTAATTTTACAAGATAGGGTTATTTTTCTAAGACACTTTTTTCACAATTTGTGTGTAGATATGTTCATGCTCTGAACATTGAAAATGTAACTGAGCTATAGCTGTAACTGTAGCAATAGCAGCAGCAGAATTATGTCCAGAATTTAATTAGTTCCTTGGGCAAAACCTGCTACTGTTTATCCTTAAATTGCCCGTAATGTAAAAGAAGTTACTGCTTTCACACATATAATCATCACTCTACCTTAAATAATTCTAATTTCAAAGCAAGCTTTCTAAAATAGCCTTAAAAGACACAGTGTAGTTGCTTATTCTCCCTGCACTCCAGTGTTCACCTATATTTTTGACAGCTGTCCTTGGTGCAGTCATTATGCACTGTACCAATGAAATCAGAGCAAGAAATTCTTGGACTAATTTTGGTCTTCCTGAGCATATGGCATGAATGATGCCACTGTAGACTTGAAAGTGTTATCATAAAGAACTGAACCGGGAGCTGTCATGACTGAATGAAATTTGAAAATCTTTAACTCAGCTGAATGCCAAAAAAGTGGTTTGAAATATTTTCAAAAGTTTGGATTTTGCTGTAGGCAACGAGCATTTGAAAATCTGGGCTAAAGCCCAGCCTACAGTTCTATTTGTTTAAATCCTTTTGAAACAAATGAGGTTTAAACACGATTAACCATGGCCTGGATTGCAGCCTTGGCTCGTGCAATCAAAGAGAAAAACTTATTAGTTGTTTGTTTCATGGAAAATAAAAGACTGTTCAAAAAATCTCTCAACCTATTTTTGTTGCAAGGTGAACAATCCATTTCTGTTCTCATGAAAACCACCTTCAGATAGCACAGCTGCTGTGCCTTTTCCTAGAGATCAAATATCTTTGCCCCATACCATGCCATTTTAATGATTTCCAATCTTAGCATTATTCTTCCTCTTTCACTACATCCATTTCTATGCTGCAGACACAACTGAAATTATTTTGACTATGGAAATGTACCTCATGCAGCGATTCCCTTGAAAACAGTCCAGAAAATCTACCAGGAATGGAATGTTGCAGTCCAAGTTTAATTAATATGAATTGGGGGGGGGGGGAAACCTTTACACCTGTGATAGAACAGAAGCACTGAGCAGAGCAGGAAACTAGCACATGAGTCAGGTCTTACAGCAAGAGAGTAAAAGCTCAGTTGAAGAAATAGTGATAAAAAGAGAAAACAAATAGTCCAAATTCAAGAAGTTCTTAAAGAGAGGGGTAAAGATTGTGAACAACTTAGTCACATATTCCACAACTGTCCTTTTGATGTCTAAATGCATTTTAGGTCTTGACATTTCAGGACAAACTTTGTTACATCCCTAACATTCTTTAGATATTAGACTGCCAATCCCTTTAATGTGAAGTCTTCTCTATTCCAACTGCTTGCTATTTTCTTAAGCAGTCCAGCCCAAATTCTCTTTTTTAAAACATATAAATGCCTGAGTAATCAGTTTTTTTGCATGCAGAGTAAATAGATGGCCACTCTGTCATGGTCTTTTCTTATAATTGCCTGCTCAGCCTTTTCAACTATGATGGCAAACTTCTATCTAAAAAACTGTCCAAGCTATATTTCCATTAAAAATAATCTGAGGAAAAGAATACAGTATAAGGATTTCCAAGGTGCTCATCAAAAGTTAGTTCTTGAAGAGGAAGATTAAGCTGGCATTCAAGCTTCCTTACTTCAGTCTTCCCTGATACAGTGATAGGTAATTATTTATAAATTTATACAGTATTTATACATACACATCAGCATTCCACTCTGTTTCTAAGAACATCTCAAGACATGTTTATCTCAGCAACTATTTGAGAACAATCAGTTGGGAGATATCTACAGTGGGGGATCATGCTATGCAGTATATTCACTTTTTCTAGAGGTAAGAATATTAATATTATTGGTATTAAATAAGCTGAAAATCACTTTTCTTCGATACTGTGACTCCATTTTTGATATCCCTGCTAGCTAAGACTCTTGAAAAGTTGTCATTTATTCTAGCAGAGTATTCTCCTACTGATTCTTTTTTTTTATAATGTCCTATTGATTTTTTTTTTTATCCCACTGTGGGGATCAAGTCTTATTGAATGCCGATATATCTGCTTTTTCTTTGAAGTGTTCTGTTTCATTAAAAATTCTGTAATTGTCAGTTATTCATTGTTGCAGTTTTCAAATATACTCAGAAAATAAAATAGATTCCACTTAGAATATCCTGTACTTTGGGGTTCAGCAAATTCTTCAACTATTTTCCAAGCTAGTTTGTATTCTTGACTGGGAAGAACCTTGGTATCCAGTAGGAAAAAAAAAATTGTTTTCTTCCAAAACTGTTCCAGGCTTCACTCTAAAAGTTCCTTATTCAGTTTCTTTCTGTTAGTTGAGAAGTTATGAATACAAGGACACATAATTTAAGGAACATTATTTTCAATGAAAAGTATATTCTAAAACTGGTCTGCTAATAGCTTTCTTTTTGGTGTTCAACTCCATTTTTAAAAATTGTTGTACCCCTAAATTGCATCCTCAATATTTGCATATCCTAAATTCACAATTAAGGGTAGGGATTCTTTCTAAGCACAGAAAAGAAATAATGAAATCTCTTTGGAACACAGTAAATGCCCTTATATGAAACTGTCAGTCCATTTAGCTTCATACACTTTACACTGATTGGTAGGGGTAGCTCAGACAAGGGTCTTTCCAAATCATTCCTAGAGAATATAGGTTTGGAATAGGGGCCTTTTGCATGCATGGCTAGTAATTAATTGAATATGTTTTTACATTGATATTTTGAAGAGTTCTGAAATGGCATTCTTAATGCAACTCTAATGGAGATTGATGCAGTTTCCAAATAGTTTGTCTGAGGCGAGTTTGATACATGGCTCAAGCATTCCCCTCAGTATAATTTGGAATGTGTACTACAATAAAAGATACAGCTGGACATGTGGTTTCTGATAGAGGCAAATTTAATCCTGGATTTGAAGGATTTGTGATTATCTGAGAGCTTTAAAATTCAAGATGCTTGAAACCCCACAGAGTTATATGCAAGAAAGAATGTTAATATTGAGATGAGTTCCTAAGAATAGTTTCTTTCTGAAACTGCCTGACCAGAATCCAGAAAAAGGCTATGCTCTGCACAATTTTACCCTTTTTGTTTCCTTAAACATATTTTAATATTAAGAACATAACAACTACATCACATTACATCAATTACGTAATTACCAAGTAATATAGTAACCTGTTCCTCACAACAGACAAACAAGCAATCCCTTGGAAAGTCTACATATTCCTGAATAGGAATATATTGAACTGTATTTTGGATTCATTACTAGACTGTGCTCTTATATCTATTTTGCTATAAATATACCAAGGTCAGGATGGATTAAGTGCAATCAGTCATATGTGAATAGGCCTCTATTCCATTACACTAGTGTTGAGATTAAGAAGACTGTAGAGCAGGGGTGTCAAACTGCCGGCCCGCGGGCCAGATGCGTCATGAAGGAACCGCGCCCACCCCATTGCAATGGGGAAAAAGCTCCGATATGTCACACGATGTCACGTGACGTCGTGAGTTTGACATGTCTGCTGTAGAGTTAGGGTAGAGGTGGAACCCTTGAATGTTGTAAAATTAGGCAGTTGTGAACAAAATCTAGCACTTAATCTTTGGAAGAAGTGCAATTAGTTGATAGCGGGTTGATTTCCCATTTTATGTAGACGGAACTTGTAATAACTGGAGATATTTTGGAGGTTGTTCATTTCTTAGCTAGACAGATGGACAGACAGGCAGACAGAGATAAATTTATATGCTACCCATTTCACTGACCAGAGCATGCGCATGTGACATGATTGTGAGCTGCAGTCACATTCCTAAAAGGAATTAGATGGTTCAAAATTGGGAACGCACTAAGGTTGAACGTCTGTTTGTCTGTCTGTCTATCTGAAGAATATGTGGTGGAATTATTGAACTAGAAAAAATAAAAATTAGAAGTCAAGCTGCTTGGAGAACATTAATAACTTTGGATATGCTGGTGTTGCATTTTGATGGCTGCAAGCATGGAAGACTTAATGTATCTCTTGCTGAAAGAATAAAAAGGGAGTACAAAACCAGTCTATTGCTCAATATTTAAAATATTAAGCTTATATGAGGCAGTGTAAATTTAGTGCATTTATGCAGAGGGAAAAAAATGAGGGAATTACAGACTGCCTTCTTAGGCTCAAAGACACACAGAAATGAGGACTATAATCATGGAATAAAGAGACATTTGCTACTTGGAGGAAAGACTGTAACAAGTCTTAGCTCCAAGACAAAATATTAAAGCACAGAGACATCACATTGATACATATATGATTTTTGCAGTTGTAATATATGACTAGATCATCAGAAAGTGTGAATGAATAAAATGTTATGCTTTGAGTCGTGATGCTGGATTTTGTTGAGAATATCTTTGACTAGATATAGAATAAATTGTTCAGATGGATTTTTATTGATTATATAGGTAGACTTGCTCCACAAAGATCTCTCCCTAACCTGGTCTTTCTGTTCCTCCAATGTATGTTTATCATCACTACAACCGAATCTATCCACTTGCTGCTGGTCGTCCTTTTCTTGTCTTTCCTTCCAGTTTTCCCAGCATGACTCACTTTCATATGAGATGGATGGCTATTCAAATATGATAAATAAATAAATGCCTTCTCCACAGAGCTAAGTCTTTGCCTAATGTGTCCAAAATGGGATAGTTTAAGCTTGGCCATTTGTCCCTAAAGTAAGAACTCTGTTCAGCATTAGATGAAGTAAAACCAGGGTGATCTCTAGAAGCACCAATAATGAAGCTGAATACAAAGTGCAAAGGTAAGAGTTACCTTATGGTAAGACAGGTGGGTCAATAAATTTAATAAATAAAATAAAGTAAAAAAGAGTTATTGGAGAAGATTCTGATATTTGGAAGAAACTGAAGGCAGTCAGAAAACTGACTAACTGTTACCTGTTATCACAAATGACACAAGCATGCATGAACTTAGAACTCCAGGAAGCAGTTATTAACAGAAAATCCTGGGGAAAAGTTGTCCGTTGGGTTACAGAATTGGAAGCAACTGAGGTGGTTGGAGTGTTGGACAAGGACTAGGAAAATCTGGATTCAGCTCTTGAAAGAGCCAAACAATTCACTGAATTGCTTTTTCAGTTGCTATTCTTTGGACTAACCTAAGTCTTTGGGTAATTGTGAGGCTACAGTGAAGCAGAGGAGAACATATGTGTCACCTCTGGGGGTGGGGAATGGTGGGGGATAAAGAAATAAAATCTATTTTTCACAGGCTCCAGCTTGTGGATCTCCTAGTGAAAGAAAACAAAGCAAATCCTGCAAGACTGAACTCTGCTGATCCCTAAAACAAACCATTGCCAATCATATGTTGCCTTTGCTGATGGCCAGATCCAAAGGAACAGGGAGGGTAGTCCTGCCAACATCTATTGGACTGAGGAGGGTGTGGCCTTGGCATTGCTAGATGGGCTTTCAATAACAAAGGAGATCAGTGCCTGAGCTTCTGGCTTCCAAGAAAGCAGCCTGCCTGACTGTGTGCTTTGTTGGATTTTATATTCAAATTGTCTCATTTTAAAGCCTTTCCATGAGCTCCTCTGGGAACCAACTTATCTTTCACCCTGTCGTGAATTTCATGGTCCTGCCATTGATGAGTCTTATTTCAGATAATAAGATAGTTTCTATAAAACTATCTAAGGATTTATACTGAGGCTGAGCCTATTGCCCTAGCTCCTGCTGTTGTTTGCTTATTAATTGCACCGAGCTTTCAAAACAGCAAGTGTTATTTTTGAAAGTTCCATGGCATTTTTTTTCATTCTTTCAAGCTTGTTTTGTAGCTCATTTTCTTCTACCCGGTTACTTTCCCTAGAGAAGCAAGATCAGGGGGAAAAAAAGCTGCTGGTAACTGAGCGCCATAAAACAAGCTTTCTTTAGTAAGTAACTGCTGTCTTTCAAATGAAAGCTGACTGTTGTTTCCCCAAATCTGCTGGTGATACTTAAAGACTTTTCTAGCTTTTGAACAAATATCTGTACAATATTAGCATGATCCTCCCTGGTTCTTTCTTTCCCTTTTCTCACTAAATTCTAGGATATATATTTTTTCAGTTGCAATCAACATCTATAAAAAGTGGCAGAACAAGAGGTTTTCTACAAATGTACTAGTTTGCATAGTTTTGAAATAGGTTGCCACTTAAAATGCCAGGCTGGGGCACAAACCGGTAGCAATTCTACATACATCAGCTTGCTCTTGAAATGAAAGCCTGTATGAGACTATTCCTTACAACTCTTGCCTAGGTAAGGAGAAACAAAAAAAAAATCTGCAAATTTAATTTCTTACTTTCAGAAAAACAAAACTCTGAATTACCTAAAGCAGCGGTCCCCAACCTTTCTGGCTCCATGGACCAGCAGTGGCAGTGGGGGAGAGGGGAAGCTGCTTGCAGAAATGGAGTTTCCCGTCATAGCCCGCCACTTACGCGGACCGATAGCAGTCCTTGGACTGGGAGTTGGAGACCCCTAGCCTAAAGGAAAAGCTAGAAGTTGTTCACCATCTAGGTATGAGATGCAATTGCATCAACTCTTCTGAGGAGGAATCACAGAAACATGAATCTAATTTTCACTGTCACTTTCCCCCTTGTTCATGCCTGAATTTGTCAATCAGACTCTACAATGATCTGGCCATCCTGTGGCTAGAAAAAAATGCAGTTAAATTTTAAGTCAAAAGGGATTAACTGTTCCCTTCTTGGAAAGAAGGGGTAACAAAACATTTTAGTTCTATCTTCAAAGATCTAAGTTCACCCATCATCTGCCACCCTTGAAATATTATTCTGGGGACCCTCTTAATTATAGAATCTGGATTTAAACCCTGAAGCTGAAATAGTTTTAAACTGCAGAATATAAAGGTATAAAAGTACAATAACAAAGGGTCCACAAAGTAAAAACATAAAGATAGGATGTGCAATCTTCTTTTGTCCAAACAGAATTAGAATAAAGCCACAAAGTATTTGCTTAGTCCATTCCTTCTGCTCAGGGACATTGGCCCTGAGTATATCATATCTTAGTAGGATCTATGCTTTAGGGACTGCATTACAACTAAGAAATAGAATAAGGTCCTAGTGAAAAAGAGCAGACTCTTCTGTGCAGAACATAATATTGTGTGGATTTATAGGACTGCTTAAGCAGCTTGTTTATCTATCTTTGCGCAAGATTATAGTCTTCAGAAACAAGGTGAGCTTCTTTTTTATCTCCAGCAGAAGCCACGGCTGTTCCCCCTCTGCCCATTGCAGACTAATTGCGTTCATTAGAGCAGACGGCGCAGCAGGTTGCCTCCTCTCTTTGACTGGACTCGTTGCAGCCTCCCGCTGTTCGTTTACTTGATGTGGCTGGAGTTATTAAATGGTTGTTTTCATAATGACATCAGCTCTGAATTAGATAAGGCCCATCCAGAAAGATAATTAGCTCAGCTTCAGAAAGAGCATGCATAAATACTTGGCATAAGGCAGGCAGACAAGGCTGGATTCTTGAAGGATAGTTGATTGCAATCTGAACTTCTAGGTTTCATGATAAGGTCATTGTTGCACAAGTATTACAAAACTTCTAAAATTGTAATTTGAATGGGAAAAATGTGTCACTTGGAGAACACTTTAGTTTTAAAATATTTTAAAATATTTCATCTTTTGCTCTATGCTTGATAGTATTCACATGTTCACACTAAAAACAAGAAAAAAAGTTAAGGAAATGATTGGTCCATTAGTGGGAGAAAGTGGCAAGAAGTTGACAAGCAACAGGGAGAAAGCTGAACTACTTAACTTGTTTTTTGCATCTGTCTTTACACAAAGGGAAGAAACAGTCCAACCTATCAAAAACAGTACTGTAAAAAACAGATTAGAAACACAAGTTAAAATAGGCAAGAAAATGGTGAGTGCCTGTCCCCCCTAGACAAGTTCAAATCACCCAGACCACGGGTCGGCAACCTGCGGCTCCGGAGCCTCCTCCGCCATTTGGGGGAGCGCATGCGCGCATGCGCGGGCGGGTGCGCATGGGCGGGCGCATGTGCGTGGACGGGTGCACGGGCGGGTGCGCGGGCGCGGACGGGTGTGCGTGCGCATGCGTGGACGGGTGCGCGCGCGCATGCGCGGACGGGTGCGCATGCGTGGACGGGTGCGGCTCCCAGGGGTTTTTTTTTTTTAGGGAAACGGGTCCATGCGGCTCGTTCAATGTTTCAGGTGGCCGACCCCTGACCCAGACCATATGGATTACTCTCCAAGGTTCTGAAGGAACTGGCAGATATGATCTCAGAACCACTGAACTATATCTTTCAAAGATCCTGGAGCACCAGAGAACTATCAGATAACTGGAAAAGAGCTGATGTAGTTCCCATCTTCAAAAGAGGAAAAAAAATGGATCCAGGAAATTACAGACCTATCAGTCTGACTTCAATACCTGGGAAGATTCTGGAAAAGATAATCAAGCAACAAATCAGCGAAAACCTAGAGGCAAACAAAGTCATAACCAAAAGCCAACATGGGTTTGTCAAAAGAGATCATGCCAGACAAATCTTTTTGCATTCTTTTGACCAGGTGACAAAATTAGTGGACCAGAGGAATGCTGTAGATATAATTTATTTGGACTTCAGTAAGGCATTTGCTAAAGTAGACCACAACCTATTACTTGATAAGATAGAAAAATTTGGTTAGACAGCATCACTACCAGATGGATTTGTAGTTGGCTGACCGGTCGTACTCAGCATGTGGTCCTCAATGGAACTGCATCTACATGGAGGGAAGTGTGTAGTAGGGTGCCCCAGGGCTCTGTTCTGGGCCCAGGGCTCTTCATCATCTTCATCAATGATTTGGATGAGGGGATAGATGGGGAACTCATCAAATTTACATATGACACCAAGCTGGCAGGAATAGCCAACATTCCAGAAGACAGACTTAAGATACAGAAGGATCTTGACAGACTTGAACATTAGAATGAAATTCAATGGTGAAAAAAGTAAGGTTCTACATTTAGGCAAGAAAAACCAAATGCATAAGTACAGTATAGGTGGTACCTTGCTCAATAGCAGTAACTGTGAGAAGGATCTTGGAGTCCTACTGGACAATCACTTAAATATGAGCCAGCAGTGTGCGGCAGCTGCCAAAAAAGCCAACACAGTGCTAGGCTACATTAACAGAGGGATAGAATCAAGATCACGTGAAGTATTAATACTTCACAATGCCTTGGTAAGGCCACACTTGGAATACTGCATCCAGTTTTGGTCATCACGATGTAAAAAAGATGTTGAGACTCTAGAAAGAGTACAGAGAAGAGCAACAAAGATGATTAGGGGACTGGAGGCTAAAACATATAAGGAACGGCTGCTGGAATTGGGTATGTCTAGACTCTAGTTTAATGAAGAGAAGGACGAGGGGGGACATGATAGCAGTGTTCCAATATCTCAGGGGCTACCACAAAGAAGAGGGAGTCAAGCTATTCTCCAAAGCACCTGAAGGCAGGACAAGAAGTAATGGATGGAAACTAATCAAAGAGAGAAGCAACCTAGAACTAAGGAGAAATTTCCTGACAGTTAGAACAGTTAACCAGTGGAAGAACTTGCCTCCAGAAGTTGTGAATGCTGGAAGTTTTTAAGAAGAGACTGGACAACCATTTGTCTGAAATGGTATAGGGTTTCCTGCCTGAGCATGGGGATTGGACTAGAAGACCTCCAAAGTCCCTTCCAACATTATTATTATTGTTGTTGTTGTTGTTGTTATTGTTATTGGTAGTAGTAGTGGTAGTAGTAGTAGTATTAGTAGAATGAAAGTTTGATGTACCTTTTAGTGCCACATTAATCTTAGACTGCAAAATTCAAAATCATCACAAGAGGATTTTATTGTTAGAAATCAAGGTTTTCATACTCTTTATCACCAAATAAAAAATTCTATGTAGCTAGGCAAAAAGGCTCTCTGGGAAAATGATTCCTAGCTAACCCAGTTATTTATCTACTATGCATTAATTCTGTTGCAGTAATCAATTGCTTGCATTGCCTTTGTATTCCTTTCATATCATGCGTGCCTCCATACTTCACTTTCTCCCGTAAATGCCAAACTGCCCTGGAATACATATTTTTCCTTTCACAAACTGCTTTGAGCTGGATGCAAACTTATGTGGGGAAAGTCTCCCTGCTTGCAATTCACAGTGGTGGGGGTTAAAATGTTCACACCAGAACCCATGAAAGCTATTCTCCCATTGCAAATTGTAGTTGGGAGGCTGGAGATAGCAGTGCTCATTCTCCAATTTAGGGACTCATTCATACAAAGATAACAACAAACACCATGTTATGTTTAGCCCCAATATTATAAAACTAGGAACCAATATACTGTGTATGTATAGCTGAGAGTTAAAATGCCATTTAGATGTTTTTTCCCTCATCCATGTATTTACTGACACCTTCAGTGGCATCGTAAATTGAGAAGCAAGACTGTTTGCAGAAACTATGGGGTTTATTTTTCAGCAAGGTTGCTTCTTCTAAGGAATAATCTAGACATTCTGGCACAGATTAATATACCTGAGTCTATCCTATTACAGACTGCAAATTGTCTATTCCTCTCACTATATAATACTCCCAGTAATACAAATAAGAAGGCTGCATCTTACTTTTTTCCTTTTGAAAATAATTTTCTGTTGGAAGACAGGAAGAATTCAAGCTGCAATTCTTATCTTTTGTCTGTAGTGGTACATTTTCAGAATTCTGTATAGTATATGTAAGTTATTTGTTTATAGTCGTCGCTTTTTGGATGTCTAGCAATAAATTAAATAACTTGAGCTAGGCCTCTAATTTCCTGAAATCAGCTTAGGTACCTTTTAAAGGATGTGTTAAGCGCTTTCAAGCCTCTGGTAAAGTGAATATATTGAGCTGCTGATAATTTAATAAAGGATAATTAGGAGTGCTATGTTGGAAAAAACGTAGGCTATAAATAAATTTTGAATACCTCATCAAATACACACACACACACACATTTGAAAAGAGAAATGAAACCTTAATTAATGCCATTTTCTTTGATACTGTAATCAATTGTTAGTTTACCAGTTCTGAACTTTCATCTTTTACCATTTTTATTATCTTTCCATTATTTTGACCCCAAAAAATGTTTTTGTTTTTAATGCCTGTCTTTTATACATTTTGTCATTCTTTTATACCTTGTCAAGAAGTGTTCTTTTAGTTTCTTACTACTAATATATTTCAAATTAGTTTTTATTCATGTTGCATATTTTACTAAATTGATTCCCAAGTTTTTTCTTGCCTTGTGGTAAATTTAATGTAATGCTTTTCCAGAGTATATTTATCATCAGATAAAGGAGAAGGCTGAGGAAGTATTTATTTTATTTATTTATCAAATGTATTAGCTGCCCATCTTACCATGGGTTGGTAGTTCAAGGGATTCTGAAGCTGGCCACTTCAAACTTAGCACTAGTAGTAAGTAAGCAAAACGTTTTCCTAGGCAGCACCAAGACATGCTGGTTCATTCATTTATGGCATAGAATATTTCCAAAATTTGGGCTTCCTGAGGTCTCAAAGAGCAAGTTAAATTTTAGGGGGGGAAACAAACCCTTTCCCATTGTGCTTTCTCTTTATAATGCCAGTCATGGATCTGGAGATCCATTTATATACCTGCATGTGAATTGCATTCATACTGGAAATCCTGCTGCTGCTGGTCTCCCCAGGTTAAACCAAGTGAGTGCCTGTCAGGGAGAATGCTTTCCCAATTTTAAAGTGCCCCTTGTGGAATGCTCTTCCCAAGCTAATATCTTTTGGCACAAGAGTGGACATTCTGATTCTCCCGGGCATTTTTTGCAGCCTTGCCCTCAGTTTGCTTTTCCTGTGTTATTTATTAATTGCATTTTATTGTTTTGAGTAATATTATCCTCTGGAGAGCTATAATTATGGGCCCAATTAGAAATAATTAACTGAATGAATGCATACAGAGTGGAATCTGTGCTAGATAGGATATTCAGTCTTTTCCCTGGGTACCTCTGAACATATTTTCTTTTCACAGAAAGTGAGCTTAGAAGCACGGGTGTGTCAGTAATTATGGAGAGTGAAGCAAAGGACTTTATGACAAATGTTCAGGGATTTCCCTGGGGGAATAAGCAGGAAATCCTCTAAGTCCAACAGATCTGGCACACTTGCTTTTTGAAGTCAAGTAGTATCCATGATCATCTAAAGAATCTCCTATTGCTGTAAACTAAAATTATCTGAGCTATTGAATTGAGACAATATCCATGAGGAGAGCCTAAAGAATGACTGTTTATCTCTGTATTTCCAACTCTGACAAAATATTCTCTTTGTCCTTCCTAAGTTGAGGGAATCAAGGTACTTGTCTAGATGATAATATAATATGAAGATTTGTTTAGGTGATAGCACAGCATGTTCTCAAACACATTTAAGACCAATCACCGAGTCATGGTAGAGGAAAGAATTGTTTTTTTCACTCTGTTTATTGAGAATGTGATTTTAAGGCACCAGTTTTTTTTAAAGAGAGTATTGTTACCTATTATTTGGCTTATGGTTGTAAGATGGTACTCAACATCCTTTAGTTACATAATACCAATAGTCTTTGAAGTATATCAGATTTCCAGGCTACCAGAGAAATGTTTTTTTTAAAGTGATGTACCAAATAATGCAAATTATTTATTTGGGGATGTAAAAAGTTTCAACTATTGTCTTCTACAGTTAGTGTCATCTGTGAAGTAGGATATATTTTAAAACACTACCTTTTAAACATTGTTTTCTCAAAATTATTTTCTTTACTGTACTCTCTGAATTAAACTTGCATTGATAGGAAATAGTAAATATGAACATTTTAAGAAGAATGGGATCTGTATCTTAGCTCGAATTGATCCAATAGCTGCAAAGGAAGGACATTATATTTTAGCTTTCATTTTAATTGATCATCTAGATATCATGATCCATGTGGGTATATCAAATGTATTACCGATTGTGCTGACTTTGGATAAGCTACAAAAAGCTTTATATTTCAAAGGCAATTCTACTAAGATCAAAATTCCATTTGATGAGCAATGAAATGGAGCTGTTGAAAAAAAGTAATATGAATGTTCAAATCAAATAGGAAGGATGATATCACATTAGAACAACATTAGAAGAAGAAGAAAAAAGTCTGGTTTTCTTCCTCTCCCCCCCCCCCCCAGTCTTTACTTTTTGGAATAGCTCAAAAAAATGCAAACTTTTGGGTTCATCTCAATGCAAAAAAGTATTTTTTTTCTTACATGGTGGAAAGCAACTAAAAACAATTAAGCCCAAAATGTTTTAATATGACCAAGCCTGCCTTTCCATTACTTTACATCTGACTAAACTAATAGGGACATTGCTCTTAATAGTCTTGGACATTGCTAATTAATAGTGCAATTAGTTTCCTTTTCAGCTGCTCTTTTTTTAATAACCCCATTGAGGGAGTATATCTTATAGAATTGCATAGGCAACATTGATAGATGCCTGACCATAATAAGCTAATAGTAGGCTAGAGGGGGGGGGGGAAACAATACAGTAGGAGGGAGACAAAGCTATAGTTAAATGACATATTGAAATGGCTGGGTTTCCCATGAATCTCTACCAAAGAGGTTGGCTGATTCTTAATTCTTAATTAATTAATTAATTATTGGGGGGTTGCTCAGCATAGCTATTAGCTGGATATACTAAAACCAGCCATGACTCATGAGGATGTACACAGGTAAATTCAGGCCGCATCAGAGGAAGCAAAGTACAAAACCCTCGGGATTGTTTATAGACTACAACCAAGGGCATGACAGCTGCTGCATTGAATGCATGCTTTCATCTAGGTAATTTCCAGTCTCATATGTAAACAGCCTCAAGAGATTATGAAAATCCATCAGTAGCCTGTGTCAGTTTCACCTGAGTTGAACCAGCCAATAGCTATTCTTGTCAGTGTTGCATGTTCTTCAACAAGTGGAACAACCTGCCTCCAGAAGCGGTTAATGCTCCAACACTGGAAGTTTTTAAGAAGAGACTGGACAGCCATTTGTCTGAGCAGGGGGTTGGACTAGATGACCTCCAAGGTCTCTTCCAACTTTATTTTTATATTATTATTATTATTATTATTATTATTATTATTATTATTATCATCATCATCATCATCATCATCATCATCATCATCATCATCATCATCATCATCATCAGGCCAGCCTGACTGTTGACCATCAGAGCACTTCTTACAGTTCCATTAGCTAAATTGCCAGCTGCAAGGTGTGCTTGTTACATTTGCAGCTCAGTTTGTTATCATTCATTTAGCCCAGTTCTGAAGAAAGGAAATGTGGTGCTTTGCAGTTACTTGTCATAGAACTATTAGCGAAAGCAAAGGAAGGGGATGGAGAAAGCAAAGTAGGGAAGAGGGGGGAAAAACAGCTGGAGATCTATGAACCCAAGTCAGGAGGCAGAATGAGAACACCTCTAGTCTTTCTTCTCCCAGGGAGCTGAATTGCTAAAAGACATATAATTCTTCAATCTGACCACAAATTTTAAAAAGGTGCAAGCACAGAGATATGTATGCATCTATAATGAACTCCCATAATTCCAGAGTTTTTAACAAGTGTAAAAACATGTAAACAGTCCCCAAAGCATGGCAAAATAAGACAGATTTAATTAACCTCCTCATAGATAAAAATGTTGGGATGAATTTCTGTGGCTGAAGGTTTTCCCACTCCATGTCCAGTGCCTTAACCATTATACCTGTTCTATATAGTAGCCACAAAGATCTGTCTCCTGGCTCTTAGTCCAGTGGCAGAAGCATCCTCTTCTGGACTGAACAATTCAATTCAATGGAGATGGTTCTGAAAGTAACCAGGAACCAAGACATTCAGGGCCATAGAGATTAAAATAGGAATGCCAGAGTGGTATAATGGTTAAGGCGCCTGGACATAGAGTGGGGAAACTTTCAGCAACACAAATTCATTGAATGGCTTTGGGTTACTCATTCGCTCAGCCTAACTACCTCACAGAGAAAAAAAGTGAACACATAGGATTTTCTCTCAGTTTATGCTCACAATTATCTGTTGGGCAAAAAGATTATGAGTGGCCCAGAACAACTGAATTCCAGCCATGTTGAAATTAGAATTTGGGATTCCTAATTCCTGGCCAACACTAGGTTCACATCACTTGACAGAAGTAGTCAGCACCCAAAATATTATTAGTTCACACAACTCTGTATCCCACTATCTATGACTCCTTGCCTTTTTGACTCAAACTGCATTCTTTCTTTTCACATCTAAAATTGAAAGAATCCTTCTTTCAAGTATTTCCTAGCCATTCATATAGCTGCTATTGAGAACAAGCAACCAATCTCTCTAAGAAAAAAACGTACTTACAATTTCATCAGTACTCTCGACTTTATCAGTACCCTCCAATGAAAATCCTACAATAATATTGTGACTCTGAAAAGATATAACTAGCTCCCTCAACCCATTATTAATTTCTTGGCACCCCATTCCTTCTTTCTGAATGAATGGAATGTAGGTATATCATTACACTTATCATGATCGATAACTGAACTGTAGATGTTTATATATCAGTTTATGTCAGTTTAATTTTTAACATGTACAAACTTTATTAATTTATCTCAAATATTTGTGGTACAGATCAAAACCACAGCAGAACTATAAAAATAAGACCAAAAACTGTTCGTCATCCATTTAAAGTATAAACAGTGTCAGTTCATAAGTTTCTATTGTGCATTGATCTGCTCCCCTTCCTTCCAGAAGATTGAAACAGTAGACATTAGAAGGCTGATATCAAGGTTGACTTGCAAGGCACTTGCAAGGATTAGAAGACCTCCAAGGTCCCTTCCAATTCTGTTATTCTGTTGTATTCTATTCTATACTTCTTTCCCCTCGCAACTTGACAAAGAAGCTAAGGGAGGGGGGCATGGGTATGATTGGAATGTGTGGGAAGCTGGAAGGGAGAAAAGGAATTTACACAAGCTGTTTGCAGCTTGAGAAGATCTCGCATCCCCAAGGTCAGACACTGAAGACTGTTTTCCCAAAATAAGATGCTTAACCTGGCTTGGTGGACAGTGGACATTGGGTGGCCTGGGGAAGGAAAAGGGAGTTTTACTATGCTGTGCTTTGTGCCAAAACCTTAGAACTGGCTTTGCTTCTTCTGTGCCTGTATGGATCTGTCAGTTAAGTTTTACTCTTGGTAACAAAAAATGCCCTAGGAATTTCTTTTGCTGTGCATGCCAATAGGATGGTTGATAGCTGATTTTATTTTCCCAGTAACCCACCATCTTGCAAGGTAGATTTATGCTGAAAGAACATAATTGACTACAGTACTGTAATGGTTATTCAGAGTTAGAGGAAATTCAGACTCAGCTCTCTCCTCTCCATGCCCATTCTTCCAATCATAAAGCAACACCTTGATTCTCAGTTCTCTGTTGAGTATCTGGTGCCATTGGCTAATTGAGTCTGACGTTACACAATGTTCACATAAATATTCACACTTGTGAGGGGAAGTGTTCTACTGTAAACAAAAGTACAGCTTCTGTGACAAAACCATTGTGGCAGAAGGAAAAAACTCACCAGATGTGTTGTGCTCATCCTGAAACAGGAAATGAGAGGCCTAATGCCTGAGATGTCTCTCATCAGATGGGGGAAGGGGTTGGAGATGAAGTAGTTCTTTTAGAGTATAAACAAGGCTCTTCTCTCTATTCCAATAAAAGCCTTTGGGTATTTCAAGTTCAAGTGCCCACCCATTCATAGCAGCAACATGTTCTTGGGAGGAAACACTGGGTGATTGGGCCTTTGAGTGGCCTGTCAGGACAAGTTGTGATAAATGCTTACTTGGAGGGGGATGAAAGATAGAGAGCTTTCATGAAACCACACATTGAACTCTTGACACCATCCTTTTTAATCCAGTAATCTCCACCCCTTCCCTGTTACCATCATCTTTTCAGGAACCTTAGAGGAATGACTCATTAGGTCGGGCTACTGGATAGGACTCACTCCCTTTGTAATTTGAACACTGTTTTTCAAGAAATTAAGTTACAGAAAATAGGTGATATAGCAGAATAGCTGTATATATGTCAAGACTTGGTCCACTCTTCACTTGTACCTAAACAACTCTTCTTTCATATTCATCTTCTTTTGCAAAAGGACATATTATTGGTTTACCTTACAAGATTGACTTATTATTCTTATTAAAAAGTGTTATGTACATTGAAATGTATATAAATGCAAGAAATCCTTACAGGATCTGGTCTACTTGTTTAGACAAGTAGACCACAAGCCATACAAGCCCAAATTCTTCCTAGTTAACAGAGCAAGACACTTCCTCAGTCAACTCTTAATATCTGTCCCACCAGAATCCAATTCTGAGTGGATTCCTTAATTTTGTACATCAAATACCTAGGATATTCTTCACAAATGTCTTGTGAGAATAAGCAGTTTTAGATAAGAACAGTGTTCCCAAGGTCTGAACTTAAACACAAAACTAGAAATTAGACCAGATTTATGCAGCATAAGGCTAAAATGGAGTTAGATAGTTGCTATGTGTTGTGGAAACATACCAATTTTTTCTGTTTTGTATAATTAGACCATCAATTAAGCTGTAATATGGCTTTCTTATTAGAATGTAGCATATTATGTGGAAACAGCAATTGTATTTCTATTTTATTAAATGAGGTTTGGGGTTTAGTATGTTTGACTCCTGCCAGGGAGAGGCTATGCTATTTTTTATGTTTATTTACAGTTGGGGAAATCCAAATTTTACAGAGATATCCCCTAACAGAGAAGGGAGTTTTTATACTTCCTTCTGTAACTATAGTTATTCTGATAATCTTTAAAATTGTTTTTAATGCCAGAGATTTTCCCTGTCTTATTTTAGAAACTGTTAGAAAGAACAATTATTTAACAATCATCTCTTAGAAAGAACAACTATAAGGCTTATTTGAGAGGCATAAAAATACACCATCTTTCTCTATGATGAGTTTTCTCAGGGACAACCAGTCCCAGAGTTCCTAATGTACATGCAGGTTGATGCAATTGCTGGTTCCTGTGGTCAGGGATATTGATCCCAAGGATACTGAAAACCAATGGTGCTGGTAGAATTTACAGATTCAAAATCTAAATTAAATGTTACCTGTACAAACATACTAAATTGCCATAAATATTTGTGGTTAGAAATATAAATCAAATAACCAAAATGTCAGATTAAATCTAATAAGATAAAGAAAACTAATTCTCCAATTTTTCAGAAGAGACAAGGACTTGTTACAATTTGTTGTTGTAGGCTCCAAGAACATAACACTGTCCTGCAGGTTAGTACATGGAGGACTTTGTGTATATAAATTTGCCTTAGACACAAGGATATCTACATCTGGATGGAAGCAACATTTCCATTTCTGTTTGCCTCTTCACATCCATATATCAACTTTAATATTATCTTTTAGTCCAGCAGTGCTGAATCCTGGCTCCCAGTCACAAGGAAATAGCTCAAATTACAGGTTGAATCCCTTCCCTCAAGTAAATTGAAGATTTGTTTTGCTGGTGATCTGTTTAAATATGGTTTAGAAGGGTGGACTCTTATTTTGGGCAAGATGTTTAATTATATACATTTCACTAGCCTAAGCAGTGTAATCCCAGTTTTCAAGAGAGATAAGCAAAATTTGCCAACTACTTATATACTAATAAACCTCTTTGACATTACAGCTAAGCTATACTCCAAACATGTTTTACATAAACTAGAAGATTGGGTTATTGATAACAGACTTCTTGACAAGGAACAGGCCAGATTCCATTTGGGCTAGTCCTCTATTGATCATTGTTTTGCAATGTTCCATCTGAATAATAAATAAATTAACATTGCTAAGATAAAACCTTAGGTTGCATTTGTGGGCTTCTGTTCAGCTTTGATTCTATAGACTGAAACAAATTATGGCTTAAACTCAAAGCATTATATATGGATATCAGTCTGTTGGATTTGATAATGAGGCTTCATACAGATTCCTTCAAGGAATTCATTCATTCTTCAATAGGCCTTCCATCTGACTATTACAGTATTTCTATTACATTAAGGGTGTTAATGTTGTGTTTTATCTCTGCACGTTCAATCTCAGTGATATTATGACACCAAGTTTTTCCAACCAAAATTGCTGACAGTGAACTCTCTGCTTTGCTCTATGCCAGGGATGTCAAACTGCCGGCCCATGGGCCAGATGCATCATAGCAAAACCGCACCCACCTCATTGCAACATGTCACATGACGTTGCAAGTTTGACACCCCTGCTCTATGCCAACAATCTAATCTTACTTTCTACTACATCTATTGGTCTGCATAGATTGCTCTCTCATTTAGATCAATACAGTTAAAAAAATAATCCCTGTTTATTAACTTGCAAAAAAACCCACCCCAAACATGATGGTCTTCAGCCAGAGTCTTCCCATAAATAAGTGGAAAGAGGGCACTATCTCACACTGGTTAATCAAGCAACCATCTACAGTATTGATACTCTCTCTCTCTTATATACATCATCAGGTATCTGACTGGCCCAAACCACACTCCTCAAATTAAAATATCTTGGCAACTAAATGTTTAATTCCCTCAGTGCTTCATCTTTTCAAAATGAAGCTTGCCTCTTTTTTTTCTTTATGGAGCAGAGCTATGGGGCATTTCTCCAGCATTTAATCTTGAATCCTTTCAAAATGATTTTTTTAAATCCATCTTGGCAGTCCCAAAAGGTACTTTCATAGCCTTTCTTTGAGCAGAGACAGGCATTCAGTCTATCGCAATATTGATTACCCTTAGAGCTTTCAAATATTGAATAAAACTCAAGTCCCTTCCAGACCTTCAACTACCCAGGCTCTGTCTGATTGAAAAGGGGACTTCTATCCATGCATGGATATTCACCAGATGTTCTCGTTCATGAGAACAATTTGATAGCCCCCCAATCCTTTAAGGGGATAGCAAATATTTCCATACAAGTTAATCTAAGTGCAAACAGTAAAGTTGCCCTTTAGTATGCCATAATAAAAACCATTGTGGAATGTGAGCCATATTTAAAATCTATCCTTATCCTCTCTCTTCAATCAGCTTTAACGAAACTCTAGATGCAACTAATTCCTTCTGGTGTATTTGAAATCAGCTACAAGAAAATGCCTCTATACTTAGTGACTCTGCCCAACTCTGACTACTCTGAATATTTGGATCCTCTCCTTCAAAGTAAAGCACTCTGGCCAGATCACTATAAGATAGCACTTTTACTGAAATCCCAGAAGAGAGCCGTTTTCTGGAATTTCGCAACTGCAAAGCAGATCACCAACATATGTATCTTCTTCACTCCCTATGTAAATCTAGCTTCTTTGATTTTATTTGCTACTTTTAAAATGATCATTAA
Source organism: Azemiops feae (assembly GCA_023970755.1). NCBI lineage: Eukaryota > Metazoa > Chordata > Lepidosauria > Squamata > Viperidae > Azemiops > Azemiops feae. Next base: position 4,559,674 of record JALGBA010000012.1, on the reverse strand, counting down.
TGGATAATTTTTAAATCCTTATAATCTGAATTTTGCCCATCAATCATAGTTTTGCATTTTTATTGTATAATTGACATATAACTAATAGACGTGTATTCTTACACTCCATGGGTGCAATCAATAAATAACTGGGGAAAAAGAAGTTGTATGCATGCTTGCACACAGATGCAGGCACATAAACTAAATCTCTTGAAGTTAATGAAAAAAGCAGGTGGCACCATCTGATTCTAATATAGTGATTTCAAAAGATAAAGACTTGGGAGAAATAAGGCATGATTTTGCAGAGAAAAAGTGAAAAATTGAGCTTTAAACTGAATTGCTCCATTTAAAGGTAGTCCTCTATTTATGGCCACAATATGTAAATAGTACAAGATATTTGTTACATTATGACCTCTTTATCTATCAATATAGCTGAAATGAAGATCTATTATCTGTATGTTGAAATATGTTAAAACATTTCATTGGGGTGTAAATACTTTTTCACATGTCTGAATTTCAATCCTTAGATATAAATATATTCAATAGTTACTCCATAGTTTTTAAGGATGATTGTCATCTGATTATGATGCATTTACTAATTTATATTCTGCTTTTTTTTTTTTTTTACTAAAAATGGATTACCAAATATCATGTACCCAATCTATGTAGTATTTCCGTCCTTTCATTCTTGAGACAACAGTTTGCTATTTTATCTCTCTCTCTCTCTCTCTCTCTCTCTCTCTCTCTCTCTCTCTCTCTCTCTCTCTCTCTCTCTCTCTCTCTCTCTCTCTCTCTCTCTCTCTCCCCCTCTCCCTCTCCCTCTCTCTCCAGGGCTTATAAATCACTCCCTTCAATTGACTGAATGGCATATAATTCCTCAAATCCATAAACAAAATAATAATCAAAATTAAAACTCAGGTCATATATTATAAAACCAAAATGGATACACCAAGAATCATACATTTTAAAACCAAAGTTAAAAGTACTTATTTATCCCAAGGATAGTCACAGAAGCCCTCCCCTCCAAGGCTCACAGACTTTCTGAAGATCAGGAAGGAGGAGGGCATCTGAGTGGTTGCTGTTCTAGAGGATAGGACCAACCATGGAAAAGACTGGGCCAAAGAGCCCACTCTAGTAGATCTTACTGTTGCGCACAGTTTACAGAAGAAGGCAAGCCAGCAGATATGCAGGCCCTGAACTATGCTTTAAAGGAGACAGTCATCTGAGGAAGGCCAAATGGAAACCAGTGCCACTCTCAAAGTAGAGGTGTTATATAGATGCCTCACAACAACAATTTGTTCTCCCTATGCCTCCCTGGGAATTCCCAGATGCTTTTTCACGAGGCAACTGGACTTTGTTTTTCCATTGAAGCCATTTCACTTCTCATCCAAAAAGCTTCTTCAGCTTTGACTGGATGGTGGAGAATGGAAGGATTTATACTCCTTGCAGACAACTGGTCATTTGCATTCTTTTAGAGAGTCGTTGAGACCACCTGGAGGTTTATTTGTATCATCAGGGTTATCTGAGTAGTACAAATGGGTGTGGAGCCTTCTTGGAATTGCTGAAAGGAGTGTGTTGTAGACTGAAGATAGATGATGCCATATGCCTCCCCCTCTGTTGAGAGAGGGCTGTTCAATTTTGACATAGATGGCCTCTTTGACCCCTCTTTTAAACCAGCGGTCCTCTCTGTCCCCCACACATTTGTGGTGTCACTAGTGTAACATAGACTCCTGGCTGAAATTAAATGACTTAGATCCTTGGAGCCATTGTTTTAGATAACAGTTTGAACTTTTTTTAGGATTTAGAATATTATCTATTTTGAAAAGGATAAAAAGCCATAGATTTTACTATATTTTTGTCCATCAAAAACTAATAGTCATTAGTTTATAATAAAACCTAATTTTGAAAGAATATACAACTGACATCATCAGGCTGTTTAATGTCTCCAGATTTGTATACTTACCATAGGAGAAATGGTAAATATGGTAAATATAAGGAATCTGGACTATTTCTCCTCTAACATCTAAGTTGCTGTCTAATCATATTGATTAGATGTACAACTGAACTTACTCATTTGCTTGGCCTGATGTACATCAGCTGTTCTTTGTTGTTCCTATCTGTAGTCTTGGTATAGATAATATTAATTGCATGAATGAATCCAATAATCTTTATACTTTTCTGATTTTGAACCAATCCACCTTTAATCCAAATATGCCTTTAGGAAGACTGTTTTACTTTTCACCATATATCATTAACGAGTGCGGCTGCTTATGGCAACCCATTTCAGTGATCAAAAGACCACTGAATTAATTTTTAGGAGGCTAGGAAATAAATTAGCCTACCCCACTGCAGATGGATATTTTTGTAGTTACATCCAACCCTGTGGTTTTAAGAGTATTGCATGCATGTATGCATATTATATCCACTTTCTACATAAAAAGCTCAAAACAATTTAAAAAGTTTACAGTTTAATCTCTCTCTCTGTGTGTGTGTGTCTGTGTGTATTATTGCATGTCAGTAAAAAGAAAACTGCAATAATAGGTTCTAAAACCCTCTCAAATAGACATAACAAGATTCTAGTCAATTAAATTAAATCTGCATGTTACATATTTATCTCAAAATTCCTTACAACTCTGAAAGCAGGGAAAAGTTACTTTACTGTGCTGATCGACAACTGAACCAATACATAGAATCGTTTGTCTAAATTTTATTAATCAAATTTTAATCTTTTAAAATCACATTCCGGAATGAATCATATAATTCTCACATATATAGATGTGGTCACATTTTATTTGTTTGTTCATCTATTTATATTTCATATTTCTGGACTGCCCGTCTTCCTCAATTTTATTTTCTAACATAAATTCCCATATCATTATCTCAAATAGGAAGCTGATGTGGACAATTGCCATTTTTACAGTTTTGTTCCCTATCTGCTGGTTTTCCACATCAGAATCTTGCCTCTATTAAAACTAGATGGAGAACCTGTTGTAGATATTTCTTCATCTAGACCCAATGGGAAAAATTCTAGAATTTTTAGAAGTCTGCTTCAATAAATGTATGTAAAAGTTAAAATTGTTGGTATTTTCTCTGATCTGAATGCTGCAGTTGAGGCAATTTCTGTAAATCGACACAGAGTACTGTCTGAGTTGAGATTATGGAAGGTATTTTGATAAGAAAACTTATAGAAAGAGTGCAATTAGAGTACAAGATTTTTTAAATCTCTTAGCATTTGATTTAATCTACCAAGCATCCTTTCAAAGCAGTCCTGGTAACATGATGTCGGAATGATTACTACTTACTTGCCCTGTCATTTTTAGAAAGTTGTGGTGAGGGAGTTTAACAACTTGATATTTTTGCTATAGAAATATTTAATGTCTATAAGAAAGTACTGAATGAGGTCACCTAGGGACTTGATATGAAGGGATAGCAATATGTAGATGACACCCAACTTGATTTTTCCTTGTCATCAATGACAGTGAGACTGAAAATGTGCTTGGATTCAGTAGCAGATTGGATGAGGCAAGATACAGTTTTAATTCCTATGGGCTGGAAGATTATATTTAATCAATTTTGAATGGAGTTGAGCTTTTTCCTTTGAAACCTGGATGACCTTTGTGGCATGAAGTGTCTTTCACCAGATTCCATTGATGTTAACCATGCTGTAATAACATCCCATCTGGATGACTGCCATACATTTTATAAAGAGTTGCCTCTAAAAACAGTTGGAAACTATACATAGTGTTGAATGCAATAGCTAGAATTCTGATTAGCACTACTTGCCTGGATCATGTCTCATCAGTCTTAAAATAACTTCATAGACTGTTGCTTATTTGCTTTCAGGCCCAATTCATATAGTGTTGCTTATTGTCAAAGTCCCATGAAGAGTTAGGGATTAAGTACTTGGAGGAGAGTTTCTTCTGTTAGCAACCTGTCTGGTGCAAAGGTAACTGACCAATATATTCTCCAAGTACCATCTTCATCTGTGTCCCAGTTACAGAATGTCCTTCTCCAAAAGAGGTGTCTGACACCAATTTTGCTACTCTTTAGACTAGTTTTCATTATTTATTCAGGCACCTCCAAACATACTTAGAGCCTTAAATATTTTGAATTCTCCATTTTTAATGCATTTTGATGTTCTGATTGACTTGATGTATGTTGCCATAATAAATAGCATGCATCATGCAGTTTTTGCTACTGGTTAGTATAATCAGAATGATTATTGTCTACTTAAGGTAGCCGTGAAAACCCAGCTGAAAGCAATGCCGGGCATCCTTCTTTGGGGAGTGACATTGCCTGCAGCAGTTGAAAGAAACCCCTCTTGTTCTCTTTCCATGAGCCTGTGGAATTTCACCCAGTTGTACAAATAACATGGAGTGTTTAAATCGCGTGCTGTCTTCTATTCCCAAGAGTCTGAAATAATGCATTTCAGATTTTCTTTTGCCCTCTGACTTTAACTATGTGCCTGCAAAGAAATCCAATCAATCATAAGGACCAATGTGACATTCTCCCCCCCCCTCCTCGATAACAGAGGGCACTTTCCGGTCGAGTCATAGCACCAGGTGGTGGACCCATGGCAGGCCTGAGGGTTCCAGTTACATCTAGTTAATGGCCAGTCCACCCATGACAAATTTGCACACAAAGGCGACTCAAAACCCTGCCCCAGTTCAAACTCTGTTGAAGTTAATGGGGCTTGTGCTCTGACGGTGGGGCTGTCCAGCAGGGAACTCTTAATCCCAGCTTCAGCTCTATTTTATAGACTACACAGAAGATGGTGCAGAGAGATAAGGTGGCATTTTGGGGGCAGGCAGAGGGGGAATGAAAGCGAGGGAGCTGTTTTGGAAAACACAGGTGCTGTGTGTAAACAGAGACAGACTCCTGTCTAGACAGTATGCTGCAGGCCTACGAAAGGGAACTGCCGAGAGTACATCCACGTCCCTTGAATGATGGCTATTCATGAATTTTAGCATTTCAGCATTTATATAGGAGCTGAACTTAAAAGAGACCAAACTGGCTAGACCAGTAGGGTGACTGACCCGACCTCTTCCAAACACTTTATCAAAAGGGTGTATAGTCAGGGAGGATGAAGTCACTGGTATTTTTATCCAAACATTGTCTGCGATAAAAGAGGTTTAAAAAAAAAGAAAGAAAAGAAAGAAAGAAAGAAAAACCTCATGTTTCTTTAGCTTTGGGCCAAAAGAGGTTCCTGGGAGAAAAACAACTGAATTATTGAGGATGAGTGGCAATGTTGATTTGCTGGGGTTTTAAAATAGAATTTTTTTAAAAAAGAGAGAGAATACTTTTTTTCTTATTTTGTTTTAATATCTTGCTCTTTTTTAGCTTTAGACCTAAAGAGGATTTTTTGCTGATTTATTAGGAAACAGTGACAATATCATTTGCTACATATTTAATACTTGAGATAATTCTAGGTATTTCTGCTTCTCTGTCTGTGTAGGGATGACTTCATTGTCACTCTCCTCCCAAATTGACATGGGTAAATGTGATATTTCAAAACCTGCCTTCATCAAACTGGTTAGAGATCACCAGTCCCATCTTCACTAGTCAACACTGGACATGCCAGTCCAGGAGGATAGAAATCACAATTCAACACATTTGGGGGGTGCTAACATAAAGGAAGGCAGCTGGGAAGCAGCAAAAGCACTTTCATCTTAGAATTACTATTTCTTTAGCCATGTTTGGTAGAATGGGCATAATCCTGCCCTTGTAGTGAGTGCAAAGAGGCAAGTGTTAGAGGTTGCCCATGTACAGAAGAAGCCAGACTAGACCGCCTCTTTCTGCTTGCTCCTCCTCACATTTGCCATGAGAGAGTAAGTTACTTTTTTGGTTTTCTATCAAATGAAATGGGTTAAAATTAAATAACTCTGTGTTTTCATAATCCTTCAGTGGTCTGTAATGCTTGCTAGGTGGTATTAATTGCCTGGCTGAAGAATTTAATTCCCATTAGCTGGAAACTCAATGTCTAAGATCCTGCTTCAAGCACTGATATCTTCAAAGGTGAATCATATAGGAATAAACATGGCATCTTTTGGGTGGTGGCACCACACCTGTGGGATAATCCTGCAAAGATCCTCTGTTGATATTATTTCTCTAGCCTTTCAACCATGGTGTGAAGACAACTTTTACCTCCCAGGAAGTTTCATTTTACTCTATGTCTCTTTCTATTTTGGACCCTGGTTTTTCTGTGGCCTTTATAGATTTGTTATCTTAAATCCAATATGGAATTGTATTATTCTTCATTGCTAGCTCACTTAAAAGTTTTTCATAAAAAGCAGGAACAGTATATTTTAAATAAATAAGGCAATAATAGGAGGAAGGAACAAAATATGTGGCATCATCACCCTATCTTCCTTCTTCCCCATCGCAAAAATAGTGTGCATCTCTTAACAAACTAAATCAAGTCAAAGAGAATGAGGCAGTGGGCAAACAGTTGATGGAATTCAAACAATCAAAGAAGCTAAGTGGCAATGAACAGATCTAACTTGGGGATATGACTATTTCTTTTAAGTAAAATCAACAGCAACAGCCATATCTGATTTGTTTGACTTTGGGCAGAGAACACGAGCAGTCTGATTTCAAAAGGTCTTCAAAAGCAGTTAGTTTGAACTTCTTTTGTTCAAACTAGCTTTTTTGCTCAGAGAAAGAAGAGAAGGGGATGAGTTTTTCTATTCTGGATTCACTACATTTGCAGTTCCATGAACTTTGACAGAGAAGTGTGTTCCCGACCCTAAACATATGCACTCTGTAAGAGCCAATTTGATTGCATGTTCATGCTGATGTCATGGAATTTTTACCAGAGAACTTCCTCTTTTGTGTGCCATACTTAACAAAGTCCTGATTTCACCCTTCTTCCTCCCAGGTTGTCCAAGTCATAGTTGGGTTCTTGAAAGGCCTTTTTATCTGTAAGAAAACAAACAAGAGAAACAAGCTCTTCCCTCTCTGCAGTGCAGTAAAGTCAGGACTCAGACTTTCTCTGTTATTTCTGACTTGAGGTCTGCAGTGCCATATTGTGTAAAATGAACTATGTTGAAACACTCAGATACTACATTTCTGTGACCGAGGGAATACATACAGGCGGAGGTACCTGCAGTTTCACACATAAAGAGCTCTCTAATTTAATCAGCCTCGGTAGCTATCATCTAATGCTGCAAGACAGAAATAGCTGATCTAGAGCACTCTTCATTAAATTTGTATCCTGGTTTTCATGAGGAACCCTCACAAAGTAATTTGCAAGAAATCCAGAAAAAAATGCTCTTAAACACAAAGGCCATTCCAAAACCAGAGTAATACTTATGATAGATGATGCTAAATAGGATTAGATTATGGATTGATCATTATTAAGAACATTCATCAGTGAAATAAATTCAGGTGGGGGATATTTATAGTACTGTGCAGTTAACAATATGATATGTGTATCAGTTTAGAAATAAGTCTATTAAGTTTCATGAGGTTTATTCTGAGATATGTACAAGGCTGTAACCTACAGGATTCAACTTAAAACAATGATGAATACATGCCTCTTTATAGATACTGAAGCATATGTGAGATAATGGGCAATTTAGGCCCCAATATGGCACCATCAGGACCATAGAGATTTTTGTTCCAGCCTCTCCTTGATTTTGCTTTCAAAGCTGGAAAATTTGGGGTCTTGGAAAGAGGGAGGGGCAGAAGTGGGAGGGATTTGCACCTCCAATCCTCTGTCCTGTTTTCAAACTCAACTGTATTTATTTTATCCCAAGGATAGGCTTAGATACATTCCTTTCCACTGCACAAAAAGGAAAAGGAAGAGGGTTTTTATTAATGGGGGGGAAAGGAGTTGCTGCTACAATATTTCTTCCTCCTTATTTTCACCTTGATGCAATGTAACCAGCAGAATTTTGGAGAAGCTCTTTGGCTTCAGTACAAGGTTGCATTGCCCAAAAAGAAATTTGCATGGTCCAGAAGAAGAGCAGCAGAGTTGGGTGAACAACTGGAAGTGCACAGGGGACAAGAAAAAAAGAAAAAGTGTGACATTGTTCTGTGTAGAATTGGGTTAATTATGTGCATAATAAATATTCTCTTTAATATTTTATTTTACCTTTGATGATTCTTGGATAGGAGAGGGGCTCTTTCCTTATTTCTCAAGTCCACAGAATAACATTTGCCCTGGCCAATTAAAGTTAGTCTAAAATGGTCCTTTTTCATGTATGTTTCATTGCCCATCATAACTTAAGCAAAGCGCTTTACGCTTTGTTCTATGCATAATTGTTTTGTCCCTATAAACTTTGCAACATGTGAAATATTCCTTTCCCCCGTTGAGCCCCTTATCCACATATTTCCAGTCTCTGTTATCTTTCCTTCCTTCCAGCTCTTCTGTTTTGCTTGCTTGTGCCAAAAGGTCCTAATTTATTTGAAACCTAAAACCAAGAACTGTTATCACACAGAGTTTATTTTATTCTAAGGATAGAATCTCAGTGCATCTCATGCAAGCGTTCTGCAAAATATAGATGTTCTTTTTTAGTCATGTGGAATAATTGTTCCGCTAAATCATTCTAGGATCATTTCAGCCCCCCCCCCCAATTATGCCATTTAAACTGTACTTCCATTTAATTGAATTGCTAGTTATAATAGCCATTTAATTTGGCCATAATATTTTAATACTTTTATTAGAAAACAGAACAGTTCTCCATATCCTAAATTGGTATTATCATCTGTCTGCTACCATCTGGGATCTGAGGAGGCACGAGTAGTAAGAGACCGGAACTCAAAATAATCTAATCTTTGTGGTACTTACCATGAATTATACCATGAAATTGTAGAACTAGAGAGAGAATCAAGGCTTAACCTGCTAAGGTGAAAATGAGGAACATAGATGACTGAAATAGAAAAATGACTTGCGTGAGAGGCATAAGAAAAACAGAGGCAAAGATTAAAATGATGAACTGGTTTCCTTTCCTGCCCTGCTTTCTGTCCTTTTTTGTGTTAATTATTTTAGCATTAAGCAATCCCTCGGGTCTGCTGCTTTTTGTTACAGAATTCAGACTCTTCAGAATCCTCTTGTACCAGCGGCTGCCAAACTTATGTGAACTATAAAAGTTTGAGAATTATTTTGTACAAGAAGATTTTGACTCAAGAGTCAAACAATGGCAGTTGCTATAAAATTTCTTCAGAATATTTCTGTAGATACGAATTGGCAACAATTCCAGTATCACAGTAAATAAAAGACATATTTTCACATTAAATGTGTCGTGTGCTTTTAAATAGCAACAAATACATGCAGCTTAACCCTTCACAGGAACCGGTTCTTTGTTCTTTAGACAGATGAAAAAAGAGATATCATAATCAATGGACTAAAAGCATGGACAATTTACAAAGAACTTATGAACTATTCACTGTATTTATGGAACTCTCAAGTTGCCATAGCAGATATTCAATTTGCTTGCTATTAAATGGTATAGGGGCATTTTGGTATGTAGTAAGAATCATCTCTCTTAGAAGCCTCATATACCTTTGTCTGTATTTCTGAGCACTTGCTAGATTTCATCAAGTTATCTTAAGTTTTCCTACTTAGTTTTCCCAAACATGGAGAAATATACTTTCCATAGTTCCTCAAGACTAAATAAAATTCAGGCCTTTATCCTCTATCCATATATGATGTGAGTTACATTTTTCATTAAGAAAGTCTTAAGAAAGCAAGAGGACCAGACTGGAAACACCGTAATAGTTTTCTACCAAACCACGATTATTTGTTGTTTGCTCTGTTCCTATAAACCATGAACTATTACATAGACTGTTCTGTTGCTATTTTGGGGAGAAATAGCAAGAACTGAATGCTAGTCCAGTACCTATGATATCTTCCCCTAGAATAGAACAGCCATGCAAGCATGTTTCAAGCATGAAGAGCATAAATGTTATTATTTTACTGATTTCTACTTCTTCGGGTACTCCCAAAATAGGTTTAAAAATAAAAAATGGTTTAAAACAAAACAGTTGAACAAATAATATGTAATACATATATATTACTGTATAAAGTCATATTTGTTTGCTCAATGTTTATGCCACCTTTTCTTTAGATAGGTAGGTAGGTAGGTAGGTAGGTAGGCAGGCAGGCAGGCAGGCAGGCAGATAGATAGATAGATAGATAGATAGATAGATAGATAGATAGATAGATAGATAGATAGATAGATAGATAGATAGATAGATAGATAGATAGATAGATAGATAGATAGATAGATAGATAGATAGATAGATAGATAGATAGATAGATAGATAGATAGATAGATAGCCTTTATTGTCATTTTTTATTGTGTGCACATTGGCACACATTAAAAATGAAATTTTGTTGCTTGCTCTCAAAAGTTCAGTGTGGCATACAAAGCAGATTGGAATAATATCTGCCTTTCTTAAACCACTCATCTCATGTCCCAAAGGGGCTTTTCAAAAGGCAACTGGACTTTCTTGGGCTTTTTTTTCTTTGAAAACGTTTTCCTTTTCATCCAAGAAGCAAAATGTTTTAAAGAAAAAAAAAAAACCAAGAAAATCCAGTTGCTTTTTGAAAAGCCCCTTTGGGACAACCATGATCTGGATGATTGAGATTCTCCTTAGAGACTCATCTCATGATATCAGTTCCTTGTATTAATGCATCTTTTGTCTTTGTATTTTACTATTGTTAGATTGAAAATATTTGTCATGCTTTTAAATAAATAACTACAGTAGTGTGTTTTCAGAATAAAAATAAAATCTGCATAGTACAGGTTTAAGTGCGCTGGTAATCAAGAAAGAATTAGGAGGATACAGTTTCATATTTAAACAGACTGAAAATGGGCGGTTTTGCAGATAGTTTTTATACTCAAAAAAATCAGCAAATGTTAAGCAGATGTCAAAGATTTTAAACATCTTTTTATATGACTTTTATTTACATCCCATTCTTCCTCCAAGGCTCTGAGGGTGTCATGACTATTCCTAGTCAATCACCCCCTTTTGTGCACATATTAATCCTGAGAGGTGGTATGGCTGAAGGAGAAGAGACCAAAGAGCCCATAAAATGTGCTCGGATACAAGTTCTAAAGCAGGGGTCTTCAAACTTGGCCCTTTTATGACTTGTGGACTTCAACTCCCAGAATTCCTCAGCTAGCATGCCTGGCTGAGGAATTCTGGGAGTTGAAGTCCACAAGTCATAAAAGGGCCAAGTTTGAAGATCCCTGTTCTAGAGTGAGAAGGATCTTCTTGAAGGTTTTTTTCTCTGCATTGTCCTCCTAGCCTTGCCTTGATATTGGAGTTTAACTAAGGAGAAAAAGATCCAAGGAACACATCGGAGGGAATTACACAGTGAAAGGAACTCTTAAAGTGTTCACCCACAGGTTTCTGTTGATTTCAAAACCACCTCTAGTTTATGTGTAATCAGGATGAGCCTGAATTTAAACAGTTTATACTATGTTTTCTAGTCCCACTGTGAGAGATTATAGAGAAAATGAGCCACAGATATGGGGTGAGCAAGAACCTTTCTTAAATTTTTGCATGCAGCATTTAAAAAAATAATTAAGAGACATGTAGCTCCAGTTTAAAATCCTGTCTTTCAGTCAAGCACTGTGCCATATAATTTGATGAACTGTGTATCTTAGTCTTAAGTCACCCAATCATAGCTATAGTAACAGTTACTAAATTGTAAAGCAGGAATGCAGAAATGTCTTGTCCATTAAGTCTATTAAGTCCCTTAATTAGCCTTTGCCAAGTTCTTTTCTCTGCCTCCTCTATTGGCTCTATGGAAGTTAATGCTGCCAAGCCTTACAGTATCATAGGAATTTCTTGGATAACACATGAATCTCTTCAAACTCCTAATCATTTTATGCTGTGTGTAAGTCAAGATTCTTCATATATCAGCTACTTTGGGAGTTGATTCAGTGCTTGAATTTTAAAACAAAAGTCACAAATACCTACCAAGGCTTATATTTCCTTTTTTAAAAAAATCATTAATAGACTGGTACAAAAACAAACTGCCCTTCGCCCAGAGAACCATCTAATTTATATTTTATATTGGGTGAGCATCACATATTTTTATTTGGATAAATGCTTTAGGCAATCTAAATATGGGAAGAGTTTCCTCTCTATCTTAAACAAAAATATTAGATTTGGAGCTATTTTTACCTACTAATTTATTTTCACTCCTCTCCAGTGATTTTCCAGAAACCAGTGAAACTATTGAGGGGGAAATCAAACACAATGGGGTCTGAGGCACTCAGAGGTAGACACAATGGGGCAGACAAAAATGTGACAGAGGTCATAGACTCACGGCTGTTTAACTCACAGCTGTTTATAGGAGCACTCTTGGGAGTTACTGAGTAGAAAATGGGGTGGTGGTGGTTTTCTTTGTTTTTGAGGTGAAAAATGAAACTATGTCTTGTTTTGCTCCTTTTTGTTTACTTGCAACTAGGTTTAGAGCTAATTGAGTAATCTCTCTGGTGGAGCTAAAAAGGAAAAGCATATTTGCTTCTAACTAATGAAACTCATTCTTTCAGTGGTTATTGTAGTCAGATTTTAGGCTACTGGCTTAAAAAGTAAGGAGTTATGACTGGATTAGTGATTTGCTGTGGAGCAGAGTGTATGTATATACCTATTCTACAAAGGAATTATTGAGTCTGTCATTTGCACCTCTATAACTGTCTGGTTTGGCACAGCAACCAAACAAGACAGACACAGACTTCAACAGATAGTTAGAACTGCAGAAAAAAATATTGCAATCAGCATGTCTTCCATTGAGGACCTGTATACTGCACGAGCAAGAAAGAGGGCTGTGAAAATATCTACAGACCCTTCACAACCTGGACACATACTATTTTAACTTCTTCCCTCAAGACGACACTATAGGGCATTGCACACCAGAACAACTAGACATAAGGACAGCTTCCCCCCTCCATGCCGTCACTCTGCTTAACAACTAATTCCTACAACACTGTCAAACTACTTAGTAAAGCTGTATTACTATTATTCTCCTCACCTTTCCTATTAGTATCCTTATCTTCTTATGACTATAACTTTATTGCTTGTATCTTACAATTTATATTGTTTTAGTATCCTAGTATGATTTATGTTGTTTGCTTAGCTAGTATTCTATAACTATGACTAAGTGTGGCATCTTACGATTTATGATGAAGTGTTGTATTTTATGATTTATGATGAATGTATTTTTATGTTGTTTATGATCATGATTGATCACTATTACTTGTATTTACATTGAGAGCTTATGCACCGGAGACAAATTCCTTGTGTGTCCAACCACGCTTGGCCAATAAAGAATTCTATTCTATTCTATTCTATTCTATTCTATTCTATTCTATTCTATTCTATTCTATTCTATTCTATTCTATTCTATTCTCCTCATACTGGTACTTAAAGAAATCACACCCTTCATAGAAAATAACATGCTATAAAACCTAAAATATCCAAAGTATTGCAATAAAGTACAGTATTAATGAGATCATATACTGTAGCTATGTTTACAGGATGTTGGTATATTGGACTCAGTGATGCTTTTTTTAATGCATAGATTCAATTAGTAAAATGCTTTGATCTGCATAGCCCTTATTTATTTATTCTTCATATTTATATGAGCCACCTATCTCATAAGCAAGTGACTCTGGGCAGCATACAACAAAGTTACAAATAAAATAGACGAATTAATAGTAGTACTATTAATATTAAAAACTTTGGTAACATTATAACATTTTACAGGTAGACCTCCCATATGATGGCAATTGGGACCAGAAGTTCTGTCACTAAGTGACATGGTCATAAAGCACAATTTCACTCCTCTTAGCAATGGAAAACCTGGTACTTGTGGTTACTGTCATTAAGTGAATCACCACAGGTCATTAAGCAAGGACATCACATGGTTGCCATTTGCAACCTCCTGCCAGTTTCCCCATCCCACTTTGCTTGCAGGAAGTCAGCAAAAAAAAAAAAAGGTCACAGCTGCCAATCACATGACCATGGGGTGCTGCGATGTCATAATTGCAACCTGGTTGACTGTGTCCAGATTGTGATTACATGAAGCAGGGATGCTTGCGATGGCTGGAACTTTGAGGACCAGTCGTAAGTACTACTTGTAAAGCACTGTCATAAGTTTAGTTACTGAATAAGCAGTGTGCTGACCTCCTGTATTATAAATGCAGAAAATCTTGCATGACTACCATTTCAACTGTTGGAAGTGAGAGGAGGTGAGGAAGAACAGCTACCCTGCTTCTGCCTGTTTCTCCTCATTCTCTCACTCACTGTGCCATCTTTTCCCGAACCTTACAAAAGCTAACGTGGAATTCTGGACAATGTTGTCTAATACATCTAAAAAACATTCAGTTAGGAGAGGCTGCTTTGCATTACTGGATCACAGACAATAGTAAAATTTGAAAGTCTTGCTAATAGCAAGGCCCACAGGATTGTCTGGGACACCACACATCCTCTTCACGACCTGTTTTCCTTGTTACCTTCTGGGAGGAGGCTCTGTGGTATCCGAAGCAGAACATCCAGAGATTCAGTCACAGTTTTGTTCCATATAGCATCAACCTTGTGATGTGTATGTGTGTGTTATGTATGGCTATGGGTAAATATATACTTTCTTTTGAGAGCAGGCAACAGAATTTCATTTTTAATGTGGGCCAGTCTGCTCACAGTAAAAAATAACAATAAAGGTTATCCTATCCTATCCTATCCTATCCTATCCTATCCTTTATCTTATCCTATCCATCTTATCTCATCTCATCTCATCTCATCTCATCTCATCTTATCATCTTATCTTACCTTGCCTTATCTTACCTTATCTTATCTTATCTCAAAAGAATAGAAGACAGTCCTTTAATTATTCTGATGTTCCAGCAGGGAACGTCATTGAGCTTCCTGAAAATATACCACCACCAAAATAAGATAAAGTATGCAAAGCATGGCTTCTGGAATTCTTTCCATGCCCTTTTACCAGAAATAGCCACAGAAGGCATCTTTATTTTATTTTGAGTTGTCTTTAGGTGTGGGCATGTTTCTGCTCTATGTTGTGTCTATATGTGTTTGTG
Source organism: Azemiops feae (assembly GCA_023970755.1). Taxonomy (NCBI): domain Eukaryota; kingdom Metazoa; phylum Chordata; class Lepidosauria; order Squamata; family Viperidae; genus Azemiops; species Azemiops feae. Next base: position 4,544,642 of record JALGBA010000012.1, on the reverse strand, counting down.
GGTCTGGGTGCACAGAGAATCACAGATGGCCTGGGTACATTCCAGTCTGAGCCACCTGACCAAGAAAGGGGGTGGGAATTAGAATGGAAGCCATATTGGGGAGGGGTTTTTTTTCCCTGGAGTATTTTTCTCCACAGCTACAAGTTGGATCAAGTCAATTTTTTTTTAATCCAAAATCTCTTTTGTTGACTTTTCCCAACATACCAAATTTAATCCTGTTCTGTTTTTGGAGAGTTATCCTGTTCATGAATTGACTAATGAAGGAATAGGCATCCCACACCTCTTTCTTTCCAACTTGCTACTGGATTAGAAATAATAGAAGAAGCCACGTAGATAACACAAATAACACATGGAATATCCCACTCCAAGCACCACACACCACCACACAGTTTAGCCAATCTAATTATGTGCTCAGAGAATTCTTTGCTGGGTTAAGAGGAAAGGAAAGAGAAGGAAAGGGCAGACTTGCAAGTTGCTATTCCAGAGAATACTTTATTACTTTGGGTTTTTTTGTGTAAAGCATCATCGGAGTTACTCTTGCTGCTCTCCATAAACCCAGAATAAATGTTTGTTTAAATGTAGCCCAGTAATAAGAACAAAGGCAAGGGCAAGCTACCCTTCCCCTCATGACCCTTCTTGGAGTGCTGGGAATTGCCTGCAGCCAGACCCATTCAAGCAGGAGAGAAGGAGGGAGTCAGTGCAGGGGCCTCTGTCAGTGAAAGGGGCCTCCAAGAAGGGAATGGAGCTTTCTTTCTTTCTTTTCACTCTTCTCTGATTAGGGTTTCTCACTCTTCCCCAAGGTAGTATGCGTATTGCAAAAAATGATCCTGTGGGATAGGTTAGGCTGAGAAAACAGACTGTCAGCCCAGCGAACCTTATACAGGTAGTTCTTGCCTTACAACCACAATTTCTGGTGCTAAGCGAGACAGTTGTTAAGTGAATCACTGCAGTTGTTAAATTAGTAACACAGTTGTTAAGTGAAATTAAGCTTCCCCAGTGATTTTGCTCGTCAGAAGATTGCAAAAGGCGATCACATGACCCTGGGACACTGTAACCGCCATAAACATGAGTCAGTTGCCAAGATCTGAATTTTGATCACATGACCATGGGGATGCTGTAAGTGTGAAAAACGGTCATAAGTCACTTTTTTCAGTGCCATTGTAACTTTGAATGGTCACTAAATGAACTGTTATAAGTTGAGGACTACCCGTACATGTAAACTACCTGAGATGTAAAATGTGTGTCATGCAGCTACTTTTCATTTTTTGCAGGGCAGTGCTTTTTCCCCTTGGCCAGTTTAAGTAATGTGTGGCCTTCAGCAGCCAGCACTCTTGCTGGGGAATTCTGGGAGTCCACATATCTTAAATTGGCCAAGGTGGAGGAACACTGCTCTAATGTAAGTACATCTTTCTAGATTAGGAGCTCCCAGCAAGCTTGCTTATAAAATTTCTACTGCCCTTAGTGTCACCTGCATGAGCTCAGCTCTTTTTCTAAACTATTACTGGCACAAGTGGATTTTCTTGCTTTTTTAAAATAATTCCTGGCCTGTGCCAGGATGCTGTTGGAATGTTTATAAACAAAGAGGCTGGCGGGAAAGAGGATGCTTTCCTTTGAAGTGGTCCTGATTTGGATCAGGCCATTGTGTATTTGTATGATAGAATGGGGAAACATAAAAGCCAGAAGGGCAATGGCACAATGCATATTTTGTGTATTATATAGTTGGCCCCAGTGGGGATTTAAGTCTAAGCAGTCACCCCAGTCCTAATTCAAAAGGCTAACTGTTGTGCCACCTTGCCTTAATAAGCACTGATAAAATAAAGCTAATGTTTTAAGGAGTTTTATTAATGTTTTATCAGGAAAGCTGCATATCATAACAGTGGCAAATAATTTTTAAAATGGATGTGGATTGGGGTATATTGCTATGATTCCTGCATACGTTTTTCCTCTATAACTCATGTCCTCATCAGCATCCCCAACCCCAAAATAGGCTACTTTGGTAGTATGTACTTTTGAGGCTTCTCAGAAGCTGTAACTCTTGTTACAACTTATGGATGTCTGTGTGCTGATGGGTGAAAGCTACTATAAGAGGCGTAGATGTTTTATTTGCTATCTAAATGCTTTTGATTCAATTCCAAATGTTGTTTTTGATCTTTAAAGCCCTTAAGAGCTTGAGCCATTGGCATCTGAGGGACTCCCTTCTTCAGGTAGAAGTGACCCATCCAGTCTGCTCAGCTCAGATGGGGTTGTGACCTCTTCCCAGTCCATGTGGAATAAGTCCAGTGGAAGCTGAGTGACATTGTTTTCGACGATGGCCCCTGCTGTATGGAATAGCTTTCCGTTTAAGTCAGATTGGAGATATTTACAACAATTGTCAAAATACCTTCAACAAAGTAAGGTTCTACATTTAGGCAAGAAAAACCAAATGCACAGGTATAGTATAGATGGTATCTGGCTCAATAATAGTAACTGCAAGAGGAATCTTGGACTTAAATATGAGCCAGTAGTGTACTGCAGCTGCCAAAAAGGCCAACACAGTCCTAGGCTACATTAACAAAAGGATAGACTCAAAGTCATGTGAAGTGTTAATACCAGTTTATAATGCCTTGGTAAAACTACACTTGGAATACTGCATCCAGGTTTGATTGCCATGATATAAAAAAAGATGTTGAGACTCTAGAAAGAGTACAGAGAAGAGCAACAAAGATTATTAGGGGGCTAGAAGCTAAAACATATGAAAAACAGTTGCAGGAATCAGATATGTTTAGTTTAATGAAAAGAAGTACTGGGGTCACATGATATAAGTGTTCCAATATCTAAGGGGCTGCCATAAAGAAGGATGTGTGTGTGTCAACCTATTGTCCAAAGCATCTGAAAGCAGGACAAGAAGCAATGAATGGAAACTAATCAAGGAGAGAAGCAAGCTAGAACTAAGGAGAAATTTCCTGACAGAACAATTAATCAGTGGAATGACTTGCCTCCAGAAGTTATGGGTGCTCCATCACTGGAGGTTTTTAAGAAGAGATTGGACAACCATTTGTCTGAAATGGTATAGGGCTTCCTACCTGAGCAGGGGGTTGGACTAGAAGACCTCCAAGCTCCCTTCCAATTCTGTTATTCTGTTAAAGTTTTTGAAAGTTGATGTCATCTCATGCTGGATGATATTAATAATCATTATAAATATTTTCTATTGTTTTGTGCTTTTCGTTTGAATTCTTTTTGTATGTTTTTAAAGTTGTAAATCACCAAGAGTCTTTCACATTCTGGCAATATATATCAAAGAATTCTATATAATATATGTAGGTAAATTAGACAATAGCCTAAGATGTAGAATAAATATTTATTGAGCAGTGACCATTTTTAGTTACTCTAAGAGGAAGACAAGACTTGTTCTTGTTGAAGAATATGTAATGTTGCCTCAGAAATATCCTATTACCTGATGCTGCAATACAATCCTAATTAAATTTCATGTTTCATTTAGTCCAAAATATATCTTTTTTGCTCAGCGCCAAATCACACATGCTTATTCAGGATTCAAGCAGAAAGAGAGAGATCCCCTTTTCTTTAATTCAAGTTGAATCAATTGTGGACATGTCCTTTTATGCACATGTGAGAAATACTACCAGACTTTTTATTATTTTTCTTTTGGAATATGATTGTGCTCTCATGTGAAAATGGTTAATGTTTCTCTGTTTCAAATAACTATGCACAGCCAAACACTGATGATTTCCTGTCTACCCAAGAATTTGGTTGCTTTCTACTGGTGCCAGCCGCATTCCTCTGCCCATCCTGTCTGGCAGTTGAGAGCCATTATTTGCTTCCCTTTTGTGACAGGTGGCTACCATATATTGGATCCTCTTGCTCAACCACTCTAAATTCAGTGCCAAGTATTATTTGGATTTGCCTGTAGGGAACTGTATTATGGCAGCCAATTGCTGCACACCAGAAATGAACGTGAATTCAGCTTCCCCTTAATTAGCATTGAAGGACTGATTTATGTTTTTTGACTATTAGACAAGAAACGAACTGGAGAGTTTAAGCCTTCACCTCAAAGTAAACATGAAACACAGGAGTGAACAAAATAGTTTTCTTCTTCTTGAAGGAAAGAATGGAACTGCTCATGGCAAGCTGGAATTTGAAGGGGTTAAGCCAGGAGAGGGTGATTCAAACAGATCTGGGTAGCATTTTTATCATCTTAATAGCGTGTATGCAAATGTACAGAAATGCTTCCCATGCTGATTTACCAACACCCCCTTGATTTAACAATGTCAGTACACTATTACTATGGGCAAAGGGAAACAAATTTTGGTCATAGTGTTCTCTCTGGTTGTCAATGCCAGGGTCCAATGAGAGGGAACATCAAGAATGCTATGAACTTATTTAAAATTAAAACTCTGCAAAATGCTTGTTAATTTTCAAAAAGGAAATCAGTTAATTAAAAATATCTAAGTGATATCTGGAACATTCAACCCCAATGCAGCAACTACTGTCTACCAATGATGACAGAAAGTTGTGGCCTTTCCTGGATCAATAGTCCCTGGGCTTAGTCCAGTGATGGCGAACATTTTAGAGACCGAGTGCCCAAACTGCAACCCAAAACCCACTTATGCCGGGTGGGTGTGGCCCATTGGCTGGGTGTGGCCAATTGGCTGGGTGTGGCCCATTGGGTGGGCGTGGCTGTGGTGGTAACGGCAGACTGGGTGGGACTAAAAAGTTCAATCAATCAATTCCAAATTTGCAAGATCTTTTTTTTCCCCACGAGAAGTTGAAATTGACTGATTAATTGAAACTTTTTTTTTTGCACACAACGGCGGAGGCCTAAAGCGAAAAGGTTTTATAAAACCCAGCTGAAGGCCTAGGACTGGGGTGATGGCATGCGTGCCCAGAGAGAGGGCTCAGAGTGCCGCCTCTGGCACCCATGCCATAGGTTTGCCACCACTGGCTTAGTCATTCAAGCCCTAGTCATCTCGCATTTGGACTATTGCATCGCATTCTACATGGGGCTACCCTTGAAGAGTATTTAGAAAGTACAGCTGGTGCAATTGCAGTGGTGTGGGCAGCTTTTGAGGCCCCAAGAGTGGCCCATGTAATACCGCTGCTCTGCGAGCTTTACAGGCTGCTGTTTTGCTTCTGGGTGCAATTCAAGGTGTTGATAATCACCTTTAAAGCACTTCATGGCACGGGTCCAGATTACTTGAGGGACAGTCTCATCGCAATGGGATTGGCCCATTCATGCTGGCTGAGGCAGCATGCTGCGGGCCTCATTGGCCAGGATATTCCAGCTGGCGGGATCCAGGAGAAGAGCCTTCTCTGCTCCTGTCCTCCTGCTCTTCCACAAGAGCTTAAAGACTTTGCTCTACCAGTTGGCTTGGGGCACCAATAGGGGAGCTTCACATTGATAGATTAATAATAGATCCCACCTCCCACCCCACCCTACCCCTCCTACTCCCTCCCTCCCCATCTTTTAGTTAGGGCTGAGAATTTGTATTTTTATAATATTCCATTTGTATTATATATAGTTTTTGTGTTGTTTTATTCTTTTTAACCATTGTAAGCCACCCAGAATTACCCTGTGGTAAGATGGACAGCCAATAAATGTATTAAATAAGTAAATAAATATACTGTCTGCCCACTAGTTTTCTTACACCTTGGAAGTCTCACATTTTGGTTAATTTAAAGAGCTGTACAAAAGCTGTGGCCAATACAGAATACAAGTAGTCCTTGGTTTACAACAGATCATTTAATGACCGTTTGAAGTTACAACGGCATTGAAAAAAGTGACTTATGATCGTTTTTCACACTTACGACCACTGCAGCATCCCCCATGGTCATGTGATCAAAATTTGGATGCTTGACAACTGACTCGTATTTATGATGCTTGCAGTATCCTGGGATAATGTGGTCCCCTTTTGCGACCTCCTGACAAGCAAAGTCAATGGGGAAGGCAGATTCACTTAACAACCGTGTTACTGATTTAACACCTGCAGTGAATCAGTTAACAACTGTGGCAAGAAAGGCTGTAAAATGGGGCAAAACTCATTTGGCAAATGTCTCACTTCACAACATAAATTTTGGGCTCAATTGTGGTCATAAGTCGAGGACGACCTGTAATTATTTTTAAATAGGTTTTGAGAATTTGTTTTTAATAAGTGCCGGCTAGTGGCACGAGAAGCACTATGATGTTTGTGGACAATTCAAAAGTACTGCATAAAACACGGTGACCTCTTAATATATGAATTACTGAGGGGGTAAATTTGGCATTATGTTTCTGCAAATAGATGGTTGGCTTTTTCAGCACTACTTAAACATCAGTGAGGTTCATATTATCCAGAATGGATGCATATACAGGTAGTCCCTGATTTACAATCATGTGAGTTAGTGACCATTTGAAGTTACAGTGGCTGAAAAAAGTGACTTGCGACCAATCCTCACACTTATGACTATTGTATCATCCCAGGATCACCATTTGCAACTTTTCCAACTTAAGATTTTCTTAACAATTCACTTAACAACTGAAGTGATTCGCTTAACAACCATGGCAAATAAGGTTGTAAAATTGGGCATGACTTACTTAACAACCATCTTGCTTAGCTATGGAAGTTCTGGTCCCAGTTGTGGTTGTTAAGTCAAGGACTACCGGTATTGTTTAAAATAATTATTTAGAACGCTTTATTGAATTAATATGAAATCCTCCAGTCCTTTTGCACAAATACATTGCTTTTATATTGTTTTTAACTTCTTGTTATAGTGCATATTACTGTGTAGTAATAGCTTCAAATATAGTGGCAAACAGTATAAAATAGCCACCCATAAATATCTATTTTATTATATAAATGCAATTATACAGAATAAATGAAAAGTAGCTGAATCTGCAGAGAACTTAGCATTTCTGTGTTAAGGAAAGAGGGTTTTAAAGACTAGCAGTATCTCTTTATGATAAACATAGAGAACAGATTAGCAATTCCAGGGTCTTAAAACTAGAACAGAGTTGCTCCTGCTGTTAACAAATCCAGAAGAATTTCTCCTGCTCGTTTAAATATAGCTTCATAATAGGGACAAACGCAAGGGCAAGCTACCCTTCCCCTCCTGACCTCTCTTGATGAAGTGCTGGGGGCTGCCGGCAGCCAGACTCATTCAGGCGGGGTGGGTGGGAGGGAGGGATCGCAGGGGCCTCTCTTGGTGGAAAGGAGCTTTGGGTTGGGCACACTGTGCTGAAAAGTTGTTTTCCTCTTTAGAAGTTTAGAAGTTCTAAACCTCAGTCATACTTTCCCATTACTATCTGAACCTGCACTTTCTGCAGCTGCACAGACGCTACAGTGAACTGCACTGTATAAGGCAGTAGTCCCTCACAATATAGATTAAAAGAAAATAGAACATGTGCTTTGTGTATAAAAATACATCTGATTAGCATAAAAAGAGAACACAGCAAGAAGAAGAAAAAAGGCATGCATTCTGCTGAATTGTTCTTAGATCATTGTACTTCTATATCAAGGATTCCACGACAGTAAAGTGGGCTCTCTTGAACATTCCATGTTTGGATAACAAATGTGTTAAATTATATAGCAATTATTAGTTATACCTCCAAAACGATTTAAGAAAATCCTCTTCAAGTCAACTTTAACTTCTGGTAGGTGATCTCTGTTGTTTTCTTGGAACAATATCAAACTGGTTGCTATTGCCTTCCTATTTAAACTGTCCTTGTTTAACTTCAGCCAAGGTCAGTGAAATGCTGCCATTTAGCTGGAGCAAGAAATTTAATCTAGGATAAGAGTAGCAATTTTTTTGTTATAATCTTTTAGGAAAGTATGGTCATGATTTTTTTTTTAAAAAAATCAATATCTAGCCCTAGTACATAATTCAGTGAGCAATTCAGGGATGTTAAGACAGTGACTGATGGTTCATGCAACCCATATACAATTCTAAGAAGCTCTTTAATGGAGTAACAAGAACCCATCAGTTTTGAAATCCCTGTGTTACAACTTTTCCTTTGCTTCTCCTTTACACCAAAGTATTTTCACTTGGTAGTTCTTGGAGAGGGTGTGTACTCTTTTCAGGTTGCCGTTGTGGATCCTTGGGCTGTGCACTGACTTCATCCTTAAATTGATCCTACAGCAAACATTATGAAGGATCCCAGCCCAGGAGCTTGTGAAGAGTTCATATAATTCATAACTTTCCTGGGAATCATGTGTCTTAACTCAGTTGTTCCTGTGATGAAGTGGTAGCCAATAATTATTCCATATGGCAAACTTAAATACTGTCTCCACTTGAGAATTTTAGGAGAGGGACATTTTGAGGTTTTGGGTGGATGCTGAAAAGAGACCAGTTCTGTTTCCACAATTTATATCTACTCACATTTCTAATTTTATTTATTTGAAAATTATAATTTTTCAGTCCAGAAGCATTGTGATGGAAAACAACAGTGTGGGTAGAAATTGAAACTTTAAAAACTTTATGCTAGTTCCAAATTTAAGCTTACTTATGTAGACTCCAGAAAATGACTGGGCCAAGGTCAGTATAAGTAATTTGCACCTAAGCCTTAATGAATTAAGTGCTAAATTTGGCCTAGGTTATTTTAAGTATGACTAAATGTGGTTCAACTTAATGCTAGTAATTCAATAGTGGAATCCACAAATCTCTAATCACACTAACAAGTACAGCAGCTTCAACGAACTCTGTAACATGAAATAAATAGTTACCTTTTTCTCAAAAAAAATAATCATTCTGCCTCCAAAGCTGTTACTCTTGCATAAATATGAATCCACAACCAAAAATGCTTTGTTAAATGTTGTAGACTGGCATCAAGCTAAGTTGGTCCTTTAGTAGATATCTGTACTTAGAAATATCTACATGTCAGCAGACTCTCCTTTGGGTATCAAGTTTCAGGATCTGCAAATCTCACATTCAGGATCTCGCTTTTAGCTGGAATTGAAGTCTACATATCTTAAAGTTGCCAAGTTTGAGAAACACTTGTTGAAATTGTTCTTTGCCTGCACAGTAGAGAGAGGTCTATTTATTGGTACCATAGCATCTGAAATGTAACCAGAGCTCCTGGATTGTATAAACAGTTACTGCTGCTGTTTCCTTAGCACCTGTGGGATATGAGTTGCTCTGGGCTTGGAAAGACATCTCCACTCTGCACTACAGCTGTTGTGACTGTTGCAGCTAACTGTAGCAGTGCTGGGTCATGAAATCACTCCTGACAGGACTTAATGGAATACAAATGCTGTTATTACAACTGTCCAAAGAATAGATGGCTGTATATATGGCCCACATCAGGAGGGGCTGCCCTATTACATTGCACCTCAGCTGAAGTGTTTTATGATTATACGATACTTTTTAAGGAACCCCAGCAGTTTAGATGAAACATAGCACAGCTTATAACCAAACTTTCCTCTGAAATTCAAGTATGCTAAGATGATTTTGCATAGTTTCCCCCTTTTTTAAGTGAGGAAGGTTAAATTAATCCACTCTAAGTATGATTCCTTCTGTCTGCTTCTCACTATGTGTAAAGCCTACAGGAAAGGAGAATTGAATCAGGGTATGTAATTTACAAGATAGACTGGTAATGATCATCCTTCCTCTTCTTGTATCCAATTAGGAATTAATCAGGGAAAATGTGTTAATTTAGCTAACATCTAAAATTGATCAAGTGATTACAGGGAACACTGGATTAATCCTAAATTGGCCAGGCTGGCCTGACCCTCTTTATAGCATGAATGGTAGCATTTCCTCAATGCCCTGTATAACTTCAAGCAACTCATGCAAAAATTAAAGCTAATACAGGGATGGAGAGACCACTGGAAGGAGGCTTTTTGGTACCCTGTCAACATGGTTATTGAGAAGATGAGTTCCATGACTAGATCAGATATTGTCTCCTTTTCTATCAGTGTCACTGTGGTGCTAGAACACAGAACTCCAACTTGGCTCCAGTCCCGATTCCTCTGAGATTATCTTAGGTCTAGGAGCCTTATTAATTTGAAATGTCTTAAAAGTAGAACTTCGCAACTTAAATGACCCAATGGAATTTTTTTCCAGCTAAATGAGATATTTTCCCCATACTTGTATATCACATTACCTGTAAGAGTATCGTATACAAACAGACTCCATTTACCTATAATTAGATAGTTGACCCAGAGTGCATGCTCAATACCAAGCACATTTTGGGTTTGGTTATGAATTCTGTAGAGAAATACCCATTTTTCCCTGTAGATTTAGATTAAAATAACTTGGTATCATTGTAAATTATCTTTTTGACTTATAATATCCAGGCTCGTGCTTTCACCTGGCCATATTTTAACCCTTGGGATCTGAAGCAGGGTTGCCTGGCAGGTTGCACAAGGGGTAAGGGAGTCATGGAGGCCCTTCAATGAAGGCATAGTGCCAGAATTCAGACAGCCTGCTGATTCAGCACAGCATACAGAAGCTGATTGAAACCGTATCACTTTCTGTTTCTCCATCAAAATGCAGCTGCTTGGAAAGGCAGACTATTTATCAGTGTGTCCACATCTAGAAATTCAGCAGCAGCACATATTTGCCTTCAAGCAATGACTGGATTAACTAGACTTTTTAGGGCAGCAGTCTTTGGATACTGTTCTTTTAATTTTAGAGGATGGAGTGATAACATCTTTGCTTGTGTCCAAGTTGGTTTATAGATTTATAGAATTCTTTAGTTCATTTTTCGTCACTCAGATTAAGCAATAGATGTGTTGACCTTGCTCCTACAACAATGGTATAATATGGCAATATCAAAATTGGCCAGTAAGCCTACAGGCTGTTGCATTTTGGACCAGTTGAAGTTTCCAAATCTTCAAGGATTCCATTATAAACTGAAGAGCGAATTAGAGTCATTTAAGCAAGAGATCCCAAAGGTGCTTTTTCAAGAGGCAACTGAACTTCCTTGTTTTTCTTTGAAGATGTTTCGCTTCTCATCTAAGAAGCTTCTTCAGCTCTGACTGGATGGTGGGGAATGGAAGGAATGATATTCCTTACAGACAATTGGTCATTTGCATTCTTTTAGAGAGTCATTGAGGACACTTGTATGTTTATCTGTGTCCTCAGGGTCACCTGAGTAGTGCAAATGGGTGTGGAGCCTTCTTGGAACTGCTGAAAGGACTGTGTTGTAGACTGGAGATAGTTGATGTCATATCCCTCCCCCTCAGTTAAGAGAGGGCCATTCAATTTTGACATAGATGGCCTTTTGACCCCTCTTTCAAACTAGCGGTCCTCTCTGTCCAAAATGTGGACTTTGCTGTCTTCTCAACAGAGGGGGAGGGATCCAACATCATATATCAGCAGTTCCAAGAATGCTCCACACCCATTTGCACTACCCAGGTGACCCTAATGACACAGATAAACCTCCAAGTGGTCTCAAAGACTCTCTAAAAGAATGCAAATGACCAGCTGTCTGCAAGGAATATAAACTTTTCCATTCCCCACCATCCAATCAGAGCTGCAGAAACTTCTTGGATGAATAGAATAGAATAGAGCTGGAAGGGACCTTGGAGGTCTTCTAGTCCAGCTCCCTGCTCAAGCAGGAGAACCTATAGCATCTCAGACAAGTGACTGTCTAGCCTCTTTTTAAAAATCTCCAGTAATGGAGTGCCCACGATTTCTGGGGGCAAGCTATTACACTGGTTAATTGTCCTCACTGTCAGGAAGTTTCTCCTTAATTCCAGGTTGCTTCTCTCTTTGGTCAGTTTCCAACCATTGTTTCTTGTCCTGCCCTCTGTTGCTCTGGTGAATAACGTGATCCCCTCTTCTTTGTGGCAGCCCCTCAAATACTGGAATACTGCTATCATGTCTCCCCTATTTCTTCTTTTCTTTAGACTAGCCAAACCCAAATCCTGCAGCTGTTCTTCGTATGTTTTAGTCTCCAGGCCTTTGATCATCTTAGTTGCTCTTCTCTGATTTTTTTCCAAACTCTCAACATCTTTTTTGTGATATGGTGACCAAAATTGGCTGCAGTATTCCAGGTGTTGTCTTACTAGGGTTTTATAAAGCGGTACTAATACCTCACGTGATCCTGGTTCTATGCCTCTGTTTATACAACCCAGGATTGTATTAGCTTTTTTGGCTGCTACTGCACACTGCTGGCTCATGGTTAAGTGATCGTCCACTAGGACTCCAAGATCCCTCTCACAGTTACTGTTTTTAAGCCAGGTCTTGCCCAATCTGTACTTGTACCTTTGATTTTTCCTGCCTAAATGTAAAACTTTGCTTTTCTCCAGATTGAAACTCATTTTGTTGGATAGGGCCCATTGTTCAAGTTTGTCAAGATCTTTTTGGATCCTGAGTTTGTCTTCTGGGATGTTGGCTACTCCTGCCAGTTTGGTGTCATCTGCAAATTTGATGAGTTCCCCTTCAATTCCCTCATCTAAGTCATTGATGAAGATATTGAAGAGTACTGGGCCTAAGACAGAACCTTTTGGTACCCCACTGCTTACTTCTCTCCGTGTGGATGTAGTACCGTTGAGGACTACTCGATGAGTACGGTTTGCCAGCCAGCTACAGATACAGGTAGTGATGTTGTCTATTCCACCTTTTTCTAGCTTACCAAGGAGTAGGTTGTGGTCTACTTTATCAAATGCCTTACTGAAGTCTAAGTATACTACATCCACAGTAATTCGCTGGTCTATTAGTTTAGTCACTTTGTCGAAGAATGAAATGATTGGTTTGGCATGGTCTGTTTTTAACAAACCCATGCTGGCTGCTAAGTTATAACTTTGTTTGCTTCTAGTTGTTCGCAGATCTGTTTTTTGATTATCTTTTCTAGGAACTTCCCAGGTATTGATGTTAAACTGATTGGTCTGTAGTTTCCTGGGTCCGTTTTTTTCCCTTTCTTGAAGGTGGGAACCGCATCAGCCCTTTTCCAATCAGGTACTTCCCCGGTGCTCCAGGATTTTTGAAAGATGTGGTGAGAAGCGAAACATCTTCAAAGAAAAACAAGGAAGTCCAGTTGCCTCTTGAAAAAGCACCTTTGGGACAACCATGACCGGGATGACTGAGAATCTCCATAGACTTTAAGCAAAAGTCATAAACAACTATTTAGCATATCCTCTTTTAGATAAGACCAGAGCTTGCACACTAGCCAAATCTGGGGAAAGGCCCTCCTGGTCATGTCCTTTACCACCTCAAATAAAAGCTCTGAGTCTCAGAGAATTCCTAGATTTCAAGCCTGGTTGCTCCGAGGAACCACAATCCCATTCAGATTCTAAAATAGTATAGTCTTGGCATCAGGTTGGCTTCTGAGTTAACATTAAAACCATTTTGCATTGTTCAGCTGGAATCTGAACCTATTTTTTCCTCATCTAGCTTATAAACGAGGTTAGAACTTTTATTGCATCTCCTATCTGACCTGAAGTAGAGCTATACAACAGTATATTGATCTCATCCCAAAGAAGTGGATTTCCTCTCCATGCGAATTTAGATATGTTAGAGAAGACCAAACCCTGTAGTATCCCATAATAGACCTGTGTCTAAGGATAGTTCCTTTAGCCACTTAGGCTGTAGCAGAAACATTAGAACAGTGCCACCAACTCCCAATCTTTGTAGGCAGTACAGAAGAATACTGTAATGAAAAGCATCAAAAGCCACTCAAAGATCTAAGGTCAAGAATAATTGTCCTCCTTCAATACAAGTCTATCCAATGGTCATTTGTAAGAGGTTGAAGCCAAGAAAGAAGTAGCAAATGGGGGGGTCCTGTTACAGATTTATCTAATAACAATCTTAGTTTGTCATGCAAACAATCTGGGAAAGAAATTCCAATGCTTCAAAGAAACCCTGTCCTAAAGAATTAATAAAGGAGGGTTGGAGGGTTCCTAACTCAAATCTCAAAACATTATTCCTAATTCTTGGTATTAAAACTTAAGTCTCTAAATTTTGCTTCCTTGATGTGGAGGTAAAGGCTTAACAATGAGAATCCAGAGTTCCAGGTCCAGATAATCTGCTCCTCCAAAGCTCCCTATAACTGTAGCATGATAAATGTTCCTACAACCTTCTGCAAGGGGGAAAGACTGAAGATAGAACATTTGCTCATTTCCATTGGATTCAGGCTTGATTTGTTGAGAAGCAGAGATCAGCAGGTCTTTCAATGATGCTGGAGTCTCCAATTCCCACAAAGAAGCATTGATTACAGCCTTCTTGGCCCCTTTTACCAGCTAGGTCAGGTAGAGATCTAATGCAAATAACACAGGAAACTCTGATAATTTCCCTGACATCTACAGGCTTAGAAAATCTCTAAGATAACATAAGATAGGATCCCTGTCATCTCAGTATATTTTGTCAATCAGTTTCCAACTGAGAGCAATTTTCTAATTTTATCCAGAAAATATTTGGCTGGACATTAACAATTTATACTAATTGATTCTTCCAGTATCTTTTTCTAAGATCCTGGAGTATTCCAAGTAGTTGCTATCATTCCACAGATTCAGTAAGAGTGGAAATTATTATTAATATTCTCTGGCCCATCTCTGAATCAGTTTGATCTTACTTACCAAACAGCAGGTGAAAAATAGTGACTTTCTACTTTGGTCTAGATACTATTTTGAGTGTCTGAAACAGCAGACACTCCAGAAAGGTCCAGAAAGTTCTTCAAAGAAAAATGTACAGGAAGCAATTTTGTTTCCAAAATTGGCTCTGTGGTGCATATCTCCCTCCAGGTAGCCCATACTAGCAACCCCTACTACTTGTCTCTATCATCTACTAATCAAAAACATTCTAAATATACATGTTCCATTTAGTCATTGAGGTTAAAACGTGGAGAAAACAGGGAGAAATGTAAGCTTCTGAAGGTGGGGTGCAAAACAATATTCCCTGTAGCGGTTTACTAAAATATTCCTTTTATAAAGAAATATCACTTGGATTAACTAATTTGTACTAACTTGTTTTTACCTATTTGCCCAAAAGGAAGACATTTCTGGATTTTAGAAAATCTTTCCTCAAAAAGATGTGGTAGAAAAAGCAAATATAATACACTATGTTTTTAATTCACTTTTTCCTACCTCTGCTTTAAAAAACATATCTTTTTCTCAGATTGAGAGACTTAATTGTTTTAATTCCCCTGTTCATTTTGCTGCCTCCTCTACTTTAGCAGTAGCTGGATACTATGTATTTAATAATATTATTTTTTAGCCAGACTGGTCTGCTACCTCCAGCCTCATGTGTTATGTTGTATGGTGTTGAGATGTTTAAATCGAACTGCATGCAGATTTATGAAGTGCAATTATAAACATAAGCAAATCTGTGTAGAAAACTCCTGATAAATTTAAAAAGTACACAATAGTAGTTGAAAAGTTTTATTCATATAAAATTCGTTATTAAGAACATAAAGGATTGCATCTTAAAAAAAGATCTGCAGTTATTTACAGCAGTATTGCACAAGTAAAGTGGCAATTACCCTGTCAAATTTTCATCAGTGCAAAACACAAGTAAGCCAGGGAAACTGCAATAAAAATGCTACATATGCTGGGTTCTATGAAACAAATTAGTGATTAATCAGTACAAGATCAGTGCTACATTGATGTTTGTACCTGATGACGAGGTCTTTCATACAATAACTAGTGGTCTTTAAACTGGGGTGCAAAATTTCATTCTTCTCCTAAAAATTTAGTAGTTCTTGAATAAATTGTAGGTACTTCTTGATCATGAGGTAACAGCCATATCCTGCGCTACACAAACTGAGGTCAAGGGATGCAGTATTAACAGCCCTTAATATTAGCACAATTCAAGAAAGAAACAGGAAGCACCAAGGTTATCATCTGGTATTTCATGCATTTTCCAGAGACACTGATTTTTGTGGTGGGTTGCTGGGGTCAGCTGAATTCTGACTGAACACAACATGCCCATGCAAGTCCCTGGATCATGTCTATCATTTTTGAAGACTAATTCAGAGCACTGCATGTTGCTTTAGTAAAAATTCTTTGAAAACCACCATCAGTCCCCACAAAAAAATATAAAAATATTTCAAAGCTTGAGTATGGGGCTTTCCTAATGACACAATGGAATTGTACTCTCTGCTTGCACTGTATACACTGTATACTTGAACGCTGTAACAAGACAGAGAAAGAAGTAAGAGAAATGAGAGAAAATAAGTGGGTTAATATCTAAAATAGCGCCAACTATCTCAAACTAGTAGACAGTGCTCTAAACTGATCAATCACTATTTTCATATATGCGAAGTAAAATTTAAAGAAAAAGACTTAACAAGAACTTAAATAAGCAGAAAATAAATATACAACATTTCTACAAGTTACAGCATTATGAAACAGTAGAGTGCATTAATTACAAAGAAAAGGGGAACCTACAGTATTTAACAAGTTCAATTTTACAAAAAGAAGTTTAAAGAAATTTCTGCTGCTATACAAAAAAAAATCTTACATGGAATAGTAAGAAAAGAGGAAACATTGCACACAGGTAACATTTGGCTCAGATGAGAAGAACTGCTCTAATCTAATAAATATTCAAATATTTACAATCATTGAAAGAAAATAAAAAGCATCGAAAGTCTTAGTAATTCTCTGGGAAGGAATTTATATCTGGTTTCTCCACAACCAAAGGAAATTCTTCATAAAAATGTTTTGGCAGGCCATTTAAAAGGGAATTTTATTTTTATTAAATCCTCTAATAGACAAAAAGGTTATATATGTTAAATTACATCAAGATTTTAAAAACCCATAAGTCTAAGTTCACAGTGGGGTTGTCAAGGCACAAAACCTGCAGTGAACTGGAAAACCAAATGGGAATTATTTGATTTAGTTTTTAGATATAGATATCTATATAGATAAATGTCTGCGGAAAAAAGAAAGCTTGGGTTTGGGCCACACAGTGCCAATATCGTGTCATTTACTGTTTACGTTATAATTCACAGAATTTTAAAAATATGTATTAGGTTTATAATGCTTGCCTTAAGCCATGGCAGCAAGCTCATTGCGCGTCCATGCTATCAGTTAACACATATGGATGTGTACATAACTCAAGGCACTGGGCCAGCCAAGCCTTTAAAGAAATTGGGGGAGGGGGGAGAACCAGGGATGCAAAAAGGCAGCACAGACACCACTGCTCATGCATTGGACTTTTCAAAGCCCCCCTTGCTACAGCAGCTCCTTATTTCCATATACCCACCCTTAAGAGAAAGCCACTCCTCAAATTAGGGTATCCTAAGGAGCAGCATCTGCTCCAATCCAAGTAAGGAACAAAGGAGTCTTCCAACATAAGGTGCATGCATGGAACTCCCAAGATCCCAACCATGGTTGAAGTCTACAGAAGGATTTAATTTTAACACTGGAGTGCTCCAGGTTCAGAAGCAGGAGCAAAGTTTCATTCGTGCTTTGGCGAGTAAAGAAAGATGATGTCTAGGCACATTATCCTGGGTCCATGTTGGCAACCAACATAAGCCAGTTTGTGCTGAAAGATACTTCTGATAATTATTTCCATTTAAAATATGGTCAAATTTAAATACAGGATCTTATGACACACTGAATAATAGCAAACCCTTAATCAAAAAGTTTGTGTCTATTGTTGTATATTGGCATCACTGTAGTTGGAACAGAAAGAATTTCTGGCATTTTGCACAGTATCAATCTGAGCAGCATAATGCTACCGGTAGCTGTTAAATCCATTTCCTTTCCTCTTTCAATAAATCAGATTTTGCAGGCAACATGCAAATATACAAATCAAATTTCTATTAACAGCATTGTCATTTCTATTTGAAATTAAAATAACAAATCAAATTAGGAAAGTTATGGACCGACATTATCAAATAAGGAATCTCCCTCCTATACAGCTACCAAAGAAATGCTTGATTCAGCAAAAGCGAAGCATGTAAAGCACCATCGTGTGTGCCTCCCTGGCTAAACCTATAACTGGATGTCAGCAGTGCTTCAAATACAATTCCAAATGGTGCTTCAAAAAAATCAGAAGGACTCCAGTAGCACCTTTTCTGAGTAACACGTTTTATTAAGTCATAAGCTCTTGTGAGTTGCAGCTCACTTCATCAGATGCACAGGTTGCATGTGAGATAACGCTGCTTCTGCATAATCTGTTTTTTCCTCTCTTCCTACCACCTCACCACAATTTAAATCCTGTATCAATCTAGCCACTGTATGCATCAGATTAAGTAAGCTGCAGCTCACAAAAGCCAATGTCTTTTAATAACATGTGATACTCAAAAGTTTCTACTAGGGCTCTCCTGAGTTTTTGTTACCATAGACCAACATGGCTTTCTTCCTAAAAATGTGCTATAGAATGCACGGGAGAATGCACCTTAGCACTCTTGAAGGCATCTGCATCTTTTTCAAGACATCCCACACCTGTTATACGATACAGGCAACAGCTGCTTTAAGGAGTTGTAATCAAGGGCAATGTTTCTCTCCCCTATGCATTCTCAAGCACTTTTGAAATTGAATCTGAAGTGCTGCATATAGCCCTATAAAAGATGGACAAAAGAGGATGGCATGAAGTTGTTCAGATTGTTCTTAAAACTGAGAGCAATGCATACAGCACCAGCTAATCAACCCTGTCAGTTTGGAAAGACATTTGCCTGTTGAGATAGGTAAGGAACGTTAATATAATACACCCTTAATATCCCCATTTCCAAGAGATGGGTAACAGTTTCAGTGTTTTCTGTCCTTAGTCATCACTACCAAACAGTTCTGTGGACAACTTTCACCTGCATGTGTATTTTGCTTGTTGGGAGATCTTGGTGTGTTTTAATTCACTGGACTTCTGAAACAATGGGTTAAAGTAATACATACAGGGAACAGATGAATCTCCACTAGGTGGGCTAACATTCCACATATCCCAGGCAGGCACAGGAGTTAAACGTTTATGAAACAATACAAAGAAATCACAGAGGTGTTGTTGATAATACAAAGAATCATAGAGTCTAGATTCTACAAATGCACTTTAGATGGCTTCAAGAGAAGTCAAAGCCTATAACTTTTTTAAGGTAGTTACACATTTTCAGTGGTGCTGATGAAACCAGATGTGGCACAGTATTTGGAATCATGTTTATAGTCTGTACCAGTATATATAGCTAATCAAGGACCAGATAAAATTATATGGCAAAGAGAAAAAGGGACGGAATCTTCTATGCAAATATTCATTTTCAGTTGCCTCACATGGCCAAATAAAAATGACATAGGAACTACCTGACCATAATGTGGTGCAGCACAGCTTTACTGCTCGTTTAATTTTTATTAAATCATTGTTACTTTCAGTTTTGAATTTTCCCAAGCTAGATCTATTATTTTACATTTTACTATCACCTTTGACATTTGAAGAGTCAAACATTTTATATTTAATAAACTATGATGGGTGACAAAATATTTCTGATGCGAAAAGCCTTTTTAAAAATAAGTCAGCATGCACACCTGGCTAACCACCATTGTTACATTAGAAATTTACTTGCTATATTTTGATTAATTTTGATTCAAGATTGAGCTTATGTGCATGCCATAATTTACTAATTTTATAAATTCAATATTCTGAACTTTCTTGTTTTGAAGCAAAATTTTAATCCTTTTGGAAGCAACTGACTCCCCTCTCAATAAAAAAAACAAAATAGAAGGGTTTAATCATCTCTCCCGTAAACACCAAAGGCAAAGGAATGCTAAAGACGACTTCCATTAGGCCCCTTAATGGTCTGTTTAAACTTCTAAATTGTTTCAAAGGTTGCTCTCTGGAGCAACGTACTCCGTGTTTACTAGGTCCAGTTCATAAATGCTTAGTTTCCAATCAGTGCCAAAAGTAACCAAGAGGTATCTTCCTTTCAACTACAGAAAATACCACCGTGAACTGGACCTGCTGCCGTTATGCCTTCTCTTATGTTAATCAGGCTTTGGGACAGAATGGTAATCATTAAGTGGCCCAGCATATACTTTGCATACTAATATAGGTGCTATACATCTCTGCGGAAGGGCTGGCAAAGACCCATCCAATAACCACTAACCTAAACAGACCGGTACTTTGATTCAAAATGAGGCAGCTTCCTATGCTTATGAAGGCTTCTGTACCTGGCAAATGCAAGACAAGTTCCTGAACCAGGAACTCTAGAGAGCCCTTATCTTGAGAAGGATATTTATTTCCATCTCTAGGCACAGAAAGGGGATGAAGCGACATCAAATATGGCAGTTTCTTTTTGCAGACACACTTCGTCTCTCCCATGGCATATGACACACCTTCAGTCTAGTTTGGGAATCACTATCTTTACCACTATCTATGGCTCAGAGAAACAATTTGCTTTGTTTCAATTACTAAGGTTGCACAATTCAGCATTTCGGAATTAGTTATCCTCGGTTCAAGATTTTTTTTCCTAAGTATACTACAAGTAGTCCTCACCAACATAGTAGGTAAATGCAGCTACCATGTTTCCCCGAAAATAAGACTCAGCCTTTTTTTTTTTTTTTGGGCCTCCAAGAGGCACCAAGGGTGTCCTTTCCACTCACCTCTGGCACCGACAGCCCAGTCAGCCCACTTCTTCTGCGGCCGAAGGAGCAGCTCCATTCTGCAGCTGAGAATGGAGCTCCGGCCTGCATTTCGCAGTTAAAGGCCTTTCCGGAATCCATAGCTCAGTTCTTGGCTGCAGTGGACTTCCAGAAAGGTCTCTGACTGCGAAATGCAGGCCTGGGGACAGCGCAGAAATAGGCTGGCAAAGAGAGGCCTGGCTGCAAGATAAGTGGGTGCGGGGCGTGTGGGGCAGCTCCACACCCCCACCCTAGCTTGATTTTTAGGTGTTTGCCTCACCCCAAAACTAGGGCTTATTTTTTGGGTAGGGCTTATATTAGGCCCACCCCCAACAATCAAACTAGGCCTTATTTTCAGGGTAAGTCTTACTTTCGGGGAAACACGGTACTTTCTCACATGAGGCTATGAGGCTGAACGTGGGAGGGAAAGATTCCAGAAATTCTGCTGTTAAAACTTATAAAAGAAAAAAAAAACCTTGTTTCCATCTTTTGGAATTTTTACCCTCAGAATCAATTTGAATACTGTGCTGCTATCGACCCCAAACCTACGCACTGAGTCAGTAGTCCTTGTACATTCCACATTATGGTTACTAACTCATCCCTCCAGATAATTTATTTTAAGAATAAATGCAGCAATAACTAAATCCAGAGTGCTTATTAAAAAAAAAACCTACAGACACCCAAACTGGATTTAAACAACAGTAAAATACCATAATGAGGATCAAAACAGTGCCAGGAATCATGCAGTAGGACCCTGTTCTAACAACTTGGGGCAATATTGCACAGGTGTAGGAACTGCTTTCACCCACATGCAAAAACTTATTGCTACATTGCCCCCTCCCTCCCCACATCAGTTTATGTTATAGAATATATAAGTTCTATACAAATAACAAAGGAAGAAAATTATAAAAGGCAACCTGGTGTCATTATTTGGACCATTTAAACTTTCACAGTTTTAATTTCAACTTTCAAATCAACTTCAAGACTTCTTCCTCTGGACTGCAAGAAGCAAAAGCTCTGTACAAGGAAAGATCCAATTGGGTACTTGCACAGGAGATGGGTCCATGTTCTGTGTAAATTCCTTCTGGTGTGGACGCACAAAGGCAGCTGACTTTAATGGCAGAAATTTGGGGAGGAGTAACTGGAAGTATCAATTCCAATCTTTCCATCTTGTCTCCACCTACTTCATTTAATGATCATGGGCTCTTCTGTATGAAAGTCATCTGGAATGAATGGAGGACCTAATACTAGAGTTTGGCCTCTCACTGCTTGGGAAGATTTGTTCTTAAAAAAGCTGTACAATATGTCTTTAATATAAAAACTAAGGCAGCTTTACAAAGTAGCTGGCTCAGTCAATTCCACTGTAAGGTAGAGGAGCAGCCTACACATTTCCTAATGTGAACACAACATGATTCAATGGTTTCCTTAAAAGCTTTATATAGCAAAGTTTTTTTTTAAAAAAAGTTTCATCACCAAAACATGGTGACAACTCTACTGTCATATGAAATCTTTTCTAAAAAATGTTGACCCATTTCCAAAAATCCATCATAATTTGTTAATTCCCCAATATGGAGTCCTCTTGCTCCTTGAATTTGCTGGATGTCCCAAGTCAGGAAGGGCTATTAGCTGCATCCAAAGAGATTGTTCATGGGCTTTGTTACTAGAACCAAGTAAACAATCTTCATGGCCTCTTGAAGTCCTAGTCACTGCATTCTCCATATGAAGCGGACGATGTAATGCAAGAGGCGCAAAATTATGATCTGATGATTTACTCCTTGGTAATCCAATAAACCCTGAAAGAAGAAATAAAATTATTTTAAAACAAGGACCTTTTATATGAGGCAGTAAAAATTATCAAATGTATAGGCCAACTTAGGAATTGCAGTACTAACACATAAAGTACTTTGAATAACTTTAGCAAAGCACAAATGATAAAGTGTTAAGCTGGCCAATAAGACAGCTATTAGGGCTGAGGTCCCCAACCTTTTGGGCACCAGGGACCGGTTCCATGGAGAGAGGTGCGTAGTTTTGTGTGCTGCCTGTATCTCGCAGATGGGGCTTTGCTTGTTTATGCGGACCGGTTGCTGGTATGCTGCAGCCCAGTACTGGTCCATGGACCGGGGGTTGGGGACCCCTGTATTAGGGTACAGCTAAGATTTTAACAAAGCAGGATCTCTTATTGATTTTTGAGGTTTTTCTATTGCAATCATATGGACTATATTTTTATCTTTACATCTCACAGAGAATAATGTGCATGTATGACAAAGCTTTAGTCAGATTACTATATGAGTAGGTTTTGCATGAACACTAAACTTCTCTTCCTTAATAAATGGATATCGTCTATCATTTGTTTTTAATAAATGATATAAGCAAGACAATATGCTTTTTCATGCTTCAATTTTTCTTTTTCTTAGCAGGCAATCCTCATGTTTTAAATTTAAGCATAGAATTGCTAGCTGATAGCACAGTATAAATTTGTGTAAATCAAAATTTTGAAAGGAAGAGATTAGAACATAATGGCAGGATCTTGCTTTTAGAAAGATCCAGTTGTTGTAGTGTGCTTAAGCCCCTCTAGAGCCTCTGTAAGTCAAAAAGGGACTGGATGGGCAAATAACCTGACTGAGCTGGTGTTAAGACAGAGGGGGACTATTGTTATTTATTGGCTGCAAATCAAATGCAGCGTGGTTGCTATTTATGAATGAGTTTCAAGTAAAAAAAGTCATGTTCTACTATCTCTACTTACTGGGATCAGAAAATAAATAGTAGTAACTGGTTTAATGTTCATGGATTATAAATGCTGTGAAAACAGAACTCCATACATAACGAATGGTATAGAGCAGGAGTAGGCAACCTTGGCTCTTTTATGACTCGTGGACTTCAACTCCCAGAATTCCTGAGCCAGCCATGCTGGCTCAGGAATTTTGGGAGTTGAAGTCCACGAGTCATAAAAGAGCCAAGGTTGCCTACCCCTGGTACAGAGTATATGTTGGAAGGGATTATTAATCCTGAGCCTAAATTGTGTGCATCTCATATTCAACTGAATATATTTGCTTTTGGCCTTATAAAGTGTAAATAACAATATTATACCTCAATCCTAAAGTCATTCTTTCTGAGACATGTATTTTATTATTTTTTTTATTTAAGGTTCATATAGAGTAAGAGTCCTAGTGGCACAGAGTTTAGAATGCTGTATTTCAGGCAAACTCTGCCCGCAGTCTAGAGTTTGATCCTGATGGGGCTCAAGGTTAACTCAGCCTTCCATCCTTCCAAGGATGGGGCAATATGCTGACATTGTAAACTGCCCAGAGAGTACTGTAAAACTCTATAGGGTGGTATATAAGTCTAAGTGCTATTGCTACTGTTATGTTAATGTGATGCAAAATAACTTGGGGACATTCAGCAAACCATGGAAAAAAATGATTAACTCATAGCATTTTGTATTTCTAGCTAATTCTTTTTGCCTATGTCCATTTTGTCACTGATTGATGTCCTCGTTGTCTGCCTTGCACACTCACTGTAATGTATTCATTCAAATGGATAGAACACAAGCCCATTTAACATGCTCTAAAACTCCTGAGAGACAAGAAATTAACAAAGTAAAAAAAAGCATCTATAGACAGCCTAATTTTCCTCATGAATGGCATTTTTTTGACATTTCACCTTTTATGTGAAGAGAGACTCCAAAATCCAGTTTTCTGATTCCAGTTGACTTAGAAATAAAGGCAGAAGAAAGTCTTGTGAATGAATTGTATCTTTAACACTGTGTTTGGAGTAACTGTTACTATATTTAATCTTGTTCTGTGCTGCTTAATGTGAGGTTTGTTACCAGAAACAAATGGTATATAATTTATGAGATCTGGTAGAGCACACAGAAAGGGGAAAAAAACAGGAGATGCCAAAACCAAGATGGTATTCTCAGAACATAATTGTGTCATTGTTTAAATTGTTGACTCTTGAAAATGTTAGAGATTCCCAAAGGATGAAATCTGGTAGCTATAATTTATCTGAGAAACCAGTGATTTGGTGTAATGTATGCCAAGAACCTAAATAAAGCTATTGGCAATCTGTGCCAGAGCTAATGAACTAGTGAACCTCCAAATTATTCTCAAGTGACTCCACCTGTATAAACACCCACTGCTTTTTTGAGTATAAATACATGCAGATACACTTGAAAAGATGCAGTTATGTAAGAAAAAGAAGGCACACACGTTTGTGTGCTGCCTGACTTCAACTTCCACAAGTCTCCTTGATGAGAGGAAATAAAGCAGATAATCCAGGGGACAATCAAACCAATTATTTCTCTTTCAACACTTTGTTTAGAAAAGGTTGTTTTAAACTAATTAAATACAATTAGCATATGGATTAGATATTTTAATTTATTTGCATCAAACAAACACTAAAAAGTCTCAGAAGACCAGCTACAGTACATACAATATCTTGAAATACCTCAGACTAGTAGACTTATTTTGGTATAAGCTTTCCTGTAGTAAAGCCTATTAGTTCAAATGGAGTCATAAATCTGTTTCAAAGATCTTGAGTCTAGCAAGAAGGTAAATTATTTTATAGTAAGAGATGCACAATTTAAGAGTTCCCCTAAAAGCTATTACAAAATTGTGAAGTTAGTAAATTCATGGAAAGTAATTATAATTATACTTAATTCAGATTAAAGTTAAAAAAGATTCGTTTGCTGCCTATAGTCATTTCTTTGTCCTATCCACCAGATTCTTGCACCACTGCAGCTGCCTTTGCTTTAGCTGTAAAAAGTCAGATGGTGCAGCTCACCTAAATCTGAACTGTTTATATCTTTCTTCAGTTTTCAAGCCAACCAAAGATAAAACATTTTTGATATTTCTAAAAACCAAGCAAGGGAAGGACAGCAGCAGCAGCAAACTCTTGCTCAATCCACCTGACATAATGGGATTCTGGCAAGGCTATGGCACTTCCATCCCTACGTAATAAGATGAGAGGAAATCAGTTCATGCCTGCAATTCCTCTAAGAGCATTCTAACAACAGCTTGTGTGATTTTTACCTTGGAAGTACAGGATTCTTCCAAAATTAGCCTTTCACAAATTTACTTTCAAAATAATGCTTATTTTAGCTTGCTGTTTCAAGGAATTACTATATTGCCTTTCAAGGCGAACTTAACTGCAGTATCAATCATAACAGAGAGAATGCATAGGTTCCAGGGGTTATGTTTTTCTCCATTGCTAATTATGGTTAAGCAGATGGGAAACCACAAAAGATGGCAATGTCTCCAAAACCTGGCACAAACATCAATTCATAAAGAATACAAAAAGCATACGACTCCAACAAAATCCCCCAAGAACCAATATAGATGTGAAATGACAGGCAGTCTCTATGAAAGGGCAGAAGCAGACATGCCCCTTCCTCCATTCCACATATGCACTGGTACTTTGCATAGACTTCTCGTTTGTATGATGTAACCTTTCAAAGGAGAGGGAAGAATACAAGAAAAATATTTCTGGGGTGTGCTTATGGGGATGCATAATGAAATGCACACAAAAAAAGGTATGCTCTCTCTATGGAATCTACAAAAGACAAGACATTATTCTGTGGTGGAAAAGGTAAGTCAAATGACTGCAGTGTAAGAGATTGATTTTCTATATTTTATTTTTCCCCCCATCTGCCAGAGACTTGTTAAAGCTCAGCAGATCTAGAAGAGTGTTTTGCATGTAGTAGCTTTTTTCAGTTTAATGAAAAGGGGTCCCACCTTAGTGTGTCCATAGCCTCTGTTCTAAAAATATTAAAATATAGTAAAGCACATCATGTTTTCCCTAAATATCCACAAAAGAAAACATGTGTGGGGGAGAACTTTGATATATAAATAACAGAATCAAAGCTGTTTAGTCTGTAGAAGAAATAGGAAACTGGCCTCAGATAAATTTATCTTAGAAGCCAAAGTTTAAGATTGGAGATAAAAGGATATCATCTCTTGTCTGTTACAAATAATTGACCATCAACTCTAGAAAAAGAGACAGGTTAATTTACCACAATACAGTGCTCAGTTTTAAAGAAAGACTGAATTCAAATGTTTAAAAAGTCTAGACAAACATCTTCCTTTCACTAAAGCATATAGTTGACATTTGTTATGTAACTACAAGATAGCAAAACAGGGCAGAGTCCAGATACTACTTTAAGCTACTTGGCAATTTCATTCAAAACATCAAGTACATCTTGATGTTTGAATACTTACATGCACAGGGCCATTCATCTTAGTGTGTGCGTCAAACATTGGTCCAAATTAAGTAGAAGGCCCCAGCTAACCACACCTTTTAAAATATTTGGATTGTTTTAAATAACAGAGCTATGGGATTAAGGGCTGAACTGAAGTAAAAGCAAATGGCAAAAAAGGGGCCAAAATATGCAATTGAGGTGAAATAAGCAGCTATAATAAGAAAGATGGACAAGGAAATGACAACAGAGACAACAGAGCAAGGTGTAAATTCTAATGAAACTGTCAATGAAATCTGATTTCTGTCCTGGAAACACTTCTCTGTCATGAAAGTGTGACATACTGTACAACTATATTTTGAGACCACTGAGTGACATTAACTATACGTCTCTTGTATTATTGCAGTATCTCTTGAGAACATGCTGCTTTTGCCAAGATCATCACAACATGAACTTTACTGATGCTTTAGGAGACTCCAAGGAAGCATGTACTTGTTTCCTCAACTTAGCAGTTTCCTAAAGGGTTAATTTCTGCACACTTGTCACTTCCATAAAGCTTGATGTAATGCAAGTGTCTGCATTGGCACAACAGTGGAATGAAGAAATATCCAAATCAAAACAATCTGCAAGTTCAATCCAGGGAAGCAGGTGCATAGGAAACAAAAACAGACCTTGAAAGCCACTTGCTCTTTCTGAAGTCTCCTGTGAATTTACTATTGTTATCAGTTCTAACATTTAGCTGCACATTCTACTCAAGTTTCCAGATATGAATGAGGAAACTAACTGTCTAAAATCCAGTTCACATATAAACTAAATGACTCATCATAACATTTCATTACAGAACACCCTTCTGCACGTTATTTTCGTGTATGACAAATCAGGTGTGTGATGCTTTGCCAGCTGAACAAGAAAGCTACATAGTCCAAAATAAAGGCGTGAAAAACCAGAAGGAGCTAAATATAAAACATACTAAATAGCCAAAGAAGTTTAGCCAAAACAAATAGCTAATGGGAAGCAAAACAGTATTGAGGAAATATTTCTCAGGCTGAAAACAGCAGCCTGGAAAAAATTGGTACATCATTGGTGCAAATTTAACCAGTGATGCAAATAACATGGGCAATAAAAGGAGAGAAATGGTAGTGGGAAGCTTAACCCTTTCTTACTTCCTTCCCCCTGCCCTTTGGTTGCGGTCCCTCATGGTGAAGATTCAGCATCACAAGCCCACCACTACCTTTCCTACGCAAATGTCTCCTTCCCCCTTCTCATGTATTCACGTTAAATAGTCAACCTATGAATGCTTCACAGACACTGTAGGAAAACAAAAGAGGAGTCTATTCAATGCTGCTATCACAAATCGGTTTATGGTAACAATATGTGAACTTCTCAATAGGAGTATTAGGTCTATCAACCTAAAAGACAAAGATCCACACCATATACAAGGACAGCAAGAGGACAGGATGAATGCCATAGAAATGGAAAAGACATTTAAGTATAGAGGAAGATAAACAGTTTATATGTACATTTAAGACATACATATCTTGCATATACAAAATTTCAGCAGAAGGAATCAAGCTGCAACTGCTATTTGTAATTGGAAAATATTAAATTGGACACATTGAAATCCAAAAAGGATCTACTTATGTATGACCCAAAGCAACACAGAGCTTCTATCTATCCAAAATTGCCACATACAATACAAATTTCCCATACAGTAGCAGAATGCATGGAACTATGGTATATTATTTGATTCTCATTACTCTTAAAACAATTAGAATCATCCACAAACTCTTAATTACACAAAATTATGATCCATAAGCTATTCCATTTACAAAACGCACCAAGAACCAATAAGGAACCTTAAAGTGACATGCAATGCGCGCATCAATTGTCAAGATGCTATCTCTGTTTTGTCTCTGAAAGGCATTTATCATTTTATTGGTCAAAATTGTCATTTTTCTCCCTTAATTGTAATCCGGCTTACTAATATTTCACAACTCAAGCATTTACTATCATTTTACCTCCATAGCAGAAAAACATGTTGTGCTTTATCTTCTTAATATAGGGCTGCTGTTAAAATATTGGGAAGGGGGGGAAAAGCATCTTCCATTTCATATTTCCTTTGATGCCCTGTCCCCTTCCCCAATACAGTTAAAGGATACTAAAACTCAACCACCATGTGAACAGAAACTTCTAGAACAATTTGTTCCCTGCTTGTTCTTCATCTATAGAACTCTGTTCAGAATTTTATGGAGAAAAAAGGGAATGGGTACATGCAATTTCAAAATTGTGAACTGAATATTATATCTCAGAATACATATTACCATTTTAATTGAAAGTTAGTACAGACACACATTTATTTTGCATTGCTTCTGAGGTTTCCTCTGGCACATTCAGTATGCACCAGAAGAATTGGTGCATACCTAATTGAATTGGCAATAAGGTGCAACGCCTTGGTGAAGGAAGATGCATTATTCCTGATTCCTATGACACTAAGCACAGCCACTTACACAAGCATATGGAAGATTACTCTCAGTATGCTTTTTGCCCCCACCCCCAGAACAGAGACAGATAGCGTTTTATCTTGCTGAATGTAGAGTGTTTCTCATGTTACAATTACTGGTAACATTAATTGTATTATGATCACACAATTCTTTTTTAATGGGACTAACAAGATATAATGCACTACTTTTACTGTTAATATTTAAACTATTTTATATCTAAAATAGCTATTTATATCTAAAATAACTAAGACCTCCAAGGTCTCTTCCAACTCTGTTGTATCTGTATCTCTCAGTTTCCAAGACAATCCTGTCTATTCTCAGTATTTCCACACATATCCCAACCTAATGCCCTTTCAAGTTTCCGTCACAGGAATTTATTTCATTCATCAGATGGTGAACATAATTTATAAATACTTATGTGATAATACAGTTGATTAGCCTTTGATATTTTCTTTTATAAAAAGCTTCCCTTCCACTACAGATACCAATGACTTACAAAGCATATCAAACTATCTCATACAATATATATAATTAGCAATCACACAAAACAGAAGTACATTGTGGGGTTCATGCATTCAACACACGACAACCACCGATTTAAAATAGAAATTAGGAGCACTGATTGATGATAAGGCTATCGGGGCCATTAGCATGTACATCCAATCCTAGGAAAAGCTGCCAAGGCAGGCTATGAATTTGATCATTACAAATAGAAAGAGAAGTTGTGATTCCCTAGAAATCTTTCCCCCTAAAAGAGAGAGAAAATCCCCACAGGTTTTCCCTCTTGAGCGGAAAAACATCTAGGGGAACCCTAAAAAAGCAGCCCAGGTTCAACATCCTCCTCTCTAAATTAGTTTGGTCCAATCTGCCAATTTCTGTAACTGCTTCAAATAAGATCAGGTTTTCAGTGCTTTTTGAGAAGAATCTGTGTCGTAACATTTCAAAAATCCAAGAAAACAGATAAAGCTAAAACACTACTACCTCATTATCCAAAAAGATGATATGCCACTTATCTTAAAAAAAAAAAAAATATTTTAAATTTGCTTCCGTTTTCTCCTGACTGAACAGTTGCTCAGTTCCCAAAGTTCAGTTTAAGGAAACCAAGCTTGGTCCTAGGTTCTAAACCATAAATTTCTCTTACCTTAGTTCAGTAGCCTAAACTGAATTCTTTCTCCATGATCTCCTGCCAAATCCAGAGCTACTTGGTTTAACTTTCAATTCCCAGAAGGAACAAAAGTCGATGCCCATTGCTGAGCTGATCTCGGTATGCTCAAGGAGTTTTTACAAGAAGTAGAAATAGTCCTCGACTTATGATCACAATTGAGCCCAAGATTTCCATTGCTAAGCAAGACAGCTATTAAGTGAATTTTGTCCCATTTTACAATTTTGTTTTGCCACAGTTGTTAAGTGAATCGGTGCAGTGATTAAGTGAATCATGCAGTCGCTAAGTGTATCTGGCTCCCCCATTGATTTTGCTTGCTGGAAGACAGCTGGGAAAGTTACAAATGGTGATCACATGACCCTGGGACAGTACAACTGTCATAATTACATGCCAGTTCCAAGCCCCCAAATTTTGATCACGTGAGTACGGGATTACAGGAAGGCTGCAATAAGTCATAAATGTGAAAATCGGTCGTAAATCACCCTTTTTCAGTGCCATTGTAACTTCAAACTGTCATTAAACAAATGATGGTAAGTCGAGGACTACTTGTAAATGCCAAGCTAAGAATACTGGAAGAGGAAAATGGAATTAAATACTAATGATGCAGATCCTTATACTGTTCTAAAAGAAACTGCAGTATGCAGTTTCAAAAGGTTCATCAGTTCAGAATTCAGTAAGTTATATCCTTTCTATGTACTACTGGTTTGCATATATATATTATATATATATAATTATATATATATAATTAATATATCACACAATGTAATTAAAATTAGTTGATACAGATTGTGTAGAATCCATGAATCCATCCATCTTTGTTGTAGTGATTGACACAGAGCCTACCATAAAACAGCCGTTTTTCAGGCATCCATATGAGCCTGAAAGTAATGTCTTTTTTCAGGTCTCCACTGAAGACTAAAAAGATGCTTTAATTGGTAGTAGATAGGTGCTGTGTATGCATGAGGTCTAAAGCACCGGCCTACTGTATAAGATGTGTGTGCTCCTTGAATTGTAAATACACCAGAAATAAATAAGTGTGCTTTCAATATAAAAAGGTAAAAGTATTCAAATATGTCATGTTTGAAACCAGATATATTTGAGGACAACGCCAGTATTTTAGCAAATGTTGAAATACTTAACATAACATTTGCTTTCCCTTATCCTTTGTTTAAGTAGACAGAGCTACATCACTGAAATAAGCAAAAGAATTTAGAACAATAAAAATGTTGAAAGTTACCCTTCTTGGACAGTAGGAAGCATTAAATTCATCTCCAATACGTCGTAATTCCTGTGCAATCCATATTTCTGGCTGCATATCCTCAGGTATTGGCCGTGACTGCCATCTGGAAGCTGTATCGAAACAACACAATTTTTTTTTACATTTCCAAAAGATTTTCCATATCCATTCCCCACAGTGCCCATGCACTCAATGATTTTACTACTTATTTCTTTTAAAGCTATAATGATAATTTAATAAGATAGAGGAAGAAAACTAATTTACACTAAAGATGTCATCGTGATATCTAGAATTATATTTTATATTAAAGATATATTATCTAACTCTATATTCCTTTATTCATTATATCAACTGAATCTATTAAATTGTAATTTTTTTCGCCTAAAGTAATAGTAAATTGTGCAAAGCTATGTCTTTCCACTCAGCTAGGATCAGACTCTTTTACAAACAATTCAAGAGTGCTCCAACAGCTATCTGGGAAATCAAACTCTAAAATACCAGTAAAATAGTATACAAATAGTCCTCGACTTAGGACCACAATTGAGCCCAAAATTTATATTGCTAAACAAGACAGTTAAGTAAATTTTGCCTCATTTTATGACCTTTCTTGCCACAATTGTTAAGTGAATCACCGCAGTTATTAAGTTAGTAACACAGTTGATAAGTGAATCTGGCTTCCTCATTGACTTTGCTTTGTCAGAAGGTTGCAAAAGGTGATCACATGACCCCGGGACACTGCAACCGTCATAAATTAGTCAGTTATCAAGCATCTGAATTTTGATCCTGTGACCTTGGGGATGCTACAACAATCATAGGTGTGATAACAGTCATAAGTCACTTTTTCAGTGCCATTGTAACTTTGAATAGTCACTAAATGAGCTGTTGCAAGTTGAGGACTATCTGTATAAAGAATCACAAAAAAAAAAATCCCATACAATTAAAACAGAACAAAAAAACCCCAGAGGATTATCTCCCCCAAATGATGAAATGAATCTACAACATGGAACTTTATATTCTGATGTCATGCTTATTTAAATCCCAATTCCCTCACGAGTCAGTAATCAACAGTAGCACTTCTACCTGTCATTTCTCTGATAATTTCCAAACAGCACATAATAACATTATCTCTGGACTAAACATTAGAGAATTATGATTAAGTTTATGATTGTTCACTGCCCAGGGTCATTTGTTTGAAATGGGCAGCTACAGAAATAAATATTTACTCTAGGCATTGTAACCATGCAAAATCTGAGGAACAGTTTCTCATATAAGCTAGCTTTGCAGAGATGCTGTTAAAAAGGACTGCATATCACATTAATCAAAATACTAGTATGTATTAAATTTATTATGGCTTCCTATTATTAGCAAATTATGAGATGTTTGGAACCAGGTTTATAGCTGTCTTCCAAATTATGTTTAAATGCACTCTTTTCAAAGGTCAAGGAGCATGCTACTTTCTGCTCTCAAGTAATTTACTCTAGAGATGTCAAGGAGTTTCAGCTCAACAGTATATAGTCCTTAACTTATGACCGTTGTTACCTGTTACTTAACTATTCAAAGTAATGATAGCCTCCAAGTCAGTTACAACCTAAATTCATACTTAAAAAATGCCCCCATGGTCATATGATCACAATTGGCATATTGGTTGATCACTTTGCAACCAGCTTACATTTATAACAGTTGCAGCCTCCCTTAGTCATGTGATTGCGATTTGGGAAATTTTTTGCCGATTTCTAACCAAAAAAACCACCATTAGTTAAGATGAATTTACACTTAGGACTTTGATGATTCCACTCTCAACTGGAGTAAAGTGGTCGTAAAAACGGGTCTGATTATGTGGTAAGTTAGGATTACAACAACTTAATAATGGGAATTCCAATCCCAACTGAGGTTGTAAATCAAGGATTATACATATCTGTACTCACAGATACACTGAATACATGTATTCAAAATAAAAAAGGAGGCAGTATAGTCCTAAGTGCCACTTGAGACAATTACTTTTTCTTAAAGACATTTTGAGTTTAAGGAAATATCTATTTTAAGCATGCAGGCTCAGGTAACTTATTCACAAATAGACGCTGAAGCAAGCCATCAAAACTCATATACATGATTTGTTTTATTCCTTACAAATCCTTCATCAGAACTCATCTTTTCCTTGAAGTGGTTGGCACAATACATTGATTCCTATGCCCAGTTACAACTTAGCTGTTAATCAAGGCCAAGATGCATAACAAAATAATGCATATTTCTCTCATGTATTCTGCTTTATCCCCCTCCTTCCTCTGTTTCTCTAATAATTCTCTAATAATATAGGGAGTCTCTGTGGGTATTACTCCGCTAGTTGTAGCTGTAGCTGTAGTGGTCATTTCTGCTTCTTTAAGCCATTGAGCCAGGGCTGTCTGAAGATGTTTCTGCAGTCATGTGGCCCGCATGACATCACATTGCAGCACAAAATGTACAGCGAAACATGGAACGTCGTTACCCCAATAACATAGTGGTTGCAAATTCCTCAGTGTGCAGAATGTGGATGAAGAAAAAAACTGACATAATTTAAAAACTGTATTGTGATCAGGATGCCCCTAAGGTTCATACATCACACTAAATGTGGTCCTTTTTTGACTCAATACAAGTTATCCTTGTTCAGCAACTGCAATTGGTTCCAGTGACTCAATCATTAAGGAAAGCAGTCACTAAGTGAAAAATCACATGATTTTTCTTTATTTTATTTTTTCCTTTGCTTTGCAGAGTCGGAAATATACAATCCCTAAACAACTGGGTAAGCCCAAATGGCGGAGGTTTCCAGAACTTCACTCATGAGGAAGCCAGGTAAAAGGGAAATCTTATAGCTCTTTCCCCTCCCCTTTGGAAGGCTCACCCTGGGGCTGGGATAATTAGCAAGAAGAGAATTAATATTTGTATACATTCATTGGAAAAGATTACCTGAGAGTAACCAGATACACAATGCAGAATAATAGACATTGAAAGGAATGTGGTAGCGTTCTTGAGACTGCAAAATGCCAGCCACTTAAAGAGACAAACAAAAGCCTTTAGCATGAAACTAATTAAGAGTCTTGTGTCAGACACAGTCTCAACTGGCCTGAAGGTTATAATCAACTAATTAAGGCCACAGAGCTGAGCTTGTTAACCTGTGTGGTTAGCACTTTTTAGGGATGTGCTGCAGCACAGAGGAAAGCAACTTAGGAACAGATAGCTTCTTCAGGCAATCTCTCAGCTCTGTGAAGAGTGAGAAGGAAAAAAAAGGGGTCAGGTACAAGACAACAGGTTCTAAGATGTGACTGAGAGATGCTGCAAAGCCTATGAATTCTGGCACTGGTCACAAAGATAATGGTTGCTGCCTAAAGCAGTCCCTAAATGAGGATTACCTGTACGGGAATCCAGCTGCTATTATCTGTAAACTAAGTATTATGGGTGGTTGTTATTGTTTATCACTAAGTTATGTCCAATTCTTCGTGAGCCCATGGACCACAGCACACCAGGCCTCCCTGTCCTCCACTGTCTCCTGGAGTTTGCCCCAAATGTTTTATGGGTACTATATATGAATCTAGTCAATGGTGTACACCATATGTGAACATAGCCTATGATGTACAAGAGGCAATCTTAATTTTTTGAGATGCGTGTATGTTCTTACTAGACATCTGAAAAACAGCAAGGGGTTCTTCAAATGAAAGCATGAACTTTTAATTCTATCACATCAGAAGACTTTATCATTTGTAGGGAGAGTTCCACACATCAAGCGCTTGGGTCATTTTTGATATAGGTAAATAAAGGTTTATATCTTGCTTAGGACAAAAACACTATTTGGTATCTAATTATTTGTCATTAGATATGAAGAGGAAGAAAAATACTGCCTGGCAATTGCTTGCATTTATTAATGTTGGAGTGCTGATAACATTATCATAAAGCTGCAGTGTCCATAATGAATCTCAGTGATGTCAAAAGGTTACATGTATCATAATGCAATCCCACTAAGAATACAATTTCATAATTTGTATAATCTTGTCATTTTCTCCCCGTATCACTCAATTCTGGCCTAACTTCTTCTGCCAATAAAAATGAATAGAGAATACAGGCACATATAACAGCTCTTTTTACACAAATTATTCCACAAACTTGGCATTAAAATCTTTATAAGGATCATAAGGGAATATCCATAACTCTCAATCTCACAACAATCACTCACAAAGCAGTGAAAATGCTAAGCAAATGTGCCTGGCTGCAAACTGGGTGGAAAATTTATTTCAAAGCCAAACTAACATTTCATTGGCCTATAAATGTATTGTTTTCACATTATAATTGAGAAAGACTATTATCAGATTTCAAAATAAGAGTTTATATCAGGCTCAATATTAGTGAGTTGCTTACTAAGCTGAAATTCATTCCACAGTCAATTCATTCAATTGAGTCATCCAATACTGGTTGACTCAATTCCTAATTTTTCAATCAAAAGGATAAGTAGCTTAATTCATCATATCTGAGGAGAGTTTTTCTACAATTATATTACAATGCCATTTTTCCTGTCTAAATTTAAACTACTTAATTCTAATTTGATCATCATACCTGTATAGGTAATTGTATACTAATAATACCAT
Organism: Azemiops feae; assembly: GCA_023970755.1. Lineage (NCBI taxonomy): Eukaryota > Metazoa > Chordata > Lepidosauria > Squamata > Viperidae > Azemiops > Azemiops feae. The sequence continues at coordinate 4,508,483 of JALGBA010000012.1, read as the reverse complement.
CATAGAAATGAAAACAATACTCAAAATGTTCAACAGTGGAGGAATGGAAAGGATAAAGCAAAGTAGCATTTAGCAGTGTTTGCAGGATTTGGCTGCTTTTGATGTAATGAAAAAACCAGCTTCAGTGCTGCAACCTCTGCCCCTTTGGCCTATTCAAGCAATGTCATAACATATATAGAAAGGGGAGGCTTGCATCACAACACCACAATCCTGGGGGTTTGTTGGTCTGATCCGTTTTGCGTCTCCTGTGGGAGACCTGTGGCATACCTGTATTCCTTGAACTACTTCAGAGTATTCTCTTCCTAGTTCTGAATCTATTCAGTTGCACTAGCCAAACAAATACCTTATTTATGAATGAAGAGATGTTAACTGAGCTATTCAAGATTACATTGAAACAAACAACATCATTAGAAGACTTTTAGATGAAAGTGCACAGAGAATAGGAACTTAAGTGAAAGGGCACTGAAGATCTTAATAGCTTGTGTTTCAGCACGCAAAATAACCAGACCGGCAAAATAACCAAACCCGTGTTATTGAAACAGGCTGAATGTTATGCAAACTTTTAAAGATTTTCTTTAAACAAAAACACTCCAGACATTGACAAAATATACCAACATATACAACTTGTATTTCCCACTATGATGCTTATTTAGCCAATGGATTATGCATAATGGGGGGAAAGCATTAAATGATATTTTATTTCAGTATATACTTTATTTTCCCCCTCCTTTTTTAATGAAACCATCACAGGATTACTTTATTAAAAATAATCTTATTTGCTATTCTGTTATTCAACTTGCATCTGAATTAATGAAACATATAAAAACAGTTCTTCCCAACTCCAACCCAAATATATCAGAACTACTAGTATATCCCCTGGTAGTACAGAGCTATGTATAAGAAAATCCCAAACTATAAAATGCCACTCAAGCAAGTTCCAACACCAATGTAGTATTCAAGTTACGTACGTGACATCTAGTGCCAGCCAAAATATTTTGATGCCTGAGGCAGAAAATTGGCAAAGCAGAAATTAGAGCAACCATGGCCAAAAATAATACTACTATTTCTGCCAATGGGAATGTGTATAGTAATAGGTACCTCAGCAGTCTGAGAAATAAAGTATAGCTTCAAAAATGTCATCCCATGATCTGTTTATAAGCAGCTCAGAGGTTTCTGGATGAAATCAAACTAACTAGACCAAGAAAGTAATATCACTTTGCATTTAATAATGTAGCACCTAATTTCAGTAGTAGAAAGGACTTTTCAAAAAGAATAAAAATGTTAAAAAATAAAAAAATGTTATACTACGCCATGTCAAAATATAAGAACAATGTAGATTGTTTCATTAGATTTGGGCAAAAACTTATCGGTGAAGTTCTTCATTAGAAAAAAAGGCAACGATTTACTCTGTCCTCAATTATATAGTGAGAGTTCTGCATATTACACAGAAATCAAACTATACCAAGAACCTGGAGGATCAGAGATTGAGAGCCACCTGCTTAAGCTTTGTATATCACTTGACAAGATGTTAGTTTCACATAAGCAGACAAAAGCAGAAGTGTTCAACTAGCTACCAAAATCATATAAACATATAATGGGACCTATGGGATTACAAACGTATAAAAAAGCCTTAATTGATTCTAAATGACAGCTTCTGTAAGTCAAGAAATTAATATAAATGTTTCATGTGGTTAACCATGAAATCAATCTGAGGTTTTCATAAAGGACTTTCTGTGGGGCTGCAAGATCAAAAAGATTAGGAGTGTCAAGTCATTTAGTTATGCAAAACACAAATAAATTTTCTAGTCATAATATCCATTCAAAATACTGAAACTATTTAAACAATAGATATGTCACACTACCTCATTGAAAAAAATGCAATCATTACTGTAAAGATGTCCATCATGCACTACAATGTATCTGTTCTATTATATACAATACCCTTCTTCCTAATTCTCAGGATAACCACAATAAAAAAAAAGTTTGAAATATGTCTACATCACCACTCTCATAAAAATTGTCACTGTAATAAATGTTTCAGTAAAATTCTGGTTAATTTGAATAAATATCACATAGGCAATATTTAAACATCTAACATAACATTCTGTGAAGCATAATTAACTTAAAGGAGTTATTTCTAGCTTGTTTTTTCTATTGCAATAATCCCTTCCTGATCTGCCAATCTCTAAATCACTTTTGTGCAGGGTACCTTGAATTAAAAACATTTGCACTGTATAATATATAAACCTATGTCAAATGAGGAATTTCCTGGAAAGATCAGGAAATGGTCCTTGAAATACTTCTGAAATACTTCCAATCTCACGCAAGAGAAATGCAGAAGATAGTATGTAATCATCTCACTTGCATACTATTAAAAACTACAGTCATGACAAACATTAGAATTGGAACATACACCCTATGCCAGCAATTTAGGAGACTTGTGAGCATTTATATTTTATTTTGAAAATAGCTTAGGATTTCATTGAAATAATGATATTAATATAGTGGAAAAGAAATGAGGATCCCACATATGAGATCTTTTATTTTTAAAAAAGTGTTTTGTTCCTCCCATCCCCCCCCCACCCACAAAACCCCCAAAGCTGCTGCTACAGAGAAGCACAGGTATTCCACATACTCCAGGCATTGCTAATACAAGCTCAGAAAACCTAGTAGGAAAGCAGTAAAACCTAGTTGTGCTAAACTTACAAAACATTCAACACTTTATCCATTATAACCAATTTCTCAACATAACAAATAATACAAATGTAGTTCTCAATCCGATTAAGCACATAACAAAAAAGAACGGATGCAGGTATGCATGTAACTTGGAGAAAACAGAGGACAGGAATCTTTCAACATTCTTAGCATAATGAATTGCTATACGCATAAGGGCAACAGTCGCATTAATTGGCAACACACTGAACAGCTGCTGGAACTTGATGCCACAGTAATCTGAGAAATGGAGCTGAACTCTTCATGCTTTGGGAATGAATTGCATACATGCTTTTACTAACCCTTATAGGTTATTTACATAACTTTAATCTCATAAATATACTTCAATCAAAATATAGGGGACATTAAAAGCAGTTTTTATAATATTCTCAAAATATTATTAATATTTAGTAAATTTTGCTTTAAAGTTCCTGTCAGGAAACAGAGATTCTTTCATTCAACCAAAAAGCGTTTAAATCACACAACTGCTAAGAGCCAAAAAATATGGTGGAATGACTTAGAAACACAGGAAACTAAATATAAAAAATATTTTAAACACATTTGACTCATTTCAAACATAGTATGAAAAGCATAGAATCAATATGAAACTAGCCTATAGTAGAAAGCTCTTTATACCATATAGGATTAAGATATAAAATTCTTAGAATATATCTATATTATTATAAAGTGGTCTATTTGAACAATATTGTGAATGTATCAATGTTTTAAGAAAACAAAATGCTCGTACAACAGCTTCCCTCACCTTCAGCTGCTCTGAAAAAAAAAATTTTTTTTGCTTGCATTCTCCTCATGTTACACTAATTCTGGAAATGTACACAATATTTTGAAACTCCAAGAAGTACAACTAAAAGCTCATGGTTTCTGATCAGAGCAGTGGGAATTAGCATCTTCTACACTCTACAGCACCACTGTATTTGAAACAGATTCTTTATCACAAATATAAAGAGATCAAAAATTATAACCAGCCAAGTATTATTTTTTCAAACTTTGATCTTTTGTTTCTTTGCAAGGATTTATTACAGGTATGGCCACGTGCGCTTCATTTCACATTAATCTATATACTACTAAAACTCTCATATATGTAACTTTTAACTGGGTGAAACAGTGCATCATAGGGCAAAACATTTTGAAAAAGGGTATCTCAAATGGGCTAACTTACAGAATGTGTCCAAAATCCAAGACTCATAATTTCCATGCGATAGAAATTTGGCAAATTTTATAAAACATTTTATGACTTAAATTAAAAAATAACATATTTCCTGTAGTCAACTCCTGAAGTTTGACTGTGCTATACAATTCAACATGGGCTATTTTTCAAGATAGATATATCTCTAAATATCCTCCTAAACTTTTCAGAATTTTTCTAATACATTATAAGCTCTGCCACCGTTGAAGGCATTGAGGAATCGGGTAAGGAAATATCTCTGGAACGATGACCCTTGGGTCATGGATTGTTGTCTAGTAATCGTATAAAAGCACTGGGTGTATTAAACTCTTCAACTATTCAAATAAATTTTGAATGTTGGCTGGAATGCTTGAAATATTTTACTATGTAACACTGTTGGTGTAACAAATAGCTAATTATTATACTGAATTTGAAAATTAAATTGTACAAACCATAATTATGAATAGATTTCCATAATCAAGCACGAATGCTAGATATGACTATTTACTTTTTGTTCATTATTAAGCATCTAAATCAAATGCAATACCAGTCATTTCAAAAACTTGAGAAATTGGAGCATCATCTTCTTTACCGGATGAAAATCCTAGTAAGAATCTAATTATATTGTTTTGCAAGTCAATTAGTCAAAGTAGATCAGCTGAGATAAACAGGTAAAATAAATTACCCACTTTTTCTTTTATCCGTTCTCTTTTTTCACCTCTACAAAACAATTCAAGAAACTGAGAGTTGGCACAGAGGTACTTCAGCTACTACCACAAAGCAAGTAAATTTGTGCTTCCAATTGTCAACAAGAGACTGGATTGGAGTCAGAAGGACCTCTAGTGAATTTCAGGAAGTGTAGCAACTGGGAAAGAATAAGGAAAACCCTGCCACAACTTTCCTCATGCAAGCCATAACCCATTCAAAGCAGAAGCAGTTTTTTAATAGAATCATAACTATGAGGAGAAAAGCATATTATTACAAAGGGGTTATCTATAATGCAAAAACCATTTAGGTATAATTTTTTTCACCAACCTGAAATCTATGCCAATACTTTGGCCATTGATCAAGGGTCTTCACAGAACTGAATGCTGAATAAATACATAAAAGAATATTATATCTATCATGTCTGTCCTGGCACTTGTATAATAAAAAGTTCAATGCCAATTTTTTTGAATATAATATGTATTTACCGGAAATCATTTAAGCAATCTACACAAAAAGGTGTAAATAGTGTGCATCTCATAGCCATTTTTTTAAAAAACAAGGTATCTTTTCCTTTGTTCATCACATACGAAGTGTTGGATATAATTTGGCACGAACAGTATGTCATCTTGATGTGAAGATTGCTCCTTCTGTGAAAGCAGGCATTCTTTTTGGTGAGCTTGTACGACTTGCAATAGTTTCAGAAAACAGACAAACCGGGCAGCAATATAAAAAAAGAACAAGCTCCTTTTTTTGACTCAATTAATTTACACTTTCAGCATAATTGTGCAGTTTTTTTAGTCTACATTACTTATTCTTTCTGTTGTCATTTCAAATGACTTTTCAATATTCAATTGGCTCATATTATGTATCTCAATTAGTATCAATCATTGTGAAGCACTATTTCCTATTGAAAATAGGAAAGCAATGTGTTTATATTTAAAACAATTCAAACATAAGATCAGTTTTACCTGAAATAAAGAAAGGATTATATAAACAGCACAATGCAGAAAAACTCCCCCCTTTATCATTTTAAACTCAGATATAAACTTTGCCTGAAGCTGCAAGAAAAAGAAGATATTCAGAACTTTTAAAACGAAAAAGACACAACAAGAATAAAATCTTGATTTAAACTCATCATAAATGAACATGATTAAAGTTCACAATCCCTGTTACTTAAGTGAAAGAAGATGTGCACTTAACTTGGCTAGTTAACTCTAAATGATTCATTCTGCATAATTTCTCATACATAGGTAACAAACAATAAACCGTATTTAAGGTATCACAAGTCATTTGTTGGGGGTTTTCTTCAAAAAAGTAGCACAGATAACTTTTAAAAAGCTTTACATTAAAGTAACAAAAAATCAAGTTGTAGACTTAAAGGCAGAAAAGAAATCCTAAGAACTGGCTCAGAGTAATAAAACTACATATAAAAGCTAGAACAAGAGCAAAAACAAAAATCTGTCATTTTGTACTTCCAAGCTATCTCCTTTGAGGTTTTTAAAAACCACACTGCAAGACTTGACAATCTTCACAAATCACTTGACTATGGTGATTTTGCACGGCTTATAGTGATCATTGGTTTGAAATTATTTAGTTAGTTTTTGAATTTCATAAAGATGCAATTATTTTTCAGTTAGTATTTTCAAAACTCATTTGCCCATATTCATTTTTAAAGAAATTTGTAAACTGAAACATCCATTTGAAGAATAATTGTTGACTGCCAAGTTCCATCCAGACTACGTACTACATAGGTGTTACATACTCTATAAATTGTATATTGATAGAAGCCATTTTACTGGTCTGCTGAACTTTAACAAACACTAATTTTGTTCTATTTCTAGAATGTCTGCAGAAGGTGGGCTTGATATCACAGAAGTCCTTATAGCTCCCAAAGAGTTCTCTGAAACTATGTTTATGTTCTGTTCTAGAGGAGTAACTTGATTTATCAAGAATACCAAACTCTTCAACTTAGAAAATAAACTCTTACATCCTTAAAAATCCTATGTGTACTGTCCACGGCATACATTCTATTCAACAATCCTAGCATTTGCAAAATGTGTAAGATCATTTTTCATTATCACCATTAAACAAAATCTGAGCCCATCTGTACAATCACAGAACTGTAGAGTTCAAAAAGATCATGTAGTTCAACCCTCCCTAATGTGGTGGAAAAACAATTAAACCATCCATGAGAGGTGGTTCATCCAGGGATGAAGAACCCACAACACCCTAAGTAAACTTCTTTCTTCCTGGCAGGGTCCATTTTTTCAGATCAACTGAGTGCTGATTGATCAACTGAGAAAGAAATTGACAAGACCTGCTTGTCACCAGAGGCAGACATAGTGTACTGGAGGGACTGACCCAAAGTCACCCAGATAGCTTTCATACCTACAATGGAATTAGAACTCACAGCTTCCTAATTTCTAGCCTGGTTCCTTAACCATCAGACAAAACTAGCTCTCCAAATTAACTATTCCACATCTATACTGATTTCACCAACAGAAAGCTTTTCCTTATATTAAAATAAAGCTAAGTATCTACAATTTATGCCCATTATTTCTGGATCTAGTTTCTTTGGTAATGAAAATTAATTCCTGACCAGCTTCTATATGGTACCTTTTTATGTACCTGAACAAAACTGAAGAATAGCTATATCATTTAAGCAACAAAGAAGATAACACATCATCTTTGATAGCTGCTCTAAAATTGGATTTTTCTCCTTAAGAGGTCGGATAAATCTATCTTCTACATGAATACTTCTTCATATAATTTCATTTAATAAAATAATTTAAGATGATACATTCAATTTTCTTGTTACTTTCATATATTATAATAAGGCAAGGCAACAAACACAGGAGCTGAATCATTTCTAGTAGAACTATTGGCTTAACCAATTCAACACAAGCAGGCTGCTGAAAATACTCAGTAATGTACATATTTGACATCCAATAACATGCAATGCCCCTTTTCTACTTGTTAACTTCATTCTTTACTACTGTTGCCATCTTTCCCCAAACAAAGCTCCTCTGTTTTAACAGCTGTAGGCAGAGATTCAGTAAGTATAATTTTCCCCATTACTGCACTTCCTCACCAGAAAAAGCAGTATTTTAAAAATGCTACAAAACCTTTATGATTAAAGGTAACAATTGCTTGCATTACATGTTATCTGCAATACAAAAAAAAATCACTCATTTTATGCTTTACATATTGTCACCACCTAATCAATAGGCTGTACAATTTCCTGAGATGTATTCAATATTCTAATCTTTCAGCTATGCCAGGCAAATTAAGCCCCAACAGAATCTATTTTAAAAACCAAGGGATTTTTTTCCCCTCTCTAGATTCTGATTGGTGGAATTTTCAGGAAGTACTTTCAGTTTCCATGGTAAAGAGTGGAAGGTAAACATGCCTGCAATATAAGGTTAAGATGCCTAAGCCACTTTAAAAAGGGTATATGCTCTTGGGAGTATACTGGCTTAAGTGCGTATCTGTGCAAAGTAGCTTCTCTTACTCCTAGTTTAGTGCTATATAAACACTGCACTCAAAGCAGGAAATCAGCTATGCTGAAGTACAGGGAAGAGGATGCACTATAACACCTCATGCATATATATCCCAAATGGGAATCAAGTAGGAACATACTTGAATCAATTTGCAAAACACCTAATTGTTAACCTTTTTTCATTAGACAAGCCTCTTTTTAAAAGAATATTGGACTGGACCATCATAACAAACATGTTCTTTTTCCAAGAAGAGTTTGTGTGCCTTATGGGAGGCTGCTATTACATGACATAAAGATACTTAGCAAACAAAATTAAACATTTTCATTTTCAAAAAAATTTAACCAATTTGTTTCAAAAAGAGAGGAAGACTGGTGCAGCTTAAAGCAGCAATGGTTCAGCATCCTGTACAGAAACTGCATATTGTAGTATCTGAAAGCACCCACCCACTATTTTTTCCAGGAAAAAGAAATAAAGACAGAGCTCTTGACTACTGCATACTTTAAAAAAAAACCTCCATTATAGGAAAAGAAAATTTAGAACTCAGTTACCCCACACATCTCTGCTCAAATTATACAAAAAAATGTTCTGAAAACCAATTATTCATTCAGAAGCCAAATAAATCCTATTTTAACTAGTACAAATCCATTGGTTATAATCCTCATCTAGGGCCAAACTATAGGGATCATAAACACATTGCTTCCCATTTCTTCTAGTTTTCACTAAGAGAATGAAGAGGCACAGGAGGCCCACTCTGAATAATAGCATTGACACTCAACATTATATGTCCCAAGATGGAAGTGCTTTTTGGCATCAGTGGAAACTCCCATCCTGGAGATAATAAATATGAGACTGTGATCTTCACTTGTACCATAATAAAGGAATAAAGATTTAAAATCAATTCCTGGGTTCACTATAATCCTAATCCTTGACAATCACCTCCATTCTACTACATCATTTTCAAACATTCACACTACAAATGACATTTATATGCAGTAATACAATTTAGGTTTTACTTCTTCCAAAGCCACAAACATTAAAATACTCTCCAAACAAAAGGGCACAATTATATTTTCAACAAGCTATAAGCCAATTTCAGGTTCATTTCGATTTTCTCCCCATGTTTTTCTATATTACAAAAAGTTATCCTTATGAAAACTTGTCTTTTTATTTTCATTCTAATTACTTTCATTTTATTTATGCAAGAGTCAAAACATTTCCTATTACCTGGTGACCTTTACAAAGAACTCCATAAATTGGTCAGTACTCTTATCCTATTCACCATTATGAGGGGGTTAGCTGCAAAATTTTCAAATGCTAGGATTTATGTATTACATTGGTACCCTACCTTTCCTTCAAAAAGCTTCATGTTCTCTTTATTTCCCCTATGTATATGCCTATAAAGTAAGCTTAAGCTGAAAGAAAATGATGAAATCAGGATCCCCGTAAGCTTGAAGGCTGGGTAGGGATTTGAACCTGTATCTCCTCTATCCAACATTTTAATCAGTATAGCTTGCCTTGAACTGGAGTTCTATTACTACACAAGACAAATTATTTCTTAGACCAAAGCTCCAAACCACGCACACAGGCTTCAAAAGGGAGTAGGAAGTGTTGATTGTATTACAAAAATGAGCTAAAAGTTTCTTACCGTGCTCTTGCTTACCCATTGCACTTAGATAATGATTGATAGCTTGACACGGGGGACTTGGAGTCTGTGTAGCTTTGTCACAATTCATAGGTGCAGAACTCCTGTCGATGTCAAAAGAGAAATACCCACTGGAGGATCTGGACAGCAGTGGGGATCTTCTTACAAACATGAACAACGGGGATCTGGTAGCAAATGGACTGGGACTGGAGGGTGGTACCAGTGGTCCCTGAGGGCTACCGGGTGATGAACTGTCCAGTTCACCCAAATGATTACCTTGATATTCAGTTTGTAAGGAGGTAGGGGCCCCAGGCCGAAGGTGAGGAGGCTGAGCTGGCCTTTCAGCAGGCTGCAATTGTCCACCTTCTCTCTCACACTCAGAATTTAAATCAGAAGATTGTTTTGCCATTTGGTCTTTCTTTTTCACCAAGCCCTGGAAGAAATAAGGGGAGGGGGGAAGAGAAAAACATCTCAAATTACCCATAAAGTTCATTCAAACTTGATAACAGTGATGACTTGCAGTAGATAGAAATCACTATCAACATATTAGCATTGCAAATTCCATGACATTTTCCATTCCCCACAGGATTTCAAATCTATTAATTAATCTTCATTCCCTGCGTGTCAAACTTTAAAAATAAAATACAGTAATTGATAAAGGTGTTTTGCTACATTCAATCCAACATATCTCGGGGTTAAAAAAAGGCTTGTTGAAAAGAAAACAGTAACAGAAGTTTGTAAGAAAAAACCTGGGGGCCAACTAAGCAATATTCTAGGTCTGATCTTTTGAGGGGAGGGCAAAGGAGCCGACTGACTTTCTTTTAAAAAGAAGGGGGAGTGAAATATTTAAAACTCAGGATCCGCACCCTCCAGCCCTCCAAGTTCTACACAGGAGAATCAGATACAGTGTTGAAATGTTAGAAGTAGATGCGGTGATTGTGCAGGACGGGGAAGTCGGCCAGGCTCTCGCTCCATTGTTCTATCGAATATGCTGATCGCAGCAAGTCTGGAAGGTTTGGCAAGAGCAATCAGTTGTAAAAGTGCGTCACAATAGTTTGTACATTGCAAAGTGCTCCTCTGTTCACTCCACCTCCCCTCATCCTTTTACGGCTACGATCAAATCCTTCTCTATACTACACGCAGGGAAAAACGTCTCACTTCGCACCTTTAGAAAAAACACACTCTTTAATGAGTTGTTTAGCGGGCGGCGAAATCAAGAGGAAAAAAGCATGAGTGAGAAACGAAGCGCCGACAGGTCACCCCAGTCGCAAGGCAAGGATCGTAGACTGCCTCCCACCCGCCCACCGCGCTCTAACTCACCTTTATTTATTTTCGCTCAAACGCCTGTGTCCCGCGACTTGGCTAGGCGCTCACGCAAGCAACAACAGGTTGTAGAAAAGGCCAGCGCAAGCCAAGCATCCACCACCAAGTTGGGGAACCATCACAAGCAGGGAACAAAAAAGGTGATGGTGTGGGAAGTGGCGGGGGGGGGGGCGAAACAGCCCCGCGCCGAGAGTTGAAAAGAAATCCAATTACAAGGCCAAGTCACCCCATTCGCCTCGGGAAGGCCTCTCCCTCGCTGCTGAACGACACCGGGGGAGAGCTGCGGTCGGGGCCGCGAGAGACAGGTCGCTTCCCACCGAAAACCCAACAAAGGGAGCGCGAGTGCAAGGCAGGAGAATAACAGAGCCAGAAAGAGACACGCAAAGGGGGAGGGGATAACTAGAAGAGAGGGTGGAGACACGAGCGCACACCAAGATACCCCGGCCCCCAATCCCGCCCCCCGCCCTCCCCACCCCCCAAGCCGGCCGTACTTACGCGTTAGGGTTCCCGAATCATCCCAGAGGCAAGCCGGACCCTTCCCGGGCACCGAGGCGGTTGGGAGCGACACGTTCGCGCACCTTTCGGAGATTGCTCGCGTCTGGTCGCACGGACAAAACAGCAGCCAACCGGGCGACGGCAAGAGCCCAGCACTCTGACTGCCTCTCCGGGCGAAGGAGAGAGAGTCCTCCCCGTCGCCAATAAAAAATAAGGGAGCAAGGCTAATCCCGCCTCGTTAGAGGCGGTCCAGATCCGCCCACAGCGCGAGGGCACTGTTTACATTTATATGCTGGGGTGGGGGGGGGAGGCGCCCACACGCACACACACACACACACACACAAGCGGCCTGCCACAACCCTGCGCTGCGCCGCGGCCCGCCCTGCTCCTTCCCTCCTTATGTCCTCAGGAGCTTCCTGAAGCCGCCGCGGTGACGACGGCAATCGTGATCGAGAAAGGCTGCTGACTTGCAGCAGCCACGCTGAGCTCTGCTGCGCGTTCTCTACGGACGCCCACTTCCAGTTCTCTTCTTAAAACCTGCCAGCAACAACGAAGAAGAATCCGAGAGTCTAGCAACTGGCAACTCGTTTCCGTAGAGAAAAACGTTTTCGTTTGACAAAAGCAGAGATGCAGCCGCACCCCGCAATATTTGTTACTCCCCCCCCACCAACAAGCTTCATTAAAAAAAAAAAAAAAACCCACTAGACTAGACGCCACCTCCTCTCTGGCTTAGAAGCTTCACACACCAAGATGATTCATTCTGTCCAGGGAGAGAATTCAGCCTTGTGGAAGAGTAGACATGACCAATGATTATGATTTGTATTTAGATGACTATCACCTAAACATTGGGAACAGCTTGTCACAATAAAAGCACAATGCAAAATAGGAGCAAAGGCATCAGAGGCCAAAAATACAATAATCTGGATAATGAGGTGCAGACTTTGAAATGAACTACAAGTCATGCTTGAGGGTCCAAGCAGGAGGAGTTCAGCAGAGTTCAGCAGCAATGGTGGCATCAGCCTCCTGGCATCAGCTAAACACAGCACCAGGACTTTTGTCCCCTCCACACTTCTCAATACCATGACCTTTATCCCAGAACATATCAGAAAAAAAATTCCAACCTAGTAGATGATGCTTAAGGTATTACATATTAGCATCAGTATTTTGAGGTAGGTTCCAAAATAGACATCAGAGGCAGATCACTGAGAATGTGATTTTGACCATGCAGTACCAAACCATAACCAGGCATTGTGCACTAGCTGAAGCCTATATATATATTATATAATATATAATATCAGAATAAACTTCTCAGACATGGATTGCTAGGAAATGCTGCAACTAGCACATCATCTAAATCCCCCAGGGTGTCCCATAACAAAGCTGGACTGAGTGTGTATTTATCAAATTTGCATGCTGCCTGACTCCCAATGACTCTGGGAGGCTCACAACAACTGAAACAAGAAAATTACAATAAAACCAATTAAAAAGAAGGAGGGAAGGATAAAGGAAAGCAAGAACAACAGATTGAACAGAAACAAAGCAAAGGGTCTCACTCTCCCTTGCCAAAGCCCTGGGTAAAAAAAAGGATCTTCACAATCCTTCTAAACACCAGAAGGGAGTGGGGGCTATCTGGATCTCAGTGTAGCCTCATTTCACGGGGTAGGCATTGCTACAAAGAGTAAGTCCTTATAGATGACACTGCTTAATCAATGGAAATTGAAGCATGCCAATCCTACACAACTGAATTAGCCAGCACTATGATGGGAGACAGTGGTCCCTCAAATAACCAGGCTCTGTGCAATGTAGGACTTTAAAAATTATGACTAACATCTTGAATCACACTCGGAAACAAATTGACAACCAATATGTGTCACAAAACAGGGATGTTATAGGGCATATCAGTATGCTGCTGTGATCTGGACTAGTTGGAGCCTTGTGTTTTTCAAGAGCAGCCTTATGCAGAATGCATTGCAGTAATCAAGCCATGAGGTGACCAGAGCAAGAGTGACTGTCTGAGAAGTCCCCAATCTAGGAAATGGTACAACTGATACATCAGATTAAGTTGTATAAAGGCCTTCCTAGCCACCTGTTCATTGTGCAGAAGACATGAGTCCAGGCCAACCCCTAGATTTTGCATTGTTCTTAAATGGGAAAGTGCAACCTATTGTGCAAATGGAATAACCCCAGATCTAGGTGGTCCAAACACCTACAGCCACTTGGTCTTGGTAGGATTCAGTTGGAGAAGTACCTCCTCATCTAAAACTCACAGCCTCCAGGCACTGGAACAGAACTGTAACAGCCTCATTTGGCCAACCCATGGTTGAAAGATTCCAAACCAACAGATGAGCTCACCCAATGGTTTCATGTAAAAGGAGGAGAGACAGAGAGTAAAACCCTGTTGCATCCTACCCACAAGGGGCTTAGGAAGTGATCTCATCCCTCAAACCAACACCAACTGGAGCTGGTTCCAGAGAAAGGAAGAGAAACACACAGAACTTGTTCAAAAGGAAACTGTGATCAATAGATTGCTTTCAAGGCATGAGGTATCACTCCCTCCAACAAAGACGGCAATACCACAGAATGGACCCAATTGCAGGCCATTTGCCTGGCCATCTTTATGACCCAGAGAGCTCTGGATTCAGTAAACAGGTGGCCAAGCTGAAAGCACAGAGAATCCTATCGACTTCCTCAGTAGTCAGCAGCTTAAACTCATCCCAGATCATACTCCCAGATTGAAACATATGTACCTCAGCCTGCCCAGCCCAGTTAATGTCCAGTTGGAGTGAATTTCATTTTATTTGCTAGATAGCCTGAATAATCCTCAGAGCAGTCCACAGATATCCTGAGACATCCTCCCTACCCAACAGGGTCCAGGTCACCTTAAACCAGGCTGCTGGATGGCAATTCATTCTTGCTCTTTCTGGGACACTGCAGATCATCTATTCTATACTATAGCAGGGTATGTTCTTACCTGTGAGCCTGGGAACGTCTCATCATTAGTACCTCAACATGCTTTCTGGATCCCTGCTCTGTCTTATCTGATTCAGAGGGAATGTAAAGTCAGTCATCAGAATATTGATGGTGTTGTGGCCTAAATCTTTTGACTTTCCCAACAGACAGATCCCTCAGTACTCTGCAGCTTAAATGCCATAAGCTCAGCAACAGTGTTCTGCTGCTATTTTGAAAGCTGCCTGACAGAAAAGACTGTAATCCCTTTATTACAGTGCTACAAATTCTCACTTAGTCACTCCTGGAGGATACTACAATTAATATTTTCAAAAATAACTGAGAACTAACAATCAAAAGGCCACACTCCTCCTTCCTCTTCCCAGAAGAAATCATCCAGCAAAGTAGCTGAGGTAATTTTAAATTAGATTGGAATGATCTAGCCCAATCCAATTCTTTCCCCTCCCAATATATTTGTCGCTTTTGCTGTTCTGTATCTTAACATATTCTCTGAACCTTCCCAGCTCCATTCATCTTAATACATGACATTCTTACCAAGATTACATCACTCCATCGATCAGCAAACACTCCATCAAAAAAAAAAAAAAAAAGGGGGGGGGGACAAATCCAGCTTTCCTCGTAGCAAATCCTTGTCCTATATTACTTGTTTTAAGGTTCTCTATATGTGAAAAATTATAAATATTTTAATATTGATTTACATTCTAAAATGTTTTTAACTTTATTTTTAATGATTCCCTGCTTTAATATGATTTTTAACATTACTGTATGTAAGTCATAAATTATATTAATTGTAAAAGTAAAATGACTGTTTGGGCCATACAGGCATTGATTATCCACCAGCAACTTGCATCAACAGCCATCTCATACCTCCAAACAGGATCTCAGCAATTAGCACATTAACTACACTACATGGTAGCTAGGTTCACATAACAAATTAACATATAGTCAACTGAACAGTGGTTTACTGATCTATATAATCCATTCATTCATTCCTCTATAGCTAACACTGTCTTGTCCCGATTCAGCCATATAGGATTTCAGAGTGTCCTTTTCCCCCATCCTGTCCAATTTAAGCTTCCCAAAGACTTGTGACATGACATGCCATCTTTCCTTCTTCCAATCCCCTTTTGCTTTTACCACATCAGAAACCCTCTTCATCAGTCTTGCATTTCATTCTCACCACAACCAAGAGTACACACATCATTTCACAACAACATTCCACTAAATTCCTCCAGCATGAACCCCACACTTTATGTTCTGTTTTCACACAAAATCCACTGTGCCAATCTTACTAAAACATGCCTTGTCAATGAATTCTCTTGACTTGATTCACACATTGCACTAAACCCTCATTTTGCTTTGCATGATAGGTAACCCAGATAGGGTTTCAGAAGTGCTATTTCTCAATATAAGAAACTCGGGTTAACCCCCTCATTCAACTACAAATTTAGGGTTGGCTTCAAATATTTCTCAGCCTAACTTTCCACATGCAGTTGTACTGTTACAAGGTCTTTGGAAGATATGCAAGATAAAAAATCTACTTTAGCATTCTGTCTCTCACAGAGTCAATCCAACATATCTACAGTAGTTGGTTCACAAATAGGCCTCCTCAACTTATGCTTTCCAGCAATTGGAATATACAGGTAGAATCCTTCTTTTTTCATGAATTTGTTTAATCCCTTCTCGAAATAATTTAAATTGGTGGCTATTATTACATCTTGTGTCACAGCAGATGGCAGCACCTAGACAAACTTGCTTGGTTCTTGTCAAAAAAAGCTAAGCAAGGTCAAACTTCATTAATATAATATTTGGATGGGAAATTATCAGGAAATACAAGGAGTGTAGATTGGGCTAAGAATTTTTTTAAAAATCCTACATGGAAGTGGCAAATTGTATTATTGCCAACAAAACTACAAGTTCATGTAAACTGGAATGGTTTCCACCCCAACATTTCCACAGTGCTACACAAGCAGCACAGAGAAGGTAAACAACCCCCTTTCTCCCTCCCTCTCTCTCTATCTCATAGGCAATCTTTTGAAGAAAGGTCTTTTCTCTCCAACTTTTTTTTCCTACGTAGAAGATGGGAGGAACAGTACACGTGCCGTTAAAGTTTAAACGAACTTAAATTTCTTCACCTCCCCCCCCCCCTTTCACCTACCAAATCGTTTAACTTCCTCCCTTAGAGATGGGCAATCTTGGGATTCACCACATTCTGACAAAAAGAAATGCCAGCACCTCTCACTCAGCATCGATCCTGCTGCCGGGACGGCAAACGCTGTGTTAGCAATAACATACAGAGCTACAGTTCATCCGCACCCTCCTGAAAAGCTCCCCCATCCGTTGCAATGTCACGCTTTGAAAGGCCCCTGACCCTCCTGCGCTTCAGGCCGACTGCGAAGTCGCCACCGCGAGCCTCAGTAGCCGGCGAGGAAGGGAGGAAGGGAGGAAGAGAGACAGACCATCTCCTCGCCGCTCGCTTCCAATCCCAACGTGGTGAATCCTGCTTGGGATTTGGGACTGAGAGGGGGAAGATCCTGGCTCCCAAGCCGCCGGGACTTCCAACCACAGAGCTTGCTTTGGCTCTGTTCCCAGCCAGTGCCGCGCGCGCAAAACAACAACAGCAACAAAATGCTGCGGTCGAGACTTGCCCGCCTGCCTGGCTCCCGGGCCTCGGTAGCCAATCATTTGAAGCGAACAGCCTCGTCCGTAGAGAGAGGAGAGGAGAGAGTGAGGGCGGATGAGCAGAGTCTGTGATGGGGATAACAAGGGTTCGGGAGATGTTAGCACGAAAGTTCCGCGTCTTTTGACTTACCTCGCCTTGTCCCCCACTGGTTCTTTGCCAGAACAAGTAGCCCTTCTTTCAGCGCAGAGTTTCTCCCTCGCATGGTCGGGCTTTTGGTCTGGAGAGCCGAAAAATCCGGCCCAGGGCTTGCTGCTGCCTAATACGCAGCAGTCACACTCCCCCCCCCTTCCCGTCAAGGTGCTGCTCTCACCTGAGGCAGGAATCTCACAAGCGCCTCCCCTTCCCTCACAGGACAATACAAGTGTAACGAGCTAAGTAATTAGCAAATTGTTGCCTCGTCGGGACAAGAAAAGCTCTTGCCTGAGGTGGTGCTTTCTAACGGAAGGACTGGCGTGTAAAAACGCACGTGCGGGGAGACGCACGCACGCGTAGAGCATAGAACTGTTTTTCCCATTCTCTAGAGATGAGGATGGCAGAATAACACAGTTGGAAGGGATCTTGGAAGTCTTCTACCTCAACCCCCTGCTCAAACAGGAGACGCTACACCATTTCAGACAAATGGTTGTCCAATGAGCTCATAAGTAGAAATACTGCCTTTGGATCCTTCTTTGCTCTTATTTCTCCAATCTCTAAAGTTATGAATTTAAATTCTTGCAGGGTAGCTGAGTGAACTGAAAGACATAAAACAAAAATGCTAAAAATGAATGTGTGTATAGATATGTACACTTTTAAAGGAAATTAAAAACTGGTTTTGTAGTGTTGTAATATTAAAAAATATTCTCATAGTAACTTGGTGTGTGCACATATTTCTGTTTTGCTGTTATCAAGTAGTTACAAGTAGTCCTCAACTTATGGCCATAACTGAGCCCAAAATTTCTATTGCTAAGCAAGGCAGTTGTTAAGTGAGTTGCACCTCATTTTACGATCATTTTTGCCACAGTTGTTAAGTAAATCATGCAGTTCAGTGAATCTGGCTTCCCCCTTTGATTTTGGGAAGGTCACAAATGGTAATTACATGACCCCAGGACAGTGCAACTGTCATAAATAGATGCCAATTGCCAAGTAGCCACATTTTGATCACATGACCAAGGGGATGTTGCAATGGACACAAATGTGAAAATCTGACAAAAGTTATTTTTTCTGTGCTGTTGTAACTTCAAATAGTCACTAAACAAATGGTTGTAAGTCAAGGACTAACTATGTGTGCTTGTCAGATAAGTCAGAAACTTCACACTTGTTTCTCAGAGGAAAATGTAGGATAAAAAATATCTGCTAAAAATAGAAGGACATTTCAGGCAACATTAATAGAAGTCTATAATGATTCCATATAGATAACTCCTAATGCCGTTAAAGCAAAAGGTTCTGTTAGATCTATTTCATCACTTCCCCACTACTGTCCATCTCCATCCAATTGCCAAGGATGCATATTGAGAAACCAAGACTAAATATGATAGGTTGCATAGTGTTAGTCTTGAATATTGATGGAAATAGAGAATCAAGAATCTTCCAGGAAGAGTAACTGGAATTCTATAGGTTCAAAAGCAGTTCAGTGTCAGCTGAAACCCATTTCTAGCTTGAGGGTAATATAAGTCAGATTGTGAAACATTATCTTCCTTTCTACAGTGGTGAAGCTCAGTATATCTTGTGAGCAGTCCATTTTCTCATTGAAAGGAACTTTTGTTCCCAATTGCTCTGGGAAGTTTTTTGAAGGTGATGTAACAGGCAAAATCAGTCCATTTCTCTCTTTCATTCCCCAGTAGCTTTGGGTGAGTAGCCCAATTTGAAAAGCCCCTAGTTTGGTATTGTAAAGCATCTGATAAATTAGCCCTATGCTAAAAGAAGGGAAATCAATTTTTATCTTCAGAACAGGAGTAGGATCTTAATTATTGAATGAACCTCTTGGGAGACCAATTACCTTACCCTAAAATCCCTACATGGCTTGGAACTGGGATACCTGAGGGATTGCTTTTTTCCAAGAGTCTCTACCCATCCAACTCAATCCAGCAGAATGGGCATGCTGCAGATCCCGTCAGCCAAAGAGTGTCAGCTGGCAGGGACTAGAAGATGGGTTTTTTCCATAGTGGTCCCTGTTCTATGGAACATCCTTCCTTTGAGATTAGAATGGCCCTAACCCTGTTAGCCTTTCTTAAGGACCTAAAAACTTGGTATGTTCCCAAGCCTGAGATGCTAATGTGTTAAGAGCCCCATTTCCTGGCTGTATTGCTAACTGGCCAGGTTTTTCAGCTATTATGTATATTTATTTTGGATATTTCTGTTTTGTTTTAAAATGTTTCTAGTATTTTAATTGTAATATATTTTTCACTTGCAAGCCAGCCACAATCATTGACTGAGATGTGTGGTGATAGAAATGGAATGAACGAACAAGCAAGCAAACAAGCAAGCCTTTTGGGGAAGCTTCTTACAAAAGCATTCAAAGTCATGAAAGTTTTATTTTTCACAGATTCAATGATTTATTCATTATTTTAGTAGTTAACTACAACAATGGTCTGCTATATAATTCAATTCTTAGTTTTTGACTATCCTTCTAATGCAACTATTTTTCATCTTGAACAATATTTACTAAAGAATAGGTCTTATTCATTTTATGTCATTAAGGCGAGGGTGAGTGGAAATAAATCATGCATATCTGGAATGAGGAATAAGTATAAAAGAGAACCAAAAAAAGCCTGCTACACCCAAATAATTCAATCCTACAGAGAAATGAACATGATGAAAAAGCTGTCATCTCCTTCAAGCCTTCTTCCTCTGGAATCTCCAAACACTCCACAACTGGGAGTTTATGTTTTCTTTTCTTTTCTTTTCTTTTCTTTTCTTTTCTTTTCTTCCTTCGCTATGTCAAATTTATGTTTCTGCCCATCTCACAAAAAGCAATTCTGGGCAGCATACAACAATTGAATAAAACAAATATAAAAAAATATAAATCCACATTAAAAGACAAATATTATAAAAACATACAAGCATAGGCAGAGTGCATAAAAACAAGTACCTTAACAATGGGCTTGTCTAAGTATATTTGTGGTTTCTTGGAGCCCTATGCCTGATAACAATCAGGTTCGAGGGACTTCTAGAATGTAAAAGGGTGGAAATAATTCCGTTTCTTGGAATAAGTTACAACTTATTAGTCAACATTTGTTTCTTGGAGAATAGTGCTAACAATGAAATATAAGGGATTACTTGATTTTAAGCTTCCTATTGTCTAACATTACCATTCTTATTTCTCTCTTCCAGGGAACTTTCTATTCTATATGAATATTTAATACTTTAGCTTGAAGCAAAATAAGTATCACGCCATACTATTTTCTCCAAAGTATCTTGTAATAATATGCACATTTCCTCAAAAGTAAATCCAACTGTTTTAATGAGGTTTATTCCAAAATAATTGTCAACAAGATTGTAATTCTTATATAGAAGTGGAAAACAGTGCCAGCACAAAAAAGTTATTTTGATCAATGTTTTGTCTGCATCTTTCTTCTACTGTTTGTAGATTCCATCACACATAATGATCAACTAGTATCCATAGCATGATACTAGGGGAGCGTGAATGGAGAACAATTCAATCTTATAAGTGCCTAAATAAGAATAATCAGGTGGGAACCCCTTTTTAGTCTTTGTCATTATCAGCTGATTGCTGAGCGTCTGCAATTGATCTGATGGAAGGTAAAGAGTATGATAACAGTACTCTTAGAACAGCGTTTTTTGTAAACAAACCAAATACTAAAAAGATAAAGTTTAAAACTCCTGTCTCCTAATGCTGTTTCCTATTCAGTGGAAGTAAAATTAGACCAGGGGTAATTTAATAATGTTATTAACAAAATATTAATTAGGGCTGGGCAAAACATTCAAAGGAGGTGCTTTGCAATGTATGAGAAGCTGTTCTGCCTTTTTTTTCAAGTTAACATGGCTTCTTCATAAGCTACTTTCAGCTCTTTGCATACCAGAAAGAGGTCCCAAAGCAGCTGTGTGAGCTTTGCAAAAATCATGGGCTAAAACACCCATGCTTTGTCTATGCCCTCATATGTTGCAATTCAAAACACCTACTTTGAATGTTGTACGAATATATTGTCCTAATGCTATACTGTAGTAGTTCTTGAATAAGTTGTATCTTACTAAGTTGAATTAATTCATTTTATTTTTGCTGATTTAGAAAATATATGTTGAATATTTTTCTCAGAGCTTGAATTATGAAGCCTAGGGCAAGTGCTGGCTGATATCTGTGAGAATAAGCATAGTCAGCTTCCTCTGTTAAAATGTTCAGTATCTGGCTGGGATGAGGCCCTATAGATCCATTTTTGTGTATGTGTTTTCTTTTCAAGCCCTGCCATGAGAGAGAGAGAGAGAGCTTACATGGCTCAAAAGAGCAATGACTCACCAGTTCTCCTCCTGGTTCCCATGAAGTCAAAAGTCACTTCTGGTGTTAATATTGACAACTGAAAAGAGAAGAGGGCCAGTGAACAAAGCTCACATGACTGCAATGGATTCTAGGTACACTGAGAAAATTCACACAGAGATAGCCATACTGCTTTGTCTTTTCTGCTCCCAAGAGAGTTGGGCATTTACTAACCAAGAGATTTGGGCCGCAAATATCAAGACACAAACTCTGCTCCATTTGCAGCTTTCTTCTGGGGCCTTTGGGATAACATCAATGTTCTAATAAATTGGTCACCTTTTATTTTAGCTAGAGATTAATCCTACAGATAGCAATAAGCATTGTCATTGGCAATGCAACAATAAGAGTGAAGCTGATTAACATAAAGATTAAAAAAGGGACTGGACTGATTTATTTACAAAAATAAGCTGCACTGACTTCTGTTTTATTTACAGAAAAGTATTTTATGAGTGCAGAGTGGAAAAAGTATAGAGAGTAGGCCACCTGCAGGCCTTAGCTTTTCTTTTGGTAGCCTCAAAAACTCTTTAGAGTGCATTTTTGGTGATTTGAGGAGATTAATGGACAAAGAGATGTCTAAAGCTTTTAACATGTCACACAATACCTGCTATAGTTCTTGTAAAGACAGAAGTTGTGCACCCCTGATTTAAGAGTTGCTTCTTATCAGTGAGTACAAATTAACAGATAAATTAGAATAGTCAGCTGGAGAGAAAAAAAGACCATGCCATAAAACACTGCATTAAATAACAACTGTTGGCTGAAAAGAATAGTATTTGCAGGCTTATCTCAAAGAGAGATTGAAGATGCAAATTATAAAAGATAGTAAATGGGATGCAGCAAGGCTCTAGGCTCCACAAAAATGGGGACACGTCCAAAGCATGATTTAGTATCTGGAATTATCAGCTTGCTGAAAACATTTCATTTGAAAACTACTTATTTAAAAGTACTAACAATGATATCAGCCTTGCTGTTCTCCCTTCTCTCTTTACCTAATTTGCTAGGTTATTGATTTCAATAGAGAAAAGCTACTGGGGGAAAAAGTTACATCGCTAAAAGATGCTGTGGGATGTTTTGTGTCTCTTTTCTCCCATTTAGTTGTTATCTAGATTTTTTGCATCTTAGATCTGACTCAAATGAGCATGTGACCTAGCTGATCTCTCAGAATCTTAAAAAGTCATGGATGGTGACAGTATACAACACATGATTTGTGACCTGTAAGGAACAATTCCAAGATACCCGATTACTATCAGTTTCTTTGCTATATCAGAATATGGAATATTATTTTGAGCCAAATTCAAACTAATTGGACCCATAATAAGATCCAACTTATAATCTTATAATCACAGTTAGTGATATAAACTGTGTTTCACCAAGTACTGGTACTATAGAATCTTTGATTAGAAGCTATTTTTTTGCTATACAGTAAACTGATTGTACAGCTACACAGTTTTTATCCTTTTTGCAGAAATTCAAATGGTTATGAAATAAAACTAACCATAAAAAAGATGACCACTAATTGTAGAATTCTTATCACTGGCTAGTAACTTACTTTTCAGCACTATATTTGCAGGATCACTGTATTGTGTAAATGTGGACTGGTACATGAACTACAATGACAATTCTGACTTATTGTCCCTTTTTTTTTGTCTCCACCACTGATTCTAATATAGGCAAACATTCCAATAAAAATGCAGATGTTGAACATTTTTGTTAATGCTTTATTTTTAAAAAGTAGTCTGGTAATGTTTGCCCAATTGAAAAGCACTATGGATCCACATCAGTGGGAAGAATATTAACCGTATAACCTAAGGTAGCGCCTTCCAATACCTGACTACCTAGTTTGGCTTTTGAAATGATGTTTTACTAGCTGTTAATTCCAAGTCCTTGAATTTGTTATTAAAAAAAAAAAGTAATGGGATTATATATCATGCACTCTTCTCCAATGATTTATGTATTTGGTTAATATTCATGGTGAGAGTAAGCTCTGAAACCAGTAGATTCTTCACAGT
This sequence comes from Azemiops feae, assembly GCA_023970755.1. Lineage (NCBI taxonomy): Eukaryota > Metazoa > Chordata > Lepidosauria > Squamata > Viperidae > Azemiops > Azemiops feae. The sequence continues at coordinate 4,484,793 of JALGBA010000012.1, read as the reverse complement.
GCATAAGCTTAAGTTTGCATAAATGAAAAACAGAATAAAGAAACAGTGCTGATTCAGACACAATTAGATATTGTAGTAACTAGAAAAGTTGAAGCAAAATTGCATATTCTTGGAAATAAAGCTTAGCTGATCTGTGGTTGTTCCACATAAAATAGATAACAAAAGTTATAATGTCTCATGGATAAATGCTGGCAAGGCTAAATCTATCTATCTATCTATCTATCTATCTATCTATCTATCTATCTATCTATCTATCTATCTATCTATCTATCTATCTATCTATCTATCTATCTATCTATCTATCTATCTATCTATCTATCTATCTATCTATCTATCTATCTATCCACCCATTTATCCATCCATCCATTCATCATCTATCCTTCCATCCATCCATCCATCCATCCATCCATCCATCCATCCATCCATCCATCCATCCATCCATCCATCCATCCATCCATCCATCCATCCATCCATCCATCCATTTAATCTATAGGATTTATGTACCACCCATGTCATTTGGAGGCCAAATAGATCTAGAGAAATGTATAACTGACTGCCAGTTATCTGCTGAGGATACAAAAATCACTCCAAAAGCACCCAAAGGTTATGAAACTGTGTGATTAAGGGAGCATAGATCCCACTGGTACCAGTGAAAATTTGTAATTTTGAGAACTAATTGTGGTGGTATATATATCAAAACAGACAAGATGGCACTGTTCTTTGAAAGTACACATCATATCACAATGCTCTGTCTACCATCCTGCTATTATAATCCCCTATAGATTCCCCCACAATTACTCTATATCCTGACCAATATTATGTCAAAGGTTATTTTCTCTAAGACTGAGAAAGTTAGATTAACATTTCTTTTTCAAGGAAAACTGTAAGCCAAAATAGGGACTATGCAATCAGGTGGACTGTGGCATAATCCATTGTGTGAAACATGGTTTATGACTTAGTGTGATGTGTGAAGGTCTTATTCAACAAACTGTTTTTAAGATAAGCCAGGAATAGCATGTTAACTATATTATTGTCTTTCACATATCTATGTCTTTTTTTTTCTTTGATGTAAAGCCATCAATGCCTATGCAGGAGTGGTAGTTTCTTTCCTGGGATTGTTATTTATTTATTTATTTATTTATTTATTTATTTATTTATTTATTTATTTATTTATTTATTTATTTATTTATTTATTTATTCATTCATTCATTCATTCATTCATTCATTCATTCAATTTCTATAGCAGCCCAACTCAACCAACAGACTCTGAGTGGCCTACAATGTTAGTTGTATTGCACCATGAGGATGTTTTCTCCAAGCATTTTTTCTATAGTGGGAAGTTTCTTGTAGATTAACTGAGAGTTAATTCTAAATGGGGGGAGGGCTCTGTTTAATCTTCCTTTGAGGCTGGCAAACAGTCCTAAAGTCATAAGAACCTTCTTTATAGTAATATAGCTGCTGATTATTTCCTTCCCCCAGACAAACACAAACTTGCCAATGAAATCATATATAACTGCATTTCTTGTTCTCCACAACAATTCTAATGTACAGAATTTGTCTTGTGGAATACATATGATGATCCAGAAAAGAAACATTTTATCCTCTTAGCACAATCATTTGTTTTAATTCAAAAAAGGCAGTTCAGAGGACCATCTTAACTAAAGAAATATACTAATGTAATATTTTTAATTCAAAACTCAAAATTCAAGTCTGCTATTTCCTTTCTTTAGAAACTGGTCTGGCTTAAAAATGCAACAATTTCTGCATTGCAGGAACTTTAAAATTCAGTTAAATCTGTGCTGAGAGAAGAAATATCACTTCAATTACTTGATAAATCTGATTAATGCCATGTAAGATTATTTCTGGAGGGAGGAAGTCAAACTTGATTCGAAGCGTTGCAAACATTTGGCAAGAACCTGCTTCATTTTTAACATAGTGTTTAATCTGAGGGTCTTATATTGAAACAGTCATTTAGGTCTATTCAACCATTAAAACCAAAAAACATAACTGGAAAAGTCAGTTGTAGCATATGTAATAATGACGTGAAATTGTTTGCTCTTTGACATGGCATAAGTAATAGTGATATGAAATTATTTGCTGTTTGATTGTGGATGTAACTTTGCCCATTGCCAACAGAAGTAAAAACAACTGCTAAGGGATACTTGCTAGCTTAAGATTTTTTTGCATATGTGTGAGAGACCATCCAGATCATACATTAATCCAAGCTTTTGTTTTTGTTTTCCCTTTGGTTCCATCTCAGATGGTATTTTCAGATATAGATGGCTTTCAAAACAAATGAAAGTATGATTCACCTATTCAGCTAGCTTTAATCATTCAGAAGGACACTTTATTCTCAATTTGATCATCTTGGGAAGAAAGGACCAAAGCCTTCCCATTTCTCTAGTGCAGGGGTGTCAAACTCAATTTCATTGAGGGCCGCATCAGCATTGCGGTTGCCCTCAGGGGGGCAGGTGGGTGTGGCCAGGGTGGGTGCGGCCTACTGGGTGGGCGTGAATGGAGTGGGGGTGGCCTACTGGGTGGGCGTGGCCAACTCTATATCGTTCACGTCAAGGGTGCCTGTGGGGGCCTGGGCAGGAGTGGGACAGATCTGAGGGTCTCTGGCATAAAGGGGTGGGACCAGGGCAAGTGCCAAGGCATGGTCCACTGGAGGAGCCTCACTGTTCCTCTCAGGCCATGCGGAGGGGGGGCTGGATGGTGGCATGGGCTGCCCGGAGCCCTGGGCAGCAGAGGTCAAACGCCCAGCCTGGCCCTCAAGCACCTGCGGCACCAAGGGGCTGCCCAGCTGCCCTTACCTCCTCCTCAAGGCTGCTGCTGCTGTGCTTGCTCTCCTTAGCCAGGTTGCTCATGATGGGTACGAGGGCAAGTCAGAGGGAGGCCCATTCCCTCTCCATGGGAGGAGACCCAGCTTTGTATCCAAAGCTTCCTTAGCAATAGGATGGGAGACCCCAGGATAGGCCAGGAGGAGGGGGCAAGGGGATGGTGAAAGGGCAGCAGGGCAGGACTAAGGCAGAACTTCCCTGAGACCCTCCCTCTCCTTCCTTCCTTCCTTCCTTCCTTCCTTCCTTCCTTCCTTCCTTCCTTCCTTCCTTCCTTCCTTCCTTCCTTCCTTCCTTCCTTCCTTCCTAAATACAGAGTGGTGGGAAAATATTTGAGATGAGGGAGGGAGAAAAACAGGCAAGAAACGCAGCTGTGGAGGTATCACCCTTCGTGAGGAATGAAGAAATGCACCATCGCCTGAAAGTGGCCAGCACATGGCCCTCACCTACTTCACATATCTGGCTTGGTGGGCTCTGGGGGAGGGAATGCCATGAGCAGCATGAGAGTCAACGTTACCTGCGCAATGCCACCCAGTCCCAAGCCTGCCTGGTTTTGGCAGGCAGCGGGGCGCTTTCCTCACAGTACCAAGAGGTTGAGCCGGGAGGTGAGAAGCTCGCCAGCTTTGCACCTTGCTCCCTGCTGAAACTGGGCAGGCTGGGGGCTAGGCAGCATTGCACTTCTCATCAGATTCGCGCCACCCAGCTCAGCTTTTGGCGCTGTGAGGAGAGCGCCCCGCTGCCTGCCGAAACCGGGCAGTCTGGGGGCTGGGCAGCGTCACGCTTCTTTTTGGATTCACGCCGCCCGACTCAGCCTCTCGGTGGTGTGAGGAGAGCACCCCGCTGCCTGCCGAAACCCATCCCCCGGAGCCCATCAAGCCGGATATGTGAAGTAGGTGAGGGCCATTTGCTGGCCACTTCCAAGCGATGGTGCATTTTCTTCATTCCTCACAAAGGGTGACACCTCCCCAGCATGCACCCAGGGGGCGGGGCCGATGCGGCAGGGGCTGGTTCCTCGCTGTTTCCAGACGGCCTTGTGGAGCTAAGACTGAATACGTTTCAGCATAGATGGCCACCACAAAATTGTACATTGGCTCCTGGCTGGCCTGGGCCAGGGCCAAGGCAGCGGGGGCCGTTCCCTCACTGTTTCCAGGATGGCTTCGCGGGCCACATGAAACCACTTCGTGGGCCGCATCTGGCTCCCGGGCCTTGTGTTTGACATTTCTGCTCTAGTGCACGGCACAGAGAAGATTCCTTTCCTGGACATGCCTATCTAATCTTTTTGTGCCATGGGGGATTTCCTACCAAGGCCAATACTATTCCTTTCAGGAGCACAGCAGGGGTGGAAAGAATTCAGTTCTCTTTCTAGACCTGCTCTATCAGTGTGGGGTCTCTTGCTGCTGATACTATTTGCATTTTAAAACATCTGCTGTTAGTACTTAAACAGGTTAAGTGTCATGTTTAGTATGCCTTTAAGATTCCGTTAAAGTTTGACCCCCAGTGAGTATAGGGATACAAACATGTAGTTTCTTCCCAAGGACCTGAGATAGGCAGATATTGTTTGATGGTATTAAAGATATTATTGCACGATGTAAGCTGTTCCAAGTAAAGCTGCCTTTTGAAATTGACTGATGATGATTTTGTCAATGCTCATGGTGATCAAGTAGTGCTCCAGAAGTTTTGGGATTGCACTCAAAGTCCCTGTCTATGGAGATTCTCAATCATTCAGGTCATAGTTATCCCAAAAGTGCTTTTTCATGAGGCAACTGGACTTTCTTGACCCAAAATAGACCCAATTGGACCCAAAGTGCCAATTACTGTAAGTACTGTCTTTGCTTTCTTTTGCAACAGTTGTTCTACTTCTATATGCATATCTTTTAAGGTCACACGCTAAACCTAATGTATTTTACTGTGGTCCAAAAACAATTCCAAACAAAAAGCTGTCATCTCTGCTTTCCTTAGAGAACTTCCTAGAATATGTCCCTGACATCAGTTTTTGGCTATCATTCCAAGGAGACCTATCCCTAACTCTAACCCTAGTTTAATTTTCATTGGCAATTGGGATTTTACAATGTATTTTGCTGTGGTTCACAAACAAGTCTGAAGCAATGGATTTCACTGTTGCTTTCTTTGAGAACCTCTAAGAATCTATCCCTGATATCAGTTTTCAGCCCTGATGCTAAGGAGACCTAACCCTAAACCTTACCCTAACTCAAACTATAGTTTAATTTTTATTGTCAATGGAATTTTCTCATATATTTTATTGTGGTTGAAAAACAAGTAAAAAAGAATAACTGTCACCTACATTTTTAAAGAATTTCTAAGAATCTGTCCCCTTCATCAGTTTTTGGACCTGACTCCAAGGAGACCTAACATAATTAACCTAGTTTAATTTTCATTAGCAATGGGATTTTCCCATGTCTATTTGGAATGGTCAAAAACTAATGCTAGGGATAGATTCTTAGCAGTTTTCTAAGAAAAGAGACATTGACAGCTTTTCATTCAGAGTAGTTTGTGGATCACAGTAAAACACATGGGAAAATCTCATTGCCAATGAAAATGAATCTAGGGTTAGGGCTACAGTTAGAGTTAGATGTACTTGGAGTCATGGCCAAAAACTGCTAGGGATAGATTCTTAGAGGTTTTCTCTAAGGCAGGGCTTTTCAACCAGTGGTACGGGTACCACCTGTGGTACATTGGCACCTGGCAGATGGTATGCGACTATCCTAGAAAAGTAGTGGGGGAGGGGAATGAGCTGAACCAGTGGCAGCACTGCCCAAGCCTGAGCGAGAAACGGCTGGAGCTGCAAGGCTGTCAGGGCTCAGCGGAAGCGCCAGGATCAGTGCCGCTTTCCAGCTGATCGGCGCTTCTTCGGGGCTGTCAGGGCTCAGTGGAAGCACCAGGATCAGCGCCAGGCTCCAGCTGGAAAGCAGCACTGATCCTGGCGCTTCTGCTGAGCCCAGAAGAAGCGCTAATCAGCTAGAATGTTGCAGCATCTCCAGGGTCTTGTGATTTACATTCAGATGCTTGGCAACTGATTCATATTTATGATGGTTACAGTGTCCCAGGGTCATGTGAAGTGACCAAAACCTGCTACAACCATGCAGCAGACGGGGGGAATAAAAACCAAACACCCCCCACCCCACCCCCACTGCCAATCCTCAACAGAAATACTCACAACAATGAAAACCTTGGACAGGAGGAAGAGCGCCGCCGGGCGGGCAGGCGACTTGCTCGGCTGTGGCTTGGGGGACACTTTTTCCAGTGCCATTGTAACTTCGAACAGTCACTAAGCGAACTGTTGTAAGTCGAGGACTACTTGTATTTTATCACTTTTTTCCTTTTTTTTTTTTTTTTGGTCATCAGGTTTTTGACACCTTGCTAGGCGACTGGTGGTACTCGGATGTTGCCATATCCTAAAAGTGGTACAATGGGTGAAAAGGTTGAAAAGCCCTGCTCTAAGGAATGCTATGTTGACTGCTTTTCATTAGGAGTTGTTTGTGGATCACAGTAAAATACATGGGAAAATCCCATTGCCAATGAAAATGAATGTAAGGTTAGGCTTAATTACTTGGAGACATCACCGAAAACAAATGCTAGGGACAAATTCTTAGCAGTTATCTAGGTAAAGAGACCATGGCAGCTTTTCATTCAGAGTTGTTTGTGGACCACCATAAAATAAATGGGAAAATCCTCTTGACAATGAAAATGAATCAAGAGTTAAGATTAGGGTTAGGGTTTGGTCTATTTAGAGTCATGGCCGAAAACTAATGCTAGGGATAGAATCTTAGTGGTTTTTTAAGGAAAGAAACATTGAAAGATTTTCATTCAGAATATTTGTGGACCACAGTGAAATACATTGGAAAATTCCATTGCAAATAAAAATGAATTTAGGGTTAGGTGTAGGATTAGGGTTAGGTCTACATGGAATCATAGCCAAAAACTAATGCTTGGCAAAGATTATTAAAGGTTTTCTAAAGAAAGGTACATTGATATCTCTTGGTTCAAAGTCCTTTGCAGATGACTGTAAAATACATTGGAAAATCCCATTGCCAATGAAAATGAATCTAGGGTTAAGGTTAGGGTTTTGGTTAGGTTGACTTGGAAGCATGGCCAAAACTAACACTAGGGACAGATTTTTAGCTGTTTTTACAGGAAAGAAACGTCAACAGCTTTTTATTTGTAGTTGTTTGTGGAACATAGTAATACACATTGGAAAATTTCAATGCCAATGAAAATGAATATGGGGTTAGGTAGGTTAGGGTTAGGGTTAAGCCTACTTGGAGTTATGGTCAAAAACTAATGCTAGGTATAGATTCTTAGCAGTTTTCTAAGCAAAGAGGTCTTGACAGCTTTTCATTCTGAGTTATCTGTGGACCACAGTGAAATACATTGGAAAATCCCATTGTCAATAAAAATGAATCTAGGGTTAATGTTAGGGTTAGGGTAGATCTACTTTGAGTTATGGCTAAAACCTAATGCTGGGGATAGATTCTTAGTGGTTTTCTAAGAAAAGAAACATTGACAACTGTTCATTCAGTGTTGCTTGTAGACCAGAGTAAAATGTATGGGAAAATCCCATTGCCAATGAAAATGAATCTAGGGTTAGGGTAGGGTTAGGTCCATCTAGAGAGCCATGGCCAAAAACCTATGTTAGGGATAAAGGAATAGATTTCAACCTCACTTTGTTTAGAGAACCTTCAAGAATTAGTTCCTAACACCAGTTTTCCACCTGGACTCCAAGGAGATGTAATCCTACCCCTATCTTAATTTTCATTACCAGTTGGATTTTCCCATGTATTATATTGTTGTCCACAAAGAAGCCCAAATGAAAATCTGTCATCCTCACTTTCATTACAGGAGCTTTAAGAGTGTATCCCTGACATTAGTTTTGTGTGCTGACTTCAAGGATACCTAATCCTAACCTAACTGTAACCCTAGTTTAATTTTCATTGGCAATGGGATTCTCTTGTGTATTTAACTGCGGTTGAAATATAAGCCCCAAAGGAATATTGTCACCTACATTTTCCTTGGAGAATCTCTAAGCATATATCACTAATATCAGGTTTCAGACCAGACTCCAAGGTGACCTAACCTTAACCCTAATTCAATTTTTTTGGCACTGGGATTTCCCCCTATATTTTACTTTTTTTTCAGGACCTCTAATAGTGTACTCCTGGTAACAATTTAGGGTGCTGACTCCAAGGAAACCTAACCCTAACCCTAACCCTAACCCTAGTTTAATTTTTGTTGGTAATGGGATTTTTCCATGTATTTTACAATGATACACAAACGTGTCCCAAAGAAAAGCTGCCAAGGGGATTTTCCCATGTATTTTACTGTGGTCAAAAAACAAGACCTAACAAAAAAACTGTCATTCTCACTTTCTCACTCAGATCCTCTAAGAATGTGTGAGGATGACAGCTTTTTGTTTGCATCTGTTTCTGAATCACAAGGTTTGGGTTAGGTCTCTTTGGAGTCAGTGCCCAAACGTATGTCAGGGATACACTCTTAGAGGTCCTGTAAGGAAAGTGAGTATGATAGCTATTCAATGAGATGGGTTTGTGGACCAGAGTAAATACATGGGAAAATCCCATTGGTATTGAATGTGCTGACTCCAAGGAGACCTAACCCTAACCCTAGTTAGAGATTTTCCCATATATATATATGGTTCCCACACATATGTGGTTCAGAAACAGGTCTGAATGAAAAGCTGTCATCCTCAATTTCCTAAGAAAACCTCTAAGAATCTCTTCCTGACACCAGTTTTCAGCCAGTACTCCATCGAGACTGAGATCTAACCCTAACCCTAAACTCAACCCTAGTTTTATTTTCATTGACAATTGGATTTTCACATGTATTTTACTGGGGTCCAAAAACAAATCTGAAGGAATACATTTCACCCTCACTTTGTTTAGAGAACCTTTAAGAATTGATTCCTGACACTAATTTTCAGCTCATACTCCAAGGAGATGTAATCCTAACGCTAACCCGAACCCTAATTTAATTTTCATTGCCAAGGGATTTTCCCGTATATTTTACTGTGGTTCACAAACAAGTCTGAAACCATGGATTTCACCCTCACTTTCCTTAGAGAACCTCTTTGAATCTATCCCTGACACCTGCGTTCAGCCTGGACTCCAAGGAGACCTAACCCTAACAAGTCCAAACAAAAAGGTATCACCTGTACTTTCCTTAGAGAACCTCTAAGAATCTGTCCCTGATGTCAGTTTTCAGCCCAGATTACAAGGAGATCTAGCCCTAACACTAACACTAACACTAGTTTAATTTTCATTGGCAATGGGATTTTTCCACGTATTTTACTATGGTCCACAAATAAGTCCAAACAAAAAGCTGCCACATCTACTTTCATTAGAGAACCTCTAAGAATATCTCCCTGACACCAGTATTCAGCACAGACTCCAAGGAGACCTAACCCTAACTCTAACTTATCAAATTTTCATTGGTAATAGGATTTTCCCATGTATTTTACTGTGATCCTCAAACAGGTTTGAACGAAAAGTTGTCCTCCTTACTTTCCTTACAGAACCTCTCAGGGTGTATCCTTGACATCAGTTTTGTGCGCTGACTCCAAGGAGACCTAACCCTAACCCTAACCTTAACCCTAACCATAGTTTAATTTTCATTGCCAATGAGATTTTCCCATGTATTTTCCCAATTTTGCCACATTTTACGATGTTCCTTGCCACAGTTGTTAAATGAATCACTGCAGTTGTTAAGTTAGTAACATGGTTATTAAGTGAATCTGGCTTCCCTATTGACTTTGCTTATCAGAAGGTCTCAAAAGGTGATCACATGCCCTTGGGACATTGCAATCATCATAAATATAATATAAGCATCTGAATTTTGATCACGTGACCATGGGGAAGCTGCAGCGGTCATAAGTATGAAAAATGGTCATATGTCACTTTTTTCAATGCCATTGTAACTTCAGTTACTAAATAAACTGTTGTAAGTTAAAGACTACCTGTATTGTTTATGTCTGTGTGCCTGTTGACGGCTGTTTTGCCAGAGTCATAGTAGTTATAGTTGTCTAAACCAGGGGTCCACAACCCCCGGTCCATGGACCAGTACCGGGCCGTGGCAAGTCAGCAACCGGTCCGCACAAACAAACCGGTCCGCAGGATGCAGGCAGCAAACAAAACCACGTCCCCTCCAGTTCACAGAAAAACCTCTCTCCACATAACCGGTCCCTGGTGCCCAAAAGGTTGGGGACCTCTGGTCTAAACCATAGCTGACTGAGTTTCAATATCATATATATAAGTTTGTATACTATCTAAGTATGCTAACAGAATTTTTAACTAAATTAATCAAACTTTACTCCTTTATTACAGTCTAGTTTGGAAGTATCACTGCTTCAGACAGGAAGGCGGTACAGAGAGTGGTGAGGATGGTAGAAAAGATTATTGGCAGTTCCCTCCCTTCCATCCAGGACATAGTATATAAGCACTGCTTGAGCAGGGTCCTTAAGATTGTCTGGGACACTACACATCCTCTTCACGATCAGTTTTCTTTGTTACCTTCTGGGAGGAGGCTTCCTTGTTACCTTCGTGGTATCCGAAGCAGAACTTCCAGATTCAGTCACAGTTTTGTTCCATACAGTATTAACCTTGTGAACTCTAAAGCTTCCTCTTTCTATGTATTCAAGATGGACAGTGATCAATATTTATATGTTATTTATATGCAAGGGTGTAGGTTTATACATATGTTGTATATAGCATGTTTAAATGTGTGTTATGTATAGGTACACTTTTGAGAGCAAGCAACAAAATTTCATTTTTAATGTGTGCCAATGTGCCCACAGTAAAAACAAATGACAATAAAGGTTATCTATTCTATTCTATTATTTCCTTTACTCTTGATTCTAAGTTTATTTTTCCCTTTTTCTTTGTAACCAGTTACCTACCTAAGTTACAACTGACAGTCAGACCACCAAAGAGTAAACAAAAAAAAATCCTTTGATCTCAATAGTCACAGGTAACATTTTTCTGTTTCTGGGCAGTCTATCCCTTCCTAATGTACACACTAAATGAATCCCTTTTCATTTGATCCATGAAAAGTTATACGATAAATAAATATATTAGTCTAGCTGCAAGACTCTTTGTTGTTTTGACTATAAAACTGTTTATGGAAGAATGGGATGAAATAACTGTCAACTCTGAAAACGTGAACATTTCTTAAATTCCATTGTTTCTAGCGAGGAGGAACAACAATAACCTTACTATTGATTTAAGGTTATTAGATGAATTTAGAGAAAGCTTTTTTCACACACTCTTGTGATCCTTTCTTGATACAAGGATAATATTGCTAACCTTACAGGATTCTTGAACAGATTATAATACAGTAATGTGAAACTCTTCAAATGTTTATTGTGTAGAAGTAATTATTAGGCTTAGATATCTGATTATGCTTTTCTAAGTCGAACCATGTGTCACTACTTTTTGCATGAGTCTTCTGCTCCTCTGTGATGACTTATTTCACATTTCTGCAAATTGTCACATATACTGTAAGTGCCACATTAAATAGAAAAAACCTCAGAAAATATACAAACTTTTTCCTGAACAAACAACTTTAACAATATATAGGATTGCTAGTATTTAAAAATAAATTTTAGTGGCAGCATTTTGCCTACTACTGTTAATTTGCATTTTCAGTGTGTTACATATTTTGGTGGATTGAAGAATTGAACTCCAACATTAGATGGGAAATGTATAGGGCTCTGTAATAGATTGATTGATTTGCTCTAACATTTTATCTTTTTTCTGGGAACAAAGCACAACAAGCTTCTCCTTATTTTATTCCCACAATACCAGTCCTTTGAGCTAGATTAATCTGAATAGTTCCCCCAATAAGTTACAAAGTTTTTCAGAAGCTTAGCATTGCTTCCTTCTTAGGGCTGAGATATTTACAGTCAAATCCAACTCCTTACCCAGGATGATTTACAGTAACTTAAAGACTGATATTTCCAAATTATTAATATCAGTAAAGATTAATATTTATGTATGTGAGCTATACTGAATAATTATACATTCATAAGAAACAGTGGTTAAAAGCTTCTGTACAAACCATGATTTCATATCTTTCCCCAACTACTTGGTAGAAACAACTATTAAGTTGATTACTGTTTGATCTTGGATAACCACCCAGCTGTTTTAGGAATGAATATCACTAGACACTATTAATAAAAGAAAGAATCTGTAGAAAGCTAGACAACTCACCAATCTACATTCTCTGGTATTTATTTGTTTGTTTGTTTGATCTATATATCTTATTTTTATTTATCAGTTCAGAGTAGCATACATAGCACTCCCTATTTTTCCATAACAGCCCTGTGCTGTAGGTTGGATAGAGAGAGAGAGTGACTGGCCCCAAATCACCCACTGAGATTCCATGGCCAAGGGTAGATAAGAACCTGGATCTTTCTCTATTCATAATCCAGCATGTAAGCTATTGAAGTTTACCATATTGCCTCTCAGTCTAGAGAAAATTAGAGCAAGAATGATAGGGGAATTTGTGGCCTTCAGATATTGCTGTACTACAGTTCTCACAATTCCTATGGACTATTGACCAGCCCATTGAATACAGACCTTTTGGACTCAGCATGTCAAAAGTTCAGTAAATGCCTAACTGCTCCTGGAGTGTCACATGTCCCTGAACAAAACAGGAACAATTCTATCTTCCCCACGTCTGGGGAAGATGTCTAGGACAAGTCGCCAGGGCCAAAACAACTTGACGTGGCCAACTCACCAGAGGACAACTCACCGCGGGACAATTCAACGCTGTATTAATGGTTTCATTCAGGTGGTTTTATTATTAGTGACCACATATTTATCAAAATTATTGTAACGCTTATATTTCTGGATTGAATAATAAATAATAAAATAAAATAAAAATAAAAATAAAAATAAAAATAATAAAGAAAGTCAATCCAGAAATATAAGCATTACAATAATTTTGTTAAATATGTGGTCACTAATAATTGAAATTGAAATTAATTTTAACTTTTGTATTGGTTGAATATCCCCACACCGTGTTGTCCTGCGGCAAGTTGGCCGCAGAGACTTGGCCATGGCGAGTTGCCCAATTCCGCATCTAGGCCGCCCTAAACAGCACCACTTGGAATAGTGCTGAGGAACTGAAGTAGAGGCCTGGGCCTTGGCTTCGGCACAAGCACCACTACTGTCACTCAAAAAGGCTGCCTTGCACTGTACCCCAAGACATGATTACTCCTGTGGCCAGCGCACCCCATAACCTGCTTATCTCCAGGCAGTGTTGTCTTTCTGTTGACAAATCCCTGTAGCCTACCCAAGGTTGCTCCAGGTCGCATGAGGCCTTTGTTCTAGAAGCAGCTTTAGAGAATGCTCTTCTATGGCCTCTGCAGCCTCTGAAAACCGCATGAAATCATGCCCTACTCTCGTGCAATGCCCTTTTGTTCAAGTTCTGGTGAATCTGGAGACCACGCAAGAGTATACCCCATTCTTGCTTTGCCTCTGCAGCCTCTAAAAATGTGAGAGAATGGGACATGCTTTCAAGAATAGCTGTAGAGTGTTAGTGAATGCTGGCATGTATCCTAAAACATCATTGCGTGTCACATTTGACACATGGCATAGGACAGGTTATGGAAGAATGTTTATCATTCTTGCTATAGAATCACAACTGAAACTCCCTTTATTTTCTAGCCCTGTTGTGTCAGTCTTTTTTCACATAAAATTGTTATTTGATAGGTACATTCATTAATATATCACTATATATTAAGCATCATATACCAGTATATAGTGCTGTGTTAGCAGCAGAAACAATGTGAAAGGTCACATATGCTTTATCATTTATGTTTATAGCAAGAGCAAATGCTGCAAGCCATAAGAGTTGAAATTGTGGGAGAACTGGAAGTCATATGAGTTGTTTCAGCTCTCTTTTTAAAGTCAATAAATGCATCTACATCTGCACAGCTATACATAACAGCAGATTTTAAAGTAAAAAAGTTTGTGTGATTATATACAGTTGTGCAGATGGTCTGGTCTTCACTGAAAAATGGCTTAAAATATGGCTGATGAGTTGCTGTCATGGTCAATGGAAAGGCAAATGAGGACAAACATTAATTTCCTAGTTAAAGATCTCTGTCCACCCCCCCACTAAAGGGGAAGATGAGGAAAATGTTGTAGAACAGGTTCTATAGCTTTGAAAATGCTTCCAGAAGCGAGAGTCTTAATACAGATAAACTTATATACACAAATCTCAGTGACCCACAAAACTACCATCAAGAACTAGTCATAAGAAGATAATTGGTATATTGAGGGAGCAATAACATTAGGATAACAAATTGGGGAAGGGTCTCTTTTCCATGTGTATAAGCAAGAAAATATTTTCAACCTGTTTTTTTCTGCAAAAAAACAACCTTCTCCAAATTCACATCTGCCTCAAATCAGAGAAGTAAGAGGACTTTCTTCAGTCAAGTTGGAGTTGTGACATATCTGGAAGAATGGAACTGGTGAAGAAAATCCAATTTTCTTCCTCAGCCCTGAAAAAACATAACAGAAAAAAAAATCCTGTTGTATTCTATTCTGTGTGAAATTAATCTCCTTCCTGCTAAATCTGGCCATGCTCTTTCAAAAGGAAAAAAAAATGACCTTCAGCCAGCAAAAATATTGCTAAATTAAAATCTTTTTTGATTATTATTAAATGCATTCAATATTAAATATTTTTTATATAAGAGCAACATTATTATTGCAATTTATTTTATTTTACACTCCTCTTTAAGGAACCTCAAATTGAGGAAACAAAGAATGATTAAAAACAATATTCAATTAGAACAATTAATCAATAATAGCTATTCAGAAAAAAGCCATCATAAGGGGAAAAAAGATTGCGGTGCAGAAATGATGAGAGAAGAATATACTTCACCCTCATAGTTTCACTTTTCCCTTAACTCTCCTTCAATCTTATCATTGCTACATAGCTATTGACTCCAAGTTATATGCAATGCTAGCTACTGCTATAAGCAAAATACTCTGGATTGAGAGAGACTGACTTGCAGTAGAGTGTCTTACTTTACTTTTTCACTTCATTGATTTGAAAAGTCCGCCCAACCATTTCCTTAGTAGGCTTTCTGTTGCACATCACCCCCATCTAATAGGATACAGGTAGTTCTCGAGTTATGACCACAACTGAGCCCAAAATTTCTGTTGCTAAGTGAGACATTTGTTAAGGGAATTTTGCCCCATTTTATGACCTTACTTGCCACAGTTGTTAAGTGAATCATTGCAGTTTTAAGTTAGTAAACATGGTTGTTAAGTGAATCTGGCTTCCCCATTGACTTTGCTTATCAGAAGGTCACAAAAGGTGATCCCATGACCCTGGTACCCTGCAACCGTCATAAGCATCTGAATTTTGATCATGTGACCATGAGGATGCTGCAACGGTCATAAGTATGAAAAACGGTCATAAGACACTTTTTTCAGGGCCATTGTAACTTCGAACAGTCACTAAACTAACTGCTGTAAGTTGAGGACTACCTGTACTTTGAAGTGAAGCAGCAGTTATTGGATAACATCACATATGGTTGGGCATAAGATATAGTTTGCCTTTCAGTATTTTTACACTGGAAGCAAGTAGGCTAAGAATGTACTTCAGCCAGCAAATTTAGATTTTCATGAAAAGACTGCAAAGTGTTAGTTGTTTAATTTATATTGTTGCATTTTTACTCCTGGGATAACAAGATCTCTCTGGTAGTTTCTGCTTCAGATGCCTGAGGCCTTGTGTACTGTAGATTTTAACTTCAGGGTAGATGAGTTGAGCTGGCTGTGCCTTAAGCAACAACTTATCTTGGACCAGCCCAGAGTGGGAGACAGGAAATCTGGTTGGGTATTAATACTGCCCAGTAATCAAGCTACTGTTAGAGAAATTTAAATAAAGAACCCACTGAGATCTCTTGAGAATTATCTTCATTCCCTGTTCATACTGTTTACACCCACTTTCCTGTCATACCCAAAACTGAGAGACAGTAGTTGTGCTAATTAACCAGCAGCCCTCCTACTCATCAGTGACAAGTTTATCCTTGTAGAAAGGAAGAATTCAGCAGTGATAAATGTGCTTTTATTTTGCAAGTCTGGTTTCCCCCAAGAGCAATTAAAAATGTTACAGGCCCAGAAGAATAATTGTATTTAAGTAACATTCCTTCATTAATAAGGTGTGCGCTATTTTAGAGATGATATTTTTTATCTTGATCTGGAAAGAGTGAAACAACTCCAATATATGTGTAATCATATAAATAGCACGTATTTGTCTATGTAGCTAGGCCAATGAAAGATCTACAGCTGCTCATCCGATTGGCAAATGTTTTGTTTGAAAACACATGACAACTATTCCTGTAGTATTTAATTTAAGAACTGTTGCTATGGGACTTGGCTTTCAAATCCTTCTCTTGACTGTGTGCTTTTATGACATTAGAGAGGCCAGACCAATGGTAGAAGAAAAAGGCAGGGTCATTTGTGGCTTCCTAGAACTTTTATAGACAGTCTGTGCATAACACACAGAGACAGAGAGAGAGAGAGAGAGAGAGAGAGAGAGAGAGAGAGAGAGAAGCTGGGTAAGGAAAAGACTACAAGCTGAGATTTTTTTTCCTTTTTAACAGGACAACAAAAGCTGCTATCGCATGAACTTACATTAATATGCAGCACTTACCCAGCATTGATTTCCCACTGCATGCTGATTGGCATTTAATGTTTATTTACAGATATTCAAGCTGAAAGTAGAGGCATAGCATTAAAACCTTACTGAACATCCAAAATTGACTATTACCTCACTATATTTCAAAGGACTTCCAATACCTTAAAGTATTTCCCAAACTCAAACCCTTTATTTGCAGCTTGCCTTCTTCCAAACTCTAGTTTATCTTCTCTCCCTCCCCATACACACACCCATCCATCCTTAGGGACATTTTAACAAGCCAAAAGAAAAGGTCAGTTGGTGGCAGGAAAGGCAGACCCCTTTCTTCCAAATGTCTGTGCTCCTTCCAGAAAAGTGTCTGGCTATTTCAGAAGCATTGTGGGCTATTAATGTAAAATTTCCATAACAAGGAGATACTTGCCAGAGTCATTAAATCCTCTCCAGCATTAACTCTCCCTGAGCCAAACCCAGTCTTAAATCAATAGAATCATAAAGATGGAAAGAGCTCCAGGAAATCATCCAGCCCAAGTTCCATAACAATATTGCTCATTGTATTTAACTTCTGACAAGTTGACAGTCCACATCTAGCCACAAGGCCAGAAACAAGAGGTATCTCATAAAATGAGATGGAGGTCTGTTATATCAGCAAAATAGGAACTCGGGTAGAGCTATGGATTGGCTGCAATACCCAGAATAGTTTACCTGATTATTCCATAAGATGAATTCCACATTGGCCAATTAAACTGATGACTTCTAGATTCAAAACAGATGAAAAAAATACCATTCTTCATACAATGTACCATTTGCTGCTACAATTTGTAGTGAAACTTTCTCATTTAGAAGGCTCTGAAAAGAAGTGAAAAATATATGGGAAAGGCAGAATTGCTTCCAGATAGATTGCTTTTAGGCATTTTACAGCTACTTCCTTTTCTGGATTGGATCTGGATTTGTATGGAAGCAAAATGTTGGAAGGACTAGAAGTAAAACAAAGGAAGATTACAAATGGAAATCTAAGAGATGCAGTCATTTGGAGCCTGATGAAATATTTTGAATCACTACAGTAATTGCTCCCCCCCAATACAAACGGACACCCCTCATCTATCAGTGATGAATACTACATGTGCCTAAAAATGATGGGAAATAATTGGAATGTTAGAGGTGAGAAAGATGCAAGGAACAGAGAAGGACTGTTGAATTAGGTCAGGGGTGTCAAACTCGCAACGTCATGTGACGTGTCGTGACGTATCACGACTTTTTTGCCATTGCCGGCAATGGGGTGGGCGCGGTTTCGCTATGATGCATCTGGCCCGCTGGCTGGCAGTTTGACACCCCTGAATTAGGTGACTTCCCTGGAGTATCAGGCTGAACCTCTTGGCAGAACAGAAGGACCATTGCCAGCTTCAGCAGGATTCTTCTTATGTTAGCTTCCCAAAATTGGAGCTTTCCAGGTAGCTTGATCCCTTCCTTCCACAATCAAGAGAAAAATTGAAGGAGGGACTGCTGTGCATGTCCCTTTTTGTCCTTGGAAGAAAGGTGGGATATAAATCCAACAAATAAAGGAACAAAATCCTGCTTGTGCAGAAAATAGCCTTATGACATTAAATTAATTCATTCTGTCTTTATCTTCAGCTTGTCATACATTTTTCTTTTCTTGTTTTGAATCCTTTTGCAACAACATCTGCCAAATTCGCACAAAAACCTAACGGCAATATCCTCCTAATAATTTTATTTTTGTTTTCAGCTTCACAGTTTGCCATTTGAAAACTTGATGAAACAACTGTCTCATTTTCTACTTAGGATGATCAGACTTTTTTTAAAAACATAAACAGACTTTAGAATATTATTTTGAATTTACTGTAGTAAGAATTTGCATCTGAGTCCTTAAAAATGTGTATCTGACATGATAAAACAAAACATAACCTCAGCTATAGATATTTGTCATTTGATTATCTCAGCTGTCTAACTTTGTGGTCTGACATTAAGACAGCTTCCTATTGCTCTGGGATGTTGTTCAGAAAAATAGGGGCTTGCAACATTACTAAGCTTGTTTGCAAAATATGAATCCAATTTCTCATCTGGATCCAATAGCTGCAAAATATTAGAGAAGGTGTTAAGGTACTAAAGTTGTTTAACTTATTTAGAGGGAGAAACAGACATCCTTTGTATATATTTTCTTATTTTTTTCCTGTTTGAACTTCTTTTTCTATATTTTTCTTAGTTTATATTAGTCTTCCATCTTTGTAAACTCTAATAAAGTTATTACAAAAAGACCCAAAAGCTGCATATAGTCCTTCCCCAAAATCAAGGCCCAACCACACTTTGGTTTTGTGTATATTTCTCATGATTTAATACTGACAAGAACACACTATGCAGTGTGTTTCTATGTTATTCATGCAAACCACATTCTGCATAGCAGTAATGGATGTACTATCTGGGGAAACTTCATTGTAGAAAATCAGGCAAAATTTTTAATTCCATCTGCCTATCAAAAATTGGATTAAAAGCTTAGGAAGGAAGTCCTATCTCCAACTTTTAGGAATGTAGCAGCCTGGTTCCAGCAATGTTTCACAACAAAATTTCTCAAGGAGGAACTAAAATTAAGTGATAATAGCTATCTTTAATATTGATTTTTTTTAGAGGTGAATATAGCAACTAACCACCAAATGTGCTCAGACTTTTGCAAGCTGTATTGAGTAAAAGAGTTGTAGAAGAAACTCAACATTGTAAGTGGTTTTGCAAGCTAGACAGAACCTTTAGATGCAATATATATCTGAGCCACCAAGGCCACAAGTGAACTACAAGTATCCGTTAACTCTGAAAGGTGGGAGGAAAAGCCTGAGGAGCACAGACATATATATCTTTCCCAGCATTAAAGCCTTTTCCAGAGACCTGGGCCAATACATTAGGTTAAAATGTGATTGCCAGTTTGTGCCTCCGTATATCTTGCAAGCAGTGGTGGGATTCAAATATGTGAACAACCGGTTCTCTGTGTGGATGCCGCTTCCAGAAGTCCATTCTGGGCCTGGGCAACAAAAAATTAGCTACTGGTTCTGCCGAAGTGGTGCGAACTGGCTGAATCCCACCACTGCTTGCAAGCCACAAAATGACAAATAGGAATAAGTTATTGTACCTTGGCAATATTAGCTATATGCTCTCTACCATGTGTAAGTCCATGGATATACCAAAGAGAATTCTCCTTCAATGATGGAAAAGAACATTGCTATTAAAACATGTTTAGATCCTGTTGTGATTGTTTTCCTGGCACTCCCAGCAACCTTCAGGTCTTATTCCCCCCCCCTTACTTTCAGAAGCCTCCCAGACTATTCACAATTCTACTTCACTACTTGTAGTGTGAGAAAAGATGAACACTTTGCCACATTTCTTAAACCTGTAGACCAGAGGTCCCCAACCTTTTGGGCACCAGGGACTGATTTCATTGAGAGAGGTTTTTCTGTGGACCGGAGGGGGCATGGTTTTGTGTGCTGCCTGCATCCCACGGATGGGGCTTTGCTTGTTTGTGTGGTCCAGTTGCTGGCATGCTGCGGCCCGGTACCGGGGGTTGGGGACCCCTGCTGTAAACAACTCTCAAACCTTGCCATATCTTCCCCATATAGGGCCAATTCTAGATTGCAAAGAAACATTTTCTTCTTTTGGGGGGGGCAGGGGATAAATGTAAATAAGATAACAGTCGAAAGCTTTCTTTTTTTCCTTCCAGCTTGTTCTGGTTTTTGTGTGGGTGGCTCATGTGAGCCAAAATGTTATGGGGTAAATGTTTTGTGAGCACAGAACAGGGTGTCCTTTATAAATTAAAATTTAAATATTTGCATTTTAACTGTATTGTCAAGGGTAAAGGAGAAAAAGCTACCTAGCCTGCTTACAGAAAGCCATGTTATCAAATACAGTAACAATTTATAGAAATATAAATTTTATTTACAATAAAGTGGAAATACAGTTGGTATTTGAAAATAGTTTTTCAGATGTAGGAGGGATGAAGTCAACCATTTGCAGCGTGAATGTTTATACAGTCTCTGTGTTTTATCTTCTGTTGCTTAGAAACATATTTCGCTGATGGTATGACAAAAAAGGTGAAACAAAGGTGGATTTTACTCCAACAGAATCAGCATAGTGCAATGATTAGCATACTGGAATATTTAGTTATGTGCTGTGATTTTAAATCTCCCTTCATCCAAGTCTCCAGAGTACTGTAAAAACAGCATATAGTAAAACCTACCCAGAATAAAAATTCCAAAAAAGCCAGGCATGTATATTGCAAATTGAGAAATAGCAAATGATTATCAAGCACTACAAGACAATTGAAGCAATACACTGGGGTTGTTGTTTTTAACATTTGCCCCACACAATTGGAAATTCTGCTTGCTTTGCCCTAAGCTTGCCTAGTTCTTACTATGAGACTTATCAATGAACCAGTGACAAGGACTTTTGTTTTTCTTCTGGCTTGTTGCATACTTCGATGCTAATTAGAGCTGAGAAGCATGGCAATCCAAGGTCACCCAACTGGCTTCTGTGCCCAAGGAGCACTATGTCAGACCTGCCCCAATTCGATCCCTTAGGGAAAAAAGCCTTCGACTCCATTTGGTTTTAAAGCAAAGGGTTATTTTACTAAGAGCGTTCCTTGCAGTAAAGTCAAGCCAGCTCTGAAATTACCATGCTCGCTGAATACAAAAATAAGGTGTAGGTTTGCCCCCAGCCCATCCCTCCCCCTGTGACCAATCCGTTTCCAGCCAATCGGAGCTTGCCAAGATATTTTGAAAATTCTGAGGTGTTGGGGGGGTGTAATCTGCATATTTCTCAGGGTGCCTGGCTGTGGGATGCTGGTACAAACAGGATCCAGCTTCTTTGGTCCTTCTCACCTGTCATTCCCCCCTCCTGATTCCCTATCATGTACACACAAAGCTTTATTGCCCTTTCATCCTTTCCCCTTTCATCTTTCCTTCCCCTTTTTATGGCAGGATGCCTGTGACGCCCCCAAGCCAAGCCAGGCAGATCTGACAGTCTAGAACCTGGGTCTCCTCAATCCCCATCTAGCATCTTAACCATATCACAACACTGACTTTCTTGACTGAAGGAATATCAACCTTCAAAATAACTAAGCAGAAAACTGCATCACAATTTGGTGCCAAAAGAATTATATTTTCTACATAAGTCATATATTTGGAGGATATTCCTGCAAGAGTATGCAGTTGAAGAAAAGACCTTGACTATAAAAAGTTGAGCTGAGTTTCATTTCTTGTGACATGTTTTCTTGACAAAAAGTCTCTATCCAGGCTGCTTTTATAACTTTCTGGCTTAGTCTGAAGTCTGGGATTTCATGATGCTCTCTCATTCAAGTACATGTAGCAAGCATTCAAAGTTACAACAGCACTGAAAAAAATGACTTACAACTTGTCTTTGCATTTAACAACTGTTGTAGCATCCTCACAGTCACATGATCAAAATTTGGGCCCTTGACAACCGGTGTGTATTTACGTTCTAATGATTGTTAGAACCATCTGTACTTCCTTGAATTATTTGCAGGAAGAACAGGGTATAAAGACAAATGGCTAGGGATTCTGGGATTAGAATTAGTGTTTCTCAACCTCAGAAATTTTCAGAAACTTGTGTGGACTTTAACTCCCAGATTTCTCAGCCAGTCTGCTTCATTCTTCTGCAATAAAATAATATAAACTCAAAAATAAAAATTCCGCACCTGTGACAATTTGGGCTGAGAGACTGTAATTGATCCAAAGATTGGAACTCAGGTCAATGTTGGGGGTGTGTGAAACATGGAATGAACTGTTGCCATTTATATCCCTTCCCCTATAGTACCAGGGGTAGGCAACCTTGGCTCTTTTATGACTCGTGGACTTCAACTTCCAGAGTTCCTGAGCCAGCCATGCTGGCTCAGGAATTCTGGGAGTTGAAGTCCACGAGTCATAAAAGAGCCAAGGTTGCCTACCCCTGCCCTATACACTTTTATAAAGCTATAGCAAAGAATGAAAATTGCTTTGTGCTGGACTCCTTTGAATTTGCAGATCTCTTTCTGGTTTCATCTTCATTGTGATTGCTTTGGTTTTCTCAAGATTTCAACATTTTAGATATCATAAAAGATAGAAATGGCAAAAGATTTACAGGTAGTTAGAGGTCATCTAGTGCCTTTTAGCATCTTCTGCGCACAAATGGTTATCCAACTGCATACAGCAAACTAACATGTCTGGCTGAATGCTACATTTGACCACCTCTCCTTGTTACCTAGGTTTGTTATATAAAAAGGATTTTCTGTCTGATGAAGTACTCAATATATTTTCATAAAGCAACCTAAACTATGCATCTACTCACATTTCCACCTCAGTGAGAACCAGGACTTTTACCTGCTGCTGTGATGCGGTAAGTGGTTATGGTGACTGCTGCTTTTGTCTCCTGTAATTTGAGGCTCAAAAACATTAAGAAGAGGACACCATTTTCTCACATCTGCTGTATATTTTCAGTAGATCAGATCACTATTTTCTGATCACGTTCTCTGATACAGTAATTCGTGTTAGCTATTCTCTTGGAACAAATCCATTTCAAAGTTTCTCTGCTGGAAACTAATTCAGATATGAAGTCAGGTGTTTATTTTGAAACGGCATCTCAAGAGTCACATGACTGAAACCAAACTTTAAGCAATATGAGGACAAAAAAACAGCAACAATTGCTTTTGTTTAATGACAAGGTGGACCTTGGAACAATGTTCCTGGAGAATTTCCGGCTGAATGATTAAGTCAGTTTTAGGAGATGTGTTAGATATCTCTTGTCCTACACATGACGGGTGCACTTTGTTGACCTACAGGTTTTCAATGCCTTCAATAAACCGTGAACTGGAAACCATAATTTCTTGCGGCTAAAGCTGGAAGAAATATAAATATACTTCTGGAGAGTTTGTGAAGAGTACTAGATAAGTTATAAATCAGGAAGTATTGGTTATCACTTGTCTCTCTGCCATAATATGCACTCTCTCTCCTTTGATGGTAGCCATTTTGCCTCCTCAGAACAAATTTGCATAACAGCCAACTAAATGTGTATTTTTTATGCTTAAATGCCTCTCTCTTTAAGCAGAAACACAGTCCACCTCACCATAGAAGAACAGATTCAGAAGACTGTATGGAAACAATAGTAGAGCACATGTGCCTATTCAGTCTGTAAGGCAGGTGGAATTATGGTTGGATAATTTTCAAGGATTTTGCTTTCCATGGTTCTTCATCTTTAAACCAGATGTGGATTGAACAGCTTTTCCAACAGAGTGCTGTCTTTGGTCAAGTTGGACTTTGTGTCTTCCTAGTTCCCATGTAACAGTGGCATTATCTTTAATGAATCAACTCCTTAAAGCAGCCACATTTTTTTGTACAGTCTGTACATGGTGGAGTGGAAAAATTCAGTCTGTTTTAATAAATAGCAGAGAGTTGGTGTGATTGTGCAAGGTCCAAAGTACTTACAAATATTTTTTGAAACATGCATAGCCTTAATAAAATATTAGGCTCTAATATTAAATTTCAGCTGTAGAGTACAGTATGGGTTGGGAATATTACTAAACTACAATTCGTAGGGTGATTGTTGGCTGAACTGATAAGAATTATACTGTAGTTCAGCAGCAGTGGGAGTTCCCTATTCCCATGCAAAAGCTCCAGATGATCAGAGAAGCTCACTACCTACCGTGTTTCCCCGAAAATAAGCCCTAGCTTGATTTTTACGTTTGTGCCTAATATAAGGCCTACCCCCAAAATAAGCTCTAGTTTTGGGGCGAGGTGCATGAATAAAAATCAAGTTAGGGCAGAGGTAGAGTGGTGGAGGTGCCCCATGCATCCCGCACCCACTTATCTTAGGACCGCCGCAGCTGGCCTCCCATACCCCAACACCAGTCGCGCTGTTGCTTGAGTTCTGCAGCTGCTTGCGATTGCCTGCCACGTGGCGCATCACACCA
The DNA here is from genome assembly GCA_023970755.1 of Azemiops feae. Classification (NCBI taxonomy): domain Eukaryota; kingdom Metazoa; phylum Chordata; class Lepidosauria; order Squamata; family Viperidae; genus Azemiops; species Azemiops feae. The sequence goes on along the minus strand of JALGBA010000012.1, from coordinate 4,460,319 downwards.
CTGCTGCCACTCGCAACAAAAGACCACAAGGCTCATTGCACCAATTGCACCCCTGCTGCCGTTTGTGGCAGGTTCCCACGAGGCTCATTGCGACTATCGTGAGTGGTGGCAGCAGTGCGATCGATGCGACGAGGCACACAGCCTTCTGCTGTGAGCGGCAGCAATGGCGCAATATGCCATGTGGTGTGCGGCTGCAGAAGAACTCAGGCAGCAGTGCAACAGGTGTCGGGGCGTGGGAGGCCTGGCTGTGGCGGTCCTAAGGTAAGCAGATAAGACATCCCCCGAAAATAAGACCTGGTGCCTCTTTTGGAGTAAAAAACAAAATAAGACCAAGTCTTATTTTCGGAAACACGGTAGATGTTTATAGTATGTAGGCAATAACTGAAATTGAGTAAGGACTTGTAAGGAGGAGCCCACAGATATTACTTTCTTCATTGCAAATCACTGAGCAAGATTTTAGTATTCTGGAACTCTCCTTCAAATAGAGTATTAAATAAACCATCAAATAAAATGTGAGGTAATGAAAACAATGCTCTTGGACACTGGCAAATCTCCAGTCTACAGTTGTTAAAGTTCTGGAGGACTGTTGAACAAATTTAATTAGGTCCTTACCCACTTGGATGCTCTACATATGTGTTTGGACTGGAATTCATGCATGATCATAATTTTTGCTGATAATTTCCTACTCCAAAAAGTTGAGGTCAGTATTTGTGGACCTATTATTTTCAATTTGGTCCCTGCTAATGCGAGGGAGGGGGAAGGAGAGGGAGTTTTGAAGTTATTAAAGTGGTGGACATTTTGGATTGTAATTGTTCATGCATTTTAAAAGGTTCTTGATTTTAATAAAAAGCTTGGTTAAAAAACCCAGTGAGGTTCACATTATGGATTTTAGAAAAGCTGATTTTAATAAACTAAGAGAAATAGCAAGGTAGATACCACAGGAAGAATATCTTAGCGACAATAAGAAGTTGTAGCAATCTAGAAGTTCTTGAAAAGGAAATTAAAACTAATATAGTTTCAAAGAGGAAAGGAATGAGGTGAAGAATTCTCAGGACATCTGACAATTATCTTTCAGGAGTCCTGGAGAATTGGGGAAGTGCCAGACAAATGGAGAAGAGTAAATGTATTCCCCACCTCTTTAAAGGAAAAAAAAAAAGAATTCCAGAAATAATTGACCAATGGATTTCAAAACCTGGAAAGATGTTAGAGCAGATAATAAATCAGAACATTTGTAAGCTTCTAAAGTGCTAAATGTCAGCAAGGCTTTCTCAAAGATAGGTTATGTGAAATAAATTTTGTCTCCTGCTTCGACAAGATCATTATTTTAGTGCTGTTGATATAATCTATTTCAACTTCAGCAAAGGTTTTGACGTTTTTCATTGACAAGTTGTTAAAATGTGGTTGGATGACCCTATAGTATTCTGGGTGCACAACCAACTGATTAACCAGATTCAGAGACTCAGCATTACTCTATGTCAAACTGGAAAGTATTAATCAATAGAGTTTATTCGAATCTGTCTTAGGACCAGTATTATGAAAGAGTTTTACTAATAAGCTGAATAATAGGATTAATGGGCTGCTTATCAAATTTGAAGATGACATTAGATTGGGAGGTCTGATCAATATCTGATATGCAGTTGTTGTACTTCTCTGTCTATTGGTGGTATGTATAGTGTAATTTTTAAATGATTTAAAAAAGATTTTTAATAATCATTGTCTATATTTTTTATGACTGCTTTTATATTGCAGTTTTATCTTATTGTTATATGCTGCCCAGAGTCATTTTTGGTGGGATGGGTGGTTATTTTATTTGACAGAGAAACAAACAAAAATGTCCTTCAAAAGAAAGAAATGTAAATTACATTTAGGGAGGAAAAATATAGGTCTGATATATAAGATGAGGTATTCATTACTTGGAAGCATGCCATAATGGAGAGGAGCTGGCAGTATGAGAGAGCTGCTAGAAAGGCTAATGCACTTTCTAGAGATGCAAAGAGTGTCCAAAAAAGATGATATAAAGACATGACTAGGAGCACAGGCTGATGGAACTTGGGATATTCAGCTTGGGGAAAAGAAAACGAGGGAAGTCATGATATCAGTCTTCAAGCACGTGACAAGTGATTATAAAAAGGTGAAACTAGTTTCCACTGACATAGAAATTAGGACCAGAAATAATGGATACAGCTTATAGTTGCCTAGATTTCATTTAAATAAAATGAAAAAAAAATTTTTTTTTTACAATAATGCAACAATACTTGCAAAGTTGATGCAACAATAGGTTCTCCATCTCAGAAGAAGAGGCTGGATAAATGACTTTTGAGGATATGTTAATTGGTTGTTCTACATGTTGCAGAGGATTGGACTAGACAATCCTTGTGGTCTTTCCAAATCAACAGTTCTATCATTGTATGGTCTCCAGTCAGAATGCCAGCATGCCTGGGGATGGGTGGTGAGAGTTATAGTTCAATATGTATAGTAAATACAAATGAGTAATACAAAAATATTTGCATCAAAGGCTTCTAGGAAAAATCAATTACTTTGTTCTCCCAGTAAAAATACGCATATTTGTTCTTTCAAGACAACATACCTCCATGAATTCTTGTCTGTTCTGGAGTTAAAAATCATTTATTCTTTTATAGTCAAATGTTTAATATTTATTGATTATTACCGGTAGTTCAATTGCTATAGAATTTCCTGTAGGAGGTGGCAGTGCTTCTCTACTGCTGATGGTGGTGCTGCTGGTACAGAGAAGAATCCTAGGTGAGATGTGGCTCACCTTCCCCAATCTCTACATGGGAAAGTAAGAGAAAAAAATAACAGAGAAGAGCAACTAGTCTGCAGCTTAGTGCACAAAGCCAGTTTGACTTCTTCTTTATGGCCCTGGTGAATGGCCTAACTCTATCAGAAAAGAGAAAGAAGTGTGTGTGTGTGTGTGTGTGTGTGTGTGTGCGTGTGTGTGCGCGTGTGTGCGTGCGTGTGTGTGCGCGTGTGTGCCCGCGCTTGCTTGCTTTGCTACTCTAGTTTCTGAGAAAGATGATTCAACCATGCTGCCTCCTTTTGGTGCTTATTAAATAAAGGAAAGACAAGAGGGAGGGAAAAGCTTGGGAGTGGTAAGCAAGTACCTATATACCCGTAGAAGTGCTGATTGCCCTTGGATGCAATGAGTGGTTGGGTGTTTATTTGGTGAGGGATGCATAGATCCCCCCCCCCCCCGTTGGCTGAGGCAAGCACACTTTTCATTGCATTCTATTATTCTATGTATAAAGAGACTTCTTTTACATGAGGTTTCTACTATTGCCAGATCTTTTGTAGTGATGACATTAGTTCTTATCTTTGAACTTTACAATTATAGCAATAAAATCATTGGCAGAAGTATTGTATGCCTGTACAATTTATGAGTTAAAATGTACCATAAATATAGTAACAGGGTGCATATAAATGTATAAAATGCCCTTTAGGAGAAAGCAGAGTTTTCTTTCTATATAGATGGGAGTCAGTGTCTTTGATAGATTGATGGCAGGACTTAAAAAAAGGTTGAGAGCACTATTATAGTAAATTGAATATAAAATTGTAGATCAAGTGTCATTTATGGATCCTTGGAGCAAAATAGTTTTTTTTTAATGTCAAAAATCTCATAGTGAGATCATTATATTCTCATGAAATGTAATGATTTGATGAGTTTATGGGCATTGAAATTTTTATTTTAATTAAGAAATATTATCAATCAATTAGTGTAAGACCACACAATGATTCCTGTACTTATAAACTTTCTCCTCCCACATTCTAGATCACTACTAAGAATTAGTAATAATTTTAAATATAAATTTAGTAGGGTTGTAATATTCTACAGAAGTAAACTTTTTCATTGGTTGTATGGCTTCCTATTAAAATCCATCTAGACAACAATCCAGTCATCACCTGTGATGGTAGATGTAACATCCATTACCATATGGCTCTCCAGTGGCATCTTATCAGTCCTTTTCTGGCTAGTTGTCACATTAGCTCCAAGATATTTTGGAGAAGGGGAAAATAAAGTGTCACAGGTAAGTTGGTTATAGGCTTCACCATGTCAATTACAGAGAAGAAAGTGGATGAATTGAGCACTCTGGGAATTGAACTAAAACACAGCTGTTTCTTCAGGGTTCTTGTAGACTCAGTGTCAAAGAACTCTGTGTTGTATTTTTCTAAATCCCCTCTGATGAAACTGACACAAGGTTGGTCACTAAATCTGCTTAGGAGCAATAAATGGATATGCCTTGACATATACGAACAGATTTCAAAGCAAAGCCCAAGACTAATGGCCAATTAGAAGCGTTCCCTTTGGATGTAGGTTTGCCCACATGATCATATCAAATGAAACTTTAGAAGTTATAGCTTCCTCCAAGAGACTCTCTGTCTTCTAACAAGTGAAGGGTTGACAGTCTAAGACATGTTATGATTCAGTTCATAAAAGAAGATGTCACAGGCCCAGCGATTGATCTGAATAAGACAACTGTCTTTTCAAACTCAGAGTAAGTTTGGAAATTATTTCTATATATGACAATTTATGTTTGTATGATTATGTTTTTATGCCACTGTTCAGGAGCAGGTAAAGGATTACTACCATCTTTCTATTATAAAGGCCAAAGTCAGCAAATGACTTTGTTAATAGCACTAATAATTAACAATATACCTCCAAACCTGCTTCTTTAGATACACTCTTATACACTCTTAAACTGCCATTGCAAACCATCTTTTTGAAGACTTTGGGCTATTGAATATGATAATAAGTCTTATTTCTGAGTAACCATGCATAGGATATATCTTAATACACTTGGAGAAGTGACATACAATAAAGTGAATGTTGATTGGGTTAGGAATAATTTAAGTAAAAGAGGAGAAATTGGCAGAAACCTAATGCAAACTTTTCAGAGTGTTAAATAGGGAAAAAATTAAATCCCACAACTATTTTATATGACCAGTCAGTATTCACAATACTGCAGTTTCCTTGTCGATCTAAATGTCAGAAACTGTCTGAATTTGAATAAATATCTTTTCATAACTTCTAAAAAGGATTTAGCATTTCAGGAGATTCCTTCAACCCTTTCCCTCCTCAAAAGAGAAGGTTATTTTAAAAGGCAAAGGCAGAACTCTAGGCACACAGAGATGGAAGTTTCTGGCCCTGAACTGGGAAAACAAGTGGCAAAGACCATTTCCTCAGACCTCTGCAAATAGTTGGAATTACCTCACAAATCTGGGGAAGATCCAGGCATACAGAATCAGAGGTCTTTGCTTCAGGATGGAAGTATCTCTATGGAATAATTAACAGATATTGCAATGAGTTTTAGTTTCTTTTGTCAGTCTGTGTTAGAATTCTTAACCTTATTTCTCTGCTGAAGAATGGTATTCTGTGTAATTTCAGAATGAGTTCAAGACTTTTCTTTTTATTAATTTATTGAGAACTGATATATAACGTGGAAACCATCTTCTTCCAACATCGCTAATTATAGCAGGAGAAATGCTTGTGAAATGCTGAGAGCATTCTATGCATTTTTGAAAATAAAGCTTCATTATCTTTTGAGCTACTTTTTTAAAATGTTTGATTTTGTTTATCTCTTGTGAGATTGATTATTTTCAGGAGGAATGCCTAACACAATTTGTTAACATGCTTTTATACTACAAGCCCAAGAGATTAAATTATAGAAGTTATTTTATTTTATTTTCCATTTTCATGTTTTACTAGATAACCTGTGACCTGTTGGGTCATTGTTTCAGAGATATTTTCTTACCTAAACAGAGAAACAGAGTCACCATGGGTAGTCAAAGAAGCAGTATGAACAGGAGCAACTTCCAACTTCTTGCTGGCTTCCCCATCAAGTTTCCTTGTGGGAAACTTCAGAGAGAATTGGAAACCAACCTTCCTTCCTTCCTTCCTTCCTTCCTTCCTTCCTTCCTTCCTTCCTTCCTTCCTTCCTTCCTTCCTTCCTCCTTCTCCCTCCCTCCCTCCCTCCCTCCCTCGCCTTCCTGCTGGATAGGTGAGGGAGTGATCGGGTACACAGGGGTATGAAATGGGTTGGAAAGGGTGCATGAAGGTGCACAAGAGGTGCTCTATGGGTTGGAGAGAGTGTGCATGGTTAAAGTGCCAGTGAAGGTTTGTGGTGCTAGTCAGGAAGGGTGTGTGTGTGGTGGTGGTGTTTGAGATATGCTGTATGCTGTATGGGTTGGGGACAGCATGCAAGAATGTGTGAATGTCTGGTATGGAGCGAACCCAGAGGGGTGGGAATGTTTCATTGCCTTGTGGAAAGCTATCAATAAGCATTGGAAAAAACAATCATATGACCATGGCTGAGTAGTGGCACTGAAGCAGCAGCAACGTGAAGGTGCTGAAGCAGCTGCAACTTTTCGAAATTTCATTTCCATGAAAGTAATGAGTCCTAGCATTCTGTAAGCTCATTTGAGATACTGTACCTTGATTCAATAATTGTTGCCCTATATGCACCACTTTGTCCAGTTAAAAATTATAAACAGAGTGTATACAGATTTGTTGGAAAAGCAGTACAAGTGAGAGAAAACTCTCACAAACACAAACCCTAACCCTAACCCTTTTACTCTATGAGCCCAATAACATTGCTATGAAGTTCAAAGGCAATAATTTGATTAAGCCAGCTGATAATTTACAAAATAATAACAAACTATGTAGCTTTCAAGGCAAGGCAAATAAACCAGGAAAGAAATGGTATGTAGCAGAGTTATTGATAAGCCTTGAACTCTAGCCTCATTTGTCCTCTTGCATTTTTTACTGCTTGAACTTGCTTGATTAAGAGTCGGTGGAAATACAGAAGCTTGATATTCATTAAATCATGATATAGTAAAGAAGTTACTTTTATGGATATGGCAACCGAAGATAGAACAGAGAAAGTGAAGAAGTAATCTGAGCTGCATAAATCTAGATGGCCATTCAATGGCAGCCTTCATTTTGCTGTCACCAAATTTTGTGCATTTATTTGCTGCCATATATTGGTTGTCTGGATGTTTGCAAACTGAATATGGTATGCCTATTGTCTTCCACCTCATTCCTTCAAAAGTAGGAATGAGAAGGGAAGCAAAAAGACAGATCCACTTCCAGCACATACAATTACTGGCGAAGCAGTAGCTAATTCAAGAGCCATAGTAGAAGAGGAGATGATAGTGGTGGTAGTGGCTGCCCCCCTCCCTTTCATATGTGACAGCTCCTGTGCTTGGGTTGCAAATTCCAAACAACCTTCAGAGATGACAGTGAGGAGATAAGAAAACTCTTAACTCTTAGTGCTCATTTAGGATTTTTTTCAGGTCAGATATAGTAACTCTATCCTATATTTTCGCTATATTTAGCCCACCCATTGTATACATAATCTATAAGGTTAGCTGTACCTAAACCTAAAAGTGTTAGTCTTGAAATAAAAACAGAGAACAAGGTAAAATATTAGTAGAAGACACTGTTTCCCTTAATGGGTAGACCTCATTTCCCTCCTGAGTCATGCAGAAATTCTGTGTCACAAGTTGAGTCACTTAAGTTAACATTTGAAAAAGAACTTTCAAAAGGAGATACTTCCTACTATTTTGCAAAGTAAAAAATCATAACCCATGGAATGATGCACTTACCATACAGTACTTCAATTAAAACAATTTCGCTTTGAAAAGCTACAGGACAGAGCTTTTAAGAAATGCTGAACTGCAAAATCTAAAAAGATGATGTCAATAACGATCACTGTTTTAAAAAAATGGATCTCAATGATCTGTCATTCTCTAATGGCGGAACAATGGCGGAACAATGATCTGTCATTCTCTAATGGGGCAAAAAAGTCAAGAAGTGGTTGTAACTATGCAATGGAAGCCCTGTCCTCTTTTATTTGTGCTGCAGGGCCTCAGTTTTTGGCATCTTATGGTGGAAAGGGGGGGCTTATTTAATGGATAGCTCTCATGGGACTCCAATTTCTGTGGTTTGGAAAGGTTGGAATGAAGCTTTTCTGAGGGCCACATTCTTTTGGAGGTTGTCTGTCTGCCTGCCTGTCTGTCTGTCTGTCTATTAACTTCTTCCCTTTCTCCCTCTCTTCTTCCTTCCTTGGCATCAGATATAGAGTTCTAACAATGACTGTAAATCCTTGAGGGCTAATGACTTCACTGGCAGTCCACAGTTCTGCTTTCTTAGGTCTCTCATAATCCTGGCTTAGTGCCATTAGCCCTTGCAGCTCAACCCTCCCACTCCACCCTACTCCCTGACCCTTGGCAGCTCTCCCAGCTATAAAGGACAACTGGAGGCGAGGATCATAAGCACAGGTGGAATTCCCCTAGAGAGGGGGCAGGCCTGACTTCCACTGTAGAAGCATTCTCCTGCATACTTGTTAATTTTCTTTTGAAAATGAATGGTTGCACTCAAGGTGCAAGAAAGCAGGATGCTATGCAGGCAATAAGTGTGAACTTTTTAAGACTGCGCTTTATCCTAGTGTGTTGTGCAAACCAGTCAGTTTATGTGGTTTATGTTACAGGACACCATGTAAGCCCAGAAAATTGGGATAATTTCATATATCCAGAGTCCAGCTAACTATGAAGAGGTACATCATACAAACACAGTTAAAATATAAACAGCAGGTAGAAAGGGCTGGATTCAGTTCATGAATCCAGTAGAAGTGGATTTTAAAACTGCTTATTGCTATGATTCTGATCTGGACTGAGGTCAGCCTCACTTTCTATTTACACTTTAAAAACATTTGCTTTTATACTTAGCTAAAAGGAGGAAGATGCTGAATTTAAAATGACTACCTACTTATGATTTTGGTTATTGTTTTATCATTTGTGTTTTTTTAATTTGTTTTGGCCTATTTGCTATGAGAGTGAAGCTATTCACTATGGCCTGTTAACCATAATTTATAGCTTAGTGTCTTATGTGAATTGATCCATAGTGGCTTAATCAACAATCTTAGGTTAATGATTAAATTGAACTACTATACATCCCACTAAACTCTTTAATTAGCCTATGGTTTTGTTTTAACCATGGCTTGCTGAAAAAGCTCTAGTGGTTGGATTCCTATAAAGCTAAAGTGTAAATCATCGTTTAAAAACCATAACAACTGGGTTTATACAAAAATGAGCAGGCCACGATGCTTAGTTTTCTGCGTGAATGTAGCAGAGGTAGTTCTTGGTTAATAACCATTTGTTCAGTGACCATTTGAAGTTACAGGAGTGCTGAACGAGGAGACTGATTTGGCTGGTCTGTGAAGTTGTTGTCATTGCAGCGTCCCCACAGTCATGTGTTTCCAATCTGGGTGCTTGACAACCAGCTAGTATGTAGTTGGTTGCAGCATCTCACAGTCAGGTGATTACCATTTACAACCTTCACTTCCAGCTTCTGACAAGCAAAGTTAATGGAGAAGCCAGATTCGCAAATGTGATCACATTACTGTGGGATACCTCAGTGTATGGGATTTATTTAATGACTACAGCTGGAATTGCCAGAACTGCCGTTGTAACTCAGTGCAGTCGCGTAATGTCACACTTTACAGTGGCCTTGCTTAGCAACAGAGTTCCCGGTCTCAACTACTGTCATTAACCAAGCACTACCTGTATATTGGTCAAACAATTCCTTTTAAACTAATATAATCCAATCCAGTCTTTCTCAGCTTGCCAACAGGAACAGGTAGTTTTGCTGTTATCAATATACAGTATGCTGTATATACAGAATTTCTTTGAGATGCAGGGCACAAATGTTAGTCCTTGAGATACGCTAGCAATTGCAGCCAGAATGTTTGTCGCCAATGTTGTCATAAAGTGGCAGCAAATATGTGAACAACTGGTTCTCTGTGTGGATGCCGCTTCTGGAAATCCATTCTGGGCCTGGGCAACAAAAAATTAGCTACTGGTTCTGCCAAAGTGGTGCAACCCAGTTGAATCCCACCACTGCCCCTGTGGCCATCGTTAACTGAATCCCACCAGTCATTAGCCAAAGACCCACTCTGATCCAAGTGATTTCCGGCTTGCTCCCTCCTCATCCTGAGCCTTGGTTCTTCCAAGGGAACACTTCCCCTTCAGTTCTCCCCAACAGCATATTCCTCTCCCTATCTCTGCCATTTTGGCCACCCTACATCTTGCCTTGCAAGACAGTAAGCAGCCCCCAGAACTGCATGGCTCTGGGACTACTTGCTGCACTGGGGCTCAAGGACATTGTGTGAGCTATAGGTCTAGAGCTGCAGGAAACCCCTGACCTGCAGCCCTATTTCAAAACTCCAGATACCCCAACCCAGCCCACCAAAACTCCAGATACCCCAACCCAACATGGAGTGAAGCCGCAGCTACCCCAGGAAACCCCAGCTGCCCTATCAAGGAAACCACCTCATCCAATCTTGGGAAGGAGGCTTTGCATGGCCTCCTTTTGCAGCTGCTACACAAAGGGCCAGGCCGCCCTTGTTTGGTTAATGGGGGGAGCAAGAAGGTGGTGAAGGTCAGCTAAGGTAGCAGTGCACGGGGCAGAAGAGGCACTGGAGTGCAGGGAGCCTAAAAGCAGAGTTGGAGAGGGAGATAGATGGGGGTGGGGCAGGACAGGTGCCCCTGTAGTTGTAAGTGTTGGAGGATTGCCAAATGCCTGAAATTTGATCTCGTGACTGTATGGTTTGCTGCAACAACTACAACTTCAGGGACTACTAGGTGTAAGCAGCAATTATTCCATGCTGCATAACTTCAGGCACTGAATGAATGGTTGTAATTTAAGGACTACAGGTAACGTCATTTTGAAAAGAAATAGGTTTAGTTTAGCATCATTTTTTTTTAAGCAACTCATCCCTAGGTTACAAATGAACACTTTAATTATCTATTCTGTAACTTTTCAAAGTATCACTATCAAACAGGCTTACTAGACAGAAGTTGCACTGATCCTCTCATATTTTTTTTCCCCCTTTTGGAATATGGGGAACATTTGACTGCTTCTCACTAAGAAAAAGAAAACAGACTGAATGGCCAGACAGCTAGTTTGAGGACACCACTTTGGAGACATATGTTGAAGTCTGGATAATTACTGAACAGCTTTATAGATCTTGAATTCAGCAGGGAGTTGGACTCAGTGACCTCCCAGCTGTTTCCGAGTTGATGAGTCTATGAACTAACTGCATTGGCTTGCTTCTTGCTAGAGGAAGAAGGACTTCCTTCTTATGAGAAAAGGGGAAAAATGTCTCTTCTATTCTCTTCTGAATTGGTCATTGGTTCTGAATTACAAACTATACACAAAACTCCAAAGAGGTCATTTTTTCGGTTCAGTTTTATCCTAGCGTGATTACCCTTAAACACTAATATCTATTTCCAATCTTTTCTTCATATTCACCAACATATAGTCTTATAATTCATAAATAAATGTTTCTTAAACATTAACAATAGTGTTAACTCAGAAATTCTCAATATGCCATACAATGTGTCATGATTGATTGTCATGCTGTGTATATCCAACTTTCAAGGACAAATAGGCCACAATGTGAGTTGCTCAACAGCAACAATGGCAACAGCTTTCAGGTAGGGCTTACTGTGAGAAACAGGATGTTGGAGGAAAAGGACTATTCTTTCGCCATAGAAAGAGTGCATGAAATCCCAACTGCAGCTCTATAGACCTATGACAATCATTTAGAGATTGACACTGCTCCACATTTTCAGATAGTTTCCCCTTTCTTCAGCAAACTGGTGAAACTCTGTGCATGCACAACATGAATGTAAAAATAGGCTTTGCATTTCTCCTATGGTCAGCTTATAAAGTGTAAAAAAATGTCTACTAGGTGATTTTTCTACTTGGTCATGAAGATATTTGACTTTGAAACCATGTTGCATATCTATCCCAAGATTTGTTTCTATTTGATATTTTTTTTAATATCAAAAGCAATAATTCTCAAAGAATGTCACCAGTGTTTAAAGATTAAGTTGATCATATGATTTCTACTTTCTCTTTTCAGCTGCCATATAACATTAAAAAAAGTCTAAGACTTAATGCTTTCCTTAATATTACTTTCCATATTTCTCCATAGTTGCTATGGGGATGTCATGTGATCGTGACTAAAAGGGAAAGTGATCTAAGAGGAAACTGTGTCCCTATCTAGCTATTATTCATGCTAATTAAATAGCAGAATACTACTTTCTTGGCAACTGGCACAGAAACAGCTTTTGACTTTTTTTCTTTTTTACTCTTTGACTCTGCTGTTTGTTTGTTTTTTAACTGATATCCAAGCTTCAATTCTTAACAAAGTACTTAGACTATGTTCACTTTATGCTGCTTCCATTACTCCTTGATTCTTAGGTTACATCCCAGGAACAGGGAGGCTCTTCCAGATGTTTTTAAAAGATTCCTTAGTAAGCATTTGTAATGACTGATAATCTGCCCCAATTGTAAGAAATATCCAGTTACCTGGAAGGGGAAATTGTGAATATAAATATCTCCACTTAATTCATCTGTTCATTGTACATCTACCTTAGGTTAGACAGTGTTCACTACTGTATCCGTTAACAGCATAGGAATGGTTGTGCAGAGTCCTGCCTTATTCTTCCATTTCTCCCAGGGTGATGAAAACAGTTAATTGTTACTTTGCAAGTTATTCACTGGACTGTACTAATGGCTGTATATAAACCAATTTTCTCTCATCAACAATCTCTGACCAGAAGAAAGGTGCAATTACAGCATAGGGGTGCCCACCAGGAGGTCAAGTCGAAGCCTAATTCCCCCCACCTTTATTTTTTGTTCGCCAACAAGAAGCTCTTACATATTTGCCTCTTCCTCTACTGTCCTGCCACTTACTCCCTCCAAATTCTTCCAACATTTCCAACTATTCTAGCTTCCATTCTCGCTAATTATCACTTCATGGTCTTAAAACTGTTCCTTTGAAGGATCCAGACAGCCAGAACTTTTTCAGTCCTCTTGGCATATTCATATTTCCCTTTATATACTGGTAGTTCTTGACTTACAACTGCAATTGAGCCCAAAATTTAAGCGAGATATTTTGTTAAGTGAATTTTGCCCCATTTTACCATCTTTCTTGCCATAATCCTTAAGTGAATCACTGCAGTTGTTAAATTAGTAACATGGTTGTTAAGTGAATCTGGCTTCCCCACTGAGTTCGCTTGTCAGAAGGTGGCAAAAGCTTACTATCCTGATGGTATTTTTCAGAAACCACATATTTGAAACAGGACTTTTTCTAAATAGTTATTGAACATCTTCCATTTGTGTTCATCTTGGGGTTTCAAAAGTCACAATGGGATTTCCTCCGCCCCACCACTCACACACTCTATTTTAAATTGAAGGTGTCTGGGGATAGAATGTAACCAGATTCTAACAGTAAAATTAAATTGATTTAAAATAGTAATCATTAACTCTATTTAATTTTATTTTCTCCCACTTTTTAAACATTTTTCTGTATCCTGCTTCCTTTTGGAAGGTGACCTCTGTTATGTTATACAAAGGATCCCCCAGGTTTTCTACATTCATGAGCTACAAGGAGAGGGGCAGGAGGGGGGGAGGGAGAAAGAGAGGGGGGGGAGGGAGGGAGGGAGGGAGAAAGGGAGAGAGAGAGAGAAAAAAAAATAGGAGAAAAGCCTATCTTTCCTCAATCTGACATCCTAGAAATATATTGGACCTGAATTCCCATGCCTCCCAGGCAGCCTGTTTGGCTGAAGAAAGTTGGGGTTCAAAAAACCTGGAAAGTACCAAGTTGCTTGCATGTATGAGGATCAACAGCAACAGAAGTATTAAATTGCATTCCCAAAACAAACAGGTGAGGAACAGTTTTGCCATTTCCTTTGCTGATTACATAAATGCTTTAGTCATGTATAGCAGCAGGTATAACAACTGCTGAAGTATCTCTACATCTTTTGAAACCACAGAATCTGTTGGACTTTTTCCCTTGATTGAACTTTTCTGCCCTCAGTTTCAGCTCTGTGTGGGAGATGTTATCTTTCACAGGACTGGGGTTTTTCACCTGAGTGTAAACCCAGGTTTATAAATTGTAGGTTAGTTTCTCAACTGCCATCACTGGACACAAATGCTCAGCTATTGACTACTCAAGTGAGAAGTCAGCCTTGGGATTTTTCTACAGAGATTTCATTCTGAGCTATAGCAACAGGCTGAAAGGAAAGCCGCTTCTCCTTCTGGTGCTATCACTCAAAGTTCCCTCAAGCTTGTCTCTGCAGATAGGAATCAGTATAAGCCACATATGCCAAAGACAAGCCTAGGCTGATCCTGTTTGTGCCGTTTGACCTTTAAAATATTGCAGCAGCACTAGACAAAGTACTATATGAGAAATGCCATCTTTTTCAACAGCAAACATTTCAAAAACACAGAAACACCTGCATTGCTTAAAAAAAAAAAAAGCAAGTGAAACTTGATGTGGTGTTAGTCACTTGGTTTGCCCTATATGACTTGTGGGATTGAGGTTTTAAATTGGATTTTGTGACTCAGAATGGGATTATAGATTTAATCCATCACCTCTGCTATCAGGAGATCAGCACTGTCCCCTTACCCACACTTAGAAATGACAATAGGAGGAAACAACTCCTTTGACAGCAAAAACAGTCTTCCTCATTCTTATTTATTTGCTTATTTATTAGACTTACAACTCACTTTTCCAAAGAACTCCATGCTTTTACAGATGACCATCTCATCTATTATTTTCCTGCAACAGCATCCTTGTGGGGTAGCTTGACAGGGATGCTACCCAATTTGCAAGTACCATCCTATTTTCATAGGATCTTCACGTTGCTGCCACCGACCATTCTGCCAGGTTCCTCTCCAGCACTTATGCATAGGCTGATCGGCATCTTCTCACCAGCCTTCAATTGTAAGGTTTACTGCAATTGTAAAAACTGCTTGATTTGATCAATTTAGTGCAGGATGAGAATGGCTGAGAAAAAAAAAACCTTTAGTAAATCTCATGAATTCTGACTAAATGGTCCAGCTCAGTATTTTAGAACCTCAGAGACTTTAAGATGTGTGGACTTCAATTCCCAGAATTCCCTGGACAATATCGGCTGAGGAGGAACTCTGAGAATTGTTCCACACATCTTGAAGTCCCTGAGGTTGAGAAATATTGGCCTAGATAACAACTATGTAGCTTGGATTAAGTAAAAATTGCTTCCTCAAAATCACCCAATGGGCTTCTATGGTTGAAGGTGAATTTGAACCTAGATCATAAGAATTGTAGCCCAACATTTTAATCACTGTCTCACATGATTTCAATTCCATGTTCCCCTTGGGGATGAATCCTTAAAAAAATCACTATAATTTTTTTTATTTAGATCTCAGTTACAACATGTTTTTTAAAAAGATTTCCCTAGAAAAATGAACAGTTTATTGTGTATGGTATCACTTATAGAAATGTTGTTATAGTTGGTATAATAATACAGTATAAAATGAAGTAGTTATCTAGCCGTATGTGATGGAGGTTTGCAAATGTTCCAAAGTTAATGGCATCCTGTCAATTGTTTTAGGGTTGGCTGGCATCAAAATCTGTTTTGAGCTTCACTATCAAGACATTGGTACTTTACTGTTTGTATTGCATACTGTGAATATTATATTGTTTTATATTTTCTACTGCAGTAATTTTATTGCTTTATATTTCTATATTGTACAATGGGCATTTTAGTTGCCATTGTTAATAACTCCCGATGAACCTGAATGGATGTCAACATCAATTACATCTGAAATTGCTTGTATTTAATATACTTTACTTCAAATTTTATTTCAACAAATATTAAAATAAAAATACTATGAGATATGAGAAACAGAGTGATGGAGAAACAAAAGGGGATATTGCTTGATTTGTTGATTTACCTTGGATCATAATGATGAATTACTAATGAATTACTGTCCCATTCTGAAGGAACTTTATGGAGAAAATATATCTATGTGGTCACTAAGAATCAACAACAACTGGATGGCACCTATTCAATCAAATTCAGGCTGAAGGAACTAAATTGAAGGTAAACCAAGGATCTCTTTGGATTGAGATTTGGTATGTAACATTGTAATGTTCTGGAAGTACTTTCTATGAACTTTGGGAGTAACTTTCTCTTCATTGCACTAGTCACAATATAGCATTAGCTGCTTAACTGTACAAGTGTATAGATAGAAGATGGTGATTATCTCAGAAATAGCTTTAATGTGTATGAAAGAAGAAAAAAGGACAAAGAAAGCATTTCATAGAGGTGATTTTACAGCAGCCTTCCTTTATTTAGCACCCTGTAGAGAGGAAGGTACTACAGCTCCTAAAATTCGCAAACCAGTGTGGCTGAAGCAGGGCAAAAAAGGCAGTGTTTCCTCTTAGATATTGAAAAGCTGTTTAAAACAACTTGGAAAAGGAATATTTTAAAAGCAGGAATAATGGATGAACCATGTTCTTCTCTGGCACTGACCTATAGTCACAAGTGGGGAATTGGCGGTTCTCCAGATGCTGTTAAGTTTTTTAATTTTAATTTTATTTATGATCAAGGACCAATTGTATCAGGCACAATTCATTCAAGATAAAAAGTAAAAGTAATATTAAAATGGATTACTCTAACAATGTGGTAGGCTATGAATAATTGTTCTAAGACCCAACAGCAACAAAAATAAATATTCCTTGTTAACAAATTAGAACTAAACTGCCAGACACCTTGCAGGAATAGCAGGTGAGCAAAATGTGGTAACCCTTTTGGCGATTTCTATTGACAGGTCCATGAATAGAAAGGATAAGTTCTGACTTGATCCACCCAGACTAGCAGAGGTTTTGTGAATTATGAAACAGTGACTCCCTCTCTTCTGGATAAGTTCAAGGATAGCCTTGAAATGGGTGTTATTAGATCTCTTCTCTAAAATCATGAAAAGCAGAATGTTAAGTTTGGCTAAAGCTGTTGAACTACAGTTCTCTGGAGCTCCAAAGAGCATGAAAAACGATGTGTTAGCAATATCCAGGAGGGTAGACTTCTCAATAAATCACACTGGTTTTATTTCTGTGTAGGATTGGATTTACCGTGACTCTTCTACAATACAACTTAAATGATGCTAGGAGATTGCAAAAGTTATCCCACCAGGAACTGTGTAGGAAACAAAAAATGTATAGACTGTAAAGATAGATTGCTCCCTTACCACTTGCAGTTCCTTGAAAATACACTATCTGGACTTGCTGCAAAGATAGGATTGCTTTGACACTTGCAATCTAGAAGTTAGCCCATCCATCATAATAAAGACAACCACTGTTTCCAATGAGGGGACCTTTTGGCACTGCAAATACAGTATTTTGAGGAAGAACGGCTGGTGTGCATAGAGTGGGTGGATGGGTTTTCCCTGTTGCTTTGATTCTCTAGCTTGCTGAGTTCATTTGCATGATCGTTTCATGCTACTGTTGGTGAGTGTTTATATCTGCAATAATTTAATGCCACTGCCGGGTGAATTGACAATGTGTTATCAGTATAGAAAAATGATTTCATACAGGCTACTGCTGTGTTATTGTAAGGCAGACTGGCATGCTGCCTGCAGTTTTCATCACTGGAAAGTCTGATTGTTTAATAATAAAAAGAAAGATCAAATTCCATTACAGTTAGGAAGAAAAAAATTATGAATGAAAAGGGGCTCAGATTTGTTTTCATCCCCCTAACATTTCAGATTTTAGTCTATGGACTTTTGGAAATTTGCTTTCTGCACATTTCCATGCTCTGATCTTTCCATGTTGATCTCTCATGATTGCAAAGTTTAATGTGAATTCCACAAATGGATCAAAAAAAGAATACAATGACCCACAACTTGAGCCTCATTTTTCTAAGAGATCTCACCACATGAACTGCTGAGATCATCATCACCCTTGGACTGCAGAAATGAAGTGAGGCACATGCTGACCATTGCAACCAACCTGAAATGAAGGGCCTCTGAAGAACTGCCCTTTTTGCCAGGAAGAACACAATGAGAAGAGGAAGATCAACTGGACAAAGAAGAGGCATTTGCAGGATACTTGCCTTGCTTCATTGCTATTTGAAAGACTATGTAACTACCAATTCTCTGGGACTAGAGAATTGACAAAATTTAGGCAAGAAAAAGAAATGCACAGATATAGAACAGGTTGTACCTGGGTCAATAGTAGTAACTATGATAAGGATCATGGAGTCCTAGTGGACAATTACTTAAATATGAGCCAGCAGTGTGCTGCAGCTGCCAAAAAAGCCAACGCAATCCCAGGCTGCATTAACAGAGTGATAGAATCAAGATCATGTGAAGTGTTGGTACTACTTTGTAATGCCTTGGGTAAGACCACACTTGGAATACTGCATCCAGTTTTGGTCACCACGATATAAAGAAGATGTTGAGACTCTAGGCTAAAACATATAAAGAACAATTGCTGGAGTTGGGTATATCTATTTTAATGAAAAGAAGGACTAGGGATGACATGATAACAGTGTTCCAATACTTGCGGGCTGCCACAAAGAGGGGGTCAACCAGTGGTGGGATTCAGCCAGTTTGCACCAGTTCGGCAGAACCAGTAGCTAATTTTTTGTTGCCCAGGCCCAGAATGGACTTCCGGAAGTGGTATCCACACAGAGAACCAGTTGTTCACATATTTGAATCCCACCACTGGGGTCAACCTATTTTTCAAAGCACCTGAAGGTAGAACAAGAAGCAATGGGTTAAAACTAATCAAGGAGAGAACCAACCTAGAACTAAGGAGAAATTTCCTGACAGAACATTTAATCAGTGGACTGGCTTGCCTTCAGAAGTTGTACAGTAGGTGCTCTACCACTGGAGATTTTTAAGAAGAGATTGGACAACAACTTGTCTGAAATGGTATAGGGTCTCCTGCCTGAGTAGGGGGTTGGACTAGAAGATTTCCAAGGTCCCTTCCAACTCTGTTATTCTGTTAGCACATTTTGGATCTTTTGGCAGCCAGCGGTTTGAAGAGTGATGGTTTCATTGTATGTGTATGTGCATATGTGTACTGTATCTGTGACCAATCTGTTTGTTTTCTTTCAGTCTGCAAGCTTTTAAGTTGTTCTGAGTTACTTCAATCATTTGATTCAAAAGTTGGCTACGTGTAGATACTACAAAATAACTTCTATTGGTGATCCTGCAAGGCTGCCATCAGAGTTCTTTTGGCTGCTGACCAAAGAAAAGATCTTATTGATTGCATTGCTCCCTTTGCTGGCTGCTCTTCCAAGAAAGCTCACCTGCTGCTGAATTCCATGACCTTTTTTTTTCTTTACTCAAGGCTTTTAGTTTTGATGTTACTGCTGTCTGTATTTTTTTGATCATTTAAAATTTCAGAGCCACTTCACAGAATCAAGAACTGGAAGGGGTCATATAGATCACTGAGTTCAACCCCTGCTCAGGATAGGAATTCAAATTAAGACATTCCTGGGAGATGTGTTTGGATTCACTTGAACACAACACTATCACTTCTTTTGGTAACTGACTCTTAATAGTAGGAATTTTTCCCCGATGTTAAATTGGAACCTGTCTTCTTATAATTGAAGTCTGTTTACCCATGGTTTGCACTCTGAAACAATAAAAACAGGTCTTGACTTTCTTCTGTGATCCAGGTGTTAAAAAGCTCTATCATGTCCTTCCTTCTCTTTTTTCAATGCTGAATATGCTAAGCTCCTTCAGTCTTCCTTCATAGAACTAGGGTTCCGGTCTCCTGATCATCCTCAACATCAAAATTTCCATTGTTCTGAACCTTTCTTAAAGGGGGTATCCAAACTAGGCACAATATTTGAGGGGGGGGGAATCTAATGAATGCCCCTATTTCGAGGAATGATTTTTTACTGTGATTGGAAATGACACCCCTTATTTTAAAAAAATGCTGTATTTTGCCAAACTCTGGAAGTTCACTGAATTGGAATATACAATACTAAATTTTAAACTATTTTCAAAATGGCTCTTAAAAAGTTTTTAATGTTTTTAAACAAAGTTTTTGCATTCCTGTGGAACTGTCAATTATAATGCAAACAAGGCAAGTGAATATTGAAGACAACCAGAAGAAACATTTTTGGATTAGGAATCCTTAAGTGTACCTCAAGCTCCCATGTCCATGAAGGTTTGCCTAAATGCTTCAGTGATACTGAAAGAAGGCATATGTAAGTGAGACTAGCATTTTGAAAGGGACTGGGTGGTGTAATCTTTGAGGGCTATATGTGTATAATGGTGTATTGCATTTCCAGTTACTACTAGTGAGGTACGTACACTTCATTATAGGAAATAAAACTTTTAAAGCTCACTAAGAGCTTTAAAATCCCTTTTTGAGTTTAATTTTAGAAAAGATGGATGGTCAGCAATTGTTTTATCCGGCAAATAAAACTGTATTCTTTCAAGTAATCATTAATTTGATTATGTGCTATCAAATTGTTTTTAACAGCTAGTGACCACAATGACAGATTTTGTTCCAAATGATCCATCTCTTATCTAGTGCGCTCATCATCACTATAACTAAGCCCATCCACTTTGTTGCTGGTTGTCCTCTTCTGTTTCCTTCCACCTTTCCCAGCATTAGAGCCTTTTTCAGACACCTGGGTCTTTGCATATGTCCAAAGTAAATTAATTTGAGCCTGGTCATTTGTGCCTTTAATGACAATGCTGGGTTGATTTGTTTGATGATGTATCAATTTGTTTTCTTGGCTGTTCACGATATTCTCAGAAGTCTTTTCCAACACCAAAATTCAACAGTGTCAATATTCTTCCTATCCTGCTTCCTAAAGTTCAATATTTGCTTCCATATATTTTCTATTGGGTTATATTCTTAATTTCTTGTAATTTCCTGTTATGCATTAACCCTCCAATATTACACACATGCTCCCAGGTTCGGCTTATGGTCACTCATGGTCCTGGGACACATATATTCACCTTCATTCACTCATTCACATACTCACAGCCCTGGAAAATTGCCATGCTCAAATCATTTTCAACTGAACACTGTGGCACAACTGGTTCTTTAATACACGGAGCAATACATATTTGAGTTGTTCTATGCTCTGGTTGGTGTCAGCTTTGATGGTGAAAAATATGTAAGATACACCCAAACGTTTTCAGGAAGCAAAATATTTTTTGTCCAGTGAATCATATCTCATATGATCAGGAGACCAAATAGCATGTACCTGCCCTTTCACCCTGTCAGAAGATGATGAAACTGATAGTTTAATGCACTTAGAGAGCACTGAACTGATTTGACCAAAGACAGAAAGCAAGACCTGTTTTGAAATTTAATGCTGAAATATATGTTCACTAGGATACATCAGTGTTTCTCAACCTCAAGTTTAAGACATGTGAACTTCATTTCCTAAGATTCCCCATCCAGCATACTGGATGGTGAATTCTGGGAGTTGAGGTCCATATTTAATAAAGTTGCTGAGGTTGAGAAACACATGACAAATACATGATACAAGAGCAGAGGTGTATATTAGTGAAGGAGAAAGGCCAAGGCAGGGGAGGGAAGGGGGGGGAGAGAGAGAGATGATTTGGAAACTTGTTAGAGAAAGACACCACCTACACTTTAAGAAAGCTTTGCTGCGTAGGTGGAAGTTCTGAAATGAGTGTTCTCTAAAGGGTGGTTCTGGGGATACCTTTTATCATGAAGATAAAAGACAAAAGAAGGGAAATGAAATTTGGCAAAGACAATTGCTAAGGTTGCTTCAATCCTTCAAAGTCCCTTGTTTTATAGAAAAAGGAAAGAATTGCCTGCTCTTCCAAGCTCTCAGATTGAAAGTGGGTTAACCAAAGCAGACCAAATGATCAATTCATGTTTCCAATGCAAGCCAAAGACCAAATGGAACTTTTATTCTAGTCAATGATATTTTATCATTCACCAGCTGTTCCTGTTGTATTTTTAAAAAATATATTTGAACTACTTTGTCATACATCTGGTCTTGTTTACAACTTAAATCAAGTCAGACTAGTTCAAAGCCCTGTAGGACATAACAAAGTCACATTTTAGGGTCTCTTCCCAGTTAGCAGCTTTTTCAGTCTAACTGATGTATGTACCTGTAGTGAAAAGTACACTTGGGCCACCATTCATACTTCACGTTTTTTCCTCTACAATGATGAATGTTCACACAGGAAAATGTAAATCATAAAGCAAGCTCCAGAAGACATCCACCCTTTAAGAGCTTTTCTGCATGATCACTTCCAGACAAAGAACTGCATCACCAGGAATTTATTTATTAAGCTCAGACCCCCAACTCTTATTAGCTGCCATAAGTTTCTTAGGCCGGCCACTGCATGGGCTTAGATTTGCTGACTTTTAAGATGAAAAGTACACAGGTAGAACCAGCTGGCCATGCCTTTTCCCAAAGTACTCCATTCCATCCCCCCTTGAAATAGGCTACATCCAGTTATTTTCAGGGAAGCCTCCCAAACACTGGAGATCCTTCACATTTGCTGATAATTACCCTTGTAATCTGTAGTGCGACTTTGGTTATATAAAAATCAGTTAATAATGAAGAGTTTGTTGATAATCATTTTGGCTCACTCTGTTTTAGCCCAGATTTTCTCTAAAAAGCTCAGTTTGATAAACATGAGACCTTCTCAGCCAGATACTTTATGAGGTAGAATATGACCAAAGAGAATGACATTGGATTGACTATTGGTTTTCCCAACCAGAGTTTATTGAATACATTTCACATATACATTAAGACATAAATCATGTTTTACTAACCACAATGTCTCAGCTTATGAAATCATGGAATTGGGTGGAGCTGGGAGGGACCACGTGTTGGGTAGCTCAATTCTCTGTAATGTGCAGGAAAATCAATTAAACCATCCTTGAGAGATAGTTTGTCTAGTCTTAAAAACCAGAGGTAGAATGTTCTACTGTTCTACAGATTTTACCATCAGGAAGTTTCCCCTTATATTCATATTCCTTATATGTACAGTAGATAACTGCAACATATACTTATTATTCATATGCTTCCCTAGGCCAAAGCCAAACAAAAGCTGAAGATCCAACACATGATTTTATGATATGGGAATTGACACATGCTTGCTAGGAACTTGGTCAGATGAAGTTGAGAATAATGTATGAAAAAAGAACATAATATGTTTTTGCCAGCTACCAAGAAGATATCTTCTAGCCAATCAGATTTATGATCAGTCTTGGCATGGCTCACTTGGCACCCAGATGTTTCTTATTAAATCTGAAAAAAAAAACATTTATACAAAACAAAAGCCTAGGCTACAACCATACACACCTGACTGCATTAAAGACTAACTGAGATTAATTGGTCCCATAATGTGTGGAAAAGCACCAAAGGCATGTAACAACTTCTACAAATCACAGTTTCATTAAAAAAATGCTACTTCAATATAAAAAGGTAAAACATAGTAATATTGATTTAAATCTATCAACATGTAACATTCTAAGTGTTTTATATTTTTTGAGCTATAGAGAAATATGCTCTATAAGTCTATAACATCTTAAAGGAAAAAAGCAAGAATTCAAATTATACTAAAGACACAGAACAGACAAAGTAAGAGAGTGACCAAAATAAAGCAGGCAATCAGGACATGAGATTCTCCCTTGCTTTTATTAGACATCTATCTTTCCCTTTATTTTACCTTTTCTCCTAATTGATTCTGATGAGAAGGAAAAAAACCCTATGCCTGTTTCAGAACTGACATCATTTTCCCCGTTCCCGTAATGACTCTGGACATACCAAATCTGTAGATCCATAACCTCTCCCAGCACATCCATAGAATGCTCCCAGATTGCCTTTCTGGTCTCTTTTATACCACTCAATTAGAGAAGCTTGCATCTCTATAGCTTTAGGACAGTGTGTTTTTTTAAAGCAAAGAGTCAACTTTTCCCTTAAGGAGATCTAAAAATACCTGTGGCCCTTGTGATACCCCCTAGGAATTACAGAATTGCATCCTTAATATATATAAAAAAAACTATTGCTATTATGACAGTCAGTTGGTGTACAGGTTAAGGTACCAGGTTAGAAATCGGGAAATCCTGAGTTTTGGTCCAAGCAAAGGATGAAGCCAGTTTGGTAATCTTGGGCCATACACTCCTTCTTAGCCCTAGGAAGTACACACTGACAAACTATACTGAAATCTTGCCAAGGAAACTGCAGGGACTTGTCCAGCCAGTCTCTAGGAGTCATCAATGAGGCACCTCTCCCACAAAATTGCTATTACAGGTAGTCGTTGTTTTGTGACTGCCTCATTTAGCAACTATTCAGTTACAGTGCTGGTAAAAAAAATAACTATATGATCAGTCTTCATATTTCTGACCTTTACAGGTCTCTAAAACAAAGGAAAGCCAAGTCACAAAAGCATAGTCACGATTGCATTAAGAAACAATTTCAGTTAACCATTGAGTTGATGTGGTCCCAACTGTGATCATTGAAAAAGGACTATCCGTATAATTGACTAAAAATGTGAGGTTATGTTTTAAAGTCCTTTGTTGACAGTAAATTCACCGAATGCAGTGAGTCCCTTTGAACAAACAGGTAAAGCATTGGAACACAAACTGTATACTGTATCTTTTGATGGATGTCATTCTGCAATAATAAATGTATTGGTTTTAAGCCTGAAACACCATAACATTTTCTTATTATTTTTATATTGCCTATTTATGGGCTGTTTTCCCCAGTGAGTGCCAGTTTGATGTAGTGGTTAAGTTAAGGCATAAGACTAGAAACCAGGAGACTGAGTTCTAGTCCTGCTTTAGATACAAAGCCAGCTGGGTGTCCTCTGATAGTCAGTTTCTTTTAGTTCTAGGAAGGACATAGTGGCAAACCACTTCTGAAAAACCTTGCCAAGAAAACTGCAGGGACTTAGCCAGGCCCTCTTCAAAGATTGAACATGAATGGGGAAAAAAGTGCATTGCAGAATGTCAGCAAGCATCTTATATTTAATACAAAGGATTGATTTTTTGCTGCTAATGGAAGAACTACTTCTAATTTTAAACAGGCTAATTCACCCAGAGGGTGAAGTTTTTTTAAAATTTGTTAAGAAACAGGCATGGCATTTTATCTGTCTCTGTGTGTCTGTGTATAAAAAAATACTATTTGCTACCTTCTGCAATAGTTTAATAAATTCAAATTTATTTAAGATAACAATAACGAAGCAATAGTAAAAAATATCAGGGGACCTTAGCAACAAAGAAATATCCCGTGGCATAGCTTAATAGCTAGAGTTCATTTAGTGCAAATCTGTAAGTAGTAATGACAAGGACGATGACTTTCTACATCCACATATATATTCACATAGGAACTAGGGAAAGAACTGGAAAAAGTGCAAGACTAAACAAAGCCATCTTACATCTACACAAACGTGCGTACAGATGAATGTATTGCAAAGATCAGACATCGATTGAAGAGGGGTAGAGTTCCTTTTTTAACGGTCTACTTCCATATTTCGTTAAGCATTCAATTAAACATTAGTAATACTTCCGACTCTCAGTTGAGCGGGCGAACCAAAGCCTGAATACAGTTCTACGGGACTGGGCACTAGAAAGACGGGTTCCCTTTTGCTTTCCTGCCACGTATATGGCAGTGTTCGCATTACAACTGGAAGTGAAAATCGAGCGCCGCTACCACCTTTTTTCCTGCTGTCTTATGAAGGTATTCGGAGCTTTTAATAAACCAAAGGCTCAAGTTGTCCTCCTGATTGGCTGCTCTTCCTGGGACAACGGCCAATCATAATAAGACTAGAGCGCCTGTGCGTCTGCGCGGGACGATTTGAATTTTTCTGAATGCTTCCTGCCAGTTACGATGGATGCCGTCTGCTCGGAGCCCACCATGGACCTCTCAATTCGCGCACAGTGAGTAACTGGAAGGGCGAAGCGATCTCGCCTTCCGCGGGCCGAATGAATCTCTTCCATACTCGTTTTCATACTCCTGCGACGGTCAGCCAGACTAGCAACATTTTGCCTCCGTAGTATTTTACGCAGACTCAAGAGGCGGGTTATAATTGTGATGGCGGCGAGGGAAGTTATTTTTCTCATGGGAATTGCCCTCTGCAGGTTCATACGTGCTATCATTACATGCAGCATGCAAGTGAAAGGAAGTACTGAAGCACAGGGGATATACAGCAATTTCAGGATATAGTATATATATGCAGCTATATAAACACGACATAAACTTTTTAAATATCTCCGTTCTTTCGTTTCGGTAAGATAGCAGTGCTGGGAGAGCAACCCTGAACACATTTTTAGCTGAGGTACCACGTTTTTGGTCATCCCTGGGGATAGTAGTGCTTTGCCCTTGTTCTTAGTTGTGAGATAACTGGAGTTAGTTTGTTTTTTGGGGAAAAAAGGAAGCTTGTAATAGTTTGGGTTTTGTTTACCTGGGCTTTAGCTTTTTTTTTTTACTGTTATCTGTAGTTTCTTTTCCTGCAGTGCACACACACACACAACATTATGGCATATAATAATTGTTTGCTTGTTAACATTATGTTAATATTGTCCTATTGAGCCAAAAGGTTATTTTAAGAAATAATATGTAATTTCATTTCAATAGCAACCTTGACTATATAGTTGCCATTTGATTCTATATGGGAGGATTCTGATGTGGAAATAGATTTCACTAGTGGAAGTTGATTGATCAGCTTCTTTTTTCAACTCCCTTATTTGAGGTTGTTTTTTCCTTTCTTTTTTGCTTTGGTCTTCTTTACTTTCAAAGGAAGTGTACTGTTTTGTAGTCAGAAATCTTTTAGGAAATCATAATTGGAGCTGGGTATCTGTTATCTACATAACTATTTATTATTATCATTGACCAGGATTGTGTCTTTTCTTTTTCTGACTTTTGTATTTAACAGCCTCCTATGCAGGGTTTCTTTAATACAGCAGTTATGATCTAACACAAATTTAGGGCTGCAATCTTATATGTACTTCAAGTCAGCTGTGCACTGTGCAGCATATTGTACAGCAGTGGTGGCGAACCTATGGCACGGGTGCCAGAGGCGGTACTCAGAGCCCTCTCTGTGGGCACGCGTGCTGTCGCCCCAGTCCTAGGCCTTCAGCTGGGTTTTATAAAACCTTTTCGCTTTAGGTCTCCGCCACCGTGTGGAAAAAAAAAAAAAAAGGTTCAATCAGTCTATTTCAACTTCTTGCGGGAAAAAAAAAGATCTTGCAAAGTTGGAATTGATTGATTGAACTTTTTAGTCCCACCCTGTCTGCCATTACCACTGCAGCCACGCCCACCCAAATGGCCACACCCAGCCAATGGGCCACACCCACCCGGCACTCGACAATGCATAAGTGGGTTTTGGGTTGCAGTTTGGGCACTCAGTCTCTAAAAGGTTCGCCATCACTGTTGTACAGTATAGAAAGACTATTAGATTTGGGCTGGTACATTCTGACATTGGCCGTGATAATAAATGCAACACCCCACTCTATAGGAAATTTGTTTTAGAAGAGCCACTCACTGCAGATTAGCTTACTACCATTTTAGTTTCCTCTGTTTTTTTAGAAGGGTGAAAATAATTAGGTTTAATTATTCTGTGAAAAGGCTTGGTGATGGAGACAACCTTAAGTTTACTTAAATTGGAAATAAATCTTATGAAACTAGTGGGGTATAGAGAGTGCTTTAAAAAGTGCTTTATGGATACTACACTTAAATTTTCACATATGCAGCCATTCATCCTAAAACGTGTCCTTCCTATCAGCAGAACTTTTACATGTATTTTATTACTTTTTAATTCATAATTGTTGGAAGAAAAGTCTTCATTGTGGTTCATCCAAGCTGGGAATAAACATGGCAACTGCTTTGGGAAGAAGGTTGTAGTTTATTGGAGAGGAAAACCAGACAGGAAGATGGCTGGCAGAAAAGAGAGGGAACACATGTAGGGAGTGGGTTTTTTATATCTTCTGAAGCCTTTTGTTTTGAGTTGTTTCCTGTTCCTGTGGCATGAACTTTGACCTGAGTCTGAGTGTGCTTTTCTGGGCCTTTGGTATCTGGTTTAATCCTATTATGTCCCAAAGGTCATATCCTGCTTCCCTGGGGCTGGGCTAATGACTCTTAGAGTTTGGGTGAGGTATGCAGATTTTAGGTCTTTGTCGTCCTAATCAGGGCTTTTCAACCAGTGGTACGGGTACCACCTGTGGTACATTGGCACCTGGCAGGTGGTACGCGACCATCCTAGAAAAGTGGTAGCGGGGGAGGGGAATGAGCTGAACCGGTGGTGGCAACGCACAAGCCTGAGCGAGAGACGGCTGGAGCTGCAGGGCTTTCAGGGCTCAGTGGAAGCGCCAGGATCAGCACCGGGCTCCAGCTGGAAAGCGGCGCTGATCCTGGTGCTTCTGCTGAGCCCAGAAGAAGCACCAATCAGCTGGAAAGCAGCACTGATCCTGGCGCTTCTGCTGAGCCCAGAGGAAGCGCCGATCAGCTGGAATGTTGCAGCATCTCCAGGGTCTTGTGATTTACATTCAGATGCTTGGCAACTGATTCATATTTATGACGGTCACAGTGTCCCAGGGTCATGTAAAGTGACCAAAACCTGCTGCAACCACCCAGCAGACGGGGGGGGGGGAATAAAAACCAAACACCCCCCACCCCACCCCTGCTGCCAATCCTCAACAGAAATGCTCACAACAATGAAAACCTCGGAGAGGAGGAAGAGCGCCGCTGGGCGGGCGGGCAGGTGTCTTGCTCGGCTCTTGGGGGACACTTTTTTCAGTGCCATTGTAACTTCGAACAGTCACTAAGCGAACTGTTGTAAGTCGAGGACTACCTGTACTTTATCATTTTTTTCCTTTTTGGGGGGGGGTCATCCAGTTTTTGACACCTTGCTAGGCGACTGGTGGTACTCATATATTGCCATATCCTAAAAGTGGTACAATGGGTGAAAAGGTTGAAAAGCCCTGGTCTTAATCTTCTAGCTCCAACTTTCCTGAATGGTCTGCATCTGCATTTCTATAGAGCTGGTTTCTGCTTGGGGGAGGCAGACTTGGGACTATTAAGAAAACTGGGCATGCTTTCCTGCCTCTTCAAGATCCTGAGAAAATATATTTTTTCCTGCCCTTTTAATATTTCCTTCTCTGGGGGGCTGACTTCCCACAATCCCCCCATTGTGCCATAATAGTGTGGGTGACACACTTTTACTGGCACAAGATTAAAATTGATCTGATCTGGGATACTCAGTAGACAAGCTTTTAAACTGTTAAGTCACAAAAAAGAAGACACTAATGGAGGCAAGCAGAAAAAGATCCCTGCTCCCAAAAGGGGAGCTTCCAATCCATAAAGTTCTAAAAGTCAGGGCAAAAATTTTGTTAGGTGGAAAAGAAATTTATAGTTTCCAATACTCTGTGCCAATTATTTTCAAATGTTGGATGTCACTTTGAATTTCCAGTCAGGTTTGCACATTCCTCCCAAAATTCTTCATACCCATGGTTTGCCTCAGTACATAACTACTGGCTGCCCATTTTCAAGGGTTGTTTCCTGCCTTAGCTCTTAGTTCAATGCATCCAGGTTTGTAATGTCCAATTGAGGTTAGCCAACATGCAAGCCAGGCTATTAATTTTTTTTTTAAATTGCACATAGTGAGCCCTAGGACTCCCAATCTGAGTCCACCAGTGCAAGTTATTCAGGGCTTAGGTTTGGAGATCTGTTTCCTGCTACTTCCTCAGTCAGGGCATATGAACTGCAAATTGCCTGAGGGGGCCTGGTTCCCTCCCCCTTGGAATTTGCTGGAAGTTGTTCCTACAAGTTTTAATGACACAGGGCAAGAATAAGGCTGGAGCTTTACTGAAGATAAGAGATAGACTCAATGTGAATCTGAATGGTGTGTGTGTGTGTGTGTGCAGCTACTAATACAAACAGGCAATACAACCATCCTGGATAAATTTTCCCTCCCACCAGACAGAAGTCCCAAGGTGTTCAGTACTTGCTGTGCCAACTATTCCCAAATGCCATCACTCCATGAATACATTCAACTGGCTTATTACAATACAAATGGGGCAAGAAAGAAAACTTTACAATGAGTTTCCACCCTCCCCCCATAGTCTTCCTAATTTTCTTCTGAGGCTTCATGTGGGGACCAATGGCTCCAGGACTGCTTCCTTCCTTTGTAGTTTTTCACAGGCATCTGGGGGAATGGTAGGACTTGGGAAGATCTGTTCAACTCAGGTTGCATGGTGGCTTTTTAGTGGATGGCTGGATTCAAAACTCAATTTCATGGCTCAAATGGATGGAGGCAGCATCTGGGTCAGTGTGCTCTGCTTCCAAAGGTTGGGAGGGGTCATCTATGCAGGGCTGAAAGACATGAGAGCAAGAACTCCTCCCCCCCTTTCTGGGTGGACTCTCCCAGGAGAGGCAGACAAAGGAGAAGTAGAATGGGGGTAGCTTGTAGGCAGAGTTTGAAAAGGCATTAATACTGTAGTTAAAGAAACAGGCAGACAAAATAAGGAAATCACAGATGAGGACAAAAGAAAGGCTGGATTCTGGTAAGAGAACATACATGAAAAGTTTCACTTCTGAACTGAATATTTGAAACATGTTAGGACTTGCAACTTGAAAAATGCTAGTCATGTTTCAGGAAAAGGATAGACAAATGAAACCCATTTACAACACATACCCATTTACAACACATTGCAGACTGATTTCCAGAGCTTGGGGCAGGAACCCAGCAGGCAGGACACCCCCTCCTCACCCCAAAGAGAAAATACCTTGGCAAATACAGGAAGAACCCAATACAAACTAGTCTGACTCAGCGGCAGCCTGAGGCTAAATAAACAAACACTTAACACACACTGGCTATAAGGAATGCAGAACTGGCTAACAGCAATCAGGATTGACAGAATTAGAATAGAAACACCAAAAGGTACACAACAATAAAATAATTAACGCCGGATCCCTCCTGGAGCAAAAATTAACACCTTTTAGACAGAATTGAGAAGGAAATTAATCCAACAATAGACACTAACCAACAAATCAGAAAAGACAAATTTAAACCCACCAATCAGAAATGACAATTTTGGAAACCATGAAAGGGTAGAAGAACTCATGTTTGAAGACCATTCTTTCTAGCTAGCCGGGGATTCATGCTGAATTGTCACAATGTCTGTAGCTGGACCAATGAAACAATGTACAAAAGAGACGGTTTGCATCCATCAAAGAAAGGGACTGAGTTACTTGGCAATAAACTCACAGATTTTCTGGAGGAATATTTAAACTAAACAACAGGACAGTGAGTTAATTGATACAGAACATCCCTGTCCCCAGCAATCAAAAATTACAGGGTTAGCAGTGCATGTAACATAGATGTGTGTGTGTGTACAAGAATATCAACCTTGCTATCAAACAAAATCAAGCTTTTAATAGCGAGTGCCACACAAAGTGCACTAACCAAACAGGTGGTAAGAAAATAGGGGAACTCAGGCACCACACAGGTTATGTAGAAAGTAAACACTGGGTCAGTCATAAAGGACACAAATGTCTATACACCAATGCACAGAGTATGAACAGTAAACAGGGTGAACTAGAAATTCAGGTAAATGAGGGCAGATATGATATTGTTGCCATTAGGAAAACATGGTGGGATGAAACCCACAAATGGAACACTCAGCTAGAGGGATTTAAGTTATTTAAAAGAAGCAGACCAAATAAAAGAGGAGGTGAAGTTGCTCTCTATAACTACATCTCTACAGAAATAGAGCACAACAATGATGAAAACTGTCTTGAATGCACTTGGGTCAATATAAAAAGAGGGGAAAAAATGACATTGCCATAGGTGTATATTATAGGCCAGGGCTTTTCAACCTTTTCACCCATTGTACCACTTTTAGGATATGGCAATATATGAGTACCACCAGTCGCCTAGCAAGGTGTCAAAAACTGGATGACACCCCCCCCCCCAAAAAGGAAAAAAATGATAAAGTACAGGTAGTCCTCGACTTACAACAGTTCGCTTAGTGACTGTTCGAAGTTACAATGGCACTGAAAAAAGTGTCCCCCAAGAGCCGAGCAAGACACCTGCCCGCCCGCCCAGCGGCGCTCTTCCTCCTCTCCGAGGTTTTCATTGTTGTGAGCATTTCTGTTGAGGATTGGCAGCAGGGGTGGGGTGGGGGGTGTTTGGTTTTTATTCCCCCCCCCCGTCTGCTGGGTGGTTGCAGCAGGTTTTGGTCACTTTACATGACCCTGGGACACTGTGACCGTCATAAATATGAATCAGTTGCCAAGCATCTGAATGTAAATCACAAGACCCTGGAGATGCTGCAACATTCCAGCTGATCTGCGCTTCCTCTGGGCTCAGCAGAAGCGCCAGGATCAGTGCTGCTTTCCAGCTGATTGGTGCTTCTTCTGGGCTCAGCAGAAGCACCAGGATCAGCGCCGCTTTCCAGCTGGAGCCCGGTGCTGATCCTGGCGCTTCCACTGAGCCCTGAAAGCCCTGCAGCTCCAGCCGTCTCTCGCTCAGGCTTGTGCGTTGCCACCACCGGTTCAGCTCATTCCCCTCCCCCGCTACCACTTTTCTAGGATGGTCGCGTACCACCTGCCAGGTGCCAATGTACCATAGGTGGTACCCGTACCACTGATTGAAAAGCCCTGTTATAGGCCACCCTACCAAACAGAGGAAATAGATGAACTTTTTGCTAGTCAGCTAACTAAGGTATGTAGGAAGCACATCACAATAGTAATGGGGGACTTTAATTACCCTGACATCAACTGGGAGACAAACTCTGCACCAAGTGGAAGATCAAACAGATTCCTGACAAACCTAGCAGACAACTTTGTCTCCCAAAAAGTAGAGAAGGGAATTAGGGGATTAGCCATATTGGATCTAATTCTCACTAACAGAGGTGAAATGATAGAAGGTGTTGAAGCCACAGTAACGTTGGGGGGGAAGTGATCATGCAATATTGGAATTCAACATTATGGAAGCACAAGCAATAGAACACAGTCAAACTAGAGTCTTGGACTTCAAGAGAGCTAATTTCAATAAACTTAGAGAGGGCTTGGGAAGGATTATATGGATGAGAATCCTCAAGGGGAAAACAACTCAAGAAGCTTGGGAAATTTTGAAAAGTGAGATAATAAAAGCCCAGTCTAGCACAATACCAACAAAGAAGAAAAATAACAGCTCTCAAAAGAAACCAGCATGGCTGCATAAAGAACTCTGATAAATTGAAAGATAAAAAGGACAAGTATAAAAAGTGGAAAGAGGGGCACATAACTAAGGCAGAATATCAGCAAATAGCCCGAGCCTGCAACGATGAAGTGAGGAAAGCTAAGGCTCAAAATGAACTAAGGCTTGCGACCAAAGTCAAAAATAACAACAACAAAAAAGAGCTTCTTTCAACATGTAAAAAAGACAAGAAAAAAATTTAAAAAATGATTGGTCCATTAGTGGGTGAAAGTGGCAAGAAGGTGACAAGCAATAGGGAGAAAGCAGAACTATTTAACTCGTTTTTTGCATCTGTCTTTACACAAAGGGAAAAAACAGACCAACCTATCAAAAATAGTGCCATAAAAAACAGAATAGAAACACAAGTTAAGATAGGCAAGAAAATGGTAAGTGAGCACCTATCCAGCCTAGACGAGTTCAAATCACCAGGCTTTTCTGGGCCTTTGGTATCTGTGGTTTAATCCTATTATGTCCCAAAGGTCATATCCTGCTTCCCTGGGGCTCGGCTAATGACTCTCAGAGTTTGGGTGAGGTATGCAGATTTTAGGTCTTTGTCTTCTTAATCTTCTAGCTCCAACTTTCCTGAATGGTCTGCATCTGCATTTCTATAGAGCTGGTTTCTGCTTGGGGGAGGCAGACTTGGGGCTATTAAGAAAACTGGGCATGCTTTCCTGCCTCTTCAAGATCCTGAGGAAATATATTTTTTCCTGCCCTTTTAATATTTCCTTTTCTGGGGGTCTGACTTCCCACATAATAAAAGGAAAAAGAAAACAAGCAGGTATAATCAATAAATATACACATAAAAAAAGAAAAATAGAAATAAAGCATAAAGAAAAGCACACACATACAAACACAGAGAAAGTTAATACTGTACATATAAAAATATATACAGAGGTGCAAAAATCTAACCCCCTCAAATCCTGGTGTCTTATTTTCAAATAGCTCTTAGTGTTTATTAGTTACTCACTCGCCTAAATAAAATTCATTCATTCATTCATTCATTCAGTTATTTTATTGCTCAGGATTTTATGTTTTTATTTGTTTTTAGCTGTTTATAGTTGCTTTGTAATTTTCTATTTTATATATCTTTATATTGTTCACTTTTAGTACTTAAGCAGTGTACTCACTCCACATTGGTCTTGCTGTATTGAAGTTTTAATTTTGTCTTATTTTTGTCCTGGACCACATAAATAAAGACTTGTTTTACTGTAGAGTTTTCCTGGGAGGAATGAGTGAAGAATGTCAGGAGTGTTGGGAAAATGTAATCCCAACAAGGTCACCCAAAGTATGAAGGTCATTCCACTGCCTAGTTAAGGGAAGCAGGGACGTAGGGGAGATCCTAGAAGTGGATGATCATTTTGGTGGCAAGGGCAAAGGGGTCACCTCTTACTGCCTGGAAGAGTGATAAACCACCTTTATATTTTATCAAGAAAACCATATAGATAAGATAAAGTGATTGATGATGTACTGGATAATGGGCCCCTAACTTGGATCACTCTTGACATGTTACTGAGGTTCTTTTGGAATACTAATGGTGTTTATGATGCAGGTACATGAAAGCTTTTGGGGAGTTGGTTGCTGATGTTGCCGCCTAGGAAAAGAAAATTGAAGCTGCAAAGAAAGAATTACAATGGAGACATGAAATGCAAGAGGCGTTAACTCAATACAGTGAAAGATGAGTCAACTACTAGTTGACATCTTAGACATCAGTGAACTGAAATGGATTTTCAAGTAGAATATCATAGTGTTTATCATTCAGGACATGAAAAAAAGGAACGGTGATGCTTTTATAGTCAGGAAGGATATAGCAAGGACAGTACTTGGGTGTGATTCTACAAGGTGATAGAACAGCTCAGTTATAATAGCAAAGTCGTGTCCAGGGGGGATGACTATGGAACATCACAAACTGCTCACGTGCAAGTTTCAAATCAAGCTAAAGCAGAAAAGAAGCCAACCAGTTTCCATAGTATGATATTGAGAAGAGTAATAAATGTGAAATTTGACATTGGAAAATCATCACTAGTCAATTGAAAAAACAGTTTTATTTGGAACAGCTTACATCCTGCGACAATATCTTTAACGACATATCCCAGGTCCTTGGGAGAGACTTGATAGATGGACAAGAATGCCAAATTCAGTCTAAACCTCTGGTTGATTGTGCAGCCAACCATTATAATATATTAAACTTGCATGTTGCCTGACTGAATAACTCTGAGAGGCTCACAGCAATCAAAGTAATTACAATCAAATCAATAAAATATAAAGAATACACATACACACACATACATATATATATAATCTCCATCATTTTCAAGGAGAACATAAGGAATTGCTTTGAAGTCCTGAATCTCATTGATAGGTCATCAGAGGAACTGTGGACTGAACGTAAAGAATGGAAAGAGGCTGCTAAAGTGTGAAAAAAACAGAAGAAAGTAAAATGGATGTCAGAACAACAGATGGAAAACACCAAGAAAAGAGAAGGCAAAGCCAATGAAGACAAAGATCTAGAAAGGAATTTAACAAAGAATTAGAGCTTTTAGAAGACACAAGCAGTATTACAACAGCATCTGAAAAGACATCAGGGATGAAAACAGACATGGAAAAAATCAGAAAAGACTTCCAAATAATCTCTGAATTCTGAAGGAGGTTCCAACCTCAATTTGGTAAAGAATGCAACAGGCAGATAATCAGGAGTCTTGTAGCACAAGGGTCCCCAACGTCCTGGTCTGCGGACTGGTACCGGTCCAGGGTCCATTGGGAACTGAGCTGCGTAAGCAGCGGGCGAGCATGCAAAGCTTTATTTGTGCATGTATGGGATTAGATTGTGTGCGTGAAACCATCCCCTCCCCTCACCACTGCCTTTGCCTGTCCACAGAGCCAGAAAGGTTGGGGACTGCTGCTGTTGCACCTTTTCCAATTATCCAATTTTGTTTTAAAATATAAGCTTTTGTGAGTTGTATTTCACTCCATCAGGTCCATAAAGTGGCTAGGTTAAGGATTTAAATTGAGTCGGGGAGAAGGAAGAGGATAGGTGAAATTAAATTAGAGTTTTGGGGTAAATCATAGCTCTGTGTTCACAGAAGAAAAATGATGCTTTTAAAGAAAAGAACACCATCCCTACTGTGAAACATGTAGGACATTTCATAAAGTTCTTTCCTGCCTCCTGCAATGGGTGCCTTGAATGTTTGCCGGCCAAGACATTATGAGAGAAGCTCTGTCTGGTTGCAGGTCCTAGGCCCTCTAGTACAGAGGTCACCAACCTTTTGTGCACCAGGGACCTGTTCCGTGGAGAGAGGTTTTTCCACGGACTGGAGTGTGCATGGTTGTGTGTGCTGCCTGCATCCCGCGGATGGGGCTTTGCTTGTTTGTGTGGACCGGTTGCTGGCATGCAACGGCCCGGTACTGTCCAAGGACCGGGGGTTGGGGACCCCTGCTCTAGCACAATAATGAGTCAAAATATCTAAGGGAACCCAAGAATGATTAAAAGCAAAAAGCATTATTTTGTTCTCAAGTGGCCTGCTGTGGGTTTAGATCTGAACCCAATGGAACTACAGTGGAAAGAGCTGAAACCATAGTTGAGAAAAGAACTCATTAAATCTAAAATTTCTGAAGCAGTTTGAACAACAAGAGCAGGACAAATTGCTAGTTGAGAAGAGTAGAATTCTTATGCAGAGCTACAGAAAGCTCTTATGATTGCAATATTTGATTCAAAACAATGAATTATTCAGATAGGGTACCAATAATTATGGTCATGCTAGTTTCATTTGCTTTATTATTTAGATAAATATTTGAATCATACTTCAAAAGCAAGGTATCTGCTCTATGGACTATGTGATGAAAATGTGGATGCCATGTATTTGTGTTGAATTTTAGGCAAATTGGGATTTCTTAGGAAAAAGGGGAGGGGCACCAATACTTTTGGCCTCATCTGTATACAAGAGATAGCACTTGGTAGAGTAGCAGTGAAGACCTTGGAAAAGATATTCAGATGCCATAAAGGCTAAATCATACAGTCAGTAGTTTCTCCTATGATGGTCTATGGAAGCAAAAGTTGGAGTTCAAAGTAGCAGGATAGAAATAGTATTGACAGTTCTGAAATTGTGTGTTGGAGAAGACACCATGGCTAGCCAAAACAACAAAAACAGAAACGGATCATAGAACAAAGCAATTCAGAGTTCTCACTCAAGAAACAAATGACCAGGCCCAAATTATCATATTTTGGATGCATATATGAAAACCTATCTCTCTGAAGATGTCTATAATGTTGTAAAAGGTGAAAGGAAAGAGAAGCTGATCAACAGTATGGTAGATGAACTCAGTTACAGTGATGATGCATGCACTTTTGGAAGACTTGAAGGACCAGGTTAAGGACAGATTGTCACTAAGAAATAACACTAATGTGATGGCAAATACTGATTCATGCTTCAACAGATTCCATATTTTCAGGACATAATTCAGCAAGATTTTTACAGAGTTGCTTTTCATTTCTGAGTATGATTTTTATTATTTTTTATCTTGCATTTGTCAATATTTTTATATTTTTGTGATAGTAAACCATCTTTGGATTCTGGTGGTATATTTATGTATTTGTATTTATCATATGACACATTCAAATCACATTTTGATTAAATACATTTTAATCGAGATGTAATCTGGTGGTATATATATGAGAGAAATAAATAAAATGTCTACAGCCTTAGGAATATTATAACAATGCCATCTTAAAAAAATGAAATATGTGAGTTATAGTCATCAGTTAGCAGGTTTCTCTTTCTCATTGACAGAATGAATAAGCATTATGGGAGCTGTAGTTCAGCATATCGTGAACCACATCTTATTGATTTTAGGGAAAGTTGTTTTTTTCTAATATTTTTAAACTTCTATACTGTAATTATTACAAAAGCTGATATGACTTCATTTTTTTCACAGAATGTTTGAAGCTCATATACAGAACTACAGTGGCAATGATCCACTTGATCCCTGGTACAGGTTGGTCTTTTCTTTGTCTTTACTCTTTAATATAGATCCTTAAATTACTATAAGATAGTAATTAACTCATTTTGGTTTTAGATATTTTCAGTGGGTAGAAGGAATGTCAGAAGCAGAAGGAAAGCAAAATTGCCTGTCATCTTTACTGGAGAGGCTTGTGAAAACATTTCTAAGTGATAAGAGGTATCATCACGACATGAGATTCATCGACTGCTGTGTCAAATTTGTAGGTATATAGGATGTAAACAATATTCTTAAAACTTTACCAAATGGTGATGAATAAGTAGTGGTATTGTTGATGTTAGAAGTAGATTTTTACAATTCTGGAATTAAGCTTTCTTAAGCTTTCAGTTTTTGTTTTGATCATGGTTGATGATCTCTACAAGCTTCTATTTTAGCTTCTCAAGCTCATGCATTCCTTTTATATATCTCGGCTGCATTCTCTTGTGTGAACTGAGATACAGGAGAATATTTATTTGACCATTTATGAAGATATTTTCCACTTCTATGTTAAATTAGGGACAAGTCCCATCCTATAAAAAATATTTGTTTAGTAGGCAAGATAAAGCAGACAAGATTGATCAGGGAGTGACATAGGACCATGTTTCTTTCTCATTAAGAAAATTTCAGGAAATTCTAACTTAGTGTGATAGCTAACCATAATCAACATTACTGAATTTTTGATCTGTTCTACTCCGAGTGGACTGAAATCCATAGGACTATTTAGTCATGACTAAACTAAATTCTATTGAATTTGTGGAAGTAACTAATTCTGGCTCCAAAGTCCAGTTATGAAAAATTACTTCATAACATTTATAGAATTGTATTTTGCAAACTGGTGACTATTTTTTCTTCTGTTTTATTACACGAGTTTACCATAGTTGAGATAATCGCCTTAAAAAATAGTGTGCTAATGAGGTTGTCTTGTTTTTCCCCCTAGGCTAACTTCATTGATAATCCAAGTCAGTTTTTTGATTACATGTACAGCCAAGGAGTTGGTAACAAATCATCCATTCTGTATATTTCTTGGGCACAACAACTTGGTGGACAAGGAAATGTGCCTCAGGCATGTGCTGTTATTCAGAGAGGTATCCAAAATGAAGCCCAGCCAATTGAGAAATTACATCAGCAGTATCAGTACGTTTCTGTTGTATGCCTGTGTTTGATAGCTTATGTCTATTATGCAAATTGAGCATAATGACCATTTTATCTACAGGATCTAATCAAAGGATATTCTGTCTTTAAAAAAAAACTGAGTTGCCATTAAATGTTTTAATTTTCTCCTGAGCTATGATTTCTTGCTCCATAAAATTGAAGGCAAAATG
This sequence comes from Azemiops feae, assembly GCA_023970755.1. Classification (NCBI taxonomy): domain Eukaryota; kingdom Metazoa; phylum Chordata; class Lepidosauria; order Squamata; family Viperidae; genus Azemiops; species Azemiops feae. Next base: position 4,420,953 of record JALGBA010000012.1, on the reverse strand, counting down.
TAGGTGGTCCAGCAAGGAAATAGTGTGTCATAGCCAGCCAACAACACTGTCTTTGCTAAATCTATTTAGAACATATCTTAGAGATGTTAGCAAACATTATTGTCATGTAATTGTAGTTAGCTAGAGCCAGACAGACTTCTTAGCCATTATTATTTGGAGAAGTCCAAATTGGATGACACTATCTTAGATAAAATAGGGGAAGCAAGGGCATTTAGCAGCTTAGAGGTAAAAGTAATCCTCGCCTATCAACCAATTGTTCAGCCACCATTCAGTTATGATACTGCTGAAAAAATAACTTTAAGGCCCATTTGCAACCTTTACCCTGTCCCTCAATCATGTGATTGCCATTACAGTCAATACACTGTGCTTTATTTGTGGGTGTTTTTCTTTTTTTCACCGCCACTTGCTCTTCGATTAGGATTTGCAAGTCCAGGAGTTGCAACTCCTTCTCGAAGAACAAGTGGCTGTCATAGCTAGGAGAGTCTTTGCACAGCTTCAGTTTATATGCCCCAAGCCCACCTGACTCATGCTAGCAGAAGAGGCCTGCTGCAGATCCTGTCAGTAGGAGCCAGGAATTGGAAAGTTGAATAGAAATTTTAAACTAAAAAGGAGAGAAAATGATTAATGAGTAAGTATCTTTGACCCATGAGACAAAAAATAGGTGTATACTGTGAGTTCAAACCACTGTGTTACCTGGTAAGCATGCTACAAAACAGAATTACAAATAGAAGGAGCTTAGATACTGTTCTTTTACTGTTCATCTTATGATGGGAAGGCTTAAAATAGTTCAACATCTCAGAATGATTGGTGTATTGAGTACATTTTCTGTTCATTATGTTGATTTCCTTTATTGAAAAACATTTAGGAGATTAGCCAGCATTTTCAATGTGAATAGCGTCGGAAACTATGACTGATTATTTAACAACTGTCCAAATTTACGATGACCTTGGAAGGCACTTCTGACCATCATCATAAAATGTTGCGCTCCCCTCTTCCTGCAGTCACATGACCGCATTTCAGGCACTTGGCAACTGGTTGAATTTATGACTTATTGCAGTGTCCCATAGACACAAAACTACAATGTGTGATAGTTTTTGGTGGTTTCTGGGGGGGGGGGAATGCCTACTTGGGGGAATGGATTTGCTTAACAGCTCTGTGATTCGCTTAATGACCATCATAAAAACAGTAAAAAAAAAATCATGTTGGTTCTTTGACCTATGACCACTATGACTTATAACCAAAATTTGAGTCCCAATTGTGGTCATAAGTCAAGTTACCTGTACTTGTAAGCTGCCTTTTAACACTCTTCTAGTTCTTAAATTAAATCTTGTTTAATACAGAAAAAATGAGTTTCTTCTCTTAGATTTCTAGCATTGGTTAATACATTTTCACATTAATTCTAGGTTGTTACGGAATAGCTTGCCCCAGAATGAAATTTCAACTCCAGGTGGGTCTGATTCCATAAATGTATTCCATGTAATGTAATAACTTGATTTTGTTTTAAAAAAATCTTGATATTTCTTCATCATTCAGGAAACCATACTTCCTTCAAGAGTGGTACCAAATTGTGTTATTTTAAAAACGTGTGTGTTTGTGTGTGTGCTCCCCAGCTTTCCTTGGACTTTGAGATTTCTAAAAATGGAGTATTGCATTCAGAGGCCTTGGGTGATCTCTTGTAAGGGAAGAAAATGTTTGTATAATGATATCAAAAACTTGATATATACAAATACTTCAGCAACATATGGCTGCTTCCTTCTCCAAAAATCTACCCTGATTGCTTTATAACAGTTCGACTCTGTTTTTGAAACTCTACATCTGAAAAGTATTATCAAATGCACCTGCTTTCATGTGGATTGTGTGTGCACTCAGAAATCATAGAAGTTCATTAGCTTTTTAATTGGCAAGTGAACATTACAGTTAAGCATTATGTTTGCATGTTGGTCGAATCCAGCATTTGTATGTATAAAGTGAGACTGCTATGCGTGAAGTAAGTAGGGCTGCGCACAGCATTGCTGATAGGCTTTGAAGGCCAACAAGGATTATAGAAAACAAGAGATAAGAGAAAAGGTGGAAGGAATTTATGAGCATTAGACTGGGGATTAGCATGGTAGCCGTGGGGGGTGGGGGTGGGGAATGCACTGGCCAGATACCTGAAGGATTGTCATAAAGAACAAAACAAGATTTGTTTCTGTGTCCAAGAAGGCAAAACTTGACCTAATACAGTAGCATGAAGTTAACAGAATAAGATATTTCAATGTTAGGGAAAAAAGGTCTTGATAATTATTTATTTTGCCCTGTTGTTGAGATCTATAAATGAAGAAGCCTGATAATACTTCAAGATGCTTTACTATGGATTTCAGACACTGATCTAAGTGAGCTAAATCCCCTGCAAGGTCACCAGTCTGATGTTGGGGATTAAAAGCAAGTATGAAAACTGGACCAGGACCAGATATTTTGAGCTGATAGGAAAGTATATCTAAATAAGAGTATGCCAAAAGAAAGGGGAACAAATGGGAGTTGGACAGAAAGAAAAAAATCAATTTTGTGGAAGTTTAATGTATGAGATTAGAGATGAGATTTAACATATAAGATGCACTGTGTTCATAGAAGGTAACTTTTCTTTCTTCAGTATTGCAATGCAGTGCAGAGCAGGCTGCCTGGGAAAGTGGGAGAGCATTTAAGAAAGGCTTTAGGGCTAGGCAGACTTTTTAGACTGGTAGACTTGCCTATGGGACAGTATCCTTTTGCCTCATTCCACTCATTATTATAATGCAGGAATTATATGTAGAGAGACACATTGTGTCCACTTTATTTATCTTCTATTCCAGAGGTCTCCAACCTTTCCGGGCTCGCAGACCGGAGGGAAGGAGAGCAGCTTCAAAATTGGTGCATGCGTGCACGGGGCCACACACACTGGCGCGGCACTAGTGGCCCCGTTTGTGCATACGGCATATGAATGGCCGTGCACCCCCCCACAGCGGCTAGTGGCCCCATTTGCACATGCGCAAATGGGCTGCGCAACCCACCCAGGCTAGCTGCCCCGTTCGCGCATGCACAAACCGGCCGTGGACACCTGCCCCACGTTAGCAGCCCTGTTTGCGCCCAAGCGCATGCGCAAATGGGGCTGCAGCTGCTAGCATGAGGGGGGAATGCGCACCCATATGTGCGTGCGGCCTGCTGCCAAGAGCCCAGGACCCATAGGTTGGGGACCCCTGTTCTATTCAATTGTATTCAATTCTTAGATTCTGTCTCTGCAGTTTTCTTGGCATACATTATACATTATTTCATACATTATACTTCTCAAAATTGATTTTTTCTTTCTGTCCAACTCCCATTCGTTCCCCTTTCTTTAGCATACTCTTATTTAGATATACTTTCCTATCAGCTCAAAATATCTGTTTCTGTCCAGTTCTCACACCTAATTTTAATCCCCAGCATTAGAGTGGTGACCTTGCAGGATATTTAGTTCACTTAGCTCAATGTCTGAAATCCATAGTAAAGCATCTTGAAGTATTATCTGGCTTCTTCATTTATAGATCATAACAACAGAGCAAAATAATAATTACCAAGACTTTTTCCCTAACATTGTACTGAAATATCTTATTATATTAGCATGGAGCATGGAGTTAGCATGATAGCATGGAGTTATTCTATTAATTCCATGCTATTAGATCAAGTTTTGTCTACTTGGGCACAGAGGTGGTTTGCCATTGCCTCTTTTCTAGAGAGAAAGTGACTGGCCCAAGATCATGCAGTTGGCTTTGTATCTAAAGTGGGACTAGAACTCACAGTCTCCTGGTTTCTACCCTGATACTTTAACCACTAGACCAAACGGATTCTCCATTGTGCCTGCTAGACAGCTGTTTTTGTCCATTCTTGACTGCTTCTTACTTCACCATTTAATACAGGTAGTCTTTGACTTACAACAGTTCATTTAAGTTACCATTCAAAGTTACAACAGCACTGAAAAAAGTGACTTATTTACCATTTTTCATACTTATGACCTTTCTAGCATCCCCATGATCATGTGATCAAAATTAAGATGCTTGGCAACTGGTTCATACTTATGAACATTGTTGTGTCCCGAGGTCATGTGATCACCTTTTGCAAACATTTGACAAGCAAAATCAATGGGGAAGCCAGATTCACTTAACAACCATCTTACTAACTTATCAAGTGCAGTGATTAAATTAACAACTGTGGCAAGAAAGGTCTTAAGATGGGGCAAAACTCACTTAACAAATGTCTCATTTAACAACAAATTTTGGGCTCAGTTGTGTTCGTAAGTCGAGGTCTACCTGTATATGGATGTAATGAGATTGCAATTTCTCCTTGTTTAAAAGGTTTAAAAATCTCTCTTGTGTTGGTCTAACTTGAAAATGTGAACATAAAGAAAAATAGATTCTTCTCTAAAATCTAGTTTAGCTCTCTGTAATCTTCCTTGGGGAATAGGCCCTAACCTGGCTCTCTGGATGCATTGGATAAGAACTGCCAACATCTTCAACGAAAATAACAAGCAGGCATGTCAAGTGTAGATGATGGGAATTGTAGTTAGAACATCTGGAAGGCCTTGCATAGGGTAAATTTGAAATTTACAGTGTTTTGGCACAGTGTTACTTCCAATAATTGGTGCCCAACTTTACACATCTAACAGTATATTTTTCTGTAGTCGGTGTTTTGCAGCAACGTAATCCTCAGCTGGCTAATCAGTTGGCTTCTAGAAACGATTCGGCCTGTCCCTACCAGAGTCAGGTAACTAAAAATATAATCTGTTATTAAATATACCATGATATTAAAAATCCAATTTATACATGCATTTTTCTTTATTAATTGTACAGCAATAGATCAATATGTGATACGTTTTATGTTTAAACAGTTATGATTGTGATGTTTTCTTTTTACATTTTAATAGCATTAAAATATGCCATTATTCAAATGACTACTGTTTGGAATTCTCAGATGCTGTTAAGATCCAGCTTGCCAAAGCATTGCCAAATATAACTTCCCATTTCCATGTTTAAAAATGTCCACATCAAGAAAAAATATTGGCTGAACATTCATAGCTCTGCCCTTTTCAACGTCCTCACCACATTACAAGATGGGTCTTTGAAGCCTGCAGGCAGGTGGTGATGCTATGTTTTGGCCCCACGCAAGTAGCAATTGCCCACCCTTGGCCTGAAACTTCATTAACAATGTTTTTCTAAGTTTGAATATGCTGAAAACCCGTGGCTCTTCAAAAGAAACTGCAGTCATTTAAGAGGAAGGGAGAAGAATTGCAAGTCAAAAGACTTCAGCAACATTCCTTTAGACTTCATTTTTACACACATTGAAATCCTTTTCTGAGCTGAAATCTCAAGTGCCCTGCCAGAGAGTAAGACAAGGCTAAAGAATGCTGGGGCTTAAAAATTCAGGACGGCCACAGGGACTCTTGACTCCTTGTGTTATGCTTGAATATGACAAAATATGGTTGGTTTTTTTTGTGATGAAACCCTTGCAAATACATTGCTATTTCAGCATACTGGGATCATCTTTCAGTAAATTCTACCTGCCTGCCACATTTCCCTACCATTTAGAGCAAGCTATTTGGTAGCACTTCCCTTCTTGATTTTTTAGAAACTCTACACTTCCCCAACTCTCGTTTAAATGAACACCTGTATAACAATAACAAACATCTATATATCATCTCTTAGAGATGATATGCAAGTATAGCTTTCTACAAGATGCTTCATTCACTTAGATTTAGAAAAAAGTACCCAAAGTTTGTCTTCATTCTCTCTCCCATTAATTTTCAAACAAACTTGAAGTCTTTGCTAGACAAGTACTCACTTTGAACTTTTATCTTATTTTTTAGAATCCAAACAGTTCTGAATTATACCCCACCACTTGTGGGGGACAAGAGAATATGTAAGTAATCAGTGTTTTAGGAACACAATGTTCAGTAATTATAGGTAAATTCATAATTTCACCATTAGTTCATTTGTCTAATCCAGATCTGGTATGTGTGAGGGGACATTTTGCCCATATGTATTTATTCTTTGAATCTAGGGGAATAGTCCCAATGTTTTCACTGACTTTTAGCTGAGGAAAACAAAGGGGTCCAAAGAAATTAAGGTTCTTTTTTAACTCTAACCCCTCTTATAGACACCTCTGAATAAGAGTTATTTTATTCATTATTGCACCTATTTTGAATTATACCCCCCCCCCAAATCTTATACCTGCTCAAGTTTTTAATCTTCCCTAAGAAGCATACTAAATATATTGCCTGTACCATTTTTAATCATGAGAAAATTACTGGTCCAAATCAATAAATTTATTGTGTGAATGGGGTTTGGGGCCTTGATTTCCCATGGCTTATGTCCTGTGATCTAGCTACTGAATCTTTTAATAGCAAGAAGCATTTTTCAAAATATTTATATTACTTTATTGATTGGATAGAACATTGCTTGGGCTTAAGCATAATTGCTTGCTGTGTTGTTTCTGGTTCTGCTATAAAAGGCCCTAAATTCTTTTTTGTCCCTAGGGAAAAACCCAAGTACATCACCACCATTTCCAAGTCAGAAGTTGTACCAATACCATCAAGTCATGCTGCCTTTGAGCAGAAGGCAATGTATGTCAAAACACTTCTTGATTGTGAAGGTTCTGAGCTGTGTTTTGAAGAAGTGAGAGCCAAAGCATATTTGAAGAAGGCAGAATGTTTGAAAAGGCAAAAGGAATTGGGTAATTACTTCAGTTTAACCTAGTTTCATGAGTTCAAAACATGGAACAAAATACTTTAATGCTTCTACATGTGCTAAGCCAAGATCGGATTTAAATGGCTTTTGTGGAAATATGGTTTCAGTCAGTGCTATATAGGTAGTTCTTGACTTACAGGCATTTGTTTAGCAACCATTCAAAGTTACAACGGCACTGAAAAAAGTGACTTATAACTGTTTTTCACACTTATGGTTGTTGCAGCAGCCCCATGGTTACATGACCAAAATTAGGGCACTTAGCAACCGGCATGTGTATATGGTAGTTGCATTGTCTTGGGGTCATGTGATCACCATTTGTAACCTTCCCAGCCAGCTTCCAAGAAGCAAAGTCAATGGGGGAAGCCAGATTTGCTTAATTGACCACATGATTCACTTATCAACTGCAGTAATTCACTTAACCAGTGTGGCAAGCAAAAGAGGTTGTAAAATGGAGCAAACTCGTTGAACAAATTTCTTGCTTAACAATAACAATTTTGGGCTCAATTGTGATAGTAAGTCGAGGAATACCTGTAGATGAGCAAAGCATTTCCTGATTTGGTTTCCTTTTTCACTGCTTTTGTTTTCTATGCCTTGATTGTTGAGTAACTTAAGATACGAATATAAACCAGGAATAAGTGAAGATGCTTCCTAAAAACAAGCCATGGAAATTTCTCAGACTGTTCATTTCTCACTTACTCAAGACACTCATAAATAACATTATGACTTAGGTTGTCTGCAGTCAAGTCTCACCAATTCCAGTGAGAATAAAATCATCAGTAATTGATTTCAGTAGGGTGTAAATGCCAGTAAATTAGCCCATATCTATCCTACATGCATTCATACCCTTTTAACAGTGATAGGCTAAGATCTCATGCCATACACAAGGGAGATGACATTCTGGTCTGTGAAAGGTAGCACAAATATAAGATTATACATACTTGTCCCCCAAATATGCCAGATATGGCAGTCTGCAACAGCTACCTTATAGTCTGCTACATTCTTGAATTTGGCACTGCCAATTATCAGTGCTCAAAAGTCTTCTGCATTCAACTTTATTAGAACAAACGAGTATTCAAAAACTGCATCTGAATGTTATAGTTGGAGATAGCTTGGTCAGCATAATGCAATGGAGTTTGTACTGAATTCCACAGTAAAGTTAAACAATATTTTGGCCCTATTCTTGTACACAAAATAAGTAAGGAAATGGAACTATTTCCTTTTGTAATTAGGAAAAAAAATCTAGTTAAACTATCAACTATGTTTCTCAGAGAATCTGTATCCCATATTTTTCCTTGTTGAAGTCTTTTCTTTATATAGGAGAATGTTCTGTGCTGTCACAGTAACACAGCAATCAGGATTACTGCTCCAAATGCAGTGCAGTGTAGATTTATTATGTTGAAGGCATTGGTCATGTATTTTGTCATTCCTAAAACCTGTTTTTATTGCTTTACCCACGGATAAATATGTTGCTGCAGATGGACAAATGGGTGGATGGGTGGAAAATTAATGAACCGACACATTTCAGGGTATTGATAGCAAGTGTTATTTGACATTCTGTTTTATTTTCCTGCCTTGATGGGGTGGTGAGGGTCAGAGTTACTAAAAATATATCAGCTTTTAATGTTAAAGGAGAGGGAGAGAATTATTTTAACAATATAGTTAACGTATGGGTTTTGATACTTTCAGAGAATGAAGACAACGAGTTAATGAAAAAGAAAGAAAGTGACCTCCTTGAGCTACAAAAACTGCAGCAGAAATTGGACCAGCTCTCCCAATCATCATCTTCATGCCAGAAAGATGTATTACAGCCAATTGCTCACCAGTCCTTGCTAAGCTCGACAGGGGTATATTTGCAATGTGATTAATTAGTATGCATGTGGGGTGGTGGTGTTATAAATCGGTCTTCTCCAGCTGGTACTTCCCAGGTTTGGACTATAGTTCTTATCATCCATAGATAATTTGGATGAACAAGAGCTCCCAGCCCTTCTCATCATTGGTCACAGTGGCTAAGGCTGCTGTGAGATGCAATCCAGCAACATCTGGACAAAATGCTCCTGGAATACTTTGATTGAAAAAAGACCTTGCCCTAGTATCTACCTATATCCCTCTATGAAGAATGATCAAGAATATCTACTTCATAATATCCATTCATAAGCAGAATTTTAACTGTAAGGGACTTAAACACATTTTCAGAAGCTCTTCTAGAACTATCTAACTCCAAATGTATATATTACTTTACCTGTACAAAGTAATTTTCCTGCTATTTAGTGAACATATGCAACTACAGTAGTTCCTCTAGATAAAATACTCTTTTACTGAATAATACTACCTTCCCAAGCTATTCCTAACTGTTTAAGTAGAAAAGCTGGGTTAGAATCTTGGATCTTCTTTTATCAAATAGTTCTTTTTATGAATGAAATAAGGCTGTTTCTTTAATCCAAAAAAATCAGTAGGGATTACTATTTGAATAATAATTTAATTATAATGTGTGCCCAAAAAGGTTTAAAATTGCTTTTTCTAATGTAACTTTAAATTTATTATTTTTATAATATAATGAAACACTTTTCCAAACTACACCTTCAATATAGGAAGGAATTCACATTTGAATTAGTAAAACCTTTTTCAATCTCTCTCAATTTTAATGCAACTTTCCTCAATCTGGGGGCCTACAGATCTGTTTGACTGTTGTGAAACTAGAATTGGCTGGAGTTATAGTACAACATAGCAAGTAATTTGTAAAATATTGATAAAGTATGTTATGCATGTAAGTATAGTTAGTGTTTCTAAAAAATAAAGTGTTGCAGATAAGTTATCAACATTTCTCTATGAGTATATTAGAGCAGGGATCTCCAACCTCTGGGCTATGGACGGCTACTGGGTCATGGACTGTTGGGAGCCAAGCTGCCGAAGAGACGGGCGAGCACACGAAGCTTCATTTACGTATGCACGGGATTTAGGTTGCAATTGTGAAACCATTCCCCTGCTGCCGCCGAAGCTGCTGCCGCCACTGGTCCATAGAATCAAAAAGGTTGGGGACCCCTGCATTAGAGCATGGAAATCAGTAAATGATTAAGTATACAGATGGCAAGAAATCATTTAAAAATACAAGTATACAAATTTATATTTTGTTCTTAATTTAATAAGGGTGATCAATGTGTACAAATGAGAACTGCACAGTGTTGGCCAGAATGGATAGCTTCTTCTGTAACTCAGAGTGCTCCGAACCTGGGAACAGAACATCAAAGTTTATCAGGAGATGCTTTAACTTCACAGCCTATTGGAAATCACCCACAAAGATCTGCTTTCAAGGAGATTGGAGTGTCTTCAGCTTCTTTGGCAATGATGAGCTATGTGGCCAATACTGATGAAACTCTTGGGCAACAGTCAGTATTTGATCCTCCGATGACAGCTGTAAGTGAGAAAGCTGCATTTGAAACTCACCCTGGTTTTGAAGAGTGTGCAGATAGTCTGCGTAGACTTCAAGTCAGCAGTAATGATTCTGTCCAGCCACCTCAGAAGTATACTACTATCTTCCATAATTGCCATGATGAAGAGATGTAAGTAAAAGTTAGATTTCTCAGGTTCAGTTGTTATTTTTTTATCCAAGAATGAACCCTGTGGATAAATGGGAACCAGATTTATAATATCTTATGGTTGATGTATTGGTTGAATTCATATATCATCTGAACATATCATATGGTTTGATCAATTTTTGTTATATATAAATCTAGCTATTGGTATTTGTAGTTTATAACTTAGGTTACTGGTGAATCAGATCACCATAACTTGTTCAACAAACCATGGTTAAACAAGCCATAATTTAATATACGCAGTGCTGCTACTGGGGATGTTTAGATAAACATATATTAATGAGCTGGGATAGGAATGAACTGTTGATCTCTGATGTTTGTATTCCTAAAATCTTAATTTGTCAAAATTAGTATTAGCAACAATCAGTCTGATGCACGTGAAACTGTTCTGCACTATATGCCATTATATGCGCTAGGAGATGTGTATGAATAAGATTTACTCTTTGAATAATTATGAGGATATTTGAAATCCAATTTTAAGCACAGTGTTAAAATATTGAAATATTAAATTTAAGACTTCCGAGCTGGCACGTAGACATTTGTTTGTTTAAACTATAGGCCACCTGACTCCTAAACAATTTTGGGTAGCTTGCAACTAACTAAAACTAAAAGAAAAGCAGCCAACTAGAAGAGTACAATACCAAACAACAAAACCTCAAAACCAATTGGGTCAAAATAAAACAAGCAAAACAAAAAGAGGACACCACCTTGTCCCCAAGGCCAAAGATTCTTTTAGTGCCAGCAGATGATTAACAGGTCTTCTAGAGCTTGTATCCCAAGGTGCATTCTTGATAAAAGTCAATCTGTGTAGTGGGATTGGATACTTCTACATTTTATGTAATGCAGAACTACAACCACTCCCACCATCTATAATAATATCTTATTTGTGGACAGCCATGCCACATTCTTTAAGCATGTGCATGTTCGTTCTCTCTCTCTCTCTCTCTCTCTCTCTCTCTCTCTCTCTCTCTCTCTCTCTCTCTCTCTCTCTCCCCCTCCCCCCCTCTCTCCCTCTCCCTCTCCCTCCCTCTCCCTCTCCCTCTCCATGTATGTATATATGTAGGTCACATTTCAATACAGTTTTTGTTCTTGAAATAATTAGAAGCAGATTAATGTGGGAAATTTTATATGATTTTTCTGGGCAGGCACATAGATCCTTCAAATCGGAAAGAACAGCATTCCATGGAAATGAGAGACGGTAATATATTCTCTGGCTGTCTTCTTAATATTCTGTGAGTGCTCTAATGGGTTACTAATCCATACTTAAGGAGATTGTACAAGGTATAATTGTCTCTGCATTAGTCTTTTGCAGCCTGTAGTCTGAGATCTAAAAATGGTCAAGATCTTTGAAGCACAGTGTCATGGGGTTAGAAGGGATCTTACAAAACTTACAGTCCAAACCTCTGCCCAAAGCAGAAATCTTTATAACATCTCAGGCAAAAAACTACCCAACCTTTGTCTGAGGATACACATCAAGGATGAAACCTGGATTCCAGAAGGCAGACTGTTTCGCTTTTTATTTATTTAAGAAACATACATGACCATATCTCATATTCTAAGCAGTTTAAAGCGACCAATAAAAACAAGGCCCCAGACCAATAATTCTGTTAGTCTCCTGATTCAGTCCCCATTCTAACCCAGCACTTGAAGGAGAAGAGCCAAGTCTGGAAAACTAAAAGGGTAGGAACCCATGGATCTCAGGTAAGAGCCTATTCTAATGCGCTGAGGCAGTTACAGAAAAGGCATATCTTCAAGGTCCCAAAAGATGATGGCATTTAAGGGAAGGGCCCACCTACCCTATGTGACCTAGTGGGATGGGAAGATGAATAACTCAGACCTATGGGATGTAGGGCTTTAAAGATGATAACCAGTATGTCGAATTATGATGGAAATTCTGGTCACCATTATGGTGGTAAGTTGAGGACTATTTGTACAACTTAAATACTTCAGTTTTGGGAGCTATCTTTTTTTTAAAAAGGGGATGAGGTATCAATCTAAAATTCAAAGAATTTTTTTAAAACTCTTTCTTCCTTTGTTACTGTTGTATTAAATATGCATTAGGTATAATAATAATCTGTAGCAGTTCCTATAAATTTAAACCTCTGTGTGCTTCTGTCAAATTCTCATATTGCCTTTTTGGTACCAGATAACAGAAATACCTCAGGCTTTTTTGATCAACGTCATGTGACTCTAAATGCATCAAGCATAATACAAGCAACCCCATCTAAAGTACAGCCTTCTCCTACTGTTCACACAAAAGAAGCCTTGGGTAAGTATAAAGCCTATTTTAAAAAACAACAACAACTGAGGAACATTTATTTTTATAGACTCTTATATTTAGTTTTATAGACTCTAACACTGATAAGTATACTTGAAGAAACCCTTTCAGGTGAATATGTAGCTGCTTTACAATGCACACAATGGGATATCCAGGGAAAGAATTCTGGAAGTGGTGATTAGGTAGATTAGAAAGGGCACATATGTTTATAAAGTTTTATACAATAGTTTCAGTAAAAGATGGCTGTACTTCATTGCAATATCCATAAATACAATTTGTGCCTATGAGCAACTCATTCATAATTCACGAGTAATATCAAGTCTTCAATTTACAGAATAATTGGGCCATAAATTTATCTTTCCAATGTTGAAGGACTAGTCTCACTAGACTCATAGCAATAAAATGACATGGAGAATCCACTTTTGCTATCCAGCAGTTTCCTAATATTACTAGCATGTCTATCTAATGTATATATTTCAAAAGAAAAGGAACGTCCAAAAATATTAAACCTTGTCTCAAAGTCTAATGTAAACAATTCTTCACAGAATTATAACAATATTAGAATATACATGTTTGTTTTACTTTTTTTCTGTTTAATTAAAAGTAAAACATTAAAAATAATTAGAAATGCAATTTCTTTAACCCAAAAAGCTTCTTTCTTTCTCTTTCTTTCTTTCTTTCTTTCTTTCTTTCTTTCTTTCTTTCTTTCTTTCTTTCTTTCTTTCTTTCTTTCTTTCTTTCTTTCTTTCTTTCTTTCTTTCTTTCTTTCTTTCTTTCTTTCTTTCTTTTTTCTCTTTCTCTCTCTCTCTCTCTCTTTTTCTTTCTTTCTCTTTTTTCTTTCTTTCTCTTTCTTTCTTTCTTTCTTTCTTTCTTTCTTTCTTTCTTTCTTTCTTTCTTTCTTTCTTTCTTTCTTTCTTTCTCTTTCTTTCTTTCTTTTATCAGAAAATGTAGCATTTTGTTCTCCTACTCCATATTTACTAACATCTGTTAGCCAGTACTGAGTTGCAAAAGAAAAGGTAGATTGGAAATGATATTTTTTTGTGCACTTTGTTAGTGTTCCACAGCTAAATACTAAGTAAATTTACTAAAGATGCCAATGTCTATGTATATACATATAGTTTCAAGATATATCTTGATTGAACTAACTAATAAGGAAACTGATTATCCAACTAATAAAAAGCACACCTACAGTCCATAAATACATTTAAATAACCACAACAAATTTTAATTAAAAATGTGGGTTAATTAACCAGTTTTTATAAAAAAATAACCATATATTTACTACATGAAAAATATAGTCTGTATTTTTCAGCTGGAAAAATAAGTTTAGCTGGTAACCTATTTTTACTTTGCACATTACTTCCCTATAGATTGCAATTAAGACAGTTAAAATCTCCTAAAATAGAAAATCTCCTATAAAGTGAAATGGTGTAGCTAAAGAGGAAGACCTTGTTTCCTGAAAGTGAAAAGAATGGGGCTGACAAGAATACGTTCCATCGAGTAGAAGCGATTAATTACAATTTTATGTTAACTCCTTGAATCAATAATAATCTATATTATGCAGGAAAATCTGGAGTTAAATGATTTATATGTAGTCATTTGTCTCTTCATTTCTCTTATCTCTTACTGTACTTTATTTTAGTACTGGCAGTACTCACTTACAACTATTTATTTAACAATGGTGCAGAATTACAACGGGCTCGGACTGTCGCAAAACATTGGACCAACACCCCAACGTGATTGCACTCCGGGTGTTTGGCAACCTGTTCACACTTACAACAGGTTGCCAAGCACCCCAGAATCATGTGATCACAATCACATTATGGTTTAGGGCAACATATGAGCTCAGCCTGCATGTAAACCTCCTGAGAACTATTAGGATTAAAACCCAAGCTTGGACTTGGGATTTTATGAATTCAAACCAAAAGGTCAAAATACCACCAATGGTTTTGCCTTCCTAAGTGTTCTTAGATATATATTTTTTTACTTTACCTGTCCTTTACTTTGAATTTTTCTTTGACTTACCAAGGTTTCATCATGGATATGTTTCAAATGACTTCTCTAAAAGATACCACTATACTTTCAGAAAATGAGGAAGAAGATGTTGAGGCTTTCTTCAGAAACAAAGGTAAATGTCATTACCTACAAATGATAAATAGGTTTATCTTCTCATTTGTCTTCCTCAGTTTGGGAAACTCCAGATCGGTTGGGACTATAGCTTCCATTATGCTGGCAGCCATTATGCTGCCAGCATGGCTACTATGTGACACTGGAGAGACCTCAGCATAAAGTTGGAGTCCCAAGTTCTGCAAATGCTCAGGAATTTGTCTTGGATTATAAGATCTGTTAGGCAGACATAATTGAACTAATCTCTGCCAAAGTGATTTCAAGATGCTAAAGCTGAGGGACCTAAAACAATAGATGGGAGTTCTGTTTGTCCTGCCTCATTATTGTTAAAGTATAAATTTATTCTGAGCAGTTTAAGGAGCTCCCTTGTGAGCTACAGAACAGATCCAATAAAGATACATCTCATATTCTTTATATTAGCAAAAGTGAGGATTAATTTTAGATATAGCTGAGGATTTTTAATAAGTAGCCGTCAGATACCATAATATTACCAAGGGTATGTTTTGTCTGTTTAGTTTCTTGTAGTGACAAATCTTTGGGATGTGTGTGTGTGTGTGTGTGTGTGTATGTGTATAATAATAATAATAATAATAATAATAATAATAATAATAATAATAATAATAAAGTTGGAAGGGACCTTGGAGGTCATCTAGTCCAACCCCCTGCTCAGGCAGGAAACCCTATACCATTTCAGACAAATGGATATCCAGTCTCTTCTTAAAAACTTCCAGTGTTGGAGCATTCACCACTTCTGGAGGCAGGTTGTTCCACTGGTTAATTGTTCTAACTGTCAGGAAGTTTCTCCTTAGTTCTAGGTTGCTTCTCTCCTTGATTAGTTTCCATCCATTGCTTCTTGTCCTGCTTTCAGGCACCTTGGAAAATAGCTTCACTCCCTCTTCTTTGTGGCAGCCCCTGAGATATTTGAAGACTGCTATCTTGTCCCCCCTCGTCCTTCTCTTCATTAAACTAGACATACCCAATTCCAGCAACCGTTCCTTATATGCTTTAGCCTCCAGTCCCTAATCATCTTTGTTGCTCTTCTCTGTACTCTTTCTAGAGTCTCAACGCCTTTTTTACATCGTGGTGACCAAAACTGGATGCAGTATTCCAAGTGTGACCTTACTAAGGCATTGCAAAGCAGTATTAATACTTCACGTGATCTTGATTCTATCCCTCTGTTAATGCAGCCTAGCACTGTGTTGGCCTTTTTGGCAGCTGCAGCACACTGCTGGCTCATATTTAAGTGATTGTCCACTAGGACTCCGAGGTCCCTCTCACAGTTACTGCTATTGAACAAGGTACCCCCTATACTATACCTGTACATTTGGTTTTTCTTGCCTAAATGTAGAACCTTACTTTTTTCACCATTGAATTTCATTTTGTTAGATAGTGCCCAGTGTTCAAGTCTGTCCAGATCCTCCTGTATCTTAAGCCTGTCTTCTGGAGTGTTGGCTATTCCTGCCAGCTTGGTGTCGTCTGCAAATTTGATGATAAATATGTGTATATATGTGTGTGTATATATGTATATATATGTGTGTGTGTATGTATATATATATGTGTGTGTATATATATATATATATATATATATATATATATATGTTTTCTGAGGTTTTCACGGGTGTTTGTATGTAGGTCTTTGGTAATTCGGGTTTTCTCCCGTGTAAAATTGAAAGTGTCTTGGCAACGTTTCGACGAAGTCCCATTCGTCATCTTCAGGCTGGTGTCTTCGGCTTCGTGCTTCTAGGAGCAATGGTTGGCCATGTGGGTCCACACCTGTGAGTGTTGTTAATCGCCAATTCATGTTCGTGGACCCTGGTTTTAAGTCTCTTGGAGGTTTCTCCTACATAGTTGCTGGGGCAGTCCTTGCATCTGATCCTATATATCACAGAGGATCTCTCCCCAATGGGGAGTGGATCTTTTGGGCGCATGATCCTGGCGCGTAGGGTCTGGTCAGGTCTATGGGCCACCCTTACATTGAAGGGGGCTAGCAGTCAGGCCGTGGCCTCTGATACGCCGTTGATGTATGGCAGAGTCGTCCGTGCCGGTTGCGTTGATGCCACATCGGCTTGTACATTCGTGCGTGGTCCGTATGGTCTGCTGTGACACCTAATGAACTCAACCGGGTAGCCATTATGTCTGCACACCTGGTAGAGATACCTTCTTTCTTCCGTTTTGGTCTTATCTGTGTTGCAATGTGAGCCAACCCGCTTGAATAGAGTCTTGATACAGCTGACCTTATGAGCAACCGGATGGTTGCTACTGTAATGCAGCATCCTATCCGTGTGTGTTGGCTTACGGAAGACGGCCGTTTGTAGGGACCCATCGGGCTGTCGTTTAATCCATACGACCAGGAAAGCCAGGGCGCCTTGATTTTCCTCCTCTGCAGTGAATCTGATGTCAGGATAAACAGAGTTTAGTTTGTCCATGAAGCTGGTTTTATCCTGTTTTTTAATCCCCACAAAGGTGTCATCGACGTATCGAGCCCAAAATTTGGGGCGGTACCTCGTCATCACCACCCTCTCTAGTTGTTGAAGGACCGCCTCCGCTATGACACTCGAGATGGGTGACCCCATCGGTGTCCCTTTGGTTTGTTCATACACTGTTCCCTGGAAGACAAAATATGTTTTGAGGCATACGGTTATTAGTTGTACCAGGTCCTCGGTATGGAGGGAGTCCTGCTGCTGTCCTTGTCCCTCTTGGAGGCGGTCCCTCAATACCGTGACCGGGAGATCTTGTGGAATAGAGGTGAAGAGCGAGGTGACGTCATATGACACCATCATTTCGTCATCCTCCACCTTCAAGGACTTGATCTTCTCCAGGAACTCCTCTGCCGATTTTACAGTGGTCTCATTGTTGTCCACTAAATAGTTAATCCGGCCACTTAGCCATTTGGCCAATCCTGAAGTTGGGGTGCCTTTGAATGAAACAATTGGCCGTAGGGGAACCCCTTCTTTGTGGACCTTTGGCAGACCATAAAACCTGGCCATGGCCGAATCTCCCGGGCGTATTCTCCTTAGGGTGTTCTCATCGATCTTTTCTAGATGCTTCAAGTTGTTGAAAGCTTAACAACAGTTTTGTTTATGATTTTATCCTGGTGATCGTTTTTATTTACCTCTTTCACGATATGTGTATACCCAGGATTCGGAATTATAGTATAATCAAGAACATTTATATATATGTTCTCGGCCCAGTGCTCTTCAACATCTTCATCAATGATTTGGACGAGGGGATAGATGGGGAAATCATCAAATTTGCAGATGACACCAAGCTGGCAGGAATAGCCAACACTCCAGAAGACAGGCTTAAGATAGAGGAGGATCTGGACAGACTTGAACACCGGGCACTATCTAACAAAATGAAATTCAATGGTGAAAAAAGCAAGGTTCTACATTTAGGCAAGAAAAACCAAATGTACAGGTATAGTATAGGGGGTACCTTGCTCAATAGCAGTAACTGTGAGAGGGACCTTGGAGTCCTAGTGGACAATCACTTAAATATGAGCCAGCAGTGTGCTGCAGCTGCCAAAAAGGCCAACATAGTGCTAGGCTGCATTAACAGAGGGATAGAATCAAGATCACATGAAGTATTAATACCACTTTACAATGTCTTGGTAAGGCCACACTTGGAATACTGCATCCAGTTTTGATTACCACGATGTAAAAAAGACGTTGAGACTCTGGAAAGAGTACAGAGAAGAGCAACAAAGATGATTAGGGGACTGGAGGCTAAAGTATATGAGGAACGGTTGCTGGAATTGGGTATGTCTAGTTCATGGGTCGGCCAGCCGAAACATCCAACGAGCCGCACGGACCCGTTTCCCTAAAAAAAAAACCCCCTGGGAGCCGCGCCCGCCTGCGCATGCGCGCCCGCCCGCGCACCCGCGCATGCCCGTTCGTGCACGTGCACCCATTCGCGCACACGCCCGCGCATGCGCATCCACCCGCGCACGTGCGCATGCGCTCCCCAAAATGGCGGCGGAGGCTCCGGAGCCGCAGGTGATCCCTCAAAGAGCCGCATGCGGCTCCGGAGCCGCGGGTTGCCGACCCGTGGTCTAGTTTAATGAAAAGAAGGACGAGGGGTGACATGATAGCAGTCTTCCAATATCTCAGGGGCTGCCACAAAGAAGAGGGAGTGAAGGTATTTTCCAAGGCGCCTGAAGGGAGGACAAGAAGCAACGGATGGAAACTAATCAAGGAGAGAAGCAACCTAGAACTAAGGAGAAACTTCCTGACAGAACAATTAACCAGTGGAACAACCTGCCTCCAGAAGTGGTGAATGCTCCAACACTGGAAGTTTTTAAGAAGAGACTGGACATCCATTTGTCTGAAATGGTATAGGGTTTCCTGCCTGAGCAGGGGGTTGGACTCGATGACCTCCAAGGTCCCTTCCAACTTTATTATACACACACACACACACACACACACACACACACACACACACACGTGTATATGTTCTTAATTATGCTAAAAACACGAATCCTGGGTATGTACATATCATGAAAGAGATAAATAAAAACGATCACCAGGATAAAATCATAAACAAAACTGTTTATTCTACAAAAGTACTGAGCTATATATATGTATATGTATATGCAGGGCTTTTTTTGTCATAGAACGCCCAGAACGGAGTTCCGGCACCTTTTTTGGATGGAACCTTGTACGGTAGGCAAGGCGGGTTGTATGACATGCGTGAGTTCCGGCACCTTTTTTTTTTTTTTTTTCAAAAAAAGCACTGTGTGTGTGTAAATAAATAAATAAATACTGGCTTTTTAGAGAGAGAGAAAAAATGCCTATGATGAGAAAGTTATATATCTAACTTAATCAGAATATCTGTTTAGGTGTATATTTTGACATGAAGGATATTTATTTAGTTGCTGATTTCTTGTGCTTATATGCCATTCCATTCATATGCAATGGATTAGCTAACATTCCTTCATGCTCTACCAAAATTAAAAGCAATGAAAAATAAAACAAGAATTGGGCAAAAGGATCAAGGACAACAATCAACAAACAACCCAATATTTCCAGTGAAGGAAAAAATAAATTCTAATCAGACTCTTAAAGGTCTGATCTTAATTTTTTTTTAAATTTTAATTAGATGAGAGGGACAACCTGAACACTGGGAAATGCTATTGTAGAGGAGGAAACAGCAACAGGGAAGGTCATCCTTCATGGTACCTGATAGAAGCAGTTCTTAGGAGTAGAGTTCTGGTGGACGTCCTCCATTCCAGATTTTAGGGAGCATGCAAGTACTAATGGAAGAAGGTGGTCTTGAATATACTAGGCCTTGAATCATGCGGGGCATGGATATCCAACCATTTTGCTTGCCTGGGTTGCACTGAGTGAAGAGGAATTATCCTGGGTCGCATATAAAATATATAATATAGTTATTGTATATGAATAATAAACTTCCTTTAATTTTTTTATTATATCTTGTGGAGTCATATTACTAGCTGTCTAGGACCCATGCAGCCCTTGGGCTGCGGGTTGGACATGCTTGATATAGGGCTTTAAAGATCACAACAAACATTTGGATCCACCGCTATTGTTTGAATAACAGGGAGCAGCTGAAGTCAGGGAGTTTTACACAGTTAGAACTTGTGTACCAGTTCAGATAATTCTTGTATCAGGAGATTCTCAGTTACCTATGTGACTTCAACTGCAGCTTGGTTTACAGCTGGTAGACCACTTGGAAGCTTCAGTGGGCTCAGCAGGCAATAGCTCCAGCAGTTACAGGATATATACATTCTGCCTGTGTAACACTTCAGCCAGAGGCAGGGAAAATGTAAGCCTATCACATCTTTCCTTTTCTGTTCTCCTTTTAGATCCAGCTGAGGCTGTCAGCATTAAGCCTAGTGTTCCTGCTGCATTACCTGCTTTTACAATTTTTGAAGATGAGAATATGGAGTAAGTTGAAAATTGTCAGATGGCCTTGTAAAAAAGTCAGTATGCAATTACCACAAAGAATACTCTTTGTAATTGAGATTAGTTTGTATCAGATTGCCCTGTAAGCCTATTTGTAAATTCTGCAATGAAAACTGTTACTAGCACATCTAGTATCCATGTTGTTGAATGAAGATTTCCGTTTCTCATTAATCATTTTTATCAGTCCCCTTTTTCTTCCCATTCTTGCATCACAAACTACGGAAAAAGTCATCTTTTGATTCTTGAAAGAGCTAATGTGTACTTGTCCTATAGTATGTGTATTGTTACAGCTAGCTGATTTTGGCTGATCTTGAAAAAGCTATGGAAGGACAAACAGTGATTGGATGGGAAATCCCACCTAACTACTTAGGAAACTGTGAGAATGTAGACTAGACTGAGAAACTAAAAAAGAAAATCTTGAAAGAAGGCAATGGCAACTCACCATGTTATTGTGAAGAAAACAATATTCTTGTAATCAAGAATTTTGATTACAATTTCCCTGTAATCACCAGTTATTTGCCCAGGAATTTTAGGCAACTTGGGCAATCTGGGGAGCCCTCCAGATGTTTTGGGCAGCTCTTGTAATCTCTTATCTTTGGCTTGTGTTGCTAGATGAGAGTCCAAAACATCTTGAGGACTTGCGTATTACCTATTCTTGATCTTATTAGATTCTGTTATAGCAGATCTGATATCCGGAAAATAATTGCTCTCATGGACAGTTAAATCTACTGTATGTAAAATGTTTCATTTGAAGAATGACTCTGAATGTTCTTCCTGTGATTTTTAGGGTCCTGCAGTCAGTCCCAAAGTCAACATCTATCAGAGTATTTGGTGAACGTCCCACAGGCACTCTGACTGTTTCTAAACCAAGAGTAAGCAAATCACATTTTAATTTTTTTGGTTTATATATTTAATCAAACAAATCAGAATTAGAAAAATAAAATATTGAAAAGAATAACAAAAAGGAAAAAATGCAAAACATAAATTTTTATTTGTGTGTGTTTGTGTATACATATACACATATAAACACACAAACACATATCCAGGTAGCCTTCAACTTACAACCGCAATTGGAATTGATATATTGGTTGTATGTCATGATAGTCGTCAGTTGAGGTACCTCCGTGACTGGGCCCGATTTGTTACTATTTGTTAAGCAAATCACATGTTTATATTCCAAATCCATTCTCTTGAATGGAAACCAGCAAAAAATGCCAGAACCAGCAAAGAATGTCACAGATAGCAGTCACATGACTGGGGTGATGCAGCCAGTTGCAAATGTGAACTGGTTGCCAAGTGCCCAAATTGTAATCATCTGGTCATGGGCTAATTAGGCTCATAAATTCGTCTTTCCAATTTGAAGAACTAATCCTGTGGCAATAAAAAAAACATGGAAAATCCATTTCCAAATCCAATAATTCATTCGTTCAATTTCTATAGCCACCCAACTCAACCAAGTGATTCTGGGCAGCTTACAATTTTAAAATTATAAAACAACTAAAACAATTTAAAAAGCATTAAAACAATAAAAACTTTCACAAAACAAATACAAACTTCTGCTATGATGAGTAATCGACTACTGGTAAAGCCAAGTAACAGAGTTCTTAACACATTCTGAACCCCAGGCTGAGATACATAGCCAGGTTTTTAAAGCTTTGTGAAAAGCCAACAGCGTTGGGGGTCATTCTGATCTCCAGTTACCGTGTAGTAAGTATATAGTTCAAAAGAATGTGTGCATTTGTAAATATTAAACTCCAAATCAGGTCAATATAAGTAGTACTTCTTTCTAGGACATGATCATTTTAGGATATTACAAAAAATATATTTTAATGAAGCACTCTGGTGCATCTCATTCATTTTTTATATAAACAATACAGTTCAATAAGTCCAAAATGTTGTATCAAATAGAGTCTTGGGAGTTTGGTTGTTTTCTTGCAGATGTTTCATTACCCAACTAGATAACATCAGTGCTCGAAAGGAGTAGTTTCCTCTCTATTTGATCTCTGCATATCTAGCTGTTGATTGCTGGTGAGGTGTCTCGGTTTTTTGTTTATTTTTTGACTTTTTGATTGTCTTTTGAATGGTGTGTAGATGTTGTTTATTTCTATGTGCCTATTGATGGCTGATTTGTTTGAGTGCCAGGCTTCCAGGAATTTTCCAGCGCTTTTGCACTTAGGATGGTTACAGTTTCCCAGTTGAAATTAAGGTTAAGTCTTTCCATGTATTGTGAAATTAAGGAGTTTTCATCATGTCTTTTGACTGCTAATTGGTGTTCATGGTTGTGCTCTGTTAGTCTTCTGCCTATTTGTCCTACATAGTGGTTGCTACAATCCTAACATTGTATGTTGTACATGACTCCTGCTTTTTCTTCTGGGGCTGCTGGCTTTTTTGGTTTACTTAGGATGGTTTGAAGGGCTTTAGTTGGTTTGTGTGCTACAGTGATGCCATGTGGTTGTAATGGTCTGTGGTTGTTTCTCAGATGTTTTGATGTACGGCAGTATTATCTTATATCATATAAGCCATAATCTGAGATTTAGCCAGGTTTTTGGTATTAAGGTGAAAATCTTACTCCATTGTTCTGACAGAATTGAGGTCTCCAATTTCTTATTCCAGTGTTTCTCAACTTTAGCCATGTTAAGATGAGTTGACTTCAACTCTAGAATTCCCCAGCCAGCGACAAAAATTCAAAAAGAAAGAAGAAAAAGAAATAGATGCTTTTGATTTCTTTTGCAGCAAATATAAGCACACTTATAAAATTATCTTTTATGATTACAAAAGAAAACTCACTCTCTTATATTATCCAGTTTTTTTTCTAATCAACAAAACTGCAAATCATAAATAATTTTTTAGAGTTAATGCAAAAAGTCTACAAGGGGTTTCTAATCGGGTATTGTTTTTTCTTTAAGCAAAGAAATTAATTTAGCCATCTCTGCAAGTTCCATCATCTTCACCAACTATTAATTCCTCTGCTCTATCAACGTTTTCCACTTCTGATCATATAGTAGTCTTGCTGCATACCTACATATCTACACACATACATACACACAATATAAAATAAGCCATCTTGAGTGTTTAAAGAAAAGGGAAAAAAATTGATGATGATGATAATGATGATTTTGGTTTTCCCCTTTAGGATGAAAGCCAGCCAGCAGAGGGCCTGACCAGTGACTATACAGTATGGGCTAACCCATGTAACCAAACTTTTGCTCCAAGTCTGAAAAGCCCAAAAGATTTCGTTCAAGCTGCTCACCTTGCCTCCTCTACGCCATTCAATACCATTTCAGGGCCTTTAGTCCAAGAGGTGCAAGCTAAAGGTAAAATGTTGCATCAGGAAGTACATTTGCTGTAATGTGGGAGAATAAATAATTGTAATGCTTCTCTTAGATAAAGTGGATGAAGAGGTAATCCACATAGTGTCTGAGAATAGTTTACGGGTAGTCCTTGACTTACAACCATTCATTTAGCAACTGTTTGAAGTTACAACAATACTGAAAACAGTGACTTGTGACTAGTCCTTGCACTTATGAGTGTGATGGCATCCTTGAAGTCATGTGATCAAAATTGGGGCAATTGGCATGCATTTACAACAGTTGAGCGTCCCGGGGTCACATGATGATGATTTGCCACTTTTCCAGCTGGCATCTGGCAAGAACAGTCAATGAGGGGAGCTGGATTCACTTAATGGTCATGTAATTTGCTTAATGATCAAAAAGGCAAAATCGGATGTGACTCACTTAATGACCACTGAGTGATGGAAGGTCTGTTTCTACTAGTAATTATAGTACTGTTTGACTTGTTTTTAAATTTATCAGTAGCCAAGTTTTGTTTTTTTTAATTGTTAGATTATTGTTTTGTACAAGTAATCCTTGGTTAAGAACAGTAAGTGGGACTGGATTTTTCATCGCTAAACAATATGGTCATAAAGCACAACGTCTAGGAGCGGGAGGACCTGCAAGTGGTTGTTGCTAATGGTGGGAGGGTATGCAGGTGGCTATTGTGGCACTGCATAAATGCAACCAGGTAGGTACATGCTACAAAGTTTGTGATTATCGGGGTCTCATCCTCCATAACCAAGCTCCTAAGGACAAAAAGTGGCAGAAGTGGGAGTGATATGCAAGAGCAACATGTAACCTTCCCTGCTGGCTTCCCCATTGCCTTGGCTTGTGGGAAGCCAGTAGGAAAGGTTGCAAATGGTGATCAAGTAACTGAGACACTGTAACCATTCTAAGTGCAGGCCAGTTGTTAAACGCCTGGATCACGATCATGTGACTATGGGGGTGCTGGGATGGCCAGAACTTTGAAGTCTGGTCGTTAAGAATCACTTGTTCAATGCCATTGTAACTTAGAACAGTTGCTGAATATGGTTGTTAACCGAGAACTTTCTATATTGTATTTGCAAGTCATCTCAAATATTTTAGAGAGGAAAGATCAAGGTAGAAAATACTTAATTATCTCTTGCTTCTTAGCAGGGAGTGGGCCTTCTTGCATCCCAGTACCTAGGAATATGTATTTCATATTCCTGGAAGTTTATGTTGGTTGTCTCCAGTCTGGTCCTTCTCCAGATGTATGTACAACTCCAAAGAATTCCCCAATCAGTATGGCCATTGCTGAATTTTTTTGGGAATTGAAACTCAGATATCTGAAGGGTGGTACTCTTTTCTGTTTTCTCTTGTTTTGGTTTAGCTCTCTAGATTTTAATAATGCCTATCATTAAGGATTTTTTGTACTTTCCCGATTAGTGTTCGTAACTTGACTATTTTTATTCTCTTACAAAGTCATTGAGAACCCTTGGGATGAGAGTTTAATCTTCCAGCTTCTGTCCAGGCTGCCAAAACCAATAAGTGCTTATCCCAATACTTTCCAGTGGGCAACGAATCTTCCAGTTGTCAGACCAAAAACCGTTGTCAAATTAGGTAGGTCCCATTACATGTTTAGTGTTATTCTTTTCAGAGCTTTGAAACTTTAAAAAAAAGTTGTACTTCTGGTTTTATTGGGCATATTTCAGTATAAAAGGGAAACTGGGACTCTGCATTGTATTTGTGTTCATTAAAGCAATACAGTTTTATGGAAGTTTTTTATTGTCATGAAGTCAACATGCCAACTGTTTTGGTTGTGTTCATCCATGATTCTAAGACAAAATTTGTTTTAATAATGGTAAAACTTCTTGCCAAAGTAAAAGAATTTAAATTGTGAAATATAAAGAAGGAAATTATGTAATTGAAAATGATACTTTTTCTTTTTTTAATGGGGTATACTACCTTGACTATAGTGGTTGGGAATTATAGAAGGCAAAAGACAGCAGGTTACTCTAGTGAATTGATAAACTATAAAAGTAGTCCAGAGTTTCAGCTGACTCATTTAAAAACTGACTAAAAATTACTTAAACTATCAGTCCAAGGGAAGAATCTGCTAAAATGGAAATATGTTCCAATTCATTTTTCCACTTGAGGGAGGAAAAGTGAGAAGAAGGGGCCTAACCTTATTGCATGATCTTTATATGATTTTCCATTACATGCAAGCTCAGTACATACAGTTGTTTGTAGGGCAAGTGACATGCTTAAAGAAATAATAGGAATTAAATTCTATTGTGCTGCTTTGTGGGAAGGATAACTATTGATAACCCACTCATTCTGTTCTCATAGTATAAGCTCTATGTGTATTTGGCTGAATCTCCAGAATTAGAGGCAACATACTTGACAACACTAGTTGTTGTTGATCTTGAAAAAGAAGGACCGTCTTTCTCCAGTGCGTGGATCCTGCTTCTGTACTTCCTGCATTTCTGTCTGATGTGCTTCAGCACTTGTTTTTCACTGAAAATTTTAGAGCTGCGATTGCAGATCGATTTGAGACAAACCCTATTTAGTTGGAAATGGGTAATTTGGGCTATAATCCCAAGATTGTTCTACATGCTTATCTCTTCCTTGTCCTCATTCAGCATCCACATCCTTCCACATTGATTGCTTACTTGGAGAAGGAGCTTTTGCACATGTGTATCAAGCTTCTGCCCTTGATATGGACAATTCTAAGAATAATCAGAAAGTAATACTGAAGGTATATTTGACCCTAACTTCCAGAATCTTGTTTAAAATTAATTAATCCATCTGCTTTACCAGTAAAAACAATGTTTTTTTGAATCTCTGATCCCCATAATCTCTCCTGTCCATTGCTTAGTTGATGTCAGATTAGAATTTAGCAGTGGAGAAATGGGTGCCTGGACAAGCTGGATATGTATGACTCTGCAGACTGTATCTAATCTATAGAGCCAGAGATGTTCTATATGTACCTTAGAAACATACTATGGCATTGACACACTACTTTTTATGCAGTGTGGAGGTTGGTGTATTTCTGGCAGGATCAACAATTAAATAGATTTAAAAACATGTTCTAACGTAATTTGGGAGAGGTAGTCAGTGTGTCCTCTTGATATTTTGTAGTGCCCTTCAAATTCCAGGTAGTATTATGGCCAATAGAAAATGTCAGATTTTGGTTTAAACTAGTAACATTAAAAATCTTTCTATATGGTTACTGGCTCCTGTGCATTTAAGCAAAGCAGAACTGTTTATTGTCTTTATAGGTACAGAAACCTGCAAGCCCCTGGGAATTCTATATAGCAGCTCAGCTGATTGAAAGGCTGAAGCCAAGTATGCATCACCTTTGCATCCAATTCTATGGTGCTCACTTCTTTCAAAATGGAAGTATTCTAATAGGGGAACTTTACAGTTATGGAACTTTACTGGTAAATGTGGCTTTGATCTGTATGTATATTCTTGTACAAATGTCATCACAGTCTGAAAGACTAGAAAGTGAGGTGGGGTTGTAGTTACAGACATCTTTTTGGGGGCGGGAAGGGTTAGAAACAAGTCAAGAAGGGAGCTGTGACCACACAATTGAAGGACCACCCCCTTTTTTACCTGCATTGCAACCATGTTGACCGTTTAGATCCCCCCCAGCAGTTGAATGTGTTATGACTTGCAAGTAGAATTAGTTGTCCTTAACAGAAAATATTTGGCCAAATTAAAATAGTTTAGCTGTTTAGAAAGCATTGTTTTGCCAAATTTATGTATGAAATCTTTCTAGTAGGGTATAATTTTGTAAACCAGCTAGGTGCATTTTTTCCTCCAAGGTCTAAGTGGAATTTGCTATTTGATAACCATACAGCTGATGTTCTGATTTTTTTTACATCTCAAAAAACTGGCATTTTAACTGAGGTCTATAGACTTTCTATATCCACTATACACAGGATTTCAGGCATATTCATTTGTCCACATGATCATCTGCTTCTCATCCGTCTCCTCTGTAGAACACCATAAATATATACAAAAAGCTAACAGAGAAGGTGATGCCCCAACCTCTGGTTATCTACTTCACCATAAAAATCCTGCACATGGTAGAAGAGCTTCACAAGCATGGAATAATTCATGGTGACATTAAACCTGACAACTTTATATTTGGTGAAAGGCAAGTATCTCACTTGTGAACATTTGAGATCTTTTCCTGTTAATCTGACTTGGTGCATTGCTTAATAGTAATCATTGTTAATTGCTTTTAAACAAGGTTTTTGGACAATGACACATGTGATATTGATGGTACCTCTCATGGTCTGACAATTATTGACTTTGGTCAAAGCATAGACATGACCCTATTTCCTGAAGGAACCGCTTTCACAGGAAAGTGTGAAACATCTGGGTTTCAGTGTATTGAAATGATTACAGGCAAGCCATGGAATTACCAGGTATGGACTTACATGTATGATTTTCATATTATGCTATGTAGCCCCTGTTACTAGTAATTACAGACTTTGCTGATCATGGAGGAAAATTTAATTCAGAGATGTAAGTTTTGATTCAGATGTTACTAATTTTCCTTTAGTACACCTGTTACACAGAAGTTACTAGTGTAATTATCAATGTACCTAAGATTCTGCATTCAGATCCTGTTCAGGCTTGAAGCTCCCTGCTTGATTTGGCCCAGAAACGCAGCTCAATCTAATTTATTCCAGAAGAGCATCAAGAATAAAGCTGGGAAAGGATTCTACTCGTGGGAGGATGGGATTAAAAGCAGATATTTTTAAACAACTGAAACTAAATGTTTTTATAATGTTTTTATTTCTTAGACTGATTATTTTGGAATTGCTGCAACAGTGTACTGCATGTTATTTGGCACATATATGAAAGTAAAAAATGAGCAAGGAATCTGGAAACCTGATGGTACCTTTAGGAGGTTGGTCTATAATTACTTTATTTCAATAATAACTTTCTAGAGCTTTTCTCTACTTTAGAATTGTTCCTTGCATGTTACAGAAGATGCTATCAACCTTTGCCATAATCAAAGTTGGAAAACACAGGATTTGTGGACAATTTCTATTTGTATTCTTCAAATCCTGTGCAAGAGTATGCAATTTATTTTTGAAATGAAGAATGAATTTGCTCTAAGGATATTCTCCAATAAACGGAGACAGCCAGTGCAAAATATAAATATGTTCCTTAGATACCACTAATATTATATCCCCCAGATACATAATTATTTCTGTTACATTAAAAACTCTGCTCTACAGAGTGACTTTAAGGCACTTTTAATAAAACCTGATTATGCTTGTAAAAATACTTTAAAGAAAATAACATTATTAGGATTTTTAGTTGCATTATAGCTCGTTATGTCAGCTAAGAGAATAAATGCAAAAATGTTGATTGGTACATTTATTTTTCATGTAAAGGTCTCTCAAGGTTAGAAATACAGTGATTTTTTTTTTTAAATCATATTCTATAGCCATTCAATGCGGAATGTCATTGAAAATACAAAAAGGGATGGGAGTCTGAAAGAATAGAATGTATCCATTTCTGAAACCTAGAAAAAAAATCTGAAGATAAACTGGAACGTTTTATTGTTGATCCAAAATCCCAGAGCTGGTATTGACCAGTAGGAAATCTGATTTGAGATTTGTTGTACAGCCTATTTTGGATAAAGCTCTAGTCCATCTTCCAAAATAGTTAACACAGCTTTCCACTTTTGATGCTGGTTCTGAGAAACATCTGGCTACATCTGCAGAAGGTTGATTTAGTTTTTACTTTTTTTCCCTTTTTTACTTAGGATTCCCAATGGAGAGGTCTGGATTGATTTCTTTGTCTCTTTACTGAACATACAAGACTGCAACCACTTGCCTTCTTTGGGAGCTTTACAGACATCGCTGAGAGACTTATTTTTAAAAACTTATTCCAATAAAATAATAGTTCTGCGTAACAGGCTTGCGGTGTTGCTTGTTGAAAACAAACGATCACGGAAGTAAATGCTGGACTCTTTTGAAGCAACTAAAAGGTTTTGAGATTGTTTGATCAAGTCTTCATGAAGTTTCATCTTGTTTTGTCAAGCGGCAGTTTAATTTTGGTTTGACTTACAAAGGTTGGCACTGCACTGCTGGTGTTTAAATAGTGCACTATTAATGATTTGATTTCATAAACAGCTTCCATTTGCTAACACTTCTCAAAAATATTAACATTGGAGATGAACCCTCTTTTTGGAACTGGACAGAAGAAAAATAGGGAAGAGGGAGTGGAGTGTTGAGAAAAAAAATTGACATCCGAAGCTTGAGAACAAATATTGAGATGGATGAAGAATTCAGCATTTGTGGAACTCACATC
Organism: Azemiops feae; assembly: GCA_023970755.1. Taxonomy (NCBI): domain Eukaryota; kingdom Metazoa; phylum Chordata; class Lepidosauria; order Squamata; family Viperidae; genus Azemiops; species Azemiops feae. Next base: position 4,390,668 of record JALGBA010000012.1, on the reverse strand, counting down.
TAAATATCTAAATGCTCCGGTATTTTTTTCCCTATGGGTACTTTATAAACAATAAAATGTGCTTTCAAAGGAAAATTGTCCAGTCAAATCCATTCATTTTAATTTTTCAGGTAAAAGAATAGAATAATAGTAAATAACAGAAGGCATCGAGTATAATAGACAAGTGTAATATTGACACCATATCTTGAGTTAAAAGTACAACTATATTGTAATTAAAGCTATTATTTAGCCATTAAGTACTGACCATGGATCAAGTTTCCTATATCTGAAGCTCTTCTACTATAGTAGGTTTCCAATAAGACTATGATGGGAATTGTAGTCTCCGGACAGTTTTTATATAAATATATAAGAGCAGAAACCAAATTGTCTTATAGTTACAACCATACCCTTTTATCACAATTCCTTATTCCCAAAAGTAAAAATATTACCGCTGGTCCCTTTGCCATTGCTATCTCAGTCAGCAAACTAAGCCCATCCAAACCCCCAAGCAAAAATATGTATGTATCTTGTATGTTTCCAGAGGTTCAGTAATATACAGGTAGTCCTCGCTTACTGATTGTTCATTCAGCAACTTTTTGAATTTAAGATGGTGCTGAAAAGGAGATTTACAACTGGCCCTTCAACTTGTGACTGTGTCCGTGTGGTCACATGATTGCCATTTGCAACCTTCACAGTGGCTTCTGACAAGCAAAATTGATGAGGAAGCTGGCAAGCTGTGGTCATGTGACCTTGAGCTTATTAACTGGAAGATTTATCTAACCACAGCTGAAACTGACATAAGACAGTCATGGTCACATGATATTTAAAACGTGTTGCTTAGTGATAGTTGATGGTCCCAACTGCAGTTAAAGTGACAAATACCTGTATACTTATAAGCTGAAGGGGAAAAAAATCAAGATTTTGAGAATTATAGCAGGGGAACAAACTATTATCCATTGCGTACTTTGGAAAGCTTCCGTCAGCAACCAAACAATGACTTGAGGTGAAAGTAGTTCATCTAAAACGACGTGTCAAACTCGTGACGTCGCACGACGTATCGGCTTCCGTGTGACGCGTTCGGCCCGCGGGCCAGCAGTTTGACACCCCTGATCTAAAACATCTGACATACTACATTGCTACATGGGGGGGGGGGATAGAATACATCAGTTGAGGGCAAACCCCAAATTAGCGATGGGGAAGAAGGACTTGATTTGCTCAAATCAGTAACCGTTTAGATTAAAATTGTTTCACTCTAATTGGCAAGGATTTTCCAGAATGGAAATGAGCTTTATTCTAGGGAAGGCATGCAGAGCATGGCTTCTAGAATTCTTTCCAACATCTTAATAGCTGTTCCATCTAGATTAAAAGAGAGAAGTGGGTTTAAGCCAACAGTTCCTTCTCTATCCCTCTCATACAAACTCACTGGTGGATTCTTTTTCTTGAAGCCATTTTTGAAGAACACCAGATCTGAATTTTGAAGAGCGGCAAATTTAGTTCCATTCTGATCTCAGAGCTGAGTTCAAGCTCAGAGTCTTGAGCTTTTTGTATAAAGAATTTCTTTGGAATTTCTTTCCCAGCTATTAAATGGCTAATTACCTCTCCCTCTCCCAGAACATAGAGCACAGTGCAACACACAGTAATGTGATAAACTACTTTTTAATAAGTACTATACCCAGAAACTTAACTTAAGATGCAGAAGGCCAAAAACATTCCTGACAATAGATATCATTATATCCCAACTTTCAATTGAATCATTCTTAAAATGGCTTATACTTCAACTCTATGCAAAAAAAAAAAATGACTCATTTTAGTTCATCTGAACATGTGTATCTTAAGCATCTCCATTTAATTTCCACCCCAATCTGATTCTTTTAAAGTCAAGCATACAAATACTTATTTTTCAACCTAACATTTAATGTTTTCATATATTTAAATTTTGATACTGTACACAATTTGAATCAGGAATTACACTGTAACATTCAGATACTGTGGAAAATTCAAGACTGATCTGTTTAAAAAAAAATCTGGTCAAGTGTTCCCTTTTCTTAATTTCCATCTCTGGATGGATGGAATGTAAGAAACAGCACTATACATCAGACAATGGAAGGAGCAGGACCAGTGAAGCAGTGTCAGCCCCTTAACTATGTGAATGAGTGCTTGATATTTAGGACTCGGATACTAGTATATTTAAACTGACCATGGTAAAGTAATCCAGACATGGATCCACTTTCATCAGTCAAGTGCATCCATGCACTCTGCTTTCAGAAAAGAGATAGGATCTACAGTGTAAGTAAAGACAAAGGGTTAGCCCACCACAACTTTCGATGGAGGTGGATGAATGAGGAATAATAGTAAGTAGCATTGGATCCCCTGCCTTTATTACTGGATATCTCCCTGATATTTCTTGATAATGTGGCTAATCCCCCCTCCCCCCGGATTGTAGTGAACAGAGCTGCATTCAGTAATATAATTTTCAATACTACGTATCCAAGCAATATGTTAAGCATGTAGGAGAATTCAAAGTATTTTGAGCATATCCAATATGCTTTCCATTTATAAGAAATACTGCATTTCATCTATTATATACTGTATATATTAAAGCTTTGAGTACTTGATTCATTGGAGGGAAGAACTTGAATACAGCACCAATAATCTTTCAGTTGCAAGTAACAGAAGGGACCAGTGATAGCTTAAAGCTGGTACCTAGTGAGCTAGAGAACAATTAAAATAGGAGACTTGCTTCAAAAGGATTCCAGTTATTTCCACTCATTCTTCATGTTATGCAGCCCGGTCAAAAGCTGGGTTCCCTGGGTACGTCTCGTCCGGGGACAGATTTAAGATCTCATCAAGAGAAGGACCTTCTTCTTCTGGAACTATCTCAGATTCAAACATGCGTTGGAGTAAGGCATCCACAGTCCTGTATCCTGGGGCCAAAAACAAATAAATTAGCTGAAGCTCAGCAGGTACAGATTATATGAAAACACAAGCTACTGATTCCCACTTAACGTGACCCACAGATATGAGCATGGAATGCTTTTTTGTTTGGTTGATTGTGCAAAGCTATGTTTTGGACTAGAACAGCCTATGCTGTCAATACCATGACTGTTCTTTGTACCCAACACTAGAAGCCTTAAATATAACCACACAGTATCAGAGAGGATAGGGGATATCTATCATTTAGTTTTGGCTGGATCAGCCTTTCTAATCTCTTCCTTTTGTGAAGAGGGTGGACACTGCAACTTACATTCCCACTTACACTAAACCAGGGGTAGGGAACCTTGGCTCTTTTATGACTTGTGGACTTCAACTCCCAGAATTCCTGAGTCAGCATGGCTGGTTCAGGAATTCTGGGTATTGAAGTCCACAAGTCATAAAAGAGCCAAGGTTCCCTACCCTTGCACTAAACCTAGGTTTTAAAGTTTGAGTCCTTAGTATTAATAAAGTACATCAAATAAAAAAGGGATAAAAAAAAGGAAGAGCAAGAGTGTAGAAAGTGCAAAAGACCGTAGCCACAAAACCCCCATTGATCTATATGTAAGTGAAATTGCTCTTTTAAGATAGCATGGGTAGAATCAAAGTTGCTTATGGCTGTATTAAAATTTACTATCTAAGTCTAAGAAATTTACCATAAAGCAAGGAAGAGAGAGTTGTAAGTCAACATAACAAAAACACTATCTTTTCCTATATCTTGAAAAGCAGCAAATTGAGAAGCTATACAGAGAACGTTTGACATTTACTTACATAGGTTTTTCCAGCTTACTCTCATCTAGAAATTCCCTGAGTTTTCAACAATCAAGACTCTTGGCTGAACTAAGAATTATAGGAATTTTCCAAATTGTCTGGAACAATGTAATTAAGGAAATAGATTTATGTTTTTCCCCTTAGGCCCATAATATGTTACAATATACACAGCATGATGATTTGCTCCTAACAGTAGTTGTTATTTCTCCATGCCCACCAATAAACACAATAAACGCAAGTTCTCTGACAGTGCACTTACTTCTGGAGGCAATTTTAAACATCAACCCCTTAGGTTTCTTCTTCACTGCCATTCCCTCTTCACTTCCAAGATCATTTTCAGTGGTTTCAAGGTTGTCTATCAATCTACCATCAAAAAGGTCATCCCTAAAAATAGAACCCATCTATTTAATACATATATACATTTTTAAAAATGACCTTTTTAAAAGTGTCTCTTTGATTTCAAGTTCTTTCATATGCATGCATCATGGATACCTCTGCAGGGGGCAAACAAATGAAGGAGGGAGAAAGCTATATGTGTCATGCTGACAAATGATATAATTTGTGTGATGTCATGCATGTGATATCATCATAGCGTCTACTGAAATCTTATGCCAAGAATCATTTAGCAGCTAACACAAATAGCATAAAATAAGGCTATGCTCACAAAAAGTGCTAAACCATAAAATTGTTTCTTTGGTTTGGTTAAATATATTACGTAAATCTAGTCATTTTAAAAATACATCATAGTTTATGACTACAAGCATGTTATGAATACAACAGTTGATGTTTATTCCATAAAACAATAGCCAAATGTACCACGCTTTAGAATGATATGTGAACTAGGGTCCATTTAAGAAGAAGTAAATATGCAGACCTTAGAAATAATTTTGCTGCCTTATTCTGTACTAACTTAGGTTCCCACATAGTCTAACAAAGCCCCCAAATAGAATTGATAATACTGACTCATCTAGACTAATCCAAAGCAGGTGTTTTATTTGTTGGAGGACTGCTTTTTCTAGGTAAAGCCTCAACTGGTAAACTGCCTGAAGCTGGTTTTTAAAAAGGAAGGTTTATGACTATCTAGTGACATCTATAATTTCATAGAAAGCACTATATCCAGCAATACTCAAGCAGTATACCTAGCCTTGCAGGGAGACTGTTGCTCTACTCAAAGCCAGTTACATGTCACATTGCAGATAGGAGATTACCCAAACTCAAAGGTTTCCATAACATGATATAGCCTCCACAATCTCTACTAGCCATTTTGCTAAGGCTACCAGTTCCTGGTAGCTACAATTCAAAGAAACCATTAAGTGGCAGCAAACAGCAAGGACTGTTGTGTCTTCTTTTGCCATCTAGTGATCAGTTGTAATTTTTGCAGCCAAAATCTGGTAGCCCTATATTTTGCAGCAGGCTTGCTCTTATAATACTAGTGCAGAATAATATTGCTATTGTACTGATGTCTAGCTAGTGAACTTCTCTTAGGAAACTAGTTGCCCATTCTGGGAATAGAATGCTAGATAGGAAAGTCTTTGTTTCATAACATTTTTAAAAAAGTTGTTTTAATTACTACAGATTATAACAGAACATTTTAGATAATGAGATGGGACAAATGGTTGGGCCCAGAGTAAACATTCTACCAAAGCCACTTAATAAATCATCTGCTTTGGGCAATAAAAAATCATCTTCTTTGGGCAATAAAAAAGTAATTTTATTTACTTACTCTTGTACCCCTATACCAAGTTCTTGAATCTTCTTCTCAATGGCAGTTTCAACTTCACTCTTCTCAATAGAATACTCCACAAAGAAAGCTTCCAGAATGAATGCTACAAAGATGCTGGAAATCAAACATGTCACATGGCACACTGCATTTCAAATGCCACAAATCAATATCTTCCTGGTTTGATACAATTTCTTTATGAGGGAATTCGCACAGACATGAATTATCATTGGACAAAAAGGCAGGTTTCTCCAACCTACTATTTTCAGATATGTGAAACACCATCAAGCAACACCTGCCTATCCCACACCCTTGGGAAGGACTCCATAGATTGGTAAAATGCCAGGTCCAGTGTAAACATAGGATTGATTGGGTGACCAACCCTAATTCAGTACTAGAATGAGCAAATATAGTGTTAGATAAAAGGTAGCTTATTATAATCTGCTATTAGCATGGCTTACTGAAATCTGAACAGCCCTCACAGTGGATGAGAATGGGAGAATAGGTTTGCAAAGCCTTTATCTATGCTTACTCAGCAAGAGGTTTTACTATATTTAGTTAGGTTTTTTTTTTACAGGATTAGTCACTGTATTGCAACCTCAATATATTATATAATCCCTCAATTCTTTACAAGAATGTAGTTCCAAAATATGGAAAATAAAAATTTATGTAAATGGGTTAAATTTTACATACAGATTTATCCTATTTTGGCAAACAATAAACCTGGCAGATAATACATGGATAGGAATAATTCTCCTGTACTAACTTCATGGTGTTTCACAAAAAGGATGTTGTTTCCTCCATCATGCTAATCAATCAGAGTTTGGGAATAATTTTTTCGTATCAAAGGTTCATGACCTAATATGGAAGGAAATATGCTGATGACTATAACAGACAACACAACATTCACTTATGGTTGTATTTGAATTTGGAAGACAGAAAACCAGATCAAGACTCTGTGACCTCCCAGAAATATTGGCTAATCTTCTCCAAATATCAAACTACTAACTAATATTCTCATGACCACATTCCCTACCCCTGCTTGCAAATAAACCAGACAACATATTTACTTCCAAGTAGCTATAAACATAGGTCCAGAACTTCAATACTTGGAGTACACTGTGAAAATGAATAAGAATCTCCCCAAGAAAACAATAGCCTGTCTTTAAGAGAAGGTAGGTAGTCTCCCATTTAGCATATAGTTGTATATGCTAAATATATAAAAGTTTATATGCTCCACTTAGCATATAACTGTGACAAATTTGGGTGGTCTATAAATTCCATAAATGAATACAATTTAAAATTTCTTAAAAATATGCATGCAGAAATAAAACTTTCTAATGTTATGACTATAAAGAGGTAGACTTACTTAATAATCATAATCACCACAACAATGTGAAAGATGATGAAAAACAGCTTTGCACTCTCATGAGTCACAAGGGCAAATCCATTGGCAAGAAGTACAATATTAAGGAGAACAAGGAAAGTAGCTAATATGTGCATTTCATAGTTATATAAATCTATCAAGACTTCTTTTGATCAAAAGCCTAATTCTAGAGAAACTACATTCTCACAGGACAAGGGATGATCAAACAATGATTCTGAATGCCTTTCATTACCCTGTTCTCTAACGACAACTTTCAGACCCCTTCTGTGAAAGCAGCCCTCTGAGCTTTATCACAAGCTTCTGCTCACTATCTTCAAAAGCTGCCTTATAATAAAAAAAGCTGGGAATTCTAGGGAGAGCTTAAAAGAAAAGACACATGTACAGATATAACACACCCACACACTTTTTGCCAAACATTGTAGTTCAGGGAATAAAGACTACATAAACTGATTTGATGAAAACATCAAAGTGTTTCTTTTGGAAGCTTCTTTCACAGATGTACCTACTATGTTTGGCAATTCAAGCCTTGATGATAATGTTGCTTTTTACTCAAAGCTGTATATTTATCTCTGTAGTTTGCAATGATGGTCAAAAAAGGATATCATGCCACTGGTTAACAATAGTTAGTTCCATAAGGACAACAAAAGAAGACACAATGTCATTGAAGTTATTCCTGCAATATTTGGCTCGTGCAAATGTAGTTCCACTCAAAGCAGGATTTCCACAGTACATGGCTTGCGGTGAGGTGGTGTTTCCAGCAAAGAATTGGATTTTCCCATGGAAGATTTCCATCCCAATAATGGAAAATACATAATATACCACCTGACAAAAAATAAGATATCTACTTGTTTGTTTCTTATATTAGCTTTTAAGTTTATATTAAAGGCAAAGTGTATTGAGCAGGAGAGGTTCTTTATTATTGTCACTAACTATCACTAACAATTTTAAGCGGGATTTAGAATTTTGAGAGCGCATACCATGGGCACTCTTGCAAAACAAGAATTCACAACCAGAACTTGGTTATAAATAGTCACAGAGACCACTGTATTAGAATGTCCCAAATCACCCATTCTAATCATCCCTTCAGAATGCTTCCTCCATTTTTGCTGCTGTTGTTTTTTCCTTGAGTAAGTAGGCAGATTCCCAAACAAAACAGCCTGACACCACATTTAGTTTTCTAATGAAAATGCCATTCACTCCATTTACTGTGGATAGGTTTCTTCAAAAGGAATTTGTGTATGTTAAAACTGTGATCTTATGCTGGGTGCACCCTCTCTGATTCTAGCCTCTCTGCTTTCATTGTTCTAGTAGATTTAAGAATCCTCCAAATACGATTTTGATGGGACATAAGGATATCACTTAAAATGGCGATTAAACTGGTTTCACACAACACTGTATCACACAATATAGTGAGTTTAGTTTTGACTTAGCATGTTGTGGTCCAAACCTGTTTGTCAGTCATGGCTTATATCATGGCTTAATATGCTTTATGAACTCAACCAATTTTTATTCAGCAAGCTATACGCAAACCATGGTTACAATGACTATGAACTCATTCAATATAGTTCGTCTTCCTTTCCACCAATAAGTCTCAGAAGATTTTTTTCAGATGAAGTTCTTACATCCATGATAAATGAAGTATACTTTTCAGCCATAATTATGAATTACTCCTGAGTACAAGAGATGTTACAATCTTTACCATTTTCTTCTGGCATATTATAATGGCATTAAAATAATTGATTTTAATTTAAAAGGGGAACTACTCTTGATACAGTATGATGCTATGCATATCTACTCAGCAATCAATCTCTACATGATCAAGCACTCCTAGGTAATTATAAATACTTGCTCAATTTTAACTCAAAAGTGGAGCATCTCGTCTTCCCTATCTCTACCTCTAAAAAGAAAGTTGTTCATCACAATTTCCTGTAAAGCAAACACAATCATGGCAGAACATACTACTGGCAAGCAGGAGACATTAGGTTTAATCTCCAGATCTTTAAATAGAGCCAAGAACAGCAACTGCCAGAAGGATACTGAAAAGCTATAAGGACAATACATAACATTTAAAAATCTTGACCTTTAGTCTATAGGCCATGAGCCAGTATTATTAAAAATGAGTCATACTGCAGATGGAGCTATGGTTGATTCAAGCAGATACATAAGCCAACACTTGTCACAGTTTTTATTTGGCAACATCTGACATAATCAAGCAAGCAATAATGATGCACAGAGATTGTCTATTATTGAGAATATCTTTATGTCTAATCAATTACTTTGGCTGGCAATGCTATCTAGGAAGACAAAGATCTTTCTCCATCATGTGCTGTGGATCTTCCTTTAAATGGGAAGCATTGGGGATTGAACCTAGGATCTGCTGAATGGATTGAATGAACTCTGCCATTAAAACAAGGTTCTTTTTCAATTCCCAATGCTTTTACTTATATGGAAGAAGCAAGGAAAAGTACAAAATTATGTACTGCTTACCAGAACTAATGCTCCAAAGGTTAGCATCGTAGGCACAATGTTTATTAGTGTATTCATAATAACACGGAACCTGGAAGGAAATACTGCATAAAAACACCATGGAAGAAGAGGTAAGATTTTTTTAAAACAACTATTAACCAATTCATTGAAAACTCTCACTCAGTTGAGGACATCACTTTTTCAACCTTTTTATCCATGTAATTGCTTTCATTCCTTTACTACAGATTGTGCCATCTGCTGCCCTTCATCATTCAGTTGTGTTCTATCAACAAGTCACTAACTGAAATATCCTTCTCCATCCTCATATAGCTGCATTTGACTGCAACTCCCTTATTCCCAGCCGGGATGCCAATTGATGGCTAGGAGTCACAATCCAACACATCTGCAAATAATCAGGATGAAGGCCAATTCAGATTATTTATCCTCAACTGCACCCTACCTGTTCTAATCTGCAAACCTACAATACATGCGTTCTTTTAAAAAGCACTTACCTTTGGATGCTGTCGATAATTCTTATAAGCCTAAGAACTCGTAAGATAAATACAATGTCCAGTATTTGCTGGCTATTATAGGCAGTCACTAAGGAAAAAAGAAATATGCCAAGTAGTTTACACAGTAATAAAAATGGTGCCCTGATCCTCATCACTAGCTGTAGCCATCTACTTCACACAGAACAGCAGCACTCCATCTTCCATGAAAATTTCTGTATTTTCCTGAATGAATCACTGATTTTGACATTACTTGTAGTTAGGCTGTAGGTAAGTATCAGTGAAATTCATTTCTGGATACTCTGCTTAAATTAACTAATAGAAAATCATCCTAAGAAGTTAAACTATCTAACCATGTTAAACTAATCTGGGCACTAGGCCTGAACTCAGTTTAGATGTAATAATTATATCACAGTTGAAAGTCATAAGAATGAGACCCCCTACTCTTGCTGTTCAGCTGTGAACAGCTTGAACTAATATTTTTTTTTAACTATAGCTTCAGTGTGGTCTGAAATTAATCACCTGTGATTAACCTCATTTAATTCAATGAAACTAGATAATGGTAGTTAAAGATAGTTAAGACAAAATTTGAAACAAGCACAATGGGAAGAATTTGCAACAAAACAGGGACTTTCCAAATTCCTCCTCATTTTTGCTTCTAGGAAGGGCCTGAACAGAAAGAGAACAGCATTTAATGTACAGACAGTGGAAATTACACTTGTTCCTGTTGTACCAGAATCTGGTCTGTACTGTGACTGAATGTAACCCATGTGAGTTTCCCCCAAACTCTGCAGTTCTGGAGTTGCACTGTTTTTTTAAAAAAACAAATCTGATTCTTATTTGATTAAAAATCCCCACAGGTCACTACTAAAATGGAGAGAGTGTACTCTTCTCATTTTTCTATAGAAGAGATACAAAGTTATAGGTATATATATTATATATTTTTATATATAGTACCTGATTTAAGTGCAGTGTTCAATACTGTTGCAATCAAAGCAGCAATAATGACAGAAGTATCAAACCTAGGAAAGATGGAAAGGTGGCTTATCAAATAGTCTGTTCTTCCTCTTTCACCTCCCAAATGCTGATCTATTTTTTTAAAAAAATCTGTCCATATTTTGAAATGTTTAATGTGAGACAAGCATTAAGTGCCAGTCAGATCTTCCGTTAATCAGTAAGAGAGCAGTTGTTGATTTTTAATATGCATTTTAACATATGTTTTCTAGCATATGTCTAGGAGCCCTCATGTGATATGTTCTCCAGTGAATGGATGTAAAGTAGGTGGAACTGGTTTGCTCATCATAAAAAGACCAAGACTGAGGATTACTTACCAGTTCCAAAATTGGTTTCTTGCAAAAAAAGTCCTGGGTTCAAAGACATATAATTTCAGGAGTATTTCAATTATATACAAACATAGAAACACCCACTCTGCATAGGAAATGTAAGGATTCTTCTCATCCAGTGCAATGAAGACTGCATTAATTAGTATGATAATATCATATATCCAAATGAATGCTCTGCAGAAAAATGAAATACAGATCAATTTGGTATATTGTCTACCAGGAGTTTACATTTCATAAAATACAGCTGCTAGATGTGCCACCCACATGGACAAGTAGAAATAATATACTGGGGGGACTTCCGGTCCTGCACAGCAGCGCAGCAGTCGAGGGGTTCGGGGCTCCGTGCCCTTTGGCTGAGTTTCTTCCTGTTAGGGGACCCTAATTGGGCCAGAAGCCGCCCCGAAGAGGCAGCAAAGAAGGAAGGAAGTCCCAGGGACCACGGAGAGATGGCGGTTGACCCAATCGGTCCACGAGAAGCCTTCCAGAAACCAACAGGAGAAAGGCTAGCCTAACTTTAGAGTCTAGCCCAAGCTGCAAGCAACCGAAGTCAAAAGCACTAGTTTAAGCTGATTGTAAACAGCGCGTTTGAATCTGGGTAAGAACATTGATTTTCTCTATCCTACTTATCAACTTTCCTGAAGAAAAAAAAAACCCCAAGAAGCAAAAAACCTCCGAAAGTGAAGGAGGGGGATTTTTGCCCCACCCTTTTACTAACGGAAGCGGCGAATTAAACCTTTTATGGATGACCAAAACGTATTGAAATGAAATGAAATGGCTATAAAACCTAAATTTGGATAAGTTTGAAATTACTGAATGGTTAAGATTCCCATTTTACAGGCAATTTGTTTATTTTGAAAATTTGAAAAATAAACCGGTGCTGACATCTAGTGGTGGATGGAAACTATGACAGCTATGGCTTTCATGCAGGACTTGGCAAAATCTGGAAACTAATTTCTATTTGTGACCTTCAAAGCTCTAACAATAGAGAACAGCTGTGACAAAAAAGAAAACAATCTGGGCTGCAAAGTGAAACGTATAAACTTCAGGGAACAAAAAAAAAACTTTTTTGAACTTTCTGGATTATAAGTATCTATTTAACTCTGACCCCAAAGCTATTTGCAGAGAAAAGTAAATTTGGATTCTTGGTCATCATGGAAAATCAGAGATTTATAGAAAGAACTTATCAAGAAAAAATAAATACTTTTCAAGAGGAGACATATGATATGTTGCAACTAATTCAAATAACAATGATTTCAAACCACAAAGAAATCCAAAATAACTTTGAAAATATAAACCAACTCATCTCCAATTTAACTTTACAACAAAAAAAATCCCAGGAAACAACAACAGAGAAGGAGCAGATAAAACAGACAACTGAATTTGAGGATAGAGACTTAAAGATGGAACCTAACAAAACAAAGAAGTATGATTTAACACAAGTGGAAAAAAATTTACAAGAAATACTGGATTTGGAAAAGACGACTTATACTTTAACACCACAAGACAAATTTGAGGATAAGAAAAAAGATTGGACAAAATGGACTGCAGAGATGTCAGGAAAAACACTAGAACTGGAGAGACGAAAAATGATAAGAGAAGCAGAGAGAAAAAGAAAGAAAAAGATTTTCAACAAAAATGAATGGGTAAATGTCTCTTACAAAGATATTGTACTTGACTTACCTTTTATATTTACAGTAACACCTACAAGAATATGGAAAGATTCTTTGATTCAGCAGAACATATTGATTAAGAAAGATACTGGGCAAAAGAAAAAGGCTAAAGTGAAAATTAAGAAAATAGACGATGGGGCCTATCAGAGAGAATATTTAAAAAAGAAACACCTGTTCGAATATGGTTAAAGAAATAAAAAGATTTTGCATATGAATTTTATTGTAAGAGGGAAGAACCCCTCAAGTAACATAGTACTTTCTTTTTCTTCTTTTTATTTTATTTCTTGATATGAGTAATATAAAAGAGTTGGAATGGCTTATAGAAAGGAAATGTTTTAGATATTTAAAGATGATTGACTTTAAGAAAATTACAATGGATTAAAAATGTTTTGAATAAGAGTTAAAAGACTAGAGGACTAGATTTATTAAATGGAATATTTAAAGATTAAATATATTTTTAATTATGGTAAAAAAGAACGAATCTTTTTTGGAAATAAATATGTATTAGCTTATAGGAAATAGGGATTTTAGATAGCATACTATCCTTTTATTTATTTTTATTCTTATTCTTTTTTCTTTTTTTAGTCTTATTTATTCTTTAAGAAAGGTAAAAGTATTGGATTGGCTTACATGAAAAAAAATAGACTTAAATATTTAAATGTAATTAACTTTGAGAAAATCTTAACCAGTAAGAATGTTTTGAACATTGTGGGAAAAACAAATGTAAACAAGAACTGTAAACAGGATCTATGATGAGACAACCAGAATGACTAGATAGAAAAGGAATATTATATTGATGTGATTATTATCTGTAGAAATATTAGAAAATTTTTATACTCAATCATCATTCACTAAAATAACAAGAATTGTATTAATTTAAGGTTGGTAAAAGAGAACATTATGGGAAAAAGACGAAATCAAGTAAAGTTATTATAGAAATCAACTGTTAGTTAATCTTTCTTAAATGTAAACCCAGACAACACACTGTTTACCAAATATTAAGGTGATTATGTTAAAAAATTAATAAAACATATTTTAAAGAAAAAGAAATAATATACTGGGACTGTTGCAATTCATTTCCTGAACACAGACATACCTGTGCTGGACCATACTGCGTAAAACCAGGCTGGGAGTGGAGTTATATACCTGTGGAAACCAGATGTCTAAAGGGTGGATATGGGCCTTCAATGTGATCACCTCTATATTCAAAAGATCAGCCAGACGTACAAAGGATTTTTTTTCTGTCATACACAAAAGAATGAAAGAATCCAATTAAGAAGCAGCCCTAATCAAAACTTTTTAATAAAATGATCACAATGTGATATAAAGAATAGCAACAATCTTTGCTCATTGCTCATACACAATAGGGCAGTGTTTCTCAACCTTGGCAGCTTTTAAGATGCATAAACTTCAACTCCCAGAATTCCTGTCAGCATAGGATATGCATCCACAAGTGGAGCAAGGGGAAAAGGACAACTGGTGTGTGATGACGTCATCAGGCAATCCCACAACCTACACATTTGCATCTCATATCACCACATCAATATGCCCCTGTGGTATTTGCACCATGATATCATCAGTTTGACATCATTACAGCTTGACAGAGAGACTGATGAGCATGCATGCTATGTTCATGAGAGACAATAATAGTTTGCAATAGTTTAGCTATGTGTTTTGCAGAATGTGCATGGAATGAATCACCCAGATTCTATGAAGGTAATCCTGATCTGTATTAAAAATGTGTATTAGCTATTTCTATGTTTAACTTTTAAACCAGAAGATAGTGTCAGAAAGTATTAGCATCAGAATGTAAACTTTTCACTAGTTTACTGCGTAAGAGACTCTCAACTTGTCACCCATTTTTCTTTTGTGGGAAACAACTCAATGGGGGAAGGTGATCTCAGAATAGGTAGATCAGACTTTATCTATACATTTAATCATTTTCTGACACAAGTGTGCAAGAGAGAATTCAGGATACAACTTGATCACATCTTGACTACATTTATTCTCATCAAACCATAAACAAATGATAACTAAAGTTGTGTCCAAATATGGGTAATCTTTTTTTTCTTCAATATATATGGGTTAAATAGGGCTTTGTTTCAGTAGAATTAAAGACATATATTCAAAGCAATCTACAACTGGTTCTTCCTTTAAAAAAAAAAAATCACCAAGGCAGGTGAAGACCATAGTCTTGGGGTAAGTATCCTCAATAATGCTGATATTCCTTTTGCTTTCTCCATAATCTTTAGAGTCACATGGACTCAAGGGGCATATTTGATCAGCTTGCATCAGAATGTGAAGCAATTAATATATGCAAAGCATCTTTAACTGATACTCACCCATGTAGCCCTTCTGTTCTTCATCAGATAGCCTTAAAAGGAGTTCTCGATGGGATGCACTGATTTGAGGTGCCACCAATTTTACCAGACTTTTCCACTGATCTTCTTGGATAACAAATTCATCTCTTTCTTTGACCTTTAGGAGGTTGAAGGCTTCTATCATTTTGTGATGTTTCATGTAAGCAAGCTTGCGGATCTCATTCTGGAAAACATGAATAGCTGTTAAAGAAGAAACGTTATCATATAACTTATAGAGAAGCTCAGAAGACAGTTTTGAAACTCAGGGACAATAATCTATAGGAAATCCACCATATCCCTTTCTCTCAAAGTCTCTGTAACAAAGACAGTTTTCTGTCTGTCCCTATTTCAGATATGCAAGCTGTGAATATTCACTCCAGTTCCTAAACAACATCGCCCATACGTAAGAGGGAAATATCAACAGACTTGGAGCACCAAAGATTTGCAAAAATACCATTTACTTTTAAATTAGGGAAAACTCTGAAACAGACCAAAATTCTAAATCCACAGCTAAGGTAAAGTGGACAACATTTTTGTGGCTGGAATAATGCTTTCAAAAATGGTTTTCAAGTTCCATAGTTGTGGTACAGCAATTGCAGTGGTAGGGACAATGTTGTTTAGTTCCTTTTTGTGGAATTTTGAGAGGCTAAAATTGAGGCATTAAATTTATCACAGCCTTCATATACCTATTTTGTGGCTTATTTCCCTGCCCGACCCCTAAGTCACATTGCCAGATACAGCCACATTTCAGGGATATAAACTGGAGAGGTTCAGGTGTGAGCTCAGTAAACAGGCTTAAGGGCAGGGGCTACCTAGATGTAGAGTTTACCTTTAAGTGTTTCCTGTAGTTGTTGTACACGACTGCTAAAAAGACTGACATGAAAATGTAGGTGTTGATTATTACGTATATTATGAAAAATAAACTGTACCACCAGCTGTAGTCATAAGCCGGCATCCTATAAGGAAGAAAGAAAATTTGCATTAAATATACTAAAGAGAAGGCCCTAGTGATTTCCAGAGAAAAAAAGCAGATATTTGGTAATAGATGAGAATGGTGAAAACATTTTTCCCATAACAGAATCACCTACTCTCAGGCTTTTTAATGGGATTTATTTAGTTTTATAGCATGACATCTAGCCGTTGTGATTCATTGCTTACTGGGATAAACGAACCTAGACAATTTTGGCTGATTTAAGATAAGAGGTAAACCATGTTTGCACCCAATCAGTCACATAGCTCTATACAGGTGAATGTCTTTTTCCACAGTTTCATTATCCACAATTTTGTGTATCTAGTTGATAAATATAGCCGAGAAATTGTCTGTGATGAACAATTTCATGTATCCATGGTTTTTGATGCATGGTTCTGAATTGAAAAGAGTTCCACCTATAATTATAACTGTTGCACAAAATTGAAGCAATAGTCATGTATCTGCTCTCCACAGATAAATACCTACAATACACTTCCAGAAGTTGCCTAGGTAACTACTACTTCTTCCCAATGGCCACCCCTTCTAAAGCAAAATCTTTCTATATCTAATTTCCAAATGAAATACAGGGAGCCTGGAAACAGCAATTCACATTTTTTACGTACTTATCTTGTTTCCCCATCCTCCAATATAAGCTGAGGATTCAGATTAGGGCTGGTTATTTTAGACTGTTCCACTGTGAAAATGGCAGGGGAAGGACAATGAATTCCTAAACATCATGTCACCTCAACTTAACAATTACTTCTGGTCTGAAGAAAAGAGAATTACCTACATGATGTCTGGGCTATTTGCTGTGGTCACCAGCACGTACATATCAAATACAACTTCAAGATAATTTGTAAAATAGGGCAAGCCTTCCAAGGTCTTCAAATTCCTTCAAACAAAAACAACCATGCATTTAGAAAAATGAGGGCTCACAATCAAACAGAAGAAATTAAAACCAACTGTTTGAGTATTATTTATTATAAGACATTACTTCCCACCCACTCACCCCTGCCCAAAAGCAATGGCAGTAATGCTAACCTGAGCCCCCATACCTGTCTCCAAACAGCTTCAGAGCCATGAGAGAAAACATGAGGACACTGAACATGAACAGCAGAAAGACATAAGTGATCTCAGGCAGAGTGTTCCGGATGCTTCGAAAGGCTCGCCGGATCTGCCAAAAAGAGCATCCGTGTTCTTCTATTACTTATGTGATTACCTTTCCCTAAAGAATTAGATCCAGCTGCAAGATATCCAGTAACACATATTTTGCAACTGGATCCCCCCCTAATCTGGGGAAACAATCTTGGAACCAATCTCCAAAAGTTGAGATTTTTCAGATAATTGAGAGGTTCTATATTCCAGGAAACAAATGAGATGAAGTACCATTCCCTACATCCTTGGAAAAGTTTTTTCCTAAAGGATTACTAGAGCCATATCACAAAAATCCATCCACCTTCAAGACTAGTTTAGTGGGACACATTCACTCTATGCATGCAAAGGAGGCTCCCATCTATGCAAACAGAAGCTTCTTCAGTACAAGTCAAATCTCTGTACCTACTGGCAGAGGACACAGCAATTCTGGATCCATGTTTTGTTTACATACTTGAAACTCAAAGCAGCCGTAATGGTTATTAACTGCAGCATAATAATAATAATAATAATAATAATAATAATAATAATAATAATAATAATAATAATAATAATAATAATAATAATAATAATAATAATAATAATAATAATAATAATAATAATAATAATAATAAAAGTTGGAAGGGACCTTGGAGGTCATCTAGTCCAACCCCCTGCTCAGGCAGGAAACCCTATACAATTTCAGACAAATGGCTGTCCAGTCTCTTCTTAAAAACTTCCAGTGTTGGAGCATTCACCGCTTCTGGAGGCAGGTTGTTCCACTGGTTAATTGTTCTAACTAATTTGGTCCTGATTGTACACATACATGCATTAAGTAGAACTTGTTTGGAAGTAGCAAACGACAAGCCTTGTGCCCTTTTCAGTATTCTGCAATACGTAACAATTAAGCTTATTCAGTTTTCAAATTTTCTACAAAAAATTGCTCTCTTACAATTATTCTGCCTATAGAGGAGAGCCTTCATACATGCAGCAATTATAAACACATAGATTTCTCTGCTATAGGCATTTGCACAGACACCAGGAGGCAGGATTATTTGGTGAAATCTAGCTTGCTCATATGTCAACTGAAAATATGGATGCAGCTTTTTAAGGCAGACTTCAGTTTTTCATTAAACTAGAAAGGATGATGTTGCCATGGAGATGGGCATTTTGGGCATCACATCACAGGTGCTTCAACAACTAAGCTTCATGCTCAGAGCAGCTTCAAATACAAAAGGAACAAACAACACAGAGAAATCATACTTCCTGTTCCATTATCTGTCAGGTACAGCTGACATGCAATTTTTTCCCCACTTGTCCTTACTGGGGAAAGTACAACTTTTTAAAATCTCTGTTTTTAGTAAAAGAAATACAGAATGATGCATAGGGAATAGGACCTGCACTTTCTGCAGCTGCTGCCTCAATAGTGCTCTAGACCTCTTCAAATTAGCTGCTCCCACCTCCACATGCAGAATTCTCAAAACCCTCACAGGTCAGTCCAGCATGTTCCCTGACTTTCGGGGCTCAACAATACCTTATTTCACGCTTCAGCTTTCCCAAAGGTAGGCCAGGTTAAGCCTGCCTATTTGCACAGGAGAGAGAGAGAGAGAGAGTGGAAGAAAAACAATTTCAAAAAGAAAGATGAAAATATCCTCTAAAGCACACAATACACATAATAGCAACAACAGCAACATTATTTACTAACTGTACAGTTAATATTAACTGTATTTAAGACTGTCAAACAAGAAAATACCCACTCTAGTTTCTCACCTGACGACTCTCTGCAAAGTTTATTAAGAAGATGGGTCTCAATGGCCTGGACCACCTAACACCACGAACGTTCAAGGCTCTAAGAGTGCCATAGATAATTAGGTCAATCAATGTCATCTAGGATTTGGAAAGAAGAGGAAAAAGCGACTTACATTTAAGCAATTAAATTTAAACAAACACTTAATGACAGGTAGGAGTCCCTTTTCCAATAAGCTGAAAATAAAATCATGCTTGTGCATTTAGATTTCATACACAAGATATCACTGTGTAAGAGTCGAGAATTTGACTTCATAAAATGGTAAATTTGGGTCTTATATGCCAGAGATTTGTGCTGGAATCCACAAAGGGAGAAGAGTATAGGCCAAAAGAGTTAATGTTTAGTTGCTGGGTATTTAGACTCAAAGCTGTATTGTCATTCTTCATGTCTTCTCCTTTCAAAAATGTGGGGAAATAGAATGAGATAAGGACTGTAAGTTAGTTTACATGCAGATTCTGGAATCCAGAATGAGCAGGTTGCACCAATGATTCTCTACATGACTAGATTAAAAACCTTTCACCATTATTGTACCAGGTCAACAGTTTAAAACAAGCGTTTGTATAAAGATTACAACAAAATGCATGAGAGGTTCACTCGAGACCTTATAAAGCAGTCTTCTTGCACATGCATGAATCCAGCCTAGATATTTTAGAAAAATTTGAGTTCCAGATAATGGAAAGTGATAAGCACCTTTGAATAAACATTTATGCAACCAAGGTCAATCCAGCTTCAATCCACTACTGAAATTATCACTATTGGTTTCATTGCCATTAACAGAAACTTCTTTTGAAATGTAACATTTGCAAGTACAGTGTTTGTTAGACTAACACACTTCTTTCTTATCCCAAAGCACAGTAGTTACACATGCCTAATTATGCTAGTACAATACACAGTATTATGCACAGTACTATACGCATATACTGTATACACAGTAGTTATATGTGCCGAATTGCAGCTGTTTAAGCAAACAAGAACTGGTGTACAAACATTGCATCAAAAACTATAGCAAAAGAGCTCTTTTATGGCTGGTATCCAATAATTTTAAATACTTGGTCTAGTTATCCATCACTAAGCCTCCATAGTCCATAGGCAATGTTTGGAACTGATATGGATCAATTCACAAATATATGAATAATACTAGTGACACCAGCATGCCTTTAGTATAGGCAACATGCCAATACAATCAAAAGATGTGGTGGTCAACCCAGCTGCTACAGGCAGGTCCTAGATCTATTTTTATTTATTTAAAACATTTATATGGCCACCCATCTGAAAACCAAATTTTAGGTGGGTCACAGCAGATCGTCTGGTAGAATTGTGCTATTAAAATTCAACAGCATGATCTGTGTCATTGTACACTGGATGACAAGCTTATATGTATTAATTTCCCAAGATCTCAAACCAAAATAGGCTGCCCACCATTTCTCCACGGTGATGCAAAATATCGTAGAACAGCATGAATTTTCATCCATTTTCCATTACTGTGTTATGATTAAATTTATATCTCATTTTTCTTTAAGGAGCTCAAAGCAGCACATGGGAGGGGTGGCATGTTCTTCTCTCATTTTAATCGCTTAGCAATTATAACTATGGGTCAAGAGGGGACTTAACCCATCCAAAATACAGAACCACTATATGATACTATAGATCTTTCAGTGTCAACCAGTGGATCCAAACTTAACATGTTTAACACAAATTTAAGTCAATAACATTATTTGTTCATTTTGTACCATTTCTAAGCTTCCTAATTCCAACATAGTACCTTAGTTTCTATTGATTTCAAAAAATGATTTCATCTGAAACTGAGACAACCCACTATTTGCAGAAGGCAAATGCTGTACAAGCTAAAACCCACCAAGACTGTTATCATGATGCAGATGTTCTTTGTATCTTTCCAGAATGTATTACGAGGTGTAACGTGTGCAAAATGGATGAGTCTTCCAAAGAAGATAAAAAGACATAAGACTTCAATCAGTGATGTCATCTATTGAAAAGAAGAATAGATAAATTCAGAAATAAACAAATACTAAATCCAAGTCAAAGCAGGAAAATTGATTATCATAATGACCATGCTTAAGATTGTTTTAACACACACACTTCTCTGAAGTTCTTGGTGCTCTTTGAGCTTGGTTATTTGCTTGCAAACATTTTATTACCCCACTTGGTAACATCATCAGTGCAAGTGAGTGTTTGCACAGAATAGCTTGCCCTGCCAGTTTTGGTGGAGTGTGGTTTCCTCTTTGGTTCCTTGATTAGAGTATTGTTTTCTTCTGATTATTTGTCTGATGCTGATCTCTAATTATCTGATTATTGGCTGCTAGAGGGAAGGCACTTTAGCCCTGTTTGTTTCCTAAATTTGTTATTGTGTCTTTTGAATGATGTGTAAACATGGTTTATCTCTATCTCTACACACACTGTTACACCTTCTAACTTTCAAGTGTTGCCTTTTATATGTAATCACATACTTACCAAGAAAGGTAGTAGGTATACAGCTGGCTCTTCAAATAGTGCAAGTGCCAGGTCTACAAAAATGAAGAAATAAGTACCTGCTTGCATGGCCCAATGGTTATAGAGATAATAAAGCCTGAGTAAATAAAACATATGGAAATGATTGGAACATTGGTAAAAAAAAACCAAGTAGGTTCAAATAAGAATCCTTAGCTTGTTCTAACAATTAAAAAACGATAACTGTAGATATTGCAAAGATTATGAACTTGTTCTGCAACAAAATATGAGACATTGCTCTCAACATGTCATAAAAGTGAGTCCTTGATATTACTCTGAAGTCGTTTCTAGGTAAATAAAAACATGTCCTTTCCAAATTTGGGAGAAAAACTACAAGAAAAGCCAAGATTGCATACTGTATAAGATACCTATAAGAAATATTATGTAATTTCTGTCCCAGATTTCATGTTACTTCTGAAGGATTCTTAAGTCAAATAAAAGTTCTTAATCCTATTATTCCAATACTCAGAATAAAACAACACCACAAGCCATGATAAAAAAGAATCTATACATTTAAAGGTCTGGAAAGGTCTGAATGGAGGAGGTCTTCTCTGACCCTGCACATAACAGCAAATTATAGAGTATCTTCAGTAGAATATGGCACCAGCCTTAGCTTAAGACCTCCACAAAGACCTCGATTGTGAATAACTGAAAATAATAGGACCCAATTATCCATTAATATCTTATCCACTGTAACTGAAACCCACTAGATCTAAACTTGCAATAAAACACAGGAGAAGCTATGGAGAACTTGCTCTGGAAACACACAACAAAATAGACATTAAGCAAGTGTCCTTGGGAAGGATATCTAAAGCTGCAGCAGCCCTGTTAAAGTGTTATTCATCCCTCTGACTCACAAAGATGGGTGCAGTTAGCCCTTGAACAGTGAGTTAGCTATGCTACCAAGTACATGGGGCATATTTAATTTCTGACATTTCTCAAACACTTCAAAACCTCAGAATCTTAGACCTTCACATTACTCAATCAAACTATACTGTATACAAACACACAGAGAGACTCAGAAAAAAGCCAGCAAGTAATTTCAGTGATTATTACTTTAACTTTACTTTAAAAGAGTAGCAATTACTTTTAACTACATTTGAACCCAAATGTGAAGGAAACTGGACTGAGACAATTAAAGCACCAAATGTTAATTTCATTCAATATGAGTAATGCTTATTCAGTTTAAAAAATCTTTAGTGATGACTGAATCTTAGAATGCTTATGCTTAATAATATATATCTTTACACTACACTTCAGCATTGTTATAACCCTGGTTTTACCTGATCGCCTTTGATGAAGTCTCAAATGGGATGTTCCTATTATATTGGGCATCATAGACATATGCTGCTGCCAAGAGAAGGCTCTATCGATAAAATGAAGAAATAAAGTATATTCAATGTGGGTGAATTTTGAGTGCTGCACTCAATAGGTAGATTAGCTTCTTAACAATCTTCTATGAATTTTGTTGTCCCTTCAGAACCTGCTAAACTCAGCATTGCTTATTACTGGCTACTCTATGAAATGCAAGTTGTAATTCAGCAATTTCTGTAAAGCTGTAAGTTCATCACTTCGATCCTACAATAGCATTTAATTCTTTTGTTACTAGAAGGTAGTACGATTACAGCATAAAAAAGTCTGGCACAAAAGTTCTGACTGTTCAAAGAGGTCATCCTATTTAGAATGAGAGTACAAAGTAGAAGATGGAACTGAGTATAATTTTGTTTTGTGCTTTTTTTCATCAATGCAATATGTGTGTGTGAGTGTGTGTAATATATTGGACAATGCAGCCATTCCAGAGGCACCTGGTTTTAGTTTAGCCCAGCAACCTGGGGGACTTTAAACCAGAAATTTGGATTTGGTCCAGCTGCTGCCTCAACTCAGCCTCACTGTCATACTCAGAAACTCTTTGAACCAGCAACTCAGAGAAGAGTGGACAATCTGTGACCCTCCAAATTTGGCTGAACTTTAACTCTCTGTTGCTTCACTCAGCATGAAACCAGTGTGAAGAATGCTGGGAATCAGAATTCAGCAACATCCAGTTCGTTATAGAGCCGTGGTGGAGCAGTAGTTAGAATGCAGTATTGCAGGCTGCTCACTGCCAGGAGTTTCATCCTGACCAGCTAAAGGTTGACTCAGCCTTCCATTCTTCCAAGGTCAGTAAAACGAGGACCCAGATTGTTGGGGGCAATATGCTGACTTTGTAAACTGCTTAGAGTGGGATGTAAAGCACTATGATGCAGTATATAAGTCTAAGTGCTACTGCTATTACAGGTTCACTTACTAGTTTCTGAAGAAAGAGGTCTCTCTTGAATGCAGTGAAGAAAGTGTGAAAGAGGAGCCGCAGATAATGTTCTCATCTACTGTGGGTGTAAAAACCCTGATTTTTTTTTTCACCAAAGGAATACCCATCTTAGAGCACGGGTGTCAAACTCGCCACGTCACGTGATGTGTCGCGATGTATCGCAACTTTTTTTACATTGCCGGAGCTGGGGTGGGCGCAGCCTCCACGATGCAACCGGCCCGCAGGCCGACAGTTTGACACCCCCGTCTTAGAGGAATAAAGTTACCTTGTTCATTAACTAATCACACTCATTAGTCACTTGCCATCCTTAATGGAAGCATATGGATTCCCTTCAAGATGAGCCCTTGTCACTGCAGAATAATGTAGCATCTTTCTATGAGCATGCAATACTGTAGAGGTCAACCCCCAGTTCTGCTATAGCTACAGTCTCTGAGAAAGATTCCAAAGCTATTGCAACAAAGCCCCATTTCAAATGTCCAGAAATAAGAACCGGGAGGAAAAATTCAAATGAATGCCACATTCGGCTTCTTTAGATTACAAAGATAGCTATTATTGCAGTTTTTTTTTTTAAAAAAAAAACCTCTTTTTTTAGAGTTGAGTTGGAAAACTCCCACCCACTCTTTCTACTCTATTTTGGTTCTCATATAAAATGTCAAAGGCCTGCAGTTTAACTCATCAGACTGAATTCTCCCCCAACTTTGTCCTGACCTTCTGCTCAGACATCATTCCCACATTTGGATGTGTACCTGAAGCTACCCAAGCACCTAAGACCACCTTAAGACAAGCAAACATTCATGCTATATCTCAAGCTTGATGACAGGGAACAGAGCATACCTGTGCTGTGTAAGACCTGTTTTACCAGCAGTCAAGTGCTTGGAATACCTGTGAAATTCAGAACTATTGATAAAACCCATATCTTAAACTCCAAAGCAATCTCAAATTGTATGTCTGATTTAAACACTACTAAACTGACAAAAACCTTTAAAATAAGGAACAAAGTAACAGAATAAAAGAGTTGGAAGGGACCTTGGGAAGTCTTATAGTCCAATCCTCTGCTCTGCTCAAGCAGGAAACCCTATATACCATTTCAGACAAATGGTTGTCCAATCTCTTCTTAAAAACGTCCAGTGTTGGAGCACCTACAACTTCTGGAGGCAAGTCTGTCAACATCCAGCTTGAGTATCCAAGTCAATCCACTGATTGGACCATAGTATATCATGCATATTATCCTTTTACTTACTTTTTAAAATATCCCATTTATTGAAGCTGCCAGAATACAAACCATTTCAGTTGTTCCTTTGGAAACACTTCAGTTTGAGAAAATTGCAGACATTAGTATTTGGGTGGTAAATTTCACTATAGTCAGAAGCAAGGGGACACAATTAACACTGTCTATGCACCATCGTCTTGGATCTATGACAATTCGCCGTGGCCAACTCACCACGGCCAACTCACCACAATCAACTTGCTGTGGCCAACTCGCTGCGGGACAAAAGTTACACTAATATCAAAGAAATGGTGGAATAGAATAGAATCATTAAAAAAAGGATGCAAAAAGAGGGACAGAACAAAATGTGAATGACAAAAAATAAAATAAATGTTTATTTTAAATAATTAAATTGAATTGTTAAACTGTCCCGCAGCAAGTTGGCTGTGGCGAGTTGTCCCATTCCATGTTGTCTTTTCTCCCTCTCCTTTACAATAGTTACTATTTAATTTGAAAAAAACCAGAAATATTAATCTATTACATACAACTGTCTTATTAAGTGAACTAATATTGCCTTCTTTGTGAGTTTCCAGTAATTCAGTAGGTAGCTGTCACAATGATGCCCATGTATATGTGGTTTTTTCCTCACTGGAACAATATAGGATTCAACCCAGGACCAAAAAACACGCTTCAACCTTTGGCCCTTGCCTAACCAAGCAAGACAATGGTGAGCCAGCAACAGTCTGATTTATCTGTCCATTCTATGTTCTTATTAGGGTCAGTTCGGTATGGGGGTTAAGACATCAGGGTAGAAACCTGAAGACCACGAGTTCTATTTCTGGCCTAGGCACAAAAGACAGCTGGCCAGTCATTCTCTCTCAGCCCTTGGAAAGAGGCAATAGAAATCACTTCTGAAAAACCTTGCCAAGAAAACTGCAGGGATTTGTTCAGGCAGTCACTAGGAGTCAACACAGATTTAAAGGCACCCCCAGAAAAAAATAAAAAATGTTACTATTATATTTTGCTATCATAACAATAATACCCCACTAGTTACAATTGATTGAACAGTCTTGAAAGTGATGTAAATGTCCAGGTCTGGATATGGGGCTTCAAATGGCCTGCATTAACAATGTGACAAGAAAAAAAGCCAAGTGCAATTGGGTTTTGACTCTATCAAGAGAAGTGTAGTTTCCCAATCACTGAATCTAACATGCATTTTATAAGAGTTGGTGGAACCCCACTTTGAGAATTGCATCTGAATGCCACTCTTTAAAAATGAATAAAAACACGAAGTTCAGAGAAAGGCAATGAGAATGTGCAAGGGATTGAAAAACCATGTCCTGAACGGTGATATAGAAGAACTGTGTGTGATTTTGAAATAAGACAACCAGAGGGTATATAATATTCTGAAGGGGTATCACACAGAACTATCTGAGAGCTCAAGACAGAGAATAAAACTTACAGTACTGCGTGAACTAAACCGATAACAGCATCCCACCTGTGATATGAAACAGTGCAGCCCATTCACATTCAATGCCTAGGGCAAAAGAATCACACCAGTCTGATCAGTCTTTTCTGTGATTAAAGGTAGTCAAATGCCTATTTGCTGTTTTATGGTTTGAAAAAGATCATACTTTTAAAAAAAATGGAATCTGGAAAAGAAAGTTATTTTCTGTGGTGTAAACAAATCAAACTGCTGAAGAAACGTTTGACAAAATCCAGTTTATTATAAGAAGGAAGTATTCCTGTGATGGAGAAGGCATTTTTGGCCTTTGTGGCAGCTTCTGCTTTCAGTTAAGACATTTGCAACCAGCAAAATAATAAAAGAATCTTAAAGTATTTTTAAGTAAAAAAAATAAATAGTAGCTGTGTTGGCTTGCAGGGGAGGAAAAAGCCAGCAACTCATTTCAACTAGTCAAAATGCATAAGGCTATGGGTGTTTTTGAATTCATTAGAGATGTTCCTTTTTGGGCCATTTTCAGTCCGCAGTACACACCCCTGAGATGAAGGTGAATATACATATATCCCAGGATAATGCTGCAGGATGCAATCTGGGTCAGTCACCGAGGCCAGAGGTTCAGTCTTCCGGGCCTTCGGACTCATGCTGAAGCCCATCTTCAGGGAACTTCTTTCTACCAAAATGTGTCTCACATCCTGGGATACGTACATTCTGGTAGACACATTCTGCTAGAGGGAAGTTCCCCGAGGATGGGCTCCAGCACCAGTGCAAAAGCTCGAAAGACTAAACCTCTGGTGCCGGTGAGTGACCCAGATTGGATCCCACACACCCCTGGAAGTCTATGATGGGGCAGGATCTATTACAAGCACAAAAGCCAGGCCGTTAGCTTTCTTTACCTATGCCAGACCTCAATTCCCATCCTTCCTAAACTGGCTGAGAAAGACAGGGCTCAAGGGCAAACAAACCGGACCGTACAGAATAATAAGAGGCGGCTGCTTGGCGAGAGGAGCCTTGCTTTCAGCGTTCCTTTTACAATATTCGCCCCACCCAACCAAGGGCTCCGGCAGTCTCTCTACTTGAGCCAACGCGACCCAAGGAATGCGTAGCAAATATCTCCTTCAGCTTGTTGAACTCTAGTACGGCTGCAGAAAAGTAGTATAGAAATACAGAGCAACAATGGAGCCCTCCAATCCAACACAGATCTCCCCTTCACCCCAATTAAGGACAAACTTTTATTCGTCCGTAAGGACAAACTTTTCGCGGCATCACCAACGAACAAAAGATAGTTTTGCTCGCCTGACAACCGAAGCGGAGGCAACCGAAAATCCCATCCCAAGTGCGAATTCTCTTCAAAGGCGCCCGGGGATGCCAAAGAAACTGTACCATATACAACCTTCCGCTAGCTGCTCTGTGCAAAAGGGACGCTGAATAGTAGAGGAAAGTAGTTTATACAAGGCAGGAGCGCATTTACAGACGCGGGGTGGGGAGGAAGGGTTGACAAGAACCTTCGGCCTAGAGTCGGGCTACCCGAGCAACGCAGAAGCTGCAGCCCCTCGAAGCTGCGCCCCCCGCGCCCACCCCGTTAAGAGGCACTCCGACGTGGGCTACCTCCTCCTTCGCCGCGTCGCCCATGGCTGCTTCAGGCGGGGCCGCGCCCAGCCTCCCCGACGGCAAGGCAGCAGACGGCAGCGGCGTCGCCTGCGTCGGAGGAACCCCCGATTGACTTCGACCCAAAGGCTCCATCGCGGAGCAGCCTGGCCGAGGAGCTTTAATCCCCGGGCGCACGTGACTCGGGACGGCGGAAACAGCTCACAGCCTGTTGCTGGGGGGCGGGATGGGGGGGGAAAGGAGAGCGCGGATGAGGGAATGTTGTACTCCGTGCAACTTGTGAGTGTTCGTGTAAGCCCTAAGGCAAAAATTTATATTCCAAATCAGACATTCTTTATATCAGGCGACTGAATTTCTTGTCATCTTGATCTCCGAGGGATTGCCCCGGCGCGGGGATTAGGATTGTTTTTCGTCCTATAGCCATCATTGATAGTGGATTAGTTTTCTCTTCTTCAGAAGAAAAGTTGGCGGGTAGTCAACTACTCTGAAAAAAACGTCAGTGGGGACCATTGATTCCAGACTTCATGTATATAAACCATACTGGAGCGCCCCTTCTCCTACCTTTCACCAAAATAGTTAAAGGTCTCCGAGGGGACCAGAAATTATAACATGAGGTTGAGATAATAGAGCCGATCACATAGAACGGCTTGTGGGGACTGGACTGCAAGGGAATTTGAGAAAGGGAAGTGAAAAAGAGAAGTGTCAAATCTCTGTAGGCAATTAAACAGATTTTAAAAAATTGTGGTTGTATGTTTCAGTGTAACAGTTGACAGCTTTCCTCAAGCTGCAGCCTTACGGCTATATGGATCTCTCCTAATTTCCCTTCATTGTTTCCTACATTAAGCCCAACTCATTTAGGAGAGCGAGGACTGATAGAAGATATGTACCTTTCATTCTTTCCTGGAATATGAAAGGATGAGCTTCTTCATGCAAATGAAATAAAAGTGTCAAGTATCACCTCTTGCTTTTTATTTTTATGGCATTACAGTAAAACTACTTCAAAGGAGAGTTCTGATGGATCAGCTCAAGAGATCCATTCATTCAACATCCTGATCCCCAAAGTGGGATCAGCATCAGTGTTCTCAGTAGAGATAGTGAGTTGTTGTTATGCCATCACACAAATTTGTGTCATTTGGTGATATGTTATTAGATGCATGATATTGTTGTGGATTCTCCTGGATAGTTAGTGGTCTGCCTAACTGACATACTTCTGGCAAAGCAACAGACAAATTTTGCAGGCAATATTCCCCCCCCCCCCCCCGCTTTAGCTACTTAGCCTCAGTTTGTTTTGCTTATTGCATTAAACCTTGATTTAAAAAATTGTTTGAATAAACTAATGTAATCTATGTTTATATGGTAATAAGCAGTCATAAATAGTTACAAACCATCATGAGTGTGTTTGCATTAGAGTTAAACCATGAACAAGTAAGTTATATTCTGTTTAAAAGTAATGGATATACAGCACAGGCATACCTGGCAGAAGGCCACACATTACATTTCTGTTGTCTTCTATTTTAAGAGGGCCCAGAAAGAGGAATTCCAATATCTAGCATTAATTATACTAATCAATGATGCAGCTTTCTGTATTTCTTTCCAAATGACTACATTTCCCTTGTATCTAAGAGCCAAGGCATGATTGAAATTCAGGGTTTGCAAGTTCTCTTTCCGTAGATGTGAAAGGGATTTAGCATTACCTGTTGAATTTCTACTTAATATGGAGCCATGAATGGCATAAAAAACTGCCTGAGAACAATTACAGAAGTTGATTGTAGGATAAAGGGATGACTACTAGGTACTGTGAATGTATGCATGTATTTGTTTTAACACGCTAGATGCTGCATTATAGCAACATTCTCAGTTTATATATCCTGTAATACTGTACATAATTGTGCTTACCATTCCCCATAGGCTCAGTATGAGGTCTTTTAAAAATGAATGTTAATTATTCAGTTATGAATAATTTATTTCCTATTTTGAACATCCTACCACTTAAAGGAAAAGATTCTTGCATCAGAAATTTTATTTATTAAATATATATGCTGCCCATCTTACACTGAAAAGCAACTCTGGGCAGCTTGGGCAAAAATGTTATCAGAGTTATTTTACCTTTAACTCAGTCTTCAGATAAAAAGGTTCTTTAAAAGGCTTGCAAAATCCTGTAATAAGACTCTCTGCTTTTATGTCATTTGATATAATTAATCTAAATGAAGTGACAGAAAAGGAAAAAGGATTGGGAACAACAAGAGATAAAAGAAATTCAGTAACTAAGGCTTTGTACAAATTCCTTGTAATAACCAGATGGGAATACTTTAAAGAAGAAGAGTCAAAAGTTGCTGAACCCTTTGCTGCTGGTTTTACTTTAGTCTATTCCTCTGGTAAAAGAGCTGCCTTCTCAGTAGAGCTGATGGGAATGACCCCGATTCCTCTTTCTAAGGCTACAGCAAAGACTTAGAGCAATTTACCAATATATTCTCTTTGAAGAAGTAATAGGCAGAGAGATAAAAAGTAGAGATGAAAAACATCATGTTAAAAAAGGTACATCTTTTTATCTATCTACAAGAATGAAAATAGCATTCAGTACTATGAAAAGCATGGATAGCATTAGAACAAAAGGCCTGAATGTATATTATGCTGTGTATGTGAAGAGATAATTGAGACATACTCTATCCTACATGTTTATGTATAAGTATGAAAAGCAAAGATAATTCTGTAAGGCAGGGTCATCTGGCAGGGAGGTTAAAAAGTCAAGAGGGCAATCACAGTTTCTGGATTGAACCCTTGCCCCTATTTTAAAAGGCAGAAGAGTGTAGCTATGATCATGGGGATGAGGCTGTCACCTTGACTTTTTTGACCCTACCCCTCCATGTACAGCCCTGCTATAGATGGTCTCTTTGTGGTTCAGTTACTTCCACTTCTTTGTTACCTGAAGGACGTTGTTTTGTCAGGAATATCTGGCACTAACTTGGTCTCTGAATTTTTGTAAGCTCATGTTTGTGTTTAGTAGAAAAAAAATATCTAACCACTTTATCCTCTCTCAGCCTCTCAATTCCCCATGCATTCTGGTACTTTGATTATATGGAATTCTCAACTACATTCAAATCCATGCATTGTAAGCGCTACATTAATATGGCTAACATGTTTCAGATGTTGCACTGAGCATGCATTAGAGAGTCAGCTTAGGCGTTCAGGGAAGAGAAGGTAGGAGATGCAGTCTTTTCTTCAAATTTCTTAAACTAATCAACTAGGCTATATTTTAATGCGCAGTGTCATAGAAATAACAATTTCCAAATATTTATTGTCTAATAGCTGCTCCCATTAACCATACACAAGTAGGAAAACAACCAGTATCTATTTTGTTTGCAAACAATAACATTTGATCAAATGTGATGCCTCACAGCAAACAGGTTATGTGAAGAGCATCTAATGCAGGGGTGTCAAACTCGCAACGTCATGTGACGCGTTGCAATGTATCGTGACTTTTTTTCCATTGCCGGCAATGGGGTGGGCGCGGTTTCACCATGATGCATCCGGCCCGTGGGCCGGCAGTTTGACACCCCTGATCTAATAATGCAAAGTAACCTAAATTCATATGCCAAACAATAAGCAAGTACTGTACAATTCCATCATTATAAGATGTAATAGTTTTTATTACTGATCTTTAGGTTTCAAGGTTCCTCCAAACTGTTATGTATTTACCTTTATATTTTCCAGAATTTGCTATTTAATATTTTCCTACTAATGCTGATGCCATCTCTAACAGCAAGTGAGCAAAACTGGTGTTATGTATACAGGGGCAGAAATATTAGAGGTTGCTTTTGCCAACCTTACATATGTAGTTTTCTTAAATGTGAGCCCTAAATTGGGATGTTATCACAGGAAATTATTTCAGGACAGCAATGTTTATTTTTTATTTTTTGAACCCATATACATTTATAGCTTCCTTACACATGGTTGCATGCATAGGTGGTTGGCTGCTCTCAAAGACATAAGATAGCTGCAGAGTTGGCAATTTTTGGAGGCTGTGGTTAGTGCTTGGCTGCAGTTCCCTGTTTTATTTCTTTGCCATTGGTGGGACTTGGCTTTCTCAAAAAAGGAAGTTTGACTTGCAGTGAGTATAATGTTAATTCTCCATGGAGTACTTTGGGAATGCTGAGGAAGCATTTTATCCGCATGAGACCAGAACACAGGAGATACATAGGAATAGTACCAAAATGTTACTCAGTTGTATTTAAAGAGAGTAGACCCCCTCTCCTTGATTACTGTAGATTATTCCTGATCTTATTCAACTGATCTAAGAATTATAGGGTTGAAGGCTAAAAATTAATACTCTTAAATGCATTTAGCTAAGTTATCTATTGTAGTAGGGAGAAAAACTATTATTGCAAGGTGAGGCGAAGTATCCCAGCACACCAAAACGTTTAGAAAAATTGAACAGCTGTGGTTACAGGACCATTTACCCACATCTTACATAATAAATTGTAAATCTAATTTTCTGAGTTTGCATGTCACATTGAACCATACATTAACCATATGGATTGGATTTGCACAAAACATTAGGCAAAATATGGTTGACTAGTCTCTAAACTCAATGAGGACTCACAATCTGAATTTAGTTTATTTGTGTATTCAGGATTTCTATCAAATCTCATCAAATTAAAGTAAATTGCATAGGATTAGATTTATCTATAATACTGCAAATAAGATTTAGGGGAAAAGAAATAACTAGTTATAATGAGCATGGCCAGTTTGAATGGTATACTGGTCTTATCCAACTTGGGTCTATTTAGAAATGTTAGATTGACACAAAACATCTGCATGTTGTCAATCTGAGGAAAGTTGGTAGTCGTAACTATTTGTAGGAAAAGGGTGCACATGTCAGCAGTATAAAACAGTAGAAGCAATTCCAATCTGTCATCTCTACAAATGAGCATGGCTGCAGTCATTTTTCCTACTCATTTTTGGTTGCCACATAGAATGGAGGGAGGGGGGTTTGCTTTTGGAGAGTTTTTTCACTGGAAGTAAGTTGGAACTGGCTTGAAACAGTTTCAAAACTTTTCAGATCTGCTTTAGAAAAAAATTCATTTTTTTTTATAGTTCACACTCACTGCAGTTATGTTAAACATACTCAAACAGGCTTTAAATCGGGTTCATAGTTCAAAAGATAGCAGCGCCAGACTGACTTTGTTAAGCAGGGTAGGTTTGGGTTAAGATTTGGTGGGGGAAATAGCAGAGAAAAAATAGAATCATAGGTTACATTGGGGAGTCTAAAAGATATTCTGGAAGAAAGCAAAGAGAGACCACTTCTATATTATTGCAAATAAATTGCAAAAACATGTTCATGAAATCAAGAAAAGTTCACCAACTTTTACACCAATACATTCTTGCTATGAAGTGATGCAACTTAGACATATTTTCTCAGATATAAAATCCAACAAACTTAATTAGCCCATCCAATCAATTTTCAAATTCTTCTTCTTTGAGGCATTGTGCTAAGCCATGATTAACAAATTCTGGTTTGTCGACAACTCCCAAATACTGGATTCACATAAAATGATGACCCAGGCAGTAACTGTTTTGAATTGTGGATACATTTGGGTTTTTGAAAGTACATGGTGGGCATATTCATAATTGCAATATAATATATTGTGACTTGTTGTCCATGGGGTCGCGATGGGTCGGACACAACTTCGCAACTAACAACAACAACAAATATTGTGACTTGTTTATTTGCAAGATAGCTGCCACAGTCAGTCCCAGACAAGTAGCTTCCAGATTTTTTTCTATCATCACATAGGAATTGTTATAAGTTTGAAAGTATTTTCATAAATAAGTAGGCTATAGGCTGGTACTTTGTTTTGCAGCCGGCTGATTTCTAATGTAATGTAATATTTATTTGGGAAAAAAATTAAGAGGGATCAGACAGTTGGCATCAAACAGCACATGCATTGGTGGCCAACAACACAATGCCTATCCTTTATCAAATTGTGGTTTATAAATCACTATTTGGATTCATTTTTCAAGCTACCATAAGCTGAAGCAATCATGCTATATTTAAATTAGTGCTTTTCAAACTTAACAAGATTAAGATGTGTGGACTTCAACTCCCAGAATTCCCCAGCCAGCAGGCTAATTGGAGAACTCTGGGAGTTGAAGTCCACACATCTTTTAAGTTGCCAAGTTTGAAAAACACCGATTTAAAGCGATGTGTTGCTGAGTGTATACAGTACGCGTAATTTATACGCGTAATTTTGCTTACTCAAAGGGAAACCTCACTGATTTCGATAGAAATTGTCCGCGTCAAGGATACCTAATAGCCGCTAGTTGCTGCGCCAAGAACATTCTTAGCTCCTTTTTCACTCGGCGCGAGAGCGAGATAAAAGTAGATTGTCCCCTAGTGGGCGCCATACCAGATTGAAGGGGAATGACAATGGCGCTGAGCTCGGAGCCCCTGTCAGATCGCTCTGTAAAGCTAGCGGTGTTGCTAGCCTTCGCTTCGGGAGTGGTGGTGGGATGGCAGGCGAACAGAGCGCGGAGGTATTACCTCAAGTGGCGGAAGCGACGGCTGCAGGACCAGCTAGCAGCAACTCAGAATAAGTTGGAACTCGCGTGAAGCGGTGAGGAAGCGGCTGCAATAGCCCAAGAATGGTGACCGGGAGGGGGACATGCTGACTGAGAGGCTCGTACTGAATGGCAGCGCTCTTTTATGACAAAACGCTCGTTTTCCTCTGGCCTTTTAATCCTAGGCTGGGGTAATGAAAGGATCAAGCGGTGATTCCTGCGTTTTTCAAAGCTGGTATAAAGAGAAGTAGGCCACAAAATTAGCACGCTTAAATTTTGCTGTTTTACTTTGCTTTTTTTTTTTAAAAAAACCAACTAACCATTTATGACTCTTTGTATCAAAATAAAGGCACAAAGCCTTAATTAATGTTTAAATTTGTACCCTTTTCCTTGAAGGGCTTTTGTGTTTTAATACTGGTTGTAGATCCTGAGGAATTCAAGCACACCTTGGCCATTATTATTATTTTAGGGAGAGAAGAAGACCGGTTTCTGTATAATTTTTGCTTACTGAATGTTAGTATTCTGGGAGACCTTTGGGAAGGGAAAAAGGTAAGTTACCTCAAACTACACATTTTGCAATAATTTAACAGTCTGGAAATTCATGGTGTTTTCAAAAGTGATTGAAATTACTTTGTGTTACAAGTTTCAACCTTGTTTATTGGGTGACAATCATAGTTTTTTCAGAGCAGATGAACATATTACAGGCCTATTTTTAATTAAACAATACTTTTTGTTTTTCTATTGAAAATATGCTGATTTTTAAATTCAGGGATTTGTTTCTCAGTTTAAATACTTTATATATAGACATTTTGTCAGGGTTCCTGCAACATTTTAGTTGACAGTTGTACCAAAGTCAACAAACATCTCAGTGGATGGAACGGTGCCTGATTTCCTTAATGCTGTTCCCACTCAAATACTAAAATTGCATCCTTTGCTATATATTTTATTTTAACTTGTACTTTTCTGTTTTATATTTTAAATTTTGAGAAACCTTTAACAATTATATGGAACTGATTTTCATTTTTTTCTACGTTTCAACAGCTGAATACAAATAGAAGCCTCAAAAAGAACTTCAATCAAGTTTCCATATTTGATGGATATTAATGGACTTCTTTAAAAAAAATCCTCATGCATAAACTTGGTTTGGAGATATCTATGGAATTACCATCTATTCCATGGGACTGATATTTACAAAAAAGTTTAGCATCTGCAGAAAGATGTCATCTATCTGTTGAAACTTATCTGTATGAACAGCTTAACATTCCCTACTTGGATGGCTAATAACTTAAGGATGTTTTATGAAGTGGATCTTCCTAACATAGTTTAAATATAAGAAAATAAACACCAAGTGCAATGCAATATATTCTGTGTTAGTTTTTTTTAAGTTCTTTATTTTGACTGTGAAAATGAAAACAAGCATTATTATTTTATATCCTAATATGATCATTTATAAACATTAAAGATTGGTCCTAAATTTATTGGCCTGATTCACACAACATGCTAAACCATAATGTGGTTTTCCCAAAGGTGCTTTTTCAAGAGGCAACTGGACTTTCTTGTTGTTTTTTTAAGATGTTTCACTTCTCATCCAAGAAAGTTCTTAAGTTCTGACTGGATGGTGGGGAATGGAAGGATTTATATTTCTTGCACACAACTGGTCATTTACATTCTTTTAGAGAGTAATTGAGGCCACTTGGAAGTTTATCTGTGTCCTCAAGGTCACATGAGTAGTGCAAATGGGTGTGGAGCCTTCTTGGAACTATTGAAAAGACTGTTGTAGACTGGAGATAGATGAATTCTTATCCCTATTTAGAGAGGGCTGTTCAATTTTGACATAGATGGCCTCTTTGACCCCCTATTTCAAACCAGTGGTCCTCTCTGCCCAAAATGGACCATTTCTCACCATTCAGTCAGAGCTGAAGAAGCTTCTTGGATGAGAACCAAACATCTTCAAATAAAAACAAGTAAATCCAGTTGCCTCTTGAAAAAGCTCCTTTGGGACAACTGTGACCTGGATGACTGAGAATCTCCATAGACATAGTGTTTATTTGGCTTACTGTATTATGTGAAGCCACACATGGCTTATTTAATAAATCATATTGAAGCCTAGAACAATGTGTAAGCTAAACCTTATATAGAATGTGATTTTAAATCTGAACTATTTATTTTGGTGTATTTTATAAGAAACAATCTGCCTAATCAACTATAAAGGAACAAAAGACTAGAAATGGTACTTATGTATGGGAGTTGAGATGCAGTACATCAGGGGTGTCAAACTGCCGGCCGGGAGGTAGGTTGCATCACGCAGAGGCTGCGCCCATCCCAGCTCCGGCAATGTGAAAAAAATCATGATACGTCATGACACATCACGTGATGCACTGAGTTTGACACTTGTGCAGTACATGATGAATCCTTAATTTGCTATAAATTCTTACAAACTGATTTTCTAGTGCAGCCATGAGAGTTAATGTACCTATCAATTGACTCATACTGAAATTTTTGTTATTAGTTTTAATAAGGTAAAAATCCAACTGAATTGAATGAGTACAGTAAGCACCTATCTGGTGGCAAAAAGATAATTTAACTGCTCATATATTCAGTTTGGTGAGCCCTTCATTCTGGGATGTTTGTACCCAGGTTGAAATAATAAAGTAATTGTTTATTTTATAAACAAGTTTATAAACAAGTTTATAATAGTTAAAATTTCTTTTTAGTTCATTGTTAAGCACCTTGAGCATTCAAGTAAAAAGCTGGGGTATACATTTTTTGGATATGTAATTGCTTTTTGTCCTGCCCAAGTGAATGTCTCAGAATACAAGACATGGGATTTGAATAAGTATTGGGCTAGAATTCCAGAGAATCAGATTCAAGTTCACTAGAAGGAGATTTGGGGAATAAAACTGGAGGACGGAGGATTATATAGGCTGATGTGAACTACCAGGCATATATTTAACAAAACCGACCGTAAACTCATATTTTTGTATTTCCCGTATTCTTGGCGTCTATTTGGATGGGACTGTTAAGAATTCTTAAAACCATCGAATTACAAAAAATATAATGAACAATGGTATTTTATCGCCTATTCTTTTTGTTACTAGAGCAGAGCAAAATTGGGAATTCCCCCTCAGTTGTTCCCTTTATCCGGGAACATCCGGCTCCCTCGGCTTTGATACCTGCAGAGACGAGTAGCGCCGTTAGCGCGATTCTCTCCTAAATCGCGCTTTGGGTCTTCGGAACGCCGATTGATGACGTTATTAGTTAAGCGTCGCAGCGTTGGTCTCCTTAGCGACCGTGGCGGCCGCTCTCTTTGCGCAAAGCAACCTCGACAATGTCTATACAAGTGCCCGGCCGTCGGAGCCGAAGGGGCCCACTGCAGAGCGCGTTGCGTCGGGGCCGAGAGCTGCGGGAACAGGTAAAATATCTTTTGGCGTTATCTTCCTCGAAGAGCGAGCGAGCGAGCGAGCTGGGATTGCAGAAGACACATTTCCAATGCTTCGCAAAGGTTGTGACCCACTAGACTAGAGGATGCCGGTTCATTGAAAAAAAAAAATCTTCCAAACCTCATTTGGTGGAGCTCATGTATGGGCTTGTTTCAGTGCAAATCTGACATGGCTCCCCAAATGTGATCCCTCCGTTTTCATTGTTGAATATGTGAATCCCTAGAAAACTAGTCTGAAGTTAGAAGATGCACGTGTATCTTAAAATGGCGGGGGAGAGGGAGATGTATGCTCACGCCCTAGCGAGC
The DNA here is from genome assembly GCA_023970755.1 of Azemiops feae. Classification (NCBI taxonomy): domain Eukaryota; kingdom Metazoa; phylum Chordata; class Lepidosauria; order Squamata; family Viperidae; genus Azemiops; species Azemiops feae. The sequence continues at coordinate 4,352,198 of JALGBA010000012.1, read as the reverse complement.
CAAAATCCAAAATTGTACGGTCTTGACTGAACCGTCGTTCAATGTAATCCTAGATTGTAATCCTATTCTGAAAATAAGCATATGGTTTTAGTAAGAATTATTTGGTAAAAGAGAGGAGTTAGAGACAAGCAATTTCTCCCAGTGACATTCTCAAAAAAAACTGTCAGCAACAGTGAAAAAGCTAATCTAATAGGTTAAAGAAGTTTTCCACTTCTACTAAAATAAACTTGTGTTCAACAGGGAAAATTGAATAAATGATAACACACACCCATACACACATTTCATATTTCTAAATCACCTAGCTCTCTCAATGAGGGGCTTTATATATGCTTTAAATATGCTTTATCTATATATGCCAGAAAACTAGAGCAAGTAGATTAATCTATAAGCCTTAGTAGTTGCCCTGGGGGAGGGATGGGTGGGTGTGGCCAGGCAGGTATGGCCTACTGGGTGGGTGTGGCTGGGGTGGGTGTGGCCTGCTGGGTAGGTGTGGCCAGCTCGATGTTGCTCGCATCAGGGGTGCCTTTGGGGGCCTGGGCAGGACTGGGGCAGATCCGAGGGTCTCCGGCAGAGGGGGGTAGGACTGGAGTGAGCGCCAGGGCATGGTCCACTGGAGGAGCCTCACCACCCTTCTCAGGCCATGCGGGGGGGGGCTGGACGGTGGCATGGGCTGCCTGGAGCCCTGGGCAGCAGAGGTCAAACGCCCAGCCCGGCCTTCAAGCTCCCGCAGCACCTGGCCCAGCCCCACTTCCCCCAGCTGCGCTTACCCTCTCCTCAAGGCTGCTGCTGCTGTGCTTGCTCTCCTTAGCCAGGTTGCTCATGGTGGGTGCAGGAGGGCAAAGTGAGTGGATCAGAGGGAGGCCCACTCCCTCTCTATGTATGGAGACCCGGCTTTGTAACGAAAGCATCCTTAGCGATAGGATGGGAGATCCCCAGAATAGGCCAGGAGGAGGGGGCAAGGGGATGGCAAAAGGGCAGCAAGGCAGGACTAAGACAGGACTGCCCTCAAACCCTCCCTCCCTCTCATTCCAATCTCCTTCCTTCCTTCCTTCCTTCCTTCCTTCCTTCCTTCCTTCCTTCCTTCCTTCCTTCCTTCCTTCCTTCCTTCCTTCCTTCCTTAAGAACAGAGCGGCGGGAAAATATTTGAAATGAGGGAGGGAGAAAATCAGGCAAGAAACGCAGCTGGGGAGGTGTCACCCTTCGTGAGAAATGAAGAAATGCACCATTGCCTGGAAGTGGCCAGCAAATGGCCCTCGCCTACTTCACATATCTGGCTTGGTGGGCTCCGGGGGAGGGGATGCCGCAAGCAGCGTGAGAGTCGACGTTACCTGTGCAACACCACCCAGCCCCCAGCCTGCCCAGTTTTGGCAGGCAGCAGGGTGCTCTCCTCACAGCTCCGAGAGGCTGGGCCGGGCAGTGCGAAGCTAGCGAGCTTCTTATATTTCTCATATCATAAATTTCTCATATCATTAGTGCAACTGTTAAATCTCACGTAAAGTAGAACAAGTGGGCCAGATTGATTAAAGCAGCAAGGTCCTGCAGAGGGCACTATAGTAGAATTTACATATACATAGAACTTAATGAGATTTAGATAACTATGTTTAGTACAGATTTGTAAACTTAGTGAATTTCCTACTCTGAAGTTTATAATAAAGGGGAAGTTAGGAGTGTAATTGATCTAGTGAACATTATTAATATTGGCCAGATGATGTTTGTATATGTGTGAATATTAGAGAATATGAGAAACTTGTTTTGGGAGTGTTGATTTTTATCCTAAATACAATATAGATAAAAGTCTTAAATGTATGAGGTTGTGCAAATGCTTTCTTTCAACAAATTATGTCTTAATTATAAAATATTTCAGGTGGGAACTTTGCTTCAAGAAAGCAAAACAGTGAAAGCTCTGGATTCTGGAAAAAAAAAAAGCCTTAGTGAGAGGTAATGTACATTTTAGCTACAGTATTCTTTTGATAGAAGCAAATGTAATATTTTATATGGTACTAAAATGTAAACAGGTGATTTAAAAATAGTTGAGACTAAAACTTTTCTTCTTTATTTGAAAGAAAATTTATCAAAAATAAGAAGACTCATTTCTACTTGTGTATTTTACTTCAAAGATGAGAGGTGATGCAATGTTATTTGTCTAATCTCATTACAGCACACAAATAAAATAAAAAAAGGAAGAGTGCTCATGAATATAAATATTTGGAACTGCTCTTCAATGGAGTATCAGTGAATTAATGTGCAGCTTTTAATGTCATGATTTTTCACATTCAAATGCATTATATTTTAATGTTAGCATTTAGTATATACCATTCCTTTGCAGTGAGTTGGTTCACTTTAACTGCTATACGTTATCATTAATTTTTAAAACATTTTATATTGCTTTCACTATGAAAGTAGATTCAAGGCCAATTTACAAAATATTCAGGATTATTTGTTCATGATATGCTAGTTACTCCAAAGAATTCAGGTAGCTTATATTTCAGAATGATAAAAACCGTAAAACAAATATCCCCCTTCCCCTTGAACAAACTTGTTAGTATTTATCTACAGTACATGTTTCCAGGGGTATATTTTTATTTAAGAATGAATTTGTTTTTCTAGATAAGATCAAAGCCAAAGAACTGTAGTATTTTTTTCAAAAATAATAGCAGCCAGGATGTACCTGGTGGCTTTGCTTCACCTTTGGTTACCCTGAAGTAGATTTTTGTTGTGGAGATTCTGCAGGAGAACGAGCAACTGAGGCATTTAATTATTCTTCAACTAGGCAAATGTAACAGGCTTTAATAGCTTTCAGAATCAATATTATTCCTTCTCTAGGGGTATGTATATACAAAGAATTTCTGATTATGGCAGTATGCTATTAACATACTTGCTCACCTTGGCATCATTAACTTGTTTATTAAATTTAAGCAGAGTATTATTTGTAATATTTTGGGGTCAGTATATTTGATGGTTGGTAGACAGCATATAAAATATGGTCTTTCTGTTTATAGATGTTTGGAGCTGAAGAAATCTGTGGATGAAAATGCCTTAACTCTTCAAAATTTAAAGAAAGTAAATATTAGCGGTACAGTTGATTGATTGATTATGTGCCAGCAAGTGATTTTTGACTCCTACTAACCACACACATATTTTCTCCACTGCAATCTATCTCTAACATGTTCTTTAAATCTCCCAATGATGCAGTCAGTGCTACTGTAACTGAGTCTATCTACCTTATTGCTGATCATCATCTTTTTTATTTCATCTTTTTCAGCATTAGAGCCTTTTGTAGTGAGTTTGGTCTTCACATAATGTGTACAAAGTAAGATAATTTGAGCCTGGTCATTTGTGACTCAAGTGAGAATTCCTGAGTTGATTTATTCAGTGATCAATTTGTTTGATTTTTTGGCTGTCCACAGAATTCTCTGGAATTTTCTTCATCACCAAAATTCAAAACATCCTACCCTCTTTCAAAGTCCAGCTTTTGCTTCTATAAAGTATTACAAGGAATACCATGGCTTTCAAGATTTTGATCTTTATAGACATCACGGCATTGAATATCTTTTCCAATAGAGGCAGAATACTTATCCAAAAATAAGAGAGGGAAGATTCCAAGATATTGTTTGCTAAAGTAGTATCAAAATTAGAAGCTACTTTTTTCCAGGTTCCAATATATATTAGCTATCTGAATTTCTGTCATTCTAAATTAAATCCATTCTTTAAATAGAAATAATACTAATAAGCTACACCAGAACAAATGTGTTCTTTTTCAGCATAAAGAACCATGTGAATGTTTACATGTAATAAATAACTAGCACATCTTTCCTAAATGTGATTTGGAAGCCAGTATCATGCAGAGGTTAACATTAGAAAAATTCAAGTTTACCTCCCTCTTGACCATGGCTCTCACAGGGATGTTTTTGATCCTTCTATCTCAATGGATTGGTGCTCTGAGATTAAAATGAAGGGAAATGTTCATGTATATTACTTTGAGCTTCCAGAGAAATGACAAGATATAAATATAAACTAAGATTATAAAACTTGGTAAATATTAATATACATATGGATTTTCTCAAAATTCTGATGTGTTTTTTTTATCTCACAGTCAGATGAGCCTGCACCAGTAGGAAATTATAATCAGAGAAAAGAAGAAGAAGAAAAGCAATTGTTCAAGCTTTCTCAGCAACTGGAAAAAATTGCTGCAGTCCTTAACCAGGACAATGTAGTCAAAGACTCCAACATGTAGGTAAATTTAAGAGATTTCTTTTTTTGTTATAGCCAACTATCACAAGTCTGCTTAAATTTAAACATAGGCATGTTTCAGAACCAGTATAAATGTTTCTTACAAAGATTGGAAGCAAATGCAGCATGGATTTCAAATATGGATATCTTCTTTCCTATAACATAGTATAGATATTTAAATGCATTCAAAATGCATTGTGCATATCTTTTTGATACCTGCTTCTATTTTGTGGAAGCTGCCTAACCTCATTTAATGCCAGATTTTATAGTTTTCAGGAATAGGGAAAAGCTATGCCTGTTTTCTTTTGGATTGCTGGCTTCATTTAGTTTATTTTCTAAATGTTGTATTATTTTTGATTTTACATTTAATTTTTTTTTAAATATTATATTTATAAATTATATTTTTAATGATCTTTGTAATACATTTGGTATTTTTAACAAGAATAAGATAAAATTATGTTCAATAAATCAGTTTTACTTTGGGCATTCAAGGTATAACCTGTATTTTCCTAAAAGTTCAGAAGCATTGATTATTTATTTCCTGTATTTGTGTACTGCCAATTCAAGCTACATATTAGTCAAACCAAGGACTGATTAAAATAAGTGATTTTCAAAACACCAGTTAGTTCTGTTTTTATTTCTTTGTTGTTAGGAATTTGAAAAAGAAAGGCAGCCCAGAGGAACAGCAGAAAGATGAAGAGACAGAAAATGAGGAAGAAGGAGAAAGTACCCAAAATGATGATGATGATGAAGAAGAGCAAGATAGTGAGGATGATGAATATGATGATGAAAGTAAACTAGACACTTCATTTAATACAGAATTCATCGCTCTTGGTGATTTTGCTGCACAGCAAGAAGGAGATTTGACATTTAAAGCAAGTAAAATCTAGCATTTCTTGAGTCCACTAGTTCTACTTGTTTGCCTCTACTCCCTGTCTTCTTTGTTGTGATCTGTGCCCCATACCATTTAATGCAGCATGGAGAATTGAGACCAACCCATCATTGCCTTCCCTAACTTTGATCTGGGCTGTATGTATTGTCTAAAGTATGGTTTAGATTGCAGCAGAGGGGCCAAGTGAAACAGCAGGTTTGTATAGGTGCAGTGATATAAATCTACCAATGTTCATGTGATTGAAATGTTTATTCTTAAAGAAAATAATTTATATCGAGCTGAATGGAACATACATTTTTAGACTTCAAATTAACTTTTAGATTTTCTGTTTGTTCAGAATATCTGCAAAACAATTTGGCTTTCTTTTTATGTCTGTTTCCAGCATCTTTAATAACATTTTGCAACAGTTGGTAAAATGAGAATAATGATCACATTTGATACTAAACAAACATTTAAACATATACCATATGTTCTGTGCCTTGTATTGGAGTGCTCAAACATTTTCAGTGTTAATATACTTACCCTCTTTTACTTTCTCTGTTTTCATTATTGAAGAAAGAAGAAGTTCTTCTTATCATTGAGAAAAAGCCTGATGGTTGGTGGTTGGCTAAAAATTCGAAAGGGGAGAAAGGTCTTGTCCCTAAAACCTATCTTATGGTTGGTGTGCGTTTTCCCTTTCTATTCAGTTTTAACTGTTTTAATTATTGTTGATATCTCTGCTCTTTTGTAAGATGGCAGAGTGGTAGCATTGCACTGTATAAAAGTGAAATATTTTTCCTTAGCCTGCTGTAAAACCTATGTTTTTTTTGATAGAAATAAAACTTGCCTGTATTTGAGTCTTACTGTTGATTGAACATGCCTATATGGAAGAAAGACAGTGCCAGTATCTCTGGAATCAGTCCATTTGCTGGAAATTGTATGGATTGTTTACCTATGGTAGTTATTTATACAAATATTTGTGGCCTGAGTACTATTCTAAGAACCTTAGCCTGGGTTAAATAAATAAATGCCATCTTATCAGTTCAAAATCAGCAATTATCACAACACAGTAATAGACAGTTGCAGATTTTTACAAGTGATAATAGGGCACTGTCTATTCTGGATGTTAGGTTTTGAGTGGACAAGGTGATACACCAACCACTTTAGATAGAAAAGAAACAGTGATGATGAAGGTGAAAAATTTCTTTAGTTCGGGTTGTCAGGCAGCAATCAGTTATCTATTCCTGATTTATCAGGGAATCTCTAGAACAGTTTGAAAAATAGTGTGATGGGCTTTAGACATGTGAGGAATTGGTGAAAAGTACTTCTTCCCACTTTGTCCATTAGAAGCTTCTATGATGGAGTATTATTTTTTTAATAAAGATATCAAGCTCGTTATAGGCTAACACTCTGCATCATGCTGTCAGAACATCTATTCCGTTACAAAAATAAGGATGCAGTTTGGCTGATGAGTGTACTTCTTGTGATAGGCAAAAGACAAGGAAGAAGAGCCAAGTGAAGAGGAAACAGAGGATGACATTGAGGTGGCAGATGAAACAGCAGGTGGAGCCAATATTTTGAAAAGGTAGACTGCAGGCTTTAATACAGACATACATCATCATCAATTGGTATATTATGAGAACTTACTCAGTTTGTGAGCAATTTTATATGCAATGTGTAAGAAATTAAAAAAAAACCCATCCAAAATCATAGCTTCAATCTTATTCCCAAAGTTGTCTATAATATGGGACCCTCCATAAAAAAAATAATTAGTTCTTGGTTTTAAATGTATTCATGATGGGACTTACAAAAAAAGTCTTACTGAAGATCTAAATGTGTGGAATAAACCTGTACAGAATTAGGAACTCCTTCAAGGGCTCTGGGCCCAAGCTATTTAAGGCTTTAACACCATATTGAGCCTTCTGAATTGGGCCCATAAAGCAATCTGATTTGAATGCTAATTTGCTTGTCTATATATTTCCCATAAGCTCATGTATGATTGTACTTTTTTCCTTATGTTTGTACTGTGCAGAACAGACTCTCACTGGAGTGCTGTCAAAAAGGCCCTCACAGAGGTAAGTTTGTATTTTGCAAAGTTACGTTTATATGTCAGTAATGATTTGAAGCATCACCTTTGTTTTGTCAAAAGATTTTGACTGAAGAGCAAACATCTGACTTTATTCCTACTGTGGAATGCACAGTGAGCAAGCTGAAAATATTTACACTGGAATAAATATTAGCAGCACAATCTTTTCTTTATTTACTCAGTCAATTACCATCCTAATTTCTAGCATGATCTTGGAACAGTATTGCTGAAACTTTCAGCAGCAGATATTTCATTAAATGTTAAAAAAATGAAAATGGGACAACTTCGTTAATTACCCGGGAAAGTGAATGAAAATAGGATAACAAAGCAGTCTGGAGGCTGGGCAAGAGAAATAAGGTGGTGAGGGCAAATAGCAGAATAAACAGAAGGATAGCACTAGAAAAAGAAAATGGGGCAGCAGGTGCAGAAAACACAGGCAGAATGGAAGGAACTCTCCTTAGCAGGTCTCACTGAGTGTCTTTTGCCATATCCATTGTTGGGAACAGAAGTAAATTGAAAATCAGCAAATCATGGATAGATCTTGATATCTTCCCTGGAGCTGCAGCAGAGTGGAGTGACATCGGTCAGGATATCGAGATAATTTGTGCCACAATATAAAGCAGGTTGCCTTCTCCACATTTCTATGAGCAACCGTAGTTTGCTCATGAAGCTCTAAATACTTTTTTTTTTTTGCTATCTTTCCCATTCTACTGACTCAGACAAGCCTTTCCTTAATAAAATATCTGTCTAAATGAACAGCATAATACCTTAGATGCCCTGACAAGTATGGGAGCCGTGCCTGCTGGATTTCGACCTTCAACACTTGCACAGTTCTTGGATGAAGGTAGGTCTTCTTCAAAATTATTCCACTAAATCTAAATCAGGTCTGATGCTTCTAAGGAGAACTGAAACTTGATAGGACGTTAAATATTATATAACAATATTAAAGAATGTTATCACAGATTGTTGGTTTTAATGCTATTTGAATTGATTTATTATTATTCCCTTTTAGATTTTTTACAGCCATAGTGATAGAAATTATATAACAGAATTTTAAATGCCTCCTTCCTATTAAAATAAGATTTTTTAAAGTGTCTATTTTACAGTATAAACTGAATGAAATAAAAATATCTTTGAAAATATATGTCAGTTAGCTAAATATGTTAAATAATTGAGATAGTCAGTTTCCTCTCATAATTTGGTTCCAGATCTCAGCTTCATTGTTAAAAAAAGCTATTATCTGTGATTCAAGCCATGTTATTTAGTTTATAAATTAAAAAAGCATAGCTTCACATTTGAAAATTCTAACTATTAAACCCTATCAAAGACTATGTACCTAGTAAGCATAAAAGGTGAAGGTAAATCAACACAATTTAATGTGTTTATCTATTTTTTTCCTAGGAAATCAATTTCAGGCATCTTCATTCCTACAACCAGTGCTTACACCTTCCAATCTTTCTTTCCAAGATCTAGTTTGGAGCCCTGAAAAAGGCAGTGTAAGTATTTGTTCTTAAGAAGGCACCTAAAAGCTAGTGTCTTCAAGATAACATATGGTGAAGAAATTGTGTGTAATGGTGCAAAAGTCTGGGTAGAATGTCATAAAGTATATAATAACATAAAGCAGTACTAAAGGACTCATGCTTTTACCTGAATTTAAAGGGAGTGAGAACAAAGAGGGAGTTCTGGTACAAGCAGGCAAACATTGTTGATATTATGGAATCCTGTTGGAATGGAAGTCATAATTTGAAGGTAGTACTGGAAGATTATATAAGGATATAAGTACTGGAAGGATATTAGAAGGACAAAAAAATCAGACCCAAGAAAAGGCAAGGGTGATGGCATATATAGAAATAACTATAGGGAAATTTGTGACACCAAAAATGAAAAGCCTGCCATAAATGTCTGAGTGAATATATGGAAAAAGAAACATTGACACTGTTGTACGTGTGTACTACGGATCACCCAATCAGCCAAACATATAGATGAACTCATCACAAATCAGGTGGCCATAATATGTCTATGAAACATAAACTGTGGTAATGGTGTGTGTCAACTACCTAACATCAATTGGGAATCAAACTCTGTAGAAAATGGGAGATCCAACAGGTTCTTTCAAATGACTTTATCATACAAAGGATAGAAAAAGGAACCAAGGAATTAGCTGTACTGGATTTAATACTTATTAATGTGGATGTAAAGCTTGAGGAAGTGGAAGTTATAGGAACTATGGGAGAGGTTGACCATATGATCCTGCAATTCATCATTGTGCAGACAGGGAGAACTGAAGGTAGTCACATTAGCATTCTAGACTTTAGGAAAGCTCATTTCCAGTAAGGGAATAAATATGAAAGATTCCATGCATGAAAATCCTGAAGGGGACTACAGTTCAGGAAAGTTGGGAGACTCTGAAAAATGAGATAATAAAGGCCCAAATACAAACAATACCAGATAGAAAGAAAAATAGGAGACAATAGTGAACCAATGTTCTTGCATAGAGAACTCGCTGATAAACACAGAGAATAAGTTTAAAAAAATATAAAAAAGGGCATGTAGCAAAAACAGAATCAAGAAATAATCTAAATCTAAGGATGGTGTCAGGAAGTCTTAAGAATGAGTTAAGCTTGAAATGAATGCAAAAAATAACAAAAATAATTCTTTGGTATATAAGGTCTGAATTACAAGCTGCCCAGAGTCATTTACTGAGATAGGCGGCCATAGAAATTTAATGAATGAATGTGCAAAACAAGAATGGTAACATGATGATGGACAACAGTGTATAAGGAGCAAAATGGAAAAGGCCAGCGTATAGCACAATTCAATATGTGGCTAAAGGAGTGGTGTAAAGGGGAAGGCTTTGGATATATTAGTCACGATGTCAGCAGCTGGTCCAATGAAAAAATGTACAAAAGAGATGGTTTGCATCCATCAAAGAAATGGACTGAGTTACTCGGCTATAAATTCACAGATTTTCTGAAGGAATATTTAAACTAAACAGCGGGGACAGTGAGTTAATTAATACAGAACATCCCTGTCCCCGGCAATCTAAAAATTATAGGGCTATCAGTGCATGTAACATAGATGTGTGTGTGGACAAGAATATCAACCTTGCTGTCAAGCAAAATCAAGCTTTTAATAACGAGTGCCACACAAAGTGCACTAACCAAATAGGTGGTAAGACAATAGGGGAACTCAGGCACCACACAGGTTATGTAGAAAGTAAACACAGGGTCAGTCATAAAGGACTCAAATGTCTATACACCAATGCACAGAGTATGAACAGCAAACAGGGTGAACTAGAAATTCAGGTTAATGAGGGCAGATATGATATTGTTGCCATTACGGAAACATGGTGGGATGAAACCCACATATGGAACACATAGCTAGAGGGATTTAAATTATTTAAAAGAAACAGACCAAATAAAAGAGGAGGTGAAGTTGCTCTCTATATAAGAAATAACTACATCACTACAGAAATAGAGCACAACAATGATGAAAACTGTCTTGAATGCATTTGGGTCAATATAAAAGGGGGGGAATGACATTGCCATAGGTGTATACTATAGGCCACCAACCAAACAGAGGAAATAGATGGACTTTTTGCTAGTCAGCTAACTAAGGTATGTAGGAAGCACATCACAATAGTAATGGGGGACTTTAACTACCCTGACATCAACTGGGAGACAAACTCTGCACCAAGTGGAAGATCAAACAGATTCCTGACAAACCTAGCAGACAACTTTGTCTCCCAAAAAGTAGAGAAGGGAACTAGGGGATTAGCCATTTTGGATCTAATTCTCACTAACAGGGATGAAATGATAGAAGGTGTTGAAGCCACAGGAACCTTTGGAGGAAGTGATCATGCAATATTGGAATTCAACATTATGGAAGTACAAGCAATAGAACACAGTCAAACTAGAGTCTTGGACTTCAAGAGAGCTAATTTCAATAAACTTAGAGAGGGCTTGGGAAGGATTCCATGGATGAGAATCCTCAAGGGGAAAACAACTCAAGAAGCTTAGGAAATTTTGAAAAGTGAGATAATAAAAGCCCAGTCTAGCACAATACCAACAAAGAGGAAAAATAACAGCTCTCAAAAGAAACCAGCATGGCTGCATAAAGAATTCTCTGATAAATTGAAAGATAAAAAGGACAAGTATAGAAAGTGGAAAGAGGGACACATAACTAAGTCAGAATATCAGCAAATAGCACGAGCCTGCAAAGATGAATTGAGGAAAGCTAAAGCTCAAAATGAACTAAGGCTTGTGACCAAAGTCAAAAATAACAAAAAAAGCTTTCAACATGTAAAAAACAAGAAAAAAGTGAAGGAAATGATTGGTCCATTAGTGGGTGACAGTGGCAAGAAGGTGACAAGCAACAGGGAGAAAGCAGAACTATTTAACTCGTTTTTCACATCTGTCTTTACACAAAGGGAAAAAACAGACCAACCTATCAAAAATAGTGCCATAAAAAACAGAATAGAAACACAAGTTAAGATAGGCAAGAAAATGGTAAGTGAGCACCTGTCCAGCCTAGACGAGTTCAAATCACCAGGACCAGATGGTTCTCAAGAAACTGGCAGATGTGATCTCAGAACCACTGAACTATATTTTTCAAAGATCCTGGAGCACTGGGGAACTACCAGAGGACTGGAAAAGAGCTGATGTAGTTCCCATCTTCAAAAAAGGAAAAAAAAATGGATCCAGGAAATTACAGACCTATCAGCCTGACCTCAATACCTGGGAAGATTCTGGAAAAGATAATCAAACAACGAATCAGCGAACACCTACAGGCAAACAAAGTCATTACTAAAAGCCAACATGGGTTTGTCAAAAACAGATCATGCCAGACAAATCTTATTGCATTCTTTGACCAAGTGACAAAATTAGTGGACCAGAGGAATGCTGTGGATATAATTTACTTGGACTTCAGTAAGGCATTTGACAAAGTAGATCAACCTACTACTTGATAAGATAGAAAAATGTGGGTTAGACAGCATCACCACCAGATGGATTCGTAGCTGGCTGACCGGCCATACTCAGCGTGTGGTCCTCAATGGAACCGCATCTACATGGAGGGAAGTGTGTAGTGGGGTGCGCCAGGGCTCTGTTCTGGGCCCAGTGCTCTTCAACATCTTCATCATTGATTTGGACGAGGGGATAGATGGGGAAATCATCAAATTTGCAGACGACACCAAGCTGGCAGGAATAGCCAACACTCCAGAAGACAGGCTTAGGATACAGGAGGATCTGGACAGACTTGAACACTGGGCGCTATCTAACAAAATGAAATTCAATGGTGAAAAAAGCAAGGTTCTACATTTAGGCAAGAAAAACCAAATGTACAGGTATGCTCAATAGTAGTAACAGAGGGATCTCGGAGTCCTAGTGGACAATCATTTAAATATGAGCCAGCAGTGTGCTGCAGCTGCCAAAAAAGCCAACACAGTGCTAGGCTGCATTAACAGGGATAGAATCAAGAGCACGTGAAGTGTTAATACCACTTTATAATGCCTTGGTAAGGCCACATGTGGAATACTGCATATAGTTTTGGTCACCACAATGTACAGTAAAAATAATGTTGAGACTCTAGAAAGAGTGCAGAGAAGAGCAACAGAGATGATTAGGGGACTGGAGGCTAAAGCATATAAGGAACGGTTGCTGGAATTGGGTATGTCTAGTTTAATGAAAAGAAGGACTAGGGGTGACATGATAGCAGTACTCCAATATCTCAGGGGTTGCCACAAAGAAGAGGGAGTCAAGCTATTCTCCAAGGCGCCTGAGGGCAGGACAAGAAGTAATGGATGGAAACTAGTCAAGGAGAGAAGCAACGGAAACTAAGGAGAAACTTACCTGACGTTAGAACAAGTAAACCAGTGGAACAACCTGCCTCCAGAAGCGGTGAATGCTCCAACACTGGAAGTTTTTAAGAAGAGACTGGACAGCCATTTGTCCGAAATGGTATAGGGTTACCTGCCTGAGCAAGGGGTTGGACTGGATGACCTCCAAGGTCCCTTCCAACTTTATTATTATTATTATTATTATTATTATTATTATTATTATTATTATTATTATTATTATTATTATTATTATTATTATTATTATTATTATTATTATTATTATTATTATTATTATTATTATTATTAACAGAGAGAAGGCTGGCCTGGTTAATTCCAATTTTGCCTCTATCTTTTTTCAAAAGGAAAAAGTGACTCAATCTTTTAGAAGTTGCAACCAGAAGTTGCATCATGTTGGATAGAAGAGAAATGAAGGTCAAAACTAGGAAGTAGTGAAAAAACATCTAGTTGCTCTGAATAAATTCAGCTTGTCAGGGCCAGATGAAATATAGCCCAGGGTTCTCAGAGCCATAGACTGCAGCCTTTGAGGATTGGAGTGCAGGGAAAGTGCCAAATGGAAGTATAGGGAAAGTGCCAGAAGATTAGAGAAGAGCTAACATTTCAGACTTTAAAAAAGAAAAAAAGTGAATCCAACAAACCACAGACCAATCAGTTTGACATCAATGCCTAGGAAAATGCTACAAAATATTGTCAAGTAGTGGGTTTGCATGCATTTAGAAAGTAAAAAGGTGATTAGTAAAAGCTAGTATAGGTTTGTAAAACATAAATCCTGCTAGACAAATCTTACTCTTTTTTTTTTTTTTTGACAAAGTGATTAGACCAAGTGAATGCTGGGGACATAGTGTATTCAGTTAGTTTAATCTACTATCCATCCATAGTGAGATGGGTGGCATTTAAATTTAATAAATAAATGCACAAATCTGTTAAGACTGTATGTGCCCTAGGAAGAACGTATGTTGCTTTTTTATGGATAACCATATGAATAAAATTAAGAATTAAAGTTATCTTTCCAGTCAAAGAGGAAGCTTATCAACAAGTTGGTAAGCAATAGGAAAAGCTGGAATGAATTTAGAGAAGGACCAAATTGGGATGCAGATTGAAAATATTCAGAATTGGTGATTTGTACTTGAGAATCCTTGTCAGTTTGGAAAATCTGTTATGTAGCTCTTAAGTACAACACCCTCTCTTCATTTAACAATTGCAATCTGGTTCAGTGACATTGTTATTAAGTGAAATAGTTGCTAAATGAATATGTGATATAGAGACCAGTGTGAAGATCACTGATTGTTGCTGTCTTGTACAGATAAAGTTCTTTTGAACATTGTTCTATGCATAACCTGCTTTTTCCCCTACTTTTTTTTTGCCCTCTTGCAGGATGAAGAGATTTCTTAAATAGGCTATTTCTTCCTGAGCTGCACTTCCCTAAGTATTAACTGCAAGTTAACAGGCTCAGCTCTGTGATATTAATTAGTTAATTAGAACTCTTCAGTTGGCTGTCATTGCTACCTATAACTGATCAGACCTTAATCAGTTTAATATTGAAAGTTGTTTTCAGGTGCATGAAATTTGGTCATAAATATGCATATATGTCAGAAAATGAATTTTTTATTACGGTCAATTACTGTTGTATTTACGATTAGGTGCTAACAAAAGTAGTTGCTAAACAAAGTGGTTGTATAAGAATATCCTTTAAAATTATATGTACAGCTTTTAAACACAATAGTACTCAACATTTCTATTTTTCCAAATATTTTTAATGGTTGGTCCTATTTTATCTATTTCAGATTCAACCAAGACCAACTCGGATATCACTAGTTATGACTTTATGGAACTGCAAAGGCATTCCTTTTCCTGGTATTAGTATACAGGTCCTCAGTAGACATATCCGACTCTGCCTTTTTGATGGCAACCGGGTGAGTTGAATGTTTACCAGTTTTTTTTCTGTACGTGGTGCTGTTAGGATGTCACATTGAGTAGATTTAAGTCTCTCCTTCTATCAGAGTTTTGAGTGACTGATTTGATGCTCTCTATATAGCTAAATATCAATCAAGTGATTCACCTGACTATAAAAATAATTGAAAAGATCTTTCACCATTTTATGTTAAATGGGATCCATAGTTTTAATTCACTTGAACTGATAGAGAAAGCTGATACTCTAAACCAATACTGAAAATAATTGGAGTGTTTTCTTTACTATCATTTCATTATTATTATTAAAGGTTTTTTTTAAAAAAGATAAAAACTAGTACAAACTAATATAAAGTAAGAAAAAGAAATAGAAGAGCAAGCTAAAAGTGTAAGAAAGGAAAAAAGTAAAAGAAAAATAGAAAAGAAAGAAAAAGGATATCCTAAGTAGCTTCCAAACTTCTTTACATCATAAATACAATTATAAATTTACTTCTTACTTTATGATTATAATGTACCTTTCTTCTTTCTGTAATCTGTCCTGTCTAACCATCAAAACTATAAATCATAAATTAATTTTTTTTCTGTTTAATGCAAAAAGTTCATAAGGGTTTTCCAGTCAGCAATAAACACAGATGTTGTCTTTTCTCTGATCGAAGAAGTCAATTTAGCCGTCTTAACAAATTCCATCACCTTCACTAACTATTTCTCTCTTGTGGGTAGTGCTGAATCTTTTCATTGTCATGCATATAATAATCTTGCTGCTGTTATCAAATAGAAAAACAAAATTCCATGACTTTTTTTCCAGTTGTTTGTTTATCAATCCCAAAAGAAAAGCCTTGGATTTCAACTGTATATTAATCTTGAAAATCCTTTGAATTAGTGAATGAATCCAAAACTTTCTTTTTCTTTTTGACCTGTCCATCAAACACAATAAACATGATGTCCTTTCTTTTTCAAATTTCCAACATAAATTTGGCCTTTATAAATTATAGACAGTTTCTCTGTTGACATATACCAAGGTACATTATTTTGTAAAAGTTCTATTTAAGATTGTAACATAATGTAAAATTCAGTCCTTTCAATCACATACTTTTCCATTGATTCATTTAACTAAAACTTTTAGCCTACTTTATCATACATTCTTTCACTTGTTCTTCTGTTTCAAATTTCAATAAAAGTTCACACATTTAGCAATCACATGTTCATCATTTGAATATAATTGAAATTTCAAACTCATTCTTACAGTGTTCAAAACCATAAACTGTTGTCTACTTTAAATCTTTCTAATAATTGCCTATAACTATATCCTTTTGCCACCAGTTTTTTTCTTGATTTTATGTTACATTCCCCTTATTACTTCATTATTTTAGATGCACTACATGCAGTGGGTTTTCCCTTTGCTTTATGTTATTCTAGATTCTGAGCAACATTCATACTGTAAGAGCTACATGGCAATCAAAAAACCCCAAAACATGGACGTTTTCTCCAAGGGTATGTATAAAGTGTACTTTAGATAGATTTGATATGGTGTATTTTACCTGTCCAGAAGATTTGGCAAGTATGGTAGTATTGTATCTGATATTTTTATTAGTTTTTAAGAATATAAAATACAAAGAAATATGAAAATAATGGGAAAAGAGGGGGGAAAAGGGGAAGAGGGGAAGAGGAAAAAGTGTAGGGGAAAGGGGAAAAGAAAAAGAAAAGCATGGATTTCCGAGTCCTTTTGGCACAGTGGAATAAGGTAATAACATACAACCTCAACTTTTACTTTTACGTAATAATATATACTAGCCATTTCTATATGTTTCACTAAATATTATACACTTAAACAGGGTTGTTTAAACTGTGTCCCATGGAATCCTAGGATTCTGTGATGGTTTGATGGGGCTCTTTGGGAGACTGTTTCTGTGCATCTTTACTGGGCAGCTGTGTAGAGAATGCCATACAGTTTTCTTGGCAACTTTTTTGGAAAATGTTTGCTGTTGCCTTCTTCCTAGGCCAGAGAGAGTGACAGGCCCAAAGTTCCTTATCTAAATCTGGGCTGGAACTCTATTCCAGTTTCTAGCCTGATACCTTAAAACAATCTGGCTCTTTTTATGAGAAACTAAGGGCAAATGTTTACAAGACAGATTTATACAGAATTTTAAAAATATTTAAAAGAAAATAGATCATTTTGTTTTGTTTGTTTGTAGATTACTGGCATTTTGCCCTGTATTCTTGATGGTGATTGTTTCATTAGATCTAATAATCCATCTCCAGACATTGGACTATTGTTTGAACTTGGAATCACTTACCACAATGTAAGTCCATAAACATGACTCAGTATATGAAACTCTATTAGCAGACTGTATTGGGTGGAGAAGCAAAAGGATTAGCAAGAGAAGTGTTTGGCATAATAATCCATAGGAATGAAACAAGAGTGGTGTCATGGTTCTGACAGATGAAACTCTTCAAAGAACTTCGAGGCATTGTTTACCTTAAAGAATCTTTTATTCGAGTAGCATAATATCAGCACTACATAATCGAAACCAAAAACTGAATTTCCCTCCCCTGGGCACATAGTATCAAAGCACAATTCCCTCCTCCAATTAACAGTCATAAATCACATTCCCCAATTAGCTTGAAGCGCGGGCTTCCTCTCCAGTTCTCCATCCCGCCAATTCTTTATCAGCTCTGGGCTCAACCTTGATTCTCATGCTAAGTTTAGTGTTGTTATGTCTAACTGGACTCTCATTCACATCCCCCCTCCTAGCATCATCTAACTCTAAAAGCGAAAGGGAAAAGATGGCTACATTTCCATCTGTTGTCAATGCAAAAACATCCGATGTTAGCAGCGTTGACATCCGGCCCCCCTTACAAAAAGGACAAATCCTGTAATGTAAACAAAAGCACATGTTAGGGATTGCCTCTCGGTTTATTAGGGTGTTTCTTATAGAACCTATTAATGAGTCTGTCAGTTTTCACATCGCTAGACTTCACCCAAGTGGCCTCAGACAACGAATATCCCTTCCATTGTACTAAGTACTGCAATTTCCCTTTAAAAATTCTAGAATCAAGAATACGCTTTACTTCATAGTGAGCCTGTCCTGCCACCACAAGGGGTCCGGGGGCCTTCTTAGGGGGAGGTCTTAAAGTGGAACCCTGACAAGGTTTCAACAGGCTGCAATGGAAAACAGGGTGAACTTTTCCTAAGAGCTTAGGGAGTTTTAATTCCACTGTGACCGGGTTAATAATCTATACAATGGGGAATGGTCCCAAGAACTTCGGTCCTAACTTCTTACTAGGTAATTTGAACCGTAAATATTTAGTCGACAGATAAACCTTTTCTCCAACTTGGAATGTTCTTTGAGGAACCCTTTTTTATCTGCCTGCTTTTTATATGTCTCAGAAGCCTTTTTTAAAGCAGCTTTCGTGGTTTTCAATCACGTCGACCATAGCGGCTGGGTTTGGATAAAAATAGGCATAGCTGTTCACGTGAGAGCGCACCTGATTGAGGAAAAAGATCAACTTCTCCGGGTCCCCATCGAAGATGGCTCTAAGAGGTGGCGCCATCAGTGGTTGCTGGCCTCCCCACTGTGGATGTTGCATCCCCAGCTGTTGCTGGCCCCCCCCATGGCAGCTGCCGCATTCCCAGTTGCTGCAAGCCTCCCAGCGGTTGCGCGTCCGGGGGATGTTGCCACCCCCACAGCTGTTGCATTGCCGGTGGCTGTGGCACCCCCAACTGCTATGCGACCCCCACCGGTCTCAGTGGCTGCTGTAATGGCGCCTCCAGCTGCTGCGAGCCTCCCAGTGATTGCTGCATAGGTGGGGGCTGCTGCCATCCCCACTGCTGCTGGCCTGCGGGGGGTTGTGCCCCCAGTTGCTGCAGGCCCTCCTGCGGCCCCGGAGGCGATTGTTGTTGGATTCCCACCAGTTGTGGGCCCCTCAGCGGTTGCTGCATGTTCGGAGGCGGCGGCCAGCCCCACTGCTGCTGTAGTGCTCCCAGCAGTTGCTGACCCACTGGCGGCTGCATCATCCCCAGTTGTTGCAAGGCCCCCATCTGCTGCTGCACATTTGGGGGCTGTGGCCATCCCTAGGTCGGCTGCTGCACCACCAGCGACTGCTGGCTTCCCACCTGGGAAGGCTGCGGCATTCCCCATTGTTGTACGGGCTGGGTGGCCGGTAAGCATGTAAATCCGGGGTTTGGCTGTCCCAGTGACAGCTCGGGCTCTTATCCTGTCGGCAGCGATCTGGGCTTTGGGAGGAGCTGTCTCTCCCCGCGGGGCTGGAGGCCATGGTCGGTGGCTTCGAGGACGGGGAGGCTGCCTGATCTGCACGGGGGGGCTGGGGGTTCCCCTTGGTAGGAGTTGGTGGCTGCCTCGCCGATCATCATGATTGCTCGCGTATGGGGAGCGGGAAGGTTGTTCTCCACTCTTCATCTCTAGCTCCTCAAATCTTTCCACCAACTTCTCCACTGACTGACTACGGGCTGCGGACAGGTACTTCCACTCACCCAAGTCCTCAGTGGCAGACGGTTTTGTGGTTCTCCACCAGTCTGGGGAATGCGACGTGCGGGAACCCCCTCTTTGCAGCTCAACCTCGCCCGCCTTTGAAGCACTTGATGGTAGCATGGCTGTCTCGAGGTGTCTGGAGTCTCTGTTGGGTAGGTCCATTCCGACAACCAGATCAGCTGTCCTCGCGGCTTGGGCTTTGCCCCCAGCCGGGAGGCCTGAAAAAGTTCCTTCTCCAACGGCGCGCTGGCTGTCGCTCCCCCCTCTGGGGTAGCAGCCACTGCCGGGGTGCTGGTTTCAGGCGCTCTTTCTTTCTCTATGTTGATATCTTCCCCGAATCTTTGTTGGCTTATCCCTCGATTCTAGGGACAGCGACTGGGGCTCGGGACCCCAAGATAGTTAAGGAAAAATTGGAGTTTTTGGTTTAATGTCATGGTTCCGACAGATGAAACTCTTCAAAGAACTTCGAGGCATTGTTTACCTTAAAGAATCTTTTATTCAAGTAGCATAATATCGGCACTACATAATCGAAACCAAAAACTGAATTTCCCTCCCCTGGGCACATAGTATCAAAGCACAATTCCCTCCTCCAATTAACAGTCATAAATCACATTCCCCAATTAGCTTGAAGCGCGGGCTTCCTCCTCAGCTATCCAGCCCGCCAATTCTTTATCAGCTCTGGGCTCAATAACCTTGATTCTCACGCTAAGTTTAGTGTTGTTATGTCTAACTGGACTCTCATTCACATCCCCCCCTCTCAGCATCATCTAACTCTAGAAGCGAAAGGGAAAAGATGGCTACATTTCCATCTGTTGTCAATGCAAAAACATCCGATGTTAGCAGCGTTGATGAGTAGATTTCAGTATTTTAAAAATCCACTTCTTTTGCAGCTGGCACAATTTAATATGTGTTCTTTGTAATTTTTTTCATGGAATGGTCAACCAGCTTGTTTTTTAGGTGGTTTGTCTTGAGATTAAACATCTTAGACATTAGGGCTTTTAGCAGATTAAATAAAAATAATGCAAATAAGAGTAAAAGGGTCTAGTTATATAAACAAAAATTAAGCGATGGTAATGACCATCAAGATACCCTCATTGCCACCTTTGTTCTTGTTGGTCATGAAATATCAAAAACTGTTTATAGTGTTATGTGAAACTCCCTGTACCTGATAGTTTGTTATTTCTAGAATGACTAGTCACTTGGGATTGCAGTGAGGTTAGAAATAGGTTTGTGTTAAGCATCACAATCTACATTCTGTACTAGTTTGCTTCACAAAACACACTATGCTAAAATGTAATGAGTGAATAGTCTGTCTGAATATGTAGGCTTGATTATCTTCTTAACAGTAATAGCCAGTAGTCTTCTGAGTAGTTTTTCTCTTGGTCATGATTTGTTTGCATAGTTAACAGTACTGAATAACAACCTGGCATTGGTATGTAAATGAGAGGAAGGAAAGCCTATCATTGATTTCTACAAGCTTTCTATTTAGGGAGATTGTGAATCTAATATTCAGTGTGGACATATTTTACACCTTTTGGGGGCAAAAAGATCAGGAAATTGCATTGCTACTTTTAGTGGGGTAATCTGAGAACACTGAGGGTTGCAAAATGGGGTTGGGGGTTGTAGCCATCAACAGACATAGTACAAGTGTTGCAGATCTGAGATTGAATTGTGCCTAATTAAGTTACCTTCTAATTTCATTCTCATTCTTTTCTAGTCAACAGGTGAGAGAGGAGAATTAAGTTGTGGTTGGGCATTTCTAAAACTTTTTGACTCAAGTGGACTTCCAACTCCTTCCAAGTAAGTTTTTTTTTGTGAAGAGTGAGAAAAGGTGGAGCCATAATAAGAAGACAATTCAGTTGATAAATGTTGTTGAATTTCCTTTTTGTAATCCTCTGCCAGATGTGAAAAAATATTGCATCAGTTAACCCAGAAATTCCAGTATTCAGAACTGCAAATGTTACAAGTATAAATCACATGTTTATTGCTCATAGGTTGGAGGAACTGACTTGTGCTTTAGGTGCCCTGGAATCTCCTAACTAATATTATATGCGGAGATTTTTGCCCAAGAATGAAGAAAATCCTCAATTGTTTCTTGCTATTAGATTCTGAAATATTTGTAGACATGCAAATATCAGTGTAACAAATGCAATTTATGAGTAGCAAAAACCTTGGGTGTACAAAGTATATATTGATCTGAAGGTCTGTGGCCATGATGCTATAGACATTGTGTCAGGATTGATAACTGTATACCCACTTCATGTTGGACGGATTATTTGAAATTAGATTTCCACTATATATTTCTTGTTACAGAAGGCAGATAGATTTAGGAGTGTGTGCTAAGGTTTGAACCTGGCTAAAAGGGGCAGGATAAGGGAAACGTTTAGTAAAAGTTAAACAGAACTTTCAGTTAGATGTACAGGTAATCCTTGCTTATTGACCATTTGTTCAGTGATCATTCAAAGTTATGATGGTCCTGAACAAATGGCAGTTATGATCAGTTATTATGACCGGAAATAATGGCTGTTGCTTTGCTCCATGTTCATGTGATCAAAATTGGGGTGTTTGGCAGTCTACCCACATTTATGACTGCAGTATGTGCTTCAACTCCCCCTACCTGCCTATTTCTTTCCCCCCATCTCTGCCCTTTTGGCCACCTTGCTGACTGCTACCCCTGCTGCCCCCAGCTGATCTTCACCATCTTTTGCTGCTGACAAGGCATGTCCTCCTGAGGGAGTTGCTGGCCCTTTGTGAGGTCTTGTGAAAACGTTATAAGGGACAGCTTTTTTTAAAAAATTTTTTTTTTAAACTTTTAAATGGAAAAAATCCAATATTTTAAATTGAATCTAATAGCTTAATTGTATTTCAAAGTCAAAGTATCAGTGAGCAGCTTTTATCTATTTTTACCTATTTCTTTCAATTGGAGTATTTAGAATTAAACTTGAAACAAGTGTTTATTTAACTATCTCATTGGGTTCAGGGATTTTACTGCTAAGTAATTACCCACCTTGAAATATAAAATAATCTACAGAAGCAAATAGATGACAAGTTTTTAACCCCATCATTTTTTTCATTATTGCAATCATACAACAGAAAGAATGGAAGGACCCTTGAAGATCATCTATTCCAATCCTTGCATACTTTGGGAATCTACTAATGTAGTATTTCTGACAGATGGCTATCCGGTCTCAGAATAAATACCTCTTTCTGTTATTTGCAAATATAATAATTTTATCTAACTTATCAACGTAATTTATATTATGTTGAACTGTTTAGAGTATGGGAGGAAGTTATGCTGTATGGTTTTGATCACTTTTCTTTCACCCTTAATATTTTCCTAAAGACACACTACTATGTCTAGCAAATTTGTCTAATCAATTAAACTGATTATTCTGTCAGAAGAGATCAAGTTAGTTTGGCATACCTTATTATTAAACCCATTACATAGGTTCACTTTTCCTCCATTTTTTTTAATATGGGAGCAACATGTGCCCTTTTGTAATGCTCTGGCACTATGTCTGACCTTATGATTTCTCACAAATGGATCCCAAGATGACTTTTGCAAACTTCTTCTAGACTTTCAAATGTACCTGATCTGATTCTGGATACTTCAATACATTTATCATAGCTTGACAGTCCCCAACCATTCTCTCTGCTTACCATTCTCTTATTTTTTCAGTTCTGCTTTGATCCATAGCACGTACTTTTCTTTGTGAGTCAAGGCTGAAGTTCTATTCTCTCCCCATCATCTGAAACAGATCTGCCAATTTTTCTGAGCAGCAGGATCACACCTTCCTCTTTTCCTTTTATGCTGTTAATATGGCCAAAATGCTGTTGTTGATTTTAGCTTTTCTTGTGAGTTTAATTTCCTTTTGTGTTTTAGTATTTTTGTCCCTCTTTCTGTAATTATTAGCTACTTGCTAGTATGCTTCTTGGTGATTTCACCTATCTGTCATGGTTCCGACAGATGAAACTCTTCAAAAGAACTTTGAGGCATTGTTTACCTTAAAGAATCTTTATTTTGAATAGCATAACATTGGCAGTGCATAATCGAAGCCAAAAACTTAATTCCCCTCCCCTGAGCACATAGTATCAAAGCACAACTCCCTCCTCCAATTAATAGTCATAAATCACATTCCCCAATTAGTTTGAAGCGCGGGCTTCCTCTCCAGTTCTCCAGCCACCAAGTCCTTATCAGCTCTGGTTACAATAACTTTGTTTCTCACGCTAGGCTTGGTGTTGTTATGTCTAGCTGGACTCTTGTTCACATCCCCCCTCCCAGCATCATCTAACTCTAAAAGCAAAAGGTAAAAGATGGCTACATTTCCATCTGTTGTCAATGCAAAAACATCCGATGTTAGCAGCGTTGACACTATCTTTTATTTCTAACATAGGTCCTTTTTAAGTGTTAACTCAGTCTAAATCACTATACTTCTACAGCAGTTGCTGAGGCTGCCTCCCCTTCTTCTCATTGGAATGGTGTGCAATTGTACTTCCAGTGTCGTATTTTTGAGAAATTCCCTCCTGCATTCCCTTTGAACTAAGGGTTGGACTAGATGACCTCCAAGGTCCCTTCCAACATTATTATTATTATTATTATTATTATTATTATTATTATTATTATTATTATTATTATTATTATTATTATTATTATTATTATTATTATCATCATCATCATCATCATCATCATCATCATCATCATCATCATCATCATCATCATCATCATCATTATTATTATTATTATTATTATTATTATTATTATTATTACAATTACTAATCATAGGGTCTCACATAGTACTTCCCTAAGCTTTTTTAAAAAATGTGTCTCTTCAAGACAAGTGAATTGTATTGATTATGCTGACATTTCCTTTTCTGTAATATCTTGAAACTCAAGATCTTGGTCACTTCCTGTCATGGTTTCCAGTGCTTTTATCTCTTAGCCAGATGATCCCTGTAGATTAAGAACAAATCTAAGACAGCCAATTCCCTTCTTTCTGTTTCAACCTTTTGGGAAATGAAGTGAACAAGATGACAGAGGAATTTTGGCTGAGGTGATTTTCCAGCAAATATATAGGTATTAGCCTTTTATGATAGACCAAATCAGGAACCATTTGCCACAAGAAATATTAGAATTCTATTGGTATGAGTTATAATAAAAGATTCTTCAAACCTGACAGCATTTCTCCTTTTCCCCCTCTTATACCAAAGAAAAGTCGGATAATCAAATTGCTGCTTATATTCTTCAAGGGTATTTCTGTACTTCTCTGCACTAGATAGTTGAAATTTCCCATTACTACTGTGTCTCTCCTGGTTGAAACATGTATAATCTAGTCCAGGAGGACAGCATTCAGATCTTTTGTTGGCATGACTCTAGCGCACTCTGTCTTGATAGGAAATCAGGCCAACAGATTGGTGATTCAATCCACTGAGTTGCCGTCTGTCACTTCCTCTTGTTCGGTGCAGAACAGGAATTCATTTCTGGACCTAGAGCTTACTCAGTAATTTTCTTCAGACATTGCTGCTTAAAACAGCTGCTGTTCACCCAGAGGTCTAGAATCATCAGCAGTGGGAAGTCTCTGACTTCTGTTCTGAAGCTCCAGAGAAAAGTTCTACTTGGCAGGCTTGGTGCTTTGTGTTATGTTTTTCTATTCCCCCCTCCCACATACACACTTTACCTTTTCTGTCTCCTGTGTAGTTTTTTGGTAATATTGTCCCTGTTCAGGTACTTTCTCTGCCCAATCTAGAAACATCTCATCTTCCCTGATAAGATGGATAATGGACATGTCTCTCCTAGCCCCTTCATCTTTCTTCCACAAAGATAGTCAGCCTTCATTTTCAGCATATGTATGTTTTGTCGTCTTCAGGGAGAAAAACAAATATGACATATCCCCCTGCGCTTGAGACCCGTTCCCTCCATTTCCATCTTCTTCTTTGACCTCTTCCACTGAACTCTTACCAAATTCTATTTGCTCTTTTTTGTCACTCACTCAGTGATGTTTTATATATACAATTTTTCTCTGCCAAGAGGTATGAATCGTTTCTTCTGACAAACTTTATTAAATCAGCTGCATTCAAATTGATTTAATATTATTTTACATTCAATATAATTAAAGCACACATTCACACACCCCAAAACTGACTAATTCTTCTTCATTATTTCCTTTTCCCACCCAAATATGATGATGGTTTCTGCATTCCATGAACTCAGTCCAGGGAAATTGCCATACCAGAGATCTCTCAGCTAGGCTTGGCTATTGTCGCAAAAAACATTTTTTTTCTAAGGCTTGTGCTAAATATGTGTTGTATGGTCTGGTTTTAATAATGTCATGTAATAGGTATGCAGCCCTTTAATAGTTTCTAAGGGTGTTAATCTTGCTAATCAAGTCTTACTGCTTGAAAGATGTTAAAATAATATGGTCTGAGAATATGCCAGCTAGAAATAGATAATAATTTCCTTTTTTTGGAGAGTTTCCTGTATTATTGTGTTACTCCTAATTTGTAATATTATTGCCTGCAATCATAAATAAAACTCCTTTGTGTTAAGCAATTTTTTTTAATATACACGGACAATCTATATTGTCAATTATTCTAATAAGGGAGGTCTGCCTTGAAGTCTGTAAACATGGTTTGTTAATTTTTATTACGTTCTTCAGTTTAAATATCTTTAAGTTACATTCCTGTGTTATAGGGATTACATTTTCCCATTGCAGGGAAAGGAAATTCTGTGTTCTTTGATCGTGCTTCTAGGTAACACACAATAGAAATTATATTTTTGATTACAGTTCATGGTATGAAAAAGCCTACATTGAAATCAAAGATTTTAGATTATTTTTATGTATTTAGATAGTATGTGCTTTGGGCTTCTCTGGGAGAAAGAATAATGTACAAATATAATAATATTTATTTTATGCTATATTGATAGTTTCTAAGAAAATGGCATGGTTATTTTTATTTAGAGTCTGAAAATAATGCTTGCCATGTGGTTCCTTGACAAAGAACTGAAGTCCTAGTCCAATATAAGTCCAGGATTCTGCATGTGGATTCTTTGATGCCTAACACCTATGTCAATAATTTACATTTGGAGCCATGTATTTTAATTTTTTAAATTTTAGAACATTATAGTTAAAAATTACAGCCCTGAGCTTCACAGTCGTTTGATAAAAGTTGAAGCTATAGTTGATGTTAAATGAGTAGAAATCCACTCCTCCAATGAGACTTTATTTTTTTCACCATTTTATTTTGCAGATATATCCCAAATCTATTCCAGAAGGTTTTCAGACACCCCCCCCCCCCCAACAAATTTGAATGGGGATAGCTGGAGAAAATTCTGTCCCTCCAGCAGATACCATTGTTTAGAATCCTTAACCAGGAAGCAATCTTGTCTAGAAAAATGGGATGCGCCAGAAAAAAAATACTGAACAGGAAAAGATTCCAAGAGCTTACCGTAGTAGAAATAAAACAGATATATTGCCTATAAAATGGTTTGCAATAATAGCAGCTTTTTGAGAAGCAGGCACATAGTGAATTTTTCTTGCTCCAAATCATGTGCTTCCTAGAAAAGCATTGCTATATAAGTGTTCAATCCTGACTAGCTCAAGGTTGACTCAGCCATCCATCCTTCCAAGGGTTGGTAAAATGAGGACCTAGATTGTTGGGGGCAATATGTTGACACTGTAAACAGCTCAGAGAGTGCTGTAAAAACACTATGGAGCAGTATGTAAGTCCATATGCTATTGTTATTGCTATTTATAATTGATGAAGTTTTTTTCTGTACAGATTTTCTATAATCTGGAAATATTTTTCTTTTTTTTAATCTGCCAGTTTTAATAATTTCACTTTTCTTATGCTTCTGGGTGGCTGGACTAGAAGACCTCCAAGGTCCCTTCCAGCTCTATTCTGTTCTATTCTAAACCTAAAATCATAATAATAATAATTATTACATCTGTAAAGAGCTTTTTTGTGAGGAGGAAACTTCTTTTTCTGATTGGCTTAATTTAGTGTTACCATATTTCCAGTGAAAACATTTTTGTGTGTGTAATAAAAGTGACCAAAATTTTCTACTTGCTCTCAACTTAAAGATAAAATTCTAACTACTACAAAGTGACTAGTAGAAGCTGAAGTTTACAAACAAATTTCAGTTTGTGGCTCCCCTTAAATCCAAAAATAGGCTTGGGAGTACTAGAAAACAATTTCATTCCCATTTACCACCAAGTTTGGAGCACTAATATAACAACAAGAATTTTTATAGCTGACATAATTCAGTCATCATTATTAGATTGGTATTTATATATTAAATGTATTCACGTTACTTTTTTAAAAGTTATTTTTTTAAAAAAAACTTTTTAACTTAAAAATCACTTTACAATATTTATATATATAAAAAAGAATGAAATAGGATAAAAATAGATAATTCACTACTGATTGATTACCTAGCACAAATTTTCCTAAATTAGGACGCTAATAAAATAAGAACTTTCTTTTATACCTATTTATAAATTCAAAGTTACAGGTTTCCTTTGTCACAACCAATCTGATCCTTTCGTTCCTAGTTTTTGTCATCCCAGAGATGTTTTATAAAAAAAGAAGATAATAAGATTAGTTATTTATGTACAAATAGCATATAAATAAATAAACTAGAATAGAACTAAAAACAGAAGTAAATTTAGTTCAAAAGAGCTTTGCCTTAAATGTCACCCATAAATGCACCTAAGGTGTATGTATGACATCAGAGATGTCTTTCAAGATTCAACTGGTGATTTAGGGCATGATTCAGAGAACTGTGCAGGTATTGCATCCCAGATAGAAATTCCAGTGTAAAAATTACTTTTGAAATGAAAAAATGGCTTACATCCACATTTTAGAGTTCAGTGTGAATGTGACAGGCTTTAAAAATAAATATTCCACTTGGGTATAGCCTTTCCTAAACAGAGAAGAGAATGGGATGCAGAAGCTTGAGAGATTTCTGAAAATCAAGTTCAGATAGCTTTTGTGAGTGAAAGCATTACCTAGATTTTAGGAATCTCCTTTTTTTTCTCATAGCCCCTAGGAAGCTCTGGCCTGCCAGGGGAAGAATGCAATGAGGATATTGTTTAATTCAGTGTGCAATACAGCGTATCAGGAGGAGAATATTATATGGATACATAAATGAGATTTTAAAAATTAAAAATCTTTTACATGGTTATGGTAATTAAGTTTATGGAATCTTCAAGAATATGCCAACACACAAAAAAGAGGAAAAAGTGGTCAATTAAATTTAACATGTAGGATTCACCCTGGCTGGGTGCTGAAAGAAAAGAAAAAGCAATAAATTCTCCTCCCCTTTTACCTATATATAAGAAAGAAGAAAAAGCAATCAACAGGTTGAGCTAAATATTAGACTAATCTTCAAATCTCTCCGTTAAACATCTCTTATTATATTTAGGACGTAGAAAATCCACAAATGGTTTCCAATCTCTTATAAAGCTGTCCAGTCCATTATCTCTAATCAAAGTAGTTAATTTCACCATCTCTGCCAATTCAGTCAATTTCAAAATCCATTCTTCAACAGTTGGCATCTCTTCTTCTTTCCAGTGTTTGGCAAATAGAATCCTCACAGCCGTCACCATATGAAGGAATAGCACCCCAAATTGTTTTTCAATTGACTTGTCTATCATACCTAAAAGAAAAACTTCAGGTTTCATTAATATTTGTATCTTAAATTTTTATTTTTCGCATTGTCATTGTTATGTTTATCCAGTATGTTTTTACATATTTGCAAGACCACCACATACCACATATGATTAGATAACCTTTATTAGATTAGATAACCTTTATTGTCATTTTTTTACTATGGGCACAACGGCACATATTAAAAATGAAAAAAAAAACTTTTTTTTTTAATGAAGTTTAAAACTTTCAAAAATTCTATAATAATTAAACCAATCGCAAGCAAATCCTTCACTTACTAATTGTTCTCTTGTCTTCATCTTAAATCCCTCTTTTTCAAATATCAACAAGTCTCTATATGTCATCCATTTACATTCCAAAATCATCTCTGTTCTACCGGTATGTAGTGCTTCATGAGGTAATAGCCAAAGTGACACTTTACCAGCTAATCTTTTATATTCCACCATACACGTGCAATTGATTGCCTAATAGCATGAATTTTAAAACCAGGGTTAACTTTTACTTTGTCATACCAGAGATAGGCATGCCACCCAAATCTCAAATCAAAACCTTTGAGGTCTAACAGCCCTGAATTTTTTAAAGTTATCCAATCTTTTAATCATGCCAAACAACAAGCATCATAATATAATCTAAGATCCAGCAAACTCAGACCTCCTCTATCTTTAGAATCTTGTAGCAACTTATATTTAATTCTTGGTTTTTTTATTTTGCCAAATAAATTTAGATATATCTTTCTGCCACTGTTTGAAAGTGGAATCTCTAATCAATATAGGTATAGACTGAAATTCTAGGTAGTATATTCATTTTAATTATTGAAATTCTTCCCATTAATGACAAATCTAATTTTGTCATATATTTAAATCCAATTTTATCTCCTTCCATATTTTACTGTAATTATTTTTGTAAAACTTAGAATTTTCCTCAGTAAGAGTCACACCCAGGTACTGTACCTTGTTTGCAACTTTAAAACCAGTTTTAAATTCCAATTTCTTCTGATCTTCCATCTTTATGTTCTTAGTCAGTATTGTTGTCTTTGATTTATTTATTCTTAAACCCGCCATTTCTCCAAACATTTTAATCTTCCTCATAACATGTTCAGTGTTTTCTAGCGAGGCTTGCACAGTACCAAATTGTCGGCAAATACATATACTTTGTAATTATGCACTTTAATTTGACCATTTTTCCTCTGTTTTTTTGTACACTATTTTTTTTCTTTTTTGTTGTTAGGATTGAATGTATACTTTTGTTTCATTTCGTTTGTTTTACTGTTTTGTATTTTATTTTCTATGATAAATCAATACATTCATAAAGAACAAAAGAATAAGCCAACACAATTCATTAAGTCTTCCTAGTGCAAGAAAAAAACAGTATTTTTCCTGTAATTTCAATCCTGTGCTAATTCAGAAGAAATGTAAGTTACAGAAGAATTACGTACTATTTTCCTGTATTATGTATCATTTAAATATTTTGCAGAACATATGAGCTGCTTTTGAATGGTGGGACTCCATATGAAAAAAGGGTGGAGGTGGACCCCTCAGTTTCAAGGAGAGGTATAATTTATTTTATATCAAAATAAAAAAGCAAATGAAAGGTCTCAGTTTACACAGTCAGAAATCCTATTTGAGTTTTATTGTTAGATTTGGAAACATCTAATGTGGCAGTAAGCACGGATTAAATGGGAATTGAAAGCAAAACTCTCAGCTCTCTGTCATTTGTATATAGTTTAAGAGCAACAAATATTGGTGATAGGAAAAAAAAATATTACTGAAATAAATAAAACCATTTGTAAAGAGTAGATGAAAATGCAATGTTATATCAAGCAGCAAAAATCATCAAGAAAAGAGTGATTTAAAGAGTGATTTCTTAACAGAATGGCAGTATGTTTGTATTCTATCTATAGAGATAAAAGGGGCTGAAATATATGACTAGAATAATTTAAAAACAAAACAAGCCTGAAGATAATGAAATCAGAATAAAATATATTACTAGGTTGAGAAATTGCTGACAACAGGGAAAAAAACCAGTTTATGGGGATTCTTCTGTCAGTATGTTTGACTGCATGTATTGCTTCTTTTACTAAAGCCAGCAGCAATGTTTTTCATCATATGATAACACTGAGGAAGCAACCACAACTTCTATTAAAACTGAGGTCTATTAGCACAAGATCGAAAGGCATAATGAAGTAAGTGAACACTAATTATTTTGTGGCTTACCTTTTACTGTGGAAATAGATACTTCGTTATGCCTACAATTTCACACCATCAAAATCAGTTTTGAGATTTTTCAGATCATGTTGAAAGTCTCATAACTTGAAA
Source organism: Azemiops feae (assembly GCA_023970755.1). Taxonomy (NCBI): domain Eukaryota; kingdom Metazoa; phylum Chordata; class Lepidosauria; order Squamata; family Viperidae; genus Azemiops; species Azemiops feae. The sequence goes on along the minus strand of JALGBA010000012.1, from coordinate 4,320,778 downwards.
TAAAGCCCTGCAATAAATGTAACTGGCTCTATTATTACATATAAAATACTAAATGTCTTTTGTTATCAAATGTCAACTGTCTCAAAGTTACTAAATGTATAAAAGCAATTAAAATGTACAAATCAAACAATTAAAAATATTTCAAAATGATTCATGAATGTAGTATCTCTCTCTATTTCCTTAAAGTAACTTTTTTTTTCTAACTTCTAACTGAAAAATGGTGCTGCTGTTTTAATAGTTGTATTAACTTTTAGGAGTCGGGATACCTTAAAGCAGTATCAGCTATTCATATTCCTTTAATGAATAACAGAAAAGTGTTATGTTTTGACTAAGTATAAAATACTTCTTCCAAATTTCTTCCAAAGCGTGTACAGCTATAATAAATGGTGCCATCAAATAATAGTGGAAAAAGAATGAAGTATCTCAAATTGTGAACCAGAAGAAAAAATAGAGGAAGCTTCCATGATAAAATTAGGTCAAATCAGTATAATGCAAAAAAGACAACAGTGTTTAATTAATCAGTTTAATTGAACAATTAAAAACATTTTAATAAAAAATATCCTTAGTAAATAGGTTTGCATATTTAAAAGCAAATAAGTACAAGAACAAAATACTCTTCTTGGATTATGTGATATATGTCGCTCTGAGGGAGATGAGTGGTCTCTAAATAAGTTAAATAAAATATGGAAATCTAATTCTTTTTAATAAACAGTACTAGCCTGATGAGATTTGATGACAGTTTTTCTCATGCACAAGAAATTAAACATCTTGAAAGAAAGAAAATTTTATATTATCTACCTTACTGGGAGCAGGGTGTTTATAGTTTTCAAAAGGTAATCTAGAAAAAAGCATTATAGTTAGATCTCGATTAATAGAACTGCTTTGGAATTGTCTGAATGAAATGTTGTTGTTTTTAAAAAGTTGAATTATTTGTTTCTATGTTTAATGCCAAAATCACTATTGATTGCCATAGCAATCATTCAGATCTGGTCAGAAATAAAGTTTATATTATGATGTGCCCAAATGTCACTTGAGATTATGCCTGAAATGAATGCTGTATTTTCATTTTTTAATCAGCCTATTACCAGAAGTATTAATTGGCAGCATGTGCTATATGCATCTCATACTGTTTTATCGTCAGATCCTTGGTGATGTACTCTTGAAAGACAGACCAAATATGCAACATGCAGGTAAGAGTTGCAGCTTTGAAGAGCAGAAAATACAGCAAATACTTTCAATACTCAGGCTTGGATTGGAGATGCTTCCAAGATAAAAAGATGTTGTCCCAGTGATATTTCATGCGGTCTTATAAAACATATTTCTTTTGCTTTCGGTTGGTTACGGTCATTTATTTTTAATGTTGTAACAAAGATGTGACTGTAACAGCCTCTCGGTAAGATATTTACAAAATTTACACAATTTACATTGTGACTTAACAGTTTGTTGAAAATGTGTTTCAAAGCATAATACAAATTGTGCCTTGGAGCTTTGACTGAATTGCTTGAAGTAGGTCTTGGCCTGGCTGAACTGAAGCCCAGAACTTTTAAATTGTTCTGGATTTCCTTTGAAAATTATTGGGGGGGGGGGGGTGTCTTATGGCTGAATGTTGTGCCTCATTTCCCTTTCCACCTTTTCCTCTGCATGACCTGTGCAGCAACTCACCTGCTTGATCTACCCAGTGCCTTGCCACTCTGCTTGAATTCAAGCACAACATACCTGACTGGCCTCTCCATCCCATCTCAGTCTTCTCAGCATCTTTGTTCCTTGTAGCTGCTACGGGTTACATTGCATTTTCTCCACAGTCTCCCACCCCAGAACACATTTTTTTTCTAGAACATGAATGTTTTGAGTCTGCTGAAACCAAACACGTATTTCAAGTCCGTGCCTGGACCAAATAAGCATCTTGCAGTCTGGATGAGAACCACCTAGTAATTACGGTCTTCTGTCTGGAAATCCCTTTCTTTCTTTTTTTCTGATTCAAATCCGTTTTTGGTATGATAATGATAATGCAAAATGAAATGCATTTATTTTTCTTGGACTTTTTTTTAAATAATACTGATCTATTAAGGTAAATGTAGCTAGAAATGCTGTGACAAAAAAATTACCTGCCCTTTTCCTAAATTGTATAACTGGTCTTTCTTGCCCATGGATTCAGCGTTTATTATGCAATGTGCCATTTCTTGCAGGGGAGGGAATTGTTTTTGCAGGTTGAGAGTTTCTTATGATTCTATAACAACTCATTTCTTTCCTCAACTTTTTTTTTTGACAGAACTGCAAGTATTATATACCACATGTGTCAGTATTGTTCTAATTTTATCAGTTGCTGTTATTTTGGTGAATGATCTGGGGTTATATGGCAATGAAGTCAACTATAATGTATCACCAATTCTTTACATAGGGTCAGCATTTGGACAATGAGTTCTTTTGCTTAATGCACTAACACCTTGCGAGGAAGAAAAGCTCTGACAAATACTGCATTTTACAGCTCATTCTGGAAAATTAATTAAATCCATGAATAGGCACCTTTTTATGTCACCTAAAGTTGCATAAAGTTATTCTAGAACAAACAAACAAACAAATAACATCCAGTAACTGCAGCTTATGAATAGAAATCACCCACTCAATTTACCTGCTTAGCCTGGTAAGAGTTGGCAATATTTGCTCTCTTTCATTTTTTATATTAGGAATGGGTGACTTTCTCTTTTTGTTCTTAGGTATCTCATATACAGTATGTCTTCAGTTATTGGTCAATCCTATCTAATTTCCATCCATCTGTTTTTAATTTTTTAGATAATATTTCCCAACGTACTCATTTTTATGCAGATTTTCTTAATATGACTAATGTTATAATTATATTATGAAATATAGGATACAAGTGCTTGGATTGGTTTTTTTAATTAAGACATTTGAAAAAGTGCGCAAATTAAAGGATAATGGTTTTCCTGTTAGTCAAGAATTATAAATAAGATTATTCAAATGAAATTCATTCATTTGTAGAGCAACGGAGAGTTAGGAAGCCCAGTTTGTGACATAGAGGTAGTCTTTGGCTTACATCCATTTGTTCAGCAACTGTTCAATGTTATGGTCAAAAAATGGACATACAATTGGTCCCTGAAGTTCCAGCCCTCGTAGCACTCTTGTGGTCATGTGGTCACAATGCAGATGCTTGGCTGTCCATTTTATAATTGCATTGTTGCAGGGAGCTATAGTCAAATGATTGCCATTTATGATCTTCCCACAAGCAAAGTCAATGGGGAAGCTAGCAGGAAAGGTTACAAGTTGCTCTGGTAAGTCACTCCCCCTTACAGCACATCTCTCCCTCCACGTGCAGCCTCTACTGACCCTCCCAGGTCCTCCCTGGTCTCCCTTAGTTAGCCTGTGCTGGGCTACCCAAGCCATCCTCAGCCTCCCTCCCCTTTGCAGCATCCCCATGCTCCTTATCTGGGACTCCTGCCACCTTTTTACTTAACAACCTGCATGTCTTGGGGTTATGATGGTAGTTGGGGCTGCCAGAATTGCCATCACTAAACAATACAGTCATGTGATGCTTCGCTTTATTACTACATTGCTCAGTGACAGCAATCCATTGCTGCCGTAACTGAGGACTATTTGTACTATTTAATTATATACGTGTGTCTGTGTATTCCAAGAAATGGAAGTCAGCTCTTTTAAAATATAAGTAGTCCTCAATTTATGACCGTAATGGAATGTGCACATTTGTAAATCATGACAGTTATAAATAGCAATAGCTACAGCACTTAGACTTATATACCACTTCACAATGCTTTACAGCCCTCTCTAAGCGGTTTACAGAGTCAGCATATTGCCCCAACAATCTGGGCCCTTATTTTACTGACCTTGGAAGACTGAAAGGCTGAGTCAACCTTGAGCCGGTAAGAATCGAACTGCTGTCAGTCAGCAGAATTAGCCTGCAATGCTGCATTCTAACCACTGCACCACCAAGACTCTGTGCCACCAAGCAGGTCATCTCATGATCAATCTGATTTTACAATCTTTTTTGTGATGGTCATTAAGCGAACATGGATAGGAGCACAGTGGCTCACATGGTTAGGACACTAGGTTGGAGGTTAGCAAGCACGTGTTCAAGACCCGAGTGCTGCTGTGTGGTGGGGTGAGCTCTTGTCATTTGCTTCAGCTCCTTGACGGGGACATGAAAGAAGCTCCCCCAGGCGCCTCCCCCGGGCAGCGGTGATGTCACCAGCTAATCCTTTCAACCTAGAAATGTTTTAAACGGTGCCTCTGACACAAACAAAGGGAACAAACAAGATGGTTGTTAAGCATAATAGTTGTTCGCTATGGGGCAATTTTGGCAAAAATGTCACAAAACACAGTCAAGGGATGCTGCAAATGGCGATAAATCCGGGCTGTCAACTTTTGGGGGTCCGTTGTAACTTTGAACTGTTGCTGAGCAACTGATTTGTAACTCGAGGACTACTTGTATAAGGGTAGTGCTTATAGTTTTCTTTAAATTGCTTCTGTCATACATAAAATGTCACTAAAGCAGCCATAAGAATAGGTTATATGTTTTGGTTCCCCTTACAGATTTGATCAGCAATCCAATTTTGGCAACTTTTCCTAAACTCATGGAACAGCCTGATATTATGGATGCACTTAGGGTGAGTAAAATGTATTGCATTGCTAAATATGAAAGTAGAGTTCAGATTAAATGTAACATTCAAGATGACAGGTTTCAGTTCCTTTACGTATTTCTATCAACAGTTCTGAGACACTACTCATATGGTATTAAATTTCAAGAAATAGCATAGAAGTAAAGTAAATAGAAGTTGAAGGAAAATGCTCCAAGTATTTAGAAAGGTTGGCTTAGGAGGGGTTGGAATTCAACTACAGGGTGTGGCTTGTTCAAATGAAAGCTCTGAAACTTAAATTTCTAGTAGTTCATTATAGCAGGAATGATTTCTGGTAACTTCTCCAATGATGTAAATTGAATATAAATATTGGTTCCAGTGAGAAAAACCTGGAAAACATGCATTTGCCTAGCTGGAGTAAGGCAAGTAGATTAAGAGGGTGTCTTTTGATAGCACTCAAATATTGGAAAGTGTGTGCTAAATGCGAAAATAATAATTTAATAATAATTTATGTATATGCTGCCCAACTCTCAGTGATACAATTAGATTAAAAATGGTATACTTATTAATGAAAAGAAATGCAATCTAGGAAGATTACCACTAAAATAGAAATGGTTTTTTTTTATTACTTTGAAGAGGATATCACAGTCCTGTAATGCAGTTTTTCAGGAGACATAGAGGGACTGGTAGAAATCACTTTCTATTGCTTATAACAGAAGTGTGTAACAGATATTTCCCATTGATGGAATTTTGTCGATAAGAACTATAGATCCAACTCTTTTTTTTTTTTAAGGAAAATATCAGTGGATTTAGGATTCAAAATACAGTTTTGAATTATATTTTGAGGAACTATACTCACCTCATATCTCTTATAGTAAACCAGAAACTAGGTCTTCTTTTTTGAGCTTTTCAGAGGGTTTTGGAATAGCATGTCTTTTTCAGGATTTGAAAGTCCTGTGAGAACCCCCAACTTTCTGTTGGTGTAGTGTAAAAAACAACAAACCACAAAGAATTACAGCGTATAACCCCACAGTCCTTCTAATTCCTCTGTACCTATATAAAAACACTTTGAAAATTGGACAACTGTCTGTAAAGTTTTGAAATTTATTATTTTTAGAGTTCCTGGGCAGAGAAAGAAAGTACATTGAAGAGATCAGAAAAGGTAAGCATTTTCAATTAGGAAGACAGTACTTTAAACATGTAATGAAATTGTGATCCTAGGTCTCATTGAGCAGAAAAGTTCCAAATGAAGAAGACTACAGCTTCAGTCCTGTCTTGTGCTCATTCAGGGAACCTAGCCTTCTCTCCTCACCCACACCCCACAGCTTCTTGATAGGAAGAGCCCTGCAGAAATTGTGCATTTTGTTGAAGGTTTTTTTCCCCCCCAAGAAGTCCTTAGTGTCTTGTCCAGCAAATTTTTTTATCTAGGTAGCTTTGACTTTAACTGGATGTAAAGGCTCTCTTTCCACAATATATTGCAGCACATGTCTAAATTGTTTTCAGTGATCACAGTAGCCAGAAAATTAGTTTGGCCATCTCATTCAGCTGTTTTTATTGCAAACTGTTTAGAGTAGAATCTATTCCAATAGCCCAACTTGTGATGATGGAATTGCTGTTAATTTTTACATTGCAATTTCTCATTTTCCTTCTCTCTCTTTCCTTTTCTGTATTTTTTTTGTCTTCTCTCTCTTTTAAAGTTAAATACAAGGTATGAAAAAGAAAAAGTTGCCTACTTTAGGGAGGAACATAGTCGACTTGTGGGACCTGACCAAGAAGTTGAAGCTCAAGTTATGCCTTTTTTTTTTTCCAGCTGCACTGGAAGGCAAGCTGGTACAAAGCGGAAGTGATACAAATGTTAAATTGATGGCTTAATTTGCTGTAATTTAGTATATGAATAAGATGAACTCAGCTAATTTATAAGGATATCTACTGCTATAATTTTACTTTAAAGATAGAGCAGAGCATTACTCTGTTGTGATAGGAAGAATTAAAAATAAAGATAAGACTCATCATGTGTGTCTACTTTGGGTTAGCCCCCCCTCCTCTTCCTTTTTTATTTTCATTCTCTTTCTTATTTTTGAATTTGAAATTTGATTTAATGTTTTGAAAGAATTTAAGTAGAAAGAAATATAAGAAAAATATTGAGCATGTGAAAGACAGGAAATAAAATATGGATAATTATTCCTGTTGGACTTTGAATTGAACATGTTTGGTTAGCACAGTATTAATCATTGACAAAGCTATAAACAGTAACGGTACATCAGATCAACACTGAAAGTTATAAATCAGAATAATATATAATTCTATAGATAAGAAAACCCACATTTCAGATGTGTGACAGATCCAGATATAATATAATCCAAGAATCATTTCCAATTAGAATTAAATTCTGCATTAGATTTACTTTTTATGTAAGAAGCTAATCTGGACATCAAAGCAAACTTCCATAATTTAATTAGCCATTCTTCCAAAGAGTAAGTCAAAGGTCTTTTGCGATAAAAAGGATATAACATTCTTCCGGCTATTAGCATATACAATACTGATTCTGTACATATTGAAGGGACACATGGTTTAGTGAAATATAATAAGAATATTTCAGGTTACAGTGGAATTATGACTTTATCTCTTAATGTGTTGCTTACAATTGTGATTTTCCATGTTGTTCAGCTTTACAACACTGCAATAACATATAAAAAGGGATCCAGACTCTTGGGTACATTTCCAGCATTTTCTAGAAAAATAATTTCAGGTAGTCCTTGACTTAAGGACCATTTATTTAAACACGTCTCAAAGTTACTAAAAAGTGTAAAAGTGATTTAGGGCCTGTCCTTGAAGTTATAACTGTTGCACAATCATGTGATCGCAATTCGGGCACTTGGTAAGTGGTCTGCATTTATAACCAATTGCAACATCCTGTGGCCCCATGATTGCAATTTGTGATCTTACCAGCCAGTTTACAACAAACACTAATTGGGAAAGCCAGGTTTGCTTAACAACTGTGTGATTTCTTTAATGACTGCAGTAAAAATTGTTTTAAAATCAGGTTTGGTCACATGATGACTTACTTAACAACTGCATCTCTTAGTGATTAAAATTCTGGTCCCAACTGTGGTTATAAATCAAGGACCATTTGAATTCATTTTAGCAATCGAGTTGAATAATATCCAACAGTAGAATGTACCAATTCTAAGTATAATGTTCCAAGTAAATTTAGTATTCTCCTTCTATTGAATTTCCCACTGTTGCATCTCTGTAACAATGTTCAAGTTTTTCATCCATTTATCATATTGTCCTTAACTTGTTCAGATTCTGAACTGTGTTTTTTTTGTTTGTTATTGTGAGCCACCAGAGCTGTATTCTAAGATCTTACAAATCTTTTGGATAAATAAATAAGAAAGTGGAGCTCAAACCCTTCAGCAGGCAGTTCTTTCTTCCATCTGGTTAATGACCAAGGAGATTGCTTAATGACTGCAATCCAGAATGCCAGGATTGCTGTTGTTGAGCAAAACAATCATGTGGGATTTCATTTCTCTCAATGACCAAGATTTCAGTCTCAGTTGTGGTCATCAAGCAAGGACTACCTGTAAAAACTTTCAGTCTAAACAGGTTATTGTCTTTCGGCTGAACATATTCCTTAGTAAATTCATCTTCATGAAAATAAACGTTTAATAATGGTGCAAGGAGAAGAAAGCCTGGTCTTACTCTTTCGCTGTATTTATCTCATATATTCAGTAGATTACTTAACTTTACCTATCCTATTACAGAATTTTTATTCTGTTGGTATTAGTTCAGATATATCCATGCAGCCCATTTGGAAGACCTGCCCTTCTATAAGGGTTCTAGAACTATATAAGACATGATCTGTTCTGAAATCCATATTAAATAGCTGTCATGATGATGTAGTCTGAAATTTGGGTTTGCAACACCACCTTGTTCTAATCCTGTAGGTTCTTAGTGTTTATAATTATAATTCATATCTATGCCAGTTATTTAGCAACTTATTCTCAATGACAACTAGAATCATTTGAAAAAGAAAGTTACCTTTTAACGGAATATTCATTTAATGGCTGTAGTAATTTCTAACTAGGATAATTTTAGTTTCTTCCATCTGAGAATATCAGTTATATTTTTGCAAGTTGGCAAATAATTATTCTTGAATAAATCTTTATTGTTTCTTGTCAAGAAAAATCCTTAATGTTTTATCTTCTTATCATCAGTGTTAAATCTGGTTATTTGGCATGTACATTGTTTTTCTTCTTTTGTCCAATTCCATATAAGCAACTGAGTTTTCTTTTTATTGATCCAATAACCTGACCCCAAACATATTGTTTATAACATCAGCAATGTTAAAGTGTCTCTATGCTGAGCAATTGTAAGAACAATAGCAATATCTAATAATTTCAATGTTATTCTTGTGTAATTAGTTTAATTTGCAACATTCTATTATCTTGGTGAGTTGAATTTCCAGTGGTTCTAATGCTAGTAAAAGTGAAGGAGGCGAAAAGGATTATTCTTGTCTTATTGTAATCTAATTTACTACAGCTTTGAATTCTTTGAGGCTCAGCTTCTTTACCATTCATATTTCAGAAACTGGGTAATTAAGGATAATTTATCTTTCCTTTCTCATTTGTCAGAATTACCCAGTTTTTATAGATACAAACTTGAGAAAGCACAAGTGACTTGCAAACATTTATGTAACATATAATATAAAAATGGATAATTTCTAATCAGTATCATCAGATAAAGAGTGACAGTTTTAATACAAAAAAGATAAAGTTTTAGGATGCTCTCAGGGAATAATACATTTTAAGTATTCTGCTTCCTCTTCCTCCTAACTAGAGAGACCGGGAATTTCTGAAATCAGTGTTTGTCCTGGTGTACCATGACACCGTCTATCCGCTTCTTCAGTCTGTGTCGCTCCCAGAGTATAAGTGGGCAGAAGAAGAATCTGAAGGCACTCGCTGGCGAATAATAGCTGAATTCCTGAAGAAAAATCGAGAAAGAGGCGGCAGTCTATCTTCTCTGCTGTCGTTGGAAAGCCCTCACAAAGCTTTTGATGTCATGGAAACTGCATATGATTTTTTAGGAGAGGCTAGAAAAAATAGTCCTCTAATATGAAAGACATTTGTGGCTATTCATCTACCAATTGCCAAGCCAACATGAACTAATTAAATAGAATTAATAATGTGTTCCAAAATGTATTTTTATCATTTGGCTAAAACTTTTATACCAAGTTCATCAATGCAAGGTATTGATAAAACTTTTAAAAAATTTAACTCTCATATTGGTTATTGATTTGTATATTTATGAAGGAAGTAAATGCATACTAAAGATATTTTATCATGTTTTTGTCTTTCTTCATGGAGTTATTTTCCTATTTCATTTATATTTCTTTACATTAAGCAAATTTCATTTGATAAATGTTGGTATCTACTACAAACACTGAATGTGAGACAAATTATACAGATAGTTCTAATTTAGTGACTGCCTCATATACCAGTTACAGTGGTAATTAAAAGGTAACTTTGTCGCCAATTCTTGTATTTATGACTGTGTGTGTGTGTGTGTGTGTGTGTGTATAGTTTCACATAACTACTGCTTTGTTTAATGACCAATTTGCCATCCTAATTGTGGCTGCTAAACGAGAACTACCTGTATTCCCACTGCCTTTTGCTTGGTAGGATGGAAGTAGACTTGACAGATCTGTGTTGCTATGTTAGTACTTTAGTAGGGCTTATCAACATCTTTTCCTTTTTCCTTTTATCGCTCCAGAATGATAAGCAAAGATACTGGTCTAGTTTTTTGAGAATGAAATGAGACTTGTTTGCAGAAAGTCTCCCAAATGGTGCTGAATTCAACTTTACACAAATGGAATTTCCCTGTGTAGAGGGCTTTCTTCTTGTTTTTGCCTGAAGACTTAAAAGCAGTCTTGAAAGCTGTGTCACAGAATTTGAAAGACCCGATGGAGTACATCTGAAAGCACATACTGGTTGAAAGGTTTAGAGAAGGGGAAATCGCTTCATTTTCATTATCTACCTATCAACTACTTATTTCAGAAACTCACCATTGGATTTTGCCCTGATCTCCAGGTACACATCTCACTGAAATAAATGACAATTGCCTTAATTTGCATAATGATCCCAAAACAGAAATATAGCTGTAGAGAAGAAACTGGTTCAACAAGGCTAGCTAGAACTAGTCATGTTTTTGGATGTGTTCCCAATCAATTAACAGCAAGACAATGGAATCTGTTCAACCAAACATGTCAGTGCTGCCCTTAAAATGGTTAGAAAATAGGTTAAGTTAATAGACTTAAGTTCCTTGCCTCAAACTCCAAAATTAAAATATGTATAAAATTAAACATACTTTAGGCTAAGCATCTTGCTGTGTACTTGTCTTCCTCTCAGATCAGGAACATGTAGAAAATGAGTAGGTAGGTTTATACGGTAGTCCTCAACACTACAGTATTCCTTGGAGGTGCATGGTTTTTCCCTATATGGGTGTGTTTGTATGATGTATAATTTCTAATTAACACAAAACATCTATTCTGGATATATCTATGTATAGATTGATAACGGCTTGCAAAACTGTTAGCAAAGTAGATTTATAGAGTGTTTACATCTGATGAGTATAAATGAAGGACCTCTGCTCATTTTATTTCAAATGTTTATACCAGGGGTGGGGAACCTTGGCTCTTTTATGACTTGTGGATTTCAACTTGTGGAGTTGAAGTCCACAAGTCATAAAAGAGTCAAGATTCCCCACCCCTGGTTTATACTATTCTCAAAAATATAGAAGAAGGGTACACAAACTTGTTTAAAGAGCACAAACGTTCATAGTTAAAATGTTGAGAATAATTCAGTATATTGTTACTAGACTTTCGCTATGAACTATCATAGTTTAATGAAAAATTTAATGAAAAGAAGGACTAAGGATGACAAGATAGCAGTGTACAATATTTCAGGGGTTGCCACAAAGAAGAGGAAGTCACGCTATTCTCCAAAGAACCTGAAGGCAGGACAAGAAGCAACGGATGGAAACTAATAGAGAGAAACAACCTAAAACTAAGGAGAAATTTCCTGACTGTTAGAACAATTAATTGGGAACAACTTGCCTCCAGACGGTCCAACACTGGAAGTTTTTAAAAAGAGATTGGGACAACCATTTGTCTGAAATGGTGTAGGGTTTCCTGCCTGAGCATGGGGTTGGACTAGAAGATCTCCAAAGTCCCCCTCAACTCTGTTATTCTGTTATTCTATCCCAAGGAGAAAATGCTCAGAAAATGAAAGAATGTGCTGAAACAAAGTCAGGTAAACTGTTTAACTTCTTGGCACAGGATTCAATTTCAATTGCATTGGAATTAAAAACAAGCTTTTGAATAGCAATATGAGGACTGTAACTAGGGGGGGAAAACAACAAAGTCCCCATTACCAAAGTACTATGGTTCAGTAACCAATTCAGTGATCATTTACCTACCCTTTGGGAAAGATTGTACAAGTGAAATTGTATGTTTCATGGTTCTTATACAATGGGTGGCATCTTGTTACTTCACATTAATTGAAGGATTGGCAAAAGATGCTCAAATGCAGTAGAAATTAATTTCCCTGTTACTTCCTGCTCCTCATTAAAAAGAAAGGCCATGTAAGAACCAAAGACAAATTGCATTCTTTAGAAAGGTGAATAAATGAGTTCAAGGCTAGCATTGAGAGTTTCTGAAGTCATATGATTGTTGCTCAAAAACATGTATAACGCCATGTATTGATTGCAGAACAAAACAACAAAACGCATTAATTCCACAAGCAGGTTTTAGATTCTTCCTCTCTGTGCCTCTTGTTCTGTTAAACTATTGCTACCCCTCCCTGTTGGCTTCTCCTAGCACTATGCTCACTTGTAAAGTAGCTCTTAAGCAGCAAAACCTTCCAAAATAAGCAGTTAAAAGAAACTTGAGTTTTTAATCCTTTCTGCTGAAGGAGTGGTCATGTAGCTTCACTAATTCAGAGGTTTAAGATTGCAAAACACAGGCAAGAAAACAATAGTTCACTTTTATTCAGCTCTAGATAAATTACGCTTGTATGCTGTGTATAGTACTCAGTACTGTACAGTACTCAGTACTGTACTCGGTACTGTACTTCAAAAGGGATGAGGAGAAGTTGGAGGAAGTCAGAAGAGAGAGAGGATGAGATGAAGACTTGCAAGCATATTCTGTGAGCTAAGCATATTTAGGGTGCAGAATGTAAGTCTAAGGGAAAACAAAAAAGCTGTTCTCTTTTGAAGCAGCAGGACATTAGTGGGCAGAAATCAAGGAAAAATTGAGCTCAATATTAGGAGTAACTTCCTAAAATTAAAAAAACAACTTGCTCCATTGGAATTTTGAAACAGGGTCAGCTGGATAGTCATTCATTGGGGATGACTTACCAAATTTCTCCATTTAGGTTGGACTAGAACAATGTTTCTCAACCGTGGAAACTGCTGGTTGGGGAATTCTGGGAGTTGAAGTCCACACATCTTAAAGGTGCCAAGACTGAGAGACACCGGACTAGAGGATATGTAAGATTTTTTGCATTATTCTTAGAGGTGGATTTGTTGATTCAGAATGCAGATAGATAGCAGTGGCAATGCTTCGGAATGGAACCAAAAGGGGAACTCGATCCTCAAAAAAGAACCCTTTTAGAAAGAGACAGAATCTGTAGGTTCATCTCCTTCTGCTACCAAAGGATATTTAATCACATGCAAATATATCCACCAGGATACTTGACCTCTGATCTCTTACGGATGAGCTGCCTTAGTCTTGGTGTAGTATGAAATTCTTCCACAATGACTACAGCTACCTGCCAGGCTGGAACTGATTTCACCTTTGACGTCCACATGGGTGTGCCACTGGATACTATTTTAAGCTTCACATGCCAACAGTTCTGCTGCAGAAGTAATTGTGGATAGCAGATGGTAACAACAGCTACATAGAGACAATAGAAATGGATTCCAAATCTTCAAGACCAACGCCTGGCTGCCCAGCACCTGAAGACACTCCTTCAGGACTGGCCATTTTTAAAACAATACCATATGCCTTAATCTTGCCAGAGCTGGTAAGTCAACTAACTTAATTTTGTTGTATTTTTTAAAATCCCTATCTCCAATTTAAAATGGAACAGTTTTGTACACAAATAGTGTACAAAGTCATAGTGACGACTCCTGGTACTAGCTATTTATATGATATATGCAGATTTATGCACATATGTTTTATGCTAATTGTGCTCATAGTTAATGAATGGTTTATTTGAAGATTGGTAAACTTTCCATACTTCATTTTATGGTTCAGGAATCGCATATTTTGATCAGCTATGCATCAAAGCACATGCCCTATATCTTCTTCCCATTCCTCTTAAAATGTGCACTTTAAGGAGCTAAAGCATCTATCCACAGTTAGCACACAGCACAAAGTTGTAGCTTTGTTAGAAGAGAGCTGTGTTAGTCCTTGACTTACAACCACAATGGAGACCAGAATTTCTGTTGCTAAGCAAGGCATGTATTAAGTGAGTTGAACCTGATTTTCTGACCTTTTTCTCATAGTGTTAAGTGAATCATGCAGTTGATAAACAAATAAAACTTTCTCCATTAACTGTGCTTGTTGGAAGTTAGCCGGGAATGTCATAAATGGTGATCATAAGACTCCAGGATGTTGCAACTATCATAAATACATGTTGGTTGCCAAGCACCCAAATTTTGATCACTTGACTATAGAGATGCAGTGATTGTCATAAGTGTGAGGACTTATAGATATGAGGACACAAGTACAAATTTATAGACTTCTTTATATATTCATATATGTAAAGCATATAATACCCTAACTATGAAGCTGATCATATGATAGCAGTTTGGATGTATATTAAGATTGACTCTTTGTTCCTAATTTTCAGAAAACTATAGCTACAAACTATGTCAGCAATGGAATGGTTAGCTTGGAGATATTAATATTGTATTACAGTATTCAATCTGGTTTACAAGGGTTTGGGGAATCTTTCTTCCACCCTCCCTAATTATTCTCCAATTATTCAACTTGGCTGCTGTGAGGTTGAGTAAGATGCTGTGCTCATACAGGACTTGCTCTCTGAAGATATGGGTCAATATTTTCAAACAGTGAATTGTGGAGATATTCACAATTAATAATCCAAAAAGGATTGATTTACAGGCTAGTTGTAGCTAGGCATATGATTCCTTGGATAAAGGTTGATTCAGCTAAAAGTGCTTCACAAGGGAGAAACAGCAGAGCTGATTAATTCAGGAACAGAAGGAAGGTCCATGTAGCAACTTAGAAAATTCATTAATTCATTAATGAATTCAAGAGTTCATTAACTCCCCCCCCCCCCGCCTAAAGAAGAGATGGAAGCATTGTCACTTTCAGTCTAGTTCATTAAACAGGATCCCCCAGACTTTCTACAGGGCTGTTTGTAGGGGAGAAGAAAAGGGGAAGAGAGAGGAATAGGACTTTCTGCCCTTTCACCCATTCCTACTCCTAGTAAGTCTCTAGATTTGAGTCACAAAAAATAATTATGTCAGTCTCATCAAGGTTTGGGTAACAAAAGATACAGAACTATTATCTCTTGAGGATTCAGCTGGTATCTTGGATTTTATATATCCAGTGGGGGGGGGGACCCTAATAGAATGTCCTTGTTTAAATGCAGTTGAATTCAGATTAAGTTGACCGTCTTGGAGATTCCCTATGGTTACATCCATCTGTGGAACTTGGCGTTCAGGAACTTGTCCTATTTTTTAAAAAATAGCAGATCAAAGTAACTGTCATCATTACATAGTGTGATAATGAAATTCACTGGAAGTAGCGGCAGTGCAGTTTGTATTATGCTTCACTTTGAGAACTTTCAGGAAGTTATATTCAAGAGTTACAAAACATGGCAGAGGTATTCTTTTCCTTATGTTAATTGCATTCTCATTGTATGAGACATGGATTTTAACTCAACTGGAGTTGTATGTGTGTGTTTGTGTGTGTGCACGCATGGGTGCTCGTGTATTTTTTATTTATAGGAAAACTATTCAGCAAAGATTGTGTAAATAGTAAGGAAGATTACCTTGATGCAATCTCAGTTGCCAAGGCAACCAGTGGTAAAATATATTTTAAGTCCAAGCTACCCAGATAACATTTGGAAGCAGCACAGACAGATACCTCCCTAATTCACTGAAGTATAAAAGTGGGAAGGGTACATTAAAACCAGACTTGAAGATTCTGTTATCATGGTGAATCTTAATAGAAACAGTTTTAGCCTTCTTGTGGAGTTGATGTTTTTGTCTGGTCTACCTTGTGGGGCTGACAGCTTATAATAAAAATGAAGCAAGCAAGAAAATAAAAGCATGTTACTTAATGCCTTCTTTGCAATATTGTTCCAGAAACCATTACTCAATGTGGGCAATGCATCGTCAAGTCCATGGTGGAACAGAAGAACCCAATGACTATAGTAACAGAAGTTGTGCTCAGGCATAAAAAATGGGCAGCTCAGTGGAAAAGGGTTTCTGTTTTTCGTTATCATTTTCACAAGTAACACAATAATTGACAGTTTTCATGAGAAAGCAACATGAAAGTTTGGTGAATTGCTACAAATGACAAGCTTATGGGAAGAGGTCGATTTAAAATTTATAATTCTGTGTGATACATATATTTTAAATTAATATTTAGTTCTTTGAGTGTTGGGCAAGGAAGGCTATTCATGAAGAATATCATGACAAAAACTAAATATAAAGTGAAATATGGCTGCTTATGTGGGAATCAAAGTTAGGATGAAATGCAGGAACATGCCTTTTGATTTTTGTTAACCTGAATCTTTTTTTATTTGTTCCTGTCCCTTAAAATATTCAAGCACATCTGGGTCCCAGATGTTTCTTTCCTTTTGTGTGTGTGTGGCAGAAGCAACTTAGGCAACGTCACTAGAGCAGCCATATTCTGCACTCAAAACTAGCTTCAGCTCAATGAAATCACATTTTTTTCTTAATTGCATTTTTATGCTACCTTTCTTCTAGGAGCTCAAAGCTACATACGCTTAATATATTATAACAACTCTGTGAAGTAAAATTGACTTTAGAAAAATGACTCATTCAAAATGTAATACTGTAATACTGCATAGACTTGAACCTGCATCTGGCCGGTTCAGTTTAGAATGTAGTTTTGTACAGCATGGTGTTTGTATATGTGAATTTTGCACCAGCTATTATTTTTTGAGAATTTGTAGAAACTACAATTATAATATAGTTGGAAAGAACCTGCAGTTTAGAAACAAAATAACATTGACAGATAACACTATGGCTTTTGAAATAATATGTGGAGGTTTCATTTTGAATGCTTTTAATTTTCATTGCGTATTCCTACACTCTCCACCTTGAAGAACCTGTCTGATAATTTCTCAGCAAGGGGGAGCAATAGCTTGGCAGTGATCTTTGCTCACTGGCATTCCGTGGGTGTGTGCCGGTTGGTGGGTAATAAAGAGTTCAACATCTTCAGATCAAGGTTTCTTTTTGTTTTTTCCTTTCTTGGAAATGAAGTGGGAGTGCTGGGTACTTCTGGATACACCATTACAAAGTATGCTGAACTAGGTATACAAGAACCTGACAGACGAAGAGAATTGCAAGGCAATCATGTTCTTTGGAATTAATGACTCTGAAAGTGCACAATCTGTTCAGGCTGAAATATTTTCACAAATGAAAATATCCTCCAAATGTAATCACAGGTGTTTTTCCTTGTCTGTTTCATAATCTTTCCCCTGAATAATGACTAGTTTTATACATACAATATTTCAGGAAGTCCTATTTAAGGATCTCTGTTTGATTCTAAATTGACATTTTGTGCAAAACAGATCAGAATCAGATATCAGATCACTGTTCCTATTCAGCACAGAATTTTGCTTACATTGACTTCTTCAAGATTTTGAGCGAGTTGTTTCTTCTTCTTATACCTACAGATGCCAAAGACAAGTCTTGGGATATTATCAATACCAAGAATTTGCTTTATTAGGATCTAGTATTAGGGAGATAACCACATTTGCTTTCAATCCATTATTAATATAGCTTGGAATTGGAGAAGATTGGATAAAATAGTGGCCATATCTATTTATGTCCTGTTCTACAATCAGTTTAGATTGTCACATATTGCTATAACTCTTGGAGAAGCCTTCTTAGGCTTAATCTTTATCCTACACTTTCTCTCCCTCTCTATCCAATGAATAGCAACATGTTTCTTAATACTTGTTGCTGGAAATAACAAAGAAGATGTTAATATGTCCTATTTCCCATGGGAATGTTGGACTAGAAAAAGAATGTTGGACTAGGCAGGCTTCTGGTCTGGTTGATCATGACTGCAATTGGCTATTATTTTAATATGGATTTGTTGAAATGGCTTATTGATGACACATAGGGAAAATAGGCAGTCAATATCACTCATGGGTGGCATCCACCAAAACAAATGTAACACTGAACCTGGCTAGGTTTGTGTGTGGTACAGGTGCCTATGTAACACAATTCTTTGCATGAGAGCTTAGAAACATGTGTCTTTAGCAGGGAACAATAGGTAGGTGCATCTGCAACATAACTTTATGCATGTTTACATAGAGCTTGCACACAAAGGCAAGTATACATCCAACTGTTGTCTGGAAAGATAGGATTGCAATCTTAAGCCAGCCAGAGGTCTAGTATAAGCAGAATGATGTCATAGCATCATTTGCACTGTCATAATGATGCATATGATGTCATTTATCCACCCTTCCCTTTGAGGACAATCACAATCAAGATGAGTGAGAAATGGATAAGGATAAAGCAGGCTGTTTGTGAGACAGGAATTCAAATTTATGTTGATCCTAATATAATATTATACTTTTAAAAAATATATGTTGATTATTTAGATCACAATTCTAAAAGGAGAAACCTCGCTGAATACAATAAATATGCACAAAACTGAACTATAAATGTACTATTATTCCGCTGCTCAGAATATGGTGACAGATGGTGGTGATGAGGATGAGGGATTTTGTTTTTTAAAGTGCTAAGATCACCCTTTGTTTAGCACAATTATTTATATACTTGCAAGGCTGCTTTATTCTCTATGGAATAAGTCATTTTAAATATTTATAATTATGCACATTGTTTTTTTAATAAAAGATTTGTAATGTCTAAACATTTTTAGAAAAAAAATAGACTAAAATATATTACCATTTTAAGCAACTTTTAATACATTTTTGACACACAGTTTTTTTTCATAATTTGTCCTGCTGTTCATAATCAAGGAGATAGATCAAATCAAACACTTTGACCATTAGTCATGGAGCTAACCTTCTACCGAATTCACAAAGAACAAATGTGATTGGAGTTGTAACTGCCAACTTCATATTCTAATCATATATTCTATACTCTGCCAATACACACCTTTGCTGTTAAATTACTGTAGAACCTTGCAAGTTCTGGTTTCTACATTCCAGTGTCAAGATAAGATAAATAATATTAAGTAATCAGATGGTTAATTGAATTCCTGAACATGAATGTGAAAGGGAGTGGTTGACCTTGGATGAGTAATTGTATCTACATTAATTGATTGCAACCTGCCCTGGGACGTAGCTTTAACATAAACTTGTAAACCTACGAGAAAAAATGATCTACTCTTTTTCAACTACAAAATATTATTCCACGTCAAATTGTGTAGATATTTTACTGCTTCAAATAGAAAAGCAAATAGCTCCCTCTTTATTGCATAAGGGCCAGTTAGGTATAGTGGTTAAGTCACTGGGCTAGAAAGTGGGAGACCCTGAATTCTAGTTCTGCCTTAGCCATGAAAACCAGCTGGGTGACTTTGGGCCAGTCACATTATCTCTCAGTCCAATTCTCCTCAGAGGGTTGTTTTTGTGGGGAAAATAGAAGGAAGTTGTGTTGGATATGTTCACTCACTTAAGTTATTTGTAAAAATAATAAAGGCAAGATAATAAATAATAGACAAAAAAGATCAAGCTATCAAATAAATAAATAAATAAATGACCTAATTCCTTCCACCTGCTATTTTAAAAAATGCTCTGGTGGCAGCAGCAGCAGCAGCAGTAGCAGCAGCAGCAGCAGCAGCAAAAACAATATTAAAGTAGATAACTTGTCATTTACTGATTTTTCAAAATACTTCAGTAATAAGACTGACCCTCTTTGGAAATTGCTTTGGCAGATAACGTAGCAGTGATACGTTATCATTGATAAAACCTTGCAATGAAGAATAACTATAGTCCAGTTTGGTCACCAGCTATTAGCTATAGGGTGAATTCCTCAGAATTCCATTTAGGGAACTTTGAATGCAATTGACAACATTTTACTTTGCACTTTTCTTCAGATTTTGATTTTATTTCACATTTTAATTTCCAAAGCAGATTGGACAATTGATATGTAACACCATAATTGGTGTTTCAATGGAATGGGCATCCATTTATGTCATTTGTGCAAATGATGACTCAGTGGTGCAAGTGACATAAATTACTTCATTTACTTAAAATTGGATTTAATAGACATTAACTGACAACCCCTTTCCGCCAGTTGGTATCTTCAGGTTTTATTTTTTTAACAACAGTTTTCTTAATGAATTACCTTGGTGTACCATATGTAGCTCAGTATGGAAATATTGAATATAATTGTTTAAAATATTAGTATTTCTCCTTAGGATTCAATGTACATTCTTATAATATAAACACTCTATTGCCATTCTCTAGTTCATTTTTCTCTCTCTCATGCATTTGTTTACATTTTGTTCTTGATTTAATTTTTTTAAAAAAGTTTTTGCTCTGTCATTTTTTTTTGTTCAAAGAAAAAAATAAAGAAAGAGATGAGGGACTGGTTCTCTTTTGTGCCCTCTTTGAAAAAAAATATTGGTGGTTTTGCACTTTGTGCACTTCATATTAACCACAATATATGCATATATTATTTTTAATATATTTTTAATTTGGACTACACGTTTCTTAGGAAAAAATCCTGCTGATGTTGCATATTATCATAACAGCATGTTACAAAGATATTTACAATCCATTATTTAAATAATATAAATACTTATTTTTGCTGAGGGTCATTCTTTATATAGCCAATATAATCCTGGACAAGGAAGAGCTAGAACTGGTTTCACACACATTCAGTTTTTAGAGCCTGAGATACACTGCAATGGTCCAGCAATGATTGGTGCAGTGGCCTGCTAGCTTTTAAGATTACATATGAAATAATTCTTGTCCAACTAAGCTTCAGGTGGACATTTTGTGCATCAATGTGTTGCTGTCAGTGTGTTTACTGTGCTGTTTTAAGATAGATCATTTTATATGATGGTGTTATTTGTACTTTAGCCTTCTGGTCCAGAGTTACATTTTAATGAAATGTATAAATCAACTAATCAACCAAATAAATAAATACAGGCATAAATCAGAGACTAAACTGATGGAAATGAAATGGAAAAAAGTTTAGTGATAATCATTTGTATTTCAACTTTTTTCACAGATCTTTGGTTGCTGGGTTTGGATCCTTGTAGCAGCTACCACTGTGTATTTCCCTTTGCTGCAAGGATGGGTCATGTACGTCTCGGTCAGCTCCTTTGTCATCTCCTTCCTGCTCCTCCTGAGTTACCTGTTTGGCTTCCATAAAAACTTTGAATCCTGGAAAATTCTGGTAAGTGGCAACAACTCCTGCAGCTTAAAGAGATTTGAAGTGGGTATCTCAGATGATGAATGGGCTGCTTACCAGAATGACTTTCGTCTGTACTTAATGGGCAATTCTGCATAATGACATATACAGGCTGAAGAATTCCACATTTCCTTCTTGTTTTTTTAACACTGTCCACATCTACTTCTCTCTTCTTTCAGGATAGTCTTTACCATGGAGCCACAGGCATTTTTTACCTGAGTGCTGCTGTGTTGCAGGCAAATGCAACAATCCGTTCAGAGACTGAAGTACCAACAGTACAGATCCCTCGCTACTATCAGCTCAATGCTGCAGCCACGGTAAGAATCTCACATCATCTGAGCATCTATCTGTTCTGTCCGAAACCTCCCATTTCAGTGTTTGCTGGTGACATTTTATTGCTAGAACCAGAATGAAAAAAGCAGGCAGCCCTTGCTAGGCTCAACATTTCAAAAAGTGTTCCTTTACCCCCTCAAATGCTTCATCTGTTTCCCATCATAATACTCTTTCACTTAAATACATGCTTTGTTGTTTTTATGAAGAAAGTACTAAGTCTTAAGTCCAGTCACTCTAAGGAAGCTCTTAATAGATGCAACTCATAGGTCACAAGCTAGATAATCTTTGTTCTGAATTGTTGTTTGCATTAAATCAGTGCTTTTTGAACCTGGTAAATTACCCAACACTGGATAAAAAGTGGTTTTTCTTTGGGAAACAACACACAAGTCCATTACTCATCACAACAGGGACATTTCAATTGACTTAAAGATTGCCATGTGTACCAAAAAATATTTATAAATCTCCCAAAGTATTCCAGTAAGATGAAAATTGATGAAATTTCCAATGGAAATTTGTTGAAATGACATAAAGATTAAATTTAATGATATTATTTTTATAATACATGTACATGTACATCTTTCTTTCTTTCTTTCTTTCTTTCTTTCTTTCTTTCTTTCTTTCTTTCTTTCTTTCTTTCTTTCTTTCTTTCTTTCTTTCTTTCTTTCTTTCTTTCTTTCTTTCTTTCTTTCTTTCTTTCTTTCTTTCATCTGTTTTTGTTGATTTTTAAAACATTTTTGTTATACTGTGAGCCCCCCTATCAGGTGGCACCTAATTTGAGTAAATTAAATTAAACTACATTACAAATTTGTAAATTTACTTTTGGTTTGGCTGCAGCTGTTACCTTTTGGAATACAGCCCCCCCCATCAAAGGCCAAATGTGACTCTTAATGGCTCAAGTATGAACAAAGCCCTGTTGTAAAGCAGTATTAACTTTCATGTAGGACATGGCCTGCTTTGGGTCAAGCATGTCTATCCCTACCTATTTAATATTGGATTTATAATGAAAAACACTTCTCTATGGAAGAAGCCTTCCTTTTCCTTTGGCATAGGGTTGTAGCTAAACAAGACATGAAAATACAGAGCTAAGTTGATAAAATATATTGACTTGTCAATTGTTCTATAAATTCTCCAATTAATAAATAAAGTAATTAATTCAGGATGTGGATGAGTGTAAACAGTGAAAGGGACTTGAAAACTAAACTACTCCATCAGACTGTAGGAGTTTAACTCAACAAGGAGCCTGAGTGCTGAGGAAGACAAAGCCCTGAGCATCAGAGAAGCATTGCTGGCGTAAGATGGTTTGTTCATCCCACATGTTCCTTTTGGTTAATGGTAAATTTAATCTGCTTCCCAGGCCAAACAGGTATACAAAGAAACTCATGGTTCATTAGGAAGGCCTGCTCTTTGTCACCTGGATTCTTTTTTTTGGGGGGGGGGCTCCCATGTCATTATAAAAATAGAAGTTGCATGCTAACACCTTTAGAGGCCAGGAGCCTGGAAAGTTAGAAAGTATGTGACAAAACTGGTTTCTACTGTGTTCTGTCAGATTTTCTTCACCTTCATTTTATCCTTCAACAACCCAGCAAGCTGGGTAGCTGAAAGAGAAACAGGTGTAAGGTTAATTTTTGACTCATTTTGAAACTGAATTTGAAACTGAATTTAAAACTATTCCTAGTCTGATATGCTAACTTGCTTTGGGAATGGGGAAATTATAGGTAATAACATTGCCATTTTTTCCTTTTTCAGTTCTTTGCCTTTATCACTACACTGCTGTATATTTTGCATGCCTTCAGCAACTACTACCACTGAAATGACATGAGCTGGAGTTTGTATACCCAGACCAACAGCTAACCTTTAAGAAGATAATTCAGTTGCAACTGAATTCACCCATCAGCTGGGGCCATCGCACACATGTTTGTTAAAACCTGCATTTTAGCATGCTACTGAGTTTCTGTATGTAAAACTACTCCAATTACTGTAATGTGATTCCTGATTTCTCATGCCTGTAATTATCCCAAATCATTATTTTTTCCCCCTCAGGTCAAAGCCTCCATAAATAATGTACATAAAATAGGGAGAATTTTGAACTTTCTGTCTTCAGTGAACTATCTTCACATTTCCTCTTCTGTGAAGGAATTCTTGTTGGTTTGCTATGGAATCTTGCACATAGCCGAAGATTCTGGGTCATATTCTGAGGTGGTCAATTTCTGGTTGACATGAATCATAAATGAAATAGTGTATAGTAGTGTTTCTCAACATTGGCAGCTTGGAGATGTGTGGACTTCAACTGGCTGAGGAATTCTGGAAGTTGAAGTCCACCAATCTTGAAGCTGCCAAGACTGAGAAACACTGCTGTATAGTATATATCGGGTAGGCAACTTTGGCTCGTTTATGACTCTTGGACTTCAACTCCCAGAATTCCTGAGCCAGCTATGCTGGCTCAGGAATTCTGGGAGTTGAAGTCCACGAGTCATAAACGAGCCAAGGTTGCCTACCCCTGGTATATATTATAATGCTGCATGACTCAGCATGTGTGCCTTAAAATCCATCATCCAATCTCTTGCAAGTCACAGGAAAGGTTGTGTAGTGGTTGGCAACCCTGGAAATTGTGTCTGTTTTCTAATCGATAAAGCTTCCAGAGAATTTCGGATTCCTGTGCAACACTGCTTGAAAACTATTTCCCATTTGGATGCAACAAATTAATATTTAGGCTACAGCAAATAATCTGTTGCCTCCAAATGGCCTGGGGAATAATTACCAAGATGTCTGGGAAGAGAAATTCACACACATTATGGTAGCTGTGATATAAATGATTTTTATCTCATTAACTTTATGTGTGATTTCTATCTTAAGTAAGTACGAAGCTAAAATGGCAACATAATACAAAATACCATCTGTTTACCTACCTGTGCGTGTGTTCGGCGCGTGCGCGCGCACACACACATACATATACAAAGCAAGATTCCTCCTGTGAACTGAAGGACACTCATCCTGTCCTGATGTTAACTAAATCTGAAAATGCTGTGCAAATAGTATCCCTTTTGGTAATGTTGATATATGTAAAAGTATTCTGCTCTTTGTTATTACAGTATATTGAATGTTTGTTTTGATGTAGAAACATGAAGTAACTTATTGGTAAACTTGTGTTTTTTAGTTCTGTTTTATAATTGATGTTTCAGTTAACTATCGTTAGCCAATAAATATAACTGACAGTGCATGGTAACATTAATATTAGTATTAACTTACCTTGAACAAAATCCTAGTCTTTTAGAATTGAAGGGTTTTTTTTTCAACTACAAAGGTAAACCTTGTAGGGTAGGGAAGGCAGGTTGTATGACGTATGTGAGTTCCGGCACCTTTTTTTTTTTTTTTTTTTACAAAAAAAGCACTGTTTATGCCTAACTTATCCTTAAGCTCATGAGGAATACTGAGGGTTCCTTCTATATCTGCACATGGAGAAATGTAGGCACCAAAATTACTTTTATAGATTTTTAAAGGTAATTAAGAGTTAATTTGTGCTTATGGCTTTGAAGTGCTGCAATATTTTTTTTGTACCACCAACTGCCCAAGTCTCTCATCATGATAACATGATAACAATATTATAAAATGTTTTCAGATGGGGAAAATGCTCCCCCCCGTCAAATTAGAATATATATATATATTTCAGTGGCTAAAAGTTTACAAAATCAACATAATATTTCATGCACTACATCAAATTTTTCCATGAAAAGTTAGCATTAACACCTGCAATTAAGTGTTGAAGTCAGGTTTCAAGCAACTTTCTTTCCGAGAGGAGAGGATTGCTGATTTCTCCAGTGGTAAACCATTCGACTCTTCCAAGTTACGTTTGACTGTTTGAAGTTATGACGGTATTGGAAAAAAGCAATTTACGACTGGTCCTTGCACTAACAACCATCAATCTCCCAGTGGTTACAGTCGCGATTTGGCAACCACCAGCATTTGTGGTCGCATGCGGTCATGTGATCAACATTTGCAATCTTCCCAGCTGGCTTTCGACAAGCAAAGTCAATGGGGAAAGTAGCAGAGTGGTCATGTGATGTCTTGTTTAAGGACCATTTCTCTTAGCAATGGAATTGTTGGTCCTAATTAGTGTCATTAAATGAGGAAAAGCTGTACTTTTGTTGGGCTAGTAAGAAAAAATTAGTACGCATTGCCTTGTCTATGAATGCAGGTAGTCCATGTTTATTGACTGTCTTGTACAGTGACTGTTTGCAGTTCTGACGGTGATAAAAAAGTAATGTTGCAACCAGTCCATGCATTTCCAACCTTCTCAGTCTGTAAAGCAAAGGAAAACTGAAGTAAGATCATAAGCACAACCATAGTTTCACTTAATGACCACTTCATTTAATGACCAAATTGCCAGTACCAATTGTCACTAAACAGGGACTACCTGTAGTATTATAAATCTATAAAAAAAACAGTACAAATGCTACGTCCAGGATGTCATTACAGGTAGTCCTCGGCTTACAACCATTTATTTAGTGACCGTTCAAAGTTACAATGGCACTGAAAAAAGTGACTTATGACCGTTTTCCACACTTACAACCATTGCAGCATCCCCCATGGTCACGTGATCAAAATTTGGATGCTTGGCAACTGGCATGTATTTATGACGGTTGCAGTGTCCATGTGATCCCCTTTTGTGACCTTCTGACAAACAAAGTCAATGGGAAAGCCAGATTCACTTAATGACTGGGTTACTAGCTTAATGAGAGCAGCGATTCACTTAACGAGAGCAGCGATTCACTTAGCAGCGATTCACTTCAAGAAAGATCGTAAAATGGGGCAAAACTCACTTAATAATGGTCTTGCTTAGCAATGGAAGTTTTGGGCTCAGTTGGGGTCCTGAGCTGCGGACTATCTGTACTTTAAAAAGGTAAAAGGGCCTCCTGATTGAGTTTGATGCTTGGTGACTTCACATCCACATCCATGTCGTTTTCCTGGCAATGATAGCAAAGCTTTTGCCATTGCTTTCTTCTGGAAAGTTTTCCCCCCCAACCTCCTAATGTTAGTTGAAAGGCTGCTAGTCTCCCATATAAATTTTAACCCTTTCTCATCCTGGTTAGCTGCCAAGACAAGATCACCAGAGTGCTGTCAGTTGCATCGTTCAATTCCTTCAGAAGGGATTTGATATTTTTGCAACAAGTTGTTTTTCTGCTGGATGTATTTTTAGGATAAAGTGTTCAGAAAATGTCCCTCATCAGAAACTCGTCATCAGAAAGGAGCAAGAAACACAGAAATAATGAAAATAGCAATTACAGAATTGGAAGAGATCCCAAAGAGCCATTTTCACCAACACAGAAGTCTACATTAGAAAGTAATTAATTAGTAACTAATCTATTAAGTAATTCATAGCGTGTCATACAAAAGAAAAGTGAAACCTAATTTTAAGTTCTCTAAAGGAATGGGTAAAAAAATAAAATAAATTATAAACACCGACAGAAATTCTGTATAATACAAAGCTTCCCTTGTGAACTGAACATTCCCCATCCTTAAAAAGCATGTAAATGTGCATGTATACAGGTAATCCTTGACTTACAATCTTTCATTTAGTGACCGTTCAAAGTTACAACAGCATTGAAAAAAGTGCCTTATGACCATTTTTCTCACAACCATTTGCAGCATCCTCGTGGTCACATGATCAAAATTCAGACCCTTGGCAACTGGCTCAGATTTATGACGGTTGCAGTTTTCCAGGGTCATTTTGTGACTTTTTGACAAGCAAAGTCAATGGAGAAACCAGGTCCACTTAACAACCGTGTTATTAACTTAACAACTGCAGTGATTCACTTAACAACTGTGGCAAGAAAGGTCATAAAATGGGGCAAAACTCATTTAACAACTGTCTCACCAACAGAAAATTTGGGCTCAATTATGAGGACTACCAGTATTACTATGCCCGCACGCACACATATATACATATATATAAACTGTATACACATATAGGTTCGTAGGTATGCATGTATGCATTCACATACTTACATGTATACATATATACTTGCTAGAGGCCATGCTTAAAAAAACCAGTATTAACAATGTACAATTATCAGTTAAAAGTAACAAAATGGATCTCACCTGTAGATTTAGATTTAGATTTTAGAGAACCTTTATTGTCATTTTTTACTGTGGGCACAATGGCACACATTAAAAATGAAATTTAGTTGCTTGCTCTCAAAGTGCAAACATAACACACATTTAAACATACTATATACAACATATGTATAGACCTACACTCTTACATATAAGTAACATATAAATATTAATCATCTTAAATACCTAGCGGAAGGAGGAAGCTTTAGAGTTCACAAGGTTAATACTGTATGGAACAAAAACTGTGACTGAATCTGGATGTTTTGCTTTGGATACCACGGAGCCTCCTCCCAGAAGGTAATAAAGAAAACAGGTCATGAAGAGGATGTGTAGTGTCCCAGACAATCTTGCGGACCCTGCTCAAGCAACACTTATGTTCTATGTCCTGGATGGAAGGGAGGGAACTGCCAATAATCTTTTCAGCCATCCTCACCACTCTCTGCACCGCCTTCTTGTCTGAAGCAGTGATGCTTCCGAACCAGACTGTGATGCTGTATGACAGGATGTCCCTCTGTAGAAAGTGGTAAGGACAGGGGAAGGAAGATGTGCTTTTCTCATGCGACGCAGAAAATGCAGGCGCTGCTGTGCCCGCTTCACCAGTGTCTTGCTGTTGAGCAACCAAATCAGCCTACTTGTTAACTGCACACCCAGGAATTTGTTCCTGGTAATTATCTCCACAGGTGAATCATTAATACACAGAGGATGTGACTGTTCCTGCCTTTTTTGAAATCGATAATGATCTCTTTGTTTCCCCCCCAAAACTATGCTGTTTTCCTTACACCAGTCCACAAAACCCTCAACCTCCTTGCGATAAGCACCCTCATTGTCATGCCAACCCTTCTCCCTTTCAGTGCCCACAAATCATTCTCAGACACATTAATGTAAGTGCACATGCATACACAAGCTAACCTTCATACACCTTCCTTTTTCCAGCAGAAATAACAAAAAAGAAAAAAAGAAGAAACCCAGGATTAAGAAATCAGGATGGAGATGATGGAGAAGAAAGAGAAATTGGCTAGGAAAAAAAAAAGAAAAACCTTGTGTCTTTTAGTATTAAAAAAAAAGATTAAAATTCACAAAATAGCGTCTCCTTAGAAATGGCTAATCTTTAGACTATTTTAATTTAGACTTCGTTCTTCGCTTTTCCACAGAGACCTCTTCAGTCATTTTTTATCTCTGCTGCTCATTTGCTTTTTTTCAATAGTGCTTCTCTTTTTCTTGGCAATTGCAAAATGACTGCCTCTCCCCACCCACCTCACCTCAGAATTATTTGGAAGTATTCTTGTTTTCATAATTGCAACAGCTTAAATCCCATGGAGTTGAGACGTGGAGATAATTTTAATTCATTACCCTTCAAAGCAAAAGGGCACAAACCTCAATTCAGTCCATATACACCAGGGGTCCCAAACTCCAGGGCTGCGGCCCAGTAGTGGGCTGCAGCTTGTTCAAAACTGGGCCGCATGAGCGATGGGGAAGCATGCTCGTGCGAAGCTCCACATGGGCGAGTAGAGGGCCTTTGCGCTCGCACGTGAAGCTCCACTGGTGCGAGTGGAGAGTGCTCACGTGCAAAGCTCCATTCTCATAAATGGAGCTTCATGCGTGAGCACCGTCCACTCATGCGAGTGAGGTTCGTGTGTGAGCACAAGCTCCCTCTGCTCAAGCATCCTCCTCTCGCGCGAGTGGAGCTACATGCAAGTGCCTGCTGCTCGCACCAACAGAGCTATGCCACTCACACGCCCCCCCCCATGCCGGGCTGGGCCGCCAAGGTGGAAAGGTTGAGAACCACTGATATACACTGTCCAGAGTCCCTCTGTGTGAGAGATGGATGATTTCAAAATTTGATAAAGTAAATAAATAAAAACCTGCTTATTAAATAATAGGTAAAATGTTTGAAAAATTGCAAACCCTTAAAATGCAACCATAAGAAAATAGTTCTTTATTGAGTATTTCAATAGATCGTGAACTACATATTTCTTTATGTATCTTTGCAAAAAACTGAAACCAAAATCAGAGAACTCTTAAAGAAAAGGAAGTTAAATTTAGAGAAGGGGGCCCTGATTGCTTTTGTAGTAGGAATTGGCACTTCAACAATTGGCAGGAGATCTGCATAGCCCCAGCCATGAAGAATATCATCTGTTGATTTCCTTAAATCTACGTTCTGGTCTAGAAGTGGAGATCAGTTTGGACACATTTTGTTTAGCTAGGTGCCAACCTGGCTATCTTTGGGAGACCTAACCCACCCGTTTTAATATAACAATTAATTCAATATATAGATGAATATGAATATGAAATAGTTTAATTCTGCCAGATGTAATTGTCTGAGTAGCCACCAGGTGTCTGCAATGCTCTATTGGAAGACTACATAATACAGCATACTCTTTCTTCTCTGCTCAGCTGTAAAACTCCCTCTTAATGCAGTTCTTATGAAAAGTCAAACCTCTCCTTCCAACCCACCTGCCTGCGATTTCGAGCTGTTCCTGGATATCTAGCAGAAATGTCTCTAGAAAGAAGTTGGGTTAAAGGGGGTAAAGTAGTCTTTGCCAAAAACTAAGCTCATCTATTTACATACATATTTGAGATTAACTGTACTGTTTCTTGAATAACCACCTAGAAGCTCCTTTCTTGGATTACTTGTGGACTGAAACAGTTATCTGGTAGCCATGGATGTACCTGGGGCACTTGATCCATATGTCTTTTGATAACATGCCTTTGTGTCCTTCCGATTAGGCTTTTGACAATGCAATCCAAAAGGAGAGCCACTTAGGTCTAGTGGCTAAGGCAACAGGCTAGAAAGCAAGAAACTGTGAGTTCAAGTCTCCCCTTAGTCATGAATGCCAGCTGGGTGACTGTGGGCCAGTCATTCTCTCTCAGCCCAACCCCCAACAGGGTTGTTGTTGTGGGGAAAATAGAAAGAGGAAGGTGTGTTGGATATGTTCTCCGCCTTGAGTTATTTGTAAAAATATTAAAAGTGGGATATAAATAATCAAATAATGAAATAAATTCATTTGTCAAAGCAGCTCCTGAGAAATCTGTGTTGATTACTACTTAAGAGAAATGAGCTTTTTGACTGAGAAAACGGTTGCTTTCACCAACACAATGCCTTCCATATTTTGCAGTGCAGTGCAGAATAATAAGGGACCTAAAAGGAATAGGACAGAGAATTGAAGTTAGGTACTGCTTCCAAGCTGATGGCTCTTTGTATTGACAACTATTTACTTCCTTATGCTATTTTTTTGGTGAAAGAAAAGGCCAATATCTTGATGGAAAAAACATGGCATGTAACAAATGTACGAGAAAATTGTCTAAGCTCTGTATAAAAGTTTGTATACAAGGAAAGGCAATTGAGTAATACATTATTTCTCCAGAAGTATTCCAGGTTTCTCCAACCTCAGGGCAGTTCTCTTTAAGCTGTGCCATACTGACTGTTCCATTTATCTTACAGAATTTTGAAAAATAATGTATCTTGTAAACTAGACAAGAAAATACAGAATTACAACATCTTAATATGACCTTTGGTCTCTTGGTGACAAATGACCATTTTCTCATAAGATTGCATGACAGTTATTTCATCAGATGTAGAAAATGTGTTTCAGTGTCCGTTTGGTAGATGTAAGAAAGAGAAAGAGCCCCTTCTTTAAACAAATCTAAATCTAACCTTGGTTTCTGCCTTAAAACAATTTCTAAAATATATAGGAAATTGTAAATTTGGGCCAGTGGATTAAGACCATGGCTTTAAAACCTCCTCCATATGGTTCCTCCCATTTGAATCCTGCCAGCAGTCTTCTGTTATTCCCATGGTTATCTATTCTTTTAAATATATACTGTAGACTAGATTTCTATGTTGCCTGTCTTACAGAAGCTCAAGGAGCTATTCATAATTCTCCCTTCTTCAATTTTTCTCCACAAGAATAACCCCATGAGCTGTTTGAGTTGGATTGAAAGCTGGTGGCCCTGTCCCGTCTACATGCTTAACCTAGTCACATCTTCTTACCAGCAGTTCTGATAGTCTACAATCACAGTAACTGGGTCAAAAGTTTTTGTTTAGGAAATGCAAATTCCCCACTCACTTCTTTAGGAACTTCCTGCTATCCCATAAGCACTTGTGTCAGGAAACTATTAGCAAAGTTCATTATATCACTAGGTTCTTCCCTACTGGCCAGGTAGGCAGTTCAGTAATAGATGTGGCTTAGGTCCTGTTCTGTGCTACCAAGCCTTAGCAATGGGTAATGAGAAATATTATTTTAATCAGCTCTTCTTTCTTTCCAGCTCTTTTTCTTGAAAGACTAGTAGCAAAAGCCAGATTAGGTAGAGTTTAGTTTAGCTTACCCTATCCCAGATAGGTTTTGAGCTAAAAAAATGTCTAGAACAACATATCTACATCATTGGCCCACTAAGTGTGCACTGGGGCCAGTCCAGTAGCTGTCTGAGAATCACCCCATGTTTGTCTCTGGTTGAGGATGGAGTTTCTGTTTTAAATCCTGGTTAACTCCTATACCACATTGGCTCTCAGTGTGTACTCTGCCTTTCTTGGTCCTGCAGCAAAACATATTTAACTGAACAATGGGTGTAGAGGTTGGGGTTGTCCTGGTTGTCATACAAATGCACATAGATTTGGGAAGGGGTTAAGCACCCAGAAAGAGCCAGTGTGCAAACTGTGAATTCTCCTAGACTCATGACTCCTGCTCAAACAGCAGGTGGAATTCGTGGCTACAAGAGTTTTCACACAATTTCATGTGGTATACCAATTGTACCTTTTTCTGGATCGGGAGGCCCTGCGCTCAGTCACTCACATCCTGGTCATCCCCCAATTGGATTATTGCAACATGTTCTATATGGGGCTACTAAGTAGTGCCACCCATGCCGAACTAAAGATGACAAGCCTCCGGATCCCAAGACTCTGCATACCCACATCACTCTGTCTTACCAGGGTTCCGTTGAGGCTTGTTGTCCCCCATCCAGGTCCCCACAGCCTCCAGGAACCATGAAAGGGCAGTTACAGCGTCATTGGGTCACCACGATGGAAATGTAAAGCTGAGTATCATCAACATATTGATGATATCTTATCCTATGGGGTTGGGATTATAATTAACTAAAAATAGTAATGGATAATTAAATCAAGTACATGAATAATTGAAACACATGTTTTATTTTTGGAAATGGCAAGCCAAATGCCTTCTAGAATGTAGAAGAGAGGCATTGGAAGATAGGACAATTTATTTCAATGTAAAATGGCTCCTTCATAGCTCATTTTTTCTAAAAATTAAAAATAAACGTTTCAAAACAAAACAAAGCATGTGTATGGGCATGGTTATATAACAAAGAAAACAAGCATCGATCCATTTTGCTATCATGTGAAATATCTAATAGTTTTCATGCATTGATGCTGTTTTTCCCTGTACTACCATTCAGTCTATTAGATAAGTAACTCACCAATTCTAAACATTATAGAAAGTATTTCCAAGTGGTTTGTTGCTGAAACTGCTAATGTTCAACTGCAATTAGGAAGGGTTTTCTGGCAGCCTGTGCAAAGTTCAAGGTAGAGTATGGCATTAACATATTTCTCACTCTTGGTATATGTCTTTATATGGAAACATCAACATCTTGACTTTGGCTATAGCTCAGATAA
Organism: Azemiops feae; assembly: GCA_023970755.1. Lineage (NCBI taxonomy): Eukaryota > Metazoa > Chordata > Lepidosauria > Squamata > Viperidae > Azemiops > Azemiops feae. The sequence continues at coordinate 4,287,421 of JALGBA010000012.1, read as the reverse complement.
ACAAATCTGTCTCATATGATTTTAGTTGCCCCACCATGATACACCTCATAATTGTATTCTGTACTGGCTATACTTCTAGCAATCTTACGGCAAAGTATATTAGCCATAAATAATTAAAGATAATTAAAACCATGGATAACTAAAACCCTGGCCTAGGAAGAAATATATCTAGCAAATAAACTGGCAGATACAAGCCTTGCTACACACTGAACCTCTGCTTTGAATCAAGTAAGAACTTAAAATCCCATATATGTTCCTGCAGGGGATGCAGTCTGTAGGCTGCTGAATACTACCGGTGTGAACTGCCAAGAAAACAAATAGATGCCCCATTGAAGATAAGATAGAAGATAAGATAATTTTTATTGTTACTTTTCTGTGTACACAATGACACACATTAAAATGAAATCCCAATGCTCGCTGTCAAAAGAATACACATGCACACACACACACACACACACACACAAATATACAATGCATTCAGAAAGTATTCAGACCCCATTCACTTTTGTCAGTTTTGTTATGCTGCAGCCTGATTCTACACTTGTTGAAATTCATTTATTTTCTCATTAATCTACACTCAATAATGACAAAGTGAAAACAGAATTTTAGAAATCTCTGCAAATTTATTCAAAAGAAAAAAAAATGAAATATCACATTGGCATAAGTATTCAGACCCTTTGCAACAACACTTGAAATTTAGCTCAGGTGCCTCCCATTTCTCTTAATTGTTGCTAACATGTTTCTACACCTTGATTGGAGTCCACCTGTGGTAAATTAAATTGATTGGACATGATTTGAAAAGGCACACACCTCTCTATAGAAGGCCTCACAGCTGACAATGCATACTGTAGCAGAGCAAAAGCCATGAGGTCACAGGAACTGCCTGCAGAACTCAAGAGACAGGATTATTGCAAGGCACAGATCTGGGGAAGGCTACAATAAAATTTCTGCTGCACTGAAGATTTCTAAGCGCACAGTGGCCTCCATAATTCTCAAATGGAAGAAGTTTGGCACAACCAGGACTCTTCCAAGAGCGGGTCACCCAGTCAAACTGAGCAATTGGGGGAGAAGGCCCTTAATAAGAGAGGTGACCAAGAACCTGATAGTCACTCTGACTGAGCTCCAGAAATCCTGTGTGGGACAGAGTTCCAGAAGAACAACCATCACTGCAGCCCTCCACCAATCTGGGCTTTATGGCAGAGTGGCTAGATGGAAGCCTCTCAGGGTAAAACACAGACTGTGAGGAACACTTTGCCATTATGAGGTACTGAGTGTAGATTAATGAGAAAAAAATGAATTTCAGTAACTGTAGAATCAGGCTGCAGCATAACAAAACTGACAAAAGTGAAGGGGGTCTGAATATTTTCTGAATGCAATACATATATGTGTATGTGTGTGTATGCATGTATTAATCACAGTCCATTTTGAACATATAGTGGAAAAAAGTGTCTTGAGAGTTAAGGTTGATATTATATGGTATAAAGTTATTACAGAATCTAGTTGTTCTGGTTCAGATACGACAAAGCCTCCACACAGAAGGTAACAAAGAACACTCATCATGGAGAGGTTGTGTAGCATCCTTGACAATACTGGGGACCCTGTCAAGCAGCGCTTCTATGCCATGTCCTGGATAGAAAAAAGTGAATTTCCAATAATCTTTTCTACTGTCCTCACCACTCTCTGCACAGCCTTCCTGTCTGAAACAGTAATACTTCCAACCAAACAGTAATATGACAGGATGCTTTCAACTGTCTTTCTATAGAAAGTGGTAAGGACTGGGGAAGGAAGATGTGTTCTTCTCATAAAACTCAGAAAATGCAGCTGCTGCTGTGCCCACTTCACCAGTGTCTCACTGTTGAGGTACCAAGCTAACCTACTTGTTAGCTGCACAGCCAGAAACTTAATACCACTAACCACCTTCATAGCAGAATCATTAATACACAGAGGTGTATGGCTGTGCCTGCCTTTTCTGAAATTGACAATGATCTCTCTTGTTTTTCCTACATTTAGAATCAAGCTGTTCTTATAACACCAATCCAGCAAACTCTCTATCTCCTCCCTGTAAGCACCCTCATTGTCATCCTGAATAAGACCCACTATGGATGTTGTATCATCCTCATACTTCATCATATGGTTGGTAGCAAATCTTGCACAACAGAGTAAACAACAGTGGACTTAGGACACTGCCCTGAGGAGAACCTGTGCTCAAGAAAATGGTGAAATATTAATTCTAACTTGCATATAATGGGGCCTATCAGTGAGAAAATGAAGAGTCCAAAGGAGTATTAAAGCCTAAAAGGGCCCAGTTTGTCTACTAAATGGTGAGGAACAATTGTATTAAATGCTGAATTAAAGTCAACAAACAGCATTCACACATGAGTACAGAGGAAATGGATCCTCTGTGGAGCGATTCACCCATTAAGCAAACTGAAGTGAATCAAGCACCTGAAGGAACCTAGATACAATAAAATCCTTTATCAGCCTTTCAAAACAGTTCATAATGACAGACATAAGTGCAACCAGATGATAATTATTAAAAACCATGACCATAAACTTTTTAGTCACCAGCAAAACAATTGCAGTCTTAAAACATGAAGGGACCACTGCCTGCTGCAATGAAAGATTGAAAAAATCTGTAAGAACACAAGCCAACTCATCTGCACACTCCTCGCCCAGGGATATTATCTGGGCCCGCTGCTTTCTGAATGTTAACTTTCTGCAATGTTCTCCAGACAGAGGTAACATCAAAGCTAAGCACTTGCTTATCAGGATGAGGCACAGTTTTCCTCATAGGGATACTATTTGAGGCCTCAAATCTTCCTAAAAATGTGTTCAGCTCATTTAAAAAGTACTGTCGCCCTTACAAGACAATGGAACCACCTTATATTCTGTAATGGCCTGGATGCCTTACCACATATGCCTGGTGTTTGTAGGGTCCTGAAAGAAATTCTGAATTTTCTGACAATAGGCTTGCTGTGCTGTTTTTATGGTGCTTTTCAAATTAGCTCAGGCTGTTCTAAGCACCAGCATATCATCAGATTTAAAAGCCACATTCCGTGATTTCAACATCTTTGCAAACCTCATGTGTCATCCAAGGTTTTTCATTGGCCCGCACAACAATGTTTTTAAGGACACAGACATTCTCAATGCACTTCTGAATATATGCAGACACAGTGGTGGCATATTCCTCTACATTAATATGTAGGTTATCCTTTGCAGCTTCTTTAAACATGCCCCAATCCATGTACTCAAAGCAATCTTGTAATGCTTCTACAGCTCCCTGTGCCCAAACCCTCACCTGCTTCACAGTTGGTTTTTCTCTAAGTAATAGAGGTTTATATGTTAGGATAAGCAGCACAGAGAGATGGTCAGAAAAGCCCAGGTGAGGGCAGAGAATAGCTTTAAATGCATTCTTAATGAATAAATCAACCTGGGGTCTCACTCAAATCATAAATGACCAGGCTCAAATTATCCTGCTTTGGACACATTATATGACCACCTGGCTCTCTGGAGAAGGCTCTAATGGTGGGAAAAGTGGAAGGAAAGAGAAGAAGAGGATGATCAGTAGCAAGGTAGATAGACAAACTCAGTTACGGTGGTGAGGATGCATTATTGGAAGGCCTGAAAGTCCAAAATAGGACAGATCATCAAGGAGGAAATCTATCTATGTGTTTATTAAGAGTCATATACAATAATAAATCAATGAAGGCTGCTGTTTAGCCTCCAATGATTTAAGTTAGCTTCCCTACCTACATAGTTCCTCTGATTCAGGAAAAGCAAAATGACAAAATTGTGTGTTATCAATACACTGTTGAAACTATCATCTAAATTTCCAGGACAACAGTCCCATTATTTTATTTATATATATGTTGAACAACAGAAGGAAAACAATACACTCCAATTGCCACGGGGTGATCAGAAATCCCGCAATATTTTTCTGCAACTTTTTATGTAGAAAGGAAATTACTTCATCACAGTGTCTTCAGTATCTAACTCACATAGTTGATCTAGAATGACACTATGCCCTTTGGTGCTAAATGATATAGGAAGATCAAGAAGAATTTAAAAAGTTGTGTTCCTTCATCTCTTATCTCAGAAAGAAGAGCAATCAAAGCTATTTTAGTGCTATACTGGACTATGTCTTTTGAATTCATTCTTGGTCTCTGCTTTCTGATAAATTTGGTGTTTGGTTATTTGTGTGACAGCATTTAATCAACACACTGACTCTCTAAATCCAGTGCAGAATCCTTCCATTTCCAAATCAAATTCTTGAAAAACTGAAATAAACCACCATAAGCATCAAGCTCTCAATTAAAAAAGAAACAATAGCAATTGTGATATCTACTTTAAATTAATCCATTTTTAAAGATTTGTACATATATTTCTATTTTATTTGAGACCTATAAAAATGACCCAAACAAATATTTCAAGTGACTCCTCATAATCCTTTTTCACAGGTAAACAATTTTTTAAAAGGATCCCCATACAAAGCATTGTATTTCTTGTCTAGAATAAAGTTACTAATCCTGCAAAACCCTAACAAAATATTATTTGAGAACAGAATGGAGAAAAATCCCACTGTAGAGGGTTTATACTTCCTATGTGATTGGATGAATCCAATTCAAGAGTTACTTCATGCAAAGCCGACTATTTCACATGCCTTGTTTTAAGGATGGTTATTGCTTGGCTTGATTTGGTTGGTTAAACCCTAGTTTAGAAAGGTTTTCAAGTCCTTTTCATATGGAAGAAAATGGCATTGAAGGAATCATCTGCCACAGGTATCTCTTTTGTCAGAATTCAGGCTCCAACTACTAAATGTCTCTCTGCCAAGACTTATAAGATTATCTTGTTTGTAGTATTAGGCAAGGGATTGGAATGCTGTCTTTGCATTCAACTTTAGCTTGTCTCCATGACAACAGCATGGTCAGTAAAAGCTCTAGAATTAGTCAACCATCAGGTTTTTTATGAAAGAGGTTTACAAAAGGGGCAGGGTTTTGATTGTGCAGCTGAGCTGCCATCTTGATCCTTTGACCCTTCTTGCAGACACCCTACATTCTCAGAATCTGTGCATGGTGGGTTGTATGTGAGCCAAATACCTGTTTCCACTATTTGAAAAACTAGATCTAGTTATTATTATAAATGAACCCTCATAATATACTTTATTAGTTAATAATTTCTAAGATGGGCAAATTCACTTCCATCCCTAATTTTTATGGAATGTTAAAATATAGAATACTAACTATATTCAGTTTTTACTGTTTTCATAATTTAGTTTCCTTTTTATTAATTAGTGGACGAGAGCAAGAGACTCACTTGCCAAGCTCTTATATATAATAAAAGTTAATAAAAGTTGCTTTCTGCAACTGAACTGCAACTCAAACTATAAAGAACCAAATCTTGAGAGGTTTCCAAATTTGAAATTATTTTAATTCTGACTTCATGTATGACAGGGGTGTCAAACTGCCGGCCCGCGGGCCGGATGCGTCATGGCAAAACCGCGCCCATCCCATTGCCGGCAATGGAAAAAAAAAGTCATGATACGTCGCGACACGTCACATGACATTGCAAGTTTGACACCCCTGATGTATGACATCAGAAAATAGCTATACTTGTCTTCCACCTGTACTATCTTCAGACCAACAATAGGATCCATGAAACTCCTGAAACTAAGTAATAATCAACTTGACTATCTACTAATTATGAATGATTTCACTTGCCCTTTTTTATTTGACCCATTTCATACCATTTAAGTAAAAAAGTTAATTTGGTGACAAATTTTGTTTTATTTTAAGACTATCCCAGTGAGAGGCTCTCAGTTGATACAACAATCTTATAATGATTGACTTATCATTACCAGCAACCTCCATCACTGGCTAGAATGGCTAAGAATTGATTATTTATACTATGCTATAATAGCTGGAGGGCAACAAGTTTCCTTTCTCTTCTCTACAGTAAGTAATTATTTAGGAGCTAGTGCCACTGAACTTGGTAGATGGATTAACCAGTGCTAAATCAGAACCAAACAAATGGCATTATCCCTTATTGACAAGTGATACTTAGAATTCACATAATGTGACATATTTTTGAACCGGTATGTGTAGGATTGAACCATGAAGATGTTACAGATTGGTTATTGTCAGCTCATCAGAATAAGTAAATACAGAAAATACATAAAACAGTGAGCTGAGGCTAAATCTGTTACAAGCCAGATCTGAACTGTGGAAGAGGAAAAGAGACATGAAAACAAGCATGTTAACTGATTGAAATGAGGTTGACAAGGACCCAGTAGAAGGACTTATGATAGGAAGAAATATTCCAGAGGTCATTCAGCAGCCACATGAGTGAGCAGAGAGACTGGCTGTTGCTCAGGCCAAAGGAATTTGCCTTGTCTTGCTACCATTTCACTGCAACTCACAATAATAGCAACAACACATCAATAAAATAAAATGAAATTGCCACTAAACTACAAGAGAAAAGACAATTAGATTGATGACAATTCTCTAGAAAGACATGTAGAAGAAGGTTGTGGCCTAAGGCTTGAAAAAGAACAGTGTACCTATTTATCTTGAAAAAAGAGTTATGCAAGAGAATTCACACCTTTCCAAACCATTGCACTAATTCCTTGCACAAGCAAAGTACAATATTGCTAAAGAAGAACAGAGTAATATATGCAGAACAAAATGCCAAATGACCAAGTAAGTTTTTGACAGCAGCATCTGCAGCAAACTGCAATGATGCCAAAATAAGGCCACGCCCATGGTGATGCTATCAGGCAAATACCACCATTTTGTACTTACATCATGATATCTGATTTTAGTACGTAGATTGTGGCATTTGCCTGATGACTTCCTACTTCATTTGTGGTTCCCACCCCAGGCAATTCTTTCCTTCCATATCCTATTTTCAAAAAAGGAAAGGCAGAGCGATGAGCAAACCAATAACCAGCATAAGATAGATATTGGAGAAAGCAAGAGGTTTAAACCAGGAATTGTATCTTTATTTAATTACTTAATTAGAACTAATTGATTTGATTACAATATACAAATCATACAGTTTAAAGATAATGTCTTCATTATTCGTATCAGGAATCTTTGCTAAAGGTTACAATAACTGAATTTGGAGGAACAGAATGGCTCAGAATGAGGAAGGCAGTGAGAGAAGGATGTTATCTGTTTAACGTATATGCAGCAATTGTTTTACAAAAATGGCAAGAGGTGGGGACAAGGATAAAACAGGAGGCCAAAAGATGCCTTGTTTGAATTATGGAAAATAGAATGGGGATAGCTCATTATGAAAATAAAAATAGAAAGCAAAAAATCTGAGTTACTATTAAATTCACCCATTGTGCACAGTGTTGACCTCAGACTGACAACACAACTTACAATCACTAGTCACAATGGAGAAAGGAGTTAAAATCTGGAAAAGATTTTCTTAAGCTAATTTATATATAGCAGATGTGAAGCTTACGTCGCAATGCACAGTTGCCTAAAAATAGTATTAACCAACATGCTTAGTGAAGATACAATTAAAAGCAAAGAAGTGGTGTCCGTGGGGAGGGGGGTGTCAAAAATATCAGAACCATGTGGTAAAAGCCTTATCTCTATTTTACCTGCTTGATGCACATAAAAAAGAAGCAGGATTTTAACTAAATGGTTATGGCCATCACCTTGACTTTTTTTTTTTACATGCATAAAAAATAGAGGGTACTTGTTTGTGGCCACCATTTTCCATCAACTCTGGAAGCAAAAATAAAGATATTTTAGATTTCTTGAGCGCCAGAATAGATAAATGTGAATAATATGCTAGAGAAAATTAATCTTGGGAGAGAGGCAATGACAAACTTAGACATGATCCTGAAGTATAAGGATATTTCTACAAAATAGAGATCATAATAGTTAAAGATCTTTTCAATGATAATTTACAATAATTCCCTTCTAAATATGGATCTGGAAATGGTTATTGTTCTGTTCTTGACACAGACATGAAGACGAGGCAGTTGATGCAAAAAGATGTTCTTTATTTGGTACTTGCACTGAACAGAAGCATAATGAAGATAGAACAGAAACAACAGGAATCAGCTACTAACAACAACGTTGCCACACTGGCCACTCCTTCTTATATTCCCTAGCCAGGGAATGCTCAGCCAATTGATGCAGACTATTCTCCCGCCTCGCGCATGCGCACGAGGCTGGAGACAGCCTGTCTGGGTCCCGGGCAGACATGTGGTCTGTCCGGGTCTCTGCAACGGTCCCGGGCAGACATGTGGTCTGTCCGGGTCTCTGCAACTTGTTTCCAGTCATCCTGGGCCTTGCTGAATGACTCAGCAAGGCCCAGCCTCTTTACAGACTTTCTGAGCCTTGCTGAATGACTTCAGCAAGGCCCAATACATAACAGTTATCATGGATTGCAAGAAGAACCAATCACTCCCTCTTGGTCAAATAAAGGCCGAGGTCTCCCTGGAAGTGACATTCAACACAAAGTCATGTTCTTTGAACAAATGTTGCAAGCAGATGACAGTCTAGGAAAAAAATCATTTATTCAACTTAGTATATGTTACCCATCTCACTGATAAGTCAACTCGGGGCAAATATACCTGCCAAGGATTCAGGGAAAGGAGAAGAAGACAAGAAATTTGGTAGAGGGATTGAAGAGTTTTCAGAGTATCATTGGAAGAAGTATAATGTATTATATAGCAAGATGAGCAGCATATAAATTGATAAATGAATATTATTGGAGACATGCCAAAATGGCAACTGCTGGGAGTCAGCTTGACTGATTGGCACCGAACACATTAATCACTTGCAGAGTGTACGTCTTGGAACCAAATGTCTTTTCGGTGGAAGGAACAAATTTCACAATGTGCCAATTATCTGTGGGAAAATTCAAACCCATGGATTGGGAGAAGTCAGAGAACGTGAACACTGCGTTTATTCATAGAGCAGGCAAAAGGTTAAGAAAATGAGAAGGGTGAAAAAGCATCTAGCATATATCCGAGCTTATGAAATTGCCACGTTTTTCATTTTATATATCAGTTGGTATACAGCTTAAATAATACATTTAAAGGTGAAGGATCTCAACTTATGTCCATGCAAAAAAAAAAAGACCCCCCCCCCCCCAAGTTCATATTCTGGATGATATATTGGTTTGTTCCTTGATCATCTTTCATGCAAAGCATTACTGTAAATGATCATTTGTGCATTGTTGAAAAAAAAGGATTCTATTTTGCCCAAATCTTGCATATGCTAACTTTTACAGAGAGATGAAACAGTAAAAATAATTATAATTTAAATAGAATTCACCAGACAGTGGAAGGCTGTGGCTAGAAGACTAAAATATGGACGTTGTTTGTATGCTAATTCTTGATGAATAATGTCAAAGCCTCCATTTTCCCTTTTTAGGATTTATTGTTTTTTCAACTGGACTTGGATTAGACAATCAGTCTGACAAATAAAGGCTGCTTCTACAAGATTTGCTATTTTAAATTAAAGATTGCTCTGTAAAGCATAACTCTGCTCTAAACACGTTTTTTAGTTTGACTTAATCTCTTGAAATTTTAATCTGTTTTTATGTTTATAATTATTTTTACTTCCACATAACAGAGTTGGAAGAGACCTTGGTGGTCTTTTAGTCCAACCCCCGTTCCAGACAAGTGGCTGTCCAGCCTCTTCTTTAAAAGCCTCCAGTGATGGAGCACCCACAACTTCTGGAGGCAAGCTGTTCCACTGGTTGATTGTCCTCACTGTCAGTTCCAGGCTGCTTCTCTCCTTGATTAGTTTCTATCTATTGTTTCTCATCCTGCCTTCTGGTGCTTTGGAAAATAAATTGGCCCCCAAGTCATCCCTAATTTTGCTGCTTCTTACCACTCTGCTCTTAGATCCCAATAGATCCCTGGTCACAGTTTTATTATTCCAGTTTCATGACAACTTCTTTCTTCATTCTCCATTCCTGTTCTATGTACTTGAAAAGTGCCTCTATAATAATTCTGACTGATTTCACCTCTCTTCCTTCAAATCACTCTTGCAGCCCACATTTTGGGGAAGTATTTCCATTCCTTGCTGAAACTGAGTACAGGTAGTCCTCCACTTACGACCCTAACTGAGCCCAACATTTCTGTTACTGAGACGTTTGTTAAGTGAGTTTTGCCCCATTTTATGACCTTTCTTGCTACGGTTGTTAAGTAAATCACTGTAGTTGTTAAGTTAGTAACACGGCTGTTAAGTGAATCTTCCCCATTGACTTTGCTTGTCAGATTGTGGCAAAAGGTGATCACACGACATGGAGACTGTCATAAATATGAGTCAGTTGCCAAGCATTTGAATTTTGATCATGTGACCATGGGGGATGCCATAATGGTCGTAAGTGTGAAAAACAGTCATAAGTCACTTTTTTCAGTACTGTTGTAACTTGGAACGGTCACTAAATGAATGGTTGTAAGTCGAGGACTACCTGTATGTAGTAACAAATAGCTGCTCGTTGCATCCCACTTTGCCTTTACATCTTCCTTCCCTCTGCTGAGTTCTTGCATTAAGTTATAGGTTGGGAATTCTTTGGGGGAAAAAAACTCTGGCATTTAGTAAAGTCATATTGACAGTAATGTAAATGAAACAATAGCCATATATAATCACACACACAGAATTTTCAGACTGCTTGGTCCATGCCTAGTTAAGGAGGAGTAAATTCAGTTTGTATAAAACAAGCAAATCACACTGATTTCTCCATTATCCCTGAGGCCACTAAACTTCTTTGTAGCATGAAGATTTGAATCCTGGTTCCCAGACTACTAACTGGGCATTCTGTGTTGCACCACCTTTAGTGACTGAGGCATCATCTCTCATGACTGATCCAGAGACATGATTTCTGCTGTTTCCATAAAGTTATTTGTTACTTTGGCTTCTATTATTTAACTCTGTATCCTAGCATAATAAGATCACTTAAAATATGAAATTAAAACTCATACCAGAATATACCAGAATAACAAGGCAGCATAGTTCCAGTGATGCTATCCAAGGACTAATCATCTTAAGTTCAGAACTAGTTGCCCATTATTCTAGTTACATTTGTCCTCTACATATGATCCTTCAAAAGTGCTTCCAGAATTATGAGACAGCAAAAAAAAAAAAGACTTATGCTTTGGAACAGTCTTTTTACTTTCCTAAGGTCACATAAAGAGTATGGGCAGGTACCTCTGCTTGCTTAGCCACACCTATCCTGAGCTCCATCCCTGGAGGGCAGGCAACTTTAAGGTAGCTGAACAGTTAAGATATCACATACCCAAGAGGAGGAAAGGAAACTAGAATCTAGCCGTGTAGAGTGAGGACTTGTGTGTGTGTGATTTTGAAAAGGAAACAGCACAATGTCTTCAGCGACAGCCACAGCTGCTTTACCCAGTGGTGCTACAGTCCTGGCTTCATTTCCTGACATTCTTGTTATTCCTGAGTTTGTGAGTATAGCTTTTTCTTCTTTGAAAAATCTAGCTTAGTTGCTGTAGAACACAGTATAAAAGCTGTCTATCTTTATTCTGAAGGTTGGACTGTAATCTAAAAAGCCCTGGTTAGATGCCTTCAGATTTGTTTCACGGGGATTCTGAAAGCAACGTTTCTAGATTTTCCAGTTTTGCTATACCTTTCCTCCCAACACCAAATACATTTTTAGTGGAATAAGCAATAGTTTACTAGAGTGAATTATATTCTGAAATCAATAATACGCTACTGGGTAGCAAGGGGTGTTTTTAAAACTAGACTAGCAAGGAGGTAACATGGGCCTCCCACTCCACGTTGATGGGCTTCAGAGTTAAAAATCTCTATTTTTAAATGCCAAGAGCATGTTTAGTTGACCTTCAAGGTTATACTCTGCTAATTCATGCATATAGCAGGTGCATGTTGTGCAGGTGTGCAGCACTCAAGTAGCTAATTATTTGGCTGAACTGGTGACCTGTGTACTGAAAACCAATCTTCAAGGTCTATTGAGTTCACTATTTCCTGGAGAAACAAGGAACACCACTCTCTCATGTGGAGGGCTTGGGTCCTTTAATAGATATTAGAATATGTAGAACACATGCTTGGAATGTGAATGACTAGAGGAGTAGCTACAGTTGCAGTGATTGTAAAGGCTAAGAGAGATTGACAGTATTTTGTCCAATGCAGCTCTCAGGTTTTTGAGTTGATCAAATTTAGTAGATAATTATTTTTTTCATAGCTCACCAGGTCCATCCTGGGAAACTATCACTTTTATTCTTTCAGGGAGCTTGGAGGGGTATATACATAGAGCTTATTTTCTGCTCCCCTAGAACAACTCTGTGAAACTGACAAGGCAGAGAGAGCCATTGAAGTTCCATTCTTGAACTTCAAGAATGAATGAGGTTTTGAACTTGAGTTTCCAATATTCTATGTATTTACAGTGAAACAAGGAGCTTTATCCTTAAGGTAGGCATTCAACAGATGGTTTCCCAGGGAAATACTTGCACCTGAAAAGATGATAGCTTAGTGACTTTCTACCTCTTTAGGAACCCTGCTAATTGGCAGCAACAGCCTTAAGTTACCTTTTAGATCTGCATGCTAAAAGAGCCTGTAGATGCTCTTACCTATGTCTGCTATTATATTGCAGCTCTACTTTTTTTTTTTTTTTAAGACTTAAGGCATGGGGTTACTAAAGAGCTACCCAGAAAGGTAGTATTTCCTTCTTCGTTGGGAGATTTGATATCCTCTTCAAATCTTAAAGTGCTCATAATAAATACACAATTGTCCAGATTAATCAAGTCTAGTGACTTAGCAGCGCAGGGTTCAGTTGTGGATATGCCTTTTCAGTTAAAGGGATTTAAATGTTTATTACTGTATGTGTCCTGCATTTAATGCTTTACACAGCTTTAATCTCTACACATGAGACATGTCCGAGCAATTATTTTAAAAAATCAGGTCATTTCCTTATGAATACTGGTTGAGCCTCTGTGAATGGGTTCATACAATACTCTAATCCCAGGTAACCAAAGCACAATTGCTATATTCTTCTATCAAGCTCTGCCCAAACTGAGAAACATGTTATTGATTATTGTGATGGCCTAGTTTACACAGCCTAAAAGACAAAGACTTCATTGGGCATTGAATGGATTCAGCTTTTGTCTTCTAAAGTTTTAATTGTAGCCAAGTGCAGGATGGTGGGTTTGTCAGTAGGGCTATACATGCAGGAAAACTAAGTGGCAGCTCACTATCTTAACTAACAAAAATAGTGTTAGTGGGAGGGGGAGCAACTTTCCCTCCAGTCCTACAGTTTCCCCAAAAGACCCTCAAAATGTTATCTTCACACCTGGAGTGGCCATTAGTTGCTGATTTCTTGAGAAGAAAAAGACACATCATTCTATGGACTTCCTCATCCAATAATTAAAAAATGCCAGTGGCATGATTATTCTGATATACAATCTGGCCTTCAAACCATCTTTTTCTAAACCTCCATTCATAACAGAAGGCACACAAACTTCCTTTTCTTTCATAGAATTAAGGAGGTTAACTACAAGATATAAATATTTTAGCAATCAAAATCTAACAAGAGAGACTGAATAATCCAAAATGCCTACATGAACAGAAAAAATTGTCCTGTTAACAAAATGCTAGCCAATAATATTTTCCCAGGGTGTTCAACCAAAAATATGTCCTAACTGAAAGACATATTTTGAAAAATGCAATCAGGGAATTATTGTGTCAGTCTCAGCTTTGACATGCAAATCACATTAAATCAGCTGTTTTTACCAGTTCCTTCTGTTTGGAGAATCTCTGGTTGTTGACATAGACCTGCGTAGTTACAGTACTTCTGAAGAGGATAGACTATGGGGAAATTCCAAAACATCTGCTCTATTAGTTCTGGTGTTTCTAGGGATTGTGGCAGGTCACTACATTAGTCAATTAAGAGTCTAATCTCTGGGTGGAACCATACCTTTAACATTTGAATTCATACCATTCATATATGGATGCTAGGTGACATCTTTTCTGATTGGACTATATGTCATATGGTGAATTCCACCTGTATTATGCATTTATAAAAATTATGAAATGTGCAGCATGTCATTTTTTTTAAAGCAACAACTATAATCCCCAGCTATATTGTAAAGTGAGAATGTGAGATTGGTACATAGTCTAGAAAAACTATTATGTTGAGAAAGAAAATAAAAAATAAAAATGTAGCAGAGAAAATTACTCTCTTCTTTCCTTTTCTCATCTATAAACAAACCTTTAAAGCTTCCCCATTCAGTACTGGTCAGCAAAAAGTCCATTCAGTGTCTTTTCTATTGGCCTTTTTCGTTTTTCTTCTATTCTTTTTCTCCTTTTTTCTTGCACTTTCTGAACTTTTTTTTTAAAAAAATTTAGTTTAATTTACTATGTTTATTAACAACTTCAATACAAATTATAAGGAAAAGTATTATGCAGCAATCTTGCTTTTAAACCTAAAGGATTACATGATGAATAATGGTGACTTTGGTTTACTGGTTACCACTTTAGCCTCCCACTGGGTTATCTGATTTATACAACTGTGATGTTCTTTTTGATTCTAAATATAATGAATTTTTAAAATATAATTTGAAGTGCTTAACATTCTTGAAAGTGGATAAAACCAAAACAGCTGCCTTTCCAGATTTCTGTCCCATTTTTTTTGTTAATGTTATTATATCTCATTATCCACTGAAATTCTTTCTGATCTCTAAGAAATTGATCAGGATGGTTTGCAGGTTTCAGGAGCAGAATAGAATGTTATGTTGAAAGAAACAGTAAGCAAGAATTAGTTATCCCAATTTGTTAAGCAATAAACCTTTCCCCTAAAGCACGGGTTTCAAACTCACCACGTCATGTGACGTGTCGTGACATATCACAACTTTTTTTGCATTGCTAGAGCTGGGGTGGGCGCGGCCTCCATATGATGCAACCGGCCTGCGGGCCGGCTAGTTTGACACCCCTGCCCTAAAGCTACATCCAGTACTGAACCAAACCCAATGTTCCTCGGTTGTGAAAATGGTGTTTCTAAGCCAAATTGGAGGGCCAAGAGGATTACAATTTTTTTTCTCTAAGGAGAAATCTGCTATCCCCAGTTTTAAGAAGAGAAGACTGATGTGGGAAATGGCAACACACTACTAGTATCCAGAGAGGTGATAAACAAAAGGTGTCTGAGACATGCTCTCTTTTGGCCCAGATGACAGTATCTGAAATAATGAAAAACAGAGTGAATTTGATTGACATGTTACAATCCCTACTTAAGGACTACTTCATGTGATATCTCAGGTGAAGAATAGTTATTTCTCTACCTTTATGGTGTCCAGAGACAGCTGGCCAGTGGCCTTGATTAAGGTGACCCAGTTTCTTCTGGGCAAGGAGGAGCTACAGGAACTTTTGTTGGGCCATTGAAAAGATTATTCTAGACAACTATTGGATAAAGTTATTCAGAGTTGGAATCCAGTTGTACAGGTTCTGTGGAGTTGCCTGAGGTACAGTCTTGCCTGGTTATCTGGAAAGAGTTCTAAGAGTTCTGTCAGCTCTAATGAACTGGATAGGGTCCTTGAAGGGATGAGTTCAGCCACCTGTATTTTAGATCTCTGTTCTTCCTGATTGATTAAGGTTTCCTGGGAGCTGGAAGTTGCTGGACTTGTACAGAGGTGAATACTTCTCTATGGGAGGGGAGTGACTCTATGTTTCTTGAAGAAGGCTGCCCCCTTAGCAGATGTATACTGGACTTAATGCATTTGGACAATTTGTGTATAAAATGTTATTAATTTATAGTATACGATACAATGAAAATACAAAAGTAAATAGCGGAAAAGATGGGGAAGGGAAAAGGAAATAAAGAAGTGAGGTAGGGAAGAGAAAAAAAAAAAGGCATTGACTTCCGACTTCCTTTGGTGCAGCAAAGTAAAGTATCAACTTCAAACCTCAACTTACTTTTACTTTTACAAAATAATATAAATTAGCCATTTCGATAACATCAAGTCTATCTAATTGGTAAAACCAAAACCAAAATTTAATTTTTTTTAACTTCAAGCACAGAGTTTAGAAGTGGTTTCCACATAGCAATAAAAGCGTATTCTTTTCTTTAATCAGTACAGTTTTGCCATCTCTGATAGGTCCATCAGCTTTTTTAACCATTCCTCCATTGTGGGAATCAATGTAGCCCTCCATTTCTGAACGTAGAGTAATCTTGCTGCTGTCAACATATATAACATCAAAGTTCCAATTTTTTCCCCAGGTCTTTGTCCATTAGCCCCAAGAGAAAAATCTCTGGTTTTCTTTTTATATTCACTTTAAGAATTTTCTGTATTAACATTTGAATCCTACTCCAATATTTTCTTGCTTTATCAGACGTCTACCATAAATGGTAAAAAATCCCTTCTTTACCTTTACATTTCCAATATTCATTGGAAATACCTTTATACATTTTTGATAACTTGTCTGGTGTTAAATAACAATGGTACATCATCTTGTAAACATTTTCTTTCAAATTATAATTTCATGTAAATTTTAATCCTTTATTCCACATGTTTTCCCATTGTACCCAAAATTCCTTGCCCACTGAATCATACAATGTTTTACTTGTTCATTTTCCAGATTTAAATTCAATAACATTTTATAAACTTTAGCAACAATATGTTCAACACTACCATACAGTAGGGTTTCCAGTTCATTTTTAACAAAATTAAACGCATGATTCTTTTTATTTAACTTAAATCTTTCTTTCAATTGCATATATGTAAACCAATTTGCCTTTGGCATTTGGACAATTTTCAGCCAATCTCCAACCTTCCCTTTTTACTGAAGGTGTTTGGATTATAACTCCAGAGGGCACTGAAAGAAGATTTTCAGTTAGAATTCAGAGCTGAATATTGCATTAAGACAATACTGATTGTGCTTGGCAATGATCTCTGTTGGATTTGAAATGGGGATAGTGTATCCATCCTGCTTCTTCTTGATCTCACTGTGACCTTTGATATCATTCATCATGAACACTTCTGAACCAGTTCAGTAGGTTGAGCATGGGAGGCACTGTTTTACAGTGGTTTTCCTCCTTTTTCCAGAACTGATTATAGTCAGTGTTGCTTGGAGAGGGGCAAGTTGAGCCTAAGGTCTCTACCTTTTCCCCTCATTCTATTTAACATGTAAGAAGCCACTGGGCAAGATAATCATCAACATGGGATGCACTATCATCAATGTGCTGATGATATCCAGTTGTACTTCTCCACTCTGGGCCAACCAGACAATGGGAAAAGAACTTTACCATTGCTTGGAGGCTCTGATAGTCTGGAGAGGAAAAATAACTTTCGGCCCAATCCTGGCAAGATAGAATGGATGTGGGTTTTAGGGCACCTCCGTTCTTGGGACTTTGTATCTTCATTCTGAATGATGGTGCACTTCCCCAGGTAAAGTTGGTGCACAGTTTAGGGGTCCTCCTCGCTTCTGCGTAAAGATCAAATGGCAGCCATGGCCAAGGGGGCTTTTGCACAGGTTCATCTTGCACACACTAGTTCCACCCTTGGATCTGGAGTCATTGCTCATGGTGACTCTCGCCTTAATCACCTCCCATTTGGACTACTGTAATATGCTCTACAGCAGGGGTGTCAAACTGCCAGCCCACAGGCTGGACACGTCATGCAGAAGCCGCGCCCACCCCATTGCCAGCAATGGGAAAACCGTCCCGATACGTTGCGCGATGTCACGTGATGTCACGAGTTTGACATGTCTGCTCTACAGTATATGAAACCACCATTGAAGAGCACTTGGAAGCTGCAATTGGTCCAGAATGTAGTATCGTGAGCAGTTTTTGGCCTCTCTTGCTATTCCACTATATCCTCACTGCTCTTGAGCTGTACTAGCTCTGAGTAGGCTTCTGGGTTCAATTCAATTCAAGGTGATGGTTATCACTTGTAAAGCTCTACATAGCACAGGGCCAGAGTACTTGCAGAACCATCTTTCTCTCATTGTGTCTGCTTTCCCCAGCAGATCTAGAAGAGAAGGCATGCTCAGGATCCCTTCTATCAAATAATGCCATCTTGTGGAATGCCTAAGTTTTCCTTCTCATTAGCAATGCCTGCCCAATGGAATAAAATCCCCTGGAGATTCAGATGGTATTGATTAGTCTTTTGCAAGGCATTGAAAACCTGGCTGTTTCCCCAGGCATTTGGGTCAGGTGATTTAGATGAACTCTGTGATTTATTTTTCGGTGAATGGAATGGTTGGTGCTCTGGGATTATGTGTTGTGGGGAATAGTTGGTTTTTAATGCCTGTAAGCTGTGCAGATCATTTGTATGAGATGGGGGACTATATAAAACATATAAATAAATTTCAGTTGTAGGAGAACATATTCTGCTTAAAAAAATCTGATTAAAAACAACTTAACAATAAAATAATTTACTTTGGAGTGACAGGCTCCCTTTTCCTGAAACTATCTAAAGGAGACATTTCCTCTGCAGATTTCAGCTGGATTGATAGTGGCAGCCATATTTTAGGGGTGCTTTAATTTGGATTCCTATACCAAACAGGGGGTTGAATTTATAATCTGAATTATTCTTTCTAAGTCACAGATAGTGTGACAATTTACTGAACAGAATATTGATAATTATAGTTTCTTTACTTGTTAATTAAAATTACTATGCCTTTTTTGACAAGAAATAAATCTATTTACAACTTCTTTAGATTAAGTTTCCTTCCTCTCCTCTCCTCTCCCTAGTTTGTTTTTTGTTAACAATTTTATTTAAGTTTTTAATAAACATAGCAAAACCAAACAAACTTAACTAGAAAAAAAAAGAAAAATAGAAGTGCAGAAACTGCAGAAAAAAAAGAAAAAAAAAAGAAAAAAAAGAGACAAAAGTATAAGAGAAAAGAAAAAGGCAACAAAGACAATGATAAAGAAATGGCTTCCAACTTTCATGACACTCAGAATAAGCCGATATACTAACTTTTCACCCTTATTTAAAGTTACAGATAAAAAACTCTTCTCCCCATAGCCTAACTTTTCTCTGTTCACATCCCACAAATCACCAGCTTTTGAATTTTATTTCAGTGAAAAGTCCTTTAGGAGTTACCCAGAAACATCAAACAAATAGTTTATCCTTAGTCGAATAATCCAACTTTATATTCTTTTTTTATTTTTTTTGCTGTGTACAATCTTGAACTTTAAGTCATTCCTATGGCATCAGAGGTTTGATTTTTCAACACTTTTTGGCATTTAAAAGCTTCAAAGCTTTCACCAGTCAACTCTGCAAATTCATGAAGAGGCATTGTCCAGTGTGAATCAATATAGCTGTGCCATGCCTATAAGATTTCTACCAATTCCTAGCTTAAAAGCCAAGTTAACCTTGTAAAATCAAAATATTTTGATGGAGTCTAAAGTCCTTGGGAGTCTGAAATCTAGCAACCTGTGAATATGCTTACACCAAATCCAGTTTTTGGTCAAGAATAATAATAAGGGGGCAGTTGGAGAGGTCTCATATAGCTTGTACTGCATGCTTGGTTTTGGTGGGAGGAATTCAAGCTGCTCAAATCACAACACGTCTTATACTTATGCTGAAGTAGTCAGTTTTTATATTGTTATACAACAGGAACAGCAGCAGCTCTTGTTCTTTTTAGATTACTCTGGATTGGAAGGAATAGATTGCACATTCCATGCAATAGATATGATTGCATTTTTTAAAATTGTCATTTTTAAAATTATTGTTACATATAAGAAACATTTCATGCAACAGATGTGAGATTGCAGATTTAAAAAAATTACTGTGATGTGTGAGAAATCCAGAAACGAAAGTAAAGTTCATGGCATGTTTATAGAGGGA
Source organism: Azemiops feae (assembly GCA_023970755.1). Classification (NCBI taxonomy): domain Eukaryota; kingdom Metazoa; phylum Chordata; class Lepidosauria; order Squamata; family Viperidae; genus Azemiops; species Azemiops feae. Next base: position 4,267,626 of record JALGBA010000012.1, on the reverse strand, counting down.
AAAACAAACAGAATTCTGGGCATCTTATAAAACTGTTTTAATAGCTTTTTAAAAGGATTTAAAAGGGAAAAAAACAAATGGAAGACTTTGGATTTGCCTATAAAGTATTGTGGATATGTAAGTAAACAAGAGACGTCTGAGTAGAGTGATTAACACTGTGAATACTGAAGCAACAGAGTTATATCCATTTTCACACAATAATGCCAACTGAAATATTAAAATATGTGAATATCAATCTATACCAGATCAACCACAGCTCCCTGTTATCATTTCCTGTTTCTTTCCAGATGTGTTGAAATTAGAATTAACAGGATTAATGGGGGGGGGGGGTTGGGTTTAGAAAATTCTGGCATCTGTGGTCCCAACATATAGAAGATGGTATGATGGGGAAAACTGAATCTATAAGATGGAGTTGATCATCTTTTGAACATCTGATGAATGTAGCAAGATCACTCTCCTTTCCAACCTCAAAAGTTATTGAGAAGCAAGACATTTTTTCAATTTGAATCCAGATTTAAGTCCTTCTCAGTCTTTGGATAACACAGCAGACTAATGATGACATATTACCTGCTATTTTATTTTTCCATAATGCTGTCTGCATGTTTCTTGTCTCTCTAAGGCAGCCTTTTTGAACCTTTTTACCCTATAATTTTCAGATCTCAGGGAACCCATTTCACAAAAACAGCCCCAAAATGTGAAAATGACACAGTATAAGTTACTTCTAACCTACACTGTCCCAAAGGTGTTTTTCAAAAGGCAACTGGACTTTCTTGATTTTTTTCCCCCTTGAAGACATTTTGCTTCTCGTCCAAGAAGCTTGTTCAGTTCTTGGATGAGAAGCAAAGCATCTTCAAGGAAAAAAAACTCAAGAAAGTCCAGTTGCCTTTTGAAAAAAACCTTTGGGACAACCGTGACCTGGATTATTGAGACACTGTCTATATTTCTAACCTACACAGACCTCTTTTTCCAACATTTACAACAGTAGCAATATGGCTAAATTGGAGTATGAAAACAAGCAGGCAGTCAAGTTGCAGTGCGTAAAGATTTTGACTACTGTGAGCACTAGTATAATGTGCAAAATTCAAAAATTATACATTTTTTAAATCACAGCCTCTTGTGGTACCCTAGGACTCTTGTTATTTTAGTTTAAATGGGAATTATCCTCCATATTCCAAAGAGTGCTTACTTCGCTCTGCCTTGTGAGTATTTCTGAGTCTGATAAAATAAACTAAGTTCTTCCACAAAACAGCATAATAATCTCCTCGGAAGTGAAGGAATAGACAAAAATACTATGCTGCCTTAAAGAAGCCATAGCTGCATTTCCAAGCTTTATTCTGCCTGGTCAGAGATTCTGTCTACATCAGAGGTGTGTGTGTTGAGGGGAGAATGAGAGTAGGGAATTCCTTCTTTGGTACCAGTTCTCCAATGCCACAAAGATCAAAGAATTGACAGCAGAAAACCTGCATTCCCCTTCTGCACTTTGTAGGAGGAAGAGAATCTCCGTGGTGCTGGGAAAACTGGCAACCAAAACACCCGGGTTTCCTTCCTTCTCTCCCCATATTCCTCATCTTGCCTAAATTCGCAACAGAGATAACAGAGATCTTTGGTACAGTAAGAGAACCCCGACCACCGATGAGCAGCTCTGAAAACAAGTGGCCACGGGCCAGAGCAGGGGGTGAGCCTGTGGTAGCTTCAGGTGGCCAGTAAGAGAGGCCAGTTTATTTTGGGACAATTCATTGAAGCCTGGCCACTTGGAATGGCTAGTGCTGGTAGAAGTTAAAAAACACTGTTTTTGTAACAAAGCAAGAAATTATGGATGGAAATTGCCTTCATGGTAGGTCACCTAGGAGGGGATCGCATTCATGCCCTCAACAGAAGGTTAGTGATGTCTTTCAGTTAAAGCAAGCAGAATGTGTGAAGGAATCTTTTACCATTCTTGGAAACAAATTTATGTGGGACTTTAAAACTTACCTGATTATGACTCAGGTTTTTACAGGCCAACTTTAACCCATTTTATCAGACGTATCCACCCTTTGTGTATTTCTGTCTCTCTCTCTCAAGACAAGATTTTTAAAAAAATATATAAATGAATCAAACAACAGAAAAGTTAACAGAGTGTAAGCACTGGGTTGCAGAAATGTATTTCATTGGAGTTTCTGCATTTGCAGCCGAAGATAACTGTTTGAGAAAGGAAGGACAGAAACAGTTAAAAAATGGAACATGATGCAGTGTTACAGGACTCAGATGGGGATTGTAAAATAGAAGTATTCTGTCTCTGCTAGTGATAATGAGACATACTGCCTCCAGAAGGAGAAGTACCATATCTCTCAATATCAGGTACTAAGGGACAAAGTAGGACAGTGCTCTGGCCTTGGTTTCATACCTAAAGGCTTCCTTGCTTGGCCACTATGAATAAATTTTCTGGACTTCTTACAGTTTATTACTCCCAATGGGAATCATTATGAGATACCTTCTTAATGGGAGTGCTATCACTTTGAAATGAGCAATGAATACGTTGCCTGAGTGTAGTTTAGAAGCTGCTGTGCGTAAAAGCAATGTACTCTGACTTTATTTCCCCCCAGCAGTTGATGTGTTTGGGCAAATATACCTACCCCAAAAGCTTAAGGGTAGCAGGAAAGCTGTGGCCACAGTGTGTATCTGTTGCGAAAGCCCAAGATCCCAACACACCCTTTTTTATTTTCACCATTAAACAAACTGATAATAAACTGCAGCCATGGGGAAATAGCAAATAGTAAGGCTTATAGAGGTGGTGCCCACTCAGTGAAAGATTAGAGAATGGGTACATAGTTCGGTTGTTTAAAATTTGCTTCCCACCCTCGTGATACAATAGCAGAAAACCTGATAGTGAGCAAAGATAAAGAAGAGGGTGGTGCAAGACCAGTGGGGGGGGCAGACTTATGGCTCCAGTGCTGGGAAGAAGGAAAGGGGAAGAAGAATTAATGGCCCATTTCATGTTTGTGTGGAGCAGCTGCCAGAAACCTGTTAAACCAGGTAGTCTGCTATAGACTGATGCAGGCTGTCTTTAAAAAAAAAAGACCAAACTTATTGGAAGCATTTGTAGAACAGCTAACAAGAATGTAGAGGTATGCTCCTACACTGTGCATCAGCAAAGCCTAGTCTACTATACTGCAAAGCCCTCTCTCCTCCTCCTCCTCCTCCTCCTCCTCCTCATGTGTCTGCCCTTTCTTTTAAAATTCACATGACCACTCAAATATATTGACTACCCCCTCTTTGAATTTGGGACATTTAATATCCTTCATAATATGCACAGAGTGGAATATGACATTAGGGTAAAGTAAGTTATATCTCTTCACTTTTATGCATCTAATGAATATAGACTTTCCAGACTTGCTGTCCTCTGGATGTGTTGAGACAATGGCTCCCTGAATTCCCATCCAGAATATCCAATGACTCATGCTGGTTAGGAACTATAGAATTATAATGTCAATGTACCTGGTAAGGGAAGAATAGGTTGCAATGTAATATACCATTGTGGACGTGAAGGATGCTGTATGCATGATCTGAAGTCCCTTTTCTTCAGAAAACCTGTTCTAAAAGAGATCCTTGTTTTCCAGAAGGTTTGATCATCCCCAAAATCCTGTATTCTTACAATATATAGGCAAAGATACATAGGATAGGATTGGTCTTAATCATCTTGCTTTTTTTCTCTATTCGCTACCACTATTTCATGGTTTGGCCTGATCAAGATGTAGATTGATTGAACTTTGGTCAGGCAAGAAAGTCTATGTGGGTAGTCTTGGTGCTGTTTTATGCTGTTTTATAGTATAAGATGAAGGTCAGGGTGATAGCTGATTTATTAATGCTAATAAATTCTTAGAAGGTTAAAAGGGGACAGTGATGGGTTCCAGCAGTATCTCTCCAGAATGGGAGGATGGTAATAAAATGGCAAATATAGTTCAGTATTGGTAATCCTCGACTTACGAGACCTCAATTGAGCCCAAAATTTCTGTTGCTAAGTGAGACATTTGTTGAATTTTGGCCCATTTTATGACCTTTTTTGCCATAGTTGTTAAATAAATCACTGCAGTTGTTAAGTTAATAACATGTTTGTTAAGTGAATCTGGCTTCCCCATTGACTTTGCTTGTCAGAAGATCACAAAAGGTAATCACAGGACCCCAGGACACTCATACTGTCGTAAGTATGAATCAATTATCAAGCATCTGAATTTTGATCACATGACCATGGCGATGCCGCAATGGTTGTAAGTGTGGAAAATGGTCAATGATGTAACTTTGAACAGTCACCAAATGAACTGTTGTAAGTTGAGGATTACCTGTATGAAAAATGTAAAGTGATGCATATTGGGGCATATATATATATTATATGTGTATATATAAATAGATATGGATATGGATATGGATATGGATATGGATATGGATATGGATATGGATATAGATATAGATATAGATACAGAGACAGAGACAGAGACAGATAGATAAATAGATAGATAGATAGATAGATAGATAGATAGATAGATAGATAGATAGATAGATAGATAGATAGATAGATAGATAGATAGATAGATAGATAGATAGATAGAGAGAGAGAGAGAGACAGACAGACAGACAGACAGACAGACAGACAGACAGACAGACAGACAGACAGACAGACAGACAGACAGACGAAGGCTTCTGAGCTGGAGATGATTGGCCAGGATGGGACCTTGAATTAATGATTAAAATTGCTCAAGGAAGTAAAGAATTTACAAGACAACATATAACAGAGTATTTATATGCACTCTGAAGTATCAAGGCAACTGTTTGGGTATGGTCTCTAATCCCTCCAAAAATCGTGTCCAAATTGTAATTTTTAATGTGAAATAAGGAATAAATTATTAAATATGTTATAATCTTATTGTGTTTAAGTAATACTATGTAATCATATTGAACTTTACATCATATCAATGTTAGATTTTGACTAAGTCCCATTAACTTTTTGTCCTTTTTATAACAACTTTTTGGAATGTAACATTCAGCTTGTTAACCGAAGGCCAAGTATAGTCCATGGTCTCCAAACTGTGTCCCTCTATTTTTAGCAAATGAATAGTTAAAACATTAGAATTTGCTACTGCAAAGTGTGATAGTGTTGCTCAACTTTTGCATACTAGTTCCCAGCCTACAGATGTCTCAAAGGTGTCTGGTTAACCATAGTAAAAAACAGGATATTGACTGAATTTGATGCACCAGCCGGTCTTCTTAAGACTCTCAAGAGTTTTTTAATGGCCTTTCCCCACTTATAACTAACTACAGCATAAACATGCCCTATTAACATATTTTTCTGATTGTCCCTGCAGTCTTGCCTTCATTTCATCCCCAGCACATGTCAATGAAACAGTTACAACATTGTTCTGAGTTATATTGTTAGTAAAACAGATTATCATGGCAGAATAAAAAGACAGCCACAAGTTTTATAAAAATCTGTTAGGGCAGGGGTCCCAAACCCCCAATCCGTGGACCAGCACTGGTGCATGCCAGAAACTCAGCTGCGCAAACAAGTGAAGCCCCATCTACAGGATGCAGGCAGCACATGAGACCATGCCCCCTCCAGTCTGTGGAAGAACCTCTCTCCATAGAACTGGTCCCTGGTGCCCAAAAGGTTTGGGGCCGCTGTGTTAGCAGTTTGTCACCCATTATCTTGGAAGGAAGTTAGGTAACTCCAGTGACTTGAAGTAGGATATGGATCAGCAATGAGGAACAGAACATTTCAATATTTTTTTTTTACTAACTCAAGGATGGATGGATAGCACTTCAACTTGGCCGTGGACAAAGATATGAGACATGAGGTGAGATGCTAGTGGAAGAAGGGAATCTAGGATACATTTCTTCTGAGTTTCAAGTTAGCTGGAAAAAAAGTGGGCAACAAGATGACTTGGGAAAAAGTGGGGGTAGGAAATATTTAAATGTCACCTTGCATTCAGTTTTCATTCCTGCAAGTGACTGTCCTACATTTTAGTGTTCAAGCTGGAAATCTCTTGCTTGTCTTAAGTTATAAAATTCTGCCCTGAATCTACTTTTCCCCAATGTCCAGGAGATAGTGTTATAATAACTCAGTGAATTAACAGATGTAAACTGGGGTAGACTGTATGTCTAAACAGTTTCTACTGCTATCTAAGGGAAACTAGTAAACTGCTGTTAAGCATTGAGCAGGGGGTGGTCAAAAGGAATGGTACAATCTGGTGACACACCTTGCAACAAATATTTTAAAACAATCTCTTTTACTGTATCTCAGAAAGCCAATCTTGTATTCAGCAGCAGTTATTCTTGTCCCACCACATTGCAAATTGTAGGACATAGCAAAGGAATCCAGTTTGTGCATGAAGTCAGACCTACGGTACTTCTTGCCTAACAGTAGAGTCTGATTGCAGTTAAGTCCTGGGGTAGGTTCCAAGTCCAAGCCATAATAGGGGGGTCATCTGTAAAAAAAAAAAAAAAAAGGAGGAGGAGGACTGTAGATGCCATTTAAGGTCTGAGATGGGAGAAAAAAAAATGCCTTTGGCCTATTCTGTAAGCACAGCAGCCATGCTCTTTGACATTGTTCAGAGAAAGGGAGAGCCCTTTTTGAAACATTCCTATCATTCTGTAATGTCCCAGTTTTCATATCTAGCAACTGCTGAGTGTGTCTCTCCTCATTGCTAAATACTATAGTGCTCAGCATTGTATCCTACCTACTTTCTGAAATTTGGATTCACGGTGTAGAACCTCCATCATGCTGGTTGTGTTTTCATGATATACTGAACCAGAAGCCAGTGATTTTAGGCTAGTGTGCTGTGGAAATTCAGGCCCCCGTGATGAACTGATGGGTCATCTTGTTGTATAGACAAAGAAAATTGGCTTGAGTTCAGTTAGGTATGAATATGCATGTCCTGCAAACTCAACTACTGGCTAAATTAAGATGCTCAATGATTGTGCTTTCCCCCCCCCCCCCCACCATATACGGTAAAGCTACAGCTTTGGACATTACATACAGTTTATGCATTTTCAGTAAGAATGTTTAGCTATAATGCTGTGTTCAGTGGAAAAGTAATGGTTTGGCTTCATTGGTCAGAAGCAAAATAATGATAAATTGGCTCTGCATGTTTGGTCTTTCCTTGTCCTAATTTGTACTCCTAGAATTGCCCCTTCATCAGAAGTGTCTGCAGGGCAGAGGAGGTCAAAATTGCAGCTGCAACTGTACAACTGAAGCACTGCCTTTTTTTTTTTATGTGCATGAGGTGTAGGAAGCAACACAAGTTTACAAATGAGAAGACAGTGTTTTCTGCAAACCAAGCAGGGCAATTGCATAACCAGCAGCTTAAGTATAAGCAAAGAAAGAAAAGACAAATTTGGACTCATAGACATCTTAGTGTGGCAGATTTGAAATTGCTGAAGTCTCCTGGTGCTCTTGACTGCTAAAATATTTAAGTTGTTCATCTTTTAGCATTCAACCTGTATATTTGCAAATAGATGCAAATATTACAAAAATACCAGTAAGAATTTGGTAATCTTTCACCATTCAGTGGATCTTTGCTCCAAGAACTTCTTGCCATCTGGAGAAGTGGAATGAGTGAAATAATGATTGGAACATGGGCAGTGGAAATGTTTGCTGTACTTCTGCAAGTAACTCTACCCACAATTACAGGGCACTGTCAACGATTTCCCCCTTCCATTCCTTCTCTAACAATTCAGAATAATAATTTTCACTTCCACTGGTCTCTAATTGCCGAGAACATGCAGAGATCCTGCTCATTGGTAGAGCGCAGATACCAGGATAGAATGTAATAAATGTTTGTCCCCTGAACTGCTGCAGTTGGATTTACAAAATCTTCTTACCCTACCACCCTTAAAGGAAACAAAATAAAAAACTGTGTGCCACCCTGGCTTTCAGCACATGCATACATTTGTCTGTTCACCGGAAAGCCCGAGCATTTAGTAAAAGAAACAGATGCAAAGCTAGCAAGCCTATTTTCTTAGCTGCATCCAGCAACTTGAATTGGAGAAGTGGGCTTTCTCTCAACAGCTGTAACATGTTTTCCCACTGGTGAGAGTGGGATGAAATATTTTTTGCAGACCATACAAATAGGCTTGTGGGGAAGAATTGTGGAGAATTGTGGCTGCCTTGAATTTGGGGTGTGGGGTGAGGCAAGAGTGCACCCCTGGGAAAACAGGCCACTCATCAACTCCACTATGTTGTGAAAAAGGAAACACCCTTGCTTCCCTTGTAGATGAGTTATAGTTGAGCCATACCGAAAATGATCTCTCTCTCTCATCAATCAATCTAGCCAGCTATCATTTCTTTTTCTTTCTTTCTTTCTTTCTTTCTTTCTTTCTTTCTTTCTTTCTTTCTTTCTTTCTTTCTTTCTTTCTTTCTTTCTTTCTTTCTTTCTTTCTTTCTTTCTTTCTTTCTTTCTTTCTTTCTTTCTTTCTTTCTTTCTCTTTCTTTCTTTCTTTCTTTCTTTCTTTCTTTCTTTCTTTCTTTCTTTCTCTTTCCTTTCTTTCTTTCTTTCTTTCTCTTTCTTTCTTTCTTTCTTTCTTTCTCTTTCCTTTCTTTCTTTCTTTCTCTTTCCTTTCTTTCTTTCTTTCTTTCTTTTCTGCCTGCCTGCCTGCCTGCCTGCCTGCCTGCCTGCCTATCTATCTATCTATCTATCTATCTATCTATCTATCTATCTATCTATCTATCTATCTATCTATCTATCTATCTATCTATCTATCTATATCTATCTATCTATCTATCTATCTATCTATCTATCTATCTATCTATCTATCTATCTATCTATCTATCTATCTATCTATCTATCTATCTATCTATCTATCTATCTATCTATCTATCTATCTCATATCATAAGAACATCCAGGTCCAGAGTTGCTTCTAAAGCAATAGAAAGCTCTTTTGTGGCAGAATCTATAAAGATGTCCTTTAAAGAATGGATCAGAAAACTCAAGACTTGGTGATTATAATTTAGTACAAGGAAACTAAACAGTACATGTTAGCAGTGCTAATAATATATTGTTATTATGGTGTTTTAAAACAAATATTTCCACCTGGCAAAAAAAACTTAAAACCTGCATTATCTGGGGCTACTCTGACTGGCCTCCCTCAGGCCTCCCTATTTTCTGTTTCTCCACAAACAAGTGGAACTCCTGAAACTGAGAAGATTTCTTCCTAGGAGAGAGGTGGGGTCTGGAATGTGAGCACACAGTGCAGCCTTTTCTAAAGCTGTTGCCTTTAGATGTATTGGGGGTACAGTGATCACAATTTCTCACCTACTGCACAATTGCTGACCTATTGCCTATTCTTATTGATTTCCTCCAAAAAGCTATGGTAAATCATCCATGCATTGTCCTGGATCATCTGTAGCTCCCCATTCAAATTAATCTAATTATGATGGCTGAAGCGAAAAGAGCCATGACACAGACTACAGACAAAGTGTGTGTCTTCAGTCACAACTTCTTGTCCCATATATGTTATCCAGGGAAATCCAGATTATGGGTAAATTTCTACAAGGATTATTTACATTACAATTGGAAGGCATTATTTTCTCTATTAGCTAGAAGAGATGTCAGAAAAAACACTGCATTTTACTAGAGAGCAATCTTTTCAAAGTTCCCATGTACTAGTTTTGTTTATTATATAGCAGTGATGGCGAACCTTTTAGAGACCGAGTGCCCAAACCACAACCCAAAACCCACTTATTTATCGCAAAGTGCCAGGGCCGCATCAGCATTGTGGTGCCCTCAGGGAGGCAAGGAGGCGCCTCTGAGTGCCGCCTCTGACACGCAAAAACTGGGGGCGCAAAAATGGGCCACCGTGCTGCAAGGCGCAAATACAGGTGCCGCTGCGCCGCAGGGTGCAGATACAAGGTGCTGCACAACGCAAGAACGGGGCAGGGCTAGTGAGTATCACGCAGGCACTAGCCCCGCCCCATTTGCAGCACGTGCTTCCTCGCAGCCCCGTGCGCGCATACACGCATGTAAAATGCTTCCCCCTCCCTTTTCTTCCAGTCCACCAATCGGCAATGGTTGGTGACCTCTGCTCTACCACCTCTACTCGAGCTTGCTAGTTGGCCGCTTCGCCTCCTTTGTGCTAGGCGGGGCTCCTGCTCCGGGCGGTGGTGGCGGCCTGATGGACCTGCTACTGGGGGCGGTGGCACGCGTGCCAACAGACAGGGCTCTGAGTGCCGCCTCTGGCACGCGTGCCATAGGTTCACCATCACTGTTATATAGTATAGAAAATAATTATTTTGATAATGTTGAAATATTGTTTTCAGAGTAAGAGGTGGTACAATTTTTAGGGAAAATTTGTGTATGATGGCGGTTTATAGTATGTTGTTTTTTTGGTTTGTATGACTTTTTAAGTTGCTTAGATTTGACCCAGCTGAAGCAGAATAGAAATCACAGGCCAGGAAAATAGCAATACTGTATATTTAGGGCCCTTACTCTGAGTAATTGAAGATGAGAAAGTTTAAGAGGAATTTTCTCTCCCTATTTTGTCTTCACAAAATCAATAAACACAGTCAATGAATCGGGTAAGGAAAGATTGATGCAGTGGCAATGTAGCTACTTGAACCCAAAACTCTTCCTTTCTTGGGAAGGGCTGAAGTATAGCTGACTGTTATAGTTACACTGAAGCTTGGAAAGAAGATTAATTATAACTAGAGTTGAGTGGTAGTTTTTGAACAAAGCCTGTGTCTGCTTTTGCAGCCAATGCAGAATTACTGTGTAACAATTAATTGCATTTCTTTAATAAATTTATATAGTCACCCACCTCACATTTGTGATTCAATTAAAACTGATAGTTAGGGCCCTTGTGCAGGGATCTTTGTTATGAAAGGAAAATGTAAACAACATGCAGATGTGATAACTTGTTAACTCTCCTGGAAGGGTAGCTCTATCAGTAATAAGTTGTAGCAAGGTACCTGATGGGAAATGGAGGGTACAAACCTGCCCTATTTAGACTCCATTCTCCTTTGAGTTCCAGGGGATCTGGTTGTAGCTGTTTCCCAAGTGAAAGTGACCCACTCAGGCAGGTAATTAAATTCTCACAATCTGTTTTTGAAGAGAAGGTGCCTCATCCTTTCACCTGGAATCTGAATGGAATGGAACAGGAAATTCCTTCTCTAGGCTAAGCCTTTAAATAAATAACCCCAGTTTCCCCTTTTAACCAGGCTTATCAGGGCAAGTGCTTTTGAAATAAATAGTGCTAGAACAAAGAAAGTAGTGGGAGAATAAGATAGCTATACCAAGTTATAGGAGGCCTGGATCATCCTACAAAAGCTTGCATTTGTTACTTTGCTGCAGGCACATAGGCAAAGAGATAGAGAAATTGTGAGGAAAGATAAAAGGGCACAACTGAGCAAAGCAGTATTGAAATAAAACATTGCCAATACTTCTGTCTATACTTTCTGGATCCTGACAGTTTGACTGCCTGCATCCCGAGTTTGTGCCCACTGAGCCAATGGTTCAACATCATCTAGAATCCAAATTCCCCCAAAAGTAATATAGCTGTACCTTGTAGAAAATGGTAAACACTATATCATACTGGTATAACTCATTAGTAAGCTTCTTCAAGTCCCCTGAAGGAAATTAATATATGGATGAACCAGTGTTTATATACATATATATCCATCATGCTATTCCTTTGGTGGTAAGTGACATCTCCCAGTACTTAGCTTGCCTTGATGGGATTTCAGTTAGACTCTTTGTCATCATTCATGATCAGGGGAAATATGCTATCAAGCTACAGTTTTTCATGTCATGTGACTTGGTTTGAGATCTTAAACTGAGAGTACATCTCTGATAAACTGAAAGACAAAAAGGACAAGTATAAAAAATGGAAAGAGGAGCACATAATTAAGGCAGAATATCAGCAAATAGCCCGAATCTGCAAAGATGAAGTCAGGAATAACGCAGCATGCCAGAAAGTGGGCAGCACAAACAAGCAAAGCCCCATCCTCGGGATGCAGGCAGTATTCAAAACCACAAACCCTCTGGTCCGTGGAAAAACCTTTTTCCATGGCACTGGTCCCTGGTGCCCAAAAATTTCTGGTCTAGCACACTGTGAAAATCTAGCCATGTTAATTTATTACTGATAAACTATTTTTATACTTTCTTGTAGGTCTTTGGTGGCCTGGTCTGGATCCTTGTGGCTTCTACCAAAGTTGCTGAGCCCATGAGTCAAGGCTGGGTGATGTTTGTCTCGGTGTTTTGCTTTGTAATTTCTACACTTCTTTTCCTCTTATATTTATGTGGAGCTCACGGTGGAAAAAGTGCTTGGGTTGCTTTGGTAAGTCACTTCAAAGAGACTAATACTGCATATGTTAACTCTTACCTCTTTCCAGATTACCAGATCTTACAACAATGCATCATATCCTTCTTCACTCCTGAGTTTAAATCACATGATGCAGATAAATTGGTGAGCTATACAAAAGGAAGATGCATCCTCAAAGTATTGAAGCAAATGGCTTCAAATGATGTCAGTGTAGTCATTTTTGTTTCCTTATCACAACTTATTATAATCAGAATGTTCTAGAAATCCTAACATTGGAGCTCATGGATGTGTCCAGCTCATTCATCCTAATAAGTTTCATTCCCTTCATCAGTTTTCATTCATGTATCATATGCAACATTCATACCACCAAGCAATAAATTACCATACTTACTATTATTTAACAATTTTTCAGTCTCAAATTATACACCTAAGGAAAACTTAGATTTATAACCCTGAATTTTCTTCCTAGTTAAGAATAATTAAAATAACAGACAATATAAAGCAATTTTTTCCTTAGGTGCATATTTAAGAAATGATAACCAGTAATCTTTTTCGTTATTGAGATGTAGGTCTGTGGGAAGATGTTAGCAATTGTGGTTCTTGGCTAGAGAGAATATTGAATAAAGAGCTATATTAATGAACTGAATCAAACTAGCCCTTTTTCTTTTCTCTACTTACAATACTTATCAGAACAATGTGATGGCCTCTGAACAATTTTCAGTAAGTCCAAATCTGGACATCATTACAATTTATTCTCTGTTTGGAAGTGAGATGTTGGGACACACTGTTTTCATTGATCTCTGGAATATTATCTTCAGATTCTAGTCTTCCACAATGCCTCCATACCTCAGAATTAATGGTTGAACTACTGATCACTGGGACTCTTATGTCCTCCTAGTCATTCTATGCCCATGTTTGATCCAATGATTTGGAACGGAAAAGGTCTTCCTGCTCATTCTGGAATGATCTCATTCCTTAGTTATGTCTGCAAATGGATCAATCGTTCTAGCATGACATTTTGATTAAGCTGATCATTAGTCATGAACCTCTTTTATTCTTGCCCTTCAGTTTTTCTGAAACCTTCCTAAAATTTTGTGTCCAAACCAAAACTCAATATGGGGTCTAATCCATGCAGATTTTACTGTTTGTGATTTAGAAACTGTATTTCTATTGATGTAGACCAGATTTTCATTTGTTTGCAGCCACATCATACTACTGATTTGTAATCAACTACTATTTCAATATATTCACAAATATCAATGTGAAGAAATTGATTTTACAATAGAATAGAATAGAGCTGGAAGGGACCTTGGAGGTCTTCTAATCCAGCCCCCTGCTGTAGGAGAACCTATACCATCTCAGATAAGTGACTATCTAGTCTCTTCTTAAAAACCTCAAGTGATGGAGCGCCCACGATTTCTGAAGGCAAACTATTCCACTAGTTAATTTTGAAGTGCATGACTTTGCATTGGTCTTAGTTAACTTTCATAATATTTCTTTCAACTATTTCTGTAATTTATCAAGGGTGATTTTGATTTTTGTTGTATTGGTTGTCCCACAAAATTCAGTGTTATTTGAAAAATTGGTATGCATTCTGTCTGTCAAATACTGTTATGACCCAGGTGGTCAAGGCAATGCAGGTCTCTAAAGAATTCTTTATTTCTTTTAAACAATGTTCCAGCCAATGGCCCTCCAACAACCAGTAAGGCTCCACCCTCATGCTACCCTGAAGGCAGCCACCTTCAGTCCCCCAAACAACAGTCCCTCTAGTACCAAGAAAGCCCCCAGAGTAGGAGCACACTCACTGGACAATGTCCAGGGTTCCAAGTCCAATCCACCAGGCAGGGTCAAGGCACAAGACAGAAAAGAAGCATTGCCAAAGCCCCAGTAAGGCAAAGGCCCAACGTAGGCCACCAGAGAAGGGCGAGATCCTAGGCAAAATGCGAAGAGCAACCTTCCAAGCGAGGCAAGGCAAACAGCAACAGGCACAAGTAAAAGCCAGGTGAGTGTAAACCAAAGCAAACAATTGTTCCTGGCAGAGACTAACTCCCCACAGTTTCTCCTTAAGTTACTCCCCTCCAAGTGTTCCTTGTGGGGAGGGATGGGGTGACCTCCTCCCGAGTAGCCTTGCAGCCCTTCTCTGGGCTTGCCTATGCTCCACTCTCCTTGCCCGTGGATCAAGTGGAGCATGCAGCTGTTCCTCGTCAGAGGAGATTGGCTCCCTATCAGCACCACTGCTGGTCAGTACCGATCCTCCCCTGTGTCTGTGCAGGCAGGTAGCTCCACCTCCCCCAATGCCTGAGGGGCCCGGGACAACATTGTCCTCAGCCCCTGGCGTGCCTTCCCTGTCGGACGGTCCCAGCTCCAACTCTTCTCCTCCTCCGAACCAGCCTCTGAGGGGGCCATGACAAATACTGAAGAGTGAACCTTATGGCACTGCACTTGATACCTCTTTGCAATATGATTTGGAATAATTGATGGAGACCTTTTAAATAAGATTTTTGAATCATCTATGTATTCACTTAATTGTTAGGCCATATTGCCCTTATTGTATGCCCAATCAAGTAATATAATGTCTATGAGACCCAGTTTGGTATAGTGGTTAAGGCATCAGGCTAGGAACTGGGAGATCAGAAATTCTACTCCTGCCTACTACACAAATCCACCGGCTTGACCTTGGGCCAGTCACTCTCTATTAGGCCCAGAAAGGAGGCAATAGCAAATGATTTCCAAAAAACCTTGCCAAGAAACTAGTTCAAATACGTCACTATCTATTAAGGAATCTACCTGATTGAATGACATAGTGTGGCAAGACTTGTTTTTATCAAATCTATGCTACATTCTGTTGCAGATCAATTACTTTATGCCTTTTCCTAGAGTCTCCCCAGACATCGTATTAGAATTATAATAGTCAAAGAATCCTCCTTTTTCCAAATTTTGAATATGAGAACGATATTTTCCTTTTCCATACACGTGATATTTCACCAGTTCTCCAGGATTTCACAAAGTGAATAAATGAAGCATTGATTGGATCATTACTTAATTTCTTCGATGTGCTAGGTTGCAATTCCTCAACTATGGGGATATTCCATGGCTATTTTTTTCCAGTTTCATTATTCAATTCTTCAACTTTGCCTTGCTCTGCACAATTTTCTGTTGAAATACATGCAATATTTGTTTTTGTTGAGAAAGAATAAAACATCATCTGCTAGTATTTAGTTGTCTTCAGTGAATATATATTATGCACATTATTATATTTTATTTTGTATTTTATTCTAACCCTAACAATTTTTGTTATTTTGACATCTTTCATTAACTTTCCCAAGAGCCTTAAAACCTGGTTTTGCTGACTGGCTTGAGCCCTGATGGGGGTGCTCTTCACTGGAGGTGATTGATGGGATAAGAGAGAAGGTCCCACCCCCATGTTATCCATCTCCTTGGTTTTAGTTCTTATTTAAGTCTTACTAATTTTAACTTTTATATTTATTTTTTTTAACATTTTGTAAGCCTCCCAGAATGACTTTATCAGTGAGATGGATGGCATGTAAAACAAACAAACAAACAAACAAACAAGAATAAATGTTAGTTTTTCCTGAATTTTAAGCTTGCCAGGCTTCCAACCTGTATACTCTCCTTCGGTTACCTGATCCTTTTTGCAACTCCTCCAGGTATTCTTTTTTGTTTTCAGTTCTTCAATATTTTTTTTAGTAGCCATATTTGCTTCTTTTATTTGTCCTCTATTTTTCTCCTCACCCAGTGGAATTGCTTGATTGCTATTATGCTTTTAGTATTTCTTTTTTAGGCATTCCTACCCATCTTGAACTTCTTTTCCATTAGTTTTTCCTGCCATGAAATCCTACTCATTGTTGCTCAGGGTTTCTTTTTCTAAAGTCCAAGAGACACATTTCATTTCTGTCAAAATCAATAATTCCAACATCAGATGGTTGCTTTCCCTGTTCTTTCTGCTACTTCCACTTCCTCAAGCAAATCTTCCCTGTTGATTAGTATTAAATCAAGGATAACTGATCCTCTTTTGCCTTCCTTCACCCTCTGAAAAATACAATAACAGCAAGATAAGTCATGAATTTTCTTCAATGTACAGGCAGCAAAACTCAATAATATTATAACTTTTAAAATCATTGTTCAATAAGTTTTGTTACTACATTTTTCATTTGCATAGGATTTAACTCTTGAAGTCCTCATAATCAAGCTCACCATGCTTTGGCCACTTGTACCACTACTTACTAAAACCAACCTTGTGCCAGCAGTCCATCAATGAAATAATTCAGATAGCAGCTCAGAAAACAAATCTCTCCTATTGTCACCATTTGCATAGTGAATTATTCAGCCACAGCATTCTTCTTAGCATTTTTCTGAGTTGAGTTCAAGCTGATTCAGTATGGCTTATAGATGAATAGAAGGCAACAACTTGAGAACATTGCATAAGCAAAAGGAGGCTGGGGTATTGATGTGCCATGCTTGGCACAAGTAGGAAAAGTAATTACAGATGTTACAGCATTTTATAAATGGTCATTGTTGAAAAGGAATGCAAACTGAACTATCTGCTCATATTAGGTGCTTATAGTGGCACAAGGGTGACAGGGGAATGTTGGTGGCTGTCCTATAAATAGCAAAATTTTCAGAGTTCTTAAGACTTTTTTTCTGATGTCTTTTTCCCCCCAGGATGCTTTCTACCAGGTAATTGCATCACTTTTCTATTTGAGTGCAGCAGTTTTGCAAGCCTACATTACAATAATACTTAAGAATACTGATGTGTTCAAGGAGTACCAAATAGATATAGCAGCTGTGGTGAGTATATAACCTTCAACTAGAATTGAAATGATTCATTAATTAGGCCAGTCTTCTTCAATCTGCTGTTTTCCAGATGCACTGGGAAACTGAAAGAGAACTGGGTTTAATTTACAAATTAAGATGAACTGGATTTTTTTTTTAGGGTACAATTTTTTTTTGATTAATTTTGTAGCAATTTCTTATTTTATTATTAAAATATAAAAATGTCAGAGACAATTACTGTCTTAAAGTAACATCTTGCCAGTTTCTCATATATTTGCGTGCTGCTTCAGAGCTATTTTTTACCTTTATATGCAAATTCAGCTAATGGAGTAACAGATATAAAGCTATTTCTGATTGGATGACAGCTCTGCTTATAATGAAGATTTTTGTTAAAAACGTGTTTTATAACGGGTGAGGCTATTTGTGTGTTTATTTGTGTATTTATCCCAGTAGTATCTGCTTACCTACAGTTTTTTTTCATGGATAATTACCGGTAGTTCTCAGGATTGAATCTGGAATTTTCTGAAACCAGAATGTGCTGTGCCTCTGAATTATGGTTCTCCTCAAATGATAGGTGTATATAGTTATAAAAGAAATTGACATTATGGACATTAGTGATTTAAGAACTGCTCATTCTTTGGCTGTGATTTGAAGTTTATTGCAAATATATAACACCCTTTGGCATGGTTTGGAAGTAATTGGGGCTTAATTCAAGATCCCAAACAAAACTGTCCATGTATATCATGTATTGAGTTCGTCCTTATCTCCGGGTGACTCTATAGAGAAAAAGAGTGTATAGATAGAAAATGCCTTTAACTAAAATGGCTCAAACAGAACGTGAACACAACCAGGTACTTTTAAGGTATGTGTGGGTGAATCTGTTAATTACAAGAATATAAATGGATTATTTTATAAAGCAATTCCATATATATATATGGAATTGCAGTATATAAATCTTAGAATGTTATATAGAGGAACACATGAGGCTGAACATAACTTATTACAGTAATAATAGATATGACTTCTTACATTTTTCATTAATAAATAAGAATCAGAATCAGATTCCTGTGAGGAATTAACATTGAGGTGAAGGGTCGTGACTAGGTGTGTGGGGGTTGAAGACAGATCTTTATTGCTGTGCATTGCCTTTGTCTCAGCTCCTTATTGATGCTGATTAACTCATGTTACTTTTAGGAACCACAGCTTTGGCCTTGATAATAAATTCTGCTTACATAGGGATTGTGGCACCTCTAACATATTCATTCAATTGAGCACGTTTAGAAAGCCCACTCTTGTATAACCTGAAATTCCTCATCTAAATTATACCAGTGAGAACCCCAATTAATACAGATTCTAAAGTTTCTTTATAAGATACTCAGCCTAGTATACGATTATTCACATTTATTTCACTAGTATAGTATAAACATTTGCCCAAAGTGTGGCCAGCTAAAACTAAACAAAGTTCTATTCATTTCAGTGAGATAGTCATACCTACTTAATTCTGCTTTTCAGGTTATTGGATGCTGCAATAGATTTAGGGACTCGCCAGCCCTGTGTCAGATGATATAACTTTGTGACCAGTGGTTTGCTATTGCGATACAGCCTATTATATTATGAGTTAATTATTAAAGTTAGACCTTCTCTAAGATATCAAGGCAGTTTATCCTCTGG
Organism: Azemiops feae; assembly: GCA_023970755.1. NCBI lineage: Eukaryota > Metazoa > Chordata > Lepidosauria > Squamata > Viperidae > Azemiops > Azemiops feae. Next base: position 4,248,875 of record JALGBA010000012.1, on the reverse strand, counting down.
GTCTCCTTTAATTTTATTCTTACAAAAGCAAGTCTGTGAGTAGAAGATCAGCCGGAAAGACAAGCACTGATTAGCTATTGATCCTCTGTGAACTCTCAAACACACCAATGTGTCCATGAGCCTAGCATATGGTTGTGGAAGGTATTCAAATAGTCTGGATAAATTTGGGGAACATTTTAACCTGGAATCAGAGATATTGGGAGATGGAGAGTCTGGTAGTGTAGAAGTGCTCTTAAACTTTAAATGTTAATAATATTTAGTATTACAATCTTAAGAGTACAGTGGATACAGTGGATATATGTACAACTTACACAGACATTAGAAGAGCAAGTCCTCATAGCTAGAAGCACTTGTTAATACTTGACAATAGTAATACCATCCAATTGCGGTGGATCGGCTGATAGTTATGCTGCGATCAAGTGTGTGTGTATAAAATCAGCATGCAATTAATGTGCCTTATGATCCCAAAAGCTGATTGTACTAAAGTAAAAAGAGAGAAGGGGCTAAACAGAAAATGTTTTTATGCTGGGACAGAAGATTAATAGCAAAGGCAAGAAAAAAATGATGCACTGTAAGGCTGCTATTCCGAAAAAAGGTCAGGAAAAGCCAGGAGAAAATGAGAAAATGACTTCCAGAGCATATAACTGTGACTGCCAAGCTAAATCCTCTTCTCTTCTCTTCTAGGTTTTTGCATATGCAGTCACACTGACTTATGTCATCCATATGGTGTTCTCCCTGCTGAGATGGAAATCTTCTTAAACCCCATGTTCTATGGCAGGGGTAGGCAACCTTGGCTCTTTTATGACTCGTGGACTTCAACTCCCAGAATTCCTGAGCCAGCCATGCTGAGGGGAAAGGGAGAGGTTTCCAAGCTGAGCCATGCTGGCTCAGGAATTCTGGGAGTTGAAGTCCACGAGTCATAAAAGAGCCAAGGTTGTCTACCCCTGTTCTATGGATTTTACAGACATATGTGTGTGTTTTTTTGTAAAGAACGTTCTTTAAAAATCTTATATAAAAATAATGTACTTTATTACATGTTAACGGTAAATTTCTTTATTAATATTTACTCCTAATCTTTGACACCACCCACCCGGATTCCAAGTCTTTGTTAGAAGAGAGTGAAGGAAACTCAGTATATCTACCTTAAAATATATTTGTATTGCAATGCCTTTTATGTAAATGGACAATAAATTGTAATTTACAGTTATGTAAATTGTACAATAAAAAGCTTCAAGTTCAACTTTTAGATGAAGGGTTGTTTTTTTTCATTTTCTTCAGTGAAGTAATCTACCAACATGAATAATGATGTGGCTAAGTTTGTTGACATCATTAAATTAGATTGATGATGTTATCTAGTTGGGTAATGAAACATTTGAGAGCAAACCACCAATCTCAGAGAGAACCAAGAATTTCACATTCGACCCTGAGCTATAAATACTCTCTTCTACTGGAATACTACATTACTTTGAGTGATTATAATGATTTCAAATACTTCAGAAAGGATTGGGAAAGGTAGCAATGCATGTCTGTGTAAGGAAAAATCATTATTCTAAGCAAAGCATAAATTAAGTAGTAAATGTCCAATTTTTAAAAATTGTAACTTCACTTGGTGGTCCGAACTGATAATGACTGGTTTAAAAAAGGATGTAACAGTTTTATGATGGAGTACTTGATGGAAATTATCTACACCAACTAATTCTATGTTAGGGATTGTTATATGTAAAAACAAAAACAAAACAAAAATAAAGCTGCCAGTGAAAGAAAGGAAAAATACAGGGAGATTTTTGTGGACGTGTTTGTCATTAGAATTTAGGATGAAATATTCCAGGGTAGGCTGAACACATGGAGATTTAGGGCAGAGAAAAAGAGGTACAAAAGTACAAAAGAGGGAGGGAGGGAGGAACTCGAACAGGTGATGACCAACCCTGGAGCCTGTTCAGCCAGATTGTTTCCACAGGGAAATTATTAGCAATGACTTTTGGGGAAAATCTTAGAAATTGTTCTTTAAAAAAAAAACAGATCACAAAACAATTCTCTTTTTTTAAAATTCCTGATTATAACTCGCCTTAGTGTTTGGTGAAAATTGTTAAGGACAAAATAAATCAGTGAATCAGTTGTTCAGTGAGAACATAGAAAAAGTTTCCACCAACCGTAGAATATACATTCCATCACACAACTATAAAGGCTCAGAATAGAAGCAGGTTACCTAGGGAATTACTCCTTTATTTTGAATTGAAATATCCAGAATTAAATGAATTGCAGGGTAGGGAGGATTTGCTGAGGCATTTTGACTAAGCATCAACATTATCTTGGAGAAGTCCTGGAGACTGAATAAAATTGCCCAATGACTACAGGAATACAAATGTCCCTATTTTCAACCAAGAGGAAACAGAATGAGAATGTTAAGCCAGCCAGTCTGACACTGGTACTGGGATTCTAGAGAAACTCATAAAGCAGTTGCTTTGTGAGCACCTTGAAAACAATGTCATGATCATTAGAAATCAGCATCGGTTAATCAAGAACGCCTTATCAAACTAATTTATTTCATTTTTGATGGAGTAATTTGATTTGTCATTGTAATAGTGAGAGGGGATATATTAAAGAATTTGACAAGTACTCCATAACATTCTGATTACTATTGCATTTGAGTCAGGCCTAGATAGTGTAACAGTTAAATGATATTGATATTTGGTTCAATAATCATTTAAAGTTCCCCAACATATTGGAAGGAGATAACTTCTTTAGATGTGTCAGGTTCCCCATTCAACATTGATAGATTATTTATTAATGGCTTGGATGAGCAAATGACATAACATTGGATGGGATAGATAAATAGTTAGAAACCTCATGACAGATGCAAAGCTTTTCATTTTAGGAAGCAGAAATCACATGTTTGGTTAATGGTAGTTGTGAAAAAAACCTGAAATGATAATTGAATATCAGTTATCAATATGATATGGCCACAACAAAGTAGAGTGCAATTTTAGGCTATGCATAGTACATTTTTTAAGTCTTCTTTAGTTTATTTATTTACAACAAATCTATCAGGACAATAAACAGACACTTTCAAACAGAAATCTCTCCCAGTCTGAGCAATAACAACACCACGGCCAATAGTACTTGAATGCCAATGACAGGCTCAGTAGGAAAGAGATCCTAACAGAATATCCATCAGAGTGGTCAGTGCTGTTTCCCTCATATACTAGGCCTGGGCCTGAATTCTGAACAAAGGGACCCCAAAATTTATTTCCTTTAAAAATCTGTGTGGTTGATTCTCTGGTTTACTCTGGTTTACTCTGTGATTATGGTCTCCAGTTCTAGGCAGCACTCTTTAAGTCAGACACACTGGAACACATTCAGAAAAATGCAAGCAGTTGATCAGGGGACTAGAAATTAAATCTTCAGATGAAAGATTGAAGGATCTGTTTGTTATTAAGAAGGGAAATTGAAGGAACACGACTCTGCAAGTATCTGAAGAAGAGCCACACTGAAAAAAGCCAAGAATCTTCTCTACCAATTCAGCACATGGAATGATAAGTTTAAATTACAGGAAGGCAGATTATATTTGAATATTAGGAAAAACTTTCAAACAGAGTAATTTTACCATGAAGCTAGTTATCAGGAGGATGGTCTCTGCTACAATGGATGCATTCCTGTAATCAGCCAGAAGATTTTAATCTGATTCTTGCACTGAGCAAGGGACTCCTCCAGACTCCATGTTATGATTTTACATTTTGAGGACTATGTTTGGCAGCCCATACTTTGTCACATTGTTCCTGATGTAGAAAGGACTGCCCTGTGGAATTTATTAGCTGAGTGATATATTTTAACTTTTAATGAGCCTGGAAAACGGGGTCTTTTATACGATAGCCTCTTTGTTAGGAAATGACTATAGATGCATCTTTGCAAAGATATTGTTGAGAAATTGGTGAGGCAAAGGATATTGCAGCATCTGCAGTTGAGGCAAGTGCATATCCCACATATACTGCATTACTTATTTTCCTAGATCAGTGTTTCTCAACTTTGGCAACTTGAAGATGTGTGGACTTCAACAAGAGTTGAAGTTCACATATCTTCAGGTTGCCAAGTTGAGAAATACAGTCCTAAATTGTTCAATAAAAGTAAGTGATATATTTGCTATACTTTTAGCTCTTCCTGTGAATCATGAGACACAAAGCAGCACTGGTGAGAGAAAATACCTCATTTAGGCTCAGGACCTCAGTACCTGCTCTGCACAGGTACTTCTTCAGAGGTAAAGGGGCAGAGGCAGGTTATTAAATAATGAAGAATGATTCCGTGGCAAGGTGTGTCTAGGGCTGGCAAATATTTTTAAGAACTGGTTTATACCAGTAACATGCAGTTCCTTTGACATACTGTTTTAATAAGCCACCATTTGTTATAAAAAAGGGAAAAGGTGGAGAAGAGAATACGATTAAAGCCGATGATCAGGGAAATGCCTTGAATGCAGTTGCAGTTTAATGATCAACCATATAGAATTTGGTTTTATTCAAGCTTTTTTTCTGTAACTGTTTTTATTGTGATGATTGAAAGATGTGTAGATGATGTAGTAAATTTGTTCTCTGTTGCTCTGCAAATAGGCGTAAACCAGTATTTTCATGAAGCAGGAACTAGAGCATATCTGGCATGAATTTCCTATAAGTTTTTTGAAGTGGCAGGTTCTCTATGATTCTGTATGATTGTTTTTAAGAACAGTTTTGTGGATGACTTCCTATTGTGGATACTGTGGCAACACCACTTTTGTATTATTAAGTAATTGGACTGGATGATGTTTCAAGTCTGAGATCAACATGTACCCAGAGAAGAAAAATAGCATTAGTATAATAATAAAGGGAGTCAAAGCCAACAATAAAATACAAGAGATTCATTTTCAAGTTAAGCTATTGTTTAGATTGACATAATGTACTATGTTAACTAAAAGAGCTGGGTTTGTATTCAAAACCAGGCCATAAAAATTAATCAAAGTTAAAATTAACCAAGTTTAACGTATTATCCAAATGCAGCCATGAGGCCTCATAGTCATGGTTAAACCTGTATGTGAACCTAGCTGCTGAATTACAACCATTAAGTAGTAGAGTAGGCTAAGCTAATGCCAGCATCCAAGCAAGCAAGCAATGATATGTTAGCTAATGGTCTTATAAGGATACCCTGTGAGTTTATTAAAATGCATGATAGGGAATGGCTGGGCTCTGGATATTGGTGAGTATAATTTCCAGCATCCCCCACCACTGATCATGCTGTTGTAGGCTGTTGGGAATTAAGAGTTTAAAAACATCTAGAAGGCCATATGGTAGCTTCCCCTATCCTGCCTTATTGAAATCCATTCTAAATGTGCTGAAAGCATAAACCTGGACTTTCAGAACACAATTATTAGTTCTATATAAAAATGAGAAGAGATAGCCATATGATTTGTCCTCCTATCTAGGACTCATAACCAGCTTGTCCAGTAGAAACCATTCAGGTGCTTCAAGAAAGTAGTTCTTCAAGAATATAGCGCCTATATTTCATAAATAGAACAATCCTATGGAGAAATAGTTTATGTTCCTCCACTAAGTCAAAGGAATTTTTCAATGCTGTGTCAAAATTGATTTTTTCAAATTTTCAAAAATCCAATGCTGGATCTTTCAATTAATATGCATCAGAACAGTCCTGAAGACTTGATTGATGCTTTGGATAGATTTCGAGTAGATTAAATACAGGCCCATTCACTTTCTTTTTGGATGAGTTGGAGCAAAAAGCAAAATTCAGCTTTGGGAGAGGGGCTGGGGAAAATAGGTTCATTAAGCTTTGGAAAGGCTTGGAACACCAATTTTATTCTATTCAGTATTCCCAACAGCAAAATGTCATTGTTGAAAATATGTGATTTGCAGCTGAATTTGAATTGCATAAAACAGACTGGGGACTGCATAAAACAGACTGGGGGCTTCTAGGGGGCTCATGGGATCACTACTTTTCCATTACATCTTTTTCAAGAGCAGTTGTGCCATGGCCAAAATCACATTTAGACTGTTACACCTGTGTTGATTGGAAACAGTCATTGAATATCTTGGCAGAGTATGTTGCTTTTTTGTATACTAATTAAGCATGTGCCTACAATTCAAAATACAGCTTTGAAAATGGATAAATAGGAATGGTGGGAGCTTAGCACCATATATGGCAATCATTTATTGGTAGAAGGGGCAAAAAGGAGAGAAGGGGTAAGCTAGAAAGTTGCTAGACTACCAGCTGTGTTTGAAGTAGGTACCTTAATTTCTTAAAACAAGTATTTTCTCTTTCGAATGAAGGTATTTTCTCTTTCTTTGCTTGTTTTGGCTTTCTGTTTTAAGCATTCTTTTTCTTTGTTTTTTTCCAGAGTGACAGTTTCATTCATTTGAATATGTGACTCTAGGGCCTACATTGATTTACTTAAATCACAGGAAGCCTCCATTTTTGCCAAACCAACATTTAAAAGCCCTGTGCTGTAAACAATCCTTGTTCATCTACAATATTTCCCGCATTTCCTCCCCCAGCTGGCTCAGACTGGATATGTCTTTTCCAACAACAAAATATGACGAGGGGTGGGGAACACTGTCCTGTAGATTACTCAAGTTTGTGTCCTGTGTGCATTACTCAAGTTTGATCAGATGCTGCATTGGTCATTATATGGTATAAAACAGGAAGTTGACTGGACCTGTGGAACTTTGATAGTTTGGATTTGGGGACTGGACTTCTATGACTTTCTAGCTGCCTTATTTTTCTTTGTCATGATGTCAATCAATTTTGATTGATTGAACAGACAACTCTCTTGCTCTGCCCTCCCTGTGAGACTTTCCTCCTTGATGTGGTGTGGCAAGAGTTTGATGACAATAACATAAGAATGCTGCTCCTCAGGCAGAGTAGTCAAAAGTGGGGCAGCTGTCACATATTTTGCACTATGGGTTTGGCGTTGCTTGAGAATAAGCACTACAGTATGTCGCCACATACATTCTCGTGTTGAAACCTTCAAGGGTTGGGCACTGGGAACTGTCAAACTTTTGCTATGAAGAAAACATCCAATTAGAGTAGCACTACATAGATCAGCAATGCTGTTGGCAATTCAACTACCATCAAAATCAATTAACAAATGGACAAAGTAGTTGCTGAGAAACCTGCACCATTAAAAAGGCAGGTTTGTAATTCTGGGAAACAATGTTAGGCATGCAGGAAAAACGCAACAGTTTATGGAAAATGTTATGCATACAAGCTGGGAAATGCATTTGAGTTAATACCTTGATCTCATTATGATTTTCTTGCTTGCTTTGGATACCTAGTCTGAGGAATTTCTGAGTAAACAAAAGTTTGGAGGTTGGCAATCTATTTTTCAAATTAAAGGTTTTTAATCAAAGAATTTAAGACTTACAATTTGAGAGATATGGAATCTCTGATAGAGGACAACTCACTTATATCTAGCTTTTTAAAAAAACAAAAACAAAAACAAAGCAGGTCCTCTCCATATTTTTCTGGGAAAAGTATACTTAAGCCAATTGAATTTTGTAAGTGCACACATATTCCCATTAACCTGTAACTGTACTTACAAAAGTAGCATTTGTGGACATAATTTAAGGATAACCAATTCTAACATTTCAGTTTGGGAAGGAAAAGATAGAGTTTCAGTGTGCTTCATTTTCTTGTCCACAATTTTGAGAAAGGGTAGGCTGACACCTTCTGGACACAGTTGGGCTATAGCTGAGTTGGTAGAGACTTGTAGATTTCTAGTCTGTTGGATTCCAGTAGAGACCTTGACCCATGTTGGCTGGAGCTGATGGGAGCAGCATTCTAAGAATATCCAGATAACCACTAATATGAATTAAAGGGAAGATGTAATTAGATTGGTGACTTTTTGGTTTTCTAGATTTGTAACAGTATGTGTCTTTACAGAATTTCTAGTCTGGAACTTGGATAAGACATGCATCCATAAAAGCATTTTAACCCCCTTCCTGCAATTAAGATCATAGAGTCCTCAAGATTAACCAAATTGAAAATTGAGAAAGTCATGCCTCTCTTTTTGTCTGTGAACCAACACAATTTCCTGTTCTTTTATAATTTACAAAATTAGTTTTTTCATGCCATCTAAATGTGGAGCAATGAGTGTTTCCTCAATTCATGGCAGCTCCTGGAAAGGGCACTTTTTCTCAGGATCCAGCAGGAAGAAAGAGTTAAAATTCTTCTGCCTGTGTCCTGTGAGCACAATGGGAATTGCCTTCCCCTGCCACTAAAAAAGTATGAAAGCACTTGCAATAAATTGCGTAACAAAAGCAATTATGGCAACTTGAAATGTGTATCAGTTGTATTTTTAAAAGTTTACTTATTTTATTATTTTTATATGACAACTTACAATCAAAGTCCTCTTGGCAGCTTACAGTAAAAGAAAACTGAATATTTAAATATAAATATCTTCTGCAACCAAAAATGCCAGGCACACGAATTTGAATTATAGTTAACACAGGCACACTTACTTTCACTCAAAGATTTTGGGGTGCCTTGACCCTGCAACCGAATGAGAAAGGAATGGATTGCTAAAATGGATTGAACTGGGTTAGATGACAGGTAGAGAAATGGTATTCCTGAATATTCTCTTATGTGAGTAAAACATAGCTGAATCTCATTAAGGGCCAGAACTAAATTTTACACACACACACACACACACAGTGAATTTTAATTAAATATGATTAGTGTTCATTCACGTATGAACAAATTCCTCTTGTGTCATATTAAAAGGAGCAATTTGCAGGGGGTGGTTGCACCCAAGGCTTTCATGTAGTACCTGAGGCTCAGGGTATGCACATCTGATACTAGAGGAAGCACTGGTTCGTAACAGGTATTGTCATCTTCAAAAACAAAGTAGGAAAACCCAAGAGCTTGTGTGTGGTGTGCGTGTATAGAGAGGGGATGTGTTCACCAGCATCTCTACTGTACCTCCCAAATCTCCATAGAGAGAACACCAAAATGTTGGGATAAATGCTGATCATAAGCCTGAAGCTTCTGCATGAATGCTGAAGAAGCAGGCTGGGAATGAGAGAGAACTCATCTCTTCTGAGACTAGCAAAGCAATATCACAGAATGTAGCAAGAGAACTGGAGTCTGTCTCTGCTTGTTTTACAGAAGACTAATGAATTTGGGCAGACTGGTAATTTTGATGAATTTATTTCCCAAACTATACAAAGCTTTGCATTTTCCAAGTGACATACTAAAGCATTTATTGTTTGAATGACACATTTAAAACAGCTTTGTTTCAGCTAAAATAAATGGGGAAAGAGGAAGGAGGAAACTGTTGATTTAGCTTTTAAAGCCAGGTAAACTATTACAAGCATATATACTGCATCCTCTAAGAGGAAAACATGACTTTTTATTGGGCTAAAGGAAGAGAATTCTCAATCAAATCGTTATGTTATTAAAAGTGAATGTATATATCTGCTTGCTCCTTTACATATAAAGCAAATGTTTAGAATTTCCTTTGATATATATAATTAAATTATGCAAATGGTTTGATAATGTTAGCTAATGGTCAATTATTACTCATTTATCTGCTCAGTACATCAATATTTTTTCCTTAGCCAGAAAATACCTTCTCAATGCAGTTTTTAAAAATGCATCATCACCCAGGTGGCTATGCAATGGGAGCTAACTTGGTTGTACTAAAAAGCTAACCAAATGTTTGGCATTTATTCAGGATATAACATTAACTTATTAAATACTTTAGTCACATTTATACATAAAAGGAGTCACTTTATGCCAGAAGCACTCTCAGCTACATAGAAGATACCACAGACTTCCTAAAAAAAATTGAATTCATTAGCAATCTTCTCTGATCACACCATTTTAGCTACTATGGATGCTGACCTATTGTACAGCAATCTCCCTTTCAAGCCATTAGGAATATAATCAGGGCTGTCCATAAAGCATACCATGCCACCAGTTCTTTTGATTTTGCACTGTACTCTGTAATAAATTGGTGCAATTTATTAAATGAGATTTTGTAAATTCCCATTTTCCTTTACAGCCTGCATGCCACAAAATGATTGCATTTTAAATAGAGATATCAACTGAAGAAAGTTGGCTACGTTGTTTGGAATGACTAAATTATACGGACTGCAATAATCAAGGCAATTTATACGATTTTTTTCACTTCATGTGGAAACAAATATTGCCTTATTATAAGATTATGCCGGATCTTCTTCATTTTGATATCTAAATACTGCCCAAATCTACCAAACTGCTCTTTTGACATCAGCCCATCTACTCTTTATTCCTTGTGCTGCCTTCACTTCGTTCCATTCCAGTTTGACATCAAGAGCTACTTCTTCTGATTCAGGATCTTCTCTGACTGGTCCATTAGGCTTTGCTACAACAATGGGCAGTGGGCCACATTCTTCACGGAATTCTACCACGTAGAGCTTCTTCTTGTTTGCTAGGTTTTGATGAGTTTCCTGTTGGGATAATTCAAAGAGAGGATTCTAATCTAAGAAATACCAATTCATCAATTTTCATAATTTAGTAAACCAATAGTTTCATGGAAGGTAAAAGCTATCCTTAGCTGCTAGTTCTAACTCCTCTTTACTGTTTTTAGTATCAGACATAGTATCCCTTAGCCTCAGCTTTAATCTCAATATTTTACTATAACAGGAAAGATGGACACAACAGCCTTTGGTAAGGAAAGCCTGAAAGCCTGAAATGAAGTGTGAAAATTCAGTTTAGCAATATCTGTCACTTCCTAGTTCTTCAAGCAAATTCCTAGTTCTTCTTTATTCTTCCTAGTTCTTCGAAACTATTTTAATAATAATAATAATAATAATAAAGTTGGAAGGGACCTTGGAGGTCATCGAGTATTTCTCATAACATATTTCTCATAATAATGTACTGGCATTTTTACTAACAAATGAGATCCGCAGATTGATTTCTACTTTTACAGATTTTCTTGGGATAAAAATTGACTGGAGGTCAGATTAACGGAGATGATTTCACAGACATATGACAATAATGAAAGCAAGCAACCCAGTCAGAAAGCAAGCTCTACAAAGCATAAATGAGGCTGAAGAAAGTACAGCAAAATTATAAAGCTGAAACTTGTTTGTTTGAAAATCCCTCAATTATGAATGAAATGAAAGCAGTCCCCGCACAAAACAAAATTTAATCAAAAAAGGAATGGTATGGTAAAAGTAAATATATTCCATATATTCAAGTTAATCCATGGCATATTTCAATAATAATAGATCAGACAGCAGATGATGAGAAAAATCTCTACTTATCCAATATCCAAGACAGACTGTCACTCAAGCAGTTAACATTAGGCTACAATAAGGAACACAACTTTTTTAACTTGGCTTCTGATTGTCATACCTGGGCAAAACTCCTAATTGATTTAATTTCATTCACATTTATATTGTGTCAATGTTGCCCTTGTTCTGTGCCTGCTTCAAGTCTCAGCCATGGCAGTATTTTTAAGAACAAATACAATCCATCTTTGGATTGTAAAAAACTTATTTTTAATCAAAATTGGAGAAAATTATCATCCTCCACAAACCATGTTTAGGAGATTGAGAAACTATTTTCTGGTATTCACTTTAAATTTATTTGAACATTTCCTCCCGGTATCTTCCCACTGCACTATGGCAAAGAACAGTTCATAAAATATAATTAAAATACAGGTCCAAGTTCATATTTTTTAACATACTGAGAAGCATGTGTTAGTCACTCAATTTTTACCTGATTAGCTAATCCCTTAAAGAGACATGTAGTGAGATTCAGTAAATTATTGGATCCATAAATCCTGGCATACATGTCTTTAATCCCAATCAGTTTGCAGAGTGTGATGATAGCACGGTGACAATGAAGACCATACCCTGTGAAAAACGATTTAGTAAGATTCAAATAAAAATTGCAATATTATAAACAGTACCTATTATAACAGGTTTTTCAACTTATCTGAGGACTTTATTATTTGGGACTATCTATAATAATGTATTCTTGGAAGCAGGTTTGCTAAGTGCTCCAAAAAGTTGATGAATTTCTTCCTAATACAAGAAGTGTCTGGTTTGTTGCAATTCACTTGAAACAGCAGAGCCTAATTAAATCTCCTTCAGATATTATTCACATGCCTTCTGTTTGTTCCTCCATTGTCTTTCAAATAAACATTTTCTATGTTTATTAATCAATGTTAATTAACAGAAGGTTTATCTGTTAAATTTGCTACTTCATGAAATTATTTAATTCAATTTTTGACAGACACATATCTGTAAAAAGTAAATGTTGTATTTTTAAGATCTTGATTATTCATATTTTTCCTAATATTTTGTTTGATATTATTGCAATTATATTATTATGAGATCAAACAAAATAGGTAAGAATGGGTATATTTGTTTAATGTGGTTATTTATTTTAAAAATGTCTACATGAGAAGGCTGCTTAAATGTGATCAATGAAATATTCTTAATACAGGAAGCCTAGTGGCATGTTGGTTGTAAAATGGAATGTAGAATACTTTTCTTCATAGACTTATACTTATTTTTGATGCAGTTATTCTACTGTCACTTTCATTGAGAATAATAGTCCTCTTATATTTTCCGACAGAAATCTGTTTCATGTGATTAGGCTTATAAAGTTTTTAAAAATCCAAGTCTGATCAAATGTATTTTATTAAAAAGCTACAAATATAGCTCTTTGTGGTTATTCCAATTGCAGGGCAAATTGTCACAGCGATTGGAGAACTGTCCATTTCTCCTGACAACAGTAGATGTGCAATTTATTAAATGAGAACACTCCACTGAAATATCTTTATGAATAATAGGACAATACTTTTACCACTGATTCTTCCACAAATGTTGTGCTGTATGTTACTTTGTGGCTATAACAGACTTAATCCAAGCTGCTATCAAAGAGTTTAAAAGAAAATTAAAGCCACTCAATTAAGTAGGTCACTCTGGAGTCCAAACTGGATAAATATTAGCTGACTCTGATACAGATAATACTATGAATTTTTCCCTGTAATAGAAATTCCCAATTTCTATGCAATTTTTTTTTAACTCACCTTTGTTTTGCTTCTTCATCCGAATTGTCGTTTTCTTAAAAGTAGCTGCAACATCATGGTAAACTAAAATAAAAACAAAATATTGCTAAATACGTATTTTGAATCCCCTCTGATCTCAATGCATAATTTTAAGCATGTTTAGTATTTGTTCACAGAAAATCTACTTCTTAAGACAGAAAGTAGTACAGCACTGGAAATAGAAACATTTTCATTTGCTGAGTGCGCACTGCTTTGAAACTTGTCTGAAGAGCAATTTGTACAGTATTTAGATCTTTAACAATATGGCATCAGAATAAAAACCAAGTATTGATTTTCTGGTTCTGAATCTTAAGAAAATACAAAGCTTTTACTTTTCCACTGCTAGGGTAATGTAACTAAGAAGGCAGTTTGGGGCAATCCACAAATTGGTGCAATTAATTTATGTTTGTGTGTTTTATCTGATGTGGCTAATTCAAATGAATCACAGTAGTTATCATGGATAAAAAATCACGGCATACTCTGAAAGAAAAGGCAAAATAATCTTGCTAAAGCTAATCGGATGTTGATAATCTCAGGGATGGGAGAGGAGAGTGCCTAGGGAACTCTGCAGGCATCCCTGACATTTTCTGATGAATTTGGATAAATTCATGCAAAAGAATGAATGGGTATGAGATTGACTAAAACAGCTATTCATTCATGTGGCCAAAAGAAAAATTTCAGATGGGGCATATTAAGCAGTCTAATTTTGCAAGTTCATGAAATTTGGATTTGGAGACAAAGAGATGGAAGAAATAAACAGCTTTATAATATCTGGGGGAAAATACTGTAGTTAGCTCACTTTTAAAATTTCAATTAAAATATATTTCTAATACTTACTTGTATGATCTTCATATCTTTCAACATACTGTAAATGGTGAATAGCTTTGTTCTTTGCCTGGGGAAAGAACATTATTTTAAAAAATTAAAAATCATTAAGAAAATGTACGAACTCAATTTTAAAGCTAAGTTACAGGAATGATAAAAGAAAATATTAAACTTCCTTCTGGGCCAATTATAAACTACAATCTAGTACTTAATTCAATTAAAAGAATCAAAATGATAGCTGGAAGTACAATCTACTGTTGTTAATATTCTTATTGTTAATATTGTTATTGTTAATATACACTCTCTCCTGTGCTGTACTTTTAATAACTGTTTTATATTTTTAATAATGCTTGTTTTACAACATTTATTTTTTATTTAATTGCTGTACACCACTTAGGAGTCACTTTTTGTGAAATGGGTGACTATGTACATTTGCTAAATAAATAAAATCTACTATGTGTAACAAATTCTTCCAGATTATTTCATACAAGTTGACATTTTAATAATTTGGGTCATAAAATATTAATTTTTGCCAGTCTTCTTGAAGTCTCCTGGAGCAATAGCTTCCTCAATTCAGATGACCAAGTAAAGGGCTAAGTTTAATCTAGCAGATTGATATTCAAGAGAAATGTCAAATCCGAACTAAGGAAACCTTATTGTTCTTCGCCTACAGCTTAACAAAAAGATATGGAAAATAATTATGATACTGAAAAACAAAGAGATGTTTAACTAATTCATCTGGACAAACTGACTTGCAAACCTTTTTTTTCAAGAAAAAAGAGTAAAAAAAAATAAATCCAAAGAAATTATATTCCTTTCAAAGTCTTAGCTCAAAATAAAAAAGGTTACATGTAGAAAATAAAAAAATAGTTGCATATAGTATTTAAAATCTGTATATATTTGTTGATTTCAATTAGTCACTTTTGAGTATGACTTTGAATCATAAATTGGCTTCAACTGAGAGGCCTGATCTGGTCCTTTTAAACTTTTGATAACCTATTATTTTCATCAAAATATAAACAAATCAGTTCTCTTATGATTTCCTTCCTTCCTTCCTTCCTTCCTTCCTTCCTTCCTTCCTTCCTTCCTTCCTTCCCTTCCCTTCCCTTGGTCTAAAAATGTTAAGAGCAATAGGGATTTATTTAGCACAAAGAAAAGTACAAAGTATCTGTGAGCCACCGCACTTCACTGTGAATGCAAATGCAAAGCCATAGATTCTGACACATGACAAACGACATCTTTCAGGTGGATGCTCTTCCCTGACTTTTAAAATTGTGAAATCCTCCAAATCTATCATTTGAAAACATTGCAATTTGTTCAAAAAGATAAAGAGGACAAAAAGGGATACACTCTGCAGAAGAGCCTATCTATCTTTTGAGTATCAGCCTATGTGCAGCAATGGGAATTGAGTGAATCTTTGCCACAAGGGGCAGCAGTGAATAAGAACATTTTCTTGACTAACAAGGGAGGGGTTCCCATCCACACCACTGTATCCATCTTGCACACGTCAGTTCACGGTCTTTATGAATGATGTTTATGGAATTCGTGATGAGAAGGTCACCTGAAGGACAGAGTATTTTGCACCCAAGTTCAGGGTCTGTCAAGTGCAGATAAAAGCAGCAAATAGAAAGTGATAGGAATGGTTGTTTATCGGAAACCATGATCAGAGATATTTAACATTTTCACAGAAGAATAGAAACACAGAATTGTACCTTTATATACCAAAACCATGGAAATAAAGGTAGACTTTAATAACAAGAGATGGTGTTAAGGTTTTACATTACATACTTTTCTTAGTGCATTCTTCATGTGAGATGCTTTTCCTAGAGCAAAACCTGATAAAATACAAATGGGCTGTTAGGAAACAATCACCACAAATGAAAACTTGCAAAAAAACAAACAAAAAAACCCCTCCTATATATAGCGCCAATGTTTTTTATATGAGAAGATTCTCACCCCCAGGCTGCCCATCATCTTGGTTCTTAACTTTTACACTTTTTATTCTAATTTTAATTGTTTTAAGTACTTTTAATTTTTTTATTTAATTGTATGTCGCCCAGAGTTTCTGTATTATTAAGATGGGCAGCACAGAAATTTAATACATAGATACATACATTACATACAGTACCAAGCCCCCTTCCACTACCCCCAATAAATATGCCCTTGGCTCCTTGATTAATCTAAGGTCCAGTTTTTATTCAGCAAAAGTCTGAGTGTCATAAGGATTTTTAATTATATTTATGATGATTGTTAGCATGTAAAAAATTATAAATGGTAAGGGAATCTAACAGACGAATGTGGCTAATTTTATTGGCTTTGTTGCTGGGTGGTATTTTTGTTCTGAACATAAATAGGCCCCTGATGCTGAGCTTTACAATCTGGGTTGTGCTGCTGCTACAAAACAGATTATTTCCAAGAAGACTGCTGACAGATTTAGAAAGCTTCCTTCCCTGTTTCTTCAGTCTTTGCCAGATTTAGACAATACTGTGTTGTTTCTACATTTCTGTCCTAACAGAAAACCTTTCTCTTTTACTTCTTGGGTGACTAACTCATATATGACATATATTGCATACATTTAAATTCTACAAGGAGAAATGGGGCAAAAGCAAATAATGGGGCTATATGAAACCAAATGGTAAGAAATAATGAAAACAGCATCACAGGTGAGATGAAAGCCGGAGATAACTTCAAAAAATAGAGGGGAAAAAATCTGAAGAGCCTGCTGCTGGCCTGATACCACAAAGTGAAGATAGTTAAAAGCTCATTCATTTGTCTATCCTTCAGTACGTTCTTATATCTGAAGTGCTGGGGTTAATAGAGAACAATCTTCCATGCTGCTATGAATAGCATCCATTTTCAATCAAACTTGTTTAACAGCAGCAAGAACAACCTTATTACATACAAGGAAACAGCATTAACACAGGCTTGATGTGACTCTCCATCTTCCTACAGAATAATATTCATAGCAAGTCCATTGCAATATATGTTCAAGGTTCAGGGTGCCTGTTCAACCACACCCAACGCTATCATTTCACAAACCTTAGATTTATTGGGATCTTCTGCACCTCAGCATAAGTCTGGAAAGTTAGAGCAGACACACAAGTTATTTGTGCTCTTCTCTAATTCTAAAAGATGCTTGCCTGAAGCAATATCTCCCAAATGTTAATACATTCAACAAAAGGAAATTTCTATCTCTACTGGAAGGGATTATCTATAGCTTCCATGGTTTGAGTCATCTATTGGAGGACAACTACTTACCAGCGGATCCTTTTCCATTGCCAACAGCCACAAGGGCCCTCATAGTTCTTTTTCGGCCTTCATTTGCAGTCATGTTAAATACAGATCTTAGCTGAATGAAAAGATAGCAATTTATTCAATTTAATTAGACTGACTCAGTAACATATATTCTTATTTTTTAAACATAAACACTATAGTAATTTGTTATTTTTTCCTCTCTCCCAATGATTTGGGGTTGGAGGGAAGTTACTCATTTGAGAAGCAAATACCTGCAAGAATTATTATACTTTTTCTGAGGTAGAGATGAGATCAGGGACCCTTGGTGCTCTCTGAACATGTTTATTCTCTTGCAGTTTCATTACCCAAACTAGGTAACTAATCAAACATCTGCAAGAAAATTTATAGGCTGCTCTAACTGACAGAGACTCTAGGCAGGGTATTTAGTCACACACACAGAAAAAAGAAGTACAACACAGACCTGATTAAAAGCTCTAATAATAATAATTAAAAAATCCCATTGGTCCCCAATGACAATTGCCATAATGGCCAAGTGCCTCAACCACCAAGGAGAGTAATAATGGTAAGAAAAATCAATTCCAGGTATCAAAATGCTGCCTGTCTCTATTGGAATGGCACTATTATTAGATATAATCTGTATTAACATCATCTAATGCAGTAGAAGGTTTTTCACACTGTGTTCCCCAGAAGCCTGCCCTTCCACAAGACCTTGACTGGGTTCCATGGGAAAGTAAAGATAAAAAAAAAATCATCCAAATGCAGTCAATTTTTCTATCACTAGTTTTTGCCTTCTTAATCAGGGGTTCTGGGGACTTAAAAAAACTAACAAGTATCACAACCTGAAAAGGTTTGAAAATCTTTGCACTACTGGACCATATATATGTTTTAGATATTTTTTTACAGGTAGTCCTTGACTTACAACCATCCATTTAATGACCGTTCCAAATTACAATGGCACTGAAAAGAGTGACTTATGATCAGAATTTGGCTGGTTAGCAACCGGCTCATAGTTATGATGGCTGCAGTGTCTCAGGGTCCTATGATAATCTTTTGCAACCTTCTGACAAGTAAAGTCAATGGGGAACCCAGATTCACTTCACAACTGGGTTATTAAAAATTGCAGTGCTTCATTTAAAAACTGTTGCAAGAAAGGTTGTAAAATGGGACAAAAATCACTTAATTGTTTTGATTAGCAACAAAAATTTGGGGTTCAATTGTCGTAAGTCTACCTGTATAAGTAAATGATCAACAGGTTTAACATATCAGTGTGATGTGCTATTGCAGCCTTATGTTTTATGGTGCTTGGAGTCACCAACATTTTGCACAATATCTAAATGTTAACCTGAATAAAGTAGAGCTTGTATATGCATTTTTATGGAAAAAGGGAATATTTAAAAAAGGAGAAAAGATCCACATATGGACAATTTGCAAGATATGCCCTCTGCGGTAACACTAAAGTCTATTGTAAAACAAAACTTGTGTCAACAGAACTTTGCTAGTATGTTTCTTAAGATCATACACTGATTTATGGGAGGAAAATGTATGGCTTTCATATTATCAGAAAAGATGTTGTTTGAAAATCCCTCTATGGCATTGGTTCTTAAATTGTTTGATCCAATTGCCCTTTTCTAGTCTCAAATAATGTCATTTTCCTCACACAAACAGACTCTGTAGTTTTATCGGAGTGTTTGGATCCTTGAGTCACAAACTAGCCATAACAAACTATCCCAGAATATGCCTTAGGGGTAATTGCTCCTGCTTTAAGAACCACTGCTCTAAGATTGTGCAAAGTCTCCACAAGTACAGAATAGCTCCAACTTCCCAACTCTGGATTAAATGTTAGAGCAGCATGTGTTCCTTAAACAAGTCTGGAAACAATGTTGACCATGAATAATGCTAACCAAGACTTCTTATTAAATCAGGATTGAAAGATTAGCACATTCTAACTAAAAGTAGATATGGCTGCTACGGACTGAGAGAACACAATTCCATGGACTACTCGGTATTTCTTAAAATGTTGCATTTGTATTAGACTGCAGACAAACCGGGGAATGAAAAGGCAGGAGAGCAAGGCTCCTTTCTTCCTTTTCCAGCAGATGGCAAAAGCAGCACACACAAAAAAAAGTCAGCTAAGAAGTGGCTGTCTTAAAAAAAATACCCATGTCAGCTGTTTTTGTGCAGCACTGAGAAGAAAATGTGCCTGGTCACCCATCACAACCACAGCTATCACATCTCTCTCAAAATTCCATAGAGACTTCTCAAGCTTGGTCACATGTACAGACAGCCATGGACTGGCACTACTTTTTTCCATTCACTGAGCATTGTGGCAATTTGTTCGCTTCCCTCCCCTTTGTAGGAAAAGAAAATAGCTCGGTGCATAATTGCCTTGCTAAGGAATTTATAATTCTTACAGATATGAAAAAAGCCTTTACTTTGGCTTCAGTGCTACCATGTCCTTGAGGATGCAGCTAATTTCATGCTAAACATAATCACTCAGGAGTCGAATACCCTCCGTTCCAACAAGATTTTTACTCAGCAAATTTGTTTAGAATATACACTTTAAGGAATGGATGATAAAAAAGAGCATGCTTGCAGATGTATATGTAAAGGTGAGGAAGAATCACAAGTACACAGGTTACATCCAGGTTGCTACACAACAGCATTTTTCAACCTCAGCAACTTTAAGATGCGTGGATTTCAATTCCCAGAATTCCCCAGCCAACACTTTCCTAGACAACGGACAGAAGGATAAAACTACTGTACTGTGTTTTCTTTTTAAAGAATGTTCCACACTGTTGGTAATTAGAAATGTAAAACATACTAATAGACATATTTAATCCCTCTACAACTGCTAATTTGTCAATCAAAGTAAAAGTTATTTCAATAATGACAAACATCACTTCATACTGTAAATTTCTCAAAGCTCAATATAGGAAACTTTAATAACATTAGTATTACATAGTAAAGAGAGATCAGGGAAAAACTCATAAAAGGAATATGATGTTTGTATATTTGTCTCTTTCAGGTACTGTGAAACTGTAGCCTTAAATCATGTGCAATAATTGTGACCTGATGATATGGGAGGATCAAGGAAAATATATCGAGAGATATAAAATATGCTCAGTATAGATATAATTATAGACAAAATCTGTAATGTCAAAATATAGCTGTTAGAACAGAAATACCATGAGGTACTCTATGCTATTATAGAGCAGCAAAAGAAGTCAAAATACTAAGGAATCTCAGCTGAAGGACTATCCCTGTTAAGAAAGTAATCATTGAAAGCATAGCAAAATCTATATACTTACAGTATATAGATCATCAGTAGGCAGTATATAACCAGTTTCATTCTATACTGTATGGGACTTGGCAGAAGTATGTACCTAAATCTTATTTTACGGGTTTCAAACCAGAAATTGAACTCCTGAACCACTGTACTACATTTAGAAGCTTTCCAGCTCTGGTGCTCAGCAATACAGGAAGGGATGTGTTGACTTTAGTATACCATTCCACATCTTTAGAAAACTTTTCATTTACCTTTCAACAAAATCCCAAGGGAACCATTAAGCATTGCTTTTATGGCACAAGCCTAAGGTCAAAACAACATCTCTTAATACTGGACTTAATGGCAGGCCAAATACCCTTCACCACAAATTACTTGTGTACAAAGAACAGTCTGATGGTGTAGTCTTAGACAAAAGCTAGAAAGCTATTAACAAATACAACATCCAATATGCAGATATTTACTATCCTGTTGTATCAGCAAGACAGATTAATCAGTGTTTTCAGAAGGGTACCATTAGGATTCATTGTTCATAAAATACTAGTAATGCTGCTTTGGCATCTTTGTTCAAAAAGCAGTTTCTTCTACAGTATAATTAATTTTCAGGAAAATGCTGATTAGCGTAGGCCAACAGTCAAGCACTCTGTAGAACCATTCCCCTTATTAACAGAAATGGAAACAAAACTAACAAAGGGAATTATATAATCATATATAAGCCCCCCCATTAATTATACCATGGTGCCATTTCTGTTTGAATTACTATTCTATTATTATATCATTACATGTTGACATAATGTGTATATTTTTGATAAAATTTGATATATGGTATAGAGTTAAAATATACAATTGTTTATTGAATTATGTCTGTTAGATTCTGTCAATTTTTTTGTAACTTGCCCAGAATGTCTTTGGTTGAGTTGGATGGCTAAGCAAATGTTTAAATAGATAGATCATAAATATTAATGAGAATATGCATATATTACAATACTGTAGTGTTCCTTGATATCTTATGAAAGTGTCTGGATTCCTAATCACTTGCTATAGTGCTAAGTTATTATTTTGTGCTTTAATACTGCTGCTCTCAAAAGTAAACACACATTTGCATCTAACGAAATGATTGCAGAACACTATGAAAGAGGGAAGGGGAGGACACAAAATTACAATAATTTTTAAAGTGCTTATAATTTAAAACTTTCTCTTCAATGAAAAACGTAAGCTTAACTGTTGCATTCTGAATTGTTTGCTGGCCCCTACCAACTGTATAAGAATGACTCAATATTTAAATCATTAGTTACCAGATTTTAAGATTTTTGTGAGAACAATACATTCATCTTAACTGACAAAAGCTCAGCAGTAGTTTTCAAAAGCCTTGTTCTTCAAGTGCTTTCTGACAACACTAATAAATCTAGACTTACGTAATTCTGAATCAAGATACTGTAAGACTGGACATGTTTTCTAGTACAGTTTCAGACTCTTTCTCCCAATGTAACCTGCTTGATTTATTTTTGTTATTATTTATTTAATGTTATTAAATATTAAGCATCTTTGTCTAGATCTTTTACATTGTTGTAAATAGCACCTTGTTTCTATTATATTTGGAAATCATCCTTCTATTACTAATGCCTCTTTATTTTTTGGAATGAGTACAGGTAGTGTACTGATTAGTGATCAGTTGCTTAATGACAGTTACAATGGGCTGCAACCCCACTGCAGTCATGTGATCACATTTTGGGTGCTTGGCAACTGGCTTGCATTTATGGATGTTTGCAGTGTCCTGCAGTCATGTGACCATAATTTTCAACATTTGTTTGCTGGTTTCCAGCATTTACTTCTGCTTTCCGGCAAAAAAACAAAATTTGTTTAACGACTGTGGTGTTAGCTTACAACCACTGCAAAAAATGTTGTACAACCAGGCATGATCACATCATGATCCACTTAATGATGCCATGACTTACAACTTTAATTTAATTTAGGGCTCAATTACCGTTGTTAAGTTCAGTACTATCTGTAACAGATTCATTTAAAAACTGAAGTAGGTTCTCTCTTAGGAGAGAAATCAAGACACAATTTTAAAATTGAACCAAAACTATGATGCTCTTTCCTATAAAAATTACACTTCATAGTGCATTACAATTAATTTAGTCCCAAAGCACCTCAAATAGTCTGTTCAAATGTGTTTGTGACCCATCTTCATCTATTTGTCTTAATGGCTTGGCCTGTATTTTGCTGTGAGCTTTTTGGCGCTCTAAAATCTTTCGATGGAAATGAAGGAGCTTCTGAGTTGCCAGTGGCATTTAAGGGCTTAACACAAAATGCTTTGCCCTAATTTCCTCTAATCTTTTTGCCGAGACATTCCCAAGCCCTGCTTTCACAATTTGGCTAGTAGAAACATATTCATTCAAATTATGAATGGCATCAAAAGAATGGATGAGTTTTCTAGTCACTCTCTTAAGAATCTGAATTTTTGTCTCATAACATTTCCTAGGCCTTGTGACCATGGAGATAGTCTTGAAAATCTGACAGATGCTTTGCTATGATCTGTGCCTGGATTCTATCTACTTTTGAAATAGCAAGTTGCCTCAAGCTGTATATAGCATGTGTCTGCCACCACTTGAACATATGCTCAAAAATCTCAATGACAGAGCACATGCTTTGCGTTCAGATATCTCAAGTTTAATCCTTGGCTTTTTCGATTAAAAAAGCAGCAGAGGTTTGCTTTTTTAAAAGTCCCACTGCTACTATTAATCAATTAATTTCTAAATGCAATAGACCAAAGTTCTGGTGTAGTGCAACAAGAGTCCTTTGTTCTTTCATGCTCCACAAGGCTGTGGAAAGGAGAAGCACCTTTATTTTGGTGGCAATCCTAACAGGAAAAAAATTGAAGAAGCTGAATGATTTCCTTAGTTCTATCTTCACAGAAAAAAAATCAGGGAGATACCGAAGCCGAGCACTTGCTCCCAAGAAGGGAATCAAGACATGACTGAGGTGTACAAAATTATGCAAAGTGTGGACAAAGTGGAGAAGGAGAAACTATCAGAACCGGAGATCACCCAGTGAAATTGAATCCTGGAAGAATCAGGACAAAGAGATTTTATTTTATATAGTGTGAAATTAAATTTTGGAATTCACTGTGAGATATGGTGCTTGCTGGCTTCAAAAGGGGGTTAACCAATGAATATATATTAAGGGGATCAATGGCCATTCACCATGATGGCAGTGTGATTGCCTCTGAAGACCATCTGCTGGGAGACTAGTGGACTGCCTTGTGCAGTTGGCTGACCATTATGTGATCAATCTACTGGATTAGATGGGCCAGGTATCTGCTGCAGCAGAACACTGCTTATGTTCTTACTTGTATACATGTACTTGTACTTACATGTACATGGCTAGATGATATTAGAAGGCCTCAAAGCAGCAGCTCTATACTTTCCAAAGGACTTGGTGGATTCCTTTCTTTCTTTCCTTTCTGAGCAGTAGATTCACAGATATACTTTGCTAACACAACAAAAGGTTTTATATAATGCTGGTGGTCAGACCAAAGGGACATTCAACACTTGATTTAGACCTGAGCCATGCAAAGCTTTCAACCTATTTTAATGGTATAGTTATAGGGTATAGGGTTAAAACTACCTGATATCAAAGGAAACCCACTGCCTGAGAGAAGAGTTCATACATAGAACAATTTAACACTGATACCTTTTCTCTCCATGCTCTGATCATTCTTAAGGCTAAATTCCACATACAGATTCTTCTCAGTTTGCCATCATACATTACTTTGAAGGTAGAGAAACCCAGCAACAGTATGGACTGAGACAGCCTTCAGATGTATCTGGGTCTGTGGCATTCAGTATGATGTAGCGTATTAGAAATAAACAACTTCCAGATAATTACAAATTAATATTCAGTCTGTTCATTTTTTCAGCCCTTTACATGTTGATTAAAATAGAGAAGAAAGGAATAATTTATTGTAGCATCTAAATCTATGATTGCCTTCTCTTGGTCCCAAACATTTCAAAATAAAAATAAGCAGTAACTGCTATGCTGGGTACACTGCCAATGGAATGCAATTCACGCTAACTACAAGCCAAGATTGAACAAGGGACAGTGAAAATAATTTTAAAAAGACTTGTGTGAACATTTTTTCCCCTCTGAGGATCACCAAGTCAGATACATAATTTAAAAATTGCCATTGATATCAATGGAAGTGGGGAGGAGGGTTAAATGAAAAATCACACCTGCATTGACATGACAGTGATTTATTTTAAGGAATACTTACTTAAAGTTCATGTGTTTGGTCTTTGTTTCCTACCAAACTTGTTCACTCCCACTGGAAGAAAGCAAAGCTGACCACAAACTTTGCTTGAGCTGCCTTAGTGGAATATGTAAACCTGGGGAAAAGATCAGGGGCCATGATCACAGTGTATAAAAGGATCAGGGACCATGATCACAGTGTATAAAATCAGGTAGACAATGAAAGAAGTGGGCAGAGGAATATTTTTCTCACTTCTCAATAGGTTCTCCAATAAAGCTAACTGGAAGATTTAGGACAGAATCATTCCTTTAATACTACATATTTAAGTTATAAAATTCATTACCACAGAATATGTTGGTCACTGATTTGGTTAGGTCTGGAAGGAAATTGGATCCATTCACAAAGGATAGATCTATCTAGCATGAAATTAAAAACCAACTATGGGAAAAACAAGAACAGTTTTTTCCCCTCAACTCCTGCTTCTGAGCCTACTCTATTCACCTCACCTTCCCCTGGCTATTGTTAAAAGCAAACCAATAGTCTATGATGGTCTTTGGCCTGTTCCACCAAGGCTATTCTTGCCTTTTTATGGCACTTTATTCTATTTCTATTTTCTATTCTATTTCTTCCACACAAAAAATTGAAAGCTCATTCTTTTATTCCCTTTGTGGCACTGGAGGGGAAAAATAAAAAGTGAGGTAGGAATTTCTTTTTTCTTCTCTCATCGCTTCAAGGCAGCATATCTTGGTACTTTATCAATTTTATTTCATCTACTTAACACCTGACCATAAGACAAATGGTCAAGAAGAGAAAAGGGTGTCAACTGCGAAGAAATCACAATCAGACTATTAACTGCTAGCCTGCATGATCAGGATTGAAACTGTGGGATCCTAGGAAAAGATGTGGCTGCTTTAAGGAATTGCAAACAGGCGATATATTTATGCTTCCGCATGCTCCAGGGCACTTCTTGAAGCCTGAATCTTGAATATTATTAGTCCTAATAATTATGTTTCTTCAGAATGGAGGACTTAAATTAAAATGTTACATTCTCTTGAATATCAAGTACATTTATATAGCTGGTAAAAAATCCTAGCACTATTTTAAAATTTAGTTTAAAAAAACAATACACAGAATTATAATTTAATTTACTAGAATAAATAATTCTACCAAGTAACAAGAAATCAAATTGAAATGCTAGTGGAAAAGTTTTAACATTGGATCCAGCTGTTTGCTAACTATCGTACATGGTTAATTACATGTATACAATTAAGACTGGGTCTGGATGGCAGAGAAAAAATATTTAAGAAAGGTTTAGGAAAGTTGCATTATGTTTTATAAATTCTGATGCATAAGCCTTATTCTTTTTTCTAGCAAGAGCACTTCACTTTTATGGGCATGTGGAAGTCTCTGGATACTGTGTGGACATCAAAAAGGAGGCACGTCTGATTGCAATATCCCTCTTAATAATGATCCTGGGTTGGCCTCAACATGAAATGGCTCTATTTTAGTAACTTAAATAGATGGACAGAGATAGGTAATTACTCAGTGTAATGTATAATGCCCAAAGATTCTAAAAATAATTTAGACCACTGTGGTTTTACATGCAGAAAATATCCAATATGGATGGGTAGGGGTAAAAAAGATGTAAAAAAGATGTTGAGACTCTAGAAAGAGTGCAGAGAAGAGCAACAAAGATTATTAGGGGACTGGAGGCTAAAGCATATCAGGAACGTTTGCTGGAATTGGGTATGTCTAGTTTAATGAAGAGGACATGATAGCAGTCTTCCAATATCTCAGGGGCTGCCACAAAGAAGAGGGAGTCAAGCTATTCTCCAAGGCGCCTGAAGGCAGGACAAGAAGTAATGGATGGAAACTAGTCAAGGAGAGAAGCAACCTGGAACTGAGGAGAAACTTCCTGACAGTTAGAACAATTAATCAGTGGAACAACCTGCCTCCAGAAGCGGTGAATGCTCCAACACTGGAAGTTTTTAAGAAGAGACTGGACAGCCATTTGTCCGAAATGGTATAGGGTTTCCTGCCTGAGCAGGGGGTTGGACTCGATGACCTCCAAGGTCCCTTCCAACTTTATTATTATTATTATTATTATTATTATTATTATTATTATTATTATTATTATTATTATTATTATTATTAAAAGGAAATGTTTTAGATTTACATTTGAACATGTTATCCATCTAATCTGTACTTCTCAGAATATGTAAATTAGAATGCAATTCTACTTCAGTCTTCACAATTTTCTGAATTTTATATTGCAGTTCTCTAATAAAAAGGTAGATAGAGAGGAAAATGCACACAGTGCAATACACAAATTGTTATGCTGACTTTTAATTAAAAAATGGTGAACTGCTACAGAATTAGGAGAGGACAAAAAGTTGTGTAAGCCCAAATAGGTATAATTGCTTGTCTTGAGGAATATGTAAAGAACAGGTAATCCTCGAGTTACGACAGTTCACTTAGTGACCATTCAAAGTTATGACATAACCTCCCAAGTACTTATGACAAGTACCACGGCATTCATTCACCCTTACAAATGACTACAGAGGCACGGCAACATTCCCCCTGCCTATTCCCCCCCCCCCGGGTCTCCACAGGCACTGGGCCTGTGGATACTCACCTTGCGAATATCTAGCGAGCTTTCGGTTTCTTGGCCTGATTTGGTGCTTCAGGCCTTCAGTGTGTTCGCAGAGAATGGAGGCCTAAAGTACCTTCAGATCACATGAGATCAGTAGGGCGAGATCTAGTGCTACTGTTCTCACGTGCTCTCGAGGTATTTAGGTCTTGTTCTCTGCAAATGGAGACCTGGAGATCTGTGGCAAAAGGCTTTGCAAATGGAGGGAAGGCCTAAAGCAACGAAGCCTTCCCTCTGCCATCTTTGTAAAAAGCCTTTGCTGCCGAGAATGGAGGCCGAGAGGGATGCGCACGTCACTCTGGGCCTCCGTTCTCGGTGGCAAAACCTTGAGGAAAGGCCTTTGCCACCGTAAATGGAGGCCCAGAGGAATGCGCCCCCTCTCCTGGCCTCCAGATCACTGAGATCTATGTAAGGTAAGTGGACTGGTTGGGAAGAATGGGGGAGGGGAAAGCATGAGATATCTCAGTGGCTCGGGGGAGGACTTGGGTGGTCGGAAGCATTAGGCCCCCTATGGCAGAGGTCCCCAACTTTTTGGGCACCAGGGACAGGTTCCAGGGAGAGGTTTTTCCACAGATTGGAGGGTGCATGGTTTTGTGTGCTGCCTGCATCTCGCGGATGGGGCTTTGCTTGTTTGTGTGGACCGGTTGCTGGCATGCTCTGGCCCGTTATTGGTCTACAGACATGGGGTTGGGGACCCCTGCCCTATGACATTCCCCACCCTTAGACACCTCGTGCACTTAACGACCCACGCATTTGATTAGCGAATGCGTGGGTGAAAGCAGGGAGTGATCATGTTCAAGTTATGTGATTCACTCCTACGAATCCTTGGGTTACGAATGTAATTGGCAGGCTCCATTACATTCGTAACTCGAGGATTACCTGTGTCAGTAAGGCTATGTAAACAATAACCCATGAATGATTTATAATAAGGTTATAAACAGTCAAGATTCTAATATCAGACAAAATAATAGGACTGCTGGAGAAGATAAGATGTGGTCATTTCTAAAACTCTGGTTGTTGTAATGCTGAGATGTGTGAGGAATTTACAAGGCAATTTAACTGGGCATTTGCTTCCTGTTTAGTAGAAATCTGAATTATGTGAAGGATGAGAGAGAATGCTACAACGGGAGCATGAGTTAAAGCCACTGGTGAAGAGTAACTATGCAACACATTTAAGAAAAGAACAGGAAATCAGAAATGCAAGAACATAATCCCAAATCCAAATTCACTCAGTATCATATCACACTTAATACATCTAATGAATAAAAAAGTACTCTTAAGTGGAAAAAAGCAATGAGTCTAATGTTTTTCAAAGCAGAAAGACAAAAAGTGATCTTGACCCCCTTTTTTATGCAATTTTATTCTGGAATTCTTTTGGTTTAGATAGAATGCAGATTAATTGGAGAAGAGTCTGCTTCTATGTCTATTTCACTTTCATGCAAATAACATTTAATTTTATTAGTTTTTCAAAATTGATCAGAAATATCCTCAATTTAAAAAATGCTATCTTCAAATTATGATCTTAGTTTTTATTGACCTTGATGCAGTCAAGAATTTAAAAAAACCAGCACATTTTACTCTGAGATTATAATACATTATTTCAGAATCCATTGGTCTGACGAATTCCTGTTCTATAGATCAGGCCCACACAACATGTGGCTCACCAACAGCCTTTTACAACCTGCTGGTAGTTTTTTAAAAGTCAATACATTCACTGCCATTGCACCAAAAGACACACTGACAAGCACCTCTAATGTTTCTAAGCTTCACGGTCATTTTGCTAGCTGTCAAATAGCTGATTGGTACACCAGACGTTCCTTTGTGGCCCGTAATGATTTTTAATTTATTAATGGGTCCTTTCTCCTCTACAAGTTGAAGAGGCCTGCTACAGAGCTACTATCGTGTTCCCCCTAAAATAAGACCCTGTCTTTATTTTTTTTTTGTCTCTTTTATAAAAGAGGCACTAGATCTTATTTTGGGGGGATGTCTTACCCACTTACCTCAGGACCGCCGCAGCCTGGCCTCCCACGCCCCGACACCTGTTGCGCCACTGCCCAGCTTCTGCGGCCACTCTCAGCTGCTTGCGACAGGACACCATATGGTGCATCCTCGAACAACCAGACGGTGGGACAGAGTGGGCGGGGCCTTAACTAGGGCTTATTTTGGGGTAGGGCTTATATTAGGTGCACACGTAAAAATCAAGCTAGGGTTTATTTTGATAGGTTTTATTTTCGAGGAAACACAATATGAAAGGAATAACATTCACATTGGATGCTAAACATTGCCTTTTATATTTAAAGATACTTAAGTTTATATTTTTAATAAAAAAACTTCTTACCTCAAGTATTCTGCTATCAAAATCTTCGAATGTTTCTGTCAGTTAAGGAGTCATGTATCAGTGTTATGCTGCACATACAATATCCATATTATTTTCCAAGAGCAACTAAAATGCATATCATCACAATCAGACCTCTGTGGGATCAAGTCATGTGAAGTACACTAAATTATATAGATGTTGGAATTGGCTTTCAAAGAATCATTTGATGACCTGCCCATAGTGGTACATCAATGCCCTGTGTTCCATGTGAATGCTGCTCTTCCTTTAACTTAGGACAAATATGAACCAGTCCATGCAGCAATAATAGGACATTAATGAACTGGAACATCTATTCCATAAGGGATGAAAGTGCCTCAAGAACAATAGCCATTTTTGAAATGCAAATGGAAGTATAGAGAGAAGTAGAAGTACATTTTGTTTTGCCCTTTTTAATTTTTAAAGTGACAAAATATAATTAAGTAGGCAGCACCAAATTATAAAGCAAACAGATGACAACTGTTTTACTTAAAATTAATTTTGAAATGTCTTATTCACCTACCTAAGCATTACCTGAGTAAGCAGTCATGCACAGGTCAAATGGTATTTAAACTAAACAGAAACGGCCAGGCTACAAATGCTTACTTTTACTGTGCCAACACTACAATAGGGTAATTGTTTAGAAATGAGTAAAACAATTAATATTTCTAACTGGTTTCTCCAGTAAGTTCGTTTTCCAAGGGAGCCAACAACAAATTATATTGAGCCCATTTCTCTGGAATTCTCTTTGCTTTGGTTATTCAATTCTTCCCACAGTCACTGGGGAAGTAGTGAATTTGTAGTCAGAATTCATTAACATTACAAGACACGAATTTGAATTTCTGGACAGCTCACAACTTTAAATTCCCATAACAATTTGGAAGAATATGGCAATTGAGCTATAATCTGTGTTTTAATAAATATTTGCAGTTATTAGATATGATCAAAATCCATGTAGTAAATATGTAGCCTGAAATAATAGTGTGGAATATTTCATGTATCTTCCCATCCTTTCCTCTTAAGATAATATTAGCAAGGAAACAATTTCTCCTCAAAACTAGGGGGTTTTTTTTGTGTGTTTGTGTGTGTGATATCTATTCTTCTACATGGCCTTCCATTTATGAAGGTAACTTGGTATTAGCAGTATACAACAGAATATGAAGCCACCAAGAAATCTTGTTTCTAGAGAACAAAATGTTCATTCTTTCCAAAATTATCTCACCTCCATTGGGACCAGGATCAGGAGGTCCTAAACTGACACCTCCCCAGGATCGTCCAGTCCAACCTCGCTCCTTCTTAATCCGTATTTTCCTTCTTTTGTCTAGTTGTTTTACATCCTCAGCTTTTGCTAACTGCAATGCCTTCTGCTCTTCTTCATGTCTCTGAGTAATGCTTTGAACTTTTCCAGATACCATCAATGGAGCATTGAGGCCAGGCCAAAGAAAACCAATTTTTCCTGAACATATCAACACAAAAACAATTATAACTTAGAGAAATATCCCTGCCATGGATATTATTTAGCATACTACCAACCTACACATCCAGAGCAAATATCAGATATTTTTTTTGCACTCATTTATTTTATATGTACAGCTTATTATAGCACCTTATTCAGTGGAGGAAGATTAAAACTTTAAAAAGTGTCAGGCAATTTTGGCTAACCAGAACTTCCAAAAGTTCAACTGTTTTTAATAAGATAGAGACAGAATCCAACTGTCTAGAAGAGGGGTCCCCAACCTCTGGGCTGCCGTGGCCTATTTGGAATTGGGCCACACGTGTGGCTGGCTGGAGCGTGCATACAGCTCAACTCACATGAGCGGTGGGCTGGCCAGCACTTGCGCAAATGCCACCAGCCCGCCGCTCACACAAATCAAGCTACACATGTGTGAACTAGTCCGCTGCTTGCACAGCCCAGTTCTCCTCTGCCCCACCCCCCCAGCCAGGCCTCCAAGCCACAAAGGTTGGGGACTGCTGGTCTAGAACATATGACTGAATTTATGACTGAAAGGGAGTCAATATTTTCACATACAGTATCTCCCTCTCTTCCAACTTGGAATCAATTCTTTTCAAGTAGAAAACATATTTCCTGAAATATATTCTGATTATTACTCTCTTTGGCTATATTCACCACCCCAAGGAAATGCTTATAAATACACTATTATTATGTGGATTCTGCAATAAGAAATGGCAGTATATCCTCATCTCCCAAGAGAAGTCTTTCTGCTGGGATTCAGCAGTAATTTCTTTCACACATGGTCGACTCTATTACAGTATTAGGTGGAGTGAGGCCACAATTTACCTTAGGCAGCAGATGCTAGGGAGTCTGGAGAAGATAGTAATGATAGCTTCCCCATACCATTATTGTTTCCCAGACATACCAGGACCTTCCCACTTCAAAGAGACAGCTATCTCCCCTATGTAAGCTATCTTTATCTCCTAAACTACCATCTTACTATTTGGGGGATTTTCTTTTCCAATTAATTAACATCTGGCAATAAACAGGGCTGGAATTTGATTAATCTGCTCTGGGCCTCTAGAACAGGGTTTCCCAAGCTGTGAAGTATATCTCCTTTTTTGGAATATTTTTTTAATCCCATCTTTATTATTTTTATAAATAATTCAAGGCAGCGAATATACCTAATGCTCCCTTCTCCTTCTATTTTGCCCAAACAACAACTTTGTGAGTTGGGCTAAGAAAGAGTGACTGTCCCAAAGTCACCCAGCTGGTTTTCATGCCTGAGGTGGGATTAGAACTCATAGTTTTCTGATTTTTAGCCTGGTGCCTTAATCACTACACCAAACTGGCCCTTTTACATTGTTATATTGTTATATTATAATCCCTTATATTGCTACCTCCTTTACATTGTTATAAAAAAAATCCAGCCTTTTGAGAGTTTCACTGCATTATTTTCATTGTTCATTTGTGTTAATTTTGGTATTTTGATTTGTAAGGGTAATGTATACATTAAAATTACACTAAAGAGAAATGTAATAGCAAAAAAAATAACCCCTGTTCCTTCTCATTTCTTAATAGCCGTGACTTAACTCATACTGTATCCTATCAACATCAGTATTAGTTGGACTGATTTGAATAATCAATCCCTTCTGGACTCTTGATTATTTCATGAATTTACCTTCGCCAAGGAACTGGCCTCTATTGAGATCTCTTGTTTTTTTCCTCTTGCCTCGCTTGCCTCGCCCCTTCCTTCCACCTGCAGTATTCTCTGCTGCAACTCCTTTCCAGAGTTCACTGGCTGTCACTGTTATGAAACAGATATGTATAGGTCAGTGATGGCGAACCTTTTAGACTGAGTGCCCAAATTGCAACCCAAAACCCACTTATGCATCGTCGAGTGCTGGGTGGGTATGGCCCATTGGCTGGGTGTGGCCCATTGGCTGGGCGTGGCCAATGGGCTGGGCGTGGCTGCGGTGGTAACGGCAGACTGGGTGGGACTAAAAAGTTCAATCAATCAATTTCAACTTTGCAAGATCTTTTTTTTTTCCCGTGAGAAGTTGAAATTGACTGATTGAACCTTTTTTTTTTTTGCACACGGCGGCGGAGGCCTAAAGCGAAAAGGTTTTATAAAACCCAGCTGAAGGCCTAGGACTGGGGCAACGGCACGCGTGCCCACAGAGAGGGCTCTGAGTGCCGCCTCTGGCAACCGTGCCATAGGTTCGCCACCACTGGTATAGGTTATCCAAATCCTAATGAATTTTAACAGCAGTTCAAATGAAGAAAAAAGTGCATGCTATTTGCTCTCATGTTTAAGCCAGCTATATACCTCAAGCAGAAAGTATCAAACAGCTGCTGAGATGGGCTCGCACTTAAATTTGTTTGCAGTAAAGTATTTACTGGAGTTAACACCAAATGTATAGGATAACATAGAAACATCCTGACCTATTGTCTGGAAATTGAGTCATGGCAATGGGACTTCTTTTCTTTTTGGCCTGAAATATTTTGCTGCTTATCCAAGTAACTTCTTCAGTCTGAGAACTGTCATCAACATCATGACCTAACCATTCATCAATTTATATAAGCTTTTTTACTTCCACAAGAATATCAAATAGTTATTTCCACTGCCAAGTGCGTTCCAAAATGTATATGAAAATGTATATAGCCATAGGACTACAGGTAGTCTTTGGGATATGATGTTAATTCCAGTAATCTCAATTGCCATAGCTAAACAAGGACTGCATGGGTCATTCTGCAAGGACCTTAATAACTACAGCTTCAAACTTCCTGCCAGCTTCTGCATTGATTTTGCTTGTGAGAAGCTGACATGGAAAGCCACAAATCACAATCACATGACTGCAGGAATGCTGCAATGATCAGAACTATGAGGACATGTCATAAACAACATTCACTCTGTGCCACTGTACATTCACTGAACATTAAAAGTAATGGCGGCATCGGTTAATGGTACATATCCCTGGTCCCTGCAGATATGACACTGGAATGCTCTGTGGTCATGTGATCCAAATTTGGGTGCTTGGCAGTCCACCCATACTTATGACCACATAGGTGCTTCAATTCCCCTCACCAATCCATATCCCCCCATCTTTGCCCTTTTGGCTCCCAGCACCTGCTGCCCCGTGCTCTGCAAACCCTGACTGAGCTTTGCCTTCTTGCTCCCGCTGCTGACCAGCATGGCCCTTTGCAAGGCAGCTGCTAGCTGCACAAGGCTTTCTTCACAAGGTCGTGAACAGCAGCTTCCTTGCAAGACCTGGTGAAGAAGGCCTTGCGTGGCCAAACAGCTGCCTCATGAAGAGTCAGGCTGGGCCTGCCTCATCAGCAGCAGAAGTAAGAAAACCACAAAGGTCAACTGGAGCAGTGAAGTGAGGGTGACTGGGGTCCTGGAGCACAGGGCAGCGAGAGGATCTGGGGTTGGGCTTGTCTTTTAATGATGGATTTTCTAGTCCCAATTAGTGTTGTTGAATGAGGATTATGTGTAAGGCTAAATACAGGCCAGCTGTTTGAGTTAGCTAGGGCAGGAAACTAATGGAATTCCATTATTGCAGGATATAATAATAACATTTTGAAACCTTGAGTTTTCATCTGTCCCTTCTTACCCCCAAAGAAAATCAAGGTGGGGTAATCCTTAACTTCTTTCTTTCCTGTTTCTCAGGGATGAGCTGGTATTTATATAACCCCTCCCCCATTCCTTTTTTAAGATTAGGTCCATATTCCTCCATTCTACCACTCTCAAAATAACTCTTGCATTTATTTACTGATTTGAATCTGTATGGTTTATATCATATAATTATTTATATGATTATCAACATTTTTATTCTACCTTTCAGGCATAAACATTATTCAATAATTTCAATAATAAATATATAGATAAATATCATAGCAACAGATATTACGCACAAGTTAAAACAGATTTTTTTTTAAAAAAAACTAAGCAGCATTTCTTCATATTAAAAAAACAAAACAAAAGGGTAGACACCTCATGGTTTTCATATTCAAAAAAGTCTTTCCTTGGCTATCTGCTGACTAAATTCCTAACGGCTGGGATGGGTGTGCCAGTGGGATTAGACCTGGGCTTCAGAATGAAATGATGTTTTTAGTGGGACTTAAACTGCAAAGGAGATGCTGATCTTTAATATGAAATTAGATTAATCAAGATTATAAATGATAAAAGGCCAAGCTAATAAGATCCTTCCAAGTTCATGCTAGAACTCATTCTGATTTTGTTGTTGTTGTTCAGGGTCATAAAGAATACATTACAGATGGTGACTACAGAGGAATTGTTTAACTGTGGCCTGAGGATGAGTACACTGAGATTAGTCTCTAGAACAAAAGGGATTTAGGAATACTTTCAGAGTCTTGTTTCCATTTTGATCCTCAATTTACTCAAATATTCTGGTTTTATTGTCTTCTCTCCTGGCATTCTGTATTCCATACTCTTTTCTTCCCATCAACCACATGAATCATCACATCTAAAAAAATCAATTCTCTACTCCTCTTCCACAGTCAATATGGAACAGAGGAGAATCAATTCACAGCTAGTGGTGACAATACTGCTAAGTGCTACTTAAAATATTCTGCAGACTTTCCAGTGGTGATAGTGCATGGCCAATGTAAAAGAAAGTAATACTTCAAATAATTTTCAAAATATAGAAACTTATAGCACTTAACTAGTCCTAGGTACAACAAAGACTGTCAAATGTTCATCAGGAAACTAATACATTCGTTCATACTTGTACATCGCTATACCTGGGCTGACCAGGCAATGCTGCCAAGGTCCTTTCTTATTGTCTGGAGGCTACGAAGGTCTGGATAGGGGAGAACAGGCTGCACTCCAACCCTGGCAAAACTGAATGGTCGTGACTTTAAGGCCATTTAGCTCTGGGGTTTTCCATCTTTAATTCTACATGGAGATGCGGTAAGAGTTGGTGCACAATTTGTGGGTCCTCCTGCAGTCTTGGCTCCTGCTCGAAAGGGTTTTTGCACAGACTTGTCTTATGTATCAATTGTTCTCATTCCCAGAACAGCTTTACACTCAAGTGATTCATTTTGGATTATTGCAATGCGCTCTACATGGAGTTGCTCTTGAAGAGCACTCAGAAGCTGCAGCTGATGCAAAATGTATGGGTACAGGTAGTTTTTAGCATTTCTGTTAATGCCCATAAAACAATGCTATTGTGCAAGTGCATTGGTCCCAGTAAGGTGTGATTCAAGGTACTGATTATCAACTACAAAGCCCTATATTGGAGAGGACCAGGCTAATTGTGGGGCTATCTTTTTCCTATCATCTCCTTTATCCCTTCAGGTCTAGAGAGGTCCAGGTCCTTTCTATCAAACAATGTTATCTTGTTGGACCTTAGAGTCATGTCTTCCCAATGACAGCACCTGCCCAATGGAATAGTATCCTTCACAGATTCAGATGGCCCAAACCCTGAATTGAAAACTGGCTATTTTCTCAGTCATATGGGTCAGGTGGTTAGGTGGCTCTCCTACTGTCAATGTGTGTTTTTTTCCTGGTGAGAGGAGTTATTGTTCATCTTTGGGTCCTTGGGGTTATATGTTGTGGGTTTTGCTGTGTCTGTAATCCTTGTAAATTGCCCAGAGTCACTTCTGTGAGATTGGCAGCTATAAATATATAAATACATACAATGCATATATACATATAACTCAAGACTATTGGGTCCTCTAATGTCCACCCCTCAATTAGATATCCTACTACGTATTTCATTTTAGCTGAAATATGAGTGCTAATAAAAAAAATAAAACATTGGTTATTCTGATGCAAGAGACTTCACATCATGTAGCATAGCCCAATGACAGCTTAGGAAAAAAATTCCTAATATCCTCAAAAGTAGTTTTGATTACCGAACTAGTTTCCAGATCAAATACTATTTGTTATTTTAACTGGAGTTGCTGATGGTTGAAGTTGAGTAATTATCTGGAGGACCTCCATGTCCATCTTTGCCTTGGTAAGATTGGACAAATCAACACTGATTAGCTCTGATTGTGAGAACTTTAGGGGTCCACAGGACTATTTTAATTCCTTGGCCAACTGAGGAATCATGTAAACTCTTGAGCAGTGTAATTCTCTATGAAAGAATTTGAGCCTACACTATGGCAATAAGGATGGTCAAACAGGCCCACTTTTCCATTCTGAAAGTTTCCACAGAAGGTCAGATGGCTGCACTCTCTTTGCACAAGCAGGGTTTCAGTTCACTCCAGTCCAGAGTGTTGCTCGATCCCCCCGCTGTCACTAAATTTACAGGTGATATAGTGAGTGGCATATTTACACAATATGGCTAATGTGTCAGCTATAAGCTTTCTTGAGCCAGACAGCTTTAATGGAAGTTATACACACTTTAGTGAACAGCTGTCTTGATATACCCTTGCAAAGTGTCCAAAAATATAACTGGAGCAAATTAAAACTCTGCTCGAATTACCTAGCTATCTATCATCTAAAATTTAAGGCAACAATGGTGATTTTATAGCTCTAAACAACTTATGGGCTAGTTGCCTTACCAAGTAAATGTCTCTCCTGCTACGAACCTGACTAATAAGTTAGATTAACAAGATGTGTCTGCTATCAGAAGCTTATTTATCTGACAGGTGGAAAAAAGGCCTTCTCTTTTGTGTAGCTTCAAGGCTATGGAATCAAAAGTTTTCACCAAGATTTTCATTATTAATAGATTTTAATTTCACTTTATATTTTGGTTTTAAATGTGGTAAGCTGCCTTCAATGTTTATAAAAGTAGAAAGATGGGGTGTGACTCTAATTAACATAACAGTAAAATTATAGGCTGCAGGGCTGATTAGAAGCTTCCAAATACTTACATTTATTGAAAAAGCTTCTCTGCCTTCTCTGTTGCACTGTCACATTATATGATGCAGAAATGTTGCAACGTGTCTGAAAAGTCCATGCCAAGGCAGCATGCTGGCAACTGATTCCATGGTTTGAAATCAAAGCATAACCTGTGGGGAAAAAGTATGTTAATATCCCAATTATTGAAATGTTGAAAATATTAACTTATGAATAAGACACTACATCTCAAGAAATATTGATATATTTGGATACATTTCTTGGAAGATAAGTATGTACAGTGTATAAGAGAAAGAGAGATGCCTTTCTTAAGATGATTCAGCCATCAATAATTTTTGTAGATACTTGTAGTAAATATAACAACTTTAGACTTTTGCTCACCAACTTACCAAACACATCTTTTTACCTATTAAAATATTTTAAATGCATTAACTTAAATCAATTCACTCATTAATATTTCAATCTTAAAGCAAATTACCCCAAATTGCATATAAAGCATTAACTCGGGAAAAACAACACAGAGTCTACATCTCTCTAGCCAGTTTACAGAATAATTGGTTGCTTAATATTATACCCCCAGCCCGTTTTCTAGACAATTCTCTAGACCTGTGTTTCTCAATGTTGGGAAATTTAAGATGGGTGCACTTCAACTCTCAGAATTCCCCAGCTATACTATCCATTGTAAGTTACGCAAGGTTAAGAAACAAGGGTGGCCAAATATGGCAATATTACGACCTGTGGACTTCAATTCCCAGAATTTCTGCGCTAGCATGTCCACAGGTCATAAAGTTGCCATAGCTGTCCACCTCTGCTCTAGACAGAAAATAATTTCCTTCAGCATCTCTTATTGAGAGCACAAACTTTCAATAAGCATTTTCTTCGCTGCAAGAAGCAGAGATGATTTTGAACAGAAAAAGAAAAGCCTTGAGAGCAGAAGCTTGCTTATCTCTTATTACCTTTAACTTTCTACCTATGAATAAAAATTGGAGCCCATTCTCAGTATCATCTCTTACTCCTCAAAGTTGGGATGTTCAGAAATGGGTATAATTTGTTACACCCAGCCAACAAAATTCTATTACAGATTATCATTTTTGTGTTTTACCCACTAACACTTTGCTTTAGGGGAATGTCATAGAAAGCAATGACTGTGAGACAAATGAATGCTGCAGTACTTATTGAGAAGTATGAGATGGGATCAGTGAACATTGGAATCAACTGAAGTGGATTCACAATTTCAGAAAAGAACAGAGACAAGAAAAGGCTAAACTCTCTGCATTTGAAATGTTTTTAATTTTTATTTATTATTGCTAAATTTATTTGCCATCCAAGGCGATTTGAGGCGATTATTCTAAGCACTATTGGTTAAACTATATCTGCAATAAATTCTGAAAGCAATCCATCTTAACCAGTGCCTATGTCCGATATTCTAATTTAGCTTGCTCTGGCAATGCAAGCAAACATTGCACAGTAAAATACAAAATTATGCAACAATTCTAAAGTGATTTTATTTTATTTCTAATATGTAAATTTGCAAATTTACAATGTAATCCCACCGTTGTCTTTTCATGATAGACTAAAATGAAATTAGCCAATCATGTTTGCCAAATGGGTTATGCAAGCCAATTTATGTAGTTATTTTGTGGTTTAGTAGACCATGCAAAGCCTTAGAATTGGTTAAGTTAATCACGGGTGCTATTTGTGAACAGTTTATGTGTATTTATTCAGAAACTGACTTCCCTATGTACAATTGGATTTATTCCCAGTTAAGTAAGGTGGATAAACTTTCTGTGAGGAAATATTAAATTCAGAGCCCGTCTTCTCATTTTTTATTAGCAGATTTGCTACTCTTAAAAATGCAACCGAAACTTCAGCGGCTATAAATGGCTGCAATCAAATACAAATGATCATATACAAGGGCAGTGACTAGAATGGCCCAGAAGGAGAAAGGCTAACGTGAGGAAGCCCCCCGATCCAGCCTGTGCATGGAAATCTTCTCAGCCCAGGCCAAAGCAAGAAAAGAGTTCACCTCTGCACGCGGTCCTGAGGATGCCGACATTACAGACTCTCTGGGCCGCGACAACTACGGCGGCCGCCATGTTTCCAAACATCCTGGGCAGCTCCCGTAGTTCTTGCGGACTGACACCTTCTTCCGGATCTAAAATTTGAGCGCGTAAAAGTGTGAGTTCGGTTTTCCAGCGCAGTAAATCACATGAAGTTAATCAGAATGACAGGCACTGTTGAAGGCAGCTTTTTCTTTCGAAGGGATTATCGTTAGTACGCAGCCTCCGGGTCCTAGAAGCCAGCATTTCTAAGATATATGGACTTCAACTCCCAGAATTCCCTCGCCAGGCCTGAGCAGATTCAAACACTAAGAGTTCTAGTCCCAGAAGGTTTTGTCGTCACATCCTGTTTTCTTTCGAAAGTAGCGAGAAATCACTATCTGCTTCCATGTGCGGCGCTGTAAGAAATAACTGAAGCTTCCAATAGAAAGGGCACATTAAACAATAAATCGATTACTATTTGTATTGTACTAGTGGCCAGCGTCACGGTTGTCTTTATCAACACGGGAAGTAGCACCTCGTTCTCTGCCAGTGAGCCTGGTTAATATACCCCCACTCCGGTTTTCGATGCTACATTTCCAGACCGGCTCAACAACGCAAGGAGAAGCAGATGCCTGGCGCGGCGCTGACTTAATCTACTTCTCTCTCTTCCTCCCTGCCTGCCTGCCTGCCTGCCTCTGTTTCTGCTGCGGATGATATTATAAAGGATATTCCTGCGTGGTTTGCAGTGCAGTTGCAAGCATAAGCGACAAAATAAAAAATAAAAAAAATCCTGGCCATTTTTTAAAAAAAGCCTTTAAAAGTCACTTGACTTCTGGTGGCAAGATTTCAGAACTGTTTATCTAATTGCCTGCTTCCTAGGGTTGAGAGTGTGTGAACTGGTCCAGAATCACTCAGCTGCCTTTTGTGCCTAAGTAGGATTAGAACTCAGGATCTCTTCTAGCTTGGTGTCTTAACCATACCAAGCTGGCTCACATGAGTTTTAATTCATGTTCAGTGATCTGTTGAACACAGATTTGATGTTGGTATATGGAGATTGTTCAGTGGTGTATCCAACTTGCTCCCCCCCTTTCTTTTTTCTAGTTAGTGAAACTACCCTAGGAAAATAAAGTTCCAAGTAAATTGCACAAACTTGAAATCTACAAAAGTAGACAATCCACCAGAGTGATCTTCCATATTGGAGCTAATATAAGAATGTGGATCTTCCAATTTGCATGGTACTCCTCAAATTCTGCTTTTTGTTACCTTTCAATGTTTCTATGCAAGAGGCAGGTGTCCCAGGCAAGGAGCGAAGGACAGATGACATGGGTGGGCTGGGGTATCACAGGCTGGCACTATGGAGTCCAGATAGATTGGTGGGGACTATGGGGAGGCTGGTGGGGGCTGGAGGTAAGTGCTACAGAGTAGTGGTGGAGGCTGCAAGTGGGCCAGCGGGGACCATGGATGGATGCTACATAGCATGGGCAGTCTAACAGGTTGTGCTATGGGGTGGGTGCACTGGAGCGTGACTGTGGAGTGCTGTGAGTAGGTGCACACCTTGGAGGGCTGCTATAGTGTACAACGGGTGTCAAACTGCCGGCCCACGGGCCGGACGCATCACGAGGAAACCGCGCCCACCCCATTGCCGGCAATGGGGAAAAAGTTCCGATACGTCGTGTGACGTCACGTGACGTCGCGAGTTTGACATGTCCACTGTACAAGGTCCCTGGAAACTTATACTTTACAGCAGGGGTCCTCAGGAGAAAAAGTGTTGGGGGTAACTTACAGTCTAGTTTAATGAAAAGAAGGACTAGGGGTGACATGATAGCTGTGTTCCAATATCTCGGGGGTTGCCACAAAGAAGAGGGAGTCAAGCTATTCTCCAAAGCACCTGAAGGCAGGACAAGAAGCAATGGATGGAAACTAATCAAGGAGAAAACCAATCTAGAACTAAGGAGAAATGTCCTGACAGTTAGAACAATTATTTAGAGGAATAGCTCCAGAGGTTGTGGGTGCTCAACACTGGAAGTTTTTAAGAAGAACCTTCCTTCTGGCTTCCCCATTGGCTTTGCTTGTGGGAACCTGGCAAGGAGGGTTGCAAATGGTGATCACATGACTGTGGGAGGTTGCAACTGTCGTAAGTGCAAGATGATTGTCAAGAACCTAAATCATGATCGCATGACAGGAAGGATGCTCTGATGGCCATAACCTGAGGACTTGTCCTAAGGAGCATTCATTCAGTGCTATTGTAATTTGAACGGTCATTGAATGATGATCATAATCTGATGATTACATGTATTCCTTCAAGTAACCTCAGTTCTAATGCTAAATATATCTAACCTCTATAATGAAAAGTGGCTATTCCCCTCCTTCATTTGCCTATCACAAATTATGTGAGATAGGGTTATTTATTTGTTTAAAACATTTGTATAGGCGCCCATCTTCTAACCAACTCTAGGCAGCTCCCAATCAAAAATTAAAACAACTTACAAAATCATATTAAAACTATAAAACTGAACAGATTAAAACATTAAAAACAATAAAAATCTGGCACCAAGTCAACTTCTAAAGTGCAATTATCCAATCTTATCCCAGCACTTGGGAAAAAGCCATCCTTGTTTTCTTTTTGGGACCAGGCAAACACAATTTTACCCTTTGGGGCCTTTTAATAATATGTTACTACTGTATTGCTGTGCAACTACTGTAGTTTATTGCTGCTTTTACTTTCTCATTGTTTTAATGTTGATTTTAACTGATTTTGTTTTGTATTATGATTGTATCAAATGTCTTAAGGTATTAATAACTGTTTGAATTTATAATTGTAACTGTGTGTAATTTTTAATGGGGAATAATGTTAAATCACACATACCTCCATACCAATCATGGTGTGTTATTACTTTGTGGGATAAGCAGAGTGCAGAAAAGGAATAAGAAATAGTAAGCCAAAGAAATTAAAGGTATGAGAGAAAACATAAATGAAAATGAGTTTACACCAACAGGATTCATTTATCTTTTCATATCTTCTTAACATTGAAATAATCTTTCCTTCTACCATATCCATACACCAATTCATGTATTACCCTTTGTTTTTTAAACTTCTAACTTGCTTTTCTTGAAGCTTTCAACTCCACCCAACCACAGGTTTTTTTTATTTTCCCTTTTCCCTATCTTCATTCACTCTTCCTTCATATATTTGTCCTTCAATTCAGTCCTCCTTAACTTTTTCTAAGTGACCAAACTCAATGTAATTTTTTGAAAGTGGTCACTCTCTTTTGGGTTTGTCAATTAGCACCTATTCAGACTATACAGTGTCCAGAGCCTTCCTAGCAAGATTTGCATATCATAACATTTCTCCATCTGTTTCCCCATGTTAATAGATTCTTCTAAGATACACTAATTCATTTATTTGTTCCAGATGCCATTTATGTACAAATTATATTGTTTTTCTTGTCAAATATTATCAAACCCTAGTTTTTGATGTATTCATTTTCAGATCCATACTTTTCATTGCATCATATAATCTAACAGTTGCTGAACAGCACATGTGGATTCATGTTACCAACTAACATATCTTTAATGTCATCACAAGCATTCCTTCTACACTTAACCATAAAGCCATTGAACAATCAATGAAACATTACATTTCTTTGTCTTACTCCCAACTCATTATCATGCAAGCATGCATGCATTGCTTCCATCAATAAGCAACTTACCACATTCAGAAACAACCATCAGCTTCAAATTTGTGCACAACTTCCCATAATTCAAGACTATTTACTTTATCATACAGTTTAATTAGATTTACAAAATGCAATAAGTTTCTTTCTGCTCTTTCTAATTCCCATTAGCATTGCTCCATACGCTTCTGCGGAGCTCTGGAATATATTTTTTTCTTGCTGCTTCAAGCATTTTCCACAGCCCACTTACCATTCATTCTATTGGGAAATTTATCTATTTTTGTCATGCAGAACTCATACTTTCTCTTCCTGTAATTGTTTTGACTTCATTCTCATTTTTTTCACTATCCTTTTCATCCATGGCAATTTTATTTTATGAAGAAACATTGTTGACGGAGTAAAAACTAGCCTGTTCCACATTCAGAATCTCTCATTCTTATATCCGCACCTAATTTTAGCAGGCCCCTCTTGGTCTCTCATCAAGTCAATATTAACATAACGTTCATTTTTTCCTATGTGTGCCTATGAATAGATTTATGCTTAAACCACATGCCCAAAACACAAACATAAAATATGAAGCAGATACACATGCTTTATATGAATACGCTTAAGCAATGTATTCAAAATAAAGAGATACAAAATACCTGGATACTCATCCATCAGTCACCATTTTCTTTCATTCTTCAATCTAAGAAAGAGCCAATAACTTTTTCTCTACTGGGATGTCTTGCTTCTTCCCATTGTTCATATCACCTTGCAGAGGCTAATTCTGTACCCTTTATAATCATACAATTAAATTTCCTCTGTAGCATAAAAGTTCTGCTATGTACTTATATATTCTTGTCAACCTAAGAAAGTCATATAATTTGCAAAAGAATTACCATTATAAACTGAAATCTTTTATAGTCCTTCGGGCAAAAATAGTTTACATGGGAGGAGCCATTTCATGATCTGGTCATCCAGTTTTGGTCACCACGATGTAAAAAAGATGTTGAGACTCTAGAAAGAGTGCAGAGAAGGGCAACAAAGATGATTAGGGGACTGGAGGCTAAAGCATATCAGGAACGTTTGCTGGAATTGGGTATGTCTAGTTTAATGAAAAGAAGGACTAGGGGTGACATGATAGCAGTATTCCAATATCT
Source organism: Azemiops feae (assembly GCA_023970755.1). Lineage (NCBI taxonomy): Eukaryota > Metazoa > Chordata > Lepidosauria > Squamata > Viperidae > Azemiops > Azemiops feae. The sequence goes on along the minus strand of JALGBA010000012.1, from coordinate 4,204,033 downwards.
CAGGGGTTGCCAAAAAGAAGCAGGGAGTCAAGCTATCCCCAAGGCGCTGAGGGGCCAGGACAAGAAGTAACTGATGGAAACTAGTCAGGGAGAAGAACTGGAACTGAGGAGGAAACTTCCTGACAGTTAGAAACAATTAACCAGGGAAAACCTGCCTCAGAAGCGGTGAATGCCCAACAATGGACGTTTAAGAAGAGACTGGACAGCCATTTGTCTGAAATGGTATAGGGTTTCCTGCCTGAGCAGGGGGTTGGACTCGATGACCTCCAAGGTCCCTTCCAACTTTATTATTATTATTATTATATTCCACTGAGTTGCTCCAAGTTATAGCGCTGATAATTCATCATAGTATGGGAGTTCTACAAAGCAAAATTCTTCATAGGTCCAGCAATAGTGACACCAGATTGGTGTATTTAAAGGGTCACCGCCATTTCTTCCATATATTTGGACTTCAGCTCACATTAGTTACCTGCTGCCACCATTACCAAATTTGAAAGTTGTAGTTGACCATTACATCCTATTGAGGTAACTTTCTTAGCTTATGAGATAGCAGCCAAAGGGAAAGTGAATTTTAATATAAACACCCTTTAGAAGGTCTCATGTAAATAACTTTGTTTCCCCCCTATTTTTTTTTTTACAAAAAAAGAAAGGCTTTTTTTAAAAAAAGAACAAGAAAAATAATCCTTACTTTCTCCTACAAATGGCAAAGAAAACATTTATTCGTCTCTTGTGTTTGTTTCTATAAAAGCCATTTCAAGTTGAAGTACATCTGAGAGACTTTCCCTGGCAAAGATTAAAGAAATCAGTCATAGCTTGTACGTGGTGTTTTACATAATGATTTAAGCAGTTAGAGAATCAAGCAACAGTAATAAGGCTAGAACAGAAGTCATAATTTCCCAGATTTGTGTGTTATGTAAATTGCACACAGATTAAAGGCAAGGAAACCCTGAATACAGAATGCGATGCCTGTGATTTTTGCAAGCTAGAAAATTCATGTCAGCTAAGGATGGAGTAGTTTATTGGAATCCCAAGATTTGTTATCCAAGTTGATCAAAATTCTCAGGGCAATCTATCCTCTTATGGAGCAGCAAAACAAGAGTATATAAGGTGGCTCTGTACTTCTCAGATATTTTGTTTAAGCGATCATAGAAATTCCAACATTAGTGAATTCCTTCCCTAGAGAAAGAAGCACTGGTGAACACAAAATAGCTGCAAATCAGTCACCAGGTGACAAACTGTCTCGTCTTTCCAGATCCTTTCTACTACCTATGTTTATCATGGCCTTTTGGGGAGGGGGGGGAATAGGTGGACACACTTTAAATAAAATACTAGGCCATTTTAATTTTTTGATGACAAAAAATGTGAGGCATTTTTATAAATCAAGATAATCCTGGAGATTGGGGATTTGTTTTGTACTATATGTGTTTCCCATTTACTTTTTTTTTTTTGCATAGCAGCTTATAGTGGTAGACAAAAGAGGGGGGGTCTAACAAGTTGGTTTTTCAATAGAAGTACCCCCATTTTAAGTGGCAGGTAAAAATATTCCTGCTGTCAGAAATTTTATGATTCTAGGTTTATCCCTATTGTCACTTTTCTAGTTTATTTCTGCTTTTATTTTAGGTTCAATGTATCGCCTTTCTTTCTTTTGTGAGTTGCTGATATTTAGATAATAATAAATAACAGGGGAGATCAATGCTTCTGGCAGAGAACAAGGTATTTTTTCCCCTCCATATAGTGTTTTGGAAAAAGAAATAAAACCCCCAAACACACGTTTCTTTTTTTTTTAAATAAAGTTTTATTAATTAATTTTTTTATAGAATTCAATAGTAATTATTCAACAAAATGTGTTGTCTGAGTGTCTTATTCACTAATACAAATTAAATTCCTAATCCCTAAGTCTTTTCTCTAACCATTGATAAAATAGGTCCCAAGTTTGAAAATGTTCTGTTTCTTCTTTTTCTTTCAACCTTAAAGTAAGTCTGTCCATTTCTGCACAGTCTAGTATGTTTAAAAAACAAAACAAAACACATATTTCTTAACCACCTTTGCTCAGCTTAAAATTTACCCAGAACACAGGAAATTAGAAAATTAAGCAAGAACCTGTTCAGCAAATGTATCATTTAAAAATGGCATGGCCTGATTGATGATTAAGAAGAGAATGTTTTTTATTTAATGACTTCATTAATGCTAACTTTGGTTTTCAGATTTTTTTTCCTTCTCTTTTTTCCATCCTGAGCATCTCCGACTTTTCCCATTCCTTCCATGGCATTTCCCAAAGTGTGAGTTACACAATGCTTTCTTTGCAAACTCTTTCCACACATGTTTATCAGTTTGATGCACAAGGATGCTGAATGCAAAGGCCCCAGGGTGCTGTATGTAGGATTTTGTTGATTAAATATACCAGTGATGGCGAACCTATGGCACGGGTGCCAGAGGCGGCACTCAGAGCCCTCTCTGTGGGCACGCATGCCATGCCCCAGAGATGGCAACTGTCCCTCTTCAACCAGCCACCCGCTAACTCGCCGAGGTCCCACGTGGCCGGATGCATCCCAGCACCCATGCGCTTGCTGGCCTCTGTGTGCGGGGGCCGATGGTGTCAGGCAGCAGCTGCCCTGGCCCCTGCCTCACCTTGCCCTGTGACAATGGCACCCCCGCCCTGCCTCGCCTTGCCTTGCCCCACAGGACGAGCCTCCTGCCCACCACCCCACCTGCCAGAGACCCCTTGGATCTCCCCCAACCCTGCCCGGCCCCCACAGGTGTCCCCACGAGCAACATCGAGGTGATCATGCCCACCTTGGCCACACCCACCTAGTCTGCCATGACCACCACAGCCACGCCCATCCAGTGGGCCACGCCCACCTGGCACCCGGCGATAAATAAGTGGGTTTTGGGTTCCAGTTTGGGCACTCGGTCTCTAAAAGGTTCGCCATCACTGAAATATACCATCCTTGCCTTTCATAGGGGGAGCATTCAAGCATGAAGTTTCTATGCAAAGTTCACACACCTCTGACCTGAAATCCATTCTGAAATTTGAAGGGAATGAAGGACAGGGAAGAGGGATGCTGTTGCAAGAGAAAAGGGAGGAACATACAAAGCTTGAAGTTATAATAATAATAAAAAAGTTGGAAGGGACCTTGGAGGTCATCTAGTCCAACCCCCTGCTCAGGCAGGAAACCCTATACCATTTCAGACAAATGGCTGAACAGTCTCTTCTTAAAAACTTCCAGTGTTGGAGCATTCTGGAGGCAGGTTGTTCCACTGATTCCACTGAACCTGTTCTAACTGTCAGGTTAGAAGGGAAACAAAATGTGTTGTGACTGTTATTACATTGGGGGGAAAACTGCCAAATGCAACTCATAGCCTACTAGTACATCTGAAGGGCTCTTCCTCACAGTGGTATTACTGTCTTCCTCTTTACTCAAGAGGATATTGTCAATACTGAAAACACTGCTTACTTTTTCTGTGTTGTTGTAACAAGGCTGGTCAGTGGTGCCTTCAGTGCAATGCAATCAAGAACGCAATCCAGGCAGTCATTGGTAGATTCCCACCTAGCATCATCTACTGCCATAAACCCAATTGCCAATGGTTTTTCTGTACATGTGGTAGTGAGCCACTGTTTTTGTTACGTATTAAACAACCTGTGCCCTGCTGGATCATGATTTCAGAGATGTTTCCTTACTTGAACCTAAACAGAGAAACAGAATGACCACAGGTGGGCAAAAAAGCAGTAGGATCAGGAGTGACTTCTGACTTCCTGTGGAATGTCCCAGGGGTCTCCAGACCACACTTTGAGAATTGCTGTTCTGACTTTCCCAATTGGCTCTATCTTAGGCTTACTTCTATTATCTACTATTAGTTCATTCATTGTATGGTCCAGGTGATTATTACCAATAATAGTTAAGAATTGATTTTCCATCTTCAGAGGAAGTGTATCATTAAATACCAAATCTCACAGAAACAAAATAAGCAACTACCATCTTTGCAAATTGGGACATATGCCGGGGAGTCAAAAAAGTCTAGATGGTGGCCACACTCATACAGTGGAAGCCCTGCATCCATTTTGACCCTCCCATGGAAGCTTGTCTGTAACTTGAAAGCAGTGAAATGGCAATAAGAACTATTTTTTAAAAAAATATAAATAATTTGAACATCGAATATAGACCATTGCGATAATCAAATAAAGCAGAGGAAAGAAGCCTGTAATCCCCAGAGGTTGTTGAAATATGGCTGCCAGAAGACTTGTTGGCTGAAGCTTCTGGGCAGTAATAGAGCAATATCTGGAAGTTATAATTTCCAGATCTCAGATATACAGCTTTCTCCTGAGCTCAAGCAATTATGCTGTCATGTGGACCTCCTTTATTTTGCTCTGAGTCACACACTGATTTCTAATCAGCACAGGGACATAGCTGCCTCTGAGTCTAAGATCAGTTTTGTTCGAAGCAATTTTCTGTAAATAAATAGTTCCAAAGGTATCCCAGATTTAGCCTTTCAGGGGTTCACACATGCCTTCAGTGCAATGCAATCAAGAGTTAAAAATGGCCAGCTTTAGCATTGGCCTATTGCGACCGGTCACCAAATGTCAAAACAAATCAACTTGCTTCTTTATATTCATGCATGTCGCTGTCTATGTGTTATTAAAAACAAAGCAACATGACAACTGTATAGGGCTAAAACACCTGAGCATCACCTCTTTTCAGTAAAGAGGCTCTAAAATGACTATCAGCAAAACTCCTCAGTTCTTGAAAGCTTTGAGAAATTGCACAAAATGAGATGCTGGAGGAGAAGATGATAGCTACTGTCACTAATGTCCCTTGCTGAAAAGTGGCTGCTATAGAAATTCCTCCTGGAGAACTGCAAACTGACTTATGTAATGTAAATATAACATTTATTTCAATTCCTCCTCTTTTCCGATGGATTATATTTGTTTCATCTCTGTATACAATAATACAGTGATGATCATCATGCAGTATATTTCCCATCTTAGCCAAAATCATTGTGTGAATCAATCCACAGTTGGAGGGGAAGGCAGGGAAGAGAGGTGAAAAACATTAGTAAATTTCTTTTTGTTGTAATGAGATTGGTAAGTTAAGGGACATTTCTTCAACATGTATTGACAAGTATTTGCATTCAGTGGTATAATCAGCTAAATGGATTCAAAGGGCTTTTCTTCCTTTCTAGGGACCTTGAGATTTGTTCTTCTGCAGAGATAATCCAAGGTGTTTAACAAATCTTTTTTGTTAAACAGGCCCATTACAGATTTCAAAACCTTGGGTGTTGGCAATTTAATATTTGTGTAATTTTTTGTTTCAGCAAGAAGAATCTATGTATATATTGTATACCTCTTTAGCTAATTAAGTAGAGCATAAGCAAAATGGTGAATTGTGGGTTAATCTAATGCTAAGTAACATACTTAATAATATTATATATACACTGAATTCATAAATAGAAGTGCTTCTTTGGCTGCTGTTCTAAAAAACTTAATTTTCTTCTTTCTGGCCAAAGTTATTGTTTTTTCTGTACTTGAAAGCTCACATTTGTTTATTTGTCCTCAGAGTTATTGCTTAATATATGTAATGGAGGCCAAGGTATTCAAAGTTTTTATTTCTTTTTGCTTTTCCCGTGTACTGCATCTGCTTCGGGAATTTAAAGTGAGTCTCTGGTACACAGAGACTCACTTTAGAGATTCACAGTAGAAGCAATAATAGAGGCCACCACTGCTTGGTTGCTAATGAAAAGAAATCACTTGAGTTTCAGTTATTAAGAAGTCATTAACTCCACTATACACTATATTGAAAGAGATACAAAACTCATGGGCTAACCAAGCCGAAAGTATTTTTTTAAACCATGATTGAATCTGGATGATGCATCTTAGCCTGGAGGTGTTTTCTTGTTAGAACAGCGTCCTTTAAAAAAAACAAAAAACAAAAACCTGTTTTGAAGCTTGCTTAAACTATTTATTTGAGAGATTGCCTGCAGGAGAGGCATTAAAGAGGATTTTGTCTATTAAAGAGTACCATCTGGCAGGACCTTGGAGGAGAGACTTTTCTGTAGTATTGCCTGCTCCTTCAACCATCCTCCTCCTGGAGATTAGGCTGGCCCTGACCTTGTTGGCTTTTTGTAAGGTCTTGAAAATGTGGATGTGTCACCAAGCATGTGGACAGGATGTTTGCCAGAACCCATGGGATGGTTATATTGATGGATAGTTATGGTTTTGCTTTGGCTGATGATTATAAACATCACTGTAATTTATGTTATGTTGGAATTTGACTCGTTTGTAGCTGCCCAGAGTCATTATGGTGAAGGGGGGGAGAATATGAAAATAAATAAATATAACCATGTATGCCAGCCATGATGGGTGAGATTCAAAGAGTCTTGCTGAGAAGTTCTTCCATTCAGTTCAGCAGTTCATTGCACAGGGGAGCTCTTACGGGTGCAGAAATTCTGACAGTTCTCCAAGGTGCAGGTGTCCAAGAATGGATTCTCCTGTTCTGGTTGCTCAGGACCCAAGCAGGTGGGTAAGAAAACAGAAACAGAAAAAGCTTTGGCAAGGAGTGGCCACAGTAGATGGATTAAGCATGGTGGCAGCTGAAAAAGAACTATTGAGTTGGGGAAGTGCAACTTTAGGAATCTCCGTACTTCTCCAGCCCCTAGAAACAGAAAAATATATTTTTCTATTTTTCCTTTCAAAGCATAAAATAAGACCGAAGCACGTGCCATGCTCTTTCAGAATACAACACATGAGCAAATATCCTATTGGTCTCCTATGCACTTTGAGTTGAACTAAATTTATCTTGGCATCCCTCTGTGACTTATAGAATTATTTGAATTAGGAACATTGTGGAATCATTTTAATAATGCTACAGTCAGTTGCTTCAGCTCTTGTAAATAATGAAAATTATGCTGCTTTTTTTTTAAGTGCTGTGCTTGAAGACAGAAAGTTGCAGCAATTAGCCTGTTCATTCAGCTCCTCTGTTGCTACTGATTCATATGTATTATTTAGTTTATTTACCTGCTGATTTCTCTGAAGGCAGAAATTAGGTGGATTGTTAAGCACTGGCCAACCTGACTCCATCTTCAATGTTAAGCTGTGTACTTTTTGCTTTTCCTTTATTAGGACAATAATTGTTGTGTTTTAGTTTTGACACTGGGCAACCTAGCCTAAATTTAAAGATTTTAAAATTCAGTTTCTTATCCTGACTAGGCTGAAAAATACTTTCTGAACATTCAGTCACTGTTGATTCAGATTCTGTATCTCTTTCTCCGTCACTATAAGTGAGAGATGGTCCATCGCCATGTGCAGAGTCATATCAGCCCAGCTTTTTCCTCTGTTGGAAATAGAAAAGGCTTAATCGTGCTGGCTGGGAAATTCTGGGAGCTGAAGGCTACATATCCTAAAGTTGCCAAGATTGAGAAATACTAGGCTTGCTCTTTTCCAAGGTCAAGATGAAGATACAGGTTCTGTATTTAACAGCCACTGATGGCTTCATATTTCATTAATTTGGCCGATTACTGTTTCTCTTTAAAGGAACTGAGAAAGGCTATATGAAAATGGAGAAAAATACTTAATTTTTTTATCAATCCCAAGGAAATCTTGTCTGTAGAATGTTAGCTGGAATAATTTATGAAGCCCAATGTATGGCGCCCATATCTGTTATTGTAACAGCTTCTTAGCTTACTTTCCTTTCCTTGTTACATTCTGGCTTCTTCATTAGTTTTGATATTTCCCAAGTTCTTTTTCATAGAAGAAGGAGGGTACTCTAGACTATTTTATTTCAGCTATAATCTCCCCTCAGACATGTAGATTATTTTCCCATAAGTCATTTACAGCATTCTCTGATATCACTCAACCATCGTGGAATGATATAAAGCCTGTCTTCATTACTGTCATATGACCAAGGCTGTTGAGACTAAAGTCAGAAAAGCCAAGATGTTATTGTGTGACCTCAGTCTAGCTCCTCTATGTTCATTATGTGCATGACACCAAGCACAATGATAATTGGCTAGTGGGGCAATAGTCCAGGAGTTGGCTGTGCTAGCTCAGAAAAAGAAAAATAAGTTCCCTCACTAAGTGCTATTTACAATGTAAATATAAAACTGGAACCTCTACTTATTTATCCAGCATTAAGTACCACTAAATTACACTTGAATTACACTTCTGTCTATTACTTTTGAATGAGTATCAATTTATAGCATTTTAAATGAAATATTGGGTTGGCATGTGGGAGTAATCCTACACATTTTTCAGAGCACTCAGTCTACTATGACCTTTAATCTAATTCATTAGTGTTTATAATGAATTATTTTTATAAGAAGGAAGACTTAATATATGTATTTGACTTGTTATTCTTCACAGTTCTATCCTTTGAGGCCTTTTCTATCTGTACAGCAGCTGGCCAGCTTTTATTTACATTCATTGTAATAAGAAAAATGAAAGTCAAGGTTATCTGCTGTTCCTTCCTATGACGTTTATGCAGCGTAGGCCGTGTCTTTATGGAAGGAAGCTTGCTGGTTAGATTGTTTCCATGGAAATTAAGACTGTGCCAACACTAAGAAATAGATGTATCCTAGTCCTAATTCATCAAATTAGAACACCAATTGATGGATGCTAACAAACATTTACTTTTAACCAGTTGAACAGAGGACGTACTATAAATCACAGTTATCTGTATCAATGATATTGATATACCAAATTCTTCTCCAGTCTAATATGCAAAAACACTTCTGTTATGCCTTGATGTAAACATTTTGCACATTTCCTTGATACTGGTAGCCTTTGATAGGATCAAGGACACACTGCAATTAACCACAGCTTATTGAATAAACCACAGACGACTGGATGTCTATGGAGATTCTCAGTCATCCAGGTCATGGTTGTCTCAAAGGTGCTTTTTCAAGAGGCAACTGGACTTTCTTGTTTTTCTTTGAAGACGTTTCGCTTCTCCTCCAAGAAGTTTCTTCAGCTCTGACTGGATGGTGGGGAATGAAAGGATTTATATTCCTTGCAGACAGCTGGTCTTTTGCATTCTTTTAGACAGTTGTTGAGGCCACTTGGGGTCAAAGTGGCTATCTATGCCAAAACTAAACAGCTCTCTCTCAACAGAGGGGGAGGGATATGACATCATCTATTTCCAGTCTACAACACAGTCCTTTCAACAGTTCCAAGAAGGCTCCACACCCATTTGCACCACTCAGGTGAGCCTGAGGACACAGATAAACCTCCAAGTGGCCTCAACGACTCTCTAAAAGAATGCAAATGACCAGCTGTCTCCAAGGAATATAAATCCTTCCATTCCCCACCATCCAGTCAGAGCTGAAGAAACTTCTTGGATGAGAAGCAAAACGTCTTCAAATTAAAAACAAGAAAACCCAATTGCCTCTTGAAAAAGCACCTTTGAGACACAGATGACTGGGTTTGCCCAATCTGCTAAATTGAATGCAAACAAAATTACATTGTGCTTTAGCAAACAGTGTGCATCCAGCTATGGCCATTGTGGCATAAATATAATAAGACTGGCAATATTATACATAATGAGAGAGAAAAATAGGGTTAAAGAAAAAAAATATAATATAGGGTTATTGCATTATATTATAATATATAGAGATCTGTGGGGATTCTAAACAGAACAACTCATTATAACAATTTGTTATAGGTCCCTCTTTTGAAATAATAACTTGAAAAGCAGTCCTAATTCATAAATATATATATTCAACAGAAACCAGTTTTGTAGGTTTACAAAACTTGCTGAGAAACATGTCTCCTTAGAGATTTGTGGTCTGCATACGTTTATTGTATAATTTGAACGAAATGGTTTGCATGTTTCCATAGTTACATAGTATATTGAAGAAAGAAAAAAATCTCAGTACTTAGATGAATGGTGTTAACAGCCATAGAATAAAATCCTCCTACTTGTAATCAAATCTATTGAAATATAATTGACTATTTACGTAGGTTTAGCTGCTAATTCTAATTCCTTTCTTAAATCATTGATTTAGATTCTGGGAACTGTGGGGGGGGGAGGTGAAATTTCAATGGCAATACAGAAAAGCTAGGAAGAATGACATATCTGTCTTACAGATTCATGCCCATTACAGTATTAAACTTCTGTACACAGTAAAGATTTTAACTATTTGGAATTACTGTTCTATGATCATATTACAATGTACTGGTATAAAACAAGTATGTTCTAGAAATACAATACTGGAAATTCAGTGATCACTGATTAATGACATCATTTAAAGCTGTGATTCTCTGAAACTGCAGAACATGTTATCAGTATGTGACTAATTGTAGCAGTTGGAAAAATTCTGAGACTATTTTAGTGCTAAAATAATGCAAAAAAAATTGAATCAGGGATTCTTCAATCTCTGGAAAATTTAGAAATCTGTCTTTTTGTATGTCATTTATTTATTAAATTTCTTTGTCACTTATCTTACTGACATAGTGATGTTATTTCATAAAACCTTGAATATGCTATCTGAAAGTTTCTCTAAAAGCAGCTTTGTATTTGGCCCTTATTTGAGAAACAGGAACCTCAGTTATCTATGACAGGGCTTTTCAACCGGTGGTACATGTACCACCTGTGGTACTTTGCCATGTGGCAGGTGGTACGCGACTGCTAGCCAAGTGTAGCAGGGGAGGGGAATGAGCCGAAGCGAGCCAAGCCTGAGGGAGAGGCAGCTGCAGCTGCAGGACTGTCTGGGCTTGGCAGAAGCCCCAGGAGCCGGGGGGGGGGCTCCAGTTGATTGGCTCCAGCTGATTGGCGCTTCCAGAAGCAGCATGGAGGTGAACTGAAGAAAAAGGGGGGGAGGAGAGAAGAGGCAGGAAAGGGGAAAAAAAGACAACAGGGAAAGAGAAGGAGAGGTTAGCCGGCAGGGAGGAAACAAGGACAGAGAAGAAGCAGCAGCTGTTGCTGGAAGAAAAGGTCCCCTGGTTCGTTTTCTCCAGCCAGGAGAATGCAAACAGCGCTGATGAAATGAAAAGCTGGCATGTTGGAAAGGAGGTGGGTTTATTTAGTTCTGGATCAGCTGGCAGCTTGATTGGGTTACCATAAGGATTTTTGTACAGTTTTTACAGCGTTTTGTAATTCAGAGGCTCCTTTGTGTGCTTTGGTTATTGGGATATTTTAGTCTGTATTTTAGGCTAGCAATGAGTCCAAAGTGTTGACTTCCATAGGTTTAATCCCTTTAAACAAATGTAATTAGTTTTACCCCCTTATCGTGAGTCTGTCCATGGCTTTTAGAAAGTTTTCTTTGAAGGTAAACAGGATTAATTTTAAAGCTAAAGCTTTTTGCAATTGCCGGAGCCTTTCAGTCTGGAATTGCAACATTGTGACACATGACACATCTGAGGCAGCTTAAAGAACACCCCCCCCCCCCGGAGTTTATGTGTTTATTTTGTGAGCCTTTCTTGCTTTGCACTTGATTCCTGTGTCTTTAAGGGTACAGGGAAGGGATGGGGGGTGCATTCTTACTACACTGTGGGAGAGCTAAGAAGGGCCGACCAGCTAGCTCAGGGGTCTACAAACTTAGCAACTTTAAGACCTGTGGACTTCAACTCCCAGAATTCCTCATCCAGCCATGATGGCTGAGGAATTCTGGGAGTTGAAGTCCACAAGTCTTAAAAGTGCCAAGTTTGAAGACCCCTGAGCTAGCTGGTAGTGGTGCATATTAATAAACATGGATAAATTTATCATACATTTGTCAGTGCAAAGGGAAAGTGATTCAGCAGAGGAACAGCCACCAAAGAAATTAAAACTGGTCCTTTTTTCCTACAGTTTGTAATATTTTATTAGATTATAGAATAAAATACAAAAATACAAAAACAAATAGTAAAACACAGTGGGGAGGAAAAAGGGGGAAAAGTTATTGATGTCATGTATTGAAGCTGAGAGGAGGACATTTGTCAGTGTGTTATGTGATCGCTATCAAGTTGGTTGGGGTTTTTTTTTCTTTCATTTAGTGAGCTTGTAAAACGTAATAAAATTAAAGTAATGGTGCAAAGAGTTGACTGGTTGCCCAGAAAGTGATGTAAAACAGTATTATTAAGTGAACAAGGCTACAGTTATAAAGAAATTAGAAGAAAAATTGGTGGAAACTTAACCAAAGGTGGCATTTCTACTGCACACTTTTTCCATTTTCCCAAATTTCTATGATACTATGAAATAAATGAATAAATGGTACTTTGCTGCTCTAATAAATTTATCAACGTGTAAGAATAGCCTTTTGTTCCCTTTAAATAAATAAATAAATGAAATATTTTGCTCATGCATTACCATGGTGACTGTAGCTTTTTCTTCAGGAAAATATATTTGTGTTAAATGTCACTTGTTACTTCCCAACATTCATGTTACCAAAGGGTGGAGTACGACAGTTACTGATATTGATCAGCATATGCAAAATTGCAGTTATTCAGGAGTTCTTACATTCTTGTGAATATGCCTAACTGGTTCCAGTCCTGTTCTGCCAATTGAAGTCTAACAGCAGGCTGGAGTATCTTCAGGTTAAACTCTGTCTGCTAACCGAGTCTGTGAAGTTGCCATGATCTCAAATAAAAGCCTTCCCTTCCCTCTTCCTCCCGCCACTCAAAATTCTTCCCTTTTTCCCATCATGAACACCAGATTTGCAGGTCCTCTGGCTGGAATATCCAAAAGAGTAGCTCATTTTTGGCTGCTCTTAATTTTTTTCAAGGAGTGTCTGTTCATTTTGTATGGAATATATCTATTTCCTTCATAGAGGATGTCTCAGACAGACTTCTATTTACTCCATGTAGACCAAGAAACAGTACAATAATTCTTAGCTTCATGTTGTATTTTTTTATACAGGCAGAAAAACTGTGTGTAAAAAGTGACAAATCTGCACTTCCAGTTATCATCGGACATTTGTTACAATAATGTCTGCAATTTTAATGCATTTTTTTAAAATAGTGAACTGATGCAAGAATAGTCTGAAAGAAAAGCAATGCTGAAGGAATGGAAAAATAAATAAAACAGAAATTAACAGTTTTGTTTGTCTCTTTCATCAGCTTTATATATTATTCCATATTTATCATTTTACAATTGTTTATATGGAACAGGATTTATTGTTAGAATTTATCATTAGAATTTATTGACTCAGACTGGAGAGATCTGACTGGAATTTTTCAGTCCTTTTTTATTCAACCAATCTAATGCCATTAGATTCATCAGCAAACTTGCCTATCTTACTGCTTGTTTCTTTCAGATCATTTATGCACAGATAAAATAAAGTATAATGGGATTTTCTGACCCTGGGAATGTGACTGACGTTTTGTAAAATATTGCAGCACAAGAACAGATGGACATGTTTGTATCTCTGAAACAGGTAGCCAGCTTCCCCTTAACTTAAGAGTGAGTTAGAAAGAAGATGGTTGGCATCACGCCATTACATATTTATTGATAAAAAGGAGTCTAAAATACATACACATCCAGTTTCAAGATATGTAATATAACTTCCTTTTCTGTGCAATAACCCTGGCTAACAAGAACCATGTGAGAATCTAGCTTCTTGTATATTATTAGGGAGATTGACATAAAGTCTTTAGGGAATCTCACATTTTATAATAGGCAATCCTGGTTCATTTTCTTCTTGCCACATGAAAACAAAACAAAACAAACCCTGTAAAGTTAGTTGAGAAAATTGCTTTACAGAAGCAATACAAAAATTGTCCTGAATGTGAAGAGCTGACTCCCTGTGGGATTTTCCAGAAGGTGACCCTTCAGATATTGATGGAATTTACTTTAGACAAGCCTCTTGCAAAACCTTCCACCAGCAGGATCCACAAAGGGGCAATCTTCCTCTCTTCTGGAGCATTTAATATCCTGAAGATCAACGACACCACATTCATAGTTTTAGGAATTTTCTGCACAGTATCTTTTTCAGAAACAATGAAACAACTGTAAGAAAGGAAATGAAGATTAAAATTGCACATAGCTCTTAAAAGCCTTTAGTGCAGGGGTGTCAAACATGCAATGTCACATGATGTGTCACGACGTATCGTGACTTTTTTGCCATTGCCAGCAATGGGGTAGGTGCGGTTTCGCTATGATGCATCTGGCCCGTGGGCCGGCAGTTTGACACCCCTGCTTTAGTGTAATCTCTAGACCTCATCATCATTACAGTTTTAATGTGACATAAAGGGAAATGTATTAATTGCAATTAAGATGTTCAATCAAATTTCATTTTTGTCTTCGGCTGATTTTTAAATCTGGTCCCTAGCATGTCACCAAAAGGTCAAGGGCAGCCTAGAGCCAGAAAATATAGTTGTAATCTTTTGTTCTTTACACAGGGGAGATGAATAGGTTTTTCAGTAACCAGCTGACAAATTTTCACAGGGATGTTTGCAAACTGCTGATAAGTATAAATGGTGTTAGCATTACATAGTAATGAAACTAAGTGCTTTAGGTCTTGAAGATAACAGACATCAAATTGTCATTCAAAATATTTCAGGAGAGACACCCACAAAAAGTTACTTTTCATCAGAGGAGGGGTGGGATAGCCTAGAGAATAATTTATCAGCTCATTAAACACAGCTGCATGCATACTTCGTGCACTATTAACACAATTCACTTTACAATTAACCAAGTTATGATAAAGCTTTTTTGTTGAAATGTTTCAGCATGGATTTATGCGTCTTCTCTTAACTGTGCTTCTGATGCTTTCATACAAATAGGAATACATAAGATATGTCCATTCAGATTATATTTAATCTTTAATCTTACACTAATTTATATATTGTATTTTGCAAGGTACTGCCAAAGTGACATGCAAACCAAACCCACTTTTACTCATTGTTCATCTGAATTTAGAAATAAATGAAACCACCACTCCCAATTACAGTTCCTGTTCCACTTTAAGAAGCTCATGGGAATATGGATTAGGGTCAACAGATCTGGGCTGCAAAAATCCGGATGACCAGCAGAGTGTGAGAACTTTAGCGTTAGAATTGTTACTACCATATTATAGCTGTCAGGATTTTGTACCTTAGGCATGGTAGCCTAATGTACTGTAGATGAAAATAAAGGAGCAGAGAAGAGGTGAGGGGAAAATAAAAGAGTAACAGAGGTAGCAAAGAAAGGAAGGGGCTACAGAGTGAGAGAGAATTTAGCAGTGAACCCCAGGATAAATGCTGGCAATCAAATGAGGGAACACACTAAAGTAGAAAAAGATGGAATTCTGGGAAAATAGAAGAGGCTAGGCAAGGTCAGGAAAAGGCTGGGAAGAAGAGCTATGGAGCCCTGCAATCAGTGGATTTCTTAATTCCCTGCAGGGTGGGGCTGCTAAAGTGTTCTAAGGCCCTAAGAGGCAGTTTTGGAGAGAACCTCTTCTGGCCTGAGAGCCTCTCTCCCCCTTCTCCCCTGCCTCTGGGCCTCAAGTGATACGTGATACAACTAAGGACAGTCCAACTTCATCTACGTGGACAGGGTGAAACAATCCCAGGAAAGATAGGTAGCTGTTTGAGGGTGTTTCTGCCTGACTCACAGAAGTGCTACAGAAGTGCTGGTTCACATTCCATCCGTTAAGTTCAGATCTCTATCCTGTCATGGTATTCTGATACATTGGTAAATCCTGTAGCACACTACTGTAATTCACTATGTCCTGTATCCCACTGGAATATGAAAAGTCTCATATTTAAATGTCATATGTTGTTCACACCATGCATAAGGGTTTTAGAGGCTCTCTTTCATGCCCAATATGTGCATGATGCAGGTGGGATAAGAGCTAGGATTCTCATAGATTGCAATACCTCTTAACTGGATTACAGATATACAAGAGCATCTCAGTGCCTTTTCCTGCAAATTCAACAGGAAATATGCTGTTTGTGAAGCAATCCAGACAACTGATGTAATTTATATAATTTTCTTAACTGTGTAATATACACAGATGGTTTAAATTAATACTAATATTGCAAATTTTATGTCAATAATGTAAATTCAGATTTAACAGAAACCTCTTTTACCCAATTGGTGTGTTAAATGAGGTTTTATTCTACTGGCTAATTTTTCAGAAAGGACTATTAAACAAAAGCAGTGACCATAATCAATAATTAACGAATTATAAAAGACTGCTATGGATCTGTCAAAAAGTTATGCAAGAACAATTACTGTTTCTATTTAATACTTATTATCCTGGTAGATCATGAGAATAATAGTCCCATCAAAATAAGAATCTAAAATTCAATAACGATTTCAAGCATTTATCATTTCTAATAACATACCGATGTGTGGGCTGGGTGTTACATTGCTGGTTGAGTCAATATATATATTAATATATTAATAAATCAACAAATTAATGGATCTATTTCTTTGGATGAAAGAAGGTCTTGTGCTTGTCAATATGCATATACTCTATATCTATATATCTACTGTAATATCTATATCATCTATATCATCTATATCCATATCATCTATATCTTGATGTAGATTCTCAGTCATTCAGGTAGAGTTTTCTGGAGGTTGAGTCACAACAACTATTTCTTGTTGGTTTGAAACATTTTGCTGCTTATCCAAGTTGCCTCTTCTTTGTCTTGAGATATATGTAAAAATCCTGCATTCGAACACAAGGTATCAAAGAGACACAAAAAGTTGGAAGAGAACTGGCTTGGGGATAGAGCACGGAAAAGAATTTGTCTTGCTAGAAAAAGGCAATAATGCAAAGTGGCAGATAGAAAAAACTAGTACAATCTTAGACCATATTACAAAAACATTATGGTCATAAAGGGATAGTTCTAACTTCTTCTATATTCTCATTACTCTGCATTTGGAGTAGTCTATTGAATTCTAGACATCACATTTTAAAGTTTTTGACAAATGAGAGTACATCCTAGAGATACTAGGCTATGAGGAGACTGAAAACTAAGTGGTCTGATAAGCAGATGAAACAGCCAGGTAATTTAGAATGGAATAAAAAAGATTCAAAGGAAGTTTGACACCTTTTTTCAAATACATAAAAAGCAGTCAGGTACAAGATAGAACAGAGCTTTTTGATATATTAGAGAGCAAGAGTAGGACCTGATTATTGAAAATTATTGGCAAGCAGATTTCATCTAAATATTAAGGGAAACCTCTTAAAAAATGGCAATAAAACAGATTTCCTTGGAAAGTGGGAGGGAGGATTCTCATTTGCCAGATAGTCACCTGTAGCTAATAATGTAGCAGTATCCGGCATGAAAGATTACCAAAATGGTTTTTCAATTCTGTGATTACATGATTATAAATGATTTTTCTCATAACTATTCCATTTTTTTATTTCTTTGTTGTTACATGTATTGAATTGATTCGGACTTCTTTGCATAAGAAACCTGTTTTTTTGTACGTGGAAAGGACCACACGTGTTCATGATACATGAACTGTTATGCAGACATTAGGTATCCCAAACAAATGTAGCCAAGCTGGTTTTGCCATTTAGAAATGGATAAATTGTTTTGGACTTTTTATTCTAATTATTCTGGATCATAAGCATGGTGCTAGAGACATAAAGTCAGAGGAGTGATGTGAAGTGCCCTCCTTAAATATAAAATAAAGAGGCTGTATTTATGCAAAAGAATATCGATGACAAAAACTATGATAAGCAAATTCATTTAATTCATTAAACGAGCAAATAGTTTTCTACACAGAATATTTTCCGGCTTCCGGTTCCTGTTTGCAGCGCTGGTGGATGCGTGGAGAGACTGTTCTCCCCGCTGTCCGGTTTTCCTTCTTCGGGAGACTCTGGAAAGGGTCGAAAGTCACCCTGGAGGGGCGACCACCGTTGGGGAGGTCCATCGCTAGATCGCGGAGGGGCGGCAACCTCTCCATTTGATCTGCGGCAGCTCCTCAGGACCGTAGAAGAAAAGAGCGGCCAGTAACATGGCCGCTCACTTAGTCGCACCAGCCGAAAGCCCAAAGCACTACTAAGCACGACGAAGCAACTGGAGGAGTTGGGTGAGACCTTATTTTACCTTCTCTCTTTCCCAACTACTTTCCTGTAAAAATCCTTGAAACACCCCCTTCCCCCAGCTTAATTCCACGGCTTCTGCCTACTCTGGGAATATAAAGCCAAGAAACAAACAAAAAAAGACAATAAGATTAAATGACCACATACCTGGACTTGTAATATCTGGATACCTGGGCTCCCTAAAAGCTCTGTACTTCTACAAAAACTTATTGTTTTACTTCTCTGCTAAGCTGAAAAAAAAGGGGAATATTCTTTTTTTCTTTCCTCTTTTGAACTGGATAAAAGCACCATTTTGTATGTTACTGGGGACATCTTGTGGTGAAATTTGGTATAGCAAGTAAAAAAAACAACAATTTTTTTTCTGACTGGGAGACTCCTGAGACTAAAATTTGCCCTTGACAGCAACAAAAAGATAAGAACTTGAAACAGCTGGGTGGTGAAAATATCTCTTTACAGTGGAGGTGGACAGTTATTGACTTTTATCAAAAATAGCCTCCACTAAAGGACTATTTGTAAACATCATAGAAATGGAGAAACACCACACACAGCTTAATGTCAAACTTATACTTGAAAAAATCCTAGAGGCTACTGAGCTAATAAATTCCAGAATGGAAGACTTAGGTGCCACCTTAAAGCTACAAAACGCAGCCTTAAACTTATCAGATGAACTTACACCCCAAAAAGCAACAGAAGAGGAAGGAACTAACAACAAAGTGGATTTTAAAGAATACCAGCTACAATCTACTCAGAACTCCGACACTCAAACTTTGACCTCACTTAAAGACTTTACAAATACAACAGCAACAGAAACTGAACAAAGCAATGTTAAGATGGAACCTGCAGAGGACTTACATACACAATATACTGAGATTCTAGACAATCCAGATGATCCAAAAATAACTACAATACTGAACATGACCTTTCATCAGCTGAAATCAGAAGAAGAAGAAGACCAGCCTGAACGTAAGATAAATACATTAACTCAAATATGGAGACTTAAACCATTTGGCCAACAATTTAATGATTGTGAAGGGACTGGCTTCCTTGATAGCCTGATGATTGGATGGTCTCCCCTGATTCAAATGATATATGCAGGAAGGAAGGGAGAGCCACTTGAGGATCTAAAAGCTCTTTTATGGAAGCCGGTTTGGCACAAAACGAAGGCCAGAATTAGACTTAAAAAGATGGTTTTCTTTATGTGATACTTAATGGAAGAGCTTTAAATTTTACGTAATGAGATAAAGAGATTTTAAAAGATATTATCTGATTTAATATTTAGGATTTATATCTATAAGGGAAATAAATTAGTTACTCAAATAATTGTTTTGAATTATAAATAGAAGATGGATTTAGAGGATAAAAGTTATTTTATGAGTAAGCGATGATATTAGAATGAGAACCAGAATATGATTGTGAAGTATTTTAGACATGATATTATTTTGTATGAACTAAGGGAACCAGGGGCTATCCAAAACTTAAACATTATTGGACACTAAGCCAACTGGAACATTGTAATTGAAACCAGACAAAAGTTAAAAACAGGACCTGAAGATATATAATTTAAAAGTTGTTTATAAATGTTTTAAATGATTGAGTTATAGCTAGTAATCTATTAATTTGAATTTGGCATAATATCTAAGGGAAACAGAGAGGAAATTCTTGATGATGTAAACTGATATATGTATGGATAAGCGTGTTATTGGACTACGTATTACCCAACCACCATGTTGCTTCCTTAAATATCTGAAGTTTTATAAAAATGGAAAATTAATAAAACTTGTTTCAAAAAAAAAAAAGAATATTTTCCTGCATTTTCTACATGCCATCAAGGAGTTTTCAGCTCGAGAAAGCCTTTTTTTTTGTTCTTCAGCAAAGAAAACATTAAACTTTCTGCTCCTTCCCTCCCTGCTGTTACTAATATAATTTCTGCTCTAATGATGCAGTAATATATGTATAATTTTTCTTTCTTGGGGAAAAAAAAATCTCTGCTTCTGATATTAAATGAAACAGGACTATAACAGATGGAACTTCCTGATGCCACCAGAGCCAGCACTTGTTACTCCAAGCTCACTTCATGGTTTCATATTTGTGCAATGTAAAGCATGGCCCACTTGATTTTTCTTTAAATAATTTCACAGTGAAGATTGTGAAAAATAGTAGCATGGTACTTGTGAGGGAAGGGTATTTTTGATGAAAAGAGGTGACAACATCAATTTCAAGATCAAACCTCTATATATGATCATTAAGTTCATTAATTATGAGATGTTAGAAGTGGGAATTTAAGGAAAAAAATCCTTTCTCATTCCTATGGGTGATATATATTTTCTTCAATCTCAAGTCTTTTACCAGAGGCTGGAAGTTTGAGGGTTCTGTGCAATATCTTAACTGTATCTTTCTGGATAGAGAACTCTGATGTTGTTCTGGATCTATTGGAGCCACTCTTCCAGTTTAGGTGTCACAGCCCCGGGTTCTCCTACCACCACTGAGACCATTTTGGCCTTTACTTTGCATATCCTGACTACTTTCTCCTTCATATCATGGCACTCTTCCAGCTTCTCATATTTCTTTTTCCTGGTATTACTGTCACTTGGATGTTGCTGTCACTTGGCACATATATCACAACTGCTATCATCTCCTCCTTGTTTACTACCATGAAGTCTGGTTGATTGGCCAGCCTATCTCTCTGTATCTGGAAGTCCCACAAGATCTTTATCTTGTTATTCTCTACAATCTTCTGTGGAATCTCCCATCTGGCCTTGTGAGGGTCTATCTGTGCACAATGCCAGTTACTTGATTGTGCCACTCAGTGTATGTTTTCCTGTCTTTATCTTACCCCTGGCCACTATGTGTTCGACTGCCTCTGAGGCCTCTCTGCATTACTTGCACCTCAGATCCTGTCTAGTGTGGTAAACTCTTGCTTCTTGAAAGACAAAAAGGACAAGTATAAAAAGTGGAAAGAGGGGCACATAACTAAGGCAGAATATCAGCAAATAGCCCGAGTCTGCAAAGATGAAGTAAGGAAAGCTAAGGCTCAGAATGAACTAAGGCTTGCAACAAAAGCCAAAAAAGCAAAAAAAAAACAACCCCAACTTCTTTCTTTCAACATGTAAAAACAAGAAAAAAGTTAAGGAAATGATTAGTCCATTAATGGGAGAAAGTGGCAAGAAGGTGACAGACAACAGGGAGAAAACAGAACTACTTAACTTGTTTTTTGCATCCATCTTTACACAAAGGGAAAAAACAGTCCAACCTTTCAAAAACAGTACCATAAAAAACAGATTAGAAACACAAGTTAAAATAGGCAAGAAAATGATAAATGAACACCTGTCCCCGCTAGATGAGTTCAAATCACCAGGAGCAGATGGATTACACTCCAAGATTCTGAAGGAACTGGCAGATGTGAACTCAGAACCACTGAACTATTTCTTTCAAAGATCCTGGGGAGCACTGGGGAACTACCGGAGGACTGGAAAAGAGCTGATGTAGTTCCCATCTTCAGAAAAGGAAAAAAAATAGATCCAGGAAACTACAGACCTAGCTGCCTGACCTCAATACCTGGGAAGATTCTGGAAAAGATTATCAAGCAACGAATCAGTGAACACCTAGAGGCATACAAAGTCATAACCAAAAGCCAACATGGGTTTGTCAAAAACAAATCTTATTGCATTCTTTGACCAGGTGACAAAAATAGTGGACCAGAGGAATGCTGTGGATATAATTTACTTGGACTTCAGTAAGGCATTTGATAAAGTAGACCACAACCTACTACTTGATAAGATAGAAAAATGTGGGTTAGGCAGCATCACCACCAGATGGATTCATAGCTGACTGACCAGCCGTACTCAGCGCGTGGTCCTCAATGGAACCGCATCTACATGGAGGGAAGTGTGTAATGGGGTGCCCCAAGACTCTGTTCATGGCCCAGTGCTCTTCAACATCTTCCTCAATGGTTTGGATGAGGGGATAGATGGGGAATTCATCAAATTTGCAGATAACACCAAGCTGGCAGGAATAGCCAACACTCCAGAAGATAGGCTTAAGATACAGAAGGATCTTGACATTGGGCGCTATCTAACAAAATGAAATTCAATGGTGAAAAAAGTAAGGTTCTACATTTAGGCAAGAAAAACCAAATGTACAGGTATAGAATAGGGGGTACCTTGCTCAATAGCAGTAACTGTGAGAGGGACCTCGGAGTCCTAGTGGACAATCACTTAAATATGAGCCAGCAGTGTGCTGCAGCTGCCAAAAAGGCCAACACAGTGCTAGGCTGCATTAACAGAGGGATAGAATCAAGATCACGTGAAGTATTAATACCACTTTACAATGCCTTGGTAAGGCCACACTTGGAATACTGCATCCAGTTTTGGTCACCACGATGTAAAAAGATGTTGAGACTCTAGAAAGAGTACAGAGAAGAGCAACAAAGATGATTAGGGGACTGGAGGCTAAAGCATATAAGGAATGGCTGCTGGAATTGGGCATGTCTAGTTTAATGAAGAGAAGGACGAGGGGGACATGATAGCAAGTGTTCCAATATCTCAGGGCTGCCACAAAGAAGAGGGAGTGAAGCTATTTTCCAAGGCACCTGAAGGCAGGACAAGAAGCAATGGATGGAAACTAATCAAGGAGAGAAGCAACCTAGAACTAAGGAGAAACTTCCTGACAGTTAGAACAATTAACCACTGGAACAACCTGCCTCCAGAAGCGGTGAATGCTCCAACACTGGAAGTTTTTAAGAAGAGACTGGACAGCCATTTGTCTGAAATGGTATAGGGTTTCCTGCCTGAGCAGGGGGTTGGACTAGATCAGGTGCTTTTCAACCTGTGGTACGTGTACCACTTGTGGTACATTAATGAGTGGCAGGTGGTACGCAGCCCTGCCTAGCCAAGTGTAGTGGGGAAGGAAAAGAGCCAGCACAGGCAAAGACTTACAGTGAGAGAGTCCTCTGGAGCTGCAGATTTTACTTATGAATGGAGCCATTTGGGGAGGCTGCCTTAGCCGGCAGCCAGTACTTACATTTTCTTTTCTTCCTTAAGTGCCAGCTGGGCTCCTTACTTTCCTTTCTAGCCAGTAGCTAATTCTTAAAGGGGAAGTGCCTTTTTAAGCTAGTTCACTCAGCAGCTTGTCTTTTCTGTCTCTGGAGGCTTTTCCTTGTTTGATCAATATATGGAAGAGGGAAAATATGGGGGGGTGGGGTTCAAATTCTTCCTTCATAAGGAGATGGGAATGAGAAAAAAGGAGGCAGGGAAGGGAGGGAGGGAAGGAAGTCCCGCCTCAGCACTTGGCCACCAGCAGCTCTGCCATTGACTTTGCTTGTCAAAAGGTTGCAGAAGGGGATAACATGAACACTGTGACCATCATAAATATGAATCAGTTGCCAAGCATCCAAATATAAATCACATGACCCTGTTGCTGCAATGGTCATAAGTGTGAAAAATGGTCATAAGTCATTTCAGTGCAATTGCAACTTTGAACAGGTTTTTTTTTTGTCACCAAGTTTTTGACACCTTGCTAGGTGGTACTCGAATATTGCCATATCCTAAAAGTGGTACAATCGGTAAAAAGATTGAAAAGCCCTGGACTAGATGACCTCCAAGGTACCTTCCAACTTTATTATTATTATTATTATTATTATTATTATTATTATTATTATTATTATTATTATTATTATTATTATTATTATTATTATTATTATTATTATTATTATTATTATTATTATTATTATTATTATTATTATTATTATTATTATTATTATCTTCTGAGTAAATGGGGAAAATACATAATATAATAGGTTTCCCACTTCCATATCTGACATACAGCACTGCCAAGTAAAAAGAATCTACAATGAAATGACACATAATTCTTTTTTCTGGCAAATGAACTTGCTTCACTACTTACAAATTTCAGAAAAATTTGATGACACCCCCAAGTCTATCATAGTATATATTCAAAGAAATACATATAATTTTATTTTCTTTGAAAGAAATAAAGATCTTCTGCAGAAAAGTGTAACAGACTGTAACAGGTGGTGTTTATAAAGCCAGAATGTGTTACTTTATGATTTCTGAGATATGAACAAATCTTACAATTGTGAAGGGTCACATCCTACATATATAAAATGTTTACTTACTTAAGTTTTCTTTAGACAATACCACAATGATGGCTGCAAAAAATAATAACAAGGCAGCTATCACTTTGCCAACATGACCTTATTCTAGGAGGGTCAGGTTTATATTGTCTGTGGTCTCCAAATATTGCTGAATGGCAACTCCCAGTATCTTTCACAATTGCTGATAAAATGGAGGTATTGAGGGTTGCTGGGAGTTAGCAGCTTTTGAAAACCAGATCTTCCTCCTTAGCTCTGTAAAAAGTAGGGATAGGTATTCATTAAAATATATTCTGATTTACAATCTGTTTTAGAATCAATTTTCCCCTTAAAAAGATTATACTTTTTGCAAGCTGATTGAGAGAAGGTGTGAATTAGGGGTTTTTTTAAGTTACTAAAAGTATTTTGCATGTTTCCAGCACCACAGGGCTCTCTGATGCTGAAAGTTGTTTCTGTTGCAGTGCCTTTTGGGATCCCTATATGACTACAAAAACCTAGTTCTCTGCAGACTGGAGTTCATAACTAGCAAGGCCAATGGCCATATTAACTGTGGGATTCTGGGGTTTGTAGTTCCAATATATTTGAAGGATATCAATTTGAGAAAAAGTGGTCTACTTAATGTGCTAAGTTTTGTTTAACTTGCTTGGAATACCAGGTACTATGATGGGCACTGCTGTTGAAGAAGAATGCCAACATATTTGGAGAGTATCAGATCACATATGTCATCAGGCAAAGAACACCATGTTTCTTCAATTCATGTTTCAGAGGAAATCATTAAATAAGCACATGGATTATGAAAATGACATTCATATGAGTTTTAAAAAGGCCTATGTCTTTTTTGCTTGCTGAATGTTTTTGCTTGCTTCCCATAGAAAGCAAATTCTATAAATTAACTCTTGCTGCGAAGTGAATGTTTTCTTGGGCTGCTAAAAAAATATCTCAGCAACCTATGTTTTGGATTCAATCCATTTGGAAAAATGACACTTCAGACATTTGGCTTAAGATAGAGGTGCACAAATTAAGAATTGGGCTTTGTATCACCTGCAAAAAAGCCTTTTCTTTAGTGCTGAGATATGTACAAAAAGTTATTAGTAAACTTTTTATGGTACAGAAAGGTAAAATAATTGAATATGTAAAAAACAGAAAACAGCCCATAAAAAGACTTTAAATCTTGGGGAGATTGAAACCATCAGGCAGGCACATTCATCCATCAGTGAGGTAATCCACTCTCCCAGCCTTCCAAAAAAAGAGTCAAAACATGGCTCAGTGGCATCATGTGGGGAGCCCAAAGGAACATGCAGCCATGGGGCTGGATAGCACCCTGAAAACCCTCCCTCCGGTTTTCAAATAGTTCTAACAGTGTTTAATCATTGTTGCATCCTTCTAATTTTTTTATTTTTATACAGTATACTGTTTTTATGTTTTAACATTGTATGCCACCCAGACTCCCTCTCTGAGGGAGATAGGCAGTTAAAAAATGTGATAAATAAGTTGGGGAGAAATCATACAGGGATGTTCTCACTGTGCTACACCCCAGACAAAACGGAGGGAAGAAACCCCTGTGACTCTCAGCTAGACTCTTTGCTAGAAAACAGTGTTTCAGAACACCGTAGAAAGATTATTTGTCTCTGCACTAACCCACAGTTTAATTACAATTTGTTGAATATGCCCCAAATAAATCAATCTTAAAGACAAGCCAAATAATCATAGATTAATTTGATCAGTACCTGGCTAATTCTAAAGTTGCTTTCTCTAGCATCTTAAATAGCTGATTCTAAGCTAAATCATGAATTTAGCTTTCTCTCAGAGAGGAGGAATTTCTTTAAAATATCTATACCCTGGAGAATGGGTGATGAGGGAAAGTTGCCATATTTGTTCATTTATTTATTTAAATATTTGAATTTCTACTCATATATTTTCAGGCCAGTTTATTATTAAAACAATTGATTATAATAAACATTTAAAATGTGAACATGTGAAATAACATATCAAACAGTTATATTTTTTAAAAAACTAATAAAAGAGCTAAGATTTTTAAGATGTATTCTGATATACAGTAAGAAAGAAGCTGAAGTTGATTAGCTGTGTTTTATCCACAGGTGCATAGGATTAAATTGTTTTTCTTACATCAGCAAGAACTATGGTGGAGTTTTCATAGAATATACTCCTCATGTCTTTAAATTTGTTTCAAGTTGGGCATATTTTATAAAGAAATCTCTAAACTGCATTTTGCTTACTTCTAGCTGGTCATTTAAAAAAAAAAAATCAAGAAGTTTGCCAGGCCTTTAATCTCTGAATTGTTGTGTTTGTTAAAATAATGCATTTCATTTTTACAGTGTTTTTGGTCACGTTGATAGACTATGTCACACTGTTGATCCTTCCCAGCTCCAGCAACTTGAAATATTACAATATCATTGCAAAACAGATAAAATAAAATAGCATACAGTAAGAATGTGGTTTTGGCAGAAGAATCTGCCTATGGGGTACAACATTATTTCCAAGAACCGTCTTCCCCTTTATTGTTTGGGATGGTTGATCACGAATCCTTCTGGGGCAGCAGAGAAACAGGGGGAGAAAACACAGAGATCAATAAAAAAAAAAATCATCCTGAAGACAAAGCTAATTACTCAGAGGTTGATTTTGGCCTTAACTGACTTTTCTCATGTCAGAATCACTAAAGATGGACAGAATAGAGTTCCTGTCACTAATTGCTTTTGGGCTAAAGGATGGCAATTCCTCGTCCTTGCAGCCTTTCTGAGAGACCTTAAGAGAACTTTCAGAGGGCAAAGATGATTTGATAATGTCACCAGTGCTGTCGAAATACATCCTCCTCCTTAGGATAGTTCTGAAAAAGCTGGCTGTGGGTAGATGTGTTCAAAGTTGAGCCAATCAAAAGCAGTCGTAGTGAATGCTTATTGATGAATGATCTTGGTATCATCAACATGCATCTTCTCTCAGTTTGAAACAGTTGTTAAAACGATCAGGTGGTAGTAATTGCAAATGTGACTTCAGGTTAAACCAATGAAAACACAGATACAGTATATTAGATATCTATTTACGACCCCATTGGCATATTGATGCTTTAAGTTCCAGAATTTATTTATCACATCAGATTAATTTAACACATCCTTCTATTTTTCAAATCACATCAGTGATCTTTAGCAATAACTTTGTGAGGGAGATTAGATCGAGAAATTATGGCAATGTGGTGGCATGTTAAATCCTAAATCCAGATTAAAGGAATACTTTTATTCCTTCATATAATACAGGTAGTCCTCTACTTACAACAGTTCATTTAGTGACCATTCAAAGTTACAATGGCACTGAAAAAGGTGACTTATGGCCATTTTTCACACTTACGGCCATTGCAACATCCCCATGGTCAGATGCTTAGCAACTGACTCATATGACGGTTGCAGTGTCCCAGAGTCATGTGATTTTTGCGACCTTCTGACAAGCAAAGTCAAGGGGAAGCCAGATTCACTTAACAACTATGTTACTAACAGCTACAGTGATTCACTTAACAATTGTAGCAAGAAAAAATTATAAAATGGAGCAAAACTCACTTAACATCTGTCTCACTTAGGAACTGCCTCGCTTAGCAACTTACGGTAGTAAATAATGCCATATTATAGCTTAATAGATAGGCCACTTCACACAAGTCTTATACTTCAAAACCAATATTTGACAAGATTGTTCTCCAATCACAAAATGCACACTTTTTTCCTATCTCCCAGGAGGCTGTAGCAACTTGCTGTGTCATCTCAAGGCTTGAAGCTGAGATAGGAAGAGGAAGTGTTTTACCTCTACATTTTAAAAATCATACCTTTACTAGAGGACAGATGGGGATTAATTAGAATAGCTCCCTATCCAGTTGCACATCCTTTTTACTTTAATTACATTGTAGCCATTTTTGTTATTTTTTTCTTGTTTTGAGATCCATATGCTGTTATGGATGTATACATGACCATGACTCTTCCAAAACAGTAAAAAAGAATATTTTGCCAAAGAAGTGTTGCATTAATTCTGACAAAATCTCAGCTTCACAAAGTTCATAAACCTTTCCATTATTGCAGCATCCCACATATTTAACAGCCAATATTTAATACCTTGCTATTGATTGCAGCCAGCACAATGACACTAATAAGTATTGAAATACTCCTTGCCTATAACTCTTAATAGCCAGGATCCAAGAAGAAAATAAAACTCCTACCAGCTGTTCTGTAATGGGACATGAATACTCTCTCAAATCCTATCATTCAAATGAATTTTTACAGTCTGAAAAAATGTCCTCTTTTGGAGCCAGTTTGGTGTGTGATGTGGGTGGTCTGGAGAAAAAAAGCAACAGCTGGTCTGAGAATTGTTAGTGGCGGCTTGATGCCTGTGGTGGTGTAGGGCCGTCAGCACAGCTTGCCATGTCCTTGAGCTAGAATGAAGAGGAAACAGAGAAACAGCCAAACCATAGGAGAGCAATAGCCCTTCCCCAAATAAAAAAGAAAGACCTTTGATGGCATTCTACCACACTTTATCCACAGTGAGATATTCCACTTATGCCTATACAGTTCAATTAAACAGAAAACCACTTTAAAGATTCTAGTTAGTAACAATAATAGAATAATGCCTCACAAACTACCACACTGGACTTATGTCTCCCCCCCATCTCCTGCTGAAATGGAACTTGTGATAGCTCTTACTATATCATCCAACCCCTTCCTTGTCAGCTTTCTTGCGCTGATTAGGAGTTCAGATGATGGAGGCAGGTGGAATGCCATGTCATCTCCTCCCAACAAAAGATTAAAATGGTTACCAGAAAGCAAAGGTAAGCAACCTGTGGGCCCAGAACTACATGTGAGTTGCTTTTTTATATCTAAATATTTAGCTTTATTGATTTAAAAAAGAAATTTCTTATTAAAAGCTTCTGCATGTAGAAGACAATGTGGTTGCATAGTTTCCCTCCTTTTTTTGAGATATTCACATTTTTTTTATTAAAATCTGTATTCTTTCTAGAGCTAGGCTGAAGAGAGAAGGCTAAGGATTCACATTAGACTAATTAAGGTATATTGGGAAGTTCTGCCTGCCTGGAGGCAACCTATCCTAATTATCTTAGAGGGAAACTCCTGAAGGAAGGGATTACTAGTGAAATCTGCATAGAGCTCCTTCCCCCAATATTCAGCACCCCAACTCCACCTTTGCTTAACCTAGTGTAGTTGCTGAATTCGCTTCACACATTATCAACTCTCAAAATAGTAGACATGACAGATTTCATAGCATCCTGATAACCGTAAGTAGTCAGAACAGTCCACTCAAAGCTGGCTCCTTTCTATACGCACTTACCTATAATCGAGTAAGCTCTATTAAACACCATAGAATTTATTTCCAAGTAACATGTATAGGATTATATTAATAGTAATTTTTCTTTTTTCTTTTAAACCGTCACTGGATTCAATTTGCTTAGCTCTAACAGAGTAGGACATCAAATACATTCTGAGTCTGTTTGCACTGATCTTTCCAGAATGTGTTCATTGACAATGATGAAGTGGCAGGTTTTCAGTTTTAGCACTTAATTTTTTTTGATAGGACTCATTTAATCAGCTTGCACAGATGATCTTGTTGGAAATTGATAAAATTGGGTCAAATGATTCATTTTTCTCCCAAGAGCTTATTAGGTTGCTGGCTGTTAAACCTTGAGACTAAATTGGAAATGTTACAGTAAATGCCTTTAGCATCTATCTTTAAACAAATAGGCAATTGTCTGAATTTTTATTTGGAAGACTTTTCTCTCTCTCTCGTATGTTGCCAGACTAGTTAATGTCAACATATCTCAAAAGCTCATACTAGTCAACACACCTCATTTTACTTGTACAGAGGTGCTTATCTTTCTGCTTTGTTTTTAAATCTGTAAAATCTGAATAATATTTTTCAGACCTGTAACTAAACACTTATTTAAATAAAACCTGTAAATGTAAGCAGAACAGAATGAGTTTTATGTTTCTGTATCTTTCCACTCCAAATATGTGATTCAGAAATCCTGCACAGGTTCAAATCAATAGAGTTTTTAAACCATAAGATATTGTTTTAAAATGTTTTTTAAATTTTAATTGTAATACATGTGTTGAATTGGGAGTCACCCAGAGTCGTTTGCAGAGAAGCTATAGAAATCAAATCAAATCAATAAATAAATAACATACTGGTTGGTGGTTCTCAAACTCTCAGAGAGATCCTAAACAGTGGGTAATGGATCAGAATGCCAACCTTGCTGAAGCCAAGTCTCACATATAGGTAACATCTGGATAAGAACAGGAAAGCCTTTGTAAGCACATTTCTCTAGTCTTTTGCTTTGATATTGGAGAAGCTGTCTGCCATACTTTCAGTTCCCATTTTGGGTTTTCAGAATGGAGTAACATGTGGAACAACTGTACATAATACAATCAATTGAAAGGTGAGAGTCCTACATTGGGCTTAAGGTGTGTTTGGGATGATTAGTAAACAAATAGATCATTGTCATAGCTGGATCCAATGGCTCTGGACAATTTTTGTCTTGTCTCCATCTTTAGCTGGGTGGTGGTGGTAAAGGTTTTGAGGCCTCAGTGGGAAATGGACTATGTAGGCCTCTTCCAATCAGATCTCATACCGGGGCATAATATTGAGGCAGCATTGGCTGTGTATTGAAAATATCTGAAGAATACAGGTTTTCTTTGATTTCTCAGCGCCTTGTTATACTATTAACATGGTATCCTTCTGGACTGCCTTTGGAAATTAGGAAAGGGTGACACTGTTGCAATGATTACTCTCCTTTATCTGTAATCAGATCCAGTCTGTTGAGTGAGTGAGAAGAGAATGGCCAGTGATCCCTCTGTAGGATCCCACAGAGCTCAGTGCTCTTGCCCCTCCTGTTTAATATCTACATGAGGCTTCTGGGTAAGGTCATCTATTGGTTTCAGATCAGTATGATCAGTATGCAGCTTTACATCTTGACCATGGGTCAACCAGATTTTGTCAAAGTCTTTTTCCTATGTGTTGGAGGCTGTGTAGTGTCTGGATGGGGAGGAACATGTTCAAGCTCAGCTCTAACAAGACCAAATGGCTGTGGATATTTGGACACTCAATTCTGGAGATGATCCATTTTAATCCTGACCAGTATTACATTCCTACTTTTGGGACACATGAGCAATTTGATGTTCTTTTTGGACTTACAGTTTCTACTCAATGGGAAAGTGGCAGCTATAGCCAGGAAGGTTTTAGACAGATTCGTTTGTGCACTAATTGTTCTCTGACCTGGATTGGGAAGCAGACAGACAGATACACACACTAAATCATCAAATTGCAATTGCTTTCATTATTATTTCATTCATAGAAGGAAGCAACAGCTAATCAGCCTTGATTGTTTCTGAAAACAACTAAACATAGTCAGGCTTGATTGGTACTTGCATAGAAAATGATCAGAATCATTGGCTATAAACTAATCTGGGAAAAATCCTGAAGTTTACAAGGGCAATCTATCTCCATATTATTGTCAGAAAACAAGCTGCTAAATGCTGAAATCAACTTAATTTTGGGGTATCTAGTCATTAATAAAATTAAATAGCAATTTGCCCTTAATCTTTATATATTATTATTTCAATATATATTCTGCATTTCTTCCCAAAGGCCCTCAATACAGCAAGGATTAGCATACACTTTGTTCCTAAAGTTGCAAGAATCATACATAATGGTTTTAGGGAGAATTATCTAATTTTAAATAAAACTAACTTGGACCAACTTATATTTTATCAACTGAATATCATTTTCAGAAGATACTTTCCTATAGTTTGAAACTCATTAGAAATATTGCATATATCGACTGTGAGTGTTCTAGTATTGAAAAATTTAATGCTATTTTGACAAAATCCTGAATATTAATCAAGCAGAGCTATGCAAAATATCTGATTATTAAGGTTCTGTGCCCTTGCTTATTGCTACTGTGACAAATTCCAAAAGAGTGGAACTCAGCAGGCACTCAAGCATGCAGATTATTTTAAATGCAAAATGCATCACCTGCAGGAACACATCTGCTTAATGGGATCAGAGCTGATCTGAGGAGGCAATTAAACCTTTTCTTCCACTATTATTTATCAGCCATTCCCCACATAAGGATTGCAGTAAAAGTAAACTTGTAGATGATACTAAGATGCATTATTGTCACCTTTCATTTTGCCCTATATCTATTGAAACAAGAGGGTAAAAGGGGGTATTTTAAGGACACGTCTGATGCCAGAAGTATTTATTACTGAAACTATCCTTCATTAGATGGGACAAAGTTCTCTAATACAGAAATAAAGTAAGAGGATTTTGATTTGATTCAGAGACAAATTCAGAATATTTATTCTTATCTTTTTAGTCCTGTCAACTTTCTCCTTTGATCCTTTTCAACTGAAGTTTCAAATATCTGAAGCAATATCTGTGCCCCTTACCAATCGGCCCAAATCATAAAAACATAAAATTTATGTGTTAGAAAGAGCATTGCATGTCTAGTTCAAATCCTGCTCAATAAATTTGTCCACTAAACCACTCCACACAGGTAACCATCTAGCTCTCATCTAAAAAAATCTCTCGGGGGGGTGTTTGTACATGTGTCTACTCATTGAAGCAAGATTGCTGAACTGGTTGATAGGAATTTCTACAGATGATTCCTTCTGACTGTTAGCTTGAATCTCCTTTCTTTTAATTTCAGTTATTGTTCCTTGTCCTGCTCTCAGTTTCAACATAGAACAGATCTGCTGTCATGTGGCAACTTTGTAGATATGAGGACTGCTAGCATAACTTCTGTTATTGTTCCCTTTTACTAGCAAAATATATCTGATTCCTTACCCTTTCTCATAAGGCTTGACTTCGAGTCCTTATCACATCAGCACTCGCTTTAAACTCATTTCAACTTCTCCATGTCCCACCTCAAGTATGGTGCCCACAATTGGGCAGTAAATTTCAGTGTGGTCTAATAAGCAAAATACAATGGAATTGTTTTATGATAATGAGATACTGCTTCTTAGTTGCTGTATCCACCACTTACTGTATATTGATTAATACTCCTAAATCCTTCTCAAATGCACTGTTTCCAGATCAAGGCAATGTCCTCAGTTCTGTGTCTGCAAATCTGACTTTTCCTACCCAGATGCAGAGACTGACATTTGTCACAGTTTAATATCACCTTGTTGAATTTTCTGGGGAATTTTCTGTGTGAACTGTGATTTTCTTTTTCAAAGTATTAGCTCATTGTTTCATCTTCATTTGAGGTGATATTTGTAATCTCTTCTCCAAGTGCCACCACCATCTGGACAAAAATGAAATAAAAACAATATCAACAAGAAAGAGAGAGAAAGCAAAAAAATGAGGGGAAGAGAAAGTATTTGAAACACTGGGGCAACAGTAGCAGATGTTAGATGGCATGTCTTTTCCACCTCCTTCTCCTTCTGTATGAATGCTCCAAATCCAGCAAGACAAAAGGTTTTGCTGGTATGCTTTTGATTTCCAACTTCTAGTGGAGAAAAATAAATAATATGTTCAACCATAGAGCATATCAGGGAATACAGATGGGCTATGGATCTTCCCCATTCTGCCTCCAATATACTCCTTAAATGTTTTCTTTTTGAAGTTACTATCATGACAGCATTTGTTGTGGAACAAGCACAGTAGAAGTTTCTGCATTTTTACTGTGAGGTTATATTAATATATCCTGTTTCAAATGAATGTATAAAAGCCTTGCTGAAATATAGGACACTGTATATTAAAAAATAGCCTGTATATTTAGTTATGGGTTGGTGAGAAAGAATGGGGCCAAGCAGAAAGGAAATTCAAGAAATGCAGTCTTAGCAATACATTTACTAATGTGATGTGACTTGAGTTACCTCTGGACAGAAAAAAAACAGTAGTTAGGAAGTAGGACAAAACAAACATAATCAGGGGCCTATTGCTAAATTAATTTTAATGAGTGGATACAAAAAAAGAGTTCTCAGCCATTATGTAATCAAATTTATGATTAAATTAAGTTAGTTTTGACTCTCCCTATGCTACTTATTAATATATGTTGTAATTATTTTCCTAGTTGTAATGTTTAAGGTATTTTTGAATTCTACTGAACTTCAGCTATTGTATAGATATTTATATTTGCCAATAAAATAATACCATACAGGCTATGTATACATATACTATTACATAAGTGTGTGATAATGTGTAATTTCTTTTCTCTCATGACCTCTGTTTCCTTCTATTTTTAATGTGATAAATAATTATTTTTATGAAGGTAGCATCCTTGCATATGAGATAGGTTCAGATGGCATTTTCTCAAAGTATGCATTTTGTAAAAAAACAAAATAACCTTACAGTTCATACGGTTTTTCTTGTTTGATTTTTTCTGTCTCCTGCAAGATTGGTTATTGTCCCACTGTGAGGGAAGGAATCCTGTAGCCAAAGGCCTTTATGTTACAAGGCCAGGAGATTCCATTACAATATAGTATATACCAACTGCTTCCTTTTAAAAGTATTTTAACCTCCGGGTCAACAGAAAGAGCATGAGAGCCTTATTTCTCTCACACACCACGGATGGAGGAAAATGCCTGGTGAACCATCCCCAGAAGACAGAGACTGGATTGGGGAGCCACTAAGTTACTATCCTATAACAGGACAAAGACCAGGATGGGATTATCCAAGGAGCTTTTGTTAAATATATATAGCCTTCTACCCTATGGGCTCAGCAAGGTGGGGTTTGTTTGTTTTTGGTGCCTTTGAGTCAGTCTTGACTCCTGTGACTGCCTAATAAGTACCTGCAATTTTCTTGACAAGATTTCAGAATGGTTTACCATTGCCTGTTTACTAGGACTAAAAGGCAATGACTGGCCCAAGGTAACTAAGCTGGCTTTCTGGCTAAGGTAGCTTTTGAACATACAGTCTCCTAGTTTTTCTCAACCACTACACTGCAGTGGCCACCCAGTTCTATACAATTATCAATGATTTTTCCAGGTTTGGACTTGATTGGTATGGTACTTAGATGGGAGATTCCTAGAAAACACCAGTGATAAAGGCTAGACTTGGAAGCTTAAAAAATATCCAGGGAGAAGACAATCACAAACCTCTTCCCTACTGTTTTCAAATGTGGAATGAAAAATCAAATCCCACCCATATCTTTTACCCCACTCCATGCCAGCCCACTCCACTTTCAAAAATCAGGCTTCTCCTGGCCCATTAATGAGCTCCAGATGATCAAACAAAAACTCTTAAGCCCTAGCCTAGTTGGATATAATAAAATATGAGCTGAAAGTTACAAAGCATTTCCCATTAAGAAATCAGTAAACCTCAATTTAACTCTAATCATAAAGAATCCCCACAAGACAGGAAAATGCTCTAACAACACAAAGACAAATCTCAGAGCCAGAACCCCTCAGCCAAAATGGTAATGCCTCAACACAAAAAGGATGAAGAATTAACATGTCTTGCAAGGTGAAAGAGCTGCATTTCTCTCTGCCAATGACACATCTGCAAGCATGTCCACAAAACTAACAAAAGACAAATTTCTGTATCAATATTACTATTTCTCCTGCTCAATTTGTGGCCACCTTTGAGAGCTGTACAATTCTCTGTACTGTCAAATAAACCTCAAGCAAATTGACCAGAGTGTTTATTTTTGTGTCACAGCTCAGAAAATGGACCAAAAGAATTTGCTTCTAACACATACACACACAAAAAAAATCCTTACATGGAAATACCTATTTCTTAAGTCACTAGGAATCACTCGACTTGAAGGAGATTTTACTTTTATTTATCATATGGCTCTTACCACAAGAAATTACTACAAATTTACTTTACATAATTTCAGTATCTCAAAATTAAATTATTTCTAATGAGAAACACTTCAATATATTTTAGAACATTCCATTATTCTTTTCTTGCTCTCTGCAAGAAAAGGGTGCCTGCAGAGGGCAATTGGCTGATGCAAGAGGCTGCATCTGATCAGATTTACTAAATTCACCACCATCTAATTGCTTTTTAAACTACTAAGTGACTCAAATGGCAATTAGATGGAGATTTTTACGTCATCTCTTTTCTGTGATTGAGCTATATAGAATTACACAGGGTCTGATTCAAAGTTCTAGAAATCTAGCAAGGAAGCAGATGAAGTTTTATTTAAAATCTACCTTAGATAGCTGTATAGTCTTTATTCTCCACTTCTTTATCTAATTTCTCATGTTTCCTTTTCGTGGTCTTTCCTCTATTTGCAAAGATGAGAGGGGACAAGCGTTTGGGACCCAGGTTTGCATTTAATGTTTTGGGGATGGGTAAGATAATGGGGCCTTGTTTGCAGGAGAGTTTTGAGAGTTTGACATACTGCACCTATTGTATAGCCTATATTACTGTTGGCATGTAGCCATCTTTTTTAAAATTTAAAATAACAGGACCCCATACTGTCAGCTTTTTATAAATCATGGCCAGAGGAAGGCTGCAAGGTCTGCACCAAGAGGATTTGGTAGACCATATGGGCCTGGTCCATAGATCCTCCATTTGTATTATAGATTGGAAACATTGCAGGTTTTTTTAAAAATGTCCTGCATTTACTTCTCATTCTAAGACAGTGTCTCCCCATCAGTTAAATAGAGATGCCTTGCCCAGGGAGCTGGGTTAATTGGCTGATCTTTCCCAACAGCTGCACTTCTCAATGGACCATAGCTGTTGAAGAAGTTTTCCTCTTTCCTAGCTTGTTGTATTACCATTATGATAAACCTAATGTGTTAGATTAATATTATACACTGTTTGAATCCACGACACATTATTTTTCTCTTTGTAATCTTTGTCAGCTTAACTGTTCCTTGAATTTATTAAAGAAATAATAATCAGAGGATGTGTCTGTACTGAACTGACATTTACCAATAACAATCTGTTCCTTCCAACTCTCCTTCTGCTAAATGGCTCATCTAAAAGGCACAACTTCCTTGTGAGAGTGTTTTTACTATTTAATTCCTCTAGTGTACCATGTGATTTGCAGCAGGATGGATTGCTTGTAAAAAAAAAAACTTTAAATCAACCCTTCATTGTTCTGTGGAATATACTTTTTTTTTTTTTTTGCTGCACCTGCTGTTTAATAAATCTTACCTTTCAGGCTGAAATCAGAGAAGGATGTAAATGTGGATAAATGGATGCACATTTATGTATGAGACAGTGGCAGACTCACATCTGCCTTATGCTTTCTCATTGTTTAAAATTATTTTTTCCTTTATATGCTGATATGGTAAAGTATATTGTAAAGCTACCTGTCAAAATCAGGAGCCGTGCCATCCATCACAGTAGATAGCTCAAGATTGTGTTTTGTGGTTTTGGGAAAATGAGAGACACCATTATTTCAGATTGCTTTTAAACTGAGGTTTGGTGAGCTAAATAATCTCATGGTTTGGGGGCTATACAAACCCATCCAACTATGGCTTATATAATGAACCATGATTAGGCAATCATAGGTAAAAGCATGGTTTATATCTTTTAGATTCAAATATTGTTGTTATATTGTTCAGTCCTCTCTTTCAAATCACAGTGATGCTATCTATAGATTGTATATAAGAGCAGGCATTTATGAGCAAAATAGCAATGACCCCAACATTACAGCTTCTAATTCTATGTCAGCAGCCGGCAGGATGGAAAGAACTGGAAGAAATGATGAGATAGATCCCTTTTTCTCATTTTCCTTTTCTCCTTGCAAGGCATCCACTGATTCAGATGCCCTGCATTTCTCTCCTTCTGTGATGGCAGGTCAGGCTAATCATTTTGGAAAGGTTATACTTGTCATTTTTGATTGCTGTTTCTTTCTTCTGCCTGCTAGAGTCAGCTTTCTATTTGGACTCAGTCAGATTGTTCAGTGACATGTTTGTGGACATGCACTGATGCAGCCTAAAGCAAACATTAATTGCCACTACATAGCTTTGGTCCAAAGGCCATCCTTATGGAACCAAAATATTTCTTGGAAGCAGAAGATGAGAAGAGAGGGAAATAGGACCCACTAGGTATGGCATCTAGTGAAATCCCTTGGCTGTATTTTGGAAGTTAAAAACTCTTTCTCTCTCTTCCCCCCTCTCTTTCTTATATTTTGGAAGAAGGCACTGGCATACTGCTGCCATATTGTTGCCAAGATGGCTATACGGATGTAGACAGAACACTATGATGTCTATTTATTTACTTACTACTATTTCTACACCACTCTATCCAAAATTGCTGAGTGTCATAAATGTGCTTTAAATCTTAAATGAGCACACCTCCTTGCTGTTCATGTAACAGCCTGGCTTTTTTCAGCTTTATACATGAACCTGAAAAGAGGTTTGTAGTGGCAATGCAGAAGACCATTGTTATTTCAAGGAATTTAGTGACATATTTTGATTTATCCTTCATATTGAGAAAAATCTAGACATTTAGATGTATTGATAAGCAAAATGACTCCTTTCTTAACTTTTGGCTATTAACTCAATGGTGGCAATAAGCCCAGCCATTTATACAGTATGCATAACCATAGCTATAGGTATGCTAAGTATGATAAAAATACAAATGTCTCAGATTAAATACTTAGTAGAATTAAATACTTAGTTATCACACCGACATTTGCTTTTTTGTTTAAACTGAAAGGAAAGTGCATGGATCTTATCGACCGCTCTAGCCAAAAAACAACAACAACAGATCATCAGGATAAAATACTTGCTGGATAACCTTGTCTGATCTTCTTTAGTTATCCATTTGAAACTCCTCTTACAAATAGGCAGAACTATGAAGATAAATGAAAAGATCAGTTCATTGCAGATTGATTTGTATTATACAAGCTAATGACCAGAAAGTCTATTTTTGCTCTCATTTGTTCCATTTCTGGAATTTGTTGTTTTCCTACTTCAGTCTTTAGCCTGCTCATTATATTGGTATAACAATTTTACATTAATTTATCTATTAAAAAGACAGAAAAGTCTGCACTAAATTCTACACAGAAACTGCATTTAAAAAGCTAATAAATTGATGCATGCTATAGTCTGATTTTTCTCCCAAAGGTGTGATGGGGCCTCTTCATATTGGCAACAATCAAGAGGAAGGGCTTACCTCCATTGGTATCTCCTAAGGCCATGTAGATGTTTTCTATTCAGTACTCCTGCATCAGTGGTTGGATATGCCTCCCCTTCACATACTAAAAAATAGCATAAGCCAAGCTATAACACAGCTGCTCAGAAAAGGTTTGGTTAGTAGTAAGTCCCAGTTTCACTACACTGTGAAAACTTTTCATTTAAAAACCTATAGTCTGTCTTTGGATATCACAGCATCTTTGGATTCCTTAAAACCCTCATATTTGGGGAAATCACGGTGGGTAAATTTAAAGCCACATGGAAATAATGGGATTAGCAGAAGGAAATCACAAACAAAGGCATTATTCAATCTATTGAAACCCCTCAGTCTTTTAAAAACCTACAATAGAATAAGACAATGGCTCCCAAATAAGGAAACAATAATAATAATTAGCCAGTTTTATTTTTTTAATTGAGAGCAATAAAAGGTATATGTTGTCCTTAAAAACATGTGGCTTAAGATCTTAAAATAAAACCATAGGTTTCATCATCAAGTCTTCTGAAGCACTGATACACATCACAACTATTAACCAGTCCTTGACATCAGGGAACTTGGATGCAACTTCATATAATGCAAGTTATAGTATTTCTTAATGTCTTTAGATAGTCTAAATAGGTCTTTGCTAAATTAATTAATTTAGAAATATACCTAATCCTGCTGCAAATTTTACAGAAAATATCATAATATTTCTATTTTCAAGTCTGAGTACTGATCAGCTTTGTGGATCCACAAAAATTATTGGAATACAATGCAATGATGATTAAACAAAGCATCAGAAGTTCAGAACTTGTCCTTGCTGTGAATCTGTTTGATGGTACTTAGGTAATTGTCCTCTTTAAATTTATTTGTTTGAGCCAAACATTCTGTAAATTTTGATTCCATGTGTCGAGCAAGGTTTTGTCAGCTCAATTATTAGTTATTTGTTCATTTTTGCTCTTCTATTCATTTTTTTAAAATTAAAGAGGACTTTTTTCAAATGCTTGTGGCCATTGTGTCTCCTAGTGCAGAGGTAATAATTTTTTTTGTCTCTGTCTCTGCAGGATGTATGTTTGTGCCTAACCACTCTTGTTCTAATGTCTGGTGCAACATCCAAGAGTATAGAATCTCACAATGACATTGAGAGAAAAGAAGTCTAGTAGTGGTTTATAATGAAATAGGAACACTACTAACAATAGGAATCAATTCAGAAGCTCAAGAATGATTAGAGATATTCAGATATTAGAGATATTCAGCACTCTGGACAGTTCACAGAAAAGGGAGAGCTTGTGTAGATTAGCCAGTTGACTATATTCATTTCTGCCAGGATAACAAATTTAAACAATAGAAAACTCAGTGCCAATCACTCTTAGCAGACTGGATACAGAAGTAGAATGCATCATAGAATACATTCTATGTATTCTATGTATATATGTAAATAGAATGGATGCAGCAGGGAGCCCTGGTGGTTCAGTGGTTAGAATGCAGTATTGCAGGCTAACTTTGCCCACAGCCTGAAGTTCGATGCATATGGGCTCAAGGTTGACTTAGCTTTCCATCCCTTCGAGGTTGGTAAAATGAGGACCCAGATTGTTGGGGGCAATATGCTGACATTGTAAATTGCTCAGAGAGTGATGTAAAGCATTATGGGACAGTATATAAGTCTAAGTACTATTGCTAAAGAAAAGGGAAATTAAATTTTGCCTCTTTTTAATTCCTTTTCTATCACTTTATCTATTGACTGCCTTCTAGATCAAAAGTAACAAAACACCAGCCTCAGTCAAGAAATGAAATTAGAAAGTCTGGATTGGTTATCTTCCCATAAGCAAAGTGCATAACAGATAAATAGCCCTTTGTCATAAATTTGGATTTCACTGCATACATGTAAACATCTCAGAGGCAGTGGATAGTGGGATAAGAAGAGCCATCAATCCATAGCATCTTCAGGCTGGTCTTAATTTTTGTTTATTTGAATACATGCCATTGTGAATCACAAAATAGGAGAACACACTGTTTCACACTGTCTCATACACATGTAAAATCCTGTAGTTACTGTATCTATCAATTGCTAGAAAACTCATGGAAAAAGTTCATGCTGAAGAGATTGGCAGCTTAGCAACCCAAATTGGAACATAATTAATTGGACAAAGATCACATCCTTAGATAACAGCTAAAAGGCCTTCAACCAGAAGCTACTCACTCCATGGAAGATTTTGTTCCATTACTTCCTACCACCATTTGCCCTAAAGATTTATGCAGCACATCATGAAGCTAAATGTCAAAGAAATCTGAAGACATGATTGTTCAGCTATTTTAAGTGAGATGCTTATGTGGCTTGGCAGGGCTGGTTGAAGACATTGTGGTGCCTTGGGGAGAACATCAAAGGATCCTAGTTCTTCTCCACTAATTAACATAAACTGACAGGAAGCATCAGGATGCTCCAGCAAAACAACAACAAAAAAGGATTCAACTAAGCTCTCTGGCTCCTCTGAATTGAGCTTGTATTCTGTTTTTTAATAACTTTATTTAATGTCATGTTTCTCTTAGTATGAAGTTAAGCTACTTTTACATTACTGAAATCAAAATGCATGGAAACATACAAAACCATGGCCATGAACAATGGAGATATATGATCATGAAGTACCAATTGCCAAGATGAATAAGAGAAATAAATATTTCCTTGGTGTTGAAGAATCATGAGGATGTGTGTGAAGCAAACCCTTCTGATGGGAACATTTGAAGAATAGTTCTTGTAAAACTATGGTAGAACTATTGGCTTAACCTGTACTTGTCTTGCTTCTTAAGCAGATGAATTCACCCACTCATTTCTGCTGTCTCCACAACACTTGTCATTCTGATGTTAGCCTGACACAGCTCCTCAATATTAGAGAAAACAAAGAAAGGCAATAATCTTTTTTGATAATCCCAGCACCCTTGCACAGTTTTAAGTTTCTTTTAAACATCTATGAAACTACAGCAAGGCTGAAGGAGATGTGATTTTTTAAGCAAATCACCATGGTTGTTGAATGAGACATCATGTGAACACAGATTGCAATTTCATTTCTGCATTCTCTATTAATTCTACTTGTTGGAAGCTGGTTGTGATGTTTGTGAATGGCAATCACATGATTGTGGGACACTGTAATGGTTATAAATCAGTGGTGGGATTCAGCCAGTTCGCACCAGTTCGGCAGAACCGGTAGCTAATTTTTTGTTGCCCAGGCCCAGAATGGACTTCCGGAAGCAGCATCCACACAGAGAACCGGTTGTTCACATATTTGAATCCCACCACTGGATAAATGCACAATGTAACTAAAACTGCAATGCTTTGAACAGTTCTGGTAACTTAAAAACCATTCTCAAAAAGTCATTCTCAAGATTTTATTGAGCTGGAGAAAGAGAGGAAAATGACAAAGAAAATGATAAAGAAGTCAGAATAATTTCCCTTTGAAGAAAACTTATATTTGGACCATTTTAGTTAAGAAAAAATTGTTTTAGGGTCATTTGTGGAGTTGTGTCAGGGGAGATTCAGGACAGACTTAAAAAAATGATTTCTTTATACAACAAAAGGCTGAAATATGGGTTTCATCACCAGTAATGCA
This sequence comes from Azemiops feae, assembly GCA_023970755.1. Taxonomy (NCBI): domain Eukaryota; kingdom Metazoa; phylum Chordata; class Lepidosauria; order Squamata; family Viperidae; genus Azemiops; species Azemiops feae. The sequence goes on along the minus strand of JALGBA010000012.1, from coordinate 4,161,289 downwards.
GTGGTGAAAGCCAGCCTACTTTACAGGATGGATACAGGAGTGAGAAATCTGAATTCTAGTCCTGTGTTACACCTGAATGCCAGAAGGGTGACCTTGAGTCAGTCAGCATTAGGGAGAAGGCAATAGCAGGCTACTTCTGAAAATCTTGCCAAGAAATCTGCAGACTAGCTTAGGCAGTCACCAGGGTCAAAGGCAAAAAAAGAAAAAGTACCAAACCAACATGGATATCCCAGAATGGTATCCTTGTCATATGGTCCATTTAAGGAATCCTAGTTAGCCAGAGTGGGAGAAAATGCCTAGATGAGAATGATAGAGGGTAGCTGAGCAATCTTGGGGATAGCTACAGCTGCTTTAAAGTGTTGCAGAGAGGTGATATATTTGTATTCCTGCACCCCCTGAACCTACTTTTCTGAATTTATTTCTGAACTCCTAAAGAGTCCTAATGCACTTGGTAACTGGATTTGTACAGAGAAAATTATATCCTGAACATATGAATGTAGCTCTGTTCTCACTCCCTCATTTTGTAACATAGCTTTGGGTTTGCTAAGCCTCAAGAGAAAAACAATCAAATGAGCTTCCTACATCAATTCATTACGGTTTATCTGCCAGCATCAGTAAATGCAAATATATATATATATATATTTCAACTACCCTGTCTACTTTGGAATAGTGGGAACTTAACTCACAGGAATCTTTATTTTTAAAGGCATTTAGGGCTTTTCTTTGTACACAAGAACTCTGAAGTTATCTGGGATATTTTGTCCTAGATGGCCCCATGGTTTTGTTTAGTTGATAACAGTTTTCTTTGGTAAAATTGAGCTCCTAAAAATAAAACAAATAATAAAATGAAATGAAAAGCAAAATCAGAGGACTATAAAACAGCCACAGGAAATACTGGCAGTTCATTTCTGCTCCCACTCTAAACTAGATACTGCTTACAGAATTAGAATCGATTGCAATAGCCTTTTCAATTAAACCACTCATTACCATGATTATTTATTGGCTCACTATGGAAAAAAGTTAGAGACCATATTAAGAGTAAATCTATTTGTAACCTGCAACGCAGCCCACAGAGAGAAGGAAATGGCTTTCATGAACTGAATCTTTTTAAAAAAATTGTTGACAGTTTCTTTCAACCTTTTTAACACCTGCCTAAGGGAAATAAAGGGGGGTAATGCAAAGGCTGTTTTATGTGCAAGGGTTGTTCAAAATGTCACTAAGCATGACACCTATTGAAATAGGTAGGTGAGTGGGGTTATCCAATTATAGTTAAAAAATCATTGCAAGTATTTGAAAATTATTTTTTATTATGTATGGACAGGTAGCTTACAGGTAGTTTACAAGACCACCAAACATCATCGTGGCTACACACCATCTAGATCAGGGGTGTCAAACTCGCAATGTGTCGCAACGTATCACGACTTTTTTTCCATTGCCGGCAATGGGTTGGGCGCGGTTTCGCCATGACGCATCCGGCCTGCGGGCCGGCAGTTTGACACCCCTGATCTAGAGCATAACTGAAAAGTTGGAAAATGTGAAGAGAGCTGATCCATGGAATTGCTAAGAATCAGGTAATATTGAACAGATATTCCAACGGTGCTTTTTCAAAAGGCAACTGGATTTTCTTTTTTCCTTGAAGACGTTTCGCTTCTCATCCAAGAAGCTTCTTCAGTTCTTCAGTCGGAGAACTGAAGAAAGAAGAAAGTCCAGTTGCCTTTGAAAAAGCACATCACCCGGATGACTGTAAATTTCCATAGACACATAGCATCATCATGAACTTACGAGAAGAAATCAGAGGTTTTTTGAAGCTCAAGAGTGAAATAGAGAGGGCCAATTTGGTCTAATGGTTAAGCTACCAAGCTAGAAAGCAGAAAACTATGAGTTCAAGTTCCACCTTAGCCATGAAAGCCAGCTGGGTAACTTTGGGCTAGCCCAACTCACCTCACAGGGTTGTTGATGTGGGAAAAATAGGAGGAGGGAGGTGTTTTGGATATGTCTAAGTTATTTGTAAAAATAAGTGGGATATAAACCAACCAACAAATAAATATGGCAGTGGAACAGTTCTAGATGCCAAATAACTGCTTTGAAAACAGCCAAGTCTTTTTCACCACTTTCACCAAGGTGCATCTCACAAAGCTCCTCCGACTTAAAAACTAACTGCTGTCCCATAGAGGCCACGAGCTTCATGCTGTGGCTGTAATGCCCAGTGAGGCCATCATAAGGGCTAGGGTTATAACACCAGAAATAACTGATGCTCAAGAAAGACGAGGTAGGGGTTCTCAACTGTCCCCTGAAGATCTCCATTTTTTAAAAAAACTAATGGAATATATCTACAAAATTATTTAACTGACTAATTTTACCATATGCATCTCCATATGCATGTGTAAATCCAGAGCCACATGCACAACCATCCCTCCAAAGATACCTCAGCAGAAGAATCAAAACTTTTGAAAAAGAACAATGGTGTTAAAAAGAAAATGTGAACAAGAAAGGACAGGAAATGGGATGCTGCAAACTTGGCAACTTTAAGATATATGGATTTCTGCTCCCAGAATTCCCTAGCCTTCTTTGGTGACTAGAGAATTCTGGGAGTTGAAGTCCACACATCTTAAAGTTGCCAAATTTGAGAAACAGTGGAGTAGACCTTCTTATCCATCAAGTTGGCACCCACCAGTTAGGAAATTGTGTTCTAATATTGACTCTTGTTCTGTCTAACATATGAAGTTTGTTGATTGGCTGAATTTAGTATCAGGTATTCCATGCTGTTCTTTCAGTAAAAAAAAATGTACTGCCTGGAATGACTTGCCTTGGGAAGATCAAAAGATAGTTGCATTTTGCATTACTCTGCCTTGCTGTAAGTGGAATATTAATTTTGTTGCTGTTGCCATGCATCTTTTGTGCTAAATTGATATTGGTGAGGAAGGACTAACAAACATATTATTGCAAAAGGTGCTTTTCTAAAATCTGTTTTTTGTTGTTGTTATTTTTCACACCTCCCACTACAATAATTTTCTCCTTAGAACATTATTTATAAAATTGTCATTCTGGCCAGTTCCATTTTGATCTGTACTATTTTCTATATTCTTAGATCCATAGCTAATTCTTTTAAACTCTGTTTTTAATTTAATAAAGTTCTCCCTGGAGGTAACATATCATTGTAACAGTAAACATAAAATATCATACTATGAATCTAGTACTCATGACCCAAATATCTTTCTTCCCTGGGAACAGTGACACAAAATTAATTCATATTCAGAACATAAGATGTTTTTCTATAGCGTTGCCATTTAGTCCCGTTCTGTGCCTTAAGATCAGCTTGACATGCAAGTATTTAAAAGTGACATTGCGAACACCCACTCAACACTAGGAAAAACGATGTTATTTCAAGTGTGAGAGGTTAATGCTACCTGCTTACATCAAATTGCATAGTTTTTAAAGTAACAATGGACCTCAAGCACGAGTTTGCCCTATGTGCTTATTCATATTTTATTTTTGTCCCAATTTCACATTAATCTATTTTCTCTAAAAAAAAATCTGTACTTCTGTACACATTTTGATCATATGGGGGGAAGTTGAGACTTTTGGATTGCTCAACGGGCTGGTGTCATGTTATACAGTTCAGAGCCTTCATGTTTCGACTGGCACATTTTGAGGACATGTTGTTGCTACTTTCTCAATATCAGAGTGTTTTATAGGTTTTCCAACCTTGTTAACTCCCAGGCTTGGTAATGTCAACACCAAGAATTCTTATCAATGGCCATACTGGCAGTGGAATCTTGGGATTTGAAGTCCATACGCCTAGAAATTGGCAAGGTTGGGAAATACTGCTATAGATCCTTTCTTCTGCTGAAATATCATTACCTCTCAGACAGAGTATCCAAATCCAGATATACAGTATGTATGTAGAATTCCCCAAAATGGAATGGTAAATGAACATTAAATAAAGAAATCAATAAAAATGCGATCTGATGCCAAGGCCACCTCAACTCTCCAAAACAACTGTATCATCACACTTGACTAGCACCAGCTATCTAGGATTTTAGTTGGGATCAGCTGTACTTGAATCTTGGAGATCAAAGCTGGGATCTTCTGTATCTCAAGCAGGAGCCCAATGGATTTGTCAAAGGAGCAAACCAACCATAACCAAAGAGACCATAACCTAATGATTATATCCAGACCAGATGCCAATAGGAATGATTGGCAGAGAGGTATCAGAAGCAAGCAAAGAAGTCAGAGCTGAGGGAAGCAGAGAAAAACCCAACAAAATTTTATGGCAGGCATAGTCTTAATTACATAAGACGTTTCCCCCCAATGTTATTACATTTATTTAGAGATACCTAGTAGCCATTTTGAGTAGATAACACTGCCCAGATTCTGAGGATATTTCACTTTTCAGGAAGATCTTCCAAGCTGCATTTTGATGGCTCACCACCCAGGGCAGCATCAGTTCATAAAAGGAAAGGCTCCAGTTTCTTATTTTTTGTCAGTATTGTAACTAAAATTAAGGCCATATCACTCATAGGGGAGATTTTTGCCTGTTGTTCAGCAATTGCTTTCAGGGTGCCTCTGATGTGAGCTTGACTTAAAGGCTTCGCTTTCTCCCTTCCTTTTGAACTGGGGCCTCCCATCATTATATATCAGCAGCTATTTTTGTGGTTAAGACCTTAAGGATTCATTCTCTTTATTGCTTCTAATTGTCTGCGGTCTTAATTATTTCCTCTTTTATTATACTGTAATTTATTTTTTATTGTTGTGGTGCTTTATTTGTTAACTGCCTTTGTCTGTGTTGTAGAGACAGGTGAGTGATGAATGCTACTCATTCTTAGAGTAAGGATGCCCCTTTTCCCATCTGTGAAAATGTTATTCTTGCAAAAGACAAAATTGGCCAATGTACAATACTTCGGGTAGTTTTCTTCTTCCCTTCCACAATATGGTTGGGCTGCTATGGTTATTAAAGCTGCACCAGAGTTTTCTGTGCATTCCATTAATCAATTCCCCAAAGGCAATTAGCAATAAATGCTGCCAAGATTTCTGTAGCTATTAAAGCAAGGATGTTGCTATAGTTATTTATTTGACCTTGTTATTATTATTCTCTCAGCCAAATGGAAAGCTTGTAAATTTACTTGGCCCACCTTTTCATTAAAGATGATCTTTTCTCCTTGGGTAAGTATTACAACTGTTTGTTAACTTATTGCTTGTATAGGAAGAGATAGATTAGGGAAATACAGGTACAACTGGAATTCTAATGGATGTTTTGAAACTGAGATCTGTATTTTTTATGGTTTGATGCAAGTACAAGGGTAAATGGGTATGGGAAATAGGGTAGCCTCTTGTCTATATGTAAAAGAGGTAGAATTCAAATAAAGGAGAATATTTGTACCTCAGGGTTGAAATGAGGGGCCTTTGGTGTGTTCTCTGAGCTTGAAAGAAAGCAAAAAAACCCAGCCAAGCTCAGAAAGCACTAAGGACCCTTCAGAGGTAGATTTGCATAAAATGTGTACAACCCTACTTATGCATATGAATGCAAATTAAAAAATACAGGCAGTCTTTACTTAGTGACCACAACTGGGTCACTAATCACCATCATTAAGCAAGACATCATGTGACTTGACTTGCAATTTTACTGCTAGCTCTGTATTAGCTCTGCTTATCAGAAGCTGGCTGTGAAGCATGCAAATGACAATCAATGTCTGCAGGATGCTATGACAGTTGTAAGTTTGAGGGCCAGTTGTAAAATTACTTGTTCAGCACTGTTTTAATTTTAAACATTCACTAAACATGGCAGTCTTTAAATTAAGGCTATCTGTAATGGCAGTAATCCAATGGGAAATGCCCAAGAAACTTGGCATAGTGGGGGCTGATATACTTGTGCATCTGTTCTGCCTGCATATTGCTGGGCACGTCAGGGATAGGGGGAGTGCACCCATCCTGGCCCTCCTTGATCTATCAGTAGCCTCTGATACCATCTATCATGGTATCCATCTGGACTGGCTTAGATGGCTGGGAGTGGGATGCATTTTCTCCGGTGTTGGCTGCAGTTGGCATTGCAAGGGAGCAATCCAGCTCTAAACCCTTGCTTTGAAATATGCCTCTACCCAGTTCCCTGTTTCTTTTTAACATTTAAAGGAAGCCAAGGGGGAAGGTAATATGTCAATATGGGATGCAGTATCATCTATATATGGATGATACTTAATGTATATCTCTGCCTCTCACTGTATCTCAGTGTCTGAAGGCTAGATTGGAAAGAAGACATTTTAGTTCAGCCCTGCCAAGACTAATTGGCTTTGGTTTTGGGGTCCCCTGCATCTAGGACCTGGAGATTTTCCATATTTAGTTCTAGATAAACTTCATATTTAGGGACAACTTTGAACTCAACAATGTGTTAAATAGAGTGATACAAGATTTCCATCTGTAAGCTGGACATTTAACTGTCCTAGCATACATTTCTGGAGCTGCACTCTCATACATTCCTGTTTTCCATATCACATGGCAATCCTAGGATTAAATTTCCCAAGCCCTAAAAGACTCTCTCGATCCCACTTTGGATTGGGGTTGCTGTACATGGAAAAAGATGTAGCAGCCTTTTCTCGTGTGTTGCTTCTAGCCATGAGAGAAAGACATAAGAGCCTTTATCTGTAACCTCTTTCCATCTTCCTGCCTAACCTCCGAGAATGTTTGAACTAAGTTCAGGGTATCAGAAAAAACTTCATCTCTATATCATCAAATAATTCAGCAATGATAAGTTGTTTTTAGGAAAAAGCTCTTGGGAGCCCTGAATTTTGGTGGATCTATTAGCATTCCTATGTCTAGCATTCCTATGAATTACAAACTGGGATCATTGAGTTCAATGGCGCTTATTCTTAAATAAATGGAATCTGCCTCATTACTTTGCATCATCAGTTTATAAATTATGTATAAATCCTGACTTCCGGTTCTGGTCGCAGCGCCTGCGGTCGTGCAAAGAGTATCTTCTCTTTGCCGACCGGTTTCCCCCCGCTGGTAGACCCTGGACAGGGTCGAAAGTCGCCCTGGAGGGGCGACCACTGTGGAGGAGGACACTCGTTGATCGTGGAGGGAGTGGCAGCTCCCTCTGCGGTCCGAGAAATCACCTTTGGGCCGACGGGGAAAAGATCGGCCAGTAACATGGCCGATCACTTAGCTGCTTCAGCCGAAAGTCACAGCAACATCTAAGCAAAAAGAACCACTGTGGAAGATCCGGGTGAGACCTTTCCTTCCCTCTTGATACCCTATTTACCTCCCTGTGAAAAGCTTTTAGAAACTATTTCCCTACTTTGAGAAAGCAGCGTTCGGATACTCGGGAAAACGGGCTTTGAAAAAAATAAATTTTTATTCTCTATTTGAGCTGTTGGAATTCGGGGATCCTGAAAAAAAAAATTCCTACTGTGACTTTCTCTCTCTGCTTGCTTGTTTTTAGCTTAAGTGGAAGCCCTTAGGGAGGGGGGTGGAGTGTTTTTTTTTCCTCCCCCCCTTCTGAACATTATTGTCTACTTTAGAAAAAAAAAATCCTTCGGTTCTCTGGACAGATTCATGTGGATTGAATGGTTACAATGTATCTATGAACTAGGTGTGAAGCCCAGACATCCGTATTGCAACAAAGTAACTACTTTCAACTGAACTTTCACTCCCTGAACTTGGCGTGACGCCCAGACATTTGTATCTCTTTTGGAACTTGCTCAATTTTCTACTTGTAGTTCGTTTGACTTTATAATACAAAATATACTTCCCAGAAAAATGGATTCTCTCTTGCTTTAGGATTACAATATAATAATTGATTTCTAAGGCATCCTCTTCTATTATTATTTTGGATTATAAATTAGATATTTACAATACTGACTTGGACTATTGCTGTCTTTAGCTTTGTGTTGGGCTTGATCACTTGTTTTTTCCTATTTCTGTTTGGATCTTATACTTTATAATATTGCAATCTACCTTTTAAGCTGAACTTTCACTAAAAAAACGAAGAATGGAATCCCACCCACAGCTTAACTATGGACTTATACTAGAAAAACTTTTGGAAATGAAAGAGGAACTAAAAGAACATTTTAGAATGCTCAGGAAAGAGGATGTTCCAGAGTTAAAAACTGAATCTCAAATTTTGACCGATTATGACACACAACCAGATTCACAACTTAACGAGATGGAGGAAATATATTTACAATCTATTGAAGAGGAAAATGCTACACCTCATATGCAAATGATGGAGATTTCTGATGACCAAAGGCAGGATTCAACTAAAACATCTATAATCTTAAAAGCAACAGGAATGGACTTTCAAATATGAGACATTAAAAAGGCTGACAATATGAACAAACAACGAATAATCACCATACTGATTAAGACTGACTACATAGTGCAGACAACACTGGAAAAAAGAGAAGAAGACTACGATCAGACTCAATTGTGGAAAAATGTGTATAGCCAAACACTAAGATGGGAGGAGCTAGAGGCCCTATTGTGGAAACCTGTTTGGCACAAAAAGAAAGCTAGAATTAGGTTTAAAAATGAGAGTTAAAACTGTATCTGACGGGTAAAAATGGCTTTTAGAGACTTTGACTGAATTAATACTTTTGAGATTTCTAAGGTCTAAGATTTTGGTCTGAGTCAATATTGATGTAAATTATTGATTTGATTATGGTCTGGAATGGCAATATGGAAAATTGGAAAATTTAAAATTAAAGGAGTTGGATTGAGATTGGTGAAATATTACTGATATTTTTACTTATATTTGATAGAGTACAGGAAATAGAATATAGTTGAGAAATATTAAAATATAATAGTTATACTATTTGTTTATTTTAGAAATAATTATTGTTTTATTATTTTAGGCTAAAATGTAAAATGGTTTTAAAATACTTAGTCATGTTCATTTATAAAATATGTATGTGAAATAGAATAGAATAAGAGATAGAATTTGAGAAGTATAAATAGAATAATTGGAATAATATGTATATGTTAGAAACAATTTATATTATAAGGGAAATTGGATACCCGAATTGTATACCATATGTTTATGTAAGGCCAAATTGGAATATGTTAATTGTAAGTTAGTTAAGCCTGAAAACAGGTTGAAATATTATTGATAGTTTTTGTTTTTTGTTTCTTTTTCCTGATTGATAAAATAGAGAGGGAACCTTTAAAGAAGTAATTTAAATTGTTCATGTATGATTATATTTCTTACTTTGTTTTATGGAGTGCCCTATCTCCAGGATGAGTCTTAAGCACTTGGTTGTAAAACAAAAAAAATTCAATAAAACTTGTTATTAAAAAATATATATATGTATAAATCCTGCCCACTATAGATTGGGCAACTGTGGTTAACAGACTGGAATGGTTGGCTTCATATTACAAATTGAGCGACAAACCAGCCATACCATAATTTAGCAGAATGAGCAAAGTCAGCCTCCACAAAGGAAAAGAACTCTAGGATATTAGTGTGATTTTCTCTGTCATATTGAAAGCGAGCAGTTTGTTCTGTTTTGGTAGTCCCAGTTGGGAAAACTGACATTCAGAAGAGAAGTCTTCGATTAAATGAGGCTGAATCACCTGCCAGACTTAGGAATCTGTTTCAAATGTATTTATCAAAGTTATTTGGATCCTTGTGACTGCTACTTGTCTTTTATTCTTTTAGCACCTGATCAAAGAATGCATAGAGATAGTGAGACAAAAATTCTCTTTGAAGAATGATCCAAGTTTCTTTTTTAATCTTAAGCATGTGTTGTGTTGGATTCTATTTTAACTTTAAGCCATTTGTTCACAATCACCAATTTCAACCAATAACTCATTGCTATAATAACAAGCAAACCTTATCTCTATAGTTCATATTTATTTTATTTTAATTCTTAAAGGGAAAAAAATCAACCTATTGGGAAGAAACGAAAAATGTCTTGTATTAATGTTGTGACTGACTTTGAAGATAAAAGATGATTAGGAAGAGACCCTGGCATTCTCCACACTATCAGTCTCTTATTATATCAGGCCTGGTGTGGGAACTTGGATTCAATCTGGATGTTACAGCAAAGCAAGCCTGGGAAAACTACAGCCTAAAAAGCAGCTGGTTGAAGACCAGCATTTCCTGGAATTTCAGACTGAAGTGGTAGCTGACTGACAGAATGAGGCTTAATTCACATTATGCTAAGCTATAATGGTTTGTTTGTTTAGCATAAAATACCATGCAAAGTCAGCTATTATGTTTGAAGTGATTTAGAGTTCAACATTCTGAGCTACCTGAATTAATTGTTTTAATAAATACTATCTTTAAAGTATTGTGGCCTAGCATGAGGTGTGAATTTACTGAGGCAATAAAATATAGGTTACAAATTTCTAGGAAATGAGATAAGTAGGTATATGGATTATCTATGTACAAATCCTAAAATGTAATAAAACCCTTTTGCTTTATCTTACTTTGCTGGAATGTGAAGGTATGAAAGATTAAAGGACTTCTTTTTCAGAACCTATCACATAACACAAAACAGAATTCAGTTTAATTCCAGGGAACATCTTAAGTTTTACGTGAAATGCCTAGTGAAATGATTGCCTGATTCCAGTGGACTGGAAAGAGCACTGAGCTATAGAAGAAGCCAACTTAATTAAATGTGATAAAGTTAATTGCATGTTACATCTTGGCTTTTTTTTCTTCCATCAAACTGTTGATCAGAGTTCTGCAAATAATTTGTTAGAGATCATTTATTCAATTAATTTGCCTTCTCCTGTCTCTAGAGTTCATGAACTGATGGCATGGTCTTTTTTAGAGAAGCCAGCTGATAAGGGATGTTTTACACATTTCTTTCCACACTCTGGAATTGTTTTTGGCAGCCCACAGTAAGATGCTTCCTGCTCCTGTATAAAGTGATTTCACTATATATACACAGATCTTCAAAGGATGAAACAACCACTTAGTCTAATAAAGGACTTGGAAGCCACATTCATACAAATGTATGAATTTGAATTTTTTTCTCATGGCCAACATAGCTCTGTTGCATGCCAAAGGTACACAGTTTGTTGGCATATAGAAGAGTTACAGGAATAAATTGAAACATCCAGTGCTGTGGTATTGATGTTTTAATATCTGAATTACCAAAACCAGAAACAAAACATTTCAAGATAAAGGCATCGATCCATGTACAGAATTCCCTCTAATGTATACTGAATAAATCATTAATGTAAAAATGAAAAATACCAAAATGTTTCACCAATATTCACGGAAAACAGATAAACTAGGGCTATCATTCCATGAGTTTGTTGGGCAAAACATTTTTTTGCAATCCATTAGACATTTTGGCCCTTTGAAATATTAATGTTCACAATATGGGTATGTCTAGTTTAATGAAGAGAAGGACGAGGGGGGACATGATAACAGTGTTCCAATATCTCAGGGGCTGCCACAAAGAAGAGGGAGTCAAGCTATTCTCCAAAGCGCCTGAGGGCAGGACAAGAAGCAACGGATGGAAACTAATCAAGGAGAGAAGCAACCTGGAACTAAGGAGAAACTTCCTGACCGTTAGAACAATAAACCAGTGGAACAACCTGCCTCCAGAAGCGGTGAATGCTCCAACACTGGAAGTTTTTAAGAAGAGACTGGACAGCCATTTGTCCGAAATGGTATAGGGTTTCCTGCCTGAGCAGGGGGTTGGACTCGATGACCTCCAAGGTCCTTCCAACTTTATTATTATTATTATTATTATTATTATTATTATTATTATTATTATTATTATTATTATTATTATTATTATTATTATTATTATTATTATTATTATTATTATTATTATTATTATTATTATTATTCAATAGTTTGTATAAAGCAACCTTCTTTCTTGACTGTTTTCCATTCTCTATATCTCTAGGGCTGATCCAGTTTTTTATTTCAAGGGCATGAAACAGCATCAGATCATATATGTTCAAAGTCACTCCCAGCATTCTTCTTTTTGTGTTCTTTAGTGCTAAAGAAGCATAAATTCTGAGTGGGATGGTGAGATGGTATCTCCAGCAATTTGAGAAGAACTCTTTCTCTGTCTTTGAACAGGGAGATCAAAACATTACTATAAGGTGCTGTTCTAGAGACCAGATAATTCCCATTTTTAAATAATTTGCTCAGTAATCTGCTCTTGGAGAGATTGCAGATCATAGCATGGAATACAGAAGTTGTTAGTGCTCCAACACTGGAGGTTTTAAGACGAGATTGGACAACCATCTGTCTGAAATGGTGTAGCGTTTCCTACTTGAGGTAGGGGGTTGGACTACAAGATCCCTTCCAACTCTGTTATTCTGTTGGAATATTGGGCCCAAGATAATTCCTTTTGTTTATTACAATAAACAAAAGATTTAGAAACTCAGTAAAATCAGTAAAGACATACCCAGGTGCAGATGTACCATCCAATGATAATCTACTACTTGCTGAAGTCCAGCTGAAACTAAAAAGGATGAAAAACCCAAACCCTGCTAAACCAAGAATCAACAGAGACTTCATCATTAAACATGGAGGGAAGATTAAAGAAGAACTAGAAAATCATTTAAGGGAAACCAACAACCTGAATGATGATGATGTAGAAGTGAACTGGAATAAATTTAAAAATGCAATAGTAGAGGTAACAAACTCAAAACAGAGAGAGGGGTATCACAAGAAACAACAGTGGATGACGGAGGAAATTCTTCATCTCATGGATGAAAGAAGATCTTATAAAAATAAAAACAAAGATAAATTCGACTGGCAAAAGAACAGTGGTTTGCAAAGAGATGCAAGGAAATAGAAGAGACAGAACGCATGCATGATAATTTCAATTTACACAAAAAAGTGAAAGAAGCAGCAGGCCTCTACAAAAAGAAAACCAACAACTTAGTTGACAAAGAGGGGAAAATTATCTTAGATGAGGATGAAAAACTAAAAAGATGGAAGGAATATATTGAAGAACCTTTTGAGGACACTAGGGATGATATAGATATGGGAAGTATAACAACTGGACCAAACATCACTATGGAGGAGGTTGAACATGCAATAAAAATAGCAAAAACAAGAAAAGCCACAGGACCTGACGATATCCCAGTAGAAATTTTAAAATTGCTGGAAGACAATGGGAATTTTTTTTTACTGCAGCTCTTCAATCAGATATACAAAACAGGAAAGATACCAAATGATTGGCTAAAATCAACCTTTGTGACAATCCCCCAAAAAATAAATGCAAAGAAGTGTACCGAATACAGAACAATAAGCTTAATGAGTCATGCCCTGAAAATATTCCTGAGAATAATTCACAAAAGAATATACAACAAAATTGAAGAGCGTCTAGGTAACACACAATTTGGTTTCAGAAACAATCTTGGTACATGAGATGCGCTATTCAGCATTCAAGTTCTTGTACAGCGTTGTAGAGATGTCAATCACAGTGTTTACATGTGCTTCATTGATTTTGAAAAAGCTTTTGATAAAATAAGACACAGCAAACTATTAGAAATCCTGAAACAAGGGGGACTAGATGACAAAGACATCCAAATAATAAAGAATCTGTATTGGCATCAGGTAGCAAATGTGAGACTAGGCCAAAAATACTCAGCTGATGCAGAAATAAGAAGAGGGGTCAGACAGGGATGTATTCTGTCTCCACTGTTGTTTAATATCTACTCTGAGTCAATCTTCAACGAGGCACTGGAGAACATCGATGCTGGCATCAAAGTAAACGGTGTTTGGATCAACAACTTAAGATATGCTGACGATACAGTTCTGCTTGCCAGTAAGTATGAAGACCTTCAGCTCCTCATCAACAGAGTCACCGAAATATCTGGAACATACGGCTTGAAGCTTAACACCTCAAAAACCAAGATCATGGTTGTCAGCAAACAACCCGTCAATTTACCACCAATAAATTCAGAAGGAATACCACTAGAAAAAGTTGAAAGGATCACGCACTTCGGTTCTAATTTACATGAAAGCTGGGACATGACCGCTGAAGTAAAGACAAGGATAGAGAAAGCTCGAACAGCATTCTTCAAAATGAAAAAGGTCTTCTGCAGTCACGACATAAGCCTAAGACTGAAAATCAGGCTTGTCAGATGCTATATTTTTTCTATCCTGCTCTATGGAGTAGAGAGTTGGTCTCTGACAGAAGGCCACCTGAAGAGACTAGAAGCATTTGAAATGTGGATTTAGAGGTGGCTGTTACGTATAAGCTGGCGGGGACAAGATCAGAAAGAGGAGGTTTTAAGCTGCCTGGGAAAGGCCAAGGAAATCCATCAAAAACAATTAAAAACGAAAGTTAGATATTTCGAGACATGTGATGCGACACCCAGAAAATACGGCATACTCCATTTAATCCTCCAGGAGATAAGATTGAAGGCAACGAGGTCCATGCAGAAGAAGAACATCATGCTTCAAAAATCTAGGGACTGGTTTGGAGCCAAACCTCAGCCAGCACTTTTTCGTGCGGCTGCTGCTAAAAAAAACCAGGATTCGCCAACATGACTCGACCATACGTCCGATCACGGATTGGCCGAGAAGCCGAAGACGACGAAGAAGACGAAGAGGAAGCAGCAAGATAGAAGAAGAACAAGAAGAACGCACGAATGAAAGAAGAAGAAAGAAGAAAGAAGAAAGAAGAAAGAAGAAAGAAGAAAGAAGAAAGAAGAAAGAAGAAAGAAGAAAGAAGAAGAAGAAGAAGAAGAAGAAGAAGAAGAAGAAGAAGAAGAAGAAGGAAGAAGGAAGAAGGAAGAAGGAGAAGAAGAAGAAGAAGAAGAAGAGGAGGAGAAGAAGAAGAAGAAGAAGAAGAAGAAGAAGAAGAAGAAGAAGAAGAAGAAGAAGAAGAAGGAAGAAGGAAGAAGAAGAAGAAGAGGAGGAGAAGAAGAAGAAGAAGAAGAAGAAGAAGAAGAAGAAGAAGAAGAAGAAGAAGAAGAAGAAGAAGAAGAAGAAGAAGAAGAAGAAGAAGAAGAAGAAGAAGAAGAAGAAGAAGAAGAAGAAGAAATAGAGGAGCTGCATAAAGTGCTTCAAACTTGCTGGCTCATACCTATACTGTCTCGGGTATCTATACATTATCTGTGAAACCTATTGCTCTCTGCCTGATAATCTGGAATTATCCTGGAGTGTGGAATCCACACTCAAGCTGGACCCAAGGCCCAGCTAAAACTGGAACCTAAACCACATCCTGGCAAAGCATCGAAAGATAAAGGGAGAGCCCCTCTCTCAATCCATCCCAAGCAACTGGGGGAATCTGTCACACTTGTATGGCTGTGAGTGGGTGGGTGCCAGAATGCCTGAAATGCAGAATGCCACACTTAGCAGACCTTGTGTTTTATTACTATTATGGAGAGAGATAAATCCTTAAAGAAAAAGAATAAAGTTTGGATGAGCTTTATTCTGAGAGTGAAGAGCTGGTGCCTATGTTTAAAGAATTGGAGAAAAAAACAAGCAGATTTGCAGAACAGATTTCTTTCTGCGGGGTCCATGTTTTGGAAGGAGAGAAAATAATTTTCAAGCAAAAAATAAATGTTGCTGTTTAGGAATGAAGGACATTGTATTTTTAGGTGAGTGAGGATGGATCTGCCTGGTTGATAATAAATCCTTTTTGTCTGGTCCCTTGGCATCAGAGGAAGAAACTGGCCTCTGATATAGTGGCCTTTTTAATAGGGAAAACTATGGCTAGTTGCTTAAAAAAAGGAAGATGTTGCAAAAGCAACAAAAAAAAAATCCACATGGGCACTTTTTAACAAGAGAGGATTTGCACAATTTAGGATAAACTGTGATTGGCTCATTTATGATTTTCTGTGTTGTGCAAACACAGCCGCAGAGCTTCAGGACTGAGTGGGAATTTGGATAGGGGTCCTCTGCCTGGTTGATGACTCTCATTTAGCCACTTGATTACCTTGAAAGGCATGGCTGCAACTCATGAGCAGAAATGCTCCAACACTGGAAATTTTTAAGAAGAGACTGGACAGCCATTTGTCTGAAATGGTATAGGGTTTCCTGCCAGAGCATGGGGTTGCACTAGATGACCTCCAAGGTCCCTTCCAACTTTTTTTTTTTTTTTTTATTATTCTTATTATTATTATTATTATTATTATTATTATTATTATTATTATTATTATTATTATTATTATTATTATTATTATTATTATTATTATTATTATTATTATTATTCAATAGTTTGTATAAAGCAACCTTCTTTCTTGACTGTTTTCCATTCTCTATATCTCTAGGGCTGATCCAGTTTTTTATTTCAAGGGCATGAAACAGCATCAGATCATATGTGTTCAAAGTCACTCCCAGCATTCTTCTTTTTGTGTTCTTTAGTGCTAAAGAAGCATAAATTCTGAGTGGGATGGTGAGATGGTATCTCCAGCAATTTGAGAAGAACTCTTTCTCTGTCTTTGAACAGGGAGATCAAAACATTACTATAAGGTGCTGTTCTAGAGATAATTCCTATTTTTAAATAATTTGCTCAGTAATCTGCTCTTGGAGAGATTGCAGATCATAGCATGGAATACAGAAGTTGTTAGTGCTCCAACACTGGAGGTTTTAAGATGAGATTGGACAACCATCTGTCTGAAATGGTGTAGCGTTTCCTACTTGAGGTAGGGGGTTGGACTACAAGATCCCTTCCAACTCTGTTATTCTGTTGGAATATTGGGTCCAAGATAATTGTCTGCAAAAATTGAACTAGAAGCTGGGGAGGGACTGCAGTCACAGCTTGCAAGAGTGGTCAGCAAAAACATGGTTAGGGATCTGGCATCTTTATGTAGCTATGTGGGAGAGAAGGCTTCAGCAAGTGAAACTAATGCTAAAATCTACATTTTTTCATCTTTTTTTTTTTAAGTGTCAGTATCCCGCTTTTTCACCTGGGTGTCTGAGGATAGGAGAAGATGATCCTGGAGAGTTCCTCAAGTTGTAGTTTGTTACAATGGCATATGAAATATTTATTTTCAGGATGATTATAAATGCAGGATAATGTTTTTTCTCTCTCCACAATGCAACAGAAACCATAAAGAAAGAAAGCTGGTAGGAAAGATTGGTGTCCAGCTCTAACAGAGTCCAACAGAAAAAGCAAACATATGTAATTTTTGCTTTGCTTAAAAAAAAAGGAGCCATGGTTGTACCCAGTAGTGACACCTTCATGACAAGCTATTTGCCATCTTGCCAGGATCAATATTGTGAGGGAAGCCCGGTTAGCATTCCACATAGGACCAAGAAGGCCAGAAGAGGGAGAGGGTATGTGGGGTGGAGGGAAGGAAACTTGTGAAAAGCTCTAACTTTGAAACATTAAGAGGGTAGATTCAAACACTGTATTGGTATATTGTTTGATTTACTGGTTTGGGGCTTAGCATGTTATAGAAACACATTTATTAGCAGGATTTATGACCTGTTCAATAATCATACTATTACATGTGAATGCAATCAGGATGGATTAAATTTCAATTACTCTCTACAAAAGAGCAAACAAGGATTAGGCAGTATAATTTTAAAATATGAAGTAGTAGCACCACAGAGGAAATAAGGAGAAAAGAGAACATATTTCATAATCCTGCACAACTTCAAAGGGGCTTTCTCCCAGTATGATATTCTCCAGATATCTTGGACTTCAACATCCACTAATCCCAGTCAAGCAACGTCAAGGTTTGGAATTATGGGAGTTGAAGCCAAAAGCATCTGGGAGGTTTCCAATCTGGGAAGGTTCCTTCAGATATATGCTTCACATAGTTCTGAGTTGGAACGGTCTGTTTCATCTCATGCCCTTTATACAGATTTGATGGATTGACTGAATTGGAGGTAACTGAACTCATCAATCTTTGAAACAGCTCAGTAAATGAAAAAGCAAACTGCATTCTTCACAGTGCAGAGTTGTTCATGCTGTTCACACAAGTGCACAGACCTTTGCTTGGCTCCATCAATCAAATGAAGGGGTGTGTGTGTCTGCATAAAATAGAAATCAGGTAAAAAAATCAAGATGGCATACCCAATCATGCCCCTTTCTACATGCATTGCAATATCCCATAGCTGTGGGTACCATCTTGATTTCCTTGTCTCTTTTCTCTGCAGACATCCCTGCCAAGGTAAATTTTTACTTTTTTTCACTCACCTTGCAGGCACTGCTGCAGCTGAAGCAGGGCTTGCTAGAGGATGTTGCTGCTGCACATTTTAGATTTTAAATATCAAAGCTTCTGATTTAAAATCTTCCCTAGCTAAATCAGGATTAAGCAAGTTCAATTTCGGAGGTGGACATATTCAATTCATCAACTCAAAGGGGCTTACTTCCAAGAAAAATAATCATCAGATTATAACCTTGCGTGCAGAGGATTGGCATCTTCCAATGAATACCAGAACTTTGAATAAAGCACATCATTGAGTGGCATTTTATAAAGTGCAAGTAGCTAAGTTTCTGTCCTGAAAAGCGTATAGAGAAGCATCAAAACAAAGGAGGAATAAGAATAGGATGGGATGGGATGGGATGGGATGGGATGGAATGGGATGGAATGGAATGGAATGGAATGGAATGGAATGGAATGGAATGGAATGGAATGGAATGGAATGAATAGAATAGAATAGAATAGAATAGAATAGAATAGAATAGAATAGAATAGAATAGAAGCTGGAAAGGACCATGGAGGTCTTCTACTCCAGCCCTGCTCAAGCAGGAGAACCTATGCCATTTCAGATGAGCGACTGTCTAGTCTCTTCTTAAAAATCTCCAGTGATGGAGTGCCCAAGATTTCTGAAGGCAAGCTGTTCCACTGGTTAATTGACCTCACTGTTAGAAAGTTTCTCCTTAATTCCAGGTTGCTTCTCTCTTTGATTAGTTTCCTACCATTGTTTCTTGTCCTGCTCTCTGGTGCCTTGGAGAATAATTTGACCCCCTCTTCTTTGTGGCAGCCCCTCAAATACTGGAATACTGCTATCATGTCACCCCTATTTCTTCTTTTCTTTAGACTAGCCAAACCCAAATCCTGCAGCCATTCTTCATATGTTTTAGTTTCCAGGCCTTTGATCATCTTAGTTGCTCTTCTCTGAACTTTTTCCAAGGTCTCAACATATTTTTTGTAATATGGTGACCAAAATTGGTTGCAGTATTCCAGGTGTGGTCTTACTAGGGTTTTATAAAACCCTAGTCTGTCTGGGATACTACACATCCTGTTCATGACCTGTTTTCCTTGTTATCTTCTGGGAGGAGGCTCCATGGTATCCAAAGCAGAACATCCAGATTCAGTCACAGTTTTGTTCCATACAATATTAACCTTGTGAACTCTAAAGCTTCCTCCTTCCATTATGTATTCAAGATGGACAATGATTAATATTTATATGTTACTTATATGTAAGGATGTAGGTCTATACATATGTTGTATATAGTATGTTTAAATGTGTGTTATGTATGTGTACACTTTGAGAGCAAGCAACTAAATTTCATTTTTAATGTGTGCCATTGTGCCCATAGTAAAAAATGACAATAAAAGTCATCTATCTATCTAAAGTGATATTAATACTTTGCATGATCTTGATTTTATGCCTCTGTTTATACAACCCAGGATTGTATTAGCTTTTTTGACTGCTGCTGCACACTGCTGGCTCATATTCAAGTGATCATCCACTAGGACTCCAAGGTCCGTCTCACAGTTACTGTTTTTGAGCCAGGTCTCAATAAATTATATGTGATTATTTTAATTCAAGGGGTTTAGCTTTGATTGTCAGCTCTATTGCAATAGGACAGGAGTAGGCTACATGATGCCTATGCCTTTATGGCATTGACAAAATCACCACTGTTTTATGTTTTAAAGACTTTGTTTTATTAAAAAATAGATTCAACAGGAATTCTCTCCCTCATCCATGAATGGAGGGAGGAAAGGTAGTTTGGGAATATTAGACAGTTACTTGTGACCTAGAAGGTGACAGAGAACTGCTTCCTCAGTGTGTCCTCTGGTAAATGGGAGTTTTGTGACTGGCCTGCCACCAAGCATTTTATGAATTGGCTAGCTCAGAGCACTGTCCTGGAAGCCATGTGGTGTGAATGCCTGTAGCAGGCAAATGTTTCAAAATTTCTATTAAATTTAAAAGAATTCCAGTCCATGTAATCAAGCAGTTTCTGTTGGGTTTGCTGTAGTCTACAAATAACACTAAAATTATAACTCAGGAAGTGATTGACATTCTTGTGAGAAAGGCACCTAAATAATTCCATGAAGTGATTCCCTGGCATAGACAGAGCTGACTTTTAAAGGTTCCTTCTTGGGATATTTTAAGGTCAAAAAGTTTGGAGGTAAACAATTTATAAACCTTATTCTGTTTAAGTGCAACATGTAAGCCCATCAGTCTAGATTTCCTAAGTATTCTTCCAATAATACTACCTTTGGTTTCCAGGTCTATAGAAGGATGAAAGATTTGAACTCACAGCTCTCATTAGTTTTATAACTGAGGCAGACTAGAGCTAATATACCAGGCCCAATAATTTTTGTTAAAACATTTTTGTGCTGAGTCAAGGACTTGAGAGACACATGTTAATGCAGCCACCTGGCTGTGCTATGAGTTTAGCTCTGTGAGCATAAGACTGCAGACTTAGCACTTAAATGAATTGAGGGTTGGATTCATTTATGTGATTTTTTTTCTCAAAGCCTTTGTGTCTTAGCACCCATTCTCTAGATGGTGAAAAAGATGCCTTTGGCTATTAATTACTTTGCTTTCATTCCAAATGCTGGTGGTGGTGCACACTGTGATGAGTAAATACACCAGAGTCATTTAGCAACTTTAATTGATTCTAGGGTAAAGGTTTATGTTGTTTAATAGCACTCCATCTGTTTGTATAGTTCATTAAAACTCTTCCAGAAAGAAGTGAGTCTTGGATCACCTTTGCTGCTGGTTAACTAGTTTATCACAGCAGGAATATATTAATCCATGGCATGATTTTCATGGCTAAATAGAGACAAGGTCCAACCCAAATTAAGCACATGAAACCTCACAGAATGACTGAAGCACATGCTTAATTCTTTCACTGAAAAGATAATCAATAGTCTTATACCGTTTGATGCACTCAGTGACTCTTTTATCTCAACATAAGACTCCTTATATTGACTTAACAGCTTCCCAGCTGGAGTGTTGCACATCATCTGCTCATAATTTTTAGGTACTGATATAGTTCTGCTTTTCGTTATCTTCTAGGCTGTTTCTCAAACTACAGATCTGTGGTTTCTGCTTTTTAATAATGATCATGGCCTCCCATTTCTCAAGGGATCAACATGCTGTGCTTTGCTTTTCTAGCAATCAGTTTCTTCCTGTATTATGTTAACTTTCCCTTTTTTGAGGGACTTCCTCAAAAGTCCCTAACTCAGGGAATTGCAGTCTACTATTCCTCTCTGTCCATTCACATCAACTTGGCAATAATTTTATAGCATCTTTGAGTAGGGGGAGGCCCTTTTAAGAAAAGCGATAATTCTGAACTGCCCTATCCCATTATGAGACAAAGTTAATATATTATGGCCCACTTATGAACAGTGTCTCAACTTTCCCGTCCTCTTGAGGTATACTTGGTTCTCAGCACCTTCTTGCTATCTAACTCATGCTGAGTGACAGGTCTAGCTGTGGTTGGAACTTCCATGTGCAGCCTTGATCAACAGCTAATTTTACACTTCTACACTACTACAATCTGTTTGTGGAGGGTGGAGCAGAAAAATAGCTGGGGCTCTGCTGATTGGATCTCCATTGCATTTAAACTGCATTTAAACTGCCCAGAGCTTGCTGGGAAGTGCTACAATCTGTACGTTTGTGGAGGTTGGAGCAGAAAAGTAGCGGCCCGCGTGCCTAACGGCGCACAAATTATATAACTAAAAATCAAAAACAGCAACAGTACATTCAGGGCAAGTGTGTCTGAGATTCCTTGTATCTAAGAATGTCTGGCTTAGTTCAGTGCAACACTTGTTTTGCAGCTGTCTTTCGCAGTACCCTTTTCAAACTTGGAAACTGTCCTATCTGTAAACAAATCACTAGTCTACAAGGACAGATTATTTATCTAGGGTCTGTAATCTGTGCTCTTCAGGCAGAAATTAGGTGTCCCTTCCAACTTTTTTATTATTATTATTATTATTATTATTACTATTATTATCATTATCATTATTATTATTATTATTACTATTATTATCATTATTATTATTATTATTATTATTTATTATTATTATTATTATTATTATTATTATTATTATTATTATTATTATTATTATTATTATTATTATTATTATTATTATTATTATTATTATTATTATTATTATTATTATTATTATTATTATTACTTATTCTGACATCCACAGCTCAGTGGGATATACCCTGCCATTCCCATCTCTTTTGCCTTCTAATTTCTGCTGAACGGCAATCCTAGGTGCTCTGCGATTTCCTGGTAGGTAGCCTTTGGAAGTAGTGGAGAAATGTATCAGATAAAGAAGTGTGTGTGTGTGTGCGCGCATGCGTGCACGCACTCATGCATGCAAACACACAGTGCACTGGAAACACAAGACAAAAATATTAACATACCTCTCCTCCCTTCAGCTCAGTGTATTACAAACATTGTCCTCTCTATTGGTCAATGGGGAACTTATGCAGGTCTCAATTGCAACCATCAAAGCTAATGCTGATATTGATCTCTCCCAGACTTCCTACCTAGGCTCTTTCTCTAACTTTCTTTTCCTCAGAATCATGGAATTTTTCCAAAAACAACAATAGAAAAACTGTGTTCATACATAACAGCTGGTGCCTTCAGGCTTTGTTTTGCCGCCAAAACAAAGAAACAAGGAAAAGAGAAAAGGAACTTTCTCCAATCAGGAGATTTCGATAAGGAAATCTGAGTCATCCGAAGAGAAGTGACTCTCCTCTGGAGAATTCCTCTGATATCAAAACTTCCTATTATGGATGCGCTTCCAAATATATTTTGACAGAAATTATTCCCCAAGTAATAATTCGTTCACTGTTCGTTGACTGACTTCTTTATCGTTCAATCATATCTGGACTGAACAGCTGTTCAAACTGAGAATGATTTAAAATAGGAGACTTTAAAATAGAGGACAGACCTCTGTAAAGTAGGGCATACAAGCACCCTAATATGGACATCAATATCTGGGAAGATCCTGGAAAAGATAATCAAGCAACAGATCTGCGAACACCTAGAAACAAGCAAAGTTATAACCAGAACTCAACATGGGTTTGTCAAAAACTGATCATGCCAAAGAAATCTTATTTCATTCTCTGACAAAATGACTAAATTAGTAGACCAATGAAATGCTGTGGACATAGTATACTTGGAGTTCAGTAAGGCATTTGACAAAGTAAACCACAATCTGCTTCTTAGTAAGCTAGAAAAATGTGGGATAGACAGTATCATACCAGATGGATTTGTAACTGGCTGACAAATGTGTAGTCCTTACAACTACATGGAACTAAGTGAGTAGTGGGGTACCCAAGGTTCTGTTTTAGGCCCAGTACTGTTCAATATCTTCATCAACGATCTAGATGAGGGAATACAAGGAAATTCGTCAAATTTGCAGATAACACTAAGCTACCATAGCAAGAATAGCCCAAACCCAGAAGATAGGCTTAAGATACAGATGGATCTTGACAGGCTTGAACATTGGGCCCTATCTAACAAAATGAAATTCAATAGAGAGAAAAGTAACATTCTACACGTAGCAAGAAAAATCAAATGTACAGGTACAGATTGGGTGAAACTTGGCTTAACAGCAGTAACTGTGAGAGGGATCTTGGAGTCTAGTAGACAATCACTTAAATATGAGTCAACAATGTGTGGCAGCAGCCAAAAAAACCAATGCAATCCTAGGCTGCATTAACAAAGGGATAGAATCAAGATTACATGAAGTATTAGTACCACTTTATAAAGACTTAGTAAGACCACAAATATGATTAGGGGCCTGGAGGCTAAAACATATGAAGAATGGTTGCAGGAATTGGGTATGTCTAGTCTAGTGAAAAGAAGGATTAGAGGTGACTTGATAGCAGTGTTCCAATATCTGAGGGGCTGCCACAAAGAAGAGAGAGTCAACCTATTTTCCAAAGCTCCAGAAGGCAGGACAAGAAACAATGGATGGAAACTAATCAAAGAGAGAAGCAACCTGGAATTAAGGAGAAACTTCCTAACAGTGAGGACGATTAACCAGTGGAATGGCTTGCCTTCAGAAGTTGTGGGTGCTCCATTACTGGAGGCTTTTAGGAAGAGACTGGACAGCAATTTGTCTGAAATGGTAAAGGTTCTCCTGCTTGAGCAGCGGGTTAGACTAGAAGATCTCCAAGATCCCTTCCAACTCTATTATTCTGTTATGGAGACCTGGCTTGAATTTTAATTAATAAAGCAGGCTTATAACCTTTTTTCCTGAAATCATACAAGGGTGGGAGTGGAGGGGGCAGTATTTCATTCAATTGCTCACTAAGAAATGATGCAATCAAATAAAATTGAACATGGTAAGCTAAATGGAGCTATGTTCTCTATATTCTGCAAGGCTTACTTATTTCATCCAATCATTTCTCCCCAGACTTAAAAGTTGTCTATCTGTCTATCTGTTTGTGTAAATGTTGCTACTATTTAACTCCTTTTAGGAAGGACTATCAAGTGTAGAAATGAGTCATGGAAACCACAACAGATTCTTCCTAATTTAAGGTTCAATTAGATAAGAGGAGATTATCCTGGTAGTTTCTATCCTGCTTTAAAAAATATTGCCATGGTCTATTTTTTTAATTATTTATTTCCTGACTCAAGACTTCTATATTTCTGTTTACCAAAACTTCAGTGAAACAAGATTTGCAATTATATTTATTTTTTAAGATTATTTCAGAGACAGGCTTTTAAAATATAAATTATTGAAACTGCTCAGTTTGATCATATATTTATTACTCAGATAAATAATGGCTTAAGAAATGTTTTACTTCTATTTATGAGCCGTGGTGGTGTCGTAGTTAGAATGCAGTATTGTAGGCAAACACTGGCCACAGCCACAGCCTGGAGTTTGATCCTGGCCGGCTCAAGGTTGCCTTAGCCTCCCATCCTTTTGAGGTCACCTAAAATGAGGAGCCAGATTGTTGGGGGGGGGGGCAATATGCTGACATTTGTAAACTGCTCAGAGAGTGCTGTAAAACACTATGGAGCGGTATATGAGTCTAACTGCTGTTGCTATTGCTACTGCTTAAAGCAGCATTCTCTTACTTTGGCTTAAAGCAGCAGTCTCCACCCAACATGTTAGACCAACTCCTGTAATTTCTAGCTGGCATAACTCACACATCTGAAGAATCCTAGTTTGCATGTGTAGAAATTAAGCAAGGAACTGAGAGGGGGGATCTGCAGGTGACAAACTGCATAAACTGCTTGCTTATATAAAAAATATTTTTCTTGTTATCACAAATGAAAGTCATACTGCTGATAAAACAAGCTCATTTACTCATGACAGACAGCTAAAGCTGGTCCCAAAATGTTGATCCTGAAAGTATTTTTTTTTTAAAAAAAAATATGGATTATAGACAATGGTGAAGAAAAATCCACTGGAGATAGATTTGTAGGTTAAAAGCCGTTCTTCCTCTGTTTATAAGGGAGGGGGTGGCAGTTCTTCGTTTATCAAATGTCTTGGCATCCACCCAATCCTTCTGAAATGATCCATGAAGGCCTGAACTGCCTTCTCCCTCCCCACAATTGCTCCTGCAATTCCAATTGGCCAAGAAATCAGGAGAGGGGCCATTCCCAATTCCCAGGTGCATTTGCTCCAACAGAGGCAAGGAGAGGTGAGGCAAGGCAAGGCAAGGGCTCCATCACTTCTTGCCATGTTTCTTGGGACCTCAGCCCCAAGCACTTACCAAAAGGTCTCATCTGATTGCATATGCATGTCAAAATTAAACAGTTAAATTAATTATTTAATTAAGGTGATCAATTTAAATTACTTTCATCTCCCATTCACTCAAAAATAGTTTTATGTAGCCTGGCCCTTTTTTGCAGAGTGATTTCAATCTTCTTCTTCTTCTTAACTTCTCTTTTACCGCTTTGGGTATGGAGGGAGATACAAAGTTCTGGCTCTTGCTCTTCTGGCAGGCTCAACCATGGTTAATTGATGTTGTTGTAAGTGTTTCTTTGATGTGGTGTCTCCATCTTCTTCTGGGTCTGCCTTGTGCTCTTTGACCTTCTCCTCTTTTTGTATATGCCTTGTATGGTATGGAATCCCACTACATCCTCTCCAGGGGAGCAAACCACTTTATTTGCTGTTTTTGTATGTAGTTTAAGATCGGTTCTATTCCAATTTTTCTCTTATTGTCTCATGTCTCATTTTATTTCTTTTAGTCATTCCAGCATCTTTCTTTAAACATCTCATTTCCGTGGCTTTTGATATGCCACTAAAAGGTCAACATTTCTTTAGGCCAATGAAAGTTGTAGGCACCTGTTATGTGGTGATTTGGGGAAAAAGAAATTATTTTAAAGAAAGAATCCCTCTGAGACCTCTGGGGCACCTTCTTTGGGATGTCTTGATAGTCCATTTCTCCTTGGAATAGCCTAGGATCTCTCCCAAGTGATATAATTTGGCTCAGAATTCATACAATGTGAGTAATATATAAGGAATGCATGCAAGCAATTAATTTTAAGATCTTTTAAAAAATTCCTATGAATAATTACCTCCAAGCTATTCATAAATGTAACTAGCATGTATAAATTAGAAGGAATGAGACAGCAATTGTGACAGTATGTCACAAAACTATCTGGTCCATGGTTTTAATTTGAAAATACAGAGTTGTGATAAATAAATGATTATCAGTAATAAGCCTAAAATACAGCCTTTAAATAAACATGACACAAACCGGGGCTGTGAAATTGAAGTAGCGCTGGTATATCTGCAGGTAATTAATACAGCATAGTGAGCATCAGTTAAAATGGCCTAGTTCATTACAATGTCACGCACACTTAATGAGCCAAAATGTTTACAGTTTAGATACTAATTTTGAGAAGGTGGAAAATAATGCAAATACTGCCATCTTCCTTCATGCTCCAAACTTCAAAGAAAATATTGGAAAATCCTAGATAAATTCAAACCATGTACAATTCAAGGTGCTGATTGTTACCTTTAAAGCATGGCACAGAGCCAACTTACTTGAGGGACCGACTGTCTCCAAGGGTTTCTGCCCATCCTATCAAATCTGACAAGCACCCTGAATCATAAAGAGGGCAATCTTTTTCTTGGGAGAAGAAGGAAAGCACTAGTTTCACACTGGAATGAATGTATTTCTAGTGAGAGGAGGGGTGCTATTTTAATGCTGCTGTAGCAAGATACCCCTCTCCCTAATTCTATTGAAGCTCAGCATTGTTAAAGATAGTTTGTAATGTACAGACTCAAGAGTGCCATATATGCTGATGCTGTGCTGTGAGCAATAATGCTGTAGCATCATCACTATTGTTACTACTCTATTCAAAAGAATGAGTTTCCTCAAACATTAAATTGCTACTGTTCCACATAGGACCTGTAGAGCATTAAATAATAATAATAATAATAATAATAATAATAATAATAATAATAATAATAATAATAATAATAATAATAATAATAATAATAATAATAATAATAATAATAATAATAATAATAATAATAATATGATGATGATGATGATGATGATGATGATGATGATGATGATGATGTTAGAAGGGACCTTGGAGGTCATCTAGTCCAACCCCCTGCTCAGGCAGGAAACCCTGTACCATTTCATTAAACTAGACATACCCAATTCCAGCAAACGTTCCTTATATGTTTTAGTATCCAGTCCCCTAATCATCTTTGTTGCTCTTCTCTGTACTCTTTCTAGAGTCTCAACATCTTTTTTACATCCTGGTGACCAAAACTGGATACAGTATTCCAAGGGTGGCCTTACCAAGGCATTTTAAAATGGTATTAATAGTTCATGTGATCTTGATTCTATGCCTCTGTTAATGCAGCCTAGCACTGTGTTGGCTTTTTTGGCAGCTGCAGCACACTGCTGGCTCATATTTAAGTGATTATCCTCTAGGACTAATAAGTGAAGATCTCCATTAACCTAGGAGATTTCTGATCATTTGGCTGTTAGAGGTATTAACTTGCCATCTAAAGGAGCAATGAGTTTAGCACATTGCCTTCTTGTTAGCTGCTATCTTGTAGCTGTAAAATTACCCCCAAATAACACCTCTAAAAGACCAGATTCCTAATTTGTGCTCAATTATGAAGTATCACCACTTTAGCATCAAAGAGCTTTAAAAGAGCAATCATTTATAGTATGTGTGATTCAATTATCTCTGCACACTGGTGTGTGTATGTCGCAGCACACTGGGGAACTCTGCCTCTTTCTTAAGCTGATATGTCAATATGCAGCTTCAGGGGGTGAGGGTGGGGTAGAACTTTGCATCTGCAAAAATTATGCCATTCACCAGACTATACCTTTGTTAACTGGAAATGGAATAATAATTCTGTTTTGTTTATGTTTTGGTAAGAACGTGAGCTTTTTCAATGAATCAAAACAGAGAGGTTAATCCATCCAAACAAGATACTTAAAAGGCTTTGAGTATGAATCAGTCTGATTATTAGAACAGGCCTGTCATCCTTTTCTTTTGACAAATACGTCATCTGTCAGAATCATGTGATGGGCACAACCAGCACAGGGTTCTCAGTGCTGAGAATCCTGCAGCAATTACAAAATTTGACAATTGCAGAGAGGGGACAATTTAGATACATGGAGGAAGAGGGTGGGAAAGATAATATATAGACATACAGATAGAAACAGTAAAACATTTATATTTCTTCTTAGACCTCAACATATTTGAGATGACAAAGATTCAAATGGTGTGTGGGGGGAGAGACAAAAGTGACACTCTCATCCTTCCTGTGAACCTGACAGACAAGAACTGTTAAATCTCTTTTAAAAGCTTCCAGCAAGAAAAGTCCAGCCTTGTTAGATAATAGGGTTCCATTTTGGAATACTTCTTTTTAGCAAAGAGTTTCTCCTTGGGTTCAACTAAGTCTTATCCTTTGCTGCTTAGCCCATTGGGTATTGGGCCACTCTCACTGAAACTGCAGCATAAAATATTGTGAGGTTTTAAGAAGGATGCATTTGAAGAATGCTAATCAAACATTCTGTGTAGATACAGCATGCAAACTGTCAATCATTTCCAGATGAAAATCCCATTCCCTCCTATGGAAGCCAGCCAGTGCAGTGGAATGGAGAGAATGAAATTCTAAGCAGGATTTCAGTCTGCTTCCATGAACAATCAACAAGGAGAAGATATGGTTGCAAAGAAAATACCCAGCCTGGCATCAATTCTCCATCTTCTATTGCTAAGTGAAGTCAATGTGGTATATTAGTTAAGGAGATGGTCTAGGACTTGGGAAACCCAGGTTCAAGTCCATCTGCAGTCCTGGAAATTTACTGGGTAATTAAACATTTTTTCCTAGCTTAACTCATTTCACTGAGGTACTATTAAGGGACATTGGAAAAAAAGGCAACCCTGTTGCATGCTGCATTGAACCATTGGATAAAAGGTGGAATATAAATCAATCAAACAATAAATATAAAAGTTTCTATTGACATTCGCTTAAGGAAGATTATTAACGTAGCTGATAAATCAGCAATTCTAAACACAGAAGACAGTTCTACCTATCTTCAACTGAATTTGTCCAAAAGCCATGTGAGACCACCTCCTTCAATACAACACTATTAACACCTGCTAAAAAGGGATGGACAGCATTATAAAAAATGTGATAACATGAATTAGTCTTATCCAGCTATAGCCTTCTTTTGATTTCAAATCTCTATCATCTCTCTCTCTCTCTCTCTCTCTCTCTCTCACATACACACACACACACACACACACACACACACACACATCTCTCTCTCTCTCACACACACACATCTCTATCTCTATCTCTATCTCTATCTCTATCTCTATCTCTATCTCTATCTCTATCTCTATCTATCTCTATCTCTCTAATCATACAATATGGATTGCCTCATTTTATGAGACTAACAAGTGTGGGGCATGGCAAAGGAAAAATGTTTACTCTCCTGATCTTAAGTAATAGATCCAGGATATGATTCTGTTATCTACTTTGAAAAGTCTCTTTGTTCTAAAAGTACTATATATTCTAAAATGTCTCTGTATGCTGCATATTTAATAAGCTTAAAGATTTAATTAATTTTATATTATCTGTAGTTTATGGATATTTTTCCTGCCAAGTTTTCTCTCTTTTTTTGGTCATGTTTATTTTATTTTAATCACTATAACACCTTCAGGTTTTCTCTCTAAATTGCATAATGTAGTAGGGATAGTGGTGTGTGGGTTTCTTTTTCTTTTTTGGTATTTTATTCTTAAAACACTAATAAAATGCACAAATTTAAAAAAGTGTTAAAGCCCGGATAAGACCTGCATGGACACCCATCTCCTATAGGCTAAATGCCTACTGAGGGCTTTAATAAAAAGGAAATTAAATGACTTGCCACATTATGCCACCAGCCTTCCGTCTCCAGTGTTCAACTTGCTTTTTTCTTCTGTTTAACCTAATATCAATAAACATATGGGAGAAATCCATTTAGCCTGCACTGTGATATGAGCCCATCCTATTTCTCTTCTCCATCCCTTTAGAGTGAATACATCTCTAGCTCCTTGAAATGTTGCTGCTGCACTGATTGACTCCTCAACATAAGGTGGACTAAGTGGTCTGCAAAACTGAGGACAGATTGCTTGAACGGTTATAAACATTTGTTGCAAATGTGAGGCACTGCAGCTGTTTAAAACAGGCAAGCAAAATATGTGTTTGTTAAACATTCAGTAGACTGCGTAATGAAAAAAATAAGCAGCATCATGAAATGCTACTCACCTTATTGTCCTTCCGGCTTAAAAGGATCCAATGGCCAGTTTGATAAAAGAAAGGATTGGTTTACACATTAGATTGAGGAAACTTAATAAATGACAGGGAGAGAATTTTCCTGGTTTTTTTTTCCTGCAAATCTTACACAGTCGGATGAATGAGAATTCTTTTTAGAAATTCTTATAAGGGAGAAGAGTTCTAAGGACATTTTCATGGTAAAATGTAATGGTTTTGTCCTTGGCTATCCAGTGGCAAAGTATATTTTTGCATTGTAAAAGTATGTCTTGAGCATCATATGGCCTTCCTGGACTTTCCCTACTTTAATTAAACCCAAAGGGAAAAATTACAGAGAAAGTCTTCCCAATGAGCTTTTTGACAGCAATCAGTTAGGGGTTAACTTCTAATTGGAGAATTTCTCCTTTCCCTTGAGACATTCTGAGAAACAATTTTCCTAGTTGCTCTGACCATGAACCTGATGGAAACTTTTGAAAAGCTACTCTTAAGAGCTGTGGTGGCACAGTGGTTAGAATGCAGTACTGCAGGCTAACTTACTGCTCACTCCAGGAGTTTGTTTCTCACCGGCTCAAGAGTGACTCAGCCTTCCATCCTTCCGAGGTCGATAAAATGAGGACCCAGATTGTTGGGGGCAATATGCTGACTCTGTAAATTGCTTAGAGTGGGCTGTAAATCACTGTGAATCGTTATATAAATCTAAGTGCTATTGCTAAAGTGAATTGCTAGGCAAACTGGAGTTCAGGGGTATCCATGGGTGTCAAAAATGTAAAACAGCATGATCAACGCCCTGCCCCTTTTTGTGTTCTCTTAATAGTGAGGTTGCAGTTACTCCTTTGACTTCTTGGACTCCTGCTGTGGACACTATTTTTCTAATATAATAGCTTCTGAAAGGTCTGCACACACATTAAACTAGAGCTTTCAAATGAAGTTTAGACAACTCTTGACATTTCTGTGGAACTACACAAACCTTCTGGTCTAGAACCTTAAAAGGTTACATTAAAACAAAACCTTCACCTCTTTCAACATCTTTTCATGAGTATCTCACAGCCTTTAACTATGCCTAAGACAAATATTCCATATTTGTCTGTGTAACTTAGCAAGAATAAACAGTGTATCTGATATCCCCTCTGCAACTAACACTGTATTTAATAACCCCCTGCAACTAAATAACTTTGCTACCCTGCAAATAATTAATTCCTTATCATGTGATTTTTATTTCTGGTTTGTTTTTCTCAGACGTTTCATAATTCCTTCAGGACTGTTCCATCACATTTTTCCCCAAATCAGAATGGCAGCATAGTATTTTTTAAGACTCCAAAGTAGGACTGCATCATTATGCCAATTAAGCACCAGCTGAGCCCTCCATCAGATTAATTTCCTTGTCATCCTTACAGCACTTGAGCAGCCTCTTGTTGCTACAGTACCTGCTCAAGGCCATGTTCCTGATGCTCAACTTTTTGTAGCCAAACTATGGTGGGCAGTTTGGAAGGAGAGCAGAACTTGTTCTGAATATGCCTTACAGGCGTTTTTCAATATTTGATCAGCATGCTGGCATGGAGAATGCAAAGATTTCCCTTTTATAGCTCACAATAGACTAAATGCTCAGGAAGGCTGCAACAGACTGCCTAAGTTACTGAATTAATGGGAAAAGCAGTGGGAAAACTGTAGGATGAGCCAAATCAGAACATAGATGGGGCTCCAAGGGCAGAACTGGAATCCTGGAAGACCTCAAGAGCACTCAAGTCACCTTTGGCAAGATGGGCAATACATGAGATCAACCAACCAACCAACCAACCAACCAACCAACCAACCAATCAATCAATCAATCAATCAATCAATCAATCAATCAATCAATCAATCAATCAATCAATCAACCAACCAACCAACCAACCAACCTCAGGTCTATGCTGTGAAATAAACATCCAACCAAATTCTGCTCAGCAGCGGGAGTAGAAAAATACCTCTTGCAGCTGCTGTTGGCTTCTCAAAGACTTTTTTGTCTTTTTTTCCTCAGAAAGACCTCAAAAGACGAAACCAGTATTTTCTTCATATTTAACCATGTTGTTACAATAGAAATGCATTATTCCAGTCCTCATATCACCATAAAAATAGGTCATCATAAATTGTGCTTAATCTGCCTCAATAATGAGGTCTGCAAATGATCATTTCCTTACAGTTTTGACGCAAGAGAAGTTAAGGAACATGATTGCTGGAGTATTCAGTGCTATTTCTTTTCTTATGGCGCATCATTGTGAGCAGAAAAGCAATTATCAACCCTAGAATCATTGAGCTACAAGGGATCTTAAGGCTATTCCCCACTTTCAGTTTTAATCTACTGGTTCTGTCCCATCCTCTGAGCAATAGCAAATAAATCCACTCTTTCTTCTGTGTGACAACTCTTTCCATATTTGAAAACTATTCGGAGTGAATTGGACTGAAGCAATGCATAAATTTCATAATAGCAATAGCACTTAAACTTATATACCACTTACAACACTCTCTAAGCAGTTTACAGAGTCAGCATATTGCCCCCAACAATCTGGGTCCTCATTTTACCAACCTTGGAAGGATGGAAGGCTGAGTCAACCTTGAGCCAGTCAGGATTGAACTCCTGGCAGTGAGCAGAGTTAGTCTGCTATACTGCATTCTAACCACTGTGCCACCACAACTCATATTTAAGAAAGTACCTCTCACTCTTCTTAAGGTACAATGGAGCAGATTTGGTTAAAAAAAGTCAAATTGGTGGGCAGAACCATGTGACTGAATCCCCGCCTCTTTTAAAGTTCATCACACAGATATAAAACAGGGTGGAGTTTCAATTATCAGTGATAATTGTCATCAGTGCTTTTTTTGTAAAAAAAAAAAAAAAAGGTGCCGGAACTCACACATGTCATACAACCCACTTTGCCTACCCTACAAGGTTCCATCCAAAAAAGGTGCCGGAACTCCGTTCTGAGCGTTCTATGAGAAAAAAAGCCCTGATTGTCATCATGATTTTATTGGCCTCCCTAGGTACATCCATAGTTTTCTGTATAAAAAAAGGTAAAGTATAGTTAGAGTCAAGCTCATCTTGTGATAATTTCTCAAACATGTCCATTACGTTTTCTGGTGACAATACTGGAGTGATTTGTCACTGCCTGGAGTTAAAATGAAAAGCGAGCATTCAATTTTGCAAATGCCCACCCCATTGGTAGGGCTGTTAATCCACTGTGGTTCTGCATGACTTCTATTCACGCTGCTTGAAAGCTGTACCCTCAGCCTCGCCAGCTGCAGAAGAGTTGGATGATGGATATGCTTTCCTCCTCTACACATTCTGTTAATCTCTGTGGCTTTCAAAAATGAAAAAGAGAAGCATGTTTAAAGGAAGGGTTGAAGATTTTGTTTGTAAGTGGACATATCAGGCTTATAGTTTGCCAAATCATACCTGGGGGGAGGGTTGTCTTGTCCAATGTCATTTTAGATCATGCCAATTAATTAGCTGGGCTGTTTGATTGCACAAAAAACTGCTTCAAGGACTCTTAACAGGAAGCAGGAGGAATAACCTATGATGATGTCATTTCTATTGCCTTATCGTTTTGGCGGGAGAGGAAAAGAGGATTATAATTTAATAATATGATGATGTCTCTGTATGACATTGATTTTTAAAAAACAAATCAATTATGAACAGTCATCACGGTTTCCATTTCTATGTCTAGGGCCCCACAAAAGAATAGCTCTTGGCACCTTTCAGAAACCTATGTTTCCTTCTCATTAACATGCAAAATAAAACCTTGAGCATTTTGAAGGCCTAGAGTAGACCAATGTTTCTCAACCGTGGCCACTTTAAGAGATGTAGATTTCAATTTTCACAATTCCCCAGCCATCTGGGAATTGAAGTCCACATGTTCTAAAGTTGCTAAAGCTGAGAATCACTACTGTAGAAAGAAAAATCTTCATCAGGGTCCAGTCCAAGCTGGGAATAAACAAAATGGAGACTGCTTTAGAAAGAAGGTTATAGTTTATTGAAGAGGAGAGCCAGACAGAAAGATGGCTCTGGGAAAGCTGACCACATGTAGCTGGGAGTGGTGGGTTTTTATACCTTCTTGAGCTTTTGTTTGGAGTTCTTCCTGTTTGAGGCTTTGCATTTCCTGTGTCATGTACTTTGACTTGAGTCTGAGTGTGCCCTTTTGGTACTGGTGGGTTAATCCTATTATGTTTCCTGTCCTTAGAATTTGGGTAGGGGTATGTAGATTTTAAGGGTCTTTGTCTTCCTAATTTCTTCAGTTTCTAGCTGGAAGGCTCAAACCTTTCTGAAAGGATTATTGAATTTGCATTTCTAAAAGCTTGTCTCTGCTGAGTTTTCTGCTTGGGGGAAAGGGGCTGGGGCTGGTTTCTGTCTTTTTTTTTTAAGATCTTCTCCATCATTCCTTTGGGGAAATATATTCTGCCTTTTTAATATTCCCCCAAATATTTATTTCTCTGGATTCTTCCCACACTACCTTAGACTTAGAAACATAGGCTGAAGTAGATAGATGTTTTAAAAGAATTAAGCAGGCTGAAAGAGGCCCAGCTTTTCACCGTCTTTTTCAATCTTTTGTTCTAATACAGGAAGATAGGGTAGATTGGACCATTGATTCAGCCTTATGGTGCTTGCTTTAGCTTCATTTTGCAGATACTTTATGAATAAAACTTCCAAAATCCCACCACCTGGGAACCTGGGGTTGTTTCAACTCATCTGGAGGGCACTAAATTGAGAATTAGAAGACTGAGGATATTTTTAACAATAAATACACAGGTAAGCAATTGTGTAAATAAATAACAACTGTCAGAGTCTTCTAGATCCTATTGATTCTGGATGCCATTGCCTATGGCCAATTTTCACTACAATACAATTTTCACTAGAATACAATAGCATGAATGTGAAATGAGTGTGTGTGTGTATTTGTTACAGTCTATTATCTTTTACTATGGAAATAGAAAGAGATTAGAAACAAGCTAACAGGCAGGATTATTTGAAGAAAGAGCCAGGTCTATTATGAGACTGTCATTGGTGATACAAAAGTTGAAAGATCGGCTTTTCTTCCCAATGGGGCATGTTGCCTAAAGCAATGTTATCCTCTGTGTGCATATGTGTGTTCCTTAGGGTCCTTGATAGTCTTCTGTGATGTACAGCATTGGGCATGGAAAGAACACTTATCTTCAACTGTTTTTGAAGTATGATCCTAGTATGATCCAGCAGAATGGGTGCACTCCAAGTGGGTGCACTCCAAGTCACCTCCTTTAAACATTGTCATCTTCTGGGACCTTGGAAACATGTCTTCTCTGGTGCATCCCTCACCCTCTGGAATAGCTTCCCCCCCCCAGTGATAAGGAATTTGCCCTCTTTCCTGGGGTTCTGAAAAGCTTTGACAACCTGGCTGTGGCTTGGAATTCATTCAATGGCCTCTGTTTTGTTTATGTGATCTGTTGGGGGCAGGGTGGCTCAGCAGTTAAAGATGCTGAGCTTGTCAGCTGGAAATCTGACAGCCTGGGTTTGAGACCTGAGTGCCACATGATGGGTGAGCTATCGTTCCTTGCCCCCCCCAGCTCCTGCCCACCTAGAGGTTTGAAAGCGTGCAAATCGAGTAGATGAGTGGGTACCACTTTTGTGGGAAGGCAACAGAGTTGTATGCACCTCAGTGC
Source organism: Azemiops feae (assembly GCA_023970755.1). Lineage (NCBI taxonomy): Eukaryota > Metazoa > Chordata > Lepidosauria > Squamata > Viperidae > Azemiops > Azemiops feae. The sequence continues at coordinate 4,124,785 of JALGBA010000012.1, read as the reverse complement.
TGGCCACATGACCACAGAAATGTCTTCGGACAATGCTGGCTCCTTTGACTAAGAAAAGGAGATGAGCATCACCCCCCTAGAAAAAAAAACTGGATGGGAAAATCTTTACCTATGCTGTCTATTAGATTATTTTGTCTTGGGCTGTCTGTATAATTCAGTGTTTTTAGCTGTTTTTATGTTTTTTTAAGTTTTGTATACCACCTAGAGTACACTGGAGATAAACATAAATAAATAAATAAAATTGTTCTTACTATAAGTTATCTGTTGGCTCTCAAAGCAGTTAAGGGACTTCATCAGCATTATCAGAAATAATGTAACTGCTTCAATAATGTAAAAAAAACACAACAGATAGCTTAAGGGTTATTTGTTTATTTTAACATTTATTTTGCCAAACTAACAAACTGATGATAGAATAGGCAAAAAAAAATATATCTTCTGGATGGGAAAACTGAACAAATTCAAGAGAGACTAAATCCAAGAGGATTTGGGAACTGACTTTTTCCTAAATAGAATATGCTGCTCTGAAGAAGAAAAGACTTCAAACCGGGTATTTGATGTACTGGCAGACAATGCACAAGAATGAAACTAATGGATGGAAATTACAAGGAAGATGATTTCAGGGAAATATTAGGGGGAGCTTCCTCATGGAAAGAATTGTTAGACAGTGTTGACTGAGCAGGTTTTGATAACTGCTGGAGATATTTCCTCTTTCCACTTGCTTGGCATGCTGAAATTGCAAATATTGCAAATATTGTAAGTGCCATGAACTGATTAGATTTGTAACTTCCACAATCCCATTTACCTTAAAATGCTGTGATTCAAAGATACTGGACACTACACAGGACAAAACTGTAGGTTTTATGCAATCAACCCTCCTATGTGGTTATCTAAAAAGCAATCCATTCAAATGAGGCTTTCAGATTTTGTCTGACATCAGCTAGACTACTTTGTCTTTCTTACATAAGGAAAATGGAAATCTCCCTTCCTTTTGTCTTTTTTCTTCATCATCACTACTTGAAATTTTCCGAGGCTCTTTTTGATGTTTCCATTTCTGTATTCTTGCTGTCACCCACCTCTCTCCTCTGCTTCTGTAAGAGCTCTGCTAAGAGAAATTTAGCTTGAAAGCATTTGATCAAAACTTGTCTTGAGCCCTAGACAGCATTCCCTACCCAGCCCAACAAGGTGTAGAGTCATCATAGGTGGCTCCTCCAAATTCTTGGTTGGCTTCAGATGAGAAGTGCAAGAACTGAAGAAATGTTACTCCAGCAGGGGCCATCTCAGAAATGCAAATAAGACTTTCAGATGAGTTTCAGTCTGTCTTTTTCTTTCTCTCTTATATATGGCATAAAGAATTAATACAATCAATCAGTAGAAAAGGAATAAAAATAAAAGAACAGTGCAGTTTCATATTCTGGAGTCAAATGGTGAAGAAATATAAGATAATCATAAGGCCTCTGGAAGACAAAACAAACTCCAACTCCCAGGCGAGACTAATTGCTGTGATTTATTAACGTCTGTGTCTTGCCAGCAATATAAACTATTATTCAAGTCAAGAAGAAATTAATCCCTTTGCTTACAAAGTAATTATTTCCCTTCTTTCTTTTGTTTTGAATTATTTGTGCTTTCCACTGCAGTGTAACACATTCAGAGTCACCCATCATTAATGGTTATAGCAGTCAAATATCAAAGCAGGACATGGCCCACGTGACCTTCCACGTGGAGAAGAATCGTAGCTCATTAAGAAGTGCAAAAGACACAGTAGACCACCCTAGGCAACACAGAGTTATGTAACCATCAGGTATATGTATAGAGGCATATTGGGAAGAAATAGAGGAGCCCCAATGGCCAGGTGATTCTGTGATAATAGGAGTCTTGCCCCACTCCTTCCAGACTAGTTCTGAATGATCCCCACTTTCTCCCCTTTTATTGGCCCAAAACAAAGAACTTTTGAGAAGTGCGAGCCTTGTGGAACTGATACTGTGCTACAATTGCAGGTTGACATGAGATGGTTCTGAACATTATTTGGCTCATGAAATCTGGAAAAAAAAATACCCCCAAACTTCATCCAGCTATTGTATAAAACAGTTGGGTTTATTAATAAAAGTTTGCTAGCTTCTTTTGTTTTCTTGGGTTCGTACTGACTGACTGATTCTGTGACTCAGGCAGTCCCTCCCCCATTTTTTTTTAAACATACAAATTATAACTTTTAATACAAACACCACAGTCAGTGATTTATTATAGATCCCCTTGGGACATAAAGTCAGTTCTTTCCAATATGTCAGCCACAGAAAGTATCTATCAAAATTCCTCTAGGACTGCAGGAATGGATAAATTGCATAATTAACTAAATATAAAAAGAAAAGAAAAAACAGAGAGCAATGTATAATAAAGAGGGTGTAATTAGAATTGTAAACATATAGCCTGGGCTACTTTAACCATTCACCATTTTTCTCAGTCCTGTTCCTAATGAAAACATTCAGACTCCTGTCACAAGATCATAAGGCTGAATCTTATTTTACTACCTTTAATAAGCACCCAGCTGGTTAGGAACCAGAAAAAAAGCCTAGACACTTCTCAGAACTTCATTTAACAAGGAATAAAAAGCAATCTTTTACAAGGTCCATGGTAGAACCAAAATAGTACTTGTTAGTTCAAATTTAAAGCAGAACAATGAAATAGATCCAATATGGACCCAGTTGTTCTTGAAAAAAACCAAAAAACCCACTTCTTTTTATGTCCTAGTGCAAGAATTGAATTGTAATGTCCAATTGTAATATCCCATGACAATGTATCGGTTGAGTGTGCTGTCCAGATGTTAAAAGATTTATTATGGCTGGAAGAAAGGCTTTAAAAAACCCCATCCCTCTTCATTTTGCTTCCTTGTAATGGTTTTAAGCTTGTTTTGACTGCTTAAACCAGCATTTTTCAAACTTGTGGCTTTAAGAAGGTGGCTGGGGAATCCTGGGAGTTGAAGTCCACACATCTTAAAGTCACCAAGTTTGAAAAATACTGCTTTAAACCATTGCAAAGAACTCTAGACCTTGCCTATCTTTCTAACAGCAACACAACTCTCTAAAACCTGAACAGAAAAGACCTTCTCTGGTAGGGAAGAAGAAACCAGCCAAAGAAAGACTGATTTTGAAAGTGGATGGGATCCAGCCCAGGATTGAGCCATGGTGACATAGTGGTTAGAATGCAGTATAGCAGGCTAACTCTGCCCACAGCCAGGACCTCAGTCCTGACTGGCTCAAGGTTGACTCAGCCTTCCATGTTTCTGAAGTCAGTAAAATGGGGAGCCAGATTCTTGGGGGCAATATGCTGATAGTTGTAAACCACTCAGAGAGTACTGTGGAGCACTATGGAGGTGTATATAAGTTTAACTGCTATTGCTATTGTGAAAAAGACACTTAAAAAAGGATTTTTCAAGGGAAGAGGCATTTGGGCAGTGGCTTGGAATTTTACTGGCTATTCCATTCTAAGTTCCTTCCATCCTCCCTCTTGACCACATGACATGATCAGACACAGCTTGCTCTGAGCTTCCCAATGCAGAACACAACAAAAACCCAGATGCAGTGCAGGGAGAGCAGGAACATACTGATAGAGGCTCTATTTAGGGGACTGGAGGCTAAAACATATAAAGAATGATTGTAGGAATTGGTTATGTCTAATGAAAAGAAGGACTAGGGGTGCTATGGTAGCAATATTCCAATATCTAAGAGGCTGGCACAAAGGTAGGGGCAACCTATTCTCCAAAGCACCTGAAGGCAGGACAAGAAGCAACGAATGGAAACTAATCAAGGGGAAATCCAACCTAGAACTAAGGAGAAATTTCCTGTTAGAACAATTAATCAGAATTGTTTTGCCTCCAGAACTTGTGGGTGTTCCAACATGGGACGTTTTTAAGAAGAAATTGGAGAACTATTTGTCTGAAATGGTATAGGGTTTCCTGCGTGACTAGGAAGGGGGTTGGATTGGAAGACCTCCAAGGTCCCTTCTAACTGGTATTCTGAGGCAACTCACCCCGATTAGATCCTTATATGTATATTTCATACATATGCACATAACTTGATTACAGAAGAGTGCACCCACAGATGCTACATACTACTTTGTTACCAAGATGATTTATTTGGACACTGCAGCCACAGTGGTTGGAAAGAATTCCCAAAGCCATGCTCAGCCTGCTTTCTCTACCTTGTTTCTTGCAACTCTACTGTAAAGCAGAACTTTGCACCACAGAGGGTGCTCAACATCAGTAGTTTCCCAGAAAGTGTTAGGTTAATAAATCATAAAATCATAGGTTGGATGGATCATTTTGGAACATGATCAGTTAGTCTTCTGAGATGCATTATCTAGTTTCCTCCCTAGCAAAGGGGCTTTATCATGTCCTTAGGTAATTTCTTCCACATCTGAAGATTCAGTTAACACTTCAAATCTTATACATCACCTTAAAATGTATTTCGCTTTGCTACTACTTTTGTTTTCTACTTCTGGTGGAACATTTAACTGATGGTGGAATATACATGAGTTTCTCTAGGACACAAGTTCCATCAGAAGTTTGAACAAAGAAAATTCTGCCTGCTCTTACTGATCATAATATTAGGGCAGGTTCTCACAGATACTGACATAATGCATCTCCAATTTAAGAAGAAACTCATGTTTTTCCCTCCCCAATATTACACAATACACATATCGAAAATATATAAACCTAGGGAAATGCACAAACATATTCATGAAGAGCTTTGAGTTAATCTGTCAGACTAAACCTGATGAATTTATATAAAAAGGAATGAGGATCATCTCACCCCACTGGGATTGACCCATGCCATGCAGATGTGCTGCAGGTAGTATTTACTCCTTAAAAAACCTATTTTGGGTTTTTTTGCTCAAGAAAGTACAGACTACAAACAGTATATTGAACCTTTGTTCAATCGTGCAAATACTGAATGCTCTTTTCACCTGCACTCTTCAGGCACGTCTTTTTTTAGTACAAAGATCAGAACAGTTTCTATTAAGTCCTGTGGTTATTTTACTGGAACTGGAATAAAGAAACATTAAAAGAAGGACCTACAGAAACACTGCTCTAGAAGGTATGAATGTTTTCTTCAAATTTTTAAAGGACAGAGGTGATGTAGTCTGGAATTCATGATGAGACATATAGCTCCAGCTCCAATTATCATCATCTCTTGGCAGGGCTTTTTTTCTCATAGAATGCCCAGAACGGAGTTCCGGCACCTTTTTTGGATGGAACCTTGTAGGATAGGCAAGGCAAGGCGGGTTGTATGATGTGTGTGAGTTCCGGCACCTTTTTTTTTTTTTTTTTTACAAAAAAAGCACTGTCTCTTGGAGGAAAAAGATTTAATTTAATTTAATTGAGACATGATGTGGAAGCCTATGGGTACTATATTATTAAGTGAAAATCATTTTGGTGAATATTGTATTACATATACACACACACACACACACATATACATACATATGTGTGTGTGTGTGAAAGAGAAAAAGAGAGAGAGAGAGAGAGAGAGAGAGAGAGAGAGAGAGAGAGAGAGAATAGCCTTTCCCCTATCTCCTCCCATGTACTTTCAACCAACTTTATCTATCTCCAACTTCATGTGGTTTCCACATATTATTTTTCCAAAGTCTCTGCAACCCATTTATGGAACAACATATTTTATACTACAACTCCAGCATTTCAAAACATGTTTTCTTTCCTGTTTCATTCCTGAATCAATTCAACAAAACTAAACTATTCACATATTCACTTGAATGTTTTTAGCCTTAGAACTTCCCAAAGGCATCATAGACAGGAATTTGTAATGAACAGGATAGCAGAATCTCATTTTAAGAGCTCCTCTCTCAAATCATCATAATGCCATGAAAATTAGGAAGTCTAACATAATATTCTACATCCAGGAGGAAAAGAATTGTTGTTAAACATTCCCTCTGCATGAAGAAAGTTCTTCATAACATGTTCGCATGCCATTTGTCAGGCAGATGAATAGTTCTACTGCTGTTTCAGTGTACTTGATAAATTATTATCAAATAGTATGACTTGATAAATTATTATCAAAATCACAATCCCCTCCCAAGTGTATAAAATAGCTAGGAATTTCACTTAACATTAAAGCTGAGAGTTGCAGTGGGCAGGGCAATACAAGTAGTCCTCATTAATGACTAACTTGGACAGCAACCATTCACAATTACAATACTGATGAAAAAGTAACTCTGCAACCAGTGCTGTAAAAGATAGTCAGTTTCTACATTTAGATAGGAAAAACCAAATATACAGGTATAGAATAGGTGATACCTGGCTCATTTGTAGTAACTGTGACTCCAGGGGATCTTGGAATCCTAGTGGACAATCACTTAAATATGAGCCAGCAGTGTGGAAATGGCCTTATTAATTAGGAAAGGCTCAAACAAACCTATAAAATATCATAGAAAAAAAATTAATCCTGATTAGAAATCATTTCAAGAAAAATGTGATTTATTTGTATTCTTAATTCACTCATGTTTTTTCTAAGAAAAATGTGATTTATTTGCATTCTTATTTAACCAACAAAATTTCCAATCCTGTTTTTCTGAGAGAAAATGGGATTAGGGTCTCTGATGACTTCTTAAATAATAGCAGCCACATAGAGACTCTCTACACCATAAGAGATACTCTATGGCAAGCAATGCCCTGATCTCTTCCCTGCTCCCCCCACCCCTGTATTTCACTACAATTCTCTATATATGAAATATTCACTTGTCCTCCTTTTCAACTCTCCCAAGCATATGTCTACTGATTTTCTTTTTTCTTGCGTCTTCTAACCACTCTGGAGTCAGCTTTTCTATTAAATTTAAAGATGATACAGGAGGCAGAGAACAAATAAATAGATCAGAGGTTATCAGAGGTTCTATACTTTTTTTTTTTTTTTTTGCAAAGTGAGATTAAAACACAGCAAGAGTCAATGCTTTTGATGTGATTCTTTCATTTCCATACCATGAAAACATATGTTTTTTCATATCATGATAAAAAAAAAGGATGAGCAGAAATTCCTAACAGACCTGACACTTAATGCCTCAAAAAAAGAGATTAAGCAGAAAACCAATATATTTTGCAACCAAAGCAGAAAATCTAACAGATGCTTTTCCCCTTCAGGACACAAATAAATATTTTTTTAAAAAAATAATAATCTTCAATTTAATTATTTCATGACACTCAGAAATCACTCTCAGAGTTGACTGCTTCTCCCTGCTTCATGATGGGGCTTCCACTGGAGACAGTTTAACAGCAAAGGAAGACACTCATGCAAAGGAGTAAAATAAGGATGAAGAAGAGTATCATGGAAGGGGCAACAATCTGTATATGTTGTCCTGAAAGCAAATGCTTCCATAAGACAGAGCATGTGTGCTTCCAACCACTTCCCACATTTAAATGCTGATGCTATCTATGCTCCAACAAAGACTTCCCGGATGATTTTGGAGTGTGAACTATGCCATTTGCTTTGTTTTGCTAAGTGTGTTAGCAGAAACTCTAAGCAACAAACACGTCCATTAATGCTATCAACCTGGCATAATCATTGTGGCTTTCCTTGTCTCACTGGAAGACAACTGAGCAACTCATAACAAATTATGACACAAAGCATCTGCTCAAGCTCCCCCCACAAAAAGTCAGCTACAGTCTTGATTAGGCTCCTGGGCTTTGCCAGCTACATCCTTTATTCCTCATATATATTCATTTCAGTAGCAAGAAAGTTGATACTAAAATGTTCAAAATTAATGGCAGCAAGAATAATAGAAAGGCAACATGTGACTCTGAAGTTTTGCTAAGCTTGTGTACTTCCAAAAAGGAAAAAAAATCCTTGCAAAAAATAAAGTTTTAATTTTAATTTCCAGGTACACCTGAAGAATTTGACTCCCCTCCCTGTATATTGTTCCAATTTTAGTATATGTGCTACCAAATTGAGCATGAGAACTTGATTTGGATGGTTGTATTGGTTAAAACAAAGGCCTAAAAGTACATTCTTATTATGTCCCTGGCTAATATTAACCCCTTCTACTCAGCTAACAAAGACTAAAGCTAGAATGGGATGGGCCTTATACATCAGAGATATACATATAGAAATAATTTTCATTTTAGTTAGTTGTGAATTGTCTGTCTGTTTATTTAAAGTTTTGTATAGCTGCCCATCTTTAAAACACCATTTTGGGCAGTTCATAACAACAATACCAAAACCCCATAACTAACCCTCTTCCATAAACGATAAAAGCATGTTGGCATTTGAAGGGTTTGATATGGCAAATTCTTACTTTATTTTGATGCTTGTCTTTGAACAAGTGAGCATAGAGAAACATGAAGTTGAATGCTGGGGAAGGACATGGCCTCTTGGTCCCAGCTTCTTATTAATGGCTTGAGGCTGAGTAGATGTTATGTTTGGATGTGGAATTGCTGAAAGAAAGGGAAGAATGGATTGTGAGATACATGGGAAAAAACAAAAACCAGAATCATTATAAAGATGGGTTTAATAAAATCTCCTTTCAAATGAGCTTAACTTGTGGTGGCTTTTGTCAATATGCTACAGAGTCTATAAATATATTAGCTTCTTCATTCTACTTGCTTGTCTCCAGAGGCTCATTGTGAAAGGAAAACTTCAGTCAGCTATAGTGAGGTCATATGCCCTACTTTTGAGAAGACAATCCTTTGTTGGAAAACATTCTCTATTATGAAAGCTATAGTCCAAGATACAGAGCCACCAAAAAGGAAATAAATTGCCCAGATGTTGTCCGTCAATGGTTCCTGTTTCTGCTTGAGGATGTAGTAGTTACTGGGTAAAATGGAAGAGCATGACTCATGTTCCAGCTTTCTCACTTTACCCAGCAGTTCATCTAGCTTGCTAAATTATCATTGGATGGCCTGAAGGAACTGCTGTTTTTGAGATTTAATCAAGCTGGACTCTCACACTTTAGGAGGCACTTCCTCTTGCTAGGGATGTGGCCAGGTTCTGATCACAGCTAAATAAGAAAATACTACTTTAATAACAAATCAGCTACATGCATTGTCAGACTAATTCACACATGACAACAAGATGAAGACAATATCATGGGAACATGATAGAAAACATGGATTGTCAGGCCATAATTGTCCCATGTTTATATGCAAGTGGGGATGTGGTTATAATTTTTATTTTACAACTCCATTCATTTCATTTCATTTCATTTCATTTCATTTCATTTCATTTCATTTCAGATAAGATAAGATAAGATAAGATAAGATAAGATAAGATAAGATAACCTTTATTGTCATTTTTTTTTACTGTGGGCACAACAGCACACATCAAAAAATGAAATTTAGTTGCCCGCTCTCAAAGTGAAACACATACATGACACACACCTAAACATACTATATACAACGTATGTATAGACCACACCCCTCCATATACGTAACAAATAAATATTAAATACTGTCCATCTTGAATATATAACAGAAGGAGGAAGCTTGAGAGTTCACAAGGTTAATGCTGTATGGAATGAAACTATGGCTGAATCTGGATGTTCTGCTACAGATACCACGAAGCCTTCTCCCAGAAGGTAACAAGGAAAACAGATTGTGAAGAGGATGTGTAGTGTCCCAGATAATCTTACGGACCCTGCTCAAGCAACGCTTCTGTGCTATGTCCTGGATGGGAGGGAGGGAACTGCCAATGATCTTTTCGGCCATCCTCACCACTCTCTGCACCACCTTCCTGCCTGAAGCAGTGATGCTTCCAAACCAGACTGTGATGCCGTATGACAGGATGCTCTTGATCATTTCAAGTGAAGTTTTAATTTGAAAGACCGTAAAATAGGCATGGTATTAAAAAGAATAGAATTAACATAATGAATCTGTGCTCTCAGGAAACATATATTAAGAGAGTAGTATGCTCTCATAGTCTGACCTTGGAATTCAATTAGCCATTTTGGAATTTTCCAAAACTACTTGTGCAATCTACAGCCTCTACCACTCATCATAAATGCTGGCAATTCTGTGTACCAAAAAATCAGAGAGAATTTGTCTTTCATGTAGCAGTCACAGCTTCTTTAATTAAATTAATTGACTATGAGTCATCAAGTTGATGTTGACTCTTAGAGTCTACACAGATAGAAGTTATCTGGTGTTTCTGTTCCTTTATGTCTGGCCCTTTGTGTCTCATAATAATGCATATATAATCACTGTAATAAAGTCCACCTAGCTTGCTGCTGGTTTTCTTCTTCTTTTCTTTCATTCTACCTTTCTCAGCATTTTGAATTTCTCAAAGGGGTTTCAAAATGATTTTATAAGCTGTTCTTGAGGAGTCTTTTTCTGTTGGGAAAAAAAGAGCTCACCCAGAAATATGCTGGAGTACAGCAATTCTGGCTGAGGAATTTTGGAATCTGAGGTCTATACATTAAAAAATTGTCAATCTGAGAAATAATTCAGGTACTAAAATTACAATGAGTTTAACTTCTTCCTAATATATGATTTATAGTTCACTTTGCAATTACAACATCAGCGATAGATCATAATGCAATTTTTGTTAAACTATGGAATGACTGATGTAAAAGCTACTTACACTAGTTTCTCGTAGATTTTTTTGTAGATTTTAGCAGTAAATTTGCTTCTGTACAATTTATAATCACTCATTTTCAAATAATTAAGGTTGTTCTTGTTAACCATCATAAAATGCTACATGTTGTTCAAGGTTCAAATTTAATTTAATTAAGTACATTTCAGAACTAATTAATTAATTGGGTAGGAAAATTTTGATCCTGATTATAAGTGAAGCCATCCAAGAAACTGTTCAACATAATCTAAATCTAATTACTGTAAATATTCTATAGAGTATTTTGTCAATTTGTCAAATGAGCATGGCTGTGGCCATCTTCCTTATTCATTTTTGGTTGACACATTGAAAGGAGGGAGGGGGGATTGCCAAGTGCTTCGCTAGTCTAAATAAACTTTTGTCCTGTGGGAACCAAGGTCATCGGCTGCTCCCAAGACTGCAGGCTGGGCATTCCGCCAAGAAGATGTATTGGGGAACATAGTTGCTTGCATAGCCTTAGGGGTGGATTTCTTAACTTTGTATTGGGGAATTATTACGTGTGTCTTCAGACTTGGTTTCACTTTTGACGTGCCGATACTTTGTAATTAATAAACATGTTTTTTGAGGAATTTCCAAGCCTCGGAGTTCTGCTTTATTTGTCTCTGTCTGTCGGAACCATGACGTATTTTTTAAAACCAGGACATTGTTCATTATATTTTTGCAAGGTGTTATTTAATACTAGCAAGTATTACTAACGTCTTTCACTTTTTGACCATGTTTTCATGCACAGCCTTTCAAAGAAGCTATCCACAGCAAACATGGGAAGGGCATAGCCATTTTCATGGCCCCTTATGCAAATATTCATTTAAAGAGGCTTTGTTGTTGTTCAGTCATTAAGTAGTGTCCGACTCTCCACAACCCCATAGACCATAGCATGCCAGGCCCCATGTCCTCCACTGCCTCCCAGAGTTTGCCCAAATTCATATTCATTACATCAATGGCACCATCTAACCATCTCATCCTTTGCCATCCCCTTCTCCTTTTGCCTTTAATCCTTCCCAACACCAAGGTCTTTCCCAATGAGTACTTAGGTGGCCAAAGTATTTGAAAGATCAGTCATAGTTGATTTCCTTTAGAATAGAGGCTTTAGATGGCCTCTAAAGCCACATGAAACAACATTGCAGTTGGTTAATGATGAACTGAATTTCAAAATTAAGCACAAAACCAAACTCGTCAAAACTGAAATGAATATTGGTTTATATTAGCATTTCTGAGCAATGGAAATTGAATAGACTTTATGTGAAAAAATAAACATAATAAAGACATACTGTATATCTAAAATGGGGGTAGATTAAATTATTCTTGGTTTTTAGATGTTGAACTATCCCTAGAGACTAGATTGGAATTTATTAGAGATGCTGCAGCAGTAGATTTTCCCCATTGGCAACAGAATAGATGAGATAACTGTTGAGTCCCTTTCCAACTATGCTATGGTGGAATTGAAGACTGTGTCTTTATTCTTGCAATTCTAACAACCCTTTAAGCATAATGTACCATTTGAGATGAGGTGAAGATCAACTGTAAATATGTTGACTTGATGACTTAGAAGTTTGCCTCCAATAGATTCATGAAATTTACTCTGTATAAAATTCTAAAAGAAAATGGAATCTTCTCCTTGGTGACCATACTTAGGAGTGTGTGTGTGTGTGTGTGTGTGTGTGTGATGCACATGTGTGTGTCTTTGAGTCAATGTTGACTCCTGGCAACTTTTCTTGCATGATTTCAGAAATGGCTTGCCATTGCCTGCTTCCTGGGACTGAGATGGAGGGATTGGCCCAAAGTCACCTAGCTAGCTTCATAACTAAGGTGGGACTTGAACTCAGAATCTCATGGTTTATAGCCTGGTGCCTTAACCACTACACCAAATTGGCTTCCCTTATCATACAATCTACCACTGAAATCAGTGGAACTTAAAGTGTCTAACTGCTAACTGAAGATAGCTCCTAACTTCATTCACTCCAAACATTAAAAGTTTATTGGGTGTAAATGTTCTTGACAGATGAAGAATGGTAAAAACAATGATCAATTAAATATATTAAATATTTTGATATGTCCATCACTAAAATAAGAGGAATGAAAGAAGCAGTTGGCAGTGTTTACTATTTGATTATTTACATAATTCTTTTTAATCTGCAATATGACTGACAGCCATATAATTTATCCTCACAACAAATCTGGGAGATCAATATTATTATTCCCTTTACACAACAGGAGCTGAAAAAGTGTTTGCCAGAATTTAATCAGTATTGGATTATATTTCTGGATTTGTTTATGCAACATTTTCATGCATTCTTCAGGCTGATCCCTGGGAAGAAACATCATCAACAGAGAAGTACTATTTTATGGCATTTAATCTGTAATGGTCTAATAAGAAATTAAATCACCTTAATATTTTATAATTAAAAGAGAAATAATAGGGACCACTCATTATGGAGCTAGAATAGAGAAATTAATAGGAACAATTATCCGTTTCCTTTCCTTTTTGATTTGCTTGTTTGATGAAGCTTAGTCCTTTTTGCATTAACATTATTCTTTAAATGTAATATTAATAAAAAAAAAATCTCCAAGAACTTTTTTAATTGGTACACCATATTCTGAAGTCAAATTGTCTAAAAAAATCCTTCTCCAAAATGGCATCCTCCATATTTTTGGAACTGCAACTTCCAGAAGACCACAGTAGCTGCAATCTATTTAGGGAACATTGGCACCAGTATAGGGTGCCAGTATAGTTAGTTTAAAGGCCCAAGGTTGTTGTTGTTGTTGTTGTTGATGATGATGATATTAACAATAACAATAACAATAACAATAACAATAATAATAAAGTTGGAAGGGACCTTGGAGGTCATCTAGTCCAACCCCCTGCTCAGGCAAGAAACCCTATACCATTTCAGATAAGTGGCTGTCCAGTCTCTTCTTAAAAACTTCCAGTGTTGGAGCATTCACAACTTCTGGAGGCAGGTTGTTCCACTGGTTAATTGTTCTAACTGTCAGGAAGTTTCTCCTTAGTTCTAGGTTGCTTCTCTCCTTGATTAGTTTCCATCCGTTGCTTCTTGTCCTGCCTTCAGGTGCTTTGGAGAATAGCTTGACTCCTTCTTCTTTGTGGCAACCCCTGAGATATTGGAACACTGCTATCATGTCACCCCTCATCCTTCTCTTCATTTTGATGTTTATGTTGGGAGAAGTCCTCTTTTGGATAAACATGATTTGGTAATCACAAAATCAAATTCTCTATAGGTTGCTATTAACATTAGGTGTCAGCAGGGTGAAATTTACAATCAAGGGGTCATATCTATGTTGTAACCCTTACTGCATTTATCAAATGCACAATGCTAAGCATTCATCTCTATAGGAGAGAAAACTTTGAAGATAACCCCTTTTCTAGGGGCTTGCTAGCTTAAGCAACTCTTGCAAAAAGTACATGGCTTGCAATTTTCAAATGCTTTCTAAACATTTTCTAGTTGTCACCTACACTGATTGATCTTGAGCAGCCTGTATTTGGAACCCGGAAAATGATTAGTATCAACAACCTGAAATGAGGTTTAATCCAAGCTGACAACTTTAGTAGACTTATAGTATAGAAATAGTCACAAAAGGGCAGAGAGAGAGAATATCTAGAGATGTTTGATAAACTACTCCAAAGCAGGTCAAAGAATGAAACTGAAATGTACTAACGTGGATTGAATGCAGCAGCAGCTCCTCCTCCTCTCCCTTCACAGATACATTTTCAAAAATTATCTATATCTTTGAATCTGGTATACCCCTTTGATCCACTATACATTTCAGTTTAGGTCTTTTCCAGTCTAGCAGCTTGCCCTGATGGATATTAGGGTATTTTCCAGGTTTTAATGAGTGGCTGAGGAACTGATGATAGACTAACAGCCAAAGGCCACGAATCTTCCTGTTCATTAATTCCTTCCTGCAAAGGCTGTTTTTGCCAGTAATATACAGAAATGGTTATAATTTGCTAATGCCACAGTTTAATGGTTCAAGACATTTTCAAGTCTTTTACACAAAATTAAGCAGAGTATCTCTCCATATAGGTAGAGAACCTATTTACTTACTTATTACATTTTTATGCTGCCCGTTTCCCCTACAAGGTGATTCTTGTGTACTTTGTGTACCTCCATTATATCAAGGAGTGATAGAAACAATATGTGCATGATTGGCAAGAGTTTGGCTTTTTAAAACAAAAGGATAGCAGCATATAATCCATTATTTCAGAAGAGTGCAAACTGCAAAGCAGTGGACCCTCCAACGGCATTGAGGCATATCTGGAAGTCAGAAAATGTTTCCAAAAGCTAGGAGGGAAGGCAAGGGCCACCAGAGTCCAGCACAAGTACCAGAAACTGGTTGTGGATTACAATAGAGACCCAATCATGCAAGTCAAAAATTGGGCAAGGGAGTTAAGGTCAGAAGTTTAATGAACTCAGAGCTTTTGAAGCCACCCCCAAGTATTATAGTAGAGTATAATAATATTTGTATTAAATATTAATTTATTTACATAAAATATTTATATTTATGATTTTATTTCAATGCTGTAAGCCACCCAGAGTTGCCTCACAGCAAGATGGGAGGCAAACAAGTAAAATAAATGTATATAAATAAATGTATTTCTTATTGCTCTTTTACCATTAGTGCCACTAATAGTCCTGATTAGTTTTATAACCATGTTTTAATATATGCACCCCAGTATTTTACAGCTGCTGACAAAACATCCATCTTATCATCTAACACTGAAGTATAACAAAGGGGAAGCTGTTTGAAAAAATTGAGAAAGATACAAACAATGCAATAAAAAGGATCAATCTTTAAATCAGTGAAATGCAGAATCTAAAAGAATTGATCGGACTAGTAATTGATCACTTTGTTGGCAAAGAGAGGGATATGAATAAATACTTGTTGGTATTCAAGTTCCCAAGAAGGGATATATAAAGTAACAAATTCTTTGCCATCACAGTTGCTCTAAGTTAACTATCTGGAGAGAGAAATGATATTTATATGATTTTTCTGCCTCATCTGCCAAAAGGAGTGTAACAATTTGCATGCTATTTATTCAATTTAAAACATTTGAACATGACTTCTTATCCCCAACCTTAAAAAATAAATCTTTCATCTCTAGGGAAGTGGCAGAGTAGAAGTATGCAGAAAATGAAAAGAGTGTTTTATTTTGAATTTGGGACAAACTGACTGCATTCAGTATATTGGAATATTCAGATATGGCTGTATTGAGGGAGCAAAACTCAAAATGCCTTGAGCTTCTATGTTCCGTAAAGAACAAAATTGCCTTGAGTGTTCCATTGTATGCAACTATGAGAATTCAAACCAAGTCCATGACCAGAATTTTTTAATCTATGATCACAAAAGTAAGTGCAAGTGATAACTAGGATGGTGGTAATCTTTCTGAAGCAGTGATCTGAAACATGCACCATAACATTAATGTCTCTGGAAATTTGTATGTATGTTTCAAAAAGGTAAAGAGGGCAGATGTGGAATTGCATCTCAATACCAAATCATTTACCTTGACTGTTTTCACCTCTGTGGACACCAGTGCAGGAGAGTATATAGTATGGTTCTTTTCAGATTATTAAAGCAGCAGCATCTTTTTCTAGCCACTTTGCTTTATGGGCAGGCATGCAGAGACAACTGGAAGCAGCTTTCAATGCAGCCACATAAACTTGCTTTAAATATTTGAAAAGATACACTTTATGCATGTTCCTACATGTTTTGAAGCATCTCTTTCAAAAGATTTGTAGAGTCATGATACTGGATGCAATCTGTCATCCCACCTATAGAAAACGTGAAAACATTTTCTAAAACACCCATGTGTCAAAGCTTTCATGGATGATCCATCTTTAGAAAAGGAGCAGGAGCCAGGGAAAGCCTTGAAAGCTAATGGATGAGCTCAGCCCAGCAAGCATCTCATCAAGTTGGCCTCTTTGAACATGGAACTCATGGTCCCAGAGTCTATCTTGGATGCTTTGAAATAGGTTTCAGGTTCATGGGGACAATAAAATTATCTTGCAGGCAGACAAAGGACTGAGAGGCACAGAAGCTGAAACTCCCTAGATTAGTGACCTATTTAAGAATCAAATTTGCTCCTCAGTAACCCTACTTTCTCAGCAAATTATGCTTGGATTGAAGACTTGACATTTTAGAGATTCTGATTACCTAGGCTATGTTTTCTGTTCAATCCATTGGTCACACACTGATTTCCTTGGAGGATGCTTTGGTTCTCCCACCCCCACCCCCACCCCCCCCCCCCCCACCCCCCCACCCCAGTTATGTTTGCCTCAGCTCTGTTAAGCACATAATAAAAACAATAATATCAGCATGCTTGGTTTTAGAGCCTGCTTACAGTCACAGAAGCTCAGCAGAAACCTATATATGGCATTATTCACCAAGCCAGCTGACAAACACTAACAGAACTGCTATGGCTATTGGCTCAAATCTCTTGTTTTCTAATACATAAGCACAGTGCATGTTTCTGCATGTAGCAATAGTTCAGCACAGTTCAACAAGCAAACTTAAGCAAGATAGCTGTTGCATATCAATAAAAATATACACAAGCCAAAGCTAAATAAATGAACAAGAATAGCATTGTCTTTGCATTTTAGCAATTAGCTCATTAGCATTATTAGCAATGCTTATGGAATGGACACACCTCACAGTTTTGCATTTGCTTAATAGTGTCCTGTAAAAGCAAGAGCAAAAATTAAGATATAAGATATACTCATTGCAAGCCATGACCATGAACTTCTCATAGCATTTTTTTTTTAAAGTGCAGCACTTTTGTCTAACAGGCAAACAACAACTAAGAGAGCTCTTTAGTCATTCTCGGGGGGAGGGGGGGGGAGAGTGTCTCTAAAAACTTGAGATAGTAGCTGAGATGATGTGATTGAAGCTCTGCCCATTTTTTCAATGTGTCACACATGCAATGCAAATAAAACACAGTGTTTCATTCACATCATTGTGGCAGTTGTCCACAATGACTATTTGGACCTTACCACATGGACCCCTTGCCCATTTTAAATCCTAATACAGCCCTTTCTCCCAAATTGCTTCTATACATGTGGTAAATCATATTTTCCAGCACCACCAGGTCATCCCTAAATATGGTCTTTGTTATTGTTATATGACTGCATGATGCTCTAAGATGTTATAAATCATTAGGGTAGAAATGGCCTGCTTTTGTGAATCATTGATCAGCAATGCCAGCATTTACTTAAACAATTGCCATTTCTTCCTGATGTCTCCAGTCCCTTTCCCCCCCTCACGTGTCCCAGCCTTAGCTGCACTACTGGATATGGTGAATTCTTAGAAAAACAATGCTACCTATTTTATTTTAAAACCATTAACCAAGGATATAGCTACAATATAGCTATTATCTTATGAGTATTCCCGGACTTCTGAACTTTTTAAGCTCAAAACATTTTCCATACAGGACCTTTGGTCTTCTGCAGTAGACAAATGATGCCTTTGCTCCTAAATGTACTGGGTGAAAAGTATCAAGAAAAAGGATCTAATTATATATAAAAACTCAGGTTAAATAATAGCAATGAATCTGTTTTATTACTTCTTTGGAATATTTATATTTATGCATGTATTTATTTATTCAATTTGTATAGCACGAATCTCAAACCAGGAACCCTGGGTGGTGAATAATCGTAAAGACCATTAAAATAACTAAAACATAACACAAAAAAAGAAATTAAATAAAAATAGCAACCACAGATATTGTAATCCATTGTGTCAGCATCACCAGGAAATGGGGCCCTTCCCATACATGGAACCTGAAACCCGGGCACATAGCTAGGTCTTCAAGGCCTTCGGAAAGGCCACAGCACTTATATGCTGCTTTTTCAAGAAAAATAACTCCTTGGAGAAAGCATTTTTCCTTGTAGCTTGATAATTTTGAGTGAAATTTTTTTTGGGAAAAAAGGCAGAACAATTCTGTGCATATCTGCTCAATCATAAGTCGGAATGTGCATATATCATTGCCTCCAGGCTAGATTACTTTGATATATTCTACAGGCAGGATGGATTTCTTACAAAAATCAAGTGAGGCAGCTAGAAGACTTGTAGAAGTTAAGAATCTGGATCACATATTTATTCTCTCCTAGTTGTTTTGGCTGCCAAATGGTTTGGAAGCATAATCTCAAGTGATGATATTAACCATTAAAATCCATTATTCTTTTCTGTGAATTCCCATGACTGCTGATAATTCATACATTATAATTAAATAGTTTCATAAGAAAAATAAAGGCAAGCCAGCATGAAATTAAGCCAGCTGTCAAATGTTCGGGTCTAGTTGTCATTCCAATAGCTTGTTAAAAACAAAATAACATGCAATGAAATTTTTATTTACCCAATTATCAGTCTTTGCCACACAGTCCGATAATACAGAAGTCTGAAAACACTTTAATCAAGAGAATGGTGAGAGATGTACTCACAGTATCATCACAAACAGGAAATCAGTGCTAAACAGTAGTATACTATGTGGATATGCTAGGATTATCAGATGTGGAATGCTAAAATCCTGATGACCATTAAGTAGCAGCAAAGAAAGTCAGACAGTCTAGCTATATCATACCATCTAATGGTCTTCCAAATATTTGCAGCCCTGACCAGGTAGCCCTAGGAAATACTGCATATAAACTGGTAATAAATTGGAATTAAAATGGTCAGAGAATGAAAAAGAGTCTCCAATTGCATTGGAAGAAAAGTGAAACATGAAGACCTTCAGCTCCTCATCAACAGAGTCACAGAAATATCTGAAAAATACGACTTGAAGCTTAACACCTCAAAAACCAAGAACATGGTCGTCAGCAAACAACCAGTTAATTTACCACCAATAAATTTGGAAGGAATATCATTAGAAAACGTTGAAAGGATCACGCACCTCAGTTCTAATGTACATGAAAGCTGGGACATGACACTGAAGTAAAGACAAGGATAGAGAAAGCTCGAACAGCATTCTTCAAAATGAAAAAGGTCTTCTGCAGTCACAACATAAGCCTAAGATTGAAAATCAGGCTTGTCAGATGTTATATTTTTTCTATCCTTCTCTATGGAGTTGGTCTCTGACAGAACGCCACCTGAAGAGACTAGAAGCATTTGAAATGTGAATTTACAGGCAGCTGTTACGTATAAGCTGGGTTGACAAGATCAGAAATGAGGAGGTGATAAGCTGCCTGGGAAAGCCAAGGGAAATCATCAAAACAATTAAAAAACGAAAGTTAGAATATTTTGGACATGTGATGCGACACCCAGAAAAATACGGCATACTCCGTTTAATCCTCCAGGGAAAGATTGAAGGCAAATGAGGTCCAGGCAGAAGAAGAACATCATGGCTTCAAAATCTAAGGGACTGGTTTGGACAAAACTCAGCAGCACTTTTTTGTGCGGCTGCTGATAAAAACAGGATTGCCAACATGATCGCCAGTGTCCGATAACGGATATGGCACAAGAAGAAGAAGAATCATGGTTTGAGGTTAGATTTGTAGGTAGGGCCCAGTATTACCTAAGTTTACAGGAATCACAGTGGTCTCAAAATTCATAAAACCTGAATGATGGGCTACAACAATGGAAGCAGCTGATTAAATACAAATCACAATATTCACATTTCCACATAGAAAAAGCATTTCTGTCATTTCATATTTAAATCTCTTGAAAATTACAGAGTCTAGCTAATAGCATTATTTTATTCTGAAGATTATGGCACAATTGGTTGAACAGATATAAGCTTATTCTTTAAAAATAATGGTCTTGTGGAACTTAAGTACTAGTTTAAAAATCTACAAAGAAATCAGTACAAGGAAAAATAGATGAAACTATTGGATACCGTTTAATGAAAAGTGGTGGACTATGCATTAGGAAAATGAAACAGAATTCATTGCTTTATTAATTATCTACCCTTCTATTAGCCTGCTTTTGAACAAGCATGTCAATTGCTGTTTTTTTTTATATGGAATCTTGGTTCCATATAAGAGGAATATAGTATAAGAGTCACATAGGTGAGATAGATGGTGTACAAATTTGATAAATAAATAAATTAAGGAAATATTGTTTCAACAGTAGAAGTATTATCAATTCAGTGCTTACCATGCACTCTAATAGGTCTATGACTCCATTTTCTGGAACACATAGTAACATTGGATTAACTGAAGGATGGTTCTTCCTCTGCAAATTAGCTAATGAACTGCTAGGGATAGTCTGCAACAAACTGAAGTACTCTATCCCAAATGACGATCATTTGAGGGGACATACCAGGAAAAGTATACTGGAAACACAGCAAAAACATGTATTCTGATGTCACTTTGGCTATTGGTCGAGGACAATGTCATATGTTTCTATCTTCCGCAAACAGTTGCATGTCTGTTCTAGCAATGGATCAGTTGGGCAGTTGGGTAACTTTGGACACCATTTCAAGAAAAAGCAAAGACAGCAACCATGTTATTATCTATTTCCCTCGCTCTCTTGCTCTGAAGATAGGAATGTGATGGCAAACTGATTCTACAAACCAAAAGGCAGATCAGATTTAGGAACCCATCTTTAAGGATCCTTTCTTATCCAAGAATATTCACCCCAGGTGGGACGGGGCTGGCCTAGAATCTCAGAGTCCTTCATGTTAGTTAATCTACCAGCAACAGTACTTTTGATCAGCTTTTTCAAAATGTGGAAATATGGCTGTGTGAACCTTTTTATCATTAGTGGACCTTAATCATTTTTTTAAAAAATATTGCTGTTAAAATAAATTCCCGAGCCTTATGAATACAATAACCTGCTTCAGAGGCATATATATGAAACTACTTTTCTAGATCAACAGAAACAGGATCTTGATTAAAAGAAAACTATGAAAAGAAATAAAACATTACTTTCCAAACAGTTGAAATAAGGGGACTCTATTTAACATGCCAAAACAACAGGCTCCATTTCTTAGGAGTCTTCCCATCAAATAAGCTCTCAATTGCTCTTCCGTCCAACCAGCTTCTTCTTAAATTCTATCCCAGCTAAATCCCACACAGTCAGAGCAGAGCAGATGTAGTAGAGCAGATGTCCCTCGCTTTCGGCTGTTTCTGTTTCCTCTGACCTTCACAGTAAATCTGTTCTTCAAATCTTGCTGAAGCTCCCTCCGGCTGGAACTTTCTTGAAACAACTTAGTTCTGGGTCAATTGCTTGCTGGAGGCTTCACTGCCACTCACAGAAGCCTCAGCCTCTGACCTCTAGATCTTTTCTGGCACGATTCCACCAGATTTGGCTTCTTTTACAACTCTGCTCCCCTTGTCTGTAACGTCAAATGTGTAATGATTAGAATGTTGGACTAAAAGCAGGGCGATCTGCCTAACCAGGAAGTTTACTGGTACCTGTGGATCAATCACTATCCTTCGGGCTAGCTTACCTGGCAGATTGTTTAAGGATATATTTCTAGGTCAGTACCAAGCTCTTGGATGAAAAGTGTGACATATATGCAACAGTCTATTTTTTCATAGTCATGTTCTAACTTTTAAACTGACTTGCATATGCGTTTAAAGAGAAACAAACACATATTGGGAGGGGAGGGGGTTTGGGGCTTTACTCACCATTCCAACTTTACTTTTTTTTAAATGTTGCCATGAAGTCTCTGTTCCATAGCAACAGTAACCAAGGCAATTCTCTACTAAACGGTAAAGGGAATGTCTTCCTCAGTCTACCTTGAGTCCTAGTGACTTCAAGGCACATCCATGTTGCTTTCCTAGTAGCAATGCAGAAGCGGTTTGCCATTGCTAACTTCCAAATTGCTGGTTCTTTGAAATTTCCCAATCTATCCTATAGAACTCTTTGTGACATTTCCATGCAAGTACTCAAGTACCCTCAGAATAGTCTGGAATTGGGCAGCCTCATAAATATGATTCCCCCCCCCTAGAGTTTTCCTGCAATTGTAGGGTCTACTTTCCCCCCTCCCCCCCAACAACCAAGTGTTGATCCATTGGTGGGGACAGGAATTGACTGACTCGCTTTTCGCCTGAGCCTGACATCGTTGGCAGAGAGAGTGATTGGCCCAAAATCACCCAGCTGGCTTTTATGCCTAAGGTGGGATTAGAACTCACAGTCTTCTGGTTTCTAGCCTTGTGCCCTAACCACTAGACCAAGCTGACTGTCAGCCTTATAAATATGATTTATTTGTACTAAATAAGAAAATAAATACATATTGACTTTTATAACCCTCCCTGCAGACATCCATCTCTTTGTATAGATTTCAAAAGGACAAATTGAACATGACTAAGATGTTCAGTTTGAGCAGAAAGCCAGTAAAATAAATAATTTGTGCCACCACAAAAATATTAAAAATAAACCAAGCAGCAATGGTTTTGCAATAGACATATTCCATTTATTTAAAATGTATACCCTACCCTTCGAAAATTATTTTTAATTGCAAGTCACTGTCAGGGCAATGAAATTTTTACAGCTAGGAAGGAGCCACACTACAACTTTCAAGAAAAAAAAAACATGGCCTTCAAGGCCATAGATAGTGTGGCTGGTGGCTTGGTGATGTCATTTGACTTGGCTAAGCCAAGCTTTTCCCTCTGTTTCTTTAATATTTTGCCTAGCAGAGCCTTATCTTCACATAGTGATGTAGTTGTCAGTTGAAAAGTTCCCAGCATTGTCCCAGACTTTTCTTTTTGCGTGGTACACTAGACCAAGATTGTACAAGGCACTGCTTAATGAATTGAAGGGTCATTACAATTATAAATTGAATTAAACAATACCACAAATTTACATGCTAGCCAAAAAAGACAAATATTTCAATGAAGGAGATTATGATCTACATTTTTACAAAGCAAAAGACAAGAATAGGAGAAGTAATAAAGTAGCTAATTATGCACCCCTCCAAGTTATATATAATTTATATATGGTAATTTATATCCATAGCTGCAAATCTGGAAATCTTTGACCAGAATAAGAAAGTGAGTGCTTATTAAAGTGCTCCCTCTACTAATGGCTCAATATATTTAAATCAAAGACTGAATAGTCTGTCAGATTGGTGAACAGATAAGGAGAGGATGGGAGATTGCCTAAATGTGCTCTGATTGGCTGCTGTTCACAAAGAAACCACAGGTCTTCCATGGGTTTGAGTACTGGGATGAATGAATTAGCCACCTTGGTCATAACTGCAGTGGAGTCTTTTAAAGGACACTATGTTCGCAAGCCTCTATCAGTTTTGGAATTTGCCTGTTAACCATCTTAAAGCTATTAGAAACCTTTGGGACAATAAGTTTGAAAAATCACTGGGTAGGTTTGATTCAATGCTGAAAAAATGAAAAATTACAAGCTTAAGAATTTAAAGAATTTGAAATAAACTGCAAAAAAATTCAATAAGATTGTGATCTATGAAAGTTAAAATGGATTATGGATCCAATTAAATTTTGAAAATTGATTTTACTATAAGATTTTGGAATTAACTTATAAAAATAGATTTTTGTGAGAATTGGAGTTACTTTGGTTTATATCTTGGTTTATAATAAAGATAAGCGACTTTATTATTTTAGAAAATAGATACTAGAGAGGACTAAAGAGTCTAAGCAAAAGGTAAAAACAAACCAACTTTTAGTGTCCATTAACTCGGATGTACAAAATGCCACAACGTTGGAAATATTAAAGGATTTTTTGAAGACTAGAGCCCACAATTAGTAGCTACTTTATCAACAGAGTAATGATGTCTATGAATATATTATATCCAAAAGAAGTCAATGAGGGAATGACAGATGAGGATCAATTTTTTTCTGACAAGACAGAGAAGTACCAAACGTGGCCAAAAGAATTATATGGAAAAGAATGCTTTATTGGTATACTAAAGGAACTGGCTGAAGTTTTAAAAATTAAAGGCGAAACACAAATAACAAACCAAGAGAATGACCTGGAGAATGTTTTCTAGTTGGTTCTATAAAAGAAGCTTGTTAAACCCAGAGGTCTATACAATGGGATAAAGAAGAATTGAAAGAAATCAAATCCTACAAGAATATTTGAATGAATTAAAAATTAAGACTGTCACAAGTAAAAGGAAGAAATGCAAAGTTAGTGTCTTGGCTACGGAGTTGATCTGTGCTGGGTGGTGCACGCACTCTCACACCACCACCCAGCACAGATCAACTCCGTAGCCAAGACACTCATCTCGAGAACAAAACGCTTAGCTGACGAACAACACCTAAAAACCGAACTACACACTCTCACTAACGTACTAACATCCAACGGATTCCAAAGAAATAAGATTACCAACCTAATCCAAAAAGAAACCCCCACTAAAATCCAAGACAGAGAACAAGAAAACGGCAAAGCCCTCCTCCCATACATAAAAGGCACCACAGACAGAATCAGCAAGATCCTCCACAAACACAACATCAAGACAGCATTCTGCACAAACCGAAAAATATCCACCATCCTAAGAAACCCCAAAGACAAAATTGAGTTAGAAAATCAAGGAGTATATGAAATCCCATGCACCGCCTGCCCCACCACATACATCGGACAAACCAACAGAAGAATAAGTGCACGCATTGAAGAACACAAGAACTCAGTCAGAAAAGAGGAACCAACTTCTTCCCTGGTCCAACACCTTAAAGCCACAGGACATAAAATTGACTTTAAAAATACCAGAACTATCGCCAAAACTGAACACTTTAACAACAGAATAATCAGAGAAGCCATCGAGATAGAAAAACGCCCACACAGCATGAATAAACGAGATGATACCTCCCACCTACCAGCCATTTGGAAACCCACCCTTATTGACAAACGAGTCCCTAACACAAAGAATGACACTAGACCCACACTCATGAAAACCACACAGGATGTCACCACCACACATCCACGCAAAAAACAAACCCAAACCCACACCGATGATGAGGCACGACCACAAACCAGAAACCAGACCACAGCTGCATCATTAGCCATTTCAAACCCCTCCAATCCATACATGAAGCAAACTGACACCCACCTTGATGATATGGCACGACCACGAACACGAAGCCAAACAACAGCAATGCAGCTCTCCATCTCAAATCCCGCTGCAACTCAGACTAATCCGAGCACAACTAAGCCCCCACCCAAACAGAACACACTCCCATCCAATCAGAGCACAGCCAAGCCCCTAACCAATCAGAACACACCTCCACCCAATCAGAACACAGCCAAGCTCCCACCCAATCAGTTCATACCCCCACTGGCAGTTAAAAGAAAGAAACAGCTGCGATCACACATTGCTCCTAGAAGCACGAGGCCGAAGAGACACCAGCCTGAAGATGACGAATGAGACTTCGTCGAAACGTCGCCAAGACACTTCCAATTTTACACGGGAGAAAACCCGAATTACCAAAGACCTACATATATATATCTATCTATATCTATATCTATATCTATATCTATATCTATATCTATATCTATATCTATATCTATATCTATATCTATATCTATATCTATCTATCTATCTATCTATCTATCTATCTATCTATCTATCTATCTATCTATCTATCTATCTATCTATCTATCTATATCTATCTATATCTATCTATATCTATATCTATCTATATCTATCTATCTATCTATCTATCTATCTATCTATCTATCTATCTATCTATCTATCTATCTATCTATAAAAATATATAAATATATAAATATATAAATATATATATATATATATATATATATATATATATATAATAGTTTATTCAAAAAAGATTAAAATATAAAACATCAAAATATTTTTAAAAATAAGAAAAGAAAAAATACAACCAAAAATGTCTTAAAGAAACTAACATGTATAAACCTAATGTCCTCCCCAATTGAATGCTGATTAGTGTCACACCTGCCCCAGTCCAATCCCTTAGGAAAGAAAGACCCTTGACTCCATTTAGTTGGTGTGATAGGTTCTTTTACTAAAAGATGCTGGCTGCAGTAAAGTCAGGCTAGAACTAAATTTCCTGCGTTCAAAAGATACAAAAAGGTTCCCCTTATCCCAGCCCTCCCCCCATGACCAGTCCATGTTCAGCCAATAAGAGTCCGCCTAGTGTTTTGAGAGCACTGAGATATTTAGAGCAATCCACATTCTTTCTCAGGGTGCATGGCCTTGATTGCTGGTACAAACTAGTTCAGAGCTCTCTGCTGTTCGTCAAGCTGTCATTCCCCCCTCTCAATTTCCTATCATGTATGCATGTAGGTTGGTTGCCCATTTGTTTCCTCCCCCCTGTCTCCCTCCCTCCTCATAACCTGGCAAGGCACCATACCGAAGATGGCAGACCTGACAGATTAGTATAATACAGTAATGTTTTCTTCCCACCCCTTGTGTAACAGGCCAAAAGAATTTCAAACTTTTAAACTACTAAAGTTATGTACAAATTGTTAGCCTATCATTTATAAATTATATTAATAACAAAATACTTAACAGTAAAAACAATAATAATAAATATATTATGCAAAACTATAACAATATTAGAAATTGTAAATAGCAATAAGAAAAAACAAAGTTGAAATTCCAAAACCTCTGTTAACAAACTGTTATTATGATCAACTCGTAGAAAATTTACCATGGCTCCAGTCCCCAATCATCTCAAATATTAACCCTAATTAATCTTGGATCAAATATCCACATTTGTTTCTTTATACCATCTCTTATCAATTGCTGATCAATTAAATACCATAAGTCAAGTCTCCAAAGCCAATTTATGTTCCCCCAAAAAACCAGATAAAATTGTTCTTCAATTAGAAGTATGAAGTCCATTTCCCATTCTCCATCAAGCCCCTTAAAAAAACTTTTGCCACTCATCCACCCAGAAAATTCTCTGCTATTAAAAGAAGCTTGTTAAACACAGAAGTCTGTGTAATGGGATGAAGAAGAATGGAAGAGAAACTGTCACAAGTAAAAGGAAGAAATGTAAAGTTGGTTTATTTGATCAAAGGAAGCCATGTGTTTGCAAAGTCCCAGAAACCCATTTTGCTGACATCAGAATTAAAGTTGATGTTTTAGGGATTTATATATAGATAAGGGATGAGATATAAGATGAAGAAATATCTGCCTATATCATTATAAGGGATAATGAGTTACTTTGTTGTTGTTGTTAGTTGCAAAGTCGTGTCCGACCCATCGCGACCCCATGGACAATGTTCCTCCAGGCCTTCCTGTCCTCTACCATCTTCCGGAGTCCATTTAAGCTCACAACTTATGCTTCAGTGACTCCATCCAGCCACCTCATTCTCTGTCGTCCCCTTCTTCTATTGCCCTCAATCTTTCCCAGCATCAGGCTCTTCTCCAGTGAGTCCTTCCTTCTCATTAGGTGGCCAAAGTATTTGAGTTTCAACTTCAGGATCTGGCCTTCTAAAGAGCAGTCGGGGTTGATCTCTTCTAGGACTGACCGGTTTGAACGCCTTGCAGTCCAAGGGACTCGCAGGAGTCTTCTCCAGCACCATAGTTCAAAGGCCTCAATTCTTTGGCGCTCAGCCTTTCTTATGGTCCAACTTTCACAGCCATACATTGCAACTGGGAAAACCATGGCCTTGACTATACACACTTTTGTTGGCAGGGTGATGTCTCTGCTTTTTAGTATGCTGTATAGATTTGCCATAGCTTTCCTCCCCAGGAGCAAGCATCTTTTAATTTCTTGGCTGCAGTCCCCATCTGCGGTGATCTTGGAGCCCAGGAAAATAAAATCTGTCACTACCTCCATTTCTTCCCCATCTATTTGCCAGGAATTGAGAGGGCTGGATGCCATGATCTTGGTTTTCTTAATGTTGAGTTTCAAGCCAACTTTTGCACTCTCCTTCTTCACCCGCATCAAGAGGCTCTTTAGTCCCTCTTCACTTTCTGCCATTAGAGTGGTATCATCTGCATATCTTAGGTTGTTGATATTTCTCCTGGCAATCTTAATTCCAACTTTTGATTCATCTAGCCCTGCCTTTCTCATGATATGCTCTGCATATAAGTTAAATAGGCAGGGCGACAGTATACAGCCTTGCCGGACTCCTTTCCCAATTTTGAACCAATCAGTGGTTCCATGTCCAGTTCTCACTGTTGCTTCTTGACCCGCATATAGGTTTCTCAAGAGACAAATAAGGTGGTCTGGTACTCCCATCTCTTTAAGAACCTGCCACAATTTGTTGTGATCCACACAATCAAAGGCTTTAGCATAGTCAATGAAGCAGAAGTAGATGTTTTTCTGGAACTCCCTAGCTTTCTCCATGATCCAGCGTATGTTGGCAATTTGATCTCTAGTTCCTCTGCCACTTCGAAATCCTGCCTGTACTTCTGGAAGTTCTCGATCCACATACTGCTAGAGTCTAGCTTGTAGGATTTTAAGCATAACTTTACTAGCATGTGAAATGAGTGCAATGGTGTGATAGTTTGAACATTCTTTGGCATTGCCTTTCTTTGGAATTGGAATGTAAACTGACCTTTTCCAATCCTGTGGCCACTGTTGAGTTTTCCAAATTTGCTGGCAAATTGAGTGTAGCACTTTTACTGCATCGTCTTTTAAGATTTTGAATAGCTCAGCTGGAATACTGTTACCTCCACTAGCTTTGTTGTTGCTCAGCTTTCCTAAGGCCCATTTCACTTCACATTCTAGGATGTCTGGCTCGAGGTCAGTGACCACCCCATCGTGGTTATCAGGGATGCTAAGCTCGTTCTTGTATAGTTTCTGTGTAATTTTGCCACCTCTTCTTAATCTCTTCTGCCTCTGTTAGGTCCCTGCCATTTTGGTCCTTTATCATGCCCATCTTTGCATGAAACGTTCCCTTCATATCTCCAATTTTCTTGAAGAGATCTCTGGTTCTCCCTATTCTATTGTTCTCTTCTATTTCTTTGCACTGTTCATTTAAGAAAGCATTCTTATCTCTTCTAGCTATTCTCTGGAATTCTGCATTCAATTGGGTGTATCTTTCTCTTTCTCCCTTGCCTTTTGCTTCCCTTCTTTCCTCAGCTATTTGCAAAGCTTCCTCAGACAGCCATTTTGCTTTCTTGCATTTCTTTTTCTTTGGGGTGGTTTTAGTTGCTACCTCTTGTACAATGTTGTGAACCTCCGTCCATAGTTCTTCAGGCACTCTGTCTATCAGATCTAATTCCTTAAATCTATTTGTCACCTCTACTGTATATTCATCAGGGATATGATTTAGTTCATACTGAGTGGCCTAGTGTTTTTCCCTACTTTCTTCAATTTAAGCCTAAATTTTGCAACGAGAAGCTCATGATCTGAGCCACAGTCAGCTCGTGGTCTTGTTTTTACTGACTGTATAGAGCTTCTCCATCTTTGGCTGCAGAGCACATAGTCAATCTGATTTCTGTGTTGACTGTCTGGTGATGTCCATGTGTAGAGACGTCTCTTGGGTTGTTGGAAAAAAGTGTTTGCTATGACCATCGTATTCTCTTGACAAAATTCTATCAGCCTGTGCCCTGCTTCATTTTGTACTCCAAGGCCAAACTTGCCTGTTATTCCGTTTATCTTTTGGCTTCCTACTTTAGCATTCCAATCCCCCATGATGATAAGGACATCATTTTTTGGTGTTGATTCTATAAGGTGCTGTAGGGCTTCATAGAACCAGTCAATTTCATCCTCTTCAGCACCAGTGGTTGGGGCATAGACTTGGACTACTGTGATATTGAATGGTTTGCCTTGGATTCGAACTGAGATCATTCTGTCATTTTGGGGATTGTATCCCAGTATTGCTTTTCCTACTCTTTTATTGACTATGAAGGCTACTCCATTTCTTCTGAGGGATTCTTGCCCGCAATAGTATACTTGATGGTCATCTGAGTTAAATTCACCCATTCCTGTCCATTTTAGTTCGCTGATTCCTAAGATGTCGATGTTCAGTCTTGTCATCTCTTGTTTGACCATGTCCAGTTTGCCTTGATTCATGGATCTTACATTCTAGGTTCCTATGGAGAAAATATCTTTACAGCATCGGACTTTCCTTTCACCACCAGATGCATCCACAGCTGAGCGTCCTTTCGGCTTTGGCCCAGTCGCTTCACTCTTTCTGGTGCTACTAGTACTAGCCCTCTGCTCTTCCCCAGTAGCATATTGGACACCTTCCAACCTGAGGGGCTCATCTTCCAGCGTCATATTTTTTTGCCTTTTGGTACTGTCCATGGGGTTTTCATGGCAAAGATACTGGAGTGGGTTGCCATTTCCTTCTCCAGTGGGTCACATTTTGTCAGAACTCTCTGCTATGACTGTCCGTCTTGGGTGGCCCTGCATAGCATAGCTCATAGCTTCATTGAATTACGCAAGCCCCTTCACCACGACAAGGCAGTAATCCATGAAGGAGAATGAGTTACTAATTTTGTCTATATATGTAATGAAAGTTGGAAGTCATTTCTTTATATATTTTTCTTTATCATATTCTTTCTCTTTTTTCTTTTTTCTTCCTTTAAGTTTAGTTTATATTACTTTTTGCTATTTTAATCAAAATAAAAACTTATATGCAAAAAACGGAAATCTGCTGTAGCTAGCACTGGGTGAAATGAATTGGCAGTCTGGCCTAATGTAAACAGCTACCTATATTCCTTTCCCACCTTTTTTATCTCTTTTTTTCCAAGAGTGAATGCTGTAACAGTGATACCTCTTTGTTTTTATTCAGTGAGATCAATTGAGCTAGGAGGACTAAGTTATGTCAGTAAGACCTCAGCACTTGGTCCATATAATTATCTGTCAATATTTCAAGCATTCTGTTGCCTTATTGCAGTACCTTAATGCCTTTGTTGCAAAAAAAAAAAGTGAAGTTGTACAAATTAATAATAATAATAATAATAAAGTTGGAAAGGACTTTGGAGGTCATCTAGTCCAACCCCCTGCTCAGGCAGGAAACCCTATACCATTTCGGACAAATGGCTGTCCAGTCTCTTCTTAAAAACTTCCAGTGTTGGAGCATTCACCACTTCTGGAGGCAGGTTGTTCCACTGGTTAATTGTTCTAACTGTCAGGAAGTTTCTCCTTACTTCTAGGTTGCTTCTCTCCTTGATTAGTTTCCATCCGTTGCTTCTTGTCCTGCCTTCAGGCGCTTTGGAGAATAGCTTGACTCCCTCTTCTTTGTGGCAGCCCCTGAAATATTGGAACACTGCTATCATGTCCCCCCTCGTCCTTCTCTTCATTAAACTAGACATACCCAATTCCAGCAGCCGTTCCTTATATGCTTTAGCCTCCAGTCCCCTAATCATCTTTGTTGCTCTTCTCTGTACTCTTTCTAGAGTCTCGACATCTTTTTTACATCGCGGTGACCAAAACTGGATGCAGTATTCCAAGTGTGGCCTTACCAAGGCATTGTGAAGTGGTATTAACACTTCTCGTGATCTTGATTCTATCCTTCTGTTAATGCAGCCTAGCACTGTGTTGGCCTTTTTGGCAGCTGCAGCACACTGCTGGCTCATATTTAAGTGATTGTCCACTAGGACTCCGAGGTCCCTCTCACAGTTACTACTATTGAGCAAGGTACTCCCTATACTATACCTGTACATTTGGTTTTTCTTACCTAAATGTAGAACCTTGCTTTTTTCACCATTGAATTTCATTTTGTTAGATAGTGCCCAGTGTTCAAGTCTGTCCAGATCCTTCTGTATCTTAAGCCTGTCTTCTGGAGTGTTGGCTATTCCTGCCAGCTTGGTGTCGTCTGCAAATTTGATGAGTTCCCCATCTATCCCCTCGTCCAAATCATTGATGAAGATGTTGAAGAGCACTGGACCCAGAACAGAGCCCTGGGGCACCCCACTACACACTTCCCTCCATGTAGATGCGGTTCCATTGAGGACCATACGCTGAGTACGGCCGGTCAGCCAGCTACGGATCCACTTAGTCTTGTGGAAATGTTGGCAAATTAGGAATAAGAGTAAACTGGAATGACCATGTGAGGAAAAAAGGAATGTATCGAATTCCAAGGAATTACAAAGTGAGGAGGCAGTTTCTTTGTCTAAGCGCTACACCTATGTAGAAAGAAACTTGTCTGTTTAGGGCTAATACTGGCAGCCGTGGGAGAACCCATTTTTATCTGTGTGAATGAAGCTTGGCTACATATTTTAGAGTATGTGAAATTGAATAGCCTATATGTGATCTGCTCTTTTCTTTTCCCCTCTAAACAATTACTCCCTTGGGGGGGGGGGTTGTATGTGGCTAACTGTTGCATGATGCATGTTCTGATTCCTCACCAAGCCTCTTTAGAAATGGATAATAATAGAACAGCTGCCAATGGAATCATACTTGTAGTTAAACACATGGTGTTTCCCTGCATTCAGTGCAAAATCTTACTGCACAATGAACAAGCCATCCTCAGGCTTCAACAGCCAATAAGCATGATATGGCCAGCATCTGTGAAATAATGACAGCAGGTAAATTGACACAGTGTTAACACAACAAGAATCTGTGCCCAAATCTGATTATTTTCCAGGTAAACCATCCAAGATTAGGGAGCATCTTAATAGGAATTTAGGTTCCTGAATATAGAATCAGAATATTGAAGAGATCTGTAGCCCAGGAAAGAGGCTTATCCTGGTGGAATTCAACAGTGGCAAGACAGCTAAATGTGAAAAGGTTTCAAGCTGAGTACTTATGTTGGGCAAGCTTGGTTATAATTTGGAAAAGTGCACCTAGAGCCAGTAATGTAATTACAAATGAAGGAAACGCTTGATTGTTTTTCCACGCATGAAACATTAAGCAAATTAAGGCATTTTCCTCCAGTCGAAATATTGACTGTAATTACAGATAGCAGGCAGTCTGAGCTGCTATAAAATATCAGAAGAGCCTTTTCTTTTGCCACCAAGTAGAGTTTATTGTTTAGGCCTTATACGAACCCCACAATTTAATGACGTAAGGACTTTACGAAACAATGGGAAAGTGGCCATTAATGCATTACTTTGTCACCTTTTCCATTATTAGCATGAAATTGCTTTCCAGAACAATGGGAAACACAGGTTTAAGTGTGCCACATTATACTTTTGTAATGTTACATTGCCCCGAGCAGCTGTGCAGTCAGGTAGTCTCCCATTGGGAAAAAAAATAAGGGGAAAAAGAAAGGAGTTAGACCTGCTGAATGAGAATTTTACTTTTCTGGCAGATGGAAAATTTTTGTCAGCTGGCACCAGAACATACTGGTCCTATAAATAAGCTTTAGAGAAAATTTGCAGGCTCTCCTGCAACAGCTTTCAAAACCATTTTTACTACTAGATTTTACAAACAAGAAAACAAAACAATACAAGACCTGCTGTCTCAACAGATGATATTTTGAACAACAGGTAAAAATCTCATCACAAGGTCTTAGGCAACCACACTGAACAGAAGCAAATTTGTTCCTTTATTTCAAGAGAGAGGAGAAACAAAGTAGTTTATGCTCGTTGCTTGGGGGAAATAAAATACAGTTTTTTAATATGGTTGATGATTGGATTTATCTTTGGTGATTACTTGCCAAGCACCCAATTTGATTGGCACAAGCCATTTGCTTAAGAATTGTATTCTCTTTCACCTGCTACTTTTATGAGCTCTTTTCTGTTTTTTTTTCTTTAGTCTTTATTCTTCTAATTGTATTAGTATTTTAAAGTGGCTTTTTATGGTTATGTCCTCACAATACTGTTCAATACAGACAGAAGCATGATCAGATAAACAGGCCACCCAATACAGGAAAGATTCAGATTTCTTCTCATTGCACACAAACCAATTACAAATTCACTGGAAGGCAGTTTTAAACAGGATGGTCTACTATTTGCTTAAATTCCTGCACAGAAGAAGCTAAGTAACTCTTCGTTATAAGGGAATTCCGTAGTGCCAGAAGAGCCAAGAGCAGCAAAATATCTTTTTTGCAAGTCCTGTCCTTGTAGGACAAACAGAAGCTCAGCCAGTCATTGCAGTAACTAATTTAATTCTGGCACTTTAATAGTGCATTATTATTTAGATGTTGCAACCAATCTTGATCATAAAGTGGCTTGTCATTCCTGTGTTTCATTGTGATTTATAGATTTTTTTTTAGATTTAGAAGGAAGAAGTACAGAGTTAGAAAGGAAGTAGGGGTAGAAGGTAGGAACTAGAATATGAATTTTTTCCCATGAAATATTGAGAAAACAGATTAATGTTTCCTAATGGTACAAAAACAGTTATGTAAAATTCACGATGAAAGCAATAAAATCAGAAGATTCTTCAGCCAGCTTCAGTAAGTCTGCCAGTTTTACTTTTCCTGGATTGTGAGCTACTGTAGACTGTGACTTACGATCTTGTCATTCTCATATATTTATTTAGCGTATGGCGATGTTACACTAGCCAGGAGACTACAATGCTAATGCAGTGTAGTAGTTTGGCTGCCTGTTTGCTAGCTCTGTTTGGTTCACTTTCGCGTGCTTTCCAAGTTGCGCCACAGGAAGGCGAGCTATCTCTGCACCAAAAAGAAAGATGAGCAGCTTTTCTGCAACATTATCTGACACCCTCTCCCTTGACTGAAGCTGCCTCACAAATGGGTGTCGCAATCGGGAAGGTTCAGTGCCAACAGGATTCTGACCGTCCACACTAAACACCAATTCGTCTCCCCACTGAAGTGGTACTTATTTATCTACACACATAGAACATGCTTTGAACAGCGAGGTGGGCAGAAGCTGAGGCAAGTGACAGGAGTTCATCCCATCATGCTGTGCTAGGACTTGAATCGCTAGAGCAAAGATCATTGCCAAAGTCATTAAGTCACTGAGCCACCATGCCTCTATTCTCAGTTAGACTACTATAATTTATTTTATGTAGAACTGCCCTTGCAGATGGTTTGGAAGTTACACCTGGTGGATATTAGGTTGTATGTGCAAACAGGATTCTATACAAAACAGATCACTCCAAAACAAAAATTTCAATGTTTGTAGAAAAATAATACACAGAAAAACAGTGCAATAAAACACAATAAAACCTATGGAGACATACATATTTAAAAATTAACAAGAGAAAGAAAATTAGTTCACTGAGAACTGCTCAGAAGATATGAACGTAATGGAAGAAGATTACTAGTAGCAAAATCTGAAGATGTTTTCAAATCTCCCTAATAAAAGTTTTGGTAGATGCATGGTTGAAAATAACAGCCATCCACACTTGCTCAGCAATTATGTGTTGAAAGAGCTCCAGCCTCTTGTGCAACACACTACCAAGGAGCAAACAGTCTGTGTCTTACCTCCTCCCTTTCCCAAACCTTTCATTTCAAACACATTTCCTTAGAAGGTTCCCTTGCCTCTCAGTACAATAGAAATCAGCTTGTCCAATCTTGTTTGAAACTTGCATGCACCCTCTGAGGTCACTGGACAACGATGAATTACGTTAAAATATTCCACATTTTGTTTGTTATCTATAGTTGCCGACTTATTGTGTAATAAGCCAGGAGAAAGAACAGCTAATTGGCCTTTTGCATGAAGTGATGTTTATTGTGCAGCAAAATTCCTTGATGCCATTATACTCCTATCCTTCAACCTAAACTCAAAATCTACCCTTTACCCCAAAGGCAATCTTTAGTCCACAGCGTCAGCTGCCATGCAAGCCCATGCTACCACCTCTGTTGTTTGCATTCTGCTTTTCCTATCTTTGCTCCATGCCTGTCCTCCTGCCTTGCTCTTTCTTTCACATCCCATCAAACTGCTCTTATGGTTAGACAGCTTTTCCTAAGATTCATCTTGGATTTGTTCATCTGTAACTTAAGGCTATTTTTCTATTGTTTTGCCTTTTGTTCTTCCTGTAACTTTCAATCAGTGCTGTAGGCATTTCTCTTCATACTTGCCACAAAGGGAAATACATCTCTTAATGTGGATGCAGAAGTTGCTCATATGCTAGACTAAATATGGGCATCTGATAGATAAGATGCCTACAGTCTTTTTATGGCATACGTCTCTAATGGAAGAGGCACACTGACAATACCCAGGATTCAGAATGTGATTATTCTTCAATACCCTTGTTATACTTGCCAAATCACTAATTCTACACATTGCCTGCTATAAACAATGACGTGGGCTCACAGCAGCATGCCAATAGCGCAAATCTCTTTCTTTTAAAAAGCATGTTTAATCTGTTGCCAGGATAATAGGTACATTTGTCAGTTGCAGAAAAAATAACAGTCTATATCATCTTATATTCACAGTAGCAAGGAAGGGAGGGAGGGAGGGAGGGTTGATTTCCTGTGAAATTTGGGGATTTCTCTCTCGCCATCAGAATGAACTATCAGGGCCAGCACATACATTCTCTGTCTCTCCAGTAACTACAAATGCATGGTGCCTCTATGTCAGTGTATTGAAATTATATCTGAATTAACATGAAGGGTTAAAAAAGGGAATCACATAAACCCATTTTTAAGGTTGCAAGCATTGACTTTTTGACCCCTCCTATGGATGCCCCTGTTTAACTTTCAATTAATTTGATATAGTTAATATGGTTAGTTCTATGGTTAAATATTCATTAAGATACTGTAGTACAGATCTTAATATTGCCTTCTTTTGCTATATTGTTTATAACAATTTGTTAGCAATCTGACAAAGGACTCTGGAGAAACACCCAAGTGTTGTGGATTTTCATGTGATTTTGAGGACCTCAGGGTTAACACAGCTATGCTCTCTACATGTTAAGGAGAAATAAATGTCCATATTGTTGCCTGCTAAACTTAGTACTTCAGTAGTCTGTGGATTTTTCTGTAGCTCCTTTATTTTATCTGTTCACCTGTTCACTTTAGCCCTTTGTGCCTTCTCTGCTGCCCCAACTTCTCATATTTACTGCCAGTCAGCTGACCAGATAAAAGCCAAGACTATTCTGATTAGTGCCCCATATGGAATCAGTAGCTAAAAGTAGCTAAAAAGACATTAATTGAAGCCTACAAGCAGTAATGCAAGTAGTAGTAGTAGCATGAGTCTTTAAATTTAGAAAACTGATAATAGAAAATAGGATTTGAGTGCAGTTACTGGCTGTGCATTTATCTGTGATTAATGACACAGGGATTGCTGGTAACCAGCAAATTTATGCTAAGAAATTTTGTTATTATATGATAATAATTTGGTTCAAAATTTAGTTTAAAAGGGTCTTTAAAAACAGAGGCAATGGGATGGCATACACAAATTAAATAATAATTTGTACCTTGAGTAAACAATTGCCATGGTCTTCTTCAAGAATGTTTTTTTTCTCTTCACTTTCTTGTCTGGTCCATTGCTAATTTCCTAAGGAGATCGAAACCAAAATAGAACAGCAGTCCTTTTCTGTGGTTCTTTTGTTTCAGTAATGAGCAATTTAAACTTGGAACTAACTAGGAATAAGCCAGGATCTCTTTTTCAACAACATTGACAAATGATGAATTAAGCATGTTAAGCTTTATTTTAAAGCATGATTTATTAATAATTAATCATGTTTGCAATCAAGGTTGTTTAAATATTCAGCCGACCACTATGATGAAAAGCCAGTAATAGCGCAATGCATACGGTGAATGTTTTCTTCAAAGTAACAAACTTTATTTAAGCAAATGGGGGTGAAGGTTCCTTTGCAACATTAGGATGTCACTATCTGTCCTAAAATGTTAACAGGCCTTCTTACTGAATTGAAAAAAATCTGGAACATGTTTTTCCCAGAGGGAGAAGAAATTTATTTTGGAATTTTCCATACTTAATATGAACAAAAAGTTTGTCTTGAAGCTACATTTTTAAGAGAATAAACAAAATCTATATTTTTTATTCTGAAAAAAGGTCTGTGATATGCCACTGATTTCCTTTTTCTAGATTTCCTTTTTTGAAAGCTTTTTAGCCATTGGAAATGAAAGCTTTAAAACCTCCTCAAGAGTATTAACTATTCTTAAAGCAATCAATTCCCAGCAGTAAAGAAAAGATACATAATAATCGTTCCTCAAAAACAAGCTGAAAATTTTCTAAAGAACTAGTGCACAGAAATTTTTCAAAACTATATAATTCTCCTGTGAATAGCATTGACTCATTTCAAAATTGAAAAGGACAGCAGGCAACCTGTATGCCATATTGGGCAAGATAATTATATTCCTATAAGACCTTAGAAATTAGAGCAATGTAATGTAAAGTAATGGCCATACTAGTAGTCCAGGGAAATGTAAGGGAGGAGACAACTAGAGCAGAGCAGAATCAGAAAGCCCAGACAAATGGGGAAGAGAGGCTGAGATTTTTGCTACTGTTGCAATGTTTCTCTCTCTAATTTCCCTTTTTTTTCTGTATAAGAAGCATGCATTCAACTTAGATGCCATCTTTAACTTACAATGACAGGGTTCAACTACTAGGCCATTCATTCCCCAAAAATCCACCCACATTTTTTTTTAAATGGCCACATTTCCATTTTCATGATGATTTGGTTCAGAAAAAGAAAAAGAAATGTTAATAGACTTGTACTTGGACTGTGGTTGGGTCAATCCATGATTGTAGATGTACTCATTTGAAAAAAACCAAACAAACAATAATGGATTATATAAGAGACCTAACATATGTGCTCATGCTCAACACAACGTACATATATTTTTATTATCTGTAATCAGCCGAACTGAATAGGTATAATTAAAGATCGTCTCCCCTGTTCAGTTTTTCATCTGGGTTCCACAACTACTGTAGTTTGTTAAATAGATTGTGAGGTTCCTTAATGCTCATCCTGAAGTGAGATCTGGATTTGTTCTTTGCATCTATAACATCACTTTATATTCTTCCCTCATGTTCATTTTCCTGGAACTTTTCATCTTTGAAACTACTTTCTTGTGCATTCAGACACATGATTCACATAGAGACTAGGAATGAAAACATTCCACAGCAGCCTCCATTAACTCAGGTCATTTTGTACTCTTCGTTTTAAAATTCATTGAGGGACAGAGAGAGCTTAGTGAATAACACTTGATGGCAGATGTTTTGCAATTATGTGGATACAGAAAAATAAACATAGTGGAGAAATGTGTTTAGTCCTCACTTTAATTAGAACTTGTTTAGTTGCTCATTTTCAACCTATACACAATCAGAACATAGCTATACTTCCGTAGTATTATTTACATTCCTTTACCAAATGCTCAATTATCACAATATACTATCAGCTCAGGTGAATATAAAACCAGAACAAATAAAAAACAACAATGCTGCATACTTAAAACAATGATGCATAAGACTGCAGAGCACACATAAAATATGTATTTGAAACATGACTACGGTTGGAGAAATATGCATAGAATATATAAGAAATTGTCAATGAGTACAGGGACAGGACAAACCAAACTTACAAACAGAAAAGGAAAATAAAATCCTTGAAATTTGCAAAACTCAGAAATGGAGAGAAAACAAATTCAGAGTGGCTCATCAAAACCTATGAGCTTCAGCCACAATTTCCCACTACAGTAGAGAGATTGAGGCCATCTGAGCAAAGCAGCAGAGGGAGCAGGAATGATGACAGAAATTATGATTTTATATAATTCATAAAATAATATTTATCACTACTGCAAATTATTTATTAATTTTGTTTGCTGCCTGTCTTGCCACAAGGCAACTCTGAAATGCTGGTGGGAAAAGGAGAGGACTCAAAAAACATTTTCCTCTCCCAGAAACTCCCTTCCAAAGCTGACCTAAGACAGGTGTCTTCTTGAGGCAAAGATCTGGCTGGCAGTTGAATCTTTCATCAACACCATATCTTTGATCATACTTGAGGGAAACAAATTAGCTTGAGGTCTACGTGGCATTGCTTGTAGTTCTGTTTTCCAACAGAAGAACAACTGTGGGGTTCATGAGAATCATCAGGAAGGGCTGCTGCTGTCACCTCCAGCAGCTGTCACTCAGGGCAGCCACTTTGCTCATGACTAGGCTGACCCTACTCCCTTTGCTGCCACGGCCAAGAGCAGTGCCAGGAGCTGAGCATCAGCTGGAGTTTGTTTGACATCACCAACAGCAGCTGGTGTTCTGGCCAAATTATTTTAAGAAGAAGCATATCTGTTCAGGAATGATCTCAAGCCAGCAAAATATCAGTATTTAGAAAGTGTCATTATACCAAGAGACAGCTTTGCTGGATTAAGAGGATAATATTAATAATATTAACAGGAAAAACAACAATGCTGGATACTAAGTCCCAGCCTCCTGCCTTGATCCCTAATGCTAATGCCAGAATTCCAGATAGCTGATAATCCAAAAACTACAGGGAACTGCCCACTTTAAAAGACACCATATGTTTTCATTGAGAGGA
The DNA here is from genome assembly GCA_023970755.1 of Azemiops feae. NCBI lineage: Eukaryota > Metazoa > Chordata > Lepidosauria > Squamata > Viperidae > Azemiops > Azemiops feae. Next base: position 4,084,020 of record JALGBA010000012.1, on the reverse strand, counting down.
TCTCTTTCAGCTACCCGGGCATCAAGCAGTGGCAAAAAAAAGTCAATGACAGGGAAAAGGATGGAGTTCTGTGCTAAAGTTGAAAAAAAGATCAAGCCAATCAAAACCGCAGTGAACTATGACTTTAAATATACCAGCAGAATTTAAAACTCACCTGCAAAATCAGTCCACTGTATTGGATTCTAACAACAGGATACCAGAAGAGGCATGAGAAGATATCAAATTGTATTTAAAAGCCCTTGCAAATGTGAAAAAGTAAAAAACAGCCAAAATGAATAACAGAAAACTAAAAATTGCTTGCAAACATAAAAAAACCAAAAATTAGAGGGCAAAAGAGATCTGTGTCAAAATTTCTAAGACAAGAGAAAGAAACAAGACAAAGAGAACTACCACAAAAATGCATGTGCAAAAGTAAAATTAGAAAATATTAAAAGAACAAAATAAGTATTCGAAAAAGTATGAGAGTTAAAGAGAAAATTCCAGCCTCAAATTGAAATGCTAAATCACAAACAAGAATCCATGCTGAATGATGCTGAGAAGATCAAGAAAAGATGGAAAGAACACACTGAATCATTATACCATAAAGATCAAATGGATCAACAGCCTTTTCAGCCTATGCTTTATGATCAAGGACCATTGTTGATGAAAAAAGAGGTCAAAGAGCATGTAAAGCTTTATCAAAGCAGAAAGCCCTTGGCACTGATAGCATTCCCTTTGAAATAGTAAAGCAATCAGATGCGGTTGTTATAATTCTTTAAAAAAAAATTCCAGGAAATTTGGAAGATAACATCATAGCTACCTGATGGAAAAGTTTCAGCATTCATACCATTACTGGTGATCGAAGTGACTGGGGAAACTATCTGTCAGATAGGGCAAGTCGGCAAAAAGACTTCAGAAGGACCACTGGAACTACAGGTAGTCCTCGACTTACAATCACTCATTTAGCAACTGCTCGATGACTTAGGACCAGTCTCCCCACTTACAACCATAACAGCATTCCTATAATCACGGGATAAAATCTCAGGCACTCGGCATTGGCATGTATTTATAACAGATGCAGAGCACTGGGGGCTCATGTGATCCTGATTTCTGACCTTCGCAGCTGGCTTCCAACAAGCAAAGTCAATGGGAGAAGCCAGATTTGCTCAACGACTGCATGGTTCATGGTTAATAACTACAAGCGGTTTGCTCAACAACCATAGCAAAATTGGTCATTACTCACTTAACAGTCACCTTGCTTAGCAACAAAAATTCTGGTCCCAATTGTGGTCATGGGTTGCAAGTCAAGAACTACCTGTATTATTACAGATTCTTGAAAGCGTGACAGAAATTCTCCCCCATCTAATACCAAAGAGAATCAAGGCAGGGGAATCTTGAATTTCTGTCTTGGTCCCTCCTTCCTTCCAGGATTTTGTTTACATAACTATTGAATACTTTCTTCAAAACCTGCTCTGTACTCTTGCATAATTGCCCTAATCCCACATGATCCCAGGTTCTACTAAAGATCATTCAGTGGGCACTAAAGCCATGTTTTAGTAAGTAAGAACTGCTCAAAGTGCAAGCAGGATTCAGGAAAGGACCAGGAACAAGAGATGTCACTGCAGATGTGATAGGAAAAGGCTGCATATTTTCTCCACAGCTATTCAATTTATATACAGAGCAAATAATCAGAGGAGGTGGACCGTATGAAAAAAATTGAAATGTAAAAATTGGAGGGAATGTGTGAACAACCTTTACTGTGTTAATGATACCGTATTACTGACTGAAAGGGAAGATGGTGTCTGTTATCAAGATCAAAGAACACAGTGTCTAAATGGGCCTGCACCTTAATATAAGGAAAATAAAGATTTTAACAATTGATAACATTACTGTTAATTCTCAATTTAGAATTGGTCGTTTCATGACCGTTCAAAGTTATGACAGAATAGATACTTCAAGGCCCATGAAGCACCCGCAGCAGTTGTCATGTGACCGCATGTCAGGTGGGTCAGTTTTGCAACTGGGTGGGGAGTTGTGTAATCACATGATCACAATTCACAATATTTTTTACTGGTTTCTGGCAATTTTGCTGGAATACTCATTCAAGTGAATGGATTCACTTAACGACCATGGCATTCATTTAACAACCGTTGTAAAAAAGCCTGGAAAATTCCAGTCATGTGGGTGCCTTGACTTTTGACCGTAATGACTTACAATGAGATTTCCGGTCCCAGTTAGTTTTTTTATATATATAATATTTTATTGGTTTTCCAGTTTTACATTTGAGTATTTGGAAGGCAACGTGGTGATTGGGTTAGTCAATAGTTCAATAACAAAATCTATAGTACATATCTCAGGTTACATCATCAAATATTTCTTCCCTGTTTCCCTTAACATTTGCTATATTATATTTAAGCTAATAAATTTCTAGTTGTATCAAACTCAGTTGAAACTTCATTATCACATTTATCAATACATTTTTTGCTTATACATATCCATGTCCTGTTTTTAAGTTTTACCTAATTTTTAATTTTTAATTGCAGTACTCCAATTTAATCTTTAATATCCATAGTATTTGAATTTTGGGTAACCCAAATTTCCTTTATCTCACTACATAAAAGTTATAATATCTGAAATACACATATTACTTACTTAAATATATTCTTATTTTATTTGATAAACATTTTCTATTTCTCATCCTAGTACATCACCACTTAATAATGGAGTATCCTTTGTTATCTCAAGTCCATCATCTGTATTATCTGGGCTAAACAATAATTCAAACCTATTTCGTAATAGTTAGTTTTCATTTCCCTTATAAATCTAAATCCTCAATATTAAGCCAATTAATCCCTTATTTTTTATTATTTTCCAACAATTTTAAATCTAATAATCAAATTTCCCCTTATCTCGGAATCTCCTTTTAGCCCATTAGTTGAGATTTTAGGATCCTCTCTAATAAATCAAAAGACCCCATTTTTAAACCTAACTCTAGCTTTCTTTTTATGCCAACCAGGCTTCCATACCAATGCTTTTAGATCATCAGATAGATCTCCCTTCATTCTTGTACATGTTACTTGAATTAAAGGAGACCATATAGTTGTCAATTTTCTGGAAGAACTGGCCCATTTAGAATCATTAAGTTGTCGCCCTGGTGGCTCAAATCCCCATATTTGCTCTAGAATAGTTGTCTTCAATTCGATCTGGTCTTCTTCTTCCTCAGGTTTCTTCTGGTTTGAGTAAAAAGTCATGTCCAGTTTTATAATTGTTATTTGATTGTCTAAGTTTTCAGTAAGCTGTACTTGTTGATCTTTAAAGTCTTCCGTCTTGGTATTACTTTCTTCCGCTTCTGTTATTTTTTGAGTTGTAGGTTCATTAGTTGCAATCAGGGTTTCGCTTTGTAGATTTAAGCTGGCGCCTTGGTCTTTCAATCTGGATTTGATTATCTCGTTGGCTTCAATAATTTTTTCAAGTATAAGTTTATAATTAGCCTACATTTGTTGCTGGTCCTCCTCCATTTCTGACATAGTTATAGATGGTCCTTTAGTGAAGGCTATTTATTAAATAAGAGTCAGTAAGTGTTCATCTCCACAGTTCCTAGAAACCAATTTCATTGCTCAGCTGCTCTCTCAGCTTATAATCTCTCTTAGATAATACCAAGGTCAGAACTGGGCTATAAGCAAGTCGCTTGTCAAAAATAATAAAAGTAAGAGTTTGCTGTACCAAGCTTTGCCACAAGATGTCCCCGGGCTGTTTTTATCCAATTTAAGTTCTTTTTCTTCTTTTTTACAAATAAATAAAATAGCAGGTCCCCGTAAGAGTAGGAACTTTTTGAGTCCCCAGATTTAAAAAAAAAATGTAATTCTGATTATATTAAGTTGTTCTTTTCAGTGCTTTGTTTCCCCAGGTAGTCAAACGCCACCATTTTAGAGGGGGGGGGATTCCCTTCCCTCTCTCCTTACAGGGGGAAGAGTTTCAAAAAGCTTTTAGCAGGAAAAGTACTTGGGGTACAGAGAAGGTAAAATCTCACCCAATTCCTCCGCATTGCTTTCAAAGTGCTTGTTGGTGATTTTGGCCTCGGCTGGTAGCAGCTTGGTGATGGACCATGTCAATGGCCAATCTTTTCCCCGTCAGTTAGAAGAGCTGCCCCGGATCAAACAGGAGGGCTGCCGCCCTTCCGCAATCACTCAGGGGTCCTCTTCACGCTCGTCGCCCCTCCAGGACTTCCAGCCCTCTTCAGGGTCCCCCGGCAGGAGAAAACTGGATGGCGGAGACAGCGATCGCCCCGCACATCCGCCTGTGCCGCGATCGCAAATTACCTGCAATAATTTCATATTTGACTGGAAAAAATTAGAAATAGTTGGTAACTTCAACTTTCTTGGATCAATAGTCAGTAATGACATTACAAGGAACCAAGAAATCAAATGATACATCATATTTGGAAAAATGGCTCTGAAGGACTTAAACAAGATCTTTACATGCAAAGATATTTCTTTGTACGAAAACATATTATTTGTTCAGAGTAGAATATTTTTGACCACCTCCCATCGGCCTGAAAGTTGGATAGCAAAGAAATAAGACAGGAGGAAGCAAGATTCTTTTGGATTATAGCGCTGGCAAAGGATTCCCTGGGTACTGCAGGCTGTCTAACAAATAAATTGACCAATATTGGGAGAAATCAAGCCTAAACACATTATACAAAGAGAAAGATCATTAGAGAAAGATATCATGATTGGCAAGATTGAGAAAAACTCAAAAGAGGAAAAGCAGTAATGCAATAAACTGAACAGCCATGGGTGTCATTCTATTAACAATTAACTACCTGGATGAAGACTGAACACAACAGCAACATCAAAATTCATACAATTCTTTATTAAAAATATAAAAACATTCAGATTTTAAGAAACTGAAAGAAAATAAACTCAACAAATTTAGACACCAAGGAAGGAAGACTTTAAGAATTTAAACCTTAATAATGTGGTTTAAATTCTGTGTACCTGACAAAAAGCAGAAGGATGTGCTGTGCTGAAGTTTTGCTTGATAAAAAAATACAGGAAACCAGAAGTTGCCTTCAAGCTTTATGTTTTTATTCAGCTGAACAAAGACAGGCTTCTCTAAAAGAGAGAAAAAGCCCCAAATATCAGAAAAGCCTTATTTTTAGGATATTGGGTGTTTCCTTTGCTGTCCTTTTATGACCTTGCATTCATGGTTCTGAAAGTGGCCAGAGATAGCGGGGCCATCTGCACGTATTCACAATTGATACTGTCCCCTAAGTCTGGGTCAACAGATAGATGCACCACATCCATCATGGCTCTGTCACAAATCATCTCCAAGTGCAACTAAAGCTCTCTCTATATATTTTTTTTATAACAAGTTTTATTAATTTTTCAATTTTTACATCCAAGTAATTAGGAAGCAGCATGGTGATAGGATAATCAATAATCCAGTAACAGAATCATTCATATATATGTCAGGTTACGTCATAAAGGTTGCCTCTCTATTTCCCTTAATTATTATATCATATTCAAGTTAATAGATTTCTAGATAAAGCTCAATCAATGCATTTACCAATAAAATTTTACTTATACATATCCAAGTCCTGTTTTTAAGTTTTACTTAATTCCAATTACCATATTCCAATTTAGCCTTTAATAACCATAATTTCCCTCATTCATTACAAGATAATTATCGCATCTAGAGTACACATATTGTTCTGAAGATTACATTCTTACTTTATTTCATTAATATATTCTATTTCTCATCCTGGTAGCTCCTCATTTACTAATAAAATATCTTTCATTGTCACAAACCCATTTCCATATTACAATTCAAAGCTATAGTCTAGCAGTTAATTTTCATTTCCATTATAAATCTAAATCCTAAATATTAAATCTCACTATCTCTAAAAATCTCCTTAGCCCATTAAGTGAAGTTTTAAGTCCCATTTTTAAATCTAACTCTGGCTTTCTTTTTGTGCCAAGCAGGCTTCCATACCAGAGCCTTTAAATCCTCAGATGGATCTTCCTTCATCCCTACACATATTGTTTGAATCAAGGGAGGACATCCAGTTGTCAATTTTTCAAAGGAACTGGCCCCTTTATAGTTATTAGGTTGTTGCCCTGATAATTCAAATCTCCATGTTTGGTTTGAAATGTTTATCATCAGTTCAATCTGGTCTTCTTCTTCCAGTTTGGTCTGAGTAGAATAAAAGGTCATGTCTGGTGTTGTGGTTGTTGTTTGGTTGTCTAAATTGTCTAAGTTGTCAATATATTGTATTTGTTGATCAGTTCCTGTTGCTTTTGGAGTTACAGGTACTTTAGTTGAAGTCAGTGTTTGATTCTCAAGTTTCTCAATAAGTTGTACGTATTGTTGTGTGACATCCTCTTTGTTGTTAATTTGTTCCTCTTCTGTTGTTTTTTGGCTTGTAAGTTGATCAGTTGGAGTCTGGAGTTCAGTTTGTAGTTTTGGGGTAACATCTTTGGCTTTCCCTCTGGCGTTCATTAGCTCAGTGGCTTCAAGGATTTTTTCAAGTATGAGTTTATAGTTAAGTTGTGGGTAAGGTTCCTCCATTTCTATGGTGATTAGAGATAGTCTTTTAGTGGAGGCTATGTTTAATAAGAGTTAGCCAATGTCCACCTCCACAATTTCTAGAAATTGTTTTCACCAGCCAGCTGTTTCCAATTCTTATCTTTTTCTTAGATAATGTGAAGGAAAAATCAAGGGAGTCAACAGGCCTCACAGTCAGAGAAATTCAGTTGCTGTACCAGGCTTAGCCACATGATGTCCCCAGTAGGCTTTGAAGTCTTTTTTCCAGACGCCAAATAGGCTATTATCCAGTTAATATATATATATATATATTTCAAACTTAATAGATAGATAGGATGATAGGTCTCTATAATAGGGACTTTTTGGGACCCCAAAGTATATATAAAAAAAGTCCAGTTATTTAGTTGTAGAAATTAATTATTCTTTTCTTTTCATTCCAAAGCTTAAATTCCCAGAGTATGCAAACGCCGCTGTATTAAGAGCGGGGAAAAAGTTTCAGGAGGCTTTCACAGGAAGGTAGTTAGGGTAAAAGAAAGGTAAGGAAGGGTCTCACCCAGATCTTCCACGGTGCTTCGTTGTGCTTAGTAATGCTTTTGGCTTTCGGCTGGTATAGCTAAGTGATCGGCCATGTTGATGGGCGATCTTTTCTTCGTCGATCCAAAGGAGCTGCCTCGGATCAAAAGGAAGGGCTGCTGCCCTTCTGCGATCTAGCGAGGGTCCTCCTCCAGGGCGACTTTCGACCCTTTCCAGGGTCTTCCGACGAAGGGAAACCGGACGGCGGAGAGAGAGCTCTCCCCGCACATCCGCTGGTGCCGTGATCCGGAACCGGAAGCCTAAAGCTCTCTCTATATTGAATGCCAGTCTGAAACTGATTGAAATGGGTCTAGATAATCTGCTTCCTCGGGGGTCTCATCAACTCTACTTGGAAGCATCAACTTTATTTGGCACAAGTTCTCCAGGCAAGAAGGTCTTTCCTATTTTTTGTAGGTTACAAATTGTCAACAGAGTGCCTGCAGGGACTAGGAAATCTATGACTACACTAAAATGATACCTATGGCTCTGAAAATTAAAATAGAAGTAAAGCAATTTTAAATAACATCCAAAATTCCACATGAACCTTCAAATTGCATAGATAAATGTAAATATACCAAAAATTCCTGAGAAATCTAATGAGATTTGATCTTGAGACCTGAAAAAGCTGCCTAGCACTGTTATGGTGAAGCCAGTGGATTGAATCTGTGAACATCTTGTGCCTATAGAGTTACCTTTAACTTAAGTTGCTTTAAGTTGCATTGGCCAAAGATCTTCCTCGGCACATGGATGTGATCTTGGAAACTAATCTTTTATTTTAATGGTTCATGGGCAGCTCCAGGCACTTTGAATCAATGTGCATGTAAATGAGTTTATTCTCATCATAAGTCAGTGCAGCCCAGTTTCTAAACAGATGTTTCCATCAAAAGCGGTGGAATTCTTTACAAGCCTATAGGCACTTTGAGCAGTCTTACAAAGATTTATTTAACAAGTACTTAATTTCATTAGACATATTTGTTAAATGAACTCCACATGGTTCATTACCTATTGGAATTCACAGGTCATATTCTGACATTTTCAAGCCAGTTTCTACCCAGATCTGGCCATCTTGACCCATAATACATAAAAGATGAAATTAACAACAAATTTGTTGAAAAATAGGATAGGTTGCAGTGAAAGCTAAAGATTGAACTTTAATCTTTCATTTCATCTTTCCAGCATGTTATCAAAGTGATAGATAGATAGATAGATAGATAGATAGATAGATAGATAGATAGATAGATAGATAGATAGATAGATAGATAGATAGATAGATAGATAGATAGATAGATAGATAGATAGATAGATAGATAGATAGATAGATAGATAGATAGATAGATAGATAGATAGATAGATAGATAGATAACCTTTATTGTCATTTTTATTGTGGGCACAATGGCACATAAAAAATGAAATTTAGTTGCCCGCTCTCAAAGTGAAACATATACATGACACACACCTAAACATACTATGTACAACATATATATAGACCCACATCCCTACATATACATAGCAAATAAATATTAAATACTGTCCATCTTGAATATATAACGCAAGGAGGAAGTTTGAGAGTTCGCAAGGTTAATGCTGTATGGAATGAAACTATGGCTGAATTTGGATGTTCTGCTACGGATACCACAAAGCCTCCTCCCAGAAGGTAACAAGGAAAACAGGTCGTGAAGAGGATGTATAGTGTCCCAGATAATCTTATGGACCCTGCTCAAGCAACGCTTCTGTGCTATGTCCTGGATGGGAGGGAGGGAACTGCCAATGATCTTTTCAGCCATTCTCACCACTCTCTGCACCACCTTCCTGTCTGAAGCAGTGATGCCTCCAAACCAGACTGTGATGCTGTATGACAGGATGCTCTCGATTGTCCCCTGTAGAAAGTGGTCAGGACAGGGGAAGGAAGATGTGCTTTTCTCATGTGGCGCAGAAAATGCAGGCGCTGCTGTGCCCGCTTCACCAGTTTCTCACTGTTTAGCGACCAAGTCAGCCTACTCGTTAGCTGCACACCCAGGAATTTGATGCTGGTAACCATCTCCACAGGTGAATCATTAATGCACAGAGAAGTGTGGCTGTGCCGGCCTTTTCTGAAATCAACAATGATCTCTTTGGTTTTTCCTGTATTTAAAACTAGGCTGTTTTCCTTACACCAGTTCACCAACCCCTCAACCTCCTTGCAGTAAGCTTCCACCTTGTCATCCTGAATAAGGCCCATTACTGTTGTATCATCTGCGAAGTGCTGTGTGATACAGAGTTGGATTTTTCACAGGATTAATCAATGAGCTGGTGTTATTTTTATAATAGTGGATAGAATATTCTCTCTAGACTAACAGTGGTAAATCTGTATGCATTTGGGAAGAAATTAAGATAATGAGAATATTTGCATTGGGGAAGAACTTTAAGAATGCTATTTGTATTGGGGAGGAAATTAAGATAATGAGAATGCTATTGTTCAGCCATGCATACACTGCTAACCCAACTACTTTTTAGCCAATATTTTTAAATTATGGGCATGAATAGTTAAAACCTGCTTGCTCTACAGCTTTTGACGTCTGGTGGCTACTATTTACAATGCATCCTCCTACGTTGAATATATTATTGTCTTTATTATCTGCACAAGCATAAATCCCCAATAGAAGAGGGTATCTGTACTTCAGAGTTGAACTCTGGAATTCTTGCTATGCACTGATGATGTTATTTTATTGGGCAACCAAATATCTGCAAACAAACATTCAAGCTCAGAGAGCACCAAGAACTCCAAGGGAATATCACTTCTTTCCTCCTTTTTTTTTATCCCAACAACCATAAGAGAGAGAACAGCTGGCCTAAGGGTATTCAGCATCATGGGCCAAGTTTGGGAAACAAAAATGCCATCAGATAAATAAGCCCACTTTGTTGTGCTGCTCCACATGTAGACTAATAAAGTTTGAAGGGGCTGTTTAGGCCAAGAAGTCTAAACTCCTGCTCAGTGCAGAAATTCAAATTGAAGGGCCATCAGTGTGCATGTTGACTTTGCCACTGGAGCCCAAACTACATGGCTGCTCACTGGGAAAGAAAAGGTAAGCAAAGGCTGTTCACTTTATTGTTCATTCTGTTTCTTTGCTCACCAGGGCAGAGGCAATAGGGATGACAAGGCTGGGTTTTTCATTTTTCTCTTCAATTTATATAGCCACCATCTCAAAAAAGCAACTAGGAGTGGCAATATAACAATATAAAGTAAAACATAAACAACAACCAAGGATCCAAATCAGTCTAGGAAAACAATAACCACATCACAGGCCATAACTAACACTCTGATTGCCATGTTGGAGAACATGCCAGGAAACCGGAGAATCTTTTTTATTGATTATTATTGGACACCACCCAGAGTCACTTCTCATGAGATGGGCAACTATATAAATTTGATTGTAAATAAATAAATAACAACCCACACTCATCTTAAGAGCCCTTCCAAAAAGCTAGAAGGGTTAAGACTAATCTAAAGTGGTGGGGGGGAGGGAAATGGGAAACGGTGTCCCAAAGGATGAGCACATTGTTTGACTGACAGAACCCACAGCAGTAATCCATTTGGGAGGTAACTAAGGCATGACTGATCATGAGCAGAGTGCAGAGAGTAAGGAAGGTGACCTTAACAGAGATACACGAGCTCTGTTACCAAAGCAACACAGGGGAAAATACATATTTTAACTGCACCACAGCCAGATAGCATTTGTGAGTGATCCAGACCAATGCTTCCAAAATTCACCAGAGAAATAAGAAGGGGAGGAAATACAGCACAATCAATTGTGAAAGACTAATGTTGGTCCCACTGAAGAAACTGGATAAAAAAAAATCATAGGAAAGCTAGAACTGTTTTTATTGAGATTGGTTATTGTTCTGTTTCAGAAGAAAGGACATTGAGGCGAGGCAGGAGTAACAAACACAACTTCTTTATTTAGATCACGAACAGAACAGAACACAAAATGGTGCCAGGGCCTTTTATACTCCCTTGCAAGGGACAGCGTCAGCCAATCAATGCAAGGCTAGTCTCCCGCTTTGCGCATGCGCACAAAGCTGGGGACAGCCTGTCTGGTCCCGGGCAACCATGTGCTTTGCCCGGGCCTTCTGCAGCCTCCTGAGCCTGCTGAGTCATTCAGCAGTCCCAGGACATAACACCCCTCCCCCCTTGGATAAAACAATAAGTGAATACTTCATATTGTTTCATACTATCAACAGAACACCCTTCTATGAGTGTGTCCTGAGTTCTAGAGAACTATTAAGCCTCCCTTAAACTTGACAGGAACCTCACATAGTCCTTTAGATATTTGGGTGGACCCTTGGCCCGCTCTGACCTTCTTGGAGCCAGCGTATGTGCCTGCCATGCCATCTCGCCTGCTAGGCTAGGCAGACCACGACTTTGATGCCCCCAAGACCCAGGCAACCCTCCAAACTGCTGACTGGCTGGATCCACTAAACCCAAACCAGAGTTCCTTGGTGGGGTGGAATTCCCCAAGTCCAGTGGTGGGGTGGAATTCCCCAAATCCACAATGAACCCCTCTTGGGAACACTGTCCTTCGAGCCCAAGACCAGCAGCTGGAGTGGCCTGAGTAGCAGATTGACAGCAATGTCCCCTAGACCCGGTGCCTGTGCCAGAGTCAGGAGCTGCCTCCATGGCAAAACCCCCTTCAGGAACATGTGCAGGAACATTTGAAGGTCCACCTTCGTGGAGAGACTGTGGTCCACAATCGTAATTGTGGTCCTCCTCCCCCCTGAGAGCAGAGCCAGGAGTGGAAGAGTGGCTGGAAAGCCTCCAGCGCAGTTGGTCAATGTGATGTCTGAGCACGCGACCATCATCCAAGGCCACTTCGTATGACAGCGGCCCAGAGACCTTGCATACCACTGCTGTCACCCAGAGATGTCCAGGTCCATAGTTTCTTGCCCAGACCGGATCGCCCACCTGTAGTCTCCTAGGTGCCTGCGGCTGTGACACCTGTGAAGCCACCCGGTTGGGGTGCAACTTGTCCAGCTTAGTAATGAGTCTGCGACCCCAGCGGAGTTCAGCTGGGCTCTTTCCAGTGGGCAGTGCAAGGTGTGGTGCGGTGACAAAGAAGAAAGTCAGCTAACCTGTGATGCCAGTTCCCATGAGTGATTCTCTTTAAAGCATCTTTGGTAGTACGCACCATACGCTCAGCCTGGCCGTTGGAAGCTGGATGGAACGGCGCAGATGTGGCATGCCGGATCATGTTGGCTTGGAGAAAACCCTGAAACTCAGAAGACATGAATTGGGGTCCGTTGTCTGAGACAAGGACATTTGGAAGACCATGTGAGGTGAATATTCCTCTCAGCACCTGGATGGTCCTAGCAGTAGTAGTGGAGGAGACAGGAACAACCTCTAGCCACTTGGAATGGCTGTCCACGAGGAGAAGGAAGAATTGCCCCTGAAAGGGCCCAGCGTAGTCGTAGAGACACATACCCTCGACCATGGGGTATGTGTCTCCTCCCACCTATGTACAGGGGCCTGGGGCATTTCTGGCCTTGACTGTTGGCACACTTGGCACCCATGCACCTGGGTCTCAATCTCTTTATCGAGCCCAGGCCACCAGAGGTGGCTACGCGCAAGCGCCTTCATCCGGACTATTCCCGGATGTCCCTCATGCAGAGAGAACAAGACTCTAATCCTCAATGAGGCCGGGATGACTACCCTGCTACCCCATAGGATACATCCTTTGAAAGTGGAAAGCTCATGCTTCCTTTGCCAGAAACTTTGGAATTCTGCACCCGAACACGTATCAGGCCATCCTGACAACACCCATGTCAGCACGCGTGTAAGCATGTGATCAGTGGCAGTTTCTGCAGCCACGTCCCTAGCATTGAGGGGAGATTCAGGCAATTCCTGAATGGAGAGAATGTGAAGAGCAGGAGCAGGATCTGCCTCTACCTGCTGTAGAGGTAATCTGCTGAGGCCATCTGCATGGCCCATTTCTTTACCTGGTTTGTGAACCAGGGTGTAGTCATATGCTGACAGGAAAATTGACCATCTCAGCATTCTTGGAGATATTATGTGGGGCGTTTGTTTGTTTGTTGTAAACAAACCCAGCAAAGGCTTATGGTCTGTGTAAACCGTGAAATGGCGGCCATACAAGAAATCATGGAATTTCTTTATGCCAGCCACTATTGCCAAGGCTTCTCTGTCAATCTGCGCATAATTACGCTCTGCAGATGAGAGAGTCCTGGAGTAGTAGGCCACAGGGACTTGTGTCCCATCAGCATTGAGGTGGCTCAGCACAGCCCCATAAGGGGATGCATCACAGGCTATGCACACAGGCAGTTGCTCATTGAAATGCACTAAAACCGCATTTGAAGAGAGCAAGGCCTTGACTTCTGTGAAACTCCTTTCATGGACCTTTGTCCATTTCCATGGAGCCTGTTTGTCCAAGAGCCAGTGTAACAGCTCAGCCACTGCAGCCTTGTGGGGAAGGAAAGAATGATAAAAATTTAACAGCCCCAGGAAGGCTTGAAGCTCACTCTTCGACTGGGGGCTTGGGGCCTGCTGAATCGCTTGAAGCTTGGATTCCACAGGATGGATGCCTTCAGCATCAATACGGAATCCCAGGAACTCAGTGGAGGTGACTCCAATCTTACACTTATTTTGCTTCAGCTTCAGCCTTGCTTGGCGGAAACGCAGCAAGACAGCCCTCAGCCTTTCAGTTAAGTTCACAGATGACTCCCCAGCGATGAGGACGTCATCAAAGTAGGGACAGACCCCAGGAATACCATGGAGTGTTCGCTCCATTACGCTTTGGAATATGCCAGGGGCTACATTAACCCCAAACTGCAGCCTTTTGACCTTAAAGGCTCCCCGGTGCGTCACTATTGTTTGGGCCTCAGCCGTTGCTTCATCAACAGGTAACTGTTGATAGGCCTGAGCCAAATCAACCTTTGCAAAGATTCGCTCCCCTTTGAGGGAGGCCAAAATATGGTTCACCACAGGCACTGGGTAGGCATGCTGCTGCAATGCTTTATTAAGTGTACATTTATAGTCAGCACAAATCTGGACTTCTCCATTGGCTTTCAGTGGCGTAACTATAGGCGTTTCCCATGGACTAGAGTCCACAGGCTCTAAAATGCCCTGCTGGATCAGCTTGTCCAGTTCTGCATCTATTTTGTTTTTTAGGGTAAAGGGCACCCTTCGGGGCTTGATCCTGATGGGTGTGATGGCTGAGTCTAAACGTAAAGCAATGGGAGGCCCCTTGTACGAGCCAAGCTTTGAACTGAACACATCAGCAAACTCCTTGCAAACTTCTGCAAGGCCTGACGTTTGCAGATTGTGAAGTCCAGTCACTTGAATCCCAAGGGCCTCGAACCAATCGAGTCCAATAAGGCTCGCACGATCACCCCCAACTACCACATCATCTAGCAGCCCCTCAAAACTCCTACGCTGCACCCTGAGCGTGGCCTCCCCCTTCACGCTGACTCTGAAATTCTGGAAATCAGTAAGGATTAAACTTGAAGGCCTGAGTTTACCTCGTAGGCCACTTCTGTTGCAAACCTTATTAAAGGTGTCAAACGAAATGATCGATAGAGCGGACCCTGTGTCCAACTCCATCGACAAGGGAACCCCTTGCAACTTCACGTCAATGTGAAGCTTCTTTTTAAGTGGCCTGTGAACCCCGGCTTTGAAAATGCCCCTATGGGACACGCATAAGCCCACCCTGTGTTCGCTGGGGACCTTGGTACCTTTCAGAGGCAATTCTTCTGCAGACCATTCCCTCTGGCGACCCAAACAGACGGATGCAATGTGGCCTTTCCTGCCACATGCCCGGCAGATAGTGGAGCGGAACCGGCAATCAGTTCACTTGTGGCGTCCTCCACAACCGAAACACTGAGGGGATGCTGTCGCTTTTTCTCTGCACCCTTGAGGCCTCTTCTCTTCTGCATGCTGAAGCCTGTCCACCTCCTCTTCTGGATCCACTTCAGATTCCTCTCGAGCGACATATTGATGGATGGAGACCACCGCTGGAGTGTTCCTGGCAAGCCGCAATGCCTTCACAGCGCCGCCCGCTGCTTCTTCAGCTGCAATCTCTCTCAAAGCATCTTGGAATGAGACATCTTCTTTTGCAAAAAGTTTCTGTTGCAGCTCACGACTTCGCAGTCCGCAAACCAAGCGATCCCGGAGCCTCTCTTCCAAATCCTTGAACTCACATTGCTTAGCTGCTTGTCTTAAGGCAGCAACAAAGTCCGCAGCAGACTCACCAGGCCTCTGGTCCCTCTGCTCAAACGCATGCCTCCAAGCAATTACTGAGAGCTTGGGTTCGAAGTGCTCTCGCAGCATCCTCTTTAAGTCAGCATACACAATTGACTCCAGTGGTGCTGGGGCTACAAGATTCTCTGCAATATTGAAAGTCTCTTGCCCACAGACACACAGTAATGTAGCAGCTTTAAGGCCGTCTTCCTGGATCTTGTTTACTCAAAAATAATTTTCCACTCGAGCCACGTATGAACTCCAGCGCTCAGGGTGAGAAGTATCAAATTCCGACAGACGGCCCAGCTTTGACATCATTACAGCCTGTAGCCTCTTCGATGCCTCTCGCTGCAAGAAATGAGAAGGGGTCCTTCGAAGCCGAGCTCACCTCCAGCATTTTTGTACTGGCAGGCAATCGCTTCCTCCGGATGCCGAACTTCCCAATGCTTCAGGCCTCCACTGGTAAGTCAGCCTAGCTTCTCCTGTTGTTCTTCTTGCAGCATATCCCACCTTCGTCACCAATGTTCTGTTTCAGAAGAAAGGACATCGAGGTGAGGCAGGAGTAACAAACACAACTTCTTTATTTAGATCACGAACAGAACAGAACACAAAATGGTGCCAGGACGTTTTATACTCTCTTGCAAGGGACAGCATCAGCCAATCAATGCAAGGCTAGTCTCCCGCCTTGCGCATGCGCACAAAGCTGGAGACAGCCTGTCTGGTCCCGGGCAACCACGTGGTTTGCCTGGGCCTTCTGCAGCCTCCTGAGCCTGCTGAGTCATTCAGCAGTCCCAGGACATAACAGTTATAATAACAGAATTTTGCAAGAAAACCCTTTTGTTTTACTGATTTGTTTTTTGATCAATGTATTGTTCTGATATTTTATTTTTATGTGGACTATATTATAAAATGCTGGTTATTTTTCTTATTTGAAATGTTGTCATTGTATATCATTACATTTTTAGTCTTAGGTTTTGCATTTTGCTTGCTGCTTCATGCTGGTAATTAATGATGTGGCTAAACTTCAGAACCAGACCTCTGTCGTTGTCTTTCACGTTTTTTTTGAAAAAATACATACGTCAGGAACATCATCTCAACATAAGTTCTACATAAATGCGGTGTGTGTTTTTTTTAAATTAAATTTCTGTCTTCAATTTCAGAACATTTGGATGGTTAAAATTCAATTTAAGCCTATTGTACTTAATTTAACATGATATTCACTAATTATATTTTCGGCAACAGGAGCATTCTTGCCTGGGCTATTTATAGTTCCTACCCACGGAATGACAAATTAAAGATAAGCAGTAATCTCATGGTATGTATCAGAGAAGGACAATCAACAAAAAGCAGAAGCTCCAAGTCAAGCTCTTTTTTTTATAAAAAAGTATAAAATTGAGAATTTGATGTTAATATCTATATTATAATGAAAAATAAGGAAAGAAGATTCAGTGATGGGCTAGATAGAACAAGAATATTTTCTGCTTCTCATCTTGACAAAAAAGGTCTTGATGTAAAGATTTAACTATGTTTTGATCAAATGTAGTTATTCCCTTACTGGGAAATAACCACATTGGCTTTTTCCATCAACAGGAAAGGGGGTGGGGTGGGACAGAGAGCCTCCATTCTTTTCATGGTACACCAAAGCCTGCAATGTGATAATGAAATGAAGTCAAAACTGATGGTCTAACTAAATGGCAATAGTGGCAATGGTAAGGAGTGAGGCCTCTCAGAGAGGAAAATCTAAGAAACGATATCTTGCCTAAAAAATCTGCCCCATGACCTTATTTTTTTACAGTAATAAGTCATCACTGCAATAAATCATCCACAATCCAGAATCTCATATGAATGTCTAGATTATGTGCCCATAGTAATATGAAATAAAATAAATAGAGAGATAGACATTACTATCCAACTATTTGATATAGACTGATTCCATCTCTTGAACTTTCTATAAAGGCAGATTGGATCCAGTATTCCAGGACACAGTTGATATTTATGGTTGGTTGGTTGGTTGTATACTTGCCACCAGATTAAAAAACTGATTCCTAGCAGTTTACAAATAAGGGATTTATAAAAAAAATACCTAGACCTACTTTCAATTCTAATACATTACAGCAGATCTTGTGAAGCGCTTATGCCTTCCCTCATTCATGAGCAAGGCCACAAAAGCATGCTAGCTTCCTATTCCTTTCTGATATAGATAGCAGAACATAAGAAGAACCATGACGAAACAGACTAGAGGCCTATCTGCTCCCAAAGTGGTGAACCAGATGCCTCTGAGAAGCCAAGAGGCAGGATAAGGGCTTTTGTGTATCCCAAATTGATATGATCTTGACCTTGTGTCTTGTCCTTGTCTTTGGACATCTTAGAAACATTAAATAGAATAGAATAGAATAGAATAGAATAGAATAGAATAGAATAGAATAGAATAGAATAGAAGAGAAGAGAAGAGAAGAGAAGAGAAGAGAAGAGAAGAGAAGAGAAGAGAAGAGAAGAGAAGAGAAGAGAAGAGAAGAGAAGAGAAGAGAAGAGAAGAGTTGGAAGGGTCCTTGGAGGTTTTCTAGTCGAACCTCCTTCTCAGGCAGGAAACCCTATACCATTTCAGACAAATAGTTGTCCAATCTCTTCTTAAAAACTTCCACTGTTGGCCACTCACAACTTCTGGAGGCAAATTATTTCATTGGTTAATTGTTCTGTCAGGAAATTTCTTCTTAGTTCTAGGTTGCTTCTCTCCTTGGTTAGTTTCCATCCATTGCTTCTTGTCCTGCCTTCAGGTGCTTTGGAGAATAGCTTGACTCCCTTTTCTTTGTGGCAACCCCTGAGATATTGGAGCACTGCTAACATGTCACCCCTCGTCCTTCTCTTCATTAAACTAGACGTACCCAATTCCAGCAACCGTTCTTTATGAAGAAACTTGGAATATTTGGTTGAACATTCTAGTGACACTTTTCTAAAGAAAAAAAACATCTTGTGGTTAATTCTAAGATCATTGGGAAAAAACTACGTGGCCACTAAGAATCGATAATGACTTGATGGCAAATAAATCAATCTCTAAGAAGGATAAACCTCTTGAGTGAAATGTGGGGAGAGGATTATACACAGGGCAATTCTTACCAGGCCAACAATCTAATTAGTCTGAAAAAGAAATAGGCCAAGCAAGTGAGCAAAGTACTTTTTGATATATATCTGGTGGTCATCAAGCTGGAGGAGGTTGTTTTATTATACAAGCACTCTAGATTTATATAAAAAGGTGTATTTATGGAAAAGGGCACAAGAATGGTGGTCATTGTTTTGCACATATACAGATTGCACATATCAGGCAATCTATGGCAGGCGGCCTGTAAAAATCAGCTTAAATGATGGTGAAGAACCTTTGGAACCAGGTGTACTGAGATCTATCAATACCTTCTTTATGCCTAGTTTTCTCCTGGAAAATAGAGACAATGAAGCCAAATGACAAGTAGGAAAAATAAGCTTATACTGTAATTCTCAGGGACTGGTTTATTGGAACATAGATGACTCTTTTATTTATTTTGTTTGGCATTTCTACCCCTTATTGCTTTACCACTTCAATCAAAGCTAATCTTTTACTTGGGTCCTCTCTGAACCCGCCCCTTTTCTTTGAATAGTCTGACATCACAACATTATTCAAATATGTATGTGCATTATGGGAGAACAGGGTAGCCCAGATGGACTTCATTGGAACTCATTTACACTTGTTCTTCAAGTGAGCTTCCAAGTGCCAGATAGTTCAAAGAATTTCTCCACTTGGAAGGAGCTTCTCAACTTTTGCAGTCTATACAGTAGTGGCCAAAATTGTGGAAACCTTTTGGGAAAAGTGTACAGTAGAAATGCCACCTTTGGTTAAGTTTCCACCAATTTTTCTTCTAATTTCTTTATAACTGTAGCCTTGTTCACTTAATAATACTATTTTACATCGCTTTCTGGGCAACCAGTCAACTCTTTGCACCATTACTTTAATTTTATTATGTTTTACAAGCTCACTAAATGAAAGGGAAAAAAAACCCAACCAACTTGATAGCGATTACATAACACACTGACAAATGTTCTCCTCTCAGCTTCAATACATGACATCAATAACTGAATCCTACTGTGATCTGATTGGCTCATTGCCAAAACAAGATGACACCTGATTGGCTCTCTAAACATTCATGCTCATTGGCTACAATCAGATGAAGGAAAGCTACCTGATATCAACCTAAGCAAGTTGCGCTTCCTTTTTCTGGTTATTTTGCTATAACCTTTCATAGAATACAGTACAGATAATTGAACAAACTTTGTTGCATTACATTCTTGATTAAATTATCTTTCCATTGATATATAATTTTATGGTACTACTCCAAAAAAAAGTGGTGTTATTAGCCATCAAACCTCAAAAATACACTTTTCCCAAAAGGTTTCCACAATTTTGGCCACTACTGTAAATGGAGCCCCAAAAGTTTGGGAGCAGCTAATTATAATCCTTTGGCCTTTAGATAGCAAACCATTAATTTGTATTTGCAATTTTTTACATTCTATTACAAAGCCCAGTAGTTTCTCATTAGAATATTATGCATTACTCTCTGCATTTCAAATGTCAGTCTTGAAAAATGTCCATGCTAAAGTGTTTATTTACTTGCAGCATTTGTTTTGCTTTGCTAGGCCAGAAATATTTGAATATGCAAAAATGTATTGGAGCATATAGTCACATATAACCTCAAATTATTCAGATATAGTACTTGATGAATAAGGTGTCGATCTAAACTGAAGGGAATATATAGTATATTATGGAGGTGGAGGAAGGAAGGGCATATTATAAACTAACATACAGTGCTCATTTTTATTATCTGCTGCCAGCCAGAGTTTCTAGCCAAAGAGTCTGTCCATCTCTTTGCAATAGTTTTACTAGGTAACATGCACTATTTAGCTGGGTGTCAAATTCAAACTGAAAAGCATTCCCTGGCTGCTTCCTCAACCCTCTCCACACATATGGAACTCCATCCTCATCAAAATCCCACAGTTCAAGTCTGGATTGGCTTGCACAAGCTAGGATTCAGAGAATGCTTCCCAAAGTTATAATTATGGTTTATACAACTATGTATAGCCAAAAGAATGTAATTGAGAAGTACAAGGACATCTATATGCTCGGGGAAATCCCAAGATTTGAATAAGTAAGAAACAGCTAAAAGAAGCTGTATTTACTGACTCCTTCCATCTGTTTGATTAATCATATCTCTCTATGTCTTGCTTGTCGTTTCTCTTATATGTTGTCCTTACTGGTTGTTCATCAGTCTCCCTGGCTTAAAATCAGAAGAAGCCATTCAAGCACTCAGCATTGCAGTTAGATAAGAAACTTTATTTGACAGCAGATTGAAGTCTGTTAGAGCTCTTGATTGTCCTCTGTCAACATGAAGGATGAGTCCTTTTTTTCACCTTCAGCAGTACAAATCTGGCACTTCTCCCCCCCCCCCAAGGCTTAATAGATGTCTTTCCTTGGGTGGCTTGCTCAGTCTTGGTGCTAGGTGTGTCCGCTGGTTATTGTCAACATCAGCATTTCTGTCTGCAAAACATAGATTCCCAAAATACCTTCTGCCCATTCATTTGATTTATAGTTTGATAATATAGTTTAATGCCTTTTTGTTTGTTTCTCTCCTGGGGTGCAAAGAAAAAATATCTGCTGAGAACTCTGTGTGGCATCAGGAAAGGCATCCAGCCAGTAAATACTCAGCTCTGTCCAGTCGCCCCAACTCTACCCCAAATTAAGGGATTACAGGGTTGTAAAAAGGGAGTTTTAATGCCTGCTCATCAAAGAATCAGTCCAAACTTTATGTTAGCTTTTGCTTAACTTTTGTCCAGTGAAGGAGAGATGACCCCGCCCACTTTTTTCCTGAAGTTTAGCCCAAATCTGTTTCCCTGTAATATTTCCCTGTAATATTTCCCTTATATGGGGAATTTGGAAAGAAGCCAAAAGTCTAAAACAATTAACCTATAAAGGTGCTTTTAAATCACAAGTCCCATCAACTGCGAACATGGAATGTTCTATACAAAATCTAACTGGTGAAATTGGAAAAAGTGTTAGTGTCTGTAATGTGAAAATGTTCTTATCAGCTATAATGTTAGCCTTTCAGGAACACCTGAGATAAATCATGAATGGAACATGACTGATCATGGCAAAATTGCTGGCATAAAGGTGATGGGGCACAACATTAACACACTGTACAAGATATCAGGTTTTAGAAAATGAATGCAAAAGTGAATTTTTTTTATATATATTGGAGAGCAATATTCAACATAACCCACTGGGGACTCATCTTTTTAGAAATAGACTTGGAAGGAAAAATGTTCTTTTACATACACAATAGCTTCTTCTACAGAACAGTCTCAGGTGTTTTAATTCTTATGAAAGACTGAAAGGTCATTAGTACATATAGACTAAGGAATCTCAAAACCCATTTTTGTTCCTGCAAAATTGAAATATGCATTGCAATCTTCTCCCTGGAATTGCTTTTTTGTATGCTGTGAGTGCTTGTATCTGAATGTGCATTAAAATAATGCCCCTAACACTGGAAGCAGGGGACAGAGAAAATGAGGTATTGTTAATCATCAGCATAACTCAGATATTATGAATATATGATTTGCTGGACATTTTCTTAAGTGATTCTCCCTTTTAATTGATTCTTTAAGGTCATAATGAGGTTACAAATAAGTGCAAATGGGAAAAGGCTCTGTAGATGTTTGTAAATTCTCTCCTTCTTCATGACAATAGACCATGCCTTCAATGACCTTCAGCTCTTCCGTTAGAAGAGTTCAGAAAGAAACAAAAAGGAATTCAAGCAAAGAAAAAGTGTCTTCTATAGAAACTATTAATGCTATTATTATCATCATTTATAAACAGTTGGGTCAGTATAACTTTAAAATTAGGAATTTCCTCTCTGCATGTTCATTAGTTAAAATGATATGAGACCAAATAAGATGCAAATCCAGGAAAAAAATGAAAAATTGCAATACCTTGGAGCTGCCTAAGTTTCAATTCCCATGGCTCCTGCTTCAGAAGTGATGGCAGTTAAACATGATCTATATACTGTGTTGAATCATTTTCTGATAAGCTTTTGATGAGAAGTATACTTTTCTACAATAACAACAACAATAACAATAACAAGGTTGGAAGGAACCTTTGAGGTCTTCTAGTCCAGCCCCCTGCTCAGGCAGGAAACCCTATACCATTTCAGATAAATGGTTGTCCAGTCTCTTCTTAAAAACTTCCAGTGTGGGAGCATTCACAACTTCTGGAGGCAGGTTGTTCCACTGATTAATTGTTCTAACTGTCAGGAAATTTCTCCTTACTTCTAGGTTGCTTCTCTCCTTGATTAGTTTCCATCCATTGCTTCTTGTCCTGCCTTCAGGTGCTTTGGAGAATAGCTTGACTCCCTCTTCTTTGTGGCAACCCCTGAGATATTGGAGCATTGCTATGCATGTCACCTTTCATCCTTCTCTTCATTAAACTAGACATACCCAATTCCAGCAACCGTTCCTTATATGCTTTAGCCTCCAGTCCCCTAATCATCTTTGTTGCTCTTCTCTATACTCTTTCTAGAGTCTCAACATCTTTTTTACATCGTGGTGACCAAAACTGGATGCAGTATTCCAAGTGTGGCCATACCAAGGCATTGTAAACTGGTATTAACACTTCATGTGATCTTGATTCTATCCCTCTGTTAATACAGCCTAGCACTGGCTTTTTTGGCAGCTGCAGCACATTGCTGGCTCATATTTAAATGATTGACAACTAGACTTCGAGATCCCTCTCACAGTTACTACTAGTGAACAAGGTACCACCTATATTGTACCTGTGCATTTGGGTTTTTTTTTGCCTAAATGTAGAATCTTACTTTTTTCACCATTGAATTTCATTTTGTTAGATAGCTTCCAATGTTCAAGTATCTTAAGCCTGAAGTGTTGACTATTCCTGCCAGCTTGGTGCAAATTTGATGAGTTTCCCATCTATCCTCTCATCCAAATCATTGATGAAGATGTTGAAGAGCACTGGACCCAGAACAGAGTCCTGGGGCACCCCACTACACACTTCCCTCCATATAGAAGCAGTTCCATTGAGGACCACATGCTGAGTACAGCCGGTCAGCCAGCTATGAATCCATCTGGTGGTGATGCTATCTAACCCACATTTTTCTATCTTATCAAATAGTAGGTTGTGGTCTACTTTATCAAATGCCTTACTGAAGTCCAAGTAAATTATATCCACAGCATTTCTCTGGTCCACTAATTTTGTCACCTAGTCAAAGAATGCAATAAGATTTGTCTGGCATGATCTTTTTTGACAAACCCATGTTGGCTTTTGGTTATGACTTTGTTTGCCTCTAGGTGTTCACTGATTCGTTGCTTGATTATCTTTTCCAGAATCTTCCCAGGTATTGAGGCCAGGCTGATAGGTCTGTAGTTTTCTGGATCTATTTTTTCCCCTTTTTTGAAGATGGAAACTACATCAGCTCTTTTCCAGTCCTCTGGTAGTTCCCCAGTGGTCCATTATGCACATGGTCAAGCCCCCCCCCCCCAAAAAAAATCCATACCTTTCCAAAGCATAGCAGAAAAGTAAAATTGCCTACATATGCCCAAATACACACACACAAACACAAATGAACTATGAAATGAACTATTCATTTTTCAAGTGATGGAACTATGATTCACATATACTTACCTAATATCAGTTTGGCATAGTACAGTAATATGTTTCCTTTCAACAGAACAAGTTTGATTACTAGTTTAATTAAATTCTTTTGCATTTTTGATATCATCATTAAATATGCAATGGGGAAAATATTCCTATAAAGTCTCCTTCAGCTTCCCATAATTACGGACAGCTTGTAAAGGGTGCAGAGAATGGCCTTGCAAGACTAAAGGAAGACTTGCTTCCAAGACAACAGTCGGCTAAAAGAGATTTTGAGTCCAGGGCAGCAATGTAATGTGAGCCAACATCTCAGATAAGCACTCTTGTCACAAAAATAAAAGGAAGGAAGGGGGAAACACATTCAGATTTGCAAAATTCTGTTACTAGAGCTTTACAACAAAAGTAGTACTGACCTACATGACATTGGATTGCTAATCTGATTTACACTGAAGGGCTGACATAGCCATATGATTCTCTTATCTTGCTTTGCCTGGTGACAATGTTGAGAGAAATGACAATGGCAGGCACAGGGTTGCAATTAAGGACCTGCCTAAATGATCATCCAGGATGAAGGCAGATAATATTAAATCTCAAGTACTGCTAATAGTAAAAAACTAATTTTCATTGCATGTTATTTCTGAACAACTATGGGATAAAATTGCTGCTTATCAATTAACAGACTCTGTCAATTTTTAATGCAATTATAACAATATTATTAAATACAATATATCAGTAGTTTAAATCTAATTCTGGGAAATGCTGACTGCTTTGGAAGCTCACTTGAGAGTCATATATGAGAAAGTCAGAAACAGGAGACAAGTCTCCATAAAAGCCAATTTGGTTTAACTGCTGATGTTTCTCTGCCAAATGCAGCAACAGGAGAATATTGCTGTTAATAGAATGATTACTCATAATTTTAGTTCATTGTTGTACACCACACAGAATCTCTTGCTTGGATGATGAGCAGATATATAAATTACATAAACAAACAAATAAGCTCCAGAATCCTAGCCAATGAGAAAAAGTGTTGCAATGGACAGATATGTCAATAGTTTTCTGATGCAAGAAATTTGCCATGCTACTGAAAAATATTCCATTGTACTATATATTAACTATCAGGTTTTCCAAAGACTAAATGCCATTGCATGTAAAATCTGTCAGATATCAACTACTATACTTGAATTGGTTTTTGTATTGGGTTTTATCCTTGAATGCCACCTGGAGTCACCAAGAGTTAGTTGGGTAGTGTTATAAATTTTCTTTATAAATAATAAACCAAACACAAAAATCCAAAATCACAGAATGTTAAATACAGAATGTTGGCACTCAAGCCCTTAGCTAGATCAAAGCTAAACACTTTGCAAGAATGCTGATCAGTTTCTTTGCAAGCAAAGACTTCCAGGACCTGAATGATTAGGTAAAGCCTTCACATGCCTTATAAATTATAGCTAAACAGTTGCTGGATGGCTCTGGGCAAAGTTTGGCATGCAAATCCATGTACCTTTGCCAACAAACTATGCAGAACATATCCGTATTGGAAACTCAGTTGACAGCAATGAGTAATAAGCTTTTTAATATACTGCTCAGCCTTAAAGTTTTCAAATGAAGCGTCATGCATAGTATCATACTTTTGTTTCAGTTAGAATAGCTTTAGGAAAAATGAGTCAATTAAAGGAAAATCTCAATATAAATTCTCTGGTTGGTTTTGTTTCATTTTTGCTTCAATTTATTCTGTTTATTCCTGAGACAATTGCAGATACCACTGAGTAGATGGAGAGTTTTAGCAAATGGAATGAAACATAAGGCTGCAATCTGATATGCTCAAAGTGCAGAAAGCATCCACAAAGAAGAGGGAGTCAAGCTATTCTCCAAAGCACCGTAAGGCAGGACAAGAAGCAACGGATGGAAGCTAACCAAAGAGAGAAGCAACCTAGAACTAAGGAGAAACTTTCTGACAGTTAAAACAATTAATCAGTGGAACAACCTGCCTCCAGAAGCGGTGAATGCTCCAACACTGGAAGTTTTTAAGAAGAGACTGGACAGCCATTTGTCTGAAATGGTATAGGTTTTCCTGCCTGAGCAGGGGGTTGGACTAGATGACCTCCAAGGTCCCTTCCAACTTTATTATTATTATTATTATTATTATTATTATTATTATTATTATTATTATTATTATTATTATTATTATTATTATTATTATTATTATTATTATCATCTCTTTTATTCATTAAACATGAACCTCAGTCAACTGAACATTCAAATTGGCTGGTGCTGATGGCTGACACGGATTGCTACCAGCATCCTAGGTGTCAACCAGGTACCTTCGTAAAATATAAGATGTTCCGAGTAGTGCAGTTTTTTGTAACATTGCTGGAGTTATTGCAGGAAGCTGCAGTTTCTTGATGTGTTTTGCGAAGTTTTTTGACATAGTTCCCAGTGCCCCGATGACAATGGGTACCAGTTACACGTTTCATCCATAATCGCGCAGTTTCGATGGCCAGGTCGCGATATTTCGTAATTTTTTCCAGTTCTTTTTCTTCGACTCTGGCATCTCCTGGTACAGCAATATCAATCAGCTGTACGCTTCGGTTCTCTACAACTGCGATATCTGGCGTATTATTATTGTTGTTGTTGTTGTTGTTGTTGTTGTTGTTGTTGTTGTTGTTGTTATTATTATTATTATTATTATTATTATTATTATTATTATTATTATTATTATTATTATTATTATTATTATTATTATTATTATTATTATTATTATTATTGGAATGGTATGGCACAAAACTGCACAACCACACAAATGATGTATGGAGAACTGAAGGTTAATATGGCATTATATGTCCCTTTCCTCACAACAAATAGGCCAGCTTTTCCATTCTCAAATTCTCCAGATATGTTGGACTACAATTCCTATCATTATCACACAGAACACAGCATATATGGAGGGCACAGGAAAGGCTGATCCAGATAAATTGTCTTAACTGGTATTAGCTTTGAGGCTACAATGGTGCATAGTAATTTCTTTTCCTAAAGTCCAATAAGTTTTCTTAGTCATGCCCAGATTACTTCTTTCTCATCCAATTTTATTTCTATCTCTATTCATCTTTTTCTTTTAATTTTGAAAAATCAATCAGCTATGTGATTGATTTGATTTGCTCTACACTCAATTCTATCTCCAATTTAGCTCAATGTTTGTGCAATCTTGATACCATAGTCAAGCCAACAGACACAAAAATGCTGATTTCAGGGGACAGTTTCCTTCTATTATAAAACCAAAACTCTTACCATCTTCACCACCATTTTGCTCTCATTTCTTTCTTTATTCATTAATTTATTTATTTTTATTGTATGTATATCTTGCCTTTGATCCTTAGAGCTTAAAATGGCATATACAGGGAGACAGATATGGCAGTTAAACATGATCTGGTGCTTGAAATATAATGTCTGATGAGTCATCAAGCTACTCTGTTCAGTGTGGCTTTTGATAAGAAATAAACCTATTATTTTGCTTGTGGTCAAGGCCAAAAAATTGTATATCTTAGTAAAGCATGAATGGAAAGTAAAACTGCCTATGTTTGTCCAAGGATACACCAAATAATGGATTAAAGTAAAAAAATCTTATCAGAAAAAAAGATATTTTAATAGACAAGGATTCTGATTATTGCATGGCATTAAAAACAACCTTGTTCTTTAAAAGGCATTTCCAGGATGAAAATCAATGGGCAAAACTGTAGAGAAGTAATTTGAAGAGAATATCCGAATAGTAAAAGCTTTTTTAACTGTAACAAAACTGTTGTGAATAATCTGGGGTTCTCCTTTATGAAAGTTATTTAACCAAAGGTTTAATATATGTATCTCAGAAATGTTTCATTACTTTGAAATTTTGCAATGCAAATCTTGCTGGTTGATATCTAAACTCCTTTCCAACTTAACATTTTAAATTTTATGTATTTTATAGTTTAAAATATAAGTAGCAATCATAATGAGGCCACATTAAGCTTGGGATTGTATATTATTATGTTATGTTGTTACATTACGTTACGTTACGTTACGTTACGTTTCGTTTCGTTACGTTTCGTTACGTTTCGTTACGTTTCGTTACGTTACATTCTATTCTATTCTATTCTATTCTATTCTATTCTATTCTATTCTATTATATTATATTATATTATATTATATTATATTATATTATATTATATTATATTATATTATATTATATTATATTATATTATATTATATTATATTATATTATATTATATTATATTATATTATATTATATTATATTATTTACCATATCATATTATTGTATTTACAGATACATACCTAAATCCATACATATGTACTTTTCTCCCATTATGAATTCCTAATAAAAATCTGCCCCTTTGGAACAGTGACTTAGTTCAGTAAGGACACCATCATTGATATCATTTCAAGAATCCTTTCAGGACCTCAGAGAACATTTTGGAAATAAAGAATTGGGAGGCCTTGGGCACCAGTTAAGTTTAAAAACATACACATTAAATTTCTTGTTTTATTTTCTGCTCTTATGGATTTTGACTAAACCCCAAAGCAAATTTTTGAGCTCCCATCCCCAGCTGAAATCTTCCCAACCCCTCAGAGCTCTTGTAACAAGGGAAGTATTCCTATTTATAGCTAACTTTCAACAGTGTTTGAGGAGAAATCTTCATTCCCTGCAACACACCAATTTACTTTTCTGTCATGTCCCAATTTAGTCACACATTGATGGGCTGCAGCATGTAGTTCTGTTCACCTTGAGCTTGTACAACAATTCCTTTTATGCTGGCAGGTCCAGCGTAAACTCTATTCATCATGAAATTAAAAACATTTATCACAAGTGCAAGGCCACTGCATTTTCTTTCGTTAATCTCCTGCATTTTTCCTACAGATGCATATACACACCCACATATTTTCATGGATAGTGCCACTTTGCTTTTAGAGGGCGCCTATTTTTTAGAGCTTTGTTTTCTTTAGTTTTATTTTCAGGCTGTATGTCATTCTATCTGGAGAAAATCTATGTGGTTGCTAAGAATCAGCACTGACTTTATGGCATTTAATCAAAGAAAACAACTGTTTCCTTGGTGCTGTCTGAGCTTGGCTGTTTGCTTGCAGACATTTCATTACCCAGTTAGGTAATATCATCAGTGCACTTACCCAGTTGGGTAATGAAACATCAGCAAATAAACAACCAAGTTCAGAGAGTACTAAGGACTCCACAGTTCAACCTTCATCTATAGATACTATCTTATGTCGAAAGTAACTATTTATATGATTTTCTTATAAATTATCTCCAGTTTGACTGCTAAAAGTAATCTGGGGCAATCATATAAATATTTGAATCATCTCGCTCTTTCTTTTCTTTTTCTCTATTTTCTCTGTCATTTGTGTTTCACCCTGCTCCAGAAATTCTACATAATTAACATTCAAATATTAAAAATGTAACAACAATAACATCATAGAATTCTAAGAAGAAGAAGACAAAAACTAGTAGAATTAAAATAAGGGTTAAAGTCAGTTCCAAATATTATCTTTCATCTCCAAATGGTCTCTTGAAGAGCAAAATCTTCATGGCTCTACAAAACAACAGTCCAGATAGAACGGAGTAGACAGTAGTACTAATTGACATGACATAAATAGTACATTACAAACTGGAAAATAGTGGCTGCCCATCATTCATACAGGCTACACAGACATAAAGGAGCTGCCATGCATAGTTAAGAAGTCATTGGGAAAGGATAAAGAGGCAAGCAAGCACATTTTCACCTTTGAGCTTTAGCATACCATATTGACATGTCAGTAGTTTTCCTCTTGAAATATGGGACAGTGTTCTAATGAACAATTATTGCACAAAGTACGGCTTTTGGCACAGAGAGTGAAAGAGAAAAGAGCAAAGGAGAGAGATTATATGCTATCAAGCAGTATTGATTCTTTGCAACCATATTCTCCAGGTTGATCTGTCCCCAATTTGGCCTTTCAGGTTTCCCAATAGTGCATCTATCACTGCTCTAATCAAGTTCATCCCTGTATTATTGGTTATTGTCTTCTTTCCTTCCACCTTTCCCAGGATTATGGACTTCTTAAGGGAGATGGGTCTTTGCATAATATAATTTGAACTTCATCACGTGTGCCTCAAGTGAGAACTCTAGATTAATTTGCTCTATAATTTCTTTGTTTCCTTGGGTATCCATAGAATTCTCTTTAGTCTTCTCTGAGTAAAGTTCAAAATGCCAATACTCCTTTTATCCTGCTTCTCTAAGAAACTTTCTCTTCCATAGACTGTCACAGGGAAAATCGTTGCCTGCACAATTGTGATATTTGTAAGTACAGACACATTTGAAATCTGAACATCTTTTCCAAGGCCTTCATTGCTTCCCTAATAAATGAAAATAAAGAAAATACTCAGCATATTTCTTGACTGCTAGTTTCTTCATTTTTGATAGTCAGTCCTACAATGTAGAAACTAACCACCACTTCAATGAATTCATTGTCATCTCTTAAGATTGGTTGCAGTAATCTGTTGTCATTTAGTCCCATCTTCTCTGTGCTCTTTGAGTTTCATTATTAGAGCTTCCAGATCATTTACATGTTCAGCTACCTTGGTAGTATGATAAGAATAGCAAGGCTTCTTTCTTTGGTTTTAAAATAAGTACATATTTTTTCAATCCAGTTTCTCTCAGTATGTATTTTATTCAGCACATATATTGAATAAATAAGAGATGATACTGTATACAGCCATGAATGACTAGTTTGCTAACCTGGAGGCGGTCTGTTTCACTATGCACCATCTGGACTATGGCTTTCTGTTCTGTGTATAGGTTTTGCACAATATATATATTGTCATATTTGTTGTTAAGGAGGCATGATAAATGAATTGCCTGTAGTTTTAATAATCAGTAAAAGAGTTTGCAAGCTTTTCTCACTTTGTGATTTCTTCCACAAAATCTAATGCATTTAGCAATAGCGATAGGCTGGAGTTTATAGCGTTGTGACAGGACTACTGTAAGTCTCTGATATGTGAGCACTATGGGCTTCACAGGAACCTGAGTTTTCAGGAGATTATGTGACTCTATAAGTAAAAGTCACCACAAATACTGCATGTCTCTCTTCTTTTCCAGAAGTATGGCATTTTCAGCAAGCTCTTTCTCAAATCTTTCAAAATAAGAATCAGATTTCTCAGCTATGTCAAAACATTCTGGAATCTATCCAATAATAGCCATTATGTATGTTATTGGACAACACAAATAACTCTGAGCAAGTATCCTACAACGGGGATTGGAATTTCAGTTGTTAAGTGATATGGTCATCTATGTGACCAGACCTGATTTTTATTACCATTTTATCACGTTCATTAATCAAATCACTGCAGTTATTAAGCAAATCAATGCAGTTGTTATGCAAATCATGTGGTTGTTAAGTAAATCACCCAGTCATTAAGTGAATCCACCTTCCCCTACTGACTTTTCTTGATGGAAGCCAACTGAGAAGGTTGCAAATTGTGATCAGGTGACCCACAAGATGCTGCAAGTCTCATAAATGTGTGGCGGTTTCCAAGTATCTGAATTGTGACCACAAGGGGGATGCAATGGTCATAATTTTGAGGATGGGTTGTAAAGTCCTATCCTTTTTCCAAGTCATTGTAACTTTGAACAGCCATTAAATGAATGGTTGTAAGTGGAGGACTGCTTGTACAAATTTCTGCTAAAACAGTGAATTATAGTAAGCAAATGACATGACCAGAATTTGCCAGTGAAATAATTTGAATGCAGTCCTGTTTTTGGGATGCTGTAATTTGTTGCCCTTGGGTTAATACTTCAGTGAGCCGATCTCTTGATGCAAATAGTCCAAATAACAGTGAATGCTGGTTCTGCAATGGCAGTCAGGAAAACCTGAATGGGATGCTGCCCTTTACAAAAATGGCTGCCCACGTTACAATTTACTGTGAGGAAGGGAAGGGAAGGTTAATTCATGTATTTTATAGTAATTTTCCTTTTCTAAAAAAGAGAAAAAATTGTTCACATTGCAACTATGCACCAGAACCTCCCCTTCCATCTTCTATTATTGTTTTTTTCCAGAATAGTCAGGTATGATGCAACCATCCCTGTCCATGTAAGATTGCATTTTTATAATCTCAGGTGACAATTTCAGAAGATTCTGGAACAGGATGATGAATAGGAAAGGGATGATTTGGCCCAATCCTACTAATAATGCACTTAATCTAGGAGTTAAGAGTGATGCAGATGGATCACTTTTGAAAAGATATCATTTCAGGATTTTTAAGTACTTCAAGAAATATGCATCTATTAAAAAAAGACTTTTGGGAGAAAGATCATGTTCATTAAAAAAAAAAGGTAATATAATGAGTTGTCCTGGCTGAACACTCAACATCATCAGTTCCCATCCCAGGTAACAGTCACATAGAACATCATGGAACAAAACATGAAAAGTTACAATATGATTCAAGACAATTAGCAGAATAACATTTAACATCTAAATGAAGCTGCTGGGTGAAGTCGTCTAGACTGGGTTTGAGCGCTGATGATAGTCAGCTTTATGTCTCCATCCCCGGCTATCTGAGTGATGCCATGGGAGGTCTGTCTCAGTGCTTGGAGGTTTATGGGGGCCTGGATAGGGCAAAATAGGCTTCAGCTCTACCCAAACAAGACTCAATATCTCTGAATTTTTGTACCTTCTGGCTCCAGGAACAGTCTAATTTTGGTTCTGGAAAAGATGGCACTGCCTCAGATAGCTGATGCATAGTCTGGGGGTCCTCATGGATTAACTACTCCTGCTTGAAGAGCAGGTGACAACCACAACTAGGATAATATATGCACAACTTCATGCTGTGTGTCATTGAATAGGAAGTCTTGTTCACAATCATTCATGCCCTTGTGACTTCCCAGTTTGACTATTCTATGTAGGACTGCCCTTGAAGAAATTTGGAAGCATCACCTGGTGCGGGCATTTAAAGGCGCTAGTTATATGGCACATGTGAAACCACTGCTATGCAACATCTTTCCAGAGATTAAGTTAACCACAACCCTGCTGGTCTTCTGCATAGCCTTGAAGACCTGCTTCTGTGCCCAAATCCGGGGCCTCATGGATCTTGTTTCCTGGCTATGTTGAGGGATTTTTTTTTATAATTCGCTGATTGCTATGTGTTTTATTTCTTGTTTCATTTTTATATCTGTATGTGGGCTATAGTTTTTTTTTTTAATATGGTGATCCACTCAGAATCATGGATTGAGATGGGTGGCTACATTAATTCATTAAATAAATAAATAAATAAATACTTCCATCCTTGTCCAAGCCCAGATCATCCAGCAATATGGTCAAAAGATTGCTTTCATACTAAATGAAAGCTAAAATTCACTTTAAAAAGAAAAATGATGATGATGATGATGATGATGATGATGATGATGATGATGATATCCATTCAATCATGTCCAATTCTCGGTGATGCTATGGAGCAGCTCTCTCCACAGTTTCCGATCTTGTACAACCTCTTTCAGTTGTATAATGATCTGGCTGATATTGGCTTTGATGGTGTCTATCCACCATGGTTTTATTGGTGGTTTCACTTCCTTTTACCATTGACCATTCCAAGCATAACTGCCCTTTCCAGTGAGTTTGAACACATGATATGGCTGGAATAAATAAGATGGAATTTTGTGATTTTGCCTTTCAGTGATATGTCTGGTTTTATATGCTCCAGTACTTTCTTATTTATCACCTTTACTGCCCAAGGAACACGCAAGAACCTTTTCCAACACCATAGTGAATTAGTCGATTTTCCTCCTGTCTAGTTTTTACATGATCCAAATTTCACAACCATAAGTAGCTATGGGAAACATCATAGTGCAGACTAATCTGCATTTAGTTGCCAGGCTGATGTCCTTGCTTTTACCTACTTGATTCATGCTCATCAATAATAATGATAATAATT
Organism: Azemiops feae; assembly: GCA_023970755.1. Lineage (NCBI taxonomy): Eukaryota > Metazoa > Chordata > Lepidosauria > Squamata > Viperidae > Azemiops > Azemiops feae. Next base: position 4,050,054 of record JALGBA010000012.1, on the reverse strand, counting down.
GGTGCCAGCAATGTTTCAAGATACATGGTAACCAGTGGTGGGATTCAAATATGTGAACAACCGGTTCTCTGTGTGGATGCCGCTTCTGGAAGTCCATTCTGGGCCTGGGCAACAAAAAATTAGCTACCAGTTCTGCCAAACTAGTGCACACTGGCTGAATCCCACCACTGATGGTAACCCTCTATTATTTGTGGTATTTATTTGCCTTATAAATAAATGCTGCAATATCAAAAAGTTCTCCAAAGTATCAAGAGATTTTCTTTCAGATGTTACCCTTGCTTTCTCCTTCCAAAATAGCAGGGACCAATTTTCTGGTGACAAGACATTAGTCACCTTCTTGACCCATCTGGTTATCCTCCTCCTGCAAGATGTTTTAAATTAGAGTTACATTTATTCTGAAATTGCCATAACTGATGAAGCCAATATGGAATGAATATGCTGAAATAAGGTAGGTGTCACCTTTATTTTTGCCAAAGATTTGTCACAATTAATTTGCTTCTTGGAACATGGGATAAAAGCATAGCATTATTCTGTCACCTCTTGAATTGTATGAAAGTAATGGTGGGAGTTGTTGTTTGGTGTGTTTCAGAAGCCAGTGTTGAAAATGTTACAGGAGGTGGATGGCTAATTATGTTGTCAGCAGGTAAATAGGCGCCATATGGTGGCGGCAGCAGACTGGAGTTGATAAAGACTGTTTGAGACATCTCATTAATACAAAATTTTGAACAAACAAACTGAGAGGAAAAACAACTGAAAGGAACACTCAATTGGTGTCTAGAACTGGAAGCTGATTGCAATGTTTGCAAAGGCAGTTTTTGTACCCAAACTTCCAATAGCCCACAATAAGGGTTGGAGGCTGCAAAGCATAGCATTATGAGCTCAGTGGAAGTCCAGTGTATGCAGCCATTTGTGTCAAGAAGAAAAAGGCAAAGCTGATGAGAACTATAGTAAATGGCCTTCACGTATGCAAAGTGCTTCTGCAAATGGAATGAGCCCCAGTAAAGAATGCTTTGTTCGCTTTGGGCCTATTATAAAAATCTCTGCACTTAATGACCCAGCCAGGTTGCTGGGAGTACTTGGGAAGCTGGCTCCTGATGCTTTTTACCAGCCATTCTTAGCTGTTTGGCACCACTCGTCAGACCTTGGACCTACTTATCAGCAAACTGCCAGGGTATGAATTCTGTAATACAACCTGATGGTTGGAATAGAGTTGGAGTGAGTAATTAATGGGGTGAAAATCTGATTGCAAAGGGTCTGCATATGTAAGAAGTTGGCTATTGTTATGGAGACTGAGGGAAGAGATAAGCTGCCACCTTAGGCAAACTAGAGTCAGTGAAGACCAGTACACGAAACGCCAAGGAACCAAGAAGTTGAAGCAAAGCTCAGCAGCCAGGGAAATGCTAAAGGAAGGAGCTGTGTGGCCACAAAAAGATGCATGGGGTGTGAGGAGAAGTGTGGGGCAGAAGTCTCATCATCCTAATTATTATGCAAGAATAATAGGAATGGAGAAAGGTGTTCTGTTTCTTGCGTTGGTAGGCATTGAATAGACAGAGCTCAAAACATGTACTTCTTTATTAGCATTCAAACAGAACAGAACAGAGCTCACACAAAATGGCCCCACCCCTTTTTATACAATCTCCAGGGGCATCGCCAGCCAATCGTTGCAACGGATTCTCCCGTGCAAATTGCATGCTTGTCCTTGCTTGCAACAGCAAGTCAGACCCCGGGCAGGCCACGTGGTCTGCTGATTGTTCTGGTGCAACTCCCTGCACCTGCTCTTAATAAAGCCCAATGTCAACGCTGTTAATATAGGATATTATTGCTTTGACAAGATATGTAGAACTGTCTGGTATTTTTAGAGTTAATTCAGAAGGCAGAAACGGAAGGAGGAAAGCCCGGGAAAGAAACGGAAGTAAATCTTTGGCCTCCAGCCTAATTGGAAGACGTAATTCATGACTGTAAAATAAGGGAGGGGTGTAGCAAGTAAAGAAAGACGGCCAGCCAGAGAAATTCAGTTTCTGGCATCCGTCCATGTAAGTGCCAAGGTTATTTTTGCAATAAATGGATTCTCAGAGGTAAGGCCTCATGTTTCTCATTAAATGCAATCTTCCTTTGGAACCATAACATCATGCCAGAAACTAAACCCTTTTCAACCAATTGGAGGTCCATTACCCCCACCTCTTTCTCCGAGGCTGGAGTGAGAATGAGAAGAATTCAGGGGAAGGACAATCTATCATGAAACGGGAGTTTGCTAAATACAGCCCGGCAGCTGCTAATATCCCAGAGGGGGAGGTAACAGACAGCATGCTGTGGGAAGATGAATTTGGGCAGACGAATGAAAATCGGTGGACAAACGGACAAACTGCCACTCAAGGCCTGGGTGAGTTACTGGAAATATCTCAAAACCCAGGGGAGAGAGGCAGAAACCCACTCCTGAAAAAAAAAGCCTACAGCCCCTCCAGTTCATATCAGACAGCCTTTCAGACCCTGCCTTCCTCTATCAGGGACCCCAGCCCTGAAGAGAGAGGGAATCCATGTCTGAGGCCTCTGCAACAATGGGGAGTATGGCATTCGAAGCAGGCAGGGAGCAGACGACTTTTGAGCTCACCACAGCTTATAGGGACCTTGCAACAGATAGGGGTGGTGCAGGGCCCAGGAGGTCAGCAGCTAGAGGGAGGATGGCCACAACAAGGAGATTGGCCCCAGCCCCTGAACGTGCAACCCCTGGGCATAAACCAGCATCCAGGATGGGGCCAGCAGTAGCAACAGCCACAGTGGGGGCCCCAACAACATATAATTACTCCATTCAGAGCAACCTTCGATGGGGACCCAGACAAACTGATTTTTTTCCTTAACCAAGTACGCTCACACTTGAATAGCTGGGTTTATCTCTACCCAGACCCAGGGGCTATGGTCGATGTGATTGCGTCTGGCCTAGAGGGAGACGCATCCGAATGGCTGAACAATTTATATAATGAGCAAGCCCCAGAATTGGAAGACCCCCAACTCTTCCTCCTGGGTCTGAAAGAAAGATTTGAGGACCCATCCCTTGGCTTAAAAGCAAGAGAACAAATCCACAAAATAAAACAAGCCGGCAGGCCTGCCCTGGAGTACGTGCGAGAGTTTCGCAAGATAGCAGGTCGGATAGAGGGGTGGCCAGAGCAGTCCCTAATCCATCACTTCATTGAGGGATTAGATGATCACCTCTCCCAGGCCTGCATTATTCGAGCAGTACCTGACCGACTGCACGAGTGGTACCAGACGACGGTGAAGCTAGATGTTCAGCTCGCCTGCTATAAAAAGCCTTCCCCACCTGAATCTGAGCAGCAACCAGAGCAATCCGAACAACAATCACCCCCACGAGACCCTCCGGCTACCACGATGACTGAAAGAACCGGGCCACCCGCAAGCGCGTCAATAAAGTGTTTCCGATGCGGAAATAAGGGACATCGAGCAACAAACTGTCCAGTCCCCTACCCCCAACTGCAGAGCAGTCCAGAACCAGTGACGAAAAGGAGACCTGCCCAGCGGCTAATGAGAGAAAAATCCAACCGGGCCACGCAAGCACCTGTTACCCAGATTACACCTCCCACACAAGAGAACGCCGGGACTCCAGGTGGACCCGCCCCCGCTCTACCCTCCTTTGACGGCGACGACGAAGGGGAGAACGACCCGATGGTGAGTCGACAAATCCCATCTTTTTCACTAGCCGCCAAGCTTACAATCCCTAAGTCGGGAGCACAAATAGACTTAAACGTATTAATTGATTCTGGATGCACCCGATGCATTATTAGCCTACCCTTTGCCATGAAAATGGGCATACGGGCAAAACAACTTTCCAACCCTGTGAGGTTCGAGCAAGCTGACGGCTCCCTAATGGGAGGGACTTTAGTCACACAGTTAACTGAGCCCTTACGCCTAGAAATAGGGGCACACTGGGAATTTATTCGGTTCCTAGTGGCCGCAAAAATGACTGAGACTGTGATTCTAGGCTTAGCCTGGTTGGACAAATGGAAGCCACTTATCTGGTGGGAGAAAGGAATGAGAACTGTGAGACTACCTATAGGGCCTGAGCCTCCCACTGATTCAACTGACGTTGCGGGACACTTTAGGCCACCTAATGAGCGAGCACTCATAGCTGCCTCACCGTCACCAGATGAATCACTCATCCCCAACGAATACCGGGACTTAGCAGAGGCATTTAGTGAAAATGAATGCGATGTCCTACCCCCTCACAGACCCAATGACTGTTCTATCGAACTGGTGCCAGGAGCCAAACTTCCACGCCCGAGAATGTACGCCATGTCCCCCCTCGAGATGGAAGAGATGCAGCAATACGTGAATAAAAACTTAGCGAGGGGGTTCATTGAATGGGCCAAATCTACTGTGGGAGCCCCCGTGTTATTTAAAGAAAAAAAAGATGGGTCTCTTCGTCTCTGCGTAGACTATAAGGGCCTCAACGCTGTAAGTGTGGAAAACAGATACCCCCTCCCCCTCCTAAAGGACTTATTAACTCATCTGGCTAAGGGGAGTGTCTTCACTAAATTAGACCTGAGAGAGGCGTACTACCGAGTGAGAATAAAAGAAGGAGATGAGTGGAAAACCGCCTTCAACTGCCCCATGGGGAGCTATCAATTCAAAGTCATGCCATTCGGACTACAGGGGGCCCCAGCCGTATTCATGCAGTTGATTAATGAAGTCCTACATGAACACTTGTACAAAGGGGTTCTGGTGTACCTTGACGATATTCTGATATACAGCACGAATATGACTGATCACATAAAGCTGGTGAGAGAAGTGTTAAAGAAACTATTGAATGCCAAGCTTTATGCCAAATTGTCAAAATGTGAATTTCACCAGACCCGATTAGATTACCTCGGCTACAGAATCTCCAACGAAGGCATTGAGATGGATCCAGCCAAGGTGAAAACTATAATCGAATGGCAACCCCAAAAACCCGCAAACAACTTCAGAGCTTTCTAGGTTTTGCCAACTTTTACCGTCAATTCATCCCCTCTTTTGCCAAAATTGCCCTACCCCTTACAGATTTACTAAAAAGAGGGGAAAAAGGAGGGAAGCCACGACCGGGCCAACCACTAGCATGGACTATGAACTGTCAAACAGCTTTTGAGAATTTAAAAAGACTATTTGCTGCCGAACCAGTCCCTGTCTAGGGGAGCCCTTTGTAATTCAAGCCGACGCCAGTGATGTGGCAGTTGGAGCTGTATTGCTTCAAAAGAACAAGAAGGGAGTCCTGCAACCCTGCGCCTACACCTCCCAAAAATTTACGGAAAGTGAACGGAGATGGGCAATATGGGAGAAGGAGGCCTTCGCAATTAGATGGGGGCTGTTAAACTGGCAACACTACCTGGAGGGGAGCAAGGTGCCATTCGAAGTATGGACAGATCACAAAAACCTAGAGGCACTGAAAACTCCTCGCAAATTGTCCCCAAAGCAAGTACGGTGGGCACAGTACTTTAACCACTTCAACTTTACTCTAAAGTATATACCAGGGGGAAAAAACTTCCTAGCTGATGCGCTATCGAGATTGCCCCAATACAAAAGTGAACGTGAAGAAGTCAACGAGGCGATTATCTCCAATCCACAACCTGTTGCACAAATCACGCCTCGCAGGGTCCCTAATCCGGATGACCCTGGAGCAATGAAAATAAAATGAGAGCTCCTCACCGATCAATGGTTCAAAGATAATCAAACCTCCTTGACGTGCAGGGATGGTTTGGCTTACAAAGGGGGGAAACTGTATTCGCCCGAATCCCTCCGTCTCAATGCTCTCAAACACAGCCATGATGTAAAGCAGGCTGGACACTTTGGATATCTCAAAACACTACATCTCACCCGCCGGCAATTTTGGTGGCCAGGACTGAAACGAGATGTGGAAAACTATGTGAAGAGTTGTACTGTATGTGCCACAATGAAAAGAATACCGGGGAAAACCCCTGGATTACTGCAACCGGTGGCAGACCCTTCCCAACCCTGGGAAGAAATAGCTATGGACTTTATCGTAGACTTACCTAAAAGTAGAGGAAATACGGTCATCTGGACTGTAATAGACCTGTTTTCGAAGCAGGCTCATTTCATCGCCTGCAAAGGACTCCCATCCGCTCAACGACTGGCTAAATTGTTCCTGAAACATATCTACTGACTGCACAGCGCCCCTAAGCGAATAATCTCAGACAGGGGGGTGCAGTTCACAGCAAAGTTTTGGAGGAGTTTTCTTAAATTAATTGGATCATCTCAAGGCTTATCATCCGCTTTTCATCCGGCCACCAACGTAGCTGCAGAAGCCGCTAACAAAATGGTGGAGCAATATCTCAGATGCTATGTGTCCTATCAACAGACGAACTGGACTGACCTCGTCCCTTTTGCAGAGGTGGCGTACAATAATTCTGTGCACAGCAGTACCGGCTACACACCTTTCAGAGTAGCCACAGGCAAAGAGTTCGTTCCAATACCTGAATACCCCCAGATGCCAACAGCTTCCCAGACACTTGACCAATGGGTGAGGGGATGGGAAGAAGTTTGGAGAAACACGAAAACTGCTTTAAAAAAGACTTTTGAAACCTATAAAAAGCAAGCTGATAAAAGGAGAGCTCCCCAAAGAACGTTCCAAGTTGGGGAAGAGGTTTATCTGTCGACCAAATATTTGCGCCTCAAATTACCCAGTAAGAAGTTAGGACCGAAATTCTTAGGGCCTTTTCCCATCGTAAAGGTCATCAATCCGGTCACAGTAAAACTGAAACTCCCTAGGCTTTTGGGTAAAATCCACCCTGTCTTCCATAGTAGCTTGTTAAAACCTTATCAGGGTTCCACTTTAAGACCTCCCCCAAAGAAAGCACCTGGGCCCCTCGTAGTTGCGGGGCAGACCCATTATGAAGTGAAACGTGTTCTAGAATTTTTAAAGAGAAATTGCAGTACCTAGTACAATGGAAGGGATACCCGTTGTCTGAAGCTACTTGGGTGAACTCCAGTGAGGTGAAAGCTGACAGACTCGTCAAAAGGTTTCATACGAAACACCCCAACAAACCCAAAACTAATCATTAATATATGCTTTTGCTTACATTACAGGATCTGTCCTTTTTGTAAGGGGGGCCGGATGTCAACGCTGTTAATATAGGATATTATTGCTTTGACAAGATATGTAGAACTGTCTGGTATTTTTAGAGTTAATTCAGAAGGCAGAAACGGAAGGAGGAAAGCCCGGGAAAGAAACGGAAGTAAATCTTTGGCCTCCAGCCTAATTGGAAGACGTAATTCATAACTGTAAAATAAGGGAGGGGTGTAGCAAGTAAAGAAAGATGGCCAGCCAGAGAAATTCAGCTTCTGGCATCCGTCCATGTAAGTGCCAAGGTTATTTTTGCAATAAATGGATTCTCAGAGGTAAGGCGTCATGTTTCTCATTAAATGCAATCTTCCTTTGGAACCATAACATCCAGTACATAACACCCCTCCCCTCTTGGTTCAGGAGTCCATACTAGCCCTTATATAATGCTGCAAGCATTTTCTTACAATATACAACAATACACAACACAACATTATAGGTCTTCCTTCCAACACAGTATAACGGACAATAATGGACAACATCATAGGTCTACATTCACAGACACTGACATTATAGCACGAGGCATTTTCTATTCCCAGAAAATACATAAACATTTTAATACAATACAGCATTATAGCACACTGTATTTTTGGGTGTTCTGATTTCTAGGGATATACTAGAACAGTCCAGCTCAGGCTGACAGAAACCTCACGTAGTCCTGTAAGAACCTGCCAGGCTCAGCAGACCGGGACTTTGTGACCCGCTTGATGTGGGCGAGACCAGATCGTGCAGGCTGGCCTGTTCCGGTCGGCTCAACCCTGCATTCCGCAGTGGGGTGGAATTCCCCTGATCGGTGTAAACAGCCAGTTGGAACGGTTGACCCAAGTCAGAGTTCCGCTGTGGGATGGAATTCCCCTGGTCGGCGTAACCAGCCAGTTGGGAGTGCTGTCCTGTAGGAGTGAAGCCCGGAGTAGGACTGGCTTGAAAAGCCGATTGTGAGCAATGTCCCATGGGCGTGGTGCCCAAGTCAGGAGCTGCCTCATGGGCAAACCCCTCTTTTGATAATTGCAGTGATCTGCGGTCACTGCGCAGTTGATCTTCACGATCAGGATCAAGAGGATCGAGGGCTTCCTCCCCCCCGAGAGCAGAGCAAGGAGCGGAAGAGTGGCTAGGCAACCTCCATCGAAGCTGGTTGATGTGCCATCGTAGCACACGACCATCTTCCAATGCCACTTCGTAAGAAAGTGGCCCGGTAACCTTGGCAACCACAGCTACCACCCACAGTTGGCCCGGACCATAATTGCAAGCCCAAACTGGATCACTCGCCTTCAAATGCCTCGGTGCCTGCACCTGGGACACCTGTGATGCAACCTGGTCTGGGTGTAATCTATCTAGCTTGGTGATAAGGCGGCGACCCCATCGGAGCTCAGCGGGGCTCTTGCCCGTAGATGTGCATGGAGTTGTGCGGTGGCAGAGGAGAAAATCGGCCAACCTGTGATGCCAATTTCCATGAGTTATCTTTTTAAGGAGTCTTTAGTTGTGCGCACCATCCATTCCACTTGCCCGTTTGAAGCCGGGTGGAATGGTGCCGAAGTAGCATGCCGAATTAGATTCGCCCTTAGAAAGGACTGGAACTCCGACAAAGTAAATTGAGCTCCGTTGTCGGAGACAATTACGTCTGGGAGGCCATGAGTGGCAAAAATGCCTCAAAGCACCCTAATGGTGATGGCGGCTGTCGTACTGGACACTGGAATGACTTCCAGCCACTTAGAGTGACTGTCCACCACAATGAGGAAGAGCTGTCCCTGAAAGGGGCTGGCATAGTCGATATGGATCCTTGACCAAGGAGCATGGGTGGTTTCCCATCTATGGACGGGAGCCTGTGGCATTTCTGGCCATGACTGCTGGCAAATGGTGCACCTGTGGACCTGGGCCTCGATGTCTTTATCGAGCCCAGGCCACCAGAGATGGCTGCGTGTGAGCGCTTTCATGCGGACAATGCCCGGATGTCCCTCATGCAATGAATCGAAGACTCTAGTCCTCAGTGAGGCTGGAATTACTACCCTGCTCCCCCACAGAATACAACCCTTAAAGGTGGATAGCTCATGCTTCCTTTTCCAGAAACTCTGGAAGTTGGGGCCAGGACACGTGTCAGGCCATCCTGTGAGCACACAGTTCAACACACGTGTTAGCGTGTTGTCGGTAGCTGTCTCTGCAGCTACATCCCCTGCATTTAGGGGAGACTCCAGCAAATCCTGGATGGACAGGATGTGGTTGGCCGGTACAGGATCTGGCTCTATTTGTTTTAGTGGCAATCTACTAAGGCCGTCTGCGTGGCCCATTTCTTTGCCCGGTTTGTGAATCAGGCAATAGTCGTATGCAGAAAGGAATATTGACCATCTCAACATTCTAGGAGAGATGATTTGGGGTGTTTGCTTGTTCATTGTGAACAACCCCAGAAGCAGCTTGTGCTCAGTGAAGACCGTAAAATGGCGGCCATACAAGAAGTCGTGGAATTTCTTGATGTCAGCCACGATTGCCAGTGCTTCCCTATCTATTTGAGCGTAGTTCCGCTCAGCAGCAGACAGAGTCCTTGAATAGTATGCTATAGGGACTTGTGTCCCATCAGCTCTGAGGTGACTTAAGACAGCCTCAATCCCATACGGGGATGCATCACATGCTATGCTAATTGGCAATTGCTCGTTAAAATGAGCCAACACTGCATTGGAAGATAACAAAGCCTTGACCTCTGTAAAACTCTTATCGTGGACCTTTGTCCACTCCCACGGGGCCTGTTTGTCCAAGAGCCAGTGTAATGGCTCTGCCACTGTGGCCTTGTGGGGAAGGAAGGCATGGTAGAAATTGAGAAGTCCCAGGAAGGCTTGAAGCTCTCCCTTTGTTTTGGGACTGGGTGCCTGCTGAATTGCCTTCAGCTTCGATTCAGCCAGATGGATGCCTTCGGCATCAATTCTAAACCCCAAGAATTCTGTGGAAGTGACTCCAATCTTGCACTTCTCTTGTTTGAGTTTCAGCCCCGCTTCGCGGAAACGCCACAAAACAGCCCGAAGCCTGTCTGCCAAGTTTTTGACTGACTCCCCTGCAATGAGGACATCATCGAAGTATGGGCAGACCCCTGGAATATTACGGAGCGTGTGTTCCATCACACTCTGAAAAATGCCAGGGGCTACATTCACTCCAAACTGTAACCTTCGAACCTTGAAGGCTCCCCGGTGAGTCACAATTGTTTGGGCCTCCACCGTGGCGTCATCCACCGGCAGCTGCTGGTAGGCCTGAGCCAAATCTAATTTGGCGAAACACGCCCACCCTGTAGAGATGCCAGAATATGGCTGACTACAGGCACCGGATAGGAATGTTGTTGGAGAGCCTTATTTAATGTACATTTGTAGTCAGCACAGATTCTGACTTCTCCGTTGGCCTTAAGTGGCGTGACAATGGGGGTTTCCCATGGACTACTGTCCTCAGGTTCCAAAATGCCCTGCTGAAGCAATTTGTCCAGCTCCGCATTTATCCTGTGCTTGAGGGCAAATGGCACCCGACGAGGCTTAATCCTGATCGGTGCTATTGATGGATCTAGTCTTAAGGCAATAGGAGGCCCCTTGTATGCCCCTAACTCTGGGCTTAAAACATCAGCAAATTCCTTACAAACCTCTGCAAGGCTTGCCGTTTGCAGACTGTTTAACCCAGTCACCTGGATGCCTAGTGCATCAAACCAATCAAGTCCAATCAGACTCGTACGGTTGCCCTCGACAACTACGGCATCTAACGGACCCTCAAAATTCCTGAATTTCACATTAAGTGTGGCCTCCCCCTTGACACTGACTCGGGAATTCTGGAAATCGGTCAGGAGGATATTCGACAACCTGAGCTTAACTCGATGGCTGCTTTTACAGCAAATCTGTCCCAGTGTTTTCTGAGAGATTATGGACAGAGCGGAGCCTGTGTCCAGCTCCATGTCCAAGGGAACCCCCTGCAATTTAACTTCAAGATGAAGCTTTTTTTCCAAGGGCCGGTGGGCACGCTTCTTCTCGTCATGCAAAAACCCACCCGGTTCTGACTAGGGACCCCGGTACCTTTCCAATGCAACTCTTACACAGAACGGTCTTTAGTGCGACCTAAACAAACGGCAGCAATGTGGCCTTGCCGGCCACATGCCCGGCAAGTTGTGATGTGGAAATGACAGTCGGCCCGCTTGTGGCAGCCTCCACACCTGATGCATCGAGGAAAGAAAACTGCCTTCTCATGCAGCCTGTGGGGCCTTCTTTCTTGCGGTTGCTGTAACCGATCGACCTCGCCTTCCGACTTGGAGTCTTCAACTCTCTCGACGTCTTCTTGGTGGACGGTTCCGGGGCTTGGAGGGTTCTTTGATAGCTGCAAGGCCTTAACAGCTCTGCCCGCTGCTTCTTCAGCCGTTACCTCCCTCAACACATCCTGGAAGGAGACGGTTTCTCTGGCGAATATCTTCTGCTGAAGATCGCGGCTTCTCAGCCCACAGACGAGCCGGTCTCGTAGCCGCTCTTCCAAATCCTTAAACTCACATGGCCTTGCAACTCCTGAAATAGGCCAGAAGATATACTGATGTGGACTAGGAAATGCTATATAGGAAATAGTGCGGATGTTAGCTGGGGAGACTAAGAAATTAATCCCACGTCCTGAGACCTCTAGCACAGCAACCTTAAATGGCGTGCTTGCCCTATAGAACAAACATGCACGCTTTTTGACTCAGTGGGCAAAGCTGGAAGTTGGAAAGCATGCAATAAGAGCATTCAGAAATGGCAACCATTGTGTCATAAAAGACCTATTTGCCCGAAGGCAAAGAAGTCAGCTTGCTGTCTTCTGGTTTCTTCCCCTGTACACCCCCCAAAGCTGGCTCTACACAGGACTACCATAGCTTACCTTTGATTTTGTTTTTATGCACAAGTAGGCACAATTCCAAAGAAAGCGCTCATCTCTTGCCACTAATTATTTTTATTTTCTAAAACTGCCTATGAGACCCAAAGGCATTCAGGGAAATAAAGATAATGCTAGAGCCTGGTGCTTTGCTTTGCAGCTTGCCAGCTTTCTGTCTATCTGGTTTTTACAAAATTGAAGGAATCCAAACATTAAATAACAGTAAGGCAGGCAGCCTAAATGGCAACAAGGGCATATTGGTATCCACTGGCAGCAGGATACCTATCCCTGCAGTAGAGCCTGCTTGAAATTTCAAATCATAGTTGATGAAGAAAAAAGGTTGATCTTAGGCAGCTCTGTTTGAACTGGGATACCCTTGCTCACAGATTATCACTAGGATCACCACTACTGAAGGGAGGGAGAGGGCATGGATTTTGCTTATTAGGAATAAAAATTAGAAAAACATGGGGGAGAGGGAAAGGCAAGTCCAAATTTGATCAATTTAGTCTCTGAAAATAAATCCCTTGCTTCTTCAATTGATGCTTCATATTTTTTCCCCTCCCTGCTCCATTTTCTTCGTTCAGTATTGGTGACTTTTTCCCCCAAGCCTTTCTTATTCAGGCTTCAAGGCATTAAGAAGCCTTCAGAACATGACCTTAATCACTTAGATCAAACCTTCCCATAAAGAAAAAAGTTTCCATCTCTTTCTTCAACAGAACTATCCAGCTGCTCCAACCTCTATCACCAATTCTAGAACATCTGAAGTTCTCTGATTATGCTGACAAATTTCAGAGGACAGCGTTTATTGCTATTTTGAAGCTGACAACCACAAAATTCTAAACCTAGAATAGACTTCTCAGGTTTTGAAAACAAGGCGCAGCCATCCACTTTCAAGCTCAGGAAAGGAACACAACTAGATCCAGAATATAGCCACATCCATTACAGACAGTAACCTATCCACTATATCCTTTAATATCCTCAATAATATCAAGTGCACTTCCAGGCTATCAAAATATTGCTTTGTCTACTCTTCTTCAGATCATAATCAAAATTCGAGTTGCAGTGGCAATAAGATAGGTAAGCAGCATGACACATATGATTCCCTTAGGTTGTTGGAACCTTAATAACAAAATGCATTGCAGAAGTTGAAAGATTTTTATGTTTTAATTTATTTAACTAAGTTTGGTGCCTAAATCAGCTGCATATAAATTTAGAAGTGCCAGCTCTGCATAATGCAGCTTCAACAGAGATTCTGAAGAATTAGAGGTTCTCCTGCAGTCTTGTAATTACAATTGCTTGTTTCTGCCTGGCAGTATACCTCAGGAATGAATATTTATTTATTTTTGAATTCTTCAGCATTGTAAACAACTGGCATCTACATCCCTATTGCCCAGCTTCTGCTTTATCATGACTCAGAAACCTGTGCTCTTAGACCTTCCTAGTTCTTGATTCGCCAGACTATCTTCTGGTACTCTTTGCTTCATTATTGTTTGGCTGGGCAAATTGAACTATATTGCTTCCTTCGTTTCAGTGATTCTGAATTTCCTAGCACTTTGCAATTTTGCCAGCTTAGGCCATAATCACAACAGCAGTGGAAGTCTGTCTAATGGTTTCCAAATTGGTTTCTTCCACAACCATTTTATCAACACACCCAGCTTACTCAGCTGTCTGCTCTTCCATTAATGAACTTCCATTACTTATTTTGTTTTCAAAGAACTAGATTGTCTGTCAGTTTAATTCATGGCAACGACTCTGAATTCAGGATAGCTAATGAATTTTAGACTGCATGACTGTGTTTTGGAAAAGTCATGCCAAAGTAAATTATCTGCAATTCAACATTTATTCTTCCTTTTCCTGTTCCAATACTTTTCCACTTCCTTATCCAGAATAGCATTTGTTGGGGGAGAGAAGGAAGGGGGGGGGAAGAGAAGAGCCTATGAAGTCAGACTGAAGGCCGCTTTACCAAAACATCCTACTTCATTTAGTATTCTAAGTGCAATCATTCAATGACTTTGTAAAAGAAAAAAAAGACTGGACAGTATTGGCAGTTTGAGTTTTCATTCTGTTCCTAATGACTGTAACCCAGGATATACCTTTCTGTTAGTCTTGTTGTACCCTTGGGCGAAGATTTTCAATGTGAAATCCAGCATGACCCTAGCTATATTTCCTGATCATTTATCACCAACTCAGGTTGTCTTAGCATGTATATGAAGTTAGGAAGGACTTTTTTTTTTTACCTGAGGTACATCATTTTAGGTTACTGATGTTGAACCATAGTTTAATTTTCATGACTGTTCATTTGCTCTTTGGGGAGCTGTTTTCTTTTTTGGATTTTAGCACACTGGATAATGTGGTATCATAAAAAAAAACTTGGACAACTCCCTGGTTATGTCTAATTCAGGATAATATATGACTGCAAACAAATTTTGTTTGTGCTTGTGGCAATTTTCCTCTCTTTTGAAATAGCATTTTCAGTCTTATTTTTCTGACCCCACCTTCCACCCATTCCCATTTGCAGTGTTTAAAGAGTATAAACAAAGGATACACATAAAATGTCTTCTCTTTTGTGGCCTTGAAATAATGAACCATTCAGGACTTGGGAGAATTATTACGTACGGCAAAGCATAATGATTATAATATTACCATTCCTAAAGATGATGGCCAAATCCACCACTCCATGCTGCTGCAGTATTGAGTTGGACCTACCATTGGAAAGAGTGAGGCAAGTAGCAGCAAGGTGCTGGGGGGGGGGAGATTTCTGTGATATGGAGAATGGTCTCCCATCACTAGATCTGATTCTGATCTAGTCATTTTCAGGGGATGGAATGGGGCACCTCTTTGTTTCTTGTTCCAGACAGCAAAATAGACAGAGGGCAGGACAGGAATGGAGGGAAACTAATCAAGGAGAGAAGCAACCTGGAATTAAGGAGAAACTTCCTGACAGCGAGAACAATTAACCAATGAAAAAGCTTGCCTTCAGAAGTTGTAGGTGCTTCATCACTGGAGGTTTTTAAGAAGAGGACAGTCACTTGTCTGAAATGGTATAGGGTCTCCTGCTTGAGCAGGGGGTTGGACTAGAAGACTTCCAAGGTCCCTTCCAGCTCTATTCTGATTGATTCTGATTGACTGAAATATTTTGAAGAAGTCCTGCTGTAATGCTGGGCACTGAGACAAGTAAGAATCATTATATTATCTCCAATATACTGATTTGCTAGCATGAGACCTCACAATCAGCCTATGCAGTTAAAACTAATGGCCCAATCTATCTCAAATAGGCTGCAAAGTACTGCAACTAAAAGCAAGTTCAACCCATGAGTGTGCACTTAATAAATAGACCATTTGACTCAGGTTTGGAACACTATTGTTAACCCTGAGTGAGGGGAGCCCAGTGGATCATGAGGTTAGGATACTGGGCTGACAATCGGCAGGCTCGCATTTGAAATCCAGTTGCTGCTGCGGGATGGGGTGATCTCCCATCACACCTCCAGCTCCTGCTGACCCAGCAGTTTGAAAGTGGGCAACCATGAGTAGATAAATGGGTACAACTTCAGTGGGCAACTTAACAGGAATGTGAAAGAAGCCCCCAACTGGGCATTCCCTGGGCAATTATGATGTCACTGTTTAATCTTTCAACCCAGAAGTGCTTTGGTGCTCCTGACATGACTGTAGTAGTAGTAATCCTGATTTTGCTCAAGGGTGCCTAGAATTACACATGGGAGGTGTTCTGTCCTCACTACACGTTGCCTGTGAGTCATTCGACATGCAGCTAAACCCTCCTATCATTTAATAAGCCAGACTGTAAACATAAATCCTGATACTTTATTAAAGAACAGGATAAGGTGAAACAGCAATGCTATGTATGTAATATAGATTTTGTCTTCAGAAGAACATATGTCAGAAACTAAGCTGGATTCTTCTAGATTTTTCCGTTAACTCAGAACATTACAAAATGGGCTCTGCTTCTCGGGATATAAGGGTACTCAGTAGGATCAAAAATGCTACCAAAACCAATGTTCTAAACAATGAAAGGTTTGTCTCCAGCCACTAGATGGGGTTCAAAAGAACAACAACAGTAATACATGAACTGCATACATGAACTTTATGCTGGAGGCATGATAGGAGGAAATGAGGTCTTGAAATGAGATAATTAAAACATTAATTATCTTACCTATTAGATAATGGAGGTATATATACATATTTGACCATACATTGCCATAACCATTATCTTCTGTTCCTCATATCCATATGCATGACATTTTGTAGAGTATACTATATAAAACATACAACTGAAGAATAGCCACAACAGAAACAACAGAATTTGGGAGAGAAATGTCTACAGAGTCGAAAATGCCAATAATTGCAGTTTGAGCAAGAAAGATTGTCTCAGGACAAGGCAAAGAAGCCATTCATGATATTAAGGGATGGAGGGAGGGAGGGAGGGAGGGAAGGGGCATCAGAAATTGTTTAAGGAAGACTTCCAGGTTAGATGTTGTGGTGAGACAGGCACAGGAAAATGGGGCTCTGTTTTCCGTGACCGATTTCGCTCTGCTGGGGACCCTTAAAAGGGTCTAAAATCACCCCGGAGAGGCAACAAAGAAGAATGGCACTCTCATTGATCATGAAGGGGCGGCAGCCCTTATGTTTGATCCAAGGAAGCCCTTCAAACCAGCAGAAGAAAGACTGGCCGTATTTATGTGGCCAGATAGAAGCCACAGACAACCCAAGATAAGCACTAACTAGCAACCTCTGAACAACACGGATGGAACTGGGTGAGAATGACCCTCTCTTTATAATTTTAAAACCTCTTCCTGGAAAAAAGAATTCCCAAAGCAAAGCATCCTCCAGATGATAGAGAGAAGGGGGATTTCCACCCAGTTCTCTCAGGAAAAGAGAAGCAGTGAATAACTTTCTTTGGGGGGGGGGAATTAGAGAAAACTACAAGATTAATTGGATTTAATATAGAGACATAACTTTGACAAATTTGGGGACTAAAAGTATTTTTAAGACTTTCTTTTTGAAGATATTTGGAAAGCTGGTGAAATAGGTTTGGACTTAAAAGCTGGAAGATGGAAGTTTATGACATCTAGTGGTGAACCTTGGCATTACAATTTATTATGTTTAAAGAAAATTTGGCACGAAGCCCGGACATAGATAAGGCTCTTTGTTATTCCTGGAAACTTTCACTTTTGCAGACTGCAGCTGGGAAAAGGGGGGTGGGAAATCCTTGGGCTGTTTTATCTGTATGAAGGAGACAAGAAACTATTCTAAATTGGCTGGCCTGGATTACAAATATTGATTGACTTTTAGTTTCAAGAATTATCAAGAAATATTAAGAAACAGTGGGAAAGTTGCTTCTGGACTATTTCTCTTTGGAAGAAACATGGATAATCAACAAGAAAATGTAAATGGACTTCAGAAAGAAATTTTTTCCACGTTGAAATAAATTCAAGAGACAATTGTTTTAAATTATAAGACTAAAAATAATTTAAATAACATAAATGAGCAACTCTCCAACTTAAACTTACAAGCAAAAAATGTTCAGAAAATGACCATAAAGAATGAAATAGCAACTCAGAAACCAGAAGAAAAAATAGAGGAAACTGACATAAAGTTAGAGGATTTTAAAGAAGAAACCAATAGACAGGCACAGATAAATAAAAATTTGGAAGACCCAGATATAACACTGGAAATGGGAAAGACATTTTACTTTTCAAGACGTCAGAACATATTTGAGGACAAGGAAGCAGAATTGATAGAATGGATGACAGAGCTGTTAGGAGAAATGCTGAAAACTGGTGAACAAGAAACTAAAAGAGAAACTGAAGGAGAAAAAAAATGGAGGCTGTTTAACGAATATAAATGGATTAAGCGTTTTTACAAAAACACTTTAATTGTCTTTTTTATTCCAAATTATACAGAAACAGAGGAAGAAAAACTTGGGGACTTAAATGCACTAACTTGCAAAGTTATTTGGCAAAGGAAGAAAGCTAGAGTAAGACAGAAGAAAATAGAGGTCCTGACTAATTAGATGAGGTATTATACCATCTAATGGATGTTTGAATATGATTAAAAGAATAGACAATTGTTAGAAATAAAAGGATCATTATAAATTAGAAGGATGTGATTTGTAACTAGTAAACATAATTTTTTTATAAGATGGGAAATATGAAAATACTAAGAGAATCGGTATAAGGGAAGCTTTTAGTTACCCAAATGTAATTAATTATGAGAAAAATAATAATTGATAAAGTTATTTTGAATATTGATGGGAAATTAAAATTAAAAAAAGAAAAAATAGGATACGGATTGAATAAGGGAACTCTGATTGCAAATACATTTGATATATGTTTTGGCTAGAGAAGATATTATAAGATATTATTGACACTATGTATAACATTAGAAACATGTGATGAAGATGTTTATATTTAATTGTATAGGTATTAATAGCAGTAAGAAGTATACTTGCATAATGTGGAAAAATGATTATTATTATTGGAAGAAGAGAGGGCCAGGAAAATACTGGATGGTGTAGTATTGGATATTTTGAGTGAAAGTTAATATATACCATTAAAGGAACCCAGACACCAAGCTGTTTATTAAGTACTTATGATTGTAAAACTTGAAATTAATAAAATATTTACAAAAAAAGAAATTGTTTAAGGAAAAGCTACCCTGATTCCGAAAATCCACATTAATCCTGCAAAGCATTAGAAAATTAATTCCACAAAACTATGATCATTTATTTTAGGAAATTTCTATGAGTAAAACAGAAAAAAAGAAAGAAGCCAATTCTTTAAGGGACAAAAGATAATAGTTTTACATACTTAGAATCCCATACTTAGCAATATCACTTAGACTTATATACTGCTTCATAGTGCATTACAGCACTTTCTAAGCAGTTTACAGAGTCAGCATATTGCCCTCAACAATCTGGGCCCTCATTTTACTCCCCACAGAAGGATGGAAGGCTAAGTCAAGTCAGGATCAAACTCCTGGTTATGGGCAGAGCCAATCTGCATTCTAACCAGTGTGCCACCACAGCTTCCAAAATGGCACTTGCTTCAAGGATGGCACCATGCAATCTCTGCGCAGGAAGGCTGTGAAGCAGAGTGGCTCCCCAAAGGAGATCTATAGAAAAAGTAAGTGGACCAAGCTTTGACTTGGGGATGGGAAGGAAGGTGCAGGACACTAATACCTGTGGGAACACTGTGGAGTAGAAAGCAGGCTTAAAGACTGCGGGGACCTAGTGGAGTGGGATGGGGGTGACTATGGCATTCCTGAAGTCACTT
The DNA here is from genome assembly GCA_023970755.1 of Azemiops feae. Lineage (NCBI taxonomy): Eukaryota > Metazoa > Chordata > Lepidosauria > Squamata > Viperidae > Azemiops > Azemiops feae. The sequence continues at coordinate 4,030,797 of JALGBA010000012.1, read as the reverse complement.
CTAAGGACAGGAAGATTGCCTAGTACCTGAATTTTGCACACATAACTGTGGGAGTACTGAAGCAGCCATAACTTAGGCAGTGATCATAAGTCCCTTTGTTCAGTGCCATCACAATTTTGAATTATGTACTACCTGTATTGGAACTAAGAGAGAAGAAATTTTGTTTGAGAATTAGAGCAATTATAGAGGATTCTGATGAAGATATTAGAGAAAAGGTTCTTAACATTTTAGCAAATTTTATGAATTGGGACGAGGAGGATATACAGGTAGAAATTGATTAAGTATATAGAATAAATAGAACATTTGCAAAAATGAGAAATAATCCAAGAGATGTCTTGGTGTACTTTGTCAGGAAGAAGATAAGAGATCAAGTTTTACAGATTCTGGGGAAGCATGGCAAACTGAAGACAACTCCATGAGAGTAGAAACAATGACCTGAGCAAAACAAGGAGCTAAAGAATTAAGTTGTTCCCAATCTCCTCTCTGGATTAAAAAAAGAACCTGGAATTGCCCATAGTGCTGCATATAGATGCTCCTCATGACAAAACTATAAAATAGTAGTCTCTGGTAGGTTTTAGAGCTCTGGGAACTAGGAGAGTCAGCTTTGCCCAAGCCACAGTTCAGAGCCTCCAAAGAGACACTTGGTTTATCATCTTCCTCTCTTTTTTTAAATAATATTTTATTGGTTTTCCAGTTTTACATTTGAGTATTTGGAAGGCAAGGTGGTGATTGGGTTAGTCAATAGTTCAATAACAAAATCTATAGTACATATCTCAGGTTACATCATCAAATATTTCTTCCCTGTTTCCCTTAACATTTGCTATATCATATTTAAGCTAATAAATTTCTAGTTGTATCAAACTCAGTTGAAACTTCATTATCACATTTATCAATACATTTTTTGCTTATGCATATCCATGTCCTGTTTTTAAGTTTTACCTAATTTTTAATTTTTAATTGCAGTACTCCAATTTAACCTTTAATATCCATAGTATTTGAATTTTGGGTAACCCAAATTTCCTTTATCTCACTACATAAAAGTTATAATATCTAAAATACACATATTACTTACTTAAATATATTCTTATTTTATTTGATAAACATTTTCTATTTCTCATCCTAGTACATCACCACTTAATAATGGAGTATCCTTTGTTATCTCAAATCCATCATCTGTATTATCTGGGTTAAACAATAATTCAAACCTATTTCCTAATAATTAGTTTTCATTTCCCTTATAAGTCTAAATCCTCAATATTAGGCCAATTAATCCCTTATTTTTTTATTATTTTCCAACAATTTTAAATCTAATAATCAAATTTCCCCTTATCTCAGAATCTCCCTTTAGCCCATTAGTTGAGACTTTAGGATCCTCTCTAATAAATCAAAAGACCCCATTTTTTAAACCTAACTCTAGCTTTCTACCAACCAGGCTTCCATACCAATGCTTTTAGATCATCAGATAGATCTCCCTTCATTCTTGTACATGTTACTTGAATTAAAGGAGACCATATAGTTGTCAATTTTCTGGAAGAACTGGCCCATTTAGAATCATTAAGTTGTCGCCCTGGTGGCTCAAATCCCCATATTTGCTCTAGTATAGTTGTCTTCAATTTGATCTGGTCTTCTTCTTCCTCAGGTTTCTTCTGGTTTGAGTAAAAAGTCATGTCCAGTTTTATAATTGTTATTTGATTGTCTAAGTTTTCAGTAAGCTGTACTTGTTGATCTTTAAAGTCCTCCGTCTTGGTATTACTTTCTTCCGCTTCTGTTGTTTTTTGAGTTGTAAGTTCTTTAGTTGCAATCAGGGTTTCGCTTTGTAGATTTAAGCTGGTGCCTTGGTCTTTCAATCTGGATTTGATTATCTCGGTGGCTTCAATAATTTTTTCAAGTATAAGTTTATAATTAGCCAACATTTGTTGCTGGTCCTCCTCCATTTCCGCTTGTCAAAAATAATAAAAGTAATAGATTGCTGTACCAAGCTTCACCACAAGATGTCCCCCGATAGCATTTAAAGTCTTTTCCAAATCCCGGGCTAGGTTTTTATCCAATTTAAGTTCTTTTTCTTCTTTTTTACAAGTAAATAAAATAGCAGGTCCCAGTAAGAGTAGGAACTTTTTGGGTCCCCATATTCCAAAAAAAAAATATGTAATTCCGATTATATTAAGTTGTTCTTTTCAGTGCTTTGTTTCCCCAGGTAGTCAAACGCTGCCATTTTAGAGGGTGAGGGAAAAAAATTCTCTTCCCTCTCTCCTTACAGGGGGAAGAGTTTCAAAAAGCTTTTAGTAGGAAAAGTATTTGGGGTACAGAGAAGGTAAAATCTCACCCAATTCCTCCGCGTTGCTTTCAAAGTGCTTATTGGTGATTTTGGCCTCGGCTGGTAGCAGCTTGGTGATGGGCCATGTTGATGTCTGATCTTTTCCCCGTCAGAAAAGCTGCCCCAGATCAAACGGGAGGGCTGCCGCTCTTCCCTGATCACTCGGGGGTCCTCTTCACGCTCGTCGCCCCTCCAGGGCGACTTCCGACCCTCTTTAGGGTCCCCTGGCGAGAGAAAACTGGACGGCGGAGAGAGCGATCGCCCCACACGTCCTCCTGCGCCGCGATTGCAAACCAGAAGCCCCAAGTTCTATCATCTTCCTCTCTTAATCACTTTCCTTGAAATGGCTTGTCAATTGCTTTTAAGAACTTTCTTAAAATTAATAATCTTAATAAAGAATGACAAGTTTGATTATGCTGAGTAATTTTTCCTTCAATCCTCAGTAAAAGAAGTTTCATGTAAGTTTAAGAACTTTGCATTTTGGAAATAATAGCAAGAGGGCAATTAGAATGTTGGTTTTAGAAAATGTTTAAATGGACTAAGGGCATTTTAAGATTGAATGGACACGTCCGGTTTTGTGCAGTAGTGCAGCAGCTGAGGGATCGCGGGGCTCCGCACCATATGGCTGATTTCTGCCTGCCAGGGGACGCTAAATGGGCCTGAAGTTGCCCCATAGAGGCAACATAGAAGGGGGGAAGTCCCGCCAATTGCAGAGAGATGGCAGTCGATCCAATTGGTTTGGGAAAAGCCCTCCAGAAATCGGCAGGAAAGAGGCTAGCTTAACTTCCGAGTCTAGTCCAAGCTACAAGCAACCAAAGTCCAAAAGTACTACTTCAAGCTGATTGTAAACAATGTGTTTGGACTGGGTAAGAAGAGTGATTTTCTCTCTTCTACTTGGAAATTGATTTCCTGGGGGGGGGGAAAGAGAAACCCCAAGAAGCGAAAAGCCTCTGAAAGTGAGAAGGAGGGGGACCTTTGCCCCACCCTCCTGCAGATGGAAGCGGTGAATTAAACCTTTCAGGGGGAACAGAAATATATTGAAATGAAAAGAATATAAGACTTAATTTGGACAAATTTGAAATCGGTGAAATCTGTTAAGATTTTCCTTTTATATAATGAAAATAGAAGTAAATAATTGTCTATTACTGAAAGAACTAGTGCTGACATCTAGTGGTGGATGAAAATATACAACAGCTGCTCTATTACAGGGACTGGCAAGGCTCAGGAAAAGATAAATTTGATACTGGTGACCTTCAGTGTCTTAATAATAGAGAACAGCTGTGACAAAAAGAAAAAAGAAAAAAGAAAACATCTTGGGCTTTCTACAAAGTGAGAATTATAAACTCTAAAAAAAAATTGACCTTTCTGGATTACAAATACTAACTCAACTCAACTAACTCAACTCAACTGTAACTCTAAAGCTGTCTGCAGAGAAAGGAAAACCCTGATTTTTGGCTATCATGGAAAACCAGAGAACTGCAGAAAGAATATATCAAGAAAAAACAAATACTTTCCAGAAGGAGATCTATGCTATGTTGCAACTAATCCAAACAATAATAATCTCAAACCACTAGGAAATTAAACATAACCTTGAAAACATAAATGAACATATCTCCAATTTAACTTTACAACATAAAAATTCTCAGAAAATAAAAATAGAGACTGAGCAGAAAAAACAGACAACTGAATACGAGACAGAGGAGAGAGATTTCAAGATGGAATTTAACAATACAAGGAAGTATGACTTAACCCAGATGGGAAAAAAATTACAGGAAACTCTGGACGTGGAAAAGACAAACTACACTTTAAGATTACAAAACAAGTTTGAGGACAAGAAAAAAGATTTGGCAAAATGGATTTTGCCAGAAGAATTACGAGAAGTTGAGAGACAAAAAATAATAAATAAAATCAAGAAAGAAAAAAAGGAAAAGATTTTCAAAGAATACGAAGGGGCAAAACCTTCCTATAAAAACATCTTACCTGTTTTGCCTTTTGTACCTGCAACAACATTTATAAGATTATGGGAAGATTTTTCGATTCATCAAAGCATATTGAACAGGAAAGATGTTGGGCAAAAAAAAAAAAAGGCTAAAGTGAGAATTAAGAAATTAGATGATGGGAATTATCAGAGGGAGTATTTAAAAATTAAACATTTGTTTGAATATGGTTAAAGAAATAGAAAGATTTTGAATATAAATGAAGATTAGTTTAAGAGGGATGAACCCCTCAAGTAATATAGTATGCCTTCTTTCTTTTTTCTTTGTGTTTGGTTTTTTGACATGAGAAATATAAAAATGTTGGGATGGTTTACATAAAAGAAATGTTTTCTCTGTTTTGTCTTTTTCTCTCTCTTATTTTTCTTTAAGATATGAGAAATGTAAAAATGTGATGGCTTGTACGAGAAAAAAAGACTTAAATACTTAAGTGTAACTAATTTTGAGAAAATCTTAGCCAGTAAGAGTGTTTTGAATATTGTGGTGAAAATAAATTTAAATAGGAATGTGAACAGGATTTATGATGAGGCAATCAAGATAATCAGTGAAAAGAAGCTTTATATTGATGTGGTTATTATTTGCAGAAACATGAGAAAAATGTTTATATTTAATTGTCATTTATTTAAATAAGAACTGTATTAATTTAAGGCTGGCAAAAGAGATTATTGGAAGGAGAGGAAATCAAATAAAGCTATTATATGGACTATAGAATTATAAAAATTAATTGTTATTGATTGTTTTTTAAACACTAACCCAGACAACACGATGTTTACCAAAATAATATAATATATAATAAAATATATTTTTAAAAAAAGATTGAATGGAAATAAAATTATGAAATAATTACAAGAATACTTCCTGTGGTTTGTTTAAAATCCTATTAATATATATATGAAGATTTTGAATTCAAGTGTAAGAAATCATTCCTTGGAAAAGTATGGAAAAACATGATAAGAGGAGACCTTGAAACTTGGTTACTAGAGACCACCAGAAAGACCTGAAGATTATAATTAAAGGAGAAGACCACTAATACAGGATGGGGAAAGTATTTTAATTCTGGAAGAATTTGAGGATATTTGGCAACAAGGTATTCAGAACTTTCTTTGCAGATTGTTTGTTGCTATAAAAATGGTTTCAAAATAAGAGATAGAAGTGGATAAATCTTGGAATCAGACTATTTTACATATGGATACAACAATGATGTTGGCAAAAATTTACAAATGAAACGTGTTATGTTTTAATACTCAAGGAGACATACAAATAATAATTGAGAAGAGTGACTTGGATGTGTCACAGAGAAGTGACGTGGACAACTTTCTTATATTTTGGACTTACAAGAGAGAACTCTATAAAGAAATAGAAAAGATAGAAAATGAAAAAAAAGTCAACTTCTGTGACACTACTTAAAAGCAATAAATAAAAATAAAAAGATTTATAAAATTGGGTTATCCAACCAAGATTAAAATGTATATGATGTGTTTTTTTCCCTAGAAGGTTTTAATATGTTTTTCTTCACCAGGACTGAATGATGAAGCTTTAAAGATTTATTTATAGATAAGATATGGGAAGAAGAGGGTTTTTTGTTGTATTTTTTTGAGAAAGTGATAAGTTATGGTATTAAAATTGAAGGAAAGTGTTAAACTTGCAAAGGAGTTTCTGAGAGAAGATGAAGAGATGATAAGATGATAAGAAATTAATTTTGGGGGCATTATTTGATGGGATTACATTTCAATATATAATTGTTTAGAAAGAGCTCTTAATGGAATATTTTCTGATTAACTTATATGAGGCTTTAAAGATTTGCTTATAGATAAAAACATGCGAAGAAGATTTTTTTTGTATTTTTAGAGAAAATGGTAAGTTACTGTGTAAAGTAAGTGAAACTAACATGAAATGAATTTACTTAAGATAGTGTGTGTGTGTGTGTGTGTTTCTGGTAGTTCTTAATGGACTTTTGCTGATTAAGATTGAATGATCAGGCTTTATGATTTGCTAGTAGATAAAAGATGAGATATGGGATGAAGAGATTTTTGACTAAGATGTTGCAGAAGGTAATAAGTTACTGAAATTGTTGATACTTATGATGAAAAAGGAAGTCATTTCTTATACAAATATTTTTTTTCTTTTTTTGTATTTTTCTTAGTTACTATTAGTTTTTTATCTTTGCATTTTTAGACTTCAATAAGTTATTATTAATAAAGAAGATCAAGTTTTGCAGAAGTATTTTAATATAACATTGAAGATTAATAATATAGATTAGTTCTTTAAAAAATGGTATTAGAATCTTGTGTAAGAGGAAAGAGTATTCTTTTTTGACCAATGAATTAAAACATAAAAAGAATCCATTTCAATGGGACAAACTTTATATTTAAAATGTAGAGGTTTTGACTGAATTCTGTCCAGAAAGTGAGGGGATTTGTAGAAAAAGTTATAGAAGAATTGGAGGAGATTCAAATCGAGGTGTTAAAAGAGAGCAGTGGTGGGATTCAGCCAGTTTGCACCAGTTCGGCAGAACCGGTACCTAATTTTTTGTTGCCCAGGCCCAGAATGGACTTCTGGAAGCGGCATCCACACAGAGAACCGGTTGTTCACATATTTGAATCCCACCACTGGAAGAGAGTACACAAAAATGTCAACAATTATAGCAGGAAAGAAAAAGGGATGATACTGTTTGACTGTTTGGTTTGATTATTGATTACAAATGCTTAATGTGGAATATAAATGTGCAAATGCTCCTCAATAGAGAAAAAATTTCATTATTTGAAAAAATTAAAACTTATAATTTGCCTACAAGAGACACATATTAGGAAAAAAAGGATAAAAAATATTTGATATTTTATCCAAAAAGGATCTAAAAAAAGAAAATGGATTTATTTGGTTAAATCTTCAACTACAACCAGAATGTATACTGACTGATGATCATAGTAAATTTGTTGGGGTGGAAGTTAATTTGCATCGGATTAAAACTCTGATATTGGGATTTTATGCCACAAATTAGGACGAAGTACTGTTCTATAAAAGACCTATGGAGGGACTAATAGGTTTTTCTTATGAAAATTGGGGATTGATGGGAGAGTGGAATGGAGTGAATTCACCACAATTCAATAAATATTTTTGAGAAAAATATTAAAATCACTCAAGAGAAGTTACCAAAATTTTTCTTTGATATAATGGACTATTTGGGGCTAATTGATATATGAAGACAGGAAAATAGCTCAAGAGAATATATCTATTTCTTTGAAAGAAAAGATCCTTTTCAAGAATGAATATGATTTGGATTTTGAGATGGCCAAAATGATCTGTCTGATTAGAGAAAGGGTAATATATTTATTGCTGACTGGAAACCTCTTATGAATTTTTTGCATAAAAACAAACAAAAAAGAGAACTTATGAAAAAAGTCATATTTTAACTTTAGAGAAGGAGATATTATAATTGTACTTACAACTCTTGTAAAGAAGATCAAAAGTCTCTTCTTTGAGTTTGTTTGTATCTTTTTTCCTTTTTTCCTATTTTTCTTTTTTCCTTTCTTGCACCTTTGCACTCTTTAATTTCATTGTTTTTGTTTTTTTCTTCTTTATTTCATATTACTTTTTATCTTCCTTTTAAAAACTGTAAAACTACAATGGTACCGTGGCACTCAACTGCTTTGAAACTCAATTTGATACTCAATATATTTTGATGCAAAATTTTGTCCTGGTACTTATTGTTTGTTTGGTACTCAATGCACAAGCTAGAACTTGTCAATGTTGGCTGCCTGTGATTCACTATATTATTCCTTATGGGGAAAAAATTGTTTGGTACCCATTGTTTTTGGTGTTCATCTTGCTTCCTGGAACCAATTAATGATGAGTACTGAGGTACCACTATATAAAAAGGGAATATGTTTTTCTGCTGCTTGCTTTATTGAAACTTCCTGATGAACTCACTCCAGTAAGTCGGCAAGGATTACAGAAGATATAGGAGGGACAAGGTAGGAGCATACTTAAAAAATAACCCAATATACTAAACTCCTTCTCTGCCAAGATACAACCCTACCATGTTTATAAATCGAAGCAGTATGGTAACTTCTATATGCAAATAGAATTTGTCTCTTCAAACAGAGAGATCAAGGAATTACCAACTCAGTCAAACAAACAATAAACAACAGCCCTTCAGGAACCACCAAGACCACTTCCACCAACACTGACAGGGAAAGCCTTTGTTCTCTTCAGTAGGCTCCATGTGAAGCCAACAACAATATTACTGGCATTTGATTTGTTTTGGGCACTACAGGTAAAATATTTGCGAATTTTAAAATTGGCAGCTTTTTGTTCAGTAGGATATTTTCTCCTGGCATGGCTCACAAAGAATTATTGAAACTTTAAACAAATTCTTTGAGCCAAACCATTTGTAGCTGGGTGATATGGCCCTGGTATATGTCTGGTTCAATTCTTTTTTCAGCTGAATCTGTTCAAGCTACAAATTGTGACCCATTGTTATTCAATAATTGTTCTGGAATACCTGTTCTTGCCAAGAATTCTTACAATACCATTTGGGTATAAGCGGCTGTTATTGGAAACAGCCCTGCATTTTCAGCCTGCTTCACTTACAACTAAACAAAATAGTGCTCACAAATGTTCTTACTAAGTCTGCATGAATTCCTTGCTAGGGTAAGGCAGGCCATTCCCATGAATAAAGTGGTTTGTTTTTTCCATCTTTTGGACATGTTGGCAGCCTAAACAACTCATTAAAAGCTGTTCAGGTTTTTTTGGTGTAATTCTGGCCACTAAATGAATACGTAAGCTAGTGCATTTACTTTTTATTACTATAAGAGTCCAGCATGTAGCTTCTCAACACTCAAGCTGTCAGCTTTACTGGTATGGTAGCTTTCATTTCTCACCTAATAATCCACTGTCAAGTGTAAAGTTCATTACAGGAGTGATAAAGCTCCATGAATGTTAGCATATCTGAAATGCTCAAATTCATGCTGTGATATAAATAATACAGCTGAACCAGCATCCCATTACATTGATAAGGTTTTATCATTCGTTTCTGGTGTGAGTCACATTGCTGGTCTCATTCTACCTTTTATGCCACAGAAATGGATTATCTATGTGTAAAAAGATTAGCTTTTCCTGCTTCTATCAAATTCATCTATGATGTTTATAATTTGATTTAAGCAATGGCTTGGTTGTTTACCTTTAGCACATAAATTACTCTTTTGTATTGGCAATCTAATATGTCCCACTTTATTGCATATTCCTCAGGTTTCTCCTTTAAATCTACATTGCATTGTTATAGACAAACTTCTGCCACAACAGTAATACAGTTCATTTTGACCTGGGACCCTCTACTCTTGCAAGTTTGTTCACATTTGCTTTTTTTCGTAACTACAGCTCTCAACCATTTCTAGGAGCAGTTTCCATGGAGATAGCAATTTCAAATGATGTCTTAAATGTTAAATCTGCCTTTATTCTGGGTTTTTATTTAATGTATTTTCAGAGTTTCACAAAGCAGCCAATCTCTAAATGTATTGTTTAGTCCACCAAATTTGGAGTGTTCAGACAGCTTTTTAAGGTCAGCTCTGTGTATGACAATGGACTTTCCCTGTTTTGGTTTTGGGCTTATGGAACCTGAAATCAACAATTGGTTTTGGCATCAAATGTTCCTGCATTTTTTTACTAATGCTGCAAAAATGAATTGTGACAAGAATGAATTGTGGACTTTGTGAGGCATACAAACGTTTCAATAAGTTTATGCTTCCTCCACCCCAACACAAGGTTAAAAAGATTCCTTTTTTTCCCCAGCAACCATTTTGTTTGCCTCAAAAAAATGTTCCAAGTCTCACTCTATATAATTTCCATGGTACTATCAAACATATTCTTCTTCCCTAAAAGATTAGCCCTCTTACCTTGTTCTTTTCCCCTTTCTCTTTACTAACTGTAAGCAATTCTGTCTTATTCTTTCTCTATTGTTTTGCTTTTTGTTCTTTTTCCCCCTGCCCTTTCTTCTATTCTGTCCTGGCCTCCACATTCCTCCTCTTTTTCCATTGGCTGAGGTACTATGAGGATACACTCTTTCCAACCACCTCCAACCTATTTCCTGCTACATACTAAATCATACATCACATGTACATTAATAATATAAAATATTAGACATATTCAATTGTTATTTTGAGCTCTGATATTTATGGCCTTTTTTAGAACAATAGATTCTTTCCTGTTTTTCAATTCAGTTTAGTTTCCATGGCTAGCCATTTTTTCTTACAGCTGTTTTTATAGCTTGTATTCTTCCTTTCCCACTCTAAGACCCAGCTAATTTTTGCCTATGTATTTATCTTACATCCTCCCTTTATGCTATCCTTTCCTGGTTCCCATCCATTGTAGTTTCTTTGGCAGGCTTGTTTCTCCACTCAGTAGGTTTCCACTGCAGCAAATTCAATTTTAAATTTCTCTTTCCATATTAAATTTTGAAAACCATTTACTTATTCCTATCAAAGGTGCGGTTTAAGAGGTGATTTTTGTTTTATTGTTTTAAATGATCTCCTCAATTTACTGAAACTTCTAAAACTAACTCACATATATCTGGAAAAATTGCAGGATACATAGGAATCAATCAGTAGTAACAATAATCCAATATAATACAGGATTTGTATGAACTATATGATACATATGGCCCTGGGAAACATGGAATTTGTGGTAGAGGCATGGACTTGTATTTCTCTTTTGCCATATGGATAGATACTGCATATAAAGTCACCAATGATGAGTGAAAATAAGAATTGTGCTTATGCATGTCATAGAAAATATCTTATCCCATTTAACTTTCTAACATTTTAAAAGTTACTCCATTACAGTAATAAAATATTACCTTTTAATTGCAGGCTTATGTGCAATACATTCAATTATGTAATCCTACTGGGACTTTGCAAGAGAGGACAAATGTGTGCCTATGCAATATGAGAGAGAGAGAGAGATGCATACATATACATGCACATTGAAAACATTAGAGATAAATGTTTTATTATCTCTGTAGCTCTAATATTCTACACTCAAGTCTGCCTTCTGTAATTTCTGTAATTTCCCAGTGACCCATTTGCTTTCAAATATACAAAGCTTTATATGAACACCTCACAGTCTGCAGCAGCATTGAACAAACATTAAGTCTCTGGGATTTATTTTGTAAACACTTTTACATCCCATTCAACTATTTTTAAAAGGATATAAAAGAAAATATCAGCCCATGATAAGTAGTTATGCTTGAATGTTACATACTAAATAGCTTCTTTCTTCATAAACTGCACTGCCAAAATTATTCACAAAGTATTAGAGAGTGCTTAGCCTGAAATGTTTTGAATGGAGTGTATATCCATGCACTAGAAAGGAAAAAACAAATCACTCCTTGATAGCTTATCCACATTTGTTGCTGCTTTGATTAAATAATAAATACATCTTTGTTGCTTTATATTGACCCTTGTTGAAGAGATCCACCAGCAGAGAGAGATCATGGATTCCACTATGAATATGCCCAGACCTTTTTTCTTTTACTTCCAAAGGAAAGCTGTATGGCTGCACCCATTCAAAAGGCAAAATACTTCTTGCGTTGGCTTTGGAAGCATAGCTAGCGGTTACAACATGAGTCAGCTCTGAAGATAGAATTCCCTTGGCTCAAGAGATTACATCATCTCTTACCTGTGATTTTGTTGCTGTTTATTTATCTTTAGCTCTATCTTTTATGGCCCCTCATTTTCTTAAGTGCTGTTTTTAGCTACGGGTTATTTGGGGTAATTATTTTAAAGACTGCATTATTGATTTCTTTCTTCCTTCCTTCTCATTTGTTTTTCTGTTCATCACTAGTTTGTATTTTCCTATGGTTGCAAAGTAGGATATAATTTTAATTTAATAAAACAGATAGTGACTGCATGAACCCTATTGCAACCTTATTTCTGTTTTCTCAGAAGGAAGGCCTTCTGGGTTCAGCGAGCCTACTTTGGGGGAAGTGCATAAGCCTGCAACTGTATTGAGATTCATAGGCCTGCAGTTTGTTATGTGTACAACCTCGCTCAAATTGAACTGAACTGAAAGGGGTTGTGTTTGATTGAGGACTGAAAAAAGACACCCAAAAAATTAGTAACATTATTGTGACATGAATCAATTCTTTAAGAGAACAGTTTGGGAGATGAGCAACTTCTATTGCCTTCTCTTTCTAGACTGATGAAAAGTAGCAGATATGCAGAGAAGAGACATCTGGAATGCCTACGGTAAATGTATGAAAATTCTTTTCTATGTGCACTGTTCTCAAAGGAAATCCAGCGCTCATTTGAGTAAAATTAAACATGAAATATACCCAAAGTATCAAAGAGAAGTGAGAGGAGAGGCATAATACACACTACAAATTGGAAAAAGATATGTCTGGTGTTAACTTTCGTAAATAACAGATCTGAAAGGTAAAAATAAGCTCATGTTTATTTAAGTTCTTTAAAACTGTAGAATTTAAGAAGGCAGAAGTGCTTCCCCATCTCAGTTTTTGCCTCCAATTCATGCAGAGTGATACAGTTTCACCTCTGCTGAAAAACTGGTTAGAAAACAGAATTGAAGGCTGGGATGTATTTGTGGAAATATTTGCCAGAGATGATCAGAGTAAGGCTAATGCCACTTTTTTTCTTATAATATGCATAGTTATAATGAAAACATAAAAACAAACTAGATGAAACTTTCAAAACAGAATTTACAGTACATTATCTATTGGGGCTTAGTGGCAGATTCTACCAAACAGAATCTGCCTGGATCATGCATGGAGGTATGGAGGGAAGGCTTGGAATCTCAGATCAGGGAGACCTGGGTCCCCATGGTGTTCCATCTGCTTATAACCCCCTGCCTACATGGTGAAATTTCACAAGAAAGTGAAGACCATATTAGGTAAGCAGGTGTTTGTGGATGACTTTGGTTTTTCTTGACTTACCATGAATGAATTGCAACAACTTCTGTTGTTATATTTGTTGCTGAAAACCTGGATGTGATTGATTTCTGTATTTTTAATTTTATTACTTACAACTGCTTAGAGTTGTAAGAGCTTTGTGGCATATTGTAAACAAATAAAGCAATACTTCTTCAGTACTTTTCTTCCTACAGCCATGATGCATCATAATATAGATTCATTCAAGGGCATTCTGGGTAAACAGCTCTGAAAATAAATCCCATTCCCCCAAATCACCAGAATTCAAGAGTTCTGAAGAACTTTCTGAAAGTGATTTTATTTATATTTGGAGTTCCCCTCTTTAGTTATGCTGACAAAACATAGTAATTTCTATCAGATTATCTACTTTTATACACACACACACAAATATATAAAAGGCTCTGAAGGGGTAATATCTCAATTTCATTCTCATTACTCATGATTATTAGAAGTCTTTCAAGAAGGTGTTTTCATCAATATCTTTAATCATGTGTATGATGGCATCATCATGGACATGAAGTAATTTGCTCCCCATTACCTCACCTCATAGATGCCTGCGGCAATATTACTGATGGTGGGAAGGAGAGGAAAAGTAAGTTCTAAATAATGAAAGCTGGCTCCACAAATTCAACTGTAAAATGCAGGCAACTCTTCCTGCTTGCCTAGCAGCTCAGGCCAAGTGAGCTGGAGTAAAACTGACAAATGTCAGGCTGATTGTCTTGTTTTCTTTTTAAATAGCTAGCTGGAACAAAATGGCTGACTTAAACCTAGGAGTCAGAAAATTGGAAGAGTCAAAGTAGGTGCAGAGAAGACAAGACAAAAAGTCATTGGCAACTATGTGTAGAAGGGGTGAAGCATGGGTCACAATGCAACTTCTGTCATCTTTCTGATGACAGTTTTGACATCCAAACTATGGCAATAGTTGTGGCAATGAACTTTTTAGTGATGTTAGCACAATAATGAAACATCTCTAACTCAAAACCCAAACTTGGAGAACTCTAACATTATTAGAAATTGTTCCATTTTGTTAAGTTAATTATTCATATTAGGTAAATAGGCCAATTTTGAGCATGGCAAGTTGTAAATGAAATGTGAATGCACATTTAGAATCAAGAACAGCATCTATTACTAAATCTTAGCTTGTCTCTACAATTTATTGATTCAAAAAGCCTCACATAAACTTTGATTCAAGCTAAACTGACTTCAGTGGTAATAGCAACCTCATATGTTAAAAAAGAACAATGTTGCACCTGTCAGAATTTGAACAGGGAGAGGACTTCTAGTAAGGATATAGCAAACTAGACATCCCTGAAGAAACAGGGAATGACATTACAACTGAGATCAGGCCAGAATGTGGATTCACAACTGCAAAATCTCCCTGGAGAAAGGTGATATTGTGAGATTGCCCAAATATACTCCAGACAGCTTTTCTTGCAAGTAGATTTCAGGAATTGAGATTTTTGCAATTGGCTGGGGAGCAAACAGCTGGGAGTTAAGGGATGTTCACAGATGTAACATGGCCTTTACAGACTAAAAGGTTGGCTGAGTCTCATTTATTAATAACTTTTGGAATTACTTTTTGTACTACTTTTTAAATATTAAGAATATTCAGTATAAGACGTTTTATGGCATTTAGTAAAATAACTGTTAAGTATAAGTTTAAAGCCTTATCTTTTTTTATTTCTGGGAATAAACAGCAAGTGATTAAAGCGCTATTTTTAGAAATTTACTAGATAATCCATGACCCATTGGGTCATCCTTTCAGAGATATTTCCTTACCTAAACAAAGAAATGGAAGCCATGAAAATGGGAACAACTTCTAACTTCCTGTCTACTTGCCCATTGATTTTGGTTGTGGGAAACTGCCAGGAAGCATGGGAGACCACAACTGCATGACTGTGGTGACTCTGGAGTGGTCACAACTTTGCGAATATAACTTATGTGTAGATTCTTGAAATTTCAATTATATCGGAATAATGGGTCCTGGATTTTGTAAACATTAAGTTAGCAGATTTGAGGTACCTTGATTCAAACTTTTTGTGCTATGATACACTGTTTGGGCTAATTGAAGGTTACAAACTAACAGGAGAGTTTTAGTAGTAATAGATAAATGACTGAGAATCCAGATGAATTTGAAATAATGATTTTAAAATTAATTATAAGATTCCTTCCCACTGGAAATGCCTGTTGTCTTGAAGTCTGGAAAAAAAATATAGGATGCAACTTTGAAAGTTGGACACTAGAGAGGAATCAAAATAAATTAAAGACTACAATTAAAGGGAAAGTAGATCTTAATCTATTATATAGAGCGATCGTGCTCAGAGTCAATCTATGAAGGAGTTGGGTTGTCTCTAAATATCATTAAATAAATAAAAACCCTTAGATGTATTGAAGGATATTTGTGAACAGTGGACTCAGAAGTTAATTTTAAGAATGTCTGCCATTTTAGATAGACTGTGTATAAATGACGTTATGGAAGAGGAACAAATTCTACTGGATAAGACTGAAACTGATTTGAATTTGGATTTTAAAATGACATTAAATTACTCTTTCCAGAGCCTCCAACGTGTAACTTATCATCAAATCTCACTGCTACTGTCTAAATCCACTGGAAACACAGGACCCCCTAGCTCTGTTTAAATGCACTGGATGCTTTCCCACATAATATCATTTTCATTCTTTAACCTCTCCAAAGCTGCTTGAAATAAATCTGACAATCATCTCCCTACCTGCTAACCTTGAAATGCCGACAACCGGCTGAGAACACCATGAGCCAATCAGTGTACTCACTCCAGATGACAAATAGGAGCCTTCCAAAACCAAACAAATTAATCATCCTTTTGATCCTTCAACAAGCTAAAAGGTTTCTCACCTCCTCGTTATGCAAAAGGAGAAGAAAATAAATTGCTGGTATATTTGATCATTTGTAAACAGAAAAAAGAAAAAGACAAATCTGAATGTTTTAAATATTTTTTTTACTATCATTTTGTGGTTGCCTGAATTTTTACAGCCCAGTCAACCCAATTGGTCCCAATCAATCTGAGTTTTGCATATCTATTGCTCCCCAGTGAGTGACAAAGGGAAAGCTAATAGAACTGCCAGTTTAATCCCTACTGAGTCAAACCAGCATTTCCTTAAAAAATATGGTAAGACAGCTGTAGTGCAGGCACTGGAAGGCCGTGGGGAAGCAGATGAATCAGGAGCTATGCAGAGTTTCCCCATTTCCCAAATGTTTGTGTCTTTTAAAATTTGGATGATATCACAGCTGAGTCACAAATAAAGGATCTGCTGTCAATCTCAGCTGTCATGGTGGGATCCCAGAGCATTGGAGCTGTTGAAGTGCTGCAGGGCTCTTCTACGCGAGTGCCCGTAGGCTCATAATGCGCATATTACTTTCCCTACATCTGTAAGGATCTGCCTCAACTAGGTCTCCCAAGAAAGCAGAACTCTTGAAACAGGCATTGTTTCAAAAGGAACTTTTATTGAGAGTTAGTAATAACAGTAGGGGCAAAGCAAGGTTGTAAGAATTCATGCACGAAAGGTTACATTATAATGCCCATTCAGGACTCCTATCCCCAGTGTCCAACCATCCAGTTGAAATCCAGCCACTCCACAGGTGCTAGGCTGTTTTGAGTCCCTGGTGGTTTAGCACTCATCTCAAGGTCTCTCTCCCTTTCATTTCCCAATGGTCCCAAGCTCCATTGTCTAGAGATAAGGCAGATGTTTTCAGGCCACATTCCTTTCTCAGGAAAGGAGGGTGGTTCAGAAAGGACAGAGCACAGCAAAGCAAATATATTCCCCAGTCAGGCAGCCCCCCCTCCCACCAGAATGGTAGACCCCGAAAAAATTACAGAGGCAAAGAGATGATACGCAGAAAAATACATTGGGATACGTTGGGGAGGTCTGACAATATTTTTTGGAGGAAATTCAAAATAATTCTTATGGGAGAAAGCTGAATGCTGTCTTGTTATATCTTGTTTATTCTGCTTTGCAAGAGTAATTGTTCCTAGAGAGAGAGAGTTCTTAACATGTTCTGGAGAAGAGAAGAAAAAAATGTTTGGAAATTCTCCCTAGCAGTTTCTTGTTCACCAAGAAAGAAATAATAAAAGAAAAATAAAATAATAAAAGAAAAGAAACCTTGCTATATAATTATGGACTGACAGGTTGGATTTTAGGTGATTGACAATAGCCATTTGCTATTAAATAACATTGACAACCATGTATTGATTTCATCAATATTTGCCCCTTTGTGATAGCTAAGTGTTTGCATAGATTAAAGGCAAAGATGGCTGAGAAAGAATGAAAATGCCTTACTGTCTCATAAAGAATCTTGCTACAGCTTCTCCTCCCTCAGATTTCCCCATTCACAACAAGCTTTATTTATAACAGCAGAAAAGATAAGATGCATTTAGTCATGTGTGGCATGTCAACCATTCTTTTTCATCTACATTTCATGCGACCTACTATAGCTAAAAGATGCTGCTGTCCTCTTAATGGCACCAATATAAATATTAGTAAAAGTGTGTGCAGTATACTTTTCATTTTGGTAGACATTTTCTCCCTTTTGCCAAATGTTTTAAGTTGCTGTTATTATTATATACACTAGAATGTGAAATCACAGCTGCCAGTTCTTTAGCTGGTGCTGGCCTTCATATCCATCAAGTCAAATTTAAGAGTTTTGCCTCTATAGTCCGAGTTACTTCTGACAAAGCTTTGGTTTTGGGGTTTTTTTTTGCCCTAGATAGACCTTCACAGTTCTCCAATTCTGCTTCTCTGAATACTTTATTTCATATTATGAATCAACATTGGTCAATTAGCCTCTGTTTTCTTATTTCTAATTGTGGATGTCATTCTTTCTAGAACTGGTGTATCTTTTTCAGCTATCCTCATTGGACTTGATTTATACTAACATCATTTTTCCTTTGTTTTCAATCTTTGAATATTTGCAATGGGTAAACAACTTTTCTTCCAGAAATCCTGCAGCTGCTGGCCCTGGTTCTTCCTGAGCCCTATAGCCCATTTGTCACCAGATGTCCAGAAACTCCAACACCTATCACAGTCCTTGTTGCCCTGGGTGACAACCGATCTGGTATGGATTTCTGTAAATTACATCTCACCATATTGTTTATAGGAGACACACATTGTCTGGCTCCACTGGTGAGATTTGTCCACTATGGTTGAAACTTTGGCATAGCTTTCATCTTCCTCAGAGCACAAAAACTGCACAACCATTCTAGGTAGGGCCTCACTGGTGGATTATCATCATCATAGAATCATAGGCTTGGGAGTGACCTTGGAGGTCTTCTAGTACAATCCCCTGCTTGCAGAGACCCTATACCATTGTGGACAAATGTTTGTCCAATCTATTCTTGAAAATCTCCAGCAGTACAGCATCTACATCTTTAGGAGGTAAGCTGTTCCACTGATTAATTGTTCTCATTGTCAGGAAATTTCTCCTTGGATCTCTCTTTAATGGGATTCCACCTGTTACTTCTTGTCCTGCCCTCTCTTATCCATGACAGCACCTTGTCCTACCCTCTCTTATCCATGACAGCACCTCAAGTACTAGAAGATGGTTATCATGTCACCCCTAGTCTTTCTCTTCGTCATCATCACCATCATGCCTAAGCATTTGGAGTTGGCGGGAAGCTGTTCTCTTCTTGGCCTTTTTGCTTGTCATCAGAGTCAAAGGTAATGTTCCAAAATTGTAACATTATTTGAAAGAGATTTGCTACCAATTCAAACAGTCATACAAAGAGGAGAAACATGTGGTCTTAGGAAAACCAAATTTACTGACATATTATTCAAACATATCTCTTAAGAACTCATTTAATATTCTTTGAAGGTCCTGTCATTTCTGTATCTTTCTCTAGAAAAAGGCTTTGATCACTGATTATAAAAATGTTCTCATTAGCACCAGTGGGAGGAAGATGTATTCAGTCTGTCTGCACAAGTTACGGTTCAACACATAAAAGCAATGCCTCTTTGAATTGTATACCATTATGCATTATGCATTTTGAATCCTCTTTTTTCCTTCCCTATTTTACATTGGAGGTCATCCCAATTATATGATGGGAGACAACCAATCTGAATGCCTTTAAAAGGATTGAGTGTATGTTTGAAAAATAGTGTTATCCATAACGGTCTAAAAGTCATGATGGCTGTCAATTGTTATATCATAATTATTTATTGTCAGCTTTTGAGGAACATGCTGCCTCATGTTCTGCTGCTTCTGAACTTCCCATAGGCATTTTCGTGACCATTATGGAAACAGAGGGCTATCCTAAATAAGTTTTTGGGACTGATAAGATCATAAGAAAACACGATCTAGCCTAGCATTCTGATTTGCCAGTAGTCAGCTAGAAACATAAAATAGGTCATGAACAAGATTGCTGTTGCTCTCTAGTTATTGAAGTTAAAGACAAGTTAGCTATAATTCAGAATGTGGTATGCAGACATTGAGCCTAAAATTCATTGATAGTTATTTCTTCTATAAGTATAGCTCTCTTTTAAGTTCATTTAAATTGCTTACCTTCACCGCATCTAATGGCAGCAAGTTTTATAATCAATGTATGTGACATATATTAATTTTGTCTAGGATTATCCAACAGTCTGGAAAACTACTAGATGACAGAAATGAGCTAGAGTTTGGCATTTTCATTGCTGCTATCTGGTGGTCATTTGGACTTTTTATATAGCCATTTTGAATTTCCCTCTGTTTAGTTTCCTCTAAACAATCCTCAATACTTACATTATAGAGAAAACAAAAAGCTGCATTATTCAGTTTGCATGCTGTGTAAGTTTTTAATATTCTCTGTCATGCTTTCCCTTCTCTCTCTGTAAGCTAAATTCCCAAAATGTTATAGTTTTCCCTTGTAGGCAACTACTCTGCACTCTGGTCAAACGTTTGGCCAGTTGAATATTATTTTAAAAAGTGGGTGAAAGAAGGGAAACATTGATAAATAACTGTGCTGAAGTAAATGCAAATTTCAAAATAATGTCAACTGGAAACACAATCGATCTTTCTGTTGCTAAGAAAGTTGTGACCTGGGAGATCTATGTGCATTCTTAGTCTGTTGTTCAAATTCTAGTTCTTAATTGATAGTTTCAAAATTCCTGATTTCCCTTTGTAGAATTTCTTATGTTTAAATTGACCTTGCTCCAGGCAGCTACTCCAGTGGAAAAGTATGCTTTTTAAAGTAGAAGATACGGCCACCCTATTTTTGTTTCATTGCCTTTTTACAATTTTTGGCAGGTTGCATTTTGTTTTAATATTATGGAAGATATCCTGAAGGTGATGACAGTGAACAGTGAGAAGAAAAAAAGGACAAGGGGAGAAAAAATGTTATGAGGTTTGTCTTGTTTATCTCAATTCAAATCTTCACCCTTCTGTTCCTCCTCGTATCCCATAACAGAGAAACTGTTTTTCTTTCTTTTTCCAAGAAACAGAACTAATCTTGATAGATAAATCATTATGAGGCATTCTGCCTGCCTATATGCAGGCACAATTACAATGTTTGAAAAGGTCCCCTCTGGTAGCAAAAAAGTGTTTTAGCACTCTTTCTGGCCTATGACCATTTTATATTAGTATTATATAATATGGGGGGGTGGGTTTGCTGTTTTTTTATTCTTTTATATTGGGTTTTTGTTATTGTTTGTAAGCTGCCCAGAGTGTGAGAGGGCAGCCATATAAATAAAATGAATGAATGAATGAATGAATGAATGAATGAATGGATGGAATGAATGAATGAAAGTTGCCTTCAGCTCAGCCTTGAGGCCTGCTGACCAGTCTTTGCAGTTTTCTTGGCAAGATTTTTCAAAAGAGGTTCACCATTGCCTCTTTGCTAGGGCTAAGAGAAAGTGACTGGCACAAGTTCACTTAGCTGGATTTATGCCTAAGGCAGAACCATGACTCCTGGTCTCCCAGGTTCTAGCCTGATGCCTTAACCACTATACCAAACTGGCTCTCAACATTCTAAATAGTGACTCTGAAATAAATGTTCTTGTTAATATATGAAAACTGTTCTTTAAATAACTAATCAAGTAGCGCACTGTAGCCTGGAGCTTTTTTTTGAATGGACACGCACACCTGCACAGATTTCACAGCCTATTGTTAAATATCACAGAGTCTTGCAATTTCATTTTGTTACTATGAATACTGGAATGGCACTTAAGAAGTGTAACAAGTGTTACTTTTAAATATAATGATAATAAGGGAGACATACTGATGCTTTTGTAGAACAGGGTCCATAAATCATTTTTTGGGATTTGAGTTTATTGTAAAGAGATAGGCTTGAGCTGTGAATATTCATGCACTGAGCCTTGCCAGTACTGCATATTATAATAAGAGAAGGAAAAAGAACAGCATTGTTAGAAGTGGAAGTAGAAATATTGTCTTGAATTTTACCTACCAATTCTCATTTAATTGGATGAAAGACCATGTCCTTTAGAAATTCTTTCCAAGAAGAAGATAGCATGGGGTATTCTTACCTTAGTTTCTTGGTAGCCAAGAGATCACTGTGAAAGCTCAGTCTTCCATTGTAGAAACGTCTCCTCCAGTGTCTTGAGGTCTCCTTGCCTTCCCAAATATTAACTCAATTTCAAGGAAAGATGCTATGAGGGAAGTTCTTCCACTGGGCTTTTTCAGTAGCACTTCTTCTCTCATGTTTGAAAAATGGTTTGAGACTTTATTGGGGTTTCAATCACACATTATGGAAAGAACAAGTGCAACAACAGTCTTTATTGTTTCCATTTCAGTGTAATTCATTCCATTTTTTGTTTTCAAAAGTATGCCTTTCTCAATTATAAAGCTGCTAAAATTTAGCTAGCCTGTCAGCTGTCCAATAAAGTGTGTTTATGGAATGTTCCCTACTGCTGTGTCAAAGTGCTATACACTCCTCCTAATGTTGGCAGAAAAATATACCAGGTAAAATTTACAGTCCCCATTGGCAGTCCATATCCTCCCTCCATTGCCTGTGTTCACTGTCACTATCAGTCATCTGATCTCCCCCCCCCAAGTAATGGGAAATAGAGTCTATCAGAATGTATTCATATTGAAGCTGCTCTTTGAGGATATTGGATTAAGGAGAAATAATTATAACTTTATCGCTATGGACATGTTTCAGTTGTCTCACTGGTGGTCTGGGGATGAAAGAAAGGCAATGTCATGAAGAAGACATGGCAAAAAGGTGAGGTTGCCATGCCACGTTTGTGCCAAAGTTTAGGTGCTAGTGCAGATCCTATGTCTTGTTTGCATCAACAAGAGCTCCATAAAACATCCAGAAAGTATCACTGGATCAGGTCCACTGAGTACATGAAACAGTGAATAAGTAAGTGGAAGAG
This sequence comes from Azemiops feae, assembly GCA_023970755.1. Classification (NCBI taxonomy): domain Eukaryota; kingdom Metazoa; phylum Chordata; class Lepidosauria; order Squamata; family Viperidae; genus Azemiops; species Azemiops feae. The sequence continues at coordinate 4,008,212 of JALGBA010000012.1, read as the reverse complement.
AGAATGAAGAGAAAAATAGACAGGCAAGTTACTCTGGAATTTCCAGTTAATTTTTTTGTTTGTTTTGTTTTGTCTTTTCTTGATTGGAATGGCTAATCACATGCAAAAGAGCCAGAATTTCAAGAGCCTCTTTCTGCTTTTCAGTAAGGCATTGAAGGAATTAAAAATGTAAAATGGCAGATACAGCACATTCAATTGAAGCCCCATCTTTGTCCCAACAGATATACCATATACATTAAAAAGAATGGTTTTTAGAATGAGTTACTTTTTGCTGGGGACAGATAAGTAACTGCACGGCCATTATGAGGATTATTATAGAAACGGGATTAGATTCATTAGAACAAAGAGATAAAAGAACCAATGCAATTACAGTATGACCGTTAAGCTGGAATGCTTTGATAAGCTATTGGAATGCTCTCCCTGTTATATTTTTCACTAGTAAGCATCCTTCCTGATATTATCAGCATGTAAAATAAATAGCATAATTTATGTTACACCTTTTACACCAATCTATTTACACTCTGAAGAAAGAACAGTTGTCTGGGTTCTGATACCTGTCCCTATTCCAGAGCTGCTGTACTAGGCAAAGTATATTAATAAGCATACAGATTAAGCCTCCACACAAAATCATTTTGTGTACTAGTTGCAACTTCATTCATTCATTCATTCGTTCGTTCGTTCGTTCATTCATTCGTTCATTCATTACATTTACAAGGCCATCCATCTCACAGTAAAGTGACTATAAAACAAAATTAAAAACAATATATACAAATTAATATTAAAAACTTTAAAATTATAAAAGCATAAAACTAAAGCACCATAAAAAAGAGAGTAGGCAAAGAGCAGATATTAATTAAACTGGAGCCATCTTAATATTTCGTTAGTCTCCTAGGGTCCCAAGGCCTGATAATACAAACTGGACTGGGAGACCCTTCATATGGTCATTAATACTGTAATTACCTCTGGAGCAGATTATTGCCAAGCACTCTATTTAGACTTGCCCTTGCCCTACAACTGATCCAGAATGCAATGGATGAGCAGTTACAGCAGCTCTGCTTCATATATAAGCATTGGTTACCAGCATACTTCCACATGTGACTCAAGGTGCTGGTTATTACCTATAAAACACTTCATGGAATAGGGCTTACTTATCTGAGGGACTTCTATATTTTCTCCTTGTCCTGTTTGATCATACAGAGTTGGCATGTTCCAGGTCCCATCCATCAAATAGTGTAATTTGGTGGGACCTAGTAAGAATGCCTTCTCTATCATAGTGCTGGTGCTATGGAAGCCACTCTCCAATTCATTGGCCCCTACTAGAACCTTGTTTAAAAGATGTCTTAAGACCTGGCTTTTCCCCCAGACCTTGGGTTAAAGGCAGTGATGGGCCCCTTATGTGTTTTATGGCTCTTTTTAGAAAATAGTGGGGGGTTTTATAGATGCCTATTGGATTTTGTCAGGAATTTTAAATTATTCTAATATTGTATACTGTCCAGAATTGCAATGTACCCAGTAGACTTGTACCTATAAAAAAGTAAAAAATAAATAAAATAAAGCAAACCAATATGGAAAATCCTGAAATACCTTTGAAATTATTTATAAAATTCAATATATATAAATGATATAAACAAATTAAAAAGAGCTTATATCCCCGAAGATTCATACCCTCTGTAAAGATAAATATTGTGGAAACCCATTGTCTCAAACCATAATATCTACACATTAATAATGTTAAAAATAATTTAAAGCCAAATCAAAGTTTTATATGAGGATTTTCTATATATATTGTATGTATGTATGTATATATATAGTGTATTTGTCTTGTTAACATTATGTTCTTATATATAAACCCCATGAAGAAGGCCATTGCCTGAATCACTGGTTTCAACTTGACATTACTTTCCTTCCTTCCTTCCTTCCTTCCTTCCTTCCTTCCTTCCTTCCTTCCTTCCTTCCTTCCTTCCTTCCTTCCTTCCTCTTTCAAGTAAACAAGTATATAATCTCCCCAGAAGCCATTTCTGTGTATTTATTTCAAAGAATTTATTTTCAGTGACAGCAAATAGTATATCTTTCATTCTGTCCATTTCATGAAAATTTTTGAAATATTTTTATGAGAAAATCTTGAAAATCATTAAAGAAATCTGATCCTTCTTTTCTTTTTTGCCACACCTTTCTTTGACATTCAATAGCTCAGGTTCTGTCAAGAAATCTATCACTTTTTATTGTGATTCAACTTTCATACTGAATTGTGACAACAGATTATGGGAAGTAAAATCTGTAACTTTAGGGGACTAGGAGAAAATATTGTGTTATGGAGGAGATAATAATGTATGCTTGGCTCCACACTGGCTAGTAATTTGCTGCTTTCTGGATTTTATCACCATAAGGACTCTTCCATCTTATCACACAGAATGCTTGCAAGGTACATAGAATGCTTGCAAGCAAGAAGACTGGGTGGATTTTGGTCTAGGAAAAAATGCTTCCTTGCCTGCATTTAAGTTATATGTCCTAACAGAATAACAGAGTTGCATTCCAATGTAAGATTTTTAAGGTTTAAAACTTTGACAAGTTGAGATTTCCTGGGTCCAATTCAAGATGTTGTCGTTATCTTTAGGGCCTTTTATGACATGGGACTAGGTTATCTGAGGAACCGCCTCACCTCGATGGGACTACCCCATCCACTAGTACCAGTGAAAAAGGCCTGCTTCAGATCCTGTCAGTCATAGAATTTTGGCTGCTGGGGTCCAAGAGAAGAGTCATTTCTGCTGTGGCCCTGACCCTCTGGAATATTCTCCCTTCAGAGGTGAGGTCCACTCCCACACTCCTGGCTTTCTAGAAGAGCCTAAAAGCCTTGCTCTGCTGCCTGGCCTGGGACAAAGAGGAAGAATCTCACCCCCAGGCTGCCCATCATCTTGGTTTTTAACTTTTTAAGTTTTCCATGGAATTTTTTAATTTTAATTGTTTTAGCACTTTTTAAATTTTATATTGTAAACTGCCCAGAGTCACTGTATCAATGAGATGGACAGCATAGAAATTAAATAAATAAATAAAATATCATTTGGTGATTACGTTTAGAAGGCTCAGGTTACACTTCTCTGGATGAAGTGATTTAAATAGGCAAATACTGTATTTGATGTAGGTTCCTCATCATGAAATGTCCATGGGAGAGGCTACATTCCTAATACTGCCCCAGTCACCAAGCTATTCTCCCCAGCACGCACACCCCAGAATGAATGGGGAGAAAAAAAATGGATGGTAAGAAAAGAGCATTTTCCTTCTTTTTCAACTCTCCTTAGAAGTAGATAGAGGGCCTGAATGTTAATTTATTTATTAATATTTCATATTTCTTAACTGCCTATCTCCCTCCCTTGTTCATGTAGTTTAACCCTCAGTCATCCCATAGGAAGTTTGAGAGACCCATTTTGCCTACATCCCACTGATTGGAGGCTTCTTCCAAATGAAAATAGTTGGGCACTCAAAAGTAGGGACCCCCAAGGTGTTGTCATTCCTCCTAAAATTTTAAAGTCTACTCCCTCGGCCACAGAGAAATAAAGCAAGAAGTTTCAGCAGGATATTTGTTTTCCTGCTTTGTGACTCATATTCCTTTTCACCCCTCTATTCCATCTCTATTTCTATGAAAACATACCTTGAGAAATATCTATTGGCAGTAGATATAAAACTTCATTGTATAAAGGACCAAAGGACTCTTGTATAAAGGATTAAAGATATGAGGAAATCCAACAAAAAAAGGTCAAGAATTTCCCCAAATTGGGTTTAGAGCTGGCTCACCCCATTGGTTTTCTTCTGACTTACTTTTTATCATAGTTTCCATTCCTTCTCTTGTATAGCCCATTCCCAAACCTTCTCCTTTCCCCAGCTGTGTCTCTGTAATGCAACTGAAGAAACAAGAGATTTCTTCAAAGAGTAAGACTATACAATTCCTACCTGCCATGTTAGAGAAGATGATATATGGGAGAAATGATGGAAAGAAACTGATGCTAGCCTCCTAAGTAGGTGAGTGTCTGGTAAAGAGTGGTCAGTAAAGTTTCAATCATTTAAAAGTGTTTATTCCTGTTGCTACAGTAACCAGGAACATTCTGAGACAGGGCCAAAGAGAATCTTCAGAGTAAAATCTGATGAAAAGTGATATCATTGCAGAAGGCAAGGAGAGCATCAGAGATGGCTCTTAAGAACTAAGCTTTGGAAGAAAGAAAACATTTAGTCTTTCTCTTGACACTCAACCCTGTTGCAGAATTTTTCAGAACTAAGTATGGGATATATGTTTTTAAAATTTGCTTTTGCTTTCTTGAGCAAACCAAATATTTAAAAACAGACATACAAATTCAGGGGAAATGGTAATCTTGACATTTCTTAAAGATTAGTACAAGTTTTGTAATTGGATATAGAATAATGATTAGAAGGTTGGACTCAGACAAAAGAGATACAAGTTCAACTTTCTGATGAGTAAATCTGAGCCAGTCACTTTATCTCAGCAGAATATTATCTATTACCAGATATTTCCAAAGACATTCTGCTTAATTGCTGTTGTTTTAGCTCTGATCTGTTAATTTCAAACATATATTTGGCAACAGATCCTTATAGCAAATTGCATAGGTTGATCAGCTTGTTATGTGAAGTGTATTTTAGGAAACCGATCTCTGAATTTAAAGCAAGTATTGTTGTTGTTGCTACTGCTGTTGTTGTTCTCTTGAGATGAAGATAGCCATCAATACTTATTTGTAAGTCTTGCAAATAGGCCTTGCTATGTTATGCTGGTCTATTACCAAAAGAATTTCTTTATTATGTAGCCTTGCTTTAGCATCAGGCAAATGAAACAGATTCTGAGACCATGGTTACTGTTATAAGTTTTATTAGGTATCTTCTTTCTAGTCATTACTCTGAAGAGAAGCAACCCTATCTTAACTTTGCCAGAACGTTTCCACACTTTTTCACAGGACTGAAACACACAGTATGAAAATTAAGATGGCAGTTGCTGGATCCACAGGATGGCATCTGCCAGGATGTTCCTAGGATCTGACCCAAACTATCAAATGAATAAATTTTGAGGTGTTTCTTTCTTAACTCCTCTTCATGGAATCTTTGCTTAACCTAAGTTTAACTGATAATCTTTATGTCACTGCATCAATCAGATGCATACCATGAAAGCGGGAGAGAGGTTTTGAAATTATTGAATAGTATTTATAGACACATATGGCCTTGGAAATATTTTTCTAAAAATTACATACTAACCTTGATTCAGTTAAGCAGCCTTTCATTTACAAATCTGCAACTTCCTCACTATCCCTGACCTTGACAAGTTATGGATGGTTGAGCTTCTGTTCAATTATATATAGATCTGTTGTCCAGAAATCAATAAATCCCACTTGAAAAATCATCAATAACAATCCCTTTAAATTGTTCTACCAATGAGAGAGCCTGAGAGAGAGAGACAAGCTCTGGTTTGACAATTGAAATAGATTTGTCAGGTAAAGTTCCATTTGTTATTTGACTCCCACTAGGAGAAGAAATGAAAGACCAGTTATCATTTCTATAGATGAAAGAGAGTATATTCAGAAAAATACTCCTCTGCTACTAATGAAAAATAGCCATATTTGTCAGTGTGTGGGAAGAAGTCCCTAGGCTCTAAGTTTTTCTGTGCCTGCCAAAGCACAGCTATTGCCTTCTCACAGATTTCTGGCTTTAATTTATTCTTTCATCTGTTATAAAGAGACTACCTCAAGACTCCACAGTCATGTTAAATACCTCACCAGAATATGACTTTTAAGCAACAGCTAGAGATCTTCAGAGATCTTCAACCATAGATTAACAATCTCAGAAAGTTTTTATTTAAAGAAGTTCTATGGCTCAAGGGTCAGGGGGAGAGAGAGAGAGAGATGCACCCTTCCAGATGTTTGACAAATCTGAAACTGAGTATTGCACTGATCAATATATTGATCACCATGCCTATTTCTACCCTTTTCAATTTTTTCTGAACCCAGAGTTTGTAGAAAGAGATTACAACAAGAAATTTCAACAAGCATTCCATTATGCCTATCCTTACTTTGTGGTGGGCAGGCACCACTGTCTATGTTCTTGGCAATACAGAGCCAAACTCTAAAAACATTTTCAGCAGAAGGCTGTATTTCACCTATGATTGACAGGCTAGCAGCATGGTCTAAAAAGCAAACAGAGTCAGGACAAGAAAGCAGATGAACCCAGAGGAAAAACAATGTGATATTTAATTTAAAAATATTTGCAATTATAAACAATTCACATATACATTATTTCATTAGAGTTAATATGATTAGTTCTCATGCATATAATAATGTTTCTCTTCTATCCATGTATATTTCATTAAAATTTGTAAAGAAAGGCTTTGGGGGCAAGAGGAGATGAATTATTATATAGTCACAAATTGTTTGCCTCTGATTTGGAAAGTCAGAGGATCTCACTTGCACATTTGTGCTTTTGATTGCAGCCTATTAAAGACTTTGCCATCTATCCTCCCTCCACTCCCACCATCTACAAAGAAAGTAGAGAGAAGGTAATGAAGACAGCCTCTCTGAGAGTGACCTGTTTTGTTTCCTAAAGGTTATGATGGGGCATACTCCTAAGCCTAAATATTTTTATTTCTCTTCTGACCACACCCAATGTTATGATCTTTTTTCCCCCACAGTGATTATGCAAATCACCATTTGTAACTTCCTTGCCAGTTTCCTGATTGATTTTGCTTGTCAAAAGCCAGTGGGGAAGATCGCAAATGGCAATCATGTGACTTAGGACATTGTAACCATTGTAAATGCACGACAGTTGCCAATTGTCAAGTGCCCAAATCACAATCTTGTGACAATGGAAACACTGCGATGGTCATAAATGTGAGGTCTGGTCATAAGTCACTTTCTTCAGTATTGTCATAACTTAGAATAGTCACTAAATGAAATGTCACAAGGACTAGTTTTAAATGGTCCTGAGAAACCTGAATATAGCCTATAGCAACTTAATTATACAGTGTTTTGTATTACAAATACCGATTCTACCATTTATACAATCACATCCTCAAGGACAAAACTGCATCTCAGAATAAGCAATATGTCAGTTTTGTTTTACAGAATTTCTCATCTTTTTGACACCTAGTTCAATTTGACCTACTGTGTAAGAATTCAGCAGAAAAGTTGTAGGAATTGATTTCTCTAAGTAAAGCTTATATGTTTAGGACTTTTATTCTAGGAAAATGTAACTCTAAAGCTATATTTGTTGATGGAGATACCTACAGAATAAAGGCAGCACTTGTCTATGTGTTTCCTAATAAAATACTGGTCCAGACATAGAGCTATTTAGCTGAAATATTAGTCGTATGGACATTCAGTAAGACTAGAAAACAAGATCACAGAAAAAGTTATTTGAATAAGAGTGAGTAAAAAAACCACAAGTTCTAATCAATTAACAAGATTCACAACATTTTAATCTATTGTAAATCAAAGCAATTGTATGCGTTCCTAAAGAGGGGGAAACTGCCATTGTTCAATCTGGTTTTATTAGATTTTTATTCATTCATTCATTCATTCATTCATTCATTCATTCATTCATTCATTCATTCATTCATATCTAGCTAGCTTGGTGGCTTAACTAGGTCAGGCTGGGTCTTTTATTCCGCTTTTATTAATTTACAAATAACTCAAGATGTGAACATACCTAGTGCTCCTCCCTCCTTCTATTTTCCCCCAATAACAACCTTAAGCTGAGAGAGTCTGACCTAAAGTCACCGAACTGGCTTTCATGTCTAAGGCAGGGCTAAGGTTATGTGCTTTTATCCCTCATCATTAGCCATGCCAATTGGGACTAAGGGCAGGAGTTCAGGATCCCCAGACTGTGCACTAGGTTTGTCTGGGGCAGTGACATCCCATTCAGAATGAAATGTGGGAGGTTCCTGAAACCAAGAGGCCCCCAAACTCAGCTACTCGATTTTCCTTGGGTTTTGCTGAAAGTCTGTTGTTCCCTATCCAGACCCTACAGCCTCTACATCACTCAGCAACCTGGAATAGCAATGTAAAGTTGGTTATCACTGGCATATTGATGATGTAATATGTCACCTTAAATCACGGGATGACCTCATCCAATAGATGTTAAATGAGAGGGGAATATTTACTGCACCCTGTGGTACCCTCCAAAGGAGGGGTCATGAATGTACCACTGCACCACCACCCCATCCACACTGTCTGGAATCAAGCTCAAAGGAAAGAGAAGAACCAACACAACACTGTGCTACCTGCCCTAGATTCCAGGAACTGGTTATCATGATTTATAGTAACAAATGCTGTTGAGAGGTCAAGAACAGCAAGAATGAATGCACCACCCCATCTCATTCCTGTTAGAGGTCAATGCCTCCTTAGTCTCATACTCAAGCTTGAATCCTACCTGGAAGTAGTCCAGATAATCCATTTCATTTAGGGCATTCTGAAGATTCAGTGTGACCACCTTCCTTAAAAATGGAAGCTTGGAAATTGTCCAGGATTTAGTGATGACCATTTGAGAAAGGGGTGAATCAATACCTCCTTAAGACATGGTAGGATCACCCCCTTTCTCAAAAAGGAACTGAGTGAGAAAGTTATCCTGATCAATTTCTCCACAAGTCACTACACTGGTTAAATATTTAAAGTTCAGTCAGAATAACCTCTGCAAGGAAAAGTTATGCTTCTTGGAAAGAGATGGAGCTACGCTGAATCTCTCTTTCATAAAAGCCTGGCTTACACAGTGTTATGACTGTTGACTTAGTGTCAGTTTGTTATAGTGGCTAAACTGGGAGTCTCTGGCTGGGTGACTTTAGACCTATCTCTCTTTCTCAGCCCAGCCCAGCTCAGAGGACTGTTATTGTGGAGAAACTAAGAGGAGGAAATGCTAGGTGTTGTACAAAGAAAGTGGGGGATATCAATCAAATCAATAAATACATGTAATTATTCAAGAGTAGGCCTTTGGCTAAATGCAAATTCACCTTACAAATGGCTATCCAGCAAAGGCCATTTGTAAGCTGAATTTGCATTTGGCATGCTTGCAGATATAGTTAGACCCCGCAAATGCCCATCCTACAGTGTGTGTGTGTGTGTGTGTGTGTGTGGAATTTCCAGTCATTGTTGTTTCTGGGTCATTTGCACACCCTTGAGACTGTAAACAAAACTGCAGAACCTGAGACCCAGAAAACACTGAAATATTCCTTTGAGGGCTTCAAATGCTGCTGCCAAATGTTAATGTTTAATATTTGGGGAAATGAAATGCTTCAAGACTAAATAAGGTAAATGTAATATCTCCTTTGGGTAAAACTCAGCATCTGGTGCACTCCTAGATAATAATGATAAATAAGCATCTAGATGCCTAGATTTTTGACAGATCTCAAAAAAGGTGAGGGGTTGGATCTTATCAGTATTTGCTAGACCATCAGGAGCAATTAGAAGTGTATGGTAGGTTTAGAAATGGAAAGAGTACCCCAGAAAAAGCAATGGTTTACCCCTCACCTTTTTTGAGATCTGTCAAAAATCTAGGCAGCTAGATGCTTGTTTATTATTATTAAATTATTATATATCTACAAAATAATCACAAGTATTAATTTAAATCTAATTTCATTTTCACTTGGGCCCTATTTTTTTAAGGTATTCATATACCTTTAAGTACTCTACAACTATTTTTGAAAGTTCACCTTAACACTACATCCTAACTGTAGCTCTTAACAACAACAAAAGCTTTTTAAAAAGTGAAAATACTTTCCCCCCTTGTGGCTAAAGATAAATTGGCAAATTTTGGTAAGCACCCAAAAGTCTTGCTTAGCATGCATAAATATTTTTGAAATGTTGAAGACATTGCTAAAAAGTTGCCATTAGGTGTTGGAGGTTGCACAGTGATAAATGGATGCTATGGTAGGAGTTATTGCCAATTACATCACTCAATAACCAAATGGTAAGCTTATAAGATTACTCCCATCATTCTTGCAAGGACTCAATTCTCTTCTTTCCATCTTTCCATTGTTTTTTGGAAAGACAGATGGAAATATTTTGGAACAATGAACTACAATCAATCATTATTTATTGATATCAAAGCTGGAATCTTTGCTTAGGTAAGACAGGAAATCTCCTAGTGATACTATGGATAGCATATAGGTGCAGCTCATTGATTCAACATTTTGATAACCTAATGGATAGCATCCATCCATACTGGATTCAATATCAATTATATGTGTGTATGAAATAATATTATCTCTATAACATTTATACTGCAAACATCTTGATATTTACTCATTTGATTAGACTAATGGGCTAGATCAGAAACTCATTTAAGAGTAGTCATAGGCATCTTGAAATAATATAATTTGACAGTCTTTGTGAACACAAAGAAGGGAGCAACCAAGGGGGGAGGGTATTCTGTAAATCAGAGGCCATCCCTATAAGCCCAGCCTCCTGGTCCAAGCCCCTATAACTCCCTATGGGAAAAGAATCTGGAGCATGTTCTCCTTCATTGTTTGAACCAGAGGGACAGGATCATGCATGACTAACTTGCCACACCTTACATAGGACATTATAGGCAATAAACAGCACATTCAATTGGTCCCCTGGCAACCACCATAGCAACTGCAATTGATATTTTCCCACAGTAGCATTGAGGCCCATCCTGTTTTGTGCTGCTGCTGCTGCAGCTTCTGGGCCATCTTTAAAGGCAGCCCCATGCAGAATGTTAGTTGTCCAGCAGGGGATGTGAGCTATTGTTGCCAGGACATCTTGGTTTGTTTCCTATTTCAAAGCTGATACAGAACTCACATTTAACATTTATCATCTTGCCTTTCTAAAATAATAGATCTGCTGTTTTATCAGTCAAGATTGTTAAAGTTAACAAACCAAGTATATTTATTATTGATTGTTCACTACATTTTCCACTACATTTTCTGACTGGAGCTTTGGTACCACAGCTTCAGAATATTTGCTTTACAAAAATTTGTAAGACCTACACCAATAATTTAATAAAAGGGAACTATAAAGATTGCTTCCAAAATAAGAGAAACAGCTGCCAGCAACAACCCAACCAAAGTAAAAAAAAAGAGGTTAAGATATCAATTAAAATGACAGCCAAAATTAGACAGATTATTTTGATTTAAAATAAAGCTGTCATAATACCTATGCCATTATTGCTAATGTGAAAGAGAGAGAATGAACTGATCTTCACTGTTTACCCTCAGATGAAGTGACCTTTGAATGGTTGCAACAATACATACGAGCTTATGGGATCCAGGGGAAAAAAATGTAAAGGCAAACAAGCAATTACTGTGCATCCGTCAAAAGAACAAACAAAACTACAGTATTTTCTTTAAAAAGAAAAAGAAAAAAAAGAAAAGAATCCCCTGATGTTGCAAATATAAAGCCAGATTTGATTAGGTTTTGTTATTACCAAATGACCTTTGAATATACAACTGCATGATTTTTCCAAGCCATTTATTGTTCCAATATGCGAGAGGAGCCAAAATGAATGATCAGCAATGCAGGGATTGATTTTTGCTGTAAATAAATCTAAGTGGTTGAACAAAGCAGCAAAATGAAAAGGGAAATGGTTTTTCGGGAACTCTGACAGGAACAAAATCATGCCAGAAAAATGAATGAAATGTAATCAGATCTTTTTCTTCAGATGCCACACCAAAATGTTTTACTGGGCTTGGCACAAGCTTAGGAGATGAAGGGGACCACACAGTTGTTCATTTTAAATTTGATTTTTATGAGTTCCTTCAAGGGGTATGTGGCAGGGAAGTCATTCCCCCACTTGTAAAGATTATGTTTTGAATTAAACAGGCAATGTGGAAAGAGGCAATCTTATAGAATGGGTATTTTCCAAAGTTAAACATACTTTTCTTGTATTATCATTTGTACTATCTACCACTTTTATGTCATTTTCTGGCTTGGTACAAACTAGGATTATCCCTTCCACAAGGCAGTCATCCAATGGAGGATGATGCATTGATAAAACTCTTGTTTTGCATACTAATGACCTCAGATTTGGTCCCCAGCTTCTCCAGTTTCAAAAAATGAAGATGATTAAGTTTTAAAAAATATAATGTCTGAGATTTTAAAGATATTGTCAGTCAATGCAGGCAATATTTGGTTTCATGGGCTAGAACAGGTATATTTTTATGAGCTTCATCCAGCTACATATTGTTTTGTGCTCCTGAATGAAGAAGAGGGATATTAGCCATGTTTGAAAGCCATGGGATGAAAACAATGAAAAAAAATGGGATAGCCAGTTCACAGGGTCCTCCTGCATCCAACACGTACTGATTTTTTAATTGCTCTCTGCTCAATACAGAGAATGGATTTTTTTACGCTCCTGCTGTGAAGTAGAAAATATCCTCAATCTTCAAGGCTGAGCAGCTCCTACACAGGTTCCCTGCTGATTCAATGAATATTTTTGGATGACAGTTTAATATAATCAATAGATTCCATTTCCTTACAATGGTACCCACGTGTTAACATTGAACGAGTGCAATACTGCTGATATCAATCTCAGAAATGTCAAGCAAATGATTAAATTTCCTGAAGGGTGAAGGAATCAATTCCAACAAGAGCTTGAGAAATTGGAGCTTATATCCTGGTGGCCACAGTGACTGGAGTCAATGTGGGAAATGCTCTCTCAAGATATCATTCTGAACTACCTCTTAGAAATCCTGAACTGAGCTCATGGCAAGATCCCAGAAGAATTTCAACTGGATAGGGGCTTAAGATCATACTTAAGGCTCTCAGATATATGAAACTAAAATAGCTAAGTAAGAATATTTATTGAATACAGCAAAAAGCTGCTATTTATTTATAAATCACATTAATAGTCTACCCAACTAAGAACAACTCTGGGGGACAAACAGTTAAAAACAAATCCAGCATAGTGTAAAAACAAAAAGAAGGCAATAACCAGGATCTCAACTAATCCATACTGTTGTGTCCTGGGCCTTGCTGAGTCAATCAGCAAGGCTCAGGAAATCTGCAGGACAACTGCAGAGACCCGGGCAGATCACGTGTTTGCCCGGGACCGGTTGCAGAGACCACATGTCTGCCCGGGACCCAGACAGGCTGTCTCCAGCCTCGTGCGCATGCGGAGAATAGCCTCGTGCGCGAGGCGGGAGAATAGCCTGCATTCATTGGTTGAGCCTCCCCTTGCAGGGGAAGTATAAAAAGGGCATGTTGCCATTTCTCGCTTGCTTCTGTTCAGTAAATGTCTTTAATAAAGAACATCTTTTGTACCAACTGCCTCGTCTTCATGTCTGCGTTGCGAACAGAACACATACTGCATAAAATTTCCATGAAGGCACGCACTCTTAAAGCCAGGTCTTTAAGCTCCATTTCAAGGACGATAGGGACAAGGCCACTTGAACCTCAGGGGGGATACTATTGCAGATGGCCAGCATTGCAAGAGACCAGACAGTCCCTCAGATAACCTGGCCCTATGCCATAAAGGGTGCATCTTGAATTGTACCCAGAAGCTTACTACTAGCAAGTGCAGCTCACATAGCAAAGATGTTGCATGGGGATGCTGAGGTGCACACACTGCTCGTACTGCTTTAGCCTAATTCTCTCCCATATATATCGTCAACCCATTACACATCTCCGATACTGAACCCAGAGTAGAACTAGGATTTCAACCAGTCCCAAAAATGGAGCTAGAATTACTGGCTCAGGTATCTTGGAGTAACATGGGGAGATATTCCATTTACCCAACACAATGAATCACAAACTATTCATGGAGTGTTGCATAAACCCAAACTATGTGGTTATTTGGTGGCTCATTGTGTCATGCTAATTAAGCACCCTGGATGAATTTAATATGGTTTAGCCAACTGTGAATAAGTGCATAATGCACAACAATCCAGTGAAGCCAAAACAAGCCAGGGGGTGCATCATAAATCCAGTTTAAATGCTCATACTCAGTAGCATATTCATGGATGATCACTGCAGGTGTGCCATAAAGTATCTAGTTCAGTGTTTCTTATCCTTGACAACTTTAAGATGTGTGGACTTCAACTCCTGGAACCCCCCCCCCCACTGGCGGGGGAATTCTGGGTTTTGAAGTCCACACATATTAAAAGTGTCAAAACTGAGAAACAGTGGTCTAGTTTGTCCCTTTAAAATTTGTACCATCCTAAAATCTCCCTGTTTATAATTGATCATAAAGCACAAAATAGGACCTTGTCTCATTCAGCAGAATAGAAAGCTGTGAGAGGCATTTTTTTTCCCTGGCCTTCATGGTCTATTACTAATAGAAAATAGGTAGGCCAAATCCCAAAAATGATAGAAGGGCGAGACAGGCCTATAGGAGACAGATAACTACGAAAACAAACAAACAAGATACCAAACAGATTACAATGTATGTACAGCTGCAGTAAATTGGATTTGTTGGCAAAAACAAAACAAAAAACCCACCTGTGAATAAGAAATCCAAACCTGGGCAAAAAATGGAATGAAAACAAACTCTAGTTCTAAAAATTATTTATTTTCCACAGACTATGAACTGACTGTTTGCATACAATGAAATGAGAATCATTGCCTGCCAATATATTACCTAGTGTAACCACAAAGCATCTGAGTAGTTTGAGTAAATCTGCCATCCATTGTAAGGATAAGGATCTGTTCCATAACTGGATTCCAGGTTGGTCTCCTCTTTTCTTGACCCTGGATCACACTCTGTTTCCTTCCCTTTACAGAACCCAGCGACATCTAGTGCTTGAAGTTTGTACTGCAAAAAATCTCAGTGTGTATAGTAAAGAAAAAAGCTTCAGACACACATCATATCAACTATTTTGCTTTGTGCACACATACAAAAACATACATGCAATCAAGCAAGATCAGTAAATAGAATTGAGGAATATGGAACAAACCTTATAGAAACAATTTCCTTTGACAGATTCTTGGCAGACAGTCTTCCAAATTGATGAAGGGATCAACTGCCTTTTCATGGGATAGCTATTAATTGATTGTACATGGACTTATTTGCATGGAAGGAGAAAGATGTAAAACCATTTCTAATGCAGATGAACACTCTGTGTGATACAGTGTCATTTCTGCATTCCAAGCCAAGTAGGAACAATGTTCTCATGTAATTTCACCCCTTTTGCAGAAAAACAACTTTATGACATTGTCATACGGAAATGACAAAACGCAAATGTTATAATTTCCAGAAGAATAGCCATGCAAGAAAGAAATCTGTGTGATATCTTTAAGGCATCTTTCATGGAGTAGTATTCATACCATTAGTTGCAACAGATATTATCCTGAGTTGTATGTACATATATACACCTCTTCCTGAATAGATTTTTACTCTGTGAAGTTCTAAGGAAATGAATTGCAGAAAGTAAATTATTGACTTACTGAGAATACTAATTTACAAAACTACTATTGGGTAAAAATGTAAAAAAATGCATATTACAAAGTATAACTGAGCTTTAAGGTTACCACTGCAATCAACCTGAGATTTAAAATTAACATACTGAAATATGATATCCATTTGTCTTGAATGTTTCATTCTTGTTGCTGAAACACTTAATGATGTTGCTCTTTCCATTGTCCATAACAGAGAAACCTCTGAAAATGGATTCCCCACTGGTCTTGAAAATTTGGGACTGTGGAATGGAGGAGAAACACATTCACTCCAATGAACACAATCTAGAACAATGTTTCTCACTCTTGGTACTTTAAGATGTTTGGATTTCAACTCCCAGGTGACAAGCAATGCAACATAACACACCATAACATGACATAACATGACTATATAGCAGTGATGGCGAACCTTTTAGAGACTGAGTGCCCAAACTGCAACCCAAAACCCACTTACGCATCGTCGAGTGCTGGGTGGGTGTGGCCCATTGGCTGGGTGTGGCCAATTGGGTGGGCATGGCCAATTGGGTGGGCGTGGCTGCAGTGGTAACGGCAGACAGGGTCTGACTAAAAAGTTCAATCAATCAATTCCAACTTTGCAAGATCTTTTTTTTCCCCGCAAGAAGTTGAAATTGACTGATTGAACCTTTTTTTTTTTTTGCACACGGCGGCGGAGGCCTAAAGCGAAAAGGTTTTATAAAACCCAGCTGAAGGCCTAGGACTGGGGCGACAGCACACGTGCCCACAGAGAGGGCTCTGAGTGCCGCTTCTGGCACCCGTGCCATAGGTTCGCCACCACTGCTATATAGCATAACACAACATGAATATGTAATGTGTCTTTTGTACTGTTTTGTTTTGTTTAATTGTTAACCACATGGTAAAATCTCCAAAAGCTTAGTTTGACTTTTAATGTATAAGCATGTTCTAGATCAGGGTTTCTCAGCCTTTGAAACTTTAAGATATGTGGATTTCAAGTCCCAGAATTCCCCTGTCATGTCATGTTATGTCATGTTATGATGTGTTATGTTGCATTGTGTTATATTACACTACTTTACAGAACATTGCTCACAAAAAAGGATCAAAACTGATGTGCGCTCTAAAGCAAACCTACAGTCAGAAAAATAAAACATCAGATTGTCTTAGAATTGATAAAGATGTCAGTTCATAGCATTCAAACAATGTACAATCCTGAATTTTGCTATTCCAATACACCTTTGTGAAAATAAGAACATTTTATTCAATTAGACTAAGTTTCATCTAATGCAGCATTCTTAATAAAAGCTTAACAAATGCTAAATCCTTGAAAATCCCTTTTGAGTATACTATTGCTCCACTGGGATCAATCTACTAGGTCCAGGAAGGATCTGACTACCCAAACAGGCCAGATAAAAAGAAAATATTTTGCTACCCAGATGGTTGATTCTATAGAAATATTCACATTCCAAGTTCATTTTGATGTATATAGATTTCAGTAGCCTTGCAGAAATCTGAATCAATTAAGCACTGCTTTAGGTATGCATATCCAATGAGAGCACTGGAACAATGAGGAGGCAGACTGGTGCCCTGATTGGCTAAGCTCCCTCAAAGTATCAGCTGATTGGTTCAATTCTTTGCTATGCTTGAAAAATACTGTCACCTAGTTTAAAATAGTACATACTATATATGAATCCAGTTTCCACCAGCTGTCCAGCCATATGCATTCTGTGTGTTTGTAGATAAAACAGACAAATGATAAAGAAAAGAAAGAGGGAAAGCAAGAGAAGATATAAAATGGATACGATGTGAGGAGGAAGACAGAAGAGGAAAGCAGTATAATGGTGACATGGCAGGTTGCCAAGCACATTGTCAGGAGAAAAGGAGCCATTACTTGCTACAGATGAATTACTATTTTTAAATTCATTTGTTTGACTTGATCTTTAATAACTTTATTAAGAGGAAATATTGAAAACAATAGAAAAACAAAAAGAACACAGACAAGAGATTTACAAGCTGTATAAAATTAAATTGAAATTTCAAGTTAATGTTAGAACAGTGTTGCACATTATAGTTTCTTGTATTAATTTGAGATTTCAGAACAATTATTAAACCCAGGTAAATATTCAAAAATTAAGGTGGCCAGTAAAATATGAATCATAAGTTCAGAATAACTATTAATAAAAATTCTATCCTTATTTAATGAATCAAGTAGAATTAATTAAATCCTCCTGTTAAGAGAAACATGGTTATTCTTTTTTTTAAAAAAGAAGTCAGCAATCTAACAAAAAGACTGTGTGTCTGTGTATGTGTTTGTGTGTGTATATATAGATTTTAAGACTAAAAATACTAATTTCAATCACAAAAACATACAGGAAAATCAAAACCATAGATGCACGCTGAAATTTGTAATTTTGTTTACCTATATACCTAAATTTTATTAAAGGTTTTTAAAAAGAAGATTAAAAAAATAAACAAAAACTAATATAAAGAAAGAAAGAGAAGAAAGGAAGATAAAAAAGAAAAGGCAAAAGTACAAAAAGAAAAGACAAAAAGAAATAAAAAAGTTTTAAATTTGATTTGATTTGCAAATACAAATATGATTTACAAAATTATATCTTACTCTATGGTTACAAAAAGAAAAGCTCTCTTTTTTCTATTATCTAGGTTTTTTTTCCTAATCATCAAAACTGCAAATCACGGATTCATTTTCTTCTGTTTCATGCAAAAAATCTATAAAGGGTTTCCAGCTAACAATAAATGTAAATGTTGTCTTTTATCTAATGAGGGAAATCAGTTTAGCCATATCTATACATTCCATCATCTTCATCAACCAAAATGTGCAATTTTCATAATTGTGTAGTTCACTAAATAAGTACACACAATCTTGTCCTTTAGGCAAGCATAAGCACAAAAGTATATATTTTTAGAGAAAGTTATAGAGGGAAAAAGCAATTTTCCCATGGAAAAAATAAATGAAAAAGCACAGGAATGCTCCATATAAAAATAAGTAGATAAGAAAATATGTAAAAGTATTTGTGTGACTTTTTTTTGGCTGAATTTATAAACAGTGGGGCTGATGAGAATTTCCAGTGTGCAATGAAAAAAAAAAAGACTCACAAAAATAAAGTTGACCGAACTGCCCATTGCTATAACAGACCTCTCTATCTATTATAAATATATTAGCTTATACCCATCTGAGCTGGGCCCAATCCAGGGCAATATCCTGCATACAAGATCCTACTAAAAAGAGTTATGTACCTCAGCCATATGGTTAAGAAGCCTATATTTCTTCTCTATGGGTTTTAAAACAATGGTGTGCACTGTAGAGTCATTATCTTGTTCAGTCCACCAACATGTCGCCAGCAAGCCAAGAATAATTTATTACAGATGGAGCCACTGAGTTCTAGATATGTTCAGTGACCTCAAAGTCACAGAGGGAATGGACAAGAGTGACAGAAATAGAACTAAGGTCATGGATTGAAAGATCTATGTTTCAGATAACTGTTGTTAATTACAAGTTTTTCTTGGGGAAGTAACATGACCTTGAAAGGTATAGAGTGGCATTTTTCAGTGTTTCCATTTGTCATAAGTACCAGAAAGTGGAAAATACTCAAGTAGTGTATTTGTGGAAAGTATTATGGAAACATCACCTTTAGGGCTGATCATAACAAACTGATGTTTTTCCAACACAATTTTCGGCACACAAAAGCCTTGGAGACATGGCATCATCAATGTTCTTTTATTTGTTTCTGCAACATTTGCTTAAGTTAGAGGTTTATTGTTAAAAGAAGATACGTGTAATTAAGTATATACTGTGGTTGTATGGGCAGCTTAATCAGGTAGCTATGATACCTTTTGCCTCAGAGGGAGAATCAAATGCCTTCAGTGATCCAGGCAAATTTTTCTCCATTAGTAATTTTAATACTGAAATTAATATACATTTATTGCTATTGAGGCCCCCAAACATTTTTTGCACTCCTTTTAATCAGTTTTCATTGAATCTAATAAATTATACTTTATTTTTTCCTATTCTCAAAGGAAATCAGAAGTTTGAAGAAATTTTCCTGAATAGGAAGGGGCATTCTTTGACATCTCCCTATGAGTGACTAATGGCTGTGTGTCTTGTCCTCAGTTACATCATCTCTTTAGAGACTGGCAAGTACCCAGCTTCCTATGCTTCTGTGTCTCTCATGGGAAGACACTGTATAGCAATTCCTTCCACTGGGACTTTTCAGACTAGGTGACCTGACTAACCAAAGGTTTTCAGAGTAATATGTGTAATAGCAGCTACAACAGCAATAGCACTTTCTATTACCTTCAATAATAAAGCAAGCTAAAAAGAAAGCAAGAAGACCAAGAAAGAAATGCTCTAGCAGCCACAGACTACACAAACCATTTTTCTCAAGGGAATATTTTTTTTGTGAAATTGCAAGGCAGATTTCAGCATGGAATTATTAATTATCATGAGTAGCAGCATACGTCCAGAATATGTGCCTTCTGGAAACTTTTCATAAGGTATAATTTATATAACAGGCATGCATAATGATTTTCGTGCCAAGGATCCCACATGGCTTTTGAGTAGTGTAATGGGGCTAAACTCCAAGGCAAAAACTGAATTTGGTTTGATTAAATTTATACTTTGTCAGCATTCCGTTAAATGTATTAAACATGTTTAATATTTTCCTCTGTCACATTAAAAGGTTTAGTTTGGGTAGCTACATTGAAGGCTTTCATGGACTTAGTCAGCCTTGGGTATTCAGTTGGTGCTCTACTGCTGTCCAAGATGTCTGTTGGTTGCTCCTCTAACCTGTGGCAGACCACCCCATTACCACCTATAAACAAACACTCCAGTAATGTCCAGGGACTGAATTTATTTGGGAAAGGGCATGAGGACAGATAGAAGCATTAGGCAGCCCCACACTGAGGCACTGAAAGTAAAAATGGGTTAGCTTTCTGCTGAAAATTCTAGGAGCTGTAGTTCAAACAAATCTGGGAAGTCTGCCATTTTGAGCATGATACTTTGCCTTGTCCCAAGATTTTTGGCCTCACATTACTGACTGGGAGTTGGGAAATGGGGATATAGTTTGTAGAGCTGGGAACAATGAGAGAAGGACTCTTGTTTTGACAAAGATCCCTGTATGAGATGCTGCATCCTCCCTTCCTTTTAAATCTGTGTATTTGTGCCTCTATGAGATTCATAAGGTTGCCTTTCCTTTGTCAAAAGAAGTCAGCTAACAATCAGTCTGCATTTTATCTTTTGTACTAGAATGTGCTACAAGTTCCAAATTCCATTTGGAGGCAAAATGGCAGAAAAAAATAATTTATTTGGGAAAGACTTTGGTGAGTAGGGAGAAAAATGAAACCCGGGAGGTGGGGCATTCAGTCTCCCTCAGGAGAAAAACCAACTCCCACAAACTGGAATAGGAGGTTTTTTCACCACCGAAAGTGTCACTCCCTCCACCCACCCTAATGGTGAAAAACTAGAGTTTGTAGGAATCTGCAACACTAGTATGTACAGTGACAGAGTCAGGAAAAGACCCTGTGGGATAGGGTTCATTACTTCTGGTATAACAAATGCTGGCACTAAGTTTTGCCTGTATCACATTGCCTGATACATCGTGGGTGTAGGTTCTCCCTCAAAGGAGCTGGGACCAGGTCCTGTACAGTTTTGACAAAGGACTCATGCTGCGCTCACAATATAAAGATGTAATTAACTCCTTAAAGACAAAAGGTAGTAATAACTTCAGAGAAAATTTTGCGGAATTTGCCTTTCTGTTAAAATATAAATCAAAAAGGTTTTTCCCTTTGAAAATTCAACATCTATGAGGAAGAGGCAGAACTGACCCTTCCTTGACTCTTCTTCAGACTATAGCCCATTTTCCCCCCTCCTACATAATTCGATTGGGGAGAGTGTGAAGAGGGAGTCCATCCCTCTTCAGTCTGTACAGTCTTGTTCTAGAATCTGTTGTAGTAGAGAATCTCTCCTAGTTGATGGTCTTGAGATGTATTGGTACTGAATCTTCCAACCAGTATGGTCTGCTTGGTGCCATTCTTGGGGGAAACTGTGCTAAACAAAATGGGCAGCACATAGCCCAGAACCGGACATAGCCTTCAATATTTTCTTTGTGGCAGTAGATATTTTTTGGAATTTATCTGACAAATTCTGATTTTGTGATTACTAAAAATTGATCTTTAGGTTTATAAAATCATTTCATAAGCTATTTCAACCTTCAGGCTGTGCACACACATACAAACACAAAAAAACAGAATTAAAATGCTCAAGTGCACCTTCAAAAAAAGAAAACTTCTCACCCCACATATCTGTGACCCACACAACACAATCACATCACTGACTGAAGCCCTGGTGTCAAGCCAATTTGCTGCATGAGATAGAGCAGCAAATTTTACTTTCTCCCAAGTGAAATAATTCTGGCAACTGAAGCAGAAAATGCCCTAAGCATCTTCTTCATCCCTTCCCGTGACTACAAATAAAATAATAATACATTAAATAACTAAGAATTCACTGCTTCTTACATGCATCTAACAACTCCCTTAGGCAGCAACCTCACACTATTTAATAGTAGGGCTGACTGTTAAAAGCAAAAACTGCCTCAATAGAGTATAAGGGGTTGAAGCAAAACATGATTGTAGCCTTAGTTGACTTGTGTTTAGTGAATCTGTAGCTGAAATGAAAATTTAACTGGGGCTTTTCTGATTAAAATTTTACATACTACATATTTTAGTATGCCAATTCTCAGAGTAAGGCAGCACAACAGATATGCATAATTTTTTTAAAAAAGTTTCACATGGCATAAAATCATAAAGCTGGAAAGGACTATTGAAGTCACCTAATCTAACCTTCTGCTCAGTGCGGGTTCCACTAAAGATCCATGACTAGCAAGAATTGTTTATATGGAGTGAAGAAGATGCAAAAATCAACCCACATGAGTCATTGATGTCCCTGTGAATTATAGATTCATAGCATCTGTATGGATGACTTTAGGCCTGTCAAATCTGCTTTAAAGTAGAATTACTAGACCTGTGATGCAAATATCCAGATAACTGCTACATGACAGCAAATATTTTCCTGCCTCTCTAGTGATTTTCTGAATTTTTGCAGCTGATCTGGGAGCCCAACAAAGAAATAGTGTGTTTAGAAATTGTACATCAAGGTAATGACTTAAAACCAGGTTCATATCACACCTCAATGGGTCAGGAAAACAATGGTGACAGTAAGCCTACAATTTAGGGGCAGTCTAATATGTGTTTTTAATTTTAATTGAAAGAATAGAATAAAATCCAACAATATGCATAGTTACAAACAGAAATAGCCTCCTTAAAATAAATAGGCCTGTTTGATCCCTAGTTAGTGCTGAGCAAGCTTCTATATTGCCAGCTCTTCCTGGAAGTGACCCAAGGATTTATGTTGGAATTTTTTTCCAGCTCTGCCATACAGATGCTTGAGCTTTTTGTATGCCAGACTTGCTCATATACTATTGAGATAAAAGCTCTCCCCATGGTTTAGTGACTGGGTTAATTTTTGTGCATAATATACTTATTGGCCAATAGCCCTGGAATTCCAAAACAAAAGCTTCCAGGTTTGGGTAGAACCAAAAATGAAAGACAAACAAACAAACAAATAAATAAATAGCAGAAAATTGTGCGGCTGGGAAAAGCAAGAATTGCCCAGGTTCTTACAAAATTCAGCCAGATTTATTTTGGCTGGAAAACAAGGTTAAAAGGATGCAACCTTGTTTATTGATCATGTGATTGCCTAGATATTGACTGTTTTGTTAAAATAGTCAAGATATAAAATAATATAATTAATAGGATCAGTCCGGGTCATATTTGATGTAGAACGGAAGAATTATTAATTACTAATTACTTAGTATGCATACTTAATAATCACTCCTCAATCGTTATTCACTTATGCATGCCTGCACTAGTTTTGCTCATTATTTTTTTCTTCTAAGTAGACTGTCCTGATGGACTGTTCCCAATAAGGTGTGGCACACATACTCTAGTTGTGATTGTCTCCTCTGGGTTTCCTACTGCTGCTAACCTTGAAAGGAGAAAATGGTTGTGACTATACAATATAGTAAATCACAAATTACCCAACCACATTTTAGCCTAGCTGGTTATGCACATTAGGATTGTGCAAGGCAGCCACCACCTCAAGGCTCTTCATTATTTTGTGCTCCCCACCAGCACTCAAATAGCCAGAGGAGGTTTCTGTGCATGTGTAGCACATGTACAGAAATCTCTTCCAGCTATTGGAGACCAGTCAAGACTGCAGAGGAAACCTCAATAGCCAGATGCACTGAAGCATTGTAGTAATTGTTCTGATTAGCTTTTAGAAGCCAGGGAGATGCATTGATTTGTGAAACAGCTATGCTGGATGCATTGCATCAGCACAGCTTTTTACAGGCCTAAAAAGTAGTCATAAAATCTGTGCAAATTAATATGAAAGCTCCAAGGATGGCAATGCTTTTCCTACTGGAATGAACTCAATTTAACCTCTGAGAGAGATAAGGGAATTTACTTGAATATTGAAGCAACATCATATATAAAAGTTAAATATCTCCTCAGGTCAGGTTTGATGCCAAATGACTAGAAGGAGATGTCCTAGTAGTTTTCCTTGTAGCAATATGTTTGCAATTATCTTCTTCTAGAATGGTCTTAATATTCCTTGAACAAATTCTATACAAGTATTTACCACACTAACCCTGTTTATCTCATAAGCCCAAGCAAAAGTTACCCAATGTATCTGCACAGTAACCTGGATTCAAAGAATAAAATGTGAATTGGGTAAACCACGTGGTTTGAAAAATTGTATGGGTTTTTTTCCCCTATGTTCTCCATATAGGTACAATTGGCATATTCATTATATTACAAATCATGGTTGTGCTTTGAATTTAGATCATTGCACAGCCATAAGATTGTCATCTTCTCCATGATAGTGAATTTTGTTGTAATGTCATTTGCATCATTCCCATGACTATAACTTACACTTATTTTTAATTGATGCCCTCTATTCTTCAGCTAAAGGAACAAGAAAGGGAGAGAAAGATATATTTGCTGACATACTTGGGCAATATACAGTTCGTATGGCGACTGGTTGTAGTAAATGCCTAATTCCTTTTACTGTTTTATTTCAGCTTAGGGATTGATAGCCCAGCAATGTTAATTCATATCTGGTTATCCCTGTAATAAACTCCCCAGCAGTACAAACCTAGCGTGCAGAAGTAGTCTATGGTTCTACAGGTTCTGTGAGAAAGTGTTTCTCCTAAAATAATCTTCCGTGGGTTAAAGGAAAATATCTCCCATGCTTTCACTGAGAAGAATAGAAGACTCTGTTCAAAGCAAACAGTGGTGCAAGAAGCAAAGGGTGGTGAACCTGCTGTTAGAAAAGCATGGCTGCCTTTGAAGATTACCTGTGGCTTGAGAGAGGTTGCCTGCCTGCTGGAGTTTAAACTTTTTGTAATACCTCAGCAAAAATTCTCCCTCCTTCCTTCCTCTCCAGTTCCTTTTCTCCATTTATCTTCTCATTCTTTTTCTTTGCCTTCCCAGTGTTCCTACCCCATTTCCTTATTAATTTTTGCTCTTTCTGCTTCAAGTAAGGATGGGGAAACACAACTGCTTCTACACAGGACAATGGTTTGCATATGAGAGAGAAAATAGTTGGCATTTGCAGATGAGTATTCATTATTTTCATAATGAAAATATACTTTATTTTACAAACAATTAATCTTAACCAGCATCTATTAGTTCACTTATTTGATCTTTTTCCTGCCCCTTTTTGGAGTGTTACATTTGATGAGGAGCACACACAGACACAGATACATAAAATGTGTTGCATGTCCACATTTCTTGGGGAGTAAGACATCTCTAGAGATTGGGTTGGATACAGATGAAATTGGCAAGTCTAGATTGATAAAATAGAAAAGCTGATCTTTTCTCTCCCTCTCCCTCTCTCTATATATTTATGTATGTATGCATCCTGCATATATAACAGGATATTTATGTCTTTTCTTCTATGGACACAGGAATCATCTTGAATATTTATTAATGTTTTGGATAAATGAGATAACAGAGATAATTTTGGAATCTGGGCAAAAACTGACATATTTTCCATTGTATTGCACACAAGGACTCTAATATTTCTGCAACTTAAGAAAGGCTCTATTAACATGAAACTAATAACTCAACTACCCCATCTGGCAATCAACCACTTTTGTGAAAAGTGTTATACTCCCCATGTATTTCTGTCCCTTTTTAAAATCACTTTGTGTATCTATGGGGATGGAAACAACCACAGCCCCAGAATGCCTAGACAATTCACAAATTTGTGGAGCCTCTCTAGGATTTTATTTTGATTATTAATGCCAGAAGAAATGGTTATTCCTCTACAAATAGTTTTAATTGCTTATTATACAACTTAGAGATAGGTAATTGACCAAAGAGTGATTAATTTAACCCTAAACCAGATATATCTGGGGCTAAATCTATCTCAACCATGATTAATTAGCAGGAACAATTGGGAAATTTGCATACAACACTTAGCCATCTCTATGACATGATTAGGTTCTCCATGGCCCAATTAAAGGATGTCACATGAACTTGTCCAAAAAGACAGGAAAGAATGAGAAAACAAAGATGAGAGCTCATTTTCTTTTAGCTGTGCTCCATAATGGAAGGCAGGAGAAAGAGAAGAGTTGGACACAAAAGAGCAAGACCTTTTATATTTGGCCTATGGGTCACACTAAAGAGGTTGGTGCTTCATCTGCCCTTTATTTCTCTGTCATTTGATGTACATAAATTAAAGTTTCAAAGCATCTCCAATCAAGGAAGAAAGAACCATTCTCTTTCCTTGTTATTTTTCACTCAGTTCTTGCCAACGAGACAGCTGGTCTACTATCCTATGCCTTCCAAAAGAAGTGGGAAGAGATGACTTCATCTTCTTCCAAAGCAAAATGAGTATAGTGTGTTTTTTTCCTGTTGTTACTATCATTTCCATGCCAAGGAAGAAATCTGGCTGCTTATCCTCAAGAACTTGTTTATGGATTAACTGAATTTGAGCCCTAGCTGCAGTACAATTACACAAGCAAGCCAATTAAACAGGGAAGCAAAAGGCCTCTACATGCATTTCTTCAAGCATGCAAGGGTGAATATGTATAGGAGGTCAGGGCTGCATATGCTATGTATTTCTTCCTATCTGTATCTGTATTATTCTCAGCTCAACTCATTCTGAGCAAGGATATCTCAAGGAGAACTGAACAGGAATTCACAGCTCCTATTCAAACCCCTCTTGCTGAATGAAATTAAAGAATCAAGGGGTAATTGCATGTCGGATCAGCAAGCATAGCTATCTTATTCTGTGTTTTTGTGCTCAGTTGCTCAAAATAACATATGAATTGTCATAATTTGGCAGGGTTGGATTGTCTGCAGGCTCACTATCAAATGTTGTCAGATAGTTCAGGTGCCAACATCTCATGCAGATTTTGGATTCTGGCAACACACAGCAAACATCTCAGCATTTATAATCAGAGGTGGGGAACAATGGCCCCTTTATGACTTGTGGACTTCAGCACCCAGAAGCCTCCCATCTGGCTCAGGAATTCTGGGAGTTGAAGTCCACAAGTCATAAAGGGGTCATTGTTCCCCACGTCTGATTTATAATGATGTGCTGAAAATTAGTGTCTGCCAATTCTTACAAAATAAAAATGAAAGATACCTGCAGTCCAGTGCCTTGCTTGGTCACCTGTCCCATCACAAAAGTGAAAGATAAATTGGGATTGGCGGGCATTGTCTGGAGAGTGAGTAGACAGCTAGAACACTGCCTGCAGTTAGCCTCCTGGGAAATGGGTATGGGAAAGCACTGAGTGACTGGATAGACATCCCTAAGCAGAAGCCATTTTATTGTTTTAATGTCCACATCATAGAGGACAAGAGGAAAGCACTCAACCCATTGATTGGAGAAAATGGCAAATGGAAAAAGGCAAGAAGAAAAGATCTAGCTTACTTAATTCCTATTTTTCACCTGTCCTTTTGCAAAAGGAAAAAGTGGTCCAATCTGTCAAAAAGTGCACCATAGGGGATACAAGAGAAATACAGGTCAAAATGTGGAAGGCAGCAATGAGAGAACACCTAGCTGTTTTGTATGAATTCAAGTTACGAGAGCCAGATGAAACATATCCCAGAGTGGCAGATATGACCTCATAACCACTTATCTGTAATTTTTGTAAACTCCTGAAGTACAAGGGAAATACAGAAAATTGAAGAAGAACCAACATTGTTCCAAATTTTTAAAGAGGGAAAAAAGTGGATTCGAGAAATTACAAGCCAATCAGCTTGACATCAATCAGTAGAAAAATCCTAGAAAAGATCATCAAGCTGTGGGTCTATAAGTATTTAGAAAGAAATAAGTGATTCATAGAAGTAGCATGGCTTTGTTAAAAATACATCATGGCAGACTAATCTTGTTAATTTTTTTAAGAAAATGAGTATATTAGTGGATAGAGAGAGCAGAGAAGATGGAAATATGGAAGAATCATTGCCTAGGCAAAGAGAGCTGAAACACTTTTTAAGGCCAGGAAAGATTATATTCAGAAGCAGGCAGATGCCTCTCTGATTCACATGGGTATAAGAAGAGGGGAGGATACTGCACAATTAAACTTGCAAGGTTTGGTTATTATAGGCAATTTTAATAAAGACAGTTTAATTTTCCCGTGGAGATAATTTCCTGATCTGGTCTGATCTTCCTAGTGAGGCTAATCAATGGAATGGGTGGAGATATTGGACCAAGAGTTCAGTAAGGCATTCACAGTTCATAGGTTCCTTGATAAAATGGAACAAAGTAAGATAGATGTCTAACTACCAGATGGATCTGCAGTTGGTTGAAAAACCTCACCCATGGATTAGGTCCTCCATGGATCTATGTCTACATAGAGAGACATATGCAGAGACATATCCCAGGATTCTGTCCTGGTCCTAGTGCCCTTCATTTTTATAAATGACTTAGATGACAGGATAAAAGAGATGCTTAGCCAATATGCAGATGACAAATAGCTGGGGGGATTGCTGTAATGTTGTGTGGAAGTTATTTGGGGAGACAGGAAGAAGAGTTGCAGCCTAGACAATAGTCTGATAAACAAACTCTGAGTCTGAACAAGGAGTGGGGTGGACAAAGGAAGGACATTTTTAATTTTTAGGAATGTAAAAATAAGAAAGGGAAGAGGTGCTTTCAGACTTGCAAGATTCTGTTACATTAGCCCTTATAATAAAGTTGGGGTTAGTATTCATGGTTACTATTTCTTATCTGGACTCAAAGGACTGATACCTGCTAACATCTCAGAAAAGACACTTAAGGCTCAAAAGGTTATTGATAAATTTGAACATTAGATTCTTCAACAAAATGAAGTTTAGTGACAAGAAATGTAGAATTCTATACTTAAGTTGGGAAAATCAGTAGAAGATAAGTATGCCAAGCATTTCATTGTTCTGGTAGACCACAGATCAAGCATGAACCAGCAGTGGGCTGCAGTGGCCAAAAGTATTGTATGCTGCCCAGAGTCACTTTTGTGAGATGGGTGGCTATATAAATGTGATAAATAAATAAGCCCATGCAATCTCGGACTGCATCAACAAAGATATAATATTGAAATCATCAAAAGTGATAGTTCAATTCTATCCCACACTGGTCAGACTGTGCCTAAAATACCATGTCCAATTTGACCACTGCAATACAAGTATCCTTGCCGTTTATACTTAAGGTACTCAAGACAGGGCACTCTTGAGTTTCTTCCTTATCCCTTTCTGAGTCCCTGAGTTGGCTGACATTTTTGTAATGGCTGCCACATACTTTCTTGATGGTTATAGAGAGAGATCCAGACTCGAAATAATGAACAATTTCCTGAGTGTGCGAGCTATTAAGCAGTGTAACAGTCTGCCTCCTGGAATGACTAGAGGCTTTCAAAGAAAGTGTGAACAACTTTTTGCTAAGATGATTTGAGGAATCATGTACTGGACAGGGATTTGGACTAAAGCAGGGGTCCCCAACCCCCAGTCCATGGACCGGTACCGAGCCACAGCATGCCAGCAACTGGTCCACACAAACAAACAAAGTCCCATCCGTGGGATGCAGGCAGCACACAAAATCACACACTCTCCGGTCCGTGGAAAAACCTTTCTCCACAGAACTGGTCCCTGGTGCCCAAAAGGTTGGGGACCTCTGGACTAGAGGATCTCCTCCAAATCTACAATTTTGTCATTCTGTGTTGTTAAAATTGCCTGGGAATGTTTAGACTGATTACTTACAGAAAGTGTTTGAGATCAAATTGTGGCCTATTGTGATTCAAGAAGCACAGGTTAAAATCTTTAAGCATTGGATTAAATATTTTAGATGTCTTACAACTACTCAGATATTGCAAAATTCAGGTAAGAGAGACCTGGTCACTTTATTTTTTCCCTTTTTGCCTTCTTAACTAAGGCTATTGAGAGGGAAACTAATTGTAGCAAGGTACAGTCCTGTGGCTTTAGGGCTGGAAACAATTTTCCTCTAACTATTGCCTTATCTAGGCAATTTTCCAACATAAACATGATGGGGTAAAAGATTATATTTCAAGGAATGAAGAAAAACTTCTTTTTATCAGATCGAGGCACAAAAAGATCACTTGTACTTTAAAAATGGACATTAATTTCAAGCATATTCAGAAAAAATGTTTCTTTAATTTGTGTCCTTCATGTGGAAAAAAAGCTACAAACCATGGCATTTCTTTAATTACCCAGCAGGGTTTCTGCTTGGCTGCAACCTATTTTAAGAAAACTAACTGTTCCCTAGCAGAAGAACATAATTAAATAATGTTTGGATTTGAACATCAGAACCCCACAACCTTCTGTGGTTCACTGTTCATGTAAAGTCCTATTTAATATTCCTGACTGCAAAAAGTGAGACTTGATTGATTGATTGATTGATTGATTGACTGACTGATTGATTGATTGATTCAATTTATGTTGCTCCCTAACTCACAAATGTAACTCTGGGTGGCAAACATTAGTTTAAAACAGTAAATATGTTATCAAACAAACAAAAAAACGCTAAAGTACATCACACCAGAGGACTAATCGGGCTCTGGCCCTATGCCTATAGCGCCCTAGGGAATCATTGGGCTGGAAAAAACATGAGTCAGAACCATGAAGATTATAAGATTAACCAAATAATTGGGTATGGAGGGAGATCTGTGCATATATAACTTCCATTCTGAAATGCTTAGGGCATTAGATAGGATCTCAGACTTGAAAAAACAAAGTTGATAGGAGAGGAAAAGAGGTAAACATATATTAATATTATTCAACATATCAGCCCAGTAAGTAAAGAATTGGGTTTGAACAGAATGGCCAGGTCCATACAGCATATTAAACTCTAAATCCAGTTAATAAAATATAATTATTAATATTCATATAACATGCATTATTTGGCTAAACACAATAGCCTTGTTCATACAACATGCTGAGACAAGTTCAAGCAAAATGCATTACAAATTGTCCAATCCCATCATATAGCTAATTTCGTTTATTATACAAAACCAATTAATCAATAGAAGAGAATATTTGTGGCTCAGGATTAAATTGGAGTCCTTGGTGCTCTCTGAACCTGGTTGTTTTCTTGCAGATGTTTCATTACCAAACTAGATAACTTCATTAGTGCTACTCAGAGAACAGCAAGTGCAAATGCGAACTCAGAGAGCATCAAGGGCTCTACAAAACTAGTCAATCTATCCCAGGAATAGACATTGTTTATATGACCTTCTTGCTATATTTGCCTTTTATGAGACTGCAAAGTAAGAACGTAGAGCAGTTTCCCTTAGCTCTTTTGCTCTCTTCTGAATGGGTCTTGAGAGTGACAGAAAAGAGAGAGTAGTGGGGAGGAAGTAAAAGCCCATTGGACATTGGCTTTGCTTTAGTTTAGAAGAAATCCAAATTCATATCTCAGTTTATAAAAGTTATAGGACATAATGTACCTTTAGCAAACTTCACTGTTGTGAGAAAATTAGACAACTCCATATTGTTTCACAAGATAAAACTTCTAAAAGAAAACCAAATAAAAAAGAAATTTTACTTCCTTGCATTAAACATTACCTATTGCTGACCACCAGATTGTTGTGGTGATACTTTCTCCTATTTGTGTCATGATTCATAACATCTTAAAACCAAAGACAGAGAGTTTTCTTTTCTAACTTTTTTATTATTATTACTTTGAGCTTTAAAATAATAGTAGTGCAGTGTCAACCCGATCTTGGCTGAAGCCATTTTTCCTTCATTTTCGGTTGCCACAGTACTGGGAGGGGGAATGAGTGGTTTTAAGGTTAGACTAAACAATAAATTGTTCCGTGGGAACCAAGGTCATTGCTGCCTGATATTTGGCGGGCTGAGCCTTCTGTTAGAAAGTCCGCCAAAGTATTCTATTGGGGAACGTGGATAATTACATAGTGCTGGGGTGGGAAGTTCAACTTTGTAATATTGCAACGCTTGGGAGGGAACTCCAGACTTGGTTTCACTTTTGACTGTGCCGATACTTTGTAGCCAATAAATACATTCTTTAAGGAAACCTTTTGCCTTGGAGTTCTGCTTTTATTGGTCTCATCTATTGGAACCATGACACTTTGATGTGGAAGTTTTAAAATGGTGGTAGCAAAATAGTGAACTCTACTTGCATAATCCAGGGATGACTCTTGCATTCACTTCCATGTTGCATGTGCTGGTGTGATCAAGAATCTGTCTTCCTTGTTAACATTTTCTGGTAGCCCCTGCATAACAGACAAATGTCTCAAAGAAGAAAACACTCAGTTCCTGTTCAGAATAGTCAGAGTGAGAGGAAACTTTGTGGTGCCCATTATTTCTGTTTGATTCAGCATAAATTCAAATGATTTTCCTGTGAAACCAAGGACATTAACAACATGCTTGACAAGGATAACAAAAGAACAATCTTGGAAAGAAAGAAAAGAAACTTGGATGTTGTAAATGGGTAGCTCTGATGCTAGAGTAGTTAGATCATATTTTATAGACCTAGCCTAAAAGGTTAGCTTTTCAAAAAATATGTCTAACTAATGGCACATTTTATTTGATCACCTTCTGGAGGTTTTCAGTATAACTACATACAAAATAAAATTATTTACCATCCTAGAATTATATTAGCCAATTACATCTTTATCAAACATATCTTTGGAGCTGAAGAGCCCCACAGAAATTGAGTTTTAAAAAATATGTTCCTTGAAATGTACCTAGGAATTCCATACAAATATATCCTGGGAATTGCATTCATTTTAAGAATATTTATCCTATTCCCAAAAGGTACTAGGGTATTTCATGGTTCACACGTAACAAAGATGGTAATCGCTTAATGTGTGAATAAGAAAATCTTCACCTATAGGTTTTAAATTTGACTTTGACCAAAATATATCACAATTTGATGAAAAATGTTGATTGCATTAATCAAAGTCAGTATCAAGGCATGATAGTCAAAGATAAATAAAAAATATCATCCGTATATGTTATGATATGTAATATAATGCCCTTGTATTATATGTAGTAGGAGATGCAGTCAAGAGAATGGTCACATAATAGGCAACTTAGCCTGCAGGTAATGCGGGTGAAACAAGAGGGTCAGAAACAACCCTCCCTATTTTCTTGGCTTTATTGAATATGCAAAAATCTATAGATGTTATAATCTTATTATAACAATTATTATCTAAGAGCACAAGTGCAGAGTTTTGAATAAAGATCAAAGTGGAAAGTGTATAGCGTTGTCTAGTATTTGTCATGGTTCCAATAGATAGAGCCAAATAAATCAGAACTCTGAGGCTAGAGACTTCCCCAAATAACATGTTTATTGGATACAAAAGTGAAATCAAGTCTGAAATTCCCTCCAAAGAGAGACACTATTACAAAGTCAAACTTCCCACCCCAGTACGATGCAATCAACTACATTCACCAATAGAATAGTTTGGCAGGCTTTCTAACAAAACGCCCAACCCCCTAATATAATCGAGAAAATGACCTTGGTTCCCACAGAACACAGAATTGTTTAGACTAGCAAAGATACTCCACATACCCTCCCATTCATGTGGCAACCTAGAATGAGCAAGATGGCTGCAGCCAGGTTCATTGCAGAGTTAACAGTACCTTTATAAAGAATTGTTGTCCTATATGATAACCTCATACTGAGGTTTCCATGACTCCACCTCCCCTGGCTTTGTCTCTCTCTCTCTTTTTTTTTTTATTCAGCTTTGTCTTCTTTATTCAGTCAAAATCTGCTACCTGCTGAATATTATTTGATCCATATCTAGTTTTGATAAAGCCCACCTGATCATTCCTAATCACTGATGAGATTGCTTGTTGAGATCTATTGGCAGTTACATTTTTAATATATGTATC
This sequence comes from Azemiops feae, assembly GCA_023970755.1. Lineage (NCBI taxonomy): Eukaryota > Metazoa > Chordata > Lepidosauria > Squamata > Viperidae > Azemiops > Azemiops feae. The sequence continues at coordinate 3,974,418 of JALGBA010000012.1, read as the reverse complement.
AACTTCTTCTTTTTTTTTACAGGAAAAACCTCCACAAACACAAGCTTCATAAAAGATAACAAAGGAGAGTGACTTGGCTTCTTTGATATCTACATCAATGCAATAATTCAATAATTAGTATATAATGCATGATCTTTACCATTAGATGAAAAAGATAACATTCCATTTGCAAAATTCCATAGCATGTAGGCCATAAAAGAGACACAGCATGGTGTAGAGGTTAAGGTGCCAGACTAAGGAGTGAGAAAAGGCAGGTTTGTCTCCTCCTTAGGCATGGAAGCTAGTTAGGAGAGCTTGGGCAGTCACTTCTTCTCATTCCTAATCAGTGTCAGAGTTTGTGACCAGCCAGCTGAAAAACAAATGCCCTTGTTTTCATCATGCATTAATGAACTTCACTTTGAGAACTAGAACTAAAGGTACTAGAACTTTCCAATATGGGAAAATAGAGAGAAAGTTATAGTGGTAACAAATTAAATGGCAAGGCACTGATAATAAATTTTGGAATATGACAATTACTTTTATATTTAAGAAGTCTTGGCATCCTTCTCATCAAGCAGCCCATTGCTAGAAGTTCAAAATCATTAATACTCATTGTAATTACATCCTGGAGGAGGTAACTGACAAGGTGTTGACATCACATTGCCAAGAAATAAAAATCTTTGATTTTCTGAGAAAGTGTTTTTAAACTTCCAGTTACTGCTCAAAGATTAGCAAGGCTGCCAATGGCCCATATGCTTTTATACATACATGTGTGCATATGAAAAGCTGCATTTTAATGATGTTGGAGGAACTGGATTTTCATTTATTAATAAAATGAGAATGCCAGAGTTATTGGTAGACTGAAAGAGGAAGACAGACCTTATCAGTAGAACAAGTAATGACTTGGGGGACAATACTGTGATAATTCATGCCTATTTCAAGTACATAAATACAAGCTTGATTCCATCTATGGTCCATTTGTTTGTTTTCATAGCTATCTATAGTATTATCAAAAGACTTCACCAATATGACTGTAATATTAAAGTCTGTGAAAGATTCCACATGAAAGTTATAGATAGACCAATATCTTTGTTTAATGTGGATGCTAAAATATTAACAGCAACACTAGCCAGGAGACTACAGAAAGTAATACCATCTATAATTCATCCATCTCAAGCTGGACTTATAAAAAATACACAAGCATCCGACAGTGTTCGCCTAGTGATTTATAGTATGACTATCACAGCAAATAAATTGGAATCAGCTGTTTTAATTTTCCTGGAGCCTGAAAAGGCCTTTATGATTCAGACTGAGTTGATAGAGAAGATAAGGGTTTCCACTAACTTTTGTTCATTAGTCCCTACCACTAAGGTCTGCTATTAATCATGACAATGGTATTCTATCTTCAATTCAAATGCTACCTGCCTCTGAGAACCAGATGCTGAGGAACCTGAATGGGATGATGGTTGAGGCACTGGGTTGTCCTCCATGGAGCCAGATCATATAGGCCCTCTGGTCTGATCTATGGACTCTCCTATGTTGTTATACAGGAATCATTCATATGTGCCTTTTAGACTACAGATCAGCGAAAGCTCAATCATACAAAGCAGAAAAATAGTAAATCAATAAAGGTGCATTAGAGACTTCATCCCTATCATCTACAGTTTTAGTGGTAAAGGTAATGTGTCTGGGGAGAGAATTGTAATGGTAAAGAGTTGTTCAAAGTGGAACAGACTGCCTTGAAAAGTGATGGAATTTCCTTTGCTGAAAGTCTTTAAATAGGCAGGGTTAGGGAGACTGTACTACTGGATTCCTGCATTGGGAAAGGGATTGAACTAGATGACATCCAGGGTGCCATCCAACCCTTATATTTGATGATTCTGTACATACAGTTTCATTCAGTTACATATGGTAGAAGCTGGCTGCAGGCAGAGAAAGAAAAAGCTATTTCCAATGAGAACCAGGACAAAAAAAAAGCCTCAAAGCCTAAGAATGGAGCATTGAAGCTGCTCTGACAGGAGGGACAACTTATCTGAGCCTTTACAGAATAGGATGTCTACTGACTGGCAGGCCTGATCCTCCAGCATTGGCTTAAAGCTTTTGATTTGTCCTCTCTCCCACCTCACCTTCAGGCAATTATCAGGATACTCAAGGGACTTTGGTTGTGCTGAGGGAAAGAATGTGCCTGCTGTTGCAGAATCTTTCTTTTCTTTCTAAACAGTATTAACTGTGTTCACAAATCTTCTAGAGTACAAAATATTGATGGTTTCACTTGTGGAACTTCCCTTCTTTGCTGGCACAGTGTCTGTACTTTGAAAACCACAAACTAGCAAATTAATGGAATGTTTTCATTAGCAAAAATGGAATGGAATAGACTTTTGTAAATAATCTTGAGTTTGCCCAAGGAAAGGAATGTATTTCTTTTCACAAGGCTGCTCTCTTAAGTTGTGTTATAACATACAGATAATAAAATGTTATGTTCTAGTGGACAATGTAGGGAACAATGATTATTATATCTACATTTTGAGTATTCCTGATTGTTTGTGATGTCTATAATTAAGATCATATAGAACCAAGAACTGGAGATCCAGTATAATATTAAGGGCTCTAGGGCCAGGAAGAATTGGATTTGAATTGAAGTTGAAAAAAAAGAATTGGAAAAAAAAGACACATGAATCATTATATTTTACTTTGCTTTTCTTCAGATTTCAAATGATAAACCTCTCATCTAACTCTTCTTTCTTCTGTTTTTTGTGCCTTCAAATCAGTTTTGGCTCCTAGCAATTAACTGAACTAGCTCCTAATTTTTTTTTGGCAAGATTTCAGAAGTGGTTTGCCATTGCCTTCTTTCTAAAACAGACAGAGAATAATTGATCCAGGGTAACCTAGCTGGCTTCATGCCTGAGGCAGGACTAGAATTCATGATATTCTTCCCTGACAGCAACAAAAATCTTCTCTTCTTTGATGAACCTTATAGGATTTTTTGCTGTTCCACTGGTTCATCATTTCTGTCAAGAAACTTGCTTTTCAGCAGCATCTTTCAGCAGCAAGTTGTTAAGGATGATGTTTTTTTCCAGATCTATACCATAACACCTTCGATTAAACAAAAATCACTGTCTTCTCCCTTGGCCAAGATTGTTCTATCTGGCCACACTCATAGATGAACCCATTCTACTATAATTTAAGAGGGTTACACTAGTGACATCAAAATGCTGATATATGGATTAGTTAAAGTCCAGTCCATGTCAATTCTGCCATAACCACCAAAATTTAAAAGGATAATGCAAGATCATTCCATTTATTTTTTGCATGCATCTTTTCCTTATGTGTGTATCTTTGTATGCATATATCTTTTAGAAATGTACTTTTGTATACAATTTTTGAGTGATTTATTTTGTGCTGCAAGATCTGGACAACATAATCTAAAAGACGCCTGTTCTAATCAACACAGTAGTCTGGGAAAGGCATTTTTAGTGTATGAAACTGAGCTAATTTTTCTGATAGCTGTATCTCTACAGTTAATCCCATTCCAGTATATAATACAAATGGATTTGCTGTTTTGATGGTGGTGATTTCAGGTTCTGATATTTATAAGGGAGGTTCAAAATTTAAATTGCATTTTTGTCCATCTATTTGGTAGAAACCTTCTAAAGACTAAAAGACTAAAATTGACTTGAATGTATTTTAAAATGTTAAACTACAAGAACAATGTAGGAAAAGAGGATATACAAATGAAATTGATTGATGTTTTAATATTTAAATAATAAACCAGAAGAGTGATGTCAATGAAGATTCTCAGTGAACCAGGTAGAATTGTTGTTGAAGGCTGAGCCATGGCAACTGGACTTTTTCTTTTCTTTGGTTTGAAATATTTCACTGCTTATCCAAGTAACTTCTTCAGATAAGCAGCAAAATATTTCAAACCAAAAAAGAAAAGAAGTTCAGTTCCAATGACTCAACTTCCAGGCAGAAGAGTGATATGGATAGCTTTTCTACACTGGATTTACAAAAGAGATCTGGTAAAGTTTTGAATGATTTCCTAAGAAGGAAAAAAATGAAAAGAAATCAAGTTCTAGGATGTTATTTGAAGGGATTAAAAGCCTACCTTGTTAAAAGTACAGAGAAGGAATATAAAGTTGGTTTATTTGCTCGAGGTTAGAGTACAGGCAGATGCAGGTTTAAAACTTCCAATTTAGGAACAATCTCTAAATAAAAACAGGCTGCCGGTTAGTAAAAATGATGGATGGCATTCTCGTTCCTTGAGCTGACAAAGCATTAAAGCCACGCAGTGCTTTCAGGAACCATTGAAGTTATTATGTTTTAATGTACAGCCTGTTTGTGTGGCTTCGATGGTTCATCAGCTTAAGAAAAGGCAATGCTGTCCACCATTTTTAGTAATAGGCAATAATTTGTAAAAACAACTTCTGACTTACATACAAATTCAAGTTAAACTTGTTCATAACCCAGGGACTGCCTGTAGATAGTTCTATCTTGTAAACCTTAATGGACTTTTGCTGGCCAGAAATGAATGATGAAGTTTTAAGATTTTGTTTATAGTTAAGAGATGAGGTATGGGAAGAAGAGAGCATTTGTTGTATTTTAAGAGAAGATGATAAATTCTTAAGATTGTTTATACTTGTTATGATGAAGGGGTAAGTTACTTCTTTATATATTTCTTTTTTGTTTTTTCTTTCTTTTCCATTTTTTTCCATTCTTTTTTCTTTACTTTTCTGCACATTCTAATTTTTTCTTTTTACTCTTATTTTTTTCTAGTTTGTATTAATATTTATCTTTTCAATTGTAATATTTAATACAATTATTATAAAAAGTGCAAAGGATAACTTCTATAACGTACTGTTGCTCTAAGGCTAAAATCTTGTTATAACATCTAAAAAGCAGGTGTCATCTGTTTGAGAACACATGCATACATACATACATACATTTTATAGATTTGATCAAATACACACCGCACCACTCTTGCAGCTAAGTCAGCAATCATAATTACGTATTGTCTGAATAAGTAGTTGCTACACAGAATTTACTGCCAATCAGGTTCTTCTGGTGACCCCAATTTCCAACTTTAAAGGATTTGATTTTTCCACATCATACATCTTAATAATTGACAGCTCTACATTGCCAATAAATAAAATTCAGGCATGCCTAAATCTCACTGAGATTAAGGGGTTTAAAAGCTTAATCATAAATGCTTGAATTCTGGCTTTAGTGTATCTGACTTATTTTGTACAACTGAGCTAACTGACTTTGGTAAATAGTTTTGGATTATTCATTTTCAGCCTCAGCACAAAGTTAATTCAAAAAGGTCCCTTCAGGAATTACAAACTGCCATTGCATTCTCTTGATTATAATTCATTGTAAACATTTCCCCCCCAGGTTTAATGTAAAATGTAAAACATTCAAATATATATTATTAATTCTCCAACTCACATGGTAGTCTAGCATCTAAATAAAAAAATCAAAAAGCTATTTTTAAAGAAATTTATTTTGGACGTCTTTGCTATCTGATGGACCATAGCAAAGATAAGAGAGGTAGCGGAATACATAGATAGAATAACAGATTAGATTGTACATGACTCGATTTATTATTCCTTTTATTTAAAAATATTTATTAGCTGGGCTATAGTTCATTCCCTTGCTATGATGAATTGTGATGACATGTCTTGCATTCATCTTAGATTTTTATTCACCTTCAAGGCATAAATATTACCAGCTTTACCTTTGCAGCTGTTTTTCACAGTACCCTCTTCAAACTTGGAAACTGTCCTATCTGTAAACAAATCACTAGTCTACAAGGACAGATTATCTATCTAGGATCTGTAATCTGTGCTCTTCAGGCAGAAATTAGGTGTCCAGTTCAGCCCTTCTACTCTATTGAGCCTCCACGCTATCAGCCCCCTCTACCACAAAGATCCTGCAGGAGAAGGGCAGTGTGGAGAACCGTGGGATCTGGCAGGGTGAGAGCTGTGAACCATAAACACAAAACTTTCACTGTGTCCCTGCACAACAGATACAGTGCCCTTGCTGACCTTAATAGGGAAATTAAGGAGACAGGTAAAGGTATTTGTGATGATAACTCAAATAAGCAGGAGATCGTGGACCGAAATGAAGAACTTGTTTTCGACAGGGAGAAGTGCGAATCAGGTATTACACATCAGTCATCAAGAACAGAAAGGCATCCAAAAAGAGAAGCCACCTTCTGGTTGGTGATTCAATTATTCAATTTAGGAAAGGACACAAAGGTTTCAAAAGAAGTCAGATGTCTCCCAGGTGCTACTGCCAGTAGGGACAAGAAGCGTATTTCTAAAATAATCAAGAATGCCAGCAAGGACTGTGATGTGGAGGCTATTGTACATCTTGGCACTAACGATCTGTCCCAAAAAGATGTACTCTCTGTGCAGAATGATTTCCAGAGCTTGGGGCAGGAACTTAGCAAAATAGGCTGTAGGCTAACTTTTTCAGAGGTTTTACCAGTGTATAAAGAGCAAAATGGAAAAGGCCAGCGTATAGCACAATTCAATATGTGGCTAAAGGAGTGGTGTAAAGGGGAAGGCTTTGGATATATTAGTCACGATGTCAGTAGCTGGTCCAATGAAAAAATGTACAAAAGAGATGGTTTGCATCCATCAAAGAAAGGGACTGAGTTACTTGGCTATAAATTCACAGATTTTCTGGAGGAATATTTAAACTAAACAGCGGGGACAGTGAGTTAATTGATACAGAACATCCCTGTCCCCGGCAATCTAAAAACTATAGGGCTATCAGTGCATGTAACATAGATGTGTGTGTGGACAAGAATACCAACCTTGCTGTCAAGCAAAATCAAGCTTTCAATAAAGAGTGCCACACAAAGTGCACTAACCAAATAGGTGGTAAGACAATAGGGGAACTCAGGCACCACACAGGTTATGTAGAAAGTAAACACAGGGTCGGTCATAAAGGACTCAAATGTCTATACACCAATGCACAGAGTATGAACAGCAAACAGGGTGAACTAGAAATTCAGGTTAATGAGGGCAGATATGATATTGTTGCCATTACAGAAACATGGTGGGATGAAACCCACAAATGGAACACACAGCTAGAGGGATTTAAATTATTTAAAAGAAACAGACCAAATAAAAGAGGAGGTGGAGTTGCTCTCTATATAAGAAATAACTACATCTCTACAGAAATAGAGCACAACAATGATGAAAACTGTCTTGAATGCATTTGGGTCAATATAAAAGGGAGAAAAAATGACATTGCCATAGGTGTATACTATAGGCCACCCAACCAAACAGAGGAAATAGATGAACTTTTTGCTAGTCAGCTAACTAAGGTATGTAGGAAGCAAATCACAATAGTAATGGGGGACTTTAACTACCCTGACATCAACTGGGAGACAAACTCTGCACCAAGTGGAAGATCAAACAGATTCCTGACAATCCTAGCAGACAACTTTGTCTCCCAAAAAGTAGAGAAGGGAACTAGGGGATTAGCCATTTTGGATCTAATTCTCACTAACAGAGATGAAATGATAGAAGATGTTGAAGCCACAGGAACCTTGGGAGGTAGTGATCATGCAATATTGGAATTCAATATTATGGAAGCACAAGCAATAGAACACAGTCAAACTAGAGTCTTGGATTTCAAGAGAGCTAATTTCAATAAACTTAGAGAGGGCTTGGGAAGGATTCCATGGATGAGAATCCTCCAAGGGAAAACAACTCAAGAAGCTTGGGAAATTTTGAAAAGCGAGATAATAGAAGCCCAGTCTAGCACAATACCAACAAAGAGGAAAAATAACAGCTCTCAAAAGAAACCAGCATGGCTGCATAAAGAACTCTCTGATAAATTGAAAGATAAAAAGGACAAGTATAGAAAGTGGAAAGAGAGGCACATAACTAAATCAGAATATCAACAAATAGCCCGAGCCTGCAAAGATGAAGTGAGGAAAGCTAAGGCTCATAATGAACTAAGGCTTGCGACCAAAGTCAAAAATAACAAAAAAAAGCTTCTTTCAACATGTAAAAAACAAGGAAAAAGTGAAGGAAATGATTGGTCCATTAGTGGGTGAAAGTGGCAAGAAGGTGACAAGCAATAGGGAGAAAGCAGAACTATTTAACTAGTTTTTTGCATCTGTCTTTACACAAAGGGAAAAAACAGAGCAACCTATCAAAAATAGTGCCATAAAAAACAGTATAGAATAGAATAGAATAGATAATCTTTATTGTCATTTTTATATTGTGGGCACAATGGCACACATAAAAAATGAAATTTAGTTGCCCGCTCTCAAAGTGAAACATATACATGACACACACCTAAACATACTATGTACAACATATATATAGACCCACATCCCTACATATACATAGCAAATAAATATTAAATACTGTCCATCTTGATATATAACGCAAGGAGGAAGTTTGAGAGTTCGCAAGGTTAATGCTGTATGGAATGAAACTATGGCTGAATCTGGATGTTCTGCTACGGATACCACGAAGCCTCCTCCCAGAAGGTAACAAGGAAACAGGTCGTGAAGAGGATGTGTAGTGTCCCAGAAAATCTTGCGGACCCTGCTCAAGCAACGCTTCTGTGCTATGTCCTGGATGGGAGGGAGGGAACTGCCAATGATCTTTTCGGCCATTCTCACCACTCTCTGCACCGCCTTCCTATCTGAAGCAGTGATGCCTCCAAACCAGACTGTGATGCTGTATGACAGGATGCTCTCGATTGTCCCCCTGTCGAAAGTGGTCAGGACAGGGGAAGGAAGATGTGCTTTCTCATGCGGCGCAGAAAATGCAGGTTCTGCTGTGCCCGCTTCACCAGTTTCTCACTGTTTAGCGACCAAGTCAGCCTACTTCGTTAGCTGCACACCCAGGAATTTGATGCTGGTAACCATCTCCACAGGTGAATCATTAATGCACAGAGAAGTGTGGCTGTGCCTGCCTTTTCTGAAATCAACAATGATCTCTTTGGTTTTTCCTGTATTTAAAACTAGGCTGTTTTCCTTACACCAGTTCACCAACCCCTCAACCTCCTTGCGGTAAGCTTCCACCTTGTCATCCTGAATAAGGCCCACTACTGTTGTATCATCTGCGAACTTCACAATATGGTTGGTGGCAAACCTAGCACAGCAGTCATGGGTCAACAGGGTGAACAGCAGCAGACTTAAGACGCAGCCCTGAGGAGAACCTGTGCTCAAGAAAATGGTATTAGAGGTATTTGTTCTAACTCGCACATATTGGGGCCTGTTGGTAAGAAAATCCAGAATCCAGTTGCACAAAGGAGTGTTTAAGCCTAAAAGGCCCAGTTTGTCTACTAGATGCTGGGGAATGGTTGTGTTAAACGCCGAACTGAAGTCGACAAACAGCAAACGCACATGAGTATTTCTTTCCTCTAAGTGCTTGAGGCTCAGATGGAGAACGGAAGAAATAGCATCCTCCGTAGAGCGATTTGGTCGGTAGGCAAACTGAAGCGGATCAAATGCTGGCTGGAGGCTAGATACAATAGTGTCCTTTATCAGCTTCTCAAAGCATTTCATGATGGTGGATGTCAGTGCAACCGGATGGTAATCATTGAGGCCTGTAATTGTGGACTTTTTTGGCACTGGCAAGATGATGGCCATCTTAAAACATGATGGGACCACTGCCTGCTGCAATGAGAGGTTGAAAATATCAGTGAGAACACAAGCCAGCTCCTCTGCGCATTCCCTGAGGACACGTCCAGGGATGTTATCTGGGCCTGCTGCTTTCCGAATGTTAACTGTCTGCAGTGTTTTCCGGACAGAGGTGACATCAAAGCTAGGCACTTGCTCATCAGGATGGGGCACAGCTTTCCTAGCAGGAGTACTATTTGATGCCTCAAATCTACCAAAAAATGCATTCAGTTTGTTTAGGAAGTCTGTGTCATCCTTACATCTCGATGGAGCCACCTTGTAATCCGTAATGGCCTGGATCCCTTGCCACATTTGCCTGGTGTTTGTTGGGTCCTGAAAAAAGTTCTGAATTTTCTGGCAATGGGCTTGCTTTGCACCTTTTACGGCACTTTTCAGATTTGCTCTGGCTGTTCTAAGTGCCAGCATGTCACCAGATTTAAAAGCCACATTCCATGCTTTCAGCATCTTGCGGACCTCATAAGTCAGCCACGGTTTTTCATTCGCCCTCACAACAAAGCTTTTCAGGACACAGACATCTTCTATGCACTATAGAAACACAAGTTAAGATAGGCAAGAAAATGATAAGTGAGCACCTGTCCAGCCTAGACGAGTTCAAATCACCAGGACCAGATGGAATACACCCCAAGGTTCTCAAGGAACTGGCAGATGTGATCTCAGAACCACTGAACTATATTTTTCAAAGATCTTGGAGCACTGGGGAACTACCAGAGGACTGGAAAAGAGCTGATGTAGTTCCCATCTTCAAAAAAGGAAAAAAATGGATCCAGGAAATTACAGACCTATCAGCCTGACCTCAATACCTGGGAAGATTCTGGAAAAGATAATCAAACAACAAATCAGCGAACACCTAGAGGCAAACAAAGTCATTACTAAAAGCCAACATGGGTTTGTCAAAAACAGATCATGCCAGACAAACCTTATTGCATTCTTTGACCAAGTAACAAAATTAGTGGATCAGAGGAACGCTGTGGATATAATTTACTTGGACTTCAGTAAAGCATTTGATAAAGTAGATCACAACCTACTACTCGATAAGATAGATAAGATAGCTATCTCTCAGCAACAAGAAAATGCTTGTTCAGTGAGAATTTGTATGAGTTTCAGGTAAAAATTCAAGCCAGTCATGAATTCAGTAACTTATTCTCATTTCCTCCAATATTCTCATTCTAGGGAAGGACATACCCATTAGTGTCATTTTCAATAAAATATTTTCTGCCTATCACATTTATGAAGATAAGTCATTAGTTTTGTTAACAGTTACCTCTCTCACATACACGCAAACACACACGCAAACACACAAATGCCAATTATTGCCCATCAATAGCGAATGTAATAAGCATACATCCCCACCATGGGGGGAAAAAACCCACCATGTAAAGAATTCGTTGCTTAGTGGGGAGAGGTTGGATAGCCCAGCCTCTGGAAAGTCAAAGTAAGATTTAACTGTCATGATATAATTTGCTGTGCAATTTTACCAGGGAGCTCTGAAGTGTTATTTATATTGTCTTGACTTTGTAATTAAGATTGCTCAACTTTTGAACCAACTTATTCAAACTCACTAGATTCAGTCTATTTATTCAGACACTGCTAACAGATCAACAATATGAGGATTCCAATCTAGGCTAACAGCAATTTTATTGTCCAAATTTGACCTTTTTTGGCAGTTTGGCTTTTTTCCACATCTGAAATACTTAAGTCTTCAATTCTTTCACCTGCTTGTAAATAAATTTGTGAAAGTTGTACTTATTAAAAAAAATCATGAGTGAAATGTTCACCCAACCATCTTCCACAGTTTGAACAGAAACTATTTTAAATTTTTAGAAAAATTGATGGACTGAAATGCTAAATTCCAGTTAATCTTTTAAAGAATGATGTCAAATCAAGAGAGTTTTATTTTTCCAAAGTAAGGTTTGTATTTTAAGGCCCCTCTACTTTTTTAAAAGAAAGAATGGGTTTTCACAAGCTCCCTTAGTTATGACTCACTGGAACAGGAATTGTTAGAAGCTACAATAACATTTTGAAGGTGTTAATAGGCTATAAAATCTGATAAAATTAAACTTAATTGACTTGCATCAAACATATTTTTCATCATCAGACATTCTCAGATATTAAAGTCTGAATATGTCCCAAACTTCATAAGTATTAGGAAGCTATTTTGAGTTCAACTTAAGCCACAGATTCAGCTAATTCAGCTTCAGCTGGTTCTATGCATACTGGCTTTTTTGCAATCTTGTACTCTACTTGCTTGCAGACTCGAGGTGTGTTTCTGTAGATTACAGTTAGAATATGGCAACATCCATGATATGTCCAGTATCCATAAACCATAAAAGAAGCTGAAGCTGCTTATGACTTACATATTCCTATACTGCACTGCACTAGTTCAGATTGTTAAACTTGGGGAATGCAGTGTCTCATTGTGACAGCTTTTTTAAAATTACAATTAAAATATTTTTAAAAACGGACAAAGGTTTTTTTGTATGTGTGTGCCATCGAGTCAGTGTTGATTCCTGGGACAAATCCGTATTCTTGGCAAGATTTCAGAAGTGATTTGTCATTGCCTGCTTCCAGGATGGAGAGTGATTAGATCAAAATCAGCCAGGTGGCTTCATACCTAAGACAGGTTTAAAATATGGTCTCCCGGTTTCAACCGGGTGCCTTAACCACTACAAGAAACTTGCTTGTTAATGATTAGAAGTCTATCAAACATTGTCCACCCATTGCTAATCAGATTCAAGTATTCACTACCAGCAGCATCTCCATTCTATCTGGAGCAAATTTCAGTTGATTAGTTTTCTTCAAATCCATCTTGTATCTCTCTCATATATCTACCATATCTACACACACTTTATTAAATCTATCGTATTAAAAATATTACAATCTGAACAAAATATTTGAATAACAGACTTGCCTGCAAAATTAGAAATGCATTCTCAAGAATCAAATATTATTTAATGGTGGGACATATAAGAGAAAGAAAAAAAGAGGACAGACATTGAAAACCAAAAAAAGAAAAAGAAAAAAGCCATCTAGGGAATAATACTTCAAATGCCAATAAAAAGTATTTTATTGTAAGAAACAGAATGCATTTCAGAAATCAGGACATTCAATATTTACCATTGATTTGATCTTTAGCAATTATATTTTTTCTTATCCACCCCTCATTTTTCCAAAACATTTACCAAGGATATTTCCTCTTTGACAATTAAAAAAAACATTCATTCCCCAATCTTATTTTGTTCAGTTATTCATAGCAAGTCCACAAAAGAATATTTTTATAGACTAAGAAAACTCATTAATGTTAGAAGAGCTCCTCTTTCTCCAAGTACATTTGCCGGTGTCCTATAATCAAAAGTTTTAGCTGGTGAGCAGAAGTAAAATGAATATATTTTGTAAAGGCTTTCCTTTTGTAGTTTAACCATTTCTCTTCATGTATTGAAAACATTTCTAAGAGTAGCTCTGTTAATAATAAGAAAGATTTGTATTTATAGAAACCTCTTAGAAATGTTGCAAGTCTTACATAAGAATGTAAAGCAAATTAAAAATTTGCAATATCATTTTGAAGATGAGTGAAGATCAGTGAAGTCTCCTTGAAAAGGCCAGGCCTTTTAGTTCACTTAAACAATTTCTCTTTCGTAACTCCAAGGCATTTTATATAGAGAATTTTCTTGGTTTTTTCTTCTGGTCCGATTTCAGTATTAAAGAAAAATAAATAGTTTAAAATATCTTTCTTCTGTTTTAAGTTCCAAAAAGTATATAGCAGGTTTAATGTTGGCTTTTATCTTACATATAAATATTTTTTTAAATGATAATATTGTAATGGTTTATGTTTTTGGGTTTGTTGTGCACCTAGGAAAGGAACATATACCAGGGTTTAAAAAAGAATTTTTGAGCAAACATAATAATTTAGATATTAGATTAAAACCAGGGAGACCCAAGTTGAAGTAAAAACTCTCTTGTGGAGGCTTTTTGACAGATCTGGGGCCAGTTTGCCTAACACTCTCTTTTATCCCTATTTTGCTGTTGTGGGAGAAAAAGAGATTGCTACGTAAGCTACCATGAGCTCTTGAAGGAAAGGTGAGATATAAGTCTAGAGAGTGGATGATGAAAAGGAAATCATTCAACTATTCTGGCCCCAAGCTGAACACATCCATTTCAGAAGACGTAAAGCATAACTACCTGGCAGATTCCAGGAAAATAGAATCACAGAAACCTGAAACAAAATGTAACAGTACAAGCATACAGTGTCAAGGAGCCCCCGCCAATGCTCATGCATTAAAAGAAGTCCCATATTATACTCAGAACCTTTTGGCCCTATTCCTTTACTTCCTGGCTCTTGTGTCAGTTCACTTTACACTTTCTAAGGGTAGAATTGGTGACAAGAACAAAACATGAAAACAGAAAATGGAGTCAGAGTTACAGATCAGATTGATTCCTTTTTTTTTATCTGAGTAGGAGTTTCAACAGAAAAGGGATTGCTCTTTGACCTGAGAACAATTGAAGGACATTCCAGCCGACCACAGAGGGTGGGAGCTGAAACAACCCTTATCCCTAAGAGCAAAGGTGCACATTGATCTCTCCAGATCAAGTCTACAAATCCAATTCAGAGGGAAAGGGAAAGAAATGAATTGAATAATTTGAAGTTGTTGAAATTAGCTCAAGCAGGAAATGAGGAGAGGCATCAGTAAATAGAAATATACAGTAACTCATTAAGACTTAGTCAGATGTTGGATTCAACCATTGCAGTCCTGTTCTTATTATTATATATTCATTGTTTCTCTTGCTCCTAGATTTTCAGAATGATCTTCAGCTTGTGAGAACCTCTGCCTATTTAGACACTACTCACAGGCATCTGCAGGCAGCAAAGTGGACAAATTACACCATGTATGTCATGATGCCAATGACCCAACACACTTATTTGCTTCAGAAATCATAGACATGTACCATGCTGCATCCTTTGAATGACGACTGTCCTGAATCACATTTGGTTGTTTTCATGTTTTTATTATTATTATTATCTCAACTGATATGGCTGCCCATCTCAAATTCATGACTCAAAATCATGACAATAATTAAAGCAACATAAAATATAGGAGCAGCAACAAGCACACAATCCACATCTGAAGTAAAAACAAACTTACTGATAAAGAAGACCAACACAACATTGCACAGGTGTTATCAAGGGTGTTACTAATGCCCCTGCAATTACTGTGTGTCAGTTCTACTTCTGACTGATTGCACATTTCAGTCTTTCATAGAACCACCCATGAAAGAAATCAGCCCACTTTCTGGATGATGGAGTTTGCCAAGCGTATTTTGCCCTAACAACTTTCAAAGCCCAGAGCGGAAGATTAATGTAGCCATGAAAACGCACTTCATTGATCTTAATGTGAAATCTATTTTTAACAAGATGTTATTTTCTTATCTGAAAAGCTCTAAATAGTGTGAGGCCAGGATATACTAAAAATTACTTCTCAAGCCAGAGCCATCTATAGTTGAAAACTGCTATGAAAGCTCTTTTTATGCGTTTCCAAAACAAAACAAAAAAGGCTAGGTCAATAGGGCTTTTTCTGTTGTAAAAGTCAAATGGCGACACTTTTTGAGTAAATTGATTAGATTGGCAGCATTTTATTTAGTTTTGGGTGCACTGATAAAACTCTTCATTCTGCATGATTTTCATTTTAAATCTAATCTAGTCTAGTCTAGTCTAGTCTAGTCTATTATTCATTTTGTACAGCTGCCCATCTCAGGCCAGTGATTGGGTAGCAAACAATCATAAACATACTTAAAACAGTTAATACATAATACAAAAATAAATACAAATAGCAGTCAAGAGATATTATAATCCATCAGTGTCAATATAACAGGAAATGGGGCCCTTCACATACTTGGGACCCCAGGCTCAGGCACATAGGCAAGTCTTCAACACTTCTGAAAGGCCAACATTGCTGGGGCCACCCTAAACTCAGGAGGGAGAGTGTTCCAGAGGGCAGTTATTATGGCAGCTAAGGCGTATCTCCTGGGGACAAAGTCAACATTCCTTGGCTGATAGAATCAGGAATATGGCCATCCTGTCGGACTGATTGCAAGAAGACAGTTCCTCAGGTAAACCACCCCCAAGCCATGAAGGGCTTTAAAGGTGACAATCAGCTCCTTGAATTGCACTCAGAAACACACTGGCGATCTCTGCAACCCCCAAAGCAATTGTGTTGTTGTTGTTAGTTGCGAAGTCGTGTCTGACCCATCGTGACCCCATGGACAACATTCCTCCAGGCCTTCCTGTCCTCTACCATCTTCTGGAGTCCATTTAAACTCATGCAATTGTGTAACATGTGCCAAATAACTGACTTGATTTGCAGCCTGTATAGCTGCATTGTGTATCAACTGAAACTTCTGGATGCTCCTCAGGTTGTTCCATGTAGAGTACATAGTTCAATAGTCCAAATGGGAAGTCACAAGGGCATGAGTGACAATGTTCAAAGCTTTTCTGTCCATGAATGGGTGCAACTGGCACACAACCCAAAGATGTGCAAAGGCCCTCTTACCCACGGCTTCCACCTGCTTTTCCAGCAGCAGCCATGAGTCTAAGAGGAGTTTTAGTTTCTAAAAAAGTTTGTAGTTTCTTTGGGGGGAGGGCATTTTTATATCAGAAAGACTCAGAAATAGTTCTTTAGAAAAGAAATTGGAGATTAAAAATCAAATATCAACATTTCCTCTCTCTTTTTTTCAAAGGGATTCTTGATACTCAGTTTGGCATTGTACTTTAAAGGATACTGGCTTATTTGTTCAACAATAGCTGTTTCCAGCTTTTCCCCTTTAGCAGACGTTTGCACAGGTTGTATATGCAAATCAATACACAGCAAAATTACTATGTCAAATGGATTTAGATGTGATAATAACTTTTTAATAGCCTCATTTCAATGTGAAATCTTGATGGCCTGGAAAAAAATACATAAAAGAGTACATGAACAAATATTTGTCCTAAACCTTACCCAGGAGGGAAAAGAGCAGTAAGAAGCATTATGACAACACTGTTTAAGAAATGGAATGATCTGCCAATTAAGAGGAAAATGCATATACCATGGCATGGCCGGAAAGTCAAATGCCAACAACCTCCCTTTTTCCATCAGTTGTTGCATCTGTAATTGTACTAATGAGGGATGTGGATTGGGTTGTGAAAACAATAAGTTACTGCTTAACCAAGTTACAATAGCCATTACTTCTAGAAGTACTTAAAATGTTTGGTATAAACTGTCATGGTTTACCCATCATCAGGCCATCACCAGGAATAAATCTAATGAAAATCATATTTTGCTTTGAGCCTCAACAGGTAAAGTTGCTTAAAGCTGAAACAAGAGTAATCGATGAATCAGTGCAACAGCAAACTGACATTTAGGAGGGAAGCATTAGGACTGCTTTATCACCAGTACTGATCTTCGGTCATACACCGTTGTCCACAAATATATCTGTACCATTGCTGAGCGGTAATCTGCTGTTTCAAAGGAAGTACTATAACTATCATATAGTGCTGATCCAACCGATTACATATGGGGCTCTTCTGAATGGCAGCACAAAAGTGCTGTTATACAGTGTAGGAGTCAGGTTAAAATATGCCAGCTTTAAAATGTGCTGACTACCAATCCCAATTTTGTCTTGAAAATGAAGTAGAATAGAGGTACTATCACATAAGAAGCAGAGGGGAGGAGAGATCAGGGTGGAGAACATATCCCTTGATGTCAATTATTGGCAGTAGAGGACCTCTGAGTCTTCTGTCAGTTTTGCATCCCATGTAATGACCACTCCATGGGATCAAAAAATTGGCATCAAATGAGCTGACCTCCTTTTGCCTCTTCATTTGCCTTTGCAAGGGGGTAAGGGTAGAGAAGAAAAATAATTTCTTCTGCTCTGTCTCTCTCTTTCTCCCACTAACCATGGTAAGATTACCCAGATTTGTTTCCCTTCACATCCAGTGTCCACCAAATCCCACCAATTATTTCCTTAAAGTGTGGTAGAATGGACTTTGGCATTGGTGCCTTTAGCCATCTTTCATGTTACCCAAGTGACAGGTCATCAATCTTCTGAAAGCCCAAGTATCAGGAAAAGTGTAAACCTGTCTTCCAGTCTTTTGTAAAACAACAACAACAATCCCATTCCAAAAAAGCCCAGCTAACAGGTTGGTGGAATGGAGGAAAGTGAAATAAAGGTCCCAGCCATCCTCCAGCCCATTGACCATTCTTACAGAAGACTTGTAAACAGTTTTATCAGACGTTATATCAATTTCTTTGCAACTTCCAAAAATTCCAAATCAATAACAGTTACAACAGAATGCTGCCAGCAAATAGCCAAAATACTTAAAAATATATCATGGAGAGCACAAAATGGCATTAGACAAAATGGCATTGCCCCACTGCATTTATATGGAATACTTTCCTGCATGGCAACAGGCAGAGACAAGCAGATGAAAGCAACCAGCACATTATCAACTCACATGTGCTGATATTCTTCAGCAATACTTCTGTTTCTCACTTGTGCCCAAATACCAGTGTTTTCAGATATATAAGAATCCCTCATAAAAAGCTAGACATGCCTTTCAATGTGAAGTATGGTCTGACTTTATGTGGGAAACTTACTTCTGAAGACACAGAAAGCCCTACAATCCAAGACAAAATGGCCATTGAGGGCAGCTACCAATCACCAGGGGGGAAAGGCTCATGCTAATCACTGCCACTGCCAGCCAATTGGACATACTGCACTGCATACAGTGAAAGGAAGCTTTACAGACAGACTGCCCAACTTGCCTGTGCTATCAGAAGTCATACAAAAGATAAGTGGAGGCTGTCATCACAGTGTGTCAGGAAGTTAGTTAAATTTGTGTTGGGCATTCATGACCTCAACAAACAGGTAATGGAGCATCTTAGCTGCAGGGCAAGCCAAGGAGGAGGAACTCATATTCACAATCAGAAGAGGAGAATGGTAGATAATCCTTTCTTCCAAATTTCACTCTTGTTATGTCTCCTCAGTTAAAAATCCCTTCCTTCCTTCCCTCCTTCCTTCCTTCCATCTTTTTTCTTGCCTCTTTATCTTTTCTTCTGCAGTTTCACCCTCCAATCCTCACTACTTCTATACCCATTACAACACTTTCCCAATGGAATCAGGCATCACTATATTTTACTGGGAATATAATGTATAAAGAAAGGGAAAACAATTGAGTTTCATATTCAGTTTATGCAAAATTTCCCATTTCTTACTCGGCTAGGTGGAAGAAATTTGGAAAAGTATAGTACCTGCTCTTTCTATATGTGCACAGAGATAATTTTTTTCACACTTTCCATACTTTTTGCAAATTAATTATCTTGGGAAAAATATTAATTATTGGGAATGATAAAGAGATTTTTATTTAGTTTGTTTTGAAGGAAAACTGGATTTCTCTTCTAAGGCATTTAACTGAATTCTAGAAATTATTTTTACATTTCAATATATTAGATTTTCATGTGCGTATATTATTCAGCTTTATGTGCCCTTCAGGTTTGTGCCTAAAAAAATGTTTCGTGTTCAACAAATCTTGCTCAGGCAAATTAACTTCACATTTCCTATCCATAGAATGAGCCCAGTCATCTGAAGAATTCATTGCATGTATGGCTACTTATAATTATAACCTCCCCAGTCTTCAGAAGTTCCGGATGTATATGAAATTGAGTGACCCCAAATCACAAGGAATCCCTATGATTACTTTAGAGGCTTCTTTACAATGCATAGACTTTCAGGGAGCAAGATACATACCATAGATGATCAAATATTAATCCATACTTGGTGGTGGCTTTAATAGAAAGTGATGCAATAAGCTGGAGCAGAGTCAGAACACAGCTGATTCAGTACCATAGTCAGGACTGCTGATGCCAACCTAAGACTTTGGAATGGATTTCAGGACCATGGAGAGTAACATAAGAGCAGCACAGATATAAAGAAGTTTTAAACCAATCCATTGAAATGTTTCTAGAAACTCCACCCAATTCAAGTTTGATAGTATTTTTGCATCCACTAATTTGAAAATTGGAATATTGTCTTGGAGTATTGGAAAAGAAAGGAGTGGATCACAGAATGCTTTTCATCAGCTTCATGATCAGCAGGGGAGACTAGGCACCATTTCTCAAAGTTGGGGGATGATTGGATAGGTTGCAGAATCTAAGATACCAATTCATAAGGAGGACCCCAATTCATGAGAATCCATAAGAAGTCTACCCAGGACAATCAAAGCCTTGCCAGAAGTAGCTCAAACTGTAGAAGCAAAAGTTAGCACTAGAGGAAACCACATAGCGATTGAATAATTTTCATTCCCTAATCAGACACCTTCCCCTCTGCTTTCTCCTCAGAAAGAACAAAGCCTTCTAATTAAAAAACAAATTGAAAGAAAGAACTGAGCATCTAGAACAGCAACAGAATAAGAAAAGCAACAGAATAATATTGCCTATATAGAAGCTTGTTCCAAAGAAACAGCTAGCACAAGTATTAAAATATGTCTATAGTGCAATACCAAATATATGCATCAGCTCACTGCAAGAAACAAACCAACTAAGGTACACAACACCTGCATTCATAACTGAAGATCTTGAATAGAAAATCAATAAACTAGAAAATAAAAACCAAACAATGCATCACCAAAATGGAATTCAAGTTGGAAAATAAGATCAGCATGTTAAGATCAGATGCAAGCAAGCTAGAACAGATAAAAGAAAAGAAACTAAAGAACAAGAAAACCAAAGCATATCTGATCACGAAATATCACCTAGAAAATTAAGGAAGCACTAGAAGTAATCAAATAGCAAAAACATCTTTAACCAAGATTATCAGAAGCTTGAATTGTACACTATAGGCTGAATCTCCAAAATCAATTGAATCAGAAACATTTCTACCAATCCATCAATGGATAGACATGGACCAATTAACACCTGACTGGCTGACAAAGAAAAAAAGTACAATTTTGAACACAGCCATAGGACAATCCAAAGAAATAGAAAAAGAATGCAATTTGGTAAAGGAGATGAATAAGAATAAAAAAGAAACCAAAATGAAAGAACTTGTAACTGCAGCAGAAATGATGGAGAAAAGGGCAAGGAAGTTCAAGAATTGATCCACAGTGGATAAAGATGAATTGCATGGTTTTTGGTTGAAACATCTGACTGATTTACACCCATTCATTGCCAAACAGTTTAACAACATACTACAAGGATATGAAATTGAAGATTGGTTAACATCTGGCAAAACTGATCTGATAATAAAAGATCCAACAAAAGAGGCAGCATCAGACAACTACAGGCCAATTACCTGCTTATGAACATTTTCAAAAGCTTTGTGCAAAGATGAATGACATAATGGAAGACACAGTTGCTAGCAATACACTGGGAGAGGTTAATACTGATAGAGAAATCTTTCAATGTAACTCACTATCACTACCAATTATGTCATTGCATTGATTTCTCTGTCAACAATAAAAATCAGATATGATTGAATTAAAGACAAAAAAACCATTATCTTATTGCTCTGTCCCATGAGACGCAAGGCATTATATATGCTGAAGAGTTTTGTGAGCAAAAACATGTTATCATTTTCTTATTTATGTTGAGACTGTGGACTGGCACCAGGCCGCGGCACTCCAGAAACCAGGCCACGCAAACAAGCGAAGCCCCATCTGTGGGATGCAGGCTGCATGGGAAACCACACACACCCTCTCTCTCCATGGAACTGGGCCCTGGTGCCCAAAAGCATGGGGCCGCTGCTTTATAATACTCAGCACCACTTGAAATAACTATGCTTTAAGATGGGCATTCATTTTTTAAAACTATGAATATTATATAAGTTGCATTTATCTATTTCTCTCTATCTCATTATAATCTATCTTAGATATGAATCAACTAAATCAGTTTTCAATCCCCTAAACTCATATATCCATATGAAGTTTTGCTCCTTTTGCCAGCTTTAAAATCCAAAACTTCCCAGATTAGATCCAGGTTTATCATGAGCAAAATGTAGAGATATTTTCATTAGAGCAAGTTCATTCATTAGAGAATGTTCTCCAATTCTTCCTTCCCCTTGCAGTATTGGAAAGTTGTTTCTTTTCTTGCATGTTTTAGTAAACATTATGTACTACCAACTAACTGTTGAGATTAGAGGCATCTCATCCAGAATGCAGTTGGTTTCCAATTAATTCCTCCTGTTATGGGACAGCTTTCATCCACAGAATAGTAACATGCAGTTAGAGAGAAGTCCCTCAGAAAACATTCTCGGGGGGGGGGGGCATTCTCACAAATTTTCTCCTGAGAAATATTGCCTTTAATGAGTACTGAAAGAAGCTACAGCACTAGTTGAAACAGTTTTAAAAATAAATAAATACATGATTTGTGAGTGAAAAGTACTGGTATTTTTGCTTAGTATCATCCAGGTTGAAATTCTGCAATAGGTCAGGAAACCCTAACACCCTCCAAAAAAAAATATTTATTGAGAAATATTATTCTAATGCTACCCCAGAACATTTTCCGCCTCTGTTGAGGGCTGTTTGCATTTGGGGCAATATACTCAAAGCAGCATATCATTGAGAGAAAGCAGAATGCAGTATCTTTAATGTCTCAAGCTGGATGCTCTCAAATTCACCCTTGGCCTGTTCCATTATATATTTAATATTTAATGTGTGAAAAATATAGGCTTCCTTTATGTTTTTCTCATTTTGATTATCCTTTGCAGGCTTTAAATATTTATTTTCACACTAACTTTAATATGGTTACATAGGTCTATTTTTTAGTGTCTTCTTTCCTTTTTAAAAAATATGTTATATTAAGCTAATCAAGAAAAGAAAGTACAAACAGCATAAAAAAACAATACAAGATGTTGTGTTGGATGTCTTCTTCCCGCCCCTTCCCTCCCATATTTAAGAATATTGGTTTGTGTTATTTACATACAATGTGGGGGTTTTTTTCAGTCTCAGAAATATATGGCAAAAACTCATTCTGGTTTCATATACAGATATATTTAATTAGAAATAAATAATTGTTTAAATTAAAATTAAAATGAAACATAGGTATTATTTCTGCTAGTCATGCATAATTTCCCCCTTTTAAGATATTAAATATAATTTGTTAGTTCTGAAGGTTTGTAGGAGCTGCCGCCAAAGATATCAGGGATGCAATAGTTTTGGGGATTCGGTTTGTGCACATGTATTTCAAGACACAAACACAATCCACAGGAAGAATTCCCCACCTGATGGGTGGGACTTCAATTTCAATGCTGGTTGCAAACTTACAGGCGATGAGGACCAATATATCTGGAGGGCATTCCGTTGGAGAGGGATTACCTAGAAGAAAAATGATAGAAGCATCAATTTAAGACAATTGGACATAATACCAAATTCACTCTCTATCCACACTTTGCTGAATGTAAACCTCTCTGAAATGTAGTATTGGCATCCTGTTCTAAAATTCATATGGATGAAAGAAACATCATAATTCAATATTACATATAACTCCTTGGGAAAGGAGCTTTGTTAAAGCTTTGTTAAAGGCCCTGAATGTGAAAATAGACAGAGATAATTATTATATGAAGAGTTTTAATCTTATCAATATATTGTGATGTGACATTTATTCCCATTCATTCAGAAGATAATTGATGCAACCTCTTATTATTATGCTTCTCTGCTTAGATGAACCTTTTTAATTTGCATTAGCCTTTGGTACTGACTTATAACTGCAATGAGTTCTATTGTCTGCAGTAATATAGTTTCAGACTAATTATTTCATACTATAAAATAAATAAATAAGCATCTCACAGCATCTCACCTAGAACCATTTTAATAATACCATAAGGTAGACAGTATTATTAAGCAATTATTTATATGTCCTGTTGTAGGTCAGTTGGGATCAGGGATGAACATTTTAAATCTATCATAAAGCTTATTTCATGGTGGGTTTTTGTTTGTTTTGTTTGTTTTGCATTTTGTTTGTTTTGCATGCTAATTTATCATGATAATATAATTTATACCAAGTAGTATCCATTGTTTCATTGATGATAACCATTCCATTTTTTAAAATTTTTAAATATGGTGGTGTTGGTGAAGATGATACATTTCTGTATTGGCAATGAAATTGTTTTATTAAAAAATAAAAACATAGGATGTACATTTTATGAGTAAATAAAGTAACAATAAATAAATGGTCACTCATATATTTAAAAATATATCATTAATATGTTTCATTTTAAGGAAGATTCAAATTATCTGTAGTATGTTACCTCTACTATATTGATTACAAATAAGATGTAAAATGGAGAAGAGAAGATGATCACAAATGACCCAGGTCCTACCAAGTTCTCTGCAAGTACACTATCCAATAGATTTTGAGTAATATCAAATATTTCCATAGATCTGATTGGGCGAAGTCAATTCATAATTTCTGGTGCTTAGGTAACATTATTCCTTGATCATAGAATTGCCAAAATCAAATGCTATCCATATTCTTGGCAAAGTTAAATATACCCTTTTAAGAAGGGAGGACATGCTAAGGTTTTCCAGAAGGTAACAAAAATCACATCCTATTAAGCATTATTTTGAGAAAGCTCTTTTTATTTTTACAACTATGTATTTATTTGCTTTTAAAAATTGTATGCTGCCTCTAAAAACCAAACTGTAAGACAGTGATCCTTGCATCTCAGCTGACAGAGATGTCAAGGACTATTTTAAAATATTTATATATGTGGCATGACAGATTTTTTTGATGACATTAATAATGACTTCAACAGTGAGCTGTTACATATCAATCTGGCTAAGTACGTGTTGGCAGGTGGCCAGATACCCTTCACTACCAGCTACTCCACAAAATAATTCAAGTTCTTTTTCTTTCCCCAGTATTGTGGCAAAATGAGAAAACTGTCAGCATTTTTTTTAAAGCCCAGAAAATTGATTTAGTGCTCTCAAATCCTCACAAAAGGTGACATCTTTCAGGTGACAGTAACAAACACAGTTACTTAGTTCTATTGATCTTATAGTTGCTATCAATGACTTAAGGAGAAAATCAACTGACTCTGGGTAATGATGAACTTAAATGAAGTCATTCCATGTAGTACCCCACATAGATGCTCAGTAAAAGAATTCATAATTTGCATGTAAAAGGTCTGATGCCAAGTACTGTATCTTCAGAAGCTAAGCTTTTTTGGTAACGTTTGCCCCTCCCATAAATTGATAGAATTCCTCTCAAAATGTCAAACCTATTCTGCTACAATGAGCATCCAATGACCTACTAACTGTCATTGAACTATAGCCCCACCAACAGACCCAGTAGTGAGAATGTTGGGAGTTGTAGTTCTGAGATAGATGGGTAGATAACCTATATTGTCATTTTTTACTGTGGGCACAATGGCACACATTAAAAATGAAATTTTGTTGCTTGCTCTCAAAAGTGTACACATACATAACACACATTTAAACATGCTATATACAACATATGTATAAACCTACACCATTACATATAAATAACATATAAATATTAATCACTGTCGTGAAGAGGATGTGTAGTGTCAGAGACAATCTTGCTCAAGCAGTGCTTATATGCTATGTCCTGGATGGAAGGGAGGGAACTACCAATATTTTTTTCTGCCATCCTCACCACTCTCTGCACCACTTTCCTGTCTGAAGCAGTGATGCTTCCAAACCAGACTGTAATGCTGTATGACAGGAGGCTCTCGATCGTCCCTCTGTAGAAAGTGGGAAGGACAGGGGAAGGAAGATGTGCTTTTCTCATGCGATGCAGAAAATACAACACAGAGACCCATTAACTATGGAAGTCCAGATGTCTCCACATATCCCTTTCATTGTAAAATAGAATTTAGAACTTTGTGGCCATAAACTCACTTTCTGCCTGGTCTCCCTCCTCCTGAGATTTTCACATGGAATTTAATATTCATTGTGTATGAGGGAAGTAGCCATGCTTCTTATTCTATTTATCATTCCATCTTTTTTTTCATTTACAAGTAGTCCTCGATTTATGGCCATAACTGAGTCCAAAATTTATATTGTTAAGTGAAACATTTGTTAAGTGAGTTTTACCTCATTTTACGATCTTTCTTGCCACAGTTGTTAAGTGAATAATTCAAGTTGTTAAGTTAATAACACAGTTCTTAAGTGAATCTGGCTTCCCCATTGCCTTTGCTTGTCAGAAGATCACAAAAAGTGATCACATGACCCCAGAACACTGCAATGTCATAAATATGAGTCAGTTGTCAAGCATCTGAATTTTGATCACATGACCATGGGGACGCTACAATGATTGTAAGTGTGAAAAACAGTCGTAAGTCACTTTTTCCAGTGCTGTTGTAACTTCAAACAGTCACTAAATGAATTGTTGTAAGTCGAGGATAACCTGCAATGCAGACCAGAAGAAAGAAAACTGAAGCCAAGAAGTAGAATGGAGAAAACTCATTGTTCCATTTGTCTCAGGGTTGTCCACAGATAAAAGCAATGGCTTTCTATTATTTTAGAGCTCTTTCCCAGCTCCACTGGAAATATCAGGATTTGGTTCTAAATATTTTTCATGGAAACCAAGTAGTGTATCATGAAGCTATGTCTCTTTCCCCAATTTGTTAAACCATCCCATTCAATGTCATTCTCCTTCTTAATTATAAAGGCTCCTCCCAAGATTCCAGCTGTCTAATTTTATTGCAATTACTGATCTCAGAGCCCAGCTACAATACAGTGAGGAACACTTACCACTTTTCTATTATCAATTGTCTAGTCCTTATGGTGTTTTATAACAGACAAGCAATAGGAGTGATCTTTCAGTGCATGCTGTAGGTGGACTGATGAATATTGCCTTTATTTTCTTGTGGATACTGCCTGTCGACTTTAACAGTTCTAATCTTTCTGTAGCAAACTTTGAGGCACTAACAACTAGATATGAATATTATTTTTTAAGAACTAGTAATTGAAGGTCATTCTAATTCAGGAAGCAGGTTTTGCCACACTTTCTGTTCCATATTTAGGTGGCATCCTCCTTGTGACTAATGTAAGGAAGGGATGCAAAGCAATTGCAAGAAATTTGGTAAATTAAGTATAAAATTTTTATCCTAACTTTCATACATCATTGTGTGATTGATTCTAGAGATTAGAGGTAGTCCTCGAACAACTGTGTCCCTAACTTAACAATTGCAATGATTCACTTAGCAATTGTGGCAAGAAAGATTTAAGTCATAAATGACAAGATCATTTTTTATTTTTGTGTACAAATGTAAATAAATAATGAATACGTGTAGATAGAGTCTTTTAATCTCAAGAAAACTAGTTTATCTATCTCAGCAAGATCTGTTAGGTTCACCAACCATTTCTCCATAAAGGGTAGTGTTGATGTTTTCCATCTCTGTGCATACAAAAATCTTACTACAATTTACATCAATAATCTTCCATGGATTTTTTCTATGGAAGATAGGGATAATACAAAAAAAGGATATCTGTGTGGCCTTTACCACAACATTGCAATAATGGCTGTTTTCTCTGTGATTCCTTCATTTATAATTTCTGGCATGAAATTAGCTCTTTTCATAGTGGCTGCAGTTAAACTGAGCTCATCATCACAACAAGGCATCACTGCCCATTCAGAGTCCATTGCTATATTATCAGCAAGAACAATGCCATATTATTGGCAGTATCAATAGTAGCAGTGGTAAAAGCAGCAGCAAGCATTTAACAGGAAAGAATGGAATTAGAAAGGAAAATCAGCATTAAAATACCCACTTGTTTTTCCCAACTGATGAACAGAGCCAAGATGATCTCCCCTTTGAGCTGATATTTTTTTCTTGAGAAGAGGATGTTGCCTCCCAGTAGTTCATGGTAAATCTTAGGCTATAACCTAGAATGGTGCTAATTTTTATATTTTTAATTATTAATTAAATTTAAAATATCTATGTTGTTCACACATGTGTCTACATAGCAGCCTTGAAATATATGTGACAAATCTACAGCATCTGTCCTCATTCAAATTGGTTCACATCCTGGATTATCCTCAGATTATAAGAAAGTGATCCGAGAGAGGTCACTCAGTGTCACATATGTACCTAGATGGGTTTTTAATGACAAATGTTTACCAAAAGAAAAGGGATTTGGAATTTCTTCAATCACATCTAGGCAATGAGTAGTGCCAAAAACAGATTAAGCCTCCTTTTCTTTTCTTTTTCTTTTTTTAAAAGCAAAAGTATTTAGGACATGGTAGAGTCTCCCTGCAGGGAGAAATCTGTTTGACAAAGTTTTATGTTTCAATGAAAATCAGAAGAATTAACATTCCAACCCTTTGGTGTGTCTCTGTTTTATTATGTTCAAACCCAACCCAAACCCAACATTTGTGGTCAGCATAATTGGATACTTGCTGAGATGAAAAGAGAATAATGCATGAAGTGAACATTGCCATTATTCTGAGAATACTCAGGAAATTTGAACATAGTGTTCACAGAACTATACTTTTCTAAATTCTTTATGTACACTGAAATAAACATAATAAATAATTATGTTTGTTTTTTCCACTTGCTTACTTTGTCCTTTCTGATTCAGAAGGCCACCAATGAATCCACCGATTTATGAGCTTTTGAAATACACACAAAGTTCCCTAATTTTGCTTCAAGAATGCCTTGCCTTGTTTGTCTGCTTCAGATACCTCTCTATGATTCCTCATCTAAAAAAATACCTTGGGCTGAGTTCAAAGTGAAAAGATCAACAAGCATTAGTGTCAACTTAATGAAAGACCAGTTGGGTGCTTTGCTGCATTTCATTTGATGAAAACGCAAAATCCAGCTGCTTTTCTTTTCATGTGTTAGCCTGGAAAAGGAAAATATTTTTGGACATTCTTTTGAATGGAAATAAAATTGAGGGCCTCCTAGGAAGTACAGTTTAATCTGAATGTTTGCAGATGTCCCCATCATGCTATCTGTAGTATATACAATATAGATTTATAATGCCATTTATTCATATTTTTGACAGTAGGATATTTGCATAGGGTCTATTAACATGATGCTGTCCCGCTCATCCATTACTAATCTAATTCTGTTCAAATTATGAACAATGATACATTGTAAAACATATAGTTTTATGAAATAAACAACTTTTAACATTTCCCAGTCCCTGTCAAGTATTTGAAATCAGTATGAATCATAATTCCTCACTCCTCACATTATCATTCCAAAAAAATGGAGATATCTCTGAAAACATGAGGTCCTTTTATACATTACAAATTACAAATTGTACAAATATATACAAATTAATTCAAATTACATATGAAAAGTGGTTCCCTCTGTCCTTTGTATGTGCTTGGTTGTAGCAAAGCCAGAGTCTATCCTACTTATTGTGATCTTTTTAGCAATAGCAATAGCACTTAGATTTATATACCGCTTCACAGTGCTTTATAGCACTCTCTAAGCAGTTTATAGAATCAGCATATTGCAACAGTCTGAGTCCTCATTTTACTGACCTCAGAAGGATGGAAGGATGGAAGGCTGAGTCAATCTTGAGCTGGTCAGATTCGAACTCCTGGCAGTGAAATGCAGAGTTAATCTGCAATACTGCATTCTAACCACTGCGCCACCACAGCTCTTTTTCATTTCATTTCCTTTTTTAAAAACGAAGTTGTAATTTTCTTTTTTCATTGATAGGAATAAACATTCAGATCATTTTAAATATATATTTTTCATAACACATTTGAACACCTATATGACTCATGCCATTTTTCCATTGCATGTTTAAGAGTGATGGGAAAATTTTAACTCTGTTAATTATTCTAAAGATGGAATGACATTTAAGCCACTTTATAAAAGAATATGATCTAGAGAATATTCATATTTGCCAAATCCTGGCTTGAATCACTCATATTCATCTAGTTTATTACATATTATTACAATGTGGCATTCAGCCATCATTGTGTTCTCTCTAAATAAGCAAATTCAGTGCTCAATATAAATTATTGCAGTTTTAAGATTTGCCTTGGATAAATTTTGAGAAACTGCTCGGAATGACAATATTAATATTATGTTTTATACTTCAATCATTTTGAATATTTTCTTCCTTGTCACGACTCCTTATGGTTATCATTTAAAATATGATTTTCAAAAAGAGGAGACAGTTTTGCTTATGTTGGGTATTTTTGCACCAAAAAAATATCTGAATATGCAGAAAAAAATAATTGAAATAATGCAACACAGCTCACCAGAGCGAGAAAACTATGCACAGCATGTTGTCAAAATGGTAAGGATTGAAAATTTCCAGACCTGTCCTTCCTCATATTTAAGTTGCTTTCAATTAAATTTGGGTTGGACATTTTTTTAAAGGGAGGACTAGCCTCTATGATACCAACTTCATGTCCATCCTATTCATCCTACTTGGAATAAAAGCTGCATTTCTCCCTAGCTTTATGTATGTCTTGGAAGGAAGGATTGCTATAAAAAAAAAAAGTGATAATTTGGGGTACGTCCCCCCCCCAAAAAAAACCCAGCCTTCCTATTTCCCAATCTATCTGATTTCACAGTGCAAATAAAATAGGACTTTAATGGGCTCTTTTGATTTACTGTTATCCGAATTCTAATGGAATGGGCACCTTTATTTTGTAAATCTGTTGCCCTCACAGAAAACCAATTGGTGACAGTCTACCCTTTTGGTTCTACACTAAAGCAGAAATTATTTTCCTCTCTGTAAAAAAAAAAAAGGAAAAATAAAAAGGAAAAGATTTTAAAAGCCCCCAGGATTTGCCTTATTCGTAAGTGTGACAAACTGACAAACTCTATCACAAAAAGTTCTTAATTGAGCAAGTCAATATTTTTTTGTTAAGCTAAGGATACAGAGAGAGATAAGATCAATATGTGAGAGGAAAATATAGTTTGGTGCCCAATGTTCCATAACCACACCCACCCCATAAAATAAAATGCAAGTCTGTTTTTCCATTTCTACGTCACTCTATAAAGATACACCTTTGCTTACATAGTAATAAATGTAAGACTGATAACAGCTTGTAAAATTGTGGTCCAGAAGGTTAAACTACATGCGTATGGGTGAGAAAGGCTGAGTCTACCCCTCAGCTACTTCATGCTTCCCGTAAGTTCTTTCATTTCTACCCTCCACCTGAATGTTTTTTTGTGTTTTTGTTTTTTTCAATGAAACACACAAAGCTCAAGTGGAGTTGCATTGAGAATGCAGGGAGCTAATCCATAGATGGAGGGGAAAATAGATTTTCCTTATAGATTTGCTTCTTTACTCTGAAAGCAGTAATTTCATTCCTTCATGAATGAATGGAGAGTGGAAGTTTGAGAAAGAACCAATTTGACATATACTTGGATATCAAAGATTTTTTTTAAAACAAAAAAAGTTTCCCCACATTGTTTCTCTACCATGAAGCAGGACACATGAAAGAACTGAGATTGCTTAAAGTTTGTTTGTTTTTCTGCAGGATAATAAATGATTACTTCTCACTGGGCCCTCAATGAGGACCATGCAGAAGTGAAATGTTGAGCTGCAGGATTTATTGCTGATGTCAACTGCTATTTTTTGAGAAGCCATGTGGAAGGAATCTTAGGTTAACAAAATATACTAGGCCAAACTGCAGTTTAGGACTTTGAAAGATAATTAATCTCTCAAAGATGAATAAACCAAGAACCATGGTGGCACAGTGGGAGAATACAGTATTGCAG
Source organism: Azemiops feae (assembly GCA_023970755.1). NCBI lineage: Eukaryota > Metazoa > Chordata > Lepidosauria > Squamata > Viperidae > Azemiops > Azemiops feae. The sequence continues at coordinate 3,943,073 of JALGBA010000012.1, read as the reverse complement.
GCTAACTCTGCATTCCAGTGCCAGGAGTTCAATCTGGACCGGTCCAGAGTTGACTCAGCCTTCCATCCTTCTGAGGTCAGTAAAATGAGGACCCAGACTGCTGGGGGCAATATGCTGACATAGGTAAACCAGTCAGAGAGTGCTGTAAAGCACTGTGGAGCGATATATAAATCTAAGTGCTATTGCTATAATGTCTGAGCTGAGGAAATCATAAGCTGTTATAAGAATGTATAAAAATATATGTTCATAAAGCTATCATATATTGAGTCAAATCCTTTGACTATTTAGTCTCTGATCCTCAGTTCATTGTTCATCAGCATCATGCGTCTTCTCACACCTCCCATATTGTATGTGTTCTCAGTCTCTTCTCGTTTCTTTTTCATTTTAAAGCTTAATTAAATTCTTCTAAATTAGCCAGCTGAATGCAGGGTAGTGAAGCATTAATATCCCAAGCCATCTTCATTTCAAGAAAACCTCTGGGCTCCAGATGGGCCTCAACACATTCTCTGAAGAGGAAAATAATGGATATGCACACTCCTGAACTTGTTCTAAATTTTGTCACTCAGAAAAATTGTTCCATGGGTGGAAAAAAAAGGATGTATTGGCAATGCTATGAAGTATCATGCAAACCAACAGTAGGTAATAAAGGAATATCTAGGGATGTCGTATCTCGTTTCTCTTTCTGCATTGTATCAGGGTATTGGGGAGAAGTGCATTTCTGGTTTTGTTGCCTGCCAATTTTTAAATTTTCAAGCGTGTTTTGGCCTGAACTTTGTGAGCAAATATTTCTTTTCCTTTCTCTGAAATTGATACATTGTTGAAACATATTGTGGTGTATCTTACAACTCACTTGTGCTTTTCCTTTTCTGTTATCCTCATCAATTTCTCTTTCATGTAAGTATGGGCAAAAAAATAGCATGATAAAAAACAAAACTCTTGTGGTTTGGAGTCTACTCTGCTCTGTACTTTGATTCTTAAAAAAAAAATCTCCCCAGTTTGCCTTCAGGAAAATAGATGTTCGTGATACTATGATACCTAATGTGGCTGCCATTTGATGAAGAGGCAAAGAATTATTTCCCTTCAGCAGCTATTTAAAAAATACACACACACACACACACACACACACACACACTTTCTCAACTTCCAGATGGTCCCATTACTAAAAATAAGAGGTAATCCTGCTCTGCTCCAACATCTACCAACAGAAAGTATCTGGAGGCTCAGGAAGACTTTTTTCCCCATTATTATGTCTGATCCTGAATCAGTAATTGAATCTAGCATTAGCTGTACTACTGAACTAGGGGCCTTTCCCATAGACATCATGCTTTAACTTGGAAAGAGTTATAAGGAGGTCAGGGGTAGACTCTTAGACACTAGCAATTCTTAGATTCCCAAGAAAATCAGGCATTCGGAGATATAGCCTAAACTTGACTGAGAAATATTGGCTATAGTACTAAACTGATAGACAGAGATTTATTGTGTATTACACACACACACACACACACACACACACACACATATATATATATATATATACAATTCGATACATATAGAGCTAGTTGGTCCAGTGGTTGAGGCACCAATCTAGAAACCAGGTGACTGTGAGTTGTAGTCCTGCCTTAGGCATGAAAGCCAATAGGGTGACTTTAGTCCAGTCCAACCCATCTCACAGGATTATTGTGGGAAAAATCATAGGAAGAAGCATTACTATAGATATGTTCACCATCTTGAGTTATTTATAAAAATTAAAGGTGGGGAAAAATTAATAAATAATTTGGATTCATTAGTTAACAAGTACAACACTGTAGGAGGAGAGCTTCAGTCTTTACTACTAAAAATCAAGAAGTTGGTAGCACCTTTTCTCATTAATCACTTTTTCTATAAAAAAAAAAGCTTTTTTTTTGTTAGAAAAAAATACTACCAAATTCTTTTGATGTACAACCTGCATGTGGATTCCTGTCTTTGTCTTCATATATGTGTACTGTAAGTATTATATCGCAGTTAGCTTCAATTGCCTCAGAATCCTACTCCCTTTTTTTCATGTTGTCTATTGACTTTCCCTTTTCCTTATTGTATTACATTTTTCTTTTTGGTGTTTGCATCATAACATAACTTTGGTATCAGGGTTTGGGGAAACTCCAAAGGAAGGAATTGAACACATATTTTGTCTATGGCAAGTCAATCCCTATGGTAATAGCACCAGTATTTAATAAGCCATTTTGTTACTAATTTGGGAAATGTCTTCTTGGAGAAGTGTGGGAGCTGCCACACTTCTCTGTTGTACTTCTTTCCCTCTCGGAAAAAATGTGACTCTTAACCTTTCTTCATGTACAGACCAGATGAATATTGTCTTGAAACCCTTCCAGATGATTTCACAAACAAACCCTTGACCTCTAAAGAGAGTAGAAAGGTATTCTTAGAAATAAACTGCTGGGAATTTTATAGAGGGGTGGTGGTGGTTACAAATCTGTTTTTTCCCCTCATATATTTAGTGGGTCTTGATGATTACTGTGCAAATATTTTGAAAAGAAGCAGCCAAACAACTGAGAGATACACAAGAGGCCGAAACCATTTTAAGTTCCCTGTAAGACCAAGCATCAATTTTTCATAGTTGCATAGACTAATCTCAAAGGATTTGTTTTCAGCAAGACATGAAAAGAAATATATTGCTTTCCAGCTTATTTGAAAAAAAGAAAAGAGAAAGAAAAAGCTTTGTGGCATAGACCAAAGGGTGTATAAGTGGCCAGAGAAAGCGTGGAGGCTTTTCTTCTTTTTTTAAATCATTTACGTGTTGGATGAAGCTGAAAGCTGCCAGATAGCTTCTTTTCAACAGCTTAGAGTTACTGTTGGGAACAGATCCATGTATGGAAGCAAAAGCAGAAAAGCAGAGATAAGCCGCTATCCAGCTATGCAAACCATGTTTCAAGACACTTAAAGGACAAGCATGCAAACTCTTTTCTTTCTGGTAAATTTAGAGAAGTGAACATATGAGGCTTTTGTTCTATTGAACCTACGCAGAACTACTGAGTCTTGACGGTGGTAAGTGAGGAGAAAAAAAAACTCATTTATGTTGCTTTCTGTAAATGTCTAGATTCTAGTAAAACAATATCCTTAGAAGCAGTATTTACACTTGAGGCTTTCAAATGCTTCATAAGAGAGAGCATTTAGTTGATGGCTCCCCAAGAGGCAGGGAAACTTTTGGGGGGGTCTCTGTTGAAATTTCTGAATTGGCTATTTCTGATTCGTTGTATTGGGAATAAGGCAGAAAGCCACTGTGTTATCTTTTTATATGTAAGCACAAATGCAAGAATCTTGTAAAAGCATCTTTGCTTTAATTTTAAACCACTATCTAGTTGAACATTCAGTATGTTGAGCAAAAGAGTGTAGGATGCACTTTTCATTTTCATCAGCAACCCCTGTGTCTTTTGGCAGATGAGGCTTTTCTGATGCATATCAGAGCATTACATCCTGTTTCAAAACACTGTCAGACTGCTCTCAGGAGCATTATAGTGTTGTGAACAAGTCGATTGCTTTAAAACTGCTGCACACATCTTATGTTCCTCTATGTCTATGGGAAGATTTCAGGAATGCCAGTACCTCTGTAGGGATATTTCTCCATGACATGCTGTATTTTATATTCTATGTAACAATATAATATATTTTTTTAAAGTTTCTATCTCTAAGAAAGACTATCATTCCTAGTATCGGATTATCGTTATCATTATTTCACAGAAAACTTGTCTTTTAAAACTTTATGTACATTAAGGAGCGTGTGTGTGTGTGTGTGTGTGTGTGTGTGTGTGTGTGTGTGTGTGTGTGTGTGTGTGTGTGTGAGAGAGAGAGAGAGAGAGAGAGAGAGAGAGAGAGAGAGAGAGAGAGAGAGAGAGAGAGAATGAACTTGAAAGTCATCTTTTAATTTTCAGAAAAGTTAAGTTAGGAAGTTCTGGTTCTTCATAATTTTAGATGTGGGCGCATGAAATGCTGATGGAGATTAGAAAAGCTGTTCTCATTTAATTATTAGTACTAAGGTGAGGAGGCAGTCAGAGCTGTTATAAAAGGTTTCCTCTTTATCCTTTCTACAAAAACTTTGCTCCACAAGGTTCTGTTTCAATTTTGAATTCTTTGTTGGGCAAATTTTAGGGCACTGAATTCTGATTTAATCATACTATGAGTCCCTGTATTTATAACAATTAGTCTTACATTAATCACCACTGATTTCAGCAGAGATTCTAGCTGTCTAGCTCTAATTCTAATAACTCAAATATTTACATTTTCTATGTCCTAAAATTCTTACTTTATTCTGCCAATATTCAAAATATAATTATGCAAAGGAAAAATGTATTTTATAAAGCTTATTTATCTTCCTACTTAATAAGATGCAAAAATTTCTGGATCTTTCTTCTTAATAAGATACATACATTTCTGGAGAAATGCTATTGGTCACATTGGCTGGATTTATTGAACAAAATGTAGGATTACAAAGCACATAAGTCATAAATCATGGTTTACAAAATTTAATAGTTAACTTCAGATAATACGCTAAATCAACACTAATAAATCTCATTATGGTTTTGTGTCTATGAAATGCATAGACCAAAATAAAATTGCTATAAAAAGTTGCCATAAAATTGCCCTGTTCAAGGTGACCAAAGGGGAATATTTTCTAATTTATAGAAATTTATCAGTATTGACTGAAATGTGGGTGTTGTCCTGTTTCTGTCCCTGGTGGGGTAGATTTCCAGCATTTCACTCAGAAGTCAAATGTGTTCTGCCCCCAAATTAGACCTCTATGTGTCCTGGAGAGAATTATCTCATATTCTGGAGATGTCTCATAGTGTGCATGTGCTAATGCTGTGCTAATGCATGAGGAAGCTGTGTAATCCTGAAAGAGAATTACATTGCCTCTTGATTCAGTACATTGGAATCAGTTTGTGGAACAAAGTAATTGTTTAACTTAAAAAATATATTATTTGCATATTTAAAATGTATTTTCTTATAATTACTTAGAAGGACTTTGCATGACATATTTTCCTTAATGTTTAACATATTCAGATTAGTGCCAAGAAGTATTTCTGAGGCTCTGATAAGTAAATTTAAAATATTTCTTCTAAATGACCTCATAAAATAATCTTGAAAGAATCTAGTACTGTACATCTAAATACAGGAAAATTCACAAACATAACTAAGCAAAAACTAATAATTTTAATTCTATTATTTTGAATTGATATTATTAATTTCATAAATAAGAACATTTGGATATAGAGCAAAAATGTCCTAAGAACAACTATTGCTCCTTATAGGAATGGTCTCAATATATGATTTTGGGTTATCCGCATTAGCAACTTATACTGTTCTGCAGCCATCATTGTGGTGATATTTCATAATGCAAGCAAACTTTGAATTGGCTCAACAATGCTTAGATAATGCTATAAAAAAGTAGTGTGGACAGCCCCTCTTGTTAACATTTTTCTTTTTTTAAAAAAATATATTTTATTGGATTTTTATGGGGGTGGAAGGGTTACATCAAGGTGCTTAGGAAACACCGTGGAGGTGGGTATATCACACATCCAAAAGAACAATCACAGATATATAGCTCAAATTAATTCATTGAAAATTCCCTCTCTAATTCCCTCATATAGTCTTACATATTCAAATTAATACATTTCTAAATAAACTTCAAACAATCCTATCAAATATCAATCACATTTCAATTATAGAAATCCAAGTCCTGTTTTTAGGCTTTACTAATTTACAGTTACCATATTCCAATTAGCCTTAAATAGACATATTATTAACACTTCGGGTGTCCCTTTTTAACATAATAATTATATCTAAAATGAGTATATTATTCCCGCAGTAACATTCTTATATTTTCTTCATTAATACCATTTCTTCTCTTGTCACCAATCCCTCTTATTCTTCTTCTATTACAAAATAATTATCTTATTTAAAATAAAGTATCAAACCAACAAATAAGTTTCTATCTGACTTAAATATATATTCTATCAATTCATCTATGTCTATAAAAAATCTTTTTAACCCAGTAGATAAAGTTTACCTCTCCAGTAATTATCATATCTAAGACAAAGTATTATTACAAAGGATATCCTCTTAGAAAATTCACGTACTCCGTTAGTTATTAAATCAGTCAAAAACTCAAATGCCTTTTTAAACCCATTAAATAAAACTTTAAAATACATTTTTAAATCTAACTCTTGGTTTCTTTCTGTGCCATACCAGTTTCCATAATAAAATTCCTGCATCATCAAACCACAATATTAGAAAGTCAATATTCCTCAACGCTTCAAATTGGTCAAAGTTCTCTTTCCTTTCTTCTAGTAGCCTTTGGATGATAAAAGCCGTTTTATTCCATGTTATAGTTGCTAGTTGTTTGTCCACATTATCACAGTTTTCAATAACTTGTATCTGAGTGTCAGTCTCTGTTGATGTTGATGCTTCAGGCATCTCAGTTAAAGTTATTCTTTGATCATTAAGCTTCTCCATAGATTGCATTTGGGGTTGTATAAAGTTGATTTGTTCCTTAGTTTCCACAATTTCTCTCGGTGTAGTTTCATAGTTGAGTTGTAGACATGATTCCTCTTTAGGTTGTAAATATTGCTCACTAGTCTCTTTAGCGCCAATCTGCTCCTTCTCCACTGTTTTTCGGCCTATAATTTGATCCATCAAAGTTTGGAAGTAAGAGTTCATATCCTCCGTGGCTTCCAAGATTTTTTCCAATATAAGCTCATAGTCCAGCTGTGTGTAAGGTTCCATGTCAGTGGTGAACAGATCTTTTAATCTTTTAGTGAAGGCTTTATTTCACCTCCAATTCTCAATAGACCAAATCACCACACAGCTGTTTCAGTTATCTTACTCTTATCATCTTTTGAAGGTCAGAGCCATCCTCTAGCAATGAAAAAAATATACAGTTGCAGTAACACTTTTCGTCACAAGATGTCCTCAGCAGGCTATAAGGTCTTCCTTTCTTTCTTTCTTTCTTTCTTTCTTTCTTTCTTTCTTTCTTTCTTTCTTTCTTTCTTTCTTTCTTTCTTTCTTTCCAAGTTAATAGATTTTTTGTTTTTCACGTTAAAAAGATGAAGAAAGGCCTCTCCAAAATAATAAACGCGTAGTTATGATAATAATGATCAAGTATAGAAATATTTTCAGGCCCCCTCAGTATTCCAGAAATTAAATAGTCAATAAAAAATTAACTGGTTTATTTTTTTTTTCAGTTCCCAAAGCTGTTTTTCCCAAGTGCCCAAACGCTGCTCCCTCACAGCAGGGAAGTAATTCAAATACAAAAGCTTTTTACAGGAGAGTAATTAGGGAAAGAAGGGGGAGGAAAGGTCTCACCCGGATTCTCCACGGGGGTTCTTTGTGCTTAGTTGTTCTTCTGGCTTTCGGCTGGTGCAGCAAAGTGATCGTCCATTTTACTGACCGATCTTTTCTCCGACGGCCCTAAGGAGCTGGCTCAGACTGAGGAAGGAGCTTCCGCCCTTCCCCAGTCAAACGAGGGCCTCCTCAATGGTGGTCGCCTCTCCGGGGCGACTTTCGACCCGATTAAGGGTCTACCGGCGGAGGGAAAACAGCCGGTGGGAGAGATGGATCTCTCCGTGCGACTGCGTGTGCCGCGATCCAGAACCGGAAGCCTTGTTAACATTTTTCAAAAGAGCCCTATACTGTGCATTTATTGGCCCCAACCTGCCACCATTTTTACAACACCCCTGGAATTCCCCAGTCAGAGTAGCCATTAGCTATGGTAGTTGAACATTTTGGAAGCTTTGCCCCCAACACAATGGAAAGCAAAAGTAAGAAAGCATCTGGCTTGCAAGCTCTCAGTGGGTTTTGTTTGCTTTCTCCCCTAATTAGAACTAATTTACCAGCCTACCTCAATGGTGCATTTTCAAAAGGCAACTGGAGACTGTTTTTTTCTTGAGGAAAAATCCAGTTGCCTTTTGAAAAAGCACCTTTGAGACAATTATGACTTGGATGACTGAGAATCTCCACAGACATTCACCTATCTCAGCTTCTCTAAATGTTTCCCTGTCATTCCAAATTTATAGAAGAAATGATGATTAAAGTTGGCAATATATATAACAAAGTGGCTGTCTTTACACTATCATACTTGAAAAGACAAGATGTTGATAACAGGACCTATGGAAATTTTGCAACTTTTTTTTAATTGAACAGGTAGCACTTTTTGAAAGAAGTAAGGAAAAGCATGCAGAAATTCAGGCATGACTGAATTCTGCTAATGAGTAAAGCTCTTTATATAGTAGATTATTTATTTATTTATGGGACCAATAGATTAAACTCTAATGAGAATGTCCAAAAGGTGGCAATATTTCTAAACATTGTAAGCAATGAAATTGTCCCATTAACAACTTTGTCAGATCAGGAAAAAACTGATTGATTATGAGTCCTCAAGCTGTTGGCAAGTCTTAGCAACCACATAAATTTTCTTCATGATGATCTAACCTTAACCTGCTCCTTCAGCAATTTCAATGTTGCACTCACGGTTACTGTACCTGGGTCTATCCACCTTCTTCTGGTCATCCTCTTCTTCTCTTTCCTTCCACCTTTCTCAGCATTAGAGCCTTCTCTAGGAAGCTGGCTCTTTGCATAATGTGTCTGAAATAGGATAATCTGAGCATGGTTATTTGTGTCTCAAGTGAGAATTCTGGATAGATTTCTTCAATGATCCTTTTTTTTCCACTGTGTTTACTTGGCTGTCCATGGTATTCTCAGAAATCTTTTCCAATACCAAAGTTCAAAGGCACCAATACTCTTCCTATCTTGCTTCTCCAAAGTACAACTTTCACTTCCATAGAGAGTCATAGGGAACACCATTGCTTGCACAATTCTGATCTTTGTAGGTATAATCACATCACAACACTTGAATATCTTTCTCAAGGCCTTCATAGTTGTTCTACCAAGGGTTACCTTGAAGTATATTTCTTGATTGCTAGTTCCTTTACTGTTGATGGTCAATCCTAAAAGACAGCAGTTATCCTCCACTTTGTTATCTTCATTGTAAATTCTAAGGCTGGCTGTTTGACCTGTTGTTATTAGTTTGGTAATCTTTATATTTAATTTTACTCCCATTTTTATTGTGCTACTTGACTTTTATTACTAGGGCTTGCAGATCCTTTGCATTTTCAGCTATCAGGGCAGTATCATCAGACTTACTAGTGCATGAAACCATGTTCATCTTCTTCCAATCCTGCTCCCTTAACATATATTCATCAAATATGTTGGATAAATAAGGGAAAATATAAAATCTTGTATCAATTCTTTGCCAACTTGGAACCACTCTATTTCACCACTATTTTACCACTATTTCTGTCTGTATGACCTATATAGAAGTTTATCATGGAGATAATGAGGTATTCTAGGATTCCCATTTTTCGGAGCACTTTTCGCTGTTTGATGCGATCAACACATTTGAAGACCTTTCCATAATGAATGAAGCACAAAAATATGAAACCTTTTAATTTGGTTATATAACTAGTATGTTTATCAAAGAAAAGAGAGCTTTCTGAAATGTATAGCATTCATGCAGGACTTCAGAAACTGGATGAAACATTTTCATTATATTTAACAGCCACCCTTTCAAGTGACATTAGGTCAAATATTTCTTCAATTTCCACACATCCATTCCCCCCCCCTAGATATCTCGGAAGAATATTCTAGCTTTCAGGAGAAGGTGACTTCATAAAATGATTATCTTATCTTAAATTTATATACACTTTATGGAACCTGCCTTCCTACAAACACTCTATTGAAACTTTAAATTACATGCAAGTTCTCCAACAGCATTCCTACTGTAGGACCAGATATGCTTTGGAACACTAGCATACATCTTGCTTTTGTGAAGGATGAGGAGTCTGTAGATTCCAGATGTTTTTAGATTACAGTAATCTTCTCTCCATAGTTAACTGTGCCTATAACGGACATTTCAGGTTCCACAGTAGTCCCTAAGTATAGACTGTGGCTCAGTTGTTAGAGTTTGCTTGTCCCATTCCAAAATATACATATGTTTCCTGGTTTTTTTAGTAAAAGAAAAGGTGGATGGATTATATACCTTTAAGTACTTAGGATATTTAATTTTGTATTTCCATGTATTACACACCTGATGTAGTTTACAATTTATCTTTGATGTGCTCAAAAGCCCTGCTTGATTTCTTCCAACAACTCTGATAAGGCCTAGCAACAGCTGCCATTATTTATTAAAAGACTTTGCATATCTTTCTGTGCAACCATTAGCTACACCATCTTATCATATCATTGGCTTGTGACTTCCCTCTCCAAAAAGAAGACAAACCAACCTCATGAGATGCTGACAAACAACATACAAAATTTTAAACAAGTGCCAGATGCTTTCAAAATTTACAGGGCTGTTCAAAGGAACCAGTGAATTTAGAGCAAGTTCATGACAAGCCTTAAATCAAGGTGAACATGCAAGGTGAATGTGACAATGAGTTCCTGATTCATCTATGATGTGGCTATATACCAGAATCCAACATTATCACTTTGTGATATATTGAGTCAATTGTATTTCTCTCTGGGATCATGCCAAAGTGATGCAAGCTGCGTTTTGGTCTCCCGTTTAAAAATATACGTTTTGGGCCAAGGACAGGCTGCCATAGATCACAAGAGGACACTCCTCTTTATGAATATCCTATGCTGCAGGACCCTTAAAGGTATTTTTTGCCAGCTGACAGGTAGGTCTGAGAAGATCTGCTATACTTTTCTCCCCTTAATTACATCAGTACATTATAAATTCAAAAAAGAAAGTGTAAAATTATTTCCTTCCTTTAAAGAATGTACAGCTTTGGAAGGATTGTATAGCATATTTAAGGGTGATATTTTCCCATTCCTAAATAATATAGTATTTGGAGGAGGAAAGTCTGTTTGTTTGACGCTTGTTAATAATATTTCATTTTCTTCCAATGTTATTTTTGCAAAAGAAAGAACAGAAACTAAAAGTTAATATTAAAAGAGTTCAAAAGTATTCCAGAATAAAAAACAATAAAAAAAATTCAAAGGGAATTATAAATATGTAATCTTCAGCAGAAATAAAAACATTTTAAATATTCACACTAGATGTTTACATCCAAAATATCTGTACTCATATAAATAAGAGCAATCTAGTGGAAAATACATTATTATTAATCTTTTTATCTATTTGTTAGCTATGCTAACAACTGTGCAAGACTGAGGGAATGATTGCTCCAAAGTCATCCAGTGAATTTAACAAAGAGGGATATAATAATAATAATAATAATAATAAAGTTGGAAGGGACCTTGGAGGTCATCTAGTCCAACCCCCTGCTCAGGCAGGAAACCCTACACCATTTCGGACAATATATTCCAATATATCCAAGTCCAACACTTTAACCATTATCTCACAGTTGCTTTCCATTATCTTCATTATCAATTATTAATGACTTGTTGAAATAAGCTTTATTTTTTTTTAACTTTACAAAGAATTCTAATGAGAATGAGATTTATCAAATTCAGAACCCAAATTGACTTCCCAGACTACGTTGAGACCTTCAAGACAAACTGTCATAGTGGTTTAAATATTATGTTGATGAAATTATTTTCCATTCAATAGAGATACCCCATTAAGATATACACCATTCTTCAAATGTTATTAACACTTTTGACTGATGTTTGATAAGATTGTTGATAGAAATCAGAAATTGCTCTATAACACTTCCTAATTCCTCGCCCTCTGCTTCCTACATTTGACAAGTTGTCCACTTCTACTAAAGTGAAGCAGAGCTGTAAAAGAGAAATCTCAAACTCCTTAATTAAAGCCTGCTTGTCAGCCAGCATTCCAAAAAGAACAGCATGTGAACGAGGCTGAGATCTGCAGTGAGTAAATGTAGATTTAAAGGATATACTTGGCATTCCAGAATAAAGGCATTGTGTCTGATGTTTTGCTTTTTGTTTTGCATCCTGCTGAGTAATATTTTCAGGTCCTTGGCAGAACAAATTCTTCATTTTGTTAACTTTCCTAAGATATAGTAAAAGCTTTGAAAGTAAGGTTAGTTATGTGTTTCTTAATATATTTATCTATTGCAATTTTTAATCTACATTAAATATACAATCTATATTGAAGTGGATAGAAATCTTTGGTGTGTATTTGTATATCTGTGAGCAAGCACATATACAGGACAGAGAAGCAAATTATTTTTTCCAGTATTAATTATGCTTTGGAGTAAAATTATGCTACTAGTCAGTCATGATTATACTTATATATTACTTCTACGCTAAGAAAAGCAATGTGTTCCGAATCACAAGTGTTGAGAAACATGGCTAGTACAGCTATGTTTGTGAGCTTCTTTAGGTCATGTTGGTTTCCAGAAGCAGCTGATGAGCCACTGTAGCTATAGAGCAGGCATGTCAAACTCATGACGTCACATGATGTCGTGCGATGTATTGCGACTTTTCCCCCATTGCCGGCAATGGGGGGGGGCAGTTTTGGCGTGATGCATCCGGCCCACGGGCCGGCAATTTGAAATGCCTGATATAGAGTGATAAATCCTTAAGAGTTTTCAGTCTGATCCAGCAGGGCAATAAATTGTTATAGGTTTATGCAGACCTTATGCAAATCCCTCCAATTCTGTGCCTTTTGTTCTTACTGTGCTTGAGGTTCTTGAATTCACACCACTGATGTACTACCCACACTTACTTTACAAAAAATGGTAACCTCTTTTTACCAGATTCTTTCCTTCTTTCCTTCTTTCCTTCTTTCCTTCCTTCCTTCAATATACAGTGAATTTGTAGTGACCTTCACCTCCAAAGTGCTTCCCAATCAGTTCAACTTCCAGCTAGAAAGAGCGATGAGTTTTTGTCTGAAGAGGGAGAAAATCTTTGATTTAAAGATTTGCCTCTGCTTAACTGTACCTAAATATGCAATCTGGAAAGATCAAGATTCAAACTTGGGTCTGACAAGTGTTTCTTGAGAAACACTGCGCTATACCCCTGAAACTTCCTCAGCCTTTAAAGGGAGAAAATGAGTCACATCCTCTATAGTGGAGGAAATTCAACTCCAAACAAAGCAAGACTGAAGTGGAGGGTGCAGCAGCGGGTGCTGCTATTCCTGGTTTGTTCATAGGCTCTGGCAGTGAAAGAGGCAGAGCAGGAGAAACAAAGTTGGTATAAATTGCTACCAAGGCATCACTGGAGGAGCTTTGATCAGTCCTCCTATAGGGTGTCACAGAAATCTCACACCTCTGCTGCAGCTTTTCCTCCAACTAGAGGGTATAAGGTATGTGTCCTTGTGAAGAAAAAAGATGGGGAGAAAGTTTCCCCCTTGGTCTTCCTAACCTGGCACTCAGAAGCAGCCCTGCTACTCCTATCTCTGTCTGGCATTGTTCTTCATACTATGTGAAAAAGTATCCTGGAATTTTCTGGAACAGGTTTTTCTGGTGGGATGACTTTGCCAAACCTGTAATTGTCCTGGACAGTCCACATGTATGATTAAATACCCACACACATTCATCTGCAAACCTTATTTAATCTTAGGATGGGTACTGAACTCCATGGTTATTTTGCACATAATAGGCTTTACAAGTATGCCTAAAATGTTTAAATCTCAGCTGTTGACAACTTCTGACAGACTTTGTAGGAAAGAAAGACTTGGAAGTTAAGCAAGGAGAGATTTGAAGTGGAAGTGAGCACAGAATACCAGAGCTATAAGCTATCAATATTTCTCAACCTTAGCAACTTTAAGATATGTGGACTTCAATTCTGGGAGTTGAAGATCACATATCTTAAAGTTGCCAAGATTGTGAAACACTGTATTAACTAAGAAAGCCAGCTTGGTATAGTGGTTAAAGCGTCAGGCTAGATACAGGGAGACTGTGAATTCTAATCCTACATTAGGCACAAGGCCAGCTGGATGACTTTGGGCCAGTTAACTCTCAATCCTAGGAAGCAGGCAACTATTTTTGAAATCTTGCCAAGAAAACTGCAGGGATTAGTCAAGGCAATCGCTAGGACTCAATATTGACTCAAAGGCACACACACCAATAAGCTAATCTGGAAAATCAAAATATATTCTCAAAAAAATAATGGCAAGCGACTTTTGTATAGCTTTTAAGAAAAAACTGTGACTGGACGTTTTATCTTTAAACTCCCCCCAGCCCCTCCCAAAAAAGAGTATACATCTAATTGCAGAAAATAAAGCTGTGAGAATGGCAAGGAAAAAGAAATCTTAGTCCAAAGGTGCTTTTTCAGGAGGCAACTGAACTTTCTTGTTTTTCTTTGAAGACATTTCACTTCTCATCCAATAAGCTTCTTCAGCTTTGAATGGATGGTGGAGAATGAAAAGATTTATATTCCTTGCAGACAGCTGGTCATTTGCATTCTTTTAGAGAGTCGTTGAGGGCATTTAGAGGTTTACCTGTGTCCTCAGGGTCACCTGAGTGGTGCAAATGTGTGTGGAGACTTCTTGGCTGCAGAATGTTTTTTGCCCTGTGTCCCTTCACTGTTGAAGACAGGCGCAGGCTGTTGGGGATGAGGGTGTGTTGTCTGCATCTCAAACTGAAGCGCAAATGGTTCCTGTAGTCTGCAATGTTTTCTGGAAATCCGTTCATATCCCCGCACCATTTGAAGGGTGTTCATCCCAAAATACATAGCTAAATGTCTATGGAGATTCTCAGTCATCCAGGTCATGGTTGTCCCAAAGGTGCTTTTTCAGGAGGCAACTGGACTTTCTTGTTTTTCTTTGAAGACATTTCGCTTCTCATCCAAGAAGCTTCTTCAGCTCTGAATGGATGGTGGGGAAATTCTCCAAATGGCCTCAATGACTCTCTAAAAAATGCAAATGACCAGCTGTCTGCAAGGAATATAAATCCTTCCATTCTCCACCATCCAGTCAGAGCTGAAGAGGTTTCTTGGATGAGAAGCAAAATATCTTCAAAGAAAAACAAAAAAATCCAGTTGCCTCCTGAAAAAGCACTTTTGGAGCAACCATGAAATGGATGACTGAGAATCTCCATAGACAAAGAAATCTTAGGTTTCTCTGACCTCATGTGAACAAAATCCCTCCAACTCTGTGCCTTTTGTTCTTACTGTACTTTAGGTTATTGAATTCACACTACTGGTGCACTACCCACACTTACTTTAAACCAGGGGTGTTAAACTGCCGGCCCGCGGGCCGGATGCGTCATGCCGAAACTGCACCCACTCCATTGCCGGAAATGGAAAAAAAGTCACGATATGTTGCGTCATGTCATATGACATTGCGAGTTTACACTCCTGCTTTAAACACATACAAGCCTTTAGTTTAACATTGTGTCTATGGAATGTCATGAATAAATAGAATGGATTTCACTTCTTCCCACAACTATCCTAGAACTTTTAAAAAGTTTTGTTCAAATCAAATGCATGTTTAATTTGATTTAAAAATGGTTCTCCTTGATTTTCTAGTTGACATTAACAAGATATCCCCATGGCTCCAAAAAACAAAGAAAGAAACTCAGAATTGCTTTTTAATGTGAAAATGCTTCTTACTGTAAATAAACCCTGAACTGCTTTCGTCTCATTCAATAGCTAAAGCACATCACATTACATGTATTTCTCACTAAGGCAAACAGTACGTAGCTAAGAGAATAACAAGCATCAGTTGGTGCCTGATGAAACTAACATCATAGAGCAGTTATCACAAATCATTTTCTCTTATCACAGCAGGCAATTACCCAACATTGAGTGGGTGGATGTTAAGGCAAGAAGCTTTATAAATGTTATTTAAACTGTTCTGAAAAACTATGTTTAATTCCTTCCCAACTCAATGCATATCCTCCCTGTTTTTATGAATTATAAGATAATAGCTGTTGCAAAGATAAGGGTTTGGGGGTTCAGCACTGTGGAAAATGGTCTGATGAGCACATGTATCATTTCCCATATGCCTATGTTGTTACATGCTTCCCACATTCTTGAGTGGTGAGATCGGCTAAGGACAATATTACCAAGATTTTGCTTCCTTGGAAAGACAGTGCATAGGAGATTTGCGACACTTCTATAATATTTGGCTTACTTACAAATATTGAAAGAACATAAGTGGGAACAAGCAGCAATATGCCTGGCTTTAACAGAGAAGGCCTAGCCTTCTAGTTTATCACCACATTCTCAATTTCTATAATTCTCAGTTTCCAATTACTGTTTTTTCTTATAAACCTGTATTGATCTGCTTTTCTTTTCTTATGTTGCCAAAAATGTATTTGTTTTAAAAACTTATATAAGCACTTATGTACCATAAGTCCAAGTAGCTCACAGAACAACAATGAAACCATAAAAATCAAAAGGGAAACTCCTGGGACCTCAAAGGCAATACTTTTCGTTTTCAGTATATCCACATTCAACTGTACTCTACCTCAGCACTAGGAGGCTGAGGCTTGTTATATCTCAGGAGGAAGGGTGTTCCATAGGACAGAGGCTGTCACAGGGAAGGTACACTTCCTAAATTCCCTAAGATACAGCACTGAATGGAAGGAATCTGGAGATTGCTCACCTGATCAGACCTGATGGAATGAACAGATATTTTCAGGGAGAGATAATCTGGTCTCATGCCATTTATGGCTTTAAAGGTGACAACCAAAATCTTGAATTTCACTAGGAAAGAAACTGAAAGCTAGTGTGACTCACACAACAGCAGTGTAATTTTGGACAACCATGGAACACCCAGAACTACACATACTGCTGCATTCTGAACCAGAGAACCAGTGTCTATTCAATTTGAATTAAAGACATTATATGATTTCCCCAAATCCCTTCCAGTTACAGCATAAGCAATATAGCAATCTTTGGTAATCAAGATACTATCTTTACTTTCCTCCAATACTCATAGCATTGTCATAGATCTCCTAATTAAATGGATATTTTATTTACACCCAGTTGTGTTCATTAAGATTCCTTCCATGTGATGTTACTTTGCTTTATTGAGAATGCTCTCTGTTCTTAAGAAAAGAGGAATGTCTGAGACAATTAATCAAGAGTGACATCTCTTTACACCATTCTGGCCCTTCTAGGAAATTAATGTTTAAATGTGTATATTGATGTTTTCTCCCTTAATGTATACCAAACTCTGATTTGGATGAATATACATAATGGTTGCTGGAATTGGGTATGTCTAGTTTATGAAGAGAAGGACTAGGGGTGACATGATAGCAGTGTTCCAATATCTCAGGGGTTGCCACCAAGAAGAGGGAGTCAAGCTATTCTCCAAAGCACCTGAAGACAGGATAAGAAGGAATGGGTGGAAACTAACCAAAGAGAGAAGCAACCTAGAACTAAGGAGAAATTTCCTGACAGTTAGAACAATTAATCAGTGGAACAACCTGCCTCCAGAAGTTGTGAATGCTCCAACACTGGAAGTTTTTAAGAAGAGACCGGACAACCATTTGTCTGAAATGGTATAAGGTTTCCTGCCTGAGCAGGGGGTTGGACTACAAGACTCCAAGGTCCCTTCCAACAACTTCTTCTTCTTCTTCTTCTTCTTCTTCTTCTTCTTCTTCTTCTTCTTCTTCTTCTTCTTCTTCTTCTTCTTCTTCTTCTTCTTCTTCTTCTTCTTCTCCTTCTTCTTCTTCTTCTTCTTCTTCTTCTTCTTCTTCTTCTTCTTCTTCTTCTTCTTCTTCTTCTTCTTCTTCTTCTTCTTCTTCTTCCTTATTATTATTATTATTATTATTTATTATTATTATTATTATTATTATTATTATTATTATTATTATTATTATTATTATTATTATTATTATTATTATTATTATTATTATTATTATTATTTCCTAAAGCCATTACTTTGTTCGATTAATAATAATCCTATTAATTTCTGTTAATTTTTCTATCTCAACCTTCTCAGGTGCTCCCACTGAATTATTTTCAAGAAGGAGGGACTGTCTGCACAGCCCCTTCTTCTTATACTATATTCACATTTATAGACCTTGATATTCAAGTGGTCAGGTAAAACAAATGTAGTTGAATAGGACTATCACATTGTTAATATGTTGATGACTTTTTAGCTATCTTGTCTGTCTTTTATTAATAGATATTAATTTACAATAAACATGCTTATTGTCCTCCATCAACCTCCCATCCCAAAGATTTTAGAGAACATTTCATAAAACATAGAAACTTAAAGCAAAATTGCTTTCTAAACTAAAATTCATTGGTAAAAGGTAAGGAGTCCGATATTTCTTTTGCAGTCTATGTTACAGTGCTATAAAAACAAAACAATTTCCAAAAATAATCTGATTGACTATAAAACTAAATGAGCTTATCCATTGCCTAGATAGAGGAACACTTGTAAATGTTATGTATTATATTTTGAGATCCATCATGGAAAAATCTGAACTATATCTTTTCCAAATATCAGGCTTATTAATTTATAATTTAGTCCCTCAATAATCAATCAAAGCTTTGTTTAACTAAATTCTAAATTGGATATAATTCTGAAATGCAAGATGGCTCCTATGCTTACATAGTCAACTGGACCCAACATTTCTCCTTGAAAATATTTACAAACCAGATAATACTACATTTCAAAGGCAGAAATATAAAACTACAGCAAGTCATATTCCAAGACACCCAATGATGTCCCTTTGATTTCCACAATCCCATTTGTTACTTCTGCCAATATCATCTCTAATTATGAAACCCACATGCTATACTAAAGTCCTTTGCTTCCAATAGGACAAGTAAACCTAGATTTTATTTCTAAAATTTACCTTCCTAATGCATATTTTCCCATACCTATGTAAAGCTGGAGAATGTCTTGTCAAAATCCTGAATAGATCTTTGAACATACATTTAGAGACTAAACTAGTGCATTCATTTATCAAACAATCCAAGTAATACAGTGGGCCAAAGAATGGGATTCAAATGTCCTATGTCTAGATCCAGAACAGACAAGAATTCAATGGTAGAGAAAGTGCTCTGCATTGCTTCCCCCAGAAGCAATTCTTGGTAATTCAAGTTGAGTCTGCAAATGACATCATGGAGAATTACTGCTCATTCATGTATAAATTACTAAATTAGATTGAACAGTTGTGTAAAACAGCTTTCTATGTCCTAAAGAGTATGAAGGAAAAATATTAGAGCTGGTTCAGAATAAAGATGTGAATAAAGACTGTATTGTGATATGTATTGTGTTGTGTATTGTGATATGGTGAGATTTAAGGAATTAAAAAAAAAAACCTAGAACATTTCTTAAACATTTTAACACCATAAACCTTTGTTCCCAATTTTATCTTAACTTATATATTTGTTTGAAAACTAGGTTTGTAGCATAATCTTTGTTTTTTGTTGCATAGTTTTCACAATAAATATTAATATATTTTTATATACTTTTTTCACAAAACTTTTACTGTCACTAGCTCTCCGTAGCATACCTCTTTTTCAGGGAAAGATTCTCTCATAGCTTGACTTTGTTTGATGGTAGTAATTGGAAGTTTCACTGGAACCAGTACAGTAGCTAAATTCTTTTATATGTCTACTTCATTTAGTTAAACTCAGAAAAGGAATTTTATCTATTTTATAATACATGAGTTTTCCCATTTTTATGTGTTCCTCTTTTGGGTTTCATGTACTAAAGAACTAGGATTACAAATTGCTCTCTCTGGGCTCAATAGGACAGGTTGCCAGCCATTCCTATTTTTTCCTATATGGTGCACCCATGTCACAATGCACCAAGCCATGAATGAATCAATGTTTTCTACAACTTTGATAAGCCCAAAACATCCATTGTTTGTTACTCAACCTTGACAATGGAGAATGAACAATATTGTCTTGACCTAGAAAAGGAAAAATATTAGTTGAGATCTACAAGTCACCTGGTTGTCTTTTGAGGCAGGGAGCTAGGGAGGAAGACAGAGATGCCACTTACAGAGTTACTGACACTCTGATGGTGCTACTACCGAGCAGAGGCTTTTCAAGCAAGACTGGGTTTGACTTTTCTACTTTGCTGCAAAGGGTAGGATGTCAGTAGCTGTAGCTGAGACTTTTTAATCTTTGCTGATTTATGGTATGTCAATGAAGGTTACTGACTGATTATCAGAATGCTAACAAGTATAATTAAATGTTTTATAACAGAGTGTGTCTACCATAACTGGCCTTATGCTAATTCCCTATATCCTAGACTCAGTGTTCTTCATTTATCAAATATTAATATTACTGTGGTGCCTTTGATAGGTTTTTGTCCATTGTGAGATAGTTTTGGAGGGAGTAATCAACTTCACTGTGCTGACCATTAATTTGCATCAGCTCTTATTAGTGGACCCCATGGTTCAAACCGGGAGCCCAAGGTTCATCTGTTCCTATATTTGTATATTTTAATAGTGTTGGTACTAGAATTTGTTTAGGTATTTTCTTATTGAAAATAAAATCTCAATTATACGTAGATTCTCTAAATTTGCTGAAAAGCTTCTGACAAAGAACTGGAGAGATTGAGCAATATTTTTTAAAATGGAAAAAAAGTTAAATCCTACAAAGTGGAGGGCAGTTTGCACATGTTTTCTTCCTGTCTCCCTCCCCACTAATACAGTCTTATATCCTCCTTCAATACCCAAAATAAGTTCCTGCTATTTAAGAGGCCTTCTTAGAACACCACGATGAGTTTCTCTGAACTCCTGTGGGAGGAATAATCACCCCAAATTGGACAAAAGAATCTTGAGTCATTATAAAAGGTCTTTGGCATGATTCTAGGCTGCTAGATTTCCATGTGGTGAAGTTCAGACTGCTCAAGTGTGGTATGCTGTAAAATGGAGCTTGGTGGTGGGGGTCAGGGGCATGAGGTATCAAGGACCGCAGGGAGAAAAAAAATGAAGGAAATGAAAACAAAGATTACTTGTATAAAGTTATCTTTCATCATCAAATGTTTTGGGTTCCATCCCAAGATAAACTAATGTCAACGCTGCTAACATCGGATGTTCTTGCTTTGACAACAGATGGAAATGCAGCCATTTTCTCTATTGCTTTTAGAATTAGTTGCTGCTGGGAGGGGGAATAGGGATGAGAGTCCAGCTAGTCATAACAATAATAACTTAGTCATGGGAACCCAAGGACATTGGGCCCAGAGCTGATAGTGTTTTGGCAGGCTGGAGAGCTGGGGAGAAAGCCCGCGCTTCAAGCTAATTGGGGAATGTGATTTATGGCTGTTTATTGGAGGAGGGAATTGCACTTTGTTACTTTGTATCCAGGGGAGGGGAATTTAGTTTCTGGTTTCAACTATATAGTGCCGATACTTTGTTTCTTGAATAAAAGATTCTTTAAGGTAAACAATGCCTCGAAGTTCTTTTGAAGAGTTTCATCTGGCGGAACCATGACAACTAGCTTTTCCTAGGAGTCTTTTGTACAGAGGTGTAAGAGCCATTTTAGATTTTTTTTTGTCCTCTGCACTTCTCTACATTTCTGAAAATCAGGTCTAGAATCTTGTAAGATACTTTGAAAAAATGGGTGCTATCCAGAAGAGAAGTAATCAGTGAAAAATTTCCTTTTCCCTAATTTTTTTTTATTCGGGCACTTCACTCATTCTGTTTACAAGGCTTATCAGTTACTCCAACTGAAAGTGACTGTCACTTACATTTCCTAATTATCTATACCTAATTAAGAGGAAATACAAAGTGTGAAAATAGAAATTCTGAAGATACAATTCTCATACATTGATTAACCTGTGTCTTGCATTTTTCTTTAGGAAAGGGATAATGGAATATGAGCCATTACAAGCTGATATAACCTACAGGTAATCGCCGAGTTATGAGCATTCCCTTAGTGAACGTTCAAAGTTGCATGATAAGCACTGCAACATTCACCCTGCCTATTCCCTCCCCCCCTGCTGCTGGGTCTCCATAGGCATTAGGCCTGTGGATACTCACCTTGCGAAGATCTAGAGACCCTTCGTTTCTTGGCCTGTTTTACTGCTTCAGGCCTTCGGTGTGTTTGCAGAGAATGGAGGCCTAAAGTACTGCAAGATCACATGAGATCTCATGCTACTGATCTCATGTGATCTCATGGTACTTTAGGCCTCTGTTCTCTGCAAATGGAGGCCTCGATGAGATCTGCAGCAAAAGCTTTGCAAATGGAGGGAAGGCCTGAAACATCGAAGCCTTCCTTCTGTTTGCAAAACCTTTTGCCATCTTTGCAAAAGGCCTTTGCTGCAGAGAACGGAGCCCCAGATTGACACGTGCATCACTTCCGGCCTCCGTTCTCGGTGGCAAAGGCCTTTCTTCAAGCACATTTTGCATGGAGACAGAAAGCCTGAAGTCCCGCAAGATCACAGTGCCCAGAAGCTTCCAGTCTCAGTGCCCAAAGTGTTTGCAAGCTGACCAGATGCTTTGAGGCAGCGATTTCGCTGACCAAAAGCCTCCTGTCAGCTTGCAAACATTTTGCGCGGAGACTGGAAGCTTCTGGGCACCATGATCTTGTGGGGCAGAGAGGCTGGAGAGAAGACAGCTGGAGAGGAGACAGCTTGCTAGATCTTCACAAGGTAAGTGACCTGGCGCAGCAGGATGGGGGGGGAAGCAATTGTGGGGAGCATGAGGTATCTCAGCGAGTCAAGGGAGGCCTTGCATGTGGCCTGTTCCATCACTAGGCCCCCCATGGCCTTCCCCACCCTGAGATACCTCATGTGCACTTAACAAACTGCACATTCAATTAGCGAATGCATGGGCAAAAGTAGGGAGTGATCGCATTCAAGGTATGCCATTCACTCCTACGAATCCTCAAGTTACGAATGGAATGGGCAGGCTCCATTCTATTCGTAACTCGAGGACTGCCTATAATTTTACTAATGCTCCTGAAGAAGTCCTGGAAAGGCTTGAGTGATTGACCTGCAACCCACTTTTTGCTCTCAAAAATGAAGAAAGGGAATGAGAATTTTTAATAGCTATTTATTAAAAGTTACAGTTAAAAAGATAAAAATTAATACAAGTTTAAAAAGAAAAGAATAAAAAGAAAAAGTGCAGAACAGAAAAATACAAAGAAAAATATAAAAGTAAAAATAAGAATATAGTAAAGAAAAAATGTATAAAGTTTACAAATATATAAACTTTCCCCTTCACCACAAATATAAACAATTTTAGTAACATGACACCTTGTCTTGAAATACAACAAATGATCTCTTCTTCCCATATCCCAATTCTTATCTATAAACAAATCCTTAAAGCCTCATCATTCAGTCCTGGTCAGCAAAAGTCCAATAACGGTTACCTGTATGTGTGTATATGTGTATGTTTGTGTGTTTGTGTGTTTGTGTGTATTCAAATTATGCTAAAGTCAGTAGATTTCAGTAGATTTGTGTTTGACTTTCTTTATTTTCCTTTTCAAATCAAATTCTTTGATTGCTAAAAGTATAGTTTTTACAATGCATAATATATGAATTTCCTTTTTAAAATTGAAGATACTTACTCAGTCCTGGGTAACCAATTTTATGTCCACTGCTGAAGACATAACATTTGCAATTAAGTTCCATGAGTAGGTGATGAACCAGCAAAAGCAAAACGGGATGCATCCAAAGTAACTGGCTATGGGAAAGAAAATATTCTTTTCACAGTGAGCTGGTAAAACTAAAGGGAAGAAAGATCAATCTACTTTGAGTTCATGTCAATTTCATCCTTACGGTATTGTTTCTAAATTATGTTCCACATGATTTCTTCACTAATATCTCTTTTTAAAAAAAAAATGGCAATTAAAATATACATGATATATTTGAATATCATGTAAGTACACATTTGTAAACATTTTCTCACAAAATGCACGTCACATATTTTCTCTTAAGGTATGGCTTTCTAATATATTTTATATTAACACTACAGTGATTTCAATCTTAACTACAGTACATTACTACTAGAGAGTGCCCCTGGAAGATTCTTTTTAACTTCACAGTCTTGTATTACAGGATCAAAATATGTTCTGTTCTTTCCCTTTGAATTCAGTATCTATACTCCCAGATTCTTGGGTAATATCCAGAGAAGAGAGTGATATTAGTGTTCCTCACCTGAATCAAAAGTTGTGTAGGAGTCTGCCAATGCCTGAAGGCAATTATAAATTTGATGAAGATTGGAACTGAATTCTGTTAATATGAGGTGCTATGGATAGAGAAGTCTCAGGACTGGGGATTAGGAAGGTGGACCATTTTATCTGAGTAGCATTCCTTATACATCACTCAAAGCTTCAGGGCTCTCCTCTGTCCCATGTCATCATAAATCAAGCTTGACTGAGTCTACCTTCAGTGATCTATTGCCTAATTACCTCAGGATTAGATTACTCCAATGTGTTCTACATGGGTATATTCTTGAAAACAAACTGGAAGATGCTGCTAGTACCAAATGCAGCTGCTAAATTGCAAACTCAGAGAGCTAAATGGGATTATATTATACAAATAGGATTATATTATACTATAAAGGACTACCTATGAGCTATCATACCTAACCAGATTGTTAATATTAACCTATATAATCAAGACCTGTTTATTTTTTTATAGACACTCTTCCCCATTACTATATAACTCATGTGTTAAGATCAGTTGGGGAGGTGCTACTTGGGTGCCTTCAGTGACTTCAATTTTCCCTCTGAAGGTTTGTAGGACTGTGCATATTCATAAATATGAGAAAAAACACATGATAAATAAATAAGAACCATAAATATGGAATGGTTCCCAAAGAAAGTATTGTTAGCTCTCACGCTGTCATGTTTTATTTTACAGGAGTTTCTTTTATTGTTTATTTATTTCAAATGTATTATTACTATTTCAGTCATCATGAGTCTATTGTTGATGGTTTTTATTAAATTATTTTGGATTGTAGTTTATTTTCTATATTACTCTGAACTTCTTTGGGATGAACTTAGTAAATAAGCAAATAAATGCTACTTTTATTTTATTTATTTTTTACTTTTTGAGCCAAGAACTGCATTTTAAAATTCATCATGAAATCTAAAGGATAAATGTAACCTGATCCACAATCTGATTAGAACAATTTCTTCTATATTGAAAATCAATGTACTCTGCAAACATGAGTAATGAACAGATATTTTTTTTCACATAAAATAGTTTAGTGGAAGATGTAATAGAATAATGTATACTAGTATGAGCAAAACCTATCATTCTTCAGCAGATATTCCAGATAGAATGTTTCCTTTCTGGCCCATGCTGATCTGGATCTAAAGTGATCCACTGGTTTTTCAGAACTTAATCCTTTGAAGCGAAGATGGTTTGGTGGTATTCCAGACAGGATCCCAATCTGTCCAGAACACAATGAATTATTTCCAGTTCTGAGGATTTACTTCTAGAAAACTGCAGGATCGTTCCTGAAACAGCCAGATTGGTGTGATTATCATTAGGAGAACAAATGGAACATTCTGAAGTTCTCTAGATGTTCTGTTCCTGAAATGGAAGGTTTTTGCATACACATAAGTAATGGACTAAATAAAAAACATTTAGGAATGTTTATAAATTTATTAAAATAACTGCAGAATTAAACACAGTACAATAACTTTCATAGGCCAAATATAGTATAATTTTAATAAAATACATTGAATGCTAAAATATATTTTTAATGTTCACAAATTTCTCTTTGGTGTGCAACTTCTCCTAATGAATATAGTTGTTAATATCAATTCCCCAGGAAACTTCCTTTTAATGTAAATTTCCCTGATGTAATTCTTTGTTGTGTAAATCTCCCTAATGCAATCTTCTAATGAGTTTTCCAAATGTGTGTTTTTTAATGTAACTATTCTTACTCGTATGCCTCTGAAAAACATATATATTTCAGACTCACTACTGTTATTTAACCTGGGAAAGGAATGTTGGATGTCAGCACCCACCCACCCTTCTAGAGAAGGAAATATTTGGGGGAATATTAAAAAAGGCAGAATATTATCTTTCCCCAAAGGATCTTAAAGGCAGAAAAGCAGGCCCAGTTTTTCTTAACAGCCCTAAACAGAAACCAAGGAGGCCAGCTCTGTAGAAATTCAGATTTGATAATCTCATTCAGAAAGAGTGAGGCCCCATTCATGAGCAAATACTACCGGGCAGAAGCCCATTCAAGACAAAATATTTTGAAATCCCTTGCAGCAAAACTGATAGCTAACAATAGGAGAGTGATAGAATTAGAACCAGCAACCATCACCTAAAAATCCAACACAGGACATAGCCATCAGCCACAGCCCCAGAGAAGCAGGACATGACCTTTAGGACATAATAGGATTAACCCACCACCATCAGAATACCAAAAGGACACACTCAAAAGCTCAGGTCAAAGTTCATGCCCACAGGAACAGGAACAACTCCAAACACAAAAGCCCAAGAAGGTATAAAAACCCACCACTCCAGCTCCATGTGGTCAGCCACCTCAGAAACACATGCGGTGTCACTGAAGTTTCTGGCAACTCAATAAACAGAACCTTCTTTCTAAAGCAGTTTCCATTTTGTTTATTCCCAGCTTGGACTGGACCCTGATGAAGATCTTTCTTTCGACAGGAAGATTTAATAAAGAAAGACTGTTCAATGTAACCTTTTATGGAGTTATTTTTAGAAACATACATATCCTCAAAACTACTAACTTTTAGTGATTATGCATATTGAGGATAGGGCCATCCATAGGAAGATCAAAAATTCAAGATGTGGCCACAATCACATTATTATGGTTCGTCACACAGTCAGCTAGATGTTCAGACTGGATTTGGCATTTTTATCTACTTATCAAGTCCTTCCTAAGGATCTGGGATAGGCAGATGTGGATGTTTGATGATATTAGAGATATCATTGCAGGATGTAAGCTATTCCAAGTAAAAGCTGCCTTTTGCAATTGACTGATGATGAATTTGTCCATGCCGATGGTGTTTAAGTGGTGCTCCAATTGTTTTGGGGTTGAACTCAAGGGGCCTATTACTATTGGTACTATCTTTGTCTTCTTTTGCCAAGTCGTTCTATTTCTATTTACAGGTCTTTGTATTTTGTTATCTTCTCCAGTTCTTTCTCTTCTATTCTGTTGTCTCTAGAATACTGTTATTATTTGGACCTTTCTCCTGAAGACACTTGTGCTGACGGCATAGTACTCGCAAGAATCAGAATGGTAGAATTGATATTGGAGAAAGATGGAAATGGTCTCCCTGGAATACTCAGTGGTTGAGCATTCTAATGTAATAGTACCTTAACAGGGCTACTTAGCTGCTTAGAGCAATTTGTAAATCCAGTCAACGTGAACAAAGAGCTTTTGAAATTAGGTTGCCTGGCCCAGCTGATCACAAGTCATCTTTCCTCTTGGAAGAAAACAAGAGGAAGAGCCAGCTTTTCAGGCTGGGCTGAAGACAGCATAAGTGTGGTTTAAAAGCACCAATATTGTGGGAATAGTAATTAAATACAATAATAAAAACAAAGCATTGCTATTGGTTATTGTAGCTCATCTTTCGTTTTTATTGTAACCCATCAATTTAGAGTGAGGGGAAATAGAAAAACAACCAAGGATGTGTTCTGATGAGATAATACAAAGAATACCATTTATAAGCTATTATTTACTTTATTATTAATCAGAGGTATGACAGCCTGACACAGAGGAAGCTGATGGATTAGTAGAATGGGGGGTTTTTTTGGCAGATCTTGGGGGGGGGAAAGACTAGAAAATTCATTTGGCTCAAAATGAAGTATTGCAACTTCTCTTACATAATCTTTTAAATTTATTCAAAGAAGTATCTAATTTTCAGACATCTTTATTTTCTAATTAAGCTCAACTTTGGCAATCAGTTCTGCCTCCAGGCTTCAGTCTCAACATTGCTGGATTCAGTGGATACCTTACAAAATGAATTTGTGGAGTCTCTAGAACTTGCAATCTGATAATTTAATAAAATGTTATCTATGCATTTTGTCATTATCAGATCACAAATTCACTCCTTAAGGATCCATAGCTCTGGCCAAGCTTGTTATATCATGTAATTGGGCCAGTCACTGCTTTGGGCATCTATACTCAAACCTATGATTGTGGTCCTGATACCAGAATGCCTCAAGTAGATGCAGTGATTAGATATATCCTCTGCCTGGGCAGGTTCTATGAGCTTAGTTAAAATAACAGGTCAAATATTTTTTTTAAAAAAAATACTTTAACTGAAAACATAAAAATACAAAACAATGCATACAGAGTTATATAGAAGAGTTTCATCAAGGGATAGCAGTAATCCTTCTTAGTCCAAAGAGAAACAAAATGGAAACTATTTGTAATCTGCCAGTGCACCAGTTCTTTGCAAATACTGTAGCCCCAAATCCAAAGACATTGTCTTCTGGCATCACTAATACAGGAGTAGAGAGACAGCCTTGGAAAAGGTAGGCAACAGCTGTTTGAAAAACATGCACTTAGCTAGAAAGACAAGAAGGAGTAAGGAAGAATCTCAAGATTGCTCATCTTGACTCTGTGTTGCATAAGAAGGAAGGAAAAAGACTTTCAAAATTATGTTATTTTACCCTATAACAATAAAGCAAAGTTCCAGTAATATATATAGTGTCTGTTTCTAAACCTGACCTATCTCCAACTGTTTCTGCTCTCCCCCCATGTTCCAGCAGAGTAGGTCCACTCCATATCCCCCTCCATTACACACTGCCATCTTGTGGGACCTCAGAAACATGGCTTCTTTGTTGCAGCCACCATCCTCTGTAACAGCATCCCCCCAAGAGATAAGGACCACACTCTCTCTCACAGGGTTCTGGAAAGATTTGAAGGACTTGGTAGGTGGACAAAAATTCCAAGCCCAATGTAAACATGACCAATCATAATCTCAAAGGACTGGTATCATCCAGCCATTAGCAAGGCAATATAGAGCTTGTCCTCAACACAATGACTGGATAAATTTGGAAAACGTTCTGAATATTTTGAGAAAGAATGCCCTCTTGCAACTTGAAGAGGCATATGTAAGGAAGAGGGTTCAGTGTCCTTCTCATTTTATGTTCCGAACAACCCCATGAATAAATTGGGCAGAATGATACTGACTGATCATTTCACAAGTGGCAAAGGTGGTTGAACCTGAGTCTCCCCAGACTAATGGTTTAACAATTACAGCAGTGATGACCACTCAGGAATAAAATTCAATTACCAGCCTTCAGCTTCTTCACTCTAGCTGTCAAACCTATAGCCAGCAAATTATGCAGTGAGGGACCAGGAGATCCTTGCAAAGTAGCAAGAAAGTTATGAAGCTCATTGAGAACAGAACAGGAGTGGCACTTGCAGTCATAGTTTGGGGGTGAGGTGAGGGAATAAAGGGGACGCAAGTGATTGTGCATTGCAATCTTGTGGTGCAAACTCTACTTCTTATGCCAAATAATGCATATTTTGGCATTCTTGTGTCAAACTGCAGATTCCTATGTTTGCAATAATACATAGGAATGTGTTTCCACATTGTTAAGAAGTATACACCCAGGTCCCACTTGTGCAGTGTAGGGCAGTTTGGGCTCAGGGATAGCAGGAAAGGAGGTAAATTTAGGAGTAAAAAGGGATAAAATGCCATATGTTTCTTTTTCTCTCTTATCTCTCCTCTTTATAGTTCTACAAAAAGTCCTTGTTCTATTAAATAGAACATTTAGAATATTTACTTGCCTTCTCTTTATCTAACAGACAAATTAAACAAATAAACCAACTTAAAAAAAACAATAAAAATGTTTTTTTAAAAAGAAGTTACACCCACACATTTGAAGGATAGCAATTTCTTTTTTTAAAATCTGCCATTTCAGACCATGCCTGTCAACCAGACTATGAGTCAGATTTACTAGTGGGACCCGTGACAAGACCTGTCAGTTGATCTTAGAACAAGGGTTGGGTGGTTTGTGGTAAGTGATGTATTGGATCTTATGCTGCTCAATGTTTTCCATGCTAATAGCAATCCCTTCACATTGGGAATAAACATTTACAGGGTAGAGGTTTTCAAGCTTTTTATCTTATAGTACACTGGCAAAGTATACTGTCACGTTTAGGCACATTACTTATCAATCAAATAGCTAGGTTCTGAACCAATTCTAGCTTTTGTACCATCTCCAAAGGTAGTCATATGTATAATACATTATATTAATTTATCATGAATTTTCCAAGGCATGCATCATACATATATGTCAATGAGAGCTTCTTTCTCACACCAAATAAGTTGTAAGTTGTTTTTTCTGCATAAAGTAACACGGAGAAAGGAATAAATTAAGCTCCATGTTCCATGCTTACGGCTGTGTTAAATTTCACTCTAAACTGGAGGTAGACAAACTGTTTCAGCCTGTGTCCATGCTTTGCCATTGTTCTATTCTTAATGTCATAAGGAACATATTTGATGACCTGGACAGTTATAAGTGAGAAATTTGGGGAAGTTGTGGCTGTTCCAGGCTAATGGCTTCTGCTGGGCTGTTGCTGCACTCACACAATCTTCATTTTTAATGTTCTGTGACAGTTTCCCAGACAATCTTGCAATCTCTTGCTCCCTCTCCCACCCAGCAAGAGAGGAGGGGAAGGGAGGGAAGGGAAGGGGAAATTTCCAGTGTTGTCTACCAGATTCCCTCAAGGAAACACAATGGGGAAATCGCAGTATGGCAGAAGTCACTCCTACTCCCATTCCTTTTTTGCCTGCCCTTAGTCGTTTTGTTTCTCTGTTTAGGTAAGTACATTTTTTCTGAAATGATGACCAGTGGGGCACAGGTTGTCTAGTTTGCCATAAAATCAGGATAGCTACCCTTAGAAAAATTAAATTGTAACATCCCACTTTTGTGTTGGGTCATCACGGTTGTTTTCCTGGAACAGAAAGGGGTGCCCTTGTTTAAGCAGTTTTCCTTCTTGTGGGCATGGCAACCTGGTAATAACTTACAGATAGGAAATTATGAAGCAGCTGCCAAATTTCCCATTCAGCGTTGTTCTGGACCCACCCACACTATAAAAGTAGAGGAGTGATTTTCCCCCACACACATGCACACAATCAGAATGAAGCCTGCTAGCCCGATTGATGGGCTTTTAAATCTTACTGAGTAAGATTACTAGTGCTGAAGCTTGTGGAAAATCATTTGTTAGGAACATGAAAATTGAACTGGAGGGTTTGTTTGAAAAAAATAGTTTAAAGGGACAAAACAAAATTAGAAAATGACAAGTCAGAAATAAAGCAAAAATCCAGTGTGGTAAGCAATGCTTCAATCATTGGATGATCTTTAATCGGTCACTTTCACACTCTCTCTCTTTCTCCCTCAGCGTAACATGGGTTTACTGTGAAAAAATATGTAGATTTTCTGGAATAGTATCCTTAGGGGGAAAATATAGGGTGAAGAAAACTGGATTAAATGTATTTAGCAGGGTACCATGAATTGTGAGGTCCTCTTTCTCAATATTTTTACTAAGAATACTTTCAATATAGGTCATGTAGCATGAAATTTCCTTTTCTGTGTCATCATTTCTTTCATCAAGATTATTTTTACTTCTAAAATAATATTATCTGATGTTGCCTGGTGAAATGGAGAACTAGGCATACCTCACAGTTTCACCTTCCTGAAGTAGTTCACTGATAACTGTACAGATATTCATCACAACACTGTGTGTACTCTAGATTATATCTGCCCTATGTTTTTCATGTTCATGCCTTTCAGATCTATTAGTATTTAATAGCAATATTATTTTTTTAGGATTTCAGAAATTGCTCCAATACATCTAAAGGGCATCAGTTGGAAAGACTGAATATATGGCAGATATAATCTAGCATGAAACCCACTTTTATAGGAAACAGTACAGGATTTGGAGGATACTGTAGAAGAAAGTGATGATAGACTTGGGATACATGCTCTAATTGACAAATGTATTAGTAAAATAATACAAGAGTGCCAGAAA
This sequence comes from Azemiops feae, assembly GCA_023970755.1. Taxonomy (NCBI): domain Eukaryota; kingdom Metazoa; phylum Chordata; class Lepidosauria; order Squamata; family Viperidae; genus Azemiops; species Azemiops feae. The sequence goes on along the minus strand of JALGBA010000012.1, from coordinate 3,911,244 downwards.
AACAATTCTCAAAGAAGGAAAAATCGAACCACTTAGAAAATCCTTCCAAAAGCAGTTATTAATTTCTATATATGTTTGTAATAACTGAGAAACTAAGGGGGTACAACTGTCTCATCCTGAGGATATGGGTGATTAAAAGTAAGAGAGATAATGATATTCGAAAAATATGGTGCATATATTCCTGATGTTGCCCTAAGAGGAAAACACTGAACCAAAGAGTCAGAGCTATAATCAAGCAAATAAGAGCAGGCCGGAGCTGGACAAATGCCAAAAACATTGTTAGCCAGTTACAGGGAGGCAATTTGCATTTTTTTATAGGGTGCATAAATCCATCCCCAGAACCTTTTAAATTCACAGTGCAAATATATTTCCTTGCATATTGTACTTCATCCACTGTACAGCAATTTTCTTGCAGGTATGCTTGGTTTTGCAGCCTATAGTTGTTGTTCTTATTTTCTGTCAGATTCCATGCTTGTACCCTACCTAGCACAATGAACTCTAGCTTACGCTGCAACCTTTCAGTGTAATAACAATAATAATGATGTTCTGTGTTTCTTCTCTCATCTGCCCTGCTTGAGCCTGGTCCTCCCTTGCTGGGAGAAACTTGCACCCATGTTGGGAAGCAAGTGAAATTTGAACTGCCTCCTCTTCTCTGTGGTTTCTGGTGTTTAAAAATCAGGAAAAGCAAATACTGGCATATGGCTCTGAACCTTCACACCCTCTGGAACTGGCCAAACTGGAGCCCTAGGTGTTTGCAGAAAGGGCAGAAAAATAATGGACTATTCATTGTAAAAACATAGCAACCCACTTCATTTCAGTCAATAATAGGTTTTTTCTCTCCTTTTTGGGCACAGTGAATTTTGTTTTGCTGTGATTTTATCCTTTTCTTTTCCGTTCTGTACTTTCTTTTCCAAAACTCAGCATTCTACCAACTTCATATTTAACCTCTTCACTTCTCCATTGCCCTCTTACAACTTTGCTAAGAAGAACAGATGAATTAGAATTCATTAGTTAATTAGATGCCACGGAGACAAGCTTGACTTTTATAACATGCAAAAATAAAAAGATATGTGATTCTCTTATTGAAAGTCTTTATCCATTTAGGGTTGCTATTCTTATTTAGTATGCAAGATTGGACATTCAAGCAAGCATTGGCCCTGTTTGAACTAAGACTTTCATTCCTTTTTACATTCCATCCCAGGTAGCCTGAACTGTCTATTCCTATTAATTACATAGGCCAGCCATTCACACCTCTGGTAGAAGACATTTTTACCCTACAAAAATCCATTCACACATGCAAACACATTTAAGTTATGCCTTTATATTTTATACTTATATAAGTTATACTTTAATTTAAAGTAACCACTTCCCCTTCCCTCAAATGCTGCTAGGTTATTATTTCAATTTTAGTTGTGTACTTGGAGAAAAGCATCACACAGCAATTTTTTTTTAAAAAAAATCTAAATGAACAACAATCCTCAGTGTATTAAAAAGAGCACTGCTGAGTCAAGCCAACAAGCCATCTATCTAGCATTCTTTGCCACATGCACCTTGATTCTCACTGCTTAAGATTGTTGCTGTCACAGAGACAGGAAGCCCTTGGTGAACCAGCAGGTTTTTCCATTCCCCAGGGCAGGAGGAGAAATTAAGTAGAGTCGTATAATTGCACTTGTTTTTGTGTAAGAATGACTTGATGTTCCTGCTAAGTTCTCAGATTGGCCCATGTCTCCTGATGTATAGTCTTCTGTAAATACAGTAAGTACTATCTCACAAGGATTCAATTTCTTCATGGGAAATTAATTTTAGAATGTTGAGGGACATGGTCAGCCCCCAAACATTGGCATATGATGCTTCTTGAGGTTCAGTCTTGTCTCTACATTATTTAACAGCTATATGAAAACCCAAACAAAAATTAACAGGAGATTAATAATAATATGTGGGCGATATGCATCTTCTATTCTAGTTTTCATATACTACCAGCTATTATCTAGGATGCCATTAATGTTCCGGAGTAAAGTCTAATGGCAGTAATGACCAGATGAGGCTGACAATCTGAAAATTAATTTAGATAAGACAGAGGTACCCAGGTCAGGATTTGGACATGGGATTTCATCCAGTTTTGGTAGAAGTAGCACTCATTATATAGAACCTTTTGTCTGGAAATAATTATGGATTCAAGTTTGCTCTTAGAGAGTTAGCTGGCAGCTGCAACTAGGAGTCTTCACCCAGCTTCAAGCTATTTGCCAATGCCATTTGTCTGTAATGTTAAAGGCATTAACTATGGTAGTATATGCTTTAGCTGTAAATAGATTGAATTATTGTAATTACAGCACATTCTACTTGGGGACTATCTTTGCAAAATTTCAGGAAAGTGCCATTTGTCCCAAATAAAACAATGTTGCATTTGTTTCCAGGCAGAATTCAAGGTATTGTTGGTGACATTTAAAAGCATAAAAGATCTAGAATCTTTTAGGGATCACCACTTCTCTATCTTTTAAATGAAATGTTCAACTTAATTTAATCAACATAAGCTGCCGAGTGGTGTGTACACACTAGAACAGTATTTTTCAAACTTGGTAATTTTAAGATGTGTGGACTTCAACTTCCAGAAGTTCATACATCTTAAAAGTTGCCAAGTTTGAAGAACATTGCACTAGAAGGACAGGATATAAAAATTTATAATACATCAAATAAGACCAAGACAATTTTTTCCTTGAATAAGATTATATTTAAAAAGAAAAAACAACTACTACTACCGGTAGTTCTTTAACATGAAGAACATTCAAGCATTTGGTGTCCTTCCAAGATGAGATACCTTTTTGCCCAATTGTAGTGAGAGTCTTCCTAGATTGGTGCCCTCTAGATATACCATATTCGATTACAGTTCCCATCATCTCCTGACAATATGCTCAGCTACTAGACAAATGGCTGGTTCTGTCATGGGCAGGATGAAATAGGAATGTAGCTCAACATGTTCTGCCAGTGATACTTCACTGGAGTATACTAAAGTAATCCATACAGATGAGGCCATTACTTAGGATATAATGGGCAGAACAAGGGATTTTGGTACATGTACATTTGGAGTGCACATCTATTTTCATAGAATGCAGCATAGAGGGCTCCCAACACAAGATAATGTTTTACAAGCTATCTAATGTAGTGCTTTTTTAACTTCAAAGCTACAGATCCTAAACCATTTTAATGACTATTTCTTAAAAAAATAAAGGGAATATATCACCCTTTATTTTCTCATGTATTATATGAAATGTAATCGAATATTTGTCAATATCTAGAGTGGGATTTGTCAAAAAAAAAAAGTTTAATTTGCTGTGATATTTAGCCTATTGATTTTTGGTCTAAGTTGTAGTAAGTGTTGAAAACCCATCTTCAAAAAATAGGCCATAGGATCTTCAGTGTCTCTCTTCATCTAAAATCTCATATTCTCTGGGAACTTTCATCCAAGCACCTTGTAGTGTTATTTCTTTTGTTGTTGTTGCTGTTGCTGCTGCTGTTGTCCAGTTGTTTCAATGCAATGTCTGAAAATGGAAATCTACCAATTTCTATTCATTCAATTTTTAAAAAAGAAAGTTTCCCAGGGCTGCAGGGGAGAAGCCAAGAAGTAGTGACATTGGGGTCATTCTTCCTTTTTTCAGGTTACGGTTTAAAACTATAAAATGAAACTAAAAAGTATACTCAGGGTCCATCTAGAAGCTGCAAAATGGGGTCTGAAGACCACCTGTGGTTCTCAGATTGCTTATTCTTCCTTTAGTTAATTTTTCCACTGGCAAATTCTTATTACTGAATTCTTTTAATGTTTAACCAAAATCTGTTGCCTGTAGTTATATCACTACAAAGCTGTCCCCAAACGACACAATGATATTCTTTGACCTTTTTTTATTAGTGACAAACCTTCAAGTTCCCCGTCTTTTTTCTCCAGTCAGCATGCTCAGTTCCTATAACCTTTGCACGAATTTTTTTTCCATACTGTTGACCACCTTCAAGCAATGGTTATGCAACATGTGTTTGTGTGGTGTACGCAAGCTGAAACGCTGACTTTTATAATCTAAATACATCGAATATACGGCCATTACGGCGCACAAGGATCAATAATGTACTGCAGGTAGAAGTCGTCTCTGTACAGGTGATACTAGACTACACGACACACGAATACAGACGCCCGCGTTACTTTACAAAGCCACGAGCGACTCGGGAAAAAAATATATGCTCGGTCCGAAGCTGCATTCATTCACACGGTCCAGCCAAACAATTCTTTAGGGGGTCACTTGCAAAAACTGCAGTAAGAGGAACGTGTGCGCGTGCAACGTCTGTAGCCATTCTGAGGAGTGGGTAGGAGGGCCTCGCATGCTGACGGCGGAGGGGGCGGTGGCTTTCCGCCGCCTTGTATTTCAAAGCTTCTGGCAACCAAGCGCCTGCTCCTTGCGCTATAGTAGCGGCAGGAAATATTCTCTGCAGCACCGACGGGAGACCCGCCCACCCAGCCACCCACTCCCCGAAAAAAAAGAAAAGAAAAGAAAAAAACCCACCACCGGTCAGGGTGGTCAGGGAAAGCCGAGCTGAGCTCCTTCAATCCCTCCCTCTGAGCGCGAAAAACTCGCTTGTAAGACTTCGCCTCAAATTTGTAGACACGTGGAAAAGGCGGGCGACCGTCCTCCGCCCGCGCCTGTCCCGTCTGCGGGCCAGGGCAACAGGAGGGAGCAGGGACGCCCTGGCTAGCGAAAGCTCGCGTCGGGAAGGAGGCAAGGGGCGCGCCGCCTCCCGGAGGCGCTAGGAAGGAGGAAGGAGCTGGCGAGTCCTGCGGCGCTCTGAGGGGAACGCCGCCGCCGCGCCTCCTTTAAGCGCGCGTCTGCCCCCGCCTGCGACTCCTTCCTTCCAAGGGGGGCGCTTCTTGCTCTTGTCGCCGCGCTGCATGGGGCGCCAGCGCTTGGCGCTTTCCAGATATGGTCTCGGTGGCGGTGGAGAGCTCTCTGTGATCCCCGGCATCCGCGGTGTCTGGCCCGGCGGGAGGAGGAAGAAGCGAACGAGGTAGAAGGCGGCCAGGAGGAGCGCTCGACTGGTGCCCAGAATCAGTCAGCCGGGTTGCTGCGGGCGGCTCGGTTTGCAGGTAGGTAGGGAGAACGGCGGGAGGATGAGAGTGTGGAGAGCCCTTTGTGTCCGGCCCACAGCGCTGCCTGATCGCTAGCAGGGACCCGGCGGGTACATCCGACAGCTCCTGGGCTGGATGGCCCTTCTTCGGTCGGTCTCTCTGTCTCTGGGAGTAGCCGGACACGTTGCAACCCAGCCAGTCTGGGACGAAAAATGCGGACGCGTCTCATCGAATGAATGGAAGCGTTCGCTGGGCGGCTAACGGTTGCTAGCCTGGCTGGCTGGGCAGCCATCACACAGCAACCCTCTCCCCCTTCCGTGCTGCCGAGAGCCCACCCATTGCAGCTGTGTGTGCTTTTTTGCGTGTGCAAGAGGTGCTTTCGCGTAGTGCTTGGAACTGCGAAGCCCATCGCCTTCGGCCAGTAGGCTTTGTGCTTGCTCGCTACGGCTGATGGGCATTATAGTCAAGACTTCTAGAGAGAAAAATTGAAAAAGAAGCACTTGACCTAAAAACCCAAGGATGTAATAATATGTAATAATATTTAGAGGATGTGATGTTTACGAGATTGCACTGTGTTATGATAAGCTACTCCAATATTGATTGTGAGACGTTGCCTTTCTTGGAAGTTCCCAATAAGAAAGACAAAACCAAGATAGAAAATCGGAGCCAGGTAGGCAGCAGGTAGAGTGTCAAATTGGTCCTGTCTAGAAGGTCCACTGGTTCCTTTTCAAGTCTGCCCCCCTTTTTTTTCCCTTTGCACAAATCTCTTTGTAAACACACCCACTTCCCCTCCCATCTCCCCTCCCCTTTCCTCCTCTCCCTTTACTACCTGTGTAGCTGTCCAGGGTAGGAACTTTCAGGGGATTTTGTGCTGCTTCTGGGATTCTCCCTTGCATCCTAGGGACCTGTTGCTGCAGAAAGGTAAAATAAATCCAGCTGGCTGTGGTCATTCCATGTGTGTAGTTTAGAAGAGGGGACTATATTCAGTCTAGGATTCCTTCGGCAGCTTCTTTGGGCATGTTTTCTCTGTGACAGTGCTGCAGCAAGGCTGATGAATGGTTTGGAGCAGAGATTTGTATTTCCCTCTATCATGGATGGGAGGGAAAGTAGCAAGTGTGAGTGTGTATGTGTGTGTGTTTGCATATATGTATTTTAAAGGATAACAATAGTGGCATAACGATAATAAGAAACTCCTTAGAGAAAATGCATGTATGCACACCACACACACATACACACACACACACTGCAACAAATTAGAGATGGTAATGCAGATTTTCCTATCTGAAGGGTCAGCTTATGAGTCTGCCTATGCAGATGATATTTTAAGGAGGGGTATTTTTAAATGCAGTTTTTATGCAAACTCTAAAGAATCATCTTTTTCCTACCCTTAAGCTGATATGATATTTGATATGATTGTCTGCAGAAAGGGGAGGAAAAGCATGGGATCTGCAAAGGGAGGCTATGGGTGTGCTTCTAGAGAAGAAGGAGAACAGCAAAGAAGGAATGATAATCCTCACATGAGATAATATGAAAAAGACAAAGGGAAGGATGGATTGATTTGGGGAAAAAATCAACCCTAAAAAGCACTGCTGTGAAAAAACAGTGATCAAGCATGGATCCAGGTTGCCCTTTCCAGGATGTCTGCAGAACACACCCACTGAAAGGAATCCCCCTTTCTGTGCTCCTCCTCCCTTAACCAACATCTCAAAACGAAAGAGTGGTTGAATAGCACTGCTGCATCGTGGAACTACTGAGGGGCTCGGGAGGGGGGGGGCGGAGTATGGGGGGGGCAGCCGGGTGATGTGAATGCAGCGTTTCTTCCAGATCTAGCAGGAGGACTGTAGGAGAAGGGCCAGAATATAAAGGGAAAGTATTTCATATTCTTCCAACCTCTCAGGAAAAGAATCCCCACCGATGCCTTTTGGCAGTCATGGTCTGACTTCAGTGTGGTAAAGCATTAAATCGGCACTGACTCTACAAAGGTAGACTTATATAGATGCAAATCTGCCACACAGCCAAGTGCTCTAGCATCGCCGTGCATTCACCAAATTATAGTATCCATGACTGACACTTGAAGGTGGTTTTCAGCCTGCCCCAATCATACTGAAGCTCATGTATGACAATGTGCATAGTATTTTTCTCATATATAAAGGTTTGTGTCTGTTGTAGAATATAAAGGCATAGGTGTTTGTAGTAAGATGCTTAAAATGACATCATCCAAAGTATTAGAACTTGTTTAAGCAAATAACCAATAATTGCCCCGCCATATATATGCACGCATGCATGAATTGGGTCAAGAAAACTAACTATACAAATCACAGAGTTTTAGTAGAATAAGTCCAATTTTTAAATAATATTTGCTATATAATTAGCTATATAATGCAGGAAATGAGAAAAAGAAATACAAAAATCCAAAGAAAATCCATAATGTCAGTTTTTGCTATAGTCAAGTTGTGTATTAACTAAGTAATATTATGTTTCCATGGCTTACTTCAGTTTTCTTCATTTTTCCATAACAGCAACTCAGCCTCACAAGTAAAAGAAAACTATGTTTAAATCTTATTAATTTTGCTTAAATTAGCACACTGGATATTTTTCTCTGTTAAGTAAACTCACTACAGTAGCAGTCTTTCCGTGTGTTTTTCCTCCCTTTAAGGTATTTATTTTAAAATTTTCCTTACAAAAAATAAATAATTAGAATCACCTGCAGCCTTGAGTTGTCCTTCTAAACAATATGAGATTGGTATTATTTGGGTTCTATTATTGTCAAGGAAAATGATGGATAGGTGGCAGCATCTTATTAATAATTTTAGTTTTATTCTGTAATAGGAGCTGGCTTGATTTTTTACCTCGGCTCTGTGAGAGACTTCAACTATCTGAGATGGCTGTAGGTGGTGATAGAAGACTGACAAACTTCTGAAAATTGATAAAGGACAAGAAACATGCTAATAAAAAGGAATAACAACTCCATAGATACTTTTAGTGTTGCTACTTTCTTCATTACAACTTTATAGATAGATAGAAATACATCCATGCATACACAATCAATCCCTTTATGTCTGTCTTTTCTTCTTTAATCAGCTAGATAAATGGCTGGTATTTTCCTCCCACTTTCCATCTGTTTGATCTATCTGTAATCTATGCCAATTTTGCATTTGTCAAACATATTCTGGGAAATAAGAGTTTCTTATACCAAAAAGAAATACCTAGCAATTGATCTTGCCAGACTTCCCACACTTTTCTGTGTGATTGTATAGTTCTTCTCATCTGAGGGCAAGATAAAGAGTATCATGTTGGCATCCTATAAAAAAGTTCCCAGGTTGCTACTACTTTATTGTGCCTTTCTGTGTCATAAAACACAAGGATTTTGTTCTATGATTTACCTAACTCAGTTCTTACTATGGCCAACCAGCTGCCTTAAGGACAAATGCTGGAAATTCAGAGGTATGAATTTATGTTGCAGCTCCAAAAAGATGAAACATTAATATTTGAAATAGCCTGCTCTGGGCATCTAAACATTTGATTCGGTTTGTAAGAATATTTTGGCTTATTCTATTTAGGGAAGATCATAAACAGGAAACATAATCCACCCACTGCCATTGTTGCCCAATAGCTGGGACTTAAAGAGATGCTGCCTTGAAAAGGGGATATTATGACTTTTGCGTTTATGTGGCCTTTGACAGCTGTTTAGAATTCTGATTTGCCCTAAAATAACTTGAGAAGGCAACTCTGGTAGTAGTGACAATTCCTTTCTTGAGCTTCAATGGTGCTGCTAAGGAGCAATTATATGCTGTACTATGAGTATCTGTAATGTTTCATATGTCCTATTTCAAAAATATTTAGGGAAGGAATGACCGCAGTGGGGAGGGGGGTGGAATATAAAATTTATAGGCATTTACCATTGTTCAGGGCAGCAACTGGCTTTTTTAATGGTGTTTGGACATCAACTCCCAGAATTCTTAAATCGTCTTAAAGGTTTCTGAGGTTGAGAAACTTTGGCCTAGAATATGTTTCCCTAATGTGGTAACTTCAGGAAATTGGGGGCTGCAATTCCAGGATTCCAGTTCAGATTTGGAAAGTTTCATTAGATGATGATTAACATTGCTTTGGCGGGGTAGTAACTTCAGTCTCAAAGCACTATGCTTGGTAGCTTCTGGGTAAAGAAGTTACTAACGAGAAGTTACTAATGGGAACATCACAAATTGTATTTTATGCTGTTCTTCTGACAAAGTTTGGGCCAAAATTGGCAGTTTATTTATTTTATATATGGATTTTTCTCCTAAGGTTGCTTGGAGATGTGTATAAATTGATATATAATAAAAACAATATAATTAGAAAATATAGTTATATGGTGACAGTTAAAAGCTTATTAACATTAACAAAAATACAAATGTACAGGTAGTCTTTGACTTACTACAGTTCATTTAGTGACTGTTCAAAGTTACACCAGCATTAAACAGTGATTTATGACAGTTTTTCACACTTAACCATTGCAGCATCCCCATGGTCATATGATCAAAATTCAGACGCTTGCAACTGATTCATACTTATGACAGTTGCAGTGCCCGGAGTCACGTGATCCCCTTTTGCAACCTTTTGACAAGCAAAGTTGAAGAAGCCAGATTCACTTAACAACAGTGTTAGTAATTTAACAACTGCAGTGATTCACTTAACAACTGTGGCAAGAAAGATCATCAAATGCGGCAAAATTCACTCAACAAATGTTTCACTTAGCAACAGAAATGTTGGGTTCAACTGTGGTCGTAAGTTGAGGACTACCTGTATAGACAATGCTTTTTGCGTAGAATATGGCTTTCTTCAGCCTCAGTGCAAAGGGACTGAACTAGCTTTGTCTAACTCAGTTGGTCCATCTGACACAGATCGGTCAATGCCTTCTTCAGTTGAATTTTCATCTCTAGGTCTGTGCTTTCTGGATTCAGATTGAGGTTACATTTGAAAGACTTCTTCATGAAAGTCTTTCATGAAGTATGGTGCAATCATAGGCATAGACTACTTTACTCTGATTCAACTATTGGCATGCTCTTGAAAATGCAGCCATTATTTGTTGAGTTTTCATATTGTACCAAACCACAGTTTATTTAATCATGTAAAGTTAATAAATCATAACCATTCAGATTCATATAACCTACTAATCCATAAACTATGCAATAGAATCCAGAACGGCAGGGTTCACACAGCACGGTACGCCAAAATCAAACAATCTACATTATGGCTTAATTAGTGTGCAAATCTAGCCATTACATTAGTGGAGCAGATAGATGCTATGGAGTGGAGAGGTTATGATAGTATTATTTTTTTCCTGGAAGTATAAATTTGGAGAGTAATGTGCCTTACCTTATAACTGACATAGTTCTCTAGAATTAGAACAGGTATATTGAATGATACTTATGCTGCTCTGCCATATGGATGAGGAAAAATGAGAAACAGGGCTAGCAGAAGTTCCAAGTGCAGTGCAATTACATCTGTCATGCTGGAAAAAATATAGAGTAGCACCAACTGATCCTTATATGCTTCAGGTTTTTATCATGCTTCTTGGAATGAAGAAATGGGACCCTCTAATTTTTATTTCTAAAAATAGACAAACATGGCATTTGGTACAAAATTCAGCTTCTTTTCAATCACAGTTCAAAACCATAAGCAAGCTTCTAGCCATAAAGCTGGAAAAAATTATTCAAGAGCCAGGCTGATGCCTGAATAAAATTTCCAGGGTTCAAAGGTTGTTGCTGATTCTTTGTGCTGCTTTTTTCTACTTCTGCTGCTATCCAAATAAAATTATGCTCAATAAGGTAATAGGAAGTTGAGTATTGATACATGTTTTTTCATTCTTTCGTACAGAGTTTTGTTTGTTAGAACATGTACTGTCTTGGAATAGTCTTCTGTAAAATAGCATGGTGTTAACCTTTTTAAAAAAACAATAATCAGTATTCTGTGAATATAAAATGTACCTCTTCTAATTTAATTGCAATGCAACTCATAGTAGACAAAAGTCCAACAAATAGAAACATTACCAGTATTAAAACATCATTTTTTCATAACAATTAAAAGCATGTTTTAAAAATGAATTCTTAGCAAAAAAAAAAAGTCTGCAAATTTATGCAACTTGATAAATAGTATTAAATTTACTTAACTGCATTCTGGAGGCACACATGACCTTATTTGGGTTTGCTTTCTTGTATAGTGTGCTGCAGTGCTGATGGGATGTTAATTTCAAATGCACAGCAGTAACGGTAACAACGATAAAAATTAATTATGGAAATCAAGTCCTGAGCCTGGTCAATTTGGCTGTGGTTCCAGTACAGATGATGGTCTAAAGTTTTCATTTTGCATGTTATATCCATAATGGGACATATTTAGGTAACCATGTTTACATTTTGCTTGTTGGTTTTATTTTGAACGGTTACTGGGTAAAGAGAGAAAGATCTGTCATGGGTTGGTAATAGCTCTAACATAAAATATTCAACAGAGGAAAGAAAAAGATTGTCCACAGATGTTTTGCACTGAAATCATGTTCAGAATGCTCTGGGCCTTTGTCCATTTTTGGAAAAAGCTTGGTGGTTATTTATTTATATTTGCTTAATTTTGATATCACTAGAGTCATATAGAAGATTACAAATGCTAACAGTTTTACAACTTGCTAAAACAGAATAGTTATCAATTGAGGAGTAATTAGCAGTAGGTGAGTGGATGAATAATGCTTTTTCCATGGAAAGCTGAAAGTTAACAATGCTAAAATGTTCCAGTCAAGGTATATCTTCTGCAACAATTTTCAAATTGCATTATTACAACCATAGCCTGTAATAAATTATTTTCCGGATCATTTTTCTTGGGGTGAAGTCCTTAAACTGAATCGGTTACAGTCTGGGTTCAAACTCATTTTGCAGCAGAAACAGCTTGTTTTGATTACCTTTATAGATGACCATCAAGATATGGCTAGATTACTTCTATTAGTTCTTCAACACCATTTTTAAGATAATTATGACAGCCTCTTGAAACATTTGGCTGATCTTTATTTATTTATTTATTTGCTGTATGTATTTTCATATAATACTGCTTTTTGTGCTGTTTACAGTACATAATTAAAAAAAAATACAGTAAGAAGAAACTGTTAAACAATGTAAAAACATACCAACTAAAAAGTTCTGAGTAAAAGAAAAACTAAACAACCATTCACTCAACATTCATAAAGGGAAACATGTAGTTAGATACTTTCATAATCAGGAGAACTTTCCAGAGAATGTAACCAGAAAGAAATCTCACACTTATTAGACTCATAAAAAGTACATATCCAGTCCATATCACTAAAGGTGGTTACAGCTAATTCAGTTTAGTAGAACATGCATAATCAGATGCCTTCAGCAGTGTGGTCATCACAAACTCTACCAGTAGTTACTTCCAGATTAAAGGGAAGGGTAATACTGTATATGGCAAATTATAATAGTGCAATCTGGATTTACTAGTATATTATCAGCTATAGCTAGATTATTCCAGTCCAAGGAAGTCTATATAACAAATGAGCTGGCAATGTTCTTGGACACAGAAGTCACCTGAGTAACAATGAATATAAGAGACCCTCCAAATTACATGTCTGTGGTTTTTTTTTTGAAGGATGCAAACTTGTTCAGAACAGGCAATTTCCATTCCAAAAACTACCCACAAGATCTCGTTCTTGTCAAGATTAAGCTTCCTATTATTAGTCCTTGCTCACCTCGTCACTGTGTTCTAGATATTGCTTTCAAACATACACAGCTTTCTTCTGAGAAGTAGAACTGAGTGTCATCTATGTATTGATTATATCTACTCAAAAAACTCCTGATGACTGCCTCCCACAATTGCACTGGGTATAAAATATCTGCCAGAATGCAGAGAATGCTCTCTTACTACTTCTCTCTAAGGCTGTTTTTACAAGTAGAGGTGGAACTATTATAATCCAGCATCTTCAGGTACAGAGACAGCCCAGGAGAATTAATGATATCAATGGCTGCTAAAAAGTGAAGCAGGAGTCAGTCAGTCAGTCTGTCTGTCTGTCTCTCTCTCTCTCTCTCTCATATGAGGTTACTTATTAAGCAACTAGGAGTGCATTACTGTATCCCTTCAAGTCTAATGGCACTATTAATTATCTAAAGGTGTATTTAGTAATCCTTAGATCCACTTAGTTCAGTTGACTTTTTAAATAAGGCAAGATGGACAGAGGTATAGACCAGACAAACTGGACAGGTATAAACATCTTGTCCACACTCTCTCAAAATCTCAAAATGTTTCCATAGAATTAGATCTGATGGTGCATTGGATACCTCAGTGTGTTCTGTAACAGAAGCAGCATTTAAAGTCAAGATGAAAAGGATTCTGTCCTCAAGCTGTCTTGCAAATCTGTCACAACAAATACTTAAGGCCCCCAGTAATGTTTTTTATAAACTCTGTCTTCCCTTCATGCAAAAGACAGCTCCTTGAAGATGCAGTGGAGGCCACAAATTAAGCCTTCCACACAGCAGACAGGATGTTTCATGGTGAATATTTTACCATTTGTACGATAGCCTCTGTTTGTATGTTGTATTTCCAGAGCAACAAAGAATGACAAAGGCTACCAGGCTTCATGGTGCCAAATAATATGCAGGTATGTTAGTGACCCATTTTGTTTTCCAGTTCCATAGTCGATAAAGGTTACAACGAGATCATCACCTCTGTTTTCTGGAAATTCTTTGAGAGCATTCAACAATCCATTAGATTCCATAAATCCCCAGGGGCAGACCAACTTACTGGGTTACTAAATCCTTCTGGAAGGAAATGGTGGAGTGAAATGAAGCAGGGCCAGACTTTCATAAATAGATAGTCTGGCCATCATGACATAGTAACTAACTTATCCCATGCACAGGCTATTACAAATACTATTTCATGGCAAAAAATTAAATTGAGGATGTGCCCAGCCTCAGTTTTTGATTCAGTGATAATTAAAAATAGATTCATCGTTGCCATCCCAGGTTGGCCATTATAGAGCATCTTCAACTTATTTCGTTAATCATTGTAACTCCAGTACATTTGAGTGATATTTAAAACAGAAAACAATTCTTCTATTGAATAATTTTTAAAATTATTTTGAGTGCATGAAATAAGTGTTTTCTCTACAATTAAAGTGCTACCTTGAAGAAGACTGTGTAGAAGGAATATAACAGAGGTGTAAAAATAAATATAATTGCATGGCCTAGTGCCATGATAATGCTGCTAGAGAAACTGTGATATCATTAGAATTAGCAGAAGCATTTTACTGGGGAAACCCCTTGCAGCTGATTTCTTAATAGAACCAGAAACATGAGTGAATGGGTAGTCTTGCTATGTTCTGAATACAGCCCTTTTAAGTAGTTCCATATTTCCTAGAAATATTGTATGTGAATTGAAGTCCTGATATTATACAAGAGCCAACAGTTCGATATCTCTAGTGTGGTTAGTTCAAACATGTCTTAAATAGACACTTTTGAAAAGTCTGTATTATAATTTCTATCTATTTCTATATGTGAATCAGAGCAAAGAATCTTTAAGCAAATATTCTTTTTCCAAATCTTGCAACTGCAACTGAAATACACCTGTGAACTGTCACCTGGGAAATGGCCTCCTGAGAGAAACTTGTCTGGTACATGCCTTGTTATTCTTCCAGAGCCAGACACATGCTTAAAAACAACTCAGATTTTTAAACACTTTTAAGTATTATTTTATTGATAAGATTTTTTATTATCTAATGTGCTATTGTACTGTTTTTAGATTGATTTCTCCTTTTTGATATCAAATATTGTATTTTGTTCTGAGATTGGCATTTCCAAAATATCATGCAATTACCCACTGAAGAATATGGCATATATGTTGAAGATGAATAAAATATGTATTTATTTTTTCGTTCATTCATTTTCTATAGCATATAAAATTAATGTCAATATTTTTACAGTAAAGAGCCATTGTAATGTTTGTTAAAAAGAAGGGAAAGCATGAAGGTATTGCTGTTTATGAGTCACACAATAGAAGTGTTTTTGTATGGAATTGTGGGGTTTTTTTGTGAGAATCTGTGTTGCATTGAAGTTTACTTTTCTTTAAATGCAGGCACTGTTACATGTAAATAAATGTTTTAGATGTCAGATTCCCATCTATGAAGTTTATGTATCTTGCAGATTCACCAAACAGCTTGAATATTTTCCAGGAACTATAGCATACATTCTCATGTTTTGGCACGCAGTTTCTGACCAAGAACTGCTACTGGCCTAATGAACAAATGCATACAGCCTAGTGATTTACTATTTTGTTTCAAAAGTGCTTTTGACTTAAGTTACAATTTAGCCATTCAATATTTCCTATTCCCCCACACTTTGACAACCCTGAGTGAGAAAATGATTATGCCTTCTGCTGCTTAATAAATACCCCAATTTTCTGGAGGTTGAGTATCCCTGAATAAGTGGAAGAAATATTGATTTATAATTCAACATCCTTAAAAATGAACATTTGTATTTAGTTTTAAGCTAGGTTCATCATTTATTTATTCATTCGGTGATTCATTTATATGGCTGCCCACTTGCTAGGTGACTTAGGGCAACTAATAAGGGTTAAAAACACCAAATACTGTAAAAGAAACATGGTAGAAAACCATAATATATAAAAAACATATTGCACTGGGGACCAGATATAGAATCTATATAGTTATTAGAGGTTCATCCTAGCCCAGGCCTTGGAGAAGAACCCATGTCTTCAGGGCTTTTTAAAGGGTCAGGGCAAATCAAATTTCATGGGTGGACTGTTCTTTAGAGCAGGTGCTGCAACAGAGAAGGCAGGTCTCTTGGGTCCCATAAGATAGCACTGTTTAATTGACAGGACCTGGAGCATGAGAAATTTATTGGACAATCTCACAAATCTCTAGGGTCCTGTGTCATGAAATCATGCTATGTTATAGCATATTTAACCATCATGTATTTTTAAAAAAACCACAGTCGTATGGGTTCAAACACAAGCAATCACATTGTAATTTAGTATGATGCATGTTCCTGGTCATAATAATCTTAAAAATAAGGAACTATCTTTCAATTCATGCTTGGCAATTCAAGAGGTTACACCACTGTTTTATTATTTTATTGCATGATGGCTTTGGGGCATACTGCTATGGAAGAAATTTAACTTATAAAGGGACATTTATTAAATGCTTAGGTGGATGAACCAATTATTAAAGGATATTACCGTGTTTCTCCGAAAGTAAGATCTACCCCGAAAATAAGCCCTAGTTTTGGGTGAGTCACATGCCTAAAAATCAAGCTATGGGGGGTGGAGCTTACCATTGCATCCAGGCCTCCCATGGATCGACACTTGCCTCGCCAGAAGGAGCAGCTTCATTGTGCAGCTGAGAATGGAGCTCGGCCTCATTTTGCAGTCAGAGGCCTTTCCAGAAGGCTTGTGTAGCCAAGAACTGAGCTATGGATTAGCTTGGTGCTCTGCTGCAGATGCTCTCCGGAAAGGCCTATGACTGTGAAATGCAGGCCGAGCTCCATTCTCAGCTGCAGAATGAAGCTGCTCCTTTGGCCGCAGAAGAAATGGGCCGGCTGGGTGGGGCTGTCGGTGCCGCTGCTGCGAGGTGAGTGGAAAAGACTATACACACCCGAAAATAAGACAGGGGAAACACGGTAGCATATCATTTTCAATTTCAGGCTTTAGATTAAGATTCTGTTGCACATTAGCAATAGCAACAGCACTTAGACTTATATACCACTTCACAGTGCTTTACAGCCCTCTCTAAGTGGTTTACAGAGTCAGCATATTGCCCCCAACAATCTGGGTCCTCATTTTACCAACCTCGAAAGGATAGGAGACTGAGTCAACCTTGAGCTGCTCAGAATCAAACTCCTGGAGTGAGCAGTGAGTTAGCCTGCAGTACTGCATTCTAAGCACTGCGCCACCAAGGCTTAATAAATACATTAACAAAATAACAAACATTTAAAAAAGTAAAAGCAGTATCTTCATTGTGAGTGCCTCAATCTGTCTGTCATATGAATTTTGTAAAGGTAGCATGTATGAATGATATAATCTGCTGTGGCAATGCATACACAAGCCACAATTTCTTGAATTATCAAAAGTGGTTAAGGCATTAGACTGGAAACCAGGAAACTCGGACTTCTAGTCCTGCCTTAGGCACAAAGCTAGCTGGGTGACCTTGGGCCAGTTACTCTCGGGTCTAGGAAGCAGGCAATGGCAAATCACTTCTGCAATCTTGTTAGGAAAACTGCAGGGATTTGTTCAGCCAGGAATCAACACTGACTTGAAGGAAGCAAAAAAAAACACAAAACTTAATTTAAATTAGAAGAGATAGCTACTGATTTCCTTGCAGCCGTGCCAAAGGAGAAGAGGGGTGCACATGAGCCAGAGAATTGCCTTGACTCATTCTTGTCATGGTAAATCATAGGTTATTACACTGTCTGAATACAGCTTCAGTGTGAATTGCAGTTATATGGCTCTCCAGGCATTCCAGAAACTAGAGATTGGATGTAGAAATTAGCAAGCTGGAAAATTCAGGTATTTGGCTTTTCATTTCATACTTGGCTTTACACAGAATGTTAGTATGTAAAAATTGTGATTGCAAAGACAGCTTTAATACAGAAGCAATCTGAAGTTACTGTTTCATCTGGTGTATGAATCAAGAACCATCTGCATGCAAAGCATGTGCTGAGTCATTGAGCCATGGCTCTTTCCACAGCATAGGATTTCACAGGAGGCCATTAGTATCTTGTATACAGCCCTGAGATTTCCTCTGCTCGCCCCACCCTGTGGCCCAGTTACAAGGAGTATTTCAAATATAACAGATTTGTTAGATCAATCAGATGTATTCAAGAAGAAATTTTTTTTGCATTAAATATCAGGGGTACAATTTATTCAGACTCAGAGTTCACACACTACATTTTTCCTCATTTATTTAACATCTTCCCTTCTCTTCCTCCAACCTGTCACATGGTATAACTAAGCTAAGAAGATACAATCTCTTTTATAATTTCTGGTCAGTTAAAATTTGATTTAGAAAGTTCTGGCATTAAAGTGATTCATGTAAATAAATCTCCAAACAAACGTTGGGGTGATTTATTCATCAATTCTGGTACAGCAATTTTGGTCATGGGCCAAATCTTTTAAAGGTTCTGGAGTTGGTCTAAATTGCACTATGACTCATTTTATATCACCTTACACACTGACCCTCAGTGCAATAATTCCTTTTGGAAGTTTTGCTTTCCATTCGTGTTGTAGGGATTTCACATTTACACCTGCTTTGCTTCTGCAGAATTTTGCATTATTTGGGGACATACAAAGAGTATCTGAGCAAGTGTATCAGATTAATGGTTTTAAAGAAAACTCACAGTGCTGTAGTCAAAGTCAATTGTACATGATGATCAACTATATTATCACTGAAGATAATTTGTTTAAACAATGTTCTGTGTTAAATTTTCTCTTTCCTTTTTCTTTTTTTGTCTCTTTCTACCACTCATAATCACTCACAGACACACAGTGTTACCAGTTAGAGCTGATTCATTATATATGATGCAACTGAACACCCGAGCTTATAAAAATAACTGGAGATCTGTTATTATGTTGCTGCTATTATATTAGTTCGGTTACTGAAATGAAATGTAGCCAAAAGCATATAAAATAGCTTCCTAGAATAGATTGTAAGAAAAAATATTCCTTTCATTATTTCTTTTCAACTACAAAATTAAAATATGGAATCTCACTCTAGATGAGAAAATGGTTGCTACTCCAGACACTGTTTTGATAGCTTTCAAGGCAGTGGTCACCTTCCATTTTCTTTCCCCGACGTGGTGTCTGAATTTAGATAGCATAAATTTTAGAAAGATCACCTTGGGCAGATGATGTCACATGAATTTTCCAGGTGTAGAATTGGACTGTTGGACATAATAACTCTGAATTCTTATTCACATCATAGGAAGTTTCCTTATACTCAGTCTAATTACAATCAGTCAAGGAATTTCAGCTGGCAGGATTCAGGAGAAGGGCATCCTCTGCCATGGCCTCTGCCCTTTGGAACATCTTACCCCTGAGGTGAGATCAGCTCCCACCCTTCTGACCTTATGTAATGCCTGAAGACCTGGCTCTGCCTGACCTTGGGTCCTCAATGGGGGAGGGGAGGTAGTTGATGAATTATGAGGCAATCCTACTTCTCCCCATGCATCGTCTCCTCTCCCTATCTTTTAACAATAAATTTAGCTTTGATTGTAACTCCATTTTTATCATTTTAGAAATATTCATCTTATGGCTTTATGCTTTTAATGCTGTAAGCCAGGGGTGTCAAACTGCCAGCCCACAGGCCAGTTGCACCATACGGAAGCCGTGCCCACCCCAGCTCCAGCAATGCAAAAAAAGTCGTGATATGTCGCGACACATCACATGACATGGCGAGTTTGACACCCATGCTGTAAGCCCTCCAGAGTCACTTCAAAATGAGATGGGCAGCAAATAAATTTAATGAATAAATAAATAAAATAAATTTTACTTTATTTTTTTTTATTTTCCTTTGGGAAAATGTGTATGAAAAAAGTAAAAAAAAAGTCTTACCCAAATAAACAAGTTTTTGCTACTTGATATCATTGCCATAGCAGAGAAAATGGCAGCAAAAGCAGTTTGCTAGCAAAACTTAGACCATTACTGAAGGATCTCAGGTGATAAAGGGCAAGACAATAGAGTCAGAAAAGAGATGGAGCATCTGGTCCTACCGGTTATTTGTGGAAGCTAAAGAGAAAGATAGTTCCGGTTATCATTGGAATCTTTGTCAAAAATCCATAAAATTAGTCAATGTGGCCTAGGGGTGCTATATACCCTTCAGCTGGTACTGAATAGACATGAAATTGATTAAGTACTAGACTTTTTTACACATCATTCTCTTACAAATTGTACTAAAGGGACAGTGTGAAGTATTATCTTTGTGTTCTATCACACAGGTATCTAAAATCAGTATTTCAATTATTATATTTACACTCTGGCTTCCATTTAAAACAGTGATATTCCCTTGTATTTTATAATGGCAGAGACTTTCACTGCTATCCAGTGTGCTCCATAAGGTTTTTTTCCCCCTAAATTATTCAGAAGTATTGGAAACACTGTGTATGAAGAAAGTGACATTTGTAATGACACAGTGATAGTAGAAATCTGAACATAGAGTACTATAATGGTTTGGCAAAGCAACGGTTACATGAAGGCTGAACTAAGGAGAAATTTCCTGACTGTGAGAGCTGTTAAGCAATGGAACAACCTGCTTCTGGCAGTTAAGGGTGCTGGAGGTTTTCAGGAAAAGATTGGACAGCCATTTGTCCAGGATGGTCTGAGAATACCCGCAAAGGGCATTGGGTTTGACTAGAGAATCTTGAAGATCCTTTCTAATCCTAGGGGTCTATGATTATATGACTATAATCATAGTCATATATAGAGTTCTGCAACATATTTTCAATAAACTGCAGCTGCTATGGTTTCCTGTGGCACAGAAAATGTAAGAATTCAGAAGTAAAGGATTATGTAATGTTTGATTGAATGAATGTCATAACAATGACAGTGTACTACAATTAAGAGTCACCTCTGGTGAGATGGGCAGTATTCAAGTTTAACAAACGATTTGGATACATCAAGCCTTTATAGTAACAGTAGCTCTATGAGAGAGATGGGTGGTCTTTAAACATAAGTAAAACACATAAAGCAGAGCATCACAACTTGTGTCTTGCTAATTTAATATAAAGTAGAATGCTGGAGATATATTATTAGCAAAAGAAAGAAAGGTCCTTATGTTTTCCAGGTTTTTCCCCATAGATATAGGATACACTTTTGATTTCAGAGCCCCATCCAAGTAGAAATTGCTGAGGAAGCAGTTTTAGGATGGCACTAAAAGAAAGCAGTCAATGCTCCACTTTAACATCCCCACCCCTATATAAACATATATTGATATTTTATATTAAACTCTGGCTTTAATGGACTGGCTTATTGCCATCTGTTATACATTTGATTTTCTAACTATTCCTGTCACATTCTATTGCAGGTTAACTTTATAAATTGTACTAATTTATTTATTTTTATTTATTTATGTTTCACATTTCTAAACCATCTATCTTCCCCATTTTTCAGTTGTTTTCTATTTGCAGCCACTTTGAAGGTTTATTTTCTGCCATATATGTTTGTATTTAATTTCATAAATAATACTGGAAACCCTTTAGTATGTAGTGCCATTATAAAGGCTTCACAAAGGTTTGTTCACAAAGCACATCAAAGATACCCACCAATTTGTAATATCATGTATACAACTATTTACACTTCTTGCACATTTCTTAATTTTAAACAGCTTCTTTTACAGATAGTCCTCGACTGACACCCGTAATGGAACCCAGAATTTCCATTGTATGACATGATGGTCATAATGTGAGACACCCATGTGACCGACCCAATTTTATGAATTTTTTTGTTATGCTCATTAAGTGAATCCTGCAGTTAAGCAAGCCCATTGTCCACAATAGGTGGGGTTTTTTTTTAACTACAAACCAGAAGTAAATGGCAGTTTCCAGCAAAAAAATGTTATAGGTTGTGGTCTTGTGACTGTGGGACACCTCAAACTTCTGTAAATGTGGGCTGGTTGCCAAGCACTCAAAATGCAATCATGTGACCATGGGGTGGCTGTCAGACCTTCAAATCTGGATCATAAGTATCTTTTGGGGAGGGTGATAGTTGGAGTTTTCTTCCCTTTGCCCCATTATTTTACAAAATCCATTAGGATTGGTTAACTTGGTAGTCTCACCCATAGTAACACCTTGGGTCTGACCCTTTGCTACAGCCTTACTTTTGTATATTTTTCTTGTATGTGCTGCCCCATGAGCCTATGTTAACTAAGTGCTGTAGGTTAGAATGACCTCTTTGTTAAGCATAAAGTAAAAGCTGACTGCTCATTTGTGATTTCAAGTTTCCAGCAGCCAGAGTTTTAAAAATCAGATTTCCCACTACAATTTGTGTAACTAATGAAGTGCCAAAGTTAGCATCTATTGACACCTCCTACTTTGTCCCTTCTATAGTTCTGTTATGTGAATCTATGCATTGTCCCCTGAGCCTAAGTTAACATTGTACTTTAGCTGGGAAGAGCCTTTTTGTCAGCAAAAATTAGCTTCTCTGGTCGTCTGTGTATTTGGAGCCTGTCAGGAAAGTGCCTTTCCCAAGCCACTTTTAATGCCACAATTTGCATAAATAATAGTTCAGTGATGCCACAGATGGCATCTATTAACACCTCCTGCTCTCGCCAAGAGAAGGAAGTAAGCTACTTCTTTTTGGTCAGCAAATTTTGCTAATGCTGCCTGCAGTATGAACAACAGGAGCTACCAAACACATTAAAAATAAGTGCAGAACTAAGTAGATACTTACATTCAGAGAATTGCCAGAAAGGTAAAACCAACTCCTTTATTACTCAATTACTTAAAAGGCAAGTATCTTTTATACAGTAATGCTTAAAAGTTTGTAAGTCCTTTTGAATTTTTAGTATTTTTACCTAAATATGATCTAATATTAAACAAATGAGTCAAAAACATACTTGTTCATTCATGTGGAAGAGATCACAGTTTATGTCGTTTATGCAGAAATACTGAAAGTTCAAAAGGATTCACAAACTTTTAAGCACCACTGTATTTTATTATTTGTTAAATTTATTTGCAGCCTAACTCCGTTTTTACTTTCGTTGCAAAGAAACTGTGTCCTCAGTGGAGAGTAATGTTTAAAATGTTATATTAAGACGAAGGTTGCCTCCAGAGGTACTTGGTTTGTGACTCCCAGAGCTCCTTTCTAGAATGAGCAAGGTCCCTGGGCAATTGCTTGCTGATCAACAAGCTTCATTAACTTCAGTCAATGAAACTGAAGTCACAGATCCTGTTTATTCTGGTTTTAGGCCTAATTTGTAACAGAAACTGCCTTGCTTGGTTTCCATGTTGGATGACCTACTCTGGGAGAGGGACAAGAGGAGTACAACCTGGTTCAGTGTCTTAGACATCTCTTCAGTACTACTGACCACGGTATCTTTTGTGACAGAAAAACCATTTAGGACAGAACCATTCTAGTTCTACTTTTGCTTGAATGGCCAGTTAGAGAAGATGATTAGGATTACTGATTTGCATTGTGACTACGATTAGGACTGTGATTATGTTTAAGACTGTATTATTTTTAACATCTACATGAAACCTATGTAGGAGGTTATCAAGAACAGGGTGGAGTGTCATCAAATATGCAGGTGACACCCAGCTTTAGTTTTCGACTTCATCTAATATAGATGAAACAGTAGAAGTTCTGAATCAGTGCCTGGGGAGATGAGAGCTTATTAACTGAGATTCAGTTCAAAGAAGATGGAAAACATCGTTTTTGTGAGTGATTTGCCCACTCAAGTAAGTGATGATTATCCTGCTCCAAAAGTAGTTGTGCTTCACTTAAGGAATAGATGTTACCTCAGGAGCTCGAAGCACCCTTTATCACCATGGTGGCGAACCTATGGCACGCGTGCCACAGGTGGCACACAGAGCCGTCCCTGTGGGCACGCGCGGCATTGCCCCAGAGGGAGCTGGGGCCGGGCTCCTCCCCTCCCCCTCTCCACGTGCACCAGCACTTTCGGTTTCTTTCTCTGCACCGGGAGTCAGGGAGCAGCTGCAAGAACTGGGCAGGGAGAAGTGAGAAGCCAGAAGCGGCGCAGAGAAAGAGGTGTCAAGATGAGCTCAAGGGCCAGGGAGGGAATGGGGAAAAAGATCGCTCTTGCCACAATCTCCCTTCTGCTGGCCACTGGGAAGCCTGGCGGCATGGCTTGGCACGGCTACACTGGGAAACTCCACCGCCCCGGACTTGCAAGTGAGTTTCGGTGCTTCCCAGGAGGCAGCGGCAGGGCGATCTGTGCGGGGGGAAACGGCGACTGCGGCACGGCGATCCAGGTGGGGGGTGGGGGAAACGGCGGCGGCAGCAGGGCGATCCGTGCAGGGGGTGGGGGGGAAAAGGCGGTGGCGGCAGGGCAATCCGTGCGGGGGGTGGGGGGAAATGGCGGCGGCACAGCGATCCGTGCGGGAGGTGGGGGGAAACGGCGGCGGTGGAAGCATGGCGATCCATGTGGGGGTGGGAGGGAAACAGCGATGGTGGCACAGCGATCCATGCAGCGGGTGGGGGGAAAACCTGCCCCACTTGTTCCACGGCTGCTTTCGGCCGAGCCGCATTGCAGCAGCGCATCGCGGCAAACGGCCATTTTCGGTGTGGTGCGGCTTTTTGCCTCCGGCCGGAGGCAAACAGCCAGCAAATGGCCGGTTTCGGTGTGGCGTGGCTCTTTGCCTCCGGCCGTTTGCCGCCATCCCGCACTCTCCAGCCCATCGCTGGCCTGCCGGGCGCACCGAGCTCGGGCCTCAGGCAGATGGAGGCCGGAGGGGAGCGAGAGCCGTGGCTGCCCGGCTCCTTCGCCTGAGGACGCGTGCGGGGATAGGCACCGCCCGTCTCAGTAAGCCGCGGTCCGCCCGCAGAAGGAGCAGGAGGATGGAGGAGGAGGGCTGGCCGGGGTCAGGTGCAGGGCTGCCCACGGGGGGAATCTGACCAGCCCCAGCCTGGAGGAGGGGAGAAGCTGAGGGAGCCTGAAGGGAGGCATCCCAGTGCGCCTTGCTGGCTGGCAATGGGCTGGAGAGCGCGGGACGGCAGCAGTTGCCCCGGGATGAGCAGTAGGTGGGGTGGGCGCTCCCAATATCCGCAGGGGAAGAAGCCACGAGGAGGCTCCACGCCCAGTCCCGGCACGGCACGGAAAGTGAGGCAGCAGCCCCATGTGCGTCCCCATGCGCGAGCGTGCCCCGGCCCTGCAGAAGAGTGCAGGTGGGCAGCGGAAGGCACGAGGAGCCCCAATCCCAGCACAGCCCCTCCCCACTCTCCTCCTCTCCCCCTTAGAAGAGCTGTGGGGCTCAGGAGCCTCCCCCCATACCCCCTACCCCCCAGGGAAGAAAACCATCGCGAGACACTCTTCTGTTTTAACTTTTTTTCCTTGTTGCTTTTTGGGGTTTTCATCCTACTTTCGTGAGACGGCAGCATTTAGGAGGGGGTATAGCTGCCCCCTTCCCCCCCAAGCCATCAGTTGAGCAAGACTGCCCACTGCCCTACCCGCCAGAGACCCCCTGGATCTCCCCCAACCCTGCCCGGCCCCCACAGGCATCCCTCCCCAGGAGCAACATTGAGCTGGCCACGCCCACCCTGGCCACGCTCACCCAGTCTGCTGTGACCACTGTAGCCACGCGCACCCAGTGGGCCATGCCCACCCAGCAGGCCATGCCCACCCAGCACCCGGTGATACATAAGTGGGTTTTGGATTGCAGTTTGGGCACTCGGTCTCTAAAAGATTCGGCACCACTGCTTTATCAGCTTAAGCTGATATACCAACTCTGTCTCTAACTAAACAGAGTTATAGAACAATTCATATTCTGTTAAGTTTCCATATCGATGTTGTAATGTATTATATGTGGGACTGTTTTAGGAAATGATCCAGAATCAACTACTTCAAAGCATGGCAGTTAAACTGCTGACTAAAACTATTCAATCTAGTCTCCATTGCACTTGCCATCTGAACTTCTCAGTCTACAGTAATTCAAAAATTCCACTATAATTATAATTAGCAGCAGCAGTAGTAGTAGCAGCAGCAGCAGCAGTAGTAGTTAGATTTCTCTACCATTTTTCTCTAGGAGCCAACAGTTGAAATGTCTTACACAAAATTAATCTTAGTTGCCTCTATATGAGATGGAAGGCACAGAAGTCTAATCAATAAAATAAATAATAAAATTATGTGAAGCAATATTTCCTCCCATGTTCATGAATTAGGATAGCCAGAAGAGAAAGTCTTTTGACTGTAGTGCCTTGTCTGTGAACACTGGTGTTGCATTACTGTTTTTGGAATATTAGACAAAGGCCTTTTTTATTTTTTCAGGTACAGTATTTTAAAAGCCATTTTAATGGATTAGAATGTTCGGTGCTTTTTTTTTGTAAAAAAAAAAAAAAGTGCCAGAACTTACACATGTCATACAACCCGCCTTGCCTACCCTACAAGGTTTACCTTTGTAGTTGAAAAAAAAACCCTTTAATTTTTAGTGTATCTAAAAGACTAGGATTTTGTTCAGGGTAAGTTAATACTATTAATGTTACCATGCACTGTGTGGCTTTAATTACAAGAAGTCATTTTATTAATCTTTTGAGACATTTACCATTGGCATACCCATTTAGTTTAATGAGTGGAAATGTCAGCTTTCTATGTGGAATGAAATTGGCCCAATAAAACAAAATTTGTTTGCTTGTAAAAGATTGAATTATTTTTAAGAAGTTGTCAAACAAGGTGGAAAAATTTACATTTGGAGTTTAATATGGATATTGACTTGAAACAAATTAAAGTTGAAACTTACAGATTACTTTTAATTTACCTTTAAGTTAAACCCAATTTAATAAATAGATCTGATTAAACCTCATACTGTAGGTCTACCTTTACATCTGACCAATACATAATTAATATATATTATTATTAATAATAATACCTCCAAATCACAAGACATTAGCTTTATTCTTATTCTTCCCCTCTGCAGTTTGAATATAAAGTATAAAAGACTAAAAAGATATTTTTGTAGACATCCCAGCCTTTGAACTACCCAAGGAACTGCAACTGCAAAGTTTCGCTATCAGGCAAGCTTCCAGGCCAGCCGCCTTTCTTTCTTCTCGCTTCGCCTCTTTTTAACCTCACACCCCACCTTCTGTAAGGGAAGGCAAAAGGCTCATTCACCCTCTCATGAAAGATGGCCTCCATGTTTATGTGTCTCCCACCGCCACCATTGGCTTCCACACCACATGGTCTGACCCAGCCAATCAAGCCACGCTCCGGCTGTGGTGCTCTGGCGCCTCATGGCTCCTCCTAGAGGAGGCAGACAGCGCCAGAGGGGATCCCACTCACATCGTACCGCCAGCGGGGCATTTTCAAAAACAAATGAGGATAGGAAGGGAAACAATAGGAAAAGAATGCAACTCTGGAAAATCCATCGAAAAAAGGTGCCGGAACTCTGTGCATTCTATGACAAAAAAAAGCCCTGAGAATGTTAGTGTTGTAATTGCTATTTTATCACTGTGATTTCATGCTGTATTCATTATCATTATTGATGCTCAAAATAGACCTTACTGACAGGATCATTGTTTATAACTACCTCAATGGATTGATCACAATATATAACTTAAGAAACATGGTAACGTCATACTTGCTTATTTATTTATTTATTCTAATTTTAGGCTATGCATCAAAAAGGCCTCTGCAGTGTAAAGTCAGTTAAGGCCTACTATAAAAAGTAAACATTTATAAATGTTTATAATGTTTGTAAACATGTTATAAAGTATATAAAATATTGTACAAACTATTTAAAAATACAAAATAGTATTACAAATTAGATAAAAACAAGCATCAATAGCGTGAAAGTGCAACACTGCTTTGGACATTCCAAAAGTGGAAAGAATCTGTGGATGTTGCTGTCTGGGAGGGTGTGTTTACTTCTGCTTCCAGTCTTGTTAATGAGAGTCTGTCTCTGTTGTGAGCAATCTATAACAATTTATCAAGTGAAAGTACAAATACATTGCAATAGAAAGGTGATTGAATACCTGCCTTGACAAGTGCTTCTTTCAGAGCTGGATCTGGTAGAGCACTACCATACTAGAGTAGGGACTAGAAGTATTTGTAATAGGAAGATGTGACGATGTCTCCAGAGTCTTGCTTTATTTTATTTTATTTTATTATTTTATTTTATTTTATTATTTTATTTTATTTTATTATTTTATTTTATTATTTTATTTTATTTATTTTATTTTATTTTATTTTATTTTATTTTTTTATTTTTTTATTTTATTTTATTTTATTTTAATTTTAATTTTAATTTTACTATTTTATTTTATTTTATTTTATTTTTTTATTTTTTTAAAAAAGATCAGGCTAGTGAGTCCTTGGTTCAACAATGCTGGGAATTGATGCGATCCTCTGCTATCCCCCAAGAAGCTTACATGAAGGTTTCAGTGAGGTCTCTGACACCAGAACTCTTAAAATATGTTTTTAATCTTTGCCTTGAGATGTGTCTTTACATTTCCATGGAATTTTATTTTTATCTAGGATTTTGTACCTTCTATTTTTAGCTTTTGTATTTCTTTGCTACTTATCCTGAGAAAGCTCAAGACAGGATATAAATATCCTAAATAAATAAATCAGTTTGAATTTCATGTCTGAATTGTATGAAGGCATATTGTTTCAATAAAAGGACTGTGGGACTGTCCTGCTGACTTGAACCCCAAGTTTGCCTAGGGGTTTGATCCTGTTTTTAGTATTAATGCTTTAACCATGGAAGTTTATGCATCTGTAGGTTTTATGTAAGAATGATTTCAAATCTGTCAGATTGATGAGATCTTCTGGGAAAATATTATTAAAAATAAAATACTTTTTAATAATACTTTTTACTTACACTTTTCAAAAACTTTTAATTATTTTCCCCCTAATATTCCTAAACAAACACTAATGGTCATGATATAAAAGAGAAATGCTTGTTATGGATCAGTTAGTAGATAAAAGATATAATGCACAGAATAGAAATAAATAATTCTGAGAATGATTGTAGGAAAGAAGGTTTGGACTTTGCTCTGGGGATTTCCATACGTATCTAGACAGTATGGGACACAGTTCAAGCTTTGTCACATCTAACTGGACCAGTGTTTCTCAACCTTCGCAACTTTACAATGTATGGACTTCAACTCTCCAAATTCCCCAGCCAGCCATGCTGGGAGTTGAAGTCTACATATCTTAAAGTTGTGAAGGTTCAGAAACATTGAATGTAATTATTCTGTATGATATACATTACTGAATATTGCATTGTATATTATGTATTTATAAAACAAAAAATACAATTTCAGCAATGATATAGTTGTATCTTCAATAGTGTCGTTAACCTATGTCCTATACCATTGTTTCGATGACTATAATCTGAATACAAGTTGAATAGAAAATTATTATTTGAGAGTAGATCTACAGATTTAAAAATATAATTCAGCAACTGAAAATTTAATGGACTTCAGTTTTGTAAATTCAGTTTTTTTCCTAGAAGGTAAAAGATTCTGTAAAATAGTGAACCTTATAGAAAGAAAAAAGCTATAGCTTTCTTCAGTTGAACGTTGGTAATAAATTTCACATTTTTGTATTCTGCAGGTTAGAAAAGATTTGGAAATTGGTCTGACAGAACAATCATGATGGGATTAAGGAATTCAACTGCCTTGCCTGGTGGTCTTCTTCTTTTAATTGTTGCACTTTTGCTATGCCATGTGGACAAAGTACATACAGAACATCAACCTGAAGAAACCAATTATTCAAAAGTATGTTCTGGTTCCTATATCTGTAAGAAAGGTGTAATTTTGCCAATTTGGGAACCTCAAGATCCTTCATTTGGTGATAAAATAGCAAGAGCTACTGTATACTTTGTGGCCATGGTCTACATGTTTCTAGGAGTGTCTATTGTAGCAGATCGTTTCATGTCATCCATAGAAGTTATTACATCCCAAGAGAGAGAGATAACAATCAAGAAACCCAGTGGTGAGACCAGCAAGACAACAGTAAGAATTTGGAATGAAACTGTTTCGAACTTAACATTGATGGCTTTGGGCTCTTCTGCACCTGAGATCCTCCTATCTGTCATTGAAGTGTGTGGCCATGGCTTCAAGGCAGGAGACCTTGGGCCAAGCACTATTGTAGGAAGCGCTGCCTTTAATATGTTTGTCATTATAGCCCTTTGTGTTTATGTTGTCCCTGATGGAGAAATCAGGAAGATAAAGCATCTTCGTGTGTTTTTTGTCACTGCAGCTTGGAGCATTTTTGCCTATACTTGGCTGTATTTAATTTTGTCAGTTATATCACCTGGAATAGTAGAAGTCTGGGAAAGTTTGCTTACTTTCTTCTTTTTTCCTATCTGTGTGGTGTTTGCATGGGTTGCTGATCGAAGGCTTTTATTTTATAAGTATGTCTACAAGAAGTACAGAGCTGGAAAGCAGAGAGGCATGATAATTGAACATGAGGGTGAAGGGCCACCATCTAAAGCTGATATTGAAATGGATGGAAAGATAGTTAATTCCCATGTTGAAAGTTTCTTGGATGGCACTCTGGTCTTAGAAGTGGATGAGAAGGATCAAGATGATGAAGAAACAAGGAGAGAAATGGCTAGAATCCTGAAGGAATTGAAACAGAAGCATCCAGACAAAGAGATTGAACAGCTAATAGAACTAGCTAATTATCAAGTTCTGAGTCAGCAACAAAAGAGTCGCGCCTTTTATCGTATTCAGGCTACTCGGTTAATGACTGGAGCTGGCAACATATTGAAGCGACATGCAGCTGACCAAGCACGAAAAGCCGTCAGCATGCATGAGGTCAACTGTGAGGTGGCAGACAATGACCCTGTCAGTAAGGTCTATTTTGAGCAGAGCACCTACCAGTGCCTTGAGAACTGTGGCACAGTAGCTCTAACAGTTGCCCGTCGAGGTGGTGATTTGACCAAAACAGTCTTGGTTGATTTCAGAACAGAAGATGGTACAGCCAACGCAGGGTCTGATTACGAGTTCACTGAAGGGACAGTGGTATTTAAGCCAAGTGAGACACAAAAAGAAATAAGAGTTGGCATAATTGATGACGATATATTTGAGGAAGATGAGAATTTCCTTGTTCACCTCAGTAATGTGAAAGTGTCAGAACAATCTGAAGAAGGTGTTCTAGAGGGCAACCATCTTGCAACTGTGGCGTGCCTGGGATCACCTGCTACAGCCACAGTTACAATCTTTGATGATGATCATGCTGGCATATTTACTTTTGAGGAACCAGTCACTCATGTAAGTGAGAGTGTGGGGACCATGGAGGTGAAAGTGCTACGGACATCTGGAGCTCGAGGAAATGTTATTGTGCCATACAAAACAATTGAAGGCACAGCCAAGGGAGGTGGAGAGGACTTCGAAGACACCTGTGGAGAGCTTGAATTTCAGAATGATGAGATTGTGTAAGTAGTACTTAACCTTTTGTGGCTTATAAGCATTTGTTTGCTTCCATATCTGATAAAATATTCTATTCAAAGCATTTTATAATTAATGCTGCATCAAAAGCTAAAGACTCTTACAGAGTGACATTACTTTAAAATGTAGCCCAAAATGTAGCTGTTTGACTGTCCTGAAGATTTCTTGTGTGTCATGAAATAGTATATATGTGAAATAGTGCTATCAAAAGGAATGAATTCTGAATGTGCAAATATAAACGAAAGCATGTCTTGCATTGAAAGTACACATGACCTCATCACCCTTTCAGATATTCTAGTCATTATTAACTGAGAGTAATAAAAAGCAGCACGGAAAATTGTTGTTTCCTTTTGTAAGCACAGACATTCCTTGAACTCATCTTGTAGTCAAGAAGGCTTTATATTCAGAACTAGCTTAGGATGGGTCTGCTATTTACAAAAAAAAAAAAAAAAACAGCCTATGACTAATAAATAGAGTTAGGTTGCAAGTTCAGAGAGTGTTGTCATTAGCCTTTGTGATATTATGAAATATTTATGGTTTGCACTTTGAAGTGAATGTTACCATGTGAGGGAAAGTCCAATTAGGCAAGGCAGCCAAGTTTGACAGTTTACAAATATGAAAGCAGTTTAAAAGGAAGCATTGCTGATAAGCATTTCCTGGCTACTAGGAATTTTTTCTGCGCTCACTTTTTTCCCATGTATGTATGGAATCCATACACACAAATACACCCATCTTTTTTTCAGTTGCTACTTTTGCCTGTGTTCTCATAAAGAAAAAAAATGCTAATGTATATTTGTTTAGGTTGTTGTTTTGCTCAGGCAATGGCAGCCAAGTTCAAGCCTCCATTTAATCATGAAACTTACTGGGTAACTGTGGGCCAGCCCAAACTATCTTACAACATGGCTGATAATAGGTAATGTTAGAATAAAAAAAGGCCAAAGTCCTAAAGCCATTTCTTTGTTATGAGTAGAGGGAAGGATATATATACCTCATCCCAAAGCTTACCTAACTTTAACAAAATGGCTGGACCATTTAAATTGATTCTGCTTGCTTGAAGCCTAACATGGGCAGTGATGAATCCAAGGAAGTTTTGTATAATTCTATGCAATTGAGCCACATTAAGCCATGAGTGTATAGGATCTCTGTGTGTGTGTGTGTGTGTTTATGTATATGTATGCCACACAGCAATGAACAAAGCCTTTGATTTTCTTCCTGAATGCATAATGTATCAGTGAAATTCGATGTATAAGGGCAGTTACAATAGGAAATTATGTAATATTTTAAAACATTACCCTTCCTGTATTCTTAAGCTTGAATTGTGTGGAAAGAAATAAAAAGAGCAACAATCCTTTGTATTCTAGAAAATACAAAGGAAAAACACAATACCAGGATGTAAAAGTATTACATTATAAACAAATTAAGATAAATGTTTCTGCTGATTAAGTAGAGTGCATATAAAATGCAGTCTGTGTATGATCACTGAGGAGTGTTAGAATGGCAGAGCATCTTTGTAAGCACCAATCTTTAATCTTGGGACTTGTCAGCTGACTCAGTGAATCTGTGCTTCATTTTTTATTAAAGATGCATGACCTTTTATCAGATGTAATTTAAAAAATGTCCTTCAATCTTTTTGAAAAGGAAAAGATAGAGAAAATAATAAGACTAATAGTAATACTTTCTGTAACTTTGTGAAAGATTAGCTGCTAGCTATAAAAGAATGCAGATTTACATTTATTAAAGTTATCACTGTGGTTTTAGCAGTTAAACGGGAAAGTCGGAAAGAAAATGATATCCATCATAATGAGGCATATTAAGAGATTTTTGCTAGCCAACAAAACTCATTTTTCAAAATAAAAATTGTGAGTCTGAAGTCACATCTTATTTGCTATGATTTCATACTGTCATGGATAACTTTAACATTATAAAGAATAGCTCTATGCAATTTTCTGCTGGGGAATTCTGGGAACTTGAGTTCGAATATACATGTTGAATACCAGATTGGAAAGACTGAAATAGAGTACTGTAACTACAGAATAATTTCAACAGATCTAATTGCAACTTTTCCAGTTCAAAATTATGCCCACCATGGATACTGTATAAGTTTCGATTATGTTGTAGCAGTGCTACTTTAAAAAAAAAAAATCCCCCCAAAAAATATAATTATACAGAATGAAAAAATAGATAACAAAACAAAAATTACAGACATGACACAAAAAAGGAAAAGGGTAAAAAGTGCATACAACAAATATAAAATTAACAATAAAAATACAAGCTCCACCCTAGTTGAATGCTGATAGCTGTACCTCACACAACCTAATAGATTTGTTCCCTTGCATTGTGGACCTACAAATAGTTATACATTACTATTACTTACTAAATTAATATTTTACATCACATTCTTTTAACAAATATCTCAGATATACAAATCTATTATGTATGAAGTGTATCAACCCAATACCTCTTCATTGTAAAAAAGCTGTTAATTGTTAACCCAAAAAAATATATTAAACTTCGAAGCCCTTTGTTAACAGTCCATTATGTAACTCGCAGAAACTCCACAGCTTCCAGTCTCTTATAAAAACTTATCCAAACCATTGTCTCTAATCAACATACTTAATTTTGCCATCTCTGCCACCTCAAAATCCATTCTTCCAAATTTTCTTTCCAAAATTTGGCATACACAGTTCTTGCAACTGTCACCATATAGAAAAATAAAATTCCAAACTATTTTTCTGTTGGTTTATCAATAATAATAATAATAATAATAATAATAATAATAATAATAATAATAATAATAATAATAATAATAATAATAATAAAGTTGGAAGGGACCTTGGAGGTCATCTAATTTTTGTGCTTTAAGTATTTCCTGCATAACCATTATTATATTTATCCAATATGATTTAGTATGATATGATTTATCACCACGTGATAAAATTTACCTGGAGTTTGATTACATTTTCAACATTTATTGGAAGTTCCATTATACATTCTTGCCAATCTGTCTGGAGTCAAATACCATTGATATATCATCTTATAAAAGTTTTCTTTCAAACTCTAATTCAAAGTAAATTTTAAACCGTTAATCCACATATTTTCCTATTGATCTATTATATTATAACCTAGGTTTTTCACTAATTTTATCATACAGTCCTTAACATATTCATCTTCCAAATTCATCCTAAGTAGTATTTTATAAACTTTAGAAATCAAGTGGTCATCTGAGTATAAATTCCATTCCAATTCAGATTTGTCAGCTGCAAAAACAATTTTTTTTTATCAAGTTGAAACCTTTCAAATATTCTATGATAATTAAACCTATCACAATTAAAGCCATCACTTACAAATTGTTCCCCACTTTTTACCTTAGGTTCTTCTTCTTCCAATAACAATAGGTCACGATATGTAATCCATGCAAAACAGAATTTTTTCCCATCAGTGACAAATCTAGTTTTTCCCATCTGCAAATCCAATTTTAATTCAGTCCACATTTTAACATAGTTGTTTTTATACAATATAGAAGTAGTCTTATTGATTGCTGTTAAGATTTTGCTTGCAATAAAAAACCAATTCTACATGATAAGCATCTGAACAACAAGTGATTTCTCAGATAGGTCAGTGAAAAGGACTCTTTTTAAAAGGAAGGGGGATAAAAAGGACAGAGAGGCATTAGAGCTGCATGCTGGATGAGCTTTAAGTCTAAAACTCTTAGTTAAAAATCCATAGAATGTATGAGGCTCAGCTCTTATGAATATGATTCCTCTTAGTCTCTTACATTCATTTCACCAGGATCCAATTATATAAAAAGGTTTCCTCATCCTTTTCTATGGATCATTCCCATCCATTATGATATGTTTTCTGTTTATTTTTTCCTCACAGCATATCAAACAACTTCAGGGTAAACTTAAAGTTATTGCTTAGGTTAGAGAAGAAACTGTAAGAGGGGGTTCTGAATTTATTTTTTACTCCAATTTCAATTTATACTTTCTTCTCCCTTCTCTGCCTCCAAGTAATGGCAAAATTTTTGGTCTACTTGGTATAATAATAATAATAATAATAATAATAATAATAATAATAATAATAATAATAATAATAATAATAATAATAATAATAATAATAATAATAATAATAATAATAATAATAATAATAATAATAATAAAAAAGTTGGAAGGGACCTTAGAGGTCATCTAGCCCAACCCCCTGCTCAGGCAGGAAACCCTATACCATTTCGGACAAATGGCTGTCCAGTCTATTCTTAAAAACCTCCAGTGTTGGAGCATTCACCGCTTCTGGAGGCAGGTTGTTCCATTGGTTAATTGTTCTAACTGTCAAGAAGTTTCTCCTTAGTTCTAGGTTGCTTCTCTCCTTGATTAGTTTCCATCCGTTGCTTCTTGTCCTGCCTTCCGGCACTTTGGAGAATAGCTTGACTCCCTCTTCTTTGTGGCAGCCCCTGAGATATTGGAACAGTGCTATCATATCCCCCCTCGTCCTTCTCTTCATTAAACTAGACATACCCAATTCCAGCAACCGTTCCTTATATGTTTTAGCCTCCAGACCTCTAATCATCTTTGTTGCTCTTCTCTGTACTCGTTCTAGAGTCTCGACATCTTTTTTACATTGTGGTGACCATGTAAAAAAGATGTCGAGACTCTAGAAAGAGTACAGAGTATATATTTCAGTCTCCAAATTATATTATAGTTTGCAAAGCCAGGTCTGGCATACATGGATATATTCAGTAACATTCTGTGGGTAAGACCCTAATTCACAGGAAACAGAGTATATTTATCAAGCAGCAAGGAGCTACAGATGTCTAAAATCATGATTGGTTACATAACCCAAAGACAAAAATATATACCATGCTTTACCTGTCAATCACGAAACCATAAACTTCAACCATAAACTTTGACCAACCTTTTCTTGAAGCCTAATCATTAACACAGAATTGAAACTATGCCATGTGCTTGCTAATTAATGGTGTTATACTTAAAACTCTAGCTATCCTCAGGAACCCTATGCTTAAACATTGATTAATATTAATATTCACATTGCTTAAAATCTTCCATACACCACAGTTTTTGAATGGAACAGGCTTCTAATATCTGTGTTTTGCCAATTCCAAATATGGACATATGCTTTCTTTTAGTGGTTAAGGAACACATATAATAGGGAGA
Source organism: Azemiops feae (assembly GCA_023970755.1). NCBI lineage: Eukaryota > Metazoa > Chordata > Lepidosauria > Squamata > Viperidae > Azemiops > Azemiops feae. Next base: position 3,874,863 of record JALGBA010000012.1, on the reverse strand, counting down.
ATACAGCAAGGGCTGCAATGGATGGGGAAAGGTACAGTACTATACAGTTAATCCTAGACTTAAGACTGTTCATTCAGGGACTGTTTAAATTACAATGGCATTGAACAAAGGAAGTATGACCCCTGCCTGAAGTTACCATCACAGCAGTGACCCTGCAGTCACATGAACAAAAATTTGGTGCTTGACAATCTGCCTGCCTTTATAGCTGACTGCAGGGATGCTGCAATGCTCCACACCCATCTCCCTTCTATCCTGCTCTGCTTGGTCCCCACAGGCCTTGGTCCTGATTTCCTGCTCCACTAGGCTCCCACGGGCCTTGGTCCTGATTTCCTGCCCCACTAGGTCCTCACAGGCCTTGCTCCTGATTTCCTGCCCCACTAGGTTCCCACGGGCCTTGGGCCTGTTTCCACTCCTCTGGGCCCTATATCCCCCTCTCCGCCCCCTGTTACTACTCAGTCATCTTTTCAGTAAATTTTCAGGAAGCAGCTGCTCCGCTTCGTGTCCTTCCTATACATTGGAGGCAGTGCAGTGCTTTCCCAGAAGTGGGTGCCATTTTGGGAATGGCTGCAATTGATTGTGTCTGCTTCAAAATGGTGCCCATTTCCAGGACAGTGCCAGAGGGGCCTACTCACTGCTCTGGAAGTCGGAGGAGTGGAGTAGCCTGCTCTTCCAAAACTGCTTCCCAAAGATGTACTGAAAGCTACTGAGCCCTGCAGAGACCTAGGAATGGGAAAGCAGGCCCAAGGTCTATGGAGACCCAATGGGACTAGAAGCAGAGCCTTAGGTGCCTCAGGCAAAGGAGGCTTGGGCCAGGCCATGTGTGAACTGGAAAGGTGCTGCAATGTGGGCCTGGCCTATGCTAGGCCTCCCAGGGTCTCCCCTACAACTGAGGCACCTTATGCTCTCCTCAATGGAGAGGGCAGGATTCGGATTATTAAACAAATGCAATCATGTGGATACCTCGCTCAATGACTGTCACAACTGGATGTGAGGGCGATCTGGCTGCGACATCTGTCACCCCATTGATCACCAGGGTTGATTTGGCTGATCTGGCTGGCTAGGCGGGTGCCCCCTTCCTCCCTCACCGCTCCATGTGCGTCCCTCCCGAAGCTGTGCGCTCAGTGGAAGAGGACAACCATCCCAGATAGAAGGAGTGTACCGATCTTCGGTCAAGGGTATACGATAGCTGTCACAACTTGCAATCATTACAATTGTATGTCAAGGACTACCTGTAATGCGGAGTGGATTTCTTTTTCTCCCTGATTTGTGCTTTACTGGTGTTATTTGTTTTGAAATTTGTGTTATGCTTATTTTACATCATATACTTCTTCTGTGGATATACATGTGTATATTGAACTTAAAATTATTCAGCAGGGTTCGGTAATTGTGGTAGCCTGTTTTCTTCTTTCATTTTTAAAATTTCCACTTGAATGTGAGAAGTTTCGAGGTTCCAATAAATCAGCTTTGTACACTTCTGAAATTGCTCATCAAGAATTTGACATGAGAAAGAGTAATATGTTTGAATCTTAAATGTTAATACTGCTCCAAATGGAAGAAGGAAATCTAATCTCTTGGAGGGATAGGACCGCTAATGAAAGGTGGAAAACGGATTTCATCAATTTCACTTCCTATCCACTGTCTGCTTCCATAAGCAAGAGAATCTTTCAAAATAGCATGGGAGGGATGTCAAAGATGGAAGACAGAATAGTTAACAATAATCCTGTCCTTCCTTTTTAAATAGAAACTTTCCTTGTATTTTCAGTCTCTCTGTGGTTTGATGGAACCCTCCTGCTTAGTTACCGTGGATCCAAACCACTATATCCGTATCACTAATGAATGATGGAGGTAGCAATAATGATATACTTATTTGTGTACTGCTTTTAAAGAATGATCTAAAGGCATACTGTATGTTAGTTTATGTTATAGGCCACTATTACTGCATCAAAAGTACAGCTATAATGTTTTTAAGAGTAAGCTATCGAAGAAAAGTACTGATTACCTTTCTATTTATATTGTAGAAATAGTGATCACAACTGGATTATGGTATTATCGGATGGTATAAGATTCCTTTAGACATCCTCTGATATCATATCATTTAGTTTATGCATATAGCCATAGCACTTTCTGCTAATTCCATGACAGTATGTCACGTTAAACTTTTACTTCCCTGGTTTTAAAAAAGGATCAATTTCAATTTTCTGAAGTAGTTTTTAAATGGATTTTTCTCAAAATTCTTTTATCCCAAACCTCAACCATTATTTTTATTGTGGGCACTGTTTCATTACTACAGGCTTAATTTTAAATTTTCTCTCCTTTTTTCCCTTCCCCAATTTTCTCCTTTGTGTTATAATATTTTACATTATATTTCCTTTGAAACTTAAAAATTTATTTGCAAACAGTTTAACTCATGTTTGAAAGCATGGAGAAGCTTCCAGGAGATACGCTGGGCAGAATTATTTCTTAGAATTTTGCCATTTCTCTACCAGGCTCCACAATTGCATTGTGTCTATGCATGTAAGATCCTGAATTTAGGTGCGGTTCTTGATGTAACACAGACAAGTATACAATGTGTCATGCTTTACAGCTTCTTGTGTTATCATACTGTCAGCTTCGCAACTTCATTCAAAACAATGAAAAGTAACATTTCTCATTTGGATATATTAAATTATTATTACAATGTTCAGTGAAAAGATTATAGTTATTCAACCTGCCTTTTCTTTTTTGTCCTTATATGGCTGAGAACTGTACTTGGTTTTTCAGTAGCCTGCCAGGCCTGCTAACCGAAATGGACCAGGAAAAAAAAATAGATGAGGCCAAGGAGAAAACTAAATTTGATTATGTTTGGATTTCATTTCATTTCATTTATGTTTGATTAAATTAATTCGATACATGGAATAAGATTATCCCCCTCTGTATCAGACTTTTATTTTCTAATATATTAAGAAATATATTACTTTGATATATTTGAATATATATATATATAACTTTGAAGGGGCTCTGGGCCCACATCAGAGACTGTTAAGGGCCGCCTGTAGACTCTTCAGTTGGGGATCTGTCTCGGTTAATTTGGCCACTGCAGCCAAGTCCCCTATTCTGTCAAGCCAAGCTTTCTGAGAATGAAGATTTGAATTAAACTGATTCTTCAGTATAGTTTTTTTTAAAAAGAATATTGAATCAGGCAGCCACTAATATATTCCCAAAACAAGAAAAGTAAAAGAAAAAAAATGCATTGTAGCAAACAAGAGCATTGTATAGTATATACATTTGCAATTTTAAATAAAGATGCTACTTTCTGTAGTGCAGATTTCAAAAGTCTTACAAAGTGTTAATGATGTCATACATTTTCACTGCATAGTATGGAAGATCTGTTCTATATCAATTTGTGGCTTGTTACTATCCATTTTCTATCATTCATTAAAAATATAGTTCGCTTTCTTTTCAGACACCCACCCACCCACCCACCCACACAACATACACGGTACTAGATCTAGCAAATTTTTAAATTTTATTCTTTTTTTCTGTGTAGAGATTTTACAGCAGCTGAGGGTCCTTATGTATTTTATCTTCATAATCCAAAAAGTTGTGCCATGTTGTTTCAGGATATGCAGAAGTAGTGGGCTAGTTTGCACACAGCTGTAATCTCTTGTTGCTGTGATCACTCTAATAAAGAAAGATGTTGATGAAAGTGAGTTAATGACAAAGATGTACAAGTGATGAAAATAAGTAATTGAAAAAATAAAAAGGTCTATTTTGAAGTCTATACATGGGAGGATGACAAGAAGATATCCAGGTAGCTGACTGAATAGGACCAGTTTAATACGCCTAAAAATAATTAATCTGCTGAGTATAAAAGACACTGCCTTCAGTGAGATTTATTACAGAGTAAACACAGTATATAATGCTGCTGAGCCAGATTTTGCAGCCTTTCTTTGTATGAGTATGTATATATTTCTGTCAATATGTCCGTTGTTTTGCCCTATTCATTCTTTGCCCTATTTTTTGTTTTAAGTACTCCATCCTGACTGCATTCAACTCACCTTTATGTTTCTCTTGACATACATAACTCTTCTTCATATAACAAAGTGGGCAAAAGCATGCTCTTACATAGTACATTTTTACTTCTTTCAACAAGCTTTCATACCTAGCAGCGATCCGCATTCTGTGTTTTCCTTTCAGGGAAATATAGTAAGTTAAGGGCAGGAAAACTGACAGATGTTATTATAATGTAGCAACTTTGGCGGTCTCACTCTAGCTAGGCTCCATCATTTGCCAAGTTCTGTGGGATACATTGAGAAGTTAAGGATAGTTTCTTAAATCAAGTGTAAAACTATATTCTCTGATCATTGTACTGTAGAACCAAAGAACGTTGGCAGACACAGCTTCTTTTATCCATAGTGTTAATCGTATAACATGGGGTTAGGCAGTTGTTGAAGCACTGCAGGACAAGACTCTGACTCCCAAATTTCTGAAGGATTGAGAAAACTATTAGTAATGTGACAACAGTACAAGAAGGATCATTGCTGCATTTTTGGCCTGTTTCTTGTTTCTTTTAAAAAAAGTTATTTAGAGTAGAAATAAGTATGGGAGGCTTCCAAGAGGTAATATACTTCCCACACTAATTTTAGCATCCCACCTTCCAATAAAATTTGAAATTGACCCCCAACGCAGCAGTTTTGGCTGATTTTTAAATATTTTATATGGATTTAAGATATGACTAGGATTGGGAGACTCTGGGAGACAATTACTTCCATGCTAAGTCTTAATTCCAACCCAACTCCAATTAGATTACTCCAAGTTACCATTTTTTACAGACTGATATAGGTCGTTTTATGAGAAATTGGGAGAGTTATCCTTGGAAATATTCCCATTCCTATTTCCCTTATTAATTTTGAACAAAAACAATGAAATGTGCTGTCAATGCAATCTTGGATCTCAGGAGTAGCCTATTAGTTGGAGATTGCCTGTCCCTCTTGTAGAAAAAGAGAGTGCATGATAAAAATATGAAAGTCATCATATTTGCATAAATAACATTCGTGATTTCAAGAAAGAAGACTCAACATAAAGGGAAGAGCATGAATAAATTCTAAGACCTGCATATATTTATGCATTTGATTATAGTGCCTTACTTTATGGTGCCCCACTTTCCTGATTCTGAGAGATCCTTCTTAAAAAATACATAGAATAACAGTTTCAGAAGCTCTTTCCTCAAAAAATATTCAAAATGAGGAATTTTCAAGTGCAATCTTATCAATTTTCATTTTATCTAGGACAGTGGTGGCGAACCTATGGCACGGGTGCCAGAGGCGGCACTCAGAGCCCTCTCTGTGGGCATGCATGCCGTCACCCCAGTCCTAGGCCTTCAGCTGGGTTTTATAAAACCTTTTCGCTTTAGGCCTCCGCCACCGTGTGCAAAAAAAAAAAGGGTTCAATCAGTCAATTTCAACTTCTTGTGGGAAAAAAAAAGATCTTGCAAAGTTGGAATTGATTGATTGAACTTTTCCCACCCAGTCTGCCGTTACCACCGCAGTCACGCCCACCCAATGGGCCATGCCCACCCAATGGGCCACGCCCACCTGGCACTCGACGATGCATAAGTGGGTTTTGGGTTGCAGTTTGGGTACTCAGTCTCTAAAAGGTTCGCCATCACTGATCTAGGATATTCCAAATTTTATTTTTGTGTATTTAAGGTAAATGAAACTATATTATATTACCAGAGTGGAAAAATTATTATAGTTATAATTGCCACATTATACAAACCTTGTAAAATGTAGTCTACTTTAAAGTAGCCAGTATCTGTTTCTATAAAATTATAAATGAATCAGAATTTCTATGTTTAAGTGTTTTCTCATAATAATCTCTCCCCCCCTTCTCCTACCAGACTATTATCTCATATAGTTAATATTGCCTACAGTGACTGCTTGGGTCACATTTCCATTAGGGGGTTGACCTGACATTTGTCCTTGAGAAATGTTTTGTTGTATATAAATGGCCTGTTGCAGTTTCATTCTGCCAGTTCTGTTCTTTAGTAAGAAAGTAGTTGTATAACAATTGGGAGAGCCAAGTACAAGCCATGTATTAACATCATTATGGCAATGTACATATCAGTGAGGATGGTTTATGAAATATAAAGGCCAGAGATATAAATACAATGTATAACTCTATTACAGAATGTGAATGAGAAAAGAAATTGAGCTACTGTATTCAAAATTTCATATTACTCTTGTTTTAACTAAACTATTAGTTTACTATGCATTTGTTCTGAAGTACCAAAACTTCCTTAGGATATCTGTCTCTGGCAAACTTCTATGCACAATATTTATTGCCTGAATTAAGAGTGTATCTCTCTCTTTACTAAAAAAAAAAAAAGCCCAGTGCAGATGATAAAAGCTAAAATAGTATCAAAAGTTTATAAAGGTAGATCAGTATGTCTGAGAATAGCATTCATATAATCAAAACAGTAGTATGTTGTGTGTCCAGACATGTGAAAATGTGTATAGTCTATCAAGACGCAAGCAAGAGATTATTTGAACAGATGGCAATACTAGCAAACCTTGGCTGCTTCACTGCATTCTGAAAAGCTAAGCAAAGTCTGAACTTTATTAGATGTTGGGAGAAAATCTTAAGAATTATAAGTGATAGAATAGCTTGAAAGATTGTAAAAACCTTTGAGAAAAGTAATGACCAATCATTTCCATATTTCTGTGAAGAAAATAATGTGCATGGGTCCATGTAGTAGTCATCAAGAATGTAGTGATCAAGGTCAACTCAAGGTAAATTTTACCATTTATATATTGCAAATGGTTTCTGCTTAAATTCAGTTTGTATTTTATTAATTTAATTAGATAATAAGTCATATCACATGTTTGACAGATAAACAAGGAAAAAATGACCTGTGATAAATTAATATTCTTTCTTTAGTCAAATATTCTTGTGTGTGTGTGTATGTGTGTAGATAAAAATTGTAATCCAAAAATCACTGTAGAATTGCTTGTTATCAGACTTTTTATTTTCACTTTCTGGAGTGTTCGATTTAAGAAACATAAAATAAATCAGCAACTTAAGTATCTTCCATATTTGATCCTTCTGGTCTCACTGACAGCATACCACTATAATCCAGACAAAATCATGTAGGATGCTTTCTTTTAAGTTCATTGTCACTATCTGTACACTATCTTTCCTGAATTCCTTTAAATATACACTATCTTTCTTGCATATTCAGTCCATTACCTGTTGTAGCTTTAGTAAAAAAAACAACCCACTTTTTAGGACAGATATAGTGTAGAATAGGCTACTTTATTGCACTCATGATTTCATCGGAATGTAAATGGTGAAAAACAAGAATTAACAAATTAACAGCAGTGATAAAGTAAAATAGATATACAGAGTGCCTGTGAAATCAAGGAAATAGGGAAGGACGTAATAGATTTGAATGAAAATAGTTTGACCTTTTAGAAAGGAGTTGATGAATACATGTAATTAAATTAAGGTATACATAAAAATGTATCTCAGCAAGTATGAATGTTGTCATCTAAGTTGTGTATACATATGAAAATAGAATCCAAAGATTGGAGATAGCAGGATGGTGATAATGGAAAAAGAGATGAGTTTGGGGAAAATTGTGCAACATTCTAAAGGAATGTGATCCAGGGGAAAAATTATTCTACTAAGTGACATATGTCTAAATGGCAATACAAATAAGTATAGGTAGTCCTCAATTTATGACCATTCATTTAGTGATTGAGTTTACAATGGCACGGAAAAAAGTGACTTACAATCAGTCCTTAGACTTATGACTATTGCAGTATCCCTGTGGTCATGTGATCAAAACTTGGGTGCTTGGCAACTGGCATGTATCTATGGAGATGTCAGTGTCCTGGGATCATGTGATCACCATTTGAACATTCCTAGCCAGCTTCTGACAAGCAAAGTCAATGGGGGACCTGGAATTTGCTTAATGACCATGTCATGACTTATTTAATAACTGACTCACTTAGCAACTGAAGTTCTGATCCCAATATGTATTTTGCATTTTCCCTAATGTCAAGTATCTTCACTGTTTGGAATTTTGCAAAAAGTTAAATGTTTAGTCAGTATTGCTTCCTTCTGTCTTTTCTTCTTTGTTAACTCTTCTCTTATTGTTGAAAAGAGAAATTAGTATAAATGAAGACAATAGCAAAACTGCAATCAGTAGAGATCTTTTAATGCTGAAATCTGCTTTTTGATATGAAAATATTAGCATAAAAGTACAACACATGCTTGTAGAACAGGGGTCCCCAACCTCCGGTCTGTGGACTGGTACCGGGCTGCGGCATGCCAGCAACCGGTCCGCACAAACAAGCAAAGCCCATCTGCAGGATGCAGGCAGCACACAAAACCATGCCCCCTCCGGTCTGGGGAGAAACCTGTCTCCACGGAACCGGTCCGTGGTGCCCAAAAGATTGGGGAACCTCTGTTGTAGAGGATGAATAGGAATGATTTGGAGTGCTTCAGAGAACACAACAACGAACAGCTTGAATGTTACATTGTTAGGGAATGTTATTGGCAATGAAGTGTCTCAGAGAAAAATAACTTCCATAGAGAAACAGTGGAAACTCTGTCATTGAGGACATTAAGAAAAAAATTAGAAAGGCATGAAGAATTTATAAGAATTTATAAAAGCAAGCTGTTGTAAACTATTGACCAGAAATTCTTTCTGAACTATTGTTGGTTTATGTTGCCATGATCCCATTTTACTCTCAGGTGACACCTGTAAACACTGTCTTGTTGTGTATTCAGATATTTTTGGATAATTCTGTCCAGTGGCTTTACTATGTTTTCTTAGAGAATCAGCAGTAAATTCTTAAGCCAAAAAAATGAAATTAAGAAAATGTCTTGAAAACAATGAATTTCAGGTTTTTTCATAGAAGTTAAGAGCAAATAAGGAGGTTAAGTTATTATATGAAAACAAACAGAAGTGCCATTGGCATGTGTGTGTGCATAAACACACAAACACACACACACACATATAGGAAACCTTTTATTCTTTCCAGTGCAATACAAAGTTGGAAAGAAATTATGTAAACAGAACCTGAATTCTTTCTGTCAGCAGGATAATTCTCAACAAGCTGAATAGGACCTGAGGAGGCAACAAAAAAAAGATCAAGCAAAAAATGAGCTACATTCGGCCAGAATTGTAGAGAAAAAAGTCAAGAAAAATTTCCCCAGCGCATATCTATGGGGAAAGCATAGCAAGTACTCAGAATGGTGGCAAATATTCTATTCTAAGCCCTTCCTCTCCCAATCATTTGATATAGATATGAACTACTATTGATGGGTTCAAAACAATTCTAGAAGCTATGTTCTACATGGTTTCTCTATCTTTTTATTGTTTCCCATCCAACAAAATGTTGGAAAGAAATATGTGAAAGGGCCTGGGACTCTCTTTGTCTCCCATCAGTAGGATAGCTCTTTTAAAAAAATATCCAATTGTTACAATCAAATGACTTATTTAATAACTGACTCACTTAGCAACTGAAGTTCTGATCCCAATATGTATTTTGCATTTTCCCTAATGTCAAGTATCTTCACTGTTTGGAATTTTGCAAAAAGTTAAATGTTTAGTCAGTATTGCTTCCTTCTGTCTTTTCTTCTTTGTTAACTCTTCTCTTATTGTTGAAAAGAGAAATTAGTATAAATGAAGACAATAGCAAAACTGCAATCAGAGACAAAATGTTGGAAAGAAATATGTGAAAGGGCCTGGGCACATTGCTGGGGACTGTGGAGAAGAACAAATCCAAAGCAAAATCCCCAATTCACCCTTTTGGGAGAGGCAATGGGCAGTGGCTTTGAAAATTGGTTGTGTTTCATACTAAAACTATTTGCTTCCCAGTGCACATATACAAAATCACACAGAGGCAACATTAGGGGAAAGCAGAAACACACGTGCATAGATAGATGCAGCATTTTACTTTGTTCTTAGAAGAAAATATTAAACAGCTATTTGGATAACTGGAAAGAATTCCAGAATGCTGTTCTTCATGCTTTTCCTGCCTTACAGCCCATGCTAGGTATCATGCAAAGCCCATTCAGATCCTGCAATCCTCCCTTTCATCTTTTTTTAGTCTTGATGGCAAACCACTTTTCTCCTTTATCTATAATTAGATACTATCCTATTTTCTTTTTAATGATATATGGGAGAAGAGAGCAACAACTCTGCCTGCCAGTTCAGCCATTTGTAAAATGTACAATATAAGAAGGAGGAAAGGAATCCTTTAGAGAATGTATAATTTAGGAACAACTTACAAATGTCATCAGCTAGTTTTCCAATTGGTTGTTGAACTCGTGTATTTTTATTCATATTATTTAAGAGGATGCAGTATAAGATTTATTTAAGTACAAATCTACACAAATGGAATTGACCAAAGTGTGTACTCACCCTGCTCTCCAGTGATGAGAGATCTTGAAGAAGTAATTTTAGGCGAGATGTTTCAAACCTTTGCTATTATTTCCTGCCCTATATAACTAACTAGTACATTAGATTCAATTGCAAAAATACTTGCCTCTCTTTGCTGGGCTGTATATATTTCAACAGGTGTCATTTGAATGTGCCCTTTCATCAATATATGTCATTGCTTCAACACTTAGCTTTGCTTAATGGGTCCCTGGGTCTTTTCTGTTAACTTATATTTGGTACAAAGCAAATGGGTAAGCTAGTATAGCCCTTTTTCAGCAATAATTAGATATAGTCCAATTTTCCTCCAGGAAGTCATGATCCCTACAGCATAAACAGGACTGCAGAAAGACTTAGGATAGTTAATTAAAGAGGGGGGCACTTGCAGCTGGAAACATTACAAAGAGGTTTTAGCCTATGTAAGGCAAGCTGTATTTAATTATATACAATTAAAACATATTTCAAACCCTTGAGGAACTGCGAGCTTCAGAAAACCACTTACTATGATTGAAAAGGTGCTAATGAACTCTGGAGACTCAAAAGATATCAAAACTATGTAGAGAACTTGTTACAGTTAACCAGGAAGACAAATCTAATTACTTCAATAAGTGGAAGGAGAGCAAAGAAACTTCAGATTATTACAGCAGTTGAAATACCATCTAAATTTGAGGGAAAAGATCTTTGAAGATGCTTAAAATAGTTCTTAAAAAAAAAGAAAAACTTTCTAGAAGGTGTGTTGTAACATTTTTTGCTAAACATAAAGTGTGGAAAGCAATACTAGGTAATATTTATACCAATATACTGTATGTAATGACATAATCTAGCTTGCAAACACAAACATCCACCAATTGATGGCTGTACATGAAAATAACACTGTTTATTTAAACATAATTGGAAATGTCATTTGAACTTCTTGAAAATGAGCTTGACATTTTAGCTTTAATTTTATCTGACTGATATTGAAGAAGATAGTATTTTGCATGTGAAAGAATTTTAACTTTAATAGTAAATGTAAATGTAACAAAGCCAATATTCCCATTCTTTTTAACACTAATTTGCACCCTACCCCCAGATTCTTCTTTCTTCTTTTTTGTTTTGCCAAACTAAAGTGTAATTGATGCATGGAAGAAGAACATCAAACATAATTTGGGTTTATACTGTTTTAGAGACAGGTTGGCTTACAAGGATTGAACACGTATTGCTGTGAGCCTATATGCACATACATACATATATGGCTAGCATGAATCCATTTTTTATAGGGGGATGGTAACAGGAAATAAATAAAAAAATGCAATCACTATTTGCCAGATAACTGCCAATAATCCATTCGGCTGCATTTGCAGGACTTTTTCCTGTAATAGGGAATAGTCTGTTTTGTCCTGCTTCATTCTTTTATACATCTCCTCCTGTTATTTTATCTATTTTTGTCATGTTTGTGGGACCATAAGATCTTAACCTCCATTACTGAACATTATATTTAAACTGGTTCTGGGTTTAGATTTATGTTGATTTTTATTATTTTACCCCAGCTGCAGAATAGCTTGGGAAGTTGAAAAAACCATTCCAGAACTAACATCTTGTTGAGAAGAAATTTGTATGGATATCTCCATGAAGTCACCAAGAGCTGAACAAAACTTGGAGATATATTATTATTGTACGCACAACACTGAGATCACAGCAACTAGTTCTTTACTGGTATTGGCTTTCATACACGTTGAGTTCTTCCTAAGAACCTAGAATGTTATGAAATATCTGCATATTATAAATGGGGATCCATACAGTGTGGCCGTTTGTAATTGGCAGATGAAAATCTTTGTCAGTGTGCAGATTTTCTAAGTGCTGATCAAGAATTTTTGGTAAAGCACTCAGTGTGTGATAAGCACTAGGACCACCGTGGCCTGATTTATGCCATTTAGATACTCTTACAATCATTTATTTAGTGACTGTTTGAAGTTACAGCAGCATGAAAAAGTGATTTATGACTGGTCATCGCACTTATGATTATTGTAGTATCTCTATGGTCACATGATCAGAATGCAGGCACTTGGCAACCGGCATGTATGTATGAGGTGGCAGTATCCCAAGGTTATGGAATCACCATTTGCAACTTTTCCAGCTGGCTTCTAACAAGCAAAGTCAATGGGGAAAGCAGTGATTCACTTAACAACCATGGCAAAAAAGATTATAAAATCAGGCATGGCTCACTTAACAACCACCTTGTTTAGCAACAGAAATTCTGGTGCCAATTGTGGTCGTAAGTCAAGGACTACCTGTATGTTAGATCTGAAAAAGCTGTATGCATGACTGACAGTCTCTTAATTTAGCTTAAAACGCTAATAGGAACTGCATAGTTCTTTGGGAAATGGAAGAAAATTTGAAATAAAATACAACATACCAAATACATTTGAAATATAAAGGTTATATGAATTGAAGAGTCTTATTTTTGGATTGTGACTGTCAATTTTGCCCAAGTCTGATTGGACAAATCCTATCATAGAGTTTCCATTTAGAAATTTGGGCATTATAATCCAAACATATCTGGAGGCAGAAGATTGGGTAAGCCTGCAATGAAATATAGAGTCACATGGCAGTACAGTAAATTCATAGACAACTGCCCCTCCCCCCTTTTTTAGTGCAGGATCCCCATGACTTGCAAGTGACTTTTGTTTTAACACTTATAGAGACTAGCAAAAAAAAAAAAGCCTGATAAAGTATCTCTTAGAGGAAGAATCTATGAAAAGCAATTCTGGACATTGCTCAGCATTAATGCTCCTGTTTATGTCACAAAATACAATAGATGAGAGATGGGGGAAAAGGTTTAATCAAAAGATGATGAATGTCCACTTTTCTATCAAATTGCAGTATTGTAGTATTTTATGCATTGATGGGATAGAGCAGATAAGGGATTTCTGAAGCATAGTATGCTGCACACAATCCATCAGGTACAGCAGATGGGATTGCAGAAATTGTGTTATTATGCACTGTTTGTAACATCTACTAAACTTTGTCACTTTAGCTGTGCCAACAGTACTTAAGATGTTAACTGAGAACCATTATTTTAGAAGGTTGAGTCTTAGAGATTTTTTTCCCAAACAGCTTTATCATCACCAAAAGATGCCTCTTATTTTTTCTGTGGCAGTGTGAAAAATAAAGAAATTGGGGTGTGTGGTAGTTGATCTTCCAAGGAACTACTGGGAAGACATATGAAAATGACTATTTGGGGGTGAAGAAATTTTGTAGGATTTCTTTACTAGTTAGCTAAGGTAGTGAAGATTTCATTTTTTTAATTAAACAAACAGCTTTGGTTTGGGAGAGCATTCAGTCTCAGGGTTGACTGAAGGTATGATATGTAATGAGGGAAGATAATATATGGGGTTGATGTTCCCCAATAGGTGGATGGACAAAAAAGATGTCTGCTCCAATAGGCCTTTTCTTCCTGGGATTACCTTAGAATACATGCGCATTTCATTTCAGTATGATTCATAATTGATTATTACCATTCTTGTGACTACTCTTTGAAGTATTACATTCTTCACATTTGGCTTTGTCCATTGTAATATCAAAACATAGCCTAAGTCAATCTGCATTGTATTGTTACAGCAGAATTACATTCACTATATGGTAGATGATTGGATAGGAATGCTATAAGAAATAAAGGAATGAAGGGAAAATATTACCACAACAGAAAAGGAAAATAAATGGCAGCAAATAGGATTGTAAAAGTATGAAGATTTGCAGTGTATTCTGATCAGTCACTGTGCAGTGGGATAAGGCAACAACATCCTTTGGTGCATCTGTGAAGGATAGAAGATGGGGGCAAATGGCACCTTGATAATTGGTAGGAGGAAAGTTCCAGAAAAGTGTTTCCACTAATGAGAAACAGCTCCAGAAGGAAAACTGCAAAGCTGTCTTTTCAGTGTTTCTTCTGAAGAAAGAGGAAACTCCACAAAATCATAAGGAAATGAGGCAGCAGTGGTTTTAGATTAGTGCAGGTCCTCTATGTGTGTAAAGGACCTACTGTTAAATGTAACTGGGAGGCATATTTGAGGAGAACATGACCTCTTTGAAGTTCTGTACAACACTGTAGTTCATTAAGATTCTTGAAAATATTCAGGATTAAATTACAAAAAAGGCAGAATGTGAATTATATTAAAATATAGTCTCTTGAATTTTATTCTTTATAACTTTCACAGATGCCAACACAAAGTTTAGTTTTATGTTATTGTTTAACAAAGTAATTGCCGTCTTTAGCATTCTTGCTTAGTGCAAAACTCAGTGCATATAATTTGTTAAAAGTATAGCTACTGTGTATGTAAAAATCAGTGAAAATTCATTAACTGTATTTATACAAATCTGGAAATACAGGATTGACACAATGCTTTTACAAAGGTATCTCTTCCCAAGGGATGGCTTACTGAACCCAAGGATATGTAAGTAACTTTGAATTATAACTGTTGGTGAATTATAACTTCAAGCACACATCATCACTGCCTATAACTCCTATAGCTGATAGGGATTGTACTTCAGCAACATCTGGAATGCCACTGGTTATCTTTAGGCAAGAATATTCAATATCAGTAAGTTTCAATTCAGCTAATAATTAGGATTCAAATAAATATTTGGATTTTTATTATATTCTTCTTTTATCTTTTTTTCAATTTGGAAAGGCTATCCACTAATTTTAAGAGACTCCTGTTATTAAAATGTATAATATTGGCATGATTCCTTCTTTTGCTTTACAAATGAAGAAGTAATTAGACCTAAGCCATAACTGATATGTTTAATTTGGCCATTTTAAATTACTTTTCTCTTTGTTTCTTTGAATGCATGCTTGTGTACATGTGTGGATAAGTGTGATATAGCAATTCTACAGACTTCTTACTAGGCTTGTTTCAGTGCCTAGCCAATAAAATGCTAAATGAATTGGGGGTTTCTTTTTAGGCAAAATATATGAAGGTAGCCCCATTGTTTCAGATGTAACCCATAAATGAGGGTCTTTAAAAAACTTTGGTCATAATGAAATCAGATCACATGTTCAAAACAATCTTCTCTGCAAAAGAAAAAGAGTTTCCTTGAAGGGCTTCCTAATGATAAAATCTCTCCAGCCTGGATCAGCTAGAACTGGACAAATCTTATTTCGGTCAGGCAAAAAACACTGTTACGAATATTGCATAAGAAAAATAATACTCTAATTATCCTAATTTCCCCAATTATTCAAGTGGGAAAACAGTCTAAGTCAGAGTAAGCATATTTCTTGTGTGATGTGAAAGTATGACAATGTACATATACATAAAATTTGCTTAGGGTGTTGTTTTGAAATGTGAAGTCAAAATAGCACTCCACTTATATGCCATATTAATCTGATAACACCGTGGTGGCAAACCTATGGCATGCGTGCCACAGGCGGCACGCAGAACCGTCCCTGTGGGCACGTGTGCCATCGCCCCAGAGGGAGGCAGGGCCAAGCTGCTCCCCTCCGCCTCTCCACGTGCGCCTGCGCTCTCGCTCTCTTTCTCTCTGCACTGGGATTCAGGGAGCAGCTGCAAGAGCTGGGTGGATCCGGGCTGGATGGTGGAGGCAGCTGCCAGCGCGAGTCCGGGTAAGCCTGCAGAGCGATTTTGCGCCCCCTCATGGCCCAATCCAGGCGGCAGAGGCCTTTTCCAAGCCTCTGGAGCTCGGATCTATGGCCATGAGGCGATTTTGCGGTGCCCCAGCAGCCCGATCCGGGCTCCGGAGGCCTGGAAAAGGCCTCTGCCGCCCGGATCTATACCTGCAGAGGGATTTCGCGCCCCCCCCATGGCCGATCCAGGCGGCATGGATCCAAGCTCCAGAGGCTTGGGAAAGGCCTCTGCCGCCCGGATAGGCCATGGGGGGGCACGAAATCCCTCTGCAGGTATAGATCCGGGCGGCAGAGCCCCAACCCGATTCCTTACCTCTGCCCGGCTTGTTCCGCGGCCGCATTGCAGCAGCATTGGGCGCAATACGCGAGGCGGCTTTGGCGTGACGCAGCTGTTTGCTGCCTCCTGCCCAATGCCGCTGCCATGAGGCCACGGAACAAGCTGGGCGGAAGTAAGGAACCAGGTCGGGGCTCTGTGAGGGTTGGGTCGGAGCGGTGGGAGAAGGGTGCTCTGTGAGGATTGGGTCGGACGCACGTGGGACTGCTGCCTTGCTTGCCGTGCCTGGGCTGGACTGAACGCGGAGCCTCCATGCTGCTTCTTCCCCTGCGGACATCGGGAGCGCCCATCCCTTGTCCCGGGGCGGCTACCGCTGTCCCATGCTCTCCAGCCTATCGCCGGCCAGCCAGCGCACCACACTCGGGCCTCGGGCAGATGGAGGCTGGAGGGGAGCGAGAGCCGCGGCTGCCTGGCTCCTGCACCTGAGGATGCGTGTGGGGAGAGGCGCCGCCCGGCTCGGTAAGCCACAGTCTGCCTGCAGGAGGAGAAGGATGGAGGAGGAGGGCTGGCCGGGGACGGGCGCAGCGCTGCCTACAGGTGGAATCTGACCAGCCCCAGCCTGGAGGGGGGAGAGGCTGAGGGAGGCCGAAGGAAGGCATCCTGGCGCGCCTGGCTGACCGGCGACAGGCTGGAGAGCGTGGGACGGCGGCAGGTGCCTCGGGACAAGTGGTAGGTGGGATGGACGCTCCCGATGTCCGCGAGGGAAGAAGCCGTGAGGAGGCTCTGCACCCAGTCCAGTCCCAGCAAGGCACAGAAAGCGAGGCAGCAGCCCCATGTGCGTCCCTGTGCGTGAGCATGCCCCAGCCCTGCCAGGCAAGCGGAGCCGCGGTATCCACGGCAGAAGAGTGCAGGCGGACAGCGGAAGGCATGAGCCCCGATCCCAGCACAGCCCCTCCCCACTCTCCTCCTCCCCCCCTTGGAAGAACTGCGGGGCTCAGGAACCTCCCCCCATGTCCCCCCAACCCCCACAGGGAAGAAAACCATCGCGAGACCCTCTTCTGTTTTAATTTTTTTTCCTTGTCACTTCTTGGGAGTTTTCATCCTGCTTTCGTGAGACGGCAGCATTTGGGAGGGGGTGTAGCTGCCCCCTTCCCCCCAGACCATCAGCTGAGCAAGATGCCCTCCTGCCCATTGCCCCACCCACCAGAAACCCCCTGGATCTCCCCCAACCCTGCCCGGCCCCCACAGGCATCCCTCCCCAGGAGTAACATCGAGCTGGCCACCCCCATCCGTCTGCCATGACCACCATAGCCACACCCACCCATCGGGCCACACCCACCTGACGGGCCACGCCCACCCGGCACCTGGCGATACATAAGTGGGTTTTGGGTTGCAGTTTGGGCACTCGGTCTCTAAAAGGTTCGCCACCACTGTGATAACAGGAACAGGTCTTTGGCCTTTGAAAGGCAAAGACATTATGAAAATTCAAAGTCTGTTATATAATTCAAAAGTCTATTTGCATCTTTAAACTGTACTGATCTTTGTAACTGTGTATTACTTATTAAACTAAAATGGAGCACTAGATGACAAACCCATATTCCTATGAGTCAGTGTCTCCCATTTTATTCTTCCAACATAACAAAATTGAGTAGAGAAGAAAGCTTGTGTAACCCCCAAAAGCAGTTAGGACTGTGCATTTTCATCTGCATCCTGTGTTACATATGGGTTGCATATTAGATGCTTCAAATACATCTTACACTGCAGATGTCCACCGAGTAATCACTTATGGGATCTGCTTTCCAGATGTTAATTTTCCATTCTGAATTGGACTAACTGTTCATAAAAAGTGGCTACATAAATATATGCTGAATAAAACATTAAAATTAAAGAGCAAAGGCAGGTCAAACAGGATTGCATTAAAAAAAAGATGCAGATAAGTTTCTTTTATCTCATCATCTCCCTACTGAGAATCTGCAGCTGCTCAGAGTCAGCAACCAATCTCTGCGTGATCTGAAAGAAAGGGGCTGGTGGGAGAATGTTGCCAGTTGATGAGCAGAGTTGCAGAAAATTTGAGGCAGCGCCTGTAGGTTCAACAATTCCTCCTTCCTTTCCATCTGCATGTAAATATATTAAGGCTGGGGGATGGGGTACATTCAGTCTGTGAATCTGCAGTTACTGACACATGTAGCACAAGAAAGTCAGACTAGTATCAGTTCACTGTGTAGGGTAGACCTTGTTGAGGTATTTATGCAATTTACATACAACTTTCTAATACAGCAACATCAACTATTCAGAACAGATATCTTTCTTCCCATTCTGTAATGAGCAAAAGTGTGTTTAAATTGCTGACTGAGCAAAGCCAAAGGAAATGCCCGATCAAAATGTGCTCAAAAATGAGGTTTGTAATCTAAAAATGATCTTTAAACAGCATTTCTCCCTAATCCTCAACAGTTTTTACTTATAGCAGGATCAAAGTTTGGATGGATGAATATTATGGTCAGCAGGACACTGTACTGCTATTCTAACTAGAGAAGGGAAAGTTGCTGGCTCTTTGCTCCCCCTCCCATTTGAATTTCCATTAGCAAAAATGTGTTAGGAAGAATAGTGAGCACTTGAGAATCAGGAAATGGTAATAGCGAACATTGTACAACTTACAGAAACAAAGGGATATCCTGCTTGAACTGTCAACTAGACTTCAAGTTTGGGGGAAAAAAGCCAAGGAAGATGAGCAAGAACCCTTTACTATAACAATCCATCATTGTGTTGGATCTTCAAAGATGTGACTGTATATTTTGCCTATTTTTTTCTGTTTCATTTTTATATATTTTTATTGTGCACATGGAATTCAGATTTCAGTAGGCATAGTCAAAAGTTTCTTCTGAAGCTTTTTAGCCTCTTTTGGCTACCAGAAATGCCAAGGCAAAGTTTCAAGGAGACACAAAGCACTTCTTCAAAGCAAATTAATCACCTTGCCTCTTGAGGTGAATTACATCCATTCCATGATGTGAAACATTTCATGAAAGCAAATCCAGGCCACATAATAAAGATCTATTTCACGCTGCCCATTTTATCTTTTCTTGTCCTTATGATATCTTTGAAAACTAGCTTTTGGGGCACATATGATCTACAACCATTTTATATATATAAGTAACAGGCTGCTATATGCATAGTATTTCATCATAATTGATAATATAAATCCAATATGTCTGAATTATTTTGACACATTGCTTAATGTTGCAGAGATAACATGCCTCCAGTAGCTGGCATTGGCAAGGCATTAATTGCCTTGGTAATATTCACTTACATGCTTTGGGGGCTATGTGAAAGAGTAAAATGCTAAATAGGATTAAGAAAGCGTATTTTTTAAAATAAATTTATTTTTAAAAAAATCATTAAATTTGAGGTATAATTTATTTATCATTGAAGGGGAATAAGGTATATTCAAGTTTATGTGCTTCCTCCTTTAGGACAGGCTACACATTTCATAAGCCTAGATAACTTGCTTCTATGTCTACATAATAGCCTTCAGCAACCAGGTGTAGATAGGTTTGTTGGGAATTATGGAAGCTCACTTTATATCAAGGACATGTGATTGGGGAAGGATATATAACAGCATTCAATGATGGGTGTTTCTTACTCTGTCAATGAATATTTATATAAATAAGGAGCTGACAATCTAATTACTTCCTATGGAAATAGCAAGTGAGCAAATATTCTATATTAATTAAACAGATTAAAGACTATTTTCTGCATATGCTGTCAGACTTTGTATAATCCTGTGAATCCAAAAGAAAATTACTTGTTAATTAAAAAAGACTGGGGGAAAATGCTACCCCAGCACTACTGAAATAATGGGGTTTGGGAGTAAGGGCGAGTTCTATTCTCATGTTTCCATACATGAATAATTGAGCTATTCATTTATTTATGGTACAAAATCCACAGAAGACTCAACAGTTCTCAGAGATTTTATTTTAATTTTCAACATTTTCAACAATATTAGCACTTTAGATTGTGGTTCTGCAGGAGTGAAGAGAATACAGATATTAAAATTCTCAAACCTTAGTTTCTCATTTTCAGAGTGTAAGCTAAATAACCCTTGACATTTTACCATTGTTTGCCTCTGCTTTTCACTCATGAAAAACAAAAGGGCATCAAAAAACTTGCTGATCTCTAAAACTCTGAAAAATTGAATATTTCCAGTCCTTATAAAAATGCAACTGCCACTTAAGAAATAAAAAATCACGATTGATTAAAAAAAAGAGTATCCCTCCTTATTTCTTACTTCTAGAACATGGGAGAAAGGAATCTGCATACATCCATTTAAAATATATTAAGTACATGATGGATGGATGGATATACCCATAATCTTTCTGTTCAGGACATATGCATTAATCAAATGTGTGAACTTCCTTTGGAGTTATGAGCACCTGAATGATCCATTCATCATGTACTCCAGAGAAATGAAACAGCCAAAGGCTGACATATTGCAGAACACAGGCTCTGTTTATAATCTAGACTCCCCTATTTATGAATTTATATCTGTCTTTTTCCATGGTTTACCTCAAGTGCTCTGGTCGCACTTTTTTCATAACAAAACAGAGGTATTGCTATTTAGCAGTGAATGCAGGGTACATGTGAACAAGCAGTATACTGGTGGGCCATGTCAATGTCACAAAAATTGAATTAAACAGGACTTTTTATGAACTTCTGTTGTTGTTGTCAGCTACTTTGTCTCTGCTCCATTAATAACAGATGAGGTACTTAATGAAGCCATTACCTTTTGCTAACTGCCTGCCTTTTCAGTTTCTGCATAGCTGTTCTTTATTTCCTGGTTGTTACTATCTTGTCAAACTATTTTTCCTTTTAGGAAGTTGGTGTAAAATAAGGAAAACAAAATGGAAAATAAGAAAAACAAAATTTACTTCATTCACAAAAACAAAATATTTCATTTTAAACCATTTGTAATTTTCAACATGTGCCTTGAGAAACTTTGCAAAACCCATTTTCTATTGTGAAACTGCTGGCTTGAGTGTGAAACAGGTTGTTTTGTACATTTCAGAAGTGTTTTGAGCTGAGAAAAGGTTTATTCCAATCTCAAAAATATTTTCAGTATGCTTGAAACACTCCATTTCACACTTGAAAGTGGATGTGTATTATAAGATTTCACACTAGAATTGTTTGAAATGAAGCATTTTGCATTCCCTATTGGTTTGTGTGAATATGTAAAGATCTACATCTGGCATAATTATTACTGTGTGGATAGAGATTCCCCATTTTTGTCACAGTAGTTTTATAGGCTACTGGAGTCTTTATTTAAAAAGCCAATATCCAACCTGCTTGCAAACTGGAGGGTAAATTATTGCAGCCTTATTCTTGGCCCTGAATTTGCTAGGGTTCCTTACAAAGTGTTAGTTTAAAATCACAAAGATCATATTTTCTGTACAAAAATTGTGTATATTTCTTTTTAAAAAAATATCACGATAACTGGCTGTACTGAATGGGAAACTATTCTAATTTTTTTAAAAAAAAAACCTGCTTTTATTTTTATTACTTAAATGTTACAAGTGCACCTTTTCTTTTTCTAATTAATTTCAAATGAAGCATTTCTTATCAGTTACTAAATGTCAGAAAGTATATATAGAGTCTATCAAAAGTCAGGCCCCATAAACCAATTCAGGCTTGTGGACAATTGGTTATATAAATTGCATTGAACGTTTTACTTGGTTGCCATTTCCTTCTAAACACACTTTTATTCATTTGATGCGTGACCTTTAACCATTCTGAAATATTTCTCTGAAAAAAATAATTAATAAAACCTATTGAAATTGGTCTGTGGAGATTGACTTTTGATACACCTTGTGTATTATCAAGTATTCTTCAGTTTGAAGAAGATTAGAGAGGACAAGACAGGAGACTTTACATTCAGTAGCTCAGCTTGGTTGCTCCCTGTCACTAGAATTGCATGCATAATTCTTAGGTCTTTCCTGCAGGCCTGCAGATGTGACTTTTTCCACCAATTCCCCTTTAATCTTCCTCTGTGTCAGCTTTCCCTGTGGATGGCAGGGGCCATCTTAGAAGAGGAATTCCTCCTTCTGTCTCACTCAGGATGCCGCTTCCAAGATGGTGTCTGCTGTGACACACATTTACATCACCTAAACCCCCAAGAAAGCAGCTTTCATTCTTAAGACAGATCACTGCTACTTATATGTTCATATCATAAAACCCCTATGTTTAATTGGCTGACAGCCTTGCTGGAAAGAAATCAGATTAAATGACTACAGTTTTAAATGTATACTCCAGAATCGTATTTCACACCTTTGATACTTTTTCCCAGAAGCATCAATGATTCTTCCATAAAAATGTCCCTGGTTTACATGTCATTTAAGTTCTCTTCTTTACATGTGATAGATAAATGATACATAGTCTGGTAATGGCTTACATGAATCATTGCTTGACAGAACTCAAAGCAAATCATGAATATTCCTTCCTATCCTAAAAAATCCAATTTGGGAAATGTTACTAGAATGCAAGTAAAGCTG
The DNA here is from genome assembly GCA_023970755.1 of Azemiops feae. NCBI lineage: Eukaryota > Metazoa > Chordata > Lepidosauria > Squamata > Viperidae > Azemiops > Azemiops feae. The sequence continues at coordinate 3,852,001 of JALGBA010000012.1, read as the reverse complement.
CAAAAATTAGCCATTCAGATAGGACAGACCATCTGTTAAGGAGTTCGGAGAAATAAATTATGTCTTAGTAGTACAACACAGGCAGGAAATCCCAGTTTCGATCCCTGACATTTCCAGTTAAAAATAGAAGGTGTAAGAAAGATCTTTTTCTGAGGCAACAGGAAGGCTAAGACAGATAACTCAATAGTTTATTTGATATCAGGTTACTTTCTATTTTTTTGTTACAGATTTCTAGGCTAAGATGAAATGTTTTTTTTCCCTAAAGTTTCCCTGCCTGGTTGCTTGGAGGAGATTTGTATTCAGCACAGGTTGCCAAATTTTGAATTGTTGCATAGCAAACAAATATTTCTGCAATCAAATCTATTGGCTCTCGTCTGGCCTAAATATGCAGCAGGACAGGAAATTAAGTTGTATCAGACTGTTTTAGGCTACACAGAGAAAAATAACACTGCAATTTTATTTTTACTTTTCAAAGAAATATTTAAAAAGAAAAAAATGAAGATTTGGGGATAAAGGTAACAGGTCCACCTGTGTTTGCTAGATTACTTTTTTACTTTTATTTTTGACATAATAAAATGTAAAATCTTCTTCATCAACTGCAGTCTGGACTGTTAATATTCATTGTATTGCTTCAAGATACTATTTCCATTCCTTTCTTCCATTGCTTGGAACCTAAAATGGCACAATTCATTTTAACATTTTAGGATTTTATCCTCCTGTCTTAATGTGAACAAGAGTGTTTTATAAACATGTGATTAGCAGATACCGCCCTTTTCTGTTTTGTTTACAAATTAGTTTGGAGTGATACCCTAATAGGAGAGATAGGAGAGGAGCTGACATCTCAGACACAATGCCTGCAGCTATCAAGAATTATTTACCAGGACGGTTTTTCAGTTGTTCACTAAAGTGATAAGGAAGAAAATATTTATGTCTAAATTATAGAATCATAGATTGGTGTTGAATAATTGTTTTGAATGGACTGCTATCAAAAAAGTGATGATGCGCAAAGATGTGTTGTTGTAACTATTCACGTGTGTTTTAGAAGCAGTTCCTATAAGGGAATGGTTGCTGTTGTTTTTTACCGTATATTTTTGCCAAGAAAAAGTGGCAAGAGAAATATTTGTAGCTAGACTGGAAGAAGTCAAGAAATAAAATCATGTTCTAAACTGACAGCTGTCAGTTTTGTTTTTAATTTATGAAGAAATCAGTTTGCATATACAGTATGCAGGATGTAGAAACTTAATCTTTTCTGAAATGGAATCATCCAGAAAATATTTAACTTCCTTGTATGTCACAAGAATCTCCAGCATCGTTCCTAGCTATTGTTATCATTCTAAATTTTTGAATGAACTGTCTTCTTACAGAAGTTTGGTTTCATAATTAGTTAATTCTGTGTTAGATGGTAAATTATCAGATGCTGTATTTCTAAACACTATGGATGTTGATGAGATTCTGGGGTAACCATTCAACCATCACACTCCACCTTTCCTATGTAAGACTTAGGCCTAACATAACTAGATTACAAAAATCTGAATAATCATGGTATGGGAGCAAAGAAGTCGGATTTTCTATATATTTTTTGCTATGCTTGTCCAGATTTTTATAGCTAGATATGATAGGCTTAAAGGCATTCATAGCTGCTTATTTGAATTCTGAAAGCACAGAATTATAACACAAAAAACTGATAAATGCAACAGAATCAATATTTTTTCAGTAATACTCAAAGGCATCAGATCATATCTGCTGTCTGCTAGGATGTGTAGGGTTTTGTGGGTGAGTTGCAACAATAGTAATTCTGAATTAACTAGATATATTTCTTTTTCTTATCTCATGCTTCTAACTTCTTTGGCAAATTATTTTTACTTTATTTCAGTGGTTTGCAAATCATTGCTTACCCTGGAAGGGAAATGCATGATAAGTATATACATATGTAAATATAATGTGAAGGTGTGATCTTGCTTATGTGCCTGTTACTTGTGAACATATTGTCTTTATTGAAAGAATTGATTGCAAAGCTGAAATAATATGAAAGGCCTTTTTTTCTGGCATCTCCCTAGAAAGAAAAATATTTGTCAGTACTTAACTCCCTGGGGGTTCAAGAATCTCTAACTCAAAATAGAGCCCCCTGATGTGAGAGCATACATGAAATATTTTTCATCTTCCGTGAACTTGTTTATTCTCTTGTAAAAGACATTCTTCATCCTTGTAAAGAAGAGGTGCCTCGGTTAGGGCTCCAGAATTATCTGTGGCCTCCAAAAATCTTTGGTGGGGCCAAAAGAGATCTTCAAACAGAATCATCAATTGTTCATTTAATTTTACTTTTAATTAAATGTAAATAAAATGAGATGAAATTTAGTTATTGGAGAGTAGCACTGGTATTCTACTTAAAGCCAAAGTGTGGAAAAGTTGTGCTTCCTTTTTGTAAAGGTTCAAAGAACAGTTACCAGAAAAGGAAAAAAATGTATGACCCTTTAGTTTTATTTTCAAAGTCCTGACTTTGTCTTTGCTTCCAGTATATTCAGTTGGTGTTACGTGTGCAGTTATTTCGCAGTGCTAGAACAATTCCCACAGACTAAATAGCAGTCATGGAGCATGGAGCATAATTGCTGCATCATGTGAAAGAGTATTATTATTTCTGCTATAACTTGACAGCTGTTTTGTTTAACCCTGACTTGTTGGCAGTGTTGTACAAGGGTCAAGTTTTGGAATTCTGAGATGAGACATAGATTAAATCAGAGCCTCTGCTGCATTGAGGCAGTTCAGACTGATTGCATCTTGCAAGTTCATGTCCACTAAATATAGATATGCGTAACTCACAGATTGTATTGGTTGTTGCTTACGTTATTTTCAGATTCCCAGATTCAGATTTTTGTTTTAAAATTCAGATTATTCATCTCTCTGAAAATGACTGCATAGTTGTAGAAAGAAAATGAGAATGTGATTTAAAAATAAAGCCTATGTTTTTATTTATTTTAGCTTTATTTTTTTCTTTTAGCTTCACACTTTCTAAGGATGCTTCAAGTGAGGTCCTGTAGGATTTAGGATGGGAGCAGATATTCCTTTGTATGTCTTCATTGTGTGTTCCTTTTGTCGTCTTATCATATTCTTCCCTATTTCTTCAGTTTTTTTATTTACCAGAAAAAAAGACTAAAGGAGGAAAAGATGGAACAGTTGCATGGCATTTTATTCATCTTAAATATACATACACATTAAATTGCAATAATTTTGACAGTGTGCTTGCTCTGGTGCATCAGTAGCACTGTAGCAACCACTAAAGAGTATGGGAGAAGAGGATTTCTTGCCTCTCAAATTATCCATGTGAATCATGAGGTGTTTCCCTAGGGCATTGCCATTGGGCAAATGGAATGAGAAACAAGAAATAACAGTTTGTAATTTTGCTTTTGGTGAGCACTTTTCGAAGAGAAGAGCCTCAGGACTGAGCTGTAGATAATTATCGGAAATGGACTAGGAAAAAGCAAAGAGGAGGCCCATTGGGCACAAGGTGATCACTTGAGAGCCAAGAAGCTCATTGTTGAGGCAAAGCTCCAAACCAGACAGAAATCTCATTTTAGTTCTTCCTATCTCAGATGGCCAGTGATTAACTCAGGCAGAGAGCTGAGAAGTCTTCATTTTCCACCTGTGAAGATATTCTACACTATAGTGCTATATAGTGTAGAATCATACTACTAGTAATCATAGAGAAATGCTTCTACAAAGAAGTATAATTCCTGAAGACTGTCTGAGATAGTAACAGAACGAAGAATGTGCTTTGCTGGAACATGATCCACATGAGTGAGCAACGTCCAGCGAAGACTGCAATTAATTAGATACCACCAGATGGTCAGAAAAAAAGAGAAAGACCAAAGAAAATCTGGCGCCAAACATTTCAGGAAGATCTGGAAAATATCAATCTTAAATGGAAGGATGCAGAGACTGTAGCTGCTGACCGAGAACTGTGGAGTATGCTTGTAGCCCAATGTGCTTAGCACAGAACGTGATGATTCTTACCTCATAGCAAAACAAAATGGAAAATGTATACAGACATCAATGTTGAAACAAAATGAATGAATTAAAGCATTGCCTAGCTCTAGATTATATTTTTTCATTATTTTATTGGCGAAGCCTTTGCCATCAGGTTTTAAAGTTAAATTTGCTTTAAATAGCTTTCCCCAACTTAATGCTTTCTAGATGTGTTGGAACAATAACTCTCATTATTCCCAGACAGCTTGACCAGTGACAGTATTGGTGGATAATTCAGGGAATTATACTTCAAACCAATGTTTCTCAACCTTAGCAACTTTGCATTTTTTTAATTTAGTTTTATTCATTTATAATATAAAATGTGAAAATACAGAAGCAAATAGTAGGGGACAACAGTAGAAAAAGGGAAAACAAAAAAAGTATGAAGAAAGGGAGGGGAAGAGACAAAAGGCATTGACTTCTGACTCTCTCTGCTGCAGTAAAATCAGACATTAAAATCAAATCTCAACTTTTTACATTTCTATAGTAGTATGCACAGCCATTTTTCTATCGGCAAATCAGTCTAATAGGTAAAACCCAAAATCATGATATCATTTTTTTCCACCTCATGCAAAGTCCAGAAGCAGTTTCCAAGTAGAAACAAAAGTACTTAACGTTCTTTTCTTTTATCAGCACAGTCAATTTGGCCATCTCTGCTAATTCCATCAGCTTTTGTAACCATCCGTCCATGACAGGAATCGAGGCATCCTTCCACTTTTGTGCATAGACCAATCTTGCTGCCATCACCATATATAAAATCAGAGTTCTAATTTTTTCCCCAGTTCTCTTTCCATCAGGCCCAGAAGGAAAGTTTTTGGTTTAATCTTTAAGTTCACTTTAAGAATTTTCTCCATTAATATATGAATCCTACTTCAGTATTTCTTTGCCTTATCACATGTCCATCATAAATGATAAAAAGTCCCTTCTTTACATTTACATTTCCAACATTCATTTGAAATATCTTTATACATTTTAGATAACTTATCTGGTGTTAAATACCAGCAATATATCATTTTGTAAAAATTTTCTTTTAGGTTATAATTTAATGTGAATTTTAAGCCTTTTATCCACATATTCTCCCATTGTTCAAATATCACATTATGCCCAAAATTCCTTGCCCACTGGATCATACAGTGTTTTACATGTTCATTTTCCAAATTCAATTTTAATAACGTTTTATAGACCTTAGCAATTATATGATCATCACTACTACATAGTAGGATTTCCAATTCATTTTTAGCAAACTCAAAACCATGGCCTTTTTTGTCTAATTTAAAACTTTCCTTCATTTGTTGATATGTAAACCAGTGACAAGCGTGACCTTCTAATTCTAATTCTTCCCTACACTTGAGGATGGGGTCTCCAGAATTGAAAAATGCTATTTTACCATACGTCCACCAGTCCGGCTTCACCACCGTTTCTTTTCTTAAAAAGGCTTCTTGGGGGGACATTCATAGGAGCAATTTTGAAAAAAACTTTGTTTTATATTTATTCCAAACTCTTAATATGGCACGTCTAATAAAATGATTATTAAAATCAACATATACTTTAACTTTATTGTACTATAAATACCCATGCCATCCAAACCTTAATTCATGGCCTTCCAAATCGAGCAGCCTCTTATTCTGGAGGTTCACCCACTCTTTTAACCAAACCAAACAGCATGCATCAAAATACAATTTCAAATCTGGTAAACCCAGGCCCCCTCTTTCCTTTGCATCTTGCAATAACTTATATTTGATTCTTGGTTTCTTTCCGTGCCATATGAATTTAGAGGTATGCCTCTGCCACTGTTTAAATGGAATGCCTGTTGCAAGTATTGGTATTGTCTGGAACAGAAAGAACATCTTTGGTAAAACATTCATTTTAATTACTGAAATTCTGCCCAGTAATGATAAATGTCAACCTTAGCAACTTTAAGATGTGTGGAATTCCCCATCCAACTTGGAATTCCCCATTCCCAGAATTCCCCATCCAGCTTGTTGGCTGTTGTGAGAGTTGAAATCTATACATTTTAATATTGCTAAGATTGAGAAACGCTGCTTCAAACCCTCTGGAAGTCCCTATATTTGAAAAGGCTGGCTTAAGATCCTATTTCAGGCAAGATAATACCTAACATTAAACTGCACTATTTGTCTTCAGAGAAACAAGATAAAATGTCATTTCAGCTAACATACTACACATAAACAGGTTTTAATCTGGTGACTGAAATTATTAGGAGTAGTGGCCTGTCCACTGTAAACTCAAATTTTATATCCAAATTGGAGAAGTCCTCTGCATGTTTAGCTTTATTGAGTAGTGCAGTATAATGATAAGAGCAAACAACGGCATGACGAAGTAGCAACAATGGTTCATTGGAAGATCTGCAAGCAAGAACTGGTGGGACCATAAAATAGAGAAAGTAATAGAAAATGAAGACGCTAAAGTGCTCTGGGACTTTAGAATTCAAACAGGCACTTGCCACATAACATGCCAGACTTAACAATTGTTGGTAAGAAAGACAAAGCTTGATAGTGGATGTGATAGTACTTGGAGATAGCAGAATAGAAAACAAAGAACTGGAGAAGAAAATAAAATACAAAGACCAGCAAATAGAAATAGAATGACTATGGCAAAGGAAAGCAAAGATAGCCCCAATAATAATAGGCGCTTTGGGTGCAATCCCAAAACAACTGGAGCACCACTAGAACACCATTGGCATTGACAAATTAACTACCAATTATTGGCAAAAGGCAGCTTACATCCTGCGATGATACCTCTAAACACCATCAAACATCAACCTCTTCCTTTCCCAGATCCTTGGGAAGGATTCGATAGGTGGATAAAAATGCCAAATCCTTTCTAAACATCTGGCTGACTACAACTACCATAATCACCAGAAACACAGAAAAATTATTAAAAACTCATGATTCATCCTGTGAGTCTTTGCAGATTGTATGTTTGCCTAATCCTGCATCAGAATTTGGCATTTTCTAATGCATTTAGAGATGTGTTATTTTATATTTTATTCAAATTATAGTGATTTGTGTATTTGTATATTTTTGAATGATTTGTTTTATTGTTTCTGTTAATGAGAAGAATAAGATTCTTTGAAATTATTAAAACATCACTGATAGAAATTGTAGATGGACTCTTGGTATCATAATGTCTAGAAAGTTGATCTATTTTTAAATTAAGATTAATTTGTTGCTTAATTTTGCCCTGTAGGAATTATGTGTGGTATGCATCCTGAACCCTTATAGAGAATTGCTTTTTTGTAGCTTTTTGTTAAAATGTTATAGAAGCTGGATTCTAGCATAGCTGTTCAGAATGTTTTCCATGATCTCTTAGATGTGAATTCTTATGCATCACCAAGGCTTTAACACTGACACGTTCCAGCTCTTTGGGTCTGTTTCTAGACTGTTGTTTATGTGTGATATATTTCACCTTTTGTTGCTTGTCATATATAACTCTGAGGAGGGAAGCCATTATCTCTGGTACTGCTGTTGCCGTTTGAAGGAGAGTTAAACTAGCCCCTCTAGGTAAAACAGAAATGGTTGGTGTGTATTTGGAAAAGTCTCAACAAATAAAGAAAAATTAAAAATATATTTGATGGAGGTGGAATTTACCCATGATGCAAAACATCCTGCAGCAAGTTTAGCTGGGAACATATGCTCCCAAAATAAACTTGGCATGGAAACTAAGACGTCCTTATTTTGTTCAGTTTAACTTTACAGAGGATTGCAGTATAAATGCCTTATAGTTATGGATGTTTCTGTAATCCTTTATTATAACATACATCCTGGACTATAAGAGAATGCTTAGTAATTTTTCTTTCAGTTTTACACAATGTTGGTGCATTCTGGTACTTTTGAGCTTAATTACTTAACCTTTCAGTTTGTGATTATCAGTCAGAATGAGCTTGACTTATTAACTTGGAAAAATGTGCCAAAACATTTGGGTAATGTATTATGAAAGTTAGCAGTCTTTCTGCTACTTTGGAATAGCTCACTTATTTTGGGTCATGACAGTAGTCACACTTCCCCTTTCAAGGAAAGAGTTCTAGTTCACTAGCAGTTCATATCTTGCACATAAAAAATGTCCCAGGTTCCATCACTGCATCTGTAACCAGGGCTGATAAATATTTCTTGGAAGACTGTTGTTTAATATTCAGTACTGAGGTACATGAACCAACTGTCTGACTTACAATATTTATCTGAAAGAAGAACAATCCTCAGTTAAAATGATGCCCCGTAAAAGGAAGAGCAGAGAGGAGAAGAATCAGCAACCAAAAATCTAATGTAATGCCCAGTTTGGCCATCCTCTCAAACTAGGGAAGTCAATACCAGTTAAAAACAATCCTCGAGATTTCCTCTCTGTCCACAAGAAAATGAAAGTAAGGAAAGAGGAAGTGGCAGTCACACAGGGAAGGGAGGTGAAAGAGAAGAAAGCTGTTTGGAGCTATGGAAATGGAAAAAAGCAATTAGACAAGGATTGATAAAAGAGAGAGAAAAGCCTTGCAAAAAGAATTACATTTGCCAGGCAAACAGCTCCATGTTCCAGGTTCATTTGCAGAGGGAACCATTCTTTGCTTATCTCAGGATAATTCCTTATATTTTCAACAATTTCTTCATGTTAGAGAATATAAGAAGATACCTCCACCCACAGACATATAATTCACAGGCTTTTATTCTGGGAAGAAAAGTATCTTCTAGTAGATACGAATATAGAAAATCTCCCAATAATTTCCCAAGGGTACAAGTGCACATATACACTGTTTCTATCAAATATTCTTTTCTATCAAATATTATTTGTACACATCTTGTATGCAGTGTTTCAATGTTTCCATTGTTCTTTCTTGATGAAAAAAAATCAGAGAACTCTTAACAAAAACAGAAAGTAATGATGGGTGCAGGTGCAACCTAGTTTAGGAAATAAGTTTAGCATGGATTACTAAGCACTAATTGTGTGTCAGTGGTTTAATAATTGTTTTGAGTGGTGAAATAGCTCTAGAAACTGGTTCAGCAAGGCTCTGCAATTCTGATCAATTTTTCTTGTAAATGAATAGAAACCGGTGTCTTTGATATAAATAACTCACATTTTTATGAAAGGTCTTTACAGTACGAGTGCTCCTGGCAAGCATGAGCTGCTGGTAATCCTCTTCTGCAGTGCAAATAAGCTATGTATGAGCTTGCACTCTCTTTTCTAATTAAGATATGTTTTAATTATACTGAAAGTTCTTGAATCATTTAGCAATGTTAATATTGCTGTGTAACTGTGACATAGATTTGCAGTTGGAGCTGGTTTTGAAAGCAACATATCCTCAGTGAAATTGTAATATAAAATGTAATTCAAAGGACCGTGATGTATCTTCCTTTTTAAGGAGCTGCAGATAGGTATATATTTTCATTTTCACATACTCCAAAAGACAATAATGCTTTCAGATCTAAGTAGCTACAGAGCCATACTAGTGAGCATTATGCAAAGATCTGAATTTGGATCTTTCAGAAAGGTTCCAAGCTCTTAATACCAGTGAATTTTTATATATGAGCCAAAGATGACTGACTAGTTGTAGATATATTCCACCTCAATATTATGCTCTTTGAAGAATCACCATTACAGGAATAGACCAATGATTACAGATCTCTGGGATTTGTGGGGGGGAAATCAGACTTATAAATAAGAAAGCCAATAACAGCAAAAAGCTTTATCTGAATGGCAATTTTTTTAACTTTAGAACCTTTAGAAGATATACCTGAAGAGGAGTTGTGTGCAACAGTCCAGAATGTAACAGACAAAGCAGTATTCAAGAATTCCATATAAACTGTATGAAATATATCCTGGGGTTAATTCATTTCCTTTGAAACATGTAGAAGTTGAGGTGGAATTTATGTGGTAAATGACTTATTTGGAAAAGAGTAATGTAAAATTGAAAAACTTTGTCAACAAATATGCTGATAAGCCAGTGAATGTTTCCATCAGCAGAAGAAAATTGTGGATAGCAAAGTGTTGTGAATTTAATGTAGAGTTCAGCAAATTCCTTAGGGTAGAGGTAAATGTTATCTCATTAAATACACTTCCTAAACTTGTTTTTTCCAAAATAATGCTAGACAGGAGGCTAAAGGGGAGAATATTCTGGAGGAAGGGCCACACATATATGTTATTCCCCCAGAGGTACATTGGCTTCATCTCTGTCTATGTCTCTCTCTCTCTCTTTCTGTCTGTCTGTCTCTCTTTCTTTCTCTGTCTCTCAAGGTTTGTGAGAGCTAGGGTGATATTAAAACGATTAGTGAGGAGACTTTTCAGAAGAGGATAAGGAAAGTGTAAATCCTAATTATTCTTTCTTATGAATAGTGTCACCACTTAAATTTTATAAATGCAACATGGGCTTGAAAACCTGCTCAAAAAACCCCTGATATTTTTAAACATATATCTTCACAGCTCTTCTTCAATTATATTTAGTCAATACGGCGATTTACAGATCTAACTATTATTTTTGGTCTTGTATATAGAAGGTTCTGGAGAAAGAACAACTCATATTAATATTTCTTTTATCTAGTAACAAAATTACTTCAATCCTTTTGAAAGTATTTGCTCAGATTTTATCCTGAAGTAGATGAATGTACGGAAAGAGGCTGCTAAATTAACTATTTCATAAATGATGGCTGAGTTAGGAAAAAGCGTGAATTGCATATTAAATTTGAAAATAAGATCGTAGCTAAACAAAGATGAATCTAAAACTGTACTATCTTCTTTGAAATATAATGGTGCCTGAATTGTTGCAAACCTTCATAATCCATCTTGTATTTTCCTGTTGCCTTGCTGTGGGACTGCTGCTAAGGCAACAGATAAACATGCAGTGTCAGAGTTGAAGAAACTTAATAATCCAAGAGAGGTATCTTCAAGTCGCATCAGAAATGCATCGTAAAAGCACAAAGGATCACATATTTACCCTATCTTCTCAGAATAACTATAAATCTGTGAAGTCAGATACAAATTTGGATGCAGAGTAAGTCTCTTATTATAATTACAAAGAAATGAAGAGAATAATAAAATTAAGAGAATCGGTTTGGTGTAGTGGTTAAGGCATGAGGCTAAAACCCAGGGAAAAACTGGTCAAGAAAACCGCAAGGATTGCAATCTCTGAGAATCAGAAACAATTGAATGGAAGAAAAAAAATGAAATTAAACAATAATAATCCCTCTAATGATGTAGAATAAAATAAAAATGGAATAAATATAGACCATGACTAACATAGTGTATAATTTGAAGACTTTGTGAACAATAAGAACTCTAGATTCATTATATTAAAGCCCTCTAGTTATTCATTTGATTGATAATAAATTTATGGAACGATCCATTAAAACAATTCCTCAACAAGATGGACATATTATGTCCAAAATTTGAAGAATGAAATAACCCGAATAGAAACAAAATATTGCAAAATCATAATTCGCAATTGTAATAGATTTCAAAAAGTAACAAAACAGGTCAATGAAATATGGAAGAGAAAGAGATGTAACAAAGTTTACATAAACTCACTGACTGGGAGATAAAAACAAAGGTACTTGAATCATATGCATTGGGGTGCCTTAGCATGGTTTGAGTTTTCTCAAAATTGATCACTTTGAAAAATGTTATAAATGAGGGGTCCTTGGTGCTCTCTGAACTTGGCTGTTTTCTTGCAGATTTTTCATTACCCAAACTAGGTAACATCATCAGTGCTAGAAAGGACTGGGGTTTGCTCTCAGTTTATATTCTATCTAGTGGCTTGCCCTGCCAATGTTGGTGGGGATGGTCTTAGAGGGTCTTTGGTTGGGCTGTTTACTGTTGGCTTCTTTAGCAGTTCCTTGATTGGGGCATTGTTTATTTGATTATTGGTCTGATGTTAACCTTGGAATTAACCTATGCTGATCTGGGTGCAGAATGCTGGTGGAGAGGTGCTTAGATCTTTTGATTCCCCCTTTTTGGCTTGTTCATTGTCTCTTTTGCAAAGTCTATAGATAACATTTATGTCTATGTGTCTATTGATAGCTAATTTGTCAGAGTTCCAGGCTTCTAGAGATTTCCTAGTGTTTTTGGATTTGGCTTGGTCTAGGATGGAAAGGAATAACCCACAGACTGATGATAGTTACATCTTACGCTCCAGTGAGTGGTGCCAATTGAAGAACTGATGGTGAGTTTGAGGGAAAACTATACACATTCCTTGATGTGATTAAACTTCCCTTTCATTCAGCTGTTCAGAGAAAAACATAAGAAGCTTTACTAGGAAAGTATTTAAAAACAGAGCTGGTATTTTGATGCTGAGTTGGGGTTACATTTTCAGCCCCAAACAATTGAAAGATGTTAACTCTTAACCTTTTTTCTGAATGCTGCAGTTGGCAAAATCAAAAATCTGACTCTTGATAGCTCAGAGATCTACTTAAGACATCTCTTTCTTTACACATTTTATTTAGGTAGCAGAAATATTTGTTATAAATTACATTTAGGCAGCAGCTATCACTGAGCATAAGAAAACTAATTCCTAAACCTAAATAGACTTGCAAAATTAATGGTTTTTTTAGTGCTTAATATTATTTGCAAATATGTTAAAATGGGACAGAGTGTGTGCAAAAGATTCATTTTAAATCAAATGTACATTGTTTACTAAGGAAGACATTTTACCTATTGAAGCACAAAATGCAAACAACCTGATCCCATTCAGAAATATTGAACTAGAATTTCTATAATCCATATGTTATCTAACATTATATCACAGTTTGATACATTCTATTTTAATTTTAATTAATTTCCTTTGAATTCCTTTTGCTTCGGTATTATGGTTTCCTGACCATAAGAATGAATACTTTAGTCTGGATTCAATCTGAACAAATACAGTAAAAGGGGAAGGGTACAATTTCTTAATTTGATGAATACATAAATGTTCATGATTCTTTGACTTCACACACTATTAAGTAGTGTCAAAAAGTTGAGTGTGTAACTTCATGGTTCTATCATATTTTTATCATTTTTATATTATATTATTATTTATAACATTTTTGTATTATAAAGATTTTAATGTTTCAATATAGCCTACTTACTAGCTTTATAATTTTAGAAAGGTTTTAGGGGTTTTTTTCTAGAAATTATGCCATATTCCAGTCTGCTTTGTATATATTTTCTTCAAGATGTATTTCAGTAGAAATTATGGAATTGGATTACGTTAGTATCAAACTGGCATTTTCAGTGAGAACATAGACATATGTTCCATCATATGTTCAGTACAGATTTTTAAGTTTGGTAATCAACAAACTATACCCTGTATTTTTCATTGTAAAGTCGGAAAACCTTGATTAATTTAATAACTAGATGTTTTCCTCAACCATAGCTGCATCATTAACTTTTCTGATTTTGACAATATAGTCCTAGAAAATAAAACTTTCTCTGTGTGTCCCTTCTTTCCAATCTATTCACTTCTTGTTTATTGGTTTTATGATTTCATTCTCTTTCATTCTCTTTATATAACCAAGCCATTCACAATCCATATTCATTCATCACCCATTCATTCTTTACTCTCTTTCCTTGTTTTACCACAAGCCCTTCTGTAGTAACCCATTACTGTTGCACTCAACTGATTTTCATGTTCTTCCCAACATACATAACTGTCATGTCCATCAAATAAAATAGAAGTATGCTCTCATACATACAGATAGTCCTTAACAGACAACCACAACTGAACTCAATATTTCCTTTGCTAGGCAAGACAGTTGTTAAGTGAGTTTTGCCCCATTTTATGACTTTTCTTGCCACAGTTGTTAAATGAATCACTGCAGTTAGTTAAATTAGTAAAATGGTTGTTAAATGAATCTGGCTTCTCCATTGACTTTGCTTGTCAGAAAGTCACAAAAGGTGATCAGATGACATTGCAACCGTCATAAATACATACCAGTTACCAAGGGTATACATGACCCCGGGACATTGCTGTCATAAATATGAACCAGTTACCAAGTGCCCAAATTTTGATCATGTGACCATGGGGATGCTGCAGTGATCATAAGTGTGAAAAACATTCATAAGTCACTTTTTCAGTGCTGTTGGAACTTCAAACAGTCACTAAATGAATGGCTGTAAGTCAAGGATTATTTGTAATTATTTTTAGTTCATTTATTCCTCCTAACAGACCATATACTACCCGCTACCTTTTTATCAGCATTTGTAAATTTTAAAATTTCTTCATCCTTTTCCATATTTTCTATAAATAGTGTGCTAAGGTATACCAATTCAGCATGCTCTAATCTAGTATTTATGTATAACTTGCAATCATTTACTTCATTTTCTCATCAAACAAAAAACTTTTGTCTTTTATTTATTTTATTTATTTTTTATTTTCAGATGCAAATTAATACTTGCATCATACTACACAGTATAGCACTGTAGTATTCACTTCAAAGCATTCAAGTTCTCATCTAATGACATATCATCTGTATACAAAATTACATGCAAGTTTATATTTCTACCCAATACATCTCATACAGCACCATATACATTTTTTTGTCAGAGCACTTTGACATGGCTTAATTGACAATTCTCCAAAGATTTTGCCCTCTCCTAACTCTCCCTTCGCCAGTAACTGGCTAAGAAAAGAATTTTCAGGAATTCATTTTCATTAAATTAAGGCTGCCCTAGAGACCAAAAGAAGTAACTATATATTAAAAAGATGATCTACAGAATACAGGAATCTCCATAACACACCTCCAATTTTATATTCACCCACATTTTTCCGTAGTTCAAACTTAAATGTTAAGAAATACAAATAATTTTTAGAAAATACTAAAATTATTTTAGTATCAATATTTACCATATATTTCAGAGCCCTGGTAGTGCAGTGGTTTAAAATGCAATATTGCAGTCTAAGTCTGCCTACAGCCTGGAATTCGATCCTGACAGGGCTCAAGGTTGACTCAACCTTCAATTCTTTTGAAGCCAGTAACTTGAAGACCCAGATTGTTGGGGGCAATATGCACATAAATGCTTCTGCATTGTAAACTGCCCAGAGAGTGCTGTAAAGCGCTCTGGGGCGGTATATTACCTTAAATGCTATTGCTATTGCTAAATAGCCAATACAGGTAGTCCTCTACTTACAACCATTCATTTACTGACCATTCAAAGTTACAACACCACTGAAAAAAGTGACTTATGACCAGTTCTCATATTTATATAAGTCTAAGTGCTATTGCTATTATGACCATTGCAGCATCCCCATGGTCACGTGATCAAAATTCAGGTGCTTGGCAACTGGTTCATATTTATGACAGTTCCAATGTCCCAGGGTCATGTGATCCCCTTCTGACAAGCAAAGTCAATGGGGAAGTCAGATTCACTTACTGTAACAACTGGATTACTACCTTAACAACTGCAATGATTCACTTAATAACTGTGGCAAGAAAGGTCATTAAATGGAGCAAAACTCACTTAACAAATGTTTCTGCTTAGCAACATAATTTTGGGGCTCAATTATGGTCGTAGGTTGATGACTATCTGTAGTTTTATTAATGGACACAACAATCTTTGAATTGAACTTCCTAGGACATGTTATAGATTTTGTTGGAATTCATTTTTTCAAAAAAGCTTAAGATAATTCTCATAATGTCTTTCATTATGCAAACGGTGTTCATATATACAAAAATGATTTTGGAGAAGGAATATTTTATCTCAGAGTAATTTTAAAAAATCTGTGGGGGGGGAAACAAAATTAACTGAAAATAGAACTATGTCAGTTCATTATTTAGCAGTCTTTCTTCCTCCCAGTGGTACCTCCCAAATAAGACCATAAACACAAGTAAATAAGACTAGTCCATCTATTCAACATAGCATACTGTTACTCAACAAGACCACAAACAGGGACAAGCAGCCAATAGCCTTCTACTCTTCCTCCTTAGCATCAGGTATTTAAAATATTCTACCAATAATTCCACTGGTAGTAAATATCCAATTTTAGCTCAATCTTTTGTGCATTTTCCAGATTTAGGAAAAGCTACTGTCACTTCAATCCTCAGATAATAAAATTTCATAGGATTACTTGGCTTTTTGAAGGAGACATAACCATGCTTTTAATAATTAAGTTGGAGAATAAAAAAGAGATGAAATGAAATAGTGCTTCTATTTTTCAAAACCGCTGAAGATGTGGTTGCAGAAACATTAATGGAAGGGCTAGTTAATAAAATAGATGGAAATTAAGAAAAAGTCTATAGATATTTTTTAGTTTTCTCTCATTCCTAATGAATTAGTATTTCAGGAAGGATATGGCCCAAATAAGTAATAAGCAGTTCACTTCTATAACAGTGAGTTATAATAATTATTAGAAAAGAGTGAAAATCTTCTCTCCCTTATTCTAGTCCTGTTGGGGGGAAAGTGAATTATAAAAGCAGCACCTGTTCTGCATTACTGATAGCTTTTGTGCTGGCAGTGCAGTACATGTCTCATCCTCTCTCCTTGCCCATTTCCATATGTCCCATGTATCTTCAGAAGAAAACCTCAAATGGTTCTTCCCTTCTGAACAGATGGCACTGGCATGGCAAACAGTGCCATGCATCATGGGTCCTTTCTTAATAGCTTTCCTAAATAGTTGCCCTCCAGACGTAAACCTCAGCCAAGCTAGAGTGCTAAATCATCCTGTATCAATAATACACCAAAGAAAGTTATATTATCACTTGAGATTTTCATGATTCTGGAATGGAGAAAAAAACTCTGATATCTGTCTTCTTCAGTTTTCTCCATTGCTGCCACTGTTACTGCCACATCTGAGTCCTTTGTAAGTAGCAATTATAAAGGTTTTGTTCTTAAATGCTGACATACATTAATCTTAACATCAACAGTGAAAGTGGCTGAGTTTATCATTTTTAAATCTAGTCCTTTACAGATACATTAACCATTCATCCACAGTGGGAAAAAGAATCAGTCTGGCATTGGTATTGTATCATGTCTTTGGTGTCTAAAGAGTTCAGCTGAATTGGTTTATTAGCTTTCCATCATGAGAAAAGATAACACAATAGTTATAAAACATAAACTCACAGTTACCTATTATATAATAAAAACATCTACAAGGCCATTCGGAACTTTTCCAGGCAATTAAAATGTAATTTTCCCATTTAGCTCACACTTGCATTTATTCCATTCCAGCATAAGCCATGTTTCCATGAAACTGCTGAAATCAGATAGTCACACTTGTAATCAGTTCAAAGTTCTTTTTTAATTAGGGAAGGTATGCAATAAAGTATTGCTGAGGAAAATCAAAGAACTACTAGATCTACTTAATCAGAAGCCAGAAAAAAAATCAGGCTGCTTTAATGAACAGAAACGAAGTGCTGTGCTATGCTATGCTTGCAGTTGAGCAAGGTTCAAAACAGTTTTTAAATATGTTCAGAATATGTACGGTCCTAGTATTATGTATTGTTATAAACATAACACACTAATACAGTTTGAAAATCAGGGTAGCATCACTTCTATATAATTTAGGGTATAGGTGAGAATTATCATAGGAAAAAAGGAGGTAAATCAAGAATATACACCTGGAAGTACTTCCAAGTAGCTGCTTTATTTTTATTTTTTAATTGCAATACAATTATTTGTAGCCTGCCAAGATTTTCACTAAAGTATTATATTTTAGAAAATATAACATTTTGTAAATGAAAATCATGACTCTGGAACTGTGTAGGTCTGTACCATTATTTTCAAGTGTGTCTTTTTAGAATCATAGTATCACAACGTTGGAAGGGACCATTCAGACTAATGGCTGTGTAGTCTCTGCTTGAACATGGAGGAAGGTCCGGTGTGAAGAAATATACCACCTCTCTAGGAAATTGGTTCCATTGCAGTTAGGAGATATTTTGCTAACATTCAGTCAGAAATCTGCCTTCCTGTAACTTAAAGCTATTACTCTGCACTGTGGAATGAGAGAAAACAGATTCTGATCTTCTGTCTGATATGCTTACAAATATTGCCCCCCCCCTTCACTTGTCTTCTCTCGAGGCTAAACATAGATGCTGCCCACAGTATTGCCTTCAATAACCAATGACATTTTTGCAATATTTTATATACAGAATGTTAGTACAGTTGACTGACAAGGTATTCTTGTTCCATTACTAGAAAAATGCAGTTCTTCAATTGGACCTAGATTTTGAACAAAGTTACTTGGCAATCATGGATAACGATTCTTACATGCACCAAACAGCACTTTTGAGAATACCTAGAATGTGATTGCCATTAAATAGCCAGGTTCCCATGAAACACTAAAATAGGATAAAGGCTTCCTGAACTTGTTCATTTTCCTTTAATATTAATATTATTAATAACTGGGAGAAATGTAGCATCCATTTCTATGCCAAATCTCAATATAGCATTTAAAATTTCAAAGACAAAAACAACAGTGCATTTAATTCTGCCAAAATTAGATGCATACTTGTGGTATCTAAATACGTTTACCTGAGGCACAATTCAACAACATATTTTTAAAAATTGAGTGTATAAACACATTGTTCGGGATTAGGGCCAAGTATAAAGAGTACAGAGAAGAGCAACAAAAATGATTAGGGGAGTGGAGGCTAAAACATATAAGGAACGGTTGCTGGAATTGGGTATGTCTAGTTTAATGAAGAGAAGGATGAGGGGGGACATGATAGCAGTGTTCCAATATCTCAGAGGCTGCCACAAAGAAGAGGGAGTCAAGCTATTCTCCAAAGCGCCTGAAGGCAGGACAAGAAGCAACGGATGGAAACTAATCAAGGAGAGAAGCAACCTAGAACTAAGGAGAAACTTCCTGACAGTTAGAACAATTAACCAGTGGAACAACCTGCCTCCAGAAGCTGTGAATGCTCCAATGCTGGAAGTTTTTAAGAAGAGATTGGACAGCCATTTGTCTGAAATGGTATAGGGTTTCCTGCCTGAGCAGGGGGTTGGACTAGATCATTGGTTCTTAACCTTTTTGAACGAATCGCCCCCTTGAGCCAATGAGGAAGTTGTCATCGCCCCCCTCTCCCAACATGCTCTTGGCGGCGGCCTACCGGCGGCACGGGAGGCTCCAGTGTTGGTCCTGGCGGGAAGCGGATCGTTGCCCCGGTTCCGACCGAGGACGCCGGCGGTACGGGAGAATGTTTGGTGATGCAGCCGACAGGGGGGCATTCTGCGGATGCCCCGCAGCCCGTGACTTGAGCCCGGGGATGCCGGTGGCACGAGGGGAGGCTTGGCGACGCAGCCGATGGGCGAAGCATTCTGCAGATGCCCCATGGCTTGAACCCGGGGACGCCGGTGGCGCGAGGGGAGGCTTGGCGATGCAGCCGACGGGCGGGGCATTTCGCAGGTGCCCCGTGGCCCGCGGCTTGAGCTCAGGGATGCTGGCGGCGCGAGGGGAGGCTTGGCGACGCAGCTGACGGGGGTGTTCTGCAGATGCCCCGTGGCCCGCTGCATCGCCAAGCCTCCCCTCGCGCTGCCGGCATTCCCGGGCTCAAGCCGTGGGCCACGGGGCATCTGCAGAACGCCCCGCCCATCGGCTGCATCGCCAAGCCTCCCCTCGTGCTGCCGGCATCCCCGGGCTCAACTTGCAGGGCATCTGGCGCACCTTCCCGGTCAGCTGGGCCAACGGTCCCGCTGGCTGGGGATCGCAGGGGCTGCTCTCCCTCGGGGCCGCGGCTTGCAGGAGGGCTGGCCACGTGCACCTCAGATGGGGCCAGCCAGGGAAAGGGACTTTGTGGCCGCGCTGCTCCCAGGGGGCGGGGCACCCGGGCGCAGGGCCAATCAGGAGCCCTGCCTGAGAGAGAGAGACAGAGAGGGGAAGCACAAGTGCCTCTCTCTGTCTCTGTCTCTCTCTGCAAATGGCGGAGGAGGCTCGGAGCCGCAGGGGAAGACTGAAAAGTGTCCCCAAAACGTCTTGCTCCATCACCCCCATATCGCCCCCTTTTCATTCCTTCGCCCCCACGTCGCCCCTTTTCGTTCCATTGCCCCCCTGAAAAATGAAATCGCCCCCTGGGGGGCGATATCGCCCAGGTTAAGAACCACTGGACTAGATGACCTCCAAGGTCCCTTCCAACATTATTATTATTATTATTATTATTATTATTATTTTATTATTTATTATTATTATTATATTATATTATCTTAAATTCATTAAACATGAACCTCAGTCAACTGAACATTCAAAATTTGTCCTGCGCTGATGGTTTGTTGTTGGGGTTGTTGTTGTTGTTGTTGTTGTTGTATTATTATTATTATTATTATTATTATTATTATTATTATTATTATTATTATTATTATTATTATTATTATTATTATTATTATTATTATTATTATTATTATTATTATTATTATAAATAGGGATGGGAAAACCAATCTGCCCTGTTCTCTCATATGTTAATCAATATTGGAGGTTATTTAAACATTTTTAATATTGCCCAAGGGGTAGCTGAGCCATATGACTCTAACTTCCTGAATATATGTCTCTGGAGTAAAAATAAAAAATACAAAGTACTTGCAGAGGGCAATATAGATATTTTTTTTTTGCACACTTCTCCATCAATCTATTGTTCCCTGTCTGTCAATTTCATGATAGATCCTCTTGGGATTTAATGAAGATGAAGGAAACTCAGACAATTTCAGGCCACTGGAGAGATAATTGTCTTTATCAAAATAATAACTGACATACCTTTAAGCTATGCATATGAAAATGTATAACTCATTTCATTCAAAAATTTCTTCCTCTTCCAAAAAAACACAACATAACCCTTTTCCAGGAGAAAGTTTATGTCTGCCTTGAACCTTGTCCAGGGGTAGGCAACCTTGGCTCTTTTATGACTCATGGACTTCAACTCCCAAAATTCCTGAGCCAGCCATGCTTAGGGGAAAGGGAGAGGTTTCCAAGCTGAGCCATGCTGGCTTAGGAATTCTGGGAGTTGAAGTCCACAAGTCATAAAAGAGCCGAGGTTGCCTACCCCTGACCTAGTCTAAATTGGCTCACGAGTTGCAGTCCATCATTGTGCTTTATAATTGCATAAATATCAGACCGATTTTATGGACTTAGCTAAGGCTTAATTTGAGGTAGAGCCCATAAGGTTTTGTTCCCAAATATAACTGTAGCATGTGCCTAAACAATAAGTTAAGTAAACATTGAAGAGGAATAAATAGAAAACAAATGATAACGTGCAATGTGCCCTCTAACCCGAATTAGTTATATAATCAATCAATCAGTCAATCAGAATAGAACTTGTAGGTCTTCTAGTTCAACCCCCTGCTCAAGCAGGAGACCCTATACCATTTCAGACAAGTGACTGTCCAGTCTCTTCTTAAAAGCCCCCAGTGATGAAGCACCCACAACTTCTGAAGGCAAGCTGTTCCACTGGTTAATTGTCCTTACTGTCAGGAAGTTTCTCCTTAATTCCAGGTTGCTTCTCTCCTTGATTAGTTTTCATCCATTATTTTTTGTCCTGCCCTCTGGTGTTTTGGAAAATAAATTGACCCCCTCATCTTTTTTGCAGCCTCTCAAATACTGGAATATTGCTATCATGTCCCCCCTAGTCCTTCTTTTCTCTAGACTAGCCGAATCCTGCAACCATTCTTCATATGTTGTAGGCTCCAGGCCTTTAATCATCTTAGTTGCTCTTCTTTGCACTTTTTCCAAAGTCTCAACATCTTTTTTTAATTAACTTAATTAAATTAATTCTTGGTATCGGTTTCCAGGTCACATTGAGTCTTGGCTTTTCATCACAGCTTCGTCAAGGTGCTTTCCTCTGGTCCTTGTATCAGAAAGGAAGAATATTGTCACAAAGTGTGCTGCCCCCACAGCCTAGCTTTACCATCCTCAGCCACAAGGCCATGCAATGTTACTGTCTTCAAGCAATTTAAAACAGGGTGATTTCAGGGCAGTGATTGGTGGATTTCCTGCTATCTTTTCTTTTTCCATCCAGCATCATCTACCAGCAGGAAAATGATATCTGTCACTGTCCTGCATGTGTGGTGGGAGAGGATTAGAGATTTAACCTTTAATTTATATTATTTATTGTATACATCTTCAGAGAGTATCAATATACTTAGGTCAAACATCCCATTGACAAAACAGTTACTGATACAGTAATCTGTCTGAATGATCACAAGAGCTGATTAGAGTAAAGCAGAGAAGACAGAACCAAATAACTTTCTGTCATGGTTCCGACTAATGGAACACTTCAAAGAACTTCCAGACATTGTTTATCCTAAAAAGTCTTTAATCATGTGAACACAGTGTCGGCACGGCATGGAGGGATGCCAAGATCTGAATTTCCTTCTAACATTCCAGCCTATTCCCTTCCTCTAATTTGCAGTCATAAATCACGTTCTCCAATCAGCCTGGGGGGCAAAGGTTCACTTCCGTTCTATAGCCCACGTAATTGCTCTCCATACACATTCTTTCTCCCCCCCTCCCAGCATCATCTAAGTTAACTCTAAAAATACCAGACAGTTCTGCATATTTTGTCAAAGCAAGAATATCCAATATTAGCAGTGTTGACACTTTCAGTGTGATTGTGTCTCTGGAACTTTCTTTCCATTCTTTCATCTAAAACCAGTTTGTTCCATAAATAGATTTCCATCAGGCAGTGAGCCTTCTACCCCTATTCCATAATTATGCATATGCATGTGTGTCTAATTTCCCCCCCTATTTTATGATCTTACCAACACCCATATACTGTCACACATAATATATAAACACCATCGAACAGGATTTCTGGTTGACAGATCTATCAGTCTCCTGAGTTTGCTGTTCAAGTCAGGGGGCATTTCTGCATTAGACTTGATGGGCCAGTTGGAGCTAAGCAGAAAACTGCTGTTTCTGTTATGTCAACCCAGCCTCCTTCTCAAGGCTTCCTTGATTACCAGCAAAAGATGTTTCATGATGAAGGAAAACATCACTAGCCAAAATAACATGGCTTTAGGTGGCCTCAGCACCTGACTGGCGATGAGATGGAAGTAATATAACAAGCACATATGTCTTAAAACCAATAAAGCATCATGCACAGCAAGCAGGATGTAAGGATGAAGTGTGGAATCTCTATTGTGAATATTCACTTTGAGCAAGCTTAATGCAGTCAAATATAGTAATAATCTATGATACTGTTATTCTGGAACTGTTGGTTGCAAATAGTAAATAAAATAAATGAGCTTTTTAAAAAAGTTTTGTTTATTAGTTTATAATATAAAATACAAAAATACAAAAGAAAATAGTAGGAAAATAAGGTACAAAAAAGGGAAGGGAAAAGTGTGGGGCAAAGGGGAAAAAAGAAAGAAAAAGTATTGACTTCCGACTCCCTTTGGTGCAGTAGAATAAGATAATAGCATCAAACCTCCACTTTATACTTTCACATAATAATATAAACTAGACATTTCTATAACAACAAACCTATTAATAGGTAAAACCCCAAATCAAAGTTTCATTTTTTCCCACCTCAAACTCCAGGTCCAGAAGTGGTTTCCAAGTAGAAACAAAAGTAATTGTATTTTTTTCTTTGATCAAAGCAGTCAATTTGGCCATCTCTGCTAACTCCATCAACTTTTGCAACCATTCATCCATTGTAGGAATCAAAGTGTCTTTCTAAAAATGTATATCTTATCATACTTAAAATGTGAACTTTAACTATGTCAAGAAAACAGTAGAAAATATTTCCATTTTAATGCTAATCAAAAATGAATCATGCATTTTTTTTAAACTTAGGAGTAAACCCTCAGAATGGTTACCACTGCTGAATGAGCAGTTTGTATTTTCCCATATTCTATTTTATGGACTAAAAAAAGGCACATGAGAAATAGCAGACTGATTTTTCCATTCCTTAAAGTTGCTTCACATCAGCTGATTACTCTAGGGATTCCAAAGCAGATTTAAACAATGTTGGTTTTGTATGCATATTTTTTGAAGTATTGCTGTATTTTGCATTTGATTACAAAGCTGAAAGATTGAAAAGTTGAAAACTGAAAGATTCTTCTGGTTTGTTCTTAAGTTGCTAAACCGCAAAATGCAAAAAACCATTCCCATTGTTTTATGCATTTGAAGTTCTCAATGCACTTTAAACAGGTAAATTATTTTACAGATAAGATTTGACATTTACTATGCAACTAGAAAAATATCTTCTCATTATAATTTTGTATTACTGTATTACTACTGTATCCAGTTCAGAGTGTAATCTGCCTATTAACTGGCAATGAAATATAATGCAAGAAACAGCAGCAGAAGAAAACTGACACCTACCATTGGTGAGAGGTTCACACCTCTTCATTTATCAGATGTTTTGGGTGGCATTCAGAAATATTTGCACAATCAAGAGCTGCCATGAAGTGGACTGGTCTGTATAGTGTTACACCGAGGGAAAACAAGGTGATAGAAAAGTGAAACAGAATTCAGATAAGTATTGTCATCTTGCTGATGACGTGTGACTGACATTCTGGAGTGGAAAAGAATTTGGTTAGAGGCCTCACATTTGAGGAAGTGATAGGGAAATTACTGATCTGACTCTGAGATATACTGAGATATATGGAAAGACATTATTTTGGACACTGTTATTTTATCTTAACCAGTCAGGCCTGCTACATTCTTGTTTGGCTGGTAAGTTGACTCGCACTCAGATAGTTTTGCAGCTGCTTTTCAGACCTGAATTGTGTAGCCTTAGCACCCTAGAGCAGACAGAGTTATCTTATGGAGAATAAAGTTGTTAGTAGTTGTTGGCTGTGAAGACTATGTGTTATCAACACTAATGGAGCCAGTAGGATTCTAGATATGGGCTGCTGGAAAACATGATCAGGAGGTTGCTATTGTACTTGTGCATAATGTGAGTGTTCATTCTTAAGTATTTAATTGCCACTGAGAACAGAATGGTGGACTGTGTGTTATTTTTTATTTAAATCATTTGTTGACTGAATTTAAAGGCCAAAGGCTCTATATAATAAAATAAATTAAAAAAATAAAATCCCTAATCCAAACAAATATATAAGAATAGTAAGAGATAGAAGTTTTCTGGGATTTCTAGAAAGCTTGTAATTAGGGAATTTAATGAATCCCAGGTAACAACTCTTGCCCTAGCTAGAAATTGGTATATTTTTCACATTGAAAGCTGTTTCTGTCCATGAATATTTTAAGATATTTTACAGATTATCTCTTTAAACTGAGAGAGAGCAGTTGTCTTATTAATATCTCTGTACTAAATGAAAATTGGAGGTCACTTTTGTCATATTTGTTTACTGTATTTTTGTCACTTTAATTTGTTTTGTCATATCCTTTCTCTTTTATGTTAGTTTGTTTTTAATGTATGACGTTGAAACATAATAAAGATATTATTAAAAAAAAAGAAAGCTGTACCGCCCTTTATATGGCATACTCTGAAGAAGGACAAGAAAAAAAGTGGGTAAGCCATAGTGAAAAGAGCTACCAATAAATTAATAGCAATGGCAATAGCACTTAGACTTATATACTGCCCCATAGTGCTTTATAGCACTCTCTGGGCTGTGTACAATGTCAGCCAATAATCTGGGTCCTCCCTTTATTTTTTATTTTTTTAAAAAACAAGTTTTATTAATTTTCCATTTTTACAAAGCTTCGGGTATTAAGGAAGCAACATGGTGGTTGGGTAATACATAGTCCAATAACATGCTTATCCATACATATATCAGTTTACATCATCAAAATTTCCTCTCTGTTTCCCTTAGTTATTATACCAAATTCAAATTAATAGATTGCTAGTTATAACTCAATCATTTAAAATATTTATCAACAACTTTTAACTTATATGTCTCCAGATCCTGTTTTTAACTTTTATCTGATTTCAATTACAATATTCCAGTTGGCTTAATGTCCATAGTATTTAAGTTTCGGATAACCCACGGTTCCCTTAGTTCATTACAAAATAATTATCATGTCTAAAATACACTTATTATTTATACAAATAAGTTCTTAGTTTATTTCACAATCATATTTCTCATTCTAATATCATCGCTTACTCATAAAATAACCTTTATCCTCTAAATCCATCTTCTATTTTATAATTCAAAACTATTATTTTAGTAACTAATTTGTTTCCCTTATAGATATAAATCCTGAATATTAAATCAAATAATGTCTTTTAAAATCTCCTTATCTCATTACGTGGAATTTGAAGCTCTTCCATTAAATGTCACATAAAGAAAACCATTTTTTAAGTCTAACTCTGGCCTTCCTTTTGTGCCAAACCGGCTTCCATAAAAGAGCTTTTAGATCCTCGGGTGTATCTCCCTTCATTTCTGCATATATCATTTGAATCAAGGGAGAGCATCCAATCATCAGCCTATCAAGGAAGTTAGTCCCTTCACAATCGTTAAATTGTTGGCCAAATGGTTTAAATCTCCATATTTGACTTAATATATTTGTCATACATTCAGGCTGGTCTTCTTCTTCTGGTTTCAGCTGGTTTAGATGAAAAGTCATGTTCAGTGTTGTAGTTGTTTTTGGGTCATCTGGATTGTCTGATTCTCAGTATATTGTGTATGTAAGTCCTCCGCAAGTTCCGTCTTAGTATTGCTTTCTTCAGTTTCTGTTGCTGTTGTAGTTGTAGAGTCTTTAAATGAAGTCAAAGTTTGGGTGTTGGAGTGCTGAGTAAATTGTAGCTGACGTTGTTTAAAATCCACTTTATTATTAATTCCTTCTTCTCCTGTTGCTTTTTGGGTTGTAGATTCATCTAATGAAGTTAAAGCTGCGTTTTTTAGCTTTAAGGTGGCACGTATATCTTTCATTCTAGAATTCGTTAGCTCAGTAGCCTCTAAGATTTTTTCAAGTATAAGTTTGAAATTAAGCTGTGGGTGGTGTTCCTCCATTTCTGTAATGTTTACGAATAGTCCTTTAGTGGGGCTATTTTTAATAAAAGTCAATAACTGTCCACCTCCACTATAAAGAGTTCTTTTCACCACCCAGCTGTTTCAAGTTCTTATCTTTTTGTTAATGTCAAGGACAAATTTTAGTCTCAGAAGTCTCCCAGTCAGAAAAAAAAAATTTGCACTTGCTGTACCAAATTTCGCCACAAGATGTCCCCAGTAACATACAGAGTAGAGCTTTTATCTGGTTCAGAGAAGGAAAAGAGAAATATTCCCTTTTTTTTCCAGCTTAGCAAAGAAATAAAACAATACATTTTTGTAGAAATGCAGAACTTTTAGGGAGCCCAGGTATCCAGAGATTACAAATCCAGGTATGTGGTCATTTAGTCTTGTTGTCCTTTTTTGTTTGTTTGTTTGTTTCTTAGCTTTATATTCCCGGTGTAGGCAAAAGCCGCAGAATTAAGCTGGGGGAAGAGGGTATTTCCAAGGGTTTTTACAGGAAAATAGTTGGGAAAGAGAAAAGGTAAAATAAAGTCTCACCCAACTCCTCCAGTTGCTTCATCGTGCTTGGTGGTGCTTTGGGCTTTCGGCTGGTGCGACTTAATGAGCGGCCATGTTAATGGCCGCTTTTTTCTTCTTCGGTCCTGAGGAGCTGCCTCGGATCAAATGGAGAGGTTGCCGCCCCTCCGCGATCTAGCGAGGGTTCTCCCCAACGGTGGTCGTCCCTCCATAGCGACTTTCGACCTTTCCAGGGTCTCCCGAAGAAGGAAAACCGGACGGCGGGGAGAGCGGTCTCTCTGCATGTCCGCTAGCGCTGCGATACGGAACCGGAAGCCTGGGTCCTCCCTTTATTGATCTTGGAAGGATGGAAGGCTGAGTTAACCTCGCACCCCGTCAGGATTGAACTTCTGTCTGTGAGCAGAGTTAGTTGCAATACTGCATTCTAACCTCTATGTCACTAAGGCTCCATATTAACACACTTATTCCTAACTCATTTCATCATTTGGCATATTAAAAGATAATGCAGAACTGGATAATTAGGAGCCACATTTGATGTTTTTGGACCTCAGGTTATTTATTTAATCTTTATTATATCTTTAATTCTAATCAGTGTATTTAACTTTTTATCAATTTAATCAATTTGAATGGTGAACAGCAATAAGTGGCAAGAACAACCTGCTTTTTCACACTTTCTTATTTATTCAAACTCTAAAACTGTATACTTGATTGGGAATGTGTCATAGTGAATGCAGTGAGAGTTTTAACCAGGTTTGAAAATAAATAATGTGAATATTGAATGCTGTTCCTTTTTGGAATACTTCTGTAATTATATCTATGTTCTCTTTTTTGCTCATTTGGAAGAGAACTTGAAGATACTGAAAAATTCCAGGAAACTGATTGCATAATTTTTCTGAAACAAAGCACATTTGGGGAGATTTAACCAGTTTTCATAAACTGGCCATTAGTACTTCCTTACTAATCAATAGGGGAGTGAGATAAGAGACCATTTGATTACTGATGAAGCACTTAATGTTGAGTGGTGGCATCTTGAGACTAAGCCAGGCAGTGGCAGCCTGCCATTCCTAAGAGACATTAACAGCCTCTATCTATAAAGACAGGAGGATTTCCATGCTGCCTTGCAGCAGCTTTCAAAAAAGTATGTATGACTCATAAGAGGATGTTTCATGAGAGAATTTAATTGCTGGAACATTGAAAACCTTTTATGAACATTCATATGATGCTAAAAGAAAGCTGCTCTTCAGACTGACTTCCATCTATGTCCCTTTTAATTTTCCAAATATAAAAACTCTAAATTTTTAACAGGTGAGCAATTTTCCCGAGAGCTATTTATCTGCTATATTTATTGGACTCCAAGATTGGCATGAATTTTTGGCACTCTTGAGATGCTTGACCTCTAGAGCTACCATAAATGCTTGTTGCCCTCAGCCTTCTCATCTATTTTTTCTTTCTTTTTTCTTTTTGTATGAATGAGACTTTAAAAATATTTGCTCCATTCCTCTGTTAATCAGCCAATAACAATCAGAGTGAAAACAACCATTTCATTGTTTGTTTAATTCTCTGGGCTATTTCATTCATTGTGCACTGAGAGCAAGGATATTATCATCACAACAGGGAAGAATTCCCTGGAATTAGAATGATTATTTTCTCCTTCAATGCAGCATCCTCTCAGAATGAGCCTAGCTTTACATTTATCTCCCTGTGGTCTATAAAATTCAACAAGCACAGTGTTTGAGGAAGAATACCAATTTGGCTCAGCAGATGTTTACCTAGAGTCATTCCAGGTACAGCTTCTCCAAGTCATGGAGCAAGATGCTGATACCTAGTTGCATATTTCTGCCCCTGGTGCACTAAACTAAGCGATGCTATTGGTGTCCTCTTGGTGCCTAAATACTGTGAGGGTATGAACGGGGAACAACAGGCATCAGTTAAACTCCGATAAAAGTAAGAAGCTTTGGGTTTTAGAACCTTCTGTAACTGGGTATTTATCATCTCCGGTGTTGAAGATGGTATTGTACTGCTCCAAATAGATACAGTGCACAGCCACAGGTTGTTCTGGATTCTAGACTTCTGCTCAAAGAGCATGTGACAGTCATGACAGTCATGGCCAGGAAGGCCTATACATAGCCCTCATATCTGACAACTGGGCAAACAAACAAAGTTGTGTGGGCAGTTATGTTCCACTTCTGCTATGTGAGCTGCATTGATTATCAGTTTGCTTCTGGGTCCAATTCAAGGTGCTGCATTTGGCATGGTGTCAGGACCTCCTTTGAGGGACCTTCTCTCCCCAGTTATATCCATCAATCCCATCAGACCTGGCAGGAGAGGCATGTTGCAGGTCCTGTCAGCCAGTCTCTGGGTTGGACCTAGGAGGAAAGCCTTTTCTGCCATGTCCTCCCCTGAAGGTGAGTCTGGCCCCAACCCTGTTGGCCTTCTGGAAGACTCTTAAACATGGTTCTGTCAACTAGCTTGCGGCTCCCATGACAGAGCAGAGCCTGCTAGATGGTTGTACCGCAGTTAATGACACCATTTGGGGTTTTTTTATTTGTTTTTATCTTGTTTTTTTATTTCCAACTGATTGTTTTAATGGTTTTTATGTATTTTTATTGTCTTATTATGTATGCTGCCCGAATCACTATGTGAGATGAGTGGCTATTCAAATCTGATTAAATAATAAGAAATGTTCAAGCTCCACCTCAATATATTCATTTTTAGTATATATCTCAATTCTTGAAAAGGGTTTTAATTCAATTTTGAAACCATACAGAAAAATTTGTATCCAATAGATTACTCTTCTCTAATTGTGATTGGTTTTACTAAATGATTGTGTTGTGAAATCTGGAAAATGCCATTTTTCTATTAACCTCTCTGCAGTTTTTATATTTCTATAAATCTCTGTCACATTTCCACCCTACTGTATCTCACATCAAATTATCCACAATTATTCCTTGGTGAACTGCATGTGTGAACAATACTAACATATTTCTATGAGTAAAAGAGCAAGTGTGTATGATTAACATTTAGTATTTCATCTCTTGGAAAAGCTAAGACAAGATTATGTCTCAAGGGCAAATATGTGTGGTCTTACAATTTTGTTTTATTTTGGTTATCTCAGTTTAATGTGAATTATCATCAAAGAAATTATGCAGATGGAAAATTTCAGTGCCCTTAAGTGTTTGCAGAGACTAGTATAATTGCACAGACAACACTGTTATTCTTTTCCATGTCTTCAGTTTAGGGAGTTCTGTGTAACAGATATGGCAATTCCTATTTTCTAGCTGTAGCAGTTAAGCTTGAAATTTGTTTTGTACTTTAGGAACTGAGACACGTCCGTCCGATTTTAAGTAAGCCAATTGAATAGATTTATAATTTAAAATTTGGTAGTTTTTAAATCATACAATAATATAGAGTATTTTTTTTGTCTCTGTAGCTTGTTCTTTTTTCAAATATTATTGTAGTTTTTAAGATGCTGAGGTTTTTTCTTCAGTAAATCATAGGAAAAGCCAGGTTCATGAGCATCAAAGACGGGGAAGGCAAATTTTTAGATCTTACCTTTTCAGGAATCCATGTATTTTTGCCAATAGGGAAAAATGCCACTTGCTAAAATCCCCCCTCCCCATTTTTCATTTGACCTACTGAGATCAACATTGTGACATATCTTAAATTTTCTTTGATTATGCAGAAGTTTTTGGTGACTTAATGTGAAAAACAGTTAGTTTGTAGGGTAGTTTTTAGTGTAAGCATGTGTGTGGTGAAACTGGATTTAATTGTGCTTGTCACATACTGATAAAACTGTACCATTCTTATAAGTAGCAGAAAGTGGAGTTGGTGGCATGAGGGCAATTAAGGTTGGTAATCTAGTGTAATCTTTCTTGATCTTAATAAAAATGTTTTATGAAAGTTTTGGCTTATCAGAACCATGAAGGTAAAAGGCAACCATAATATTTGGAAATTTGTGACTGAAATTAGAAAAAACGTGGTAAAAAAGGTGGATTTATAAATGGACAGATTAACTAATATCTTGTGGAATGGACTTCCCTTTGCAGGGAAAGGTTTAATTACAGATAGTCCTCAATTTACAGCAGTTTGTTTAATGACCATTCAAAGTTGCAACGGTGCTGAAAAAAATGACTTATCATCAGTGCTCACTTACGACTGTGGCAGTGTCCCCAGGCACTTGGCAACTGACATGTATTTATGATGGTTGCAGCATCCTAGGGTCATGTGATTGCCATTTGTGATCTTTCCAGGATGCTTCTAACAAACAGTCAAGGGGATAAGCCAGATTTGCTTTTCAATCACATAATTTGCTTAACAGTTGTTGTCATAAACGGTCATAAAATTGAGTCTGATACATGATGACTTGAGTTCCGGGCTCAGTTATGGTCATAAATCAAGGACTATCTGTCCTTGATTTATGCTTGAATTGGAGTAATTGAAGTTGCTATGGGTTCATATAAAAATAGCAATTCATAGGCCTGTGATAATTGCATG
This sequence comes from Azemiops feae, assembly GCA_023970755.1. Taxonomy (NCBI): domain Eukaryota; kingdom Metazoa; phylum Chordata; class Lepidosauria; order Squamata; family Viperidae; genus Azemiops; species Azemiops feae. The sequence goes on along the minus strand of JALGBA010000012.1, from coordinate 3,820,162 downwards.
CCATGTTCCAATGAATGATACTAATGAAATAACCAGGAAATAATTTTGAGAAAATTTATGCAACACTTTGAATGTAAATTGGGGGGAAAATAGTGTCTTAGCTGATGTGAATGATGGATGGATGGGAATGAGGCAAGGGAATACAACAATAGACAACATCACCACCAGATGGATCTGTAGCTGGCTGGCAAACCGTACTCAACGAGTAGTCCTCAATGGCACTACATCCACATGGAGAGAAGTAGGCAGTGGAGTACCACAAAGTTCCGTCTTAGGCCCAGTACTCTTCAATATCATCATCAATGACTTAGATGAGGGAATTGAAGGGGAACTCATCAAATTTACAGATGACACCAAACTGGCAGGAGTAGCCAACACCCCAGAAGACAAACTCAGGATCCAAAAAGATCTTGACAAACTTGAACAATGGGCCCTATCCAACAAAATGAGATTCAATGTGGAGAAAAGCAAAGTCTTACATTTAGGCAGGAAAAATCAAAGGTACAAGTACAGATTAGGCGAGACCTGGCTTAAGAACAGTAACTGTGAGAGGGACCTTGGAGTCCTTGCGGATGATCACTTGACTATGAGCCAGCAGTGTACGGCAGCAGCCAAAAAAGCTAATACAGTCCTGGGTTGTATAAACAGAGGCATAGAATCAAGAACACGCGAAGTATTAGTACCGCTTTATAAAAGTAAGTAAGTAAGTAAGACCACACCTGGAATACTGCAGCCAGTTTTGCTCACCATATCACAAAAAAGATGTTGAGAGTCTGGAAAAAAATCAGAGAAGAGCAACTAAAATGATCAAAGGCCTGGAGACTAAAACATACGAAGAATGGCTGCAGGACTTGAGTTTGGCTAGTCTAAAGAAAAGAAGAAATGGGGAGACATGATAGCAGTATTCCAGTATTTGAGGGGCTGCCCCAAGAAGAGGGGGGTCACATTATTCACCAAAGCACCAGAGAGCAAGACAAGAAACAATGGTTGGAAACTGATCAAAGAGAGAAGCAACCTGAAATTAAGGAGAAACATCCTGACAATGAGGACAATTAACCAGTGGAACAGCTTGCCTTCAGAAATCGTGGGTGCTCCATCACTGGAGGTTTTCAAGAAGAAGCTAGATAGTCACTTGTCTGAGATGGTATAGGTTTTCCTGCTTGAGCAGGGGGCTGGACTAGAAGACCTCCAAGGTCCCTTCCAGATTCTATTCTATTCTATTCTATTCTATTCTATTCTAACAAAGTGATAGGCCTTTTGGTGATCCAATAATAAAAGATTGGTGAATATTTGGTTAAACTCTACTTAAAAAAAATCTGTTTGTTTTGAATATATTGTTTAAGTATGTTCATACAAGGCAAAGGAATAAATCTAAAAGCATTTAATTTTCATTAAAGATTGAGAAGATACATGAGAGAGCATTGTGGTGACCTAGTGGTGAAGACTCTCGCCTCGCACTCAGAAGGTTGAGAGTTCAATCCTAGGTAGCAGCCAATGTTTGTCTCTTAAGATGCAAAGAAAAAATATCTGCAACGAAGGCGTCAGGAAGGGCAGTAAATGCTCAGCTCCATCCATTTGCCCTTACTCTACCCCAAATTAAGGGACTACAGGGTCGTAAAAAGAAAAAAAAATGAGAAGATACATGAACCATGAGGCTTCTGAATGTGGGACAGACTATTATTTAGTATTTTAATATTGAATCTCAGAAAAAAATGGGTGTGAGAAAAAAGAAAAGAATTAAAATAACTGAAGGGAAGGTGCAACAAAAAGAAAAGTACAAATCCTGTATGGAAAAAAAATGTATAGAAAGTAGATGTAAGGAAAGAAAATATAGTATGGAAGCTCTTAGGAGCAAAATGTTCATATTTTGTCCAAATTGATACAGAATGGTGTGCAACAACAACATAATCCTAATTGACATCCCTAAAATACAATAAAGCAAGAACAATAATCAGACAATTATCCACAACTTCTCTCTACCACACCAAAGGCCTATTGAAAAAGAATGGCTTTGAGGCCCTTTCGATATGAAAAAAGAGTAGGGGGCTAATTTACCTCCAGAAGAAGTGTATTTGACAGCATAGGACTACAATGAAAAAGACCTGCTTTCTATACCAACTCACGTTTCATGGGGATGAGACCTTCAGCATCTCTCCAGATGTTCAGGCAGGATAAACAGAATCATGCTTTGTAAGGTAATCTATGATTACATTACAAAATGCTATAGAAGTATGTGAAATTCTGCTAATAGAAAATTTAGAAAAATATGCTTGATAATATGATGGAGTAAAAGTGGGTCTGGATGTAAAAAAATGTACAAGAGAGAAAGGATACTGCACTGTCGAGAGGATGCAGCTGAAAGAATCATCTCTTCAGGTGTCATTCACTCCAGCCTCATTAGGATGGTATCATTATGCATTTGTTTCAACATAAGTAATGTGTTACATTAGCGATCTCAGATTTTGTTTCAGATTATACATTTCAGAGAAAACAGGTTGAATTCAGGGTTCTTGTGCAACCTGCACGAGAGTTTTCTTTAGTCTCAGGCACATTCTTTCCCAGAATCTTCTGCTTTAATTTTTGTATTCACTGATTTGATCTGGTTAATTCCTGGGTCAGCGTAAATCACCATTAAAAAAAGCTTTCAGTTTATCTGAACCTGACAATCTGATCTATCTTCCAGGAAGCTCCAATGGAAAATGATTTTGTTTGCAAAATCCCATGTTACCTTAGAATATTTATTGTGGCATGAGATGTTGTGGCCAAAAATCAGTCAATTAAGTAGGTGAAGTGATGGATATTATCATAATGAGATTGTAAGTATTTGCTTACCCAGATGCTATTCCTGTGTCTATTCATTATCGTCAGCAGCTAATGAAGGCAAGGTCTTGGCTATGACAACTGGATTTTCCATTAATTTAATCAGAATATGCATTCATTTGTTCTGGGCAAAGAATTGTTATTCACCCTTGCATTTCTTCAACTGGGGGTTTATTTTCTGTATTTTTCCTCTGCTACTTCTTTCTGCTTACCAAGCTTTGGATATTATGCCCACGGTGACTTATACCATTATCCCTGCGGCATTGTTGCTGCACCGACAACTGTACTGAGTATAGCATTATAGTACTCTCATACTTGACTGAAATTTTAGAAGGAAAAAAACAGCTGGAAATACCTCAATCCTGTATATGTTCTCTGTTTGTATTGGGGCTACCCTGGTTTTTTGTTCTAAAAGGCAGCTCTGTATTACTTTTTGTGCCTCCACCCAATCCCCCATTATCTTGAAAAGCCTGACCTCAACTAACATTAGTGTATGGATTAGGTGATAGTGAAGGAAACAAACCTTTAAGTATTTGGCTATTAAACCAGCTGTCCCCAAACTTTCTGGTTTCACGGACCAGCAGTGGGAGGGGGAGAGGATGGTTTCGTGATGTGCAACGTGGATCCCAGTGAAGCTTCATGCGCTCGCCTGATGCTTCTGCAACCTGGTTCCCAACAGCCCAGGGTTGGGGACCACTGTCCTAAACCATATAGTTTTACAGATTAACTTAATTCCTTAAATTGACAGTTCAAAAGGAAATATTGCAATGCTTTCATAGTCAATGTTATATGTCCAATTTCACTGCTTAAGTTAAAAATTAAGCAGATCAAATTCTTCACCAGTTTTAGTTTGTGAAATACCTTCAAAGATAATCATATACAGGTAGTCCACAATTTATGACCAAAACTGAGCCCACAATGTTGGTTGCTAAGCAAGAGAGTTGTTAAGTGAGTTTTGCCCCATTTCATGATCTTTCTTGCCACAGTTGTTAAGTGAATCGCTGCAGTTGTTAAGTTAGTAACATAGTTGTTAAGTGAATATGCCTTCCCCATTGACTTTGCTTTTCAAATGGTCACAAAGGGTGATCACATGACCCAGGGACACTGCAACCGTCTAAATACATGCCAGCTGCCAAGTGTCTGAATTTTGATCACATGACCCTGGAGATGCTGCAGTGATCATAAGTGTGGTAAAAAGGTCATAAATCATTTTTTTCAGTGCTGTTGTAACTTTGGTCACTAAAAAATGGTTGTAAGCCAAGGACTACCTGTATCAATTGCATTGTTGCATCTTTCCTTGATTTGTTTCCATCCATTGTTTCTTGTCCTGATCTCAGATGCTTTGGAAAATAATTTGACCCTCCTCTTCTTTGTGGCAACCCTTCAAATACTGGAATACTGCTATCATGTCACCCCTAGTCCTTCTTTTCTCTAGACTAGCCAAACCCAAATCCTGCAACCGTTCTTCATATGTTTTAGATCAGGGCTTTTCAACCAGTGGTACTTTAGCACCTGGCAGGTAGTACGTGACCCCTAGCCAAGTGTAGCGGTGGAGGGAACCAGCTAAAGGGCGCCGCACAGACCTGGAGGAGACCAGCTGGAGCTGCAGGGCTCGGCAGAAGCCCCAGTATCTGCGCACACGGCTGCATGTTTGTTGGAGCTTCTGGCGCACCCAGAAGAGAAAAGGAGGAAGAGGAGGTGGAGAGAGGAGAAGCTATAAAAGGAACAGGTTTTGGCGGGAGAGAAAAAAACACATGGAGAAAGAGAGAGAAGAGAAGAGGCTTTTGTTAGGCAGTGAGGAGAGAGAGAGCGAGTGGCCTTTGCGAGCGAAGGGTGAGTGAAAGAGCGAGCGAGGGGCTTGTGTGAGCAACGTGTGAGTGAATGAGAGCAAGAGAGAAGCTTTTGCGAGCAACGTGTGAGTAATGAGAGGTAGAGAGAAGCTTTTGCGAGCAATGTGTGAGTGAATGGAGCAAGAGAAAAGCTTTTGCAGGCAACGTGTGAGTGAATGGGAGCAAGAGAAGCTTTTGCGAGCAACGTATGAGTGAATGAGCGAGAAGCTTTTGCAAGCAACGTGTGAGTGAATGGGAGCAAGAGAGAAGCTTTTGCAAGCAATGCGTGAGTGAATGGAGCGAGAGAAAAGCTTTTGCAGGCAACGTGTGAGTGAATGGGAGCAAGAGAAGCTTTTGCGAGCAACGTATGAGTGAATGAGCGAGAAGCTTTTGCAAGCAACGTGTGAGTGAATGGGAGCAAGAGAGAAGCTTTTGCAAGCAATGTGTGAGTGAATGACAGCAAGAGAGAAGCTTTTGCTAGCAAAGGGTGAGGGGGGGTTGCAAGCAAAGGGTGAGAGAAAAAGGGAAAAGTGAGGGGGAGAAGGGAAAAAGAAAAGAAAAGGCATTGACTTCTGAGTTCCACTGTTGCAGTAGGAAGGAAGCATTAATATTGAACCTCAACTTTTTACTTTTCCATAATATTATAAACTAGCCATTTCTATAACAACAAATGAATCTAACCAGTAAAGCCCAAAATCCCCCCTTTTTTTTGAGTCATCAAGTTTTTGACACTTTGCTAAGGACTAGTGGTACTCGAATATTGTCATGTCCTAAAAGTGGTACAATCTGTGAAAAAGTTGAAAAGCCCTGTTTTAGATCACTGAGGCTAAGCTGGTTCAGGTAGGGTAGTAACTGGCACATCAACTAAATTTGCTTTCCTGGCACTGATGATGCCTGTGCCAGAGTAAAATGAAGACGAACCTCCGAACTATGCACTTGCTCATTCTGGAGGGACTCTTACCTCATCTGCAACAAGCCATATTCTTAATTTGTAAGCTTGGGAATCACACATTTATGACACTTCTGTTTCAGCTTGTTGACCTCATTCCCCAGGCAACTGGCAAGCATTTGCATAGCATATCTTGACTGAGGTGCAAAAGGAGAATTATCATTTGCTGGTGATATTATAATGTAAATCTCCAAATACGTACCTTAACAACTTCATGTAGATATTGAACAGTAGGTAAGAAAGGATAGAAACCTCTGAGATATTGCAATTCAAGCACAAACCAAATAGTAATATATCACTGCCATTTTGTGGTAGCTGTCCTGTTAGAAATCAGATCACTATAAAATAGTGCTTCCCATTGAACCATTCCAGAAATATCCCATTATTAATACTGCTGAAAGCCACTGAGAAATCCAGAATTCCCTTGTCTTTCTTCAAGTAGAAACCAGTAAGCAGAGCAACCAAGATTGTTTCAGTGTTGTATTCTAGCCTGAAGCCAAAATAAAATGGATCAAGATAATTGGCTTCTAAATATGTTTCTACTGTAGCAGGATAGCCATCTCTCCAGCATCTTACCTAGAAAAAGGATATTTGCAACTAGGGAACCTTCAGTTTCAAGGAAGGGCTTTTCAAAAAAAAGGTACATAATTGCCTCCCCTCCAGGCAACTGGCATAAATTTCTCATGTGAAATGGCATTGAGTATTCCCTGAATGCTCCTATTAGATTTGAGCAGCCACAGTGGACAAGGTTCTAAAGCCCAAATAGTTTGCTTAATCACCATAAAGATTTTTTGCCACTTTCTGAGGCTGCAGTAACTCAATAGGAGTAAATCCTGCAATATTAACAATTACTAGAAATATGTTGGGTGCAAGAAATCTGGAGCCAGGATAGAGTTCAAAAGTACTACAAGTTTATTCTATACGTATACACAAGAATCTGATCTACTAACTGTCAAAGCAAATTGGCACCTGAGGGTAAGAAAAGAAATAATGGATGAAAACTTATTAAAGAGAGATCCAAACTAGAATTAAGGAGAAATTTCCTGACAGTGAGAATGATTAATCAGTGGAACAGCTTCCCATCAAAAGTTATGGGAGCTCCGTCACTGGATGTTTTTAAGAAGAGATTGGACAGCCATTTGTCTGGAACGGCATAGGGTCTCCTGCTTGGGCAGGGTTTGGACTAGAAGACCTCCAAGATCCCTTCCAACTTTGTTATTCTGTATTCTGGATATCTAAGTCAGAACAGATTTGAGTGGCATCGTGTCAAACTGTATCTCAAACCTACTTTGACATTAGGTGTTCATGTATCTTTATTAATGCAATTATGGGTGTATTTTCTAAATATTTCAAATGATGTGATTGCTGATTTTCCAGTATCCAGAGTTTGATTTTGCAGCATAAATATTTCTTACTGCCAACAATATATCAATGGATGAATAAATAATTTTAATGGCAATCAAATACTGAATTGTCCTTTAAAATTTGGAAAAAATAGAAGCTTTTAAGCAGGTCTCACAATTCTACAGTATTTATGAAGGAGAATATTTGTAGCTCAGGGTTGAAATGAGGGGTCCTTGGTGCTCTCTGAGCTTGCTTGTTTCATTACCCTAACTAGGTAACATCATCAGTGCTAGTCTTAGCATTAGCACTGATGGTGTTATATAGTTAGGGTAATGAAATGGCTACAAGAAAACAACCAAGCTCAGAGAGCACCAAGGTCCCCTCTACAGTATTTTCCTGCATAAAATGCTATTTCCTCCAAACTTTTATTTCCTTTTATTTATTACCACCTTGTTTTCTTTCTTAGTACTATTACATTTTATAACTTTAAAACTTGTTCTTTAAAGAGGAATATTTCAAGAGAAAATTATAACAATATTTTAGATATGTTGGGATGTCTTCAAGAATATTATTATCTTCAAAAAGATATAAAACATTAGGAACATTAATTACATTAAGATTAGAAGCTCCAGATTTTTCTGTTTTAGGAAATAACTATGCCAGATTTTTTTTCTTGAGACATTCTTATATTTTTTTATATTTCTCCTTCTGCATCTTTGTATACAAATTCTGGAAGATACATTTTTCCCCCCCTTGAGATTAGGTTTGAGATTTAGGGATGAAAAGGGAGAATAAAGTGGAAGTGGGAGCCTCTTCATTTATGTTATTTTCCAGGAAAAGTAAAATTGCCTTTACTCTTCCCATTGAAATCAATGACAAAAAGTGCTTATATTTGGACTCCAAATTTCAGGAAAAGTTCCATAAATGATCTCGATGTTCCCATGTACTCCAATCACTACTTTTTTCAATTAAACTGAATTGTAGGTTAATCTAGAGATAAAATGTGAGTTCCAAGAATAATTCCACATAAACACACACTTCTTGTGATGGCAGTAGCCTGAAATATCTAGCCTTGCTGGTCCAGATACATCTGTATACATTATTTAGAATCTAAAAGAAACCATATTTGTATAGCTTCTCATTTATTTGAAGGTGACCCTTGCTCATCATGGGTGACCAACCAAGTAGCATTTTATATTGTAAGCCTATTTCATTCCAGAGTGAAATGTAATGGGAAAAGTGAAGATTCTGCCAAGAACAAGCTCTGTGTTGTGTCCTGTCTCTTTCTCTCTAATAATGTTTAATAAAACAAACGTGGAACATGAAATCATCACATTGTGTTGCTTTGCTACCATGGAAGCGGCATCAAAAGAAGAATATAGGGGAGTGGAAACTTGATGTTGCAATGATTACATGTAAAAGATATGAGTAGTAGAATACTTGCTCAGGTCCCTGAGTCAATCCCCAGCATTTCCAGTTAGGGCAAGTAAAGGTCTCTGTTTATACAAATGCCTCAGTTGTAGAGAAGGGCATCTCCCTTTTCTGATATTTTTGGCATTAGTCCATTTAAGCTTATGCAATATTTTTACATGTAACGGTTCACCAAACCATACCGTTATAGTACTACATTTAGCTGTCTGTCATCCATCTCTATCTATCTATCTATCTATCTATCTATCTATCTATCTATCTATCTATCTATCTATCTATCTATCTATCTATCTATCTATCTATCTATCTATCTATCTTCTACGCCTCTTCAATCATATCTGACTCTGAGCGGCTTAATCCTTCATAATATAACCTTCATAATGGTATCGTATAACCTTGCTAATGGTAACAACAAAATCCTCAACACTAAGGATTATTCCAAGCAGATAGAGATGCAGCCCCTCAGAGGAAAACAAGAAGTCAGAGGTCCACTGAAAGGGAAGATCTTAACAGTTTTTCAAAATTCCAGGAGAGTAAGAGATTGTCTTATTTACTTATTCATTCATTCAGGAAATTTAGATGGCTGCCCAATTCACTTATGATGACTGGGGGAGGCTTACAGGAATAAAATCCCAAATGCAAAACCCAACACATTCCTCTCATGGGTAACAATATTCTGACAACCCACTTGAGGAGCTCCATATAAACTATGCCTACTGGCAAAACGATACCTTCAGGCCATTTCAGAACAGTATCAAGGGCCAAACCTAACTCTGCAGACATGATGTTCCACAGGAAGGTAGTCACCATGGAAAAGGCCCTTCTTCTTGGACCCATCAGGTGGACCTCCCTAACATACCTTTCTTGCACCATCTAGTGAGTCAGGTAGATGAAATTGGGAAAAGACGGTCCCAATTATGCCTGGGAATACTATTTCAGAAAGGGCAAGCAGTGAGAGAGTCTGATATTGAAATCCCTGCAGTTTCCATTCCTCAAGAAATGAGATCTGGAGAGATATCCTTACAGTTCATTATGGATGGGCAAAAACTGCTGAGAGGCATGATAAATACTGAAATCCTGAACTATGAAAGGCTTTAAAAAAGACAACAGACTGAACTTTAGCATAACTCTTAATGCACAGATGTTATATGGGCAAATCAACTTGTGACTGTAACTGCTGCATTATGTAGTGGTTTTCAAGAGTAAACTCATGTAGATCAAATTGCAGGAATTCAAAAAGAGATAACCAAGGCATGATTAACAATGAACAAATTCTCCTGTTCCGGAAAGAGCTGTAACTGATATAAAATTTTTCATGGCACAATTTCCATCTCTTCCGCTCCGTTTCTAAGCGCATTGGCAGGCAGATGGACCTTCCAGTTTCCCCAAGGTCTCTGTTTGGATAAAAAGTATTTGAGCTTAGGTTTCTTAGATCTGTCCAAGTGGAAGAAAGTGGAGGCGCAGCAGTGGGATTGCTCTCAGTAAGGGCGGCACACACGAGTGAGCAGCGCACCTGGGTCTTATTGTTTGAAAGCAATCCTGCTGCTGCGCCTCCGCTTTCTTCCACTCAGATGGACCCCTTGAGTGGGGAGGATGACGAGGAGGAGAGCGATGAGGATTTGTGCCAGCCGGCCGGTCAGGCAAGGAGTAGGTCAGGCAGGGTGGCTGGCTGGCTGGAGAGGGGGGATCATGGCCGCTCAGATGACTGCCACTGCTGCTGGAGCTTGGACACTGGTGCAAAGGGCCTGGTTCTCCCCGCTCAATTGAAGGCTTCATTCCTGCCCTCAAACTAAGGCCAGGGCATGCCAGCAAGCAGGGCAACTGGGCCATGGATGGCAATGGTTCCTGTGCCCGGCCGACTCCAATTGCACGCTTTGCTCCATAGGCATGCAAACGAAGCAAATACTCCCCCCCCCCCAGAATGGAAGCTTCCAGAGGCCATAATCTCTTTTGCAGAGAATTTGTGTTTGAACTCGTGCAATATTACGGCACCCAGGAGCTTCCATTGTTGGTGCGAAAAGCATCAGACTCTCCTCTTCCTCAAAGGGAAAGAAACTGCAGCAGAGTGGAGACAGATTTTGCAAGGTGAGTCTGGCTCGGCAGGAAGGGAGGGGGAAACCTGACTTATCTTAGTGGGTCAGGGAGGCCTTTGGGGCTTGTTCCATCACTAGCCCCCTCCCCATGGCCTTCCCATCCTGAGATACCGCATGTGCACTTAACGAACCACACATTCACTCATGCATTCGATTAGCGAATGCGTGGGCGAAAGCAGGGAGTGATCTCGTTCGAGGTACGAGTTTCACTGCCATGAATTTTTGAGTTACGAATGGAATGGGCAGGCTCCATTACATTCGTAACTCGAGGACTACCTGTAGTTCTGATTCAGATTGAGAGCTTTTATTTGGCTCAGGGCCTTGTAGCAGGACTACCAGAAATTCTGGCAAGTGAATCATGATGTTACCACCATTTTGTTTGTATACTGAGAACAAACTTTGCCTACTAGATTTCTCTTTGAATGCTATATTTAAATGTTCTAGAATCTTGCCTGAAAAAAAGTCCAAGATTAAACCCATAGAATTTGATTTGCCAGATTCTAACACAGCTCTCATCCTTTTCCTTTCTTTTCATGTGATTCTTCTTCAAAATGTCTGTGGTTCAAAAAGATGTCTTCTAAGACATCTTCTGTTTCTTCAGTGTACTTCATATGAAACTTCATTTCTTTCTTTCAACATCCACTACTTACTGTTCCCTTTTTTACCTCCCTTCTTGAGGTTTTGTTGCATATGAGAGATGATAGGAGCAGAAAGATGGAAAGTAACTGAATTTTGTGTTTTTGCCTTGCATACAGTATTAACCAGAACATGTTGCAGAAATATGATCACTGGTTAAGTGAAGTGAGGAATGCCTTTGTTATTTATATGTTTATAAATATGTTTGTGACCACATGTAAACATCAGGGAAATTGATTTTCTGAGGATGGCTTAGGAGCACCTGTTTTATATCAATCTTCCTCAATGGAGCAAGTTGAGAGCAGACCACAACATCTGGAATCCACAGTCAGTGTCACTGGCAACTGTAATATGGGAGGTACAGTGGAAACAGATCTGGAGAGCAGAAGGTTGAGGAAAGTTGCATTGTCATGCATTAATTCAGTGTGAAGATGCTTAAGCAATTTTTAGCCTCAAAAAGATTTTGACTGTAGAACTTTATTTTAACCATGGTTAATGTAAAGAATGTTTAAAGTTGAATGATAATTTGAGTTAAATTAATTAGATAATGGTAAACACAACTAGGCTTGTTTTTGAATATCATTGACAATGTAACTAAATAAAAGCAAAAGTTGAAGTTTACAAACACTGTCTTTCCACATAAGAAGAGAGGTAAGAGATCTACTAAACCTATGGAGCATTGCGGCTTGTGTAGATGACATTAAACCAGGCTGTAAACTGGGGGAGATGGGGACAAATATCTGATGGTGCAATGTTTGCGATTATACTTTATGTATGTGATGATATATTTTCATCTGGTGATGAATATTTATTGAAACATTTTATTCATCTAGTCAACACAATTCTTTCAGCTATGGATTAAATTCACTAGGGAATGGTGGAAACCCCAGCAATGGAGTAATTTATAACCTTTGCTTTAAAAACCACAGGGGACCAGTTCTGCACTGATGTGTGAAGATGATGTAATATTTTCTCATCGCTAGATTCAATAAACAATCTTAATAAACCTGTTATTCAGTAGTTCCAGGCAAATAAGTGAAAGGTCAAGCAATACTCAACACAGCAAGTGTTTGTCTTTTTAACAAGATTATTACATTTGCACATGTCCTACCTTAATTAGTAAATAAATTGCTAATCCTTATGTGGCTTAATTTTCCTTTTAGTAATTCCTAGGCTGACTCATATTTTAGTTGATGGTTGCATTTATCATCAATGACTTTTGTGAGAAGTTTGAAGGGAGGTATATGCTTCCAGAAACCTGAAGAAAAATGCTGGAAATTGAGTGCAAGCACAGTGGATTTTTTTATGTGCATTTCTTACATTAAGCTTTAAAGTAGTTTTGGGGAACCTACAAATCAAGGGGAAAATTCATGTGTTGCTTATTATAATTTTCCTTTCTAGATGCTGTTATCCTATTCTTGACCCCTGGATCGCAGCTTCTGTTTCATATGAGTGTGTCCGTATGCAAGAAACAGAAAATGTATGAATTAGTATAGAGAAACAATGAATTGCAGTCTTAAGTCTCCTACTGTTTGGACTTCCAACTCTACCTACTCTTAGTAGGGTCCCAGTTGAATTTTCCCAGTAGAATTCTTAAAAGGAAAAAATATTTTCCTTTTAAGAATATTTAAATGTTTAAGAATATTTATTTCAAAATATTCTTCAATTCTACAGCATGTATTTCATTTCTCACAATACCCTACCTGAATTGTCCCACAATTGCATAATGAGCAATTTACTCTGACATTGGCTACATCCCCCCAAACAGTACATAAAACAGGCCTCTTATTGCACAGTGATCTGCACTTAATTAGCAAATTATAGTTTCTTCATTACATGATTCTAAACATGTGCATTTTACCTTTAAATAAGAATTTAATCATATGATCACGATGCATGTGGCGGTATCTCTTCAAATCTGCAAATACAGTGGAAACATAGAATAGTTGCTTTTGTACACTGGTATTTGCTGAAACACAGTGATGCTACCTTTTTTCTGATCACAATGGAAATATTGTTTGCTTTAATGAAAAACAAAAGAAAATTGAACTCACTAAGTTTCCATTTTTCTGAAAGACCATCAGTAGAAAGTGCATCTTTTTTTATTTGGTGAGACATTTGTATACACAAAAATTATAATGCACTGCATATGAGATATTATTTAAGGACTGTGGAATAAAAGCATCATTACACCACAGACATGCAGCAAGTAAAGCACAAAAATGAGTCCATTTTGAATAATTCTGATCCCTTTCTGTACTGCAGAAATATGTATCATAGAAACAGAACTTTAAGGCAACTTGGGTTTTGACTGTGTACATAGATTCCTCTCTGGATCATTTTGTTTGTGCAGCATAATACCCCTCCTTGCTGAAGGGCAAGGACTACCACAGCTATTATTTCCAGGTCCCTGGAAATAATTCCTCAAACAAATACAAGATATTAAATTATTTATTTATTATTGATGCATTTAATATTTCAGTAGCTAAAATATCTGTGTTGCATGGTGTGGATGATCATTGGAGGCCCTGGCTGAATACTGGCTGCAATCCAGAATTAGGTTCGAGTTTCCAGACAGCTCCCCTTCCAAGCCCCTAAATTGCCATTTAAAGACGGCCTATAAAAAGCATTCTGGAAGCTGCTCTGAATAGTTGAGCTCACACACCATCACACTGTTGCCCTCCTTTCTCAGTTTTTTTATTGTAAAGATGGGTAAACTCATAGGTGAACTTATTGTTTTTGGAGAACATTATTTCCGTTAGTCTGTGAAAGATTAAATTTTAAAGAAGTTTTAAGGTAAAGGGAGAGAGAACCTTTCAACTGAGACGGTATAACATTTTAAAGTGTTTCATGATAGTATGTATTACTTTTAAAAAGAAATGATAGTGACCTCTGAATTCCTTGTAAAGTTAGTAAAAGAAAACCGGAGAAGTGTTGTTTATGTGTGGGGAGGAGGGAGAACATCACTGAGCTTTTTTCTGTCATGACAGCAAGAAATAACCATGAAACTGTTATCTTCATGATTCTAGAATAGGCTTACCTGGAATGCTACCCTTCAGCTTATTCAGAGCTAAGCATGTCCGAAAGAATGGGAAGGAAAGCATTCTTGTCAAGATGTTGGGTCAATGGCCTGTCCGGATACATTGATCTGTTTCTAATCTGGCATTTTCTTGTTTGTTTACTGGTATCCTGCCTTTATTATTTTTAATAACTCAAGGTGTCAAACATATCCAACACACATTCCTCCTTCTATTGCCCCCAAGTCACCCAGCTGTCTTTCATGGCTAAGGTGGGATTTGAACTCACGATCTCCAGCTTTCTAGCCGAGTGGTTTCTTCAGTATGCATTTTTGTAGGAATTTTCCATAAAAATGAACATTTCATATACATCTTTTGAGCTGAAAACTGCACTACCCAAAAATAAAAAATGAGGTATAATTAAAAAAGGGGGAGATAATACAATTTCAGAAGTTTATTCTGATTCCATATGGGGTTTTCTTCAACAATATTGAAATTGTTTGTCATTGTCTTCTTAAAAGACATTATTTGACTTCCTACTCTAGGCTGCTGCCCTGCAAATTCTTGCTATCTCCTATCTAGATGTACCTACCAGCTCCATATGCTTGTGATCAGTTTTCTAAGATTAGTCATCTGATTAGTTTGGAGTTACATCAGTCAACTTTAAAAAGCTGAACTTCTGCACCATATTTGAGGCCAAATTAAAAAAAAAATGTTATCCTACATATCTTGTGAAGAATTATTCTTTTTTGTATTGCTGTGGTAGAAAATAGGGTCAGATATTGCATGGCAAGGTTGAAGAGAAAATTAAAAGACAAATGAAGGATTATTATGGTCACTAAAGCATTAGTATAAGCAACACTTTGCTGTATGTTCCACTTTAATAATAATCGTACTACAGTTGTAATTGATATACAGGTCATCTTTAACTTATGACCACAGCTGAGCCCAAAATTTATGTTGCTAAGCAAGTCATTTTTTAAGTGAGTTTTGACCTTTTTTTGCCAAAGTTGTTAAGTCAACAACTTTGGCAACTTTTAACAGCAGCAATTGTTAAATCAGTAACACAGTTGTTAACTGAATCTGGTTTCCCCATTGACTTTGCTTGTCAGAAGATCTCAAAAGGTGATCCCATGACCCTGGGACACTGCAACTGTCATAAATATGATTAGTTGCCAAGCATCCGAATTTTGATCATGTGACCATGGGGATGCTGCAATGGTTGTAAGAGTGAAAATTGTCATAAGTCGCTTTTTTTCAAAGCTATTGTGACTTCGAGCAGTCACAAAATGAGTGGTTGTAAGTCAAGGACTAACTACAGAAAATAAGTGGAATGGGCAAGTAACAATATCAGATTTATTAGTTGTGCTGCCAGATGGTGCAATTTTCTAGTACTGCAGCAGACACTTTGGTAATGTCCGAAATAAATCGCATAGTGCAATAAGGATTGCCTCAGAACAAGGGATGTTTGTATAAAAATAATAATTGATAAATATCTGCAGGGTTTGCAATAATTTTTTTAAATTATCATAACAGAATTTTTTATGTGCTTAACATTATTTCTCTTATTTGGAAAAAAAATAAAGCATTTTGATGGTTGGGAAAATTGGCCTAGTTTTAGAATTGCTACTCTGCATCCTGTGTCCTTGGCTGAAATATCACTATCATTATTAATACTTTTCACTTTCTCCAACATTTACTTATGTCACTAAAGGAATTTTTCCGTGATTCATACAGGCCTAGAGTATTTAAAAGTATCCTGCCTAAATTCTTGAGACTTTAATATGACTTATAACTGAAATGTTCTCTGTTGTGTAACAAGCACATTAAGCATAGTTGCATGTATATTAGTGTTCAGTAATCACTGAAAACAAAATTAATTACCTCAAACTGCAAATTTGATAAGTATCTTCTGTTAATTTTGCAGCTCATACTACATATGTTCTACACTTATCCTCTAATTAGAATAATACCATCACTAATGTTTACACCATGGAGGTGGCCATGAGGGGTGGGGAGTAATGATGAAACAATCTTCATGTCATTGAAACAAAACTCTGGGCCTTTTGTGCATGCATTTTAATATCACATTCACGTAGCTAATGGTCAGAGTTTACATCTCACCAGCACAACACTTCATTCATCATTCTGAGGAAACTAGGAGGCTGTGGACATTGTGTTCCATACAATGTGTTTTTTTTTTGAATTACATTACTCTGATTTAGTTGTTTCAGAGAATCCAAGCAATTCTGCTCCCAAATCATTATATTCATTTGTTTTTGCTGTTTTTCCTCCATTTTACTGCCTTCTCTCTTTACTGCCTTAAACTGCCTTTATCGTACATTTTCTTCTAGTATCTTTCTTTAATTCCCTGCATGTCTTTTTTTTGCTAGCAGGGAAGATGAAGATGCCACCACTGCTTGCATCTCTATTATTAATGTGTGTGCATATTTGCAAAATGTTATACCTCAACAGAAGTTTTATTTTAATAAATATTTCGATTGCCTTTATATATATGTACATTGGATAGACCCAATAATATACCATCAGATATTGATTTCAGGTTCTTGATATTTTGCAGGAAGATAAGTATTTATTTGTTTATTTATTTATTTATAATTAGTGACCACAGCTTTAAATCTGAGCCTTAAAATAATGAAATTTAAACTCTGTACATTAATATTCATATGCAGCAAAATAATACAATCCCATATCAAAATCTAGCAGTGGTTGGAAAAAACATTGCACTTTCCTATTAATGTAACATTTAGTAGCTAAAAGAAAAAAAAAGTCTTCTGAATTCTTATTATTGGTTAACAATGGCATAATTAAGTCCTTAATTAGGTCAATGAAGCAAGACAAGAACAATTCATTCCACTTCCCGCAATGGAGAAGGTCAGAAGCATTCATACAGAGGGATACCATTAAATGTCCCTTCTAATAATATTAAAGCCAGCATAATTTAAAAAGGGAAAGCTCTCCTGTGTGTTGGACAAAGCATACTGACAAGGTATAAACCTGGACTGTAAAATATTGGGCTAGAGTTGGGCTAGATATTTTTGTAGATCTAGGTCAAAAATCTACTGTTTCAGCTCTGTCAGTATTCTCTCAAATCCAATCAAATTCAGATACCAAATGGAAAGTTCAACTCTGATTTTTTCATAATTATCTATGCAAATGTAAAATTATCCTTGAGGGTCAGAGAGGCCAGATGGCTGCATATGGATCTTCATTAAAATCAGGCCAGATTATAGCCTTAATAAGGAGTTAGATACACAGTGGGGCACTCTTAGAAAAACCCAAAAGAGTTTTGGTTGAATAGCTTCAAAGGAGGAACAATGTGATATTTGCAATTCCTTGGATCATAAAATTACATAGCTCAAGGCCTTCACATTAAAGATTGTAATGACTGCCCATATCTGCTTACTGCCTTTGTGGGTAGCCAAACAGAAAATAATACTTACAACATAGACTCAGAAACAGTGCTTATTTGCTCACTTCTAGTGTCAAAGCATAGAAAGAAATTCTCCCACGTTTGTTTGATTAATGTTAATGTTGTCGGTTTTCCAGGCATGATAATATATGACAGGGTTTCTGGAGAGAGAATTACTTTGGTGTTAACATGATTGACGACAAGGCCATTCTCTTTTCAGTGACGAACTGAGGCTAGAGATGTAAAGAGGTTAGCTATGTCATCTGCATAGGAGAGATTCTGCACAGGAACTCTGATCTTGATAAGACTTTCACTGGAAAGTTTATATAGAAATTAAAGTGAAAGAATACATTCCTATTTCATTATTTTCAGAAAAAACATAGAAGAGGAAAGTAGAGGATGCCCTTAACAGTCACATCAGACTTGCAATGTATTGTTCTCATGAAAGATTATTATTGTTATTGTTGTTGTTGTTGTTGTTATTATTTAGATTTAATATAGCCACCCATTCCAGTTAATTAAAATGAGAAGATTCCAGTCAGTGGAGAAAGCAGTCAATTTCATCCAAAGCCTGTTTCTCAGAATTAAATCAATTGCTG
This sequence comes from Azemiops feae, assembly GCA_023970755.1. Lineage (NCBI taxonomy): Eukaryota > Metazoa > Chordata > Lepidosauria > Squamata > Viperidae > Azemiops > Azemiops feae. The sequence continues at coordinate 3,802,011 of JALGBA010000012.1, read as the reverse complement.
CCTTCAGATTTATGAAAGCAAGGTTATATTTTTCAGTTAAATGCTGAAGTAATGGAATAGGGTTGTCCTATTGTTCCTAAAGCTGTTTTGTTCCTCTATCAAGAATATTGTCTTGCAATCCACTAGTTTCCTGTTAGAATGTCACACATGTAACTTATTTATAGGGAATAGTAGTTTGAGAAAAAGACTCCTCTGTGTTATTTTTTTTTAAAAATAGGACATTGGTGGCTTTACTCCAATCTGCTGACATCTGGAATAAGCAATCTGAATAATAATAATAACAATAATAATAATAATAATAACAACAACAACAACAATAATAATAATAATAATAATAATAATAACCCCCAACAACAACAACAACAATAATAATAATAACCCCCAGTGAGGCACTACCTTTACGTGGTTGTGGGACTTGTGTACTCTGAGGAAGATGAGAGCTAGGCCAGAGGTTCAACCATACTGGACAGGTCTCATCAGAGGAGTCAGACAAAGAGTGTCTCTCCCATAAAAAATATGGTGAGACGTAAATTTCAGAAAGCCATACCGCTCGGATGTCGCCCGGGTTAACAAGGTCCGCACTAGATGTTGGAGTTCCTGGATATCTGGTGAAAAATGGGTTACAGGACTCAGGACTGTTGGCTGAGCAACCAGGGCCAGCAGCTGTAGAACTACTGGAAGAAAAGGTGTTTACCCGTTGTAAATACAAAGTGATTGAAAACAAAGAAATAATGATCTGTTATTACAGATCAAGTCCAACAAGAAGAGGATATCTAAAATGATTGCACCAGTTCTCGAAAGAACAACATCTAGAATCAGAAATAACAGAACAGAGACTAGCAGACCAACGCCGATTTATAATACGAAATAAAGTATTCACAGAAACAGAATTAGATGAAATGCAAAGGTTTACCCAGGGCAAAGAAATCAAAGCCTTGCCAGAAGTAATTCAGAATGTAGAGGCAAATCAGGGGGAGTTGGCAGTGAAGGAATCCAGCAGAGATATACAACTGTTCTCATTTGGAAACCAGGCACCTCTTCCTCAGGAAGAACAAAACCCTCTAACTAAAGAAATAAAAGAATTGAAACAAAGAATAACTGAGCATCTAGAACAGCACAAAAAAACAGAATAAGACTGCCTGCATTGAAGCTTGTTCCAAAGAAACAGCTAGCACAAGCATTAAAAAATGCAAATACTGCAATATCAAGTATAAGCACCAATTCACTGCAAGAAACAAACCAAATAATGTACAGCACAGCTGCAGTTATAACTGAATACCTGGGATGCAAAATCAACAAAGAAGAAAAACAAACAAACAGTGCACCACAAAAATGGAAGGTTAGACTAGAAAATAAGATCAGCAAGTTAAGATCACATGCAAGCAAGCTAGAACAGATGAAAGAAAAGAAGCTGAAGAACGAGAAGACCAAAGAATACCTAATCAAGAGATACCACTTAGAAACAAGGAAGATCAAGGAAGCACTAGAAATAATAAAGCAGCAAATAACAGCTATAGCCAGGAAAATCAGTAGATGCGAAGCTTGAATTGCAAATTATAGGCAGAACCTCCAATTTCAATCCAATCAGAAACGTTTCTACCAATCCATCAATGGAGAAACTGCAATGAATCAGTCAGTACCTCACAAGGAAGAAACAGTGCAGTTCTGCAAACAGATATGGGATAACCCAAAGAAATACAACAAGGATGCAGCTTGGTTAAAAGAGGTGGATGCAAATAAAACAGAAGTTGAAATGAAAGAACTAGTAATAACAACAAAAATGGTAGAAAAAAGAGCAAGGAAGATCAAAAATTGGTCAGCACCAGGTGAAGATGAACTGCATGGGTTTTGGTTGAAACATCTAACTCTTATATACCCATTCATTGCCAAGCAGTTCAACAATATACTACAAGGAGGAGAAATTGAAAAGTGGCTAACCTACCTAATAATGAAAAATCCAGCAAAAGGGGCAACACCAGGCAACTACAGGCCAATTACATGCTTACCAACAACTTTCAAATTGCTAACTGGTGTGGTAGCTGATGCAGTACAAACAGTTGGAAACAATCTCTTTCCACCTGAGCAGAAAGGAAACTGCCCCAATAGCAGAGGAACAAAAGATCAACTCCTAATAGACAAAATGATCTTAGAAAACTGCAAGAAAAGAAAGACCAACCTGAATGTGGCATGGATTGATACCAAAAGGCATTTGACTCTCTGCCACATGACTGGATAATCAAGTGCCTAGAAATAACAGGAGTCAGTAGAAACATCAGAAAATTTGTGCAAAGATCGATGGCACAATGGAAGACACAGTTGCAGGTCAATGGTGAGAGACTGGGAGAGGATAATATCAAGAGAGGAATATTTCAAGGAGATTCATTATCACCACTACTATTTGTTATTGCACTGTTTCCTCTATCAACAATACTGAATAATTCAGGACATGGCTATCAAACATCAAAAACATCTGCCAGACTATCCCACCTCCTTTACATGGATGATCTGAAGCTGTATGGAAAAACATCATCTGAAATAGAATCGCTGCTCAACACTGTCCATATATATAGCCAAGATATTGCAATGGAGTTTGGCTTGGGCAAATGTGCCACACTTACTATCAAACAAGGAAAAATAGTGAAAACTGAAGGAATCAAGATGCCCCACGAAAATAACATTAAGAGTCTGGATGAGGAAGATTACTACAAATACTTGGGTATCCTTCAAGCTGACAACACCAAGCACACTGAAGTCAAGAAAAAGTTTAGAGATGAATACATCAAGAGAGTGAAGAAGATCTTAAAGTCCAAACTCAATGGAGGAAATACCATGAAGGCAATCAACACCTGGGCAATTCCAGTCATTAGATACATAGCTGGAATAGTGGACTGGACTCAAGCAGAACTAAAAGCAATGGATAGGAAGACCAGAAAAATAATGACAATGAATCATGCCCTTCATCCACACAGTGACATTGACAGACTCTATCTACCAAGGCAAATAGGTGGGCGTGGAATGCTGCAAGTACACCAGATGGTTGAAGAAGAAAAAATGGCTTTGGAAGAATATCTGAAGGACAATGATGAAGATGCACTGAAATTAGTATATCAGGAAGGCTTACTGACTACTGGAGAGACCAAACTGGCCTACAAGAAAGATCAAATGAAGAACAGAATAAAGGCATGGGAAGACAAAGCACTACACGGACAGTATATTAAAAAAAATAGTTGGGAAAGCAGATAATAACAAGACCTGGCAATGGCTAAGAGCAGGAAAATTGAAGAAAGAGACCGAGGGACTAATTCTGGCTGCACAAGACCAAGGACAAATGCATACAAAGTCAAAATTGAGAAAACAGTAACAAACAGTAAGTGCCGCCTATGCAAAGAAGCTGAAGAAACAGTAGCAACAATGGTGCATTGGAAGATCTGCAAGAAATATAATTTGCCTGTAAGGAAGAACTGGTGGGATCATAAAGATAAGATAAGATAAGATAAGATAAATAACCTTTATTGTCATTTTTATATTGTGGGCACAATGGCACACATAAAAAATGAAATTTAGTTGCCCGCTCTCAAAGTGAAAATAAAATAGAGAAAGTCATAGAAAATGATCAAATTAAACTGCTGTGGGGCTTCAGAATTCAAACAGACAAGCACCTACAACATAACACCCCGGACTTAACCATTGTCGATAAGAGAGACAAAAAAGTCTGGATAGTGGACGTGGCAGTGCCTGGAGACAGCAGAATAGATGAGAAAGAACTGGAGAAGATAACAAAATACAAAGACTTACAAATAGAAATAGAAAGACTGTGGCAAAGGCAAGCAAGGGTAGTTCCAATAGTAATAGGCGCCTTGGATGCAATCCCAAAACAACTGGAGCACTACTTGAACACCATTGACATTGACAAATTCGCCATTAGTCAATTGCAAAAGGCGGCCTTACTAGGAACTGCTTCCATCCTGCGATGATATCTGTAATACCATCAAACATCCACATCTGCCTATCCCGGGTCCTTGGTAAGGACTCGATACGTAGACAAAAATGCCAAATCCAGTCTGAACATCTGGCTGACTGTGCGATGATCAATAATAATAATAGACATTGGAGGTCTTCTAGTCCAACCCTCTGCTTAGGTAGGAAACCCTATACCATTTCAGACAAATGGTTGTCAAGTCTCTTCTTAAAAACTTCCAGTGTTGAAGCATTCACAACTTCTGGAGGCAGGCTGTTCAAGTAATTAATTGTTCTGTCAGGAAATTTCTCCTTAGTTCTAGGTTGCTTCTCTCTTTGGATTAGTTTCCATCCATTACTTCTTGTCCTGTCTTCAGGTGCTTTGGAGAATAGCTTGACTCCCTCTTCTTTGGGGCAACCTCTGAAATATTGGAACACTGCTATCATGTCACCCATCGTCCTTCTCTTCATTAAACTATACATGTAATCTAGCTGGTTCTGGTGATTTGAATTCATCTAGGGTGAACAGGTGCTCACTTACCATTTTCTTGCCTATTTAACTTGTGTTTCTTATCTATTTTTTACAGTATTGATAGGTTGGACTGTTTTTTCCCTTTGTGTAAAGATCGATGCAAAAAACAAGTTAAGTAGATCTGCTTTCTCCCTGTTACTTGTCATCTTCTTGCCACTTTCTCCCATTAATGGACCAATATGCATAAACAGATTTGCTAGTATTAGTGTCCTGTCAACATGTGTTTCAGTAGTTCTGCTGGAATGAAATAGCTTTCAGTGACTTTGCCTTTTTTAAAACTGACATAAGTTTAGTGGTCTTGGAAAAGGACACTGAAGCCCAATTTGTATTATCTCCAAGACATAGTAGGAAAAATAATAATCATGTGGATTCATAGTTACACTTTAAATTCCATTTAATTTTGGAAATGTTTGACTGGAGTCCATTATGCCTTTATGTGGGGAAACAAATCTATATAATAGATTCTAATTCATGCATTTTCAGAAATAAGTCTTGTTGAGTTACGAGTGATGGAATTCAGCCTTAATGGCTTCCTTCAAGAACTGCATGTCAAATATTTGCTTTGAATTTGTATTTTTTATAAGAAAAGTATTCTTTTAAATTAAACTAGTGATTGACTAGCCTTGGAGTAGCTCCTCTGAATTTATTTTCTGTTATTGACTCTGTGCGTTTTCCAATCCTATTAAAAGCAAATCTTTCTCCTATATTTCATTCCTGTAACCCTTTTTAAAAGAGATTTAAAAGTAACCCTATGCTATAATTTTGATGAAGAATAGGTAAATTTGGCTGCTATGAGAACCAAATTTTTAATACTAGAGAGAAAAAAAGCATGTGTTCAAGGAAAAGGATCACAAGATCTTGATTTGTTCTCGGCATCCTAAATGTCAAAATAGTAAAGATCAAAAGACAGTTCTGCTTTTTAAAAAAGACATACAGTACGGTTCCCAAATGTATTTCTCCTTGATTCTGAGTTATGTTTCCAAATTAAAGAGGGGAGTATAATAAACTATTTTTAGCTCATTCCGTCTAAAATACTTTTTCTAGGATTACTGACCTGATTGGAGAGCAGACGAGAAAGTATGTTACTGGGTATTCATCCTGGGAGACTGCTACAAATTTCTAACCAGGTTTGGACAGTACTTTCCCACAGGAAACTGAATGTACATGACCTTTTGGATTTTATTCAGAAACTGCAAACTTACCCTTTGTGCAGTTTGAGAATAATTGCATTTCCAAATGATCCAGTGACTTATACTTTTTTTTTAGTGCAGTGATGTAATTATATAATAAGTGGGTCAAACGAGAGCCGAAATAGAATGAAATGTAGAGTCAATAATTTCTCCTGGTAAGGTGGTGAATGCCATATACATAAATCTTTTGTGTTCCATACCTAGCACACAGATGGAATATAATAAAAAATAATTATGTTACTTTATTAACAGTCTTTCTAAACAGTTTATTACCAAAATACCGCAAAGGTTGGGCAAAATACAGTGTACATAGCACATGGAAATATAATCTTAAATCTTTTTGGCAATAAGGTTGATCTGGAAAACAAAGCTAAAGTTTTAAAACCAAACAGTGATGAAGGACCAACTTCTATTAGCTCCAGCCAATATAAAACCTTTGTACAGGTAGTCCCCAAGTTATGGCCACAGTTGGGACCAGAATTTCCATTGCCAAACAAGGTGGTTGATAAATGAATCATGCCCAATTTTATAATATAAAGGACCTTTATGATCTTTCTTTCTTCCTTCCCAATTTTATAAAGGACCTTTATGACCTTTCTTGCCATGGTTGTTCACTGCAGTTGTTAAGTGAATCACATGGTTGTTAAGTGAATCTGGCTTCCACCATTTCCTTTGCTTGTCAGAAGCCGGCTGGGAAAGCCACAAATGGTGACTCCAGGATGCTGCAACTGTCATAAGTACATGCTGTTTTGCAAGCACATGAATTTTGATCACATGACCATGGGGATGCTATGATGATCATAAATGTGAGGACCAGTTGTAAGCCAGCTTTTTCAGTGCCATTGTAACTTTGAACAGTCACTAAACAAATGGACGAGGATTACCTGTACTGTACCACCTGCTAATTACTGAAGGGGTTAAATAAAAATAAGATTTAAAAAAATCAATTCATACACATATGCACATATATGATACATATTTTATCTGTCTTTTATGTAGCTTATTCTTTTGATGGTATCATTCATTCATTCAATTATCTTCAAATTTATATTCTGGATTTTTATTAGAGTAGGTTGTGCTGAGAGAGCGTGATTTGCTCAAAGTCATCCGGTGAGTGAGGGTGGAATAGAATCTGGATTTCCTGACTAGCGAATATGTATAAAGATAAATCTGCTAAATGCTGGAAATGCAATCAAATACCAGGTTCGTATTACCACATGTGGTGGACATGTCCCAAAGCAAAAAAATATTGGAATAAAATTCATGTATGGTTGGAAGCAATGACAAAACAACATATAGATTTAAAACCAGAGATATTCTTACTGGGCATGTTACCAGGAAATCACAATAAAGGTAATGCTTATTTAGTTTTACATATTTTAACAGCAGCTAGGATAGTATATGCACAATTTTGGAAAAATGAAGAAACTCCTACAGAGGAGAATATAATTTAAAAAATACTGGAATGCGCAGAAATGGATAGGTTAATGTTAAAAATTAAAGAAAAAGAAGAAATGGAATATTATATGACATGGGACTTATTTTACCAATGGTTAGCTGATAAAAACAGAGGTTAGAAAGTTGGAAATATGAGAATATGTGGATTATGTGAGCAAGATTTATAATGGATTAGTAAATACTTTGATTGTTATATAACTAATGTTAAGGCAGGTAATATTTTTAACATTTTGATTGCTATTTTCTAGTATATGATTGTATTTTGATAAGTTTATTATGAATGTGATGATTATTATATTTTAATACTTGTATACCTAGACAACACACTGTTCAATGTAGAAATGGAATTTTTAAAATAATAATAAAAAATTAAAAGAAAAAAGGATCTGGATTTCCTCCGTAGAAGTATAAAACTAGATGCTTTTTACTTGCCTTGCTGTGCTCCGCCTTTCCTCTTTTCCTCTGATCATTGTCTTTGTATTATATTATAGTTCCTCACATCTGAACATTTCTCAATCCATTTTCCCATTTTTAGTAATTGTTATATCACGAAACAAATATTCATCTGTTTCTTAAATTATTTCACTATTTATTTATAACTTGCATTCATTCATTCATTCCATTTTCCCAATGAAACCAGGTTCCTTGTTGTATTATTTTTCAGATTTATGCTTCTCACTACATCTACTATCTATCTAACATTTGCTGAAAATCATTTGGGGTCCTAGCCAATGACACAACATTTTGTGTGTATAAAAATACCTAGAAATTCATGTCATCAAATAGGATGCCTCTTAACATCACCACAAGTATTCCTTATACATTTATTCATAACCACCATTTAACTGCATGTGACATTTTTGCTCATTTTAGCCTTTCACATAACAATTTTGAATAAGATAGAGAAGATATAAACTGGGTTAATGATTTTGTGGTAACCATGCCACCTGCAGTATTCCTAGCTGGTTAGTTTTGCACTCATTGGTTAGAATGCCACAAGTGTCACCTATGTACACTTTTACCTCAAGCATGGTCTCCCTGGTCTTTGCAAGCTGAAATCTCTAATCTAGAGGCTAATGTATAAACCAATAAACTGTTACCTATAACAAAAAATATACTCTTGGTTACTCCCAAGTTTTCTTCATTTCAGTAGTTTCTTTATATTCTTTATATTTCAGGGAGAAATATCATTTTATTATTATTGTTGGCAGGTTTTTTATACATTTTATTGAAAGTTTTAAAGAAAACAAAAATTAGTATAAACTAATATAGAATAAAGAAATAGACAAAAGAAAAAAAGACAAAAGTACAGAAAGAAAAGATAAAAAGAAATAGAAAAAAGCTTCCAATTTCCTGTGCAGCAAATATAAGTATGGTTATAACAAGTTTTATTGAATTTTTTAGTTTTACAGCCAAGTGCTTAGGACTCATCGTGGAGATAGGGCACTCCATAAAACAAAATAGAACATATAATCATACATAAAAAATGTAAGTTACTTCTTTAAAATTTCCCTCTCTATTTTATCAATCAGAAGAAAAAAAACAAAAAAAACCCTATCAATAATATTTCCACCCATTTTCGAGCTTAATTAACTATTAACATATTCCAATTTGGCATTACATAAACATATAGTATACAATTCGGGTATCCATATAATACAGACTATTCCTAACCTATACATATTACTCCAATTATTCACTTTATACTTCTCAGTTAAATTCTATCTCTTATTCTATTCTATTTCACATACATATTTTATAAACGAATATAACTTTAAGTTTTTAAACCATTTTACATTAGCCTAAATTATTTCTAATTATTTCTAAGCTAAACATGTAGCTATTATATATATATATATATATTAATATTTCTCCACTATATTCTATTTCCTATACTCTATCAAACATTTTCATAAATCAATCCAGTCTTCAATCATTACAAATAAAAATATCATTAATATTTCACCAATCTCAATACAACTCCTTTAGTTTTAACTTTTCCAGTTTTCCATAATTGCCATTCCAAACCATAATCAAATCTATAATTCACATCAATATTAATCAGATTAAAATCTTAAACCTTAGAAATCTCAAAAATATTAGCTCACTTGAAGTCTCTAAAAATCATTTTACCCGTCAAATAAAGTTTTAACACTCATTTTTAAACCTAATTCTAGCTTTCTTTTTATGCCAAGCAGGTTTCCACAATAGGGCCTTTAGCTCCTCCCATCTTAATATTTGATTATACACATTTTCCCACAATTGCGTCTGATCATAGTCTTCTTCTCTTTTTCCTAATATTGTCTGCACTATGTAATCAGTCTTAGTCAGTATGGTGATTATTCGTTGTTTGTATGTATTGTCAGCATTTTTAATGTCTCGTATTTGAAAGTCCATTTCTGTTATTTTTAAATCTATAAATGTTTCAGTTGAGTTCTGCCTTTGGTCCTCCGAAATCTCTGTCCTTTGTATATAAGATGTAACATCTTCCTCTTCAGTAGATTGTAGATATAAATCCTCTAATTAGGTTGTAAATCCAGTTGTGTGTCATGATCAGTTGAAGTTTGAAATTCCGTTTTTAACTCTGAACCATCCTCTTTCCTGAGTGTCCTGAGATGTTCTCTGAGTTCTTCTCTCATTTCCAAAAAGTTTTCTAGTATAAGTCCATAGTTAAGCTGTGAGTGGGATTCCATTCTTCTTCTCTTCTCTTTTTTTTTTAGTAAAAGTTCAGCAGTGTCTGGGTGTAGCGCCAAGTTCAGCAGTTCAGCTGCAAATGGTTACAATGTTACGATAAGGCTTTCTGGGCTTCACGCCAATTTCCGGGATACATTGTAACCATCCAATCCACATAACTCCACCCAGAAGCCAAGGTAGTTTTTTTTTTCCTTTTTAAAGTGGATAAAAATGTTCAGAAGGAGGGGGAGGAAAAGAAACACTCCACCCCCCTCCCTAAAAATTTCCACTTAAGCTGAAAACAAGCAGACAGAGAGAAAGAGTCACAGTAAGGCTTTTTCTTCTTCTTCTTTTTTTTTCAGGATCCCCCGAATTCCAGCAGTTCAAATACACAATAAAAATTAGTTACTTTTTTCCCCAAGTATTCAAACGCTGCTTTTTCAAGGGAGGGAATAGTTTCTAGAAGCTTTTCACAGGGAAGTAAATAAAATAACAAGAGGGAAGGAAAGGTCTCACTCGGATCTTCCACGGTGGTTCTTTATGCTTAGATGTTGCTGTGACTTTCGGCTGGAGCAGCTAAGTGATCGGCCATGTTACTGGCCGATCTTTTCCCCGTCGGCCCAAAGGTGATTTCTCGGACCGCAGAGGGGGCTGCCACTCCCTCTGCGATCAAACGACTGTCCTCCTCCACGGTGATCGCCTCTCCGGGGCGACTTTCGACCCTGTCCAGGGTCTACCGGCGGGGGAAAATCGGTTGGCAAAGAGAACGTACTCTTTGCCTGACCGCAGGCGCTGCAACCGGAACCGGAAGTCAAAACTTTTCCACTTTTGAGCGTAGAATATAATAATCTTGCTGCAGTTGAAATATATAAAAGCAATGTTCCATGGCTTTTTTTTTTGCATCTGTTCATTAATCCCCCAAAAAACCTTTCTGGTTTTCTATTCTTTAAAATCTTCTAACTTAGTGTATTTATCTGTATCCAGGGTTTTTTTTAATACATCCACCTTATACAATAAACATCTCTTCATGTTTATATTTCTAGTGTAGCTTTGAAATACCTTTATACATTCTAGATAATTTATCTGGTGACAAATACCAGTATAAATACACAAAGCAATGATATATCATTTTATAAAATAATTTGTTTAAAACTAGAATATAATGTAAATTTCAGTCCCATTGATCCATTTGTATATTCAGCCAAAATTTTTAATATATTTTATTATACATTTTTTCACTTGTTTTTCTTCAGTGTCATATTTCAACAAGCTTATGCATTTTAGCAATAACACTTTCATTATTTGTATATAATTCTATTTCAAACTCAGTTTTACATTGTTCAAAACCATAAAATCTTTTATTTATTTAAAACCTTAATGTAATTGTATATAAGAAAACTACTGGCACATATATCTTTCTGTTGTCAAATTTTCTCTTGATTTTATTTTATAATCCTCTTAAGAAAATTCTAGTACATTACAATAAATTAACTATGTATGTTTACTTATCATTTCTCATGTATAAAATGTTTCATTTTGTTACTATTGTTGTTAAACAATTACAAGACAGAAATCCTTCCTGATCTAATGTCAAATCACTTAGAGATCTTCCACTAGATTCAGATCTATAGTCAATCCACTCTGTTTTTTTACACCCATTGTTATTACTATTAGAACTGAGGGTCAAGGAAGCTAACTTAAAATATTAATCATTCAGTTTGATTATAACTAAGCTTCCCAAATTCAGTGAACCAGTCCTGAGTTTTAGTTCTTACTGTTCAGGGTTATTCCCAGGATTACATTCTTTTGATGACAGATGTAAAGTCAGACTGAGTTTTCAGAGACAAATGTCACAGGCTTTTACCTGCAGTTGGTTTAGGGGTTATATCACAGATAAACTGGCTAGTGTGGGCATTAAATAGCAGAATGGAGAAGAACTAGAAAGATAAAAGAATTCAAACAACAAGAAAATAACAATTTTGAAAAAATTAAACTAGAAAAATAATGGGCAATGATTTTTAAAAGTGTTTTCTTGTAGTACAAAAAATGTGTGGATACTTTCCAAACATAAATATATCTTAGGAAGTGGGTGGTACTCCTCAAAAGCATATTTCAGAATGAATGTGTGAGCGTTTAAAATGCCACAAGATTCTGTTGCTTTTGCTGCAATACACTAATATGGCTTCTCTGTATAAAAGGGAGGTTCTTCCAGGCAAGCTATAAGTTATATCATAGAACAGAATAAATAAGAGTGAGAAGCTGACAACAATTGTCATTACACTTAATGATAAAAATCATCTCAATTATTTTTTTTCTCCCATTGTAACCTGTAGAGTGGGAAAGTATATTTGGCAACTGGCTCCCCCTTTAACCCTTAAGAATATTGCATGCATGCTGAGAATAACTGCCACTTTCTTCAAGTAAAAGGCACCAGCAAAAAGTTATTTAATCTTGTTCTCCAGTATTTACAAGGCAGCATGATATAGTAACATTGTAAGGTATGCATTTAAATTTGTTTTGCCATATTGAATCTGCTAGTTGAAGAAGATAAATTCATCTATATATTTGCTGCAATGTGATGATTTGTCTCCTGTAACTTGTCTAGCATTGTTCATTGAGTTAGCTTTATAATCAGGTTATTTGTTGATTGCTTAGACCAGGGGTAGGCAACCCTGGCTCTTTTATGATTCGTGGACTTCAACTCCCAGAATTCCTGAGCCAGCATGGTTGGCTCAGGAATTCTGGGAGTAGAAGTCCACGAGTCATAAAAGAGCCAAGGTTGCCTACCCCTGGCTTAGACTAAGAATAAAACTGTAAGAGGACTGGGCGCAGTATGCCCCAGGGAAATGCTGATTGCTCTTTTCTTGTTGAGCAGTAGAAAACCTCCATATCTTTGCAGATTTAAAAAAAATCTTGAAATTTCATGAGTCAAGATTCGATTAGAAAGCTTGGGCTGTTTTATCTCATCACAGTGTGCTGCCTAAGTGATCTTTTCTCATATTACCAAGTGCAATGGGCCAGCTGAAAGGCAAAGTGTGTGGCTGACCTGCAGAATTGCTGGGTTTAATGTGGAATGGCAGTCAAAGGTTATTCACCTTGGCTAGTGAATGACATATGTGCAACCCTAACTTTGTTATTATACTGATGAAAAATTAATAACGTCTACTCATTTACTAGTTCTGAAAAGTAGTGTTGAAAGATGCTAGTGGAACAATGTTAGCCTAATGAGAATACAGGACCAAAGTTGAAATAATAAATAAGCCTGATTACTAAGTGATACATGATATCACTTAGTAGCCTTGGGAGGTGGGGAGGGGGTAATGGAATCTACAAGAGACAAAAAGAGGAATAAACACCAGTAATGTTAGCTTGGTTGTGGTCTTCGTCATGGTTTAAATTGGGGACAAATGAACTAAAAAAACTATTCAATTGAATCAGTTTATGATTTTGTAGTGAATATTATCTGTAGGTTTCTTCTCTTTCTGATAGATTTTTTTAATGTATTTATGTATTTATCTTTTTAAAACCACTTGGAAGTCAACCTCCAGCTTACAACTAGGCAGCTATCCAAAACATACAATTTCCTTCCCAGCTGTGATTAGGTGCTGTTATCTGCATTTTTACTGGAGTATGAAAGATTCTCAGCTAAAAGCAGGCAAGGATATAACTCTTGCAGTTTGTAGCATAATGTTTCAGGCTCAGAGAACAGATAGGGAAAAGGAAGGCTATATTTGGGCTTGTGGTTTACAATGTGATTTGCTAACCTATATTTGCAAATGAGGAAAATTGATATTTATTACTATTGCCGAGCTAGAGTTTCCTAAAGACCTCCTGGCTACAGGCCAGGATAGACTGTGGAGAGAGATTTATATTAACAAGACTTCAGCCATGCTGGTTGCAGCTCACTATAATCAGCCTCAACCTTCTTCACTTTAAAAGATCAGTTAGTTCCTTCTTCTTCTCCCAGTGATCCAATCTGTCATCTTGAATTGATTGATGGAATAAGAAATGTATCCTGGATGAGGAAAGAAAGGGCATCCATCATCATTATTTGATATGCAAACTGAAACAGATATAAACCTGAATGCTGTAGTTGTACAACTCAAAGAAGTAGAAGATATCGGTCTCATCTTCCATATGAATGAAGCATGTATAGAAGAATGTTACCTAATAGAAAGAAAATACAAGCCAGAGAAGGAAAACTAGGCTACATAATAATGTGCCAATAATTACCGTGCTTCCCCGAAAATAAGACCGGGTCTTATTTTTTTTTGCCTCCAAAAGAGGCACCAGGTCTTATTTTCAGGGGATGTCTTTTATACTCACCTCCGGCACCAACAGCCCTGCCCAGCAGGTCCACTTCTTCTGGGGCCGAAGGAGCAGCTTTATTCTACAGCTGCATTCCAGCCTGCATTTTGCAGTCAGGCCTTTCCGGAAGGCCACTGCAGCTGAGTACTGAGCTATGGATTCAACCCATAGCTCGGTCCTCGGCTGCAGGGGTCTTGCAGAACCGAGCTATGGATCGAATCCATAGCTCAGTTCTCGGCTGCAGTGGCCTTCCGGAAAGGCCTGTGACTGAGAAATGCAGGCCTGGCTGCAGAAAACACCGTAGAAGAAGTGAGCCGGCGAGGAGAGGCCTGGCTGCAAGGTAAGTGGGTGCGGGGCGTGTGGGACAGATCCACATCCCTACCCCCACCCTAGCTTGATTTTTAAGTGTGTGCCTCGCCCCAAAACTAGGGCTTATTTTGGGGGTAGGGCTTATATTAGGCCCACCCCCAAAAATCAAGTGAGGGCTTATTTTCGGGGTAGGCCTTACTTTCGGGGAAACACAGTAGTATAAAGATTCTAACAGATAATGCATGCAATCAGGAGCCTGGTGGCAAGTTTTCCAACAAATATATTTCTATTATAAAGTATAAGCTGCAGCTCATTTCCTCAGATGCATAGAGTTTGTTAATTGGAAAGGTATTATTACTGTATCATCTCTTGTAAACATTGCAGAAAGACAGCCATATTAATCTGTGGTGGCTGTACTGTAATGTCATTATTGAGCAAGTATCCCTTGCAGGTGAAAAGAAAGTACAAGTAGTCTTCAACTTATGATCACAATTGAGCCCAAGTTTTCCATTGCTAAGTGAGGGAAAGGGCCAGTTGTTAACTGAGTTCTGCCTCATTTTATTATCTTTTTTGTCACAGTTGTGAATCACTGCAGTTATTAAGTGAATTGTGTGGTTGTTAAGCAAATCTGGCTTCCCCCATTGACTTTGCTTGTTGAAAGTGGCTGGGAAATTTACAAATGGTGATCACATGACCCACAACTGTCGTAAATACATGCTGGTTGCCAAGCTCCCAAATTTTGGTCACATGACCATGGGGATGCTGTGATGGTCATAAATGCAAGGGCCAGTTGTGAGTCACTTTTTCAGTTCTCTTGTAATTTTGAATGGTTACTAAATAATAGTTGTAAGTCAAGGACTACTGTACTTCATTTTATTGAGCTTGACAGATACTGCTGTTTTTACAAGGCCCACCAGTAGCAAAAAGATGACGATTCACTAAAGGTTCAAATGATGATTAACACTTTTTTTTAGCAATAAAGTATATTTTAATTAAGGTTGCTTTTTTGCGTAGACATAATGCAACTGCACACTTAAACTATAATATAGTGTAAGCATAAATTTTATATGTCCTGGAAAACTCAACCATTTGTCTGATTTGCTTTATTGCAATATTTGCTTCACTGTGATGGTCTGGAACAAAACCTGCAATATCTCTGAGGTACGCCTCTACTAAAGAATCCAATTTTAAAAGAATGGCTTCATTGACAATATCTGAGTATAGAATTACAGTCTAAATGAAGAAGAGACCATTTACTTTTTAAACATGATATTTCATAATTTTCATCCCTTTCTTGTAAAACTCAGCAGGAGATATAATAAATTCCAAACTGTATTTTTCTTTGAAGTCACTCTTATTAAATGTACTATTACTTTAAGGACGTTTCCTCTAAAGAGCCTAGGATTTACATTCCAAAGGCTTCCATTCAAAGCTGGTTGGAATCCAGTATTAGAGGATTCATGAATAAGAAAAAAAATATTTTGCTGATTTGTAGCTTTATATTATTCATAGCACAGTTGTGTGCATGTAGGAACATATCATACTGAATTTAAGGCACATTCCAGCCTTAGTCCAGCAACATTACAAATAAAAAGAGATGGATTGTGATCATTGTGTTACTTAGGCCTCTGCTGCACTCCACATTCAGTGTCCAAAAGATACAGTATTTCAGAGTGGGTGAGAATACAGACATAGCACCTGTTGCAAAAGTTGCATCTTTTAACAGGCCCCCGTGGCTGTGCTCTGTGATTGCTGCACAATTTTGTGAAAGGGCACAGCTACTTTAAGGTGTTGCGGGAAAAAATATTCATGTCTTCTCTAAAGCAATTTTGGGAGACTAGATCCAAAGTACTGCACAATCCTAGTAGTAGTATTACTAATTTATCAGGAGCACATGGTTCTAAGAAAATGACAAGACGATATTAAATATAGTAATAAAGTAAAAAGGAGTCCCTGTAGATTTTACTCTGCTAATAGTTGCTGACTATAGGGGGCAGTGCTCATCTCCGTTTCAAGGCCATTTGAGCCAATGCTGTCCAAAGACATTTCCATGGTCATGTGTCTGGCATGTTATCCCGGAGCATTTTTACCTTCTCACCGAAGTGGTACCTACAGTATTTATCTACTTGCATTTGTATGCTTTCGAACTGCTAGGTGGGCAGGAGCTGGGGCAAGTAATGCAAGCTCACCCCGTCGCATGGAGCTCGGATCTTGAACCTGGGCTGCCAGCTTTCCAGCCGCCAAGCCCAGCATCTTTACCGCTGAGCCACCGCACTGCCAAAAACTATAGTAATAATCGTCAAACAATCAGTAATATGTTAACAGGATGTGGCAGAAGGTGTTTACAAAAAGAACAGAAAATCAATTCATTACCTTGGATTTTGGGAAATACGCAGATTTATTATTTTTTATTATTATTATTTTTCCACTGGAAACAAAACCAACATCTCTTTAGATTACTAGTGAGCTGCAGTTTTTCACTACACAACAAGCTTCATATCATACTCCTTTTGCAATGTGGACAGAAAATGTATCATTTTCTGCGAGCATATTTGGAATCTTGAAAACTTGTTCTAAATACTGTGACTGATACTTAGGATAACCATCCACAAAAAAGAAATGTTAGGTAAAGCACAATAAGCTTGATAGGTAAAAAAAAAATCTGTAGGCACATGCCATACTTAGTTTCAGATCTATAACATGCCTGGTATCAAAGGGAGTCTTCTTTGTGAGAGGGGAAAAGATTCTTTCAACTCTTGTAGTTTTAGAACGTGGTAGTGTTGCTGAACATGTGCTCCTTTTAGTAAGTTACGTCCTTTGAAAAAAAAAACAAGTTGCCAGGCAATCATTAGGAGTCACTGTGTATGAGTTGGGCAACGATATAAATTTCTGTATTAAATAAATAAATGAAATAAATTATTCTCCACTTCATGATGTACAGTTCCCATAATCCCTAACCAGTATCATCATAGGGGGCTTTTAAGATATTATATTTTTCTTAATTTACATGGCAAAAAATATGCCATTGAAAATTCATGCTGGAAACTACTCTGGAAATTATATTACTACTGCCTAAAAAAATCTGTTTTATGGGTTATACTCCACTGTAAATAACTGGAATTTGTTACTGGTAGTATTTTGTTTGCTTTTACAAAACAAGCTTTTAAAGGTCGCATATCTTGGCCACAAAATCCCTTATGTATGACCAATCAGTTTTGCAAATAAATGCACAACTAGTGGTCATAAATGTTTTTTTCAACCTTAACTTAGTTACATATGATATAGCCTTGCAGCTGCTATTGCTTTCTTTTTCTGTGGGGTTGTCTTGTTCAGAGTATCACCCTAGTTCAGGGGTAGGCAACCTTGGCTCTTTTATGACTCGTGGACTTCAACTCCCAGAATTCCTGAGCCAGCATGGCTGGCTCAGGAATTCTGGGAGTAGAAGTCCACGAGTCATAAAAGAGCCAAGGTTGCCTACCCCTGTCCTAGTTGCTGATTTTCTAGTGCATCTTAGGGCAACTCTAGTAATAAACTTCATGGGAAAAAGTTCTTTCTTTCCTTTTTGACACTTTATTTTCTGAATTAAATCTCATTAAAATATTAAAGTTTAACTAAACCAGAAGTTCATAGCCACAGCAAGCATTAGATATGCATTTCTTGTAAACTTTTCAAACAAAAGCTTTTGTCTGCAAGTTACAACTGTGGAAAATTTTCAACACATGCATGTGTGAGCATACGAGTGCAATGCAGTATTTACATTCTTGAGAAAATGTGTTTACAAATCCTTGATGATATTTGCATGGTGATTCCCGTCACACAGGGAGTAAAGAGATAAAATCAACACACACACACACACAGTTTATAATAGATTTTTTCATTAAAAATTTCATTATAGAATCATGATGCTAATCTTATTCTTTGTGACTTTTACTACTAAGGAAACAAGTTTAAAATCTTTTAGGAGAGAATTTTAAAAACATTTTTTTAATTTTTAAAAAGTCTGCTATGATTAATTTGGTTTGACTAAATAGAAAGAATAATAAACATCTGTATTCAAAGGATACTTTCTGTGACATAGGTGGAATTAAACCTCCCATTTTATTTCATAATCCAAAACACTAGCCAAAATAAGAATAATATTAAAAATTTAATTTAATTTTTGTTTCTGTGTTGTCTGAGGTTTCTGTTTTCCATCTCAACATTGACTTAGCACCTTATCCTTTGGTATTATTATTATTATGATTATTATTTTCAGAGACCTCCTAGGTGCATTCTCCAGGTAAAATGTCTTTCTGTGATTAAGTAATCCTCGACTTACAGCCAGTTTCTTAGCAACCATTCAAAGTTAGAACGGACCCTGAAGAAGCAATTTACAATCCTGATTCAAAGTTTCAACAAAGCCCTCCCCCTGACACAGCATTTTGGGCCTTGTTAGTTGGCCTGCAGTCACACAACCATGTTTTAACATGTTTTTGCCAGACACCAACATTTGCTTCCAGATTCTGGTGAAAAATGCCTCATAGAAAATAATGGGTCCATTTAACAACTGACACCTTCACTTTATGACTACTGCATTTACAATTACCATGTTCATTTAATGACCACTGTAAAAAAGACCTTAAAATCAGATGCAGTCCCATAGTGACCTGCTTAATGACTGTCACAATTTACAACCAAAATAGCAGGCTCAATTAAGTTGAAGACTGTCGGTAATGCTAGATAATTTTACTTTAAAAAGAAAGAAAGAAACAGGGCCAGAATAGCAAAAACTGTGTTGTGTTGAAGCAAAGACTGTGTTGCTAGTTCAGAGCAAAAAAAGAAAATTCAACAAGACTGACATTACATGTCAAAATCTTCTCAGTTTAAGTATAAAGAAAGGGCCTTGGACAAATTCTTACTGAACTCTATGTCTATTATCAAGATTTTTTTGGGGGGGTGGGGGCTTACTTATTTTACTTTTGTATGTACTTCTTAACATTACTGCTTGCTTTTCCTGATGAATGTACCCCTCTGGAATCAGCTGTTAGCAACCTGCACATGCATCTATTCCTAAGAAAAAACATAAGTAAAAGATCAATTTATTCTTAATACATTTTAAAAGGAGACTTTGTTATGGGCTTTCTCAGATGGCATGCTTTATTCAGGTATTGCTATGACAATAAGATCCACCTAGAATATGCTGCTTGAGAGAATGCAAATTTTTGAATAAAATGTGTCTCTAATAGCAACTGTGCTGAAGCAGAATGGTTTCAATCTTAATAGGATTCCAGCTAGATTTGTAATTTACAGGTTGAAAATTATGAGTTTATCACATCCAGTATAACTATAGTTACACAGGTAGCCTATCCATGTAACCTGGCTCTTAACTGATAATAAGAAAGCTATTGATCTTATTAGAATATAACACTAAATTATTGTTCATTTTAAATGTGATATATTGGACAATTTAGGATGAATTTTTGCAGTAAAGGAACTACAAAGTCTGATTTGTCTCATCCTCCTATATTCTATGCCAGGATTTGGTTGATATACCAAATATTTATTTTCTTTGACTACCATGAAAATATTTTCTACCATCCCAGAGGAAATGCATCTTATGATACTTTTCTACTGTTGCAAGGAAACATTTTTTCTGTAAGCTTTCTTGCAGCCCAGTGGGCAATGCAAGAAATCTATCGAATCTCCTTCAGATCAGACTCCTTGTAACCTCATGGATACATTCAAGTAGTTTTCTTTGCAGGCATAGGAAAATGGTTTGCCAGTGTATTTTTCCAGAACTTTTTTATTGCTCAGCAAATTACAGTTTGGGATTTTCTAAAGGTTTCTGTTACAGCTTGCAATAATTGATCACTCTGAAATAGCACGTAAATACCTATCACCTTGACCACCAATCACCCACAAGTAAACCCAAGTGAAATGCTTTTATAGTGTTAATTATTTTGGTTCAGTAAGGTCATAACTATCTTGCAATTATCAATATTTCTAGCAAGGAGGGGAGTTAGTTCTAAGAACCTACACCAGGGGTGTCAAACTCGCAACGTCACGTGATGTGTCGCGACATATCGTGACTTTTTCCCCATTGCCGGCAATGGGGTGGGTGTGGTTTCGGCATGACGCATCCGGCCCGTGGGCCGGCAGTTTGACACCCCTGACCTACACTATAAAGTTTGAAAGGTTAATAACGTAATAATATTCTCTTTGAGACAGATTTGTTTTACTATTATCATAATCATGATTGCCAGTTTAAGCATTAAATTGTGCTTGTAAGCCTTTTTGCTTTGATGTACACAAAATCCTGCAATCGGGATCAAGTGTTGGTAAAATGGCAGTAGTCCTTCTTATTTTTTTCCTTTGTAAAGTGGCAGCAAAGCTAAGCAAGCAATAAAGAGTTTGTCACAACAGAAAAGAACCCGATGACAGACAAAATGAGGAGCCTACTTTAGGAAAAGCCCAAGGAATAGCTATTACATTTTGGAAATGGTTTCTGTTTATTCTCATCTCATGCCTCTGTCTCTTGATGAAAAGTTAGGATCCTGAGGCTGAATATGGCACTAAGCTATGTTTAAAAATAACTACATCAAGAAAGCCAATAAAAACAACAACAACAAAGATTTTAAATTGTGTTATATTTCTTACTATAAGACCAATGGTAGACTTCCTTTCTGGGATGTGGGCAGATTTTAAATTTTTAAGAAAATATTGTGGTCAGATTTAAAGCATGTGGAGTATTAAGTATTTAATTTATCACTTATTCATACCCAGTGTAATGCTCTGTTCCCTACACCACAGGAAAAATAATGTATTTTCCTATGCCAAGATAAGTATTTCTGATAGTAATAAAAACATCCTGCATTCAAACAAGCTTCTATTTGGTTGCAACTTTTAATACGAGACTGAATAAACGATAGGACACGAATGTTTTGATTTGGCATGGAGAAATGTTTGCACAGCAGAGATGTTCATATCAACTGTAGGCTCTGGTGTTCAGCTCAATGGATTCTTTTTATTTTACAGTTGAATAATAAAGCAATGTCCATTCATTATATTTAAAAAAACTGATCTGTTTTAATAAAGGGTAATAGCAAAGAGACTCAAGAGCTATCTGAGCAATAACTCAGTGAATGAGAGAAATTGTTGTACAATTTTGTTACAATATTTTAAGTTGGAAATTTAAAAATAAATTCAGGAATAAATACATCAAAAGAAGCTTGACTTATTCTTCTGAAGCAATTTTAAGAAGTTATGAACAGGAAAAACCCTGATAAAAGCTTAGCCATAAACTTACTTGATACCTCATCTCACTTTATATCTCCCTTTTAAAAAATGTTCAAAGACTCATAATAATAATAATAATAATAATAATAATAATAATAATAATAATAATAATAATAATAATAATAATAATAAAGTTGGAAGGGACCTTGGAGGTAATCTAGTCCAACCCCCTGCTCAGGCAGGAAACCCTATACCATTTCAGACAAATGGCTGTCCAGTCTCTTCTTAAAAACCTCCATGTTGGAGCATTCACCGCTTCTGGAGGCAGGTTGTTCCATTGGTTAATTGTTCTAACTGTCAGAAGTTTCTCCTTAGTTCTAGGTTGCTTCTCTCCTTGATTAGTTTCCATCCGTTGCTTCTTGTCCTGCCTTCAGGCCTTTGGGAGAATAGCTTGACTCCCTCTTCTTTGTGGCAGCCCCTGAGATATTGGAACACTGCTATCACGTCCCCCCTCATCCTTCTCTTTGTTAAACTAGACATACCCAATTCCAGCAACTGTTCCTTATATGTTTTAGCCTCCAGTCCCTAATCATCTTTGTTGCTCTTCTCTGTACTCTTTCTAGAGTCTCAGCATCTTTTTTACATCGTGGTGACCAAAACTGGATGCAGTATTCCAAGTGTGGCCTTACCAAGGCATTGTAAAGTGGTATTAATACTTCACGTGATCTTGATTCTATCCCTCTGTTAATGCAGCCTAGCACTGTGTTGGCTTTTTTGGCAGCTGCAGCACACTGCTGGCTCATATTTAAGTGATTGTCCAGTAGGACCTCCGAGATCCCTCTCACAGTTACTACTATTGAGCAAGGTACCCCCTATACTATACCTGTACATTTGGTTTTTCTTGCCTAAATGTAGAACCTTACTTTTTTCACCATTGAATTTCATTTTGTTAGATAGCGCCCAGTGTTCAAGTCTGTCCAGGTCCTCCTGTATCTTAAGCCTGTCTTCTGGAGTGTTGGCTATTCCTGCCAGCTTGGTGTCATCTGCAAATTTGATGAGTTCCCCATCTATTCCCCATCTATTCTTGACAGAATAGAAAGTAATATACTGTATATACAACTTGTAAGACTGCATAGTGACTAAAATTCAAAGAGAAAAAGATGACTTGCAGCTCATGAGACTGGATGCATTGCATCCTACTGGCAATGTCTTAGAGAGTGGTCTACCTAGATAGCTATCTATCATATGTGGGAATCATCCATCTCCCTCATAGACTGAGTTTTGACTTCAAAAAGTTCCAAAAGTGATGCTTTGTCTACCATGTGCACTCCAAATTAGCTCTTCCCCTTTAAATCTAAATCACCACAACGCTCTGCAGTTAAATATAGTAATAATACACTCTTTTTGAGGTAGGATTAAACACCATTCGAGCACTACAAGGAGATATTGACAGATATTGAATTGGGCCATAGAGGACTGAACAGAAATGAACAGACAGACATTTGAGGGCAAAAATGTCCTGAGACTTGATATAGCAAAGGATGCTTCCATATTCCAACTAAACCTATGTCTGATATTTCTGGGACATTCAAGAGAGCCTAGTTTGATTTCCTTTGTGTACAGCTTGAATGAAAGAAGGTGTTTAATTTAAATATAACCAGACTTTAAACATTGAGCTAATTTTTATATAAAGTGCAATACTTTAATTAAAGATAAATTTCTTGCTAGAAATTTTCTTCTTTCCTTTCCTCCACATAAGCAATTATAATGAACAAAGAGTTTTGAAAGATAAATGACAGGCAAAGAATGGCTGATACAGTTGGCATTAAACTATATTGAAGAAATAAATTATCTTAGGGTATTTAATATATAACTTCATATAGAGAACATTGAAGAGGCTTTTTCAGATCACATTCAGGAACAGAGAGATTACAATATGCCACTATATGTACCTTAGTTTTGTACTATATAGGCAGAAAGAGTGCCTGTTCCTTGTTCTTTACCAGAGTACTGGAAAAGAACTGATGTAGTTCCCATCTTCAAAAAAGGGGAAAAAATGGATCCAGGAAACTACAGATCTATCAGCCTGACCTCAATACCTGGGAAGATTCTGGAAAAGATAATTAAGCAACGAATCAGCGAACACCTAGAGGCAAACAAAGTCATTACCAAAAGCCAACATGGGTTTGTCAAAAACAGATCATGCCAGGCAAATCTTATTGCATTCTTTGACCAGGTGACAAAATTAGTGGACCAGAGGAATGCTGTTGATATAATTTACTTGAACTTCAGTAAGGCATTTGATAAAGTAGACCACAACCTACTACTTGACAAAATAGAAAAATGTGGGTTAGACAGCATCACCACCAGATTGATTTGTAGCTGGCTGACCGGCGGTACTCAACGTGTAGTCCTCAATGGAACTGCATCTACATGGAGGGAAGTGTGTAGTGGGGTGCCCCAAGGCTCTGTTCTGGGCCTAGTGCTCTTCAACATCTTCATCAATGATTTGGATGAGGGGATAGATGGGGAACTCATCAAATTTGCAGATGACACCAAGCTGGCAGGAATAGCCAACACTCCAGAAGATAGGCTTAAGATACAGAAGGATCTTGACAGACTTGAATATTGGAAGCTATCTAACAAAATGAAATTCAATGGTGAAAAAAGTAAGGTTCTACATTTAGGCAAGAAAAAACATATGCACAGGTATAGTATAAATGGCACCTTCCTCAATAGTAGTAACTGTGAGAGGGATCTCGGAGTCCTAGTGGACAATCACTTAAATATGAGTCAGCAGTGTGCTGCAGCTGCCAAAAAAGCCAACACAGTGCTAGGCTGCATTAACAGAGGGATAGAATCAAGATCACGTGAAGTATTAATACCACTTTACAATGCCTTGGTAAGGCCACACTTGGAATACTGCATCCAGTTTTGGTCACCACAATGTAAAAAAGATGCTGAGACTCTAGAAAGAGTACAGAGAAGAGCAACAAAGATGATCAGGGGACTGGAGGCTAAAACATACAATGAACGGTTGCTGGAATTGGGCACGTCTAGTTTAATAAAGAGAAGGACCAGGGGTGACATGATAGCTGTGTTCCAATATCTCAGGGGCTGCCACAAAGAAGAGGGAGTCATGCTATTCTCCAAAGCACCTGAAGGCAGGACAAGAAGCAACAGATGGAAACTAACCAAAGAGAAAAGCAATCTAGAACTAAGGAGAAATTTTATGACAGTTAGAACAATTAATCAGTGGAACAACCTGCCTCCAGAAGCTGTGAATGCTCCAACGCTGGAAGTTTTTAAGAAGAGACTGGACAGCCATTTGTCTGAAATGGTATAGGGTTTCCTGCCTGAGCAGGGGGTTGGACTAGATTACCTCCAAGGTCCCTTCCAACTTTATTATTTTTAAATACACTAACAGTAAGAAGATACTGTGCAACTCTTTCATCTTTCCATTGTTGTTAGAGTTTCTGTAGTATAATAAATAATAGAAGTATAATAAATAATAGAAGAATCCATGAAAAGATATTGAGGAATTGCAGCTGGGCAATGGTGATGTTTTACACTGCCCTCTAAAGGATTTGATGCTTGAGACAGGTTGATGGCACAATAAAAATATTGTTTTAAATAATTTTGAATGTGAGCCCAAAGATGAACATTATTACTGAGACAAGGCTGAAAATTAAATTGAACTGAGGGACAACACAGTAAAAAATTAAACATTTTTATTCAGAATTTAAAGTTTAGAGCATTTGCAAAAATAGGAAAAATATTGCTATACAGGCAGCTCTCAACTTACAACCATAATTGGGACAGAATTTCCATTGGCTAAGTAAGGCAGTTGTTAGCTGACCCATGCCTGATTTTATTAACTTTTTTGCCAGTGTTGTTAAGTGAATCACTGCAATTAAGTGAATCACTTTGTCATTAAGCAATCTGGCATTTCCCATTGACTTTGCTTTTTGGAAGCCAGCTGGGAAGGTGGCAAATACCGATCACAGAATGCCATGATGCTGTTGTAAACACATTCTGGTTACCAAGGGCCCAAATTTTAATAATGTGATCACGGAGATGCTGCAGCTGTGGAAATTGTGAGGACCAGTTGTAAGTCACTTTATTCAGTGCCATTGTAACATTGAACGGTTGCTAAACAAATGTTTGTAAGTTGTAACTTGTAATATTTGTTAAGAAAGTAGTATTTCAGAGTTTCAGTACATGCTTTATGTGAAAGGAAAGCATTAAGTTTTCTTTTTGTTTTTTTCAAATCATTTATTTTTAAAATAGACATATAGCACTTGGCCATGCAGGGTTGGATTTGGTTATTATTTGGGAGACCTTCAGGGACTCTCAGAGTTGTAAACTAGTTTGGGAAGTTTTTAAAAGTAAAAATCCAGAAAGGTGGCAACAACAAACCCCAACCCTACTGTTACTTTATATTTATCTTAGATTTGCTTAGAATGTAGTATACAGGCAGATGAGTTTGAAAGTCAGAAAATTAGTTTTTTCATCTAATTTTCCTTTGGAAGAGAATTGTCTTAAATTCAGGGGTTATTTTCCTTTTGAAAAATGCTATCTTGATATTTCAAGTACACTTTTTAATAATAGTGGGAAAGACCATACAAAGTATAAAGGAGCTTAGCCACTTCTGAAAAGCTTGGTTGAATTTGAAATCCCCAATTTTTAGTCCATGTTTTATTAATTCAGAAAGACTTAGAGAAGTAGACAGGAGTGAGGAATTAATAGATAAAAGACCTTCTGTGCGTGAGATTAAATACTCTAGTTTCATTGCTGTAAGAAAAAAAATCAATATAGCACAGGGTTCTATATAAGTGATATTTTAGCCCAGTTAAGTTGGGAAACATGTTGCCAGCACAATGAAATGTTGACAGTATGGTATGTGATGAATCAAATCTTCTGACAAAAGATAGCACAAGCTCTTAGGGATGTATTTTCATGTGTAGATTGACTGTGATAATGTAGTAATATAACCTTACTATAAGCAAGGTTTGCAAATTTCTTGGCTATGAAGAGGATTGATGTAAAAAGAATTTGCCACGAGGTGATAACTGTAGTAAGAATTCCAAGCTGTTCCCTGGGCTGCCTATTCTAACATATATGTGACCTCCAAATTGGCTCTGGAAGTTTAGAGGTTTCATGGGTTACTGCAGAGGTGAAGTTGGATCATAAAGCATTGGCAATAAGAGGAAAACACCCAATTTTCCCAATCAGTATGCTGAAATAGATTATCCTTAATTGAACTCATTTATCTTATATGACTTCATAGAGCACATGGGATGCTAATTACCTGATTATGATTTATGCTTGTAGAATAGTTTGTGCAATCAGCATTTATCCTTGAATTATTACCCTTATGATTGGCTTAGGAAAACATTTTCTTGACAGATGTTATCTTATCTAGCAAATTATTTAATGCCTGCAGGTTAATAATTAGTTGCATGTATTCATTGTATAAAATATGCTATACCAATGTTTGGATTTATTTATTGCAGCAATTTATTATTATAATGATTTATAGATGAAAAAGTTAACCTTTATGGAAAAAGAACATTTGTTTCTGCGTAGTTAACCTTATCCCCTGTGGTTAAGCACTCAGGTCCTGATATAGCAAAAAAAAAATCTCGTAAAAAAATCACCTCAATATTGATTTGTAAAATTTATTTTATTCTATCACAAGTTGATATTCCTTGTGTTTAATCTACACTATGCATGTTCAAGATTAAATTCTCTGGAATTTTCTACTCTATAATAACGTAAAGCCCACTATCTTTGATCAGCAGCAAAACACCAAATGATCCATTTCTTTCCAGGTGGCAGGAATGTAGCAAATAGACCTATGTTCAGCCTGTTCTTCAGGATAAAACAGGAGATAATTTAAATATAACCACTACATTTCCAAGTACTATTTTTAACAGATTATGAATGAATATTATGTATGTTCCCCACCTTGAGTTATATAAAGGCAGGATAAAAAGAAAATCTTTTAAAAAGATATCTTACAATGTTAAAAACCAAAAATACAGCAGAAGCCACTTAACTCTATTTAAAATCTGCACATATTTTAAGTTCATGCTAAACACTGTTCAAATCATCCCCAAATTTGAAGGCTTGACTGAAGAAATGTGTCTTAATTCTCCTTCTCAGGTTAAGGAGGTGACAAATCTCCAAAAGATTACATTCCACATCTAGGGAGAACTGCAGAACAGGGATGTCAGATCTGAATGCAGAGTTTTGTGACTGAAGCAGCTGGAACACACATACATATACACACACACATTCACAAACACACTTTGTTTCATCAAAATCCCTGAAAAGCTGCCCTTCTTCTGCATGTGCCTGCATCATCAGAACTATCATAGAGATAATTCTTGAAATAATATATGGAGGAATTTAGATGGATTGGCTGTAGGAACTGTGTGTGAGGAAGTGCAAGTGCCAGATTTGATACAAGAACATGTTGTCCAAGGCATGGATGAAAACAGTACACTCTATTTCTCTTGGGTGTTCTGTACAGAACTGGCACCCATTTCAATTGGCTCATCACTATGTATGATTGTGAAATTTATTATTTCCAATACCATAGTGGTGTATAACCAGGTTGCATGCTGTATGTTTTCTATAAGCACTTCCAGTTAGGGAATTTTGAGCTCATCTAAGTAGAATGCATGATTCTGTGGACCCAAATTTACCATCAGGGAGCATATCTGTTCTGGCTTCTCCAGACTAACTATTCAAATATAATTATAGCAAAAAAAAAAATTATTTAAGTGAAATCGGGAACACTGGAAAAAGCACCAGTTGTGACATTCATTTTCATTTATCTAGTTATCCTCGAGGAGCTCTTCACATCTATTTGAGCTATACTCTTCATTCTGATGGGCATTGGAATAATTTAATTAATTGCTATGATGTGTAAAATAACATGGAACATTAGTATACTATGAAGAATGCAAGACTAAAATTCATTTCTTGTTCATGTTTAGGGATTCTATAGTTTTATTTTCATCTACAACTTGAAAGATTACAGCTAGATACATATTTAGTGCTTCAATGATAAGTAAACCTATGCATCTGTCAAACTCTCATTTTGTACAGAAGGATTTCTGCCCCATTCCTAAACTGCCTACAGGTCATACTTCTAAAAATGGAAATTTTGTTCTTTAGTCAGCTATTATTATATGAATTACAGAACTGCATAGGTTTAGTTCTGAGAAGAATTAGTTTGGGGAATAGGTTTGGCTGTTTCTCAGCATCTGACTAATTCCAGGATTTGCAGTTGCAAAAGGATTTTCCTCTGGGTTCCACTGATTTGAGATTTTAAAATATTTTCTTGTGCAATGTATGACTTGCTTCTTGATTGCCTAAACCACTTAGAGAATCCTTTTGTGGAAACATTTCTGCAGGTATGCACCTACTCTGTTCTTGTGACACATTGAGAACTAGACCCAATTTCAGCAGTATGACTTCAAGCAGGGAGAGGATAAGGGAAGGAATAGCAATCTGCTCCCTAGGAGCATTCCATTTGTCATTCCTTCATTTAAAATCTCCCCAAATGCCCCTAGTCTTCCAGGGATGTCCCCACATAATCAAAAGGTATCCTACAATCTTCCAGCTATTCAACAGAACAAATGAGGTCCTGCACCAATAAAAAGTGGCCTATGTCAGTTTAGTCCTAGTCCTAGAACAACATGACCAGAATTAACCAAAGTGGAAATGAAGTTATAGCTATCTGTATGAGTTTAGCTCCTTGAAGATAAATATATTACTCACCCTAAAATATATTACTGTATGTTCAGATGTAAGGATGTTTACCTCCTATTTGCATTTGTTTGGCTCAGCAGTTGGAAAATTTAGAAATGTTCCCCTAAAATGTGGTGATTTAAAAAAAAGCCTATGCAGAATGACAGGATTACACTATTTTTACTTCCTATATAGTTGTAGAAGTAACATTTAGGTTTTTTTAGTTCCTATATGGTTATGTATGTAACATTTGGCTCCCCCCTCCCTCCCCGTTGTACATTTTTCATTCTTGTAACTGAGACAATTTGTAACACTTGCAAGATTTAAGTAACTTTTTGGTTACTGAATGCTATATATTAATGTGGGTGAGGAAGAGAACTGGAAATGTCATTTCACAGAAAGTATGACGACCTTGTTTACCTTGTGTTTCTAATTACATATTTTATAATTTCAAGTTGGGAGGAAAGTTAGCCAGAAGTGGGATGTGATTGCCAGGCATTATTTTAATAAGCTTCAGAATGCTTAACTTTCCTCCTTCCTTTTTTTTTAAATGAATGAAGTGAAATATAAGTACAATTGTCCCTTGCCAGGTTATGCAGTAATTGAATCTAAAGAGTCATTCTATTATTAATCAAATTATAATAAATACAAATCTAAGTTTCCATAAACTATGCTATACATAGTTTGCATATCGAGAGTTGTGTCTCTAAAAAACTAGTTGTCTGAATATCTTAACTTGCCTGAAACCTTATTATATCTCTAAGACCATCCTTTTTTACTATTTTTCCATTCTCCTGGCCTCACATATTCTACCAAAGTCATTAATTATTTCAGGTCAAAACCAATAGTGGCCCTTACAATTAAATTAATCAGCAAGGTCTTAGTCCCAGTCCATATGAGGTTCAAGGTAAGTAAAGCTCAGAATATAAAATATCAGATTAAGGAAAGGGTTAAGACAAATATGGCTTAGAATGAAGACACAGAAGAACCCAATGTGTATTGTTCCATAGTGGATTGATGATCAGGATTTCAGATCAGGAGTCAGTCTACAGTGAGCCAAGTGAAGTTGGGACTACCTGCAGTTGGGAAAAGCAGCTGAAGCCAGGTAGAAACACTTCTCACCCACCCACCCCCACTTTCCTAAAACTCAGTTCATGTCTTTTCCCAAAGTACTTTAAATGTTTACAGTCCCAGAAACTTGAGAGATGGGTTCATTCATCAATTCACTCACTCCCCATTCACAAGCTTCCAAACCTGGCCTTCCAGTTGCCTGGTTAATAGAGCTACACCCTGGCATTTTCCAAAACATGTCAGTATAGACAGTCAGCCTAGCTCAATTCTACCCTTAGCTTACAAAAGCAAATCAGAGTGTGTGGGGGGGGGGGTGTAGGAGAAGAGGAGATAACAAAACAATAAGCAGACTGGAAGTGGGAGGCAATATCTGGAAATTTACAACTATTACAGGGAGGCAAAACCTCTATCAACCAACTGTCAGGACCATAAGTTATGGTAAGCAGCATATCCTGGTGGAATTCCTGCCTGGATTTTGGTTTGGACTGAGTAGAGCATTCACAAGCAATTCTGCTTAAGAGCAGAGCTTGGAACTTGGCCTGAAGCTTGGCAGCAACCAGAAAAGAAGCAACTACTGTATACTGAGGCAAAACCTAATTCCAACATGTGCAAGAACCTTTGGAGGGAGGCAAGGCTGTATGCCACTTCATAGACTTGGAGATTTTTGTTCATTTTTAGGACTGAGTATTGACGATGCATTTATGTGACTACGTCATCTTGAAAGGCCTAAAACGGTAGAGTTAATCCAGAGCAACAGAGCCTGTTCTGTACAGTCATTTGCTATGCTGTTGTGTATCCAGACCTTGGAAAAACGACCCTCACACCATGATACTGCCTCAGATCTGAAGCTAAATGCCCTTATTCAAAGATACATTTTTGAATCCTTGTTCTGCTTCTCCCCTTCCTCCTCCAATGAATATGCCAGGAGCAGAATATGTATACAAATTTATCTACAAGCATATTCCATTGAATTCAAAATGATTGACTCCCCTTATGGTTTTGTAGGATTGCAACTGTAGATACTCTGTCTTTCATCTGAGAAAGTGTCTAGTCATTTTTAAAATATTTCTTCTTAGCTCCACGACTCCCATTTCACATATTGTTGGTCTTTCTGTAACTAGATAAAGAACATCATATCTCAGGCTGTGTGTTTTGCAAGATGACATATTATTTAAATGGGCTTGTGAACTTCCATACAGGCAGCACACCTTGTCCCAAAGGTGCTTTTTAAAAAGGCAACTGGACTTTGTTTTTCCTTGAAAATGTTTCGCTTCTCATCCAAGATGCTTCTTCGGTTCAGTTCTTCAGATTTATGCTTGTTTAGCCTCAGCCTTTTTTCATGGATCTTTTTGAGGTTCCAGTGGTAATAGCAGGGTGGGATACCTTCACTTCTTTATCTCTTCTTTACAAACACACATGTGCTACAAGCCCAGCAAAGATCACTTGTTCATATCATTTGAATCAACATTTACCAATGAGATTTAAAAACTTCCATTCTACAAAAATTCTTTTTATCTTTTGTTCATGCTTCCTATCAGCAGTAAATAATTACTGTAAATAGTTGATTGAAAAATGCTGATTGCCTTTTTGTGCCTTTGAAGAGGGAGAAGATGCCTTTCTAGTGAACCATAATGAATCCTCTGATACATCAAGCTTCCTTGGCATATTGGGTTATTTTTAGCTCTTTGATTATGGGTTCTGTTCACTATATACAACACACTTTTCTTCTTCTTAATCAGCAACTCAGATTCATGTTTGCTGGATCACTGTACTTTATTAAATGACTGACATATGCTCCAACTTTTATCTGTTTGATGCTGTCTCTTTTTTGTCCTTACTTTCCCTTTTGCAACAATTCTAGGAATGCTTTTCATGTACATAGGTATTCCTGAAGTGTTAGCATTCCTAGAAATTCCAGAGCACCGCTCTTCCCTCACTGGTGTTACTCAGATATGTGTTGGATGAGAGGAACTCTAGTCCATATTGGGGAAGGTTAGTATAGTCAATATTATTCTATTATTCCACATACATTTCACCAACTGTGAAATTAAAAACTCTAAATTTAGTGTAAAACCACAGCTTTAATAGTCTTCTGACATATCCTGCTTTTTTAAAAAAATAATAAGTTGAATCTATTTGTTCCATGGGTGGGTGAGCAGTGCTTGATTAGGACCAGAGAAGAAGCTTTGTCTGTACCTGCACTTTGCTCTAGAATTACAATACTAAGAAATTTGTTATTTCTGTAGTCAAAGGGAAGCGAAATATTCTGAATCTTTACGAGATGTTACCCTCTTT
This sequence comes from Azemiops feae, assembly GCA_023970755.1. Taxonomy (NCBI): domain Eukaryota; kingdom Metazoa; phylum Chordata; class Lepidosauria; order Squamata; family Viperidae; genus Azemiops; species Azemiops feae. Next base: position 3,769,239 of record JALGBA010000012.1, on the reverse strand, counting down.
GTGTCATTGCTGTGCCCTCAAACTTAAATGCAAATCCTGGGCACAAAGTCTGCAAGTTCTGTTCTGCGTAAATTTCCACTGAGCTATGAAAATCTTTCTTTTCAGAAAAACATTTTCTTTATTTTTGTGAAGAAAAACAAAAGTCCAACTTCAGGGAAACTTAGATTATTTTAGCCTTTTTTTTTTTTTTACTTTGAGGAATCTTTGTACCAGATCGATGGTTGGTTGGTTTGTTGGTTGGTTATATATTAAGTAACTTTTAAAAAGTTAAAAAGTTACTTTCATTTCTTACAAAATTTGTGTCCTTTATTTTTTATTCTGATTTTTTTTAGATTCAAATTTTGGGTGTAACTACATATACACTGATTCAGGCAATTTTAAAGATTGAGACCAGTCTTTGGGGACTGATGGATAAACAGGGGGGGGAGTAATAGAATTAGAAATAAAATTATTATTATGAAAAGGAAATCAAACTGGTTTGGAAAAAGGATAATTTGAAGCAGAAACTTAAGATGTTGATCCACATCATATTTTCTCTTCTAATTATGCCTGATTCTCAACACAGAACCACAATCAAGACTAAGGTAAGGTAATACCTTAGGCAAGATAAGGCAAGATAAGATAAGATAAGGTGAGATGAGATGAGATGAGATAAGATAACCTTTATTGTTATTTTTTACTGTGGGCATAATGACACACATCAAAAATGAAATTTAGTTGCCCGCTCTCAAAGTGAACACATACATGACACACACCTAAACATACTATATACAACATATGTATAGACCTACACCCCTACATATACATAACATATGAATATTAAACACTGTCCATCTTGAATATATAATGGAAGCAGGAAGCTTGAGAGTTCACAAGGTTTATACTGTATGGAACGAAACTGTGGCTGAATCTGGATGTTCTGGTTCGGATACCACGGAGCCTCCTCCCAGAAGATAACAAGGAATACTTGGAATATCCTTTTCAAAATTTCAGATATTTTATAGGAGAGGCATGTTCCAAGTCCCATCCAGTAGAGAGCTCCATGTGATGAAACCTAGGGACTTAGGGTCTGTTCAGCAATGGTACCCAACCTCTAGAAAATTCCACCGCCCCCACTCAGATTAGGCTTGTCCCAAGACTTCTTGCCTTTCACAAGGCATTAAAAACCTGGTTTTGCCATCTAGAGAGGGACCCTGGCAGTATGTGTTTGTTTGTTAAATTTATATATCCACCCAACTTACAAACTCTGGAGTCATGTATAATAAGATGAATGATCATATTTTTTAAAAAAAGACCCCCAAGCTGCAGCCTTATTTAAGAGGACGTATTTGAGCTGCAATAAGCAGCATTATTTGAGTTTTGCCAATAAATAATTTAGCTGCCACAGTACATATAGAGTGTCTTTAGAGAAATAAAAAGCTTGCGTAGCCAGAAATGAGTATTCTACAGTGTTCTAAGTGCTCTACAATACTCACTGTAGACAGAGTGTGCCTTCCAGCTACCCACAGCATGAAATTTTGCACACTTTGAATAGTTTGTCCTGATCTACTTCACAAACATTCATCGTCCAGATACAAGCTTTAAAGTATTTTGCAAATGTCAGTATTTTCAAATCTTCATCTTTTCAGAAAATGATTAATTAGTGCAGAACATTAAGGGCATATAATGTTTGTTTCAAACCCACTGAATTCTGTAACAATATAACCATACCAGCAGCAAAAAGAGAAAATAAGCAGTCTGAAATCAATCAATTGCATTCAGTTATCTAAAAATCTAAAATATTTAAGAAGTATAGTCTTTAAATATATGCATATTAGTGCACACTAATACAATACTATTTCTATAACTCTTATGTAAGTATTGTTAATTAAGATAAATGCATTGGTGGTTTGAATCACATTAATTCAGCAGGTTTCTTAATAGGATCAAAAGCATTTGGATTTATTCCTGAACACGAGTGAAGATATGAAGTCCTATTATTTTTATTTCTTTTTCCTCAATGTGAAAGGAACAGTTCCCCATTTAAGATGCTATAAAAACAGATTTTTCAGGACAATGACTTTGAGGTTTCAACCAGGAATTATTGAGGTTTTAACAATTTTCAATTACAGAAAAACGGACAATTATAAAACTAAGGAGGCCAAGAGAATAATTTCTGACTAACTGGCCAACATCCCATCTAAAATCTGGGTGCTGATACTGGACTCTGGATTAAAGAATAAGATTTAAATATAAAATGACAAGTTTAATAGAAGAATATGACTCAGATCCAAACATGTAATAAACCAGTACCTGCTTCTGTCTTCTGACAGCCTGGATGCTGCTCACCAGTCTTAGAACCATCATGAATATCATTAAATGGAAACCAAAATACCAGTTTAATGAACAAAAAAATGCAACCAATGTTTCACAATTGGTAAAATAAATCAGAACAAGATGAATATTCCAGTTTTATCTCTAAATTACATACAAATTTTAGGAGGCTGCGACTTTCTTTCCAAAAGAAAAGACCAGTATTTTTGACCTAGAACAAATTTCTTAAACATGGAATACAGCCAATCTAATTACTTATCTTGATTCCTTGCCCAGAGTTTATTCCATGATACATCTGAGAGACAAATGTTTTTGTTTCAAGAAACTTTCTAGTATTTCTTTCCATTTCTTGTTGCAATATAAACACATGCCAGAAATTGCACAGAACCCAGGTGTAACCCTCATCCATTCAGAGCAATGCTGGAAAATGTCTCAGCAGTAGTATTAATTACTACTGCCTTCAGAAATAATTTGTGTAAATGAACCCAGTGATTTAACCTTCAGATTGACAGAATGTGTAGAAGACTTTTTTCCCTGTATCAATAAGATGCTCAGATTTATGATAAATGTTCATGGAAACTAAATTTCAGACTTGAGGAGCAGCCATCAGGACCCCCTCTATGAGTTTGGCTGCAATTATACATATTGTTGGTAGTATTTATTATTCCCTGCCTTTCTACTCTGAGGCAGAACAGTTTGGCATGTTTTAGGGTGCAACTGGATGGAACAATAGTAAGACACTGGAAAGAAAGAAGGAAGACAGTCCTTTCTCCATGCTGGTCAGAAACATTGAAAGACATGTTCACACATAGTTTCATTCCTCTTCCTTTCTCTAAAATGTAGTAAAAGAAAATTTGCACCACATTATCATCACAGTGAGAATTGCTCTATACAGTGTTTCAAATAAAGTGTGTGGTCCTCAGCGTGTGGTCCTCAATGGAACCGCATCTACATGGAGGGAAGTGTGCAGTGGGGTGCCCCAGGGCTCTGTTCTGGGGCCAGTGCTCTTCAACATCTTCATCAACGATTTGGACGAGGGGATAGATGGGGAACTCATCAAATTTGCGGATGACACCAAGCTGGCAGGAATAGCCAACACTCCAGAAGACAGGCTTAAGATACAGGAGGACCTGGACAGACTTGAACACTGGGCGCTATCTAACAAAATGAAATTCATGGTGAAAAAAGTAAGGTTCTACTTTAGGCAAGAAAAACCAAATGTACAGGTATAGTATAGGGGTACCTTGCTCAATAGTATAACTGTGAGAGGGATCTCGGAGTCCTAGTGGACATCACTTAAATATGCCCAGCAGTGCTGCAGCTGCCAAAAAGCCAACACAGGCTGCTTTTAACAGGGATAGAATCAAGATCACGTGAAGTATTAATACCCTTTACAATGCCTTGGAAGGCCACACTTGGAATACTGCATCCAGTTTGGTCACCACGATGTAAAAAAGATGTTGAGACTCTAGAAGAGTGCAGAGAAGGGCAACAAAGATGATTAGGGGACTGGAGGCTAAAGCATATCAGGAACGTTTGCTGGAATTGGGTATGTCTAGTTTAATGAAAAGAGGACTAGGGTGACATGATAGTATTCCAATTCTCAGGGTTACCACAAAGAAGAGGGAGTCAAGCTATTCTCCAAGGCGCCTGAGGCAGGACAAGAAGTAATGGATGGAAACTAGTCAAGGAGAGAAGCAACCTGGAACTGAGGAAAACTTCCTGACAGTTAGAACAATTAACCAGTGGAACAACCTGCCTCCAGAAGCGGTGAATGCTCCAACACTGGAAGTTTTTAAGAAGAGACTGGACAGCCATTTGTCTGAAATCGTATAAGGTTTCCTGCCTGAGCAGGGGGTTGGACTCGATGACCTCCAAGGTCCCTTCCAACTTTATTATTATTGTTGTTGTTGTTGTTGTTGTTATTAAGTCCAGGTGTGCTGGAAGTCCCATTTTTACTTTCAAACACAGAAAACATTTTTACTCTTGTATCTCTAACCTATGAGCTTTCTTTTTTCATTCAAGATTTCAAATCCACTCCCTGAGGGAAATAATATACAGTATTCCTAATGAAAGGCAGCTTGCTACATGGTGATTGCATCAGTGCATATTATTCATGCTGTGCGCGCACGCGCACATACACACTCACTAATGCACACATGGAACAGGACTGCAGCATCTGTTGCTAGCCTACCTTTCTGGGCTCATATGCTTTTGAAGGAGAAAGTCAGGGAAACATCACAAGTTAGAGCTGTTAAGTCAAGAAGGCTGAGAGCTCACAGCATATTGGAAATGTTGGGAGGCATAAATGTACTTGTTATAATAAATTTCTAATGAGGTAGACAAAAGGCATGGTTTATGGTTCTTTTTTACCCATTTTGAAATGGCATTGACTAAACACATTTTCATGAGAGCTGCCATAACATGTCTATGTAATATCTTAGAAATTTATTAGAAAATCTATTTTCTCTAAAGTTAAGTCCCTTCTTGTCTGCAGTCAGGAGCCAATAGTCTTCCATAACTTTGATATTGTCCCCAAATTCTACACAGTGCTAATTATGGGCCCCTTGCAAGTGTTCAGGTTGGGGACACCTGAATTCAAAATTCAAAATCTCAATTAGCCACAAATTTTGTTTGTTTACTTTTAGCCAGTTCTTATTTTAACCTAATAGTTCTGCTGTCATTGCTATGAGTGTAGGATACAAAGAAGAGCATGCTATCTTTGACAGAAAGGTTAAAAAAGCCATAGATTATTACGTGCATTTCCATTCATAAATCATGTCATCCCTTCAGTATTTGTATTTCAGGATGCACTAATTTCCATTTCCTTACTCTCATATCTGAGTGATCCAACTTTTCTTGTAAGCAGTATCAACATCCCAGTCACTTTCATAATCTTAGTTATTTAATGAGTTTTTACTCTTCTTCCCCTGTACTGCTTTTTGGTACACCTTTAAATTGTTGTCAGTAAAGCATAAACAAGACAACATTAGAAAACGTAGCAACCAATAAAAGAATGATTAAAGCACAGCATTATAAAATATCCAAATGCATGTATATCAAATAGTCTTTACAGTCTTCTAATAACCAACAAAGAAATGGGTATTTGTCTGTGTGTGTGTGTATTTATTTTATTAAATCACTTTATATAGCTACCCAATCAACATGTTTCTTGTTTTATTATTGTCCCGTTGTTTTTATTATTTTGTTTTTATTATTTTATAGATCTTATGTTTTTCCCAGAGTTGTTGGGACTCAGGCAGTATACAAATTGATTAAAACAAACAACAAACAAGCTTCTAGAAAACAAGCAGTTTCCAAGGCAAAGAAATATATTATTCACTGGACTGGGAATTTTCTATGTACACATGAATGGCTGGGGGCAACATATGAATTCACCTTCTTAAATGCAACTTGGATGAATAAGAACTAGTAGTGCCTGCTTGGTGCTTTATTAAATTCAGAGGCCTTTCTGAAAAGCCATAAAGTAGGTAACAGTTTATTGGGAGGAAAATTCCAAAGTCAGAATGCCACTATCAAAAAGAGGGACCCTCTCAACTAATTCATCATATTATCTGATATGATGTCTCAGGACCTAGGTCAGCTCAATCAAAAAGAAAAATTATCATGCTGAATTCATGACCACGGGATAGCTGACAAAAGACTGCCTTTTATAAGGATGAGGCATCAGCACTGAGAGGAAAAACATGGACATCAGCAAAATCAGAATACATTGTGGCAAATTCTAAAAATAGATAATAGGCTAAAATCTGAAAGCCATCTGGCTTTTAAAATATTAAGGAGAAAAAGTAACAGTTGACTTTCTAAAAGAAAAGAAAATGAATAAAATGTAGATGCCTACTCTACTACAGGTTGTTATTGATTTCCAAAAATATCTATGTATACAAAAGAGAGACAAATTAATTACAAATCCCGCATGGCATAAAAAAGTGCAAACAATAAATTGACAGATTTTCCACACTTGTATTCAAAGTTCCTTTGTATCAGATTCAACTCCTGCCTGAAGATTAGATTGCCTTGTTATTTTCTTGACAATAATATGGATGTGGTTTGTCATTGCCTTATTATATGGTATTTTTCTGAAACCTATGCTTGGCTGCCTTGAGTCATTGAATATGAGATGAGCAGCAAATAAATTTCATAATAAATAAATAAACTCCCCAGTCTAGCCCAGGACTTTCGGATATCATGGTGGTTTCCCATTTAAGAATCAGATCTGACCTTACATAGCTTCTTGGGATCAGAAACCCAAGATCTTGTTGTTGTCACAATCTCCCTTAAGAATACCTCAGCTTCTGATAACTAAACGAACACACCCATGAGGTTTCATGAAAACAGTTCAAAAGATGTATATCTACTTATAGTTATCAATTTGGTAAAAATGTATTACAAAGAAACAGAAATGTTTTATTTATTTCAAAACTGCACTTAATACAGTGAGAAATGGTTTACATTGTCATCAAAGAAAATAGACTACTCATTAATACATCATGAGCAATAATAAGAAAAGGGGAAGATACTACTTCAATTAAAGTAACTTTCAAAGAACGTGTGGATCTTTAAGATTTGGTTATCTGGTGGGATTTGGGACATTTTAATTCATGTTTAGTATGTGTAAGCTATTGTCCTGCATGCCAGTTAGCAGTGTCATTCCACTTTGTTTGATAAGACAGTTTATTATTGCCTTTTCTGTTAGCCACAATGTTTCTTCAACTTGTGAAGAAAACCATCCATGTTTCATTTACAATTTTGTTTATTTTAAATAAATATAGATAATAGATTAGTAACACTTTTGCCCAGTGTTTGAACAATAGCAAAGACACTGATAAAAGTTTGCCTGAATTTTTTTCCTAAGGCACCACTACAAATTACGCCTAGAATTCAACCCTTTTATTTCATGGATGTTTTATAAATCATAGAATTCTGACACAGAAGCCAAATGTTAAATATATATGTTTGGCTTGTTAGTGAATGGGTTCTTTGCATTTGTTGTTATCTGTATTTTCTTCCATATTTCTGAATTTAGATGCATTTTCTTTTTTCCATAATGATGCTAAAGTCTGTAAAAATATTTTTTTCCTCAAATACTAATGGGGCAGCCTCATCACTGCTGTTAATTAAGCAAATTTCTTGTTGGCTGGTTGGTTGATTAATTACCTTTTTAAAACACTGATTATATCTTCTGAGACATTATTGTGATTTCTGGCAGCAAAATGTTTCTGTAGAAATAAGTAAAAAGATAGCAGACAGAAAAATTAAAGCTGTTTGTTAAAGTGCCCTTATGATACAGGTCTCTTTTGTAAGAGCTGTCAAAAGATTATCTTTTGTCTGAGGCACCTTTTGGATTAAAATTTAAACATAAAGACTAAGAAGACACTTAAACCTCTACAGTAGATGAGTATTTTGCCCCACTCAATTGATCTAGTAAGCAATCTACTTTTGACCCAGGGTAACTACCTATTAAATTTGATTATTTGGTTTGGCACCTTGATTTGGCTTCAGAATTAACAATATATAAGAGCATTCAGCTAGTTTTAGCACATTTTGAAATTTTCTAATTCTATTTCTGTCTTGTAGATTATTTGCTGCCCTACCTAATTTTGTGTAATCTGCAATTTCATAAACATTACTTCCATTTTTACAAATTAATACAAATACTGAAGAATAGAAGGATGAACCACATGGTTCTCAACATGTCAGTTCTCTTTATTTTAAAAAGAAACCATAGATGAATACCCTTGTACTATGATTTTCAGGCTAGCTAAATAATAATAGTAATAGTAGTAGTAGTAGTAGTAGTAATAGTAGTAATAATAATAATAATAATAATAATAATAATAATAATGATGATGATGATGATGATGATGATGATGATGATGATGATGATGATGATGATGGAAGGTACCTTGGAGGTCATCTAGTCCAACCCCCTGCTCAGGCAGGAAATCCTATAACATTTCAGACAAATGGCTGTCCAGTCTCTTCTTAAAAATTTCCAGTGTTGGAGCATTCACCGCTTCTGGAGGCAGGTTGTTCCACTGGTTAATTGATCTAACTGTCAGGAAGTTTCTCCTTAGTTCTAGGTTGCTTCTCTCTTTGGTTAGTTTCCATCCATTGCTTCTTGTCCTGCCTTCAGGTGCTTTGGAGAATAACTTGACTCCCTCTTCTTTGTGGCAGCCCCTGAGAAAGAGTACAGAGAAGAGCAACAAAGATGATCAGGGACTGGAGGCTAAAACATATAAAGAACGGTTGCTGGAATTGGGTATGTCTAGTTTAACAAAGAGAAGGACGAAGGGGGACATGAGAGCAGTGTTTCAAGTGTGGCCTTACCAAGGCATTGTAATAGTTAATAAACTTAATAGTTGTGCCATCCAGCCACAATTAATTAACTTACTAAACAGAATGTTATGAGGGTACTTAATCACATGTCTAGCTAAAATCAAGATATGTGTAAGCTTAGCTTGTCGTTATTTCTCAAAACTGCCCTATGCATGAAGAAAACACAATGAGATCTGGCAGAAGGGCAACTTGGTTTTGTCTCTTTTGTTATTTGAAATGTTAATGTGATACTTCACTGCAGTAATTGTGACTCATGCTAATAAGAAAACAAAAACTGTGAGATTCTGAACTTTACGGTGAGATGTAACATGGAAAAGATGTTTCTTTTAACAGCCTTTAAACAGCTGGCATACAATTTGTCTTCTGTCATCCTCAACAATTATATTAATGACTTTTCTATCCTGCCTTTCATTTCAGATGAAGACAGTAATAAAAATCCTCCTCTTTTTTTTTTTTTATCCCAAAAGTAAATGTGTACATCTGGGCCTTCCCCCATTTTTTTAAAACAATCCATAAAGAACGCTATAAATGCTTACATGTCCAAACAGAATGTCATTTCTAGGGCTACCGTATCTGGACTGCAGTGATCAGACAATTAAGAAACATAGACACATGTGGTAGTTTGCAGCCCAGCACTGGTGCAAGTAGCCACAGTCTATCAAGTCCCACCTAGATGGCCAAAGGAGCAAGAACTACCAGAAAGGCTCTTTTAATACTAATCCAGGGTAAAAACACAATCTTGAAGACTGTAAGAGTAAATTCCCAGCCAGACTTATAGTAAATTAATTCAGGCTGAGTCTCTTTGAAACACTTGCTTCCCAAGGCTTACACATCTAGGCTGTGTTGCTTCCTCTCCTCTAAACTGCACTCCTAAACTACTTCCTTGCCACACATTTACTCCATTAGGATTTGCACAAACCGGTGGAACTAATGGAGTGGAGCAGCCATTAATGGGCATCTCCCATCTACGAACATATTTCTGTGCAAATGTTATCCACTGATGCCTGATTGCAGGCAGTGGGCGAATTGCTCCTGCAGGTTCTGCCCAGACTTCAATGGACTCTACCTGGTTGTGTTGTCACTCAACCCAGTGAGGTTCCAGATGCTGCAAATTAAGGCTGTGCAAATCTCTCTAAAGGCAGCTTGAAAGCAACCACACTATCATAGGCTCAAAAGACTGAAAGATGAAACAGTTCTTTGTTTATTTATTTAACACATTTATATAGCCACCTCTCCATCCAAAGATCTATGTAACCGAAATAACCAGTCATACTGATCCATTAAAAAAAACTGGGTTTAGGCCTCTACAAATGAGTTCATCAAACAAATCACATATGCATCAGGGCTCCATCAACATCCTGGCCACAGTACTGGGGGGTTGGGTAGAGAGCCAGGCCTTTGCAGCCTTCTCAAGGTTGAAGGGGTAAGGCTGTCCATATTTCTGGGGGAAGTTATTCTGGGAGACAGGTGTCATGGCAGAGAAGGCATACTTCCTGGGGTGCACTAGGTGACTGGAACATACCTACTTGCCAGACTTGACGTGCCAGACCTGCAGAAGCCATTAGGGATAGATGGTCTGGCAAGTAATCTGGCCCCATGTAGGGATGACTAGCAGCTCCTTGAATTGTACCCGTAAGTTCTCTGGGAGCCAGTGCAGCTCACATATTAGCAATGCTACTAGGCCATATTATTCTTTGATGCTGCATTTCGAACCACCTGAAGCTTCCAATTGCTCTTTAAGGGCAGCCCACGTAGAGCAAATTGCAATAGTCGAATAGAAAGGAGAATATTAAACTGTATGGATCTATTCTAGGCCTTTCAATATTAGTCACTTCTAAAACCACTTCCAAAACCTTGCCAAGAAAGGTCCAGGCAGTCTCCAAGAATTGGACACAATTGAATGGAAGAAGAAAAAATCACTATGGTTATGAATTTTAGATTTTAGCATAGCCATAAATTTCTAGTCATTATACAATGATTAGAATTGTACATTGTACAAATTCCACTAAAGTTGGGAAAAATTCAGAAAGTTGTTGGTAGAGAGAAAATAGCCTTGATAAGAGAAGCTCATCATAATCTATATTTAGAAGTAGAATTTTTGAGTCAACACAAATTAAGACGGTGTAATTACAGTGCTTCACTGTGGAAAAAGGAAGTTCTTTCTTAAAGACAAGAGTTTTCTCTTGGGTCAATCTTTAAATATAGAAAGTACACTGAGAAACAGAATATCTAATAATCACTTCTCACAGCTGCTATTTTTGTTTGAAGTTACACCTGCAGGAGGAGCTGTTTTCAATAAGGATGTTATGCATATATTTACTGTTTGTCTTGAAATACGTCTATATAATATATCCAAATAAGATAGATAGATATATATTATATACTTAGGTAAACAACTCACATCTTGGTTCAGTGTTCCTTCTTCACCAGGCTTTACCATACATTTGCATGGTTAAGCTTTACCGTACATTCCATGGTTAGGACTAAGACCAGAAAAAAAGACAATAGTATATATTGACTGTACATGTTGATTGTTGCTACTAGCAAAGAAGGAAAAGGGAAAGAAAGAGAACAAAAAAGAAATAAAACACATCAAGGAAGCCCTCAGAATGTGTGGCTATCTCAAGTGGGCCTTCCTCAAATCTCAAAAAAGACCTAGCAGGAACTCCTTCATAACAGACCAACAAGAAAACAATAAACAAAGCAACATAGTCATTCCATACATTGCAGGAATATCAGAAAAGCTCAGGAGGATCTTCAGCCAACACACATATGTGCACACTTCAAATCCAAGAATACACTAAGGCAGAAGCTTGTCCACCCCAAGGATAAAACACCCAGACACAAACTGAGTAATGTGGAATATGCAGTACAATGCAATGAGCCATGTGCAGATCTGTACATTGGGGAAACGAAACAGCAACTTCATAAACGCATGGCACAACATAGGAGAACAAACCCATCAGGACCAGATTCAGTAGTCCATCTGCATTTAAAAGACAAAGGCCACTCTTTCGAAGACAGCAAAGTTCACATTTTAGACAGAGAGAACTGCTGGTTTGAAAGAGGGGTCAAAGAGGCCATCTATGTCAAAATTGAACAACCGTCTTTCAACAGAGGGAGAGGGATATGACATCATCTATCTCCAGTCTACAATACAGTCCTTTCAACAGTTCCAAGAAGGCTTCACACACATTTGCACCACTCAGGTGACCTTGAGGACACAGATAAGCCTCCAGGTAGCATTAACAACTCACTAAAAGAATGCAAATGAACAGCTGTCTGCAAGGAGTATAAATCTTTCCATTCCTCACCATCCAGTCAGAGCTGAAGAAGCTTCTTGGATGAGAAGTGAAACATCTTCAAAGAAAGAAAAACAAGAAAGTCCAGTTGCCTGTGAAAAAAGCATCTTTGAGATAACTATGACAGGAGTTTGTGAGTTTCAGTTCCGCCTTAGACATGAATGGATGTTGCAATGAGTGGATGTGTGGATGAATGGATGCTGCAATCAATGGGTTAACATTTGATTGATCCCCAAAAGCAAAACCTGCACTTAAGAAAAAAATACTAGGAAGAAAAAAAATGTGTACTTTTATTTAAAAACAAAACAAAACAAAAAACTTTTCGCTTCCTGGTGATTTAGTCACTGTTTGATTTTCTCACTCTATTATGGATATGCCCATGAACAAAAATTTATTTAAATGGAATAGGAAAGGCCCCGACAAATGTATCTAAATTTTTGGTTTGCTAATTGCATCATGTTTGCTAAACCAAACATTCTTTCCAATGACAATTGTTATGGTTAATGTTGGATTTTCTCTTTCTGAAATTAGGTCCCTAATAGAAATAAAATGTTTGATAGAATTATTGAACTTGGTGTCCATCATATGAAAATGCCAAAAGTTTTTGGCGTTACAATCTGGTTTATAAAATCAGTTAATTTACTTATTTTACCTGAACTGATAAATTGTCTGAATAAATTATGTTCCTTATATGAATTTCCCATGAGTTCTGTCTCACAAAAAGTTTTTAAACAGGTTCCTAGTTCCTACCTTGCACACTTTCGATTTGTTTGTCTAACTGGAAAAGTTAAAAGGAAAAGAACTGATAGTACATTTCTGACATAGCAAATTTCTAATCAAAAGCACTTTCTCCATTTTGCTTGAGAAGCAAAGTGCCGCTTGGTCTTCCTGAAATATGTTAAGCATCGGTATGCTTAAGACCCTGAAAGTAAGGAATTAAAGCATTCATTTTTCTCCTTCTGTCTGCATAATCAACAAGAACTGCTGGCATTTGTCAATAATAACATAATTATATACATAAGTTAATTAAAATTTCCACAGTAAACAGTAATAAACATTAAATTAATAATGTAAATCAAAGTTTAAAATGGAGCAACAACAAAATAAAAAACACAGATGGCATCGCCCATGTTGGAAAAGAAGTTCATAAAACTATAGAGATTATGACCAAAAAAAAATCTCTTTTCAGGGATTTTTAGAATTAGAAGACATTTGTTTTCTAATGTTTTCACTTCACTTGAAAATCTATACCATACTGTACAAGAGGAACTATCATATGCATTGTCAGCAAGCTGTGATTAGCAATACTAAGATAACATTAGCAAAGAAACAGGAAAATGGCAAAAGAGTACATTAAAGATGGGCCACAATGATTCACAGTATCTGTCCTATACTTTACCCAATACCATACATCTGGCTATTTTTTGTAATGCAGATGTATGATGGAAATCTAAACTTAGAAACAGAAGCATTTTCAATTAATAATCATGTTTCTGATTTGATCCATCTGCTTAGAAATGCTGTAGCTGAAGTAACTAGCAGTCATAGTCTGTTGTAGGAAAGAGCTGCAGCTGGAGGCAGATTCCACCATTTTAGGTCAGTTTGGTCAATTGATTCATCAAATATTTAAATTTAACAAATATATATGCAATAATATTGGCAAGACAAGCTTCTATATATTAACAAACTCCACACTCACTCGCACTGATGATGATACATAGTTGGGTAATGAAATGTCTGCAGATAAGCACGCTCAGAGAGCATCAAGGACTCCACAGTGCAACCCTCAGCTTTGTTTTCTATTGAAATTTGAATATTCCATAATGTTTTTAATTCCAGCATGATGTCATCTGACTACAAAGGTAATACCAATAGCCCCATGGGTCCATAACTCTTCAAGTGTGATGTAAAACACTTACACTGTTGATACAATTATACTAATAAAGTATGCTAAACCTCTTGCACTGAGATGCAGAAAATGGTCTAAAATGCATATATATCTGCATTGTTATATGTCAGTACTTCATTGAATAATTTAATATACTGTAACTATTTTACAACAAACCAGAGCATCAACTCCCCTTCCAGCTCAGCTTGGCCATTTAATAAAACAGAATGTATACAAAATTATCATCTCACTGTGGAATTCTGACCATTAAATTACTGATGTTTGGTACCTAAATAGCTTGCAGGCTCTGACCTTAAGTCAAAAGTGAAGGCTGACACAGAAGAGAAACAAGGCTTTTTCTTTCCATCTAGTTAGTAGCCAAGGCATGGGTATGCCTATACTAACACCTCAAAATCTGTAGTGGAGGGAGTTGTTCTGAGTTCTGTGACAATGCTAAGTCTCACCATTATTAAATTGTCCTTTTTTGATATGCTGTTAATTGTTTTATGCTTTAGATTAGAGCTGTGCAAAGCATTTCAAAGGAGTACTTTGCAAAGGGTCCTGGCAAGGATCTAGCACCTTCTTCAAAATGTTAGAATGCAGAATAACAGAGTTGAAAGGGACCTTGTAGATCATCTAGTCCAACACCCTGCTCAAATAGGAGATCCTATACCATTTCTGACAAGTGGCCGTCCAGTCTCTTATTGAAAGCCTCCAGTGATGAAGCACTTTCAACTTCTGAAGGCAAGCTGTTCCACTGAGTAATTGTTCTCACTGTCAGAAACTTTCTCCTTATTTCTAGATTGAATCTCTCTTTGATCAGTTTCCATCCATTGTTCCTTGTCTGGCCTTTGGGTGCTTTGGAAAATAGGTTGTCCCTCTCCTCTCTGTGACAGCCCCTCAAATATTGGAACACTGCTATAATGTTAAAGCAGGTATATCCTTTGCTGGCTGTTCCTGGCTATGTAGATCTCTGCTGAAACCACAGAAAGAGAGAGAGAGGGAGATGGGAAAAACTCACTGAATAGCCAAGCCATTCAAATACTCCTGGAAGCCATGGCTGTTTTAACACTTAAGAACAAAAAAATAAATGTTTTATAGCATTTAAGTAGACAGTTGCCCAATTATCTTTTACTACTCCATTGAAATTTGGACATTCAACATTGGACTTCACTAATACCATTGGACTTTGTATACTCAATATTGTTACCAAGAAATAATAGCTGTCTGCAATAGGGAGCATAAATATTGCCAATTTTTCACATGACTCTAGAAAATTGTGAGAATTCCAGTTACTTTAAATAAGAAGGATGCTTACTGGTGAGAATCTTTATCAATATTTGCTAGCTATTGAGGGAAAAACTTCTACTTATAACTCATGGCTTTTTAGAAACTAATTTGTTAGGATATTGTTGTTATTATTAATTTAGTACCTACACACACACACACACACACACACACACACACACACACACACAGCTTGTTATATACCAAATTATAGAGCCATCTGTTCTTTGAAGTGGTAGAATTCCAAGTACAGGTTTTGGACTCAATTGCTGTTTCTAAGAATTAAGCCCACACCTTGGTGGTGTTCTCAGTGGATTGTAGCATCTGGCCCTCATGAAAAACAGCTTCATGAATATTATAACTAAAATAGTTGGGGAGAATATAATTACCCACAGAAATGGCACATCTGGAGATTGCTACATGGAGTGTAAGGTCCTCAGGCTAAGGACCAATGACAGATTTTTTTTTCATTTTTAAAGCCTTCTTTTCTGTTGGTGTTTTGTTTATTTATTTGATTTCACTGGATCTTGATGTGACATAAATATGCAAATAGAAATAATATGAATCTCATAGTGAGCATTTGGCAGGAAACTAAACTTTTCATGATTTGGGGGCAAGGTGGTTGCCTCCAAGTCATTGTTGACTTCTGGCAACTACCAGGACTTGTGCTTGCAGTTTTCTTGGCAATATTTTAGAAGTAGTTTGCTATTGTCTGCTTCCTAGGGCTGAAAGGGAATGACTGATCCAAGGTCATCCAGCTGGCTTTGTACCTAAGATAGAACTAGAACTCACAGTCTCCCAGTTTCTAACCTGATGCTTTAACCATTAAACCAAACTGGCTCTCCTCCGGGTGATATAGTTACCACATATATTTTCTTGCCCTACTTCTTTGGAGTAGCTTCTTCTGCGTTCTCTACTTGCAGATTGCTAACTTTGAATTTTCCTTTTAATATTCAAATGTCTGATTCACTGTCTTCTATATATCAATAAATGAAACATTTAGGATTATTATTTTTGTTTTGCCCATACGCTTAACTGTAAGTGATCTTTTATGTTGCAGATAGATAACTGCAACTGTGATTAACTGAATCACACAATTGTTAAGCATATTGATTTTGCTTGTTGGAAGCCAGCTAGGAAAGTTGCAAAGACTGATTATGTGACCCTGGGACACTGCAACTGTCATAAATACGTGCCAGTTGACAGGTGTCTGAATTTTGATTCTGTGACTGTGAGGACACTGACAAATGTAAGTGCAAGGACAAGTTATAAGTCATTTTTTCAGTGCTGTTGTAACTTCAAATGGTCACTAAACGAAGGGTTGTAAATCAAGGACTATCTGTATCCACAGTTTTTACACTAATTAAGATAGCTACCCATATAAAGCTGCTAAATGCAGTTCCCCCATCACAATTCTCTGAAACCAACCTCCAATCACTTTAAAACAAACAAGTTCATTCCTGCTAGCCAATCCAGAAGGATATCTTGTGCGATGGCTAATGCCATGGAGAGATTCGGTAGAACCAACACCGGCAAATTCCATCTGTATTTCTGTAAATGACCAACTGCATTAGTCTGGTCCTCAGGAGTAAAGCCAAAATGTACAGATAGTTTGTTCAATCCACAGACCACCATTCACTTCCAGTGCTAATGTACAAACTGTTCATTAGAGTAATTCTCAACTGGGCATCTACCCAGACGTATTAATTAAATCCTTTGCATTTATTTTCCTCTGTTTAAAATGTGAATAGGTCTCTAATAAAGCAGAGTTACTATTTTAGGTTACAAACTGTTTTACACTGAAAACTGAAATACAGGTCCCATTTTTAATCATTTTAGACATATACCTAAGATAAGTATACATTTAAAAACATAGCTTTCAAACAAGGATTGAGAACAAAATAGCATTTTTCAAATATTCTTCTTTTGAAAATATTGGATGAGGCATATTGTTGAATGTACTTTTAGTGGGCTTTCGACAGCTTAGATTGTGGAAAAAGGTTCTCCATCACATGGGTACTTTGCTCTAGGTAGTGTCCAAATTGATTCTCAGGTTTGATAAAGAAGTGAAGAACCACTTTATTTTCCTAGAGATTTTATAACTAGGCACCTGCCACCTGAAGAAAGTTTTCATATCAAATTTATTCTCAAAGCCCAGTAAATTCAGTTCTGCCAACACAAGCTATGCTATACCATATATTTACAGTATATATATACATAGAGGAAATGGCTGAAATCACTTGAAATTTCAAGATGCTTCTTATAAAGTGTTCTGTCTTTAATCACCTGATGCCTGCATAATGGGATAATAGATAATAATAATAATACAATGTAATAGTCATACAGAAAACTGGATTTGACTTACAAAACTATATTCTATTAGAACAATTAAATAAGAATTGCTAACACATATTTATTGTAAAAATAGCCCCATAAAACTGGAAAATTTGATTTTTTAATTCATCTGTAACCAG
The DNA here is from genome assembly GCA_023970755.1 of Azemiops feae. Classification (NCBI taxonomy): domain Eukaryota; kingdom Metazoa; phylum Chordata; class Lepidosauria; order Squamata; family Viperidae; genus Azemiops; species Azemiops feae. Next base: position 3,751,615 of record JALGBA010000012.1, on the reverse strand, counting down.
CCGAGCACCACTGAATCAAACTTATTTGCTGATAAACTGAAGTTACATTTCTATCTGCATAAATATAATCTGAAATAAAAGCTCTTCTTACACAAAGTATGCCGTCTGAAAGAACATCTGGCACTTGGGTATTTTTATTCCACACTCCAAGCAATACCTAGAAAAAAAGATAATGCTTCTTCAGCATGTATATTTGAAGTGCAGAACATCAAGGAAAGTTTTATAGTTGGAAATGCTAACTTTTAAATTGTCCACTGAACAATTTTACATAGCAAAGTGTGGCTTTTGTGCTTCAGCAATGTTGGTGTTGTTCCTTAAACAAGTTGTGCATATCTTCATGTTTTGGAATTTAATTTCAATAAATCAGCAAGATTCTTTTTATGTTCCTATCCTGCTTTACTAATTCCACATAGGTGCAGCTGATAGTTTTATTGTCTGCTTTATTGAGCAGGTAAAAAATGCATACATTATCATCATCCTCGTTATCATTCTCCAATTTAACCAAACCTTTTTGCTATCATACATCCACTATTTGCTGCAGCTGCCCACAATTTTATTATAGCCCATTTACACCATTAAAATTTTAATCAAATCTTTAGCAGTGTTTTGGAAGACTCTTTTGTAGTATTTGTATTATAGTAGATAATCTTTAATGCTGGACATATGTCTTAGTCCTCTGCTTGTATGTTCTCCTTTTTCTTCACATTTTATTTTGTGTAGTGCATTGCAATTCCCAAGTCAGTTTTTAAATTAATCCCATCTAGTGAAATACTTTGTGATTTACCAGGTAATTAGCCTTTCTTCAATATTCTCCATGACCACTTGGAAGTGTGGAAATTTGCTACCGTGCTTCCCCCAAAATAAAACCCGGTCTTATTTATTTATTTATTGCCTCCAAAAGAGGCGCAAGGTCTTATTTTGGGGGTGTCTTTTCCACTCACCTCACAGCTGATAGCCCTGTCCAGCCAGCCCACTTCTTCTGCAGCCGAAGGAGCAGCTTCATTCTGCAACTGAGAATGGAGCTCCGGCCTGCATTTCGCAGTCAGAGGCCTTTCCGGAAGGCCTCTGCAGCTGAAAAACGAGGTATGGATTGAATAAACTTTCTTAATTGTGTAAGATTATTTGAACCAGTTATATCAGTGGTGGCAAACCTTTTAGAGACCAAGTGCCGAAACTGCAACCCAAAACCCACTTATTTATCGCCGGGTGCCAGGTGGGCGTGGCCCACTGGGTGGGTGTGGCTGTGGTGGTCATGGCAGACTGGGTGGGTGTGGTCACCTCGATGTTGCTCGTGGGGAGGGACGCCTGTGGGGGCTGGGCAAGGTTGGGGGAGATCCAGGGGGTCTCTGGCAGGTGGGGCGTTGGGCAGGAGGCTCGTCCTGCGGGGTGAGGCGAGGCAGGACGGGGATGCCATTGTCGCAGGGCAAGGCGAGGCAGGTGCCAGGGGCGGCTGCTGCCTGACACCATCGGCCCCTGCACACAGAGGCCAGCGAGCGCATGGGGGCCCACTGTCCATCAGCAGCCACAGCCTGCTGGCCCCTCGACCGGCGCACTCTGGGGCTCCACAGCCTGCCGCCAGCAGTTCAGAGAAGCCGCCTCTGAACTGGACGGACGGCTGACAGCTGAGGAGGCAATGCAGTGAGTCGTGCCCGGGAAAAGGAAAGCATGCGAGGCCAGGAGGGATGGGACGGGGGAGGGAAACCAGCCGTGCTGGGATGCATCCGGCCACATGGGACCTCGGCGAGTTAGCGGGCGGCTGGTTGAAGAGGGATGGTTGCCATCTCGGGCATGGCGCGCGTGCCCACAGAGAGGGCTCTGAGTGCCGCCTCTGGCACGCGCGCCATAGGTTCGCCACCACTGAGTTATATCATATATATCACTATAAAGGGGCCTGTACTTATTACTTAACAGTCTTCTTCCTATGAGTATCTCAGTGACTGATGGCTGCCTGTAAGGTATATTTTACCATTACTAATAAAGAAGATTATTTGTAGCTCAGGGTTAAAATGAGGGGTCCTTGGTATCTCTGATCTTGGTTGTTTTCTTGCAGACATTTCACTAATCAAACTATATAATATCAGTGTTAGTCAGCTATCTTTTATCTTTTTTTAGATCATCTAACATTGATGATATTACGTTGTTTGGGTAATGAAACCTATGCAAGAAAACAGCCAAGTTCACAGAGCACCCGGGATACCTCTCCTCCATACTTTATTGTTTTTAATATGTTTTATTCTGAAGATACTTTCTAATTCAGGAAAGTTGATGGTGTTTCTATAGCTTCTTACTCCAGGTTAGGTAACCACATATGCCTGAAAGAATGTATAAAAACTATTTTTTCTATGCTGAAGTTAACTTTATGTTGTTTATAGATCTTAGAACGATAAAGGAGGAAACTAAATATCCTGCTTCTTTCCTTGAATAAAATGTGCAAACTATAAGAACAGTATCCATTTAGGATTGGTGTATTTTTAATATTAAAATTTCTGAAGCAATAATAGGCAATGTACATTTCTAAAACAATAACCAACACATTGTAATAATAATTTATTTTTGCTCTTAGCCTCAATAGTTGAGAAAGAATGCATCACCAAGATTCTATCAGTGATTCACCATTTCTCAGTAAAAGTTTAGGAAGCATGTCAGTGTGCACATATGTGAACCAATGTAGGATGAGTCTTCCTATCTTAATGTTAGAAGCGTTGGGACAAAAAATGCCAGACTATGGGAAATTCTGAGATTTGTAATCCATCATATCTCCAAGACCCCAGCTTGAGGAATATTGTGTAATAGGATGACTCATGCATGGCTTGTATGGTGCTTCCTATAAAATATTATTTCTAATGTTTATTGTATTTTTAACAAGTATAGGGCTAAATCAGTTCAGCTAATCACTATTCTAGGATTGCATTACACTGTAATGTCAAAAAGGTAGTCTTACTGTGTCCATAAATCCATGGTGTTAACATTGATATGGAAAGTGATTATTACATACTATCCAACTAGTATGTTGGATATTGTTATTGGTCTGTCATCTGTCTCCTGTGCTATTTGGGTGAAGTCAGTTTTTTCAGCGATTGTAGCATTTGCAATTGTGAAACAGTTCTTTGGAGCTAATGTTTATTCTATCTAAATAACCATTTCTAAACAAGTTGCTAAATGCATCAGGATGTGCATTTCACATATTTTTGAGCTGAGAACTTGGTTCAGAATATTTGGTCAGTAACTGTACTATAGGTTCCAATTCATTCCACAAATACATCAGAAAAGTGAATGTCATGTCAATTCATGTGAGAATTCTTAAACTCTAAATTCCTAAACTACCTGAAACTCCCAGAGCAAAAGTAGTCTATCATTATGCAGACAAATAATCACTTTTCTTTTTACATCTTATGAAAGGGATGTAACAGTGACCTAGGGAAGGTGTTAAGGTTGTAATGTTTGATCCTTTTTCCATTTTGGAATTTTGGGGGTTACAGTAAAATAGTTGGATTAAATCTAACGTATGTTAATGCACAAATGATATGGAAGCCTTTACTCCCTTCACTTCTGACTCTCTGGAAAACAGTCCAAACAATTTCCCCCCCACTGGATTTTCAGTCTATTTTCTTTTTTAATGATGATTTCAGTTCTTGTTTGTTTTGTTTTTCTCCATATTAGTGTTATTATTACTCTGCTGTATACCAACCAGAATCTATGGATTGGGATGGGCTGAAAATTAATTGTAAAAGTGATTGTCTTGCTAAATGTCAATGTTTTTATGATAAAGAGAAGCCTGTAAGGCTGTGTATGGATTGGACTGTATTTACACTTAGAAGACCGTGATTGTCCAATGTCATTCAGTAGACCTGTTTCAGAGTTGTCTATTGATTTCTGAAGTGGTTGCCCCATACTGAGCTGATGGGAAATTGATGGCTGTTACACTGAATACTCGCTGAATAGAAAAGCTTGGTGTACACCGAATAAGTGGAGAGTTGCATTTCATCTGTAAATAAGCTGGCCTATAATGCTGTTGTCAAGACAACTTTTGCAAAAAATCCTTGGTTCATTCCAAGAGGATTAAGTTATGTTGCCCCGTCTGTTTTAATAAAAAGATGCATTCTTTCAGAATATTTGGACCTTGTCTATACATTTTGGTGATGAGAAATAGAAAACAAAGAAAATTCATGGCAAGTGGCAATGTTATATGAGTGTTTACAACTTTAATTATGTAGATAATGACAGATGGTGCAACATTTACATTTCACACTTTTGTCCTCAGCATGTAATTTTTTTTCTTTTATTATTAAAAAAAAACCCTGCAATAAAGCCATCTGAAATGTGCAACTATATGCAACAATTATGCACATCACTTCTCTTAGAATCCCAAAATGAATGGATGAGTATATGTACTTCCCTTCCTTCAGCCTAAGGGTAGAGTATGTTTTTTAACAATATCTTCTGTGCAATGAGATTTAATAGTAGGACCATATATAGACATTCTGAAGCCACAGATTATGCAGCATATAGAGTATTCCTAAACCTCACATTTATTTTTTAATGGTAGTGCAAAGCTTGAGATTTGCAGGGGGAAACTGGCAGTAGGATAAATAGAAAGACTGTCCCCCACTGCTCAGCTGTTTGAAACGGGAAATAAACACAACTTGAAGAAGAGGTTCTGGGGAATTCCTGCCTAGAGAAAGGTTAAGCATGCCTCAGGAAATGCCTTATGTTACTATCCTCTATAAAAAATGTTTGCTCAAGGTAACTTGTAGTATAACCCCAGCAGCTTATCCCTGCTTTGGCATTCCCTTTAATAAAATGCTTAAACATCATGAGAAATCTGTAATTACATGGATTTAAAAATGAGACATATGCTCATTGTACATGCCACTGCCATGGCATTTGTATAGTGCCTTCACTGTATTTTTAAAGAGAATTAGATATGTTAGGTCTGTGGATCTTATCCAGAAAGTACTTACTGGTTTCTATTATGTTTGCATGCATATATCTCCAAAAATGTTTGCAGCATGCTAGGGTGATGACTTATTCCGTATTGCAGCAGTCACATGTCTGGCTTTATAAAAATTGCAGATACCTCTTAGTAATGTGGATACCTCTTCCAGGAAATGTACTATGTGCTGAACTACATTTTATCATAAGCAGAATGTGCATATGAAAAGACATTTCTTTATGTAATAATGTATACTCATTTTTAATATTATTCATTCCCAACTTCAAAAGTCATGCCAAAATCCAGAAATAATTCTCTTTTTGTCAAATTTGATTTAGTGTGAATTGAGTCAAGTGAAATTTAACATTTTTATTAAATTAGAGAGGAATCTAAACTTTCTTAGAATAGTTTGCTAATAACAGTGCTGCATTCATGGTTCTTACATTGGCATCAAAAAAGTCTATTAGACTTTTCATTGTGCTTACCTCTTCCAGATTAGTGCCTTAGGACATATTTTAGGCTATAATAAGTTCAATGAGAGATGTGTTCAAAAGCATCTGGAGGGAAACAAGCACATTTCAAATGAATAGCTGCTATTTGGAAAGAGGAAACAAGGTGTTATAAAACATTTGGAATTTTTCAATTGCTATTTCAGTCACTTGAGTTTCTGATGAAATTGTTGCCATCCTTAAATTCCAAGTCTACATTATTTATGTTGAATAAGGACAATGCATAAAAATATCCCAAAATAGCACATAGCTGGAAGTGGTACAGATTTTATGTATTTTTTAAGGCAGGATATGTGCTATTTTTTATACTTACTTGTGCATAACTTTACATATAAAGATGAGTGGGAAGGGATACACAATTTCAGATAATATTCATCCAAGTCATTTGAGTCCTTGAGTGATTTATACCTTTATAAGCTTTTCCTGTTCAGTTTATATAACGTTCATGGAGGGTCCTTAGACAAAATATTTCCAATGATTCCCCTCCTTAAAAGGAAGGCTGCTTTTGCCACCTTGATGCCCTCCAAATCATATCTAGCCAGCATGTCAACGTATTTGGAGATAAGGCTGGTTTAACCTATACAGTCATACCTCACTTTTAAGAGTATCCCTTAAAAATCAGTGAAGGAATCTTTTGTTATCTGCTTTGTTGTTTGTCAGTTGGAAGACACCAATTGGTGTCAACATGATCTCAGTGTGTTCCCTGTATTTCAAGGCCAGCAACAATAAAAGAAATAGTGGTTCCCTTTCAACTTCTGTGGGATAAGAGAGTAAGAACAGATAGCTTGGAAGTACCAAATAACTTCAAGCTGGCAGTTGAATAAATTCAATTAATCTCTTCATGGCTTTTTATCAGGCTTTTTTGGGCCAGTATATGGCTATCTCCTCGGTTCATATAAGGAGCTTTGGGTCCTGAACATTGCCAGTTAAAGGCTAGCAAATACAGTGCTTACAACTGTTGACTAAGCAGGGTGCATTATGCAATGCTAGACCATACTGACATCAAAGAACATTGTTTCTTCTTTGCCTCCCTATATTGGGCTCTACATTTCAGCCAGCAGATTGCAAGCCTGCCAAGGCAAAGACCTGAAAGTCTTTTCTGCCTGCTGCTTAAGTAAATGTTTCGTCCCGACAATTTGTTTAGTTGAACAGAGGGAGAGGAGCTCACCATTTCCTGCAATGGATAAGATTAAAAATTGCCTCATGTTGATACCACATTCCTAGCCTTCCTAGGTCACTATTTATACTCCCCAGAAGAAATCCTGCTGGGTTTCAGGCAGGAATCACTTGTAGTTCTATCTCTAGGCCTTTTGCATGCAAAGCATGAGCTTTCCCACTGAGTAATGACCCCTCCTATCACCTTGGGTAACTGCCTTGCTGAAGTTCAAAGCAACAACACAGAAGCAGCCCATCAGTGAAGTTGTCAGTATTACCATCATTCAAGACTTTCAGCACAGGTCACTTTTTAAAAGGGAAAATATTTCTTTTCACAGAATGTCAGGGCCTTTTCTCTCTTCCGAGGCCCTCATAGCCGCATAGTTGCCTTTCACATCTGTCAACACAGGATGACTCCAAATCTCCAGTCATCTGCCATCTGGCCAAGGGTTCCAGTCCTTTAATCTGCTTGGTGGAGTGGATTTCTCAAACTCCCATCTAAAGCCCCCTTGTACTAATGAAGACTATAGACAGGCAAATTAATACCATCCTGCAGAGCCTCCAAAACCCCTTTTTACCCATTGTCAAATGGTATAGCTACCTTGTAATATTTAATGAATGAGCTTAAATACTCATTCCTCTCAGTTACTCTACAATATGACGGTTACACAACTTACTCTGCTACATGCAATACTATGGTGATAAATTCTGAATGAAGACATTAGCACTTCCTAGAAGAGAACCAAATATGCTGCTGCCCCATTGGCCATTTGATAAGATAGATGGACTCCTGCAAGTAAGAATACTGAGAAAAGAATTGAAAGCATTTTCTGTGATAAAGAAATTTTCATGTTTTAAGATATCCAAGCTGACATATATACTGCACTAGACCTAAATCAAGCAGCTCCCTTCCAAATTTTAGGTCAAGCCACGATAGATTAGAACAGGGGTCTTCAAACTTGGCCCTTTTATGACTTGTGGACTTCAACTCCCAGAATTCCTCAGCCAGGCAAGCTGGCTGAGGAATTCTGGGAATTGAAGTCCACAAGTCATAAAAGGGCCACGTTTGAAGACCCCTGGATTAGAAGATGGGTGGGAAGTGGTCCCAAAACTGCTGGAGGGTACCAGGTTGGAAAAAGCTAGTTTATGGTATTAAACATGACAAGCTATTTAAGCCAGGCTTCTTTTGATTATCTGAAACCAAATATCAGTGCATCACTAAAACAAAAAGGCACAACTTTATTAGTGAGCTAGATAGATCTTAAATACTGAAGCAATTGACTACCTTCATTTTTATGGATTTTTTTTTTTTTTTGCTTCCCTGCTAAAAATTAATAGATGATTTAACTGGATGATCTTTAGATACAGACGAAAAAATAATGTGTATATAATCATTTTGTTCATATCTCTGAAAATTTTATATTTCTATTTTATTCATCTATTTGAGAAATAAATGTACTGATGAATAAAATTATTCTGTAAAACTGATAGTGATAATTAGTCCTGACATTATTTTAGAAAATGGTATAACAATATCCTTAATAAGATTTGTGAAGCAGTGTTGACACAGTGGCAAGCTACATCCATTAATGATGGGGCAGAGCCTCTGTGCAAGTAGTTCTTGACTTATGATCACAATTGGGACTGGAAAATTTGTTATTAAGCAACTTGGTCACAGTGTGGCATCATTTTAATGAAATTTTTGGCTGTGGTCATGACTAAGCAAATCACCATGATTGTTAAGTGAAACATCACATGATCACGATTTGCAACTTTCCCTGCTGGTTTTCCCATTAATTTTGCTTGTTGGAAGTGAGCTAGAAAGGACACAAAATCACAATAATGTGACCGCTTGTAAATTGAAGCCGATTGCCAAGTGCCTGAATCATGATTATGTAACCAGGGTGATGGCAGGATAGTTGTAACTTCAAGAAAAGGTCATAACTCACTTTTTTTCAGCGTCATTGTAATTTCAAACCATTGTTAAATGAATGGTTGTAAATCACAGACTAACCTGTACATTTCAGTGACCTGACACGATGTACACATTTGATGAAGTAGATTCTCCTGCAGAAAAGTGTACCTTCTAATAAAAGCAAATACAAAAGTAGCAAATTTTCCCATTCAATGATATGTACTTTACATTAAAGAAATACAAAATGTTTGCAAAATTGGTATAGACTAAATCTCACACTGTTGGTTTCCCCAATCCACATTTGTATCTTCTTCTCAATAACAGTTCCATTTTTTAACATATATATCTGTGTATATGTTTGTATATATGTGTGTGTACACAGAGACATACACTGATGCTATCAGTCATGTCTCCTGCTTCAGAATGCTTGAAATCAGTTCCTTTATAATTCTGTGTCAAGCTCAGCTCCTTGAAGTTACCCACGCACAGACATATGGATTAACAATTCAGCATTTATTAATTAAAGATTGACTTAAACTGTATGATGATCTTCTGGGAGGAGGAAGCAAGCATGAAAGAAAATGAGAGGTGACTATTTCCAGATTAGAAAGAGATAGGAAAATGAATACATTGTAAAGTTCTAAAACATGATTTAGTGTGATTATTGTGTTATTTCAGTTCAAGACTTTTTTTTTTAGAACATTTGTTTTTATAACAAAGACAGTCTTTTGATCTGATATGGTTCCTTTAAGTGTTCTCCATTTGTTAAAGTTCAGTATTCAGGTTCTCCTCCAAAAAAAAAAAGCAATGAATTCAGATGTTCAAAACCCAGTTTTATGTTTCATACCCATCTGATTCCACAGAACCATATGGGCTGCATCCCCCCCTAGTGGCCATGCACACTTTATGGAGAACTGTAGCTTGTTGAGTTGGCTCCTCTTTTAAAATAAAATAAAACTCATAATTGCCATCTTAATTGCAGCTGCAAAAATAGTCAAAATAGCAGACAAGAATTTGCCTAGGCAAATTCAGTAAAAATGATGTATCAAAATTACACACAAAATTTCCATGCATGAGAGGGGATTTGCTTTTCATATCCCTCCCACTCTAATATCCATAGAATACTACGGTAGTACATTGTGGCATTCCCAACCATTACATATAGTGGAAAGGCCATCACTGTCCATTTTGGAATCCAGTAGCCCAAACAAGATCTGCAACTGTTGATACAATAGAAAGAGAGATCTGAGTGAGGCAACTTCTCTAAAAGATGCCTGTGTTAGAGATTTTCAATTAAATAAACTATGATTACCACCTTGCCTTTATAATCAATAGAAAGATTTAAAGGAATAAAGCAGATCTTTGGGTTGCAACCTGGCAATCCTAGAAAAATGAAAAGTGATGTACAAGAAACTGCCACAACAGGATAGAGACCATCCCAAGAGCAATACACAATTGTTTATTGCTACATTCCTGGATAAATAGCAGCAGCAGCAGCCATGAAGTAAATTGAAGAATGAGCTCAGAAATCAGTTCTGGAAGACTTGAAGCTGGATTTCTGGTGTATACTAATGATTCTTTAGTTATTGGCTTTGTGGGGTACTGTAGGGTCTTTTTTCTGACTACAGATTGTAGTAGCTTTGTTTAAGAAGCCAATTTTGTCTTTCCTCATGCCCAACTTCTCTCTCTCACACTTGATTCCTTAGAGCTTTCACAAGAGATTTTCTGAGCTGTCTTTGGTTATGGGCACGTAGCATGGAAATGAATGCCTTCAACTTTTTTGTTGTTCTTTTCAAATTATATATCAGAAGAATATTTCTTGAACTTGTGATGTGAATATAAATGTCCCTTGAGAGGTTTTTTTTCCCTGGAGACCCAATCTTCTGTTTATAAGTTAAAGCCTTATGGAATTGCTGTGGAGTGGTGATTTGACCTCTATCTAAAGAATTGGCAGAGAAGTATAATATTTCCCAGGGCTTGATGTGTAAACACCAGAGAACCTCAGCTAAAAATATGGAGTCAGGTTCGCCCCAAGTACATAAGCCTAGACATTATATGAGAAGTCTAATTACAGACAAAGATTTAGACATAAAATTGATTTCTAAAAGAACTCCTCTAAATACCGGACATAAAAAAAACAAGACAAATAGGCCCTTTTGTGAATAAGTCTATTATTGCCTCAAACTGCCAGACATATGCAGATTTGTGGTCATTCATGTCTTTTTTTAATATTGATTTGGGAAGTTACGATGGGGAAGTCAAGTGGACCCAGCCATAAAATGTTGCAAACTAGTGGACTCCTCTCCAGACAGTTACTCTCCCGCGATACTTTATTTTGTTTACTATAACTTCTTGTTTCTTCCCCTCTCAATAGCTTGCTAACCATTTTATGATCAAACTACATATTCATTCATCTGTTTGGAATGGGAGAGACATTTTCCCTTAAGTTTTTCTTAGTATTCTTCCAATTTTGATATTCATCTTTCCTCCTTCCTCCTTCTAGAAAACTAGTCAAAATAAATTGAAGAATAGGTTTATTACTAATATGTTAATTAGAAAGACTCAGCCACTCAGCTACTATACTATGGCTGCATACAGTATGTCATCTTTCCCTGCCGATTCCTGCCAGAAGAATAGAGATATTATGCTTGCACGTTCTGTGCTAGTTGAAGATTATAAAACTGAAATTGTCACAGGGTGTCAGCAAGATCTTGGTTTCAAATTGGTCCAGAAGTTCTTGTCAGGGACGTGCAAGCTGATTTCATTCTCTCATTCGATCACTTTTAGAGCCTGCAGGTCTTAGTTTCCTTTTAGAATTTCAAGCTTGTGGCATAGGAAAGTAATGAGACTTAATCCTTTACATCTGGTTGCTCTCATTTCAAGGCTATTTAAGTTAAACTGTTAAATTTGCTGCAGTTTGCTTTGTTTTACATTTTTGCAGAGTGGTGTATAAACTGTATATGCCTTAGGTACATTAATCTTTTAAAATCTTATTTTTTATGTTGAACTGAATATTTTTAAAAATGCATACCATTGATACATTATATTGCAATTTATTAATAGCATAACCACAATGTACCTTGTCTCCCAGACCGTTTTCAAGGAACAATCAGAAAAAAAGAATACTTCAGATATTAAGAAACATTATTCAAATCCCTCATGAAAATGTTACTGCAGTGTTTTATTCCCTACATTTCATAAACAAGAGTGGCCCAGTTTAAACATGGATTCCTGGTCCAACAAAGTGTGATAAAAGAAACTACATCGATTAGTAAATCAGTATCTTTTGAGAAATGAGAAAATGATTTAAATTTTCTCTATAGAACACAGTGGCCACATATAGTTTGCTTTATTGTTTAATCATACTTATGGTTACCAAATCTCACTGCTAACTCCTACCAACTATGCGGCAGCAAAGTTTTTCAGTATTTCTTTGCTGACATCTAGTGGTTGTATGGATTTTGTCAGCCATATCTGGTATCTATAATCAACCCTGTACTACCGGTACATATGTTCAAGATTTTTAAATTATTTATTTAGCATGTTTGTATAGCCACCCATCTCACAAAACTATGAAATAAATGATGGTAGAAATGTTTCTAATCAAAAGATAGCTGTTCCTAGTAAAACAAAGTTTCTGGCCATCCATTCATCTCTGTATGACACAGCTATTATGGTTTTCATGCAAAAGCTGTAATACAGAAGGTCAACACTGTAGAAATACAGCAATATATCTTTATTGTCAGATTGGTACTAGAGCCACACATAGACCCATTAAGCTGATCTTAAAGCCCTGTTTAATCTGTTCAGAACCAAGCAATCTTTGATATAATCTCAAATCATTCAAGATATAGACAGATAATTACCCTAAAAATTAATCAAATCTGATGTGATAAACCGTAGGCCTCACAAACATTCTGGCTGCTGATTATTGCATTAGCTGAGGTTCCTGGGTTACCTTTTAAAAACATTACAAATGTCTAACTTGGAAATAATTATTGTATGCATAATTGATGTCTGGTCCATATCCTTCAAAATAACTTGCAGTAGGTATCCTAAGCTAAAACCCGGTCTAGTCTGTGCCTTCACACACAAAAAAAACATTCAAGATCCAGCACCATTTTCAAATTTCATAGATGATTCTTAGAAGGACCTCCAAGTCCAGGAAAGGGCATAACTGGTGCCTGTGCAAAAGCTTCCTTGGCCACAGTTTCCACCTCTTCTTTGAACATGAACTGAGAGTCCAAGAAGACCTCCAAATTGTGCACAAGTCTTAAATAGGGAAGTGCAGCCCCATGAAAATCACCAATGAATTGCCTCCAGATTCAGGAGGCAAAACCATTTCAGTCTCTTCAGGATTAAGCCTGAGCCTATTCCTCCCCATCCAGGCCCACACATCCTAATCCACCCCATCACTCAGCCAGTGGTCACGATGTACAATTGGTTATCATCCAGATAATGATTATACCTGACTCCAAACTGATAGATAACCTCATCCATCAGTTTCACGTGGATGTTAAATGGAGGTGGAGTGTCAAACCATGAAGCACTGTAGATTTGCTTCCTCAGACACCAGGATGTATTGCTAAATGAATAGTTTCAAACAATTTAACAGACTTCCCATGACCTACACACTCATTGCTTTCCTTTAAATTAAGGGGAAATTAAAATGATAATTACAGCAGGTAAAGTAATTGGATGTAAGGTATAATTAGGGCTCTGGGTTGCTTCCAGTTGCGGCCTCTGATTTATATGTAAATAAAACAATAGTAATAATAAACTCATGGAAAGAAGATTGTTCTGAATTATTGAAAATAAAATTTTTAAACGTATGTTCAATATCCTTGGATTTTGCATTTCAGATATTAAAAAGTTCCATTATGAGGTAACACGTAGCATATCCTTTCCCGGTTTTCTAGTACCTAATCCTTTAGGGTTTTATTTTAACTGTTTATCACATATATGATTTGGTTGTTTGCCTAGAGAGTTTTGTAAAAGGGAATTTATGACAGTATCCTTGATTGGATTTGCCTTCCATCTAATAAAAGTTTACTTTTCTTCTTTTTTAATTAAGTGTTTAAGCAGTGTTTTTAAAGCTGGGGAGAGGAAACAATTCTTCGTAGAATTGATTTCTTTTCCTTTAACTATCTCTGCTTTCTTTCAGGTATTGTGTGAGCTTTATGGTACATTGGCCTAGAGCAATGTTTTTCAAACTTGGCAGCTTTAAGATTCCCTCACCCAGTCCACACATCTTAAAGTTGCCAACTTTGCAAAACACTGGCCTAAAGCTAAGCTAATAAAAGTCTGAATGGAACCTTTCCTCTTTGTTTCATTTGTCCACATTAATATTTGTGGAATATCTGTTTAAAGAGTCACTTTGGAAACTGAAAGTAGAAGCTCTGTGACCATATGCATGGTCGGTCAGTCTCTCTCTCTCTCTCTCTCTCTCTCTCTCTCTCTCTCTCTCTCTCTCTCTCACACACACACACACACACACACACACACACACACACACACACACATATGTATTTGATTGCAAATCCTATTAACAACACATGCTGAAGAACCTCAACATTGAGGTCTAATTTAATCCCAGGCAAATAGTATTACTGTTGGTACCATATTACAATTCTGTGTCATTCTTAATTAACCAAGTTATTAATGGGGATTCTTCATTTCATTTCTTCCTATTTCTAGCAGGACTACCTGATTCTGTAATAGCTTTATTCCCTATGACATCCATCTGGTAAACTCGCAAGATTTGTTTTTCTCGCCATGCACATGTATACATAATCCAAACTAGACTGTTGTTTCTCTGTGTCATATAATATATGTGGGTATATGCATAATTCTGTATTTATTTATTTTTGTCATATTTATGTAGTGTATATTGGAGGTGGTGACCTTTTGAGAGCTGAATGCAATGAAATTTCATTTTAATGTATACCGGTTAGTGTACATTCAAAGTGACAATAAAGTTATTATTCTATTCTATTCTATTCAACATTTATCCTCTTATCCTCTTTATCCTCTTGTCAGAAGACCTAGGGCTTGTCCCATTCATCCTTTTAATAGCACAACATTTCTTCTACTTTTCTTTCTAATTTGAGTAGTTTGGAGATATTGATAAATTTCATGTATCATGTTAAACCAAGTGTCAAGTTCCGGCTGAAAAGCCCAACGAAGTAAAATACTGGAGACATGACGATCTCTAATGTAAACTTTATTAGGCAAAGCATACCGGAACGATAGAAGAAAAGCTAGCTCTGGCAATATGGCGGGAAACAGATAATTAAAAGAGTAAAGCTTTCCCTCCCTCTCTGACAGTTCAGGTCACATTGTCCAATTAATCTTCCAGCAATTGTTATGAGAAGAAAACTTTGGTTCACCAAAACATCTCTTCTGCGACTTTGGCTCCCACACTGATAGGGAACACCTGTGAATCCCAAGCTCTTCCCTCCCTCCTCGCAACTGTAGGCAAGCTAGAAGCACTATGGCAGTCCTAATGACAATAAATCTTCGTAGCTTGAAACCAAGGTTTGATTAAATGTAGATTGTTGAATAAAGCACAGTTAGAGGTTTATGCAGAAATATATAAACCAGTGGTGGCGAACCTATGGCACGCATGCCAGAGGTGGCACTCAGAGCCCTCTCGGTGGGCATGGGCGCCATGCCCTGGAGATGGCAACCGTCCCTCTTCAACCAGCCGCCCGCTAACTCGCCGAAGTCCCATGTGGCCGGATGCATCCCAGCACGGCTGGTTTCCCTCCTCCCCATCCCATCCCTCCTGGCCTCGCATGCTCTCCTTTTCCCGGGCACGACCCACTGCATCACCTCCTCAGCTGTCGGCCAGCCGTCCAGCTCAGAGGAGGCTTCTCTGAACTGTTGGCGATGGGCTGTGGAGCCCCAGAGTGTGCCGGTCATGGGGCCGGCAGGCTGTGGCTGCTGACGGACACTGTTGGTCCCCATGTGCTCGCTGGCCTCTGTGTGCAGGGGCTGATGGTGTCAGGCAGCAGCCGCCCCGGCCCCTGCTTCGCCTTGCCCTGCGACAATGGCACTCCCACCCTGCCTCGCCTTGCCTCACCTCACCCCGAGGACAAGCCTCCTGCCCACCACCCCACCTGCCAGAGACCCCCTGGATCTCTCCTAACCCTGCCCGGCCCCCACAGGTGTCCCTCCCCACGAGCAACATCGAGGTGACCACGCCCACCTTGGCCACATCCACCCAGTCTACCATGACCACCACAGCCACGCCTACCCAGTGGGCCACGCCCACGTGGCACCCGGCGATAAATAAGTGGGTTTTGGGTTGCAGTTTGGGCACTCAGTCTCTATGTCGCCATCACTGACATAAACCATGGTTAGCAACTTCCCATTAGTATGGGACAAACAGATCTTCACATATTCGTCACTGCTTGACAGTTTTATTATTTAATTGGTAATTAGAAAATTCCTTTTTTTAATTTGAATTCCTGTTTTCTGGTGATCATTTATCCAAAGTTGAGAACACAGGAAAAAGCAAAAATTGCTTTTCCTCTTCCTTTATGGGAGAGCAATTTCCTGAGTGAACTAAAGAATATCAGCTTTAGCTGAATTTATTCCTAGGCACAAGAGAAAACAACACAGAAAATGAGAACAAAATTTACACGGAGTTGCTTGATACTTTGTTCTGTCACATAATTTGTGACATTATGCATAATAATAAAGTACAATGAATATGATGCAAAATGTGCCACAGAAGTTAATACTGTGTTGAAAGTAAATAAAGATGTTTATGGTAAAGAGATCCATGTGCAGAGTCCATTTCACAGAATGTACATTTTATACAATGTTTAACCATTCCTGCAATGTTGAGCAAGTTTAATCCATAGACGTCTAAGTGGAGACATTTACAGATTGGATATTTCTGCGGTTTTTTGCAACCAAACTGCAAGCTTGAAGTCAAAATAACTCACCCTGTGGACTTTTATTCATATGCACTACAGAAATCCTTTTATTGTGAGCTTTTTAAGATTTATGTTACAAGATTATATATCCTGAGTTTATCTCAGCAAGCAGTTCATTGGAATGGAGTATAATGATTCTATTACAATGGATAATGATTTTTCTAGATCTGCCTCCACAAATGGTTCAAAAGTGAAGTTATTCATTAAAGCTTTTTATCAGCAAAACAAAAAGGGATTTTATTTATTTGTTCAAATGATTTTATTTTTATCCCTGGATTCTGGTATGAAATCTTTTGATCTAGAATCTGCAGACAACAATTTAATATTTCTCTTTTTTCATTTTTTTAAGAGGGTAATGGACCACTTTGACTTGGTGGGGTCTCTCATTTTGTGTTTTCAGTATGTCTCATTCAGAAGTGCCATGTAAAATTGATTGATTGTTTCTGTTTCGCTTTTGGGGATTTCCCCCCCTATTTCATTTTCTTTTCATTTTCCATGAATGATTTATTTTTATAAATTCATTAAAAGGTTGTCTCAATTATGTTAACATTTTTCTGATGCACGGAAATACTGAACTTTTCAGTGTGTAATTTTGTCACCTTTAATTATATCCCAGAAAGAAAATGGCCTTTGATGTCCTCCTGAGAACAGTTTCATTATTGGGCAATTTAAAAACTGAAGGTTCTATTCCCCAACCCCACTCCGCAGAATTTTATGAGAAAGAATTTTTATGTAGAAGAGAGATGGTGGATTTTATTATAAGTAGAAATTCAAAATCTGCTAGAAGTATAGTAAATCCAATCAACATTATAAACATTTGTAGTTTATAATTAAAAATTTATATAATAAAAAATAAGTGATCCAGAAGGATATTTTAATATTGGTAATTAAATGTTCAGTAACCTCATTATTGCATTAAATATTGTAGTATTTATTAAATATAATGATTTTATTAAATACTTCACTATTAAAGAATACATTTTAATGCAATAGATGGAATAAGTTTTTTTTTTAAAAAAAGGACTTTCTGTGAAAATAATTGATCAAAATGTTTTTAAGATGTGTTTTAATAACTGTATGATTAGCTCTTCCAACGATTATACACAATCAAGTTTTAGTTGTATTTTTTTTGCTCTTAAGGGAAAACTATATACTTTTAAATCAATGAAAATAAGAAAAGCTCCTGATCCTGATAATATATAAGATATATATTAATTTTTTTCTACTATTTTGTTTGAGGTTTTGGGTTTGCTGATTTTTTTTTCAATTTCCTTAAATGAGGCCTATACAATCATGATTTTGAAGACTAATAAAGATTATGCTGATTGTTATTAAATTATCAAGAAAGGTTTTGTGGAAAAAAAACATAGATTTTTCTTCATCCAAAATGCAATGATCATCTGACAATGAAGGTGTTAACTTTCCTGGTTTTCAGTTTAGCTTTTTTACTTAATTTTCTCCATAGAATCCAAGAGATCAAGTTCAAAATCCGCTGGGGTACCAAGTAATTATATAATCCCTCTGATATCTTGGTAGGGGCTTAGTTCCTTTTTTAATCCAAAATTAATGTTATTTTAAGACATATTTGGAATATATTGAAATGGAAGTATAATTTTGATCCACATTCACAAGATAAATTTACACTTAATTCCAGTTTGGAAATAACAGAATAATAGAGTTGGAACGGACCTTGAAGGTAACCCTATATCATTTCAGACAAATGGTTATCCAATATCTTCTTTAAAACCTCAGTATTGGAGCAACTCACAAATTGTGAGTAGATTTTTCTTTCAGAATTCATGGGATAATAAGAACATAAAGACTTTAGATTATTTTAATAATATTTTCAAATCATTTGAGCTATTACAAAAAGTGTCTGGATTATTTAAGGACAGGTCAACACAGTCTCTTTACTCCAGCATGAGGACAGCCCACTTACTTTCCCAGAAACATCTCTACCACCACCTGTATCTCATTGTCCATCAGCACCCAAACTAGCCTTAACAGTCCCATCCTGGAAATGGTGTTTTTCCCTCTTATCCCCCTTTTCAATAAAGGGCATGTCAATGCAACTTCTTTTGGCTGGGGGAGTTATCACAACCTTAATTTTTATAGCTATTTTTTCTTTTTAAATGAGTTAGCCAAGTGGTCAATTTTGCAAAGTCCTGAAATTGATTAAATTGCCCTTAGCTATAATTAACGCATTGAATTAGAAGCAAACCTGAAAGAATTTTGTACTTCTGTAGCCTTCTTGGCAGGGAATTTTATTTCTAGTGGCCTCCACTCCCAGAAGCCCCAGTTTAGAGAGTAAGAGAGATGACCTTGATTAAAATATACAAGAACTGTTATGTAAGCAGAGAAGGCTGAAGTATTATTTAAGTTCTGGAAAGCAACATAATATTTGGAAGTGATTCAGGCAGTCACCCCGATTTACTGGAGTAAAAGAAAAAGGGGAGGTAAAGTTTAATCAGGCATGCAAAACAGCTGTCAGCCCCACTAGATAGATCAGAGCAATCAACTCCATGGGAAGACTAGAAGTATATTTTATTGAGATAGGCTGTAATAATATAATCTTTGCATGCACATGCAAAAAGAATGGAGTTTACATCATTTTGGCATAATTCTGGCTTCATTATTTTGAACCTGTTGGTACCTTGCCTCCAGGTCTAGACTTACTTTAAACTGTCCACAACCTCATAATATCCTTCATGTTATTTTATTTCTGAATATCATAACCTTGGCCCAGAAATGGTATCATTTTATAGGCCAATCCTATTTTCATACATGACAAACAGCTTCAAATTTTCGTCACTCCTTTCTTTCAGTGAGTTATACAAGAAAAGGAAAATTTAGATTAATTACTAACTTTTCTTCTGCCCATCTGCTTCTTTCTTGACTGAATTTTGCAACTATAATCATCCAGCAGAGTGATTCATTTTCAGAAGGACTGGTTGCTGTTCAAGATTAAACTTAATATTGAGTCAAGGTAGTAAAATATAGGCTTAGTGCTGAATAAAAACTGTCTGATTGGCAAATTAAATACTATAGTCGTCATATTTTTATGCCTTCATTTCCCAAAATTGCAGGTGTCAAATAATTTTCAGTTATGACAGTACAATAAACTAAGTGTCCCAGAAAGACTTTTTGAACCAATGAGCTGTGGAAAATAAATTGTCACAGTTGATTATGTTGCTCAGAAATGACAGGATTTGAAAGTCAAGGCACACCAGGAAAAAATGTCAGCCATCATCACTGGAGGCTTGTATTTGTGAGGACCAGGAAGATTGGCCATAGAGCTATAATAAAGAGGAAGGAAACATATTCAGGATGCATTGAACACCGTCTATTTTCCAGTTTCAGACTACAAATACCAACGTGTAGTAAGGAACAAGGAGGGCAAAATAATAAATATTGGATTTCTTGGACACTTTGTGCAAAATGGTAGATGAATAGATATTTTCTAAACTTTTGATTACATTTTTTTCTTTGCATCATCTCATCAATATTTTTGCTTGAATTACTCATATGAGTGATCCCAGATAATCCAGGAATGTGTAGTAAGGAACAAGGAGGGCAAAATAATAAATATTGGATTTCTTGGACAGTTTATGCAAAATGGTATATGCAGCAAAATGACATTTTTAAAAAAATCTATTTTTTAAACCTGTAATTTCTTACCCAGTTGTGTGATTCACCTCATGCTCTTTTCAAACAGTGAGTGCCAATTGTTCAATTTTTGGAAATATTTCAGTCAGAGCTGAGCTGCAATGCCTAACATGCTGGATTAGTTGTTCGATGGCAGGACATGGAGTCAGCAGAGCTGATTGTTACACATTTATGAGCCCACAACTGCACTTATTTATGATATAGTTGAGGGGGGAAAGGTTAGGTAAAAATCTGACCTGGCTAGATGAAATCCCAGGTCTATAGGCTAGTAAAATCATTGTCTTCATCATCATTATCATTTACAAATCCATTCCATGTTGGTACCAGTATAATCACCAGAATGTGTTCCTGTGAAACTGGATTCAAGGCAGATTAGATTTACCTTTCTTTCTTAAGTCACCAGAATATATTTGAATATAATTACAAGTTAACAATCTATATCTTTCCTTTCATCTTAGTTATAGGTGTGGTTGATCATTACTATTGCAGCAAGAAAGTGGGCAAAAAATGCAAAGACAAAGACAAACTAAGAACAAATAAATGTGAATTTGAATGTTTCTTCTATCTGAATATATTAAAGAGATTTATAAAATATCTTTTCTTGTCAGCTGTAGAGTTAGCAGATTCTAAAGTGCAATTATTTGGGCTGGATGGCACTTGATGAAGTATTGGGGAGGTGCAAAGAAGAGGAAATAGAAGAATTGACCAATGGATGGTTACAGTCTTGGAAATATATTAGTCCTGGAGAAGTTTTGCTTTCAGCTGAAACAAAGTGCTGTGGTGGTGTTGAAGAAACAGATCCCAAGTGGACATGGAAGTAGCACCATTGTTGTAACTGAGGTTGCATAAGGCTACTCAGACAGTGTGGGAGCCACCACCATTATTGGAGCAGCTAGCTGTGATTACAGATAGAGGTTGTTCCAAAGCAAACATCTGCGAAGGACTTGACACTTGAATGAGGATTTCTGCTCAGCTTTAGCAACTGTATTCTAACATGTTCTGTAAAAAGGAAAAGGATCATTTTATTATTAGGACTATGTTTGTATTGCTTCAATAGAAGTGGAGGAAATCCAAAACAAATCTGTTCTCCTGGAGCCAGTGGAGAGTAAGGATGGAACATAGGGTAGACACTACTATCACCTTATTAGCATGGGTAATCTTTGAAGAAACAGTGACAAGCACTGCCTTATATCTACAAGGACGTCTCATAAAGAGGGACCTTATTATCAGGTTGGTGTGCCTACTACCTGATAGGCGGTAGTCTCAAGGAATTAATGTTAGAATGTCCGAAGCCACTATAGGTTTGGCTGCAGTGTCCTGCTGTTCTAAGTAGCTCCATATTAGTGAGGAACTATTATTTATGTGTGCCAATTGAAGTATTAGGTAACGGCAGACTCCCTTAGTCTGAGATGAAGTGATTGGGAAGTCCTGAGATCAAAAATGATTATGAGGTCTTCATCCTTTGGATATTGGTGGGAGAGTATCCAATTGATTTGTTAGGGGGTGGGGTAAAGTAGGAGGGGAGAGGAAGTGCTAGTGGATAGTTGGTGTGACAGTTTGAGTGGTGCTGCTAGATAGCTCAAATGATTGGGTAATGGAAGATGGAGCTGGGATATTGGAGGGAACTGCCAAGGTTTTTTTGTTTCAGGAAAAAGTAAATTAACAGTGCAGTGGCAATTTCCACTTCCAGACTGGAAATCTAAATCCTAAAAGTGAGATCAAATAACTCTTGAGTTGAGCCCAAGTACCTGAGGGTAAACATCTTTTGCAATGGTGATGTTTGTGCCAGAGTCATCTTGTTTTCTGATTATTGGGTGAGTTTACTCTGCATATCCTAAAGATCCATTCTGGAAAACTCAGAAATTCATAGCCTCCACAACAACCATAGTCTTGCCCTAGATAACATCTGGCCTGACACACTCAACGATCCACACAATTCAACTTGATTTTGCTAAGGAGGTACTGTGTTACAATTTTCATTATCAAATTGCTCCTTCCCAAGAAAAAATTAGATACTTATTTTTTTTTCTTCCATTCAGTCATGTCCAATTGTCAGAGATTGAATAGATAAGTCCCTGTGGTTTTCTTGGCAAGGTTTTTCAGAAGTGGTTTGCCATTGCCTCCTTCCTAAAGTTGAGAGAAAGTGAATGGTCCAAGGTGACCCAATTGGTTTGTTCCTAAGGCAGGACTAGAACTCACAGTCTCCTGCTTTCTAGCCTGATGTCTTAACCAGTACATCATACTGGCTATATTATTATTATGGTTAGTTGCACAATCAGCCAGATGTTTACACTGGATTTGGCATTTCTATGCACTGCTTGAATCTTTTCCAAGGATCTGGGATGGGCAGAAGTTGTTTGGTGATATATCTTAACAGGATGTAAGCTGTTCCAAGTAAAGATGCCTTTTGCAATTGACTGATGTTGATTTTGTCAATGTAGATGGTGTTCAAGTCCTGCTTGAGATGTTTTGGGGTTACACCCACGGCACCTATTACTATTGATACTATCTTTGCTTTCTTTTGCTACAGTTGTTCTATTTCTATTTGTAGGCCTTTATTTTGTGATTTTTGTCCAGTTCTTCCTCTTCTATTCTGCTGTCTCCAGATCCCTCAACATCCACTATTCAGATTTTTTTGTCTTTCTTTATCAACAGTTGTTAAGTCTAGGGTGTTATATGGCAAGTACCGTGTTTCCCTGAAAATGACCCACCCCGAAAATAAGCCCTAGCCTGATTTTTTGGGGTGGGCCTAATATAAGCCCTACCCCAAAAATAAGCCCGGGGGGGATTGACATGGCCAGCACAGCAGGGGGCTGATGGTGTCCGGCTGCAGCCGCAGCCCGCCGGCCCCTTGGCACAGCGCAAAGTAAGTCCGAGCGTGGCAGCAGAGGCATGGGGGGAGGCAGGTGATCCAGACATGCTGCACAGCCGCCTGGTTCACAGGAGGCTTGCGTGGCCACACTGGCAGAGGTGGAGGCAATCTTGGCATGGGCGCGGGCAAGCCAAGAGATGGTGGGACGGAGTGGGCGGTGCGTTGTTTCGTTTCAAGCCTGGGGTTAATTTATTAGTGGAAGCTTGGAGCTCCTGTTTTTAAAAAAATTCTGTTGCTTTTAACATCATTTTAACCCAAGCTGCCTATTTAGTTTGATGTTTTATTTGTTTTTATGGATTTTCTGGTTCTGTTCTGTTTATTATTTGAGTCAGGCAGCTATAACCGATTTAAATAAAGAGATAATGCATCGAAGGCACAACTTTTAACAGTGTATATGAATTATACTTTCTAATTTCTGTGCTTTAACTAAGAAATATATAAACATATTAACATGTTTGTTTGTTTGTTTGTTTGTTTGTTTGTTTGTTTGTTTTTCACATTTTTGAACTACCCATCTCCCTCATGAGGGCTCTGGGTGGTGTACAATAAAACATTAAAATAGAAAAACACTATCTAAAAATTTAAAATGTACTGGTATACTTGTATTGTGCTGCACAAATTTGTACTTAGTTTAGGAAAAGCTGCACTGAACAATTTTTTTTTCATACATAATGTCAGAAATTAGAAGAAACATTGTATTCTACCATGTTAAAAAAATATAATTTTTGGATAATCTTTTGAACAAGCCCAGTCAAAGTAAAACCTAGAATAATATGATTGGAAGGGACCTTGGAGGTCTTCTAGTCCAACTCCATGGCAGGAGATTCTATACCATTCCAGACTTTCTTTGGGCTTGACAGGATGGATACATGTGATCATAAAAAGAATAACAGAATAATTGAGTTGGAAGGGACCCTGGAGGTCCTCCAGTCCAATCCCACACCCAAGCAGGAGACCCTATACCACGGGTATCAAACTCAACGCATCATGTGATGTGTCGCGATGTATTGTGACTTTTTTCGCATTGCCAGAACTGGATTTGGGCGCGGCCTCCACATGATGCAACTGGCCCGCGGGCCTGCAGTTTGACACCCCTGCCCTGTACCATTTCAGACAAATGGCTGTCCAATCTCTTCTTTAAAACCTCCAGTGATGGAGAACCCACAGCTTCTAGAGGCAAGCTGTTCCACTAGTTAATTGTTCTCACAATTTCTCCTTAGTTCTAGGTTGCTAAGATTTTCTAAGATTTTCAAAAGCCATACGTAGCCCTGGGTTTTCAAGTTGTATAATTTTTTTCTGAACCATTCATTATGTGGCTTCATAAGATAACTTACAGGAATATGTATACTTGAATATTTGGTTTGTAAACCACGGTTTGTGATTAGTATTGCATGTGAACTCTGGCTTATTCAACAAACCTTGTTTCAGTGACGTCTATATGCTGCTTATTTTTAAAAAATTAAAACAATTATTTGTACAGTTTAGTTACAGAGTATCAAAGTTCAGATGCTGAATGACTTAAGGATATTCCTCAAATTGTCTCATATATATTATGCTGACAGATAATAACAAGTACAGTTTGATTAGGAAAAGAAGCCTTGTATCAGCCAGTTTTGGAAGCAGAGTCGTTTTTTTCTATCCTAGCAAAATTAATGCCCCTTTTTTATTCTGGCATTTTCTCTCAGAAAAAGACTTCAAAACTTTTGCTGAGATTTGAAAAGCTTTTATAAAGAAATTCCAAATAAGCAAATGCATTTTCTCTTTGTTCCACTCTCTTTTAATCTTGAATTCTGTACAGTACTTTCTGGGTTAGATCTTGACAGCCTTATTTATTGCTCAGGATATCTGTCAGTTGTTCATTTATACTCAAAAGTATATACTGAGATCCACAATGACTCTGGACAGGCATTTTTGTGTCTAAGTGGTTCTACTATTCCATTTTCCACCAACTTTGGGCTCACATCCAATTTCATACTTTCAAAAGTGGGAGGGCAGTGGGTGGCATCAGAAAACAATGTTTTTTTCACTTGCAAAAACCTTTGAAGTTTTTTGCACCAAGTTTTAAATATATTTTGTAAATCTGAACCTCTTCTTGTATGTAATTTTGAATAGCACCTTTTCTTATTGTACTTTATAGGTAATGACAGAAACAGATACACTAGCTAGCATTTACTGTTGTTTGTGAACTAGTATGTAACTGTTGTGAAAACAATATCCAAGGATAGCCTCATTTATATGATTCCTAGGTTGGAATGAAACTTAACAAAATTAAGATTGCAAAATTATTTGAAACTATAGTATATAAACAACCGAATTTACAATAAAGTTAAGCACAAACATGTATTCTCAGTGAACCAAACAGTACAAAACAGAGTTCTTCGTCCAAATGGAGATCTTGCTTTCAGTTTTATAGTCAGATAAACAAAATGTTCCATTGGTTGATAAAAGTGCAAATAATTCAGATCCAGAATAGTTGGTACTGGCAATGGGAAATGTATATTTTTAGCTTTAAATTGTCCCTTTGCAAGTAACCTTTTAATAAGACTAATTTCAGCAGTGAAAACAGATTGCTCACCACCTTTCAATATAGCTATGTATTTCAATTTATTCAATTTATTGTTCAATTTATTTTGTTCAATATTTTTTCAATACTATGTATAACTGTAGCATAACACTAATAAGTATTAGACAATATCTGTAAGTATTATACAGTTTTTAACGATCAACTTCCCAGCAAACATACACCACCTTTTTCCCCTCCCTTTCTCTTCATGCTTCTCCATGAATCTTTGAATAGTTATTCTGTATTTCCAAAGCTAACCAAACAGATCATGAAGATTATACAGTCACACTATACAATATTCGGTACTAATCACTGCATTACAAAAATATGGTGGAATTCATAAAAATGTCTCATATAAGTGAGAAAGAATTACAATCATTGTGGCTGATTAAAACTTAGTTTCCATACAGCCAATCATTTCCTGGGACCAGGTAATAAATGGTTCAGGATTTCCAGAGTCTTTTTAAAGTCTTTTAAAACAGATATCATTAACATACCTGAGTTGAGGGAAGCTTCTAGCCAAATTGTCTCTAACATCTGAAGCTAAGGAGTGGCAGGACAAGAAGTAATGGTTGGAAACTTATTAAAGAGAGAGCCAACCTAGAGAAGTTTCCTGAAAGTGAGAACAATTAACCAGTGGAACGGCTTGCCTCCAAAAATTGTGGGTGCTCCATCATTGGAGGTTTTTAAAGAAGAGATTGAACAACAATTATTCTGAAACGGTGTAGGGTCTCCTGCTTGAGTACTGGGTTGGATTAGAAAACCTCCAAGGTCCCTTCCAACTCTTTAATAGTCTTAGTGTTACTGATAATCTGCTCTGGTTAATACTTGGCAGTACTCAGAACTCCAGACAGACTGACTGGAAAGTCAGAAAAGGACCTTGCAAGAAGGCAGTGGCAATTCCTCAACATTGCCAAATAAATTGCACAAATTTCTTGAAGGAATTGCTGCTGCCGTGGGGAGGCGGAGGGGAGTGGAAGGGTCTGGGTTTTTATATTGTGATTTTTAATATTATAAGTCACCCAGAGTCACCTATGTGTGAGCTGACAGCCATATACATTTGTTAAATAAATGAATGCAGTCACCAGAAGTAAAGTCACCTTGAAAGCAATGTTCCTTTTAAACATTGGCATATGATAAAACTTAACCCCCAAACCTGGATAACCTTTCCTTGCTTTCTCCCAGAACAAGAAGCAAAAGTATAGAATTCTAAGGGCCTCCATAAAACAATGGCCACAAGATCAAATATAAATGTCGCAAGATAGGCAGCATTTCAAGCAGAATTGTTGTAATATAAGCAGCATGCTTTATCATATGCATATTTGGGCTAAATATGCATAATAAATACTTTTTATTATTTTTATTTAATAACAAAAATAAATAATTTTATTATTAAAAAATAATAGGGGAGAGTTGTGGAAAATCCATTCGAGGATCCGAATGCAATTTCAGAAATGTAGAAAATGGAATTCAAGAATTAAAACATGCATTGTTTCATGGTACAGGACAAATGTATGGCATGAGATTGTGGGATACATATGAAAATAATACACCTCAGAATTAGTTTGTAGTCCCTACTTGGCCATATCATCTGTGAAATTGTATACATGTTGGCAAGTATTTCTAGAGACACTTGATTGCCACCCAATTTCAGGGCAGCCTACAACATACTTCAATGTAATCTGCACAGTCACATGAGTAATTAAATCATTGTAATGTATTTAATTTAATGTATTTAATTTTTTTTAAAAAAAATTAAATCATCTTATACATCATCCTTAGTGAAGCATGCAAACCAGCGTCAGCATTTCCTGCGTCGGATGAGGAGAGCACATCTTTCTCCTTCTGTCCTGGCCACTTTTTACAGAGGCATGATTGAAAGCATTTTAACAAACTGCATCACTGTCTGGTTTGGTGGCAGCAGTGCCTCATATAGAAAGTCCATACAGAGAATGGTAAGGACAGCCGAGAAGATCATAGGAAGCTCGCTCCCTGGTATTCAGGATACTGCTTATAAGCACTATGTGCTTAGAGCTCAAAGCATTGTTAGAGACCCCACACATCCGCTTTACGGTCTGTTTCTGTTGCTCCCCTCTGGGAGGAGGTTTCGAAGTATTTCTAGCAGGACTGTAATAGCTTTGTTCTCTATGCCATCCGTCTGGTAAACTCGCAAGATTCGTTTTTCTCGCCATGCACATGTATACATAACCTGAACTTGACTGTTGTTTCGCTGTATCATATAATATATTTAGGTATATGCATAATTCTGTATTTATTTATTTATTTTTGTCATATTTATATATACATCGGAAGTGGTGATCCTTTGAGAGCTGAATGCAACGAAATTTCATTTTAATGTATGCCGATTAGTGTACATTCAAAGTGACAATAAAGACAATATTCTATTCTATTCTATTCTATTCTATTCTATTCTATTCTATTCTATTCTATTCTATTCTATTCTATTCTATTCTATTCTATTCTATTCTTATATAACTTGTGTCAAGGTTCCGATAGGCAAGACCAAATAAATCAGAACTCCGAGGCTTGAGATTTCCTCAAAGAACATGTTTATTGGTTACATAGTATCAGCACGGTCAAAAGTGAAACCTAGTCTGAAGTTCCCTTCAAAGAGAAACAATATTACAAAGTTAACTTCCCACCCCAATGCTATGCAATCAGCTACGTTCCCCAATAGAACAGTTTGGCGGGCTTTCTAATCAAATGCTCATGCCCCCAACCAACTGACAGAAATGACCTTGGTTCCCACGGGACAGTAAAAAGTTTAGACTAATAGAAATCCTCTGCACCCCCTCCCATTCTGGTGGCAACTTGGAACAAGCAAAAATGGCTGCAGCCAGGTTTGTTGTAGAGGTGACAAGTTGTTCATGAAGGAAAAAATTAAAGATGTTTCAAAAGCTCAATCAGATTAAACAGATCAGGTGTGTAAAGTTTCACATTTTTCAAAACTTTCCTTTAGATGTAAACACAAACCACTGAGTTGAGGAAGTTGGAAGAAATAATAGTTAAAGTTATGAAGATAACAGCTTCAGATCAGTTTCAAGATGGAAGTAGTGGATTGAATGCAGTGATTTTTTTTAAAGTGTTGCTGATCCAGTTGTGGTCTTCATGCGTGGCAAAGGAAATGTTCACTCTGAATAGCTCCGAAAACAAAAAAGCAAATTGTACCCATTTTGTTATGAGTTCTTGGCCTGGCAGAGCAGAAACATGGAAACATCACACCGCCCTTATAAAAATAATGCTGGGAAGTAATTTTGATTGATGGATATTCTGCACTCAGTTAAACTGAACTTTACTGAGTAATTGGAGCAGATTAGTTGTTTTAAAACATGCAGTCCTTTCTTACACAATAAATATAGTTTAGATTTCAGCTTCAGAAAACTGAATAGCAAGAGGGTTTATTGATATAGAAGTCTTTCATTTGTGCTGCCTTCTGTGCTGCAAGAGTTTTTTTGGGGGGGTATTCCTGAAATATGTGACAGGAAAAAAATATTTCCTTATAAAAAAAAATCTATTTCAACTCCTTAGTATTCAAGACCATTGCAAATAGAAACTCAAATTTATGGGGAGAAGGAGGAATCAGAGGAAAGAGACTTTGGGAAAAGTGAGGCAGTGGGAGATGGTATATTGTCTTTATTACCTCGCCGCTCCCTCTCCCTCAAATCTGCTTTGCAGTATGAAAGAGTTTGTTACAGCATGGCAGCCACGTAGCATGTAGCCTTCCCATTTTTAGTTTAAATTAACTCTAACCAAATTATAAACTCCATTCATGCAAATTGGTAACATTTAAAATTATTTCTTATAACTAAAGAGAGTTAAACATGCCTGAGAGAGATTCCAGTGTAGTTTGAACAGATGGAAGATTCCTCCCTGGTGAATACAGAATGCCTTTTTGGGTAGCAAAAACAATTCATCAGATATGTTCTATGAATTATGCATGAATAATCAATTATTCTCGGTCTTTTGTTTTCCACTTCTGTTTTAAAGGAGACTGTTCCTTTTGTGGTATATCTACTATATTAAGATAAGTTTCAGGTATATTATATAGCATTTATTAAACATTTTATTTGTTAAACTTTTATTTAATGTCACGTTTAGATTATGTTTGTGATTTGCTTTGGGTCTTTTAGCCATAAGTAAATTTTATTGACTAAAAAAGTATGTTCAGATAAAATTTACATTAGGCATTCAAGTTTCCTGAATGTAGAAAAAGGGCTAAAAAGAGAAAGATTATATTTTTTTTACATATACGGGATGAGTGCATGAAAAAATAGGCACTGATAGAAATAGAGTGGGTGCCAGTGACATTTACAATCAACTTTTGGGTTGCAAAACATTTGTCTAAATCATCCTTTTCCATGTTGGTGTCCTCTGTTAATCTCCAGACAGAATATTATCATATCATAAATAGCCTATACTTTTTAAACTCCTTTTTAGGGATTTCCCTCACATGTTGCAATAAGGGTTCTGTCAAGGGATTGTCATGTTATAAATTAGGTAAAATTGAATGTAAACTAGACCTGTAAGTGAAATACCATTTATTCAGGGAAATATATAAATGAAAATTGTCCATATTTTCCTTAGAGGCTGAATTAGTTGCTCTTCCAGACATTGTTTTCATCAGCGTTACCTGAAACATATCTGTGTTATCTCTGAGGAGCCAGTCATATAGACCCCCTGATTCCCTGTGATTTTTATAAATCATATCAGTGCCATCTGTTGTGTTTTGAACAACCTGGTGGAAACAAAAGCATGGAGGGGTATTGCTTATTCATGTTCAGGTACTCAATGTCTCTTCTGCCTATAATCTCCTATAGTCCAAAGTCCTTTACTGCCTTCCGCACTATCAGATGTTATCACTTGTTAAAAAGTGGGATGGAGGAAGAAGAACCCTTCCTAAAATGTGAGCAATGCAGTGAAAGCTAGTGATGAAACATTTAAACATATATGACTAGGCTGCTACAATGTCACAACTATTTCTGAACTAGAGGCAGTATGGTTCAAGGGTAAGTTGTATATGCTAGCACTGTGTCATCTCCATGTCACCAAAGCTGCAGAAATAAGGATTGAGAAGACATGCACTGGTCAAGTATTAAACAATGAATCTATCACCATGTTATTTACAAGATTAATTACATTACAATTTAATGGCATAATCTGTGTAAACCCTGACTGGTCATGCTTCTGCTCACATGTGTTGTAAAGGCTCATCATAATTCTGTATATGTAGAAATGATAACCTCATAATAGTAGAGTAAGGACACACCTTGTTGAACAAAAAGTGCAGATGAAATAAGCTCTCCAACATTAACTGCTTCCTGTCACATCTACTTGATCTCATGCTCTGGTTCAGCTTCCAATTATTAGATCTAACAGATGCCTAAACAGCTTGTTAGAATGTAGACACTGGATAAATATACTGACAGCCTCTTCCACATCTGGTTATATTGATCAGATTGTCTCCACTTGAGAGGATACTCCATTCCCAGGGGGAAAAAGAGTAGAAAATAATTCCCTTAATAGTTTTTTTGGAAATTTACATTGACTTACCAATTGTATTTGTCCAGCATGCCAATCTTTCCAGTTTGCTTTAGCAAATAATAAAAATATAGTCTATCCATAAATCAAAAATAGATAAAGAAACAGCCAAAAGGAGATCTTTTCATCCTGGTTCTTGCTATTCCATGTTCTTGTGAATTCATCTCTAAATGCATAGGCTATTAATTTAAAATGATAGGACTTGGTGAAAAGAATTGACCTTCACCTATTCGACACAAGGTAGCTGTGATCCTGATGGGATCACCCTTCAGTGAATAAAAAATAACAAAAAAAATTGTCAGAAGCATCATGATCTTACATTCTTTCCATTCTCAGCAAATCTAATTCCAATATGTGAATTCAGAAAACAGAATATTAGCACATTTGCTAGAGATGCATGGATAAAATTGAATGAATGAGTAAATAAATAAATAAATAAATTTCTGTTCGTGGTTAGGCAGGTTTATGGCCTAGCATGTGGTAAGAATGTGCTCACTGAATTGAAGTCTAGGTCAGATGGATATGCATTACCATCATATAATAGAGTACAGAAACAAGTATTTAGTTCATGAAGTGAACAACAGACTACTTCTACAGAGAAGCAATGTGAAGTAAAAAATGTATTTAAAATATTCATACATTGTTTTTCTGTTCCCTAAATCTTTGGCATGGTACATTTAAACACAATATGGATATGAATTCTAAGAAATGCAAAAGCAAACCATTGCTTAAAATAAACTCAAACAATATTGAAATTCACCAAAGGCCATCAAAATCCTGATAAAACAACAACTTTTCCCACTCAACTAAAACTCAGCAGGAATGGGTCAACTTGGTCTTTCTAGAGCTGTAAATTCTATATTGTAGTCAAAATGTTGATACAGAAAAGTTCTTGATTTCTTTCTCATCTAACTTATTTTAGGAAATGCAACTGGGCTTTTAAGGATAAAATAGAGGGAGCTTGATATGTTCATCTCATTCAAAAAGAATTAAGCATCTATTATGACTTCCCTTTTTTAATTGGAGGAACAAAGCTGGCGATAATGGCTGAAAAAATACTGCACAGCTCTAAACAGAACCATCATCTTTTCACTCACTATCTGCTCTATTTTCAGTGACAAAAATGTTTGAATGAATGGGCTGTTTCATATGAATAGTATGCCATGTGAAGCAGTAGCATCTAAATCCTCTTTTATATCATTACACAAATTCTCAAATATAAAGTCTAATTTCCCATAATGTTTAGCACAGTTCTGTTTGCTTCTGCTCAGATGAGTATTTGAAGCACCATCAACATCTACAAGAACTGTTGAGTCAAAAGAGGATATGCAAATATTTCACAAGGAGTGAATCAAATCTCTCCCCCCCCCATCCCAGCTTCTTCAATTTAGTGCTTTCTAAAATATAGTGTTTGATCATTTCCAGCCACTGTGGCTATATTGTTTGATATATCATGAGAATTGCTGTCCACCAGATCTGGAAAGCAATGGGTTGATTGTACAAGACCATCTCAAATGATACTGTAAAATTATGGAGGAATATTACATTGGCTTTTGAGGCAAGCCATTGTCACAAATATTTTGTACTGAGGTGCTATTGGTAGCTTCATAATAATGATAGGGAAGAAGACAATTACACATTTTTGTACCTTCCTCTAAAATCATCATTTTATGGTCTTGAAAAAGTCTGAGACAATGGTAGCTTGGTTTTCTCTTATCGCTCCTAATTAGCAATATGCAGTTGCCTGGAAACACAATTCAGTAACGTGCTTGTTGTAAGCTATGTGGATAAGAGGATGTTCTGCCCCCAATATTTCTATTCCTCTGAATATAGTTGCATTTGTCATTTTTATCAAGAACATATGTCATCTTTGATTGTACATCAGTGTGAGTGCAAGTTGTGTGCTTCTCAGTTTTTTAATAAAATAATACTATGCATCAACTGTAGAATTCCTGCACAGCTATTTATGATGTCAAAAATAAAATTAATTAGCAAATTACAAAATAAAATATTCATAAACAAGATCTATAATACTTCCTCCTGTTTTGCAAAATATGTCACTGGCTAATTATAATGAGTTGATGAAAGCATTTTTTAACTTTTATTAATTTTACTTTCCTAAATTTGCACAGTATGAATGTTTTTTTCAGTCCAGGATTAGGGTTAGAATTGTCCCATTTAAAAAAAAAGCCTAAGATTGCAATGGTGCTGATTATCAGCTTGACATCACCCTCCCCTCCTGTGGATGATACTGCTTGTTCAGATTATAATAAAAAACAGCAAAGCAAAAGTACTTTCCAACATGACTTGGAGTTTTCGGCATCAAAACTTCCCAAGTATCTGATCTACAGTCTTTTCCATAAACACATATCAGAAGAACCATAAAAAAATAGTTATAGATTTTTCATCAAACATCATCTAAAATTCTCCCCTACAAAAAACCCTTCAGAGAAAAGGATGGTATTTGTGACTTAGGCAAAATAGTGTTGTATGTGTAGTTCTGACCATTATTTATCATTCAGTTCTGAATGGCTCTCAGTATTCCTTTGAAGAATTCCACTGGAGACACAAATATCAAATTGTATATCTGATTAAGAGAGACAAGTAAGAGAGGCACCCTACAGATTCTTATCTGTCTTTAATAACCGACATATGTTCCTGCCATCTCTTCAGAGCGTACCTCCCTATTTCTACTTGTCACTCCATAAACTGCCTCTAGTTCAGAAATTAGATCAAGCATCTCTAATGATTTAATGATAACTGAAATCTTCCCTGGATGAAAAGGAATCAAATTAATCACTATTTACGGGGAAAAAATGTTTTTCTGCAAATTTTCTTTCTTCCCATTTCCTTTTGCCAGAAAAAGAAAAATCCATCCTTTGGCATTTCCAAGTGTGAAAAGTCTGACTGAGAATACACAGCATTCTACGGATGCTTGTTGAAAAGCATTATCTTTTTATAGAGAATACTTTTTATAGAGAATACTTAATGCCCAAATTTCATGGATAGATGTAATATCATCCATCTGTTCTTTTGTGCTGTTTTGCTTAATTTTTTTGGTCTCCTACTTAAACACATCCTAGGCTAACTTCAGGAGTTTAGAAATAGTAGCTTTTATTTACTTCAGCTTCCAGATGTCTTTTGTAGTTTAATGAATTTATCAAGCAAGGTCACTAACATCTATCATTTCCAACAACCTTCAGACTGGGCTAAGCTGTTCCACTCCTGTGTGTTACCACAACATGGAAATCAGTGCAAAGTGTATTTGTAAAAAAACAAAACTGAAATCTAGCATTCCTGGTTCAAAGGGTTGAATAGTTCAATCACAAACTATTCTAAAGTATTAGCAATACAAACATAGAAAGCTGCCTTATACCAAATCACTCCACTAGTTTGTATAACCCATTGCTATTTATATGGTTTATGAATACTTTTAGAAGGTCTCAAGATAAGATCTTTTCACACTTATGATAGGACTTTCTTTATAAAAAATATGTGTTACATCACTGTGCAGTGCCTCCCTCCCCAGAACAGGTAAGAAGGTAAAACCTGAAAGAGACAATAGAAGATAAGTGTAAATTTCTTAGATTGTCCAAACTGAATTATAAGTTGGCATGGTCTACAGTAGACGCAAACAGAAAAAAAACCCTGCTATATATAGAGTCGTAAGATCTGGGTAAGTGATAGAACAATTAATGAATGGACAAGCTGGTTGATTTGAAGGAATTGAATTTGAGCACTGAAATACTCACTCTGTGTGCGTGTGTATGATTTTTGAAATGAATGTCTTGTTTTCCAATCTTGTTTTATTGTAAAGATATTTGGTATTAATCATATTGCTTTTTGTTGGGGAGTTGTTGTTTTTTGTTTCCCATAAAATAAATGTAATGACTTAACATGCTAATTTCAACATGATGTACAAATCTAGCTAAGAAGCCTAGTTTTCTCAAGGAAAAAAGTAAGATAACTTTTCATCTGTGGCGTATTTACGGGTCTTACTTAACAAATGTATTAAAATTGAAGAGCCATTCACTATCATTTCTATTCAGCACTGCACATTGTATATATTTTAATTTTCTTAGGAATATACATTATAGTCCAAGGTAATAATGGCTAAAACATGCAGCTCCATATACAAACTTTCCTGTTTCTCTAAACTTTTCAAATGGATATTAAATATAAACAACAGATATTAAATCTGCAAGTGATAGCAGTCTTAGTTATGGGGCATATAATAACATGTGTCCTCTGCAGCCTCATGTACAATATTTGAGTGTGAAGTGTAAGAACTGATTTGTTTACAACTAAAAGAATCACATTTACACATGTTGAATCCAAGACTAATAGCTTTCCAACCAGTAAGTAAAAGCAGATGCAAATAAATTTCATATAGTATGTCATATGGCTACAAAAATAAAAAATATCTCAGAGAAAATAAATGCAAAAGGTATTTCATAACTGCAAGAAGCTAATTCTAATCAGGAAAGCTGTAGGAAAAAGAATAAGACCAAATGGGTGTTGAGGGAGGGGGACAGATAGGGGTTTTGGTAAAGGTTGGTATCCTGTAAGATCTCTAGGGTTCTGCTGCTCTTCTACTGCTCTGTTGGTGTTGTTGAGAAAAAGTCATGTTTGAAGACTATCATTTTTCTATATTGTTCCAGACGCTAAAGGTCCTTAGCTCTCTTTGCCAGCTCTCTTTTCAGCACCGGTTTTCTCCTGGTTTTCCTCTATAGGCACAGCTATCTGTATGTTTGCATGTATTTCTGTGTTTACTAGAATCTTGTGTCTATTTATCTGGGAGTAATTCCATTCATAATTGTGGGATTTACTTCTAAGAAAAGATACACAGCATTTGAGGACAGGTGAACACTTTTATGAGCACTTAGGTGATTGTAAGATTCATTGAAATCAAAATCCATCCTCTAAGTGGACTTCTTTAGGAATGCAGGCACTTGGTTTGCTTCCAGCAAATAGGCTGTAGAGCTGTCAGTTAAAACCCAGCTATTCAATATTATTTCCAACATAACACATTTTAATCTAAAAAGAAAATAATAGAAGTAATGTATTCCTAGTAAAATGCTCTGTAAGAAAAGACATTTGTGCAGTAAATGTCTGCCTGGAAGCATCTTTGGCTGAAGCAAGGAACTCATGTTACATAAAATGCTTTTAGAGCAGCATTTTGAATATTGGTTGCTCTCCCTTTTAAATATAACTTGATATAATTCTACAATTAATCAGAAAATATGGGACATTTCCATAACTAAAAAATTGAAGAAGCTAATATTTTGTGATATAAAGATATTACAGGATGATTTATGTTATTTATTGATAATACAGAGCAGTTCTTACCCCCACAGTTTAAACATCACTAGAAAGATATAGGTTAGCATTGGCGAACAGGATTAGATTATTTTAGTTTAATAGTAATTCTATCTTCTTGAAACAACTAAGAATCTCTAATACTGTTCTAAGATTTTCATCAATGTACAGTTCCCAAACCAGACCAGTTAAATTGGCCTTTGACCAACATAAGCTTATTGTGTTAGCATGCCGTAGGTTGAGAGAACAAATAATATATTTGCTGGAGCTGATTATGTTTTCATGCAAATGTGGCCTTCACAAAGACAATTGTGATCTTAGACAATTTTATATACATTATTATAGAAACAGTTTATCTTAGGTTCACAGCATGGTAAAATATCCTTTAATTTCTTCAATTTTTTTCCTTCACTCTTACAGCTTTGTCCTTTCTCTACATTTGTTGCCTTCCCATTTTCTTCTTCCTCCCTTATTCTCGAATCTCTATTCTTCTCTGTTGCAGCAAAACGATATCTATCAAAGTAATTGATGATGAGGAGTATGAGAAAAACAAGACCTTCTACATTGAAATTGGGGAGCCCCGTCTGGTGGAGATGAGTGAAAAGAAAGGTGGGGGATCGGCTATATGGGGCTGAGCCCTACCTATATACACCTGTCTTGATGGATGCCTGTCACATCCCAACTCATAGATTGTCAAAACACACATTCCCATTATCTATGTAAAAGGGCAGAGAGCTGAGTCACTGACTAGAAGTGTCATTACTAGGGTATCCTAAATTCCATTAGCTGTCAAATTTAGGCATAGTTTTAGCCAGAGAGGAATCTAATTAAAACTCTCATATTCTCTGTCATAGAAGACCATCATTATCTAATCTATCTTTTACACTGTTTCAAGTACAACTTGAACAAAAACTGTTTGCTTTTGACTCAGTGCCATATAGTGAAAAGAATACTATGTGAAAGATTCAAATCATTCTTCTACAGAGTAACCTTTGGCAAGTAACATTAGATCCTTCTTTTCGTATTCATTCAAAGGAGACCAAACATACTTCGATATGGGTTAGATAGTTATGCCTTCAGGTGTTGTAATGCATTCAAATATACCACAGGCAAAGTCTGCCTCTCGGTTTGATGCACACAATGACCACATGTATTCATTCTTCATAAAATGCATGTCTGAAAAAGAGTGTGCTTTATTTGAAGTTACTTCATAAGATAATTGTAATAAAATATGTTCATTAGCTATTGAGGTACAGTGAATAGGACTGTAGCAAATGAATAGTCAAAAGCAAATCCATTGTCTTTCAAAACAATGATCAACGCCACACTTGTTTTTCGTGCCCATAGCAATACAGTTCCAGTATTAAATTCTTTAGGATGTACTTAACTATATTGATCACCAGGAAAGTTTCCAGAACAGAGGCTTTCTGCTCTCTTACATACATAAAATATAGGAATGTGTGGGTCAGAGTTCCCCCCATTATCATCACCATCAACCACCATCTCAGCTGGGTCAAACTTAAAGCATGTGTGTGCGTGTGTGTAACACCAACCATTTGTTTTGCCTTTGTCTTGTGTTCCCACAGGAAATTCATTACCCTTAGAATACTTGACCGTGAGGAATATGAGAAAGAGTGCAGTTTCTACCTTGTGCTTGAGGAACCAATATGGATACGAAGAAGAATGAAAGGTGTGAGAGTAAACCCAGGCACCTTACAAGAAACTGGGACCATTCCCTGTGTGTGTCTCCCTCCTCTCACAACTTTCTTACTCAACTTCCACTTTAATGTGTCATGACCTCTGTCAAGCTTAGCAGTTTTAATTTTGCATCTATCTCTTTCTCTTTTTTAAAAAATAATTCTTGATGATTATTATAATCCACTTAAACATACCATGTAAATTATTTATATAATACATCTTGTGATATGGATGCAATAAAATCCCAATATTATGACCACTGCAGTTTTGTTTCTCAAAGGGAAGATTCTTTAGCGTCCTTTTAATTATTCCTCCAAATTATATATCATTTGCAAACAATAGACTAAAATATCCACAATGAAATGGATGCTACATTCAGTATAGACTTGTACCTTTATTTCAGGTTTGTGCACATATATACATCCATAAGTCTGTTCCAGTCCTCTCAAGGATATTTTTAATTTTTCATTAAATATTTAGGGTTTTTTTCTAAAAATGTAAATCTCTCCAAATATTCTGGAAATAGAATTCAATTCAATTAAAAATAAAACAATCAAATAAATTGCACAACAATTTAATATTATTAAGATGATGATTTTATTTATTTACATGAAACATTCCTAGTCTACACTTCAATTACAAAGTCTCCCAGAGGAGAGACTTTACAGATCAATCAAACTAGCTGGCTTCATATTGAATATGTTTGACTGATTCCAACGCCCTCCCCTCCCCCCTAAATTTTTTGTTGCGGCTCAGTGTTAACAGCCCTGCCAGGATGAAATATAGAAGCCAGCTCAAAATAATTTTTTATATGGAGCCTAGATACATTGTTTGGTTTAAAAGTTGCATGATGGTCCTATCAGAACAGGCCATGGTGGAGAGGAGAATAATGATTGATGTACCAACACATCTATTATCTTTAACTTATAATATCAGTTGATATTGTCTTTTAAATATTTTCTTTCCCCATTGTCTATTCCTTGAGAACTATACATTTGATGCAGATATCATGTAAACACTTCACACTTAATGTGAGTATATAAGGCACATGTATAAATTTATTTTCACTCTTTGCCCACTTAGCTAAGGACAGAAGCCAACGGAGTTGCCTGCTACCTTAACTTGTGAATAGATAAACATAGCAAAACAGATATGTCCATTCTATCTATTACATTACAAGGAAGTCTATGCCACAAGTATACCCTAGTGTATATATTGATGTGCAACATAGATTTCTCATCTAGTAAAGTTCATTCAAAAAACCCTATGCATCTGTAACTGGATCTCTGTGGACATACTTCGCATAAGTTTTTTTGGAATAAAAATATTCTGCAGCAAAATAAGCTCTAGAGGTAAATACTATGAGCAAAATGCAAATTTAAAAAATGTTGAGACTGATTCCTGAACAAACATTTAATGCTAAGAACACAAACAAAATGTGCTAACTGCTCCCAAAATATCCCTTAGGCATATTTTGCAAGAAATCAATTTCTTCTTTTTTAAAAAAATCATATTTTAAATGAATAAAAACAAGAGTTATCTTGTTTTGGCTAAAGAAAATTAGCTATCTATATGTAATATTCATAATATATCCTAAAGAATTGGGCTTGCAGTTTCCAGATTAAAAGGAAGCATTGATGCTGAAAATTCAATAGGCTCTCGGTTCAAAATGCATCTTAAATTATGGAGTGGATCTCCCTAGAATAGTTTGAAAAGCTTCCAGGAGATCTGCAAGCTCTCTTGAGCAGGAATCAGCTTTGTCTTATTCACAAGGCAACATGATATTTGGGAGAATTAGAAGACTTAATCTGGCCTTATTTTTGAAAACCTTTTTTACCTGTCACATTTCAATTCCAAACAGAGTCACACTTGATTAAAAAAATAGCTATGTTTTATAAAGTGAGGATGTTCACAAAAATATGTTTCACTTAGTAACTGTTTTCTTCCAACTGCAAATACAGAATCGTTGATATCAAACACAGTTGGATAATTATTTTTCTTTCAAATAATTGAAACCATTTTGAGAGCGGAATCCATGCTTTGAAATAAATATATTCATCCAACTTTTTTCTCTGCTCAAATAGGTTCTACATATTAGTTCAAATCTTTGCCAAATCTATTGACCAGAGGCAACACTAAAATAAAAGAAATGGTTACTTTTCCCATCTTGCCTCCAGATATTTTGGGCTGTGACACTCCCAAACCTAACCTTCCAGGTGGTGGTTGCAGATGATAGCTGTACATTATATCTGGAGTGTTGTACACTGAAGCTACTGTAACCATTGAAAAGAAATCCTCTGTTAACTTAGTTTCAGCTCTTTTAAAAGCTACAATTTGTCTCCAGTTGTAGAAGTACACCACATTTTCATACACAAGTGAGTATATTTGAAAAACTGGAATGATTATAAGTGCTTAGAGTCAATAGTGCAGTTCAGTTTGAAATATTTGCTTGTCATCCAGGGATGCTTTCAAGCATATTAGAGAATATATTTTCAACCTTTTTCTCTAATCAAAGCACAAGACAAGAGCAAGCATTATCAATCAAAATACTTATGTTATTTCACATTTTTATTACATTCCTAGTGCATCGCTCCAACTGTGGCTGTGTCCTTAGGAAGAAGCCTCTACCTTCTGTACTAAAGCTACCAGATCTGGACTTCAAATATCCAGACCATTAAATAGCAGCAAATCACTATAGAGAAGCCTAACTCTCTGTTTCCAGTTAATCTGGATTTTTCAACCCACATATAGCAGCCCTGTTCATTACAACCAAAGTCTTCCCCTTGTTAACGCAAGATGACCCTTGTGCCTAAAAAGGATAAAGGCACATATAGGGCATTATAATTCCAGGCATAGGAATGATGTGATTGGCCTTTCTTTTTTAAGGGAAAAAAAAGGCAAATGCTCGCACATATCCATTGTGACATATTATTTCCTCAATCTCTGGCAGAGCTGTCAATGAACCAAAATTAAGATCCTTGCATATATCAAGAATGTGGTCAAAAAGTTGGGAACATTGAATTAAAGATTTGTCTGTTACATGAAACGTAACAGTGCATTTAATATTTTCCCACAATTTCACAGCTTATTCCCATGAAACGTGTCTTTTCCATTATTTCTCATGCTATTTTTTTTTTTGTAGTAATGGTATCCTGCAGCTTTGCAGTTCTGCGCTTTCTGGCCTCGTGGATCTGAGGCTTTTCTGTGGATGTCTTCTTTACTTTCATTGCTCATTTTTTTTCTTCTGTATTTGTCCTTCTGTGTCTTCTCCACAGCCCTGTTGTTGAATGAGCTTGGTAAGCACTGCATTTCTTGCATTTCTTTTCCATATGGGAGGATCAATCAATGTATTTTATGTACATTATTTTTTCAATTTATTTCATGCTTTATTTTTCTCAAAAGATTCAAGGAAGCTGTCCCCTTAAAGATTATTAAAACAATTTATGTCAGTTATTGAATGTCAGTTTTTGCTTAAATTCATTCTCCACATATGCAGCATGACATAATAGGTTCCTTTTTAAGCATTCCCTTTAAAATGACTTTCGCCAGTTTAGTGTCAATAAATGTTTTGGACTACAACTTCCATGATACTTAACCAGATATCCTTGTTTATCCATGGCTATGTTGTATTCCTTGATGACACTAGAGGGCCACTTTAAACAGTAAGGGAACAATCTATTTCCATATGTCTTTTCAAGGAAAAGTCATTCCTGCATGTCTTTGGGACCTGCTACAGAAATAGCTCAAAAGAAAATTACTTTTTTATGATCATACAGTTATTTGGTTTGGTAAATGAAAATGAGAAATTCTGATCTCTTCGGGATATTTGCAACTGGACCTGAAGTATTTTCACATGCTAAATTCCACTTTTCAGAAACAATTTGGTCTGTCTTAGACAACCCCATAAAGGATACACATTTGTTGTAAAAGTAATGTGTTCCTATATTCAGCCAAAATAAATAAAACTTGACAAGAACAGTTCTCATCTATCCCTGTGACATTCACCTAGGATAGATTTCCACACAATTCTACCATTCTTTATAAATAAACTTTCAACACATTGAGACAAAGGATAAACCAAGTTTTATTTAGAAATCTAAGCTCATTCAATATGTACAACTTTCTTATACCAGTCTTCTCCAAGCTGTCAGCCTTCAGTTATATATAAAACCAATATCCATAAATCTATTTTGGCTGGCATTTACAGGAGCTAAGTCCAACACAAATGGACAGGCACAATTGGGAAAGGCAATCTTACAACCTTAGCACAGTCAGGATATTTCCCTGAGTTCATATATCACGGGCCTGTTTTTTACTGCATTGAAGTCAGATCACGTATTCATTCTCTTGAGAAAGAATAACAAAAGTAGGCCTCAGACATGCATATCCATCCCAGAAGGAGCTGCTTCATACAGTTGAATAGACATTATGACAACCGAATGTGAAGGAATCAAGAAAGTTTGGCATGATGCTGTAGGGAAAATGGAATATGTAGCAGATGGTATGTTATTAAATGTTAACATCAGATCATATAGAGGCTTTTAGACATATTGTTTGAGATCCTTTTTATTTTGAGATCTCAGTACAGGCTTCTGCACCCAACATCCTCTAGGTGTACTCGATTATAGCATCACCTCCAACCAGGACACTGGCTGCGGGGGATGTGTACTGATATCCAGCACATGTGGAAGGTACCAGACTGATATTTTGCATGAAAAATATGTATTTCCTGCTAATAAAATGCTTCTCTGTGAATTTTTAAAACAACCAAGGGAACATTTTTCAAAGGCAATGTATTTTTGTTTCAAATTTGATTATTATAGCCTCAACACATTTGAAGAAAAACAAGTTAGAAAAGATTATTCTCTAATTTCTAATATTGCCTTTAACTATATGTTTCAACCAATTATGATTGACAAGGGTATGATTTTCTATTTTTCATTTGATGTTCATATTTGAGAAATTGACAAGCCATACAGATAAAAATAAATACACTCTGAACATATTCCTATTAGGAAATATGTAATTAATATTTAGAGCAAGGCTTCAGTGATGTAAGTAATGCACAGTGCAACAATATATTAATTTCCTTTCTTTTCTCTCTGTTTTGGCATTCCTTTAGGTGGCTTCACAATTACAGGTATGGATTTTCAATTATCTTTCTGCTCAAAGATACAATTTCAGTTTTATACAGCTGATCTTTTTTTACTATTATATCTAGCTATCAATTATTTGCTAGCAATACATAGTGCCCCAAAAAACTAATGTTATGTGATGGTCAAAATGTTGAGCAATCAACTAAAGAGACCTAAACGTAAGCCTACTTTCAGCTATCAAAGCTCAATGGGGGATTTTGAGCTAGTCACTCTAACTACCTCACAATATTGTTGGAGGGTTGAGGAAAAGAATTAAGGGAATACTATGAACAGGTCTCA
Organism: Azemiops feae; assembly: GCA_023970755.1. Lineage (NCBI taxonomy): Eukaryota > Metazoa > Chordata > Lepidosauria > Squamata > Viperidae > Azemiops > Azemiops feae. Next base: position 3,708,045 of record JALGBA010000012.1, on the reverse strand, counting down.
GTTATTGACTATCTCATGCAGCAACCATTTGAAGTTATGACAGTGCTTAAAAAATGTTGTGACCAATCCTCATATTTATAACCATTGCAGCATACCACCATCATGTGATCATTCACATGCTTCACAACTAGCGTGCATTTTCGCTTGTAACAAGCAGAGTTAATATTGAAGATGGAAGAAAATATAATTTGCAATCACATGATTTTTCACTTAGCAACCACATTGCTTCACTTAGCAACCGAAGGGACAGTAAAGTTGTGAGCCCTATTGTTGTTAAGTGATTTTTTCAGCTCAGCATCAAAGTTGCTGATCTCACTTGTGGTTACTAAGCAAAGGCTACTTGTATTTCACTTTGCACTCTTTGTGGAATAATGAGATATACATCAAACAAATATAAAGTATCAGTGGCTAGCAATCAAAGTTGAGAGAAGTCTGTTGCCCCCATTACCTTATCTGTAGGCTTTGAATTGGCTTCTGGTTGGCCACTGTTTATAAAACATAGGATAGTGAACAAGATGGCCTTTTTGTCTGATCCAACTGGAACTCTGTTTTGGTGTTAAGAAAACTAGTTTAATCTCTGACCTTTCAAAGATTAATATATACCAAGACTTCCAAAAGTGTTGCAGTTCATCTCCTTGGGGACCAAGTGCAAAATTTCAGACTAGTTAATCAAAGATTTACTCTACTATCACCCTTCACGAAAAGTCAAAAGATGTATTTTGTAACATCAGACAAACCTGTCTATAACACAGGAAGAAAGCTGAGCTAGCCCACAGAGGACTTCTGTTGCGAGAGTCCTATTAAAATGTATGAGGACGTGTTCATGTCTTTGGAGGTTGCATAAAACAGTCTCCTTATTACCTTTTGTGTTTTGAACAAAAATGTTATAATATTCTGCATTTCAATCTACTTAGATTTAAAATATTATGAGCTTTTATTTTGGATAAAGGGAAAAGTATATAGCCGATTGTAGGATTGGAGTGGATCTTGAATACCTGGCTTCAGAAGCATCACAGGTCCTTTCTCAACCCTGGAAAAAAAGCCAAAGAGCTTTTATAAATCAGAACTATACAGCCATCATATTAAAGCTATAGTGAATGTACATTCAGCTAACAGATGTATTGGAAGTTGTCATTCTACATTATGTTTGTTAACTTCTTGGCTTGTTCTTGTCATTGCTTTTATAATTAAGGGAAATGTTTGAATGGTAAGATATCTTGATTTCTTTCATATCCACATTCTAAGTAACTAGCACTTTTTGATTATGAGTGCATTCTCACAAACCTAACATCACATGTTTCATGCTAATAAGCTTATACTTAAAAAAAAACCAATTATTTTCTGAGAATTACTTGAAGGCTTAACTTGAGAAACTAGATGATGGTGTGTTTTAAAATACTTCCAGTCTGCTAACAACAAGGCTCCAAACATTACAACCAGCAAAATATGGTGACTGAAGTTGCTAAGGTATCTTCAAAGTGCTTGGTACCAAATTATCTTCAGCTGTATTTTTCATTACATTTTATTTTTTAGAAAATTTACCTTTAGTCATCCAGATTTCTTTTCCCAATGTTTTAAGTAAATAAAATAAAAATCCCACTATTCTACTGCAACATGTACTCACCACAGCTGTAAGAGAATTTAAATGCAAGACACAGAAATAAACCATCTGAGACTTCCTATGTTCCAGTAGACAGAAAACCACATACAGACCAATGAGTGAGCCTTAGCCTGACTTTGGGCTAATCACTCTCTGTCAGCCCAACCCACCTCACAGGGTTGTTGTGTGGGGGAAAAGGAGGAGGGAGCAATATTAGGTATGTTCACCACCTTGAGTCATTTATAAAAATAATAAAAGCAGGAAATAAATAAATCCCTTGCTTTTCCTAGAAGTTATTGTGCAGATGAAGCAGAGAAAAGAAAACTGGATATATATTTTAAAAGGATGGGATAAAAATATGAATAAATACTTAAATAGCAATATCAGCTGCCCAGCTAGTGCCTGGAATAAATTGTCATTCATCTTATATCTTATATGCCATTGACAAAGCACTTAATTCTAATTGGGGTAAATGATAAATTGCTGTTGAGTTCTATAAGGAATCATTTGCAGGGATGCTCAGGGATTCCATGCTCAGTTAGACTGAGCTCTGAATTAATGATAAGTTTTTTGTAAGAATGTTGCTGATGCAACTAATTGTGATGCAGAGAAAATATGCAAATATAGCAGGAAAAAATATCAAATATCTGCTTTGTCTTTGAAAATCTTTCTCTAGGGACCAAGAGGGGAAAAAGTTTGCAATATCCAGTAACAGTTATTATTTGTCCTAAATATATCATTTGTACAATCATTGATATGAAACACATTAAATATTGTTATGAAAAATCTTTTTACCAAATGATAATTTAAAAAAAAAAATATGTACAGAGAAGACTCAGAAATATTAAGGCACACATATATTGATTTGGAAATATCAAATTAATGTAAGTTGAACACATATTCTCTCAAACTGTGATGCAACTTTTAAATGAGTTTGACTTCTTTTTGAGCTTCTGTCACCATCTTTTCCAGAATTTAACTGTCTGCACTATTGCAAAGTAGATTTTTTTCTATTGATCCTTATCAACAAAACTTAACAACAAACAGCTTTACCCTTATCATTGAAGGAGCCTTCCTTCCCCATCATTGTACTTCTATCTGTGTTTGGCAGTAAAGGCTCTTTTTTACATCCTCTTCATTTTTACAAGGACTGCTGAAACACTTGCCAATTAGCAAAGCTTGACATGTCTTATCTAACCCTAAAAGTTTTTGGCTTAGCAACACAGACATTCATCCATGATTGGGTGTAGTGAAAAAGATCTGTGTAAAAACAGGAATTAGGTTTTATCCATCTGAAGAACAAAGTATTTAATAAAGTAAAATCAAATTGAGACTTTGTTTTCTGGTTCCTTAAGATATAAAGAATATGTCAGAATGCCATGTTCACATGTCATAGATTTGATAACCAAATCATGAATTATATTTGGGGATTCATTGGGAGATTATTAATCAGAAGGTGATCGTTGAAGGATTGACAAAGACTAGTAACTCATTCTTTGTTTCTGAAAATGTAAGAAGGCAAAAAATGTGTAACTTGCAGTCTTCTGTATGGTACACGATTCCAGTTCCCATTATCCCTGAGGGGCCATGCTGGTTGTCTCAGATGGAAGTTTGAGTTCCATAGCATGAGTTATTTCACAGATTATCCAGAAGGTCTGTAGTGAGCATTTATACTTGCCATAAACTTGAGTGAAGTAGAAATTACAGTTCACTACCTTAGTAGATTTCTCTAACAGAGTCTAACTCCATTAACAAACTATTGAAACCCAGTTCAGCCCACTGACATGAATTATTTTTGCCATTTTGTCAGGCAAGCCTGTCTTCAGGAAAGTTCATGCTAGAGACCATCCCCTTCCTTCTACTGTAATCAACATTCAAGGTATTCAACTGTGCTAGTCTCCCACTCCAACAGATAATGTGAAACCAATAATTTGCATGCATTGGTGTGGGATACAGGGAAGGTATATTTAAGGTGGGAAAGGAAAGGTAGGATTTAACTTATTTTAATATATCTTTGACAAACAATTACTCAATCATTCCCCATCAGTTCTATCCCATTTCAGAGGACAAAATAGAGCCTCTTTCTTTCAGATTTCCTTTGCACATTGTTCTATTTTAGGTGATCTTCCAGCATGGATATAGGATGTGAAACATGAAATACCTTCTTCTTATGGTAGTTATTATCAGGCCTTGGATCAGCCTTGTCCAAAGGATTCTACTGCCTTTGTCAGTCTGCCCGATCCTTTGTTCACCCATAGATGTTGTTGCTCTGACGCTATCTAGCCAAGTGAGCAGATATCCATCATTCAAATCTTCCATAACAATGAGAGAACAGTAGTCAGGGATTCTCCTTCTATATCATCCTTCTCATGTGCCAGATTTTCTTGCCCATTTTTAAAATTATTCTTTATCTATATTTAAAATTAAACTTTATGATGAGGGGAATGCTTCAGTAACTCAGTAATTCAGTAACTTATTATAGCTGATGATAGAGATAAAACCTTTTGCTTGCATCTATGCTGGATCCCTCTGCCAAGCTTTGTCCTGTGCAAAATTCAGTTCTGACCATTCAGTCTCATGGAGCTTCTCCCTTATTATCTCTCACTAGAACATCTGGTGCACTCACTTTCAACAAAACAAAAATCAGATTACTTCCACCCACCTCCCTTCCCCTCCATTGACATTGTCTTGGATACATTCAAATTAACAAATTACTTCTCATTGTTTTTAAGCACCAATCAAGTAGTATTACCACTTTTCAAATTCACTTTTATCACAAAACAAAAAGAAAATGAGAGGGAGGGGAAAATAAAATTCAAGGGTTTGGTTTTAAGCAAAGAATTAAATTCCGTCCTAGCAAGAGGAACTGTGCATTCAAAGATATGAATAGGGTTGCCAGATGTCCCTTTCTAAGAGCTGAAAGGAAGGGGCTCCTTTATTAGAGTTCTTTATGTCAAATCATCCGAGAGCTAGAAATATAAGAAAAGCTCCTTAGAGCCCTAAAGTAGCATTATTACCGAACCAAAGAAGTAATTAAAATTCCTTCTGTTGACACTTAGACATCAGGTAATAAGAGACTTTCCTAAAATACAGGAGCCACAAATATGTGTTTTTATAATACTTTGTATAATAAATAGGCGATTAACAGGGCAATTAACCAAATAGTGAAAACAGATTGCCAGTTATCAAGCTTTTACTGATTGAAAATACCCCAAATTTCAATTTAACTTTGTATTAAGTCAATGAGATGCTGATGTTCAGCTGGACAAATATATAGAACATATAGGCAACCGAATTGCATAGATTGCAGTACAAAGTAAATGTACTGTATTCATTCTTCTTTAATTTATTCCACCCCTGTGGATTCCCATTTCCCCAAAATAATCTTGACCACAGGACTTAGCTGCCCAAGGTAATTTCAGGTTGCTATCCTTATTAATACCTGCTCATCTCTGGCAAAGTCCATGACTGGTTGTGTGATCTGTATGGATATTGGCTAGTCTGTCTCATGTAACCCAATTCTCCCTATATGCTGTCTTTGATCTGTTAAACTGTGGAATCCTCAGATGAGCCTTTTAAGAGAGAGTTAGATATTGTGTGCTTTCAACTTGTCAATAAGATAGAATAGAGATTTGGAGGGGAGGAGCACTGAATAAAATTTATGAAGTTTAATTGTGCTTCTTCCAATTATTACAGTAGCTCTGCTCAGACATTAAATTTCACCTGTTATATGGAGTACTTCCATTTGGCTAAAGAATGGAGCCCTGCATGTAACCTTGCCTCTTCCTCTCCCAGATCTTTGCACATTTAATTGGATGCCTGAACTGGAGGTATATTTCTCTGCTTGATCAAAGACCCTATTAAACCAAGGCCCCAGAATATATAGAAGGGTCTAGGACAATTTGCCATGACCAACTCTTCACGGCCATTTCACCACGGGACAACTCACCATGAATCAGCTTGACTAGCATACAAGCAAACAAGAATACCACTTTCTTCAGAGCTTCAGCTGACTGGGGGGGAAAGGGTGTGGCCTCAATCTGAGCTTTCTACATGTTTAACAAATATATATTATATTATCACAATCATAAATATATTATGGATGCCCCATTTGTTTAAACAATGAAACAATCCTCTAATTTCAATATTTCCCTGGTATTTTGTAGCAATTTCATTAATTTATAAATAGGTTAAGCAAGCAATGTAAGAATCATAGGATTAATGTCCCAGCAGATACCACCATCATTGATTTCTTAGGAGACACAACCCCACCTACAATTCAGGCAGAGAAGAATTCAGGTATCTGTGTGTCTCTTTGGAATACTGCATCCAGTTTTGGTCACCACGATGTAAAAAAGATGCTGAGACTCTAGAAAGAGTACAGAGAAGAGCAACAAAGATGATTAGGGGACTGGAGGCTAAAACATATAAGGAACGGTTGCTGGAATTGGGTATGTCTAGTTGAACGAAGAGAAGGACGAGGGGGGACATGATAGCAGTGTTCCAATATCTCAGGGGCTGCCACAAAGAAGAGGGAGTCAAGCTATTCTCCAAAGCGCCTGAAGGCAGGACAAGAAGCAACGGATGGAAACTAATCAAGGAGAGAAGCAACCTAGAACTAAGGAGAAACTTCCTGACAGTTAGAACAATTAACCAATGGAAAAACCTGCCTCCAGAAGCGGTGAATGCTCCAACACTGGAGGTTTTTAAGAAGAGACTGGACAGCCATTTGTCCGAAATGGTGTAGGGTTTCCTGCTTGAGCAGGGGGTTGGACTCGACCTCCAAAGTTCCTTCCAACTTTATTATTATTATTATTATTATTATTATTATTATTATTATTATTATTATTATTATTATTATTATTATTATTATTATTATTATTATTAAATGAAGGATGGAAACCTGTAACCTCAGAGCCACTAGCAACCCCAAAGTCCTTATTTGCAACCCTCTAGAAGCTTAATATACCATTGATTTTTGTCAGAACAGTCACCAAAAATTAATAATAAAAAATTGCTTCCATTATAAAGTGAGAAATATGCAGAAACTGTAGTGTAAAACTTAAATAAGTTTTATTTTTTAAATCAATATTGATTTTATTGATTGGTATTTATTGATTGATTTTTTTATATTTTAAATCGCCCAGAGTCACTGTAACAGTAAAACAGCATACAAAAATAATAATCAATGTAAATAAGAATAAATGATGGAGACCTTTCCAGGCCTTTTGTTCCAGCCAATATGTGTTATGATATCAGAGGCCACTTGATAAAAATAATAATAAAAAAGAGCTACGGATTATATTCCAAGAGAGAAAAACCATGGAGAAAAAAGAAAGATGGGAGACTCCCCCATCTGTCACAGCAACCTTCTCATTAGGATGCAGACACACCTACAATAATAGTTTGAGAAAGATTGAGATTAACATGAACACAATATATGTTGTACCTCGCTTTACCAGGAATATTAAACTCAAATGTGATGATGTTCTGTTCAGCCTAATTTCTTCTGAGTCTGTTTTCACATAATCAAGGAAAGGTGTACTATAGATTGTCATTTATATGTACAAATCTAAACACATGTTCTTTGGGGAGAGGACAAGGTTCCTTGCCATATTTGGATAGAGGGCAATAAAGAGGTGCCAAAAACTCTAACCCCTTTCTGTCTTGTCATGGTTATAAAAACTAAGTTGTTATTAGGAGTTGTTCATCCAGGAATTGCAGCTAAATGGCAATTGTCAGACAATCCTAACAGGACAAAATGGCTCTGTGAACCTGGAAACACATGAGCTAATATTGACCAAAGATATTTCTTTATATTTCTCTTGTGGGTATGTTGTCTGCTTTTGCTTGAACACCAATCAGTCAATCTAAAATACTTGCTCATAGAAATCACTTTGCAATTTCAAAGTTATTACTTGCTGTATAAAAACTCCCAACTGTTCTGTGGTGCCCAGAAAAATGGTTGTTTTCATTGTAAACATCATTTTCTGCCCTTCTTACCTTTTGTTTCTTATTTTGTATCATTTGTTCTTTTTTATTTTTTTAAAAAAGGACTTTTTAGGGATGTGTGATTGACAACAACATACACACTGGGGTTACTAGTGAGTCTATGCTCAATTGGAAGACATAGTTCATTTCATTATCAGACAAATACTCACACAGCAGGTAAACATCAGCATCTGTTACAATCATATATTTCATATTTAGACACATCCTTAATTAAGAGTAGATCTGTTTAAAAGCAACCACATTAGGTAGAGTGTGACATTGACCTGTGAATCCCTAGACTGATCTTTCCTTTCTATTTCCCAGTTGCAAAGAGCAACTCAAAGAGCCACTTGCTAAATTGTGATTCCCTTAAAAATCACAAGGGAGGAAAGGAAGCACTTCTTTGACATGCAGAGGAGGTGTGAACTTGATATAATTTCCTGATAGTTCCAGGTAAACTATCTGGAAGAGCAAACTTCAATCCTTACAATGCAGGAGGCTGTCCTGGTGGAATATTCCTGTAACAGTGGTCTGCCTGCTTTTGCCAGTATGTTGGAGGATAAACAGGAGCTAGCTGCAGAAAAGGGAATAGACTCATCATCCCTCAACTGGTTCTTTTTGTCTTCTCCATCCCCAGAAGAGAACGAAGAGAAGCAGCCTCTGACAAGCAAAGAAGAGGAAGAACGCCGCATTGCTGAAATGGGGCGGCCCATCCTGGGGGAGCACACAAAGCTAGAAGTGATTATTGAAGAGTCCTACGAGTTCAAGGTATAGTATGGAGACATCTAAAGTTAATTTAATGTATTTAATTCAGGCACCATCTGACAACAAACAACTATTAAGTTATTACAGCTCTATTCCATATCTGTCCTGTGGTAACCTAGGATTATATTTTTGTAGGGAATTCCCCACACACACACCCAAAATGGGCCTGTGCAATTAGAATTTTGTTCTGAGAAAAGGCAAATTGTGCAATTCATAAAAATTATAGAGTTGAAATAATTTGGCTAATTTTCTGATGTTTTTATTTATTATGTTGCAGCATCTGTTTTAAAGGGGCAACAATTTATTCTGTAGGAAATTTTATTTCACTAAACTTTGCCAGCTCACCTTTAAGAACTAGATTTTTAACAATTATTATTTGAAAGCCATCAAATATATTCATAGGAAGACAAACTGCAGCCACAGCCATGTTCTTTTCTTTCTTTCTTTCTTTCTTTCTTTCTTTCTTTCTTTCTTTCTTTCTTTCTTTCTTTCTTTCTTTCTTTCTTTCTTTCTCTTTCTTTTTTTCTTTCTTTCTTTCTTTCTTTCTTTCTCTCTCCTTCCTTCCTTCCTTTCTTCCTTCTCTCTCTCTCTTTCCTTTCTGCCTTTTCCTAGTGGGATTTCCAAAAATATTAATAAATCTATTTACGTATTTCAATGATATTATGAAGATATCCTATTACTCATTGTAAAAATGAGTTCAAATAAGAAAATTACACACAATTCTCAGATTGTATAAATGATTTCTGTCAGGTGCAAGAAATCAGGAGCTAGGATATGGTTCAAAAGTACTACAAGTTTATTCCATGCAATCTCAGCACAAGAATCTGATCTACTAACTGTCAAGGCAAATGGACTTCAAGTGTGGGGGGGTCTCTTTTGGTGGTGTATAGACTCCAAACTGATGGTGTATTTGGTCACCTCCTACATCTTCAAATAAGAACATTACACACACACTTTAAATGTAAAAAAATCATGAACAATTTTTTTAATAGCATAGGGTGCTTTATCCCTTCTTTTTATCCTATGGATCAAGTGGTTAAGTTTGAGATAATACCTAAGTTCTTACTGAATCAACTTTTCAGCTAAAGAAGAATATGAATGCACATCTAATCTAGCTCATTAAGCACAATGCCATATTGACTATTTAAAACAGAAGTACCATATTATTTACATGATTAATAATTATTCGAAATTTAAAAATAAATTTGACTTTCTTTTATTTGCATCCCCTGAAGATAATTTTAAGTTAGATATTAAAATTTTATACCATTCTGTATTAATTTCATTATACAGGAATCACCGACATAAGCAATCCTTTTTTAGTTCTTTTATTATTTGTTTTATGCAGCTTAGCCAAAATATTCTCTTGTCTATTCCCTTAGAGAGTAATTTTGAATGGTTGCAGGCAACCTCACTGAACTTAAATCATGGTGTAGCTCAAATCAATCATTTGTAAAGAAAATGAAGTATGCATGATTATATATTTCATATTCAATTTTATAATATTATGAGGTGCATTAGCTTGAAAGCAAAGTTTTTATAACTCTGCTCTATAAGCATATCTCAAGGTTATTAAATGTATAGGAGATCAGTAAAAGTTGTAAATGTCCAGTTTAGCTGTAGTAAAGCAAATAGGTCAGTTAAGTGCAGTTTTCTGAAGTATGAATTTATTTTCAGAGATACATCAATGTGTCAGGAGTTTCTACATGGCACCTTTATAACTATTTTTTAAGTTGTCTTTTTTTTTTTATCCCCAGTTTAATCACAGGCCTTACCAATTCAGGGAAGAAATAGGTGAACCAATGCTCTGGCCCCCTGTAAAATTACTTTTCCTCGCTATGCATAGTAGATTGGTCTGAATGAGGTTCAGAGGTTTCAGTGCAAAAGAAGCCTATAAAATAAACTAGGTAAGGTGTTATATACGGGGATCCCTACGGTTAGGTGATCAAAATCCAGACATTTGGCAACCAGCTTATATTTATGATGGTTGCAGCATCCTAGAGATACGTGATTGCCATTTGCGACCTTCCCAGCCAGTTTCTGACAAGCAAAGTCAATGGAAGAAGCTGGGCTCATTTAATGAAGTGAATAGTGTTAGGTTCATGATTCACTTAACCATTGCAGCGATTTGCTTAACAACTGCGGCAAAAAGGGTCATAAAATTGGGCATAACTCACTTAACTGCCTTGCTTAGCAGTGGAAATTCTGGTCCCAATTGTCATAAATTGAGCACTATCTATAGTAGCATTAATTTCTATTTAATCATTTGTCCAGTTATCATAAACATCCAGGGACTTCATGATGGCAGATTCATGGAATGTCATGCAGGCAAATTATGTGGGAGGAATGGATCATTCACCCTTTCTTGGCTATCTTTTTCTTTGCATATTAGCCATAACAAATCAGTCTTTCCTAAGAACCAGCCCTACAAATGAAGCAGATTGGCAGAAAATGAATAGATCATTCCACCTTGACCGCAACAGGCCTTACCAATTTGCCAGAAGTTTACTATTGTAATAACAACTGTTAAGAAGATGTCCAAAGAAAATAGGATTTCCTTTTCACCGCATCAAATATAGATGGACTAATACTTTATGAAAATGTGCAAGTCATCTTTTTGTAGGTCTAATTACAAGGCACCATTAAGAATACTTTGCACAAATATTTCAAGCCTTTTTAAAGCAACATACTTTTGTATATTTGTTTAATTTCATCCACTTGATGTTGATATCAATGCTCTAATGCTAACCAGCATCCTTTACATTTACCACATACTCCATGTTTTGTCTGTCCATCTGCAGAACACTGTGGACAAGCTTATTAAGAAGACAAATCTAGCTCTTGTGGTTGGAACAAACAGCTGGAGAGAACAGTTCATTGAGGCTATCACTGTTAGTGCTGGTAAGTTTTTATTTCTATAAATACCATAAATTACAATTTGCCATTTTCCTAGCCTGAAGTTATCAAGTTAATTTTGGTAGCTTGCATTTGTTTCAGGAGCTATGACAAAGGAAGAAGCAGTCTCCCTTTTTTTAAAAAAAGTAGATAGCTTTAGCATTGTAACTTCAGTGTATTAGTCTTTAAATCTGCATTGCATACATCTCTCTGATGGAGAAGTTCTTTTATTTTAGATCATGGATGGATAGCTTGTGTCTCCAAAGCCTCTTTCTGTGATGCCCACGGCAATCTAGCTTCCAAATATCAGTATTGCAGCTTCATTTTGTTTTAAGCACAAAGCAAATTGTGCCTGTGTTTTGTGAGCTGTGAAATAGGCTTAACAGTTTTAAAAAGCATAGAAAAAAAATAAAATAAATTCCCAAACTCCCAGACCACCCCTTGGTAACTTCCAACCCAGGCAAATGTGGTACAACTTGCCTAGTCTGCATCATTTCCCTGCTATGATGACTCTAGCTTTCCCTACTTAAATTATACCAAAAATGTGTACCCTTGCCTTCTGAATGATCTTCAAAGCTTCTGGGTAAATGCAATTTTACTATTTGAAAATCATGTCGTCCCTTTTACGGGGAGACATGGGGCGTAACAGTTAAGAACTGCAGCTGTGTATTTCTATTTATTGTAATGGGGTGCAATAAGTCTGTTGAAAGAGAAGTAAAGTAATAGTAGAACATAGCCATGTGTTCTTTGTAGCTCTAAATTCAATTTACTCTAAGTTAGTATAGCAAATATGTTAACATTAAGTAGAATTTAATCTGGATAGTGACTCTTGGGAAATTCATGCAGGTCATCTTGGGTTCCTTCAAAAAAGAAAGGGAAAGATAGAGTAAACAATACATAATATCTGGGATTATAAAATGTTTTTTAAACGTCTGTGCATGTGTGCATGCATGTACATGCATACATGTCTCCCAGTACAGTCTGATATATTGTATAACCTAATGTAATTATTTGATAGTCTGACTTCACAGAATATTTGGCAAATTAAAAAAATATTTCACTGTGGATACACACTCATTGCAAGATATTATCTTCCAATTTGCAAAGAATTTCCATATTTGATATTGCTTTCTTTCTAAACTATTTTAAGATCCCTCAATACCACTGAAATACATTTCCTTTTGTACTATTATATCTGGACTCGCCAGAATAAATAGACTGTCCATCATTTTTTTAAAAAAACACTCAAATGAAAAGTATGTTAAATACAATATATTTAACAAGTGCCATCTAGACATCTGACTGCAGTAGCTATATCAGTCCAACTTCAATAAATTGGATATGAATTAAGAACATAAGGCTTATTTTTCTAGGCAAGACTAACATTCTTATAGAGTTGAAACAAAAATAAGAACAAGAGGATCTTATTTTATTTAAGAAACATGGGCATTGGGAAGAGTCAACATCTTTAAGATTGTTTGTGCAGAATCGGATCAAAGACCCTTTGTACATAGACATGAGTCACTGCATGCACATATATGGTAGCATTTCATTCATGATCCCACCATCTCACAGATTTTGAGCCTCCTGACAGATGAATATGAAGGGACTAGATTCATAATTGTGCCCTTCCATAATGTAGTTTGGTTTTAGATTAGAATATCTGTTGTTTGTGACCTGTGGTGCTATATATTGGGTAGGATATGATGCAAATCCAGCCAGTTATTATTCAAACCATAGTTAATAGAATTGTAGCTTAATATGATGTATGAATTATTGACTACATTTCTTTCACTTTAATATACAGACAAATTATAGAACTATAATTAAGGCAAATTGTAGAATTGATAAATTATATTTTAACTGTATATATACTGCTTCCATGAGCAGGATTTTCTGATCATTGCTTCATAAACTGAAGGCACACTGTCATTGTTAATATTCATGACAAGTTCACCTACATGAATCACTGTTTCCAATGCATCATATCTTCTCCGAGGATAGATAATTGTGCTGCTGCTTCTATGCATCAGAAATAATGATCTTATTACTTGCACCTCAGCATGATTATCTGCTATCCTACTAATTGAAAAGATAATTAAAAGGAGGTCAGACTGGAGTAATAAATCATATAACAATACAAGCTCCATTGGGGCTTCTGGCCCTCAAGAAATGTTTAATTTAGAGAGGAAAAAATCAGTTGATTTTTCTTAACACCCTTGAATTTTTTTAATTATGCAAAAATTGGAAAATGAATTGTTTTCAGCTAGTACTTCCCAACTTGCATTATCAGCTAGAATAGAATAGAGCTGAAAAGGAGCTTGGAAGTCTTCTAGTCCAGCCCCCTGCTCAAGCAAGAGAACCTAAACCATTTCAGACAAGTTACTGTCTAGTCTCTTAAAAATCTCCAGTGATGGAGCGCCCACGATTTCTGAAGGCAAGCTGTTCCACTGGTTAATTGTCCTCATTGTTAGGAACTTTCTCCTTCATTCCAGGTTGCTTCTCTCTTTGATCAGTTTCCAACCATTGTTTCTTGTCCTGCCCTCTGGTGCTTTGGAGAATAATTTGACCCCCTCTTCTTTGTGGCAGCCTCTCAGATATTGGAATACTGCTATTGTGTCAGCCCTATTTCTTCTTTTCTTTAGACTAGCCAAACCCAAGTCCTGTGTTCTATAAACAGAGGCATAGAATCAAGATCACGCGAAGTATTAGTACTGCTTTATAAAACCCTAGTGAGACCACACCTGGGATTCTGCAACCAGTTTTGGTCACCATACTACAAAAAAGATGTTGAGACCTTGAAAAAAGTTCTGAGAAGAGCAACTAAGATGATCAAAGGCCTGGAGACTAAAACATACGAAGAACGGCTGCCGGACTTGGGTTTGGCTAGTCTAAAGGAAAGAAGAAATAGGGGGGACATGATAGTGTTCCAGTATCTGGGGGGTTGCCACAAGGCAGAGGGGGCCAGGTTGTTCACCAGAGCACCAGTGGGAAGTACGAGAAACAATGGTTGGAAATTGATCAAAGAGAGAAGCAACCTGGAATTAAGGAGAAACTTCTTGACAGTGAGGACAATTAACCAGTGGAACAGCTTGCCTTCAGAAATTGTGGGCGCTCCATCACTGAAGATTTTTTAAGAAGAGACTAGAGTCTAGACATTCACCTGTCTGAGACCGTATAGGTTCTTATGCTTGAGCAGGGGGCTGGACTAGAAGATCTCCAAGGTCCCTTCCAGCTTCCTATTCTATTCTATTCTATTCTATTCTATTCTATTCTAGGTGTTCTCTTACCATTTTCTTGCTTATTTAAATTTTTGTTTCTATTTTGTCTTTTGCAGTATTTCTTTGGTATGTTGTGCTATAATTTCTTTTTATGTGAAGACTGATGCAAAGAATGAGTTAAACAGCTCTGCTTTCTCCCTATTGCTTGTTACTTCCTTGCCAGCTTCTCTCTTTAGTGGACCTACAGTTTTCTTGACTTTTTTTCTTATTATTAATATATTGAAAAAAACTTTTTTTATTATCCTTGATTTCTGTTGCAAGTCTTTGTTCATTCTGAGCCTTTGCTTTCCTGACTTTGTCTTTGCATGTTCTGGCTGTCTGCTGATAATCGGCCTTAGTTATGTGTCCCTCTTTCCATTTTTTGTACTTGTCCTTTTTGTCTTTCAGTTGGTCTGAGAGATCTTTGTGCAGCCATGCTGGTTTCTTCTTGACTTTCTTGTTTTTCTTTTTCAGTGGTATTGTGCTGGACTGGGCTTTTATGATAACATTTTTCAGAGTTTCCCATGTTTCTTGAGTTGTTTTCCCCTTTAGGATTTTCATCCATGGAATCTTTCCTAGGTTCTCTCTGAGTTTGTTAAAATCAGCTCTTTTGAAGTTTAAGACATTGGTTGAATTATTTTGTATTGCTTGTGTTTGCATTATATTGAATTCCAGTATGACGTGGTCACTTTCCCCCAAGGTTCCGGCAACTTCAACTCCCTCTATCACTACTCTTTTAGTAAGAATTAGGTCCAATATAGCTTTACTTCTAGTTCTCTCCTCAACCTTTTGGATGACAAAGGTGTTAGCTAGGTTGGTTAGGAATCTGTTTGATCTCTCGCTCACTGCAGAGTTTGTCTTCCAGCTGATATCTGGGTAGTTGACGTCTCCCATTACTACTGTGGTATGCTTCCTACATACATTTGTTAACTGGTTGGCAAAGAGTTCATCTATTTCTTCTGATTGGTTGGGTGGCCTGTAGTATACCCCTACGGCAATGTTACTTTTTTCCCTTTTATATTGACCCATATAGATTCTGGAGGGCTTTTATATTTGATCATGTGCATTTCTGTAGATATGTAGTATTCTCTTACATATAGTGCAACTCCCCCTCCTCTTTTTGTAGTTCTGTTTCTTTTGAACAATTTATATCCATCCATCAGTCCATTCCAGTGATGGGTTTCGTCCCACCAGGTTTCTGTAATGCCAACTATGTCATACTTACCCTCATGTACTATTACTTCTAGTTCACCCTGTTTGTTCCCCAAACTTTTTGCATTAGTATATAAACATTTAAGACTTTTATGTCTGTCCATGGGTATGTTTCCTGCATCTCCTGATTGTTGTATGATTTTTTTTTTCTCATCACTCCCTACCTCTTTGTTTGATTTGTTTTCTTGGGATTTATGATTGGTTTTGTGTTCTAGAGATTCTAATGATTGGTCACCCTTCCCCCTCAATTTTAGTTTAAAGCCCTTCTAATGAGTTGGGCCAGTCTTTTTCCGAGTACATTTTTCCCTGTTTTTGTGAGGTGCAGCCCATCCCTTGCCAAGAGTCCTTTGTGTAGGAAATGCAGTCCATGGTCCAGTAAACCAAAGTTTTCTTACCAATACCAACCTTTTAGCCAGTGGTTTATTTCTAGAATTCTTTTTCCCCTCAATGGGTGTTCGCCTTTTGTTGGGAATACTGATGAGAACACTACTTGTGCTCCTAGCTCCTTAACCTTTTTGTCTAGTTGCTTATAGTCTCTCAGATATTGTGCTCAGGTTCTTTGTTGTGTCATTCGTCCCAATGTGAAGGAGTAGGAGAGGGTAGTAACCTGTGGACCTAATTATTTTGGTTAGGTTCTCAGCCATGTCTTTGATTTTTGCTCCAGGGAGACAACATACCTCCCTGGATTGTATGTCTGGTCTGCAGATGGCTGATTCTGTTCCTTTGAGAATAGAATCTCCTATCACCAGCACTCGCCTTCTTTTTTGGGGGGGAACAGTCTGAGGTGCTTTTCTGTTTGTCTCAAGTGTGTTTGTTGATGTGATTTTTTAAGGGATATTTGGTGATGTTTCTTTGCTAGGTGTCTGCATGTTTTCTTTAAGGAGGAGGTTGTGGGTCTGTGTATTTCCATCTTCTTCTTCTTCTTCTGCCATATCCGTTATCGGACGTTGGCGATCATGTTGGCGATCCTGTTTTTATCATGTTTCCATCTAGGGGGAGAAATCAATTGTTCAGTTTTATTTATTTATAGCTATATTTCTGTGATCTTCTGTTTGTATGGTAGTGATGTCCAACGTCATTTAGGAACTAAGGTTGAGAAACAAAGATCTATCAGCCTTTGCAGACAGAGAAATGTCTTTTCCCCCAGACTACATATACTCCATTGTAGAATCCCCTACGTGTAATTTGCCTTGCGCTTACTGGCAGGGCTCCTGATATTTCAGAAGTGCCAGGCTAGAAAAGAATGACTCACTTAATCATAAAGATAAGAAAGTGATAAACCCATATGACAAAGTTTATCCTATGTTCATTCCTAAATTAGCCAAGTGCAAAGACAAAGGATGTATCAGAATCTTTTCTAGGCAAGTATCTAAAAGTACATAACAATTTCCTTTTTATTAGCAGTATCTATCTTGTACATTTAAGGATAGTTTTCCCTTGCCTAAATAGCAATTGGTAAAACTAAGTGAAAGTGAAACAAGTTCATTAATTTTAATTACATTTAATTGAAAGAATGTATTATATAATCTGAGTCAAATAAAGAACAAAAATCTATGTACTACTAAAAGTCTTGTTCCCATAATCTTAACTAGGTAAAACAGTTTGTCATAAGGGAACAATTTTTGAACCAAGGTACCTCAAATCCTAACTTACCTAACTTACAGAATGTGTCCAAAATCCAGGACCCATGACTCCCGAGGGAACGAAATTTGGTAAACTTGTGGGTGCTTCACTGCTGCCAAACTCTTGTTGCTTCAGCCTTGCCAGGCTGTTGCTGCAGTCATGTGGTGCCTATTTTGAACATTCTATGACAGTTTCTCAGCCATTCTTGTAATCCCTTGCTCCCTTCCCCACCTAGCAGCAGCCATTTAGCTGTCTACTGGCTTTGGACTTGCAATTTCCTGCTGGCTTCCCTACTGATTTTTCTCCCTGCAGGCTTCCCACAAGCAAAGTAAAGTTAATGGGCAAGCCAGCAAGAATTAGAGGAGGGAGGGTTTTTTGCTTTTCTGCTCACCATAGTCATTTCGTTTCCCTGTTTAGATAAGGATATATCTCTAAATCAATGACCTAACAGGGCATGGAATGTCTAATATTAAATAATCCTAAAATACTTTTAAGTCCTTCTGTGCATCTATATTAAGTATTAAGTATTTCTCAGGCACTTCTAGGCTCCTCATGCTATTGTATTCTGAATGTATCCACAGGAGACTTTTCGATTTCTAACATGCAGTCCATAACATTCAAGTCTGCAAAAGCTTCGTCTGTCAGTATCAAATGTTCTGTTCATTCCCAGGTGGCTTCCTTCTGTTAAACTGTAGAATTGCACCCATAAAAACACATGTTTTCAGTGAACCTAATTGTTACTGGGGGAGAAAACACAGTTTAACAAACTGTCAACACTGCTTGTAGAATATTTTTTTAAAGTCTCTGCCTGATCTTTATTCATACTTCGCTATAAAGATGCAAAAGTATCCAACAAGAACCATGTCATCAACAAAGGAGAATATTTGTAGTTCAGGGTTGAAATCAGGGGTCTTGGTGCTCTCTGAGCTTGGTATTTTTTTATGCAGACATTTTATTATCCAAACTAGATAACATCATCAGTGCTAGTGTTTGCCTGACAGCACTGACAGGACAAGTACTAGCACTGATGACATTACTGGTTTGGGTAATGAGGCATCTGCATAAAAACTACCAAGTTCAGAGAGCACCAAGGAGCCCATGTTCCTCCTATCATTTTTGATCAGGAAGAAATTTCAGAGGGCAACTACTATAGTACAGTTGAAAGAAAGTGTTTATCCTTTTCCTGGATATTACTGTGTGCCTGCGTTACCATTGCTGCCCGATAACCCTTCCACCAGTAATGCTTTAAATATATGCAATGTGTAACCTTATTGATTGAGCAGCAGTAGACAACCTTTAAGGCAGACTAAGTCCTGAAGCACAATTTCTGCATCCCCCAAAACCCTTTCTAAAACGTTAAAAGTAAAAAATTGCATCTGACTTAAAAAAAAGCAAAACATACCCACACTGTCCACTTGCATGAAATCAGCACAGTGCAAAGAGAGGTCAGGGTTATTAACAAGGGGCCTGAAATCAGAAAACAACCAGTCACATGGCCTTTAATCAGCATTGGTAGCCAAGGGTCAGAATCCGCAACATCTGTAATGTCTATAGTCTGTAATGCAAGGCAAGTTCCAAAAGCTGGAAGAAAAAAAACAATGGCCTGCACTTAAAAAGCAGCATTTTATTCCCAGCCTTTTGAGCTCTCAACCAGAGCAATTGGCAAGGCAGGAGTGCAGCTACACACGGGACTGATGTAATTAACCAGTTGCCTCAGTGCAAGTAAATTATGCTAGCTATTTCTCAAGGGCAGGAACACACAATATTCTCCTCTACCTACCCACAGGTCAATGGTTTGTGCATCCTCTACCCATCTTTTCCTACTATATGTCAGAATAGTGTTTTCCAATTTGCAGTGGCAAATTGTTTTGCCTATTGTGTGTCAACTTCCTCCATTTCAGTCGACTGCTATATACTGTGGCAGAAACAGCCCCTCCCCTCCTGTCACCCAATATGTGCCTATTTTGCCCAGGGCTGCTAGACCAGTAAAACAACACACTTTTTTTAACCATTGCCATGATGAAATTTGGGTTTTTTATTGTTTGAGTTCGTGTTTTAACACATCTATCTTTATTGTCCATCCATGTGTGGAATAAGAAACAGGCAGAGAAGGGTGTGATTTTAAACCATCTTCCTGTTTCTTGCTCCCTGCATCTTTGACATCAGTCATGCTTTATTTCAGACTTACTCTGGCAATTAGATTAAGGAATAGATAATTGGTCCTTTTGGTCACAATGATCTAGTAATCAGATTTTGTATTTTATTTTTTATAAAACAAATTACCTGGGTTACCAGGTACCAGCAATGTACTATTTTGATGGCTGTTCCAGGGAACAGGAAGCTGGCTCTGATAGAATGTTTCATGTTTTTAGCTTATGTAAAGCCAATATAGCTGGTTAATATTTTAAAATATTATTTGATGCCAGCTTAAAGTAGATGCCTATGTTAATATTGACCTTTATCCATCTAAATTGAAGAATGCAACCCACTATTTTATTACAATGCTTATTAGTCACTGTTTCTAGATGTTTCCAAGCCACGTGGATAGTTCGTGAAAGATTAAGCCATGTGTCACTAGAACTCAGTGAAAAAGAAATAGAAGAGATTCTTTTAAAAAAGAAATGGGATTTTTTAATCTTGCAGAAGTTAGCTACTGGGCTATTCCTCATCCCTGACTAGAGCCCTGGAGAAATGATTATATTTCATTTTCTTTGTACAAGAATTATAGCTGAAATTTTTGTCCTAACAGTATTTCTCTTTTTCCCCAAGCAGTATGTGTCAGAAAGACAATGATTTAATTTGCTGTTTATCTGTTCTTTTGTTAAATATGATTGCAATAATTTGGATAATGCTTATAGAAAACTGGCCTTTCTATTCCCTAATCCGGCATATCTTAATTTTTTGAACAAAAATCCACTCTGCTCTAAGAAAAAAAGTGAGTTAAGATAGGGACTGGCTGGAGATTCCGGGAATAGCATCTGAAGGATGCTAAGATGAAGAAAACTGTTTTATCCAAAGGAAAATAGGAGTCTTATTCCATAAGACCCACCAAAATCCTCTAAATGAGATTCAGAAATGGCACTTCTTTCTAAAGGCTTGTTTTGCTGGCTGGAAAGCTCTTTTTTATTAACACATGTTGTACATTATTCAGCAGCAAGAAACTTCATCAGCAATTATTACTCAAATGGTTTATGAGGAGAGCAACACTGGATTTTTTTAAATATTGTTTTTAAATAGTGTAACAGTTAAGCAAAAAGGAAGGTATTCGTATACTTTATAATACCAGTTTTGCTAAGTAAGTAAACAATACACATTTAGTCCCCAAGAGTGCATTATGCCAGTCAGTTCAGCAGCTGTGTTTGATCAACTTTTAATTTTTTATGTGAGCTTCTTATTTAACTCATAGTTTAATACCTTAAGTCATAAAATAACTAATCAGAGTTAACATAATGAATTAGTACTAACCAAAAAGACTCTTTATAACAATAGGGCAAATAATGCAGTAGCAACAGGCGTCCAATAAGCATTTTGTTACAATGCCCA
Organism: Azemiops feae; assembly: GCA_023970755.1. Taxonomy (NCBI): domain Eukaryota; kingdom Metazoa; phylum Chordata; class Lepidosauria; order Squamata; family Viperidae; genus Azemiops; species Azemiops feae. The sequence goes on along the minus strand of JALGBA010000012.1, from coordinate 3,687,156 downwards.
GCCATTTCTCCAAGGATCAGAGGGCATGCTGGCCACATAAAATCCACAGATCTTAAAGTTGATGTGGTTGAAGAACACTGGGCTACATTATAGATCCAAACCATTTACAGCAAACTTTAGTTTCTAAATATCCAGGGAACCATCATACTAAGATCTTTTAATATTTACCAATGCACTAAATTACTCATAAAAGCATAGTGTTTGATTCTCCTAATGGACATTTTATTATTCTGCATCTCTTCCCATAAAGTGCTCTGAGAGAATTAAATATCAAAAAGCTTTGTTCACGCAATGTTCTTTTTAAAAAATGCATGCAATCTTAGTGATTGGCAATTTAAAACTATTTAAAGCATTTTGAATAATCCCTTTCTAGTTATACCTGCAGAGTGCTCTTTGATCTTCGGACAACTTAAATCAACTTGACAGTACAAAATAAGAATTTAAATTGGCTCTAACCCAATCCATTCAACTGTAGCTGGGGTACACAATTGGCAGTTCCCATGGTCAGACAGGATGAAAACCTTAGGATCACAAAGTAGTTATACTTCTGCTTAAACATTTAAATCAAACAAATGAACAGAATATTTACTGTATCTTGGTTTTCCTACATAAGAACAAGGCAAGTCAAAATTATCTTCTGAAAATAGGATCAACAATGCTTAGAGGAAAGATTGTAAGAGTAGTGAGAATCCTACTCTTTGCCTACTAAGACAAAGTCTTAGACTGATTATGTTGCCACATTGCCATACTGAAGAGTTCCATGGCTAGTTTGCACCATTAGATGCTTCTCTTTCCACCCCGCTTCAGTGGAAGGAGATACAGATAGTGAAGATCTGATACAAATTTGTCAGTTTAGCAATAAAGAAAAAAGCAAATTGGGGCTTGAGTAGAAAAGAAAAGTGATCTAGCAAAATTATTTTGAGGTTTGTGTATGCATCCACCAAGAAAAGACAATAAGTTCATTTATAGGGCCATAGTAAACCTTCAATTTGCATCCAGTTTAGCTGTGTCCATGCAGGGCATGGCAAGCCCCACAGCAGTCCCACCTGCTTGTCAAGAGAAATTCAAAGAGGATGTCTTGATGTGTAGTTCTCAAAATAATGTATTTGACAATATTTCTCAATTTGCTGAACCAAATCCAGCTATTTCTCAGCTCCATGTTTTTGTATATTTTTCTGGGGCTTGTGGCCTTCCCTGACCTGATTCCTCTCACATATGCTGGGTTGAAATTTTTATAACTCATAGTCGTGTTAACTGGATTCCAGTCTAAAACTTCTGGAGGACAGGGTAGGGAGAATATTTTATAATGTAATTCTCTTGAACAAGTTGATTGGTTATATAAATATTGTAATTCGTTATATTTAGTAAATGTTTAATAAATGTTATGAGTAGATTTTTGCTATTAAATCAATAAATTAACTACCTTTAACTTATACTTGCCAGAATTAAATTAGATATTACACTGGCATCTCTCATACTTAGTTGCAAGTTCTCTTTTATATTATCCACCTCTTTCCTGGCAATCATTGTTTTTTTCCCAAAATACTTTTTCCCAAGCTAGACTTATTTCCAGAACTGAAAATAGATTGCAGGGAGTGGATATTAAGGGAGAAAATAAGAATACTGAGCAAGTGATGTGTTAAGCATCCACATACAAACCATAGATTGACATTTGAGCAGAGGATGACAGACACAAGAAAACTGTGTTCATTGGTTTTTGTTGGTGGATTCCATTTTGATAGAGCCCTATTGAATCTGTGGATAATTTCTCTTGTATCCATACTCTAATGTGTAGTGAGGCATCCACAATATTTCTGCTTATTCCAAGCTTGCTGATAAAGTTCTTATTTTTTTCTGTAATGATGTCAAGAATGCCATTTACTGATGTTCGTTAATAGGAAACAAGAGGAAAACATTTGGGTTTTTTTCCATAATGCAAACTTTCTTGCATTTAAGATAGCACTCCCTGGCATTCTTCAGTGCTTCTCAATAAAAAGGATCATTTCTTTGTTGAGAAAAATGTAGCAATCTCACAGCAAGGATACCTAAAAGCTTCAGTCTTAAGCAGCTGTTTGGGGCTCCTCTGCTCCATGCCTTTTATGAGATTATTATACAGTATACATTAAGAATAAATAGCACATCAGGTGGTGCAAACCAAAAGAATCAAAATGTTCTACAACAAACCTCTAGTTACATAATTGTATTGCTAATGGAGAAGTAATCAAAAGACTTGTAGATAATTCACAGTGATTTGAGAAATGATAATATGTGGAGGAAAATATGGCCTATTCTGATGAGTCATATTTCCAGAAGCTTTCAGGATCAAGCAAAACAGATAACACTGTCTAGGCTTTAGTCCCAAAATAAGCTCAGCTAGAGGAAAATTATCACAGGAAATAACAGGCTTTGGGAGGGTACCCACCAGCATTCTCAAATAATACTTTTGATCTTTCAACTGGGGCCTCTCCTGAATGTATTACAATTATCTGGGCCATAAAGAAGATGGCATGTGTGGTCATTTTAATATTGAGACTGCCTTGGAATCGCCTTGCTTTATGTACTCATGTACTTTATGTATATTTTTCCTGGATTAAGCTCTGAAAAATAAATAGTTCTGCTATTTTAAATCAGGCACTAGTAACCATAGCCTTGGTGTTATCAAAGAAGAGGCAAAACTTTTCTTACCCCATTTATGCATTCCTGGTTCAGGAATATTATTCACATGGCATTTAAAAATAAAACACCTTTGCTGGAACCAGTTAGTTTAGACTAAATAGCAGGAAATGATAAATGAAGCAATGCTAAGAAAGGCAAAGGAGGACCCCGTTATGCGGTCATTGGGTCTCGAACTGCCAGCCTTCTGGTGAACATTCCCAGCATCCTAACCACTAGGCCACCGCACTCCCTCAGAATAACAAAAGATACAGTTAATAAGAAAAATTAAAACTCGAGACAAATTTGGTATAAATGCAAAGTGTATAGAAGATAGAAAACAATTTGATCAGGAAGTTGAAACAAACTCCCCATGACACTTTTTAAAATTTTCTTTAGTTCAGAAAAATGTAAAAGAGAACTCAATGAAACAATATAACAAATATATTTATAAAATTATAGAATGATGATGATGATGTGGAAAATGCTTTTTTTCCTCTCACAAAAGGAGTGAAAAGTACAGTGGCCTTTCCCTCTAAGTGATATATTTATTAAGCTGTTATATATTTCATTTTTCAAAAAGGCAACTATGATAATTATGCTTGTGCCTTACAGTTGGGAACCATCCTTCATGAATCAACCTTTCTCTCTCTCTCTCTCCCTCCCTTCCTCTCTCTTTCCTTTTTCAGGAGAGGATGATGATGATGATGAATGTGGCGAAGAGAAGCTACCATCTTGCTTTGATTATGTGATGCACTTTCTGACCGTCTTCTGGAAAGTCCTTTTTGCCTTTGTTCCCCCAACAGACTACTGGAATGGTTGGGCTTGTTTTGTAGTGTCCATCATCATGATTGGCCTTCTCACAGCTTTCATTGGGGATTTGGCATCCCATTTTGGCTGCACAATTGGCCTGAAGGACTCTGTAACTGCAGTTGTATTTGTTGCATTGGGAACTTCAGTACCAGGTAAGAAAAAATAAAAGACAGGAAAAAAGGTAATTTAAGTCCCTACTACTACTTTTCATGTTGTCTCCCTTCGCTGTAAAATGAGGGTTCCCAGAAAACCTGGAACAATCCAGGATTTGGCAGCAATTACTTCAAAACAAATCCATTGGAATCTCATGGATTATTTCAGAGCAAATGACTGTCAATTGTAGCCCTAGATTATGTTCCCCTATCTGTTAATGCCTATTAACCTTTCTTAAACCAGAAAAAAATATTTTTGAACCATCTGTGCCTGAAAAGCCACTCCATTGATTACATCTTGACTCTGGGAACTAACCTTTATCTAAAACACTATTTCTTATTACATTAGTTATTTGGAAGTGATACACTCACATAAAGCTTGCCAATTTTTAAATAACCATAAAAGGACAACTACAGAGTCAAAATAAGCAAGATGTTAAATAGGTTTTGGTATCTAAAAGTGATACAGAGAGGTACAGTATCAATTGTTTATTGCTTTAGAAAGCAAACAGTCATGATCATGAAATCCAATCACAATAGGGTCCATGCAAGGTATGGAAAGGGGGTTTAATTTTTTCTTCCTTTTCACAGACCAATGATGCATTCAGGCAATAGTTGCTTTTCTATTATTCTAAAGATTACTTTGGGAACTGATAGAACAATAGTAATCTGTCTCCTATGGGTTGGGGAGCCTAACTCCGTGGAAGATAAATTTTTAGTGCCACTTATGTTTTATCTGTATATAGAGAAATGGAGGGGAAAAGGATTCAGGCAAGGCATAGTCAATTTTACTTAAAGGCAGAAGAAAACTCACTGAGACAAGACCAATAAATGGTTCTAAGAACAGAACACCTGATTACCTGATGCATTTTTAGGTTGTCCCCAGCAGTGGAATTATAGATCATATTTCTCTGCACATAAACTAGGGAAGATATACACATTTATTTATTTTATCTATTTATTATTTATGACATTTTTATGCTGCCCATTCCCCTACAAAATGACTCTAGGCACTTACAAGTCATAAAACAAGTAAAAATAATTAAAACATTAAAACTACACGTTAAAATGTTATTAAATTGTACTATATACATACCTGAAAATATTAATCATAGAATTTCCTGACCTATATACAGCTTGAGTTCTGTCATTTAGCAATGGCCTTCTGCACATGGGAATGTCAGGGATGTTTGCTCGCTGACACTCTATCCAAACACTTTTCCATATAAACATGTCACATACACATTTGCATCTTATCTGTTAACAACATAGTGCGTTTGTGGAAGCTTTTCAGATTTCTTCTAGTATATTAACTCTATGGTTACAAAAATATTTTGGCTGAAGAGATAAAACAAAGCAGAATAATGATTCTGAATACAATAGAGGTCATAAGATTCATTTATTTATGTATTTATTAAATTTATATACTGCCCATCTCACTATTACAGCAACTGTGAGGCTTACAATGTGATAAAAAGATTTTAAAAAGATAATACAAACCAATTAAAATTAAGAGGATTAAATAACTTAAATTAACTTCCCTAGTTTCTCCAGAATTATTACAATGAAAAAGCTTGCACAAAAGACAATTGCAATAATTATGTCCAATTCTTACTTGTTTTATATCAGTAGCATTTCTTTTTGAACATATCGTTTTAATCTCATGTAATCAGTACTTTGTCTTTCCCATCCCTGAACTTATTAGACAATTTTCCTTTTACTAGTTTTAACTTTAGGGAGAATTAAATAAGATGAGAATTAAAAACATACTAATCATGATAATAATTCAATTTAGTATTAATACTGTACTTATAGGTTTTTGAAAATCCTTTTGTTCCCAAGTCTATTTCAAGATGGGCAACAAAAAGCATAATAAAATGCTTTCTATATTGCTCAATGGCATCAATTAACGAGGAGGATTTTGATATGTCCATGTCCAGTGGCAGAGAAGATAACCAAGGCTTAAACAGAGGAAGTGAGCAAGTGGGAAGTCATATCTAAAGGACCAGTTCTACTATTTAGCATTGTGAGGCCATCACCTCAGATGATGGTTGGATGCTGGGAGGTAGCAGCAACAAATTGGAAAACAGAATTAAGCATCATGCAATTCTTCAAACACTCTCTAAGTTACCCTGCAAGCAGTCACTCTCTGCTAGCACTGAATCTCATGTAACTTCATGCCATTATGGACTGTAACTCAGTGATAAAGCTATACAGGATGTATGTATGAAGATGATCCTGGGAACATTCCCAAGTGGTTACATTGCCAATGTGGAAGAAAAATCCAACTGCTGATCCAATCAGATTGTGCACATTCCCCAATTCGCTGGCAACAATTTGCTTTAGGCTGCCAAAAAAGGGAGCAGAAAGGTTGATATATGTTCATCTTTTCAGTTATGCAACAGTTATTTGGTATGCAGGAATCAGCAGTATTTCATGATCTGGAGATAAGGTTAACATCTACAAATGTCTACCCATCAAACTGCAGTTATAGGATACAAATCAGTAAAAATAGTTTTTATTAAAAAAAAAACAGCTGAGAATTTTGCAATGGAGGACCCAAACCCAAGCTCATAGACCAGAAGAGAGAAAAGTTGAGAATGAAGAGCAAGTTAAAAAAAAACAAGCTAGAGGCACAAGACAAAAATCAATATCCGAAAGTTTAGTAGTGAGCTACTAAGGAACAGCCATTGACTTAACTTTGCATTAAACTGTTTGAATTGGGCACCCATCTTTTGAACAAGACAGCTTCTTATCAATCTCATTGCCTAATTCCCAACATCATGAATTTACTTCTGAGTAATAGTTACAGAATTATATTGTGTGAGTCACATTCAGTTTTAATAGATGTATAATAGGGTTGCAGTTTCAACATAAATTACAATCATCTTGTCACTGGTATGAATGCTAGGGGTAGGAGTATTTGAATGAAATCATTGCTAGATGAGGTAATTAAATTATCCAAATGAGACATTTATTTGCAACTTAGATGCTACTAAGTTTCCTTTTAAAGAAATGGGATTCCTTACTGAAAAGTAGTATAGTTCATGCACATAATTCAGTCCCGTTGGCCTCACTGAATAATGTGGTGATACTTAAATTATGTTTAGAGAATGTTTAATAAATAAATTAAATATTTAACCTAAATAGCTAGAGTTTATAGTTAAATCCACCTGTGTCCCACTTCAATAGTTCTACCAAACTATTCATCTGCATATCAGATTGTCAATCAAGATTATTTATTTCTTTAAGAAACTCAGTGTTTAATAAAGATAAAAATGGATTGTTGTATGGTCTCCAGAATCATTTCCCATGAGATAGATGGCTATATAAATTTAATTAATAAATAAATAAAAACATAATACAATTATCAAAATAAATTTAAAGAAGGAAAAAGTAGGGGGGGGGGGAACTCTCCGATAGATCAAACAATGATAAAATGAAATGATCCGTCAAAAATTGAAAGGAGCTTAACAATAGTTGATTGCCTCTGGATCTGGTAATTTCCAGAGATCTGGCTCTGTAATTCCTAAAATTTCCAAAAAACGTGGCCAACATCCACTCAGCTGAAGGATCCAGATTGAAGACAGCATGTCCTTTTGAGCCATAGCTTCAGTATCATATCTATATGCCATAAAATAAATTAAAACTAAAATTAAATTCCCTCTTCACAAGGAATCCTAGGATTTACAATTCTATGCAGGATGCTAATATTCTCACTGACAACTCTCATAATTTGCATCACAAAACAATTTTCTAAGTTAGGGGAGGTAATGGATAGACAATGTTTTCAGCCCCAAGGGCTGCTAAAATAGAAGTTGGTTGCAGACATACACATGAACCTTTACACATATAAAGCCTAATAATTTACTAGTTTACTCCTGCCTTTACTAATAAAGGAACCAGTGCTCAGTTTCCAGTTAGTCAGACGATCATCTGGCAGACTATCTGGACAATAGGAAATACTGTATATTGGTTGTGCTGATTTGTTACTATATTGATGAGTCTGGGTCTTTTTACCCCAGCTCATGTTTTATGTATGTTGCCTTTCTGTTTCTGATATTTTTATAATGCTTTTTAGTATTGTAAGCCACCCAGAGTCCAGAATTTGAGACCCACTGCTATGTAAATTAAACTTATTAATAAACAATCAAACCAACAAATTTCATAAAAACTATCCTGTGAATGAAGAGTGTTTTGCAAGCAATCTTTGCCACCCACAGCTTGCCAAGAACTCTGCTGGCTGTTGCAGAAGGACCTAGTTTGAACTTTCTTATTTTGACATCAGTTCTGCAGTCTAATTATTAAGTTGCTGTGGAGCAGCAGAGGCAGAACTCTGGAGAAATTGCCTTCTTTTTAACAGCAATTATAGAAATGTCCATAGTGCTATTATTATGAGTGAAAGCAGCTGTTGAATTTTAATATAAATTAACATCCTTGCCCTACCTATTTGGCCTTGCCTTTGTATGGGGATGAAGAACTAGCTACCAGATGAGACGTCACAATTTTGCATCCAAGATTCCATAGGAAAAAGCTGTTTCTAAACTCCTGCCAAGAATGACATTTTAAAGAAGTATTTTTGTAGGCTGAGCTATCTTTTCTCTCTTTTTATCCAAGGTGACCTAAGGCTGCTGTCCTGAAAACATTCAGTTAAAGCAGCTTGGAATCTTTATCTTTTTTTTTTTTTACAAAATACATCTAGTGGCATACTTGGGATGGATTTTAAATAACAGTAAATTCTCTTTTAATAGTGAAATGTTTGTGATTGGAGCACCATAATATTAGCATCTGCTTCAGGAAAATTAAATAATGCAGGTGGAAAGGGGGCAATGGGTGAAAGAGGTAGATATCCAACAATGCTTTGAAATACAGAAAGAAAGACAAGGCCACACTTGAAATACTGCATCCAGTTTTGGTCACCACGATGTAAAAAAGATGTTGAGACTCTAGAAAGAATATAGAGAAGAGCAATAAAGATGATTAGGGGACTGGAGGCTAAAACATATAAGGAACGGTTGCTGGAATTGGGTATGTCTAGTTTAATGAAGAGAAGGACGAGGGGGGACATGATAGCAGTGTTCCAATATCTCAGGGGCTGCCACAAAGAAGAGGGAGTCAAGCTATTCTCCAAAGCACCTAAAGGCAGGACAAGAAGCAATGGATGGAAACTAATCAAGGAGAGAAGCAACCTAGAACTAAGGAGAAACTTCCTGACAGTTAGAACAATTAACCAGTGGAACAACCTGCCTCCAGAAGCGGTGAATGCTCCAACACTGGAGGTTTTTAAGAAGAGACTGGACAGCCATTTGTCTGAAATAGTATAGGGTTTCCTGCCTGAGCAGGGGGTTGGACTAGATGACCTCCAAGGTCCCTTCCAACATTATTATTATTATTATTATTATTATTATTATTATTATTATTATTATTATTATTATTATTATTATTATTATTATTATTATTATTATTATTATTATTTAATGTGCAACTTGGATTTCCTTCTAATCTGATTTTGGAGAATGGGAGCCAAGTTGATTTTTTCAAAGTAATGCCTGTCTCTTATTTACTTGAGGTTACATTTAGGTTGATACAGGTAGCCCTGGACTTAATGACCACAATTGAACCCAAAATTTCTGTTGCTAAGTAACACATTTGTTAAGTGAGTTTTGCCCCATTTTACACCATTTCTTGACACATTTGTAAAGTGAATCACTGCATTTGTTAACTTAGTAATACGGTTGTTAAGTGACTCTGGCTTCCCCATTGACTTTGCTTGTCCAAAGGTCATAAAAGGTGATCACATGACCCCAGGACACTGCAACCATCATAAATATGAATCAGTTGCCAAGCATCTGAATTTTGATCACACGGCCACGAGTATGCTGCAACAGTCATGAGTCTGAAAAACGGTCATAAGTCACTTTTTTCAGTGCCGTTGTAACTTTGAACGGTCACTAAATTAACTGTTGTACGTCGAGGACTATCTGTATAGTGAAGCTGTTCAAACTATCTGCCCTCAGACCTGATTCAGAAGTTACCATTATCACGAACTCACTACAGTAGATCTTTGCTTTTCACAAGCCACATTCTGAGCTGATTCACATTTCTGCTAAGGCATAATGTGCTTTGGCTTAGTGAAGTGTGATCCTGCCAATCATGGCTACCATTGGGGCTCCGCATTATCAAACATCAAATCAGAAAACCTATTAAGTACAATGTATAAGTGTGAACCCAAACTAAGTCTCAGTCCCTTAAGCTTCTTTTACAGTGTTTGTGTTAATATTACAAGTAGACAGTATCCAATATTGTTTTAATATTATTGTGTGATGATATCACATTATCATTAATATAATTAATGTTAACCATGAGCCAGAGCTAGGAAACATAATCCGAATATATGTTTCAAAAAATAATCGTAAGAAAAACTACATTTGTTAGTGGACAGTTCAATCGTTCATACTGGGGGAAAAAAATTTCATTCCAGAGAAGGAAAGATGAGGAGAGAGGAAAGAGAAATTTGCAAAGCAGATTGATTGTACCATCAGACAGAGTGGATCCAGGTATAATGCTACATAGCTTCTAAGGAAGAACCTGGGCAGGAGAAAAATACAAGCTGAAGTTGTAGATTCAACTTCTGTTTTTCCCATGGATCTGTTCTTCTCCAGTGATTGCAAGTGCAAAAATTGTTTGAAATGCAGAATATGCTGTGATCCCTTTTTAGTTATTTAATTATTGCTACTGTAGCTATTGCTACAGACATTCCTTTAATGTCTGAACCACTGGCCTTAGGTGGCTTCAGTTGATATTTAATACTACACAGTGTACTTTAAACATTGAAACACATATATCTAGAAATTATAGATATAAAAAACTAAACAAAAATAGAATAAAATAGCACAATAGCGATATCACTAAGATTAATGCTATTCTGTGGTTGAGTGAGTGAGTGAGATGACTGAGAACAAAAAGAGACACTTAATTGAGCAATAGGATACATCAAAGTCCTGATCAAACAGAAGAAGACACAAATAAGCTTCATATTCTCTGCCAGCTATTTCTTCAGAATAGGATCTGAGATTCCCTGTAGAAAGAGCAAAAGAGGAGCACATGGCTTGGGGATTCTACACAGCCATCCTCATTTGGCATATGTCCTGATGTAGAGGGATATTTTTAAAATACCCCACAGAACTGCAGGGGGGAGAGCATCCAACCCACCCAATGTGAAGATCTGGATAAATTTTCAGAACCAAAAAGGAGGAAGGATTGGATGATAGCACATACCCATGTGTGAGGGAAAATCCAAGGACCACAGGATTAGATACTAATCTTAGATTAACTTTAAAATATAATTTGCTTAAAATATTGGTATAACCTAATCAGAAGAGGCTTTGCAAAATGAGACCTAAAGATTGCAATTTGCTAGTAGCTCTTTTTAACAAGTTGATTTAAAACAGTGTCTAATTCTACTAAGGCCAGAAGCTCAAGAAAAAAAGCCACAGGGTTAAGATTGGAAGACCATCAGTTCTAGACTGCGCAACTTCAAAGTCTATCCAGATCTTGCTTTTGGCTGGATTATTTGTCAATATACCATCCTGCTATTGCTAGAAAACCATTTGCCTAACACCGAGCTTGGAAGTTGGGACAACAGCACAAGGTTAAATAATAGTGTTTCTTTTCACTTTGCAGATACATTTGCCAGCAAAGTAGCAGCAACACAAGATCAATATGCAGATGCTTCCATAGGTAACGTGACTGGTAGCAATGCTGTGAATGTTTTCCTGGGAATCGGCGTAGCCTGGTCCATTGCTGCAATCTACCATGCAGCCAATGGGGAGTCATTTGCAGTCAACCCAGGCACCCTGGCTTTCTCTGTCACCCTCTTCACTATATTTGCTTTTATCAGTGTTGGTGTGCTCCTCTACCGGCGAAGACCAGAGATTGGAGGTGAGCTAGGCGGGCCACGGACTGCCAAGATTCTGACCTCATCCCTCTTTGTGCTGCTCTGGCTCTTGTACATATTTTTCTCATCTTTGGAAGCCTACTGCCACATAAAGGGCTTCTAAAGAAACTATTGAAGATAGTATCTATATGTATCTATATATAGAAAAAGAGATATATAGATATAGATCTAATATTATTGAACAGAGAAGAAAAAACATTTGCCATGTTCACTTACCTATTGATGGAATGTAGCTTTGTGGTAGGAGTTTGAAATCTGCAGGAGTCTTCACCAGGAGCAGCAGCATTGCAATGGAGACATGGATGCAGGGCTATCTTTGCAACTCAGCCTACAAGGTCATGATGGAGTTACTTTGTATTTCCCTTTTCCCTCCCTCTCTAAGGAGCAGTTGGATGTCAAAGGGGGTTGTTTGGAAAGACAAACAGCCAACTTTAAGTTATATCATATTGGGCGAAGGACTTAAGTGGGAGTTCTTGACTTTCTGACCAATATCTTTGTTGCCTTCTTCATTAACTCAAGAACAAGCTGAATCACCACCCTCAGTGACACATGTGAGTCTAGAGTGACCAACACAATCCAAGGGGGTTCCAACCCTATGCTGTTTGTGGGGAGGATAATTTTGTTTGAGGTTTTGTTTTGTTTGTTTTTGTTTTTGATTTGATCCCTCCTTAACTGCCTGGTTGTTCAGATGTTATTAAACCACAGATAACCCTTTCCCATTATTTCAGAACTCTATTTATGACCAGCACACTCTTAAAAGAAAAATAGCCACCTAAACCATATTTAATCAATTCTCCATTTGCTCCAGACTGTGGATTATAGACTCATGCCCAAAGCCCTAGCATTTTTTCCCTGTATTTCTGACATATTTTGTCAGATAAATTTCAGTTCCCTCCTATTCCCTTTCCATCTACCAATAGTTGCTGCTATGCTCCTCTCATACTCCAGTTTGGGAATGCTTTCATTGTACTTGTTGTAACACTTTGCATGAATGAAGCAAACCATAATCTGTAATATAGCATTGAATAGTGATAGTGAAGCTGACTGACCATTGAAAATGCAAGCGTGTTTCTTTCCATTTCTTTTCTTTTCAATGAACAGAGTGAGAGTCCAGAAATGGCTGGTATTCATTCTGTTGCTCTATATAAGGTTCCTAAGAAGCAATAACTAAGAGCTGGAGAAAGTCTTAGGTTTTAAAGGGAAGAATCTGTGCAAGTTTTATCACATAGAAAGGGATCTTTCTATGTTTACCAGTCAAGTACAGGACTCAGAACGTTGTTTATACTGAGTCAAGCCAGTGACCTATCTAGCCCAGGACTCTCACTTAGAGTGATTCTCTGAGGTCTCAGGGAGAAGCTTATCCAGCCCTGTAACTATTTTAACTGGTGATTCCATGAATTGAACTGTTGGATAGTTGACACGCTAGCATGTGCTTTACCACTGAGTTTTGTGGATGAATTTAGCCTGTTTATTACTAGACTGTTGGAATTAATTGGACTTAGCATTGTTCATTTTAAGTATGAACAGCTGTGTTGAACCCTAAATCACCAGAATATCCTTGAGCTTTTTTTCAATCACCCATTTTACCCAGAGTATTTATGCTGCATATGCTCCAGATGCCAATTCTTTGGTCTCTTGCATTGTTTATTCTCTCTGTTCCTGCTCTTGCTCTGTGGAAATCTCTGAACCTTTCTAAAGGGCAACCCACCATCAGAATACTGTAATTCAAATTTATTCTTCCATGCTGGAGTTAAAAAATTCTACCACCCATTGGTCTTCAGAACAACAATGAGTCCTAGCAAGAAATGTGGCACTATCTGGATTGTCTGGCAGTGAATTGGCATTTATCTCCATGAATTAAAAATATCAGTATTGCTGTAGACATTGATGAGTACATGTCAACAATGTACGTATCAATGTTCAGAATAGATTAATGTACCAAAAAGGAGCTTTGCTTGGAATCTATCAGGGACAGTGCAACTGAACAGTCCAGTGATATTTATTTTTTAGCTGGTTTGTCTATTGATTTCTTCATGCGCTGTCTTTCTATTTTTTTTCATTCTTCAGAACTCCCTCACCACTACACCTGAAATATCTAAAGCAGGCAAATTTAAAAGGGGATTTGGGAGAATGAAACTTACTGAAATAATTCATTTTTCATTGTTAACTAAAAATAGATTCTATTTATGGGTGCCAGAGAAGTAAAAATGTACATGACTTTGCTGCTTCCGTGGTCACACGGAAGCAGCATGGGTAGCCATGTGCAGTACAGGATTTATACCTTAAAAATTGTCATATAAACACTGTTATTGCAGTGGTAACCACACAAAGGGCCTGTTTCTGAAAAAGAAAACTGACAAGTAATTAGGGGAAGACCAAAGCCATTGATGTTTCCATACCATAAAAATACAGCCATGCTTACAGTGATTAAGGAACTGTTCTCTAGAGTATCAGTGGAGAATCTATGGCCCTTTGGGTATTATTGGACTCCAGTTTCCACCAGTATGGCCAGTAGTTCAGAATCATGGGAGCGATATTCAATAATATTTGAAGAGTCTCAGGTTTATCCATCTCCTATTGGAAAATGAATATATATATATGTAAAATATATTTCTCATTGCTACTTTAGCAGTGCTGCTGGATGTCGGTTGAAAAAATATGTAGATATATTTCCAAGTATTTCTCCCAAATATAGAATGATATTCTTTTGGAGTTTATAATTGCTCCTTTATTCACAGGGGTGCATGACTGATAATGACAATTCTTCTATCACATGATCCATTTTCTCATGGACAGTAACATACGCATCCAGTATGTTATGGTAAGCAAAGTGGCTGTATGAATTCACATCCATAAAATCCTACAATCCTTAAATCATACAATCACAGAGTTGGAAATGACCTGCTCAGTGCATTAATTAAATGGAAAGGCCAGAATACCAATGTCTGTAGAAAAAGATCACTCTATAAAACTGCAAAAACATGAGACATATTTGATGCTGTAGGGAAACTAATTGTATTATAATGACTTGAGTGAATAAAGCAAAATAGGGGATGGAATTTTTTATGCATGTAGAATTTCATACTAGATTTCTATCTGTATATGCAGCCCAGACTCATTGAAATTAATGGTAATTTTGCCAGAGTAATGGATCGGATGTCCCGGGTGTTTAGGGATTCCATTCAATACAATGGCAACCTTTTTCCCATTCATTTCAGTGCAGAGGCTACCTATTCAGATGCAGTTTTATTTGTGCATGACCATATGCACACAGAAAGCTTTAAAAGACCTAGTCTACATCACCAGTGAATGTACACATTACCTGTGGCTATCTCAAATCCTTAGTAATCTCTCTTAATCTAGCTATAAAATTTAAAAAATAAAATTGTTCTCACATCACATGGTTAAAAGGATGGAAGTTAGACTAGGCTTTCAATCATTTTGAACAATCTGTGGAATGCTTGAATTCTGAGTTTTTCTTTTAATTTTTCCCCCCTGTAAATTGTTTTTCACTTTTGAAGACTTTTTGTTCTCTGTTTAATTTCATTTGATTTGTCTGTTATGGACTGGGGGCGGGGGGGATAACATTTGGGTTGTTCAGGGATCATTAATAATAATAATAATAATAATATGATTATTGTGTTTGTGTAAAATTATTTCATTTCATCTGTTTTCTTTTCTTTTATTGATATGTGTAATGCACATTAACAGAAAAAGTGTGTACACTAATTGTGATCAACAGTACACTGAGACACAGATAATAAAATGTATAATTAGTTTTGATTTAAAGATCACTACTGCTGCATTTTCCCTCTATGCTGTCTCATTTCTTTTTTCCATTAATTCATCTCATCTAGTTCATTTTGTTGTTGTTGCATTATTATGAAATGATATATTATTTGCTTAAACTAGAAGTATAATGGATTCTACAAAATCTGGGAAATGCATTTACCAATCAGAAATTTTCTGATGCTTCAACTCCATCTAGAAAATACAGTCAGAGAAACAACCACATTATTTGTTAATTCCTTACAATGCTTAAATTCCTCACAATTTATTCTGTTTAAAATATTGTACTACTACAAAATCACAATTTTACATTTAAAATTATCATATAATAGTCTTTCATCCTTCAAAATATAATTTTACTTAAAAGCTTGGATTGTAAAGTTTTAAAGTCTGACTTTCTTTTCATTAACACATAATCAAATCAAGGAATTTAACCCAAAATTCACATAATTACACACATCATAATATTTTAACAAGCAAATTTTTAAATTAGCAACCTTACTCATTTTATATAGTCACATTTGTGGTTTTGTTTCAGTATTGAACATTAAGTTATTTTTAAAGTTCCATTTCATATATTTCCTCATTTTCAATGGTCACTGTCCTACAATTGAATACTAAAATCTCAGTTAAACAAACAAAAATGCATGGCAAAAAAACCTTCCTAGAATTGTAATGGATGCAGGTGTGTTAAACTGTTAATTCAAGTAGACCAGAGGCAGCATGTGGCCCAATTAGTAACCAATATCAAGGATCATGGGGCTCAGAAGTAGGCATGTATTCAAAACAGGAAGAGCTAGGGAAAGAGCAAGAGAAGATAGCCATTTGGGGCCAAGACATGTTGAATTTTGAAAGTGTTGTGGGTATTGTCACAAAAGGCTGGCATATGGAATAAAACAACTTAACAGCTGACAGGGTGTTGTCTGCCACTACAATTTCCTTTGTCTTTTCCTCCAGGTAGGTCTGCACACTGCAAACAAATGAATTAGCTATAGTTACCCATCATTTCATTTTCTAAGGCTGAGTTAGGAAATGAGAAGCTGTCTGGTAAATAAAGATTATGTGTTTTGCCAATTGTAGAGTACCAAAAGGGGGAGAAGCCAGAAAGATTAAAGCTCCAAAGTAAAAGGAACATATACTTGGGTAACATTTTCATGCCAACTTGTTAAGATTGGGGATCATGCCCTGAAGATACATAAAGTTTTACAAGGCTGGCAGACCAAGATTGGCCCTTGAGAGATGGTTGTCACTAGAACAATGTTCTCAGCTGAATTTGCTAGGTATCAGTAGAACCAAAGGATGCAGAGGAGGTAAGTTGAGAAAGTAACATGCTTGTGTATTGATTCAGGCTCACCCTCAGTCTGGCACATCATTCCATCCTCATTTATGATGCCATTCGAATGATCCCTGATTAATGCACAAAACTAGTAATGCCCAGCTAGAAATGGATAGAGGTCTAGTACATACAAGTAATGCATTGAAAATCTTACCTTAAACCATGCTCTCTAGCACAGGTTTGTAGAATAGAGGGAATCAAAATTTGACTGGTTATTATTTTGTTAAGGATACTACATTGGGCTGCAAAAATCCGGACAACCACTGTGGCAGCGAATGTTACATCATTTCTTTGCTACTATCTAGTGGTCTTCCAAATTTTTACTGTTCACATCTGGTAACTAATTTCTGTAACTCTCATAAAGTACAAGAGCATTCATAAAATTATGGAGATTATTCTGTTTGTGGCTCTAGAACTAGAAACCTGCTTGTTCCTAATGTTAAAAAATGTATGTTATGATAATTGCTTCTCTCCCTCATACAAGTACACAGAGACTTATTTGTCCTCATAAAGTAATTGTATTTCTCAGGTTAATAAAGTTCTATCATTTATCTGTATGAAAGCCCTTTTCAAAGCACGCAGAAGAGATTCTTCATAGAAAGAATGTTCATATCTCATTAACTATTCCATTAATACATCTTCTGCTAAGAAAGTTTTACTAGAAACAATAGCAATACCCGGCATTTCCTAAGGCAGTGGTATCAACCTTGCAAACTGGCTGGGGAATTCTGGGAGTTGAAGTTCACACATCTTAAAATTGCCAAGGTTGAGAAACAATGCTCTAAGTATTAGAAGGATCTTTGCCTATTAAAATGGACAGAGGTTTACCATCATCACCCAAAGTTATGGGGTGGGTGAGGTAGGGAAAAATCACAGAAGATTGTGATCTTCAGCACAGATGTGCTAATAGAAAAGACCTCTCCTGTGAATTCAGTGGTCCAGTTTCATGATAGGCAGAGTTGCAGTCCCAGGCAATCCCATGGTTCACTATGAACTTTTCTTCAGCTAGGTCAATGATGGTAAACCTTTTGAGCTTGTCAAAAATTTGGGAAATGCCTAACTTGACTCTGCAATTGTGTCTCACACACATACCCACAAACAAAAGAGAAATAATTCTCTATCTCCCCCCTCCTCCCCATCTAGGCCATCCTGAACAATGGCACTTCAGCATCAGATGTTGGTGAATACTGGCATGTCACTCAAAATGTCATGGTATATCACCTTTGACACCCTTGTCACCATCACTGAGCTAGGAAGTTAGAAGAAAAATCACACAAAGGGACAGTAAGCCGTGTTAGTCTTGCTCTCTCTAAGGTCATGATTCAGTTGCCAAAAAGAAAAAAAAGCAATCACTGCTTTAGAATCTATGTTTTCCTTGATCAGTGCCAGCATGAAAAATCGCTAACTTTTAATTCAGTGTCAGCAGAAAAATTAGCAATGATTTGGAAACAACTGCTTCTCATGTTTTATAATTTATGAAGCATTTTAATTTGAAAAATGCTTTGCAGTCCTCATTTGTTCAATTTTGCAATATTCATTGCACAAGACTGCCCCATCGCAGCTGAAACCAAAACCAAGAGAAGGTTAGGCAGCATTCATCAGTAAAAAGTTAATAAATAGTTGGCAGTATAACAATACTCCCAAAATCTTAATGCTGGAATAACATCACCCTTTCTTAACACAGCTAATTATAACATCATGAAATCATTGCTGTTGCTGTTTTACAAAAGGAAACTGAGAAGCACAAAGATCTGAATCAGATGTTAAACTTTGATATACTGTATAGATGAAGGATTAGGGCTGACTAAGCATTATTGTTTCATTGGTTCCTATCCATTCCCACTCAAAACTGGCCCAGGAAAGTTGCTTCAAAGGATTTCAGAGTAATAATGCATTTGGGGAATAATTTGGAAAGCCACTGAATATGAATAGGGAGGGACTGCAGCTTCATTATTGGGAAATTCAATAAACAGCACTGCAATCAGCAGAAACATAAAGAAAATAATGGATAAATGAATTCAAGGTAGGAAATGCCCATTCCCCCAAGCTTTTTCATTCATGCAAAGCAGCCAACAGAAAACCTGTTCAGAAATTTCTAATAGAGTCTTGATAGAAATACAGTGCACCACAGAATCACAATATTTCTTTTAATCGTGGGATGTGGGAAACGAGGCTAACACTGGATTGCTTGCTCTTTAAGAGGGATGGAATATGGCACTCCACATCCAATTCCTTTACATCAGGGATTCCCAACCAGGGGTGCTCACACTCCCTGGGGGTGCAAGACGATATTCCAGGAGGTGCGAAAACTTGGGCTTTTAAAATTATAGTGTATATGCATAATTCGTTGCCATTATTTCAAACTTTTGTAATGGGTGCGAGACTATATCAGAAGCGTCCTAGGGGTGTGGGATATAGAAAAGGTTGGGAGCCGCTGCTTTACATCAATCAAAGAAAGCCGATTTCAGGCTTCCATCTGAAAAAGAAAAGTGAAGGGAATTAGGGCAAGAGTCAGACATCACAGTAATATATGGCTCTTGTTAGTAATAGATGGCAGTTTGACTCAGGAGGTACCTGGTTGGTGGGGACATACTTTTGATAAAATGTGTATATCCGAAAAGGTGCTACCAAACTCCCAATTTGTAGGCTAGCAGAAGCCATAATGATGATGTGAAAATCGCTGCTCTCATATTCATGGGGCAGATAGATTTCTCTTCCTTATTTAGATCAAATTCTGAAACTCAGACAAGAAGTCTAAATCAAACCTATTAATTAACAATTTAAAGACTTGCCCAGTCATGTAAAGCAAAATAGTACTATAGAATATTCCTTCTACAACTTTTCTATTTTCCAGGATAACTACATAATTCCTATTTAAATTAATGCCAGTGACTATCTAGCCTAGATTAACTTCCATAATGCTTATACAAAACACTTCTCTTTAGTATATTTTCTTTTAGCAAGAAAACAACAGGATATTTTAAGAAAAGTCGGTCTGCAGCCTTCCCCGGCTTTACAATTTTCTTGATAGATTATAAGTGGACTATGAGAAAATTAAATACTGGATGAGTCATCAGTCTTTCCCCCACACACACTTCTTTAAGCAAGCTATGTACCATTAACAGGAATAAAATAAAGTAAAAAGAAATCTGTGCAATGTGTGCATTTAGATGTGGAGCCTTATTTAAAATAAACCCAGAAAAATGTTTAAAACAGTACTGTTTTAAACATAATTTGTAGTTTGCCAGTTGATGGCTTGCAACTGGTCTCCTCCACTAGCCTAAACTCTTTTTTTTTCTTTCAAAGCTCAATTTTGGAGGAAAGGAAAAGATGAGAGACTGACCATGAGAAAACTTCCAAATAAAGCATGTATCTTGCATCACAAAACATATAGCTAAACTTATTAAAATTTCTAAAATTCATGGGTAATTTGTAAAAACAAATAAAACTGTTGGAGATCTGTTTTCCCCAGTCAAGAAAGCAACACTGCAGAAAAATTATTTGATACCTACATATCTTAAAACATTATCTAGAAAAGTTATTCTCCCTTTGACAATGAATTGCTTTTTCACTGGGATATGGAATAAAGCTTTCTTGCCTTTTTAGCTAAACAAGGTGCTACATTTGTGAGGTTAGTGTGGTGTGATATATGTCTTAGTCAAGACAAAATGTTTGTTTCAGGTAACATAAAGAATCCTAGATTTTCCTGTGTACTTGCTCACTTGATAAATTCTCTTTCCACTAAAGACTTAAAGTGTTTTGTTATTATAGTCACAGTAACATAAAGTAGCACAAGACATTTTATTTTGGTTTAAAACAGACACATTGATTTTTTTAACCGAAACTGCCCTTTTGCATTTTGCTTGCCCAGGTATAATCACTACAGACCTGGTATAAACCTCATGCCATTTTAAAAGAAAAGAAAGGTTCCTTTATAAGCACTCCATTATACAATGCAGAAAACTATATAAAGCATATCCACACTATACCATAAATGCAAACTAATCTAACAGTCTTTTTTCCCTTTGGAGATATAGATATACTGTACAATACACTCAGAGGCAATTGGCTAATTAGACACGGCATCTGAGACATTAAATATTATTCTAATGTCAAAAGGAATTTTGGTTAAAAGGAATTAATATTGAAGCTGAGGGCCTTCCACATTACACAAGAGTTACTCCAGAGTTTGTTACAAAAATTACAAAACATAGAAAATTATTCTTTGTGACCCCATGGATAGGATAATACCAAATGGGTTTAATAGACAGAGAATCTTTGGCTCATGTTAGGAAAACACCCAGTGATAAAAGAAATTTAATATTGGAAATAATGCTTTAGTACTCCAAAGGTGTTTAGGTAATCCCTGAATGATTTTGATTATTATGTACCATTAAGTTATTTTCAACTCCTAGCAATCACAGACATCCTTTGTAAAAAAAGGGGGAGGAAGGATTAATTAATTGGAAGCCAGATCCATATACAAGCAATATAAAGTTAAAAGTTATCGAATTATGCTTACAATTTTTCCAAGCCAAATTCATAGTTAACAGAACATGTATTCTGGATTCTCATAAACATCTAAATTTTTTATCAAAAATCAAATCAAACTTCCAAAACAGGTCCTTCCCAAGTCTTCCAAATTTCTTCCTCTCAGAGGGACACCACCATTTATTCTGTGCTGTTCAATTTCCACGCATTCTTTGCCTTAGCCTCTCCCCTGTTGTTGTTGGCTATTAAACTGCATTAATATCTACTGACCCTTAAACTGAGATGATGCAGGTATGAATGGCACCCAGTTTTCAGTAAATTCCCTCTAGAAGGATATATAGGAATTTTGATTTTGTTTTCTGGAGTTATAGGATTCTTTTTCTATATTGTTTGATGTTCTTGATACCAGCATGAGTCAAGGGGTAGGTTAGAAAAAATGACCATTTTGTTCTCTTTTTTTTTGCTATCAATCAGCTTTTCTTCTTTGTCTTACATTTCTGCAAAAGCCTAGCAAAGATGAGTTGGTCAGCATGACAGGCAAAGCTCTAAGCTTGCCTATACTGTTAATCTATCTAGCATATTTAGCTGATTTATAGCCTGCTAGAGTGAAAGAAACTGACAGGTGGGTTTCTTATATATGCATAAGTATTAGTATTATTGGTGATTCTTCTCTCTTGTAAAGAATGTTAGTGTCTTATTCCTTCTACATAAACATATTTGTGTTGGTACATGTTCTGTTGCTTGTGGGTATTATTTTGCACATTATCATCTTCCATCTTTCTCCTACTTTCTTTTATGTGTAAATTTTGCAGATAGAAAGATTTCTAGTTAGTGAAGTTCTTTCCCTGTTGGTTTCCTGTAGTATTCATATTTCTTTTGGGATTTCATTAACTCCACGTTTTGGCTATAAATGCTTCCTATAAACAAATTAGACTGTTTCAATTAGACTGGAAGAAAAAGAATAGAAAAAACATACCTGTTTGAGTTATTGTTATTCTATTTTTAAATATTGAGGTAGCACCTTCTATATTATAGATCCTTCATATTCACATTTTCCATGCCTCTGATAATATTGTAATGTCTTAACATGAGTATAGGCCTACTTCTTTTTAAAAAATAAGCCTGGCTGCAAACTGCCAAACGCTTTGGCTTCTCCAACTACAGTTTCATATTGTGCCATACACAGTTCCTTCAAGATTACCTTAGTATACTGAGGGAATATTATGTCTCCTCAGCAGAATCGTCTCTCTAAGGTCTTAGGTAGTGGGGATCCCCAACTCCATTACTTTCTGTTCAGATAAGAAACCAGGTACTGCTCACAAGATTTCTCTGCGTATCCAGTTTTTGCTATTTCCCAAAAAAAAAAAAATTTAAAATTTCAATGACTCCAGATGCAATGGCCAATAAAAAAAAAAAATCATGGCAACCTACCAGTTTTGAATTTAATGCAGGGATTCATAATATAAGCTTTCAAAATGACTGAAGGTGTCATAATACACATAGCTGTAAACTTAATACATAGCAAGCTTTTACAAAATTAGTTTGATGGGATATTTGGAGGGATTTTTAGGATAAAATGGGAGTGATTTCCTTTCCAAAAGCTCCCTGCTCTCATTTTCTTCTCTTCAACACACACACACACACAGAGAGAGAGAGAGAGAGTGAGAGAAAACAACAACAATTTATGGAAAAATGGGTGCACTTCCTCATGTGACATCTCTACCAGGCCTCCAGTTCTCTGGGAGAAACCTTTGCAAGTCATAGTCCCTTTCTAGGCTGCCCTCCACTTCACAGAAATATGGCAGTACTTCCAAAATAAATAAATGAAAAACAGTTGTTTTGAACAAGTTGAATACAGGGTTATTTTTTAAGCTCTCATCCTAGGTATTACTTTTGTTTTAATGGAGGCCTATATCTAGAAAGGTGAGTAGTTCGTCATCAATTCCGATGAAACCTGGCACTGCCAAGTGAGAAAATGCTAGGAATTCCATTGTCATTCTTCTTCATATTCACATTTTGCATTCCTCTGATAAAATTGTAAAGGCTTAGCATGATCACAGGCTTTCTTCTTTTCTTAAAATAATGCTTTGCTTAAGAATGCCAACAGAACTAATGTTGCTACTACTTAGCTTTGCAATTTGTAATTACAAAGATCATTTAATATTCTGTGTGAGTGTAGAAGTATTTAACTATTTTAAGAAGGAAGGAAATGAAGACAAATATCCCCTAAGTTTTATTTTTATGCATTATGATCTTATTTAAAAAATGAGGAGAGACAGAAATAACATCCTTTTAGGGGAGAAAAAAGTTTAACACTATGATGCTGATACAATATCCCATTCTGAATGCAAATTCTGCTGGAGATGGAAAGAAAGGAGAGTGCTGGAGATTTTCTTTGAAGATGTTGAAAAATATAATAGTTTAATATTTTAGATGTGAGCCTAAAATTAATTATCAGTGAGATTAAGCATATCAGTATGAATGTCAACTAGTAACCAGAAACCATCATGCTGAAACTGAGTTTCTGAATATTACAATAGATGAAGGTTTCTAATTTGATCAACTCCTATTAACTGAAGATTAACAATTGCCAGCTTCTCTGCCCTTAATGCACAGAAATGTGCTTAGATCTCCTACAATCAAACAAAGTATTTACTTTGGGCTTATTTTAAACTTAATTGTTTTCAGCAGGATGAAAACTTGAGTGTAACTTTATTATTTAGGCCATGATCTCTATGTCTCTACAGCAACAGCCTTTTAAGAATAAGGTTCCATATATACAGATCTAATTCCCTCCACTGAAATTAGCAGAGGAGGTTCAGCATGAGGAGGAATGGTATGCGCATAGGCATTCTAATTTATTATGGAATGGCTGGGCTGGAAATGCTTGCATTTGACCAAAGTTTTTTGCACCATGAAGAATTGTTTTCTCTCACATTCATAAGGTACATTTATGCCTTGTCACATCCAGTATCTGGGGTTGATCTTGGAGTAAATCTTAACAAATGCATGCTGAGCTTTTGCTCTCATTGGTGACTTTTCTTGGGGATCTATGTAAGTTATATCAATATAAGATTTAAGTGCAAACAGAGAGGAAGCTTGGATCCATCCTCACAACATGTTATTAGGAGCAGAGTCAATCAGATCAATAAATAGGCAATACCATCTTGATTATCTCTTCCTTTGTAGAACTAGACAGAAGGATGCTCAGAAGTGGCCACGTTCTTTCTTTGTTCCTGGATTATTCTTAGGTCACCATATTTGTCGGTCTGGGTGTAGATGGAAAATACTTTTCAAAAGCTATCTTTGCTTCATTCGAGGCTTATATAACTTTCACGTGTCATTTCTTAATAGACTGGACACTTAAGAAACAACTTCACAAAGATAAGACTATGTAGTGCTGGTTGATTTGAAGCATAAAGTGGTGTTTGTGTTTTTCCACTGTGGCATGGCAGATTCCGTTCCCTTTCAACAGCTGATATGGTGGGATTTGTCTCAGCGTGTTCTCTCAAAAAGCTGACTCCAAGTACCACAGTCAAGCATTTTCTTCACTAGGACAACTCAAATTTACAGAATAGTATGCTATATGCTATAGTATGTATATCATAGCATTTTGTGTATAGGATTTCTGTGGAAAAGGCTGATTTGAGGGTCTTTTTTGGTAAATTCCTAATGTACATGCCAGCCCTGAAGTCTGGAGATACTATACTGTCAGATGCTAATTATCTTTGCCTTTTAAGTTCCTTAATGATCAGACATGAACACCTGTTATTTCTTCAATACCCAGTAAAGACAAGGTTGTCCTAGAATTAACAGACTTTCAACTCCGTGGAACTGTTCTGTGTTGAAGCACTTATTATGCTTCATATATAAGAAAGGACAACAATTTCAAGCACTTTAAATTTGGAGTACAGATACTGGGGTCCAGAAAAAGGAAAGGCTGTCAACAGAATGTTTATTTGCTTCTAATGTGCAAGAAGGAAGGAAGGAAGGAAGGAAGGAAGGAAGGAAGGAAGGAAGGAAGGAAGGAAATCTACTTTTTCATTGTTCCATGGATTTCTTATTGTTCAATGAAAGAGGAAGCATGTCACTAACTTCATAATGGGTTTCTAAAGCAGAAGTAAAATCAGAAGAACATTATAACAAATGGACGATAGAAAATATCTGGCATGGGGAACCACCAAACTGTTCCCCTTCAAATGTGTTGGAACACTACAGCCACAGTCATTGTGGCAGACGTTTAACATATGTGCAAAACTCATAAGTTGGAAAAGGCTGCTTTATAGAGCTTAAGAAGTGAAGTAATTTTAAGAACATCTAATCACAAACTGATAGGATTTCTTTTTGGCATGTACCACCTTGGAGTACTGATAATAGATCACAAGACTGAAGGCCATCTAGTTTATTTAAAAATAACAATATTGCCTAGTGCAAGGATAATTATGTTAAAAATAATCCAGACCCATCTGTAGAACTTTTCCAAAAGTTTTTATCAGTTTTGTTTTTGTATAGAGGTTCATTGAAATAAGTAAATTATGCATTGTAGATGTAACAGGTCAAGGCAGCTGAACCCCATTATATGTCTTATCAAGTAACTCCAATTTCATTTAAAATCATGAAATGCAAAGTGAGCAGCCCTTTTCAGGGAAAATTATCCTGCCTTGTATGAGTTTAATGACTATAGAATGCCAGTTGTTTGTTAAATTACATGCCACTATTTAAAGCCTAGTAAGTATAAATTATATTTAAAGAGTCCTCATTAAATCTGTCCACATGTTTAGCTTTATTTTTAGTTTTTAAACTCGGGCCTGATTGGATGACCTGTATTAGTTTAACATTACTACAAAATGAAGTACTTTGGTAATCATAAGCAGTCCTGTAAATAAGATCCCTCAGTTCTTGTTCAGTGATTCTTTATATCATTTCACTTATTCAAAAATCACAGGATTCCCCAGTGTGTTTACCTTGTACTTAATTATGAATTCCTAAATTAGATTCATAGAATTGAGATGAACTATTTCATCAAATGAGCCATCAAATCTAACACTCTCTTCAGTGCAGGAAACCAAATTAAAATATCTGTAACAGATGGTGGTCTAAACTCTGCTTGAACTTACCCAATAAAGGGTAGGCCACCACCTCTTTAAATTGTTGCACTATTTACAGTACAAGGACAGAGAACAGGTTTTAACATATCTTCAGTGTGGCATTTCTGTCATTTCTCCCTTGAATCTTTTCTTTTCGAAGCTAAATAAAGCAAGCACCCTCAATCTCTCTTCATAGGAGTTTTGTTTCTGTGCACCTGATCATCCTCATTGCCCTTTTCTGAACTTTCCTAATTCTCCAAGTCTTCCTTAAAGTGCATTTTGCAGAATTGGACACAATATTTTAGGTAGGTTTTCACCAGCAGAGAAGAAAGTGTGACTATTATTTCCCATGATTTAGAAACTATCTTCAATTGAGGCAGCTTCAAATTGCATTTGCCTGTTTTGCAGCTGCCACAAACTATTCACAGTCAACAACTATTCCTACTTTTTTCATAAATACTCTTATCTTCATTCTGTATCTGTGGATTTCATTTTTTTAATCTATAGATAGGATTGCTTCTTTGTTTGTTAAGATTGTTAAGTTCGCCCAACAAAATCTTTTTGAATTTTATTTGTGCATTCTAACAAATTAATTATCCAACGGTATTGTGCTACCTGCAGATATGATTTTGCACCTGTTCATCCAAATTATTAATAAAAAATATAGTGAGTCCAAGACTGAAACTTGTAGAAGCCTATTTAATATTTCTCTCCAGTTTAATGAATAATCACTGATAAACAATTTCTGAATACAGACTCATCTACATTTTTTTAGACTCATCTACATTTCAATTTAACTGTCAAGCCATCCAGCCTATATTTAACTAACTTGTTGATCAGATCATGAGATACTTTATCAAATGTTTTACAGGTAGTTTTACATTGTTTAGTGATCAAAAAACAACTGAGCAACCCAGTTGTTAACTAAGAAAAACCATGACTGTGCTTATCATTTTAGTTCAGTTTTCCTTTGCTTTATAAATCTGCAAAGATTGTAAATGCCAGGATTGACTGCAAGTTACTTTTTCATCACCATTGTAACTATGAGTAAAGGCTGAATGAGGCAGTTGCTAAAGGATTACTTGTACTAAAATCAATATAAATTGTATTAGAGCATTTCCACTGTCTATTAAGAAAGTTAGACAGAAAAAAAGATTAAATTTATTTGGTAAGTCTGCTAATTACTGCATCAAAGGTGCTCACAAATTATTATTATTTTAACAAGTGGCATTCCCTGGTTGACCACCAAGGAATTCCCGGGCTATAGACCAGACTGGAAAGTTTAAAAAAAAAACATATTGAAGAAGCTAATAGAAAATAATGAATGGTTGTGAAATTTAGCTTGACTTGAATAATGTTTTACCTTTTCTGATCAATTATTTTATAATCTGCTCCAGAATCACCCTAAGCAGGCTGATTGATATGTAGCTTATGGGATCACTGTTTCACTTCCTGAAAGTAGGAACATTTATTATCTTGCAATCTTCAGGATTGCTCAAAGATAATGGACAGATGAGACCCAGTGTGGTTCATGGTTAATATGTTGGAACAGGACTACAAAAATTGTGGTTCAATGCCATAATAAATTATGGAAGTTTACTAGTAGCTTTGGACCACTCACTCTCAGACTAAGCCTTGAGCTCCTGAAGGTGAGATGGGATATAAATCTTAAACAACCAAGGAATTAAGCATCAATCAGCTAGTACTTTAAAACCTGAGCCAAATATATATATGTATTTCAGGAATAGAATACAATTTCAGAATATTTAAAAAGTTTTGGAAAACAGCACATTATACTGGATGCACCTTGGAAGAAGCATTTCAAACACTGTAGCTTGCATTCCTCTTAACTTGCATTCTTAGTTTTGCAAAAAAGTCAACAAAGGAACATATAACAGGATACAATACTGTTATACCAATCAATGACTTAGACCCAATGCTATCAATTGCTATAAAACAAAATAACATTGAAAAAAGAAATCTGCTGGATCAAACGACAGGCTTGAGCCACCATTTTGTTCTCTACAATAATTAATCAGATACGTCTGGGAATCCCACATGTAAGAACTGATCACAACAGAGTTTGTTGCTTTTTTAATATAAATGTTGGCTTAGCTGCTAAATCTATGGCATAAATGGAGGATGCTGACCACAGAATATGCATGAAAGCTGCCTGCCTCTCCCAGGACACTATACCCTGCTCTGTGAAGACTTTCCAAATTATTAGCCTCAACCATCTTTTTCATCATCCTAATGATTCCTGCAGGTGCGGGGTTAAACATAATTTTTTAAAAAAATCATTTTCAACTTGCTTCTACTATTAGCTTAGGCTGCTTATTGCAAGAGTGAGGCATTGTCCCATGCAGACTAAAATAATTAGCGTGGAACTGGAAACATGGAATCAGTAATGTTCCCTCTGATCCACCTATTGAGGCTGTTCTACTGTATTTTCATGTAGCAAGTGTCTTCCACGAGCCTATATGCACACCCAAATTTATTTTCCTAATAATCCTTTGAATAGGGTGGAGTAAATGCAACATCTGGAGAACTGTTTCTTAAACATAGCCATTAAATCATTATAAAGTATTTGAGGCACTCTCATTGTTGCAAGATCTGGGGCTCCATCAGGAAAGTAGTCTAAAGATCCCTGCAATGAGAAATTCATAAGTGCTTTTGGTCTCCAACTCAGACTATCACATATCTCACAAGATACCTAATATAAATAATTTGTAAAAGAAATCCCATTTCTGTATAAAGTACAAAAATGCCTTTATTCATTTCTTCTATATCTTTCCATTCCATCTTAAAAACATATTTAAAATAGCTCTTATAAAATGTTATCACAATTAGTTAAAACGATTTTTGGATGGCTAATAAAAGTGAAAGCAATCAAAGATTTCATGTCCTCAGTTCTTTAATATAGCAACCAACCATCACCCATTTGCTAATATTTTTATGTGTGCATATATGTGTATGTGTGTATGTGAGGCATCTTATATACTGCTCCTATGTTCTGTTACACTGTTCCAGTAAATTTATAATCAGTTGGTACAAACAAAGGGCCTTCAATTCATATATTTCCCCAATTAAAAGTAAAGATGCAGCCACAGAAAAAAAAGACCAGGCCAATTATCTGAGGATTTATGGAAATCTCAAATGCTGGAAGAGCCATATTTTCACATCTGTTTGCTTTTAAATGTGTTCTTATGGGTTGCATAAGGCAAAATAAAGCAAGGGAGAAGAAGGCCAATTCTTTTTTTATAGGAAAAGCCTGTATATTTTATGATTGCCTTTGTTTTCACTTTCCAACTTTGCCAATGTCTTTGGTGGTGATTATCTTAAATTCAAAGTCACAATGCAACTATACTATCAAGAAAGCCATATTATTTGTTGGTTATTCAGAGAAGGAATGGGAAAATTCCCACATATCAAATATAAGTATATGTTGATTAAAAGGTCACATATTTCATGTACTGGTAAATAACAATGTCATGCTGTATAAACTGTACAATCATGTATAAAGTTCTCCCCGTTTGATGTAATCATTGATGTATGCTGAATAGAAAATAATGGGAGGTAACTTTGCTGTGAACAATATATATATTGAACATGATATATAAACAATATAGAAACAATATATATAAAATATACAACATGTATTTTGTACATGTATACATACACACATACACATTTCCCCAAACTATAGATTTATACTTCACTTCTTGAAAAGGAAAATTATTTTGGAAGTAAAACATTTCCTGGGAAATCACTGTTAACTACCCAACAATTTGTCAGTTTTATCACAATAGAGCTTAGCCAACTTCATGAATTTCTTACAGGAAAGAGTTGTGTTTCTTGGTGGCCACAAATGGTGTAAAACAACTGTATATTCTAGTGGCAATTCATAGAAGAGATCTCTTGGCAAAGATAGCAGTTGCAGATAACCAAAATTATGTTCAGTTTTTCCTTATCCCTGACAAAAATTCTTAGGCCTATTACCTGCTACCATCTTGGAAATATGAAAGTCAGTGAAAAAGCCTGTTACTGTAGCCTCAAAATAGAATTTACAACTGCAATAAGCCATTGTAACTACCTTGCTCATGTTGCCTTTTTCAGTGCTAATCCCAAACTATGGGCACATTCAAACATTCCTGAACATCAGTGATTAACTCAAGAGATAACTCTTCAGTTGTAAAACTACTTTTATGCTGTCCACACTGCCAGCTCAGTAAGTAGCAAATGGCTGCTCCCTATTGTGCGGTCACACTTACTGAGTTTAAGTATTTTTATGCTTATACTCAAGAGTAAGTGATGTGAAGCAGGAGTGTCTGCAGGGAAAGTCATAAAAGGTCAAAATGGCAGCCAACACCAGGCAAAGTCACATCTCTATTTACATGCTAATTGCGTAAAAATAGCCATAGCTATCATCTTTGCTTTCTTGACCGCCTTGCAGATACCCATTGTATGATTGCATCCACAGAGACAAGCAAATTCTGAATAAGTGATTATTTAAAAAGCAATTCTTACAATTGTCACAAGTGTTCCAACTGTTTAAGACAATTGATTTCTGTTTATGTAGTGTTAATCTGCGAATTACAAAAACACTGAGCAAATGCTGTTCTCAAAAGGAAATGGGTCAACTCATTTTTATATATGTAATGTGTGCTTATAATAATATA
Organism: Azemiops feae; assembly: GCA_023970755.1. NCBI lineage: Eukaryota > Metazoa > Chordata > Lepidosauria > Squamata > Viperidae > Azemiops > Azemiops feae. Next base: position 3,656,200 of record JALGBA010000012.1, on the reverse strand, counting down.
ATAATCAAGTAAATAAGTATACATGTTGCTGATTCAGAAGAATATAGTGTCATAATCCATGTGAAGCTGGGAATGATTGATTATAATATTAATAGTCCTGACATTTGATTGAAAATTGTCGGCCAAAGATCAATATCTACATTTTTCTAATGTGCATGTTCTCTGTTTGGCTATGAACAGCATTATGGAAGAATGGCAGCTCTCCTATCAGTTGCTACCTTATTGGAAATTCATTATTTTATATTTTGAAGAATGAGGATCATTCATATATGTACATTCATGGAGAGGGAAGATCAAAGGTCAGGCATTTAGCTTCATGGCCAAGGGTGGCTTTCCTGTGGTTAACAACGCAATTGATAATTGTAAATTTCATCATCATTACTGACAGGAGAGATGAAGGAAACCATAACAGTTCAGTGTAGATGCTGTATCCTGCTCCAATGAAGAGGAACAAATAAACTAAAGTTGCACGATTGCATCTCTAGCCCTGAAGCAGCAAATGTAAAATCCACCCAATTCAGCAACCCACTTTTCATTTAATAATCCTGATTAAGTGACCAACAAACACAATGGCTCGTTTCATGCCCAATGCTATGTGCAATTAAGCCTAGCTCTGCTTTTCCCCGATGGGGAAAATAAAAATAAAATCCAGTTACCCTTTCCTTCCATGTGACACAGAGGTAAGTGGAGATCTGTAAGTGCTACTGCAGTTTTACACTGAGGGATTGGGGACCTTGGCTGCAATCCAAATCAGTTTACATTTTTGCTGCAGCAGTTCCCATGGCTGAAGAGACTAGCCGTTGCTCTATTTAAGAAGTAGCATGCCCTTCCTTTTAACTATTAAAACTCTTGAAACAGAAGCAACAAAGAAATGACTAACGATGTGCAAGGTTCTCAAACATGCTAACATAATTTCTTTCACTGTGACCAGTTAATTTTTCAGTTTAATACTAAACCTACAAGGCTGTCTACCAACATCTTAAATACTCAAGCAGACAGCCTTTTTATAGAGGCCTATTGTCATTTTGATTATACAATATAGACACTTGCATATTATATATATACATATGTATGTATATATGTGTGTGTGTATGTATGTAATAGCATGGTTTATAGTAAATAGTTTTCAATATAGGCTTCAAATTTATTTTGAGTACTTTTGAGTCGATTTTGACTCCTGGCAATTTCATGGACAGGCTGTTCCAAGGGGTGGGAGAGAATGACTGGCCAAAGTAACTCAGCCAGCTTACTTGCTTGAGGGAGAAGTTAGATCTCCCTTCTCCTGGTGCAGCACCAGCACCATTATGTCCTTCCAGCTCTCTAGACTTCAATGTACTCTTATTTATAATAAATAAATATATTTCTGTTCAATTAAACTAATCATTTCAAGAAATACCAGAACTCTATTTGGGTGGTCAAAGTTAATAAAATATATATATATTGTGGTATTACCTCTATATTATTAATTACATCCATTGTGAAGCTTATTGTTGTGTCCTATATTAATCTCAAGAACTGGAATTCTCTATAGGAACTAGCAACCAATAATGAAATACTATACAGTATTGGATCAGGTAGCAAACTCTACACAAAAGGATTGACAATTCCCAGTAAGATGCCTAGAAAGTCACAACAGTCATCCTATTTTTCAGTTACTTAATTTCTGATGCAAATGCATTCAACTCTGATTGAAATGAAGCTATAAGAGAATGAAATGTACTGCACCCACCAGAGAAAATGCTTGTCTATGCATTCTTGAAATTTAAACATGGTACATGGAGAAATTTATTTATTTGTGTCCTGCCTTTATTATTTTTATAAACTCAAAATGGCTAATATATTTAATACTCCTTCCTCCTATTTTCACTTTAAATAATTAGTGGATTCCTTAAATGAGAAAGGGAGAATCTCTATCTCACTCCCATTTAGCAAACCAGGATCCAAGTGGGGATCTCTTTCCTCCAGAAACTTAACCTAGCAAGGAATGGTCTCTTTTTTTTTCAGATTGGGGTGTAATTGAGATTTTATTTTTGGTCTCTGAAGACTGCTTGGGGCAAGTCCAATGATATGGTGACATCACTGAAGGGATAAAGATGAAAAATTTTGGATTCTGCATGAAAAATTAGGCCCACCCTTTTATTTCTTTTGGAAAGATAGAAGGGAGCTTAATAGTTCAAAATAGATACATGACATCATGAGGGCTTTAAAAAACTTTTTTGATCCTCTTTCTAGCACCACATCCCAAAACTCGTACTCCAGATCTATTTGTGCTGGGAAATTTCAGTAGTGCCATCTGGGAATTCACTAGGAGTCAAAGTCTGGGTGCTGAATAACTTGCCTGTCTCCTAAGGACTGTTCTAGTCCATAGGTGAGCAACTTATAGCCTTTCACCTGATTTTAAAAATTGTCAGAAAAGCATCTAGAGTTCTAGCAAGAGAAATATATTTTGGCCTAGGTGTAAAGAAATAGAATGAGAGAGAATATAGAAAACAAGAAGAGAGGGTTTAAGGAGAAAAAAGGATGAAAGAGAAAAAAGGGGGAGATTATCCTATCTTATCTTTGACTCTTTTTCCTACTGGCTTCATCTCTGGCAGATTACCCACAACAGAATATTACCTTCACCTGAAACCAAAATTTCCACTATTGGTTAAAGAGAATTTAAACTAGACCACAGTTTCTCAACCTCAACAACTTTAAGAAGTGTGGGCTTGCTGGGGAATTCTGGGAGTTGGAGTCAATGCATCTTCAAGTTGCCACTTGAGAAACTCGGGGCTAGAAGAATCACACCAAAAAAATCACTCTCAAAGAGTCTATATAGTTGGAACTTTTCTTTATGGCAGCCATGAAGTTCTTCAGCACCACCATTTTCCATCTGCAGATCAGCTGCAAATTTCTGTCATACTAAATTGGAATCCTCTTCATTATTAAGCTAATGCTCAAGGATAGTAAACTGAGTGGTGCTACTAGCTAGAAGGCTGAGTAAGCAAAGATATGCACATATATTACTTTATTACAGTTTCAAAGTAGATGTTTATGGAGATTCTCAATCATCCAAGTCATGGTTGTCTCACAGGTACTATTTCCAAAAGGTAACTGGACTTTCTTGGATTTTTCTTTGAAAAAGTTTTGCTTCTTTTGTAAGCGAAACATTTTCAAAATAAAAACCAAGAAACTCCAGTTACCTTTTGGAAAAAAGCACCTTTGGGACAGTTTCAAAGCAGGAAAAATCACAGGCTGAATTTGAACTATACCTTATTGGCTTTGTAAAGTCAGGGGAACAAAAGAGAATTTGTTCACAGTATTAATTATATTTTCTAATACATTGTGGCATTTGTTTTTTTAAGACTTCTTTTTTTCCTTGAGTAAACTCAACTCTGATGTAATCTGTTCAAAATGGGAATGTGCAACATTTTGGGCTCAGGTATTTTATTTCTGAGCAGAGCCATAATTTCTTATTTAAAATATAATAAAAGGAACTTTATAAGAATTCATTGTAGTAACGGTGTTAGAGTACCTAATCCACCAAAGCATTATACTATGCTTTATTTTAAACTGGATTAAGGGACTATTAAATACTATAATGTATAAAGTGTATTTTCTAAGTTTTAATGTTTGTGTTTTGTGACTAAAAATGCCCAATCTGGTTAGTCTTTAAAAAAAAGTAAATCTATCATAATAATACTGTACATGTCAAGAAGCTGGACATTAAATGAACCTGATGTTTGCATAGCGTTGTTATATCATGTGATTTTAAAATAGTTAGCAATTTTTGTAGCCATGGGAACTACATGAAGATGAATTCCTAGTACTATGTACGATCATCTCTATGTGTCCACCAGAACCCAAATGCAGTATGACAGATCAGTGGGGGAAAAATGAAAGTTGGCTTAAAGAAAAAGGAAAAATGGGTTTATAATCACTGTGCATTTTGTTAACAAGTGAATTCAAATAATTTTATTTTTACGAAACTGATAATCTTTATTCCAGTGTAAATGCAGTTGCTGATTTAAACAGAAACAAATCATATGTATATTATTTAGATGGTTTATATCATCTTTGTCTAATACATTATAATGAAATATGTTGCAAGGTGTGTCATACCAACGTGCAAAAATAAATGACTTTTTCCTGCATGCTTGCCTGAAGTATGTTGTGTTTTGAATTGCCTTTTGCAAAACAAACAGACCAACAAAAAGTTGTATGTTACTACATAACCCAGAAATGCTTGGACACTGTTTCATCCCATTACATGTGTATTTGATGCTGTGTTACGTCAAGTTTCAGACTAGTTGTCTGTCATTTGTGTATGTTGTCAGACACCTTTTATCTTGTTAAGCTGTATTATGTAAACTTCTCATTGCTTGAAACACTCAGAGCTGTATAATTCATTGTTTTCAACTTGTTTCCTAATCTTAACACCTTTCCTAACACTAAAATACAGATATCTGTAAATTCTTCATTCATTCTGTCTCCTCTTATATGTTTCAAAAGCAGACATTTATACAATGAAGAAAGGGACAAAGTTCCAGTGCATTCAATGAAATTCTGAAACGTTGTGTCTTCACAATGTGTCAGCCTGATCCCTTTCACAAAATGTGCTCAGAATTACAAAAATATTTGACATGCTGCTATAGTCAACATGGTTCTGTACAATATCAATATTTCATTACCAATATCAATATTTACAGTATCAACATTTCTTCTCTCGATTATCACCATAGCTTATTAAGGAACTAAACAATAATCGTTATTAAAGAATAATACAAAATTATCTAGTCTGGCATCATTCATCAAAAAAGCTTGCCGATATTTCCGGACATCTATTTTAGTTCCAGCCAGAAAAGGCTTCCATGTGACCCCCTCCAACTTCCCCCTGAGTTTTAAATCATAACTACAATCCATGAAAACATGTTAATGGCTACCCACTCAGATTCAGATTCAGCATTCTCAATTGAATATGTTCATGATCCAGGTTGGACCAAGACATTTTTTTCTAACTGTCACAGAACAGCACTGACCTATCCTGTCTTCTTCTTGGCAAGCTGCTGCATTATACCTGTGACAAGGCATGTTATTTTGCCTCCTAGGTGGTGAATTCAACAGACATCTGCTAAAAAAGTAATACGAGAACACATTAACCTAGAAATATCTTGGTGACTTTGAAGCCAAAGACCTTGATAGTTGCTAGCTTGATAGGGAGGAAATAAAGACAGAAAAATGTGTGTGTGTGGCTTCCAGGGAAGAAATGGTGAACTGAAGATGGTTCACCTGAAAGTGAAGCTGATGACCATGGTGAATTGAAGAGACACCAAGTATTTCAGCTCTTGGTAATTCATCTCTGGACAAGGAGAACACTTGAGATTGCTCACAAATAATCCAGATAGTTGCTCTTTATGATGCAGTCGCCAGACAACGGTCTCTGGCAGGTTTAGAGCTTTTGGAGACAAGGGAATAAACATCTTGCCGAAACTGTAGTCAGTACTTTCAAAAATGACACTTGCTTGCATACCTCCTTTTTTAATTCTTTTGGAAATTGCCTGTTAACTGCTTTTCAGCTATTAGGAACCTCTGGATTGACATGTTTTACAGCACCGGGTGAGTTTCCTTCAATTCTTAGTGAAATAAGTTTTAAATACAAGGGCTTAAAACCATTTTGAAATAAACAGCCAACATTCCAGAATTTTGATTCTGGAAAGTTATGAACAGACTAAGTGTCCAAATGGATATGAAATAAGAGTTTGGAATTAATTATAAGAATCATTCCCATGTGGGAATGCTTTTGTTTTGAATTCTCTTTTTAAAGATAATATGATAGGATGAGACTTTGAAGTTTGGACCTTAGAGGGAATAGTCAATTACAATTAAAGAAGAATACTTAAATTTGACTTACTAATACAGAATGGGACAAAATATTTTAACATTGAACATATTGAAGGATATTTTTGAATAATGGACCCAGAAGCTAATTTTAATGTGTCTACTTTTATAGTGTCTACAGTGTCTGCCTTTATAGATAAACTATAAAGATGCTATGGAAGAGGAACAGGTTTTACGAATAAAACTGAAACTGATCTGATAGTGGATTTTGAAAAGACCGGGTAAAAGAACAATATGGAAAAAGATGCTACACTGGACATACAAATGAAACTGGCTGTTGTCTTAATATAGGTAGTCCTAACTTATGACTACATTTGGAACCAGAACTTCTGTTGGTAATCAATGTGATTGTTAAGTGAGTCATGCCCAATTTATTTATTTATTATTTATTATCAAATTTAGAAATTGCCTATCTCCAAAACAGAGGGGCTATGTGGCCTTAAGAGAATCCAACTTTCCCAATTGACTTGGATTGCTGGAAGCTCCTTGGAAGATCACAAATCATAATTGTGTGACTTTGGGACACTGAAACCGTCGTAAATACATGTCAGTTGCCAAGCACCTGAATTCTGATCACATAACTATGGGGACACTTCAATAGTCATAAGTCCAAGGATGTAAGTAACTTTTTTTCAGCATCATTATAACTTCAAATGGTTTTTAAACAAATGGTCGTAAGTCAAGGACTACCTGTAATTAAAAGAGATATAAAAATAACAAACTAAAAGAGTGAGCTGATAACTTTCCTCTATTGGATTTACAAAATAAGCTTATTAAAGATTTGAAGAATTTTTGAACTGTGACAAAGAAAAAAAATGAAAAATTAAATTCTTGAGGGGACTAAAGATCAAGAGTATTAAAAGTACAGGGGAAAATATACAATTGGTTTATTGGATCAAGGTTAAAACAGATATGTTATCTCCGGTAAGCCTTAATGGACTTTTGCTGATCAGGACAGAATGAGAAGGCTTTAAGGGCTTGTTTATAAATATAGGGAAGAAGAAATCATTTCTTGGCATTTAATAGAAGGTGATAAATCACTAAAATTGCTTACACTTGTTGTGATGAAGGAAGGGGAAAGTCATTTCTTTATATTTTTCTTCACTTTTTCTTTACTATAATCTTATTTTTCTTCCTTTTGTATTTTTCTTTTCTGTGCATTCTATTTTTTCTTTTTGTTCTATTTTTAGTTTTAACTAATTTTTTTCATTGTACTTTTTAATAAAATTGCTATTAAAAAAGAGAAATATTTGTGTCTCTCATGATCTCTTTGGCACTCTCTCTTTCTCTCTCTTCTACTGAAAATAGTGGGAGAAGCATTATTTAGATCAGCCAGGTCTCTACTATAATAAATGTGCCAAGACCAAAGAAATGAACCAAGGATTTAGGTTTCTTCGAACTTCAGCTCTTCTTAAAAGCTGAAGAACCTTCTACCAGCCTCTCAGAAGCTCACCTTAGGGACTTTCTGAAGTCAGAATTTCCCAAGCATAGGAGTACCAGCCACAGAGGCTGGCAGAGGCTGGTTCATAAATATTCCTATGTTTGGGAATTGCACATAAGAAAAAGTGAGCATGAACTAGGCTTATACTCAGTAAACTTCCAGCTGCCTTGGCAATCATGGCTACTATTTCCTTGTCATCAGGGTAAAGCCAGAAATGTATTGGGCCACCACTTAAATCAGTTGTAACCCTTGATACACAATCATTTAGAAGGGCTCCACAGCAAGGGGAAATATTGTGAGGAGGGGCATTTCATCTGCAGATAGTCAAGTATAATTACAGATTCACTATCCTATTATACAAACTGAGGGTTATTAACTTCAGCCCCATGCTACAATACACATAGCATAAATTTTTCAGTAGCAAAATAATCCCCTTATCATAGATGTTGAAATATATGCCTTCATCAATTTCCCCCCATTAGTTTAGTGACTGTCACTCCATTGACTCGGTGGGATAAAAAACTGTGACATTTTGTTGTAACCATGGAAACCTCTACAATGAAAAGTAAATTCCTTAAGAAATTATATGTATACTTAACTGAATGTAACTCCCCCTTTATAGATTCATTCTGGATGAAGGAAATTCTTCTCATTAAAAAAAGGCTTGTCTTTAAGTATTTTAGTGAGACATGGAATGGGACAAGTTGCCACAGTCAAGTCATTGCGGCCAACTCGCCAAGGCCAACTCACCATGGCCAACTCACTGTGGGACAACTCGCCATGGGACAACTCGCTGTGGGACAATTTAACAATTCTATTTAATTATTTAAAATAAATTAAAAAATATTTTTATTTTTGCTATTCACATTTCATTCTGTCCCTCCTTTCTTCAATGGTTCTATTCCACTATTTCTTTGATATTAGTGTAAGACTTGTCCTGCAGCAAGTTGACCACTAAAAGTTGGCTGTGGCAAGTTGGCCATGGTGAGATGGCCATGGCGAGTTGGCCATGGCAAATTGTCATAGACCCAGTGAGACAATTATAGAGGCACTTTCAAATCAAAACTTTATGATTTTAGACCAGAATAAGTTATGTATCTTCAAATAAAATTAATAAAGTCATTCAACACTGTTGTGGATCAAAAACATTATTGATCATTCACCAGCACAGTATGGCTTCCAATTATATAGCTGGCAAACTCCACCCATGCAAGTATATACACACAAAAAAAATAATCTTCTCTCTCTCTCACACACACACACACACACACACACATTGCTTTTACATATTTACAGTATTTTCCCAACATGCTTACCAAATCAAGTAAAGTCTTAGCAGTGTGTGCTATGTGTGCCGTGAGTGAAGCTTGACAAATCTGGGTTAATTTTTTCGTCTTAACAGTTTGGGCCCATTGGCTTAGCTTATTATCTGAACCTAGAAAATAAGTTAATTCAGTAACCAGCTATAGCATATAATGCTAAAGTGAGCCCTCGTGCATAATATGATGACCCGGTTCAGAGAATCACAGAGCATATCCCAGTGCTGAGAAATTGCTTAGGGGTGCTTGATTTCTGTGCTAGTGGATTTACATATCCTTCATCTGTGCAGATAGTGATCTCTCATGCTCTCATTCTGCAAGAGAAATGGGGTGAGGCTTGGAGAAACCTCCAGACTCCTGCTACTGTATTAAAATCTGTTTAGATTTGAGTCTTTAAAAAAAATTAATCAAGATTTAGGTAAAAATGTGAATATATCAAATATATCAACAAATCTATTTTAAACCATTAATAGGCATGCAGTCTCTCCAACCTTTTTTTTTTTTTTTTAGCTCTAGAAGGCCTCATTGTAAAAAAAATACTGCTGAAAATTGACAGTAAAATACTGGCATTCATTGAAAGAGGGGATATGCATGGAAATAAAAAGCAATGATAACTATGCTGATCCTCCAACAGTATCTACTACCCTTAAGAATTCCTTTGGACTAACAAAAGCTAGTTATGCAGTCAAAGGTCTAATTCCAAAAAGACTTACTCATGACTTAAAATACAGAAGAGGTAATCTGGGCAGGAGATGTAACTTAAAGTAATCCAAGTCTATCAACGGGTCAGGAGCTAAAGACAGGAGAATAAGTATAATAGTGAAGTTTTGTAGGCAATCAACATTCAAGGCACAAGGATAACAAAGCACAAGTGAATAGAAGCAATAGGGGTATCCAAGTCTACTTGGCTGTAGGCATATTATATGCCATATTAGATATTTATTCATTGTCAGAGTGGGAAGGGAACAATGTTGTATACACATATCTGTTGCCTGCAGACGTTGTGGGTGTTCTATCAGTGGAGGTTTTTAAGAAGAGATTGGACAACCATTTCTCTGAAATGTTACAGGGTTTCCTGCTTGAGCAGGGGGTTGGACTAGAAAACTTCCACGGTCCCTTCCAACTCTGTTATTCTATTATATGTGCATAGAGAAACAAAAGGAGGCTGACAAAGCCTAAACAAGTTTCAGCATTTTTCAGGCAATTGCTTTATATTTTTGTCCTTCCTGGGGTGTGAATTTCTTACACACTCTGTCCTACAGTACAAAGATAAAACTGTCACACCTATTGTCAAAGATCTTACAGAATCACAGAAGGTTGATCTTGCAGAAAGCAGAGTGACTTGAGGGAAAATAGCCTGTCAAAAGCAAGGAATGAAGGCAATGAGTTTGGAAGCAGCTACCCAGAAGCCTTGTCAGCCTGGAATGTGTTAGAACTTTTCTTCAAGTTGCTCTAAAGAAGTGCAAACTTGCTATCTGGTTGGGAAATTCTGGGAGTTGAAGTCCACATATCTTAAAATTGCTGAAGTTGAGAAACATTGCTCTAATGCACCATCTTTGAAAGTAACAGAAGAAATTTTGTTCAGAATGATAGGCCAAAGAGCATAGCAGTTTCTGAAAATTTGTTCAGCATAGATCACTGTGTGGAGCACACCGTCATCAGCAAATAGGATTTCTTGAATGGAGGCACATTGTCCATGCATTTAAGCAGCAAAGGTCAAAGAGAGAGCTGTCCAATCAGTACTTGATGTACCCTTCTTCCTTTAGATCAAGACTAGTTTAATGAAAACCAGTGATAACATGCAAGCAAAGAATGAGGATGAGGGGTGACATGATAGCAGTGTTCCAATATCTCAGGGGTTGCCACAAAGAAGAGAGAGTCAAGCTATTCTCCAAAGCACCTGAAGGCAGGACAAGAAGCAACGGATGGAAACTAACCAAAGAGAGAAGCAACGTAGAACTAAGGAGAAACTTCCTGACAGTTAAAACAATTAACCAGTGGAACAACCTGCCTCCAGAAGCTGTGAATGCTCCAACAGTTCTTGGTTGCTTATAGTATAAAGGAGCTATGAGTAGGTTGAGGACCAGTCAAACCAGCCTGTGATCTGTCCAGCACTCAGCACCTGGCATGGCACAGGTGATGGTGACATCTTTAAGATCACACTGACATATTATGACATGATCAGGTAGGTGTTAATGTTTGGACCTTGCTGCATCCAGCTTGATATGTACTTATTTGCAAGTCTGAACATGGTGTTAGTGATGCACAGGTTATGCTTGGCACATTTGCCAGAAGCAGCAAACTATTGCTAGTTTGTTTTCCCATCCCATATCTCCAGAGGACTCCATCCCAATATTGCTGTCTGTTTCCACCCTAGCACTGAAGCCATCCAGAATAACTATTTTGCCACTAGCAGGTCCTCGTAGAAAGCTTCCTTGTTTTTGTCTGGACTTGGGAGAGTTGGTGTGTAGGCATAACAATTATGATATACCAGACTTGCAGAGAGGAAAGCAGAACTTCATGATGCATTCATTTATTCCAGTGGATAAAGAAGGAATGCTGTTCAGCAAAGCACTTTTGATTGCAAACCTACTCCATGAATCCTTTCCCTTTGGTTTCCCTTTCCAAAAAATGTATATCCACTTACTACTTCCTGTATTGAACCCTCATCTGCAAGCCTGGTCTCACTGAGTGCAGCAAAGTGAAGAGGGCTGCTTATCAAGGAAGGTATAGACATTTCAAATGAGTTTTGATACTTTTTTCCAGATTCTCAACTACTAGGGGGAGATGATCTGCTAGCTGCGGTTAACTAGCCAAGTGTTATTGTGGAGCAGACAATTTTTAGAGTGCCTTTCTAACTCTATTCCTCATGCAAGGATGGGCAATGCTATCTTAGAAGGGCTGCCCAGACACCCTGGATGCTGCTGAATATCTCTGATGCCCCAGGTACAGAGACAAACAACCACTGATCCGAGAATCGTCCACATGCAGGTTTGTGATTACAATTGTCAGTGGCCATCTCCACCTGTTGCTTTGCCACTCCTCAAGCTGCAGGACTCATGGAATTAAATTAGGACTGATAGGATTTGCAGATGACTTGTAGATGAATTGCACAACAGAAAGTTGTGCACGATTGAGTTTTAAGTAGAACAGCCATTGCATAGGGATAGTGCCACTCTTGGCAGAAGAGACCTTGATCCAGTGGCCTGGAGAAACATTATGGTTGGAGACCTCTCCTGCTACAGTGGATGACCAGGATGTCAGTGTCTTATTAGGCTCTTAGTGCTCCACAACACTGCTGGGCCTCTCTGCTTGAACAATGGTTGATCAGTCTTCTCTGCTCAATCTGCTAGGGTTAGTATTCCAATTGGATAGACAAATCTAGTATCTCACAGAAAATTGAAGAGCCATCAGCTACCCTCACCTGGTTTTGCCTGTCTGATGAGATGGTTTACCAGGATGTGGCTGCTGCACATATTACAGCTACTTGGAGCCACAGGTGAGACCTGAGTGCCATGTGGGGACCAAAGGTGAACAAGTAGTCCTGAAAAGTGTGGCCTGGTCCCTCCACCAGAGGTGTTACACCTCCCTGAACACCCTATACACCCCACTTGACAAGTAGTATACTATCCCAATCTATCAAACACCCCATAAACCCCACTTGACAACTTAATGTACTATCCCAATCTTTCAAATTCCAATTGAAAAACATGAAAGAAAAGATCATCCAAGGCAAGTGAAAAACTCTTCACTTCATCTTTTTTTTCCCTTAGTACTACCCAAATTATTTTTCTTTCATATTTGCCAGTAGTTCCAGTTCCATTCCTGGTATTTGCAGAAAATATACATTCAGAAATATACATTCACTTAGATAAAACAATATCTAGTTTTATCAAAGAGTAAACCAAAACAATCATCTACTAGATTTTTTTATATGTAGTAGTCTTTATTAAATATTTTACTCTGATCCGTAAGTACCAGGTGGAGAGGCCAGATTCAAATTTCACCTCTCCACTTTTATAATTAGTCAGGAAGTACATTAAAAAAGGCAAGAAAATCCAGTCAGTCTATGTAATTCAGTCTGGATATGAAGTATTACTTTTTTTTTTACAAATTTCATCCCATGTGATCATTTTTGTAGATTAGTTGCAAAAGAATCCTTCTAGCCAATGATGTGAGATTATTCTAAACAGAAGCCAAGATTCCGATAATGAGTTATTGAGCATTTTTGCTCATTATCAGCAGGAGTGAACATGGAAATCAAATGGCAATAGTACCCTCTAGTGGTTATAAACTATAACATATATGCTAGTTTTTCATTTTCAAATCTCAATTTTTAGTCTGCTAGTCGTATGTCTACACAACTGCGTAGTGTCCCATCTTGGAAAGGCTTCCTCATTAATTTCAAAAGGATAGCCAATAGTTGCCTTCATTCCTTGGCTTGTATGAATAGGCCTGTGTAAAATAGGACACAAATATAAAGAAATTCATGCTGATGGGTGTATACAAAATCCATGCACCAATACAAAGTGTTTTCTTATTTATTTTATTTAGAAGATTACTAATTCTTTTTTAGAAACAAATAAAACAGCATGCCACTTAACTTTAAAACCAAGAAAATAAAATCATAATCAACAATATTCACAGATATATCTAGTACAAGACTGATTCGGGTATAATGCAATATAAATAGAAAAACCCTTGCTGCCTGCAGGAAAGACTTTAATGAGGTGATCAGAAAATGTTTGTAAAATACATATCACAAGCTGGGGCAGAGAGATGCTCTATTAAGAAGGCCAGTAACCTGGAATCTACATACATACAGTACATACTCATACTGTTCCATTTTGAAGTAAGCAACTTTTGTGCAAAGTACAGAAAAGTATGAAACAGGAATTCAAAGGAATTAACTCATAAAACAAGAAGAGAAAAATTCCTTCTAAATGTAATTTATACCAAGTTATTCACTGTATCCCTCTAGATTTTTTTATACTTCTACCATCTCCACAGATTCAAAGTTCCCTTTGTCCCTTAAATTTCTTTTTGAGGTTCTCGACTCCATCTATTAGGACATTTCTGTTAGGACATTTCCTAACAGTGAGAATAATCTAACCACATTATTTTTAGTCTTCCCCTTTCTCTCAGTTGTGATACAATCTGCATTCAGTCTCTCCATATGACCAAACCATTTCAAAATACTTCTTTCAAAATGACATTTCCATTTTGTATTCAACCAATATTCACTCAATCTCCATTCATTCTTGACGCTATCACTTCTTGGGTAAGATCTTGATGCTCTAGGACAGGGGTAGGCAACCTTGGCTCTTTTATGACTCGTGGACTTCAACTCCCATGCTGGCTCAGGAATTCTGGGAGTTGAAGTCCACGAGTCATAAAAGAGCCAAGGTTGCCTACCCCTGCTCTAGGACAGGGGTGTCAAACTGCCGGCCCACGGGCCGGTTGCATCATACGGAGGCCGTGCCCACCCCAGCTCCGGCAATGCAAAAAAAGTTGCAATACATTGCAACATGTCACATGACACGGCGAGTTTGACACCCGTGCTCTAGGACTACATTGGCTATTTTGGCAGCTCAGCACACTCCTGGCTCATACTTAAGAAGTCCACTAAGACTTCTAGATCCCTCTCATATACTACTGTTGAGCTGGGTACCATCTATTTTATACCTATACATTTGGTTTTTCTTGCCTATGTGCAGGACCTTATTTTTCTCACTACTGAACTGCTTCTTGTTGGATTGGGCCCAATGTTCAAGTCTATCAAGATTCTTCTGAATCTTGAATCTATGTTCCAAAGTGTTCACAATTCCAACTAGCTAAGTGTCATCAGCAACTTTGATGACTTCCTCTTCTATCCCCTCATCTAAATCATTTTTGAAGATGTTGATGAGCACTGGGCCTAAGACAGTACTTTGAGGTACCCCTACCTGGTGGGCATGCATTTCTATTTCCTTGGAATGAATTTGATACAATATGGGTCGCAAAATACTTTTCATCAGATCTGAATAGGAGGTGGAGATTTTTCCAAAATGTTCTCCCTAGCGCTAAAAAAGGCCAGCCTAAACTCACACCTCACCAGTCTGCTCTCCTGATTTTTTCCTGACGGGAAAGGTCGCAGTTCGCCTTTAAGGTGGGGCTGCCATGCTATTGGAGTGAGTAGGAGTTACTTTTTATTTTTTTAAAAAAGGAATTAGATTTCGCATGTTAAAAGCGCAGAGGCAAAATAGCTAAATCTCTCAAGATCCCCAAATGCAGTTTGCCGCCCTCCATTGGAAAGGGAGGATAGCCCAGCGCTAAAAGCACAAGGCAACTCGGGAAGCAGCGCCTTTGCCTGCAGGAGGCAAACTTCTCAGCGGCGTCCCCTCCGCAACTAGAGAAGAAAGCGGAGGAAGCGTCGATGTAGGGGGTGGGGAGTTAACACCGGTTGTTCCCGCGACAAGGCCGCAATGGCTGACGGAGGAAAACGGGAGAGGCCCAAAGAGGCTCGCCGCTGCAGTCGCTATTTTTGCACGGCGGGACGCGGGATGGAGCCCTTCCTCATCGAAGAAGTGCAGGCTCGTTTGGGCGCCACTCAGGTGAGCGGCTCCGCACTCATTAGGCCGCGCCGGGCTCGGTCGATAAAATAACGGCTTAGTAGCTTGCTTTCCTCGCCGCAAAAACTATACGGAGAGGGAGGCAGCGATAGCGGTCTTGGATTGAGGCAAAGCCTGGGTCAATTGCTCGTTTGTACGCTCGCTGCTTCGGAAGACCAGTTCCTAGCCATGTTATTCAAAAGTCCCACCGCGCGGTTTGGCGTCCCAATGTAATTCTCCATACGTTTCTCGTGCCGCGACTATGTTTAAATGGCTATGTTTGAACTCATCTGCACCTCTCGTGGTTTGCGTTACATCTTACCACATCTCACTTCAGTCTGGTGTTAGAAATCCCATTTTTAACTGCTAGTGACATTTAGGCCGAGTTTATAATCATTTGCGTTACTGGTCCACATGTGCAAAATCTGGGTTCTAAAATCATGAGTTCTTGAGCTTTTAATAATTAAGTGGCAGATGTCAGGGAAAGGAACTTAGGTATTCCTTTATATAGGCAACCTGGAATACCTGGATGTATTGTAGCTATTGAAAGGGCAAGAGTTCTTTGCTGCAATAAATGACAACAAAACAAAGTGGTCTGTGGTATTTATGTAGGTAAACTGCAAGTTTTTGATTAGTTCAGTGAGAACTATTGTTGCTTTCAGGGATGAAGATTCTTCTCTTGTCTATGTAACAGTGTGCATCTATATGATAGTTATAAATGCTAATTTATTTATTTTTTGCTTGCACCAAGAGATAATTTCACCTTTCTAGTGTAAAAGCTACATTAGTGATCACCATTGCTTGGTTTGTTGTCTAAGTCTTAAATTGAGTTTAGAATAATTTTCAGTAGGAAAAACTATCTACCTTTTAATTTCCCATATTATGGGACTTATCACAGGATGCTTGAAAAATAAGAAACCAGTCTATAGCAAGTGATCATAAAAAATATTTTTATTAAATCCAGTCATTTGCGGAGGGCCTGACTTAGAGTTTTATGAATGTTCAGTTCTGTGCATATTAGTTCAGAACTAACTTCTGTGTAACAACAGTTTTACTCCATAGAGAATATTATACAGAATTTCAAAAACTGTAGGGATTTTTTCATGTAGAACATTCCATAATGTGAGCCCTCATCTCACAGCTAGTCTGTTGCTTTGTATTGTGCCAGCACTCAGATAATTGTTCAACAATTAATCAACAAGAAAAGAATGTGCAACCTAATTATATTCTATATTAAAAGGTAACACATTATCTTTTCAAAATCTAAGCTTCTCAAGGCAAGGAACAACACTTTAAGAAAAGATACTTAGAAATTTGAAGGAGAAGTGCAGTCTAGAAATACAATATATATAAATTGGTGATAACAGGCAGTATAACAATACTATTACTAAATAATAAAATGAATAGTTGCTGCCAATATTTGAAAAAGAGATGTCTTATGTCAAGTAAATCTTTGTGCAAACAGACAACAGGAGACACTCTCGTGTTATATTGTCACTTACACTGCTAAAGGACATTGATCACCAGCTGCCTGTGTGAAGCATTGCAGAAGATAAATGGAATCAGGCAAACACAAGTATCCCTCTTTGCCTCTTTTCATAGTACCCAGTGCATTTTATAAACAAAGTCAGCTGTTTGTATTAATCCATTAATAAGGGTAATAATATTTTTTTAAAAATCAACTCAAATATGTATCCAGTTTTATTTATTATTGGTATGCATTCTCTTACAAGGTAGAATATGTAGCAGGGAAAGTTTTCTTCAGTACCAGTGTTGAACTGAGTATGTTGAAGAAATTAAAGTCGGCTGAAAGATTATTTTTGCTGCTGAAGAAATGTCCTCCACTTTCCTTCTGTGGGAATAAAGGTAAGAGTCTTCTATGTTCTTGTGTTCTTCTCTTTGTTAAAAGAATGCATTAATTTTCAGTTAGGTGCTTCATTCCCAACTACTTTTCAGGTATGATGCTTGTTTAGTGCTTTGCATGCAAAATAATAATGTCTAGGCTTCATTTACTAAGTAGATAGTCATGAAATTAAAATGTTGCTTGGGATGCCTTGGAAGGAACATATAATAATACTCTTTGGGATTTGTGAGCTCCAGTACAAAATGTACCTCTTAAGAAAGTAGTTGCTTTCTGAGGATTTTGAAAAGCAGTTATCTGAAGTTTTGGAAGAAGAGAATGAAGACATTCTATTTCCTTCTGAACAGATTAATACCAATTTCTTTCAACTTTAGCACCCAATAGCATTTTAAAATTAAGTGATCATTCTAATTCAGGGGGGACTTATTCTCATTCAGTTTGCTCTGGATTTTAGTTTAAATTGGCTTAAAAACTTTTGCTACACAAAAGTTTTTTTGTGTATTATTTTAATTAGGAGGCATACAGGCATGCCGGTGAATTTACCAAATTTACAAAGGAAGAAGTTGGCTTGTTACATAACTGGAGCATTAAAAGTATGGAATCTAATTGGAAATCTTGTCTTTTGTTTTTAGATGTTAAGTGATATGATAAAATGTATGGACTAATAGTTTACTATTTTATTTCAGGAAGAATAATCCAGGATGTTCAAAAACTGGTAAATGAGAATCCCAGATGTTGGCTTCATACAATTGCTGTCTGGAAAAGTCTTTACAATCAGGCGGCAAAGCAACTAAACTATCAAGAATACCCAGATTCCAAAAAACAGAAATTGGAAGAGGAAAAACATATTGAAAATGAAAAGCAAAAAACACAAATAATATTAGAGACAGATGCTACTAAAAATCAAATTGAAGATCTGCAAAAATGTGATACACACAATGTTTGTACAGACATTTTATTGCCTCAGAGCAGACTTTTTCTAGAAAACACTTCTGAACTTATCCAAGACCAAACTATTGTTTGCGATAGTTATTTTAGTTTCAGAGTATCATGTCGTTGTAGTGGAATACTTGCAAAATTATTTACTGCCCAGGTATGTAAAAGACTATTCATTTGAAAGCTCAGGAGTGCTAAGCTTCATGAAAATTGAAGGGGAACAAATTGATGTATTAAGAATCTAAATTTCTTACAATTCTATAGGCCAAAAAATATCCACGATATGCTGTGTTTTCCAGATCTTATTCTTTTTAAAGATGTTAATTCACAATGTTAATTTCTTTCTGCAATTATATCTGTGGCAAGCTACTCTAGTGTTTAAGAGTATATTCAACTGCACAATGGAAATGGCTGCCAACTCATTGTACATACAGTTTACAGGGATTTTTCTTCATATTCTATTGCATGGAAAAATACATTTGTTACATTCAAAATAACATTTAAAAAAAAAAACACCTTATCAACCACAATTGATGTGCTATGTGTGTGTGTGTTGTGTGTGTGTGTGCATACACATATAAAATATAAAATAAAAATAACTTGCTAGATGTTTTGCTGTCTTAGAGCTTTTTTTTTTTTTTTTTAAAGCCCTTTCATAACAAAACAAACTGAAATAAAAGTAATTGAACTTGGATGGCTTGATTTCAGTAAACATGCATAAGGTAGGGATATAAAATATGTCTTATGGCTTCTATAATATTCAGCATAACTATTTTCTTTGTTGTTTCTACATAATATGAAGAATCTACATAATATGCTGCCTACCCAAATAATTCTCATGTCTGATTTGTAATTGTTTTTTCAGGAATTGGGAAAAATTATCGGAATAGCTCTTATGAAGAATTTTGGATGGAAAGCAGATCTTAGAAATCCTGATTTAGAGGTAATAATCCAAGTTGAATTGTTAGAAGCTTTGGGCTTTGCCTTCTTCAGATATCAAATAGTCTCTGAAATATGACTGGAGGATATTTTTTATGTGTATTCTTGTTAATAAAAATGAAATCTTATGTTACACTTGTAGAATTTAGCTTCCTTATATTTTGACATCTATACGTTCCTGTGAAAACAATCAATAGCCTATCTGTAGTGGGGAAGTATTGCTGTCTTGTTTCATTGTGAACAGTCATAGTGGAGCAAGGGTTCTCTGCCAGATTAGTTCCATATAGATCTACTCAGAAATAAATTTTAAATGATTTTTGTCGGGTTTATTCCTCAAGAAGTGGGTATAGAATTGCAGATCCAGTATACTAAAGATACCCTATGGATAGGTATAATCCCATCCAAGCTTTTTTAGAAAAGGAGATTTGGAATTTAAATAAAAGTTTGCATTTGCTGCTTGGGAGTAATAACAAAAAAATACCATAAAAATCATCTGCTTCAGGTGATTGAGAAAATATGCTGCTTTATGTTCATAAAAGATGGCCATCCAGCCATTTAAAAAATGTGCATTTTCTGACACAAAGAAAAGGAAATTAAATATTCCTGCAAAGCAGTACAAGAGGGGCATGACAAAAATCAGAAGGGGGAGGAATCTTAAACATAAAAAAGATGTAAGAGAATAGACAAAATATATCATTGAGAAAAAGCACAAGGTGTGGACACTTCAACAAATTTTATTAAACTGTAAACTTAGAGAAAGAATAAAAAATAAGAGTGCAATTTTTTGAAAATGTTAAAAGAAATATAAACTTATTAGAGAGGAAAACCTTTGAACCTAATCATGACTGAAATCTGAAAAAAATACAGAAATAGGGATATAGATAGAATTTGAAAAGTGGCAAACCTTAAAGATAAAATCTAGACAATACTTCCACATTACCTGTAGGATCTACCATTTAATTCATTGAACTTACTTTCACTGTCGTGAATTCTGGTGGAGGATATTCTGTATGGGCAGCAAGATTTGCAAATAGTTTGTAGCTGTCACTAGTAGAACATTTCTGCCACTTAAATTCTTTGGACAAAAATATTTGGCCAGTATTAATTTAGGGTTTTGTACATTTTTCTCTTCTTCTTGGATATCTCTATTACTTGTGTTTGCACTGATCGAAAAGCAGAAGTAGTGATCTCAATTTTGTACTATGTCTTATACAGTATCCCTATATTATATTTCATATAGATATAATACTTATATGCATTTAAGGATGAGATTGCTTTTTAGAATGAATAAATAAATATATCCTTGAAAAAGTGACTGAGATATCCTATTATTTTTTCAATTTGCAAGTAATTCTTTATTGTAAATTTTCATTCCCTTACAGATCTTTGTGCATCTAAATGATATTTATTCTGTGATTGGGATCCCTCTATTCAGGTAGATGACTTTACAAATTATTATTCTTTTTTTTATATATATATATATATATTATTGGATTTTTATAGGGATAGGAAAGTTACATCAAGGTGCTTAGGAACCAACGTGGAGATGGGTACATCAAACATCCAAAAGAAAAATCATAAATATATAGCTCAAATTAATTCATTATTAGTTCCCTCTCTATTTCCCTCATATACTATTACATATTCAAATTAATACATTTCTAAATAGAATTCAAGCAATCCTATCAAACATCAATCACGTTTCAGTTGTAAAGATCCAAATCCTGTTTTTAGGCTTTACTAATTTACAGTTACCATATTCCAATTAGCCTTAAATAAACATATTATTAACACTTCGGGTATCCCTCATTTCCCTTTTCCCTAACATAATAATTATATCTAAAATGAATATATTATTCCCACAATAACATTCTTATATTTTATTCATTAATACCATTTCTTCTCTTGTCACCAATCCCTCTTATTCTCCTTCCATTACAAAATAATTATCTTATTTGAAATAAAAATATCAGTCCAAAAAATACATTTCTATCTGTTTTAAATATATATTCTATCAATCAATCTATATCTATAAAAAGTCTTTTTAACCCAATAGGTAAAGTTTACCCCTTCAGATAGTTATCATATCTGAAACAAAATATTATTACAAAGGATATCCTCTTACAGAATTCACGTACTCCATTAGTTGTTGAATCAGTCAAAATCTCTAAAGCCTTTTTAACCCATTGAGTGAAATTTTAAAACACATTTTTAAATCTAACTCTAGGTTTCTTTCTGTGCCACACCGGTTTCCATAGTAAGGTCCCTACAAATCCCAATATTTGAAAAAAGGTATTTCTTAGCACTTCAGATTGGTCAAAGCTCTTCCCTTTCTTCTAGTGGCCTTTGAATGGTGTAGACAGTTTTATTCCATGTTGTAATTACTAGTTGATTATCCACGTTATCACAATTTTCAGTAACTTGTATCTGGGTGTCAGTCTCTATTGGTTTTGACAATTCAGGCATCTCAATTAAAATTATTCTTTGATCATCAGGCTTCTCCATAAATTGTATATGGGGTTGTGTAAAGTTGATTTGTTCAATGGTTTCCACAATTTCTCCCGGTATAAGTTCATGTTTAAGTTGTAAGTATGGTTTCTCTTTAGGTTGTATATGTTGCTCAAAGGCCTCTTTGGAGCCACTCTGCTCCCTCTCCACTGTTCTTCGGCCTATAACTTGATCCGTCAAAATTTGAGAGTAAGATTTCGTGTATTCCGTAGCTTCCAAGATTTTTTCCAGTATAAGCTTATAATCAAGCTGTGGGCAAAATTCTTCCATCTCAGTGGTGAAAGGGTCTTTTAATCTTTTAGTGAAGGCTATATTTAGTAAAAGTCAACAAATATTCACCTCCAATTCCTAGTAAACAAAATCACCACCCAGCTGTTTCAAGATCTCATCCTTTGAAGGTCAAAGCCATCCTACAGCAAGAAAAATATACAGTTGCAGTAACACTTTTCATCACAAGATGTCCTCAGTAGGCTATAAAGCCTTTCATTCCAAGTTAATAGATTTTTTGTTTTTCACATTGAACAAATAAAAAAAGAAAGTCCAGGATAGTAAATAGCGTAGTTATAATAGTAATGATCAAAAGTAGAAATATTTTCAGGGTCCCTCAGTATTCCAAGAGTTGAATAGTCAATAAAAAATTAGCTGTTTTATTTTTCAGTTCCCAAAGCTGGTTTTCCCACAGTATCAGAACGCTGCTCTCTCACAGCAGGGAAGTAATTCAAATTCAAAGGCTTTTTACAGGAGAGTAATTAGGGAAAGAGGGGGAAGGAAAGATCTCACCCAGATTCTCCACAGGAGTTCTTTGTGCTTAGCTGTTCTTCTGGCTTTCGGCTGGCGCTGCGAAATGATCGTCCATTTTACTGGGCGATCTTTTCTCCGACGGCCCTAAGGAGCTGGCTCGGACCGAGGAAGGAGCTGCCGCCCTTCCCCCGTCGACGAGGGCCTCCTCAACGGTGGTCACCCCTCCAGGGCAACTTTTCGACCCGATTAAGGGTCTACCGGCGGAGGGAAAAACAGCCGATGGAGAGACGAGGCTCTCCTTGCGACTGCGTCTGCGGCGATCCGGAACCGGAACAAACAAATTATTATTCTTTATTTCTCTTTAAATACTGACTTTTCTAATAGAAAACATTCTCCTCCCAAAAAAACATTCTCCTCCCCCCAAAAATGATTGGAATGGTTTTTGTTCTCATATTGTTGACCTTGCAATAAATTGATGAGAAATATTTTATTGCAATAATTAAATGTTTAACATGGTAAAACTTTAGCATTCTGTGTCATATAAAAGTATAAATAACTTGGAACATGGTACTTGAACCATTTATACATTTATATTTCCCTAGGGTACGTAATGTTTTATTCATTGACATTTAAACATATAGATTGGTAGAGGTGGGAACAATTGTCAACATGTGAAAAAAGCAGTGTCAGAATTTGCAGAAATAAATTTAAAAAGTAGCCCCCCCCCCAAAAAGAACTGTTTAAAACACTGCAAATATAGATTGTGTGTACTCAGTATCCATATAACTCTAAGTGATTGTTGGAATTAAGAGACATAGAATGTGGTATATTGGGGAAAAGATGATAATGAAAGGAAACAATCCTGAAGAGAAGCATGTCATTATTGACACATTGTGTTAGAATTATACATGTGCATTGAATGTTCTTATTTTTATTTAACTAAGTATATTATTTGCAGACTTCCCTTGGCAAGTCGGGCATATATTAAAACTGCTGGATTGCGATCTACCATTGCTTGGGCTATGACATCGCTTGCTGAAATCAAGGTAATGAGCAAAATAACCATTCTGGTTACTAAGCAACTATTATGGGGATTTTATAGGAGCATTTAAAGCATTTAAAATAGGTGAGAGC
The DNA here is from genome assembly GCA_023970755.1 of Azemiops feae. Lineage (NCBI taxonomy): Eukaryota > Metazoa > Chordata > Lepidosauria > Squamata > Viperidae > Azemiops > Azemiops feae. The sequence goes on along the minus strand of JALGBA010000012.1, from coordinate 3,632,854 downwards.
TGCATAGTTTGCAATTTCCTTAAATTCATGGGACTTAATTTCTTAATAAATATGCAAAAATGTGTGAGCAGTTCAAATCAAATTAAATTGTCAATTGTCTCTTGGTTTTTAATCTCCATGGTGTATACAGAGATAATTACTATAAAGTTGCTATAAGGATTATTGAAAGGTATGAAAAGGAAGATATTCAAATGTGCTGTGTAGATGGAGAAAAGTATTAACTGTCAAATCTAACTTTTGCTTGCTTTATTTATAGTATATGCTGTACATTTTTTCAAACCAAGGAGAAATTACCTATAACTTATAGATTGTATTGAATTGGGTTTTTCCCTCTCTTTTCAGGCTGGGGCATTTGTATTGGATCCTATGTGTGGTCTAGGTACAATACTTTTGGAAGCTGCAACTGAATGGCCTGTAAGTTCTGTTCTTTTAAGAAATACCTTTTTTTTTGTTAATTTGCATTACAAAGTTACTAATGTCCTCACAATTAAAATCAATCTCCTAAATGGTTCTTAGAAATTTTGTGGGATTTAGCTTAACATTCACTCAAGTACAAAGTACTAATCCAACTAATTAGTATTTGTATTACTAACTGTGTTATAAGAAAATAAATATTCTGTTAACTATTGCTCTTTGTTCATAAATTTCCTAAAAAGCTTCCAGGTTAACTTAATTATTAGCTTACTAGTTACCAGTTGACAAATTTAGAATTTTTGAAGTCAGAATATCAAACTTCCTTTGAACTTACATCTCCTGAGATTTTAGACACATCTTTATTTTTTGAGTCAAAGAGTCTTTTTGTTTTTTGTTCAAAAACAAGCTTATTACAAATTAAAACAGGCTGAAATAACATCTAAAAATTATAGATATAAATTAACAGATTTCTATGTGTGGGCTATAAAATTTGCTTACTGGAAATAGCAGACATAAAAAATAAGTTTTTCTTTCAGAATAATTGAAATAATTTGTATTAAGTTTCCTTTTATATTTATATTATCTACAGATAAATATGGATGGATAACTTGATTTAACATTATTTTTTTAAGTATGACATAATCTGTGTCAAAAAAAATTTATCAGTATATAATCATTTTGAGCCAGATTAATCATTTTCTCAATTTTTGAGATCTTTCGCAGAAACACAATGAATTAATGACTTTGACTCTTTCCAATTTATGGTCCTTCCTATCTCTGGTTTCACTGATACTATGAAAAGCAAACAAAAGTTAAAAGCTTTCATTTCATGTAGCCTATGTGATCAGACTTTATTTCCTTGGAGATTTGTGTTATTTTGTTGTGAGAATTGCCCTGTGTTCCTTTCTCCGAAGATGCAAAAAGCAGCTGCTTGGGAAGAAGTTTCTCTTGTTTTATTTGGGTCAGAAACACTACAAAGCTTGTTTATGGGACAGCTGACATCAGATTGGCACATCAGCAAGGTTTATATACATTTTTTAGCGTTTGGTGTGAGTGAAATATATTTTTATGACCATGAGAAAGCAAGAAAATACAGCTTTTATGGCTAGAGGAAATACTTGGTTTGTTATCTTCTTTATCAGCGAAGATCTTCCTGGCCAGGCAGAACTGCTAAATTCCTGGGCCTTTTCCAGTCTTAGACTCCTGCCTGTCAGTGATCTATTGCCTTTAAGGCAGGGGTAGGCAACCTTGGCTCTTTTATGACTCGTGGACTTCAACTCCCAGAATTCCTGAGCCAGCATAGCTGGCTCAGGAATTCTGGGAGTTGAAGTCCACGAGTCATAAAAGAGCCAAGGTTGCCTACCCCTGCTTTAAGGAAACATTGTATTTTATGAGTGGTGACAGGTTTCTCTGACTCCAGACCAGAAGGCTGTTAAGGGAGGGGGGGAGAGATCAAAGGCTTTTTAACTTCTATCAATTTGATTCACAGTATTTTCTTCCAACTCACATTTTCCAACACTGATTGGCTATTTTAATAATGTGTAAAATTTGTTATTAATATAATTGTTTTCTCTACAGAATGTGTATTATTTTGGGTCGGATATAAGTGATTCACAGTTACAAGGAGCCTACTCAAATATTAGAGATGCAAGCCTGATAGATAAAATTGAACTATTTAAATCTTCTGTGACTGGTAAATATTAACAAGAGCACTTTGTTAAATTACATAAAAATTAAACAATGTATATATTGTTATATGTATTAGATATATGTATTGCGTTATTTTTTATTGGCTTGCAAATGTTTTCTTTATAGAACTAGAATGTAAGTAACAAACTCTCTTTTTCCCAGAATTGTTCTGTGCAGTTTAAGCACTTGATTTAATATATGTGTCTTTAGAATTAAGGTTCGGAACTGATACTAGTGTTTTTTCAGATAATTAAAGAAGATTTATGATACACAAATTCTGATCAAGATATGAGCACATCTTATTTTTTGCCTTTGATAAGCAAGTTTTTTATGTTAACATCTCTTTGACTAGGGACAACAATGGAATAGTATACAGTACTTGGGAAACTTGTTTTCAGTCTGTTCATTTAAGAAAATATTATATAAAGATACTTTATTTATACATCTTCTTTGAATTTCATATTCATAAGCCTGCACATTGTATACAATAAGCCAGATTATGAGCTAAAGGCTAAGTTCTCTGTTGCAGCCATCTGGCCCTTGATTATCTGGCCTTTTGATGTCCTGGAAGAAAGTGGCAATATCTCATTTGGAGTGAGCTACAATACATGGCCATATTGGGAGCCGTATGGGCCAAAGATGTATGTTTTGCTGTTATTTTACTTAGTATCTACACTGTCCCTTAATTAATCTTGTTTCTTCCATCATAATATTTTTTGTTAGATTTATTATTTTATATTCCTACCTTATAATTGCATTTCCCTTGAGAACTGTCAGTATGTACTGTGATATTTTGCAATGGGCTGTTTCTTCCTGGTTATATTTTTTAGTTCCTTCCAAATGCAGAAGAGTGTAACGATTAAACATTTCATTCCCAAGCGATCTTTTAAGTTATAATTTTGTCTTAGTTCAAGTCCTTTTAAGTGTGCTTTAACTCCGCAGGATTACCTTTCCTGTCAGAAAGTATTGATGTCATTTTGACAGACATTCCATTTGGAAAAAAGTTCAAAATAACAGAAGACGTGAAGTTCCTTCCCAGAGTTTTTCAAGAACTTGAAAGGTACAGGAGTCAAATTATCTAGAATTCAAGAATTAATATTAAAATGAGATTTGGCATATGACATGTAGGCAAATACACATCATAACTAGATAGAAACTTGATTATAATTACCTATCTTTTTACATAAGTAATGGTATTGATAAAGGAGAATATTTGAAGCTTAGAGTCAAATGAGTCCTTGGTACTCTCTGAGCTTTGTTGTTTATTTGCAGATGTTTCACTGATTTCTAATCAGTGGTCGGAGCACTGGTGATATTACCTAGTTTAGTAATGGCACATCTGCAACAAAACAACCAAGCTCAGAGAGCACCAAGGATCCGTCATAAATAATAGTTTCAAATAGGACAAAAAATACATTGTTGGTAAATGCTAACAAGCTCAGAAGGGCTGAATCTGGTCAAATTGTATACCAGGACTGCTGATGCTGGTACTGAACGAGAAGTCACAGGGTGCATACTGAGAAATATATAGTAAAGGAAATGTTCCTAACAAAGTTAATTTGGCTCAGATGGGGGAAAAATGTTTTCAAAATATGCTTGTTATTTTCCCCAGGACATTGACTGTACAGTAGTGGCCAAAATTGTGGAAACCTTTTGGGAAAAGTGTATTTTTGAGGTTTGACAGCTAATAACACCACTTTTGTTTTGGAGTAGTACCATAAAATTATATATCAATGGAAAGATAATTTAATCAAGAATGTAATGCAACATAGTTTGTTCCATTATCTGTACTGTATTCTATGAAAAGTTATAGCCAAATAACCAGAAAAAGGAAGCACAACTTGCTTAGGTTGATATCAGGTAGCTTTCCTTCATCTGATTGTAGCCAATGAGCATGAGTGTTTAGAGAGCCAATCAGGTGTCATCTTGTTTTGGCAATGAGTCAATCAGATCACAGTAGAATTCAATTATTGATGTCATGTATTGAAGCTGAGAGGAGGACATTTGTCAGTGTGTTATGTGATCACTATCAAGTTGGTTGGGTTTTTTTGTGTTCTTTCATTTAGTGAGCTTGTAAAACATAATAAAATTAAAGTAATGGTGCAGAGAGTTGGCTGGTTGCCCAGAAAGCAATGTAAAATAGTATTATTAAGTGAACAAGGCTACAGTTATAAATTAGAAGAAAAATTGGTGGAAACTTAACCAAAGGTGGCATTTCTCCTGTACACTTTTCCCAAAAGGTTTCCACAATTTTGGCCACTACTGTAGCCTTTAGCTCCCCATGTATAGGATACTGTTACGTATATATATTCCTGAAACTATTGTTATGTTTAGAACAGCATCCAGTTGTACAGTTTTTCCTTACTTTTACTGTAAAGCTTACAGTACTCTCTTGAAATCTCTTCCTCTCCAATCTCTGCCCTGCAAGAGGCAAAGGGTCAGACAAAATAGAGATTACCTACAGAAATTCTTCCGTTCCCCCATAGAACGGAGAGATTGGAAAGGAAGAATGAATGCTGTAAACTGTCTGCATAGTGTGCCTGCAGCTCCCAGTGCAATCACATTGTTTTCAATGTGTAGAGGAGCAAACAGCTTACTCTCTTGCAATCTCTTCCTCTCAAATCTCTATTTTGCAAGGTGGGAGAAAATAGTTCAGGCACAGAACAATGTGTACTGCCTAAAGGCAATCACAATACTGAGGGATGCTGAACAAGTTGTAAATGGTTGTAAATTGGCCATAACGTTATTTTTTCAGCACCATCAGTAACTTCAGGCACTGAAAATGTGATCAATCAGCAAAGACTCTCTCTAATGTAAATATCCCTTCAGGTTTTTTAAATGCCAAGATCCATCAAAATTTGGGGGGAGGTTTTCTTGTATTGGATTGCAGTTGAAAGTCAAGAAATCTTCATTGACATTTATTTCAGCTGGATAATGGATACAGTAATTACTGTAAATATAATGAAATACTGGCCTATATGGAAAAAAAACCCAGAATTTTATGAAACCTAATATTAAAATCTATTTACCAAGTTGTTTACTGAGAGGCTTTCTCTTGGTGTATCTTACCATATAGAAAGGTAAAGATAAAAATAGAGAGATTGTAAACTACTAGATACTCTGAAAGTTTCTTATAAAATGATTATTATTGAAACCAAGCAATAATATCTTAGTAAACTACTCTCTATTGTTTTTCAGGGTGCTTTGTTTTGGAGGGACTGTTGTACTGTTACTTAATCAAGAACTCTATAAACGTATTTCTAATGGTATTGCCCATGGCTGTCAGAATGAGAGATCCATCTTTGCAGAATCTTCTACTGATTGCAGACAAAGTGATTTGATATCAGTTGAACAAGATACCAAAGAAGAAAGTATTAGTTGTGGTACTGTTTCCCCCTCATCTCAAGATGCAAGGAAAGAACACCTCAGTGATAAAAAGGCAGATCTTGGTTCTCTGGTGTTCATAGAATCCTTTGAAGTTAGTCTTGGCAAGACAAATGCATTCATATGCAAGTACAAGAAAATAACTTGAAAGATCTAGAAGGTAGCAACAACAGGCAAGTATGTATAAAACACACATACATTGATGGAGTTGACAGTCAAAATTGCATAGCAATCAGCACAAGATCCCAAAAGATTATATTAGGATCTGTAACTGAAAACACTGGGCTAAATTTAGATGTTTGAGGTGACAGAGGCATGGTTGCTAGTCCAGATAATTAACAGCGAGATAGCTTTAAGGGACATTATTTCTCAAGGCAGTCCTCAAGATAACCAACATGGTGCACTCTCTGAAGTAGTTGATAATAGTCTTGCATCAATTCTTGGCATTTACACATCACCATTTTGCAATATTAGGCAAGGATCATGCTTGGTGTGTCATAGATAGTGCATTGTACTATATTGTATTATATTCTGCCTTCATGGGAATCATGCAGGATATAAGTGTTCTTTGGGAAGATATTCAGAAGAAACTTCTGAAATAGCTTTCCTGGATGCCAGTCCATTGCTGAGCATTATTCAGAACATTGGCAATTGCTTTTCATAATCTTGTGTTATGGATCCAGGAGATGAGGATTCCCCATTAATGGAAGTCCTTTTTATATTAACTGTTATTAGACTGCAGATTTGTGCCTGAAAATCATAATGAATCCTGCTTCAGAAATCAGTGCTTTGTAGCAAGAAAATATGGGGAGTCTCTGAAAGTACAAAACTTCAAAAAAAACCCAAAAAAAACCCACCTGAATCTAAGAAGATTAATTTTGCATCCATGTATTTTTGCACACTGAGAACATTTTGGAGGACAGGTCTCTTTTTACACAAATTCATAATTTAACTATTAATAAAAGATACATTTATTTGTATTCAGAAAGAAAGATAGAAGCAAAAAGAAAATATGCAAACATTCCTAATAAAATAAAGACATTTGGTCTAATTCAAGCAATTATATAACCTACTTGGTGGATTAGAAATTATATAAGTGCCTGTCAGCTGTTTTAGCAATTCTGATTCAGGTACATTAGCTGTATTATGCTTCCAATACTTAATTTACCAATGGAAACTATAAAAACCAGTTGGACTATGTAAGCTGGCTCAAAATCAGGGAACTTGTTAAATCTAAACATATTTGCATTTCATAATTCAACACGTGAGTGTGTAAGAATGATAATGTATGGAAGTGATTTATTATACCTCCTGTTCATCTATAAATTCTAAGAACCTAAAGGGAATACTCCAATTGTTTCAGTAATAGTCATGACCTAGTCATAGTGGCAACATTAGGTATATTTGGAGCAAGTATATTAATTCTGTTATGTCAGTTATGAAACAAAGATTTTTGCTGATAGTAAATGTCCTTTTTGAGGATGGCCAGTGCCATTGACAAGTTACAGAAAAATAAACAGCAGGCATGCCCTTAAGTTTGTCTCTTAACCTTACAGTATTGGAAATAGCTGAGAATGAATCTGGTATGTAAAGGTGCTTTTTTTTTTTCCTTTTGCATGGCACCATGGAATTGCTGCAAAGGAAAGCAAGAGCTGATGTAGGGTCTACTTCAGATAGATAGTTTTGTCATTAAGAAATCCAGGAATGCATTTAGAAAATTGAAACAGGTATAACCAAATAAAGAATAACATTTGTAATTTGTGGCTGTATTGTTTATAAGAAGAGCCATATCCAAGTCACTTGTTCAGGAATTTTATTAACAGATAATATGCCATTCTTTTTAGACAAAAAAACCCCCTAAAACACATAATATGCATTGTTTCCAATAATGCCAATGCTGTAATCCATTTTATACATTTTATCTTTTTTATATATGGCGTTGGGTTGTATAACTTTTCCTACATAAAGTGGGAAGTCATTCTACTCTAGCTCCTATTTCTGTTTCTTCTAAAAACAAATGATTCATTCATTTCTTACACAGGAAATCTTTCAAACCTCTCCCATACATCATTTTGGTAACTACTAAAATAATTATAATAATTAATAGAGAAGACTAAGCATCATCTAACAAGACAAAAATAATATAAAATATAATTAAAATAAGGAAAAATTCTTAACAACTAGATAATATGGCAGTAGTGTTTTTGCTGTTTTAACCTTACATACCAAGTTTTCTTTTTAAAGCCATTTATATAGCCACTCAGATGAACCTCAAGACACTGGACAGCAAATAGCAATTGAAACATGAACACAGTTTTCTTGTTCAAGTAGAAATAGTTTCATTTCATTTGTGCATATACATTGTGCTAAATTACCATCAGTTCCACAACAGTTTTGCTGTCTGAACTTGATATATCAGCCACCATGGAAGCATAGATGTCTTTTGTGTTTCCTGGCTGCTAAGTCAGTGTTCAGTATTTAAAGGATTCGGGTTTTGTCTGTGCTTGGATTCTGTATTAAGCTCCCTTATATATCTTCCTGTTGCCTTATAAACAAAAAAAAAGTATCTCATAAAAAAGTCATACAGAAGAATCTGTGATAGATTTTAGATGGCTAATCTTTGTCCTGCTAATAAATGGGTGAGTGGTACAAAGGCATCCTGCTGCAACTATAAGTCCTAAACTGCACCATGCACAGAATATAGACCAGCTGTATCCATGTTCAACATCATCAGGCAGACCATAGATAATTTTGGGAAGGCGGTTTAGGTCAAAGGAGATACTTGTTGCATAAGTACAGAGGGAAATAGTGCAAAAGATGCCTACAAAGGAAAGATTACAACAGTTACAAGATGCATAGAAATTGGAATTTCCAAAATAAATCATCTGGATACACATAAGCTTTTAACTGTGATAAGAATTTGAACTTATAGGAATGGCATTGATACGTCATACAATTTATCTGTCATCAGAATTGTATCAGGAAAAACAATTGACATTTAAATTACATTATTATAAAGCAGATATGTCCTATAGTAATAATAATTTTGAAACAAGATAGGTGGCAAACAATAAAAAAAAATACTACTTTAAAGTAGTCATGATCCAAATTTTTATTTCTGAGTTTTATAAAGGATATTCAAGGCAAAGAAGCAGAATTAAATTTTTCAATGTCTCCAAAAAGAAGTTTCAGTCTCAAGATTCCAAGCACTGGGATTGAATCCCAAGATCTTCCTTAATCTGCAAAAGGAACTGTGCTTCTTAAGTGCCCAATTTTTTATCAATATTTTATATATTAAATTATTTTCATATATTTGAAATTAAGGTCCTTTTGCTGCTGTCATCTTGGATAGATAGATATTGTGGTTGGAATTCCTTAAAGTTTTTTTTAATAATTTTAATTTTATTTATTTATTTAACTTATTTATTTTGATATTTCTGTATTCTAGTGTTACCTCCCCTAATTTAATACTTCCTTAATTCGTAGGTTTGAGAGGCAAATCAGATGAATCGTGTTTTTTCAAAACCGATACCTTGGATGCCAGTGAGCCAAACCTCAGCACTAGCAGGCTCTTTAATTGCAGAGTCTACTGCTGAGAATCTGGACTGGAACTAGACATAGAGGTTACCAGCCCCTCAGAATCAAGAGGTAGCTGGTGAAAGGTCATAAACTAGCACAGCAAAAAAATCAATAGCTGCTAGGGAAGGTTTATGAAAAGAGCTGATTTGATATTGGATTGCTTGATACATGATATGTATGTATATAGTGTGACAATCTGGCTCTTGCAACATTAAGGAAAGACTACAGCCAGATTTACACTTTTATAACTTGGCATAGTAGCAAATGGACTGATTTACAAGTGCTCACCTTCATTCTCTGCCAGAATCTTGTGAAAATATGGACTGTCTAACTACCTTTCATATTGCTTAACGTCAAGAAAACAAGATTTGATGGTATGTACATATAAGGCATTTTGATTCTGAAAGATCTGTAGAAATCTACAAATCTACATTTCTAAGTTGCTGAGGCATAGCTCAAATTTAGGCTTTCTTGATAATAGTTAAAAGCAGAATTTGGATTTCAATACACCAACATTTACTGACATGTCTAGCCTAGTAATAGTAGCCTGTTTGGCTTAGGTTTTGCTTAGTGTAGAATGTAGAAAATGTTTACTCCTGGTAGTTATTTTCTGGTACTACTGGTCTCCTGAAATTAATGTCAGCTTTGAACCATTACACAGGCTTATGTGACCTGTTAATCTCAAATCAGCCTTTAGGATTTTTAAATACAGTGCAAAATATGGAAAGTAAATAACTCAAAGTATCCTTCTCCCAACTCTTGCAGACTTGACTGCAAGAGAAGGAATCTACCCCACAAAGGGGACAACAGCAAAATAAATGAATAAATGTGCCATCTTAATGGCTTTTCATAGACTTTCATGGACTATCCATAAATGTTCTCTCTTGAACTTTCGCTTTCAAGTGGATGATCAAATTATTTTGGCACCTGAAGTTAAAAAGCCCCCCAAATTAGCCTTCCCAGTTCTAGCAGTAAAAATAGAATAACTTCATTTAAAAACTAACAGACAAAAAAGAAAGTGTACCTGACATGAGGAAAAGAAGACCAGCAACATGCTGTGTGAGGCTTTTCTCCCAAAAGAAGCCAACTGCAATTACAATGCACCCACAGAGAAGAACAGCTGCTGCCATCCCAAGGAAACCTGCTGTAATTCTTCTTAGGTCTAGTCTCATAAGTGAAGGAAATGATAAATTATCAGCACACATTAAAATTACATTATAAGCCTATTCTTATGCATACATATTCCTAGAAATAAGCTACAGGTAGTATTCAATGAAAATAGGGACCAGAATATCCATTGCTAAATGATGTGGTCATTAAATGAGCTATGCCCAACTGCAACCTTTTTTTGTCATGGTCGTTAAGCGAATCACAGTCATTAAGCAAGTAATGTTATTGTTTCCCCATTCACTTTGCTTGCCAGAAGACCCCTGAGTCGGTCACGAATGGCGAACATAAGACCTCAGGATGCTACAGTAGTTACAAATATGGTGTGAGGACTAGTCACAAGTCACTTTCTTCAGCACCATCATAAGTTCAAACAGTTGTTAAATGAATGGTAGTTAAGTTGAGGACTACCTGTATGTTAAATGTAATATGACTTTTTTAATTATAAAGAATTGCCAGATCATGGAGCTATTGTTTCTTACCAATTTTAATAAGAAAAAAATGATGGACACATCTTCTGATTTGTTTTTCTTGTAGTAAGTTTTTAAAAACCCTTATTCTAAAAAAATTAACACTGGCCATTTCTATGACCACTTCCACCCTATTTATGCACCTCAGTTACTAAAAAAAATATACTATTAAATTGTATACTGTTTGCTATCAAAAAGTTATTCCACCTTGCTCTAAAAGGAAATTTTGCTACATCTATAGTTGTTAAAAGTTTATTGACAAGATCGTTATTGCATAGAATGCATATAGAATAGGTAACATCATATACTAATATTTATTTTCACATTTGCAACCTGCCCTATATCAATGGATCACATCATACTAGGAAGACCACATGTTTAACCTAAATACACAAGTACTTACGTAACAAGTGCCATTCATCCTGCTGGATAATCTTGGTTAAATCGATAGGGATGTTCCATAAGCGTCGTATTGGTGTGGCAAAGTGATACTTGATTGCTGTACATTTCTGAGCAATACCTTTAGAAAACAGAAATATTTAATGAATAATTCTGAACAGAAGCTGGGTGATGACTTTTTTAACATAGAGAAATCCAGGAAAGAGATGCTTCCAAATGAGTCTTTTATTGTGAAATTGAAATGTTTATAAAATAATTGCCTTATTCAAAGAACTTATATAAAGGTAGGGACTACCATCATCTTTTTAATTATAGTCGGCCTGCATTTTCCCACCAATGACTGTAATGCCTACCTTGGATTTTATCTTTGCTTTTTTGGCGTTAATTTTTGGTTTTGCTATTGTTTGGAATTTAGATATTTATTATTATATTTTTCATATTAGAACTTGTACACTGCCCAAATTTTACTGGGGCAAGTTATAAATTCTGTAAGTAAGGAAATAAAATCAATAAGACAGTATTGAGACCCAGAAGACAAATTATAATTTATGATTGCATTCATAAAACTTATGCAACTGGTTTAATGGGACATATTATACAATAGTATGTCTTAAGCACCCTAACACCATAAGCCAACATTGGGGTTGGACAGTATTAGCTGCTAACTACTAGCCTGTAATTTTCTTGCTAAACTAGGTTCCCCAGTCATAAACAGGCCTATTCTAGGAATGCCATCTCCATTTTATTTTTTTTAACCTTTCACCCAATCCAATATAGAGGGGGAGATGTAAAAAAGGGCAGAAATGACTGACCTGGAGCATTGATAGCAACCTCACAGGTTTGGTTTTTAATTTTTTCTCAAACAGATTAAAAAAACAGTAGTTGAGAAGCAAAGATGGCCACTTGACTAGGATCTTGAATCACTAACTCCTAGCGCACAGGGATGTATCTCCTGGGATAGCAGCTGGGATCCAGCATATTGTCCAAACATAGTCAATCAAGATCATGTGAAGTGTTAATAACACTTTACAACGCTTTGGTAAGGCCACACTTCGAATACTGCATCCAGTTTTGGTCACCACGATGTAAAAAAGATGTTGAGACTCTAGAAAGAGTACAGAGAAGAGCAACAAAGATGATCAGGGGACTGGCGGCTAAAACATATAAGGAACGGTTGCTGGAATTGGGTATGTCTAGTTTAATGAAGAGAAGGATGAGGGGGGACATGATAGCAGTGTTCCAATATCTCAGGGGCTGCCACAAAGAAGAGGGAGTGAAGGTATTTTCCAAGGCGCCTGAAGGCAGGACAAGAAGCAATGGATGGAAACTAATCAAGCAACCTAGAACTAAGGAGAAACTTCCTGACAGTTAGAACAATTAACCAGTGGAACAACCTGCCTCCAGAAGCGGTGAATGCTCCAACACTGGAAGTTTTTAAAAAGAGACTGGACAGCCATTTGTCTGAAATGGTATAGGGTTTCCTGCCTGAGCAGGGGGTTGGACTAGATGATCTCCAAGGTTCCTTCCAACATCATCATCATTATTGTTAGTCTATTATTACTTTGAAGCAAAATCCATACTGGCAAGGAGGTGATACAGCATCAAGCAGTCAATTGCATGTTTCAATCTAGATAGCAGTTGTAATTCTCCACTTTGTAGCATCACTGTTACAACTCCCTTATAATAGCTTTTTCCCTTATCTGTTTGTGGCTTATTATCAAAGGACCATAGAAATATTGGCTGGATATTTAATGGATAATGACTGAAAAATTTCATACATAGGTTTATAGGGTGCTGATTTGCAGATCTTTTCATATGCTGCTATCCTCAAACACTTGATATTGGAAATGTCATATTTTTATATTATATTTGACTGTCAAACTGATTTACAATCCAAAACATGTAAAACCTGAGAGTACAGAATATCTTCAAGGAAAGGATAAAAGATAAAGACAAAACACCAGTTAAAAAGCACTAAAAAGCTTGCCACAATATTAGCCACTTATCTAACACCGACTGTAAAAAAAAGGTCTTCATAAGTAGTAAAAAGGTAAAGGTTTCCCTGTCAGTCATGTCCAACTCTAGGGCACAGAGCTCATCTTGTCTGAAGACAATCTCCAAAGGCGCATAGAACCCTATTATCTTCCCACAAAAGTGGTATCTATTTATCTACTTGCATTTGCATGCTTTCAAACTGTTAGGTGGGCAGAGCTGAGGCAAGTAATGGGAGCTCACCCTGTTGCGTAGACCCCAGGTCTCGAATCTGGGCTGTCAAATCTCCAGCTGACAAGCTCAGCGTCTTTAACTGCTGAGCCATTGCGCCCCTCACATAAGAAGTACTGCCATTAAAAAAAAACTTTTGTTTTATGTTTCGTTTCTGGCAAAAAAAAAAAAAAAAAAAGGACTACTGAAGGTGACTATATAGCTGATAGGTAAGATTCCTGTGAAAGGAGATAATCTTTTAAATTTCCTGATCTAAAATAATGTCATGCTTTATAAATAATATTTGTTTTAAAACAGTAATAATTTAATAGACATGCTGAATTAGGACCATTAGTTGCCAAATCTGGTAGAAAATCACTAGTCAATAGTGCCTCAAATGCAAACCCTGTGTATCAAATAGATGAGCTTACTCTGGAAATAATCTGATTTATAACACGTTTGGAAGTTGCCCTTTTCTGTCAAGATATGTTACTACAGTATGCAACACTGACATTTTATAAAAGATGCACAAAATAATTACAATTAGGATGAATTTGACAAGTCCCAGCTTCTGTGGCAGTGGGGTGGGGTATTTTCTTTTGTTCTTTGGTTTGGCTGACTATAAATATTAAGAGATCTCCCTAGAGAAACAATCAGTGAAATGTTATAGAATTATTCTGCCAATTATGATCATGAAAGCACTTACTCATTCTTACAGTTTTGCTGCTAACAAGAGAACATATATATCCCCAACTGAGTGACAAACTTTGCAGTTTCTGATTGTGCAGTACAATTAAAACAATTTATAACCCAATTTTCAAGATAACCTAGAGCAAATATATGCAATTAAAATATCTCTTGGTTCTACATTTTAGTTCTGATGCACTAGCTGTGTCTGAAATTCTTAAACTAATTAGGAACCATTAGAAAATGGTTTTGAAATTCTTTTTGTAAGAAACGTATATAAGTTTTGTAATTTTTGTCTTAACAATTTAAGGAGCATATTGCAATAGATATGGGAAATGTTCTTTTTTAAACAAATCAATAGGTTAAGAGTCTTAAATAATGTTATATTAATATTGTATGTTTTGAAAATGATACTAAGTTGACCAAATATTATTTTTCAAATAAATTGGGCACTTCAGAGAACATTTAGCAAGGAGTAGGCTGTATCTTCTTTATGCTAGAAGTCCAATATGGAAGAAGGGGCTTTTATTTATATGTTCTGGGCAGCTGTACATTGACACCAGTTTGGTCTAATATTCATCAGGTTGTAAATGGTAAAGAAATTTCATGGTTCCAAGATATGAATATGATGCTGAATTATATTCTGAAATTTGTAGCTCAGGTATAGGATGAGGGTGAAGGTTCGTTCTCTGAGCTTGTGGGTTGGTTTCTGAATGTTTCGTTATCCGGCTAGGTAACATCTTCAGCAGGATCCACGAATACCAGCTGGCAGTTAAACGCCATGATCCCAAATCATTAATCTCTAACCACACTGACACCAAACAGCACCAGTTTGATTGGAGCAACACAAAAATCATCGGCCACACTACCACCCGCCATACTTGTGAGTTCATCGAAGCCTGGCACTCCACAAGCAATTCCATCAACAGAATCATCGACCTGCAACCAGCCTACGAACCCCTCAGGATCCAAATCAACCGCACAGCCAACCAGAGACAGCACCAACCCTCAACCAACCCACACAAGACTCCCCCCACCAGCAGTTCACCTTCCAATGACCCTGACCGGAGGTAACCTCCCCATCACATGACCCATCACAAGACTCACTGATGACTCACACCTGGGCCATCACAAGACCCACCACAGACCCTCATTTGACACACCCACACCTGAAGCCCTTTAAATGTACATTTATACAATTTACTATTGAATAGATTCTTCTAACACTGAAAAATTTGATCACATAAACTTCTTTGTGGTCATATTGTTTAAGTATATAGTATATATTTAGTTGTGTTAAGATATAATATGATTCTAAATAACTTTTTTCTTTTTCATTCTTTGGGGAGATTTCCTATATTTTATGAGCGCTAAAACTATGCTTGTGATACAAAATGTGCTGTACAATAATGCATTTTGGTAAGGAAATGTCTTTGCATTTTTGTATTAAAGGCTGCAAGATATTATGCATTGCAAGTTAAAGACAATAGATCTGAAAATGCCAAGGCCTATTGAAAAGTGGGGGGATAGTAGAAATGATTTTCTGTAAAAAAATATATATATTCTCCAAAGGCCACAGAGGATTATAGGAATTATGTGGCAACACTGTTTAGTTAAAAAAAAAAGTGTTCAGTTGTTATGACACTATCCTGTAAAAAGAGTATTCAGTTTCAACCTAGGATATTTTGTATCTGAAAAAATAAATATTGCTAATCAGTTAAAACAATTTGGTTAAGAAAAATAATTTTTAATATCTCTGAAAAAGAACATCACTTTCCAGAGCAATACCTACTACATTTTTATTTAACCCAGAAATTAAAGCTGGACACCTTAAAAAGCATTTCAATATTGTGTAGTGATTAGGTTCCTTAATTATGGCAGAGAAAGCTACGGTTCAAATTTTCAATTATCTGTTTGACAGAATTTAAAAGGCTAAAGTCAAGTAAAGAAGAGAGCCATATTTCTTTCCAGGAAGGATGATAAAATATCATGAAATAATGCTGATTTGGAAATAAATAATGTCCATTAGCTTGGGCAATAGGAAGAGAAATCAATGAGGTTGTACTTCATGCTTTCCTTGCCCAATTCAAGACTATCTCAAAGTACTTTTCTCTAAAACTGCTTTTCTCTCCAAAGTATAGGAGAGAATAATATTGCATGTAATAGCTCATCCCTTAAAGAGAGTGCAAGAACATAAAAGACCTGTTAGTCCAGTATTCAACACTTGCATTGATTAAAAAGATACTTTGAGGAAGCCCATAAACAGGACATGAGCACAGTATAACTCTCTTGTTATATTCACTAACAGCTTCTTGAAGATAGATTGGTGGAAGTAATACAGAGCCACTGATAACCCTGTCCTCCATGGTAAGTTCCTTTAAAACTATCCAAGCCAGTGGCCACCACTACATCTTCGATATAAATTCTACAGCTACATTATTGGCTGCATAAAGTTTTTATTCATTTATTACAAAAGCTTCTACCCAAGGCCACTTCAGTCACATACTCTAATGGCAGGCAATACATGTTATGCATATTAAAAATACCAATAATAAAGCTGCCAACAGATTCAAAATAACGAGAATATAACACTCATCAATCAGCTCAAGTAAATCTCTTCTTCACCTCAGTCTCCAACTACACATTTAAAAAGCTACATTTTAACAGCTTTTTGAATAAAAGGAGTAAGGATACAAGTCTTACATTTAATGGGAGGATAGTCCATAGGAAGGGACATCTCACAAACAAATGTTTACTTCCCAGGCCCCTTTTATTACACTTCACATGGATGGGGACTTTCATCAGGCCTTCTCCATAGGATTGCCCTGGGCAGGGAGATTCAATTTGGAGCAGGTGACCTCAAAGAAAAACAAGCTTCAAGTCATGTAGGACCTTAAAGATGCTCACAAGCACTTGAGGCTCCCACCACTCAGCATTAATGAATAAGCCCAGGATCTAGTATTGTAATGTGGCAAAGGAAGACAAGCACATCTTCATCTTATTTTTCCACCTTATGTATAATTTTCTACCTCACAATGTTCCTATGCAATTTGTCAGCTAGAACGCTGCAGCCTTTCCTCATAGCAAAGATGTTACAGTGCCTTCTGATTTTTTTTCAGATATACAATATCTTCTTGAAATTAATGATCAGAATCATGTACACTTTTTCAAGAGTTTTGAATAAATAAACTTTATTTCCTTCCCAATAATCCATTCAGGATTATGGATCATTGGGAATATGCCTTTTAGTTCAACAAGAGTTGCATTCTGAGTGAACACTTTAACTGAGCTATCTGCTATCTGCTATAAAGTAAACATCCTTTCCATATTAAGTGACTGAAACTTTAGAAGCTCACCAGTGGAAAATAATTTAAACTGCTTTTGCCATTTTGAAAGTACATTTACCCTATCTGGAGACATCGTTCGTTACGGAGCTAGTACGAAGTTGGGAGGATGCCTCATGCAAAATGTTTATATATAAAATATAGAGAACATGAGAGTGTTCCTCCTGGAAATATAAGCAGAAAAGCAAAAGGTCAAAATGCTAGTTTCTGGGGTGTAGAAGACATGTGTTCTATTATTTCAGAAATATTAGTAATTTCTATCAGTTGAAGGGGGGGTGGGAAATGTCATTTCTGAAAGACAGGCCGTTATGTATCAAAAAGTGATGGTCATCATGCCTTTGCTTTATTAGGTGCAGTGACTCCACAACATTTTCAGAATGAAAGGATACTCTTGAAGCACAGCCTAGAAGTTGTGCAATGAAATAAAAGAAATGGTAACCAGGGGATGGTCCTTGCATATTGAAGAGAAAATATTCACTATTATAACAGATGTATTATGTATTACTCTGTTTTGGGAGCTTTGAAACAGATTGGTAACTACCCAAACTAGGTGCTATGGCATGCTGAATAACTGCTCAGTGAATTTTAAGGTTACTACATACTATACAGATTACTGAACACACATAATGCATGGGAAAGAAAGAGGTATAGAATGAAGTAGGCTAATACATGGAGTTCAATCACTGAGAGGTTGATGAAGACTGTGGATTCATTGTGTTATTTGTGTGATTATTGTGGTCCATAAATTAATACATGAACATAATAGTGCTTAGGAAACATAATATTCTCTTGCTCCTTAGTCACTAATAAAATGCACTCTATTGGTGATATGCAGCATAAATGCCACATTGGAGAATGCACTTCTATAGCGATATATCTGATATTATATTTGCAGAAAACTGTGAGAAAAATAGAAGGGTGGAAACTAGTATTCAAGAAAATTATGGGTGGTGTTGCAGGGCAGAAGAGGACTATGAGGACAATGACTAGCAGTGATGACAACCAACAACTGTAACAATGTAAAGGAAAGGTGAAAGGAAAAAGAGATAATGCCATGATTAATGGTTTTGTGTGATGATGGCACTAGATGTGCTGTCAAGAGGCGTGTTTGTGTGTATTCTCAGGAACTGTGACCTGGAGATGACAAGTGCATTATAGTAACAGTTGTGAGAGATTATTCATTCTACACCAGGGAGGTTTCAGGATAGAATTCACATAATTATGGTGTGGAGTGACAGACTTTGGGGGAAGAAAAGAGGATGCACATACAAAAGAAAAATACACACATACAAAAAGACATACATATATCATATGACACCATGCATCGATATTGTGAAGAAATTATGGTGGGGCCTGTTCTATTTCACAGTTGGCATGGGCTGGGAAGGGGAAGCACTTTGAGGTGGTAACAGTGGGAAAGGGGAATGTAAGCTGCAACGCCGCCTGAGATCACCCCCTCACCTCTGTCCAGTAGGCTATCCAGGTCTTGGTCGACTCCCAAAAAGTAGCATTTCCTCCAGAGACCAGCGTAAGTGGCGAAGAGAGGCCGGCCACACCGAGATTGCAGCCACCGGAGTCCCAGGAGCGTTCGCCAATTCTCTAGCTGTAGCAGCAGGTTCCCGGTGGGGGGAACTGCCTCCGCACTGCCTCCGCGGGGGACTCGTTGCTTGGCGTCCCGCAGCGGCAGGTGCGGCAGCGGCAGGAGTCGGCGGCGTTGGTCCGGGGAGTGGGCGCTGCCGACGCGGTCCTCGCAGCTCTCCCGGTGGCGCCGGTGGTCAGTCTCGTACCAGTGGTCGGTGAAAATGGCCGTGACGAGCAACGCCAACGAGCAGAGGCTGAGGCACAAGCTGAGCACCCGCGCTCGCGCGCCGCCCATGGCTTGCCCCCGGGGCGCCCCTCGCCTGGCACGCAGTGTCCTTCAACGGACGCCCGTCCTGCTTTCAGGGCTTCCGCGCATGGTGCCGCGAGAGACAGCAAAAGCGTCCAGAAGGAGCCTCCAGTTTCTACTCGCTCGCATAATCAAGCCATCGCCTGGGTAGACGGCGGCGCCTGTCCCGCGTTCATTGTTCACTCTCCACGGGTGGGTCGCTCCACACAAAAGAAAGCCCAGGAGCTTGCAGCACCGCTGGGGAGACGCCAGAGGGAGCAAGATCAACTGGTCGGCGGCGACGCACGGGAGCAAGAAAGCGCGCGAAGCCAACTTGCCCACTGGGAGAGGACTGAGCAAGGCTGTGGGGTCGAAGATCCTGTCTTAATGAGGAAATACTATGTGTCTTCTCGTTTATTCTAGTTAGTCCAACTGACTGCAGGAGGGAATTTCATGAGGATAAGCATATTCTATTGCAGCCTTTTATAACTTAGGAATGGAGAATGGAGGACTAAACGCATGGAAAGAATAGAGCTTATTGGAGCATGTGAAAATGCCAAATGATCTCATTGTTTCATTAGCATTGCCTCATGGTGTTATAGGATTAGTATTTTGTAGGCAGAGAAAGGGATCAATTCCAAAAACATTCTATCATTTATATGTGAACAGGTGTGGATTCCCATTCACTAGGTGTGAAATAACCACCAAAATATCTTGCACAGTAAATGCAGGCACCCATTTGGATGCTGTGGAGACCTTTCAATATTGGGAATATTTGCTGAAGGCTCTCACATGACTGTCAGTGGGGGTTTATTCACAAAGCCCAAAGGGTGCAGCCAATTTACCCATTTATCCAAATGCAAAAATTCATATAACCTGAAGAGAAGCAGAACTTACTGGAAGTGTCTCTACATTTTAATACAAAACAGGTTTGATGTGTTCCCCACTCCCTGGGTTCAGAAAGTGGTGAAACAAATATATTTTTATCCTTTTTTAAAATGTTTTTCATCAACTAGGATAAATAAATTAGACTTCCATTTCCCTAAGTTGGCCAGTGGGACTGTTTTACTATGGTGCACAGGTAGTCCTCAAGTTATAACAGTTGGGGCTGGGATTGCCATCACTAAACAATGTGATCACCAAGTACAATATTACATGATTACATTGCTAAATGATGGCAATTCAGGCAGTACCAATTATCACTGTAACCACAAGATACATGGGTTGTTAAGTGTGTATCAGCAGGAGTCTCCAATAAAGAGTTAGGGGGGTGCTGCAGGGGATGAGGGAGGTCCTGAGAGGCCCAACCCAGGACATACATGAGTTGGGAGGGAGGGCTGCAGGTTTAGTTCATCCGTACAAATGCAGGGAGGCCCAGGGAAGAAGAAGGCCATGATGCATTGCAGTGGGAGACTTACCAAAGCAACTTGTGACTTTCTCTTCTGGTATCCCCAATGACTTTGCTTGTGGGAAGCCAGCAGAGAAGGTCGCAAATGGTCTGAGCTTCAAGGATCAGTCGTAAGTAGCACTCATTCAGCACAATCACCATTTCAGCCACTGACCTGAAATAAACAAGGACCATTCTCTGTGGGCCCCAAGTCTCACAAATGCTATTTTGTGTTTTGTCAATCAGAATATTAATAAGCATATTCTGCAACTATTAAGATACCACATGGGGCCATGAGATGTTTGATCTATGATATACATTTTAAAAAGTAATGTAGCCCTTTAAAGGGTCCTGATTGGCATGCACCATGTTGTTGTAAACTCTTCATTAAGTCTACAATCTGGCCAAATTCCAATAGACGCCTACATCATCCTTATTGTATGCCACGGAATCATTCTAGACTTTCTGGCTTACAGTAACAAAAATATACAAACAACTTCCATGCTAATAAATCACAACTCTCTCCCCCCCCCAAACATAATACAGAGAGCCAGTTGGTTTAAGTGCTGGCCTAGAAACCAGGAGACTGAGTTCTAGTCCTACCTTAGGAATGAAAGCCAGCTGGATAACTTTGAGGCAATCACTCTTTCTCAGCCCAGCTCACAGGATTGTAATTGTGGGGAAAATAGGAGGGGAAAGGAGTATTAGGTATGTTCACCACCTTCAGTTATTTATAAAATAATAAAGGTGGGATAAAAAAAAATCTAATAAATAAAATAAATAATGCAATATATAGGGTTCACAATAAAAAGATCCAGGAAACAACTATCAATTTATACAATTTATTTATCAACTTTATATGAACCCACCTCTCACAAATTATTCCAGATGGCATATGGCAGGGGGCCCCAACTTCTGAGCCGAGGCCCACTACTGGGTGTGGCCTATTTGGAACCAGGCCACGTGAGCGGCAGGCCAGTGTGCATGCATGCAGCTTGACTTGTGCAAGCAGCAGGCCAGCGCGTGTGCACACACATGCAGCTGGACTTGTGCAAGTTAAACTATGCGCACATGTGCGTGCACACTGGCCCACCACTAGTGTGGCTCGTTTCCCCTCTACTCCACACCCACCAAGCCGCAAAGGTTGGGGACCACTGATATACAGCAAAAAAATATAAAACAAAAAACATATCAAGCATATATTTAAAGTTTTTTTTAAGAAAAAAGCACACACAAAAGATTGAATAAGCAACAGATTCAATCAGTTCCAAAACATTCTGCATTGTCATTTAAATATTGATTTAAATTAATCCCTTTTGAGAGCCCACCTCCTCCCTTACATACGATTAATTTATGTCTTTATGGACAACTGGGATAAATTCGGACTCGTTCAATTTTTACACAATTTTAACACAATTTTTAAACTCAGATGGCTTTGAAAAAGCTCTGCCCATGGTTTCTAACTTGCCTAATCCTGTTAAACAGCACATACTGAGAGATGTTTTCCTTCTGGCAGAGCCATTGTTCAGTAGCAGAGCACCCTTTTCCAGAAAAAAGACTGGTCTCCCGTTTGCAATTTTACAAGAGAGTGTCAACATTTGACTGCAGGCATAACTAGCATCTAAAAGCAATAAAAGATGTTGACGGTGAATATAAATAGTGTAACTTTTATTTGCCAAAGATGTTCAATGTATTTCCAATTACAATGCATGGCAATCACTCTGGGTATATACTAAACTGTAAATAGAGTAAAATCTAAATAAGGCTGTGATGAAAGAGTTTAACAAATATTTCCATTCATACATATATTAAAAACCTAAAAATACTGAAATATTTATATATATAAATATTAAATGAATAATTTAAATAATTGCAAGTGGTATTGATAAGTAAATATACAATATAAAGCCACATATCTTATACAAAGCATGAGGTTATCACTGGTTTTCTAGTGTACTGGTCACCTTCAAAACAAAAATCAGCTGATTATGGCTATTTTTCACAAGCAGGAGTTCAAAACATATGGATGAGTTATTAAAATGATCCTACATTTACAATACCCATCTAAATATGTAAGATACCTATCCTGGATAATGAAAGAGCCAATGGAGGTTATAGCAGTTATGAGAGACTAAGGCATATATAACTAATGAGATTTTGGTTTTATTTATTAAACTAAAATGTTTGTATTATCTATGTATGTTTTAAGGATATATTAATTAGGAAAAATTAAAAAGCAAAGACACTTCTATATTACAGTATAATTTTCCACATCAAGTTCATAGAAGAGAGATGAAAAGGTTCAATTCAAACAACAATTAAAAGTGATTTGAAATCCAAATCCACTTAAAGGAAAAGATGGCAGTGATATTAAGTGGGCTAATTAATTCTATAAACTTCTTAATGTCTATCCAGAAGTAAATTCACATATATTAACATAAATGTATTACAGCCTTTGAACCTGGAGATTCTAAATTACCATTCCTCAACCCGGTTCCTAATTAGGGTCAATACTTGGGACTACAGTTTTTAGAATTATCAGCCAATAAAAAATTTGCTGCCAAGGAATTCTGGATTTTATTGGCAGAACACACCTGGAGGACAGCTATACTAATCTACAGTATTGCAATTAAAAGTAAAATATTATGATAAAATATTCCCGAGTCTAAACAAAAGTTACAGTTGCCAACATTTGAGTCCAACACCTAGAACCCAGAGTGGTTTGGGGCTTGTGATTTATTGTTGGGATCACTAGTTACCATAGAACATATTAACATATTCCCTCAGTATACATACATTTTGAAAAAACTTTGTACTCTTCAGAGTTAAATCGGCTACAGGGAACATTCTAGAAACTAATTAAGTAACACTAATTAGAATGTGTATTATTTATCCATGATAGGATTCATTCCTCTTCACAGAAATGACTCACATTTTACTGCCAGAATCAGAATTCCTGCCTTAGAAAGCAAGATACCCAATAGTTGTAGCTGCCATTGTGCTTTGGCATCTAGGACAAAAATTCCTATCCCTACCTATTGAAAAATAAAATATTCATATAATAAATACATTTTCTATCTTATGCCTTCTTTATAGCTAAGCCTCAGATTTACAACAGAATAGAAACATAATAGAAACATCGGACTTCTCCAGATTATATCACAAACTATTTAAAAAAGGAAAAACAGGTTTAGGACCAGTGTGTCAAAAATAGGGCGGTCCTGACTTCTTTACCCAAATATAATCATTGAGCCAACAGGATTTTGATGCCTCCCCAAGATGAATTCGCTCTCTGCTGTTGGTCGGGCTTGTCGATCTGCGTCAACAAGAGATGTTTGTGCAGCTCAACTTCAGAATCGCAGCCTTTCCTCTCCCACGCACCCGCCTTCTAAACAAGCACACCACGTTACAAGGCAGTGCTTCAGGGAAGGTCCAAGTGACCATCGGTCTTGTAAAGGGTCAGCATAGCTGCCGAATTGCACTCCCATCCCTCCGGACGGCGCCTGGTGGAAAAATGACTTTATATACTTACGTGAAAATCAGACCGATGAACCTAAATTCGGCAGAAAGCGCAGTACTGTAAACAACTTTATCCAAATACCGCCTTGAAAACCTACATAGCCGGTACACAGCTTTACAAATTAAATGAAAAGGCTTAATAGAAATCAAGTCTGAAGGTTTGCACATCCTTCTATCCCGCCAAGACTGACAAGGGTCCGCCGATCCTCCAAGCCAAGAAGGTACTTGTGGTCCCCGATTCCCGGTCTGCTGAGCACTGAAAGGCAGAAATCGCCAAGGCCGCACCAGCTGCTCCCGCTCTCCGGTCCGAATATTTGGCCTCATAGTGTTCCAGGCCGCCCTCCCTCGAGCATGCCCAGATGCCTACCAGCCTCACCTTTCCCTTACGCCGCCTCTGCCCCCCGCCCGCTGCGTCCTAAGTCTTGCGAGACAGCCGCCGGGCAGCTGAAGATCCTGCGCGCATGCGCAGACGGTGACTGCGGGCGCCATGTTGCTTGAGCAGAACGGGGGGAGGTGGCGTCGGTGGTGATTGCTCCGAGTCGTTTTCTCCCTCCACCTCCTCCCCCCCTTTCCCCTTACCCACCTGCTCACCCTCTTTCCTTCCTTCCCTTCCCCCACCTCGCCATCCCGGGGGCTGCGGCGGAGCGAGCTGAGGGGGCAGCTGCGTGCTCCGGGAGGCGGCGCAGCATGAGCGTCGGCGGGGGGCGGGTGTGCGACCTGTCCCGCAGGAACCCCCAGGAAGACTTCGAGCTCATCCAGCGCATCGGCAGCGGCACTTACGGCGATGTCTACAAGGTGAGCGGTGGAGGGCGAGGGGGCTGCTTTCTTTCCTCCCTTTGCTCTTCAGTCTGCAGAGGTCCGACACCCCGACACCCGCCCTATCGTCGGGCAACCTCGCTAACTCTTCCCCCGCCTTCCTTCTTGGGAAAGGTGTTTTGGGGTGGCCCTTCCTCCATCTGCAAATGTTCTGGCCTGGGCAACTTATTTCCACAGCATTTTCTCTCCCTTCCCCTGATACCTATAGCCCTTTTCTCTTCCCCAGCCCAGGTACAAGATGGGTTTGACTCGCATCTTCAGATCAGTCTCTATCTCATGAATGCACCTGAGCTGTCACTCTCTAGGGTGTTCCCTTCTAACTTAATTTTGGGGGGTGGGCATGGCCTTCCATACAGATTTCTTCCATCCGAATTGGCATTATGACACTACCAGCAGAAAAAAGCACTTAAAATATTTTCTACATGATTAACCTGGCAATTTAAGTTAACTCTGTAAGGAACCTGTACCCTCTGCCTTGGCACATGAGGTCAGGCAGGGCAATAGTGGGAGACTGGCTTCTAAACACAGATCATAAGGGCCAGGTAGTCAGTGTGAACCGTGGCTTTTAATCTGCTTCCCAAGGTGAACCAACTTGCGGGCCTTCTTCATGTACATTGGTTTTTCACCAGTGCCCTCAGATTCTTCTTGAGATCTATGAAGGTACAGTACTAATTTTCTCCCTAGTCATTTTCTTCCATTCTCTCTTCCTCCCAAATCAATGCCATAAAGCTTGTGTTTTTTTTCCACAAGAAATGTATCACTTGATAATTATTTTGACAGTCCCTGAAATAATTTGGTTCCCAACTGAACTCTGTGCCTAAATTATTTTCTTTCCTGCTAGAAATTGTCAATATATTTTCAAAAGTAGGGCATCATAGGTTATCGGTATTTCCCCTTCACTTTGACTCCCATTTCCACAAAGGGATATCTGTTTTGGATTCCCATCAGAAGTATTGTAAAGAGCCCTAATCCCAATCAAAAAAATGCTCTTACAGCCCTTTAGCAAAGTAGGACAGTTCTTAAGACAGCAGCAGTGAGAAATGAAAGGGACAACTTAAGAGCTATTTATATCTCCATGTGAATAAGTGAACTGCATTTTTTTCTTTTTTTTAATGTAAAGCAAACAGCCCGCTCATTTTTCAGTATCTCAATTTGATAGAACAATATTCGAGCATGCTTGTTATCCAAGTTATAGAGATAATATTCTAGGGTGTGTAGTTTAATGAAAATGTTACTGTATCATTCTTTTTGAAGATCTGTTTTTGCCTTACCATTTTTACCTGATCTTTCCAAGTAATGAAAAAAACTATTATGAGAAAGAATAACAACAAAGGGATTACTAAATATATTTTAAGGCTTTCATGTATGGATATAGTTTTAAATCTTTGCTTACTGTGTGGCAAGAGGACAGATGCTCGGAGAACTTTGAAAAAAAAATGAATGGAGCTCTTGACATTAAATGAGAGACTAAAGACATGAATCTGAAATATGAGTCAGAAGTAGTAGCCAGAGAAATTTGCAGTCTTTGTTTGGCATTTTTAAACAGGATAAAGACAGTAGTAAACTTACAGAATTATATTAGCTTATTACGGTGGTTTTGAGGTCAAATTTAAAACGTAACATAAAGCATTTGGGAGGTGTCTCATCATTTTTAATTAAACTTTTAAATACTTCCATGATTTTAAGATTGTGACTTCTCAGGTTTGATAAACTAGCAAAGAGATTTTAAACTCTTCAGTTTTAAAGCTGAAAGAAAAGTAAATATGAAACAATTGTTTAAATTTACCTGTATCTAACTTTCCATTAACCTAAAATACAATTTCAGGCTATTTAAAAAATGGACAAAGTATTGCTAGCTTAATTTCCAGCTAGCTATGACTTATTAACTTCACTGATATCTGTTCTTTTTCAATTAAGCCCTTGACTTTTAACCTTTATTGAAAGTCAAGATGCAAAAATATTTGCATCTTCTATAAAGAAATTATTGTCAAATAGTCACAGGTATTCATATAAAATATTGGCATAATACATTAGATAAAGCAATAAATCAGAAGTGCATGCTTAGGTAAATTACACTGAGATTATTTGAATATTTGTCTTCTTTTACATGCCATAACAGAAGAAACAAGATTATGCAACTGTAGTTAGTTGAAAGGGCTTCTATAGTTGATTATACTTTCTTTAATCAACACGGTCTATGATTAATTAATAAAACATTAATGCTCAGCAGGTTCCACTAAATGCTTGCCAGTGACAAAGAAAAACTTAATTTTGGCAATCAGCATAGACCAGTTCAATAAATTATAATTTTGAAATCACAGTCATTTAAAAACAAAACAGGGAGGCAAGTAGTAGAAATGCTACTTTAAACATGTTCATACTGTATCCTATACTAAGATGTCATAAATGGAAGGAAAGGGTTGGTATGCACCCACATAAGTAATGGTTTGCATGCATATTTGCATACAAACACTTTACTCAATACTCTTTACTACATTAAAAGAAAAACTTTGCCTAGATAGTATATATATATATATTATTTTACTTCTGTAGAGCAAGACATATGAAAGCAGAGTCTTACTGGTTTCTGTAATCAGTGATTAGCTATTAAATATAATCAAAATGTGTTGATTAGGCAGTTAACTGGTATAAGTGCTCCAAATCAGTTGAAATGTTTGTTTGGATTTTGGCATCCACAGTACCCAAAGACTTTCAAATTTTCAATTGTTGCTGTTCAAAAAAACCTATACAATTGGGCTAATATTTTTTAAATATATTGCATTTAAATATTTAATTTTTTAGCACGATTTTAAAATATATTGTGCGATGGGTCACTTCAGTGTGAGAATTTATTCCTGGATGTTATTGCTAATGTTAGTATTGTATTAGCAGAACTGGTTGAAAGCTAGGTTTATGAAAGATGGTTTAAAAAACAAAATACACAAGTCTATGCCTAGGAATAGTCATTCTTTTCATTCCACATTTATTGTGCTTCTGCATTGCTGAGTCTGTTTTGCGTCATAGTGGTTTACAAAAAATAATTAAAATAGTCTACATAACTCTGTAAAAATGTTACAGTATAATACAGCATGAAACAATAAAACAACCAGGGTCAGCAATATAAACACTATAGCATCCACAGCAAACTTCATAACAACAAAACATCCACAATATCTACAGGTAGTCCTCCGGTTATGACCAGAATTGGGACTGGAATTTCTGTCACTAAGCAAAGCAGTCATTAAGCAAAGCATCATATGACCCTGTCACTTGGTGGCAGAGTCCAGATTGCAAAGTCCAGGCTAAGATTGTGCTTGGATTGGCGACAGCAATAGAAGAAAATGGCAAAGAAGCAAGGGGCAGCAGCAGGGGTAGACAGTGGAGTGCAGGGCAGCCAAAAAGGCTAAGATGGAGGGGGATGGGCAGGTGGGGAGACTTGAAGCAGAGGCAGTTTGCAAAGGGCAGGAGAATGTAACCATAGGAAACTAACCAGTCATAATGTGGGCTGGTTGCCAAGCACTCAAATTTTGATTACATGACCTCAGGAGTGCTGCAAAGGCTGTATCTTTGAGGACCAATTGTAATTACCTTTTATTCAGCACCATTGCAATTTTGAACAATTGCTGAATAGCCCAAGGACTACAAGTAACACCATAAATTAAACTGATAATAATTAACTATAAACAGTTTCACAATGGACTTAAATTGGTATCAGGGATACACCTCAGTCAGGCATTCAGGCGGAAAGGTATGCATTTTAAGAATTAAATTTTGTTCAGCATGTTTGTCTAACTATAACTGTGTATATATTTGTATATGCAAATGATGGGCAGCCTTAGCCAAATTTTAAAATCTCTTGGTAAATTATCAGTAGACTATTAATGATGCTATTTATTCCTTTACTGATAGCCTGCTGTTTAGAATCGAGTGAGAGAGGGAGGCAAAGTGAGAGAGATTTCAGAAAGAGAACTGTTAACTTTATGGCTCTGATCGACTCACTGCCTACTTAAATTACACTCACTAACGATATGTACCCCTTGACAGGTTACCTTTAAAGAAATAAGCCTTTGACCAAAAAAAAATAAAAATAGTAAAATGCTTGGTTTTATTCTTGTCTAAAATATGTGGTCCTTTTAAAATTGTTGTACCCCAATCCCCAGCAGCCTATCTTCGAATGGCACACAGTCAAAAATTGATGAAATATGTACTCCGGGATTATCTGGAAGAAAGTTCTAAAGCATGGGTCCCCAATCCCCAGGCTGCAGCCCGTTTGGCTTGCCTGCCACTCGGACAGAACCATCCCCTCTCTCCCCCCCCCCCCAGTCTGCAAAGCTGGAAAGGTTGGGACCACTGTTCTAAAGCTTAAATATTTAAATAATGAAATCCAAATGCATCTGATTCTTAGCCCCTGCAGTCTGATTTATGGTTACTATCTCACAATATATTTGCATATGATGCTGCAACTAAGCAAGTTTACTGTGAATATTACACTTAGAGAAAATTATAGAAGAATTTTTTTGTTGATATATTATTCCAGTGTTTTTTCCCCCAAAATATTTATAAGGACTGCCAGAAATATGACAATTAGGATAGATCAATTTTTCATGCCTGGCTTCAAGGTGACAAACCACAACAATTTTGGAAGTTTATTTTAGGATTCCTTTATTAGAAGGATGGCAGATCAAGATTTGGAGGTATACATCAGTGTTAAAAATAATCTCATATCAAAAAACAAAGCATGATACTGTCCTTAATTTAATTTAGAAACTCTGCACATAGCTTTCTGCTAGATCCAAAGTTTGGATCTCTTTCAACATTTAAAACACTAGGTTTTTGTCTGATCTACCATAAATTTGAGGATTATTTGAATTAACTTATTATTTTAGTTGTTAATTCTTACCATTTTGGCTGTTTTTGTTAACCTCTCATCAGATTCTAATATCAGTATTTAAAGTGCTAAGCAGTTAAATGTTGTCTTTATAACTGTAGTTTGAATTGCACAAATAATAGTGGAATGTTTTTTCTTTTAATATAGTATAAACTATGTTATTTTTATTTGATAAATCTTTAAAATATTATTTTGTTTCCCTCTTTCTATTCCCTTTTTCTGTTTTTAATTCCTCAAAATATCTTCAAAAATTTCAAAAATGGATAAATTCAACCCAATCAGAGAAATGAAATGTTATTTATTTATCAAATTTAGAAATTGCCCATTTCCCTGACAGAGGGAAATTTGAAAAATCTAATTTGATTTCTCATTCTATAATATGCTTAAATCTCTGACAAAGTTAATTTCCATGTCATGAAATTACTATAGAGTATACTTCAAAATCGTCCAAATACTGTATATTAACTCAGAAGGGAAGGTTATAAGTTTCTCTCTCTCTCTCTCTCTCTCTCTCTCTCTCTCTCTCTCTCTCTCTCTCTCTCTCTCTCTCTCTCTCTCTCTCTTCCTCCCTCCCTCCCTCCCTCCCTCTCACACACACAGACATATACATTTATTAAAGATTTTTAAAAGAATATGAAAACAGTAATGAAAAGAAAAGAGAAAGAAATCAAAGAATAGTGCAAAAAGAAAGAAAAATGATACAATTTTCTTTATAACAGTTATAAGTACAATTATAAGTTTACCACCTACTCTATGATTACAACATAGCTTGCTTTCTATATATTTTATTTAATAAAACCATAAATCATATGTTCATTTTCTCCTGTTTCATGCAAACGGGTTTCCAGTCAGCAATAAAGGTACATACAGGTAGTCCTTGATTTACAACAGTTCATTTAGTGACCGTTCAAAGTTACAACAGAACTGAAAATATGCCTTATGACCATTTTTGACAGTTACGTCCTTTGCAGCAGCCCCTGATCATGTGATCAAAATTCAGATGCTTGGCAACTGGTTCATATTTATGACCATTGCTGTGTCCCAAGGTCATGTGAACATCTTTTGTAACCTTTGGGCAAGCAAAGTTAATGGGGAAACCAGATTCACTTAACAACTGGGTTACTAACTTACCAGCTGCAGTGATTCACTTAACAATTGTGGCAAGAAAGGTCATAACATGAGGCAAAATTCACTTAACAAAATGTCTCACTTAACAACAGAAATTTTAGACTCATTTGTGGTTGTGTATTGCCTTTTCTCTGAACAAAGAAGTCAATTTAGCCATCTCAGGAAATTCCATTATTTTCACCTACCATTACTCCATTGTGGGGATAATGCTGAATCTTTCCATCTTGGTATATACAATAATTTCACTGCAATTATCATGTACGAAAACAAAGTTCCATAACTTTTTCCAATTGTCCCATCAATCCCAAAAGAAAAACCCCTGGTTTCAATTGTATATTAATATTTAAGTTTCTGTGAACCATAATATGTATTTGAACCCAAAATTTTCTAGCCTTTTTCATGTCCCCAAACATGGTAAAATGTTCCTTCATGTTCACATTTCCAACATAAACTTGAAGTGTTTTTATAGATTCTATATAATTTCTCTGATGGAAAATACCAATGATACATCATCTTACAAAAATACTTTCAATTTTTATAACAAGGCAAATTTCAATCCTTTCAGCCACACATTTTCCCATTATTTCATCAAAATTTTAGCTACTTTATCATACAGTCTTTCACTTGTTCTTCTGTTTCATATTCAATAAATGTTTATTCAGCAACTACATGTTCATTATTTGTAAATTCTGTTTCAAACTCAGTCATAGAATGTTCAAAAACAGTCTTTTGTCTACTTTAAATTTTTCTAATAATTTTAAATAAGCAAACCATTAAGATCAGTATCCCTCTACCATCAGTTCTTCACTTGATTTTATTTTACATTCCCCTTGGCAGAAGTTAGTGTTTTGTGTTTGTTTACTATTTCTTGTCTATATAATGCTTCTTGTGCTGAGAGTTAGAGAGGTATGTTTGAGCACAATCTGAGTTTGTATCTATTCCATATTCTTAATATGGCATGTCTAACATAATGGTTTTTAAAATCCTCATTGACCTTTGTCATATCACAAATATCCATGCCACCCAAATCTCAGATCATGTCCTTCTAACTTCCAAAAGCCTTCTTTTTCTCACTCTTTCATCCTATCCAAACAGCAAACTGCCAAATATAGTTACAGATCAGGTAAACCTTGTCCTCCTCTTTCCTCTGCATTTTGTACTACGGTAGCATATATTTAACATGTTTTTTTTCCCCTGCCAAATTTAAATATATCCTTCTGCCACTCTTTAAATGGTGTATCAGTTGTCAAAACAGGTATTATCTGAAACAAAAATGTCGTTCTAGGTTCTAGTTTGATCTTCTATTTTCATATTTTTGTTAACATCTTTGTCTTTTTATTCTTGAAATCTGCTAAGGCACCAAATTCCTTTAATTTACTTATTAAATAAATAATGAATAATAATATTTCAATTCCCTTTAAAAGATCTTTCAGAACCAACACCAAGTCACCTGCAGAAACCCTTAACTTAAATGTTTTTTAAATATTTACTCTCACAATAGTCTCATTTTGCCTTATGTCTCTTCAGTATTTCCAGAACTAAAATAAACAAGATAGGAACAGTGGGCATCCCTGTCTTATTCCTTTTTGTATCTTCATAAGGTTTTGTTAAATCTTCATTAAGAATTATTATGCTTTCTGCAAAGTGTATGTACATCTTATCCATTTTATGAAATGCTCTCCAAAGTTTCATTGAAGAAAATTTACTGGGAGTAAATGCTATATTCTGAGTAGCGTGTATGTTATTACACGGCCTATACCACACCGATAAGCAGCCCAAAAGTTTTTTTTCCCTTTTCCCAGCTGCAGTCTTCAAAACTGAAAGTTTCCCAGGACAGACAGCAAGAGTCTTATCTAAATCTGGGCTTCAAGCCAAGTTTCCTTTAGGCCAGGGGTAGGCAACCTTGGCTCTTTTATGACTTGTGGACTTCAACTCCCAGAATTCCTGAGTCAGCCATGCTGAGGGGAAAGGGAGAGGTTTCCAAGCTGAGCCATACTGGCTCAGGAATTCTGGGAGTTGAAGTCCACGAGTCATAAAAGAGCCAAGGTTGCCTACCCCTGGCCTATACCATCCAGTTGAACAGTACAGCTAGGGATTGGTGAAATTAACAAGATTTGTTCTCTTTGACCATATTTGTTAAGTTTATATCTTAATTTCCCACTAGCATGCTTAAAGCAGTTAAGAAGACTATCATTGCACAAAACTATTTCAATACAGAATTAATTATTTTTAAGGCAATATTGAATTGTACTTTTCCTGTCTGTTTTGGCTTTTAAACAGTACTGTATGAATCCTTAACTCTGCTGTTGGCAGTTTTATTCAAAGGCAGAAATATTTGGTGGCAAATGGGATATTATTTCATCCAGCTATTGTTATAGATATAGATAAAATAGCAAATTCCTTCTTGTTGCCTAAGTGAGATTTGCCTGAAGGACTCTTATATTTTATAATTTGTACTATGCCACTATTGGGATACAATTAATTATGGTGTTTGGTATTTTATAGCCTATCTCCAGAAGTCCCTATTGCATATGCTTAGGGATCTCTCTCTTTCACTTTAAAATTCTCATCACTACAAGTTGAGCTCAGTTTGGAAGATGCCCTTATCTTTTAAACAGAATTACATATGACCAAGCAATTAATGTACTTATTTCTAATTTCTTCCTATCAGAATTTTGCAAATGGATCAGTTTAAGTCTCTGGATTTATGCTTTTAAAATGTTTTTAAAACACAGTTTAATTTACCAATTTTCTTTTTTTAAAAAACAGGCTCGGAATGTCAATACAAGTGAACTGGCAGCAATTAAAGTAATAAAATTGGAACCAGGTAAGCATTTTTTAATCTCAAGATTTCTGTTTCCTGTATTTTTTTAACCACCGTCTTTTGTTTTCTTTTCTTTCTTTTTAAATAATACAATGACCCAGTAGAATATAGGTAATTTTAGCTGTACATTTTCCTCTAGATAATCAAAAAATGCATTTCTATCAGAATGTTTAAGTAATATGTAACTAGCCTCCATATCCTGAAAAGGTAACATTTAGGAAAGCAAAATAAGGAAGATTAATAAATGGGCCTTCTTAAAAACTAGAATTAAAGTTGTTAATTCCACCTGAATTTACATATTGTAACAAAGTTGCTATTGAAATGTTAATTTTAGTATGTGTGTGTATTCCTATTACTACAGTTTTCCTTTGCATGTATTATTTACAGTGTTTAATCTGGGATTTAAACAAATTTTACTCTTACTTTTAATACATTTTGTCATATTCTTTGAGTGCTGTTTGGTAGCAAAGCAGGATATCATCTAAATAAAATTGGAAACACTTTGAAGAATTTACTTTTCTATTTATCTAAATACACGCCCTATGAAGAATGTTTGAGAGTATTTACCTTTTAAAAGGCAGCTGGGGAAAGGTGAAATAAAAAATGATGTGGAATTTATATGACGTAGAGAAAGTGAACAGGAAAGCTTTACTACATATAAGAATAACTAATAGATAATAAAGTAATCAGTGATTAGTAATCATGGTGGTTAAACTACAATACATTTCTGCAATTATAACCAGAAAGATGTTGCATTCATGGTCAGGGCATGGATTAAGAACATTGCATAGGCATCCAGTTAGCTAGTGGAAGAGAGAAAATGAGCCTAGCTACTCGGTTGCTTTAATCATCCAAAAGTTTAGAATGTTTTGTTTTGGGTTTTTTAAATTAAGACTAAAAAAAAGAAATGGTAATAAGATTGGCGTAATTTAACAATTTGCTGTCAAACCAGGCAATTACAGAGTCGAGTCCAATAGCATTTGCTCTGGGTAATATGTGCAAGGCTTAAAATAAGATTGCACTACAGTGTAACTGTGGGTTCATTTCAGAAGATGACCTAAGCAAAGATAGATGTAGGTAATGCTTTCACCGTATTTCAAGGTCCTTTATAAATTAACAGAATATCTAGAGCACGAGATATGAACACAGTAGGGACTAATACAATAGGATATTATAGAGCAAAGAGCAAAACTGCCTACTCTATAGCAATCTCACTGCCAAGTAAACATACCTGCAATCTGTAGACTTTTGAACTAAATTAGAAAGTGTATATTATTGATTACATAAATTATGCACATCTCTTCAACTTTTGTTACACTGTTATACTATATACCACTCTGCAGACTAGGCATTATCAGTTGTTATTGGGATCATAGGCTTTTATTTACAATTACAGGCGTTCTTGTTGCTTTACAGAAAAACTTGTAACACAATCAGAAATGTTGGTTACAAATAAAAAAAACAAATATTTAAATAACTTTCAGTAATTGCATTTGTAATATTTATCAGAGCTACCAGTTCATAGCTTCAGTTCCTGTTCTTTCACTCTCAGTGTATGTGTAAATACATATTGCATGCCCCCAGTTGTATATCCTTAAATGCAAGATGAACAATGTTGTCATAATCTGTTTTGGATAGCTTTGATGTCAGTTTCCCAATCTATAGCAAAATAGGCATATATCGTTTTCTGTTGCTGGAAGTTTATTCAATGGTTACCTATGGTATTCTCTAACACTGAGAGTTGTAAAGGACCATATCCCATGTTTTAAATTTTAAGGGATGGTGGTAGGAGAATTTAGCATAGATCAGCTATTTCCAACAGTGGCAACGTAATTAATAAATTTAAATCACCAAATTCTATTTGTAACACTATATTTAATGGCCTAATATTGTTCTTTTTAACAAGATAATATCAACAGTTAATGTAGGCTTTCCTGGTGAGAGATTGATAGCCTGTTTTCTTAGTGAAATATTGATAACTCGAATACTGGCATATCAGGTGATCATACTTGAAGTATGAAGTGCTTTTTATGTAAGTTGGTAATGGGGCATTCTTTCTATAAGAATTTTGCTAAACATGCTTTTTTATAGGTGAAGATTTTGCTGTTGTGCAGCAGGAAATCATTATGATGAAAGATTGTAAACATCCAAACATTGTTGCTTATTTTGGCAGCTATCTCAGGTATAGTTTTTATGATATACATATAATAAGAATGTAAAAATTGTTCACTGTTTGCAAAAATAAGACCTAGTGTGACTCTGGGTTTCTAATTATCAGTGGCATTCTATACTCCCTAGGAAGTTCATATTGTCTACTGCCTAATTTCAGTTAACACATCACTTCTTTATGAGACATTTTAATCTATGTTCCAGAAAATAGCTGAGTAAGCTCTATTCCCAACTTTGCAAACTCTCTGCCTTCTCCTTTTCCAACTATCTCATACTATTTTTGATCACAGATTAAATTGTTTATTGTATTGTAGTTCTTGACTTACGATAGCAGTTGGGACTGGAATTTACACTTGTAAAGAGTGACTGTATTGCTTAGCGACAGCAATTCTTGATTCTTGCAGTCATGGTTGCCATTGTTAACTGAATCCCATAATCATTAGATGCGCTAACTTCCAGCTTTCCACGGTCAAAATCTATAGAGACGCTGGCAGGAAGTTGCAAGTTCCAGGCCTACAGGCAGGTTAATAGCTGCTGCTGGGTAGGGCAGTGAATAAGAGGGTGCATGAGAGTCACTGATTCGTTAATACTGAAATTCCTCAATTAAATAAATCTTATTATTGCTCTGCTCAGTATTCACTTTGCATTCCTATAAAAATCTGTAGTTATTTTATTTGATCATAAGCTGCCCAGAGTTGCTGTATCGGTAAAATGGGCAGCACAGAAATTTAATAAATAAATTAGAATATAGTTGATATTTGTTATTTTGATTTTTGTTTGTTTGTTTTTCCTGGTAAGGCCCCTTAGCCTGGGAAGCAGAAAGTTACCAGACAGATCTCTTACTACAGTTGTGGAATAATTTCTTCTGTTGAATGCCCTCTGCTATTAGACATACAGGAATATTATATGTATGAAAATGGAAAATGTCTTGCTTAATATAAAACGTAGGTTTTATCACCTAAAATTGTGAGTTTCTTATTACTAAATGATGAATGGAATCACAACTCTTTAGTGTAACAACTTCCCAGTTACATATTACAACTACATATATGTTTTCTTTAAATTGAACAAATGAAATATTATTGGCAGTAGATAATCTGCCATTTTTTCCTCCTGGCCACAGGGAAGAAAGAGATGATGATGATGGTATGTGAAACCAAGTCTAGTTTGGGTTTATTTCAGATTGTGTCATGAGTTCCATTTAGTTTCAATTATTAAATTTCTAATTTAAAATGTTCCGTTGAAAAAAAATGTTATCTATGTCGTCTCACAATCAACCTCAGGAAATGTAGGTTTGAAAATACGTTTATATAAGGTTAAGATTTTAATTCCATACTTGATACTTAACATTGCCAACTTTTAATATAAACTTCTTAATTATGAGGTAGAAAAGATATATCTTTTCTGTATATGAACTGAAAGCATTTTCTTAAAATAGAAGAATTCTCAAGTATTTATTTTATCATTTTGAATCAAAAAAGACTAGAATACTTAGCCAAAACTTTTGGAAAGATTATTAACATTTTTGAGGAGTGATTTGCATCTTTTTATTTATACACAGTATTTTAAAAATTACTATGATGGCAACTTTTGCATTTTGGAAGAATATTGAATCATATAATTTTCCATTTAACATATTATTTTAAAGCATAAATACTGATGTCAAAACTATGACAAACTCTAACATCTAGACATCAAATTAAACAAAGCCAAACGGATTAGATTTTAATTCATTAATATGAATTATCATACTTTTCAACAAGTCTTCTAAATACAGAATTCAGTAGTGATTTAGAATTTTTGTAAGGGTCTAGTCAGGATTAAGTTT
This sequence comes from Azemiops feae, assembly GCA_023970755.1. Lineage (NCBI taxonomy): Eukaryota > Metazoa > Chordata > Lepidosauria > Squamata > Viperidae > Azemiops > Azemiops feae. Next base: position 3,595,093 of record JALGBA010000012.1, on the reverse strand, counting down.
TGTTGGTACTGAAATTTCGTGAAGAAGTGAGAGGAAGGTGGAATAGCCTTCTGCTTTGGAAAGATGAAAATATTCAAGGCTTAGTTTTCCTCCAAATACTTTGAAAAATCATGAAGTTTCATAGTTAAGATTGCATAAAGTGTTTATAAGTGTGCAAAACTGATCAGATCTTGATTTTTAGACGTGATAAATTGTGGATTTGCATGGAGTTCTGTGGAGGTGGTTCATTACAGGACATTTACCATGGTAAGTTGGCAAATGTTATAGGGTTATTTTGGAAATACAGTATATATTTGAAATATAATGGTTCTATTCTTTCATTAATTTGATCCTGAATACATACATAAAAGAATACATTAACTCTTGTCCATGAGTACCACAAAATAATAAGCTAAACATGTGAAATAATGTGAATTCATTAGTTTTAATTGCTGGGGATACAAGTCCTTCTGTCATAATTATTCTTTTGAAAACTATATTATGTTGTTATTCTCTCCTTAATTGAGAATTTAGAAACTAATTGTATAAAACAGATTAGCTGTAAGAGAGGCAAATATGGGGTATTGCCAGATAGCAATTAGCTGTGTTATGTGTTCCACTCTCTTTCCCCCCCCCCTTTAATCAGAACCACAGTGCGTATTATCTCAGATCCCCTTTCTGTAATCTTTCAGCAATTTTGGGGGTGAAAAGAGAACTGGAGAGGGCAAATAGTGTTCCATTCTTCAAACAGGAGAGATCTGGATAGTTACAAAGTAATCAGCTTGATGTTAATACTAGTCAAAAATTTGGAGCAGATTATTAAGTTTGTGAGGATTTAGAAAATGCATTGTTTATCAGAAGCCAACCTGCAACAAAGATAAATCATGCCCAACCAGTTGTTTTGTTGTTATTTTGATAAAGTAACCAATTTAGTTGATCAAGAGATTGTAGAAGAAATAGCATAGCTTGGCTTCAGCAGAGTGTTCAATTAAGTCTGCTGTGAGGTCTAGTAGAGGAGATATCAACAAGTGAGCTAGCATTGACTCTAGCACTGGTTGAATAATCATACTCATTGAAGGTATTAAGCGGGGAGGAAGAGTTGAGTGTATAACACAGATCTATTCTAGACCCCATACTGTTCAACTTATTTATAAAACACTTGGATGAAGGGTTAGAAACTGTAGACAGTATAAAGGAGGAAAACCAGGGATCTTATAAGACGCCAGTAAGATTCATAAGACCTTAAAAACATTGGACAAAAAAATAGCAAGATAAATTTCAACAAGGACAAATGCAAAATTACATATGGATAGAAAAAAAAAAGTCAAAGGCCTGAATATAGGACAAGAGACCATAATAGGAAGCAGTACATGCAAAAAGAGTCTTGGTGGATCATAATTTGAACATGAGCCAATTGTGTGATGCAGCTGCCAAAACAGCATATGCAATCCTTAGATTGCAAAAACAGACATATGCTGTCAATATTAAGGCAAGGCATAGTTTCTCTCTATTGTGTTGGTCAGACCACATCCCTAATATTGTATCCAATTCTGATGACTCAAGTTTCTCTCAGAAAGCAGCACTAAAATCAAGCAAACAAGCATTAAAGAATATCTGAAAAATGGTTTATTGTAGAAAAGCTTACCATTACAGAGGTATAAATATGCTTGAGAGGTGCCCCATCTCAGCCATATGGCTTCCCAGTTTGTTAGTTTATTTCTTTGAAATAATGATCAAGAAATCATAACATGTTAGGGATTAGGAAGAATATTGAGGGGAAAAGAAAATAGAATAGAAGCCCTGTTCGGAGGGAATGGCCAGTTAGAGCTATACCAGAATATCCTGCAGGTTCCATTTGTAAAAATACAAATCATAAAATTAAAAGCCCTAAACATTTATTTTATTTATTTACCAAATTTATGTACCACCCACCTCATCAAAGCTGCTCTAGGCAGCCTACAAACATTCAATTAATATGCACAATAAACATTAAAACAATAAATAGGGATCTTAAATTTAAAATTCAGTTAAAAGAAAATTGACCAGGATGGAGTAGGAAGGAGCAAAGTGTGTACAGGGAGAAGGCAGGGTGTTAACACCTTCAATGCACCTGGAGGCAAACTGGCAGCCATTGCAGCTCACAGAACAGCATTGTAACATGAGCCAACCTTGCGCTCCCAAGAACTGCCCCCACAGCTGCGTTCTGTACCCGCTGAAGCTTCCAGATACTCTTCAAGCATAGCCCCACATAGAGTACATTGCAGTAGTCCTGGCATAGAACATAGAAAAAAGATGGCAGTTCAACCATTGCACATGATTTATCCTACAAATATCATTTTTAAAGCTAAACTACCTCTGATAATCAGACATTGTTAGCAGGCTTGGGTTAATTTATAATAGCACAATAGAAGGGGATTTAATCCTTGTGGCATCAATATGAGTTCCAGCTGAAATTTTTTATTCTCTATTTTTGGGGGGGTTCTGGCAAAACTTGAAGATAAAAGTTTACTTTCTGTGATGTTGATTTCAAGTTTAGAATTTGAACAGTGAATATATGTTCATAAAAGCAAGCAAGAGGTTTGAATTTTTCAAATTTAATGAAAATATAATAGATGTTCTACTTAATTTGGATGGATTCTCTTTTAGTGACTGGACCACTTTCAGAGCAGCAGATTGCTTATGTAAGCAGAGAGACACTGCAGGTAAACAAATTATTACATTGTTAGCTTTTAGGATAGAAAAAGGATACCAGACATTTCTGTTGAATAATGGGAGAGGGGGGAGTGTAGAACTACACAATTGTAAGATGTGCATTTCTCTAAAATAATGTTTCTTAGCTGAGATTTAACCAACAAAATGCAGCCTCTGCATTTGCTCTTAGGTATATGTTTATGTATCTGTGTTCATTGGCTTACAGTGCTGCAGAGAGCTAAGCCTGTCTTGTGCAGAGAATTTGCCTTTGAAATTTAGGTACAAAGTGAGCAGCTATGATGATTACAAAGATTTTTGTTTGGCTTCTCACTCATATGGCAGGTTTCATAAGAAAGAAGAAATGCCTGGCACCCGGATCCTGAACAGAAGAAGTATAGTTCTTCTATCAGAAGAAGGGACCTGTAATTGATTACAGTAGTGCTTCTTTTTGACACAAATATGTTTCAGATGACAGGCTTCAATGAAGCTGTGTGCTTATTGCTTATGCTTGCCTTTTAGTAATAAAAATATATTAACCATTTGTGAGGGATTATGTTTTTAGATGAAAATCAGCTGTTTTGTAACAGTTCTCTATCTCTTCTGTCATTTCTTCAAGCATGGATTGGTCATGCAGTGATATTTATTTCAAACATAAGAGAGCTACACTTTTGCAACTTTAAAAATCTAGTTGATTTTTTACTATATAGAGCAAACACTCAACAGAAAACCTGTCTTTCTCTAAGAACTTTATACCTTTTCTTTTAATTACAGGGATTGTATTACCTGCACAGTAAAGGAAAAATGCACAGAGATATAAAGGTAGGATTATTGCTGAAATAATTTTTAAAGTGCGCAAAATTCCCATGTTGTTATTGCAATAATACTTATCTGAATATTTTTATAAACAAGAAGGTTTTTGTAATAATTATAATAGAGCTTTGATTCCTTTGAACTAAGTTAAAGTTATTTTATATTGATAATTCAACCAATAGCATTTATATGTTGCAAAAAACACAAAGTTTGGTTCTGTAACAACCATATTGAAGAAGATATACATGGAACAAGTTATGCAAAAAGTAGATTCTCCCCCTTCCCAAGTTTTGACACGTTCTCTGTTTAATTGGTCCAGTTTGGAAAATATTCTTCCTTTTGTCTGTGTTTGGGATATTAGGCAAACAAGCACATCCAGATTACATTTTGTCAATTTTACACTTGTCTTTTTTTTCTGAAATTGAAATTTCTCTATCCTATTTTGATCTCTGTTCTGTCCCTGCTGGCAGAGTTTTTGTTAAGAGTTTACCTTAGTTTTTTGCAGTTTATTTTTGAATAAGTTAATCTAATAAGTTTGATGCAGAAACTGCTTACTTTTCCCATGAATTGTTTCCACGGGTAATATTTAGATTCCAATTGAATTTGCATTTAATATAGTTTAATGTTCTTGACTTGAATGAGTTTTCTATTTCATTGTTTTGCTTTTGACTTTGTTAATACATAAGCTTACATATCTAGTGTTGTTTCATATGTTTGAAAGGACTTTTTATCTTTAAAGATACCCCACATAGAGCACTTCTCAGTTGAGCTACATGATAATGAGGTTGTGAGTCAGCATCATCAGGGCTTCCTGGTTTAGATAGAGCTGCAATTAGTACACCAGCTGAAGCTGAACAAAGGCCTAAAGGTCATCCACAGTGACCAATGCTGTTTCCATCACATATTCAGGTCTGAAATCTGACTGAAGGGGATTTAGATAATCTGCTTCACCTAGGATCCTCTGCAAATGATTCCTCAGAATCTTCCCCCAAATTGGAATATAGGAGCCTTTGTAAAACGTGTTTAATATGGTTGGATTGAGAAAGAAGCTGTTCAAGAAAAGTTGCTCCCCCAACTCAAGGCTTTTGTTACATCATCCTACCTCAAAGAGGCATTTTATCTATTTCTGAGATGGTAAAACTTATTTTATAGAGGACTCTATCCATTTCCTTGGATTCTGCAATATCAAAATAATGCCCTTGTATAACTCTCCCAAATATCATTCAGTCTTAAGTGAAGATGATTTATTTTATCTGCTGAAAACATGCAGTATACTGCAAGTATATCAATCTACCTGTTCTTCCCTAACAAGGTCTCGGCAGCCTGGACTGAGTTATGGGGTGATACTGTCATTTTTCAATATTTGTTCTTGTTTGTCTGATATATTGATAGACAGTTTAGTTGGTACAGTTTAGTTGTCTTGAGATGTCTTGCCTATTGTCTACATAAGTTTAGTATTGTAATGAAAATCCATTTCTAACATATTTTGCAGATTTACACAGTTTATAGTGTAAGTTTGTACCTGATACCTGTACTAATATAAACATTAAAAAAAATTCTAAAAAGATGTCTTTTACCATTTTTCCCTAAGGGAGCAAATATTCTTTTAACTGATAATGGCCATGTGAAGTTGGGTAAGTACTTCTATATATGTTCAGTTTTACGCATGCTAACATTTAATATACCTTAAGACTCCTGTCAAGATAGTTTGCTTATGAGAACTTCAATTGGCAGTTTTGAGTCACAGTTGTATTTCAGATTGGATTTTGTTATTCAGTTATGCAATTACCTAAAATGACAATAAATTACCTAATATAGTTATTGTAAATAAGATCTAATGAAAGAGGGACTTCTATCATTACAGTATGGGCTGATGTGAGACTGGGACAACCAGTCTTTAATAAATAAATATTTGCACGTTGTGGAAGATAATGATGCTGAAACAGAAACATGAAAAGAGTGTTACAAAAGTTTTCAAAGTTGTTTGGCTATTTAAATAAAATTTAACTATACAAAGACTTTCAGTTTCTAAATATTCTGTTTATTATAAATATGTGTACTTATTATCTTCCATATTCTTTTATAGCCGATTTTGGAGTAGCAGCACAAATAACAGCTACTATTGCAAAAAGGAAATCTTTCATTGGAACTCCATACTGGTAATTAATTTTTATTCCAGGGATCCCCTGCCATTTTTGAATGAATGATCATTTAATATTTTAAGAGCCTATCAAACAAAATGACTGCTAAGGGAGGCTTATAGTTAGTAAAATGATTGCCAATTATAAATGCTACATTATTAAAAATTGGACAGTTGCAAAATACCAATTTGCTAGAAGCAAACTTGGAGGGTTACTCCTCGTCACTATCTCTATTGGCCCAGGATATTCATTATCTATCATCCTGTTTTTGGTGGAGGGCAGGTTGGCCAATATATAAAGCACTTGGCTGCAGCCAGTTACCGCATTTTTAATTTACATTTCATTTCCATTCTATATTATATTTTTATTTTATTTTTTAGGAATGCCTATGGGTATATATATATATAGAGAGAGAGAGAGACGAGGAAGGGCCCTAGAACATTATTGGAAAGAAATATAATTCTTGAGACTAATGCTTTTTCTTTGCAACTGACCACCTTCTTTTTAAATTTTGTTTACAATTAAAATAATATTTTACAAGTCAAAGTACTAGAAGCATTCTGGGTATAAGAGAAGTTTCCACAGATATCCTGGATCTAATACTAAAATTCAAGTTCATTTTCCATTTGTGTCGTAGAGGTTCAGAATGTCTTTTGCCTATGTTGTTAACTGACTTGTCTGTGATAATATCCTTGCGTGGATGCCTACAGTTATATGGATGCCTACAGTATGTTGAGCAAAGCTGAGGATATCTGTTGTTAGAAGGAAAATAGATTTATACCATTAACAGTAATTGTGAAGTGCTGTCACATCATCAATATCAAGAATTTGTCTGGTCTAGTGTTATACCTTTAACAGAAATTATATAACAAAGGAAAAGCTTTTTTCTAAGATGGAGAGGACCATGGGCAGCTAGATTTGGGATTCATGGAGATAGAACAGCAGTTGAAATATATCTTAGCCCCTTTGTCAGTCATTACTCTTAACTACCACTCAAATAGATTGAAAAATGTTTGGATGGAATGATGCCTTGAAATCTAGGAATAAGAATGCATTTTGCAAGCCATTTTTCTGTTTTTTAGGATGGCTCCTGAGGTTGCTGCTGTTGAAAGGAAAGGTGGATATAATCAACTTTGTGACCTTTGGGCTGTTGGGATTACTGCTATAGAACTAGCAGAACTTCAGCCTCCAATGTTTGATTTGCATCCCATGAGGTTAGTAGGTAATAATAAGCTCTAATAACTTTGTGACTAGAATGTGCGTTCTAGAGATTGAAAATAGTACTTTTATTGACTATATTTATTCCTCATACAACCAAATTTTGCTTAAGATCTTACAAATAAGAGTGCTAGAAAGAAGCACCAAATGAATAGGCAGGGATATTAATTCAAATACTTAATATATAACAGGTAAGAAAAAGAGACAATTTAAAAAGGTAGTTTATCTTTGACTGTATTGGTTGTAATAAAGTATTTGAATAGATAATACCAGAATATGGAATATATTAAGGACAACCTCCAGCTTTTTAACCTAACATTACATCGCCAAAATTTAAAATGAAATCCACAAATTTTAGTTGTGTGATTTCTGGCTATTTTTATTCTATTAAAAAGTAGAAATGATTATGTGTGTGTGTATGTATGTATGTATGTATGTATGAATATGTCTGTATGTATGTATACTGCATCAAAATTAATAGTATGATATTGGGTATTGGGGAGTACAATAAAGCTGGAAATGGATATACTTTCATTGAGGCAAGACATTTGAATTTCTAGTTTGAAAATATCACTACAATTTAGGATTTGCTCTACATTGGGTTGAAATGTTTGGCCTTGCTCATCTGCTACTTGATTATTATATCATTGAATATTCTTGAGATCCCCATACAGAAGGAAAAATGAAGGTCAGACCCTTGACTGAAAAAGGTAGCTTACATATTTAGAGTCCATAAAAGCCTGCAGCCCACTAGCGGGCTTCGGCCCATTTAGAACCAGGCCGCACCAGCAGCAGGTGCGCATGCATGCGCGCACCGCCCCACTCACAGAAGCAGCAGGCCCTGGCCACCCGACTCATGCAAGCAGCGGGTGAACATACACACAAATGAAGCTGTACATGCACACGCCTGCCCCTCACACAAAACCATCCCCTCTTCTCTCCCCCCCCCCGTGCCGGGCCTCCAAACCAGAAAGATTGGGGAATACTGGATTAGATAATCTGTACTAGACTATGAGTTGCAGTAGTCCTATCAGAGCAGCTGGATAAACACATGAAAATATATTTTTGGATTGGGAAACCCTGCACGTGGTCTCTCAGGCCTTAGTCACCTCCTGATTCATTTTCTGCAGTGCAGTCTACATAGGGTTGCCCTTTAAGAACATCCAAAAGCTGCAGCTGGTCCAGATTACAGTGGCATTAGTAGCAATTGTTGCACCTCAATATGCCCATGTAACAGTCAGCAAACTGCATTGGCTCCTAAAAGTTCTGGGTATAGTTCCAATGCTGATAATCACTTATAAAGTAGGTGCTTTATAGGTGCTGGTACCAGACCAGATTATTTATGGGACCACTTATATCCTATTAATTTCTGCCTATCCCACAAGATTGTACAGGTGAGCTTATTCCAAGTCCTTCCTTTGAAGCATCATCTAATAATAACTTGAATATGAGTTTATTCTGTTGCTGCTCTTTGGAATGAGCTCCCTGCTAAGATTTGAGTGACCCTGCTAGCCTTTTGTAGATTTGTAAAGGCCAGAGTTTTCACTTACTTATTGGACCAAGATGGTAGATGAGTCTCTTCTGTTGTGAGAAATGAGAGTTTGCTGTACCTACCCTCAGCTACGTGTTGCTTTTTATAAGATGTTCAGTGTTATACAAGATTTTATTTATACTTGTTTACAATTTGATTGCTTTTTTATGTTAATGATATGCTCCATCCAGAGTTGCAAATTGTGATCGCCAATCTTACAAATTCATGAAATGAAAAGAAATAATACCGCATGCAAACCCAGTCATAAGGTTTCAAGGAAGCTTAACTATCCTAATTTATCAAAGCTTTTTCAGATTTCTTTCTTAAGAGAAAGATTGACTGCTGGCTTAGTTTTTGCTGAAAGTAAATTTTTCTTCTCTTTTCCATCTTCTCTTTTACATCTTATTCTCAGTGGTCCACTGAGAATTATCTTTTTTTTGCTAAAGGCAAACATGATGTTACTTCTCTGCATGCAAGTCAACTAGTGACAGGAATTTTGTAGAAGTAACCACTTTTCTTCTTTTCCAGAGCACTGTTTTTAATGTCAAAAAGCAACTTTCAGCCTCCCAAACTAAAGGACAAAATGAAATGGTAAATATTACAGCAATATAGTTGCATTGTATTAGTTACTATGAATATTAACTATCTTTCTAAAGACTATAATTTTGTGTTAAAGGTCAAATAGTTTTCATCATTTTGTCAAAATGGCACTTACAAAGAATCCTAAAAAAAGGCCTACAGCTGAAAAACTATTACAGGTATAAATGACTTTTCTATCCTTTTCCAAACTCTTTTAAAATTATTTCTATCCACTTTTGTTGTGTGAAGAAAGCTTTCAATAGGAGGTGCTGGAAAAATTCAACATCTAATTTAGATACGTTAGTTGGGGCTGCTTATTTTCTTTGTTAGTTGGATGGATTTTCCTTGTTAGGTTTTAGGTCAGTTCAGATACTGCCAGGCAATGCAATGGGTGATATACCAGCAGAATCCCTTTGTCCAAAATCAGCTCTCTGTGATACATGCCAGGTCCTGGATGATGCTCAACCAGCAACCACCCGGGCATTAAAAAACAGAATCTGTAGGCTAGGGAGTCATGGTTGCTATCATTTGAACTTGGTTTGACTACAATCACTCCTCACTTTGGATAGTGCCATCCCTTTTCTTAAAGTGTTTGTGTAGTCTCCCCTGCCAATAATAATTTTAATAGTTTTCCTGGGACTACCATATGGTCAGGTATTTTAGTCTTATCCTCCCCATGATTTAAAGACATGGAAAAGTGGGGTAGCGTTGCTGGCTTATCTTGCAAAGCATGGAAAGTTTTGAAATATCTCTGTTGAAATTCATCCAGAATGTTTTGAGAAGTGTATTCATATTAAGGGTTAAGGTTAGTTTTTGTTTAATGTTTTTATATTTGTATGATGTTGTAAGCCACCCAAAGTAGCTCAACAATGAGAGGGGCAGCATATAAATTTAATAAATAAATAAAATTAAAACATTCAAATTATCATGCAACTATCTTTCATATACTTACCTATTGCACTTTGTATTTTAAGCACCCTTTTATTACCCAGCCTTTAAGCCGGACTCTTGCTATTGAACTATTGGATAAAATGAATAATCCTGATCATTCCACCTATCATGATTTTGATGATGATGATCCTGAGGTAAGAATATCATTTCAATATAGCTTTGATAGTTAAACATTTGGATATATAACCAATCTGATATAAGTACTTAAAACATATTATTTTACAGCAGGCACGCAAAGTATTCTTCAGTAACTTTAAATTATCTAGCAAATTTAATTATTTAATTTAATTTAATTTGGAAAATTTATATTGCTGCCTACTCGCTCACAGTGACTCAAGGCAGCTTACAGGAAATAAAAACACAATGTAAAAGAAATAAAAATTAAAATAATAACCTGCACCCCATTAGAAAGCATATTTCTAATGCTTTAGGCTATAAACCCATATGTCTCAACTTGCATTGCCAGTAGTGAGGATTATAATACAATATATCTAAAGGACACCTGATTTCCTGTCCTCATACTTACATCCATATGATATTTAACTTAATTTTTTAAGCTAGCACAGTCTATGTAGATTGGACTATAGTCCCATCATCCTTAGTCAAGATGGCCATTTTAAAAATATGTGCATATTTTTGTTTGATGCTATGCATCCTTCTTTAGTGGAGAATCTGTTCATAAATGTAAAATTAATAATGAAACTGAATTCCTGTTAGGAAAAAAGGTTTTATTTGAAAGAATACTATGCTTCCTTAATCTGTGTTTTATAATGCTGAATTCAAGAATAAAACCTTTAAAAACAAACATAATAATTAGGATAGTCTCTTTTGTCCTTATCACAAAGATCCAGTAGGTTCTGTGGAAGTACACAGACATGCAATAGCTGTGAGAATATCAGAAGTGTTCTAATCCGGCATAGCAACCACAGTATTTATAGGTTTTTTTTTCAGTATTTCAAAAGCTATTGCTTGATGCATGTTCTGTATATGTATACAGTGTGTTTTGCTTGACAAAGTATAGATAATTCTTAAATTATAAATTCTTGTCCAGGTTTTTGGCAAGTGTTGACTTAAAACATCCTGGCTAAAATTCCTGATATACACAGTGTAAATTTATGTTACTTTTAGCTTTTTAAAAAAATAAAAATAATCTAGGACAGATCTCCACAGGATAACAAAAATTCAGTCAATAGCTTCAATAGCTATGGATGTATTGAGGTGAATTAATACTGCTTATTACCGAATGTAATGCAAGGGTTCATCAATGAAGCATCACTCTTAGAACAGTTAAAACCACTGCCTCTTGTGCAAGATGTATATGCAGGGAGCAAATTTATTTTTATTATTACCTTCAATTTTTAAATTTGGGAAGTATCAATTAAAAATTACTTTTAAAAATTATCTTTGATTCTGTAACTTAATGTCCAAAATAGGATTTACTTGTAATTTTTCACTAATTTAGAATGAACCTATTTAAAGGAACAATAACTAGAAAAGAATGAACAAATAGTTGTGAAGAGAGGAAGAGAACTTCCCTTGCTGCCCAACTGCTTGTTTTAATTTTTTCATGCAGCTAATTTAATTAACTTGTCCAGGAAGTTCTGATGGTAGATTAGAAACAACAATGGAAGAGATGCTTTCCTAATAAAGGTTAGTTCTTTCAAAATCCAAAGATAACATTTCCTCCTTTTCCCCTTGAAAAGTCTTGCCTAAAGCCTTTTTTGAATTGCAAGTAGGATTTCATCCACGTACAGAGGTATAAGAATTATGTCTTTGCCAAATACATCCCAGTGGATAAATGTTTGTTATATTAGGTAGTGGAATTTTTAAACCAAGTGTGAGTTTCCTCTGGGAATTAATGTAAATTTTGGAGCAGTTGTCTTAATCCGAAAATCAAAATTATTTTTCTTCCTTCCCAGGAAATGTCATTGTTTGAAACTGATTTTAAATTTGAGTTTCAATGGATCACAAAAATTTCTTGTACTGTGATTTTTAAAGCGGGGAAAATTTTATTCATTTTTAATGAATATTTAATACAATATTTTTCCCAGCCTCTTGTACCTCATAGAATTCACTCAACAAGTAGAAATGTGAGAGAAGAAAAAACACGCTCTGAAATAAACTGTAAGTAGAGTCACTCATTGTAAACTAACCTGAATAAACTACTCATATCTAGTTCATGTTGGATATTTGCCATCTCTTTTTGATTAGGCATCCTAGCCCAATTGCTTACCGTGTTTCCCCAAAAATAAGACCCGGTCTTATTTTATTTTATTTTATTTTTGCCTCCAAAAGAGGCACCAGGTTTTATTTTCGGGGGGTGTCTTTCCATGGTCTCACCTCGCGGCTGCCGAACCGACAGCCCCGCCCAGCCGGCCCACTTCTGCAGCTGAAGGAAATGCCTCTGCAGCTGAGAATGGAGCTCCGGATTGACAGGCCCGAGCCGCCCCTTGGCCTGCATTTCACTGTCAGATGCCTTCCAGAAAGGCCTCTGCAGCAGACAACCAAGCTACAGATTCAATCCATAGCTCGGTTCTCGGCTGCAGAGGCCTCTGATGGCTAAATGCAGGCTAGGGGTGCCACAGAAGAAGTGGGCCGGCGAGGCAGGTGTCGATTCATGGGAAGCCTGGCTGCAACGGTAAGCGGGTGCAGAGCGCGAGGGCCAGCTCCACACCCCCACCCTCGCCCTAGCTTGATTTTTAGGCGTGCGTCTCACCCCAAAACTAGGACTTATTTTTGGGGTAGGTCTTACTTTCGTGGAAACAAGATATTAGTTTAATATTGAAATGCAAACAGTGAGCATGAATTTCATTAAATGAAAGTTTATTGAGCGCCAGCCTTGTGAGGTAGTCCAGAAAAGAAGCACACCCAAAAATACTAGTTCTTACTTTATTGTAATACTACAATAACAGAATCTTCCAAGTCTGAAAGTATATCCCCACTCACCTTTATAGAAACCTTATGGGAGGTTTGCCATACCTACATTCCTTCTGTAGACTTAGGTGCTATTTGTCTGAATGTTACCTAGTCTGTAGCTCTTCCATGTCTCCCAAGGTCATTCCCACATAACATTGCACTGAACAAGAAAGGGGGCAGAAAAATAGGTTTAGTGATATTTCAAACATCCACTCAGACTACCTTTACAACATAATCAGATGTATGTTTATTATTCTGAAGTAAGTACTGCTGAATTGTGTGGTTTACTCCCTAGTAAGTATATTAAACCTTGCTTCCCTATTGTGAGTTATGGGCATGAGTTCTTTCCACCAATCACCTTCTTAGGTGAAAAGGCAATAGGTAGTTCCTATTGAGTTTGTGCAGTCAAAAGTGGTAGAGCTAACTAAGGAGATATTTTTATTTGTTTATATGATGAAGAAAGGATGTGAATCTCACTGTTTTTTCAACCAGCCTTCATTATTTATCGTTATAGCTTTGAGTTGTTTTTGTTGTTATTTATAGCCAAGATAGCTCATCTGGGCTTCTGTTTTGTTTTTGTTCTTGTTTTTTTTTTCTGTATTTCTTAATGCTTCCAAGAATAATAATGCAATTATTTGAAAAATCACTGGGAGAATATAATCATTTCTTATCATTTATTCTTTTTAATAGTTGGTCAAGTAAAATTTGATCCTCCTTTAAGAAAGGAGACAGAGCCACATCATGAGTTCGTAAGTAACACAACCATATTAGATTTCTTCTCTAAAATATGTGAATGGTGAAAGTGCAGATCTATGAACTATGTACTTTGTTCACTATAGGATATATTTGTATAAGAACTCAAAATTATTAAGGAATTATCTGAGGAATTTATAGTTTGAAAATTTTAAAATTTAATCAATGGTTATAAATATCGCCACTCGAAAGAGCAATTTCCTCAGCTTTCCCATTCTTGTCTCCACTTCTTTCAATTGCTTTAGCATAGGATACAGTAAAAACAGGAGCTGCCATTATCATAATTATTGTCTTAAATTATTTAATAGCATCTATTAAGACTGATAGAACACAATATAAATATTCTGTTCACAAATAAGGCTTTGAGTTAGTAAAGCGGAGGGAGGGAGGAAGGAAGGAAGGAAATCAGCTATGAGGAGTTGCTATACTAACTTAAATCAGCATCCCATCATATTCAATTTATCTATCTATCTATCTATCTATCTATCTATCTATCTATCTATCTCATTCCTTTTAAAATTACCCTTTGTAATTATCTCTCAGGACAAAAGATGTCTTGCATCAGAAGACAGATATCTCTTATTTTAGCTTGTGTCAATTTATTTTTTATTTTCTTTGGAGCACATTTTACCTTGATGCATTGCTAAAATGAGATTGATTCAGGCTAAATTTCATCTAGTCCTTCATCTCCACCTGAGTTATCAGGATCTTTGGTTATTATATATATACTGTGATGTATTATGTATTTAAAATAAAAGCTAGTAAATTGCTATGTTTAATAAATTTCCATTTGCTAATTGAATGTTATGCAAACAGAGAGAAAAAATAAAGCTAGCAATGCCTTCATTCTTTAACAATTAGTATCTAGTTTAATTTTTTTCATTTTTGTTCACAGTCTTATGGTGATAGGATGTTGCCTAAACTGCCAGTTGGTCCACATGATTTAGTACAATATACATCATATGTGATCAAGCAACCCTGCAGCCTTTCAAAGGTTTTGGTACATGATTGCAAGGAGGATAACAGCATGTGGAAAGAGAAATCTTAGCACATTTTCTTTCCCATTTAAATTGCAAAATGCTGCCAGCTGGGAATGGGCAGAATAAGATAATTTTAGGGAGAAATAAGAGGCAAAACTGAGCATCTAGAACCAAAGATTCATCAGCACTACATTTGGCTTTTAAATAGCATGACTGCTTAAGATTTCAGTCAAAAATATTTCCCATTCCCACCCAGAGATTTTAAGAATTTAGATATATATTCTCCAATGAATAGTGGATAGATATTGCAGAATAAAGATGGTGGGAAAAAATCTTGTTTGAGGCTCCTTATTTGATAACACCCAGGCCTAGAATTGTGACAAAAAGGGAAATGAGTTTATAAGAAAGAAGGATATCCTAAAATAGGTGACAAACTCCTAATTTGCTGACAGTTTTAAGCAGTAATAGCAGTTGGCGTATATTAAGTTAAGCAATTTACTCCATCCAGGTTATTATATCAGTGGATTTTAATTCATGCAAGGTTCTTTTGTTCTTGTTGTGCAACTAATCATAGTTCAGAGCTTTATCTAGTTCAGAGTCATTCCCATCCCTCCAGGATAGAGGAAGTGAGGATTGAAGAGAATAGCTGGAATTCATCCACCAGTCCTGTCCCTTCTGGACTTGTTTATATTCTTCCTAGATATTTTTTTTCCTGCAGCTTTACTGATTTTAAATTAAAATTCATTGAGAAATAATTCTCATCTATCTTAGACACATTTCTTCATCTCTTACCTTGCTTCTGCTAATATTTTGTTTAGTGTCTGATAAGCAATATCTGTCAGGAGTCCTATTTTATAATGCAATGTTCCTGTACAGATAATTATTGCTATGAGTATAGGTATACAGATGGTTTTTAAACTGGATTGTACACTTGGTATGTACTCATGTGCACCTAGAAACCAAAATTTACCTAATTTCAAAAGAATTTACTGGGCAATCACTATATACAGAATACATTTCATATTAATTCATACAAACAGTAGCCTTCATTGTATTAGCAGCTCTTAGCTCAGTTTATCAATTAATTTACTTTCCTTTCTATAGCCTTCATTTAATTGGCATAGATTGGCATCGTTTTTACATTTCAGCATTTCATTATTTTCCAAGCAATTAATTTCAAATAGTTTTTTTTTCTGATTTGGAATCTCCATTAATTTTTATTCTCTTCAGGAATGTGAAAGCTGATACTTTTGGAGCAATCCAAAAAGAGTCAGTTAAAGCAAACATTGAAGTACACTACTTATTGTATTTATCTAAACCAATATATATTTCTTGCTTTTAGTAAGCGTGACAATGGTCACAATCTTGGCATAGAATAGATTTTGCTATTATTCTGAGAGTGGCATGAAGATATTCTGAGTTATCTACAATTTCACTTTTGTCAATATTTAAGTCAGAACTCTCATAAAACAGCTCTCCTGTGCATCTTTTTAGTATACAGCCCAGTTATAATAATAAACTGATTATAAATAAAATTGAATACCATCAACAATTTCTGGGTCTGAAGAGTAGCCTGGGACATTCAGAAGTAGTATTGAACCTAAATGGAAACTATTTTACTTTCTATAACTATTTATAGTACTGATAGTTTCCCTCTGTATTAGGGAAAATACCGTTTAAGGAAAATAAGCCATTCTTTTCTGCTCCTATAATTAAAGGTATAGTTCTTTAAAAAAATAGATATGATTTTTACATGATCTGTTCTCCTTTTGAAAGGAAGATTAGATGTTAACAATTTACCAAGTTGTCAACACACTTATGATAACCCTCCAATTTAAATGGAAGCTTTTTGGGGAAGGACTTAACTTCAGGTAGAATATATGGAATCAGCTTCCAATAAAGAATACATGTTTACAGTTATAGAATTCAACTAGAGTATTAATTCAGTAGTTGGCCATTTGTCAACTTTAATATTTTTATTTTACTTATTTTAAACTCCCAAGAAACTCTAGCTTCAAGCTTGGTCTTAAAGGGTTTTCTTATTCTCATTCAGTAGCTTTTTGAAGTCATACATATTTGGATAATCAAATGTCAGGATCACATCTGCTTTATTCAATGAACTTCTATTTTTTTAATTTGGGGAAGGAAGGAAGGAAGAACAGAGGGAGGGAAGAGATAAAAATGAAATGACATCCTTTTCATCTGCTACATTTGTTTTAAGCTATGACTACACTTTTGATATTACACTTACCCAACTGTTATTTGTGTAGATTTCTAAAAACTCTACTAAACAGAAAGTCAGCTATTATGCAAAATATCCCTTTGTACTTGGATTTCTTTCAGTCTAGAAGTAATTAACTTGAGTTTCTGGTCTTTATCTGATAAACAGCCTGACAGTAACGATTTTTTGGACAGTTCAGAAGAAATATACTACACTGCAAGATCTAATCTGGTATTTTCATCTATTGCTTTTCCTTTGTCAGTGTATGTGTGTGTTGTTTTTAAAAATGAAATATTTTGCCCAGTTCTTGTGCTGCTTTCACCATTTGCAGTCAAATTCATTAAACAGTTAAACAATAAAATTATACATTTTCAGTCTTAACAATATTAATTTTATATAATGGGCTGTATAATCTCACATATTAAGATAAACCAATTTGCAATAATAAGAAATTATGTATTAGCATTTAAATGAGAGTCAGTTTGGTGTAGTGATTAAGACATCAGACTGGAAACCAGGAGAAGATGAGTTCTAGTTCTGCCTTAGGCACAAAGCCTGATGTATGACCTTAGGATAGTCACTTTCTGTCAGCCCTAGGAAGGAGGCAGTGTCAAACCACTTCTAAAAAATCTTGCCAAGAAAACTGCAGGGACTTGTCTAGGCAGTCTCTGAGAATCAGACATGATTGAACAAAAGAAAAAAAGCATTTAAATAACTAAGTGGTCAATAGTTAGATAAGATCCCATCCACAAAGGAATTTCAGCTGGAAGGATCCAGGAGAAGAGCCTTCTCTGCCATGGCTCCTGCCCTCTGGAATATCCTACCCTCTGAGGTAAGATTGGCTCTCACCCTCCTGACATTTCATAAGAGCCTTAAGATCTGGTTCTGACAGATGGTTTGGAGACCCAATGGGGGAGCTTCACACTGGAGGTGGTTGACTAATTAAAATCTAATTCCACCTCCTCCCCCCCCCCCGTGTGTCCAGCTCCTTCCTTTGCCATTTTGTGTTAATGATTTTATCTACCATGTTATTTTATAACTGATGATTTTAATGTTCTTAATGTTTTTAATATTTTTATGTTGTAAGACACAAGACGAATGGCAAATAAATGTCATAATAAATAAATAAAAAAGAAGGAATTCTAGAACATGACGTGTATATAACATTTTAGCTTCATGACATTTGCAGAAAATAAATTTCTGTTTAAAAGAAGTTAGTATGAGAAATTACGTATCTTCTCTCACTTTTTCCAATATCAAAGTTCAAATGCGTCAGTACTCTATCCTGCTACTTCCAAGTCCAACTTTTGTTTCCATAGAGCATCACAGGAAATACCATTCCTTGCATTATTTTGATCTTTGTCAATATAGAGACCTCATTACATTTTTTTTCTAGGACTTCATGATTGTTCTATCAAGCGTTAAAATTTCTCAGGTTTTCCTTTATTGATGATGGTTGATTCTAAAAGGCAATATTTATATTGTTAGTCCATGTATGATATGCCATACGCTAAATAAATAAATATCCACCATTTTGATATCTTAATTGTCAGTTCTAAGGCTTGTTGTCTACCTATTGTCATCAATTTGATCTTTTTTATATGTAATATTTGACCCATTTTTTTCATTATGCTTCTTAGCTTTTATTACTAGAGCTTGCCAATGCTATTTCAGATATCAGTAGTCACCAGCCTAGAACATCTTATTGATGTTTCTTTCTCTAATTTTAAAGCCACTCTCATCTTATTCCAATCCAGTCTTCGTTAATATATATTCAACATATATATTCAGCATATAAATTGAATAAATAAGGGGAGAATACAAAGCCTTGTCATACTCCTTGCCAATCTGTTTTGCCATGTTCTATTCATAATATGGGTTTCTGACTTGTATATAACTTTATCATAAACACAGTGAGATATTCTGAGATTGCCATATTTCTGAGCAAATTCTACAGTTTGACATGATCAACCTTGTCAAAGGCCTTCCTTTCGTCAATGAACCACATAGTGACTTCTTCTTAGTGTTCTTTAGTTTTCTAAATTATCCAGCATGCATCAACAATAATGTCTTCTGTTCCTCCTCCTTTTCTAAGTTTGAATATCTGGCATTCATTTTTTTATATAGGGCTTAAGTCTGTGTTGGATGGTCCTAAGCATTATTTTGCTAGCATGTAACATTCAGGAGATTGTACAGTATTTGCACACTTTTTAAAGTTCAGTTCTTTTGCTATTGGAACATAGATGGATCTCTTCCAATCTATTGACCACTGTGCTGTTTTTCACATTTTCTGACATAGTTCGGTTAGATCCATTACTGATTCTTCTTCTGTTGCTTGCTATAGTTCTCTGAATGTTCCATCAATTCCTGAAGTCTTCCAACCTAATAATGAGCAGAATGCTGATCTAACTTCATCTTTTAGTGCTAGAATAGAGTTTTCCAACGTTTCCAGCTTTGCGGATCGGCGGGGGGGAAGGGGATGGTTTTGCACATGCAGCTTGCAAGTGCGTGTGTGCAGCTTCATTTGCACAAGCAGCGTGCATGGCGCCTGCCGTTCATTCAAATGGAGCTTATCTTCTTGCCCACTGCTCACACAAGTGAGGATGCATGCACCCTCACCAGCCATTTACACAGCCTGGTTGCAAATCCCTCTCCACTAGTGGCCCACGGCCCACAGGTGGGGGACCCCTGTGCTAGAAGATCTTCTAAGGCAGGGGTGTCAAACTCGCAACGTCACATGACGTGTCGCAACATATCGCGACTTTTTTGCCATTGCCGGCAATGGGGTGGGCGCGGTTTCGCTATGATGCATCTGGCCCTCAGGCCGGCAGTTTGACACCCTTGTTCTAAGGTATTTAGATATTGACATCTTAACTGTACAAGATTTTAGTATTCTTCTTCCATCTTTCTATGGTCTTCTTGAATCAGTTATTGTCTACCATTGACAATAGTGTATTAATTTGAGATTGGAAGCTCCTTCTGAAAATAAATAAACAGATTTTTATTATTTATTTTTTATGTATCACCTGAATCCTATTAATTGTTTTTCCATGTCTCCATCTTCAACGTCTTTACAGATATTGTTGTAAATGATGCTGTTTTTTGTCTCTTCTAATAGTTCTCTGAAACTTTTTATGTTCCTTTCTGTATTTATTTATTTGGTTTTAGCTTGTCTTCTTGGCAATTTCTAAGTTCATTCTGTCATCCAATTTACTTTCTGTTCTTGATCTGTAGCAGTCTCTTTTCACATTCATACTTAATGACTTTGTTAAGCATTCCACAGTTCTTTTGGTTCTCTATCAATGACATTTAGTACTTCAGAGTAATTCCTGACATTCTAAAGTGCAATAAATGTATACTTAAGACCATATTGTGACTTTCTTCATCATCTTTAATTTAAGAGTAAACAGTTGGATTAAACTATTTTAAAGTCTTTTTCAACCCTTAATTTCTATGATACAAAATAAAACCTCTAAATTCTTTAGTGTGTGCAAACATTTATTGTAAATACCTTAATATAGAGATTTGCAACATATTTTTGCAGAACTATCAGACGATAATATATTATTATTCACTTAGATATGAAGTGCTTAGTTATTGCTTAGTATTATTTGAGAACATCAATAACTTGTTCATTCTGGCTGGGCATAAGAGCAATGGTTGCTTGGTGACAAGTGAACCCAGTGGCTTAATGGGTCTATTCCAACTCTTGATGTTATAAATCTAAGGTTCAAATGCTTTCCTTTAAACTCCAGAGAAGTTAAGACTCATTAAACTGGAACAGATCAAAAAAATCATCAATTAAATCTGATGTAGTATGATAGGACTGCTTTATTCAGCAGGTGTTTTCTGACTAGAGAAACCATGAATCTTTTGATGCAGTCTGTGAGGTATCAATCTGGATTGGACATATAGTAATAGTATATAACAGGAGTCCCCAACCCCCGGGCCTCAGCCCGTTCGGAACCAGGCCACAGAAGTGGTGTTTGAGTGTGTGCGCAGCTGCATTTGTGAAAGCAGCTCAGATGTGCATGAAATCACCTCCTTCCCCCCTGCCGCCACTTCCACTGGTCTGCCGAGCCAGAAAAGTTGGAGACCGCTGGTATATAAGAGCAGGGGAGGTGCTTATAGGCAAGACAAATATTCTATCCTGATCTTCTAATTCAGCTAATATAACCTATATATATTGTTTGGTGTTGTCCAAAACTATGATGTGTTCTTTTTTTTTCTTTTACACAAAAAAATTAGGCTTTCAGAGACAGAGAAAGCACTCACCATTTCACGTTTTTGTTAACTGGTGAAATAAAAAAAAACTGAATATGCCACAAATTATATTTGGGCTGAGCATAATAGTAACCATTCAATCAGTCAATGTATATTATGGTCTATGACCAATAACATCCAAAAATTGCAAAGAAAAAAGGAAATCAAAACCACTATATTTTGCACTATCTGAGGCATGTGTTTAAATATAAGAAAATACTAGGCCAGGGGAAGGAGAAAAAGAAGAAAACATTCCATACTCAATAATGTACTCAAATATTACAATTTCATGTATCCTATTTCTCTGATGGCTAATTGTCTACATTTGCTTGGGAATGCTTCCCAAGATGGGTAGTACATACCATGCAAAACTAAGTGCAACAGTATTCATTTTTCAGAAAGAAAATGCAGGGATATGATAAAGCTATTGCTTTCTATGACAAAGGCGTTCATGGTTCCTATAGAAAAAGATTTGGGTGTTTCAATGGAATTATTCAAAACATAAAAAGATATGGGCAGTGTGAGCTGATCATAGTATCCCCATATTTTTAAATAATTACTTCATGGAGAATATATAGTTGCTAGAAGTCAACTTGATGACATATAATCCTTGCTTTAACTTCTGCACTTCTGTAATGTTTGTTTCTAGCGATTGGAAATGCCTCTAAACTGGCGTTTCTCAATCTGAAGTTGAGAAACTGCTCTAAGCAATAATGGGATAGAAAGAAGAAATCATCAAAAACAAAATAGGGCACCAGGCCACCCTGGAACTGCATGTCTTGTTGTTGCAAACATTTCACATAACAATGCAATTTTCCTGTAGAAAGTGTGGACAGTAATTATTTGAGTTGAATATAAAAAGAAACAGTAGCAAAGCCTATGTTGTAATTCAGAAAAAGGAAAGGCCACAAGATAATATGGCCCAGTTGTTCTTTTTTGTAATTATTGTTTTCTCTCAATAGGATTTGCAGCTAGAATATGGTCATGGTCCTCAAGGCAGTTACTTCTTGGGTGCAAATAAGTGAGTACAATTTAGAAATGATGTTAATGTAGTGATTTATTTTTTATTTAATGCTGTTTGTTTATTCCAACACTGAAGGCGGTTATAAAAACAATAATGCCAAATATAAAACAAAATAAATTTAATACCAATAAAATAAAAAAACAGAATCGTTTTAAAGAAATAATGCTAATATTAATTGATTTACTTCTTCAAGAATGTAACATTTATATAATGACACCAATGAAATTTAAGTGAATTCAGTAGATATTTTAAAACCACTAGCTTTTCTCCCAAACTTGATCCTCCAGAGTGATTGGAACTACAACCACTATTATCTAAAGTTTGCATGTCCAATGGGTCTTCTTATCTAATACATCTAGAGGGCACTATTTGTTGTGCTTATATATGTGGCTAAGAAATTTTTCCTTTTCCATATAGAAATGTAGCTTCCTTGTACGCATCTGTGTCCTAAAATGTGCCTGTCTGTATATACGTGCATACTATATGTTAATCAACTTGTAAAACTATTTTTAATTGAATATTTATTGTTTCCAGAATAAGAAAAAGGAGCCATTGTAACATATTTTGTACAAATGTACTTTAATGCACTTAAATTTCTTTCTTGATCATCCAAGATATTGTCAAACTTTTTTCTTATGGCATTGCATTATATTTTTTGAGGATGGCTTTTCCTCTGCTTTTTTTAAAAAATAAATAAAAATAATTATAACTATATATAAAAATAAGCTATACTCCTCCTGGCCTACATAGAGTTGGTTATCAGGTACAATAATTAGCTCACAAACATACAATTGAATATACTTTAATAAAAATCTGTAATTAGCTGAAAAATCATTTGCCTCAGATTGCAATTCAGTTTTCATATATTATCTCTAATACTTGATATAACTTATTGCATGGCTTTAATATATGTCTGATTTTATGTGCTTCGCTAAATGTGTCTAGTCCTTGAATTTTACTTCTATTTTTAAAGGAGCCTTCTAAAATCAGTTGAAGAAGAACTACATCAGCGGTAATTGTTAAATTTCTTTTCTTCTTGATTGCAAAGTCCTTTCTCTTATGCAAAGAGGTATGCATGTGTCTCCTACCACTGTCTAGTGCTTATGAGCTATATTCTTGTCCAATGTTTGTAGAGGTTCTTTGCTTGTCTGAGTTGCAGCCGTGATTTATTCTTTCAAACAAATAGGATTATAAAGTACACATTGATAGTTGACTATTCTGTTTAGCTGTGCTATCTGTTTAATTCCTCAGGGGACATGTAGCACATCTAGAAGATGAAGATGAAGTGGACAGTGATGATTCCAAACAGTAAGTTACATTAATTTGAAACATTTATTGTTCAGAATTTAGAAAAATACTGCTTTCATTATTGCTGTTTACTCTTCAAAAGACCCTGTAGAATATTATGTTAGTGGGTCTTCTTCTTCTGGAAGATTCTAGAAAGCAAGCCAAGCTAATCAAGAGATGCACTGCCTGGTGTCCCTTTGCTGATTTCCCAGGATTTAGAAATTGATACTAAAGGTTAAATTAGCACCTTCAACCTGCTATCTTCCAAATGTGTTTGAGCTACACTTTCTGCCATCCTTCAAGAGTTCAAGCTGTGAAAGGCTTTCTCAAGCTTTTCTTTAGAAAATGTAGATAAGTCTCCAAAAAATAGTTAGAATTGCATATTCCCTGGGGCCACAGTGAAGAAAAATAATATTTCACACCAGAGGCCATTCTGATATAAATATGGAATGCTTGCCACCTTGTTAAAACAGGATCAGCTGTAAGAAAAACCTGAATGGTAATGACTTCCATTCCCGGTGTACAAAGTTTGTATGTTCCTCATCACAGTTTTCACCAGAATGTGTCAATTCAATAGAGAATTTTAATTCTGATAGTTTTCTGGTCAAAGACTAGCATAAGGATTCACATAAAAAGCCTGAAGATCTTACAGCTATTTATTAGTTGATCTCACGTTTAAGACTGAATCAGACACTGCTGTAAACTGTGTTGTCTTGAGCAGTATGATATCAGTAAAATATACCTCATTTATGTATCTGATTATGACAGTGTCTTGTTCTGTTTTGTTCCCAAATGTTCTAAACATACCACTTTAATAGGCCATTTTTATGAGAATAAAAAGTCAAGGAGACAAAATAAGATTCCTCAACTCTATGTAGGGAGTCAAATTTTTACTTTAAATCCAAACTCTTAATAAATAAAGGTGCTTTCTCTTGTTGTCTGATGCTCTAATTCCAGGCTTTCCTTGAACAGAGACATGAGCCTGTTTGGAAGTATCCCTCTAGGTATATATTTATATGTATACACCTAAGATAGATAAAATGTTATGTATTTTAGAAGATGAAATCAAAAACTAGGAATCTTTTCAAAATAACATGCTATGTAATTTGAACATATTATTTAAAAGCCTGATTTTATTTAGCCTATAACTATTTGTCCTTTTGATTTTAGAAGAACTTACATAACTTTAGAAAACCGTTGTTAAATTAATTAGCATAAATGTTGATCACTCTTCTTGAGTTTTCTTATTTATACTTTAATGTGACTGTCCTTTGCTGGTTATGGATGGTGAGTTTGTAGTCTGCCACATCTGCAGCCCTTATTTCCTTCAGATAATTGATTAGTCATGATTTGATACATGAGATGGTAGCTCCTAAGTTGAAAATATCCAGGAAGTGCACTTATGGTTACCTGTGATGTAATTTGAAAGGTACTTTCCTTAATAAATAGATGCTATACAGGAGGAGAAGCATATTTTCTTTAAAATATTATTCTGAAAATCTCAATTTAGAGAAAAATCTGGATGTGGTGAACTAGTTCATTTCGGTCAATGTAACCCAAAAATGGGCATTGCTTGAGGAGTTGTGGCTGTAACTCGGCCTGAAAGGATTAGTGCAAATGGGAGCCAAAGGCCACTGGGAGGTAAACTGTTCCCATTCATATTGTTACTTCATCCCTCCCACCCCCCAAAAAAAACAGCAGCATTTTTCTGGCCAATTTAAGGTTGCTTTTGAGATTTGGGAAGAATTTTAAGAATGAAATTGGAGAGTGACACTTGGGGGAAAGCATGAAAAATTCCACAATTGAAATTCTGCTACTTTACTGCCAGATTTCAATAGTATCCTGTTGTCCTGGAGAATCTGTACTTGATTATTAAAGATCAACATTGACTTGATATCACATAATCAGCTAGTTTCAGGGTTCTTGGAAGCTGCATGTAGCATGTGGGTTGTCCCATTCAAAGCATTTCTTCTTGTTTCTGAAACTTAATTTATCATTGTCATTGTGTTTTCAATTGTGGATGGGGATGAGGGGGATTATTATTTTTATTTATATGTAACATACATGAGTGTAGAATTCTGTACAAACAAATGGATGCTAAGTTGTTCTCAAATCTCTGGAGATTTGCAGGCTATAATAAAGTGAACCACAGCTTTTGGAATACAAGGCACTGTTTAGATTAGCTTTAAAATACTGAATTCTTACTTTTTATAATTAATACTTAGTTTTCTCCTCACAGTTCAACCATGAAAGCAAAGGTGCCACCTCCTTTGCCACCAAAGGTAAGAAGGGGTCTCACTTCCTACCTTTATTAAATTTATATGCCACCCATTTCATTGTGGAGTGACTCCGGGTGACTTACAACATCACAAAACAGCAATATAAAACAATTAGAATGTTAAAACATTTAAAAAGCATTAAAAGTTACCAAAAAAAATAGATAAGAAAGGAACCAATGCATTAATGAGGTGGAGATGGGTTCTTCTTAATATACTAACCACCTCCAGAGTGGGATGCCCTCATTGGGGCTTCAAGCCAATCGACAGAGCCAAGTTTTTCAGGCCTTTGTGGAAGGCCTAGTGGGTGGGGGCAGATCTCACCTTGAGGAGCACAATATTCCAGAGGGTGGGAGCTATAGCAGAAAAGGCTTGTCTCCTGGACTCTTCCAGCCAAATATATTGGCTAAGCCAATTGTAATAATCCTGAAATGTTTTTAAGTTGTGGATTACTGGAGCTGGAAAAAAATATTTGCATCCTTTTCTTTCCTCCCAGACTATTTATAGGTTTTCCTTGATTTCCAAAGTGGGAGTTTGATTTAAGGAACCAAGATAGCTTCACTGAGGGCAGGAGGGATGTAAATTCCTATAATAAGGAATCTATGGTTTGTCATATTTGAATTCAACATAGACTAGAATTGGATATAAGGCTAAAACAAAATATTGTTTACTCTCTAATTATCAACTCAGTAATTGTACTAAATTATATCATTAACAAAAGAACAAAACTTACCGTTCTCATTACAGTTATAAAGAAAATGCTTTAAATACTGAGTTCTTTTCTTTCATAACCAGTAAGTGAAGCTGGTTTAGGTTTAAAGTTTGAGAGAAAAGTAGTATGATAGATGTTTTGAATAAATAATTGCATAGATATCTTAGAATAATAATTTATTCTTTTTTAGCCTAAATCCATCTACGTTCCACTGGAAAATCATACTTCTGAGGATGATAATCAAGGAACTATTAAAAGATGTCCTATTTCAGAGAGTCCTGCAAAATCAAACACTCAAGTCCCTCCTAGACCACCACCCCCTCGGTTACCTCCACAGAAATCAAACGTTTTAGGTAATGGATCATATTGAGAAAAATTGTTTCCATACAAGACTGTGTCTCTGTGGACAAGGGGCTATCTAAACTACAGCTTATATGTCCTACCATATTGTTCCTCCTCTAAGGACTCACAGACCCCTCATAACACCTCACCTGATAAAATAACTGGGAAACACCAATCTTTTTTATGTACAATTGTTATTATCAGATCAGTCCACTGTAATCTCTTTGAATGTAGCTAAATTTTGTTATACTGGCTGCAAAATTAGGCCATAGTTAATCTACCACTAATTGTAATATATTATCTTGTCTTTTTTGTTTTTTTAATGCTTCTTATTTGTAATGCTGGCCTGTGACCATAGTAAACATTATTACTAATTGAGAAAAATTGAGATTTCTCAAAAATATTTTTAAGTATTATACTTCAATCTTGCACGTCCCACCATATTCTAGAGTGAATACATAGAACAAAAATAATTAGTCTTAAGACTTCAGTTTGGTGTCTTCCATCATAACTTTTTTATAGTTCAAATTACAAATAATTTACAATTGTCAAGACTGGGTTCATACTTCAAGTATGCCAATTTCATAATGTATGTGTGCCATTTAATGAGTTTTGTTTCAGAAGATTTGCAAATTTGTTTTGGAAGTCTAGTCTACTTTGAAGGTTCAGGGCAGGTTACAAAAACAGCTCTCAATGGTAACCGAGTATTCTTATCAGTTTGTTGGGATGTCTCACTATTTTCAAACTTATCCCTTGGTTTGTAGGCCAGCATAGACAACCATCCCTTATACTGTGTTTCCCCGAAAATAAGACCCACCCAGCAAATAAGCCTTAGCCTGATTTTTGGCCTGCGCCTAATATAACCCCTTCTCCCAAAATAAGCCCTAGTTAAGAGCCCGCCCAATCCGTCCCACCGTCTGGTTGCTCACTGCTACAATGGGGCAGGAGTGCACATGTCACACCAGTGTTGCCGCCATGAGGTAAGGCGAGGCAGGTGGGGTGGAGCTGCCCCATGTGCCCTGCACTCGCTTATCTCAGGGTCCCCGCAGCCACTCCCCGGTGATCTCCCCTCACCCGTTCAATGACCCAGCTGCCCGCCTTTTCCCTTTCACTCCCCCCCCCCAGCCGGACTGCCATGCTATGGAGGATGGGTGGGGGAGGCTCAGTTGCCTTACCCGATCCCCTTTGTCGTTTTGGAGGCAGGGGTGAGTGATGACGAAAGGCCTCCGCTGCCACTGTGCACCAGCCAGCGGTAGCCACCTCCTCCACCTGCCTGCTCGCGGCAAAGGCCTTTTATCGTCACTTCCCTGTGCCTCCAAAATGGGGAGCAGGCAGTGTGAGGCAGGAGGAGGAGGAGGAGGCGGCTGCCACTGGGCAGGTCATCTGCAGGGCGGGGTGGGGCAAAGCGGGGGCGGCGGGGACCTCCAGCAGCGGTTACAGCTGTTACGCACAGGCCTTTTGCCGTCACTCCCCTGGCTCCGAAACTGGGGAGGGGGACCGGGTAAGGGGACTGAGACTCCCCTGCCCATCCTCCATGGCATGGCAGTCCGGCTGGGGAGGGAAGTGAAAGGGAAGAGGCGGGCGGGCAGCCGGGTGCAGGGCGTGTGGGGCAGCTCCACCTCCCCCACCTGCTTTGCCTCTCCTGCCCCATTGCAACCACAAGCAACTAGACAAGTAGGCCAGCGGCCATGCAGAATCCTGCTGTACGGGACTGATGCTGATGCTGCCGCCACCGCGAGGTGAGGCAGGTGGTGGGGCATGGGTGGCCTGGCTGCAGGGGCCCTGAGGTAAGCAGGTGTGGGGCACCTGGGGCAGCTCCACCTGCCTTGCCTTACCTCATAGCGGCAGCATTGGTGCGATAGCGCTCTCCTTCCCCATTGCGGCCGCGAGCAACCAGACGGTGGGATGGAGTGGTCGGGTGGCTGTAAAATAAGACAGTCCCCGAAAATAAGCCCTAATGGGTCTTTTTGTCCAAAAAAAAAAAAAGACTGGGTCTTATTTTCGGGGAAACACGATAGTGCTACTGAAATATTCTCCAGCTTGGATTTAATCGAGACTAAAATGTGATTAAATTCTGTAAATGGGAGTTAATCTCAACAATGCTTCTTAGCTTTTCAGAAATCTGAAAATGCTTTCAGTAGACCTTTGAGATTTCAGTGATGCGTGTGAATCGAAGTGTTCTTGTAATGCATTCTTTAATTGCCTTTAATATTTTCTCTGAAGGTAATGGATTTAATTCTGTGCAATTAAATGGTGACAAAGAGAGTTCTCCTCATCAAGAACCAAGTGAGAATAGGCACACTAATCCTAGGAAAGAAAGAAAGGAAATATTGGTAGGTAATGCTATGTTTCTGCTTTGTTCTTTCAGATTGTTGGAAAAATTCCTTTAGGTTATCGCACTTTTATGATTTGCTTGTATTTTTTTGGTATCTGAATTTAAGCATTTGTATTGCAAAGAAAAGCAAGATAATAAATCCATTATTAATGTTATTGCACATACCTGGAATATACATCTCAGTGAATGTCTGAAATGTATTTTTCCATGTACCAGAAATTAGCTCTTCAGGAACTATAGGGGTGGAGGGAATTGTAGGGTTGGTAGTCTTAACAGATATAGTGAGTGCCTTTTGTAAGAATGCAAAAAGAAGGCACTCAAAAATGAAAGCAAAATTGCTACCTGCCAGATCATATTCCAAAAGTTGCAAAATAAGACAATGCCTAAGGGGGAGGAAAATAATTTATGTGCCATGTTGGGACCAATGTCTCTTACTTGAACACATTTTTCTAAACAAAAGCTTTTTGACTTCAGCATAGAATGGAAGTTCATGATTCTCATAATCGGTAGAGGATTCTGTTTACACAAGAATATAATGAATATTCAAGATCACTTTCGACTGCAGTAGGAAGACAAATGATTTGTCCTCTAAATCCAATGGCAATGGTTCTAATCACGGTTTAGCTGCAGATATGCAATGATGATTCTTCCCAAAGGCTACAGATGCAAAACTCCCTCTAATTACTTTCATTTATTGCGTAAGCCCAGTACAATGGGTATTTTTTATTAAAATAAGCCAGAGAGAAAACCTAAGCTTTTAAATCAGTGTTGATAGTACTAGGTTAGATAGTGAAAAATACATACCTAACTAAATAACTCATTATCTTTTTTCTACTTCAAACTTATGCGCCTGTCTACTTTGAGAATCATGATCACAGGAAAACAATCTGTTCAAATAGCACACACAGAATAACCCAAAGCGCGCACTCTGCTAGAGAGAGATTCCCTGAGGATGAACTCAAGCATGAGTCGGAAAGCTTGAAAGACTAAACCTCTAGACCCAGTGACTGACCCAGATTGAATTCTGCAACATTATCCTGGGATACTTATATTCGCCTTCATTTGTGAAACAACCCGTCCTGGACTGTCTTAAGTTTCTGGTTCTTCTCTAACTTGAACCTAGCAAAGAACATTGCCTTCATTGTTTTGTATAGAAATCTAATTAATAGGCCCCTTCAGCAAGTCTTGAGATGAAAGCTAGGTCTCCCCATCATATTAAAAGCACCACTTCAATGCCATGAGTACATACCTTCCCACTTCGATGGATTTTTTTCCCCAGTTATCTTAGCTCAAATTCAAAGCCAGTATTTAAATGTATGTTTTTTTCTTTCCTAGAAGCCAATTAGTAACGGTCTTCCTCCTACACCAAAAGTACATGTAAGTATTCCATTCTGAACCTGACAAACTCATTTTAATAAAATTGAAATACTAGCCAACAGCATGGTTGAATACAATTTTTATTTAGAAATTACATTTATGTACTGCATTAACAAAATCATGCCTGTTACAACAAATAATTACAGAGTAGCTGTAACTCTCTGAGGATCCAGATGTATTGTGTTTGAAATAAAATTGAAAATAAAAAAGGTGCAATCAATGTTTTTCAACAAAATAGTGCAGCTGCCATATCAATGTAAGAAATTAAATCAAACAGAAAGAACGCCATTCTAGATGGCGTTCAAGGAAAAAAGAAAAGTCATACAAATATTATTAAAACATACTAAAACGATAAAATGTCCAGAACTGAAAACTTCTGGAGCTCATCAATTGGAATGAGCTGAGAGGAAGGGAGAAATGGTATAGGGTTTCCTGCCTGAGCAGGGGGTTGGACTCGATGACCTCCAAGGTCCCTTCCAACTTTATTATTATTATTATTATTATAGTTCTCCTACAATTTGTAATCACATTACAGGGAAATCATATTATAGCATTGTATGATATGCCATATTGTTATATGCAGATCTTTCACTTCACTGAAGGTGCTCATTTTTAGTTGATACTTGAAAGTTCTTAAGCCACTCATAAATTCATTGTTCTAAATTATGTGTGGTTTTATTTTACACAGATGGGTGCTTGTTTTTCAAAGGTTTTCAATGGATGCCCCTTGAAAATTCACTGGATGCCCCTTGAAAATTCACTGTGCAACTTCATGGATAAATCCTGATACAAGAGGTAATAGTCTCATCAGACTTTCCTAAAGTTATGTGTTTGCCCTGAACCAGGATGGAATAATATTTTAAAAATAATATTTAATAAAAAGCATTTTATTATGGGATTGAGTTCTGGCTACCACTTGACTGCTCAAACACTGAGGCAGGCAGTTTCCCCTAAAAGATGGATACTTCTCTGATCTCTTTTGAAGCTTTAGCAAGATTCTCTTCTAAGATTTTTATTAGTCAATATTTTATTTATTCATTCATTCATCACATTTCTATACCCCTATCTCACCCAAGTGACTTTTTTCTAGTTGTTCCAGTAATTATCCGCAGACTTATGAAGTCATTCCAATGGAACATGGATTTGATTTATTGAACTAATATGGATACCTGGAATAACTATAATCCTGTTAAACGTTTTTACAGGATAAAAGTCGTATACCAAATTATATGTTTTCTCTATAAACCTAATATCATACTAGAGATTTATTTGAGATTTTTCATATGATTTGAGATTTTATTGTCTATGCTAATGATCCTCTATGAATCTTTTATCATCTACTTAGTCCTGATTAGACAAATAAGACCTAGTTTTACACAGATAATGGAACAAAATAGCTAAATTTGAAGAGCATAAAGTCATCTGCAGATCAAGGGGAGGAGATTACGTTTATTTATGCGTCCTTGTGTGCATGCCCTCTGGTCAACCTTATTTATTCAGACGTCTTCAAATCTCTGCACAAATTTGCAACTCAATAGACCTAGGACAAAATATAGACTTTGCCAATTAATATTTAAAACTAGAAATAGTTTATTTTTACTTATTTATAACATTTTTAAATCATCTCCCTCACATTGGGAGGGTGGGGCAGTTTCAGACTTCCAAATAGTTGGCTCTTATATGCATCCAAAAATGAATAGATAATGATGGTTTATGTATAACAGTTCCATTAAGCATTGCAAATCAATGGGGGAAAAATGGCTTTCAGGCACTAAACAAATCTGCTTTGTTTCAGCATTGATTTTCCAACCGTGCATGGTGTAATCTGTAATTCCTTACCATTTAACTCAAGACATTTTGAATCACTTGTTTAAAAAAGGATTCATTCATATATCTGCCCTATGTTTAAGTAGTATATTTTAATCTATGCTAGTTTAAATTTATGGGCATTGCTTTGAGACTTGTGTGTGTGATCAAATGAAAAGTACCTGCTTTTCTTTGTAGATCAGTACTTAATATTTGGTGCTGAGGAAGGTATTTATACCTTAAATCTTAATGAGCTTCATGAAACATCAATGGAACAGGTATGTATTCAGGTTTTGTTTTTCAAATGTAGTAGTGAATAATTTTCTCAATACAGCCTAAAACATTTTTCTGTTAATTACCAAAAGATCAGATCTTTATGTTTAAGGCTGAAAATCATCAAGTTTGGGGATAGATATTTGGCAGCTACAATTATCACTAGATGGAGTGCACTGACCTCCAAAACTTTTTTAAAAAGAATTTAAATTAGATTTTTCAAGATAGCTATATCTCATTAAATGTCTGCATTTCTGCATGTGATCATATGAAATGTTAGCTATTAATTGATCTAATTAAAATAGTTTTTTTATATCCAGAAAAAGATACGGGTGTCTATGTAAAGCATTGGATTTTACCCAAAATAGATACTGAAACTTCAGACAATTTAATAGTATATCTATATCAAAATATTATTAGTGCCAAACCAATAAGTAGTATACTTCGGTATACACTAATTGTTAAATTTACTTTCATTATATTTAATTACTGTATATCCCTTTCAAATTAATGAGAAAATATAAAACAACATGGAAATATGAATACAGGTATCCAGAATGTAGACTACAGTTTTAGATAATGGTTAAGTGAATTGTTTTAAAGAGAAAGTGCTAAAATGCCACCCATCTCCCTACTCAGAATTTGTGGTCCCATCAGAGACTCTATATCCACTGGTTTACATAACCTCTCAATCCTGGTCATGGGACAATGATATAGCAAGTATTATTGAAGATAAAACATAATGCCTTATCTCCACCTTAAATGGGTGAGTTGAAGTATAAGACCCACCAGTAGCAGCAAAATTAAGAACTATGTCATATTGAGCATGATTGCTGAACAGCAGATGACTGCCAGCTGACGGTTCCTGCCTAGAGGATCTTATCTGGTGCATATTGGTGGGACTCCCCTTGGTCTGGGCTACCCTTAGCTTTGTTAAAAAACAAATAGGATACAATTACATCAAGGCGTGCTTGATTTTAAACATGGTTTATACCTTATACATGTGGCTTTCCTGCAGTTCCTATAGGCTATCTAGCAACAAATCAACCACAACTATTTAACTTTACATTTGTTGCATTTATTTTTTATTGGAACCATATATTAAAAGGCGGATTATAGGTTTAATAAACAACCAAGAAAATATGTGCGCTAAGCAAGTGTAACACAGGATGACTAACAACGGCTTACTATATCAAGTTTATTATCTATCTCATTCAAAATTATTTCTCTTTTATCAGTTATTTCCACGACGATGCACATGGCTATATGTAATGAACAATTGCTTGCTATCAATATCTGGTAGGACATTTCATTAAAAAAAACATTGTAAATGTTTAGTACGTTGATCTGTAGAATTTTTAAAATTTTTATCTACTCTTTTATTTATAGGTAAAGCTTCTCAGCTTTATTCTCATAATTTGCCAGGATTATTTGACTATGCACGGCAAATGCAGAAGTTACCAGTGGCTATACCAGCACATAAACTACCTGACAGAATACTTCCCAGGTAAATATATTGCTTGTTTTGGATCTTGTTTTTTCTAAAAAACAAAACAAAAAATGGAGTCATCAAAATGGCTCACAAGTGTTTGTAGACAAGAACAATTTATTGTATTTTTTTTTTAAAAAAATCATTCAAACAGCCAGTGAAAGCAGACTGAAAAAAGTTGGAATTTCCTTTTCTGCACCCTGTAAAAAGGTTCCAAACTTTAAGATAGTATACTTTAGTATACTGTTATAGTTAACTGTACCTCCCTACCACTCTATTTCCAACAATTGATTTAGAGCAAAATCAAGGCTCTGGTAGTAGGATCATATCTGGAGGAAGATATGGTATTAATTTCCATTGTTCTTCATGCATTCTAGGAAGTTTGCAGTATCTACCAAAATCCCAGATACCAAATGGTGTCAAAAATGCTGTGTGGGTAAGTAAGGATACTTTTTCATTTCAATGTGTGTCTTTTTTATAATGTACACCTGTCTAATGATTGGCTTGGAATTTTACATTTAATAACTATTTTAATGTCTCTGCTGTAATTTGATGATGCACCATGCTGTGAAGAAACATTTTGCAGAATAGGGTACAAAATAAAATTTTCTGAGGGTATAAGAGTTTGTAGGAATGGGATATTTTGGTGCTGAGTTTCCCTGAGAAATTTAGAATTGTGCAATAGGGCTTTATCCCCCCCTATCCTTAACATATACTGTTATAGCACATGTGTACATCTTCCTATATATTTTTCTATATATGCCATATAGAATATTTTATGATAAGCACACATGAATTTGAGATGTTGTTTCTACGTAGGTAGTTATCTTAGCAGACAAAGAAGGAAAATATTCCTACCTAGGATTTTTTTTTTTCAAAAGTATGATTTTCACAATAGAAATAGAAAAGAAATTGTGGTAGTTTATGACCCTTTTACACTGCTTTCATGTCTAATAAGGCTACAGCTAGAGAATAACAGAACAGTTTCACGTTAGCTTTTTATGCAGGTACCCAGTTCTCTAGTGTTGCATAATATATAATTTATACATTGTCCATGCTTTACTCTAAGGCAGGATTTCCTAAACTGAAGTTTACCTCCCTAGGGGAGGTGAAGACAGAGTCCAAGGAAGATGTGAAGATCCTTTTAGTTGTACACTGTTACAGTGAATCCACCTTCTTCAAAGTTTACTGTTTTTCATTGGTCATTTCTGTTCATTTTGGTGTTTAGATTTTTAGGGGAGTTGTATAAATTAAGATTATAGTAAAGGGATAGCAAAAGGTTTGAGAAGCCCTGCTCTAAGGAGACTGCTCTTTTTTTTTCCAGTGAGGAATCCTTATACAGGACACAAATACCTTTCTGGGGCACTACAGTCTAGTATTATTCTACTAGAATGGGTTGAACCAATGCAGAAATTCATGTTAATCAAGGTAGGTTCCTTTAAAAGCAATAATTCTAAGAATTAGAGAGAGAGAGATTATTACTAGTAGTTGCAGGAGCAATTGTTGCAATGTTATTAACAAATATGAGGTTAAAACATCTTCACAGCAACTCAGCCTGAATAAAGATCCTGGAGCTTTATCAGTGTTGCAGGGAGGGATTTGAAACAGTAAATTGTTTTAAAAAGCAGGGAGGCTTTGTTCATGTTTTGAAAAAAAAAATCTGGATCTAAAATGCTAGCCCATTTACTTGCCTTCTGAGAGGCTTTAGAATATTCAGAAAGTAAGCAGGTCAAAACATACTCTCTGCTCTTTGGAGGACTTGATCCATTGACAGAAATTGATAGATGGCTAGCAAAGTGGAAGGATAATTTTCTGGGGAGTATTCAAAAATTACCTTGGATTTCCCTAACCTAATTGTCCAAAAGAGAAAAATATTCTTCCAATATTGTCACTGGCACAGGACAATTCCCAAAGTGACATGTAAGGAAGACTGTTGCTCTTTCACCTTTTCCCTGGTTGGTAGGAATCTACCACATTTAGGAAGCATGGATTTTTCAGCATGGATTCAATCCTGCTTCCACATTTGCACTTTCCATAGACTTGAGATATACTTAAAGATTCAGAGTTACCACAGATACCTCATAGGATCATAATTGACATTTTGTTTTAACAGCAAAACCACAATCTCCTTTAAGACTTTATTTTTAAAATGTTATCTATCGATCTATTTCATAAAGGAGGATTGAATTTACTAATAAAAACCTAACAGAATGAAAGCCTATTTTATTGTAATATATTGTTGAAATAATTTAATAATATTCTATTTTGTGACTAACATATTTCTTGATTTAGCACATAGACTTTCCTGTACCATGTCCACTGAGGTTGTTTGAAATGCTTGTAGTGCCTGAACAGGAATTCCCTTTGGTTTGTGTTGGTGTAACTAAAGGGAGAGATTTCAACCAAGTGGTGAAATTTGAAACTATCAATCCAAATTCTACCTCTTCATGGTTTACAGAAACAGGTTTGTTATTTCCTATGATAATTCCATAAATTCCATGCTAATGGATTCTATACTATTTCCTGGATTTCTGTATTTTAGTTTCTTGATTTCTGTACTTTCAGATTCTAGGTTTATAATGCTTCCATTCCAAGATGGTTTAATAGTTAAAGTACATATATTTTGGAGTCATTAGTGCTCTTTGGCGTGACCCTCTATCTGGGTCACTCAATGTCTTATCACTGGACAAATAGTATTTGGCTGGGGTTTTTTTTCTCCAGCCACTGAATATTGTGAGAGAATGGTTCTGATCAGAGTTATACCCTGAGAGGGAACTTAAACTTTTTTCTTATCTGTTCTTTGCCTTTGTGGAAGACATTAGGTGCTTAGAAGAGGGATGGACAATTTCTAATCCAAGGGTCAAAGGGAACTTATCAGGCTTCCCCCCTCATTGTCTTTAATTCTGTCCTCTTTGTTCTTTATTAAGGATATCATTTCTTGCTTTCTCCTTCATGCTTGGTGGGAGGGATGAACCATCTTTCTACATGAGCAAAAGAAAATAGGAAATAGAAAATGTTCCATTTTAGCCATCTTAGGGAAAGCATGGGCTTTCTGATTGGAACCGCATCTCCTGTTGTTATTTAGGCTCGCTCGAGGAAAGTATGATTCTTGAACTATTTTGTGTTCTTCCACTTTAAAAGATAACTCGCATCTCATCAACCTCCTTTTTTATTTTTTTAATTTATCATATTTACCAACAAATCAGCAGGTAGCATGAGTATGGTTTTTTTTAAGAAGAAAGATTATCCTGTAAAACCTACACACACACACACACACACACAATTTGGATGTTGATACAGCTTAACTACATAATATTTTTCTTGATATTTATGTTAAAAAATGTTAACTCTGTTCTTTTGTTATAGATACTACACAGACAAGTGTTGTACATGTAACACAACTGGAGAGAGATACCATTTTAGTCTGCTTGGATTGTAAGTGACAACTATGATCCATATATAAATATTTGGATAAGGTGCACTCTGAAATGTTGCTGAGTAATAAATATTTTTTCTTTTTCAGGCTGTATAAAAATTGTAAATTTGCAAGGCAGATTAAAATCTAGTCGAAAACTATCATCTGAACTCACTTTTGATTTCCAAATTGAATCAATAGGTGAGTAAAAAATGAACATTGCATTTCTTCAGCTAACTATTCTAATACGTCACCATATTATATAATGAAAATTTGCATTATATAGATGAAAATTTGAAGATAGAAAGATGCTCAGTATGCACAATTCTAATGTCTCTAATGGCAAGCCAAGTCATTTCATATATTGCTAAAAACAGATATAAACTTAAGACAATCATATCCTTCCAAAACATAGTCAAGGGAAAACTAAAAATGTTTTGACCATTGGATTATTCTTTATGAAGAGAGGTTTTAATATCCTTGGAAGGCAAGATAACTAAAAGATAGGGGAGGCCTTCCATGCTTCTTAAGGCATCCTGCACGCCTTACAGTGGTTAGAATGCAGTATTGCAGGCTCTGTTCACAGTCGAGTTCGATCCCAGCCTTCCGTCCTTCCAAGGTCAGTAAAATGAGGACCCAGAAAGTTGGGGCAATATGCTGACATTGTAGGCTGCTCAGAGAGTGCTGTAAGGTGCTATAGAGCTGTATATAAGTCTAAGTGCTATTGCTAATAGCTTACCTGACTCTTATTTCCCTGTAATTTGAATGAATTTCAAATTCATTCATTGGTTCTGGTCCTTCCCTCCTGGGTGACAGAGAAGAAATCCACTCCCTCCACCATATGACATCTGAAGACTACTGTTCCATCTCCCCTCAATCTTCTCTTTTACCAGTTAAACTTAATTAGTTCCTTTAAATATTCCTCAGAGAATTCAATTTCCCATCCCCAGACAATCTTGGTAGTTCTCCTCCACACTGGCTTCAGGGACACAGCATTTCAAGTGAGGCCTGATCAAGGTAGAATGTAGTGAGACAATTACTGTCTATGATCTGGACTCCCAAAATAGCATTTGCTTTGTAGTATCCTGCCCATCCGACTTCAGATAACAAATGGAAGGTTCAGAATACAGAAAGGAAACAAGTTGGTCATATATAACAAAAAGATGAAAACTTCTTGCACCCTAAACTTCAGTCCTTCATTCATTAAATAATGTATGGAATCAATACAGTTTAAGTAGGAAAGTGTTTTTTTAGGACACAGTATAAAAACTCTAATTTGTGTTTTCTTTCCTGCCAGTTTGCTTACAAGATAGTGTTTTGGCTTTTTGGAAGCATGGGATGCAAGGCAGGAGTTTCCGTTCAAATGAGGTAAATATTGAGAGATGAAAAAAAATATTAAATTTAATTATTGAAAAATAATCTGAAAACAAAAAAACTTTTTTTGGTATTCTTATCAGCTTAAACTTCAGATTATTTTCCAAATTATAGCAGCTATAAATACATTTTCCCTCATAGAAACAGCTGAGAATCATAGCAATGCAAGATACTAAATAGAACATCTCAATAGAAATGTTGGCTTTTCTGTGAACTCACTCAATAACCTAAAGTACTCCCTTAACCTTAGTCACCTCATATGGAAAAGGGGTGAATAATGATAACATATACCGTAAATTTGACTGTACAGTTTGAGTCACTTAGCACTTTGTGTATTATATAATTTCAGTTGCCCTGAAACATTTAAATAACATTTAAAAGTAGGGCTGCCAGATCTACCAATGTCAAGACAACCAATACAAAGACTTAGTTTTCTATTCTCCTTTGTTTCTATCTAGTATATGTTCAGATGTTGCAGCTAGATTTGGTAGCCCTAGTTAGCCACTGTGTGTGTGTATGTATGTATATATGTATTTATTCAATTTTAAATATGACCAGTTAATTTTATTTAATACTGCAAAGTAAAATGCTTGCAAAGTTTGATTCATTAAGCATTTGTTACATGCACCTTCACTCTGTTAAATATTTGATTTTTCAAATAGATCACCCAGGAAATTTCTGACAGTACAAGAATATTTAGACTTCTTGGATCTGACAGGTATGATCAATCACAATCACAACATATCAGGAGGGAGTAGTTTTGGAATAAATTATCTATTAGGCTTGGGACCCATTACATTAGTAGCTGCCAAACTCATTCTTTTGCTGAGGAGAAGCAGGAATCACTAGACCTGCTATGTAGAATTCACTTGCTTGTCTTTTTCTTCTGGACAGCTCAAATCCTTCCACCATTTACAGGGAAGGAACTTGGCCAGTGCGTTATTGCCATTCACTTACCTCACTGGGCAAGTGACCAATTCCTGGCAGCTGCTCTGTCATTTAAGGTGTGGTTGGATAAAGGAGAACAAGCATACTTGATTAGATCAAGAAAAAAGACTCAATTGGCTTATGTTGTGTCACATGCCCCATCCTGCCCCAATCTGAAAGCAAGACCCAATTAAGGGCTTTCATAAAGTTTTTATATATCTGCCAAAATTATTGTTTTTGGGATGTTCTTTTTCCCCCCAGAGTTGTGGTACTGGAGAGTAGACCAACAGATAACCCTACTGCCAATAGCAACTTGTACATCTTAGCAGGTCATGAGAACAGTTACTGAGAGGCAACAAGATAAGGAAACACTACTGCTTCAATACATCTGACAGCAATTGCATAAAGGATCCCAACTACAGTTATTTTGTAATTTATTGTAGTGTATGAGTATGAGTGAGAACAAGAATGCTTGCACGAATGATATGCATATGATTAGCACATTCTACAGAACTCTTGATTCACTATTATGTAATGTTTGTACATATATGCAGTATTTTTTGTTGAAATGTATTATTGGAGGCCTCTTGATTTTTCTGTAGATAATGAACAAAATGTTTTACTTGTACAGATATGTAAAGTTTGCTGAGGACAGAAAATTGTGTTTGGGTACTATTTTAAGGACTAGGGATGCTATTGATAAACACAGTGCATTTAAATAACACTATTGTATTTTATTATGTAATTTACTAATATAAATAAATCTTTTAGACATTGTAATCAAGGCGATAATCCTATTACAATCTTGTTTTTAGTTCTATGCAAGTACACTGATGTTTTGGTTGCACAAAGTGTTAATATGTAATGTATTCAGTCACAAAAGTACATTTGTGGAAATAATTTAGGCTTTATAATTTTAGCTTATTTAGGTAGTTCTCTTTGTGAAACCAGCCAATTGAACACCTATATTTTTATATTTAAGGAAAATTCTCTTAATTATTTTCTATGCTTGGAGAAAAGAATACCTATTTTGAAATAGGAATACGTCCAATAGTGGTACCTTGGTGTAATTATAAGTATGTACAATGATAATATAAGCTTTATTATGAGTCTTACTGGCTACTATATCATGCAAAAATTTACAGCACTCCACACTGTGGAAGTGTCTAAATATTTGGAGTTAGATCCAGATAGCCATGTGCAAAAGGCCTTAGTACTGTATGCAGTACTTTGCAGATATTCATTAGCACTTGCATTAAAAGAAAGTATACATTTTCCTTCATTAATAAGAGATTGACTATCATTAATGAATTACCATTGTACTCTGTTGGATCTGCAGAGCTCCTCTCTGATTCTTATAGGATATTAGGGCCATAGGGCTCCTGCTGCATTCCATGTGTAAATAGAAGCTTTTCTTTTACCAAGGAATATGAATCAGTGGTTTTAAAATTATGTTCAAGGATCTTTGCTCTTCCTCAGACATAGCAACAAAGTTTTCAAACAAAAGCTCAGTAACAGGGAAAAGCATTTAAAAAAAAAGGAAATGCTTATTGCAACTGGTTTTCCCAATCTCACAAGAAATGTAGACCGGCCTCTCAGTTCAGGCAGGAGGAAAGCCAGCAACCCATATGCACCCTAACAACAGGAGTGGTGAAATTATGACCTTCCTTGTGATGCTGAGCTACAACTTCTAAGGGCCAGTTGTGTGGGAAACGTGTACATTAATAATCAGTAGAGGGTAACAGCTTCTTGGCACTAATATATAACATGCAACATGCACACATGTTTTTCTGAAGAGAAGGATGCTTCCAACCCACTGCCATCAAGGACACCATATATTGACTACCTGTTCTGGAGAAAAAGTGATACTAGATGGGGCAATGGTTTTAAGGAATTTTGCTTTTGTTTAAAAAAATGTTTTGCCTTACTACTGTTGTCACATTTTTTCTCTTAATGTCTTAACACCTAGCCAGAATTATTTAGTTACTACCTCACAAAATTAAATGGTTATAATACATCACAGGAATTTTAGTTTTGAGCAAAACTATTCTGATTCTTTTCGGTGCGATATGTAGATGCCATGTTTTAGGGAAAATACATACTTTTTTGTATATGTTCTTTATACTGTGATATAAAGTAAGAACAAAGTACATTAAAACTGATTTATGGTCTGTATTGTTGTTGGTAATGAATATTTCCTAATGTATATAATGTAAAATAAAGTTTTTAACATGTTTGTTGTTCATGTGGATTAGCATCTGCAGTAATTTTCCAATGAAATTAAGCACTTGCTAATTGAGGAAGAATATTTTTACCAAGATCAGCTTTGATTGCAAAAAATAATAATTCAGACAGCCTAATAACTAAATTAACTTCCTTTAATTTAAATTATACTACATCATACAAAGTAAATATTGCAGCATAAGTACATCTTATGATATTATTAGCATCTAAAGAAGTCCTCTTACAAAGTCCTTTGGCTTTTGATTTTCTCCCCTATGACTTGCCCTGGCTAATTGTATTCTGCTCCATTGCAGCGGTGGTGGTGGGAATAGCCCCAAGGCTTGCACTGGGTGCACTCATTCATAGGATCAAAGAATTGTGAGGATGGAAGTGATCAAAAAGATCATGTAGTCCAACCCTTCATGCTTATATTTGCTTTCCAGCTACAGAGCACATTGCCCTCTATTTGAGCTGAAACCTTCCTCTTTTCTTTTTAAATGAACACAAGTTCTTCAGCATAGAGCAACACAGAGAACACCTTGTACACATGGACATCCACCAGGTGACAAGGAGAAGTGATGTAATGTGTGTCATAATTTTACAATGTAAACTCCATTTCTTTTATACATGTGTTGTAATGGGATGAGCTATTGTTACAATGAACATTCTGAAGAAAGCTTGCTGCAGACATACCTGTTGAAAAGTCTTACTGAAAAGCCAAGCTAGTAATTATTGACCATCTGCACTATGAGAAAGCTTTTATTTCTATCAAATCTAAGAATAGCAAAACAACCACAATAGACCAATGGCACAGTAAAGTAGATAAAAGTAAACTACGCATATAACTACCGGTACATTTTTTTTGGTTCCTTCAAGTTCAATGTTGATTCCTGTTGACCACCTGGGCAACTCCGCAGTTTTCTTGGCAAGACTTCAAAAGTGGTTTGCCATTGCCTCCTTCCTAGGGCAAAGAGAGAGTGACTGGCCCAAGGTCACCCACTGCCTTTTTGCCTAAGGCAGGACTAGCATTCATGGTCTTCCAGTTTCTAGCCTGGTGCCTTAATTACTACACCAAATTGGTTCCAACCACAATTAAAATCTACAGTAACAAACTGATAACATAACTACAGGTAGTCCTCGACCTACAACCATTCGTTTAATGAGCATTCAAAATTACAACCACACTGAAAAAAGTGACGTCGGGTCTTCACACAACCCCATGGTCACATGTTCAAAATTCGGGCACTTGGCAACCAGCATGTATTTCTGACAGGATCATGTGATCACCATTTGTAACCTTCCCAGCTGGCTTCCGAAAAGCAAAATCAATGGGGGAAGCCAGATTCAATTAACAATTGCATGGTTCACTTAACAATTGTGGCAAAAAGGTTGTAAAATGGGGCACAACTCATTTAACTGGCCTACCTAGCCATGGAAATTTTGGGGTCCATTTTGGTCGTAAGTCAAGGACTACTAGTAACAGTATTATTACTGTAAAGAGTACTTTATTAATATTAATAGCAACCTTTTGACAGCTACCTGTAAGATAGCATCCCCTGTCAAAAGCCCTCTTTTTACCAGGCTTGTTACCACTTTTTACCAGG
Organism: Azemiops feae; assembly: GCA_023970755.1. Taxonomy (NCBI): domain Eukaryota; kingdom Metazoa; phylum Chordata; class Lepidosauria; order Squamata; family Viperidae; genus Azemiops; species Azemiops feae. Next base: position 3,551,596 of record JALGBA010000012.1, on the reverse strand, counting down.
CTTGATTAATTTTGGAAGGTTATCGCAAGTTGACCCTAATGTTCAAGGTGAGACTTATTTCATAATAGTGGAGGCATGATTTTAAAAGCAGGCTTCCGATCTTTTTTCCCCACCTCTTCCTTCATGAAATATAGTTAATGGTAGAAAACGATCAAGCCCTTCAATACCTACGAGTGAGCAGCCACCAGGCCAACCTCTCTTCTATCGCCACTGACTAATTGCCCATCAAGAAAGAACTAGAATACCTACAAAGCAATACCTCCCAAGAACGGTTGCAAGAACTGGGCATGGCTAGTGTAGTGAGGAGGATTAGGAACGACATGATCGCAATGTTCCAATATTTGAGGGGCTATCACAGAGAGGAGGGGGATAATCTATTTTCCAAAGTACCCGAAGGCCAGACAAGGAACAATGCATGGAAACTGATCAAGGAGAAATTCAACCTAGAAATAAGGAGAAATTTTCTGATAGAACAATCGACCAATGGAACAGCTTGCCTTCAGAAGTTGTGGGTGCTTCATCACTGGAGGCTTTCAAGAAAACAGCCACTTGTCCGAAATAGCATAGGGTCTCCTGCTTGAGCAGGGGATTAGACTGGATGACCAACAAAGTCCCTGCCAACTGTTATTCTGTAAAACTGTAACCATCTCCAACACAGATAATCAAGGATACTGTTTTTGCTGTTCTCTGTAATTTTCCCCCCTCTTTTCTCAAAATACTAGGATCGAAGGCTTTCAGTTAAACTAACTGGAACTTTAGAACAGCACATAACTGAGCCATGGAATTGCCATAAGATATTGTGAAGAACACTACCTCAGAATGAGATAAATTTATGGAGAAAAAGTTGATCAGGGATTGCTAGCCTTGAGGACTCAATGTTACCTCCAAACATTGCTTGCATGGGAACAAAGAAAGATTTGTCTTTGTCTCCCATTTGTCAGTCCTGGAAGGCAGCATGATTCTTTTGTTTCTTATGACATTCTTCTCGAATTGCAAACAGGTGAATTGACACTATTTTTTATGAGACGTCCTTAGGCTCATCCAGGACTTTCCTTCCTGTACACTTTTTATTTTACAAAATGGTAAAACTATTTTACAGTATTGCAGTCCATGGTATCAGGCAATTTCCTGACAGTTTAGGAAAGGCAAGATTAAGCACAAACATATTTTAAACTTGATCCCTGAACTGCATACATTTCAAAGCTAAGGGGAAAAAAATTTCAAGGAAAATGTAACAGTACAAATTGGAAAACCTGAATTAATTTTCTTAGAGTAATCAAAGTTATTCTTGTGCAGCCAACATAACGCCACACATCTTCGTAACTGAACGGAAAAACACGCCTCCGGCTTCCTGTAATTCCACAGAATCCGCAACGTTCGTTTACTGTCAAACCAATTATATGAAGGAATCCAATATTATCCCGCGTTGTCTTGTTTTGAATGTTCAAGTCACTTGAACACTACTTAGTAGAGAGACCGACGATGGAGTCATGAGTCCTCCGTGCCACAGGCGGCGCTTGGACAGATCTGTCCCTTTTTTCCTCCCCACCCTTTTCCAAAGCCCAAAACAGCTTCGCTCAAACATTCGGTTTTCGATTCTCGATCCTAGACTGAGAAGAGGTCATGATTAGCTCACTGTCTCACTTCCGCACTTCAAAGGAAGAGGAAAAGGGAAAGCAAAGCGAACAACTTCCAAAGAAGACGCTTCGGGGGGGAAAAAAGAGAGGATTGACTGAACCTGAATTGCGCATGCCCAATCAGCCTTCACGCTAACTGCGCATGCGTCGGCGGTTGTAAGCAGCAGGACAAGGGAAGAATCCCGAGAGTTCAAAGCTGCAGTCGAGACCCTGCCCCTTCTCCAGAGTAACCGTCATTTTCCTTTCGTTGTCGGTTTCCCCTCGGACCTTTTCAGTCTCAGACCTGTCAGGACGAGAGAGAAGATGTCCGGTGGTGTCTTGTCGCAGACTGGTCCCGGCGCTGAGTGAGACAAGGCCAGGCCGGGCGGCGGGTGACCGGGAAAGGGATGTCGCCTCCGTCCCCAGTCGTTGGGTTTTGCCGCTGCCGCCTTTGGCGGCTCCCGCTACCTCTCTCCTCCGGTTCTGGTTGCTGCCTGCGACCTTCACTCCAAGCCCGGGAGCAACGTCGAGCTCGGCCCCAGCAGTGATTCCCGTCGTTCCCCCCCCGCCCTTAGGGGGCGGGACGGGGTAGGCAAGATGCAAGCGGCTCCGCTGCAGTACGAGTTCTTCAGTGAAGAGAATGCACCCAAGTGGCGGGGTCTGCTTGTGCCCGCCCTAAAAAAGGTGAGAGAGGGTTCCTTCCTTACGATACCTCGAGAGGCTGTAGACGAAACCATGAAGGTTATAATGCGTGCAGATTAGAGATAGGTTAGATAGCGCATGAAGATTAGAGACACAGTTACATAGTTGGCGCCTGGGATTGATGACTGTTGGTAATTACCGTAGTTAAGATAAGATAAGATAAGATAGTTGAGATATTTGTTAATTTTCCAAGGGAGAAGATACCTATTCCCTATTACTGTTCTTGGATGTACACCAGGGAATTATGATAATCAAATCTCAGTGATTTTGGTACCTGCATAATTTGCCTTGGGAAAATCAGCATGCACATTCTGCAAAATGTATGCTAGACTGCAATAGAAATCCATGCACTGTGTTGAAAATAGCCCCCAGCAATGGCTGGCCACAAAATAAATTAATCTTGTTTAGAGACCAGAAGTGGGGGGAAGGGAGAAAAATAAAAATTGAAGAAACTAAAAGAATATGGAGACACACAACAAGAAGACATTAATATAAAGAGTATTTTCCCAAAAAAAATCAGATTGATCATAAAAGCATGTGCAAGTAAGTCAGCATATTAGAGGAGAGAGTACTGGAAAAGTTAAATAGCCTCGAGATATTAAAAGAAATACTGCTTCAACTGTTTATGAGAAAGTAGTGTTCTGCTTTGCTTTTCCTAGAGTCATTTCTATATATTCTCTTACTTTAATTTGAAAGCACATGAGTCAAGGATTTTGCTGAAAATAAATGATTCAGGATTAATTGGTTGGATAGGAGACCACCTGAAAATCTTATTTGGTGTTTTAGATGCTATGATGAAAGGCAATATATAAATCTATCAAATGGATAATAAATGCTGTATAGTGAATATATGAGTATGTTGTTTTAGCCTAGCTGTATATTTTGCTCTATATGTATGTTTTTCTTTCAGACCAGCATCATGTTTAATTATAATTCTAATTCTCATAACTAGCACATGCTAGCCTGGTTTTAAGCCAGGGTACTCTGAATTAAAGTTAGCATTGTACATGACAGTTACATTGCTTTATGGCAGGCATGTCAAACTCGTGACGTCGCGCGACATATCGTGACTTTTCCCCATTGCCGGCAATGGGGTGGGTGCGGTTTCGGCATGACGCATCCGGCCCGCCGGCTGGCAGTTTGACATGCCTGCTTTATTGGGAATCAGTTTGAATGCTAGTCCATGCAATCCACATATGCTGCTAAACTATCCATAAGTTGAAACTTTGCTGTACCAGCCAAAAGGAAATTGTTATTTATGTTTCCTTTACAAACAACTGTCATAAACTGGGGAAAAAATTATTTCACTATGTCAACTTGGAAATAAATGAAGTTTAAAAAAAGCTAAACACAGTAGTTTAGGCAGCACTGTAAGTTTTGAATTCCTGATGTTTTATTTAGCATTTTGTTTCAAAAAGCAAAATTCACTTAACAGATGTTTCACTTAGCAACAGAAAGGTTGGGCTCAGTTGTGGTTGTAAGTGAAGGACTATCTGTATTTCTTTTGTGTTAGTTTTACTGCCTTCAAGATTACAATGTAGGGTACACTGCAGTCCCTCCTCCAAATTTTTCCCCATACTATTCTTATGACATAGAGTGGGATGAGATAATGATCATCCCAAGTCACCAAATAAAACCTCTATGGCTGAATGTTGAATCCATAATCATTATCTAACATCTTAAATTTACACAGTGGTGGCTATATGGTAGTTACATTGAATGTTGACACTATTGAAATAGCTTTATAATATAATTCTGGAATAGTAGTAATTAGTTGTAATTCAAAAATGTGTATGAATAGAACAGAACAGAATAGAATAGAATAGAGCTGGAAGGGACCTTGGAGGTCTTCTAATCCAGCCCCCTGCTTGAGCAGGAGAACCTATACCATTTCAGATAAGTGACTGTCTAGTGGTCTCTTCTTAAAAACTTACAGTGATGGAGTGCCCACGTTTTCTGAAGGCAAGCTGTTCCACTAGTTAATTGTCCTCACTGTTAGGAAGTTTCTCCTTAATTCCAGGTTGCTTCTCTCTTTCGTCAGTTTTCAACCATTATTTCTTGTCTTGCCCTCTGGTGGTTTGGAGAATAGTTTGATGCCTTCTTCTTTGTGGCAGTCCCTCAAATACTGGAATACTGTTTTCCTGTTGCCCCTGTTTCTTCTTTTCTTTAGACTAGCCAAACTCAAGTCCTGCAGCTGTTCTTCATATGTTTTAGTCTCCAGGCCTTTGATCGTTTTAGTTGATCTTCTCTGAACTTTTTTCAAGGTTTCAACATCTTTTTTGTAGTATGGTGACCAAAATTAGTTGCAGTATTCCAGGTGTGGTCTTACTAGGGTTTTATAAAGCGGTACTAATACTTAGTGTGATCTTGATTCTATGCCTCTGTTTATATAACCCAGGATTGTATTAGCTTTTTTGGCTGCTGCTGCACACTGCTGGCTCATAGTCAAGTGATTGTCTACTAGGACTCCAAGGTCCCTCTCACAGTTACTGTTTTTGAGCCAGGTCTCGCCTAATCTGTACTTGTACCTTTGATTTTTCCTGCCTAAATGTAAAACTTGGCTTTTCTCCACATTAAAATTCATTCTGTTTGATAGGGCCCATTGTTCAAGTTTGTCAAGATCTTTTTGGATCCTGAGCTTGTCTTCTGGGGTGTTGGCTATTCCTGCCAGTTTAATGTAATCTGCAAATTTGATGAGCTCCCCTTCTATTCCCTCATCTAAGTCATTAGTGAAGATATTGAAGAGTACTGGGCCTAAGACAGAGCCTTGTGGTATCCCACTGCTTACGTCTCTCCATGTGGATGTAGTACCATTGAGGACTACTCGCTGAGTACAGTTTGTCAGCCAGCTACAGATTCATCTGATAGTGTTGTTGTCTATCCCACCTTTTTCTAGCTTACTAAGCAGCAGGTTGTGGTACACATACACACAGAGAGAGAGAGAGAGACTTGTATGTATATTTAAACTACTTGCTGTTCTCACAGTTAGCTAATATTGTGCCATTACAAATTTATTCTATTGTCTCTTTTTATTTGCTAGCCAAATTATTCAATGTAATTACTATGCTTATTTAGAAATCTTCGTGTAACTCCTACTCACAAACAAATGTGTAATTAATGTTTTTGGATTGGAGAAATTAAGCCTCAGTATTTAATTTGGACAAAAGACCCAAACAGAGATCAACTTTGGCAAGGGAGGAGGAAGTGAAACCCCAAGCTGTGGTCTATGTCTGTTTTAACCTCATATAATATTGGGATGATCTTTGTATTGATCTCTTATGTTGTGTTCTAGTTTTCTAGAAGATGATGTTTGTTGAACTTTGTATAGAAAAATAATGTATATAAAACATGAGGGAAGACCAGGGGTCTTCAAACTTGGCCCTTTTATGACTTGTGGACTTCAACTCCCAAAATTCCTCAGGCAGCATTCCTGGCTGAGGAATTCTGAGAGTTGAAGTCCACAAGTCATAAAAGGGCCAAGTTTGAAGACCCCTGGGGACGACAATAATGAAAGGAAGGAGACAGAAAGGAAGTAATAGCTTTGGAAAGTAAGTCTCCTTTATTCCCAGCTTTGCTGGTATTTGCTGACCTAGGCAGTAAGTGAAGAACAATTTCATCAAACTTTTCAGGCCTGTCTTTGTTGTATTTTAAGCATCCTTCCATTGAACGCAAGGGATGTAGATTAACTGTATCATTGACATAACTGGTGAGTTCAACAGTTTGAATTCAGCTAAGCTGTCCAATTACCAAAGTAACCTTCATCCAGCCATTGCTGACAGAACTTTCTATCTTTCAAAATTCTTGGCAAATAAAATATGTTGTATTATTGGAGCCTCCATCTTCCACTCAGAGGAGCATCTTTGCAATATCCTACTCATGTTCACCAGGCAACAGAAATTTAGGGCTGCACTTTTAGATAGGTTTTAAGAGGATCACTGTAGAGAGGAATAAATAACATTTTCAGTGACGACTGCTATTGCCAGGACACATTAAACAATTGAAATTTGTGAGGTCTAGGGATTTCTGGAGTTCTCATACTGATAACTCACAAGATCTGCATGTATGTATGTATGTACAGGATACCTAGCCGTTAGATACACATATAGGAAACTGATTGTATATTAATTAAATAGGACTTCATATACTGAGCTAATAAAGCTGGGAGAAGCTGTTTGAGGCAAGCAAGCAGATAATCATTACCTTTATTTCCTGCTTATGAGGTTCTTCAATATCTGACTGGTCACTGTTGAAGAAGAGTGCTTAGTGGATCTTTTACTCAAATGTCATACTAAGCTTTGTGTTGATTAATGATGGCTTATTCAATAAGCATCAAAACCAAACAAGCTACATTCCGGCTTTAGTATGTTCTACAATCAAACAATAGCCTTTGAATCTCCTTTGTTTATAAAATAAAGAGGGTATTCTACATCAGATATTGTTGTTTGAATTAGGTCAGTATCTAATTCTATTTCTTAATTGCTTCAGATACTAGTCTTTGTCATCAAATGAGTGAACATAAAGTTTTGTGCTAATATGAGTTGAGTCTTTTTTGTAGTCTGCTTTACAACTAAAGATACATGATTTTTACATCACTAAATATGAAACATGACAATTGAAAGCAATGTCATTTTCTGAGTAAGTGAATATGGTGGTATTTTTAAAACATATAGATTTCAATCAAGATGAAAGTTACAGGAAAATGAATTAATGCAGTAGTGTTTATCTGGAAAGTATAGATGAATATTCAGATTTACTGCTGTTTCCAAATACTTTATATTCTTAGTCTTGTCACTAAAGTAAGAATTACTTCAGTTTCTTCATATTATAATCATGCTTTCTGCAGATAAATAAAATTAAACTTTACTTACTTATTTTATACATCAAATTTAGAAGCCACCCATCTCACTCAACATTAGCATAATACTGATATCCTTTACAACATTTTTGTGCATAGTGGTACTTAAAAGTTGGTCAACCTGTTGAATTTTCAATATTTCTGTGTTAGGGTGAAGTTTAGGATTCCCACCACTTCACTCTTTAAAACGTTGTTGCAATATCTTTTCAGATCACATTTTATTGCCCATTCTCCCTGCAAAAATTAAAATATACTATAGAATGCATAAATGTTTAACCTTACATTTCATAATATATCACCTATATTTTTATATATAGCTTATTTTGTATTTTAAAAATAATAAAAGATATAGATATCTGTTAATGGGTTAATGAGTTCATAGTGGTTCATAAATCTGAACCAGAAATTTTCGATGCACAGTTCTTTGTCTTGACTGTAATGCTACTTTTGTTCTTTGTACTTCTTTTTCCTTTCTACAGTTTACGGTCTGAATCTAAGGTTTTTTTATATGCTTTTTGTGGGCCACCAGGCTTTTAGCTGTCCACATTTTTGTAATGGATTTTCTTATAAGTTCAATTATTTGTTGAATATAGGTCCAGATGCAAGTCCATCCTAAACTATCTTCTACAGAAGATGCTTTGCAGTATGTTGAGGAGTTAATTCTGCAGTTACTAAATATGCTGTGCCAAGCTCAGCCAAGAAGTTCCTCAGATGTAGAGGTACCAGTTGTAGTTCATTTGCAATTCTGTACATTATTGATGTTCTTCTTGCTGATATACAGGTAGTTCTCAACTTAAAACTGTTTACTTAATGACAGTTCACAATGACTGTACTTAACAACTGCTATAAAAATTGTCATAAAATCAAGTCTGATTTGATTTATGACTGCTATGACTTCTAATGATAATTCTGGTCTCAATTGTGATCATAAGTTGAGACCTATCTGTATTAAGAAATACCCATAATTTATTTTTAACTTATGGATACTTGAGTATAAAATATATATTGAATTGTTATGAAATTTTGACATGTTTTGGTATGTTGCGTTGTTTGTTTCTACTGTTATATTGAAAACTCCTTTGACACAAGTATGAGGGATATGGGAGGTTTAGAAATAGGAAAAATAATAAGTAAATAAAATGTTATGAAGCAGAAAATTGGGTTTGATCCTGTTAGAGTATGTTGGCATCTGCTGCTGCAGAATTTTGCAGTTAGAATGTAAGCTGATTTGAATATGTGGAATGATATACTGAATAAAATTTTAGCAGCTGCCCGTTCACCTCTGAGCATGACTTTAATTGTTCATATCTTTATATTCAAAATATCTTAAATTTAAAGATCTTAAGAGTATTCCCCCCATTAGATCACCTGTGCATTAAAATAATTTAATGAGGATCTTATCTTAGTATCTTTGTAAGATAAGTGTAGAATGAAGACATTCTTTGGCAACACTGCAGTTCTCAAATGTTCCCCTGAAGGGATATTTGTCTAATGCCATTATATCTATTTTTTAAACATGTCATATAAAACTGTTATTTGCTTAATTGTTTTAAATACCTATCAGTAGTAATAGATTTATATACTGCTCCATAATGCTTTACAGCACACTCTGAGCAGTTTACAAATGTCAGCATATTGCCCTCCCAACAATCTGGGTCCTCATTTTACTAACTTCGGGAGGCTGGAAGGTTAAGTCAACCTTGAGCGGGTCAGGATCGAACACCTGGCTGTGAGCAAAGTTAGCCTGCAATATTGCATTCTAACCATTGCATCACCACAGGTCTTATCAGCTGTGTATAATTTATTTGAGCCTATTCCATTATATTTTTGGATTAAATAATTTCCTGTACATATTACTTATACATTGTGCTTTGTAGGTGAAATGAAATACAGAGTTTAAAAAAAAACCTCTAAAAGTAGCTTTAGTTACTTAGGACATGGTAATGCAAAAAGCTATCTACTGTTTATATATTTAACTGTACTTCCTCTGTATGTTACAAGGATCGTGTCCAAAAAAGTTTTCCTCATCCGATTGATAAATGGGCAATAGCTGATGCGCAATCTGCTATTGAAAAGAGGAAGCGAAGAAATCCATTATTTCTTCCAGTAGAAAAAATTCATCCACTCCTAAAGGTAAGTAATATGAACATAATATATAAGATATTACAAATTCAATAGATTAGTTTGTTTTTCAAATAACCAGTAATATTTTGAAAGAAACCAATTTCTTAAAACTTATAAATAGAATTTATTTTCCAGTCCATCTAGATCTTGTTTAAACAATCTGTCACTCTTAATAAAGATTAATAAAGATATCTACTTATTTTAATTGGCATTAGTAGCCAGTCAGAAAGTTTGACTGTCAATATGCTGTTTCTCTCATTACTCTGATGAGGATTAGATGATGGAGAACTTGGAGGTGCTTCAGCAAAGTAAAGATCAGGCATTATCTCTGCCCTTCTTTAGGTTGTGAAAAGGGTTTCTTCCTTGTTATATGTGACACATGATACTTCGAGACTTGGGACACCTAAACTTGCCATAACTCTGGAGAAAGGCTAAGGATTATATTATAGATTATAGTTTTCACCATAGAATTGGAAGTGATCTCAGAGATCATGCAGTCTAATCACCTGTTTAGTGGAGGATCTATTAAAACATTTTGGATAGATGGCTATCCATCCTCTGTTTAAGTACTTCCAGTGAAGGGGAAATGATGCAGCCTTCATGATGCAACCTGTTCTACTGGTTGACAGCTCTGTGATACTTCCTTGAAAGAAGTAAAATTATGAACCTGTGTCTGATCCAGGGCATGGTGTTAATGTAAGAGTGATCTGTTGGTCAGAACCCCATAATATCCTTGTTCCATACTGCCGCCATCATTTCTCGTTCTAGTTGCCTTAGTCTGGGCTGCCTATTCATGTAGGGGGTTTTTAACTGTTTTATTCTGTTCTTTTTATTGAATTTGTAAGCTGCTCAGAATCTTCTGGAGTGGGTGGCAATATTAAATAATTTAAATTACATCTATTTTTATAACCAATATGAATGAAAAGTAATATGTATTCTTAGCCAGTCTAAATGCAAGATTTAGGCACTTTGGATTCTGAAACTTTTAAATAGTTGTTACATTTTTCAGTATAAATGCATGAATTATATATATATACATATAAAAAGAATTAAGCTGTGTCCATGTTTAACTCACAATACAATGTAATTCTAAAAATGCATATGCCATCACCAATGTGTCATCTGAGTTACTATACTTTAATAAAACTCTTAATACCAAACATTTGATTAAATAGTGCAGCATCCAATACTGAACAATCAAATTCTCGGTTATATTTGGGACTGCCTGCTCCCAAGGGTATCTGCTCATCCCATACGCTGCAAGATAGAGAGTTTACTCTGAATATCAGCTTTGTAGGACCAGGTGTGCCTTCTCGGTACTAGTCCCTGCTCTTTGGAATGATTCCCCACTCCTATCTCCATTGACAAATGGTTGGGCCTGACTTTGCAACAAGTCAGTTAAAATCTGATCTGTCTCTGAGTGTTTGATTCAGGATGAACCAAACTCCCAGTTGGTGAATATTGTGTATGTCAGTTCTGTTCACCATTTTATTGGTTTATTTGGTTTTTTAATGGTCTATGCTGTGTTTGATTAGCTCTTATATACCAATCTGAATCACATTGTCTGAGTTGGGCAGCCATATAAATGTTTCAAATAGATACTTTGTTATTGCAAAATAACATGTGCAAGCTTTAGAATACAAATTCTTCATAAGTGAAGTAGTGTAGAAACCAAAGATGAAGGAAAATCCTCAAATTATGACTGATATTATGGCATTTTATGAAAACGTAAAAACAGACATTCAGAAACAAAAAGTAAACCTTTGCTCCTTTGACCCCCATGGTGTGCTCTCATGATTCCTCTAGTACAGGAATCCCCAACCCCCGGTCCATGGACCAGCACCAGTCCGCAGCATGCCAGCAAGCGGGCCACACAGATAAGCAAAGCTGCATCCTCGGGATGCAGGCAGTATTCAAAACTACACCCCCTCTGGTCCACAGAAAATCCTTTCTCCATGGCACCTGGTGCCCAAAAGGTTGGGGACCTCTGCTCTAGTATCTACAGGATACTAAATAAATTTGTGCATCTGTCAATGTTTCTCTTTGCTTTGGTTGAATAATTTTCCCTATTCAAATGTATACATTTATTAAGTGTGTCTGGGTATAATGAAATATTAAAATAAGTTTATCTCTTTCAGGAAGTCCTGGGATATAAAGTTGATCATCAAGTATCTGTTTACATTGTAGCTGTATTGGAATACATTTCTGCAGATATTTTAAAATTAGTTGGAAACTATGTACGAAATATAAGACATGATGAAATTACTAAACAGGACATCAAAGTGGCAATGTGTGCTGACAAGGTATATACAGTCATATTTATAGCTATGTCATCTTGGTACTAGGTTGAATTTAGACATGGGCGTGGGCTTCTGAGAAATACGAAATTGAATTCTCATTTGTTTCTGTTAGCTTCATCTTTAATGCTAATATCTAGGTCTTCCAACAATTTTTCAAAAGGTTTCAGCTTAAAGAGGAAATAATAAACATCTCCTTTGCATTTTCCATTGTTTAGTTGGTGGTTCATGATATTGGTGCACTGATCAGTATTTCTGAATGAAATTCTGTAACAGAATCTTGTGATTCTGACTGTTGCACAATTCTGTATAATTAACTGGTTTCTTAAGTGTCAAATGAGATTGTGATGAAATATCCACTTGAGTTGTTAAGCTTACTTAAAGTAAGGAATCATTGTTGATTGTAAGAATTTTCCTTCTGCCAATGATTCTCAGGCAAGTACTTGCTTATATATTGTGTTAATTTCCACACTGACAGTTTATTATTCAGTTGTACAATACAATATGTTATCTTTTTGATATATGGTATTAAGATCTTCCTCTTTTTCAAACAGGTGTTGATGGATATGTTCCATCAAGATGTAGAGGATATTAGTACCCTGACGTTATCTGATGAGGAACCTTCCACATCAGGAGAACAAACCTATTATGATCTTGTAAAGTCATTCATGGCAGAAGTTCGACAATACATAAGGGAACTGAATCTCATAATAAAAGTTTTTAGAGAACCTTTTATTACCAATCCAAAATTGTTTTCAGGTCATGTAAGTATCTTGAATTTATTTTTTATATATTGTTAGTATTATTTAGGAAAAGTGTTTTATTAGAGGGCTTGATTAGGAGAAAACATAATGAGCATAGTATCTTAAAATCAAGTGCACACTTGCTCTAAATATATATATATGCCTTTAAGATTATAATACCAGTATAACCACTCGAGCCCCAAATTCTGTTGGTTATCTACATATATGCAACATACCTTATTGTATATGTATGCCAACTTTCTTCTAGAACTAAGATATAGTCACCAGTTTAACCTTCTAAAAGTCTAATCAAGCTTCTAGAATTCCTTGAGAGTTTCAACAGAAATGGGGATGAGGTGATCCTACTGACATTATTAAAAACATTTTGAACATACAAATAGATAAAAACCATCATCAAATGCTCTTAAATAACCTTCATATCATTTGTCTCCTTTGTTAAAAAAAATAGAAAGACTATAAAGTAAAAGCAAAAGCCTCCCCAAAACCCTAAAAAAGACATTTTGATGGTAGAGATAAGGAAGAAGAAGAGTCCTTCAGGGCTCTGTGTTGGAATTTATTTTGTTCATAAATAATCTAGGTTTGGCAGTGAACTAGGCAAATAGTGAATAATATTAAACTATTCAAGATGGTAACTGAAAGTGGTAGACTGGCTACAAACAAAGGCATAGCAACAACGGTTCATTAGAATATCTGCAAGAAATACCACTTACCTGCAAGTAACTGGTGGGACCAGAAAATAGACAAAGTAATAGAAAATGAAGAAATTAAATTGCTCTGGATTTTGAATTCAAACAGATAGGTACCTGTCACATTATACTCCAGACTTAACAATTGTTAATAAGAAAAACAAACAAATCTGGCTAATGGACATTGCAGTACCTGGAGGCAGGAAGATAGAAAAGAAAGAACTAGAAAAAACCACAGAATTCAAAGACCTGCAAATAATAGTAGAACAGCTGTGGTAAAAGATAGTATTCAAGTAGTGTTCCAGTTGTTTTGGGATTGCCCCCACGGCACCTGTAACTGTTGGTACAGGGAGTCCTTGACTTATGACCACAGTTGAACCCAAAATTTCTGTTGGTAAGTGAGACAGTTGTTAAATGACTTTTGCTCCATTTTATGACCTTTCTTGCCAAAGTTGTTAAGTGCATCATTGCAGTTGTTAAGTTAGTAACACAGTTGTTAATCTGGCTTCCCCATTGACTTTGCTTGTCAGAAGATTACAAAAGGTAATCACATGATCCCGGAACATAGCAATTGTCATAAATATGGATCAGTTGCCAAGCATCTGAATTTTGATCATGTGACCATGGGGATGCTGCAGTTGTTATGTGAAGAACGGTCATAAATCTTTTTTCAGTGCCTTTGTAACTTCAAATGGTCCCTAAATGAATGGTTGTAAATCGAGGAGTATCTTTACAGGTAGTCCTTGATTTACAACAGTTCATTTAGTGACTTTTCCAAGTTACACATCATTATATCATTTTATGAATAGTAATTTAGATTTTTAATACTAGGGGCCAATTGAATCTTGTAAATGGACTAGAATATTATGGTGAGCTTTCTTTTGAAGCAATTTCCTGCCCAAAATGGCTATAAATACAAACAAGAATGCAATTAACATTAAAACATAAAAATGTCCAACAAATTAGGCCATTCAAATCTATTCTACATTATATGTGTGTGTGTAATATATACACACTTAATTACTGTAATTCTTATAGATACAGTAAAAAAGCAGTCTAGATGTAACACTAATTTGCTAATATGTAACATAGTAGCAAAGAAATAAAACTGAATCTGTACAAATAACAACAGTCTATGAAATGTTGTAACTCTCCCACCCCCCACCCCCCGTAAAATAAAGCATTTGGATATTTTTTATTTCTCCTTACAGATAATCCTTGATTTATGACCACAATTGGGATTGCAACTTCCATCACTAAGCAATGTGGTCATGTGTCCCAGCTGATTTTTTTTTTTGGGGGGGGGGGCTGTGGTTATGAAGTGAATCCGCTTTCCCCCCACTGAAATGCTGCAGTTGCCATAAGTAGAAGTGATTGCAGGGACACTGCGATGGTCCTAAGTGTGAGGACTTGTCATAAATTACTTTCTTCAAATCTAATTAAAGAAGAGAATCTGAAGAGCCTTGTGCCTAAGGTGGAAGAGTGTCTGTGCAGTCTAAGTACAGAGTAATGAGATAAGTAGTGGAAGTTGGCTATGAAGGCCCATGGTGTGGAATACTGTTTCATTATTTTCTATGTAGGATGTCCCATGATCAACATATTTAGTATTTAAATATCCCAATTCCTACTTCTATATATTATTTACCAATATATTTGTTTTGCAGGATGTAGAAAATATATTCAGCCGAGTATCAGACATTCATGAACTTAGTGTGAAGTTGCTAGGCCATATTGAAGATACAGTAGAAATGACTGATGAAGGCAGTCCCCATCCATTAGTAGGAAGCTGTTTTGAAGATTTAGCTGAGGTAGGTAACATTATTTATGAATGGGCTACTATGCTCTATTTTCCTGTATTTCTGACTTGGGTATATCATATATCTTTTAAAAAAAATGTAATGCCATGTTGTCAGCCGTTTCTTTTGGCCTCAGGGTTGAAATATGACATTGCTATACTTTTTAACTGTATTTAGCAGATTGTGCTGCCTGTGGTTGTATTTTCACAAAAAAATGTTATCGGGTTTATGGATTAGTTTTGTTTTTATACAAAACATTGATTCTATTTAGAGAAAATAATCTTTGGCATGCAAAAGCTATTGAATAGATTTGAAGGTAGCTGATTCAGTTTGGTGATTAATCTGATTTGGAGATTAATAAGATCATCTTTAAGTTGAATCTTCAATTAAACTTTTTCCTAACACTATTAACAGAAGCTGAAGATGCTTCAGTCAAACAGTGGTTGATTACTTTTAGATAAGTTAAACTTTTGTTTTTGATCCAGTGTTTGTTTTAGGCATTCAATCTTGGTTGCCTTCTGGAATAATTTTTGCTGTATGAAAGACAAAAGAGGTGTGATCATGTTGATTTTCCTAGACTTTTTGAAGCCTTCAGTCATTTGATGAAGCTAGGTGTTGAGCATAGAGTTCTGCAGTTAAGTCTTAGTGCCATCCTATTTAGTTTACTATGGTGTATAACTAAATTTCAGTTAGTACAAACACATGGCTAAGCTACTGAGGGGAACTGAATAATGTAAGCATACAATAATATTGTACAATAATACAATAATATCTCATTACTTTTTAGACCTAAAGCCCTTTCCTGGCATTTGTCCAAATTGATGGGGAGTTCAAGAGAAAGGGAACACAGTTGAAGCCCCTACCTTTCTCTCAAATGACCTCTTGAATGTGTAGATCCTAAAGAGGAGCTATATTTATGTTGGCTTGAAGATTAGTACAGGTAGTCCTCGAGTTATGACGGTAATTGGGACCAGAATTTCTGTTACTAGGCAATGTGATTATAAAGTGCAATGTCACATAACTGCATCCCTTAGTGACAGCAATATTGGCAGTCTTCGTTGCCGTCATTAACTGATCATTAGATAAAGACCCATCTTGATCCAAGCCATTCCTGACTTGATCCTTTTCAGCCTGAGCCTCAGTGAGGTAAGGGACCGCCTGTTCTTTCTCTTGTCCCACTTGTCTATCTCCCACCCCCAGCTCTGCCCTTTTGGCTTTCCTGCACAATAGAATAGCTTGGTGCTCGGGCCAAAGAAGAGGCCTGGGGTCTTCAGCAGTCTCAGGTAACAATCCCGCCCCCAGGCCTCTACTTCAGCCCCAGAGCCTCCAGAACCAACAATGAGTGCCACTTCAAGCCCTATGCCACGCCCAGACATCACAGCAGAAAGCAACAGCTGTTCCCACTTCCTTGCATTCTATAGGCCCTGTCACACCCACCTTCACCATCTTACTGCTGGTGCTAACAAGTCACACCTGGCCCTATGCAAGGTAGCTGCTGACCACGCTAGGCCTTCTGCCCAAGGCCACTCGCACCATTCTCACAATGCTTTATAAAGCTTTCAGAAAACTTATAAGACCTTCCAACCATCATGAGAAGATTGTGCCTGCTGTTCTTCAAATCATGTGCAGGCCATAGTGTGGCTGGGTCATGGAACTGGGATAACTGGCCACAGTGTAGGGCTTGAGGTGGCACTCCTTGGCTGTGGCAGCACTGGGACTGAAATAGAGGCTCAAGGGCAAGTAGCAGCTAGGTGAGACTGATGAAACTCCTAGGCCTTTACTTCAGAGATGGGAAAAGATAGGCAGGTGAGAGGATTTGAAGTGTCTCTGCGGTCATTAGTGTGAGTAAACTGCCAAGTAGTCAAATTTTGATCATATGTCTCAGGGAAGCAAACATATGCTTCAACGATCGTAACTTCAGGAACCAGGCATTAGTACAATTCATTCAGTGCCGCCGTAACTTTGAGCAGTTGTTGAACAAATAGTTGTTAAGCAGAACTATCTGTATTTATCTATCAAATTTAGAAACCACCCATTTTCCTCAGAAGACCCATTTCCAGATCCTATAGAGATCTATTTGGCACACATACCACTATTCTGGCAATAGGAAAAAGATATTTGTAATTTTTCATTCTATTTCTTCTAATTTTAATTTCTGTTGTTTTAATGACTATTGTAATTCATTGCAATTTTCTTTTATTGAAACTTTTAACAACTTCTAAAAACATAAATTATTTCCTCATCATCATAGTAGCTTCTAAAGTGGGAGAGAACGAGAAACATCATTTTTAAAAAATTTATTTTAGCCAATTAATCCCAAATTAACGTTGGGCAGACTATTCGATAAATATATAAACAAGAAGTGGGCCGGCAGCCACGCAGCCTCCTGCTGGATGGGACTGTTGGTGCTGTCGCGGCGAGGCAGGTGTCGGGGGAAAAAATAAGACATCCCCCCAAAATAAGACTTACTGCCTGTTTTGGAGGCAAAAAAAAATATAAGACTGGGTCTTATTTTCAGGGAAATGCGGTAGATTCATGAATGTTTGAATGTATGTTGACATGAAAATTTGAAGCAATGAGATAGTTGAAATATTCTTCAAACCTTTCTTTAGGAACTAGCATTTGATCCTTATGAATCATACACTCAAGATATTTTACGGACTGGCTTTCATGATCATTTTCTTAGCCAGTTATCAAAGCCTGGAGCAGCCTTCTATTTGCAGGTATGTTAAGTAATACGTTTATATAATGGATATTGTAGGTATCGTAAGACTTACTTGCAATACTGAAATACTTTTTTTTAATTTCCAGTCAATTGGATATGGTTTTAAAGAAGCTGTTCAGTATGTTTTACCTAGGCTACTTCTAGTTCCTGTTTACCATTGTCTTCACTATTTTGAACTTTTAAAGGTAAGAAAAAATAATTCCATCTAATATTTATGAAGTTTTCAATAAACTATCAGTGGTATATCCCTAAAGAAGTTCTCCATTTTCAGGAATTTCAATATGTATTTTGAGCTTGATGCTGCCAGTTCAGTGGCAGAATTCATAAACTAGGGCAGGGGTAGGCAACCTTGGCTCTTTTATGACTCGTGGACTTCAACTTCCAGAATTCCTGAGCCAGCATGGCTGGCTCAGGAATTCTGGGAGTTGAAGTCCACGAGTCATAAAAGAGCCAAGGTTGCCTACCCGTGAACTAGGGAATGAGGAAGAAGAATTTAAGTGTTCTCTTCATTTATAAACAGGCTGTTTTTCATAATGATTTGTATAATGTTAACTAAAATGTAAAGAAAACTATTTTTGCTTAAAGACTTCAACATTTGCTAAGTGTTACTTTATCGGTGTTATAAATTCAGGGTTTGTTTCTTATTTAATTTAGACTTTCATCCCACCTTTCAACCAAGAATACATGAAACCCTTTCCCATTTTTACTTAAAAACATCCACTCTGTGAAATAGATTGTGCTGAGAGAAGATGACTGACCCAAAGTCATTCACAGCACTAAATCTCCCTGCTCTTACTCTAGCTTTACACCATTTTCTTTTCTAGGTTGAAACTCTAAAAAAATCCACGTGTAACAAAAATAAATAGTGTACTATAAATCTAATTATACTTTATTTTAAAAGTTGCTTGGTACTTTTGTAGTTTTCTTATTTAGGTACTAGTTAGTGTTGATGCATAGTAGTTGTACTGTTAATTAGGGAGTTTATTGCAAAAACAAAGGCATTTTTTAAAAAAACCATCTCACGTCATAATTTATTAAGGAGATGTCTGCTAGGCAGACCATGTGTAGGCTTCAAAATTCTACTGCCTACCTCAGAACTCCCTTTTTTAACTCCTCATAAGACAAATATCACTGCTCTGAATTTCTTCTGTTGCAGTTGGTAAAAATAATACTTGCAGTAATCCTTTTAAACACATAAGCATTTGCAGAAAAGCTGCTAGGTTTGTGAAGATCCAAAGTAAGGTGGACTTGCAGGGAAGAAATGGTTAATTAAAGATAGCTCTGCAAAAGCGGAGCCAAGGATTGGCAGAATGAAAAGCCGGCAAGTAGACTGGGTCTTCATAATTCCTTTCTGGAGAAGGAGAGGACTTGAAATTGCCTGCATGTGTTCCAGATAATTGCTCCTTGTGATGAGACTGCAAGATAGCTGCCTCCGGTCAGTTTAGAGTAGGGGCCGCGGCATACCAGCAACCGGGCCGCACAAACAACTGAAGCCCCATCAACTGGATGCAGGCAGCACGCGAAACCACGCTTCCTTTTCCATGCGGAAAAATCTTTCTCCACAGAACCGGTCCCTGGTGCCCAAAAGATTGGGGGCCTCTGGTTCTGGGAGACAGCGAATAGCCGTGTTGTTCAAACCATAATTGGCACCTTCAGAATTTACAAAGTTTCTTTTCTAATCATTTTTGGAAATTGCTTGTGAATTGTTTTTTACCTATTAAGAATCTTTGGATCACAAACTAGGAAAACACTGGTGAGTTTCCTTCAGTTTTCAGCAAAAGAAGTTTTTAAGACCTTTTTTTTTTTTTAATAAGCAGCAAAAAGGTGATAGCTTTGTTTTGGAAAGTTACAAACAGACTAAAGGTCCAGACAATTTGAAATAAGATTTGGAATTAATTATAATAATCCTGTGGGGAAATGCTTTTGTTTTGAATTCTTTTAGGGAAAAAAAATATGATAGGATGGGACTCTGAATGTTGAACACTAGAGGGAACTAGAAGGAACTAAAGATTACAATTAAGGGAGAATAACACTTAAATTTAATTTACTAATACAGAATGGGGCAAAATATTTTAACATTTGACATATTGAGGGATATTTTTTAACAGGATCCAGAAGTTAATTTTAAGAGTTGTCTACCTCTATAGATATACTGTCTCCATAAAAGATATTATGGAAGAGGAAAATGTTTTACTATACAAAACTGAGACTGATCTGAAAGTGGATTTAAAAATGACAAATTACAAAAATAATGTGGAAAAGGATCAACATACAAAAGAAACTAGCTGATGTCTTAATAATGAAAAACGGATATATAAATAACAAATCAGGAGACTAACCTGGATAATTTTGCTATATTGGATTTACAGAAGAGTTAAACCTTTGAAGAATTTTGTGAGAAGGGGAAAAAATGAAAAGAAATCAAGTTCTAGGACATGATTTGAAAGGACTAAAGATCAAGATTATTAAAAGTAAAATTAAGGAATATAAAGTTGCTTTTTGGATCAAGATTAAGATTCATATGTTGCCTCTGATGATTTTTAATGGTCTTTTGCTGATCAGAACTGAAATTGCAAGGTTTTAGGGATTTGCTTACAAATAATCTTTTCATGGGAAGAAAAGATTATTTGTTGTATTTTAAGAAAAGGTGATAAGTTAGTAAAGTTGTTTATATTTGTTATGAATCTTCTGAATCATGAGTCATTTCTTTATACAGCTCTTTTCCTATTTGTTTTTTCTTTCTGCAACTTATATTTTTTATTTTTTTATTTTTTCATTGGTATAATTTTTTATCAATATAACTTTTAATAAAATTATTATTTTGAAAAAAGATCCAAAGCAAAGTGAATTGAGAGGATTTCAGTGCTGTTGTCTTCTCCTTCCTACCCACCTTCACACCGCCACTTCCACTCCTTTCCCTAGTCAAAAGTTATCTCTCACTTCCAGTAAGTCCCACCTCCTCAAACTGATTATTGTTTTGAGTCAGAGAGCCAACAAGGAATTGGCATAGTGAAGGATTTGCTCATTTTTTATCCATTCTTAAGGCAGTATCTGGCAGTGCTGTGCGAAGAATATTGATTTTTCCATGTAAACACCAGGAAATTTTACGTAGATAAATTGTCCCTTTCCTCTCTTAGCATTATTATTATTTGTTAGATTATCACAAGTATAACTGCATCAAAAAGAAATGCTTTCCTCTGAAAGATAAAAACTGATCTGTAAGGTTTTATACTCATATAAATTATTCTCCTCCTGTTCGTAGCAATTAGAAGAGAAGAGTGAAGATGAAGAGGATAAAGAGTGCTTGAAGCAAGCTATTACAGCCCTGCTTAATCTTCAGAGTAGTATGGAAAGAATTTGCTCCAAAAGTCTTGCAAAGAGAAGGCTTAGGTAAACGTATTTCTGTTTTCTCCTTACTTTTTAGTCCTGGAGCACTATGCTATAAATCTGGATTTCTCAGTTTCCTTTCTTAGTAAACAACGAACAAAGTAGTTTGCAACAATATGATTTTTCAGAGGAAGTGACATCAAAGTCCGGATAGCTATTGTTTTAAAGGTGTATGTGTGTTTGCCTTCATGCTTCTAGTAAATGCATCTTGAGACTCTACTGGTAAGCAGAAAGAAAAAATAGTTTGTATTAACTATTAGCCAAACAAAAATATCTTGCAGATTAATTTAGAGCATTTAACAGTCTTTCGTACTCATTCAGTAATAGTGTAGGGCATGTGGTGATTGTAATACATAAGAATGGAAAGTAATGTTCATATTTTTTTTACTTGTTAATAAAGTATTAATTGCTACTTGACGGTTTAAATATGTCTGACTGACTGGAATCTGACTGGATTTGTCAATTACATCTTTTAAGTATGACAGCACTTTCAGATCTGAATTTTTTTGCATATAGTTGAAGCTAACTTGCTGATTTCTTTTCTATCATCTTCTAGATCTTATTAAACTCTTCTCCACGTTACTTGTCAACAAACATGTTATTTTTCTGCTAAATATGTGATTGTTACTGTATAAATAAATATCATCTTGCTCCTCTTTCAAAGTGAATCTGCATGCCGATTCTATAGTCAACAAATGAAGGGGAAACAGCTAGCAATCAAGAAGATGAACGAGATCCAAAAGAATATTGATGGCTGGGAAGGAAAAGACATTGGACAGTGCTGCAATGAGTTTATTATGGAAGGAACTCTCACACGTGTGGGTGCTAAACATGAAAGACATATATTTCTCTTTGATGGTCTCATGATCTGTTGTAAGTCAAATCATGGCCAACCAAGACTGCCTGGTGCTAGCAATGCAGAATATCGTCTGAAAGAGAAATTTCTTATGCGAAAGGTACAGATCAATGATAAAGATAACACTAATGAGTACAAGCATGCTTTTGAAATCATTTTAAAAGATGAGAACAGTGTTATTTTTGCTGCTAAATCAGCTGAAGAGAAGAACAACTGGATGGCAGCCTTGATCTCTTTACAGTACAGAAGTACCCTAGAACGCATGTTAGATGTAACAATGTTGCAAGAAGAGAAAGAGGAGCAGATGAGATTTCCAAGTCCTGAGCTATATAGATTTGCAGAACCTGATTCTACCGAAAATATTGTTTTTGAAGAAAACATGCAGCCCAAATCTGGAATCCCAATTATTAAGGCAGGAACTGTTGTCAAACTGATTGAGAGACTTACATTCCACATGTATGCTGGTAAGGAATCTTTTCAAATCTTTAAAATATCTTGAATTATTTTTTAATTGTCTCTGTATACCAGTAGAACCAGAAAGGTTGGATTTGATTTAATTTTATTTGCTAGATATACCTAAAGGCTCTAAGGGACTAACAAATCAAAACATAAAAAGAATCCCTTCAATAAAAGTAAAGGCAAAACAGGTTGAGGCCATCCCGTAAAGAATAATAATAATAAAAAATACCAGCCTGTTCATAAGGTCAAAGGATACAGGTACAAAAAGACATCAGATCTCTTCTTTACCTTGTACCTTGAATAGGTTTTGTATGCTTTGTTGGCCATCTTCTTAATTTTAAGAACATGTTACCAAAGTAAAATTGCTCAGCTACTATGCCTTAGATGCTGGATCATTTAATTTTGCATTAAAATATAAAGAAGCATTGAGATCAATGAAATAATAATAAAGTACTATCACTGTTTGTTAAGTTGTAAGACGTGGTTGTAAAACTGTCGGAGACATAAACAGGCATTAAATATTCATTCTGTTTGTAGTCTTCAGAACTGCAGCCCGCAATGTAGTTTAAGCTATTTTCAAAAAAAGGAATTTTATATTCCAGTAAAATGATTTTATAATACGCTACAACCCATAATGTTGTTAGATAATTATTTACATTTAATATTTTGTGAAGATAATACTGTAAGACTGCAATAAATGACTGCAGTAAAGCTGTATTTCCTGGGTCACTTGATTCAGATCATCTAAAAACTTTTGAGCATAAGATCACAATTGCTTGTGTCAGAGCTGCCCTGCTCCCATAGCAGGTTAGACGCCCATCTGTTAACATGTTTGTTTATATTCTGAAAATTGAAGGCTGAAAATATTTCCCTCAAAAGAAAAAGAAATACAGAATTGGAAGGGGCAATTTAAGCTATCAAATACAAAAAGGAATAAGAAATAGTAAGCCAAAGAAATTAAAACATGCAATTGAAAAAGAAAGGAAAAGGAATCATAGTAAAACTAGTTTACACCAATTTTCTTCACCTTTGTCCCTTTTTGTCTTTGTTTTTGATCTGTCTATATGCTGCTTCATACATTACTTTTCTTTGGCTTTTTACTCTTCATTTGTCTGCATTTCAATTGCAATTTCATCACTTCAATTTTTTTGGTCTTCCCTTTCTTCTCAACCTGTTCATTCTCAACCTGTTTTGTGATCTGATCTTCATTCATTGTCTCTGAATGCCAACCATCTAATGTATTTTTTTCATAGTGGTCACTATGTACCCAGTTCTCATTTGATAAATATTTATTTCCTGCAACAGACAATATGCTGCCCATTACAGTATCTTTTTACTAACATTTGCATATCCTAAAATTTCTCTGTTTTCTTATTTTCTTATTTTAATAAACAATACTGTACAACAAAGCCCATTAATTTATTGATTTATTCTAGTTCTTTGTTTAGAGTTAGGTATGACTTGCAATGGTTCATTCCATTTTTTCCTCTTAAACACAACCTTGTTTTTTTTTATATGTTAGTTTTCAGAAGGATATTCCTTATGGATCATATACCCTAACATTTGCTATAGAAAAAAATTTCCGTTAACAGCAAAGCATCACCTGCATAAAACTTCCCAGCCATCACATCTGTTACCACCAAAAGCATTTATTGCACATTTATCGTGCATACCAGTATATCTTGTTCCCTGCTCAATGGTATACCTAAGCATTCCATTTATTCATTTGTATGCTTTACTTATATTGTCTGTAGCACTCTTGCTACATTCAGCAACCAACTTTAAATTTCACATCCATGTAAAACATTTTGTAATTCAATCCTTTTTTATAATTTTGTTTCTCTAATGCTACAATTCAAATGCAACAAGGTATTTTGGAGCAGGTATGGGTGAGCTGTGAGTGCCTTCTTAATTCAAACTTGTATTTTCTTGAGGTTGCCCAAAATGATGTGTTCCACATTCAGAACTTATCACTCCTGTATCTTTCATTAGTTATCATAGTAGTTCATGATAAACCAGTTGTGTTTTTACATTTAGGTTCATTCTGTTGGCATACATCTACATATAAATAGACTCACATATTTCAAAGTCATATTTTTCTCAGATAATCACCATACAGTGACAGAATATAAGTGTTCGAGTGGACCTTGGAAATCATCTAGTCCAACCTCCTGTTCAGTGTAAGAATCTACTATTATAGCATCTTCAATAGATGATCAAACATGCCTTTGTTGAAATGCCTCCAGCAAAGGTCACAACATCCTCTGACAGTCTGTTCTATTGTGGAACAGTTCTTATATTTTATAATTTTTTCTTGATGTCCAAATGATGTCTGCTTTCTTGTAATTTAAACTGATGACTTCTTATCTTCTGAAACAACTCTGCCCTGTTTTCTGACAATTCTTCAGATACTTAAAAATAGCTATCACGTCTTCCTGTAATCTTCTTAGGATAAGCATAGTGCTAGTCATGTGGGCATATTTGGCCCCTATGGCCCAAAGATGTCCAAAGCCCAGTTTTATCCTAATCATATCCACATTACTTGCCTCTAATCTGGGGACTACTTGCAGGCTGAAATACAACTTCCTGCCTCCCATCAAGTAGAAGACAAAGAATTGTTCTGAGAAACCCTCAGAATGCCATCTCCATCCTTGAAATGACAATGGGAGTAGGGGAAAGAAGTATTGCGAAAAGGTCTATTACTAATGAAAAATAAACTCTTATTTTTATTTATTTATGCAGAAACTGTGTGTGAAGTCTTTCAAGGCAGTTTCCCCCAAAATGACCTACATTTTCTTCTTGTTTTTTAACATTTATTTCATCATTGTGTTTGAACAGCACTTGCACATAAATGGGTGGGAGCCGGAAATTACCATTCTCTAGAACTTCCTTTCAAAAGTATTTTTGATTGTTCATTGGCCATCTGGTCTGGCTTGGCATAGCAGAAATTATACAAACACTGTTTTGGTCCAGATCATTAGTAGTATAAATGCTGATATTACAATCTTTCATATACCTAGCTTTATGCATTCCATTGTATTACCTTTCACTTACTAAAATCTGGACTAAGAATCTGAAAAGAGATGTTTGGCTAAACCCTAGTATATCTCTCTCTTACAGATAAAGTATAACAATTGGATTACTTTTAAGAAATCATGACTCTGTTTCACTCAAGTGTTTAGAAGATGCATGTCCTAGTGCTTACTACTGTCTGAAGCTTATATGATTGTAGAATTGTGCTGTTCCTTGTGTAGTTCTTTTGCTACTGTTCTGCTCCTTATCCGATCAGACAGTATAACAAGGCTAGTTCCACACTATTTATCTATCTTATCTGTCTTTCTGTCTGTCCATCCATCCATTCATTATATACGGCTGCCCAATTTACACCCAAGTGTCTCTGAACGGATTATAACTTTAAAAATCCACAACATAAAATCCCATAAAACATCACCTCATATTGCATTAAACATGGTCTGTTTGGGATATGCTTAGATTATGTGTGATCCAGCTACTATAGTTATTTCAGGAATCTATCATTAAAACAAACTATGGTTTAGCACTATACTTCATTATGGTCAGAAACTATGATTATAAGCTTCCAAAGAAGCCAGAATGAGGAAGCAGTTAATCAGCAGTGTCTGGTTTCATGTAAGGATGGCAATATGTGCTACATTTTGGGTTAAACTAGGATTTGATTTCCAGAACTTCATTATCCTGCTTTTGAATGTTGATGGGTCTGACTCTTGCATTTGGTAGGTAGAGGAGAGCCAGTAGCTTAGCTCCTTGCAGAATAGATGTGTGATAATTCCTTCTTTCATTCCATTCATGATTTTGTTTGTAACTAATATATGGAAAATGGCGGATAATGGGACAAAAAGGTCAGGATGATTACTTATGAACTCTATGTAGACAATAATAGAGCTTTTTTATTCATACTCAAACTTGTTTCACCTTTCTTCAAATTCTGGCATGTATAACATAAGCTATTTCTCTGTTTTTATAAGCTCATCTGTTTCTTGAGTGAATACTTCCAGTTTTTAAAAAAATCTTGCAAGTTTTTTTCTCTGATAAGGTTGTGATATTCTATTTATAAGTTTTGGTACATTGAATGCATGTGCGTCAGCATAGCATCAATTTCCTTTGTTAAGGCATTCAGGAATGATTATTATTTTTAGAAAGTCTTTTATAACTTTTAAAATGCCTGTATTAAAGAGACATTTCTCACAGATGGGCATCCTGGTTGATTGTGTGTGTGTATGTTTGACCCAAATAAATGGCTGTTTTAAGTCTTATAGCAACACCATCCAGTAGGAAAAATACACTTGCTATGTAGCTACTTTGAAACTAAGATTTTAAAAAGTAAATATTTTTAAAAGTATTACATCTAATTGTAACATTTTGTTCTCATTTGTATTGTGTGCAAATGGCCTGTCCTTCTCTTGCTTCTACTGCAGAATTAACACATGTCTTGTAGCCATCCATGAGCAGTAATAGGCCTTTGAATGACTCTTTCTGATCATCCCTTTCCTTCTCATGCTAAAGAAACCTGAGTAAAAGCTAACTGGCTGATTATAATGCAGACATAACAAACTAGTGTTAAGAGATAGTAAGAAGAAATTAATTCTTATGTTAGTGGGAAAACAGAATATGCCCTGTTTCCATAGATCAGTGAACTGAGAGAAGTTATCATCATCATCATCATCATCATCATAATAATAATAATAAAGTTGGAAGGGATCTTGGAGGTCATCTAGTCCAACCCCCTGCTCAGGCAGGAAACCCTATACCAGTGGTGTCGAACCTATGGCACGGGTGCCAGAAGCGGCACTCAGAGCCCTCTCTGTGGGCACGCGCGCCGTCGCCCCAGTCCTAGGCCTTCAGCTGGGTTTTATAAAACCTTTTCGCTTTAGGCCTCCGCCGCCGTGTGCAAAAAAAAAAAGGTTCAATCAATCAATCAATTTCAACTTATCGCGGGGGGGGGGGAAAGATCTTGCAAAGTTGGAATTGATTGATTGAACTTTTTAGTCCCACCCAGTCTGCCGTTACCACTGCAGTCACGCCCACCCAATGGGCCACACCCACCCGGCCACTCGACGATGCATAAGTGGGTTTTGGGTTGCAGTTTGGGCACTCAGTCTCTAAAAGGTTCGCCATCACTGCCCTATACCATTTCGGACAAATGGCTGTCCAGTCTCTTCTTAAAAACTTCCAGTGTTGGAGCATTCACCGCTTCTGGAGGCAGGTTGTTCCACTGGTTAATTGTTCTAACTGTCAGGAAGTTTCTCCTTAGTTCTAGGTTGCTTCTCTCCTTGATTAATCCATGACTGGATTCAATTGACAAAGACTGTTTCTATCTATTTGGGTCATCTTCCTTTCATGGGTAGGAAAAGTGTTTTCAGTGCTCTCCAAAAAGATGAGAAATATAAACAACTAAATGAAAAAGGATTTTATGCATAAGCTATAAGATGAAGTTGTTTTTTTTTCCCTAATCATTTTCTCTCCATGCTGGTTGGGGAAGCAAAGAAATATAGCAACAGTAAGTTGATTTCTCCATATGTAGTATATTAAATAGATGAAGTTAAATTCAGTCCTGCAAGAGTTGCCAATCATTGCAAAAGTACCTTCAACCTTTTTACTCCAGCTTGAAACGGATTGTTTAATATTTCCTGAAAGGATTGTTTATTCTGAAATGATGTTCTCTGCCCTTGCTCCACTTCTGAGATGAAAGCTAAAGACAATCCTTGCTTGTTTTCAGTTGAGCCCCTTTACAGTTCAACTCATATTGGACATGTTAAATGGGCTTAATGAAAGTTCAGTACATCAGAAGTACTTCTAGTTGTCTATTTTTGCACCAAGAAGTGTGATTTCCTTTTTAAGCAGGCTTTTTATTTTTACTATTTTACATTCAGCCTCCTGTATTGAGTTCCTTGGGAATCCAAGGAAAGATCAATCTTCTGAAAATTCCATTACTTGTCATTAGTTTGGCTTAACATGTCCCTTAAGTGAGAATGTCCCGAACTGAGTACCCTTCTGCTTATCTTGGATTGTTTCTTGAAATCTGTCAGGAATTAATATCCTTTTCCTGTTTCCTCAGTCATCATTAAAGCATAGTTGCTATTATATGGTCTGCATTACATTGTGTAACAGTGAATGGTTTTTGCTATCATCACAGGTCTTCATAAGCTGCCTAAGTCATTCTTTTTCTATTTTAGATCCCAATTTTGTTCGAACATTTCTCACCACATACAGATCTTTTTGTAAGCCTCAGGAATTATTAAGTCTCCTGATAGAAAGGTGAGTGACTCTTTCTGAAGTGCTGCCTTATGACTTTTTTTCCTTCTTGAGATTTTTTAAAATCTTATTCTTGAGAAGAGGTTATTTCCCCAATTTAATGTGACATGTAGCCTCAGGATGAATTATTTCTCCATCAGCCAAGTAAATCGGATATCATTTGAGCAAATTTATGATTTATTTTAAGCTCACCTAAGTTTAATATCATAAAAAAAATTAAGTAAGATAAATCAACAACCCCATATAGCAATATCTACAGTAAGGGTCACAATTGGCAAGATTGCAGGCAGTATCACAATATAAGGCAAATAAGTTGTCCAATTAGTACATTATGCTAAGTCATGGGGTTTTTTTTTATGGTACACTTTGAGTTTCTCCATATGTTTTAAATAAATCATTAGCATTTTTCACATTTCCTATTTGTATATAAGATTTAATCAGTAAAATAATAACATAATTTTATTAATCAGTAAAATATACATTTATATCTAAACACTTATATACATTTATATAAACACATGTTTGCAATTAATATTAAAATGCCATTTCTTTGCTAAAGAGACAGACTTAGGATTATTGCATCTGTGCTAATTCTCAGAATTAAAATTCTATTGGGTTGTTGTCTTGTTTCCTGACTCAATGCTTCTCTGTATTGTTCGTTGCAGTTACTATTTTCCATCTTGCTAAATTAATATGTAAATGCTACACTTAATCATTTAAGTTTCACTTCATCCTCCCATATTAGATTTGAAATTCCAGAACCTGAACCAACAGAAGCAGATCGCATAGCTATGGAGAATGGAGATCAACCTCTTAGTGCAGAATTAAAAAGATTTAGAAAAGAATATATACAGCCTGTACAGCTACGGTAAGTATTGAAATGTATTTATTTATTTACTACATTTTTATGCAGCCTAACTCCCAACTACTCTGGGTAGTTCAAGGGGTCTTTAGTTGACAATGAAAACTAATTTGGGAGCTGGCAGGGTTTTTTTATGCACAAAAAACTAAACGTGAGAGTTCACTGAAGCTCACTGGCTTTTGTCAAGGTTTTTTTTTTTTTAATTTTATTTTGAAGTGGAGAATGATTGGGGGCCAGCTTGCATCCTGCACAGATGAAATTATTTCTAGGAAATAACTTCCAAAAACCATGCCAAGGCCTGAAATGGAGCACCCTTTTGTGCATCCATATTAAACATGTAAAATTGTATCCTAATTGTTTCTCATCTTTAAAATATTGATTCGGGTCCAAAGGATTATTGAGGTTTTCTTTTCAGAATTGCCTTTCTAGACAAAAAAAAGCCTTGTTTGTGTTTTTTGCTCTTTTCTAATTCAAATATTAAGCAGTAGTATATTATCAACAACCATTGCTGCAAAGTTGATATCAGTTTCTGCTTGGTCAGCCACATGTGTCCAAAATCCACAATTCTTGATGTCTTGATAGATTCCAGAAATATAATAAAGAATATAGACAAATTTTCCACATAGTAATTGATTCAGAATTATTTTAACTATCCTGTTTATTTTTGCCCAAATTGTGACAATAATAAAGAGAACTATATGAATTTATGTCCACCTGCTGAATTGTATCTCCAATAGGAACCTTGATCTTTACCAGACATTCATTCTCTGAAGCGTCCAATATACTCAAAGCTTTTTGCTCATTATTTTTAGATTATAGAAAAATGTCACGTTATTTAAAACAACCTCCCAATGGTTTACCAGGGCAAGACATCCAAGTTTATTATTGTAGAAGTTATTCAAACAACTTCTTATTTTTAAAAGAGCAGCTGTCTTAGGAATCACAGTAGATTCTTTTATACCTTTAATCATTATGGAGCTTCAGAAGCAGCAACAACAGCTGGATTTTAGACTGCATAACAGAAGCTTAAGTTGATTAAACTGTCAAGAAGTAGTCTGAGGTAAATTGTTTTTATATTTTGCCAGTTATAAGAAATGATTTCCTCGGAGCTGACTTGATCCATAGTAATAACATTGTGACAGGCTCAGATTACCCAAAAAGTATATTTGCCTACTAATTTTATATTGAAAGATATCATAATATATGCTTGTCATGACCCATGGCATGGAATCTGATTTACAGCAGTTTGGCAAATGTTTTAACATGACACTAGACTTGTATATTAATGAAATTGATCTAAGCGTGTAAGTGACAATTGCCAGATCTTTAACAACAAATAGAATCCTATATTCTGTAATAGAATCCTATATTCTATGTTTTCTGGTATAATTCCATTAATGATTTCAGAATTTGTGACTAAGCAAGAGGTTCTTAACACAATTTTAAAAGAAAGGGGAACAAAGGGAATTCTTGAAATATATTTAAACATAATTTTAATCAAGTTTAATTGATTCTGGAAAAACACAAAATAAGTCAAAATCTGTCCCAAAACCTTCCAAGAAGTCATATCAAAAGCTTTCTCAACAATGAAAGCAGTTATTGCTTCTCTAATTTGTGAACTAATCAATAACACTGATTAAAATTGAAAGGCACCAGAACAGCCTATGAAACCATGGCATCAGATGGGCATAGTATGGCATGTGCATTCTGGACCAGCTGTAACTTCCAAAAGGACATCCCCATGTAGTATATGTAGTAGTCCTTTCAGTAGGTCATTTAGGGTATGAGTGTCTGAAGGGCCTCCCAACCCAGGAATAGATTGTATTGTAAATGAATCTATATGAAATGAATATATGTGAAGATTGTTTTGGTTACAGCTGACATTTTTTAAAGCAGGAGCTGAAAGTCCCCAGGTTGCATGCATGTCTCAAGTAAGGAAGTGCAGTTTCATCCAAAACTAAACATGGAACGTACCGATATCCTAAGCTACTCAGACTTGGTACAATTGAGCCTGAGTCTCCTTAAAAATCCACATAATCTCTAGACACTGGGACAGGACCTCAACAGCATTACTTGACCTATGAACGAGATATACAATTGGATATTGTCAAATTACTGGTGATACCAAAATAGACAATCTCACCCAGCAGTTTCGTATAGATGTTAAACAAAAGGGACAAGAGGAGTAAGTTCTGAGAATATCACAAATGAGTAGTCCTGGACTCAATCTCCCCTCTCAATCTCCCCCGTCCCCATTAATACTGACCACAAAGAAAGGAAGACAAGCCACAACAGTCTGGTGACCCCGACTCCCAATTTTACAGCCAGTCTATGATTGACAGTATTGGAAGCTGCTGAGAAATGAATGGATGTACCATCTCTTCCCTGTGCCACCAAATGTCATTGACAAGCACAATCAATGCTATCTTTTTATCCAGACTAAAATGGATCCAGGTAATCTGTTTCCTCCAGGATCCTCTGAAGCTGTTGCCCACTTTCTCAACAACCTTCCCCAAAACAGGAAAGTTGGAGACTACACAGATATTATCTGGAATCTTTGAGTCCAGTGATGAGTTTTAAGTTCATATTTAGCAGAGACCAAACATCTATATTGATTAGGAGACAGATGACATAATGTATAAAAAGTTAATAATTTAATTATCACTTTAGGAATTCAATTTACTCAGTAATCTTATAAGATTTGTATGTAATAATTCAGTCTAGAAAAAATATATATTGGCAGCATCACTTACAAAACAGGTACTTGTTCTGGAGAATCTGTTGTTGGACTGTTAAATACAAGAGTGCTTGAACTGGATCACTCAATCTGACCACTAATATTAAAAATGATATTTTCAATTAATATTTTTTCAGATTAGATAATACTTCTTGCAAGTTTAGAATTAAAACCTAGGTAATCCTCCCCTACTCAAGTCAACA
The DNA here is from genome assembly GCA_023970755.1 of Azemiops feae. Classification (NCBI taxonomy): domain Eukaryota; kingdom Metazoa; phylum Chordata; class Lepidosauria; order Squamata; family Viperidae; genus Azemiops; species Azemiops feae. The sequence goes on along the minus strand of JALGBA010000012.1, from coordinate 3,519,236 downwards.
ATACTTCATCTGACATAAAATACTGTTAGAGTTAGTTGCCATTTCTCCCTCTGCATTTGTGCATGAGGGCACTGTTCATATACACTGGTTTCTTATAACTTTGTTTTACTGATGTGCATTCCATGATTTTTTTTGAATAACCTAACTATCAGATAATTTAATAATATGTGTGTTTCTTTTGGACTGAAGAATATTTCTTAGTTTTGCAAAGTTATGATTAGTATATGATTCATTGTGACAAGGGGCTAAAGCAATGAGCAAAAAGATAATCACTTTGGGGCATTATGATAATAGATCCTTCATAGTCTTCACAAACTTTAATCTTGCTGCTTTCAGTTTACATATGATTGATATTGTTGAATCTTATAAATATTAAGTTTATATTTATGATTTTGTAGTTCTAAAGAAAGTCTTTTCATAAAAGTCCAGAAATTGACTCTTCTTAGTTATAGTTCCATTTCATTTGATTTCATTAGGAAATATATGCTACATTACAATCTCTAGAAAAGAACTTTTCTGTGGGAGTTCTACCTTTTTTGTGCACAATAGACAGTCTTAGTGTTAGGTAATGATCAGCTTGTTGCACAAACTTGCCTTTTAGTCCAAGTGTTAGAATTTGAACGGGAGATTGCTTATGCTAGACGGACTACTGTTCTCACTCTTTTCAAAGAATGGCCAGTCAGGCTGAGTTAAATAAGAGTGCTTATAAATCTGTGCTCCTTCCATTTATGCTACAATTTAGCATTGTATCATCTGTTGCAAACACACAAATTGCAGCCCTACTACCAGTAAGTGTTGTTTAAAATATATTCAATAAATATTGATCTCAAATATTTAATCATTTATGTTGCAGAGTATTAAATGTATGTCGACACTGGGTGGAACATCATTTTTATGATTTTGAGAGAGATGTAGATCTTTTGCAACGATTGGAAGAATTCATTGGCACAGTCAGAGGTATTTGATGACCACAAATATCTAATACTTATATTTTCATTGAGTGTAGTTTTCATACCTGTTCCTTATTGATAAAATGGATTCCATTTAATGTTATATGAGAGATAACTGTGTGCTAATATTTGACTAGCTATGTTGTTAACTTATTAGAGTAAGCGTTTCTGTCCTGAAGAAGCTAGCAAAATATCAGCATGTATTCATTGTTTGACATAGCATTACAGTGAAGTTAGTATTCCAATACTCCACATTTATTTTTTTAATAAGCTATGCCTGGTTTTTTGGTCATCCATTAAACAGCTTTATTTGAGAAAAATCAACCTATAATTATTTTAGATAATGGAATCTTAACGTAAAATATCAGCTGAACCTCAGATAATCCGTCATAATTAGAAAAAATAACCCATAATTCAATATAAGCATATATAATTAAAATAAACCAAAAAAACCTCTAGAAATTGACTTGGATTTCATTTATTGATACACTGACTGATTGACTGGAGAGGAGGATTGTGTTTTTAAAAGGAATCTCCCTGATCAAAACAACAAAGATCTAAGATACGTTACATTTTAATTTATGTAGGAACATGCCAGGAGCAAATACGTGTGCCAATCTTAGGCTGCTCCTTTCTTATGCTGATGCCAGTTTAACTATAAGCTTGTTTATGAAAAGCCTGTGTGTACAAAGCTATTAGTGTCCCATTTGACATTTTCCTTGCTGTTCTGTCTTAGCAACTTCCATTCTAGAAAAGCATTATTAGTTGCTTTCCTTTCTGTAGATGGGTCTTACTTGACATAGATACTCTTCTCTGTGTGTGTATAGATATACAAATAAATATTGTAGAGAAAGAGTTAAATTTATATATATAAAATCAAAACATCAAAATACACATATATGAAGGCAAAACAACCAACTTAAAATATATTTTTTTTGCATCTTTCCAGTTTGGTTCAAAAAGGTGTTGCAGCTATAGCTGACAAACAGGAGTTTCAGTAGCATAGTAGAATCACTTGCCTGACATGTAGACTATCACTGGTGTGAAATCCAGCTTTTTAAAATTACTATTTATCTTCCCTGAGCTAGCTACTGTACTTTTCTACTGTTGCACCATTTTCATCATTTACTGCATCAGTTATTTGAATTAGAAGGATTAACTAACACCTTTTTTATGACCGCTTCCACCCCTGGAAAAATTATTTTTAAAAATATTTAAAAAGAAATCCAAGGGAAATGTAGAAAGAAAAATAGTAATTAAAAAAGCAAAGTTGACAAATCATACAATCACTCTTCTGCTGAGACTCCTGTTTCTCAATATTAGCTGTAGCAGACCTTAGTAAAAAGCTACTCTGCTCAGTAGCCAATCCAAGTACACGGGGCTACCAGAAGAAGTTAAGCACAGCAGGCAAACCAGGCAACATTTGAATTGGCAAGAGCTGGAAAACACTCTCAACTTGGAGCAGAAAAACGTGAGCAGAGATCACAGCCATGGAGGAGTGGAATTCAATAGAAGACCTATCCTCCATAAATAGTTGACAACCTGTTTTCACCACAGGGAAACCTGATAGCATGTATATGTTGTAAGCCTTACATATCTTAATCTCATAGTATAGAGTAGTGATGGCGAACTTTTTAGAGACCGAGTGCCCAAAAACTGCCCGCCCGTCCGCGGGGCCACCCACTGCCTCCACGGCCCACCGCAGATCACCCAGACGGGCCAGCAGCGCCATGGCAGCCACGCCCTCTGCCCACGCCCCACAGCATCAACTGCACATGACGGGTGCGAGGGCGAAGTCTTGTCCCCGCTGCTCGGCTGCCATGTCCTTGGCTGCGCTGTTCCACGCGGGCTGCGCTCGGGGGCGACTCTCCTCCGGGGGGGCTGCTGGTGAGGGGGCCGCGGGGGGAGGCGGGTCTGGGGCAATGGCGCGCGTGCCCACAGAGAGGGCTCTGAGTGCCGCCTCTGGCACACCTGCCATAGGTTCACCGCCACTGGTATAGAGCCTTTTATGTTTTAAGCCTGAAACTGAAGTGTAAAGCTTTCATCCTCTTATTACACTATCTTAATTGGAACTGCTGTGTGACACGGCATTTTTTCTTGTTATGGAGATTTTTTTTGTAACTTAATTCGAAGATGATTAAAATGAAATAGGATACCAACTTTTTTCTTTGTATGGCCAGTTCTTGCATGCTTCTGCATGTACTTTTTCACATATCAGAAAAGCAGGTTGGAAACTATCACTTCCTTTTTTAAGCAAATAGGAGTTTTAATTTGGGACATTTGTAATGCTGGGCTAGCTGAAATTCTTGCACTCTTTTACCAATTGGCCAGTGGGTAAGATAAGCATATAATATTTTTAGAACTTGCTCTACGGTGCTGTAAACCTATTTCTGTACTTATTCTCAGGTAAAGCTATGAAGAAATGGGTTGAATCAATCACAAAGATAATTCATAGGAAAAAGCAAGCACAAGCCATTGGGCCAACTCACAATATTACTTTTGAAAGCTCACCACCTCCAATTGAGTGGCATATAAGCAGGCAAGGACAAACTGAAACATTTGATCTACTCACTTTGCATCCAATAGAAATTGCCCGACAGCTTACTCTACTTGAATCAGAGCTTTACAGGTAAGTGCCTTGTTTCCTTTGAGATGTATGGTTCTTGGTTAAAATATGGACTTGTTAAATGTTTTCTTTAATGTCATAGGTCTTTCTGCCATTTATTTTTACTAGCAGAATTATTAGTATTACATTTTCTGGGGTATACTTTCTTATTTTTAATGAACACTTTAATATCAGCAGTAATTAAAAGTGAGAATTTCTTTTCATATGTTGGGAATTATTTAATAAAATTAAAACAATGATTGCAAGGTCAAAATTTCTTTGCATGATATAATATTATACCGTTAGTGGCTATAGAGAAAGCTAGCTATTAAAACCAAATGCTTTTCTTTCCATGAACAAGAAGCTGTTCAAAAGAAACACAGATCAGTTCATTTATTAGTTTAATTCAAAATTATTGATTTAAGTGGAAATATTTTTGATGAAAAGCCAGCTAATCTTGCCTCATTTTGATTTTACGTTTGGCAGGGCTGTGCAGCCATCAGAGCTCGTTGGAAGTGTATGGACAAAGGAAGATAAAGAAATTAATTCTCCTAACCTGCTCAAAATGATAAGACATACCACTAATCTTACCTTATGGTTTGAAAAGTAAGATTAATTTGATTCATTGATCAGTGTTGGTATTTGCATGGTTCCTATGATGTAACTTAGCAGAGATTGAGTTTTAAGCAGGAAATACAGGTAGTCCTCAACTTACAATAGTTTATTTAGTGACCAAAGTTACAACAGCACTGAAAAAAGTGACTTATCATTGTTTATCACACTTATGATCATTGCAGCATCCCCATGGTCACATGATCAAAATTCAGATGCTTGGCAATTGACTCATGTTTATGACGATTGCTGGGGTCATATATCACTTTTTGCAGACTTTTGATAAGCAAAGTCATTGGGGAACCCAGATTCACTTAACAACTGTGTTACTAACTTATGAGCTGCAGTGATTCACTTAACAACTGTGGCACAAAATGGGGCAAAATTCACTTAACTGTCTTGCTTAGCAACAGAAATGTTGGGCTCAACTGTGATCATAAGTCGAGGATTATTTATAATAACAAAAGTTTGTTATTTATATTTTCTGTGGTCTGTATTCAAACAGCAACAGATAATATTAAGTTATATATTAGTACTAGACCAGTTTTGTAGTGGTATAAGTCAGCCATCACTACATTGAATATCATTACATTATTCAGTTTCCTGATTCAGACAGCAAACACATCACCTGTTCTCTCGGTGAGTTTAGATGCTTTCTTTTCAGTTGAGAAATGTATATAGATCAATTGACACGGGATAGAACCTTTTGAAACCAGGTACGTCTAATCTCTCTAGTCTATACTATAAAATGTACATTACATTTGCTGGGTATGATAGTTTCCTTTTAATTTAAAAAAAATGGGATTCAAGTTCAATTAGGTGTTTGGAAAATATTAGGCCACACTTCCTTGAAAAAAAAATCTGTGATAATGCTTTTACATTATTGATAATCCAAAATGAAATTTAAATATGCTTTCTGAATATCTAGATGCATTGTGGAAACAGAAAATCTAGAAGAAAGAGTAATGGTAGTATGCCGGATAATTGAAATCTTGCAAGTTTTTCAAGAGCTAAATAATTTTAATGGCGTTCTTGAAGTCGTCAGTGCTATGAACTCTGCACCTATTTACAGACTGGATCACACCTTTGAAGTAAGTGAAATGCAGATCTAAAATGAAAACTACTTGGACTTGAGATAGCAGATATTTTTCATTAAAGAAACTTTTAAAAAATATGTGTTGGGTTTGAACATTAGAAAAATGATTTTAAATCTTTTTTTCTCAACGTAAGAAATTATCTCAACCCTAAATTAAAACAAAAGAGTAACACAAATGTTTATTTAATCCCAGGTATACAAACAAAAGCCTGTACTTTGTGTTTTATATCCAATTTTAGCTCTGCATCAAATCTTAATATTTTTGTCTGGATCATGGTTCTCTTCATGATCAAAAATATTATTTTACTGACCTTCTATTTCCATTCAAAACAAAAGTAGAGAATAAGGACACAAGTAAAACAATATAGGCAGATCTTATTGCTACTTTTAACATTATAGTTTTTTCTATATGGAAAGCATTGTGTGAAAGAAGGGGATGAGTCATGTAGATGGATTCACACATTTTGGCCAGGCTGGGCAGTCAACTGTACTAGTATAATCAGCAAATTTTCTGTGGGCAAACTGTATCCTCACCTTTCTTTATCTTCAGCAAATCCCAAGTCGGCAAAAGAAGATATTTGAGGAAGCACATGAACTAAGTGAAGATCATCATAAGAAATACTTGGCAAAACTCAGGTCCATTAATCCTCCATGCGTGCCTTTCTTTGGTAAGTAGGATTTTATTGGTGATAAAAATAAAATCACAAATATTAATGGATAAAGAATATGAACTGTAGAATGAGTATATGGGAATGTTTTTTGTTTAAATGTCCTACCTGAATTTGCTGTTAATTAGAATGACTAAATAACAAAAGCATATATTTGAATACATCTCAGTGAAAACAATTGGCATGATTTTTCAGGTATTTGCAAGTTTTAGTGTCAAAGCAAATTGTTGTCTAAATTGTTTAAAAATGTGTGTGTGATATCCCAAAGGTGCTTTTCAAAATGCAATTGGACTTTCTTGGGGTTTTTTTTTTTCCTTGAAAACATTTCACTTCTCATCCATGAATCTTCTTCAGTTCTTTTGAAAAGCTTCTTTGGGATAACCATGTCCTGGATAATTGAGAATCTCCATAGACATGTGTGTGACAATTGTGCTATGTAACTGAACTGGAAATACTTTGAGGGTAGAGATGAAAATATACCAGATTGTTCTTTTTATTTGGCCCAGTATAATATATTTTACTCTGTATTCTGAGAAAGAACTGTTTAGCTGTAACTGTCACAGTGCCATATACCATAGGTTTTTTTATGCAGGTAGTTCTCAATTTATAACCATAATTTCTGTTGTTAAGAAAGTTGATTGTTAAGTAAGTCACAACTGATTTTATTACCTTTTTGCCATAGTTAAGTGAATCATTGCAGTTAAGTGAATCCGACTCCCCCATTGACTTTGCTTATTGAAAGCCGGCTGGGAAGATCACATAGGGTGATTATATGACCCTGTTAATGCTGCATCTATCAGAAATACATGTTGGTTGCCAAGTGCCTGAATTTTGATCATGTGGCCAGGGGGGGTGCTGCACTGGTCTCAAGAGAGAGGATCAGTCATAAGTCATCTTTTTCAGTACTGTTGTTACTTTGAATGGGGGCTAAATGATTGGTTGTAAATTGAGGATTATCTGTATCATGAAGAAGCATATCTGCCTATCCTTTTTTTCTATCTTTGTAATTGTGTGTCAGTACTGAAGATTTATATCAAGCCATAGTTACACTGTAGCTTGAACACTATTTTAATGTCGTTACAAACTGAGATGGGCTGAAAAGTTTATAAATTAAGTATCAGTACGAGGGAGAAATGGAAAAATGTGGAGATGAATACACAGAAAAGATATTTATACTTAGGTTTGATTATAGTCTTTACTGTTGGAACATAAGAACTAAGGGATGATTCCAAAGACTTTATAGACGAGATAAGGATTATGAAAAAACCTAAAGTCAGTAATTATTTGGGGCAAATCTAACTCATTATACAGCTTTTTTTTCCAGCAGCAGAATGGAATTCCATTTCTCCTGCACAAATCAAAATTGGCTTTTCAGGATACAGATATTAATCTCAAGAAGGGGAAATAAAGTGCTGAAGAGGAAGATGAGTCAATGGGGAATTTTTGAAGTGAGAGTTTGGTAGCCTAAGGGTTGCTCGTAGAAAGTGCAATTTATTGGCAAAATAACTTCAGCATTTCCTTGCAGTTACCCAAAATCTCTTGATAGTATGTTAAAATATTCCATGCTATTAATATTTAATTTATTTCCTAGAAAAACATTATATTGTGCATTTTTATATATTTGCTATTATAGGAATTTATTTAACAAACATTTTGAAAACAGAAGAAGGCAATCCTGAATTTCTAAGAAGACATGGAAGAGAGCTCATTAACTTTAGCAAACGGAGGAAAGTAGCTGAGATAACAGGAGAAATACAACAGTACCAAAACCAGCCATACTGCTTAAAGGTGGAACCTGACATCAGGGTAAGTAGAAAGTTTTACTCCGTGGAGTCCTTGGTGTTCTCTGAGCTTGGTTGTTTGCTTATAGAGTGGGATTTGCTCTCTGTTTATATACAGTAGTTTGCCCTGATAGGTTGGTGGGGATATTATTTTCTCCTTGGTAGTTCATTGGTTAGGGTGTTGTTTTCTCCTTGTTTGTCTGAGTTGATAATTCCCTGATTAGGGTATCATTTACTGTGGAGTCCTTGGTGCTCTCTGAGCTTGGTGGTTTTCTTGCAGACATTTCAATACCAAATGAGGTATCATTATCAATGCTAGGCTAGTTACCTAGTTTGGTAAAGAAATGTCTGCAGAAAAATCATGAAGCTCAGAGATCACCAATGACCTCACAGTTCAATTCTGAGCTACATATATTATTGCTTGATTGTCTGGAGTTAATCCTTACTTATCTACTTGTCATCCTTGGTCTTGAAAGACGTTTTACATCAGGAGCTATCTTGCAGTTCCCAGTGAACTGCAAACTGAATTTTTCCTTTGCTATACTTTGCAGTCCCCAGATTAAGTAACCCCTAACTTATGTAACCTTAATTTTCTGGAAAGAGGCACAAGAAATGGCAGCTATATACATTTTCAATAAATTAATAAATAAACATTCTATCAATGGAAAAACTTTGATTTTTGCAGAGGTACAAAACAGCAACTGCTATGTTTGCAAATACATACAAGCATGCATGGAAATTTACTTTCACAAGGATTGTTGGAGCAAAACTCTTCTGTAACTCAGGACTACCACATCTTCCAAGTATTGAAGGAAAAAGATTTGCTTAAAATGATACTCAAGTCTGCTCTTACACAATTTATTTCAGAGTCTAAATCTTACAAAAATTGTAAAAGTTGTAAAAACATATTGGTCAAACCATAGTGACATTAATCATAACTACTTAATATTTAAATGGATATGCAGCTGGCTGAAATCATATAGAAATTGTGCTAATCAATGTTACCTCATTGAATTTGAATGAGGTACTAAATGAAGTACTCTTAATGGCAGTCTTGGACCTCTATTCTTTATTGGTTTTAGTAATGGTCTAGGAGGTAAACAGTTAAGTTTATAATTATATAGATGATATAAAATTAGTTGAGTCAGCTAATACCCTAATTTGGATTTGTGCACTGATTGGAAACAGTGACCTAAGTGGCTCTTCCCAACTATGATATTGTGCGCTGCCCTAGATTGTAAGGTATTATGATAGCCAGTTCTGTCCATTTCAAGGCCTGTTCTGTGAGAGGGCCTGCCTCTTTGATATCTATTAATACAAATTAAACATCAGAAGAATTGTTTCAACTATTTTCATGGGTTCTTCAAGTCTGATTAGTTTGCATAAGTGTTGCTTTAGGAGCAGATAGAAGGAAATGCATTTCTATGAATCCATCTAGTAATAAAAAGCAAGGTAGGATTGTGCCCTGTTAAAGTATTTGCATCCTTTGCCTTAAAATCACAATGTTACATTATACTAATCATCCTGAATGCTTTGGTTTTAGAGATTTTTTGAAAATTTGAATCCAATGGGAAATAGCATGGAAAAAGAATTTGCAGATTCTCTTTACAACAAGTCCCTAGAAATAGAGCCACGTAATATGAAGCCGCCTCCAAGATTTGTGAGTATTAACGTTTATTATATATTTGCTATAAATCACTTTATCTTTTCTTTTTTAAGAACAGTTTTACAGTAAAGGAACCAGGAATCAAGAAATAAGTTACATATTAACATTTGGTAGGGTAACAATGAAGACCTTGGAAATGATATCCAGATTCCATGACATGTCTATACCTACAAAGATCAGAATTGTGTAAGCAGTAGTTTCCCTATACAGTTAATCCTTAAGTTACAACCACAATTGAGTCCAAAATTCTGTTGCTAAGTGAGATAGTTTTAAGTGAATTTTGCCCCATTTTACAACCTTTCTTGCCACAGTTGTTAAGTGAATCTGGCTTTCCCATTGACTTGGCTTTTTAGAAGGTTGCAAAAGAGGATCACATGTCATAAATACATGTCAGTTGCCAAGGGTCTGAATTTTGATCACATGACCATGGGGATGCTGCAATGGCCATAAGTGTGAAAACTGATCGTAAGTCACTTTTCTTAGTACCGTTGTAACTTTGAACGGTCTCTAAATGAACGGTTGTATGTCGAGGACTACCTGTAGTACAGTTGGACTTTGTAAAAGCAGGAAAGAAAGAATATCACTGAGAATATCACTGACAACCAGAAAAGCTCCAAACAAATTGATCATAGAACGAATCAATCCATAGTCTCACTTGAGGCACATGATCAGGCTGAAATTATCATATTTCATTGAGACCTATTATGCAAAGACCTCACTTCCTTTAGAAGTTTATAATTCTAGGAATGGTGTAATGAAAGAGAGAGGGATGACCAGCAGCAAGGTGGATTAACTCAAATCAATGGTATATCATTGAGAGATCTGAAAAGCCAGATTTGGGACAGATCTAGCAGTGTCGTCACTAAGAACTGACATCAACTTTATAACACATAATTAATTACTTATAGAACAACACAAATACGATATTTGGAAAAAGAACTGGAAATGTTAAAGGTTAACAAAAAAGGTTCAGATTAACACTGTGTTCTTATAATATCTGTTTTGGATTCTTTCAGCCTAAAAAATACAGCTATTCTCTCAAATCTCCGGGTATTCGTCCATCAAATCCAAGACCTGGAACAATGAGGCACCCAACACCTCTGCAACAAGAACCAAGAAAAATTAGTTATAGCCGTGTCCCTGAGAGTGAATCAGAGAATGCAGCCTCTGCACCAAACTCTCCAAGAACGCCACTCACCCCACCTTTACCATCCTCCACTTCCAGCACTACAGATGTCTGCAGTGTGTTTGATTCTGATCCCTCTACACCTTTTCATTCAAGTAGGTGCAACTACAGGCAATGATGTTGTCTCTCATTTTAATGTTTTTGGCCCCTTTCATTTCTATTTGTGTTCTGAAAGTATTAGATAGCATAAGAATAAATGAGATAGTGTTTATACAGAATAGAATCTACTTGGATATTTGATTCAATTGATGCTTTTATAATTTATCATCATAATTTAGAAAATAACAATGAAACTTAATATTCAAGTAAAGTAGTGCTATCTACCAATAATGATAGACATACAGGTAATAAGTAACAAGGATAACTGTTTCCTTCATATTTTATTTTCCAAAACGAATTTCACAAGATGCATTGAGCAATAAAAGAATAATATAAATCAGATAACTTCCTTCTTCTATCTGATTAATATCCTACACTTGGATGTCTTCTGCAGTTTTTCTTCATGAATTTGAGCAAACTGAAAAGTTTACCAGCTTTCTTTGGTTTAATTTAATTTAGATTTTAATGGAGGATTTTATTATGGTTATATGTTTGTTGAGTTTATATTTTTATTCTGTTTTATTGCTTTTTAAAAAAATTGTGAGCCCCCCGCCCTTCACATATGTGAGATGCGCAGTTACACAAATCTAATAATTTAGCCTTAAGAATCTGGTTGTTATGAAATAAACATAATGTTACAGAAATTCAATACTTAAATGAAAACAGTTAGTTTTTGTAAGCCATATTTTACTCTGTTTACAATAGGCCATTCAAGGTTTTCATATGTCCTCAGGGTCTGCCTCTGTATCCTCCATCAGTTTCCCCAAAAATTCTGATGAAATTACTGTTCCTCCTCCTATTCCACCCCGAAGACGTCCAGAATCTGCCCCTGCCGAATCTTCTCCATCAAAGGTAATTTTTCTCTATTTCAAATAGCAGAAATAATGGATTTTAGAAGTAAACTAAAATTATTTTTAAAAGATAGAAGATGATACTACATGCAAAAGGTTTGGTGCACCCCAGTCAGAATGTTTGTTTTTGTGAATTCCTAAGTGACCAGAAGCTGACACAACCTATGCATTTATTTATTTATTATAAAATGTATTGGCATAGGGTAACTCTGGGAAGCTTACAGTCATAAAAATATATCTATACATATACATTAAAACATAAATAAAACCAGACATTCAAATCTAATGACATGTGGGGAGGGGGAGGGCGGAGTGGAGGGAAGTGGGATCTGTTGTTAACTCGATCAACCACCTCCACTGTGCTGTTCCCCCATTGGGGCCCCAAGCATGGTACAAAGATAACTCTGTCATTTATTTGTTTGTTAATTTTGTTTACATATTGCCAGACTTGGAAAAGATTCCCAGAGTTTGCATCATTAAAAAATATAAAAAAATGAAAATCTAAAATGCAATAAAAATACAAATCTACCATTATAAAAGCACAATCGTGACTACTCCGTGTAGGCTCTCCAAAACAGCCCTCTCTGTAACGGTTTCTAGAAGGCCAAGAATGATTGCATATGACTTTCCAAAAGCAGGTTAATTAAGGGTAGATTGGGCAGTAGACTCAGGTAAATAGGATGAAAATCTTATTTAGAGTATGCTCATATATGATTCCTCATCAAACTGTAATGAGAAATCAAATGGACTTTCAAATGCAAAAATAGAGGGAATGCTTATAAAATTTGCAGAAGATATAAAACAGGTGGAATAACTAATATTCTAAAAATATGAACAGAATTTTAAAATGCTTATAGAAAAGGGCTGAAAATAACAGAAACATATGCGTGTGTGATTTGAATGAACAATAGGGGATACCTGACTTGGCAGTTTGATGTGATGTAAAACAGCGAGTTCTGTTTTAAGGTTACATCAGTAAAAGTGGATTTTTCTAAATGTTAAGAAGTAATAGTCACTGTAGTATGCATTTGTCACACATAGGGATGCGCGATACATTTTGAATTCAAAACATTTTGCTTAACACTTGTCACCTTAAGTACTTTGCCTAATAATGGGCAACCACAGTTTATGAAAGATTCAAGCAAAGGCATCAATGATTAAAAGGATCGGAAATGATTAAATCTTACAAAAATAGACGGAATGAACTGGTAAGTTTTAGCCCTGTGAAAATGTGACTAAAGAGGCCATAATGGCACTTTTCAAACACCTGCAAAAGTGCCACTCAGAAACTCAGGAGCCATTTTCTGTCATGCTAAAGGGAGGTGGATTTGGATTTTGGATTTAGCTTTGGGAAGCTGGCCCTTGCATAAAAAGCAGCTTCAGGACGTGCTTCCCAAAACATCTCCCTTGCTTAGAACGCCCTCCCTCCCCCTCTCCCCAGCCACATTTCTTCAATAAAAAACAAAAGCTGGGAGGGACAGACTTGTGGATCTTCTTCCCCCTGCCCCAGTTAGGTGCTAAAACTAACCCCACCCCCTCCACTCTCCAATCTCTATCCCTTTTAAAAACCTTACTTTGACTCCAGGCTGAAGAGGAACCAAGAGAGCAAAGAGAAAAAATCTTTCTGCAGCTTTTTCCCTTCTGAACTGGAGGGGAAAAACATCCAAAATTTAAGTGGACTAGAAACTACTGCTAAAAAATGGAGGATGCTGGATTTTTGCAAGCTTTAGCTGTCCTTTGATTGCCTGTAGAGTCCAGCTAAGACTTAAAGGCTAGATTGTAGACTGCCCCATACAGGCAGTCAATAGACAGCAGAGGCAGAGAGTTTAGTTTTAGCACCTAATTGGGACGGGCGGGGGGGGGGGATCAAGCCTGTCCTTCCCAGCTTTTTTTGTTTTGTTTCTTGGAAGAAATGTGGCTTTCTGGGGGAGGAAGGGAAGGGGTTAAACAAGGGTGAGGTTTTGGGGAGCTCATCCAAAGCCTAGAGAGGCAGGAAAGCTTTGCAGCCTCCTGCTTGCCAGCTGATTGGGGCCAACTTATAAATGCAGAAAGCTTAGAAAGCCGCCATTTTAAGGGTAATGAAAATGGCCACTGCTTCCAAGAGGCATGGGGAGCAGGCCTAAGTATGCAGGGGTCCCATCTGGGCGGGATGGGGGTGAAACAGGTGGGGGGGTGCTGCAGCATCCTCATGGTCTATCGTAAGTGCGAATGACCTTGGGGTACTATACTGTCATACCTTTGAAACAGGTTTGTATGTAGTTTTCCAGTGTCGGTCATAATTGTGACGGTCGTTAAGTCATCTGTTGTTTCTCGAGGACTACCTGTACTGAGCAGTAGATTGGATTTGAAGGCATAAATGAATGCTTCTAACTCTATGATTCTTTGATTCAGTTAGAGACAAAGTGACTGCTGAAGAAAATGGAGCAAACAAATCATGACTGATCTGAAAGAGTCAAGCAGAAGACTCTTTCAGAAGACAAGAGTACAGGGCTTTATTGGTTTAAAACAAAACACATTTCCATTTTCTGCACACTCCTAATTTTCATCACCAGGGTGTGGCATATTTAAAATAAACAGGGATATAACATAAATATGTTATTTTAACCAGAGAAAGAAAAGGAGAAATTGAAGAATAAATTAGTTTCATCTATCTTTGGATGAAAGATTTATCAAGGCGTAATTTAGCTTTTGTGCAAAAGGTTAATCATTGAGGTCCCTGAATCACTTTATAACAATAATTCTTTCTTTGTTTTAGATTTCTTCTGTACATCTGGATAGTCCACCAGCAATTCCCCCTCGGCAGCCAACAACAAAAATCTATTCACCGAGGTATTCGGTGCCCGACAGGACCTCTATCTCAGATGCTCCTGAAAGCCCACCTGTATTGCCACCAAGAGAACCTGTGCGAACTCCTGATGTTTTCTCTAGTTCGCCTTTGCATCTCCAGCCACCGCCTTTAGGCAGAAAAAGTGAACTTGGCAACACTTTCTTTCCCAATAGCCCCTCTCCGTTTACTCCCCCTCCTCCTCAGACCCCTTCTCCCCATGTTGCACGCAGGCATTTGCCATCACCTCCTTTGATACCCCAAGAAATGGACATCCATTCTGTCGCTGGGCCACCTGTTCCTCCACGGCAAAGCACTTCTCAACATATCCCAAAGCTTCCTCCAAAAACTTATAAAAGGGAGCCCACCCATCCATCAGTGCATCGCGACGGACCCCCTTTGCTGGAGAATGCCCACTCAACCTGAATTCTCCTTTGTGCTAGAGCATGCTTTCTCCGGTGCTACGTCTATTGCTGGCAATAGAGGCACCATGTCTTTTGGCAACAAGGAGCTGCGTGGTATTGCTCCTAACACTAATGACTCTACATTTGATATATATAATGTGGAAAATAATAAAACTTAATAATAGGCCCCTTTATTGTGGAAAAAAATCTGTTTGTTAGTAAAGTATGCAAGGCACTGTTCTAAACTCACTGGACATCTGAATGTACCAGAAATTAGGTTTGCAGATCTCTTTGGGCCAATAAGCATTTCCTGTGCTTTGTGTATTATCCAGTGAAGGATGTGAAGCATAATCCCATAATCTGTCCACCATGACATAAATTCTTGGAGTAAAATATGCACTTTTTTTAAAAAAAATTCAAACAGGGAATTTGTTAGCCTTCTTAATGTAATTGTATCATTCCCTGCTTTCAAATCATGTACTGGACTGTGAGGGTGATCTGTAGCATTGAACCAGGATACAGCTAAGGCATCACATTATATTGTAGTCCTGTTTACAAACTCTTACAATTATTAGTAAATACATGGGTACCTAGGCTTCACCAAAGAGGTACTTTCCTTCTATATAAATGTGTTGAGGCCAGTTCTAAAGAACACGCAGGAAGTAGAATGCGTAATTTGTGCCCCCTTGAAACGAGAGATTTAAGTCTCACATGAATAACAAAAGCTGTCTGAGGGACTGCCTACTCCCATGATTCCCTGTCCTGTAAGAACGGGCACAGTTGGTGTGCTTTGGGTTGCTTCAGTCAAATAATGCCATTTTTCAGGACCCAGGAAGTCTGCCTTATCACAACATCTGCCCTCTAGAATGATATTCCCCAGAGTTCTGTGTAGCTCCCACCCTGATGATGATCTGGAAGTTTTTAAAAACATGGCTGTTCTCCCAGGCCTGGGAGTAGGTTGTGGAAATCTGTAGCTACATTTTCTGTTTAAGGGATTGTGTTTATCCAGACATGTGGGATCTTTTTATAGTTTCTTATTTTTTAATGTAAGCTACCCAGAGTCACTTTGGAAGTGGGCAGGCTCTAAATTTCTTAAATAAATACTTTGAAATGGCACTACTACTGTCAGTTAAATCCATGTCTGCATGGGTAACTATTGACTAGGTCTTCAGTTAAGATTTACCAATGATCAACTTTCCAGTTAGTGCTGCAGCCTCTTTGATTATGCCATGGAAATGCAAAAAATGATCCGCTGGCCATCTCTCCCACCCAATCCCTAGTTATCACCTTGTTTTAACTAGTGGTAGGTAGATGAATAATCAGTATCAACTTATGCCTTGTAGTTGCATAAATAAATCATATGTATATAGTGAATGTTGCATAAATATAATTGCAAATTGTTTTTAATTTAATTGAAATAAAGACAGATATTTTGTCTGGCTGACATATATTAAATTATTGCATTGCTAAATGTACATTTCAGTTTTTAGCCCTGAGGAGGTGAAACATGCTGTGGTACACACATCTCTGTTTCTAGATCATTGTTTTAGTTTACAAAGGATAAGCCCAGAAGAAATCCCAAGTTATCGAATAACAAAATCCAGGTGAGTTGGTGTGATTAATGGATTTCATGCATATATCATTGTAAACTCTGTTTAACTTCAAGTTTAAAGTTGGTATTTACTATATCAGGGGAAATCTATGTGTATACGATATCTGGTTTTTGATTAATCAGACCTGTGAACTTCTGAGCTTCCTATGAACCTATGAGCTTCTGATCCCCATACTGTGATTATAATACATGCCATTTATTGAAGATTTCAATCTTCTTGCTACTTTAGGAGCTGTGGATGGTGTAGTATATATGCTTAGATGAAATGTTTTCCCCATTCCAGAGTACTTTTCAACAATCTAAAAATCCATGCCATTTGAATAATGTTGTTGAAAGTCTGTCATTGTGAGAATCTACTGCTACAAGAAATTTCCCCAGTTGCAAATTATGGTGTTTGCATTTCAGTAAATGATAATTGGATTTATCTTAAAATAATCCTTTTAAACTTTACGCTCATGATATGAGAATCAAAAAAGCATTCTGGGGAAAAATGTGTAATATTAAGACTATAAGAAGGGTTGAGTGGGGATTCAATTGAAGATATTTCAGAAATAATTCAGATTCATAATGAAAAAAATCATAAATTGGGCCCCAGTTAAACCTATTTTTCTTTCATTTGTATAATTGCAACAGTGCCATTCCTAAGAACTTTAAATATATTTACTCACTCCAACTTGAGCAAAGCAGAGGATAGCTGCAAGTTTTCCTGCTTCTGTCTGCCACAATGAAACACGATTTCCCTGATCAAACAGTGACATTCAGGAAGAGACTAGAGTATACATTGCTAATTTAAAATTTTTAAATAGTAATTTCATAAGCAAATCTAACTTTGTCTTGAATGAAAAGACACTCTCCCAGCAAAATTTTATTATGGCTGTCTTTAAGATTACTTTGCTTGATAGCGGTCAGCTAATATTAAATGAATTGATTTAACAAGAGATGCTATTGATATTGTGAGGGTTTTAGATTCTTTACCACAGTAATGGTAAATATTTATATTTCTGTACAAAGGTAATCAACACTTTAAAAATGCAAATCTTAATCTAAACAGATTCCCTCAAACCCAATTGTATTGCTTAGTACTATCACTGTAATAGTAAAATGTGCTCCATTTGCAACATGGAAAAAAATTGCCTTACTTTCTCTTACTGTCCCTTGTCAATATATATAGAATTGCAGAGATTAGGGTTTAATAGTGTAGAAGAGCTTTTTTAAATTGTGTGTGTGTGTGTGTGTGAAAGAGAGAGAGAGAGAGAATCTTTTCCATGAAATTGTTAAAGGGTTAGGAAAATGAACATAAGCAAGCACTTGTTATCTATATCAAGTTAAGATGTATTTTTCTGATCACCAACTTTGTTGTCGAAAGGGAAATCTGGGATTTATGTGCCATTACTATGATCAGTGCAAAAAGGAAAGAAATTCTGCAAATCTAAGCAATCTATTGCCATGTTTCATTGAGCATGCTATAAATGTGTTATTTTTATGCATGGTATTGTTTGCTTTTGTATACTTTTGCCGTCTTAGGTCAGGCTGCTTTTCCTGGAATTGGGTTTTTGATTGAAAACTTCATTTTTATAATTCAGCAGCTTCTGTTCTGCTATACCTTAAAACACCCAGTATCCAGTGCATACACACATGGATTCTTTCCCCGCTAGTCCCTTGAAAACACCATCAGTAGAAGATAGAATTGGTACTGTGGGAATTCTGCTAAAGGGGGGGGGGGGCGAGTGAATTGGCTGTTCCTGTTACATTTAGTATGGCTTGGGGAAGTAGCCTATCAATGTTCCCCCATAAATTAAGCACACCACATTAATGGGGACAGAAACACATGCATGAAATCCTTGTTCTAAAATTTTAATTAGGGAAGGCTTTCTGAAATTTTGTTTTTAATAAAGGAGAAAGCTCAATTAACTGACTCCTGGGATCTTCTCTCAAAACTCTGTAAAATCTAATTCAGATACTGGTATGTCATAAGAATTAACTTTCGCACAATTGTTATAAATTGCTTTTCAATTCCATTCAATCACTCCCATATTTTTTTAAATAAAGCAAATTGTAGGGTCATTATTGATTATAATTCAAAATTAAAAACATAGTAGGGTGCTTTTTAAAATAAGTGGTAAGGCTTTAAAGTCGAAGTGCATTCCCTTTGTCTTTGAATACAAAACTAGTTAAGGAATTAGGTGCTGTAAAATTGAACGATCTTTGTAAATTCTATCTTCTAAACAGCTGAAAAGGAAAATGAATCTTGTGCCAGATGTATGCAACTTTTAGTAGCTGCCAAATGTGCCTTTTAAAAAGTTTTTTCTTTCTAAAAGTAGATTCTCTCATTGGACAGGATCTTATTTTTCAGGTTACATTTTTAATTTGGCCAGTTCTTGTTTTCTATACAGGTTTGTTTTTGATTAATTCTGATAACTTACATGTTTGAAAACATATTGCCTTTTTTAAATGTTGTGGATGCATTGCTAAATTGTTAAAAGACAATGGCAGTCCAATTCAGCTCTGTAAGGTTGAAATGTAATATCTAAACTGGTAAATTTTATGAGTCTGTGTGTACCTTTTCATGTCTATAGGTGCTTTGTATGCTATGTCTGCAATGGTATTCAGATTGCATTTAAACTAAAAATTAATAGTGGCTGTTATTTTTTGGCACTCAAGAGATCTGTTCAGAAATAAAAAGGCCTTACGTATCCCATAAGTGCTATATTTCTCTATATATGATAATTTAGATTTGTCGAGCTACCATACAGGTAGTCCTCTACTTATGACCAGAATTTAGCCCAGGATTTCTGTTGCAAAGTGAAATTTTTGTCAAGTGAATTTTGCCCCATTTTATGACCTTTCCTGTCACAGTTGTTAAGTGAATTTGGCTTCCCCATTGACTTTGCTTATCAGGTCACAAAAGGTGATCACATGGCCCCAGGACACTGCAACCGTTGTAAATATGAGTCAGTTGCCAAATGTCTGAATTTTGATCACATGACCACAGAGATGCTGCAAAGGTCATGTGAAAAATGGTCATAAGTCACTTTTTCAATGCTGTTGTAACTTTGAATGGTCACTAAATGAACTATTGTAAATCAAGGACTACCTGTATTTTTTTATTCAACTTATAGTGTTGTTTAATAAAGAGTATAATATTAGAATGGGTTTAGAATGTTACAACTTATTAGTACATTCACACGTCACAATTGGCTAAGCCAAAAGCAAAGAATCACTGTGTTTTAGCATCATGTGAGGATACGTACATTATATAAGTGATCTATATCAGGGGTCCCCAACCCCTGGGCCGCAGCCCACTACCGGGCCTTAAGCCTTTCAGAACCGGGCCGCGGAAGGGGCAGATGAGTGCATGTGCACGTGCATCCCAACGTGCGCCAGCAGTGGCAAGCACCTGCACGTGCACTCCATTTGTGCGAGCAGCAGGCCTGCGTGCCCGCTGCTCCCAAAAATGTAGCTGGGAACAAGTGAGCTTGCCCACCACTCATGCGGAACCATCCCCTCTCCTCCCCGCCAGTCCGGAAAGCCCGAAAGGTTGGGGAACTCTTGATCTATATAATGCAGAATCTGTTAGATGTGAATTCTGCAGTTGAATACAGCTTGTTGCCCCAGACCTAATACATAGTCCAATTCTTCCATTCATTCTTTCCTATTTGGTCTTAATTTGAAGATAGCTTGAGTGTTTAGGTTTTGTTGATGTCAAATCCAATTCAAGCAGTGAAACTAAATTGGGCTATAGGAAAATAGTTATATGAAAACCAAACATCATAAGTCTGCAGCACCAAAGGCCACTACTCAATGTAAAAATGCAGTTAAATAATTCAAACAAACTTGTGCTTTTGTTTGCTTTGCATTTACTATCATAATCCTGGTATTTAAATATTAAATATGTTGTCTGTAGGCAGCACATAAATTCAATAAGTAAATAAAATATTTTAATCCCTGTAGAGAATTTATCCCATCTATGACTTGGAGTTTTAATATTATATCCTGAAAAGGTAATTCTGATTGTTTATTACCCCCGTTTTCTAGATGAGCAGCAGATTACCTCTTCCTGATTAAATGTTTCTGGTCAATATACTATTGGTTATTAGCTCCAGAAAGATATTGGACTGTTTTTTTTCCATATTTCCCACTTTTTTTAACTTCTCCAGCTTTCACTATCCATTGTATAAGTTTTCAATCATGATTGGGTGGTTTGGATTTTTGTCTCATTATTAGTCTTTTATAACTTAATCACACAAACAATACTCAGTTGAATTTGCTGAGCAAATGAGCCATGTCTTTTGCTTCAATTTCATTTGAAGCAAAATGCAAGCAATAAAACATACTTCGAAGTAAAATATAAATTATACCAATTTAAAATGTATATATGAGCCTAGCACCATTTTCCTGTTTATGGGGGGAAAAACCTAATCGTTTGGTTTAGAATCTTGTGATCTAGATATTTTTTATTTCCAGATCACTTAAATAAATTATAAACATTCCTAATTTACAATATTCTGGATGTAAAATGATTAAATTGTACCTAAAGCTACTCTTAAGAGGTGAACTGCTCTTTTAGAGATAGATCAATCAAGAATTGTGCTACATTTTTCTACACTATTGAAAATGGATAATGGAGATATCCAAAGAGGAGTTGATGAATAGTTGGAGACACAGACATTTTCCTATTGAACCAGTTCATACAGGAGCACTGAATAACCATCTTGAATACTTGATTTAAGGATAATATAGAACCAAATCTGTATAACATGCATTTTTACACATTGTAGCTCTTGTATGGCATGCAAGGTATTACCAGCCCTGAAAAACCCTGCCTGAAGTTTAGTTGGCAAAAGTTATGACAACCCACATTTCTCTAAGGTTTTACATTAACAACTCAGAACCAATAAACTACAATGGACATTAATACAATGCTTTCCCCATTGCTAGGTAGCCCTTCTGCATAACGGGAGTAAATAAATGTTGGCAAATTTATTTTTCTTTGAATGACTCATTTCTTTTTGAAAAGTTTGCGAAAGGAACTGCGAAAGTTTCTTTTTTGTTCTTGCCGTGGTGGATGACTGCTGAAAGATGTTTGCTCATTTTCATCTCTGCAAGAGAATCGGATGTCTTCTAAATGCATATCCTGAAAAGGGAAAAAATGGTTGTCTCATTCAGTGGAAAAAAAGCGGTTGAGAAAATCAACCTCTAGGAAACCTTTGTTTGTTTTGAAACTTATGCAGTAAGAGTAGGAAACCTTTTACTTTATAAATCCTGGCGAACCACAGTTCCCTGGAGCCTCCTTGACACAATGAAGACTGCTACGTATCACAAGAAACCAATATTTGGGGGGATCTGAGCATTTGGATAAGATGGACTGAAGAATGTTCTCTTCCTGTTATGGGCTAGTGTAACTGCAGTTTTCAATGTTCCTAAAAGGAGTCATAGGAACCAAACCCATCTTACAAGATCAGGAATTGCTTCTCAAAAGCTTGTTTCATCGAGAGCAGGAAAGATTATCCTCTCCCTACAAGATCGCTTCCTGCATTTCTAGCAGGAAGGCAGGCAAGAATCAGGTGTGTCTTATCTGCATGAATATTCTCCAAAGGCCTACAGTACCCAGGAACTATTGTTATTGCTTAATAATAATAGCTCCTGGGTAGTTAATAGTTACTATTAATATTAACTTCATCTTTATAATCTAATCATCTGGTTTAGAAAGGCTCACCTTAATATAATAGTAAACACCTGGCTCAGCAGCAAGGAGTATCTAAGCTAAGATGATTTTGTCAAGGCATGGCTGATGTTTGTAGCAGACCAAGATTGTAAGATCAAACTTAATAATAATAATAATAAAGTTGGAAGGGATCTTGGAGGTCATCTAGTCCAACCCCCTGCTCAGGCAGGAAACTATACCATTTCGGACAAATGGCTGTCCAGTCTCTTCTTAAAAACTTCCAGTGTTGGAGCATTCACCGCTTCTGGAGGCAGGTTGTTCCACTGGTTAATTGTTCTGTCAGGAAGTTTCTCCTTAGTTCTAGGTTGCTTCTCTCCTTGATTAGTTTCCATCCATTGATTCTTGTCCTGCCTTCAGGCGCTTTGGAAAATAGCTTGACTCTCTCTTCTTTGTGGCAGCCCCTGAGATATTGGAACACTGCTATCATGTCCCCCCTCGTCCTTCTCTTCATTAAACTAGACATACCCAATTCCAGCAATTGTTCCTTATATGTTTTAGCCTCCAGTCCCCTGATCATCTTTGTTGCTCTTCTCTGTACTCTTTCTAGAGTCTCAATATCTTTTTTACATCGTGGTGACCAAAACTGGATGCAGTATTCCAAGTGTGGCCTTACCAAGGCATTGTAAAGTGGTATTAATACTTCATGTGATCTTGATTCTATCCCTCTGTTAATGCAGCCTAACACTGTGTTGGCTTTTTTGGCAGCTGCAGCACACTGCTGGCTCATATCTAAGTGATTGTCCACTAGGACTCCGAGATCCCTTTCACAGTTGCTACTATTGAACAAGGTACCCCCTATACTATATCTGTACATTTGGTTTTTCTTGCCTAAATGTAGAACCTTACTTTTTTCACCATTGAATTTCATTTTGTTAGATAGCGCCCAGTATTCAAGTCTTAAAGCAGCAAATCCTTAGAAGAGCCTACCTAAACTTGGAACAGTACAACTAATTTGCAGCCCTCTCATGAATTCTTGCTTAATTCTTATTAATGCTAATTCTGGGTTGCCATGGTGTCCCAGTCTGTATTCAAGACACATACAGATATAAATTGTCTAATGATATTTTCCCATCCTACACTATGTGCATTCAATCACGGTTGACTTTGTCATGAAGATACAAAATATAAACTGAACCACAGTTTATCATGTATAAGGGGGTTATTTGAAGTATTCTCTCCATTACTGTCTATCCCATTCAAGGAATTAGAAACACTGTTTGATTTGGCATCATTTTAAAATGAAATTAGAAAAAAAATGGAGCATAATCTTCTAGACCAGGCATGTCAAACTGCCAGCCCGCGGACCGGATGCGTCACTCTGAAACTACGCCCACCCCATTGCCGGCAATGGGGGAAAAGTCACAATATGTTGCGCGACGTCACGTGATGTCGCAAGTTTGACATGCCTGTTCTAGACAATGGGTGTCAACTTTGGCAACTTTAAGACTTGTGGGCTTCAACTCCCAGAATTCCCCAACCAACATGGGAGGGAAATGGGTTGTTTTAGGGGTTGAAGTCGTTAAGTCTTAAAGTTGCTATGGTTGGACACCCCTGGTCTAGACAGAGGCAGGAAGATACTCTGGAGACTGCTTTCAACTAAAACTCCAAATGCAGTACATGCACCTACTAGCCAAAAAGGACTAACTGAATGATATCCCTGTGGGATGCAGCCCTGACCCTCCCGTCTTTGCCTTTGAGTCAGTAGCCCGCTTACGTGTTTCTCAGACCCTGCTGGGAAGTGGGTTTGCCCTGGCCTTTTGCTCTCCTTACTTCTACAAAGCTTTGCTTTTCACCCACTCCTCGCTGTGGAGGAAAGTAGTTCCACTGGGAGCTCCTGGAGGTGGCAGAGGCCTCATGCGGTTGGAAGCCTCTCTCCTGCACGTTTGACAGCCGACTCCCACTGCTGCTCCTTGTGCTATATAGCCTTGTGCTGATGCCTTCAGACCCACTCCGGGGAAACTCCTTCAAGGACTGACTCAATTGTTTGCCCTTGCTCCGAAAAGCCTCACGCTTGGAGGTGCTGCTACTGATGTGCTCCAGATCACTGCTCTGGGGAAGTGGTTGCAAAGTGCGCTGAGCCTTCTCTGGTTCCTTTGTGAAGTTCACAGGTCGCAAGAAGCAGATGTCAATGCTAGATTCAGAAGAGGCTGGTGAGCAAGTCTGAAGGATAGCCAGAGGCTCTTTCTCATAGAGTCCAGGAATGGAATATGTATTCCCTCGGTATTCAAAATCTTCAAAATCAGGAGTAAAGCTTCTGCTGTCTTGCAGAAACTCCACAGAAGCTTTGTGGGGCTTCTCCAGGTTTTCTTTCATATCTGATGAAGCAGCATTGAACTCCATGTCTGGAAGAGGCTGCAGAGAAGCCGCTAAAGCCTTCAAGTCCTCCTCATTGAACTGAGATGAAGTTAAAGCACTCTCTGGTCTGCCATGCTTTCTTCCATCAGCTTCCCACTCACATGGTTTCCCTGGGATGTTAGCCATTTCTTGTTGGCCCTTTTTTATGTGTGACATCAAATGCCTTAAAAGAGTGGTAAGAGAATAAATGTAAACAAGCTTAAGCAAACACAGTGTTCCCCCTCTACCCCAACAAAGGTGAAAGTAGCTCCACATTGGATGATTGGGTTACCAATTTTGCGGGAGCCCCTTGCCATTCAAGTAAATTAAGTGCTTCCCCCCAAGCAAATTATTAATATGTATTTTCGATATGAATAATTCACAAGGATTTGGAGAATACTGTACATTTCTTTTTACTATTTTAGATGAGTTATGTATGTGAACAAAATCTGAAATATTTGCGAAACATATTGCACCCAAAAAAGTTTGCAAAATATAAGAATAGACAAGAATTAAGAATAAAGAAGCTGAAGATGATGCTGTAATGTACATTCCTGAATTAGTATCTTCTGATGCTATCTTTGTACTCACATAGCAGTTATTCCAGAAACAGAGGCTGATGGAAACAGATGCACTGTCTCTTCAGAATGGATTCCACTATTGTGAAAGGAAGTTGCACTTGGGGTTGGAGATGCTGCTGGTCCACTGCTGGGACACTGAGAGGCTAGACCTTTATATAACTTTATGAAGGAAGATCTAGTAAAACAGAAATGTAATATTGTGAGTTCAACAAGGATGCAACCACAGCACTTTTTCTAATCAGCAGGGAATTAGCCTTGTATTAATTTCAGCAACAGATAATTTTATGTCTATAGTGCTTGAATACCATTATTACTGATACTAAAGTCCCATATAAGGATTAGAAGTATGATAAATATCTAGATCACAAGCAATTTTTGAGAACTTCCACTTTCATTAACAGAAATAAGTTTTTAGCCCTTATGTATAAAATTCCCAAACAGCAGTAGGCCAAACAATTAAGGAAAATATGCTGCATATATCATAAAGAGGAAACAGGCTTATAGGATTAACGTTTTAGTAGTAGAATATCAAGTTTCACCAACCAGAGCCTGGTGCTGCTTTTTCAAGAAATGCCATTAAAGTATAACTGAGACAATACGATGAATCTCCAAGTGG
The DNA here is from genome assembly GCA_023970755.1 of Azemiops feae. Lineage (NCBI taxonomy): Eukaryota > Metazoa > Chordata > Lepidosauria > Squamata > Viperidae > Azemiops > Azemiops feae. The sequence goes on along the minus strand of JALGBA010000012.1, from coordinate 3,493,626 downwards.
AATTTAACATTGTATGGAGAGGAAAAAGCTAAAGAAGGATTTAGTTCTTGCAAAGTAGTGAGCTGATCCACCTGATTTTTCATTTACGTTTTTTGACCATTTTGGCTGCGAAAATAATCCCAGTAGTATGGAATAATAGTGGCACCTTTTAATTTGCATTATCCATGCAGAACAGGCATCAGGCTTTTCTTTGAATAGAACAGTATCAAATTTCTATTATTCCTTCATATATTTTTGTACATACTATAAATAATTCAAAATATTTCACAGTATTACTCTTTTTTGCAAAGATTCCAAAGGAATAAAACAATTAAAAGGAAAAAACAATGGCTGGGGAAAGCCAATGTAACAAAGAAACTTAAAAGATCACACTGGCATTGAAGAGGAAGTAATTCCACAAGTCAGGTACCATTATAGAGAAATAGCAATAGCACTTAGACTTCTATACTGCTCCACAGTGCTTTGCAGCACTTTCTGAATGGTTTACAAATGTCAGCATATTGCCCCCAACAATCTGGATCCTCATTTTACCGACCTCGGAAGGATGGAAGACTGAGTCAACCTTGAGCTGGTCAGGCTTGAACTCCTGTCTCTGAGCAGTCTGTTAACCTGCAATACTGCATTCTAACCACTGTGCCACTATGGCTTCTAAAAGATCCACCTCTCTACCACCAGGATGTATAATCTGCAGACCTGATCTTGAAAAGCAGATTCCCCCACCCCAAAGATTGTTGGTGTCTGGGACTGTAGGATGACAGAATTGAAAACACCGCTTAAGGATTAGGGTTAAAAGGACCCAATCCACATCACACTGCATGCAACTCCAACTCAACAGTTCATGGTGGTGCTCCATTCTTAAGTAGGGCAATTTTCAAAGCAGGAGCAGAAAGAAACACATGTTCCACATGTCTGATACTACAGAAGAGATGGCTAAGAACAGCTGTGTCTTCATTAGTTGCATTATCCTGGGCCTTCACTCCTTATGTATTGGGATCAAGAGCATGGGGAAGAATTGGGAATAACAAAGACAGCAATGGCCAATCTATTCACATGTCTTTACATAGTTAGGTTATGAAATATTTTATGTCTTTTTAAAGGGAATTGTGATTATCCACAGCAGTGCTAATGTTTCCCCTACTACTTTGTGTACTCTATTGGGCACAGCCAACAAAGCACAGTACTGCTGTTCTCAGATTCTATGGTATAGCAATCAGCTAGGAGCTGGGAAGATCAGGTTAAAATTCACCCTGAAATTCTCAGGATGATCCTGGTCCAGTCATTCAGTCAACTTATCTCTCAGACTAGTTGAGAAGCTCAAAGGGGAAGAGAGATGTTATATAAACATATTTTGCTCCTGGAAAGAAATTTTCATAAAAATGCGCAAAAAGGCTACGCTTCGGCATTAGACTCACTTTCTCAGTTTCTTTCGTTTCTGTATTAGCAGATCTTCATTGCACTGGAAGAGAAGACTGTAATGAGAAATAAATACTTGCAGGCGCTGAACACAGACAAGAAGGAGGTAATAATCTGGATGCTCTTGCTCAGTATATTTCAGGATGTTCTAGTACAAAAGGAAAAAATCAGAATTAAACCTCAACATCTTCTCAGTTTATTTGATATAAATCATGACATTCACCTTATATTGAATACCAGGTCAAAGCCCCCTTTTTCCTCCTGAGTTTGGGCTGTAACAGCACTTGCTTTGAATGGAAAGGTTTTCAGTTTTGAGCTCTTATAGGGTCTCTTCATAACCCGAGAAAGTGTCCTGAATGAAACCTTGGCAGGAAATACCAGTTGCTATACTGTACATCGGAGCTGGCTGGAAGTCACAATTTCTATTCTTTCAACGTCTGGAAGCCATAGGAGAAATGGACACTGATTGTCCAGTGATAGAGTCGTAGGCCAAATAGAGATTATTTGTCCTATTGTTTTGCTCATGCTATGGCCAAGAGAGCAAAATATATACAATTTGCTATTTTGTTTTTAGAAAAAGCCCACAAAAAAGCAGCAGTTTTGCTACTGAAGTTTGGTGCTATAATCTGAAGCCTTACGATGCTAGGAACAAGAATGGAGTTGGGTGGCAGCCTACAAACAGTTCCAAGCTAGATGGATCCATGTTCTGACTCAATATAAGGCAGCATTTTACAGTCTTCTGAAAGGGCCAAAGCTGCATGGAGAGCTATATGGTGAAACAGACCCTCTTCCAAAACACTGTAGCAAAACAATACAATATACTGTAGTATTCCTAAAACCCACGTTATCTATGTGACTCTTCAAATGATGGGACAACTGTCTCATTATTCCTATCCACTGGCCATGATGGGAGCTATAATTCAACTGCATCTGGAAGGGCTAAAGCTTTGTCACATTTTAATTAAAGAAAGGTCAGAGAAAGTTATTAGAACTTACTTGCAAATGAAGAAGATATTCTGGAATGCGTTGGACAATATGGAAGAAAAATATGTAGAGATCAGACTTGGTTTCTTCCTCAATCTGTTGATAAGGGAAGATAAAACAAATTTAAATAATTTATAAATTAGAGATGAGTACTGTTAATTGCAGAAATAGGTGCATATTTTTCCGAAACATTTGTTAAATTATTGCATGAAAATATGTGGATTAGGTGTCTGTAACAATTAGTAGATTAATCACTGTTTAATTATTTCTAAATCTCTATGCTTAAAAGAACTGTTAAAGCAGGAGATTGGTGTACCACAAAGTACTCTTATGTGGATCAGTCTTCAAAGACAGTTCATAAATTGTAAATTAATCAAAAATGAAACTGTAAGGATTTTATTAGAGACTGGACATTACATATGTGATTCCATATTTTCATTCAGATAAGGCTGATTATTCTGAATGTCTGTGAACCTGTAATCTATAACTGTGAATGTGGAAATAGAAAATCAAAAAATATGATATGAATAGTGTATTTTATAACCAAACAAAAATAATGTAAAGGTTATAACCCTTGTGATGATAGCGATCCATCCACAGCCCACTTTCTTAACATTGCCACAGGAATGAGATCATTAACAAATTTAAGCTATTTTTCCCAAACCAGCAAAACTCTGATGGACATAAGTTGTTCATCCTCTTGCTAGGATCTCTTTCAATGGCAGAAACATGCCCATATGTTCCTATGTGTCTCTAGGATTACTCTTTCCCTGAAATTGATGCAAAATTTCCACATCATACATGCAGAAAGGGGTCTGGATCAGAAACAGCTACAGCGTTTTCTCTTCAAATGATAAAATTGCAGGAAACAAAATATTTAACAAACCAAAACTCACCTTTTTCAAAATCACCACATGGATCAAAGAGATATATTCTGGCAAGTCCCTCAAGTAAGCAATATAATAGTCCAAAAAATTGTTCTGAGAAGAGAAATTAAAAAGGTTCCTCAGAATTCTTAGGCATGTGTCTGATACCAAATTCCTGATTATCCTTAAACCTGCAAATACAGGTCAAAGACTAGGATTCTGTTTCTTTGGATTTTAGGTACAGGAAGCAATGCCACATATGATATCCCACCACACATCAAGGTGGCTAGCCAGATTGGGTAAGGTTCTTTGGCAAGAGAGCCAGATAATGACACATACAGTATAACTTTCCCTTTTTCCTGGAGGTAAACATATATAACAGGAATATATTAATTGAGAGCCAATTTGGTGCTGTGGTTAAGGCATTAAGCTAAAAACTGAGACACCAGGAGTTCTTGTCCTACCCTAGACACAAAGCCAATGGTAATGGCAAATCATTTCTGAAAAACCTTGGCAAGAAAACTGCAGGAACGAGTCCAGGCAGTTGCCAGGAGTCAACATTTGATTCAAAGTCTCTGCCTCTCTGTCTCTGTCTCTCCGTCTCTCTCTGTCTCTCTTTCTCTTACCCAGACACACACACAAACAAACAAAGTGCTTGGGAGTTACAACACCCCAAACCAGCTGCCTGTGGTGGCTGTCTCACTCTAATGGTAAATTGGCCCAGAGATGAGCTCTCTCAGACTAAAAGTTAATCAGAGAAAGGAGGTGGAACAAGGGGCATTATGTGCACATTCCAAAGACTCATATGATACTGTTCTGTTATCTAAATATAGAAAACCCCAAAAGTGATTTCTGCCCAGTACAAAGACTATTAAAAGCAGCTAGATTAAAAAAAAATCCACACACACCTGAATTAAAAGTATCCATTTTTAAAACATATCTAAAATGAAATACAGCTAGTATTTGACTTGGCTTGACTTACAATCACAACTGGGTCCCAAATTTCCATTGCTAAGCAAGATAGAGGTTAGTGAGTTTTGCCCGATTTTACCACCTTTCTTGCCATAGTTCTTAAGTGAATCACTGCGGCTGTTAAGTGAATCTTCCCCATTGACTTGCTTGTCAGAAGGTCACAGAAGGTGATTGCATGACCTCAGGATATGGCAACCGTGATTAATACATGCCAGTTGCCAAGCATCCAAATTATGATCACGTGACCATGGGGATGCTACAACAGTTGTAAGCATGAAAAATGGTCATGTCACTTTTTTCAATGCTGTTGTAACTTCAGTCAATAAACAAATGGTTGTAAGTCAAGGGCAACCTGTATGCTTTTCTGCTACAAGTATGAACTGCATATGCACTGTAACACTATACAAGCAAGTTTCAAAATGCAAATTAATTAAACCTCTTAGGAAATATAAAATATATGTCAGAGTTTGAGACATACTCAAGTGTATTTCAGTAAGAGATTCCAAAAAGATGTCTATACGCCTATGCATACACATGCACATTGATTTGAGTCATTCATAGTAGAACAATTGCTTGAACAGGTATTATTTACTTTCCTTCAAAACATACCTCATCATTGGTCAATCTGAGAAATAGGTCTCCTAGGATTCCTTGCTGAGGCCAGCTCAACACTCTTTCCTGCAAGGCATGAAGTAACTCTACATGTTGCTGGACCAAGTATCGCAAAGAATTGGGGAAGAAACTGCAAACAGGAAACAGGAAAAATAGTTTTTTTTTCACAGATATACTAACAGAAATACAGAATAACATAGCTAAAATAATATCCAGTAGGAAAGCTGCAAAAGGTATATGAACTAAGGCAGAACAGATAGTCCTCGACTTACAACAGTTCATTTAGTGACCGTTCAAAGTTACAACGGCTCTGAAAAAAGTGACTTATGACCGTTTTTCACATAAATAACCATTGAGTATCCTCATGGTCACAGGATCAAAATTCAGATTGGCAACTGACTCATATTTACGATGGTTGCAGTGTCCCTGGGTCATGTGATCACCTTTGGCGACCTTCTGACAAGCAAAGTCAACGGGGAAGCCAGATTCACTTAACTGCAGTGATTCATTTAATAATCTGTGGCAAGAAAAGTCGTAAAATGGAGCAAAATTCACTTATCAAATGTCTCACTTATCAACAGAAATGTTGGGCTCAATTTTGGTCATAAGCTGAGGACTCCTGTACAAAATATTCCAGGAACAATTTGCAATGCAGATATTTAACTCCAAGATGAAGCAGGCATGAACCTGAAATTCCATGGTAATTTTTTGCTATTTTTTTTTTTAATCTAAAGCAGTTGAAGGAATTTCCTATTTAATCTGGGGCAATCGCACTAAGTGAGCATGTTTATTTATTTATTATTTATTTATTAAATTTATAGGCTGCCCATCTTGTGGTTCGAGGCGGCTTTGGGAGGCTTACAAGGTAACAAACCATAAAGATATAAAAACAATTATAAATATTAAATATTAAAAACAGACTAATCCGTTGTTAATCTTTCTCAGTAGTGATTTCCTCAGTACTGATTTACTATACAGCATTTTATAGCCTCGGCCAACCATAACTGGATGGATACACCCTCATCTTTGTTCCCTGTTATTCCGCCTTCTTCTAACATGGGCTTGGTGCTCTTTGTAGCTGATAACTGTGCTCCTTTTGAGCCCAGATAACAGCTGGCCAATGACAGGAATCTCCCTGCCATTTCACAGTGCAATTTCCCCACCTCATCAGGTCCTTTGAAACACAGATTTAGTACTATTTTGAAAGCATTTCTCGACCCCAACCACCATCAACACCATCAGTCAGTTGCTATTTAGGCTGATCCCTCTTTCAAAGCCCAGTAAGTATCACCTCAGAGATTTAGTGGAAACAGGAGCATAACCTGGTTTGAAGGAGCAGAACTATCAGGCTGTCCAAAACAGAATAGCCCTAGAACAGGGATCCCTAACCTGTCAATCACAGCCCAATTCTGGGCCGTGGCCTATTCTCAACCGGGCCGTGTGAGTGGCAGGCCAGCTCAAAATCATCCCCCCTGTCCCCCCCGTGCCAGGCCACCAATCTGGAAAGGTTGGAGAACTCTGTCCTAAAAAGTGGAGCTCAGAAACTGGAGAAGGAAGAGGGCATGCCCACATTAGTCTAGAGTGGCCAATAGGCTCTACCCTCAGGGTACCATGTAGGTTTGATCCTTTAAGTGTCACCTGACTGCATTACAGTTGGAATGCTTGATGAAGTGCTTCAGATCACATTTTTGGCAAAACTGTATCAGGATAAGAAGAGGCAACGCTCATTTCATAGTGGTACAACTAAAGATCATGTACGGCAGTGGCAGGTGTGCAGTAGGATCCAGATCCCAGAGCTGTTCTGAGTCTTCATTAAAGAAAAATGGGGAAACAGCAGCATTAAATACAGCCATAGGGGAAAGCTATTCTTCATGGAATTTCTTTTTAAATTGTACTATTGCTGTTGCCAAAAGGAGAATCCTGTCCACAAGAAACTGTTGGTAATTTATCCTTTCTCTGAAGAAATACTGAAAAATCATCCACCCCATTCTACTGCTCATAAATGTAGTGGAGAACTTTGAAAAGCCATTTGGGCCCATCTCTATAATAAAATTAGCAATAAGATGAGAAAGTACAAGGAACACTGTACCTTTCCTTTGTATTTCTTTTCACTTCTGTTCCTTGCAATGTGGATTTAACTTTCAGAACAAGAGAGAGGCTGACAACATACTTTCTTTCAGACTCTAGTAAATCCAAAGCAATATTTTGCCTTTTAGCTGTGACAGAACAAAGATAATTTTGGTTTGCTAGATTAAGAAACATTATCATGCCACTTGTTTTTAAACAAACCCTCAATATAAGAGAATATTAGCAAACAGGAAAATCAAAGACTTAACTAGTTGCCATTGCAACTTCTTTCAGAACACTGAGGTCTGCAGTGCAGGTAGCCCTTGACTTACAACAGTTCATTTAGTGACTGTTCAAAGTTACAACAGCACTGAAAAAAGTGACTGAGGATCCTTTTTCACACTTACAACCATTGCAGCATCCCCATGGTCATGGGATCAAAATTCGGATGCTTGGCAACTGACATACTTACGACAGTTGCAGTGTCTCAGTGTCATTTTGTAACCTGCTGAGACAAGAAAGGCAATGGGGAAGTCAGATTCACGTAACAATCTAAATAACTGTTACTAACTTAACAACTGCAGTGATTCATTTAACAACTGTGGCAGGAAAGGTCATAAAATGGGGCAAAACTCACTTAACAAATGTCTCACTTAGCAACAGAAATGTTGGGCTCACTTGTGGTCATAAGTTGAGGACTACCTCTACTTTTAACAAGGAGGGAAGAAACTACTACCTACACAGACCTGCAATTCAAACAAAAAGTACATATTTGTTTGTTTCTTGCGCCTATCTCTTGTATACTACAATAATCTGCATGGACTTCCAGTTATTTAAAACAATAAAACAACAACACATTAAAACGAAGACAAGGATATAATAATATAGTAATACTATGGGACACATTCATCTTCCCCCAAATTCTCAGCTTTAGGAGCTTCCTTCAGGTGAACGCTGATCTTATCTAAGGGAGGAGACTTTCCCATGATGTAGGGGCCACAACAGAAACAAAAATGGTCTTAAAGCCCTTTGTCCTCTATAGCTTCTTGGCAGTGGCAGGGGAGACCCTTCATAGATTTGTTTGACAAGAATGTGCCAAATGAGTCAATTCCATACAGAGAAGTATGTACCTTTGTATCTGGAACTGAAACTGAACTGTAAATCATACGCACAATTGACACAAGAGACAATTCTTCGGTCTCCTGGCCATTTCTATTTTTCTCACCTGCAACAGAAGAATCCCACATCAAATTCTCTACTGAGCTATATCTACTTGGAGCCAAATCCCTCTGCTGATCATTGAAGTTCTTTGAAATATATTCATCATTCCTCTCTTTACTGTCTTTGGGCTGTTTCCATATTGTTGATGATGCCTGTCCCTTGGATGGAGCATTGCCTGAAGAGGAAGCTATGAGTTTTTCTTCTCTGTCCAGATTTGTACTGGTTACACCTAAAATTAGGACATGGTGTTAGTAGGAATAGTCTTAGTGGTCATTTGGCCTGTTAAACTAGTCTAAAAGCCAATGTGCAAACACTTGAAGTCATGGCAACTTTTGGAGTGCAAGAACTTTAAATATTTACCTATTTCGTATCTATCAATCTATCTACATTTCTCCAGGAAAAGAGAAAGCTGGACAGGCTGCCCATGCCAAAAGCAATTATATCTTTTATTATGAAATTTGGAAGACCATGTGAAAGTTGTGGCATTTTTGTAATATTTCTTGTTTAAAAAAAAAAAAAAGGTCTCAAAGGAGTTTATGTAGAACAACTGTAACTTACAGTCAAGCTTCAGTTTATGGTTTTCGCACAGACTCTCCTATTTTATCTTTGAACAACTCCTGTAATTTATCAGGATTATCTAAATGCTAGTATCTACATAAACAGCTACATCTGCATGCAAATTAAAAGAAACCTAAATTTAGAGAAGCACAAAATGCACTGCAACAACCCAGAACACCAAAAAAAGGAAACAGACTGCCTATAAAATATTATCCCAAAAATGGATACCGACACAACTTTATCACAAAGTGCCTGACCACTCAACCTACTACAGCACAACCAATACAAGCTATGAAAAGGGTAACTACCATACATCAAAATTTCTCAGAAACAATCAACAGATTATTGCAACCAGAAGGTATCATCGTAGCACACAAACCAATTAAAGCCCTCCGAAACATCTTTAGTAAACCAAAAGACCCAGTAGGCTGAGAGAAAAAAAAGAGTCAACTACAAAATACAATGTAAAGACTGTAACAGCCACTATGTAAAACAGACAGACTAGCAGAGTACATCCACGAATACTAACTAGTAGTCAGAAGATACAATGAAAACTCCCTAATTTCACAACACACGGAGAGATTCAATCATAGTTTCAACCTCTTTCTCGTACATTTACCCAATTCTCTTTTAAAAATATCTACACTGGTGACCATCACCATATCTGATGGCAATTAGTTCCAAACTTAACTATGTGATGTTTAAGGAAATAATACACCTCCCTTAATCTTGAATATTTCTACATTAAATTCAATGAATGATCCCAAATTTTAGACTATGAGGTGGAGAAAAACATATTACTATAGATGTGTCTTATATTTTATATACTTTTATCTTGTCCTTTTTTCACTTTAAACTACAAAGTTTCAACAACTGTAATTTTTCCTTGTAAGGAAGCCTTCAAGTGAAAGTAGCTAGATGACAGATCTGGCAGCAGAATCCATCATAAGTCCCTTGAACCCAAATGACTGAAACTCAGACTTGGAGAATCAGGAAGAGTCTTAGAAGCTTCCTAAAGAAAAATAATTTCATATGCAAACCCACCGAGAAATACCTACTAATTATTAATAAGCCAAGGTATACCACAGACTGGTAGAACTTATCTAGATTATGGTCTTTGGAAATAGTTCTACAGATGCTAAGAAAACATGCTTCTCTATCTCAGCAGGAAAACTTTTAAACCCCGATTCCTGGGCCTACATCTTATGTAGTTCACTGCCTTTGTTTAACAGGCAAAAACATACAGAATTATACAACACTATTCATCAACAGTGTTGGTGTTTTACAGGTTTCTTGAAAATATTTATCAGAGAACATTATAAAAAAATGCAGGTCCACTCACCTCTCATATTGCTTTCTCCTATTGTTCTAGGTATGCAATCAGAGACTGGGCAAAAGTAGGAGATTAGGTTACATGCAAATCCAGATCAATAAAACAAACTTTTTACAAAGGCATAGATTTAAACTGAGAAAAATCTTTCCAAAATTTTGATTTCTAGAGTTTGTTTCTGTGAATTGCAGTCTCAGTTCTTACTGCTTGCTTGTGTGAGAAGACCAATTTGGAAATAATGTGGCAAATTAAGACAGTGCAAATGTGGACAAAATTTAGAAAACAAAAATAAGACAAATGCACTTGAAAATTATCTACCAAACTGATGTTATCTCTAATCATGTCAAATTAGTTGTTGAAGTCCAGCTCATCAGAACACATTAATTTGATGAAATTTGTTATAGTGATGTGTTCTAAAAATTATTACTGCAATACAATAATACCTAATATGTATTTAGTACAGTGTTTCTCAACTTCAGTGCTGACTGGTGAACTCTGACAGTTGAAGTCTATACATTGTACAGTTGCAAAGATTGAGAAACACTGAATGAATGGAAAATTCTACTTCCTAGAATAGCCCCTCCTTCATAAAAAGACTTGTATGGCATACGGTTGTATCCAAGCTGCTATTGATACCCTTAAACTCACTTATATGTTCCTTCATTTCAAGGAATGATAGATGGCTGCATTACTGTCACTCTTTTTGCTGGGCAATTCAGATATTGTCTAATGAAAAGATTAATATTGTATAAATCAGCCTGGGAAGATATTAGAAACTTAATGAATAAAGAGCTAAGGGACAAGGCCATGACTTCCTGTTATTCAATAATCTAGGACTTTTTCAAAGCATCAATATCCAAATGACTTCTGTTTTGTGAATAGTAACACTATTATACATAGATGGTAACTGGCAATGTTGAGTGATTTCCTACAAGAGGACTTTAAACTGTACTTAAATGTCTCCATTTTTACTAAAAAGGAATAAGCTTGGTTATTCCTTTTTAGTAAAGAGAGCTGTGGTGGCGCAGCGGTTAGAATGCAGTATTGCAGGCTAATTCTGGTGACTGCAGATTGCCAGCAGTTTGGCAGTTCGATTCTCACTAGCTCAGGGTCAACTTAGCCTTCCGTGCTCCCGAGGTTGGTAAAATGAGGACCCAGATTGTTGGGGGCAATATGCTGACTCTGTAAACCACTTAGAGAGGGCTGTAAAGCACTGCGGAGCGGTATATAAGTCTAAGTGCTATTGCTATTTTCAACATTTTGGCACACTTAGAAATTACCCTTTCAACAACACGACCCCCTTTTGTGAATCTTGGTGCATCACAGGTGTTCTCAGCACAGAACTAGGAACTACATTCTTCCTCTTTTGAGGAGTCCTTTGTTAATTTTGCTCTCTTTATTTTTCCCTCCTATTAGATTTTCTGTTGTTGTTGTAATTCCTCTTCCACATCCATTCTCCAAAAGCCAAAGCAGTAATTTCCCAGTTGTACATTTCTTAGTATTCATTCTTCCCTCTTCCCTTGGTAGCCTTCAATGCTAACTACCTAGCCTTTTGTTTTAATTATATTTACCCAGAAAAAGTCTCTATCAGAAAAGTGTTCACCATTTGTCCCCCCCAGTACATGCAAGGGAACCTCTGTGGTCTGAATTAAATGCTCCCTGTGTGGGAAAGTACACATTGTACCATACTAAGACATGTTTCTGGGTCGGCTCTATCAGTTTGACAACAGCCTGTCCTCTAGCAAATATAAGCCAAAATTGCTAGGGAAAACAGTTCCCACAGTGGAGCAAATGTGTCTGGAAAGAATTATATACCATGAACACAGTCATTTGCAGATGGATATAGAAACATGCATCCTAAGCAAACATTGCAACATACCTTACTTCATGCTATATACACTGCTCATATATGGAAGAGAAGAGACAGATTGGCATCTTTTTGAAGCAGCTTTAATATAAAATATTTCTCTTTATTACACACAGTAAAGCATTAAAATGGTCCTTCGTTTTCCCAAAGGTTAAGCTCCAATAATAAACAAAAATACTGGGCTGTTTGCTGTCTCAGGATTTCCATGCCCAGTGTACAGTTCCTCCAGATAAGCAAAGGCTTAGGAACAGGAGAACAGAAACAAGGGAGAGAGGACCTTTTGTATATTGTAAGTCACTCTCTAGTACACATAATAGAATAGGATATATAAGCCAATAGAACTACCGGTAGTACCTTTCTCATAGGTTGCATTGTGCAAAAGCTTGACAAAATCTTCATTAATTAAAACTGGCTCTGGAAGTTTCAGGGCTCGAAAGGGGCTTCCTTGCAGAGGAGTAGGCACAGTTTGGGAACCGTGCTCCTCTTTTTGAATCCTTCTGAGGAAAAAAAAATATTAAAAAGCAAAACAGCCAAAAGATATCTCTGGGAAGATACAATGGCTGCTTTGGGGCTCAGATCAATGGCACAGTAGTACTCTAAAAGTTGTAGCAATATCAATAAACACACTTTTGGCTCCTTATATATTACAGTGTATTAATAGTAAGGCTCCATATACATCAGCAAAATAATCCATTGATTATGGCTAACTTGGTATTGCATTGCTTTCTTCATGTCAGCACAGCATCTAATAAGGGACCAGGAGCCACAATGATCTCTCAGCCACTCTCTTGAACATGCTGCCAGCCCTCTCACCCCTAGCTGAATAAATGTGTTAAATTAAAAATATATTTTCATCAATATGGTACCCACCCTATTAAACTACACCCATTGTTTCCAGCCAGCTAGATGGACCCTCCCTTCTTTTCTCTTATATATTGAAATCAGACTTTTTAGGAGCTGGGATTCAGTGGAATAAAAGCAAGTAAATATTACATTACTTATGCTTTTTCTTATATTCCACCCCTCCTCCCAAGCTCCTGAAAAGTCTGATTCTAATACATTAGATAAGAGAAAAGAAGAGATGTAAACGCAAAGCTGTTCTGAAATTATAAAGGGCTTTGAAAAATATTGGTCACGTACTTCACTTTGAGCTTGCGAGATTCCTTCCGTTTCTCTTGTTGCAGCTGCTCAATTTTTTGCTGCATCTCTTCTTGTTTGGCACTAATTTCCTCAATCATAGATTTGGCATCATTAAGCTCCTCCTATTAAAAAAAGAGTAACTTTTGATGTGTGACATGAAAAAGCTTGCTGCTTTGCATTCAAACTCTTTCTTACAGGAAAAGCAACACAGATGTGTAATTATTTACACCAACTCAGAAAGAAGTATTTATAAATGTACATCATTTCAGTAGTAGATCTATTTACTGCAATAGAAACATCTATACAACATACTTCCCCAATTTCCATTTTGGAACTGTACTGAAAAGCTGTACTATTGATTTTTAATAATGATCTGGATTGCACAGTCCTGCTACTTCTGGTATAAATGATAGTCATCTATCCCAGCATATCCTAGCAGGATTTAAAAAGTATGGGTGTCCCAATATTCAGTTTGCTTTGCTTTGCATTTGTCCCATTTGTGAAAGGAAGGCAAAGTCAGCATGTGATAGAAGATAGCAGAATTTCACATTGAAACTGAAGGGTTTCTTTCTTTCTTTCTTTCTTTCTTTCTTTCTTTTCTTTCTTTTTCTTTCTTTCTTTCTTTCTTTCTTTCTCTCTCTCTCTCTCTCTCTCTCTCTCTCTCTTTCTTTCTTTCTTTCTTTCTTTCACTTTTGTGCATGTTATGTTATAGAAGATGAAAATAAAATACAGTAGATGCAGCAGTCATGTACCATCTCCTTCCCCACTATTATTTTTGGAATTTTTTTTATGAAAGAGACAGGAAAAATTTAGTTTCTCTCATCAGCAGCAAGTATTATGCAATCATTGGGAACCTGAATTATCCAAATATTACTAAGTTGTATATTGAAACATTTTCTTAGTTGCGAATAATTGAGTTGATAAAAACTCTTTTAAAAAACACAAAAAACAAAGGAAGAGATTGCCTGAGTCAGGGATAACTAAGAAAACTCAGAACTGTGCATCGTAGGAGAAAGAAATAGAAGGAAAACATAGGCCACTTTGCAATAAATCTGTCCGCTCCTTTTTTCAAATGGATCATGTTATGTGCCAAATTGAAGAAAGCTGAGAGAGGCTAATTTACTTAGGGGTAGCATAGAATACTGTTATCATTAAACACAAAGGTAAATTAGATTATTGTTTGCTACACTAATTGTTAATAATCCTGTGACAAAAAAAATAAGCCTGTTCAACACACACCAGGCCATCTCCTTGTCAGTAAGTAGCCCTTTTGTACTTTAGTTTTTCAACTTTTGGCATCGTCATGCTGTATCATGTAGCAAGTTTTGGCCTTCCAAAACTAGTGCCCCAGAATACTTGCATGCCTACCTTGAAATCATTTAGAGAATTTTTCATCTCGGCCACTTTTTCCTCCATTGCACACCGGCAGCTTTGAACTTTCTCCTCAAGAGCATACTCTCCATGTTGAATTCTTGAAAGTTCCTGCATTGCTTCACTGAAGCTACTTTTAAGTTCAGAAGCCAGAGCCTGCAACTGATAAGCCAGAACCCACATAAATTCTCAGGGACATAGAAAACAAGATGGATCCTATTATTTACCCCATACAGTCTTCTCTTAATTATGACATTTCCTCCCTAATCCAGATATATACGACTAATGACTAGGGGCTTGAAATAATATTTGGGGAGGGTAAAGGCTGCCATAAAAAAGTGTTAAGGTGGCATGGCTTTTATTTTGCTCTTTCTTTTAAAAATATCTAAAACCTATTTTGGGTCTTCCATTAGGATTTTTATGTTTCCTACCTCAAAATAACATTTAATGTTCAGTTTAATTAATATCAGTAGTAGCTTTTGGGGTTGTAGAAATGTGGGTGGAGAGCTATCATCCAGGAGTTGTTGATTGATACCCTTGATCAAGTCTGTAATTATTTCTGCCATTCTTCTTCCGCAAGTATTGGCTTACAATTTCATTAACTCCAGCAAGCACACTAGCAGGCCACTTGTGGTTTATAGATATTGCAATCAAAATAAATGTTCAGGCAGAGTGGAAAAGGCTGAGCTGTGATTTTTCCAGAATCTCTAAAGAGAAAGATCTTATCCATTATCTGCTACCCAACCTTTCTGGGTGACATATCAGGAAGTGAATCCGATATCTACAGCATGTCCTCTCACACAGAACTAGACATTTCTTACAAACGGTACTACTCTTACTGAAGTGCAAGTAATCTCTATAATATTACACCTGTTTTTCTAGTCAATTACCTGCTAAGACATCTTGGCTTTTCCTTTCCCCCTGTTGGGGTAGGGGGTCCTCCCTAGCCAATCTTGTCTCTATCTTCTCCTCCAGCAGAATGTGTTTCAGTGTTTAACTTTGGTACACTGACCAGTCATTTAGGTATATTAGAAATAGTTTTCAGTCTGGAGAGGGAGGTTTGCAAAGTCCGATCAAAATGGAGAAATTTCCAGATCTGCCTCTAAACACACTCCTTGCCCTCTCATTGCCACCACCTGCAATTCAGTGATGGTGCCTCAGTCGTAACCAAAAAAGTTACAATTCTTAGCAAATCACAGGAAAAAGGTATCTTCCCATAGCCATCTTCTGTTTTAGGAGAAATGCATATATATGCCTTCCACTCTTTGTTCTTCAGATGAAAACGCTGATTTTCCACCATGTCTCAAAAACTCCCAACTCATAGATTACATACTGTACCAAATGAAAGCAATATGGAAAAAAAGAGTCATAGGGGAGATGGGTGGCATAATAATTTAATAAATAGTAATACATAATAATGCAAGAGGCTGGGTTTATTGCACTCTGGGATGGCTTGTAAATACACTAGGATATGGTATGCACCATCACCATCTCTCAAACTATAAAGTATTCCATAGCTTTTAGGAAGCAGCAATACTATAAACAGATGTAGGAAACAGAATGCTGTGCAAGATAACCTGTTTGCCTGATCAGCATCTATATTCTTCAGGTGTTCCCTGTAAAAACATCCTAGAAAGATCCTTGAAAAATCATCTTGTGTTTTTATATTTTAATATATATCCCATTTTTTCTTCATAGCTACAAGAACCAGGAAATATCCTGAAAAATATTGTTTTCTTCTGCTTAAATCTGATATTACTTTAAAACATTATTTGTTAAATTTCTATGTCACCTTTCCTTGAAGAACCTAAGGCAATACACATAGTAATGCTTCTTCCAATATTTTCCCCATAGCAACCCTGCAAAATAGGTTAGGCTAAGAGTGCATGACTGGCACAAAACCATCAAGTGAGTTTCTGTGGCCAGGGGCAAATTTGAACTTGAGTCTTCCCATTGCTAGTCCAACATCTTAACCACTACACTACACTGGCCAGTTTCCTACTAACCAGTCAGCATAACGGATCATCAGCCATGCATAGTGGACTGCTAATCATGTGACAAAAATGGTGTGAATTTTTTTCTTCCATTCAATCATGCCCAATTCTTGGAGACTGTCTGAACACTGCAGTATTCTTGGTGAGGTTTTTCAGAAATAGTTTGCCATTGCCTTCTTCCTAGGGCTGAGAAAGAGTAATTGGCCCAAGATCATTCAGCTGGTTTCATGCCCAAGGAAAGTAGAATTTATGGTCTCCCAATTTCTAACTTGATGCTTTAACTACCACGCTAAACTGGCTTTCATCATGTCCTTAGTGGGCTGCAGTTAAAACTTTCAGCTGTATTCAATTTACAGGGAATAAACTGTACAGATCAGGTCTACACTCTGTAACAAGTAATGCACAGTCCAGGCTAGTAGATTCAAAACAAGGTGATGGCCTTGAATTACAGACAGGATGACACAACTATCTATTGCAATATGTTCTTTATTCACAGTTTTTTATCAGCCTATTGGTAAGTATACTGGGAGTAATTCAGTAAAGACTGAATAGGCAACATTGGTTAATTTTCATAAGCCACCTGATGCTTTCTTTGAACAATTTAAATCCCAAGTGAAATGTGTACATATCTGCACAGATAGACATATACCTATAGAATTATATGTTTTAATGTATCAAAACATAGATTAGCAGTTAGATTTTGAGCAACCAAGAATTAGTATGGCTACAATCAATGCAAAAATTGATTTTTCATATTTGATTATCAATTTGTTAGATTTATACCCCAATGACTCTTCCTTATAAAATGAAACACAGTGAAATGAATGAAAAGGATAGGACAGGAAAAGCTGGAACATCTACAAGAGGGTGAAAAAAGTCAATATGGCTTTTGAAATCATAAGTTTTTTTTTTTAGGTGTGTTGCATGTATCACACACACACACACACACACAAATAAATAAATAAATAAATGGTGGAGTTTCAATCTTGACTCTTTTACCATCCCACAATGCTCTTAAATGGAAGGGTTAACATCAGTTTTATCTATTCAGTTAAAATTCACACTAGAAACTGCTTCTATTTAGAAAAAGCAGCCTTTCTTGGGATTGCATTGAAGTGCTCCATTCTCTCTAGAATATTATTCTTTTTCTACTAATTATTGCAATCTCAGCATCACACAGATTTGATGAATCCAAATAATAACAATAACAATAACAATAACAATAACAATAACAATAACAATAACAATAATAATAATAATAATAATAATAATAATAATAATAATAATAATAATAATAATAATAATAAAGTTGGAAGGGACCTTGGAGGTCATCTAGTCCAACCCCCTGCTCAGGCAGGAAACCCTATACCACCTTAAATAAATCACTCTTCAGAAATTAGTAAACATCCATCCTATAGTTAGTACAATCCTCTCTAGAATCCAGAACTGTGTGTGTTAATGTAGAAAACAATGCATGTAAACTGCCACACACCCCAGGTGTCTTCAGTCATCCAATCAGGATGCTAAAAGAATTGACCAAGCATGCGCAGAATGAACCAATAGAGATCTACTGTGCCCCTGTATCAAAAAGCAAACCTCTCCCTCTTACACTGAAGCTTGCAATTCATCACAAGCCACTAATACGTCAATAGTACTACAGTACAATTACCAGGTTTCCCTCATCCCTTTCTTTTCGGAGGAAGGTTAATTTGGCTTTAGAGTGTTTTGACTTTAGCCCTCAGATAGCAGCTTAAAAGACAAGTAGGTGAATAAGCCAAAAATTGTTGTTGGTTTTACTGTATTTTTTAAAATTTAAAACATTGGAAATCTGAAATTTTGAAAAAAAAAATGACAATTTAAACTATTTCCTATTTAAAATCAATTGCTTTTTTTCTGTAATGGGATTCCAAATCCTTAAAAAAAAACCTTTTCTCTCTGCCACATAAACTCAGCTAAAAATGCACCCTCCTAAACAAAATCTCCCTTATTTCTTACAACTTTCTTGAAAAGTGTTTGGAACCATTCCCAGTGCAGGGAATAATCAACACATACTATACTTCACTAATTGTTGCTGAACTCTTTTCAGGACAGCATAATTACAGTAATGAGGAAGTCCAATAATAAGTACAGGTACATGTGTATTATATGTCATCCAGCATTTTCCCAGACCAAGCCTACTGTGATTTATCCAAAAAACAAGAATTAAAATATCTCCCTGATTATTCTACTTATTTCTTCATCCATCCCTCTGTTTCTTTTTAACCACAAGTGCCTGAAAAATGTGCCAGAGAAACCTAGTATCTTAAACCACCCTGCACAAAGTACTGCAACAACAAACTTGTAATGTGAAGCTTGGCATTCAAGATTATTTATGGCCATCATTTGCATTTACAGAGGTATTGGGTTCCATTTGTCAAATGTGTTCAAGAAGAGGATGGATAGACATTCTCTGCAGAATGCTGTAGTTTGGGTATCTTCACAAGCATTTAGATTCTCCTTATTCTACTATTTCCTTTTACTGCCTCCGCTTCAGAAATCTGATCATGTTGTGGGAAGTCACCACCCCCCAGAGAAGGAAATATTAAAGAGGCAGAAAAGCATGCCCAGTTTTCTTAATAGCCCCAAGTCTCCCTCCCACAAGCAGAAACCAGCTCTGTAGAAATGCAGATATAAATAATCCAGGAAGGTTGGAGGCCCCCAGCTAGAAGTTTAGGAAGACAAATACACCTAAAATCTACATACCCCACCCAAACTCTTAAGACAAGACATAATAGGATTAACCCACAGATGCCAAAAGGCACACTCAGACTCAGGTCAAAGTTTATGCCACAGGAACAACTCCAAACAAAAGGCTCAAGAAGGTATAAAAACCCACTCCCTACATGTGCTCTCTTTCTTTTCTTCCAGAGCCATCTTTCTGTCTGGCTCTCCTCTTCAATAAACTGCAACCTTCTTTCTAAAGCAGTCGCCATGTTGTTTATTCCCGGCTTGGACTGAACCACGATGAAGACTTTTCCTTCAACAATGTGAATAGCCTTAAATCCAATAGAAAATAGTGGGTTTTAAACATTAACCTTTCTTGAGATTTCTGTACTTTGTGGACCGCCTTGATCTGGTAGATATCCAGTGGGTAGCTTTGCGTATATGCATCAGAACTCCTTCTTAGCCAGGGCATTATAGGAAAAGGGCAGGGAGGTATATAATCTACACATGCCCTAAAAAGTGAAGTTATAGTATAGGTAAGCGCCATAAAACAGAATGAGAAAGGATGTTTTAAATATAAATATTATTTCTTACTAGTATAATTAACAAATCAAATAATTACAATTAATTTGTTTTGTATTGATTTTTTAAATTTAGTTTGAATTACACTTTGAGATTTCAAAAGCCTCGCTAATTCTTTATATATCTGGGATTCTTTAGAGCATTTTGCTCATTTTTTTACCTGGGCAATCTGTGTTGCAGGGTTAATCACTGGCACACTTTCAGTTTCTCCTGTGGGGATAAAGAACTTCAGTCAATTAACCTGACTTATTAGACTTACTATATATATATATGTATAAATGGGAGCAGAGTAATTTGCAATTTGTTCAAGATGTAAAGTTCTCCCTTTTGTAGAACACACAGTCCTGTTTTGAACCTCTGATACCTTTTTGTACAATCTATCACAATTACAGGATTTTTTTGCAATAAGGATGTGTGTGTGTGTGTGTATACAGTATACATATATAGATGCTATGACATCCACAAAGAGGTCGAAAAATAAACAAGATGGCAATCACATAATCAAAACCCTACACTTTTTCTATGGTATGTTGCAGACACAATACATGTAAAAAAGCAGCAGGGTTTCAATTGTGAGCTCACTCCCTCCATTTTGACCTTTTAAAACACCCTATGGATATCCCTGCAGCTGTGCAGAAGTGGCCAGTACTGTGATGGAAATGTTATGCTGTGAACATGCAATGGAATACGAAATTGATTCCAGTGCTCATTTACTCCAGTTAATTTTTTGTAAATACATGGAAAAATAATGGCAGCGGAGGTGCAAGATCTGCCCCCCTCATGTTAAAGCCAACTGTTTTTTAAAGTTCCATTTCATTTGTGGACTTTTTTCCTTCATTTATTCCAGTTTACTTTTCTTATCTCCGTTATATTGTAGGGTTAGCACCAAGTAGTGCCTCTAGGGCAAAAACCAACTCCATGTTTTTGCTACCAAAGGTCAGATATTCAGTTAATGAACCCAGTTTTCTGCATTTATCTATAAGTAGTAATATTCCATGTGAGATGTTTTTATATTAGGATGATCTAGAAATTGCCCCAGAAAAGTTACGACTTAGTAGATTTCCAAATACTTTAAATTTAGTCCTAATTCCTTTCTGGGATTATTTATTCCCAGGTGCCTAAAAATGCACTTAAAATCTTTCTCCCATATTTTTCACCTTCCAAAACCTTCCTCTTAAGATATGGACTGGCAGGCCTACTGGTTTAATATTAATTTTAAAATACCATTTTTATATCCATGTAGAAGACAAAATAATGTAATAACATTTGTGCAATAGTTTTACAACAAACATGGTATATAAAAGAAATCTAAATACTGTACTGCATAATAAACCTTATAAAACTGGAAATGGCTATTTTCTCCCAATCAGACTCCCCTCCACTCTTTTGGGAATGATGAGAATTATAGTTGTGTTAATCGGAAGTGTACAGATTAGATGAAAAAGAAAATCTCTTAATTGTTCACCAAAGAACTCAAAGGCATTTCTCTTAAAATGGATTAGGCTCTCATTAGTGAAAATCAAATCAAATTTCTCAAACTGTAAGGATTGAAAACTTTTCAGCACTTCTCATCTCAAAGATTGTGATGTATGTTTTGGCCTAATTTGGCTGTTCTAAAATAGTTTCTTGCTGCTCCATCACCTTATGAGAATCTTCCTAAACCTTCCAGTATACTTTTGATACTCTTAGTTTATCATTAGAACAAGTCAATTTGCTGTCTGGGAATAGGTTAACATATTATTTGTGATTTAGCATTATGTGAACTTAACCAATGTGGTTTGTAAGCTATAATTTATAGCTAAGGGCAATGTATTGACCTAATCAATTTTAAATTATCCAATAAACCATAGCTAAGCAAATAGTAGTTTAATGTTGTGAATCTGATCTAAATATTTTTCATTCCCTGGTTATAAAGGATTTAATCCAGATTTACCAGAGGTCAAATGTTAAATGTTTTCTTCTTTGCTAATGTCCTAGTATTTCTATCCATTTGGTCTGCTCTGCTTATAACAAATATATAATATCATATTTACAATAAATTAATAAGGAAATCAATGAATGAGAAAGTCTGCGTGTATAGACATTTGAAAATCTACATCTTTTATTATACAATGGTTAGGCCTGATTCCTGTGGGGATCATGAAATAAACCACCTCTTTATATATATATATTTTCAAGAATATAACTGGACATTGACCTCAGAATTATTTTTAAAAATCTAAATAAATAAATTTAATGAAGTTGTAACTTTGTTATTACTTGTTGTTTTTCAAAAATAAAAATGTGGGTAATAGTAGAATTGCTTTAGAAATATGCCCAACTAACCAGAAAAAAGAGTTTAAAAGGTTGAACAGGAGTATCTGGAGGCAGGACAGGGCAGGAGAGGAGAGGAAAGGAGAGCCATGACCACCATGGCAGCGATTTTATTAATGTGCCAATCTCCCAATTTAGTCATTTTTCACAAAGTGCCCAATTTGGTTACATACATGGTTACAACATCCTAAATGTGTGCAACATCCCAGAAAGCCTCTGATTTCAAAAAATCAACACATCTAGATGTACTGAAATGGTTATCATTTTAATCTAAATCCTGTGTGTCTTACTTCCCATGGGGACCTCAGTTAATTGAAAACATCCTAAAATTAATTTCCACTTCAGCCAATACTAGCAAATGGGATTTCCGAGCACAGTTTTTATATAATATCCACCCACCCACTAATGTAAAATATCTTCTGAAATATCCTAATTAGAATAACACATACAATCTAAAACATGTATTAGTACAGTACAAAGCATAACCCTAGGACTAAAATAAAAACCTGGCAACCATTAATCTCCAAATTACAGGAGAAAGATGGTCACAACATTCCCATCTCCAAAGCCTGTAGAAAAAGCCAGGTTTTGATGGCATCTCTGAAATCTAGGACTCCGGTCAATATAATAAACACAAGGCACTTAACCTGCTTCAGCTCTTCTGGTTGTTTGGGGAGTTACCACAATGGTCAGAAACTACCTGGAGAAAGAGTTTATAAGTATGAACTGCAACAGCTTTCTCTCACTTAAAATGAAGATTAAAAGCAGATTCAAAATTACTTGGGATAGGTCAGCAGTAAAAATATGTAATATATACTACCCTTTTTCACAGATATCACACTTTAATCTTATTCATCATGAAATGTTTTTACTTCAATTCTGAATTTTAAATTTCTGGAATGACATAATTGCATATCTTTGATTCTATATCTACCATGCCCTCCAACACTCATGCCTTTATATATTGTATATTTCTTTATCATAACTTTTACTATTTTGTATGTTTCTTGTTGACACTCTTAAAGGTACTATTTGCAACACTTTGGTTGTTTTCTGATGTGCCATTGGAGATGTAAATCTTTTATATACCAATCAATGTTTTTAATTTATTGGGGGAGGATGTTCTTTTCGATTGTAACATGCATAACCTTCACAAGTCAATGACTTGTTTTTGTAATCATTGTCAGTAGACAAAGAAGTTTGGTGCTGTTGTAAATGAAGTATTAACACATATAAAACATGAATCCTACCTGCAAAATGGGGTTCCTTCTCTTCCTAGGATCAGTGCTCCTGATTAATGTGATGACTTGTTTCTGTTAATTAGCTGCCTCATCCCATTCCTACTAAAGAGGCCTTGGAACAGGGAAAAAAAGCCTGTCCAATAAGGATACACAAAAGTCCTATCTCTAGAAGTAGAGGTCCTCATTTAACACTTAGAACTGCAACAGAAATTGGATCACCAATCCATGGTTCATTGTTATTTGTCTATTCAATCTCCCAAGGTTTGGACAACAGATACAGGAATATAAATGTCTATTACTACTTTCAATTATAATTTGCAATTTAGGCTTATTGTTTCTCCTCTCAATAACAAGGACTACACAGAGCTCTAATAACATTTATCTCAAACTGGATATTGGCCAGAATTTATGGGATTCATGGTAGCAACCTCTTCAAATGAGGTTTTGCTCAGGAACAGCATTTTACTTCCATATGCCAAAGCCATGATTTTTTTCAGCATTTTCCATCACAGATTATTCCTTCAGCATTATTGTTTTGTTTTATATTTTGTCTTATATTTTGAATGTTTTTCTAAAATTTGCTAAATACAGTATTATGTAAGAATAAAAAAGAATTTAAATAGTTTAAATATATTAGTTACCTTCTTTTCTATTTGAGTCCATGCTTCTTAAATATGTTGAATATTGTTTCAGGTTCAGTCAATATATTCCCCACTTTGAAATTTTACTGAGGGGGAAAATCCATCCCATTGTTTTGAAGAACTTTTACATATGTATTAGATGAAAGAGTTCCTAATTTTAATGGAAGAAAAAATATAATGAAGTTATTGATTACCAGTGTAGTATATAGTATTTGGCTCTTCTCTAAAACAAGTACCATTAAGAATTTCTATGAAAGATTTTACAGAGAAGAGAAAGCCAAGATACTTCTGTTCTCAGTGAAGCTTTTCAAATCAAGAAACAACTTGCTTCCATTCTTAAATCTTCATTGTTTTTAGTTATAGCTCAATAAGACTCTGTGCTGGCCATAATTTTTGTGCTGCCTGTTTGATTATTTATTTATTTATCTACCCATCTCACAAGAGTAACCGGGTAACATACAAAATTCACCATCTAAACCATGACACCCAAAATGAAAACAATAGACTTAAATCATAAAAGCAGCATTACCAGCAGAGGTTGCTTAATCCCCTAGCCCAAACACTTGGAAGAACAGCCTGGTCTTCAGAGCCTTGTGAAAGGTTAACAAGGTTAAGGTCACCTAGATGTCTGGAGGGACGTGGCTTTTTGTGTCTATTTATTTTTATATTCTTTACTGTATTCTCTAGGTGCAAGGGTAAGAATCCTATGACCATTACATTACTTCCAGAATCTCTCAGAAATGGTTCATGTTATGGAGAAAATAGGTACATATTAGTAAGTAGGTAGACATGAATATTTTAATCTGATGAATGAAGGCAATACATTGATCTGAGCTTGGAAGCAATTAAGAACCAAGGAAGGTGATATCTGTACAATACATGCATAATACAAAAACTCAGTTTAAATTCTTGTTTTTGTATTCAAACATCCAGATTCTAATATCAGCTCTCTATATAACACATTACAGTAATCCAAATGGAACGGTATCATTAAAATTGGAACTTCAATCCCCATTCAGAGTAGGAATAGCTAGAATATCATCTGAAGCTAGTACAAACAAACTTTATCATAGGAAAATCTTAGATCTCTAGATATATCAATGCTAAAAAAAAGAGGAAAGACTATATTTGGGTTTTTTATGTTTTAATATTTGGCAATTTAGTCCTCAATGGCATTTTTAGGAGACAAGAGAAGAAGCATTAGCTGGCATGCTAAACACCACTGTAGTTCCTAGTTTCAGGTGCCTGTGATTACTAGTTCCCAGCACTTTTCCATATATTAAGAAAGATAAACAAACAAAGCTTGACAATGATCTGTCAATAGCTCATGGAATTATTTCCAGTCAGTGAAATATATAGAGAATTTCAGCTTTAAAATTATGCTGAACATTTAACTAATGTATCAGAGCAGATCTTTTTACTCTAGGTAATCTCTTGCTATTCGTGTGTCATATAAGGAACAAATTGATTCTCAATATTACATTTAATTATTAATTATTTAAAAGTGGAAATACAATCAATTTTAAACTTACCCTTGGCTGTGCTCTCTTTCTGTCTCACGGTATCAGGTCCTTTTTGACTGTGAAACAATGACTGTCTGAAATGAAGGGGAAAATGTAGCTATAGAAGCTGGTGATTTCTGAAGTAGGTCTATCACACAGTAATTATTCATTTAAAATCCAGGCGTATCTAATCTAAACTTTTCTAATTATGCAATCCTCAGGTCACATCCTCCCTGCTGGTTAAAAACAGCAGCTACATTTCTTAAACAATCATTTTTACTGTTTAACCCTGGAGGAACCTTGAAATAATGTTCAGGTCTCAAGGAATCTCTATAAAAAATGCAAGATCTTTATAATACAATTCACCTTTAACCTACATAGCTTTAAATATTATCACTGTGCAGTATGCAAATTAAGAAATGAAGTGTGATATTTTTCAGTCACAATCTCTTGTAGTACTCCTAGTGGTCTCTCATGAAACCTTAAGGTAATGCAGGACCCCATTTGAGAAAACCTAGTTCAATTATAAAATTCTACTTGATTTTTTTACTTTTTAGTAGCAACAAAAATTTATGCATTAATTGTTGTTCAAAGCAATGCTGCTGGTGTTTCATAAATGAGAAAGTAAAAGATCTAACTAGAATGAAGCAGAATATGCACTTCTCCAGTATTTTTTATTCAGCAAATGTGACCATAAATCAATTCAATTTGCTAATCTTCCCCCAATCTGCTGGTCCTCTCTCTTTAATGGACTACATCAGTTGTCCATGTTGACTTGACATAATGAAAGCTTTCCTGTAATATATCCAGAAAATACTATTTTCGGAAGTCTGCATGGCTAGGCAAACATACAGGGCTAGGAGGCATTGGAGCATCAGATACATCAGATGGTAGTGGAAAGGACACTTAATTTAGAGTTTATTTTTTATGAGTGATCCTGTAATGTTAAAACAGTCTAAATATTCCACTAAAAATGGAATTTATACAGTATGTTTAATGTCTAAATAGAAATTACTTTGTGGAAGTCTCAGTCTTCCATGATTCTTTTTGCAACAGTGCACTGTTGATCAAGTACAAACAATGAAGTTTTGAGATCCAGCATTATATCAATAAGTGTGCATCCAGCCTGAAATATACTTGTTCATCCTGGCCCATAATTATCTATTGTTTAAGGATATTTAAAGAATAAAATTGCAATATGAATTACAAATCTGTTCATATCAGTGGTAACATAATTATTCTTTCCATCTTTGTCATCAGAATTATTCTAATATATGGCTAGAAATGAAAGTGAGAAGGACATGGTACTAACCTCCATAGGTTCCATAGGCTGCTGAAAGTTAAATTCATTGTGTTCAGAAATTCTGTTGCTAAAATATTGGATTATTTTAACAAATGTATTTGTTAGATATTTGTTAATCCTGAAATAAATGCTATATTAACAAAATCTCAGTATAAATCCATATCTCTAGGCTAACTTTACACCAGATTTATGCAAAACTGGAGTTAAGTAATTCACTAGAAGCATTGGCGTAAGTTCAGTTCATGTTTAATGTATTAATTGAAAACAGACTGATGAAAATGGCAGACTTTAAACAGCTTATTTATTGTATTGATTCAGTTAAATTTTACCTTGTTTTCCACCCTTTCTATTCTCTCCAAATATCTGTGTTAAAACTGATAATATTGAACTGTTCATAATTTTATAAAGATTATTAGAACAAAACATTTTAAACATTAGCATGTTATATGTACAATAAAGAGAAAAAAATGATGTTCTGAAAGCTAAATAAATGAATAGACCTTTATTTTACCTGTTTAAACTTTATTTTTAAAAACAGTAGTTTGCTTCCATTAAACTACAAATAAAACTATTTGCTTGAAAACTCTATAACAGAAATTTTATTTTACTCTACCAGTCCAAACTAATTCTACATTTCTAACTTTAGCTTCAACCCTGGTGCTGCTGTATAGTGAAAGGTGCCATCCCATTCCAGTGCTTGTGTGTCTGTAAATTCTCCTTTCCCTTCCAGCCTAAGATAAAAACAAAATTAGTATGTTAAACAAAAGCAATAAATTATCCATAATCATGTACAACCTAGGGGTATTTTGAGACATCAATTTACTAGAATAGTAATATTGACTTATTTTAATTAGTTTTTTTATACTGTCGTTCTGTATAAAACAGTAAGAAGAGGTGCAACAAATTAAGACAGATAACACCACCACTACAAAAGAGCAATAAAATTATCCAAACAATGATAGAAGAAATATAGTAATAAAACATTGTAAGAAGTTTCAATGGCAAAATTAAAATCTTGAAATCTTTTCAAATACCAACTATACAGTACATGGTAATATTCTTATCCTGTCAGCTCTATTGCTCCCAAGTCTTCTCTATAGTTCTTAAAAAGTAAAGACATTCATCTTCCTGGGCTCTAAAATCAACTAAAGTGGTGATAGCGGCTCTGAGATCAGCAGGCATATAGCACTTGGAAGAACTGCAATGTCTGGCATGAATAACATCTGGAAGAGTAAAGACATCGGCCTCACAACCAAATGCAGATTAATTAATGCAATAATTTTTCCAATTGCTACTTATGGCTGTGAAACTTGGATTCTGAAAAAGGCAGATAGGAGAAGGGTGGACACCTCTGAACTGTGGTGCTAGAAGTGACTATTACGAATCCCATGGACTGCAAAAAATAACAAACAAAAAAGCCCTAGACCGAACCTCACCAAAAATATTACTTGAAGCCAAGATCACCAAACAGAAGCTATCATACTTTGGTCATGTCATAAGAGCTGACTCACTTGAAAAGTCAACCATGCTGGGAGTGATCAGTGGAAAAAGGAGAAGGAGCCCGCTGGCTGGACACTATAAAGATGACACTGGGATGACCATGGCAGATTTGAAGGAGGCAGTGTGAAACAGAGGGGCATGGAGAGTGCTGATCCATAGAGTGGCCAAGGGTCATACATGACTGAATGGCTGATGACGACAACAGTTCTTAAGCCCCAATTGGGTTAATCATGACACAGTTGTTTAGACCAGGGGTTTTCAAATTTCTTCAGGCCATGGAATCTGCTGTAACACAGTTTGAAAAACCCTGGATTAGAGAATCTAGCCTCAGGGTCATTAAGTATATAAGCCTTAAAAACAACACTGAATTTGGCCGTGAGGGGAAAAAAATCACTAAAATAATACAAGAGCTAAATTTTGGAATTTTGAAATTCCTACTTTTTTTCTGCTACTTTTGTGTAGCAGAAATTATACCATCATACCGGATCTACCGATTAATTTGCTACTAATAGAAGAGACTAATTTGATTAATTTACAAGATTAATTTGCATGATAGATAAATAGATAATTCTGTATTTATGATAGTTCTAGGACCACATAACTGTCAAACAGATCAAGGCAGCACACAAAATAAAGTTTAAGATCAGAGTAGAATAGACACTGATATTCTTGCTTATATAATGGAACTTTGAGTGAAGTATGCAGCCCTGGTTAATTGCTGCATTACTTGCCTTCAGACTAAAAAGTCTTGGGACCAATCTCTGGAACCAATATAGGAATTAGCTAATAACTAGTTAACAGATATTTTAGTTTACAGATATTTAGCCCAATCATCTTCAAAAACAGCATGATGTTGAGAGTATGACTGACTCTAGAACAGGAATCTCCAACCACCAGTCCGTGGACCAGCACCGGGCCACAGCATGCCAGCAACTGGGCCACACAAACAAGCAAAGCCCCATCCGTGGGATGCAGGCAGCACACGAAACCACGCCCTCTCCGCTCTGCGGAAAAATCTTTCTCCACAGAACCAGTCCCTGGTGCCCAAAAGGTTGGGGGCCTCTGCTCTAGAAATATTAACTGAAGAGATCATACTCACCTACAAAGATAGGTTAACACAGAATGCTAGGCCAGTGATGGCGAACCTTTTAGAGACCGAGTGCCCAAAAACCCCCCCCCCACCCGTCCCCACTCCGCCGTGCCCGCTGAACCACCCACCACCTCCACAGCCCGCCACAGATCACCCAGGCAGCCCAGCAGCGCCATGGTGGCCACGCCCTCCGCCCGTGCCCTGCAGCATCATTTGCGCGCGATGGGGTGCAAGGGTGGAGTCTTGTCCCCGCTGCCCGGCTATCATGTCCTTGGCTGCGCAGCATTGCGTGGGCTGTGCCCGGGGGTGACTCTCCTCCAGAGGGCTGCTGGTGAGGAGGGGGCCATGGGAGGAGGCAGGGCTGGGGCGACTGTGCGTGTGCCAACAGAGAGGGCTCCGAGTGCCACCTCTGGCACGTGTGCCATAGGTTCGCCACCACTGTGCTAGGCCATGGCCTGTAAATTAAGTCAGACTCTTCTAGGTTGACACAACATAGTAAGCCAGAAACAAATCAACTATATTTTGGATTACATACATAAACCAAGTTACATAAACCAATTTTCTAATACAAACGAGACATATTACTATAGTAAAGATACTAAGATAATTTTTGCAGTGATTTTTTCAACTTACTTGTTTTCATTGAACTGTCCAGTATACTTGGATCCATTAGGAAATATATAAGTTCCTGTTCCATGTAGCATGTTGTTCTTGAACTCACCTTCATAAACTGCACCTGAAGGATGTTCTAGCCTTCCTAAACCATTCATCTAATTTAACGAAAAGAGGTATTAGCAGCTGTATAAGTAAAATTACTCCAAATATTATTTTCCTAAATTTAGTAAATTTAAAGGGGCCATCCCATGCATAATTAACTCAGGACAAGTTCAGCTGAATAAAGTTCAGCTTATAGTTTACTTTAAGACAGTCATACATATGATTTTGAGATAGAAAATTAAACAACCCTGTACAGCACCAATTTCATTTAAGCCCATTAAAAGGAATGAATTCAGAATCAAGTTAAACATGTTTTAAGACAAATTGATAAAGAATTAAAATTTTTCTTCTTCTACAACTTAAAAACATTGTGGCAGTGCCCTAGAAAGAATAAAAACTTGCTTCCTTATGATCTATTTTAAAGTATATGAAGCCTGATACTATGTAGATATAAACTGAAATGGAAATCATTAATCAATAATCATCCCTGATTATTACAGTCATGTCCCTCAAATCCATGTGGACTCTTAGTGATCATATGGATAGGTTTTCTCTAGGCTGATCTGTCCTCAAATTGGTCCTTCAGATCTTCTTGTACTGTATCTACATCCTTTTGTAGAATCTCAGAGCAAGAAAATTAACACATCAGATAACTAGCTCTTGCCTTACTTTGCAGCTTTAGCCTTGGGAAGAAAACAACAATTAGGAAAATTGTGATGCATTATGAACTCTCACCCATCATTCTGCTTAAGGCAGAAAAGCGAACTAAATGTTCTAACATTATACTTGCTCTGCTTGTACTAAAACAAGACAATGGCTGAGATACCATTAGGTTTATTCATGATATATATCAAGAGAGTATATTTGTGTATATTCACATTTTCATAAATGTGGACATCTGGTTTTCACTGATTCTCCACCCCTACTTACTTAAATCCCCATAAGAAATTGCTATGGAAGGCTAAGAGGAAATCATTGAGATCAAATAAGATACAGCATTGAAGGTTCCAAAATGTTCAAATGGAGGTACTTTTCGGTAAAATGAAGCTTTGGATATAATCCAAGTTTTATTTATTCACAGACATTTCTTAAGTCAATTATTCCATCAGCTCCAAATTCTGATCACTGAATGTTCTCTCTCTCTATTTTTTCCAGTACCACAGCACTTTCAGGGAATCTGATTGATATTCCTGACCTTTTCTATCCTGTTTACTGTTTATCTTTTCCTTCCATTTCCCTCAACCCTGATATAAACAAATATTTTCCCTAATTTACTATTTATTTGCATCATACAAAGTATGTATCTGCTAGCTAATCACTTTGGAACTTCATGGCTTCATGGAACAGTTTTTATTTTCCCCCTGAACTGACTTAATATTACTGTAATAGGAGAAATCTTTAATTATTTGCATGTTTTTAGATATTTTTAAAAACAAATATACCTTATCATTCTTCCATATTCCACGATAAATAATTCCACCTGCAGTTGTATGAACCCCATATCCATTTCTCTCAAGAATTCCATCAGGTGTTCTTGTACAGTCACCATCTAGTGAAGCAAAAGGCAATGCAGGATGGATAAAATAAAAATTAAACAAGTCACTCAATAGTGTTGGTGATGTGTTTTTACTATGCTATAAAGATTTTTATTTGGCCACATGGTATCATGTATCTTGAAAGTCTTGAGCTAAATTTGAACTGACAACCTAAACAAGCCATACTGAGCTAAGTTTCTGGAAATTTCTACTGACGTCTTGACAGAAGGTTTTACAGTTTGATTGCCCTCTCCATAATTCCTCCAGTACAGAAGGAGAGCCATAGCATATAACTTGGAATCAGAACAATGGTCATTGAATCCTTTGAGAACTCACTGATTATAAATAGTTCATTCTTGGTTACAATCAGTGCTTTTTTTCTAAAAAGAAAAGGTGCTGGAACTCACACATGTCATACAACCTGCCTTGCCTACCCTACAAGGTTCCATCCAAAAAAGGTGCTGGAACTCCGTTCTGGGCGTTCTATGACAAAAAAAGCCCTGGAAAATATCAGAATTAGGTGGTTACCCAGATGAATCAGTTAGCTCAGACTATGAACCAATTAGTCCAACAGATGGGACAAACTTTAGTTTTAGGGAATCCTTGACAAGATTTTACCACTGAACCTGGCAGCTCAGCATTATGATTAATGCTGAGCTAAACTCAGCATGTCATGTGGACATGGCTTATGATGCTATAATACTGCTCCCAATAACTGTAATATTCACAGTGCAACATGCTTTGATATCATACAAGAAATCTCAGGGTATACAATTAAATGCCGCTAAACGTTCACTAGTTGAAAATTTCTTCAAAGCCACTTTCCTATCTTCCCCAAACAGATTATAATTTAGAGAAAACTGAGGAAATCCAACTCTAAAACATTCTTGATATTCAAAAACAAACTAATCTCAGCCTATCCTACTAGTACAAGCATGCATAGTAGATTATTTTTTAAAATAATTAATTTGCATTGTAATGCTCAGGCTATTGTCTCATTTACAGCATAATCCTATTTTTTTCAAAAATAAGAACTGTTGAATTTATTTTATTGCAAATAAGTGCTAAAGCTCTACAACCTGAATTGGAAAGAAATTGTATACATTTTAATAATCTGTCACCAACACATCATGGTATAGTATCTGTAAATATTTACCATACTTATCTTGATTTGGAAATATAAATGATATTTTATAAACTTCAGAACCTGTTGAGAAAGAATATACTTTTACTGATCTTTAAAAGTATTCTTCTCCCTAAATGTAAAATATAAATAGAACGAGTTTAAAGTAGTGGTTAAGGTACTGGCACAGAAACCAGGAAATTGTGAGATCTAGGCCTTCCTTAAGCATGAAAACCGGCTAGACTAGAGGACTTTGGGCTTGTTGCTTTCATTCCAGTCGCTTCTCAGCTAGTCGCTTCTCATCAGCCCAGCCCACCTCACATACATACATACATTTACATGCATGCATGCATACATACACACACACACAGAGAGAGAATAATCATCATCATCTGATCTGCTCAAGCTTACTTCATTCCATCTGTCACCCATAAAGTATTCTACACTTAACTGATCTTTGAGTGTAAACCCATCTATACGTTAACAGACATTTCACCAACATTTCACTGGAGAGGTGCAAATTCTTCCTGTACTGAAACTGACATAACTTTTTGATTTCGATCAAGAAATATCTTCCTTTTTTTTTTTTTTTAAACAATCATTCCATCAAGGAGAGCCGCCGGGATTGGAATCGCTACTCACCGGACATACTTTGGAAAATGCACACGCGGTTGCTATGACGACAAGATTTACAGGAAGCGAAAGCTTTTTACTTCCAGGTGATTGTCGAATGTTGGTTTCAACTAAGATTCCCGGCTGGAGCGGATGTATCTTCTAAGAATCGTTAGCGGCAGAGAAAGAGGTTTGTAATTATGGGGAGGGAGGGGTGATATAGTGCCTTTCGGGCTATCTTTTCTAACGCGGTAAACCTTCCGTTGGCTTACAAGTTCCTTAACAACAGGCCAAATGTACGGAGAGTAGAAGGATGGAGAGCCATGGGATTGAGGAGGGTGTTTTGCAACATACAGGGGGAGGCTGTGAGCTTTCTGAAAAAGTCTCTGGAAATGCTGAACACGAGATGCCTGTCAGTATTGGGGGAGACGAGGAATTTCAATCCAGTGTATAGTGTTTACTGATGCAATATGGCTTTTTAGAATAATTGTAGTGGAGTGTTCTTTGCAAAAGGAGATCTCAGGCTTGGCGCCTGACATATCCTTAAGGAAGGTTCTAAATTAGTGGCACTGACGAATAGATCTGATGTAGATTCACAAGCTTATGCTACATTGAATAATTAGTTGAATGGACTGTACGGGTCACCAACTATAATTCTCTATGTTTTTTTTCCTATTTTCACTATGAATACTGAGGTTCTCCCCTCCCCCAATAGTGAGCGTCAATATGTTCAGTTAGATTTAGAGAATACATAATTTATTCTGATTTATTATAGTTTGTACTATGATGATGTATTTAATACAGTATATAATTTATATTATAATTTATAATACACTTGTACAAAATTTATGATTTATTTAAAGCTTTTTTACCTTGCTTTTCACCCCACCAATCCCAGAGTTCCTTGCAATGTTAATAAGAAAATAACTTGAGTTGACCCGAAGAACTGTTGCTGCTCTTCTGGTGACTTTGTTAATTGTAATTGGAGAGTAATTAAACCATTGCCGAAAGTAACTCATAGCATGCAATGCAGTTATACTGTATATACATTTCTACAGATATAATTTAATCAATTTTATTGATTTAAACTTGATCCAATGGAGTATGATATACTGTTGCCCATGACACAAGTGAATCCTTATTGATAAATATACTCTTATAGATAACATACAAATACTGGGGCCAAAGAAAATTTGCTAGGAAATAAATCTCAGTTTAAAACAGAATAAAGCTGGAAGGGACCTTGGAGGTCTTCTAGTCCAGCCCCCTGCTCAAGCAGGAGAACCTATACCATTTCAGATAAGTGACTGTCTAGTCTCTTCTTAAAAACCTTCAGTGATGGAGCGCCCACAATTTTTGAAGGCTAGCTGTTCCACTGGTTAATTGTCCTCACTGTTACGATGTTTCTCCTTAATTCCAGTTGCTTCTCTCTTTGTCAGTTTCCAATCATTGTTTCTTGTCCTGCCCTCTAGTGCTTTGGAGAATAATTTGACACCCTCTTCTCTGTGGCAGCCCCTCAATACTGCTGGAATACTGCTACCATGTCACCCGTTTCTTCTTTTCTTTAGACTAGCCAAACCCAAGTCCTGCAGCTGTTCTTCATATGTTTTAGTTTCCAGGACTTTGATTATTTTAGTTGCTCTTCTCTGAACTTTTTCCAACGTCTCAACATGTTGTTTGTAGTATGGTGAACAAAATTGGTTGCAGTATTCCAGGTGTGGTCTTACTAGGGTTTTATAAAGCGGTACTAATACTTTGCGTGATCTTGATTCTATGCCTCTGTTTATATAACCCAGGATTGTATTAGCTTTTTTGGCTGCTGCTGCATACTGCTGTGTTTTTTTATGAGTTGTGGGAGAGAGCTGATCAATGAATGATGTCAACTGATACCTTTATTGTGTGTTTACATACTAGTGCAACACTTCACTCGTGATCATTTTGTTTCATGTTTTTTTTCCCCTTAGCTAAAAAATGAGTTCAATAAAGAGAAGAGGGAAACCCCACAGTAGAGGAGGAAAAGGAGGAGGTAGTAGCAGCAAACATCAAGCCAGTAGCAACAAAAAAGGCTTGGACGAAATGTGGGATGATGATTTCTGCGTTTTCAGTGGAACGAAAGATACACACAGGTTAGCAAAATGAATTATTCTTCAGAATATTAACTGAATGTAGAATCATAGAATTAGGAATGAGTATTTAGCTGGAGGCCAGAGAAATGAAGGGGATCTGAGCTTCATTTTGGGTTTATGAGATTATGGGATCCATAATTTCTTTCTGTGCACGGAGGAGAACTGCTTACCTTTTTCAAAAGCAGCTCTTTTGCTCTGTCTGCTTAATGACCAACAGTCTCTTGGTGACCGCACCTGGGAGGGTGGGGATAAAGGTTGAGTAGGTTATTACATGTGGGCACCTTGCTTAACAACCTCAACAATTTATGACCAAAATTTGGGACCAATTGTGGTTGTAAGCCAAGAACTACTTGTAAATGTTTTTCTCTTCATTGTTTTGGCAAGAGATTTTCACAATATTTCTTACTTTCTTCACCCTGTCTGAGCGTTTGCTAATAGCAGAAGATGGAACTGATCCCATACAATTGTCATTTTAATCATAATTTTAACTAATGAATGTTACGTATTTTGATATGCATCTTACACTACTTGACTGTATTTGTAAATAATATACTTTTTCTTTTCTGTACATAAAGTTCTGTTAATAAAGGAAATGGACAGACCAAGCATGCATCCAAGATCAAAACACCTCTGCAGACTCTTCATATGACTTCAGAAAATCAGAAGAGAGTAAAAGAACTTCTTTGTGAGCTTCAGCAGGAGGAATTGGCTTCTGGTTCGAAGTGAGTTCTTTTCTAAAAAAAGTTTTTAAATATGACATGCCACCAAATTGTATATGAACCCCTTTTATTGTTGTGACTGAATAGGGCTTTCATAGTATGTAATTATGGTATATAATTTAGCATATTTAGACTGTTGATTGATTTAACAAACAAGATTTTGTACCCGTTCTAGAAAAAGAAGCAAAATGTTTATTTAACTCAAAGTGGCTGCATGTTTTACATAACAAAGGCAGTTAATTTCTACCTTTGAACAATTAAATAAAACCGCTTCCAAACTGAGAGAGAAGAGTATAAAATCACTTTGTATAATCCTAACCCTCCAAATTAATTTATTGGTTGTAGCCCTAGAAATATCTTATACTTTCAGGACACTAGTATCAGGCATTGATGATTGCAATGAGTCAGATTACCTGGATGATGAGCAGTCCTGGTCAGATGACAATGCATTCTCTAAAACCAGTTCAAGAGCTGCTTCTCAAGCACCAGTGAACCATGTACTAGAGATGGAAGTGTCATCTTTTGCTGTGCATAAGCTTTCCAGGTAATTATTTCTGCATCTATAACATCCAAGCCAATGTATAATTTAGGAATCATGATTGGAATGGATAATTATAGTTACTTGAAGGAATAACACACTTCAGAATCTAGCGACTCAATAGTAAGACAGTTTTGGCTTTGATTTAAAAAAAAAACAAATTTCAGGCTGTTATAATTATCAAATTATTGTCAACAGGTTCCTTTTTTCTAGAAATTCAAATTCTTTATGTTATTATTGGGGGGGCGGCGGCAAGGGGAAAAGAAACAAGTTCTTCATTCAAGTCAATTTTTTATCAACCCAAATACTGCTGATCCCTTTCTGGTTCTTTTATTCTGCCCCGGGAGATTTTTAGGAGTTCAACTCTGCCTCATCAATCATTCAAGCCATCAGTGTATCTTCATAGAATGCAAATTTTCATATTCTAAAAAAAAACCCTGACAGGGATAACAATGTATATTCTAGTTTCAGAATCAAAGTGTATTATGCAATCTAGAGTAGCTTCTTCTCATAGGATAATATAGGGCGCCGTTTTTAGAAGTAGTAGAGCTATTTGCCCTGATGGGACTTGTTTCCACTGTTTTCTTCCTCCTAGGTATGGCTTTGATTTGGAGCATTGCCAAGCAGTACTGAAGTCTTACAATGGTAACATTGGGGCATCCTTGGAACATTTACTTTTGCAGTGCTTCACAGAAAAGTTTGGAAAGAGAATGCAGCTCACAGAAGCTTCTGTTCCAGCAAATATTAAAGATTGTGTGGAACAAAGGCAAGAAGAAGCTTTGGCCCTCCGTTCAATCTGTGGAGACAAATTTGTTGAACGAATTCAAAATCGAGTTTGGACTATTACATTAGAGTTGGCATATCTAACAGATATTCTCAGCAAGACAAAACGAGGAAATAGCATCACCAGTAACATAGTTAATACAAATTCCCAGGGTATCTGTAAATATTACCTCCGAGGAGATTGCAAATTTGGTTCAAGATGCAAATTCAAGCATGAAACTCCACAGAGTCAAAAATCACTTCCCCCCATTCGAGAGGATGCTCATCTTAGACTTAGAAGTGATAATGCTCCCGTGTATGAACTTGAAGTAAGATTTCCAGAAGATAATAAATACCCATATCAACCACCTCTTGTGGCCTTCTATTCTACTAATGAGAATTTGCCTTTGTCTTGTCGATTGCACTTAGTGGAATTCCTTTATGAAAAGGCCTTAATATCATCTGAGTCTAATAAACCTGTAGTATATGATTTTGTAACATGCTTAGAGGATGAAGCTCAAGTCCTGAAATTGCTTAATAAGACATCCCACAAATACAGTGTTCCTCCACTGCCTATGAAACAAAAGTTTCCAAGTGGCCCTAATAATCCACATCAGACTTCAGAAGGTATGTTCATTTTCATAACTTTATTGGGATCGTGAAAAATCAATGTTGAATGCCTTCATTTTGCTTCGAATTGCTATGACAACATTATTTAGGTATTATTCCTACTGTGGTGGGCTTGGAAAATCTTGCATTATGAATCAATTTCAAGAAGAAATTTTGTAACTGATTGGATCTTTGTTTTTGTTTTTTGTTTTTTAGTAATTTGCTAACATGCATAGAACTAGGCAATTTTCAGTTAGAGAGTATTGTGCTTCAAGGAATGAATTGTAAGTACAGAAATGTCAGAGTTTGTACTTCAACAAATAATACCTAATGACAAAAAGATATAATTTTTTAAAATCATATTATATCACTTGGAGTCTTTCTAATGTATTGAGTTCCCAGTATGGAGACTGTAGAATTGAAAAAGACTGTCCAAAGATGGCAGATTTTCCCATTAAAACTTGCATTGGAGAATGAACCTTTAATATAATCCTTCATTGATCATTTGATTGGATTAGCGCTTTAGACTTTGTTGTTCAGTAATCCAAATCTCATTTAGAGTATTTATGGAAGGTGTATTATACCCTTTAATTGATGCCTTCAAGTACCTACAACAGCGGTCCCCAAACTTTCCGGCTCTGCGGACCGGTGGCGGGGGGGGGGGGGGAAGAGGAGATGGTTTCATGCACACATGCACACCACTAGCACAAATTCAGTTTTGTGCGCTCACATACTTGCCTCCACTTGTGCAGGCCGGATCCCAACAGGCTGGGCTGCGGAGCAGGGGTTGGGGACTCCTGCCCTACAACATATATCTTGAACAAACATGAGAAATTGTATCTAATAAAATCACCGTTATAAATCTGAAAAAGCATAACTTTAAGAAAATCAGCAAAAAGCTTGTTTTCATCACAAAGAGAGCATTGAAATACAATGGATGCTAGAATGATAATGTCTACTATAACAATAACTTTTGCCTGACTTTATTTAAGAAAAGCACGATACCTCTAATTACTGTAATAAATACAATGTGATATTCTCCTAATGAATTGGACTTCATTTTTCATCACTAGCCAGCAACCAGACAGGAAAGTCTATATTACAGTAGCATAGTTTTAATCTGTATAAGCCTCTTTCAAGAGAGAAATCAATACTAGGATGGGCAAACATTCTGATCACAGGGAAACTGAGAGGTGTTTGGTAGGGAAAGTCTTCTAAAACACAAGATAGAATCCATTTTGATTGTACAAGCCCCTATGTTCATTTCCTAGCATCACCAGGCAGAACTAGGAAAAATGCTCTTTAAGATCTAGAGAAGCAATGGCAGTCTTCAATCAATAATAAGCTTGTTGAAATAGAGGCCTGACTATCTTTTAAGTTCAACCAGATTTTATGCTTGCCTCTATAGCAGGGGTCCCCAACCCCCGGTCCGTGGACCAGTACCGGGCCGCGGCATACCAGCAACCGGGCCGCACAAATAAGTAAAGCCCCATCCGCAGGATGCAGGCAGCACACAAAACCACACACCCTCCGGTCCGCGGAAAAACCTCTCTCTATGGAACCGGACCCTGGCGCCCAAAAGGTTGGGGACCTCTGCTGTAGAGTGCCCAATTTATGGCTATATAATTTAATAGAACTCCTAATCTGAATTTATTTAGTGTATGATACATTTCTCCCATCTGTATTAGGGATGACTATCAGTGGAGGCCTGAATTCAAGGTATGGTGGACAGGATTCCTGAGAGGAAATCTGTCAAATAAATAAATTAGCCATTGGTGTACTGATCCCTGTGTCAACAATATTCATACCTTCCCCCTCCACCCCAAGTTAAACCAGTTTTGTAGAAGACACATGCTAATTAAGATTTTTTTAAAGCATCAACAGAAGTGGAAGCTGAGGAGGATGAGAATGACCAAGAGGGCCTGCAAACAGTTCATTTAGAGAAAGAGAGTTACGTGAATCTCAAAAAGAAACTTTTATTGAAAAGCAGCATTCCATCAGACAACATTACCAAAGAAAATGTTAAAATTTGCAAACAATTCAGCATAAAAAAGGTATAGTTCGCTTTTAAATTGTTTTAACTATGAAAATGTGTTGGAAAGTAGTTTGGTACATTGTAACTTTCTTTTTTAAACAATATCAGGTATATTTATATTCATGTAATGAGCCTGAGTTGTGATTTTAAAAATCCG
This sequence comes from Azemiops feae, assembly GCA_023970755.1. Taxonomy (NCBI): domain Eukaryota; kingdom Metazoa; phylum Chordata; class Lepidosauria; order Squamata; family Viperidae; genus Azemiops; species Azemiops feae. The sequence continues at coordinate 3,453,423 of JALGBA010000012.1, read as the reverse complement.
CTATTGGCCAAAATTATTTTAATAACAGATTAAATGTTGCAGCCCAAACCTGTGGTAATTAGCAGTTGGATGCTAATTAGAGTTTGTTCTACTTTCTTGAGTTCCTTAAAAAGCATGTTTTTGTTTATAAAAATGCTTCACATATTTTTATTTATTTTGATTAGCTGCTTTAATGAACAGTAAATATATTGTTAAATCATTGTTACTCACATATTGGAGGTTAATCATGGATGCTGATAACCTTGTGCGCATTTTTGTCAGTCTTCTAGGCGTTACCAGACGATGTTACAAGAACGACAAAAACTTCCAGCTTGGGAAAAGAAAGAAAACATTCTCAGCTTGTTGAGCAAATATCAGGTCCTAGTTGTAAGTGGTATGACTGGGTAAGTGTATAATCTATACACAAACTTGAATAGAGGCTACATTCCACATCATGTCTACTATATCAATAGGCCAGTACTGCTGTTTCATAATTCATCATAAACGAGGGAGAGAAGTCCAAAATCATATTCACAACAAAGGAGGGATACTTTTACTTAGATTAAGATTCTCACTTAGACTGTTCAGTTCTCCATCTCTTCCTGGTTTAGCTTAGTTGAAAAATAAATGTGAAGAAAGAAAAAAAGGCAGGCCAGTGTCTCTTTCTCTGTGTTTATGATTTACCAAGCCTACCATTTCTGGTTAAGACTAAACAGACCAAGAGACCAAGCTAAAAAATAAAAAGAAGAATATAACACCTATCTAGTTTTTTAAGCGGTAAACTGCCAGCAATACAACTACTGTAGGATTAAATGAAAGATTAATTATACAATCTCTACGCATTTCTGCTAATAATTCAAATTAGAATATAACTTTAGTAGTAATTACAGTTTAAAACTTCAATTACAAACACAATTAAATATAAAATTTAACATTTTTTAGAACATCCTAAAATACAAAAGTCTGGTTCAGTGTTCTGTAGCTATGTCAGGATCGTGTAAAGCAGAATTCCCCAATCTTTCTGCCTTTGCAAACTGGTAGGGGTGAAGGGATGGTTCCGCGTGAGTGGCCGGCAAACGTGCACGCAGCTTCATTTGCTTGCACAAGTGGGAATGTGCGCTCGCCCACCACTTCTGCGGCCCAGTTCCGAATAGCTCACGGCCCAGTAGTATGCTGCAGCCTGGGGGTTGGGAACCCCTGGTGTAAAGGAACGTCATACTTTTTCAAGTGGGAAACCCCTTGTTTGTCTACTTTGTAGAAGCCTAGCAAAATGTGATCCCCAAAAAGAAGGTTCCATTTTGGCCGTACAAGAGAAATTTCTGCATATATCTTTTGGCCTCAAATTGTTGTAGAATTTGTAACAGTCCCATCTTTTGTACAGTTCAAGTTGCAGTCCTCAGCAGAAAATCTTTCATGAGGCTTCAATTCAGTCTTTTTTTTCCAAACGTCTGAATCAATATTAGTGAATAGGAAAAAATTAAATGTATTTTTATTTCAATGAATATGTATAACGATAAAGGAGAGATTTAAAGTCAAAAACCTATTTATTTTTGCTTGGATTTTGATACTTTTATGTTTCATCAATTTATGCTCAGCCTGGAGAAGTAGACAGTTCTTTAAAAGAAAAGATACTATCCATAAAATGGAGGTTGGAACACAATGATTTGTTATGTGCTGCTTGAGGGATGGGTGATTTTCTCACACACATTTTTTTTCCTGCAGATGTGGAAAGACCACTCAGATACCTCAGTTTATCTTGGATTCCTCCCTTGAAGGTCCTTCTAATAAAGTAGCCAACATCCTTTGCACCCAACCTCGTAGGATTGCTGCCATTTCTGTTGCTGAACGTGTAGCCAAGGAAAGAACAGAAAAAGTTGGAATTACTGTTGGATACCAAATCCGGCTAGAAAGTGTCATGGTTTGTTTTTTTCCTTTACATTTGAAGAAGTGGTAATTCTGGTAATGTGTTTTAATATAACTCTTTTTAAATGAGAGGAAATATAAACAAGTTTACCATTTTAATCTTCTCTATATATTCCTTATTAGATCTAAGGAAGGTACCAGTCATTTGAGCACATTTTGGCCAGTATGCTATATTATATTTTGTTGTGCACCTCCCTGAATCATAGGCAGCTATATAAATTAAATTAAATTAACTCCCACTGCTTTTTTGCCTGTATATGGACATTCTTTTTTCCCTGTTTAAGTAAGGAAATACTTCTGAAACAGTACCCCACAGGTCCCAGGTTGCTTAGTTATAGCTATATTAGACTTTGGTATTCAGTATTTTTTACCAGCCACAGTCCAATTTGCAATACTGAAAGATCTTTTGCTTCATTATCACGAACAAGCTTTGCAGTGGGTTGAAATAAATAGAGTAGAATCTGACAGGGAGAAGTATAAAGTTTTACCGGTACATCTGAGTAGGACAAATGTAAAACACAAGTACAGCAGAGGGAAACCTAGTTGCATCTGAGTGTTCTTTTCTACTCTAAGATAAACATGAGCCAGCATTGTGGTATCACTGCTGAAAAAGTAAATGTTATATTAGTATGAGTCCAAAGCATGGGAAGTAAATGTTCCACTCAACTATGTTCTGGTCCATCATTTGGTTTATAGGTATCACAGTTCAAAAATGGCATGACAAAATTGAGCAAATTCATGCAGGGCTACAAAGATGGTAAAGGGTCTGGAAACCAAGCTTTATGAGTTAGGTTCTAGAAAAGATAACTGAGGGGAGATACGATAGCAGTCATTAAATATTTGAAGGGATGTCTCACAGAAAAGCGAATAAACTAATTCTCTGTTGCCCCAGAGGGCAGAGTCAGAGCTGTTGGGTTAAACAGGAAGGGGGGAAGAGAACCTTCCTGACTGCCCATGATGTCAGCCGGTGGACACCCTGCCACACAAAGTAGTGAGTTCTCCTTTGCTAGAGGTCATCAAACAGATCCAATAATCAGTCAGATGTGTTTTGGTGGTTCTTGAATTGAGCAGAGGATTGGACTAGATAACCTCCAAGGTATATCCCAACTCTATAATTCTAAACAGACTTCCACTTTATGATCCATGGAAAACAAAATAATCTGACAGAACAATGATTTTCTTGGCCATTTTAACATTTTGTCTTTTTTATTCAAGTCTTCATCTACACGGCTATTGTACTGTACTACTGGAGTGCTTCTGAGAAGACTAGAAGGGGATAAGAATTTACAGGGAATAACTCATGTTATTATTGATGAAATACATGAGAGGACAGAAGAAAGGTAAGAAAAGCCTTTAAAAGTAGGCAATTTTTCATTATTGTACTTTATATCCTTTCTCTAAATTTATTTTATTTGTATGCAAATGCTTCTGTTTATTTTAATGTTCCATTTTTGCTCTGCTAATCTGGCCAATCCAGAGATGCAACTGAATTCCTGGAACAATAGATTTTGAGGTTTGGGGAACTGATTCATTCAGCAGTTCCACTTTTGCTGTAGTTGTCAGCTCTGTTAAAAGTGAAGGTCATCTTCAGTCCCAGAAGTCCAAAGGTTGTAAATTTGTATGTTTCCTTTTCCCCTATCTTTGTGGTATGCAGAAGGAAGAATTCATTCATTCATTCATTCATTTATTTGATTCATTTGCTGCCCATCTCACTTCAACAACATGCACATTCTCTTCTAAACTGCACTGTTGACCAAGTTAGCAAAACAATTTAAGGATTATTCTTAGCTTCTTTAACAATTAATCAGGGTTCAAATCATGATTCCTAGCATTTATATAATCATATACCAGACACTGGAGAAAATGAATAAAATAAACCACTAATCAGTCTTCCAGCTGCATAGAAAACTGAGAGAAGTGAGTGTATGGCAAAAGTAGCATTTAAAATTGGGGTTTTGCACCATGATCATTTAGCTTTGAGTTCACATGAGCTCACTATTACATACTAATAATGTACTATTTATGAATACTGGATTACTACATTATGCTAATCAACTTCTAGATTGGAATTACTAAAATTTGGTTCAAAGATGTGAGGCTATTCTTTGGGGGGGGAAAAAAAACCTGGCCTGCTATCTTTCTCCTACGCTCTTAATTGACTGCTATAAGAAGCTACTTTCCAAAAAGCAGTGCAAGTAAAAAAACAAAAATAGAAAGACTAAATCATATTTGGATGCTTCACATAAATAGTATTTTTTGCAAACTTTATTCCTAAACATTTTACTTGTTTGGTAACTGACCTTGTTTCAAGTGTAGCATAATTTTTGTTTGCTTTTTCATACACTTAAAATTTAATTTTCAGTGATGAGGACAAATTATTCTCCTCCTCCTCCAGAATAACTGAAGAGGTATATTGTTTGTATTTCAGTTTCTGCCCCAATATGTAACATATTTACAGCTTTGGAGCTAGAACATTAAAAACTAAGTAATGAGTGGACACCCAAGAATCACTTCCAATACTGAAAGAGGTTCAAAAAAGACGCAAATGTTGGAAGAATTTTAATTTTCCCTTGTTTTTTTTCCAGTGACTTCTTGTTATTGATTATGAAGGATTTAATGTTACAAAGACCAGAGCTGCGTGTTATACTAATGAGTGCTACTCTGAATACAGACGCCTTTTCTCAGTATTTTAATTCCTGCCCTATTGTCAATATACCAGGTGAAAACAGCTTCTTTTACTATTAATTCCTTCACTGTTTTAACCTTCTGATGATTTTACAGCAAATGTCTCCATTATAAGTTTCTATATATTTACATCACACTGTTTTGATAGTAAAATATTTGAACTGAGGAAACTATACAAGTCTTAAGAATCTAAAAGGCATAGTAACCATTCTGCTAAACCAGTCTGTATTGTTTTGAGCATTATCCGGTGCTAAAAAGCATCACTTACAAAGCATATAATTGCAAACGACTTGCCTGCTATTATCTCCAACTTACTTGCAGCACATACACACAACCAGTTTGGTGCAGTGATTAAGGCATCAGACTAGAAACCAGGAGACTATGAGTTCAGGTCCCACATTAGGTGCAAAGACAGCTGGGTGACCTTGGCTAGTCACGTTCTCTCAACCTGAGGAAGGAGGCAGTTGCAAATCACATCTGAAAATGCTGCCAAGAAAACAGCAGGGACTTACCCAGGCAGTTTCTGAAAATCAAGACACAATTGAATGGAAGGGGAAAAAACGTAGCTTTGCAGCTGAAGTAATCCTTCGAACGGTGCATATCCTTCAAAAGAATATGTTTCCAGATCTTTGCAGTCACTCGGAAGCAAGTTACAAGTTTGAGATTATACTATAAAATGTTACTGACTGCTGAACACATAGATTTTGCATTCTTGCTTTCAGTTTTGGTACCTATCATCTGCAAAAGTGATGGGTTTCTTATATATCGTAAGTCATCTTAATTAAAGTCATTCTCAGGATGTTTTTACAGAAAACCAAAAATCAGACCAAGCATCCTTATACATTGATGTTTTTAATAAAAGCCTATACCAAGTAGTGGCATTCCATTGATTAAAACATGCTGCTAAAATACTCTAAATTTGTTTTCTTTTTAAATTCAGAGAGGCATAGTTGTTGAACTATGAACTATGAATTACCAGGGAACATGCCCAAACGTAATTATAGGATAATATTTAATACTTGTATATTTTCAAATGTATTTTGTTCATATTCCTTGGATATAGTCTTATCACTAGCGCAAGGATTTCTGTGATGTTAGAAATGTTAGAAATATGCAAGCATTTATGACCTTAAAGTCATTTAAATATGGCCAATTAAACCAAAAATATGACTTTTAAACCAAAATATGACTTTATTTTTTCTGAAATTAGCACCCAATTTTTTAAAATCTGCTTACACACACACACACACACACATCCCTCCCTCATATATCCCTGAGTTGGGGAGCAAATAAGAAAAAGAAAACAAAACAGGCAAATTCTCACCTTTTTTCAAACCTCTCTCTCTCCCTCTCTCTCTCACACACACACACACCTCTCCTTGAGTTGGGGAGTGAATAAGAAAAAAATAGGCAAATTCTCACTTTCTTTGCTGACTCAAACTTGTGCTCTTATTAGGAGATTTGCCAATAACCAAAATATGACCAAAATATGTGTTACAAAATTAAGCAGAAAGATGTCATAACACCTTTAAAAAGCCAAAATATGATTTTTCAGGCAAAATAGCATCTACTTCTCACCAGATGACTCTAAAACCTGTTTTAACTTACTCATAAATTCAAATAAAGGTTCCAGAAAAAATATAACATGTTATGTTATATGTTATGACAACTGTACATTCTCTGTTTATTTATTAATATTTTATTTTCCAACCACAATGTCCTTTTTCATTTTCCTCTTTTTGCTTTTATGTCGTAGTTTGTTCCTTAAATGGACTAAAATAATACTTTATTAAAAAAGATTTTTATTTGATTCCCATATTGCAGTGAAGTTCAGGCTATAACTACACAACAGTGCTCCAAATTTGTTGGAATACAACTTCCAATTCTTTGCTCTGTTTTGCACATATTTTGGGTCTATTTTGCTAAAACTATTTTTGCTAAAACTATTTATAATTGTTTACATCTCTAGGAAGGACATTCCCTGTTGAGCAGTTTTTTCTAGAAGATGCAATTGCAATGACTGGGTAAGAAGTTTCAAAAACAAGTCTAGCACCAGCAATTCTTTTTACGTAATGTAAATTTCTTTTCAGACTGAAAATTCAGACTGTTTGTTGGATCATCCTTGTGGAATAACAAAGTTAAACCTCAGCTAATAATGTAGACAACACTACTGCACTATATCAAATAAGATTTTAAATTAGACTTGTAACAAAAAAAATAATGTCAAGTATTACTAAAATCTTAGTATATTGCAAGAATCAGACTCATATACTTTATATCATTAAGAATATAAAGACTAGGGAAACATAGTACAGTATGTTTATGTTGAGGTGCTTTCATTTGTTTTGTAACATGAGCTTTAGTATGGATTAGATGAGCATTAATGTGCATGACAGCAAGACGTTTAAGAGAAAACTAGGAAGCATGAAATGGAGTGCAATCTCAGATCAATCACTGGATTAAAAAGGGCTGTAACTTTCTGACAACCATTCATTTAGTGAGTGTTCGAAGTTACAACAGCACTGAAAAAAGTGACTTATGACCAGTTTTCACATTTACAACCCTTGCAGTATCCCCATGGTCACATGATCAAAATTCAGGCACGTGGTGCATTTATGACAGTTGCAGTGTGAAAGAGGAAAGCTATATTTGCTTAACAACCACATGATTCACTTAACAATTTCAGTGATTCGCCTAACAACTGTGGCAAAAAAAATGTCATAAAATGGGGCAAAACTCACTTAACAATTGCATTACTTAGCAGTGGAAATTTTGGGCTCATTTGTGGTCATTAGTCGAGGACTGCCTATATTTGTCTGGTCTATTTTCCCAAAATCCAATAAAAAAAAAGTATCTAGTCATTGCAGAATTGGAAAATATGATAAAATGTATATATTATATATTTTTATGTTTTCTGAGGTTTTCACGGGTGTTTGTATGTAGGTCTTTGGTAATTCGGGTTTTCTCCCGTGTAAAATTGCAAGTGTCTTGGCGACGTTTCGACGAAGTCTCATTCGTCATCTTCAGGCTGGTGTCTCTTCGGCCTCGTGCTTCTAGGAGCAATGTGTGATCGCAGCTGTTTCTTCCTTTTAACTGCCAGTGGAGGTATGAACTGATTGGATGGGAGCTTGGCTGTGTTCTGATTGGGTGGAGGTGTGTTCTGATTGGTTAGGGGCTTGGCTGTGCTCTGATTGGATGGGGGGTTGGCTGTGCTCTGATTGGCGGGGTGTGTGCTCTGCTTGGGTGGGGGCCCTGTTGTGCTCAGATTAGTCTGAGTTGCAGGGGGATTTGAGATGGAGAGCTGCAAACAACAGCAATGCAGCTCTCCATCTCAAATCCCCCTGCAACTCAGACTAATCTGAGCACAACAGGCCCCCACCCAAGCAGAGCACACACCCCGCCAATCAGAGCACAGCCAACCCCCCATCCATCAGAGCACAGCCAAGCCCCTAACCAATCAGAACACACCTCCACCCAATCAGAACACAGCCAAGCTCCCATCCAATCAGTTCATACCTCCACTGGCAGTTAAAAGGAAGAAACAGCTGCGATCACACATTGCTCCTAGAAGCACGAGGCCGAAGAGACACCAGCCTGAAGATGACGAATGAGACTTCGTCGAAACGTCGCCAAGACACTTGCAATTTTACACGGGAGAAAACCCGAATTACCAAAGACCTATATATTTTTAGTATATATAACTCTTTATAGGTAAACCTCGAGTTACAACTGTAATGGAGCCTGATCACCACGGTCTTAACTATTTTACGATCTGTTTTGTGGAAGTTGTTAAGCAAAACCATGATTTGCCATAGACTGGTTTTGCCAAAATAAATGCTGAGTTTGGCAAAACCATCATAAAACACGATCATGTGACTGGCGGGGCAACCCTCAGAACTTCAAGTCCAGGTTGTAAGGACCCTCAAGTAGGGATGTTGGAACTTTGAACAGTTTTAAGTCAAGCACTATATGTATTGGTGATATGAAAGATGGGGATAAACACTGAGTGATCTTTCATCCATTACAACCTAATTTTTGACATACTTTAATGGAGGAATTACTATTTTCTAAATTAGATATTCAGACTCTTAGTAACCAGTAGCAATAATGACTATAGCTGTATTGACTCTCCGAATAAATCCTAAATAAAATAGTACACTTTTTTGAAACAGGTACCGTATGTCTTGGATTATACTATGAGGCTGCAATTCCTACAGAGAACTGCACTTAGTGATAATTAACTCAACAGAACAACTGTTGGAATAACTAGAATGAAAATTAGATAGAAGCTAGATGGTATTTGTGTATTTATGTTTTTATCTGGGGGTTGATGTGGGCATTATTACTATTGTGATTTGAATTGGTTTTAATCTAACCATGGATATCCTAATAGTTGTTTATATATACTATAAGACACCAAGAGTTGTTTTCATTGTAGTGGGAGAGAGAGAGAGGATAGAAGATAGATAGATAGATAGATAGATAGATAGATAGATAGATAGATAGATAGATAGATAGATAGATAGATAGATAGATAGATAGATAGATAGATAGATAGATAGATAGATAGATAGATAGATACTACACTTCTGAATAAACAATTCTGAATTGCCATATAATTTCTTTGTATCAGAAAGAAAAGTCAGGCATACAAATTGAGCACAGGAAAGGAAAGGTCTTTTTAAAATGTTGGTATTTTTAACTGAAGTTATATAAATTGGTATTCAGTTTTCTGAATTTAATTTTATTCGTGAATCTGTAATGTAAATAAAACATGTCAAATGTAATGAAAATCTCAAGTTATACATAATACATTTGACAAAGTAACAAAACATTCTTATAACTGGAAAGAGTACTAAGTACTGCATTTATTTGAATATTTTTTCTTGAAAATGTGTTATTTTCTCTACTAAATTTCCCGATCATCACAACATCTCCAGTTCTTTTACATTTTTGATTGCACACCTAATGGATCACCTTGAGTTCTGTGTTTGGTTTGGGAGAGGGTAAAGGCTTGGCATACACTGCTAGACTCACTGCCCAGCCTGGTCTTGAGCAGAGCTCTGAGAGGTACTGTGGGCAACCAAAAAAATGTGTCAGAGTCCGCACACCAAAAGATCTCAAGTAACTCTGGCAAGCTTTGCCAAATGCAATGAAAGTCTGTTTCAACAATCCATTTGATACCCATAATGTTTTCTTTATAGATATTAGAATTTTGTTTGTAAAGGTACAGTGCTCTTTATCAAATTCCAAATGTTGATATTTGTGCAATAGGGTTGCAAAATATATACACAGCCCTACTCAAAATACTTTCTGGCCAATAGTCTAGTTTATCTTATTTTATTTTTTTTTAAATATATTTTATTAGATTTTATAGGGGTACAGGGATAACATTAAGGTGCTTAGGAACCACCATGGAGGTGGGTATATTAAACATCCAAAAAAAGAAAGACAATCACAGATATATAACTCAACTCAAGTCTTTTAAGCTTCCCTCTCTAATTCCCTCATTTAATTTTACATATTCAAATTAATAAATTCTATATAAGTTTCAAACGGTCCTATCAAATATCAGTTACATTTCAATTCTAAAAAATCCAAATCCTGTTTTTAAGCTTTACTAACTTACAATTACTATATTTCAATTAGCCTTAAATAGACATGTTATTAACACTTCGGGTGCCCTTTTTTTTTTTTTTTACATAATTATATCTGGTATATTGTTCTTACAACAACATTCCCATATCTTCTTCATTGATACCATTTTTTTCTCTTATCACCCATCCCTCTTATTCTCCTTTAATTTCCAAATAATTCTCTTAAAATAAAAATATCAGGCCAACAAATAAATTTCTATCTAATTTAAATATATATTCTATCAATGCCTCTATATCTATAAAAATCTTTTTAAACCAGTAGATAAAGTTTACTTCTCCAATATATATCATATCTAAAACAGAGTAATATTACAAAGGGTATCCTCTTAAAAATTTCACGTATTCCATAAGTTGTTAAGTCAGTCAAGAAATCAAAGCCTTTTTAATCCCATTAAATAAGACTTTAAAATACATTTTTAAATCTAACTCTAGGCTTCTTTCTATGCCATAGTGGTTTCCATAGTGAGGTTCCTACATAATCAAACCACACTATTAAAAGGTCCATATTCTTTAACGCTTCAAATTGGTCAAAGTTCTCTTTCCTTTCTTCTAATAGCCTTTGGATGGTAAAAGCTGTTTTATTCCATGTTATATTTGCCAATTGTTTATCCACCTTTTCTCGATTTTCAATAAGTTGTATCTGAGTGTCAGTCTCTGTTGATGTTGGTATTGATGCTTCAGACATCTCTGTTGAAGTTGTTGTATAGTCATCAGACTTCTCGATAGGTTGTGTTGGAGGTTGAATAAAATTAGTTTGTTTTGTGGTTTCCACAGTTTCTCTCAGTGTAGGGAAAAGGGATTGAAAATAGGAGCTCACATCCTTTGCAGCTTCTAAAATTGTTTCCAATATAAGTTCATAGTCCAGTTGTGTATTAAGTTCCATATCGATAGTAATAAGGCTTTTTAATCTTTAATCTTTAAAAAAGGCTCTGCTTCATAAGAATCAAGCAAGCATTCACCTTCAATTTTCAATAGGCCAGCTGCATCGTTATCTTGTAGTTATGACTCTTTCAGGGTCATAGCCATTCCCAGCCATAAAGAAATATAATTGCAGTACCACTTTTCGACACAAGATGTCCTCAGCAAACCAAAAAATCCTTTTTTTTTCTTTCCAAATAATAGATTTTTTATTTTTCGTATTAAAAAAGATGAAGAAAGGGTTCAAAATAATGAATACGTAGTTGTAACAATAATAGTCAAGAATAAAATGTTTTCAGGTCCCCTCAGTATTCCAAAATTTAAATAGTATCGAAATTAACTGGTTTTTATTTATATATTTTTTTTTCCAACGCTGTTTTTCCCCATTGCTCAAACGCTGCTTCCTCACGACAGGGAAATAGTTCAAAGAAAGCTTTTAACAGGAAAGTAGTTAGGGGAAAAAAAAGGGGGTAGGAAAGGTCTCACCCGGATTCTCCACGGGGGTTCTTTCGCTTAGATGTTCTTCTGGCTTTCAGCTGGTGCGACGAAGTGATCGTCCATTTTGTAGGACGATCTTTTCCTCCGGCGGCCCTAAGGAGAAAGCTCGATCTGGGGAGAGCCGCCGCTCTTCCCCAGTCGAGCAGGAGCCTCGTCTAACGGTGGTCGCCTCTACGGGGCGACTTTCGACCCGATTAAGGGTCTACCGACGGAGGGAAACCAGCCGGTGGGAGAGAGAGATCTCTCCGTGCGACTGCTGGTGTCGCGATCCGGAACCGGAAGCCGTCTAGTTTATCTTATTGTGTTTCCCCGAAAATAAGACCCACCCAGAAAATAAGCCCTAGCCTCATTTTTTGGCATGCACCTAATATAAGCCCTACCACAAAAATTAAGTCCTAGTTAAGAGCCCACCCACTCCATCCCACCGTCTGGATGCTCTCTGCAGCAACGGGGCAGGAGAGTGTGCGCTGCACCAGTGCCGCCGCCACCAGGTGGGGCGCCCAAACACTTCGCTCAGAGGGAGACTGGAAGCTTTGCTTGCGATTCGCTACGTTTCCAAGAGCCCCATTTGCAGGCAGATGAAGCTTCCAGTCTCCGTCATTTTTCCATCTGAGCAAAAAGTGGTCGGGTGCTCCATAGGCACCCAAATACTTTTCACCCGGACGGAGAAATGATAGAGACTGGAAGCTTTGTCCGCTTACAAAAGGAAAGAGTGTGGCAGGTGGAGGGAGGCGGCAAGGGAGGCTTGCACCGCCTGGTCCTTCGGTTTCCCCCGCCTGTCCGCACTGCTCTCCTCGGCTGAAGGCGCGTTCTGCCGGCACTGCCCTCACCTCCTGAGCCTCTGCCCTGGGAAGCTCTGTAAGCCGTTGCAGTCGTGGGCAAGCAGACAGTGGGAGGGAACAGGCGGGCAGCCGCAAAAGTCAGACATCCCCTGAAAATAAGCCCTTTTGGTAAATATATATATATAAGGTCTTATTTTCGGGGAAACACGGGTAATTACACAGCACCATTCATAAAGTAAAACTGTTAACTGTTTGAAAAGCAAGGATAACTGCTTGCTTTTTTTCCCCGTGACCTCTCTCGGCATGCATTCAGGTATGTTTTGGAGCACGGCAGTCCATATATGTGCAGAGCAAAACAAACTGTACACAAGACAGGAAGACACACACGGACTGCTGCAGAAGAAGTGGAAGAGGATCTAAAGCACTCTGGCTTGGTGAAAACTACAGTCCAGAATTCAGTCCCAGACCAAATGCTGACTTTCCAACAATTGCTGATACGTTACAAAGGTATCTCTCTGATGAACATGGTATACCCATTGGTTTCCAGACATTCTTTGCGTATAAAAAATATTTGGTTTATTACCTGAAAGTTGTATTCAAAAACAGTTAAGTAAAAATTGTAAGACTAAAGCCTCTTGCATATCTATCTGTACTAGATCTTATTTGTGCCAAGCTTTTAAAGTTCTTTTTGGAATTTTCAACAGAGAGATTCCAAATCTTGGACATTATCTTTCATAAAATAAAAATTGACATGTGAATTTCAACTATGCAAGTAGAAATACTGAATGATAGTTAAAATAATTTTCCTTGGTATATGGTTGATGGTGAGCCACTAGGCTCCATCTTAACTTATTTTTTCAATACTTTCTGGGCAGGAAGCAAAATTCAAACTTTTAAATTCAGTAAATTCATGCTCACACAATGGATAGAGAGGACATGGTACTGAATGAAATTTGTACCAGGGATAAATAGGTGAGTGAAGAAATAATCTGCTATAAGGGATACTAGAAGTCTGTATATGTAGCTCAACGGAGTGATTCAAGTTAACCATTAGTAATAAAGGTACTGTATGTATAAATGGAAATTCAAGATTTTATTTATTTTACTTGCCATGATTTGTACTCTAATACCTTAACTGAAATGGCTGTCATGTAAGATTTCAGGACAATATAAAGGTTCTGTGAAGGAGAAATGTTTATTTTTGAAAGGTTGAAAATGTATGTAACATTTTAAAAGTGTCAAAGTTTTGCTACATAGGAAACATACATCTATTTCTCTTGTCAATTTTGATATATCTTGGTAGTTTGCATTTTTACTAACTAAATTAACTTTACTACATTTTACTGCTGAGATTATTTCTCTGCTTATGCATATTTCTTTTTTTTTTTGTAGGTGTTAGTAAATCAGTAATAAAAACCATGGCAAATATGGATTTAGGCAAAGTAAATCTCGAATTAATTGAAGCCTTGCTTGAATGGATTGTCAGTGGCAAACATTTATATCCACCAGGTAACTTAAAAACAGTTTAACAGCTGTGATCTGTTTTACAAATTGATTAAACTGAATAATTCCAACATGTACAATTTCATAAAAATAAGACATTCTTACTATTGTGATGAGGAATTACATTTTTAAAGAGGCATTGCATTCAGACAACAATTTAAAGAAACAAGACTATTTTTACTTGTTCCTTCCTTTTCCCCTTCTTTCTCATATACAACTTAATTATCTTTTTGTTTCCCAGGTTCCTTCTTCAAAAGTACTAATAAAATGTTTAAGTAATTGTGGTTTGTTTTAAATAAATTATTAAAGGTTGTACACAAGAAAATAAGGGAGTGAAAGAGTAATTGTAAAAGCAAAATATATTTTCAATAAACTAAAATATTAGCTGGAGGTTCATCTGAATTTAAATAAGTCACATGAACAAAATTCAGGCACTTGGCAAAAAGTATATTTTTACAACAGTTCCAATATCCTGGGGTTATGTGATCATCATTGTGACCTTCCCAAAGGGCTACCAACAACCAAAGTCAGTGGGGGAAGCTGGATTCATTTAATGACCATATGGTTTACTTAACCACTTCACACCCAATTAACAACTCTGGCAAAAAAAAGTTGTACAATTGGGCACAACTCACTGCTCACTTCATGACAGAACTTTTGGTCCCAATTGTGGTCATAAGTCAGGGACTACTTTTATAGGATGACTCCAGCACTAAGTGACAAGGGGCACTTATTAGAGTAGCTTGGAGGTCATGACAGTGCAATACATGAATAACTGTAGCATCACCCAAGCATGAAAATAAATGCTCTGAAAAAGGAATATTAATGTACCTTCCTTCTAACACACTAGACCAGGGGTAGGCAACCAGCATAGCTGGCTCAGGAATTCTGGGAGTTGAAGTCCATGAATCATAAAAGAGCCAAGGTTGCCTACCCCTGCACTGTTTAGGTGTAAAGAACCAATGGAACTGGCCTCCATTATATGTAATGGACTGAGGCCTTAAATGCTCCCTGCAGACGCAAATCAAGGACTTATTGATCATGCTAACTGCTTTTTCAGGGTTAATCTTCCATGTTTAGTTATTTATTTTATCACCAACTACAATTGGTTTTTAATATATCTATAAATATAATAGAATGTCCCTGGTATAATGAATAAAAATGTTAATACAAATAACACTTTAAAACACCCATGTACAGTACTACACAGATAAAACAAAATGAAGGTAGGTAGCCAGCACTTAATGTATAAACAAGTACAGAACTCATAGATTGCAGTACTCTCCAGAATCATTTTGTTTTTAATAGACACTTTAAAAATTATTTTCAATCATTTTTAAAAGATTCAGAGACAATGTTTCACATAGAAAAATGTTTATGGGTAAGTAGTCATTGATGCGCATGAAGCAACATACATTATGGACATCTGCAGAGGCAGTAAATGACACATGTCCAAAAGGTGCAGAACTTTGATCTTCCCAACATCCTTCCATTTGGGCATCATTGTCTACCCTGCCCATTATCCACAATTATATAAAAGGCATTTGTTGTAATTTTGTTTTCCAAATGGAAGTACTTTCTGCATTGGAAAATGTAATATATGAAGCAGCAGAGAGGAACTGAGAAAAACAAAGATAAATATGGCAGTGAAGGAAACAGAATAGCTTCTACTCATTATTTTAATTCATGTTTAGGTGCAGTACTGATATTTTTGCCAGGCTTAGCAGAAATCCAAGCATTATATAAACGGTTGCAGTCTAATGCCATGTTCAACAACCGGCACAGCAAACGGTATGTCTTAATTTACTTTTAAAAGAAAAAAAAATAGAATGAATGAATTTAGGTATTTATTCAAAAGTTATATAACATTTCTTCCCTGGACCACATGACTTAGATCACAACCTACTACTTGATAAGATAGAAAAATGTGGGTTAGACAGCATCACCACCAGATGGATTCGTAGCTGGCTGACCGGCCGTACTCAGCGTGTGGTCCTCAATGGAACCACATCTACATGGAGGGAAGTGTGCAGTGGGGTGCCCCAGGGCTCTGTTCTGGGGCCAGTGCTCTTCAACATCTTCATCAACGATTTGGACTAGGGATAGATGGGGAACTCCAAATTTGCGGATAACACCAAGCTGGCAGGAATAGCCAGACACTCCATAAGACAGGCTTAAGATACAGGAGGACCTGGACAGACTTGAACATGGGCTCTATCTAACAAATGAAATTCAATGGTGAAAAAAGTAAGGTTCTACATTTAGGCAAGAAAACAAATGTACAGGTATAGTATAGGGGGGTACCTGCTCAATAGTAGTAACTGTGAGAGAGGATCTCGGAGTCTAGTGGACACACTTAAATATGAGCCAACAGTGTGCTGCAGCTGCCAAAAAAGCGAAAAACACACAGTGCTGGGCTGCATTAACAGAGAGGATAGAATCAGATCACTGAATTATTTACTACCACTTTATACAATGCCTTGGTAATGCCAACACTTGGAATACTGCATCCAGTTTTGGTCACCACGATGTAAAAAAGATGTTGAGACTCTAGAAAGAGTGGGGGCAAGAAGGGCAACAAAGATGATTAGGGGACTGGAGCTAAAGCATATCAGAACATTTGCTGGAATTGGGTATGGTCTAGTTTAATGAAAAGAAGGACTAGGGGTGACATGATAGCAGTATTCCAATATCTCAGGGTTGCCACAAAGAAGAGGGAGTCAAGCTATTCTCCAAGGCGCCTGAGGCAGGACAAGAAGTAATGGATGGAAACTAGTCAAGAAAGAAGCAACCTGGAACTGAGGAGAAACTTCCTGACAGTTAGAACAATTAACCAGTGGAACAACCTGCCTCCAGAAGCGGTGAATGCTCCAACACTGGAAGTTTTTAAGAAGAGACTGGACAGCCACTTGTCTGAAATGGTATAGGGTTTCCTGCCTGAGCAGGGGGTTGGACTCGATGACCTCCAAGGTCCCTTCCAACTTTATTATTATTATTATTATTACTTTTCTGCCCTGGAATATAGCCATAGTGAATGCTTGTGTACTAATATTCTATATTTCTAAGTCAAATAGGAACTTCCAAACTATTGTAATCTGGTTATTGAACCAATAACTTGATAAATGTATATTAGCTAATCTTTTAGTACTTCAACCATGTTAAATTCATTCCTGAGCAGGTATTGCAACTGAGAAGACAGATCTCCTGGATCCCAGTAAATAATATTGCTTAAAAGAGGGACCTGGAATAAGCCTACCCTGTCAATTCTGGTGGGATGAGTAGAAACAGTTAAAAACAGGTGTCTCACAAATAACCTGCCTCTATGCCTGTAGAACCTTATAGGTGACAGAATTATTTAGAATTAGGAGCCAGTGCAGCTCATGGCACAAAACTGTTACTTGGGTGAAGAGTCCAAAACACCTGCATTACTGCAACCTGCAGCTTCTGGATACACTTTAAGGGCAATTGTATGTAGCGTGCATTACAATAATCCAAACAGGAAGTAACAAAGGTGACTGTGAGTAGGGCCTCCTAATCCAAGAGTGTGCACAGTGGATACACAAGATGGATTTGTGCAAAGGTCCTATGAATCCAAGAGTACCCCCAACTCTGATCCAGGCAGAAATGTACAACTGAGTATCACTTGTACATCTCTGCCTGGAAAGAGATAACTAGCATACCAGTGATACTTATCCATTTATTACTGGCTGATTTCAGCCAGCAGTTTCTTATTGAAAAGAAGTGAGGAGAGACAGAGCCCTGTAGTATTCTGTAAAGCAGGGGCAAGGACTAGAGCCCTCCCTCCATCAACTACCAACTGTACCTTAGCATAAACTGGAAAGAAAGAAGACAACCACAAAAAGTGATCTCTCATCGAACAGACCCATAATTCTTATTAGTGATAATCCCTTTGAGACTGTTAATTGAGATGGAGATTAAAAGATGATAGTTGTTCTCTGATCTAGACTTCAATTTTCATCAGCCCCAGCCATCATAGTCAGTGATTAAGGTGGTTGCGACTTAGCTGAAAATAACAGGAAAATTGGAATATTTTGTGTATATACAGTGCTACCTTTCATGTTTCTTTGACTAAATCCAGCAGGCTCAACCTCTCTATTCATGTACCTGTATAACATTACTTTGTTGTGCACCGCCCAGAGTCCCTTCACATTTTTCAGAAATATGAAAAATAAATAAATAAAATCTGTTTTCCCATTTTATTTCTGAAGGAGAACACTGAACTTTCCCCAAGACTACATATTGTTGCTGGAGATGCAATTTCCAAAGTATTGTATTCTTGATTACAGTATACACTACATATATAATAAGGGCATTTTATTAGTATATGGGCAATTGTACTGATATGGCTTATTTAGTGTCAAAAAATGAGACGTGTACTCCAAAGAAGAATTGAAATTGCCCAATTCTGATTATGTGAAAAAAGTAATATGGAGATGGAACAAATGCTCACAAAAAATATTTCAAACCTGTTCTCTAACCTTTTAGCTGTGTTGTGTATCGTCTCCATTCAACTCTTTCCAGTGAAGATCAGCAGTCCGTATTCTTCCAGCCTCCTCTTGGCATCACCAAGATCATCATATCTACAAACATTGCAGAAACTTCCATAACCATCAATGATGTGGTCTATGTGATTGACTCAGGAAAAATGAAAGAAAAAAGGTATTGAAAGAATCTAAGGGAAGTAGTAGATAAGAACTCAGAACAATAAACCATGTAGAAATGACCTGTTTGTAATCCTCGCTTAGTGTTTTTTTTTCAAATCATTTTTATTACAAATTATATATGCAAAGGATAAAAGTCAGTGCAAACTACAAAAGGGGATGAAAAGGAAAAGAAAGAAAAAAGGGGAAGAAAAAAAAGAAGTAACTTCCCCCTTTATCTCAACAGGTAAAAACAAGTTTAATAGTTTATCACTATCTCTAAATAAAAGATAATCTCTCTTCTCCCCATAGCTCATCTCTTTAAACCTTTTTTTAAAGTTATTATTTGACCTCATCAAAAAAAGTGCTGCTCACCTTTATTTCAAACGAAAATCCTTTAGAACTTTAGCAGATTTCTTTTGTATCCATAAGTAAAATTTAAGCTGGGCAGGATGTATGCAAATTGTGATTATGGGTATAAATTTGAGGAGTGGTTGCAAAGCCTTTTTTATATTGTAACTTCGAAGAATCACTAAACAAGGCAATAAGGACTACCTGTATTCACATTCTAGTTTTGAGAAACAGGATTTTGATTACAAAACTCAAGGTAATTCAGAATACATTCTGTATCAAGGGAAGGATAGAGACAGGAAGCACACAAGCTTGAGGACCACAAGGAGAGATTCTAGAGTTACATAATGTCCATAATAGGTCTGCAGTCTGGTCCACAGTTTTGACTCATCTGCAAAAGTTACTATTATGGTTTAGTGCTATTATATATTTATCAATGGATCTGTCAAATTCAATAAGGCTTTGTTTTCCTGGTTTCCTGTCTCTCTCCTTTTTTACTTGTTTTCTCCTTTACCATATTTTTAATGTCCTGTTCCTATTTAGGTAAGATTTATTACCTAACCATTCTAACCACTGAGCTGTGGTAGCACAGTGGTTAGAATGCAGTATTGTAAGCTACTTCTGCTGACTGCTGGCTGCCTGCAGTTCGAGTCTCAACGGTTCAAGGTTGACTCAGCCTTCCATAATTCTGAGGTCGGTAAAATGAGGACCCAGATTGTTGGGGGCAATATGCTGACTCTGTAAGCCACTTAGAGAGGGCTGTAAAGCACTGTGAAGTGGTATATAAGTCTAAATGCTATTGCTATTTAACATTTTTACTTGATTTTGTTTCTTTGACATATGTTTTTCCTGTTTTTTGCACATTTTAAAAGAGAAACTGGTAACATGTGAATTGATTGCCTACAAGGGTGCTTTTTTTTTTTAGCATTGATCAACTTCAAGCAGTGATTTGTTATTGTTTTAAATATATTTGGGGACAAGGATAAAGACTATAAACTAGTGGCCACATATCACAGTGAGCTATCATGTAATTTAACTTTGGCTTATTGTGTTATGGGGAACCTTTATGACTTATTTTATAAACTATGACTAAACCCATAGTTTAGCAAGAGATTTAAAGAGTTACCTAGAAGAATTATACTTTCTCAGTGTTATACTTCCTAGTTCATGACCTATCATGTATTTTAATACTGCAAACACAGTTCTGTATTGTCCCTCTGGTAGGTATGATCCAAGCAAGGGCATGGAAAGCCTGGAGGATTCATACGTGTCCAAAGCCAATGCCTTGCAAAGAAAAGGACGAGCAGGTCGTGTAGCTTCTGGGGTTTGCTTTCATCTTTTCAGTAGCCATCATTATAATTATCATCTTTTAAAGCACCAGTTGCCTGAGATACAACGAGTGCCTTTGGAACAGCTTTGTCTCAGGTATTTTTTTTGCCAAATATTGCACTTTTTCCAACTAAGCCTCAACACATGTGGTTCATCTTGTAAATACAAATCTTCTTCAGTTCTCACTTCCTTTTTCTCCTATTTTCTTATTTCTGTCCCTTAATGGCTTGCTTCTTGGCAAATGTGCAAACTAATTGCCTGATTTTTCCTGATTAGCTTACTCTTAAGTAGCAGTATCAAAATATTTTCAACTCTAAGCTGGCAGAAGCATCTGCTCTTTAGGTAGCACTTGTTTATGTGCAAGTGCCACAAGTTCAGTGCCTGGATTTCCAATTAAATAGATTGAGTAGTAATGTTAGAAGCAACCTCTATCTAGAGATGTGCAATATTTAGATCCAAAGCAGGCAAATACGCTTCATATCTGCCAAGGGTGCTCCCAGTGTACTCAGCAGCAATCCCTTAAAGGATCAGTACAGTACTTTTTCTGGGCTCTCATAATACTTCTATATTAGAAATTATAGTCTCTGCAGTCCCAAATTTTGTTGGGATGTTAATACTATAGGTCATTAAATAGGTTTATTAATTTCGGTGTCCCTTAGTGGCCATTCAAAGTTATGACAGACCCCCCCCCCCCCAAAAAAAAGCCAGAAGCTATTTACAACCTGGTTCTGCAGTTCCAATGCTCCACACAATCCTGTCATTACATGACTGCATTTCAGGCCCTTTATGATCTTTATGACTGGTTGTAGTACTCCATTGTCATATGACCATGATTTACAATGGTTGTTTTTTTTTGCCAGTTTCCATTCTTTTCATCTGTCTCTGGAAAAATTAGTTTGGAAAGGGCAATTGTTGTATAGAAGGAGTTATTAAAGGCAACCCTCTTTTCTTGAGCTAAAGTCTTTTCCCCAAATACTGTAGCTATGTTTGCCAGATACTTTTAGTGCTTTAACTGCATCAGTTTTACCTGAAAAGGGAACTGTTCCTGGAAATCACTGTTTTTGTTTTTTTGGCTAATACTAGGTTTGTAGAAACCTGGAGCTAAATTGAGGATACAGTTTGGAGGATAGGGGCAAATTAGGTAGTAAGTAACTTAAAGAGATAGTAAAAGCATCTCGACCCATCCCCTCCTGTGGCCAGGATCTTGTTTTCTGTGAGAGCTATGTTTCAACATATAACCACGGATAATAAAATCACAGGTAAATTAGCCTATGGAGGTAGGTTTAGATTCTGGAGCATTGGAAAATGGAAAAAATATCTCAAATACAAGAAGTGATCAGAAATAAGTATTTTATACTGTACGTTTTGAACCTTTAACAAAGTAAGAACATTGAAAATTACTGGATAAATTGTACACCGGATTCTTGTCAGCCTCACTAGGTAGACCAGACTAAGAAATCAACTCCACAGGAAGGCTAAAAGTATTTTTATTCAGATTGGCTATAATAAGCTTGCATGTCTGATTGTGCCTTACCTTCACTCCTTATTATTCAGTGAATTAAGAATGTGTCTGAGCCACTTCCAAATATTTCCTGTCTCTTATGGGTATAAAAGATGTTGCACAAGATCTTGTGTATGGATCTTGCATATCTGCATCAACAGCATTTTTGTACTCTCCACAATTCTGTACTTCCTTGTACCAAATAGCAGAGGGCTTGTAATTTTCTTTGACTGAACCATTTTTTTTTCCAGAATAAAGATTTTGGAAATGTTTTCCACACATAAACTTCACTCAGTGTTATCACAACTTATTGAGCCGCCAACAGGTGAATCCATAAATGCATCAAAGAAGCGGTTGCAGGATGTAGGGGCCTTAACATCAGAGGAAAAGCTTACTCCCTTGGGGCATCATTTGGCTTCCTTGCCTGTTGATGTGAGAATTGGGAAATTAATGCTTCTTGGCACCATCTTTCGCTGTCTGGATCCTGCACTAACAATAGCAGCAAGCAGGGCTCACAAATCACCTTTTGTAAGTATTATTAAGATAATCTAGGATTCCCAGATTATGGGTTGTTACAGTTTCAAGAGATGACCATTCTTGGTTCCCCTTTACGTGGACATGGGCAGCCACTGAGCCACTGGTACTGGGTGTAAGTGTTGGCATTGTCCTTCAGTAGTGTTTGCACTCATAGCAGCAGTTCCTGCAATAGACTCCACCTGCTCCTAAGCACCGACTCAACTAAGATTAAGGTGTTTGTGCCTAGTTTCACTTTCTCCCTCTTTCAAGGGTGGCTCTTTCTGGGTGTGTTCCTGGGAGGCATCATACTAGGTCCTGGCACTGAGCCCGTGCACCTGTCTGGACAGCCCATGCTTGCTTTTTGTCATGATGGATTATGTTCTTCTATAAGAAGTAGAAGAGGTGCTGTGCTTGGGTTGCCTATTTATTCGGAAAGCCCTGGCAAAATGCAGCGTGGCAAGAACAACAAATTTTATTACCACATTTAGGACAGAACACACTGGTACCTAGATATACAGTTTATACACCTAAATTTATTGATAAGACTAAAAAGTTAGTATAAAATATTAAAATTACCTAACAGTGAAATGAATATAACAATAATGCAAATATTAGTGATGATCACCAGTATTAACACTAAGCTTTAGTCATAGGTGGGATAAATACAGCAAATAGAGGTCCAAAATAGGGCAATCTGAAAAGATATATGAAAGTCCTGCTCAAATAAAAACATTGACAGATAAGTATGATTCTCTCTGCCAGTTTAGTTATTTCAAATTTCATCCTTAATATAGGTACTCCTTGCTTAACAGCAGTAATTGGGACCAGAATTTCTGTTGCTAGGTGAAACAATGTGACACGATCAATGTGATGTGACATCACTTGGTCATGGGACACTCCAACTTGTGTGAGCCAGTTGCCAAACACCCAAATCGTGACCTCATGACCACAGAGGTTGGCGTGATAGCTGGAACTCGGAGTACTGGTTATAAGTATTACTCATTCAGCACTGTTGCAACTTTGAATAATAGCTGAACAAGTGGTCATTAAGTGAGTACTACCTGTAGATGAACATGTTCTAAGAGTCCATCCCCACATGGATCTAGGCTGCTGAAGTGAGGCTTTTTAAAAAACAATATCTGCATAGGACTATGCTACTTGGCCTTTGGCTGAGATCAAGTATAGACTGACAATTTTATTATTGAGGGAGGAAGTCAATTAACCTATTATTTTACAGGTTTGTAAGGGAGGAAGTCAGTTAACCTATTATTTTACAGGTTTGTAACACCACCAATTTTGAGAAGTTCTACTGTAATTCATTCCTATTTATACATAGAATTTAAATAAATTCTATACAGCTGAGACTGAATTTTAATTTTAAATATATTAGCTATGTAATGGAGCATTTTTATCAATTATAAAGATTTCTCCATGGGACAAAAGAGAGGAGGCATTCAAGAAAAAGCTTGAGTTTTCCATAGGAAACAGTGATTATCTGGCTCTCATCCAAGCATATAAGGTAAGAAATAAAAAGTTACTCTTTTAACTTTAAAGATCATGTTAAGATTCTTTCCAACTTTTGGGATTAAATAGTAAGGTGATATTTTAAATTTCTACTCTTTAGGGGTGGCGCCAGTCTTCAAAAGAGAGCTTTCAAGCAAGTTCCACATTTTGTAGACAAAATTTTTTATCAGAAAATGTTCTTCAGGTAACATAATATTTTTATTTTGCATCTTTACCTTTTGGTGACCTTGTATAATAATTTGTTCCAATACCTTACTTCTTGTTGTGCCATATCTTTCCCCCTTATATGTAACCTGAACAATTTTAGACCAGGTTTGTTTATGCTATTATTCTATTTCATTTCATTATGCCTCTGCTCTGGATGGTGGATCTCATGGTTTCAGGGGGGGGAAAGGTAGATAATTTGCACTTATGTAGAAGTCATATTCAATTCATTTGGTTGATCCTCCTCCTCCTTTGTACCACATTGTTGCCCCATTTGAGACTATATTCTCAAAAAGCACCCAATGTGGTGCATGTTGCAAAGGAAGGTGTTGGGGAAGAGGCAAGATGAAATACAGGTAGTCCTCGACTTATAACTGTCAGTGAGCCAGATTGTAATTTGTGATGGTCATAACATGGGTCAGTCATGTGACTGACCTGATTTTATAACCCTTTTTGCCGAGGTTGTTAAATAAATCACCACACAAGTTAAGCAAATCTGCGCTCATTAAGTAAACTCCATAGTCATTTAATGAACCACTGGTGTGTGCGGTTTTGCCAAAAACTAGAAGTAGGTGCCAGTTTTCAGCAAAACTGTCCTAAAATGCAATCATGTGACACAAAACCCTGCAAATAGTCATAAATGCAGCTGTGTTGCCAAGTGCCCGAAGTTCATTCACATGACCACATTGGGGGGTCATGACCATCAAACTTCAAGTCCAGGTCTTAAGTAACCCCAAGGTAGGTCTGTCATAACTTCAAATGGTTGCTAAGTAATCACTGATAAGTTAAGGATTACCTGTAATACAAGTAGTAAATTTTGGTTGCTATTACTGATCTTCACATTGAAGAACCTTTAGGAAACCGTTGAAGATCACTAAGGTTTACTAGAAATAATTCAGAAATCACCACCTTTAGCCACATATGGTTGTAGTTGGGAATTAACTGAGAACCCAATAACTCTGTATATATTTTCACTATATATTTATGTATCTTTATACCAGATAGATATATTTCCCACATATCTTCCAATATTCTCTTTCTATCTCAAGCTGTATTATGGTCAGAATGAGCAAAATGAAGGCATGCACAGGCCAGACAAATTCTGTCAGTCTTCTGGGGCTGATCTACTGCTGTACATCACCAGTTCATATCTTGGTATATGCTAAATGGGAATATAAAAGTAACATTAATAAACTATTAGTTGCTGTTTAGAATGCTGTTATTCGTAATTCAAAGATGTCTTTCCCATTTTTTTAGGAAATGGCACGTTTAAAAAGGCAGTTTACTGAACTACTATCTGATATTGGATTTGTGAAAGAGGGACTCCGAGCCAGAGACATAGAACAGAGATTTTCTCAAGGAAGGGATGGTGTTCTTGAAGCTACAGGAGAAGAGGTAACTGGGGGGGGGGTGTGTGTGTGTTAATCTATTAATTATTGTACCTACCTTTCCATGTTTCCTTTCTTCCTCAGCTATATTCTTAAGTAAAGGTTATATTTTACCTAATTCCCATGTAACTATATTGATTATTTCTGGAATACTTTCTTGTCAAGATCTAGTAGAGTGAAGATGCTTTTCTAATTGCTTTGAGTATTATGAAAAGTCATTTTTTACTTTCTTACATACTGGAAGGTTCTCTCAGTCAGGTGTGAACATTGTGTTTGGTCCAACTGGTGGGTTGATGAAGCAGAGTAATTGAAGAGGAAACCTGTGATTTACATATATCACATAGTTAAACATAAGTGATGTATTAATATAAATAATATTTTGATTGTAATTCTAACTTTATTGTAATTCTAACTTTATTAAAGCTGCTTAGTACTTTAAAAATGCATGCTGACATATGTTATTGGATAGCACAAAAAAACCCCCAGAAAATTCAAAAACAAAAATTAGAATATTAGAATTCATCTAATAATAACTCATCCCAAGATCTACCTAACAGTAAAACAGATCATTTAAAAATAGTTTGTATGAAAATCTACCAATATATTTATACATTTCAGGGGAGTGGAGATTAATATTTTGATCCTTCCACTTGGGATATTTTTAAAAGTAGACATTTTAAATATTTGTTCTTTGGGGTTTTTAGTGTGTGTAAAAACTCTTAACATGGAAATAGCATGTATACAGGGGTGTCAAACTGCCGGCCTCCAGGCCGGACGCGTCACGAGGAAACTGCGCCCACCCCATTGCCGGCAATGGGGGAAAAGCTCCGATATGTCGCGCAACGTCACGTGACGTCACGAGTTTGACATGTCTGATGTATAATAACTGATTCCTAGGGAAGATGTATAATCTGAGTACAAGCAACAGCAGATTGCACTTTGGACTTTATGTTTAGAAAGTCACAATTGCAGTCAGTGCTACCTCCAGTAGAAAAGAAAGAATCAATAGAGAACTTTTAAAAACCTACTGCAGGTCACACAAGATTTCATTGGTTTGTGGTCTGATTCAGCAATAAGGTTGCTACATATATTTAAGGTGGGATCAGAAGATAAAGACCCAAATATTTCCCTTTATATATCCTAAAACTTCTGAAGATATGCGTTACCTTATTTTCAAACATATCTCTGTAATCATAAGATTGAGAAATCTCTTTTAAAAGATACGTACCTGATGCCTGAAATATTCAGGATTCCTTGCCAATTGCTCCATGCTACATAGTTCTTTGCCAATGCCTACCTAAGGAACAGTCATCATACTCTTTAACTTTTAGTATGTCATTATGTCACAGGCAAATGCAAATGCAGAGAATGTCAAGTTGATATCAGCCATATTATGCGCCGCTATGTACCCAAATGTGGTTCAGGTAAGTATAAATGTCAGCCATCCCATTGGCATATGCAGCAAAAGAAACCCCTGGGATATTATTTTACCAGGAGTATAACTTTACTGATAGATCCATATAGACACAGTAGAAGCAAAGCCAGTTCTGAAGTTTTCGCATGAAAAACTGCATAGTTAAAATTGCCCTTTTCCCCTGGGTCACCCACTGTCCATTGCCCACCAATCCAGTACAATTATCTGCTAGTATTAATATATATTTCTCTGCCTCTGGTCTCTGAAATAGGATTGATTGTAATACCATGATATTTTAAGGGGGAATTTATACAAGAACTTCCTTAAGCATTAAAATCATTTTGGTCTCTTAGCTTTCAGGATAATTCATTATTTTATTTCATATATATCTTCTATTCATGTTTATATATGTTATCAGTAAAGAAAACAAAGCTGAATGCCAATTTTTCTTCTTCATGTCAGATTGGCTTCTAAGTCTCCAATGTATGTAGCTTGTTACTTGGCAACTCGCTCTTCTTCAGACATTTTCATGACTCCTTTCTGTCTGGAACCTAGTGCTCCAATCTGCTACTGTAGGCATAGTGTTACTGATCTCTTAACTATGCTTTTAATACTCAGCAGGGCTCTTTTTCCCCACCCCACCCCAAAGTTCGAAACTAGGACTTAAAACATTCGTAGAAACTAGCACTGCAAAGTTTCCTGGAGTTTTATTGTATTGGATTGAGATGGGGACATTAGTTAGTTGGTTAATGATACTGCGTTGCAAGACCAGTCTGTGTTTATAGTTGCTTGGTTCTAGGCAAGTTTGGGATTAGAGGACTTGGCTGAGGGTCAGAGAAGAGAAAGTACTGTAGCAACAAGAGAAGTGCTTACTTGACACAATAAGGATTCCTTGGGGAGAAGGAAAAAATGGTAACTCCTGGAAGTACATAGTGTTAGAAATGAAAGCTGGTGCTTCAAACAATTTGCTTTCCAAACACCAGCTAGTGACTTCAGGGTTGGGTTGGATTTGCACTGATTTTACATACATTGATCATGCTCACAATCATGATGCTCCAATTATCTTGTCAAACAAAAGCATCCAGGCTATGGCTTTGTAATGCAGGCTTTGTAATATGTCCTACTACTAAGTTTGGAATAGATTTGGGGAATGAGGTAGTCCCTCTGTTTTTTTTTTCTTTTAAGTTCCACAATATTACCATGTTGATTTGTTAGAGGAAAGCAGTTTAGTAGAAATGTCTCTTTCTATACATCTCTGCTGAAATAAATGGGGATTGCTTGTGGATATTCGGTTCGTAATTTTTATTTATCATTTTAGATAAAGGAACAAGAAAAGAAGTATCAGAAGGCTAATAGAGGAGCTGCTAAAATTAATCCAAAACCTGAAGCACTGATGTTTGCTACAAAAAACCAAGGTTACGTTCACATTCATCCATCTTCTGTAAATTATCAGGTAATTTCTAACCTTCAGTCAGTAAAGTATTCTACTCAGACTTATTTTAGTATACACGAGCTTCTTTGTGGAAAGAATAGCATGCACAACATTAGGCAATAGTTGCCTGCTATAAGCCTCGCTGAAACCTATTGAATATTTCTGTAGACACCAACACAAGCAGATGTCTTTCTCTCTTTTCTTCTGCAGGCTTCATATGAAGCCTGCCTAGAGGTTTCAGATATCACCTCCATGTCCTCATCAGGTCTGGCCACTTTATGCTGGCACCGAACAAATTTTTGTTAGCAAAATCTAAGTGGCAGGTATATAGTATGATAACAGATGATATTTACAGATCCAGAGTTGTTCTTGTTTTAAATGTCCCATAAGTATTCTTTGGAATTCTGTATTTCAGACAAAGCACTTTGATAGCCCCTACTTGGTATACCATGAAATGGTAAAAACCAGCCGGATTTTTGTTCGAGACTGCAGCATGGTATCGGTATATCCACTGATCTTGTTCGGGGGAGGCCGTGTGAACATGCAGCTCCAGAATGGGGCGCATGTTGTTTCCTTGGATGATGGGTGGATTAACTTCGTTGCAGCCTCACGTCAGGTAAAGAATTAAGTAGCAGATCCATTAAGTTTCTTCAAGCTGTTCTCCAAATCTGTTAGATTATAAATGTAACCCCAATACACTTAAAGGACAACATCTTAAGAATGTTTGATATAACATTACAAAGATTACATCTTTGATATAAACAATTCCCATAATAAAATCACAGGCAGTCGTTGACTCACGGCCACAATTGAACCCAAAATTTCCATTGCTAAGCAGGAAAATTGTTAAGTGATATTTGCCCCATTTTACAACCTTTTTGCCACAGTTTCTAAACAAATCACTGCAGTTGTTAAGTGAATCATGCAGTCATTCATTAAGTGAATTTGGCTTCTCCTATTGACTTTGCTTGTCGGAAGCTGGTTGGGAAGGTTACAAATGGTAATCACATGATCCCGGGACAGTGCAGCTGTGATAAATACATGCCAGTTGTCAAGCACCTGAATTTTGATCATGTGACCATGGGGACGATGCAACAATCATAAATGTGAGAACGGCTCATAAGTCATTTTTTTCAGCTCTGTTGTAACTTCGAACAGTCACTAAATGTATGGTTGTAAGTCAAGGACTACATGTACTTTCATTTGCAGTAGTGGATGATGGTGCCTTGTATAACTTTCTATATCAATATAGGGAACAGGTTCTGTTCCTTAAAGAATACTCCGTTCTGGACTGGTCCCTAAGGCCGACATGGAAAAATGTATCTGTTCTAGAAGGCACTTACAATATAATGAGCAGCATTTTATCTAATTTTTAAAATTTCCTACATTGAAAAGGACCAATTTCTTTCTTATGATTCTATGGCCTCTAAGTAGATAGATGATTTAAGAACAATGCCTTCTTCATGGATATAGATGCCTTCATTGCTTGAGAACCACTGTTTTGCAGTTCACTGGCATAATACAGACCGATATGGTACTGTGTATATGTCTCATGCAGTAATGTTGCAATTACGATATTGTATAGTAAGATAAATTATAATCACCATCAATGAAATATGCCTATCGTGCTAATATATGCCTATCGTCATGATAGAATTATCATCTCACAGCCAGCCTGTTTCAGAGATAGGCTAGATCACGGGTCGGCAACCCGCGGCTCCGGAGCCGCATGCGGCTCTTTGATGGATCACTTGTGGCTCCGGAGCCTCTGCCGCCATTTTGGGCAGCGCATGCGCGCGGGCGCATGCGCATGCACGAACAGGTGCGCATGCACGAACGGGTGCGCGGGCGGGTGCGCATGCGCGGGCGGGTGCGCGGGTGCGCATGCGCGGGCGCAGGCACATGCGGGCATGCGCAAACGGGCATGCGCGGGCGCGCGCACATGCGGGCATGCGCGGGCGGGCGCACATGCGCGGGCGGCGCGGCTCCCAGGGGTTTTTTTTTTTAGGGAAACGGGTCCGTGCGGCTCGTTGGATGCTTCGGCTGGCCGACCCATGGGCTAGATAAAAGAAACAGGACAGTAGAGATGTGTTTTTAAAGTGTCACATGAAAGAGAGGCCTGAGAAAAGTCATGATTTGCTTGCTACAGCATTACCCTCTCACACTTGGGTTGTGGATTCTGGGCTTCCGTAGTCATTTCTGCTGCCAGAGAAAACCAAGCCTTGCCCAGCATTCAGAGGCATTTGAGGGAAGGGGGGTCTGATGGGACCAGTGACATTGAGGAATGGATTCTACCTGAAGGCTATGCCTCTTGATAAACTCTGCTCTTATTATGATTAATCCCTAGCTTTCCCTCCAGCCTATTGCACCTGGCCTCTCTGCCTGTGTCAGCAGCAGCCACTCCTGTTGTAGATGGCCAGCATGCCTGCCTCCTTCAGCCATGTTGCTATTATTGCTTCACAAATTCCAGATATTTCCACATAGATATAGGTAATCTTCAGTGAGGGCCAGAAGAGTGGTAGGTAGAATCTCTTTCCACTCTTTTTGCCCCTCACTCCCAGAACTGCTGTCCTTTACCTCATATGCGGGCAACAGCTTTGTCGCCTCATTCCTGAGGTGTGGCAAAAAGAAGTCTGTACGGTCAGCCATTTGCCAAGTGACATACTTTCCTCCCATTTAAAGATAGAAGGAAAGCATGTAATTGTGGGAAACAGCTTTTCACCTTCTTAAAAACACATTTAACACATTTCTGTTGGTCTGAAACGTTTTGATTGTATGATGCAATCGACTTGTGCAGGTAGATAAACTAACCTTGTAAACAACATAAAGAAAAATACTCAAGACTAATCAGTATGTTTAACATTTCTATGCAGAGCATAAAAAATCCAAGTTAACATATAGAAAACACTGCGAGTTTGATATGCATAGCCTTCCATGTCTGTATTTTGCATTTAATAATAATAATAATAATAATAATAATAATAGTAGTAGTAGTAGTAGTAATAGTAGTAATTGTAATAATAATAATAAAGTTGGAAGGGACCTTGGAGGTCATCTAGTCCAACCCCCTGCTCAGGCAGGAAACCCTATACCATTTCAGACAAATGGCTGTCCAGTCTCTTCTTAAAAACTTCCAGTGTTGGAGCATTCACAGCTTCTGGAGGCAGGTTGTTCCACAGATTAATTGTTCTGTCAGGAAGTTTCTCCTTAGTTCTAGGTTGCTTCTCTCCTTGATTAGTTTCCATCCATTGCTTCTTGTCCTTCTTTCAGGCGCTTTGGAGAATAGCTTGACTCCCTCTTCTCTGTGGCAGCCCCTGAGATATTGGAACACTGCTATCATGTCCCCCCTTGTCCTTCTCTTCATTAAACTAGACATACCCAATTCCAGCAACCGTTCCTTATATGCTTTAGCCTCCAGTCCCCTAATCATCTTTGTTGCTCTTCTCTGTACTCTTTCTAGAGTCTCAACGTCTTTTTTACATCGTGGTGACCAAAACTGGATGCAGTATTTCAAGTGTGGCCTTACCAAGGCATTGTAAAGTGGTATTAATACTTCATGTGATCTTGATTCTATCCCTCTGTTAATGCAGCCTAGCACTGTGTTGGCCTTTCATTCTTTCTATCCTAATTTAGAACATTGGGATACATGTAAGGACAATGTAATTATAGTTTCAAGCAATACTTTACTCAGTGGGACTTGTACCAAGACCTACAGTTGCAAGCACACTAAGAATCAAACAAGGTGTCTTTCTTGAACCACTATCCTCCTGCCACATCAGAAATTTGGAAAAGGGGGTATTCAATATTTGATGATGCAATGTATAGCAAATACTGCACAATGTACTGCTATTCAGAAAGAGAAAATAGTGAATAGAGCTTCCAGAGTCAGAGGCAGCATAAAGGAATGGCTATGTCCTTCATACTGTGCTTATGAAGTGTTTTGAGTGGCTGCTATTCGAAACCTCATCCAGAAGAACAACTTTATTTTGGGTGCATATTTGTGATTTCAGGTAGCAGAACTAGTCAAAGAACTTCGCAATGAACTTGACCAGCTACTCCAGGAAAAAATTAAAAACCCCAGCATGGATCTGTGCACTTGCCCTCGAGGATCTCGGATTATCGGCTTGATTGTAAAACTTGTGACAACACAATAGCATTAGCTACTGAGGACGGTTTTCTTCTAACGTTAATGACAGAAAAATGAAATGTAGCATTTGCCCTTGTACAGCTATTTGGAAGCCTAAATATCCAATTTAAAAGCCTGTTTTTTAAGTAGCTCTAAACAGTTTTAGAATCATGATAGAAACTGATACACATTTACACAAGGAGCTTGCATATTTAAAATAAAACTTAAAAAGTTTTTTTTTTCCTTTTGCAAAGCAATGAATAAGCATTCAGAAAATAATTCATGAACAGATCACACATTTAATGTTTAATGATTCCCCACTCCTTTTTTCTGTTCAATAAAGGATTGACTCTATGATAGTCTGGCAGGATGTTGTCTTTCCCCTTCCCAAAAAGGCAGTGCATGAAATATACCATAGTCATGGTTTCTACATTGCTCTGCGTCCAATAATGAATCCTGTCCAATTTCAGTAAATTTACATCTGCTTTCATTTAGTCAATCAGTGTTGGCTGCTAGAATCCAAATATAGTGATACAAGTTATGGAATAATTTTAGCATAAAATTGGCCTAAGGTTACAAGACCCCACTACTTATTCTCAAATAATACAGTTGGATCCTGATGATGTAGGCTATATACAATTATATAAATATTGTAATAAAGGAATTCTCAAAATCAATAGGTGTCATTCTTTTCAGGAAAATTATATTCTATTTGAAACTGCTCAAAGCATTGTGGTTTGATTTGTGGATATAGTGAGAGGGAGGGAAGGAAGTTTTGTAAAAATGATGATGAAAGGATTTATATTACACCTATATTGGGAAACGGCTACCTCCTAAATTTTTGAGCACAATTCTATCCAGGACAGAAAAGTGATTGAGAAATTTAATTATAACAAAACTTGTTTTATGATCAACTTAGGGATTTCATCTGGGAGCTTATTATTAACAGAGCCCAAAGTTTTTGCAAACGTCTACCAAAATAAGGAAAATCTTGTGAATTCCAGTCAAACATTTTGGAAATATGTCAATAAAGTTCCTTATGAATTTCTTAGTTTAAAAATAGATTTAATATTTAGGGCACCTATTATACAGAATTTATATTTTTAAACAGTGTTTCACCTCAACTACTTATTACTTGAAAATGTAGTGACCAATAAGTTTCATGAATATTGAAGTGAACTATCAAGGACTATGTAGATAGCAAACATTGGGTCTTCAAGTACACTATCATTCCCACATGCCATATTTGGAAACACAATTGTCTACGCAGCCTTTTTCAACATGATGCCCTGCAGCTATGTTGAACTACAAATCCCAACAGATGCGACCAAAGCGTGTTTTAATTTTCTATCAATGGTCTGACCATTCAAAGGAACCTATATGTGCACATAAATGGCTTTGTGGTAGTAGATAATATTAAAGTCAAGCAAAATATTGTCATATTGCATCTGAAAATGTCTTACATAGAAAAATGTCCTTTTTCAATATCTTAAAAGGACTTGGCTATGTGCAGAAAATGAACTTCTAGAACTTACTATGCAGTACTTTCAATTGTGAAATTGGCTGCATACTCATAGGAAAAAAACCTGTCCAAAATATTTTATTGCTTTTATTACTGTCCCATGTTCTTCAGAAACGTTAATACTTTGATTTCAACTTAAGAGACTGAATAGAATAAGAATGTGACTTATTTTTAACTTTATTTTATATAAACAAATCAACTTTGCAGGAACTTGGGGGGGGAAAGTCAAAATATTTTTATATAAAATATATATAAAAAACTAGCACAACTGCTACAATTGCTATTTGTATACAAAACAACAAAATTTGGAAACACTGGCTGACCATTAACCATTAAATATTCCTACTTTTAATTAAACTGCTAAGTGTTTTAAGTGTAATGAAATCTATATGCCTCACTGCTGAAGTGCAAGATAGTTTTGAATCAATCCTTGAACTCTACACAAAATTATTTCATTAGAACTATTGCAATCTTCTGGTCCATATGGTGGGTCAATGGTTAATACACCTGCCACACACAGCGTTGGTTGTGATTCTCCTTCTTCTGTTACAGGGATGTGGTTTTTCTCCAGCCAATTCTTCAAGGAGTTTTTCTTTCTGTCCAGCTCTTCTTGATTATAAGTTTGACTTTTTCCAGCCATGAAGAGATATGCAAGTTTTTCTTTGATTTCATCATCTCTTTCAGTCACTATTTCAATATTTTGCACAGCATGTCCTAAAACAACTAAAACAGATACTTTTCCATTCTCGAGGGGATTTGCCAGAAGAATGCTGTCAAGAATAAAAGGTTCATATGAGGATATATTAAGTCAGGGGTGTCAAACTGGCGGCCTGCGGGCCGGATGCGTCATGCGCAGGCCACACCCACCCTGGCTCCGCAAAGGCAAATGTCGCCATACGTCACGATGTCACATGATGCGATCGAGTTTGACACCAGTGTGTTAAGTGATCACGTGGCTAGTTGGCTTTTCATGCATACTAGGCCTTTCTATTAGTCTTTTGACAATGATACTGTATCAAAAAAGTTTAAATCAGAATGAAACAGCTGCATTCCCAATGAAAGAAACTGAAATTGCTATGGCATTACAAGCCATCCCACAAGTTGCCCAATAAACCTGGGGCTTGAGTTGCATTAGCAATCCTTGAAGTGTGTAATAATTAGATCAAGATCAAAAGCCAGAATAAATGAGGGCTCTCCAGTTAGACTCATAAAATATTTCAATCACATCATATACATAATGTATGTTGCATATTTGGTACTATTATTTTTCATCAGACTTATCACATTTTCAATTGACATCATGCTAAGATGTAAGGTCAATTACCATCCATTTTACATATGCTTTAAATATTCTTATATCAAATGCTAATATTGTGCAAATCATTTGATGAAGCATTTTGGTCATGAGCAAAGTATCCCCCAGCTTTGGTCCTTAAAGTCATGAAGAAGTTGTTTCAAGTCGCCTCCATTATGTGTGCCATGAAGTGATTACTTCATCAGCTATCCCAAAGGATGTCTTTCAGTGGATGCACACATATTTGCCAGAAGATGACAGGAGGGTCCTTGAATCAGCTACTTTGCAGCTTTGAGGAACTGATCTCTCATTCTGTGTGTGTGTGTGCGCGTGCGTGCACACATATATATGTGTCCTATAATGCATAAATAATAGAAAGTGTTCTTTTCAAAGGGGAAGGTTATTTGGGATTTGAATCTGATGAGTCACCGGAATTCTTTATGGCACAGAATTCTTTTAAATTCTATTTTAGCAACTCAATAGGAATTGACCACAAAAATCAATAGATGGCTTACAGTAAAAGTATTCATATAAATTAAAAATTATCCATGGTGTTAATGTACAATTACCCTTCTTCTCTAAACATTTTAAAAGACAAGGGAAATTATTTTTACAATAAACGTAACTGTTGGTTTACTGTCATATTGCCTATGTCTTGATATACAAATCAACAAAAAATGATTTTTCCCCATTGTTAACTGCTGGGTTCATCACTGCAAAAACTGAAAAATTGGCATATATATTTCACTAGATCAGTAAGTATGGAAATGGCTGAATAACTGACAAAAAAATTTAAAAACCTGACAATGTAGAATAAGTTTACTAATAAGTCTTGTCACCATTTATTAGTTGTAACCACTTTTTCCTGAAATTACCTACATATTTTCAAATGTCTATCCAGACAGAAATATTTAATATGTCTGCATTAAGATTTCATTTGTATTCTGTTTAGGCATACGATCTCCCATTTTAATTTGCTTTTCATTTTATACATTATAATCATTCATCCCCTTCATTCTCCCTTAACACACATTCTTTCTCTGAAAAAGTATTTCTACATAGAATTCACTGATACATACTTGGCAGAAACTGGGTCAACTGTTAAAACCCATCCTTTATATTGGTGTTTCTCAGCAGCCAGTACTTTGACTTCTTTATCCACAAAAGCTAGCCATTCCAAAGGAATTTTCCTCTGCCATTCAGTCATATTTCCTTTTTACTGAACCTAATGAGAAAACAAAGCATCATAGCCAGCAATATCCTTTGCCTCCGTATTAGGAAAACTTACCTATTTCCATGATTAAGAATAACATGATCCTGCTGGATCAAGTCAAGGTTCATATTAGTCCAGGATATTTATTAAGAGTGGCTAATTGCTGCCTATGGAATGCTCACAAGCAGCAGTTATATCCCTCCCTGGCTATTATTCCCCTGACATTGATAGTTGAAATGCATACTATCTGGAGTCCAGTTGTAATACTGAATCTCAAGATTAATAGCTCTTGATAGACCAGCACTTCAAAAACGTACCCAGTTCTTTCTTAAACACAAATCTTATAAGTCTACAAATGTATTATGTCAAAGACTTTTTGAAAATCCAGGTGTGCAAGGTTACAAAGTCACCTCCATCTATCTGCCTGTGCACTTAAAAAAAAAATAGACTGTGAAGCAGGGTTTACTTTTGCAGAATCAATGCTAACTTTTTTTTAAAGAGGCTTATTCTTTACTGCTTATTTTTCTTTTGATTACACTTTCCACTAATTTATCTTCACCAGCCTATTATTTCTAGGATCTCCTGGAGCCCTTTTTAAGAATTACTGTTACGCTGCCTACCTTTCAGCAGAGGACTGGACAAGTTACATATTTTTGCTATAATATCAACAATTCTACATTTGGGGAATGTCTACTTGTTTGATTTTTTAGTGTACAATCTTTCCAAATGTTTTAGAATGCTGTTAGGTTACTAGTAGGTTACTTTGCTTTAGCAATTCCAGTCCAATCACTTTTCTGGCTGGTTTGTTGCTGTTTTTTTTCCAAATATGTTTAAGTAAATTCTTATTGGTTCTCTTCAGTTTAACTGACTGGTCTGATTTGGTGTCACCAAATTCTAAACAATTCTTGGCACTTTTTAAATTTGCTAGTTTAACAATTAATTATTGCTTATTTGTTATTTGACATATCCTGCCTTTCCTCAGGGCTCAAGATGTACACATAGCACTCTCTCCTCCCATATTTCCCACAAACCTGTGAATTGGAAGAGAGTGACTGCCCAAGTCACAGAGCTTAACCAAGAGTGGAGCAAAACAGGGGGCTCCTTGGTTATAGCCCAACACCACAATCACATTGGCAATATGTTTAATTTTTTTGCCATAAGCTCTATTTTTCCTTTTTTTACATTCCTTATTAACAAATCCATTTTTTCTTACAAAATGTGGGTTCTTTTTAGTAGGGTAGGCTTTTCATTTCTTGACACCTTCAGCTGCTAACCCCAAATTCTGACCGCAAAAATATATGTTTTTTCATTAATTAGAAATATAAGCACATTACTATAAGATAAAAGTACAACCTAACCATATCTATTTATAAATAGGGCCACAGAGTTCAGCACAACGTAATCCCAGCCAAATGAGGAACAGCAACAAGATGGGCCTGTAAAGCTGTAAACTTCAGAAACTGAAGTAAGGATACTGATATCAGCTGAGGCTGTTTTTTACCGTAAATCAAAGCAACTGGAGTGTGAAAATTTAAAACTCGTTTATTAAATTATGAACAGCTGCACATAGCCTCAATCTAATGTCAATATTCTTGAATTAGGTTATGTTTTGAATTAGGTATAGTGATCAAGATTCAGAGTTAATATTGCATCGGTCGCTATTTCTCAGCAATTCACTTTCTTTTTAGAGAATATGACGAGAATGCTCCACATACTTTGCTCCAAGGAAATTCAGGGCATAATCATAATAAAGTCATAACAATAATTAGGACTTTAGCCATCCGTATCATCGAAATCTTTTTTGCTAATCAATCTTCCGTATCGAAGATGAGGTTGCAATATCATTCCATCGAATAATCTTTCCACAAGATTAATGTTCGATAGTATTGAACTAACCGATGTTTCTGAAGGTATGAACCCCAACACATACATTAATTTCAGGTCCGGAAAACCTGCAGTTACGAACGCAACGTTTCCCCTCGCGGTTCTTACTGCATAGTCAAATCTATAAATATACAGGGCGTTTATTTAAAAAAAAGCTGGACTGCAAGATTGCAGCTATTCTTGTTATTTAAGTAGAGGTAGCACTCACACACATCCTTGAAAATAAATTACAATCCGGACATCCAGCTTCAGCAGCCACTATTCAGAGAAGCCTTTAAAGATAGCGCGACGCCGCCATTCTCCGGCCGAGCCGTCCTTTCTGGGACCCAGAATGCACTGCGTTCCCGGGGCCTCTTTATTCCCCTTCCGTAGCCGGTTGTTTCTGAAAAGTCTTTCAAGACGAGACGGAACTGAATGAAAGAAGTCCTTTTTAGAACATTAGAATCGTAGAATCGCTACGATTAAAAAAAAAAACTGATTCACGGCGGAATTCACGTTTCTTTGGTTATCTGTTTCAGAACACAATTAGGAATTTACTAAGAGGCGATTCCATTTCCATGGTTACTTTATAGTTCCTCTTTCTGCTCCGGATTTTTAGGATTCACCTTTTAAAAGATTTATCTTCTGGCCCTCATTATAGATTGGTTATCTTATTTTGGATGAATGTGAAAGCTTTGTTAGTTATGTAAGCTGCTTCGAAAAGACAATTACTTTAAAGGTAAAAATGTTTCCCGTAGCTGGACCTCGAATTTTGGCGGCTTTATGGATATTGTTTTGACAAGAGCAGGAAGTAGCTTTGATTGGCTTGTTTCTACAGCTCTTCCGGATCTAGCCCAGAGTTTTACAGTTTTTAGTGATCGCCCACCCAGGTACTAACCATGTCCGGCGTTGTGTTATTTTTAAGGTCAACTAAGATGGCACTGATAAATAATTAAATATAGGCAAGGGTTCTGATAGATATTAGAGAAGTGAAGTAAAAATTTGAAAAAAAAACAGTAAGCTTGCTTTCCCTAGCGCTCTACAGTCTGGTAGAATCTTGATCCTCAAACGATTTTTAAAATACATATTAACTACGGATAATAGCAGCCGTAGTTAATACGGCTTTAAACTTAAAACGAGCGATATTTTAAACACGCCTTTTTCAGGAGCACTTAACGTCGCTCAAAATGGCGTCACAACCTATTTCCCATCTCCTCCCCTTTTTTCAGCCTAACGTTACTATGGAAACAAAAACTCTTTTTCCCGCCTCGCCAGTCCGCTACGGTCTCACAATTATAGTGCGCGTGCGCAATAACGGCGCAATCTATATAAGGACTACAACCCGCATGCGCTTGGCGACAGTTGTTGTTTTTTTTCGTTGGTGCAGGGATGTCGCGCTATAGCCGTTACGGTGGAGGTAAGTGATGAGAGTTCAAGCGTGGTGCGAGGAAAGTGTCATCTGTATGTGTGTCTGTTCTCCGTATCAGGTGGTGTAATTTCACTTTGTTGACGATACCAAGCTGTATCTATAATGTTAAGCCCCGGTAGGAAATGACCCGGCGCCATTTTGCACATGTTATAGTCGCTGGATGTACCGAGGCGAACTTCCTTCGAGTTGGAATTACTAAGCCTAAATGCGCAAATACGCTGCTTGAGGAACATGTTAGTGGAGCCAGGCAGGCACTTAATGATTTAATTGATTTTTTTTTCTCCCTTTCTGTTAATGCTACTACCGGTGTACGGGTAAAATGGAGGCGGTACTAAAGATGGCGGCGCCCGTGATCGGCGGGGCAGGAAGACGGTGGGGGAAACGGCGGCATCGGGCGGGCTTGTAACGGAGTAGCCGCGTGTGTACCGCCCGGAAGCGATGGTGGCCTAGTGCGCACGCGCGCGATGGAGCATGAGTGCCGCTATGCCTTCTTGGCCTTGTGATTCAGCGGCTTCCTGGGCCCGAGTGGGTGGAGTAGTTGGCTGGAGCGCCGTGTGAGAGTGGAGGACAGCTACATTTGCTTTTTTGTGAAAACAAAGCCGGTGCACGGCGAATAAAAATAAATTGTAAAATAGACAGTAGCGTTGATAGCACAGCGGTGATCACAAAACCTAAAAAATCACTACTATATCCAGTATGCTAAGAAACGCTTTTTACAAGAAGTAGATAACTTGGTTAAATTCATCTGGAAGACTTATTGTATTGTAAAATAAGGCTCCTCAACTATAATGACACTTATGCTCCATTAAGCATGTTTTTTCTACTTGAACTAATCTTAAGATGACTAAACGTTTTGGAAATCACTGTTTTCTATTTTTGCAGAAACAAAAGTATACGTTGGTAACTTAGGAACAGGCGCTGGTAAAGGAGAACTTGAAAGGGCTTTCAGCTACTATGGACCATTACGTACTGTGTGGATTGCACGAAACCCTCCTGGATTTGCATTTGTTGAATTTGAAGACCCAAGGGATGCTGAAGATGCTGTTCGTGGTCTAGATGGAAAGTAAGTAGGAATAAAAATTTGTGAAACAACTTCCATTTTTATATTAGGTATGTTGACTGAAATGTTTTGCTCTTGTAGGGTGATCTGTGGTTCCAGGGTTAGAGTGGAATTATCAACTGGTATGCCTCGTAGGTCTCGCTATGATAGACCTCCAGCTCGACGACCATTTGATCCTAATGATAGATGTTATGAGTGTGGCGAGAAAGGTCATTATGCTTATGATTGTCATCGCTATAGTCGGAGGAGGAGAAGCAGGTATGTGTAGATACAAGTATTTTCTCTTTATGTGTAATTTTGATTAGCAAAATATTAATAAAGCATCATTTTTAAAATAGTATAATTATATGGGTATGTTAATTTGTTTATATTTTGTGTTAAAATGTTAATATGTTAATAATCAACCTGGTCAAAACCTTTCAGGTTTCTTCGTTTGAGTCAGTCGCCTTGATTCAGAATGTCACGAGCCTTAAGATTTCATGCTGAGGCGCCTTGCAAATCCGACAATTAAGATCCTCCTAGACCTTGAGGTGATCAGCATAAGAGGCCAGATCCCCTCGAGCCATCTACACCTAGCTTCACCTTATTCTTTAAAGGGCAGAAAAATTGAGACGGTGATCGCCGTAACAGTAAATTTGGCTTTCAATTGGGCCCCCCTCCGGTTTAAAAAGAGGAACACCAGATTGACCACATTCCCACCTAGAAAAATCTTCTTGCGTCAATCAAGCCTCACCTGGCTCATTTGGCTGTCAGTTTGATCGTCGTTAGATTGAAGAGAACACCTAGATGCAGCGATCGGCTATAGATACTTCTAGATCGTCTAGATCTGCTAGACCTTGGGCCAAAGAGGGTCGACCTGCAAACTTGCAAGGTTTATTTTAAATACACATTACAGTGTTTTATATTATTATGTAATTCTAAATGTTATACATTTTATCATCTTTTATTAGGTAGTAAAAAATACTCGAGACAAATAGGCCCTGATTTTTTCATCTGATGGACACTAATTTTTAGATAGCTGATGTTTTGGCTTCAGCGAGGGCTCACATGCTAATTGTTGAATGTGTAATTTAATTTTTTTCCCTCTAACTAAAACTAGGTCACGGTCTCGGTCTCATTCAAGGTCCAGAGGAAGAAGATACTCTCGCTCACGCAGCCGAAGTCGTGGCAGGAGGTAAGCATTTACATATGCGGAGCATTCTAGCTTTA
The DNA here is from genome assembly GCA_023970755.1 of Azemiops feae. Taxonomy (NCBI): domain Eukaryota; kingdom Metazoa; phylum Chordata; class Lepidosauria; order Squamata; family Viperidae; genus Azemiops; species Azemiops feae. The sequence continues at coordinate 3,411,442 of JALGBA010000012.1, read as the reverse complement.
GCAGGCAAAGAGGAGTATAACTGTAAATCTGTTTCCATTTAGATCCAGGTCTGTCTCAGCTCGCAGATCTAGATCTCTGTCTCCTCGTAGATCCAGATCTGTATCGCCACGTAGATCTCGTTCAGGTTCTTTAAAGAGATCAAGGTAATTTGGTTAATATTTATGATTGTAAAATAGGCAGTTCTTAGTTTTTGAATGCTTCAATGTTCCTGTGTATACAAATCAGCTTAACAGCTGTCAGTGTTCTGAATTTATGTGTACAGTATAGGTAGTCCTCAACTTATAACCATTCATTTAGTGGCTGAAGTTATGATAGTACTGAAAAAAGTGAATTAATGACCATTTTTCACAATGACCATTGCAGCACACCCATGGTCATATGATCAAATTTTGGATGCTTGGTAACTGACTCATTTATGATGCAGCTTGTGCTGGGGTCATGTGATCAGAAAGTTTGGGCTCAGTTGTGGTTATAGGTTGAGGACTACCTGTAGTGGATGATCTTTTTGCATGTGTGCAAAATGCATGTGTTAAGGATTAAGTCGTTTGTGCAGTGTTATGAATCTGGCTCTGGCAAGTGATATCTTGCTTTTGGAGTAGTTCGGCTGGTGATTGAGAGCACTCACTAGCTAATGCTGGTTTTCCTGCTTTGAGTGCTCTTAGTTTACTGAACTATACTATTCTTTAGATTGCTTATTATGAGAGTGAGTTGCAGGTACTCTGGTGATCAGTGGCATCCATTGGCACATTGAGAAATCACTCACCATCAGATGCTGGTAGCACTAGCATCCAGTGGTGTGAGTGAAAAGCCTCTCCACTGATATAATGAAAGATAGAGCATAAAAATGAAGGTCAGTGAAAAAATTCCATTACCAGTTGAACCTGTCACTTAAGAAAGCAAGCTACATGAAGCCTTGCAACTGGACTCATCCAGTGAGATCTGTTGTGACAGAGTGAGGAGAATCAAATACTTTTTTTTTGTTGCCAAATGACTGCTGAGAGAAGAAATGCTTGTGGGGGGGGGGACACCATATAGAATTCTATAGATTTGGAGTCTTAAAATTTGCAGTTTTCTGCTGTTTTAAACTGAAAGGAACCCCTGGTAAATGATTGTATATTATAGCTGCCTCTCTAGACTCTTACTTTAATGGCACATTGATATTTCTATTTAGCCAAGTAATCTGGAATAATCACATTGGTTTTTTTTTTACTTATATGAAATATTCAGGAACTGGGGACACCAGTATTGAATTCCTTTTTTTTTTTTTATAAACCCAGGTCTCGATCAAGATCCAGGTCGAGGTCAAGGTCCATTTCACGTCCCAGAAGCAGGTAAACTTTCATTTGTGGACATTCAAAACAACAATTAAATGTGAAATTTGCTCTGGGTAGCTAATCCTAAACCACTGTTACAAACTTTAGCTTAATTTGAAAATAACAGATTTTTTTTATTTATTTAGCCTTTGCTATATTTGAAGAAAAATGGTCTTAGTCTTTTTTTATATGTGCACATGTACACAATTTATAATATGAAAACATCTATATTATGAACTTTGTATTTGTGGAGTGTCCTTTTGGTTCCAAATATTTGGTAAGGAAACAGTTGCAAAATGTTTCTTACCGTCGGATTAAACCTGCATTTTGTAAAATAAGAATCAGGACTGTAAAGTAAATTAGTGAGTATGTTAATGTTAATCAAGATTAATTGATATTTCAACAGCCGCTCTAAATCACGATCGCCATCTTTAAAGAGAAGGTAAGTTAAATCTGTAGGTTGAATTACTTATATTGTTACAGTTAACTAAGAAAAAGTAATTTATAGTAATGGTTTCTGCATAAATCTGTGGAGAATACAGAAATATTGTATTGTGAGGTTCTTCATCTAACTAAAAAAAAGTTATAGATACATAACAGTAAAATTTTGCAACTTTTACTAGTGTGAATTAGTATTCAGAGCCTCACCCCAAAATAGGAAGTTCTTATATTAAATCATTGAGCACATTATCTTGATTGTTTTAATGGACAATAAAATTAAATGGCTCATAGTCAGACTGAGAAGGTATAGAGTTATAACTGGCCCTGAATAAACTTTGGGAGTAACTCTGCTATAGTGCAGAATAATCTATATTTTGAATGACAGTTAGTTACCCAAGCAAAATAAATCTAGATGTTTAATCCAAATTAGAAATGTATTTAAAAGCATTTTACTTGATTTAATCTTCAGTCTTGCTTTTTCAGTTTTGATATGAGCCATTTATGTCCATTCTCCATTAATTCACGGTAAGTATGCTGCTTCTTGAATGCTTTGAAAGCTTGGCTATACTTTCTTGTGGGAAAGAGGGTGCATGAATTGTGGAAATTTTGCTTTGGTATTTCACATTAAAAATTTACATGGTTTCCACTTGATTTCTAACATGTTCTTTTACAAGAATAACCCAAATAATTTAAGCATTAGGGTTAAATTTATTATTGCCCTAGAAGTAATAATGGGCCTGATTATAACACTAATCCATTAATCTAGTCAAACTTTATTAACTACTTGTGACTTGGTTTCTCTTTGCCCCTTCTTTTTTTTACTTCTAGCCGTTCACCATCGGGAAGCCCTCGAAGAAGTATCAGTGCTGAAAGAATTGATTAGAATGGCAAAGAACGTGTTAGGAAAAGTATTGTTTACGTAATTTTAAGGGACTTCTTTATTGAGAAATGTAAGGATTTAGTTCGCTGAAGAAAATCTTTTTTAGGGTTAATGCAGCAAGGATCTGGATCTTAGTAAAATCTGTAAAAGCTGCTACAGTAGACTATAGTGCACAATTTCTTGTATGTAACAACATCCTATGATCTCAAAAATGTCTTTTTATGGGCACATGAAATAAAATGTGTTTCTAACTTTGCTATAATGTTATTTGCTTCTGTTAATATTTCAAGTGCATGTTAAAAGCAAACTCCAAACAAATGCCTTAGTGTTGTATCCAAATGCTGTGCAAGGATATATTAACTTCTTACTACTAGACTGCCTGCAGTAGACTTACGTGGTTTAGGCATAATCTTAATGACTTGAAATGGTGTATCAAAGAAGCTGCTTGTCTGGTTTTGTACTATAAATATATTGATATGATCTGTTAATTCATACTGCAGGATGCTATTGTGTCTTATTCCAGGCACAGTTAACTATTTAAAGATAAGCCCAAGACAAATTCAGATGGCCACTTGGCTCCAGTCTGGAATTATTTAACAAAGCGATTAGGTACTTCCTCTCTGTCAGATAAAGTATCCTTTGGGCAAGATCAGTATTATTGCTCTCCAAAACAAAATTTTAAGACAAAATTGTATCTGGTCCCTTGTACAGAATTCACTGAGAACAATTTTTGTTATCTGTCAAAATTGCAAGGAATTATTAAAAATTATTAAATTATTTATTAAATAATTTATTATTTATTAAATAATTTGTTAAAAATTATTTAAATGAAAGCAGTTAACCACTCTTACAGAAAAAAACATAGCCTTAAGGTTTATTCCACATTTTATTTATCTCCTTTTTCTCATTAAATTCAATATGAAATTGGTGCCTCTTATCCCTAAATCGGGTCAACCTTAAACACTCAAAGAGCCACTTGGACCCGTTTCCCAGAGAAAAGAAAACACTGGGAGCCGCAAAACCTGTGTGCGCGCGCACGGGAGGGGGGGGAGATTGATTGAAGAGTTTAATTAAAAAGAAATAGAGGCTGCTGTGCATGAGTTCTCCCTCTCTCCGATCTTCTCACCTGGCAAGCTGGCTTCACGCTGTTCTCCGACAAGCTGACACACATTCTTATTGGGCTGGCTCTCTCCTGCCCTTGGTCTGCCAGTCCTCTTCCCCCACTCAGTGAGAGAGTGAGTGTGTGTGTGTGTGTGAGAGAGCTGCTGCTTCCTGCGGAGACGCAGCAAAGGCAGGAGCCCCACCCAATCAGCTTGCCAGAGAACAGCGTGAGGCCACTCTCTTTTTTACACACACACAGAAAGAGAGAAGGGAAGCGCAAGTGTCTTATCTCTCTGCAAATGGTGGAGGAGGCTCAAAGAGCCACATGCAGCTCCGGAGCCACGGGTTGCCGACCCGTGCCCTAAATTAACCTTTTAAAATAGATGGAATAAGAAAGTGACTGATCCAAAATCACTCAGATTCTATGGCTAAGGGAAAACGTAAATCTGGGTCTGATCCTAGTCTAATAACTTACACACTGCATCACACACTTAGCCTCTTATATGAGGAATAAAACCACTTCAAGACTATTAAAAATCATTTTCTATTACTTACTAGACTTAGTGTTATAGCAAACGTCTTAGGAAGAAATTCAGAAACAATTCAAGTAACACTATGCAACATCTTAGTACAGCTATATTGTTTCCCAAGATTGCTTGTGTCTGCTTTAAGAAGCAGCATGTCTGAAAGTACCTTTTGGAGTTTAAAAGCAAGATGCTGCATGCCCCTAGTGTCAACACTTCCAAGTATTTCTACAAAGACACATGGCTTCAGCTACATTTCATACATCTTTAGGATTGCAGGCATTCCGCAATAAAAGGCAGGAATTTGCAAGGGCATTAAATAACTTAATGCTTTTTAAGGGATGCTGTATAATTTAATGCTTAGCATGGCTACAGTATCTCCCCAGTTATCTGATTGCATTTCCTTGCCACTTTTTATAGTCCTTCCTATTGGCCACTGTACTATAAGCTAAATAAATTATAAAAGGTGAAGTACCTTTGTGTTGAGAACAAACTTTTTTATTGAAATAAAGCTTCAATGGCTACTTTGACACAAATTCATTTGGTTAATTGCATGCCATAGACCAGTGATGGCGAACCTTTTACAGATCGAGTGCCCAAAAACCGCATCACCCCTGCCCCGTCCCCGCGTCTCCTGCCCACAGGGCCACCCACCACCTCCACGGCCCGCCACAGCAGATCGCCCAGGCGGCCCAGCAGCGTCAAGGCAGCCACACCCTCTGCGCCCCGCAGCATCATCTGTATGCGATGGGGCGCGAGGGTGGAGTCTTGTCTCTGCTGCCCGGCTGCCATGTACTTGGCTGCGCTGCTCTGCACAGGCTGCGCCCTGGGCGACTCTCCTCCAGGGGGGGCTGGTGAGGGGGCCACGGGGGGTGGCGGGGCTGGGGCGACGGTGTGCGTGCCCACAGAGGGCTCTGAGTGCCGCCTCGCACCTGTGCCATAGACTATTTTAGCTTCCTTTCTAAAAACTGCCATTAATTGCAGACTTAATCTATCATCTCGTACTGCACTATGATATAGTGATAGAATATACACTGCCTTATTAACTTTTTTTTTTTTTAATGTGAAAGGGTTCTGTAAACCTCAAGCTTGAAAAATGAGTTGGTTTGTAAGTTACCTGAAGTGGGAGAGGTCTGACTCACACTTTCTGATATAAAATCCATGGGAGTCTCACTTGATAAATCTGGACCTCAAGAGTATTATATGCCAAAAAAGTGAACAAATTCAATTTAAACTGGCACTAATTTACTGTATTTGGTAAAGGTGGATTGGCTTCAGTCAATCTTCAAGATGGGCATTGAGACGGAATGCTTAGTCTTTTTAAGAAGCAGATCCTCTCCCCTCAGCCTTTATACTGAGTCCTCATTGCTAGGGGTATAATATCACCTAAAAGATTGGCGATTATTGTGGAAGTGGTCTGGCCTAATCATACATTAATGGCTGAATGTGATGTGCTTTATAATAGAAGTGATTTATTGCAAATCTCATTTCAATGAGAAATCGGTCTCAAGTCCCTTTAAGCATGCTAGGTAATGTTACAGCACAGTTCTAGTTATCTATTCACCATACAAACTGTATTCCATTCACAAGTAGAAAATTAAGCCACATTCTGAGAATTATTTTTTTAACTGGGATCTCGGAGTCCCAGTGGACAATCACTTAGATATGAGCCAGCAGTGTGCTGCAGCTGCCAAAAAAGCCAACACAGTGTTAGGCTGCATTAACAGAGGGATAGAATCAAGATCACGTGAAGTATTAACATCACTTTACAATGCCTTGGTAAGGCCACACTTGGAATACTGCATCCAGTTTTGGTCACCACGATGTAAAAAAGATGTTGAGACTCTAGAAAGAGTACAGAGAAGGGCAACAAAGATGATCAGGGGACTGGAGGCTAAAACATACAAGGAACGATTGCTGGAATTGGGTATGTCTAGTTTAATGAAGAGAAGGACGAGGGGGGACATGATAGCAGTGTTCCAATATCTCAGGGGCTGCCACAAAGAAAAGGGAGTCAAGCTATTCTCCAAAGCGCCTGAAGGCAGGACAAGAAGCAATGGATGGAAACTCATCAAGGAGAGAAGCAACCTAGAACTAAGGAGAAACTTCCTGACAGAACAATTAACCAGTGGAACAACCTACCTCCAGAAGCGGTGAATGCTCCAACACTGGAAGTTTTTAAGAAGAGGGTGGACAGCCATTTGTCTGAAATGGTATAGGGTTTCCTGCCTGAGCAGGGGGTTGAACTAGATGACCTCCAAGGTCCCTTCCAACTTTATTATTATTATTATTATTATTATTATTAACTTAACTATCTTGAAAAATAAAAATGAATTGGTGAGATAGATATACTATTACAGTATTACTGTTCTTAATTATCCCACAGTAATTGGAAACCGACTATAGTTCTAGGCTGTTAAATGGCAAATTGTGTACACTATAGTACTGAGTTGTTTTGAGCTGACTTACGTACACCTAACCATGAAATCTAGCAGTTCATTAAGGATATATGCAATCATTAAGAACTGACATCAGTATATTCACGTTACATCTTTGGCTCTGCCTCTTCCTAAGTCTGTATGGAACCCTTGTGGTCCCAGAAAAATTATGGTTGAATTAAAGAGGTTATGATACAATGTTAACCATTCGAACTATCCTGAGTGCTCAACAGTAATATTCCATATTTGGAATGTTAACTTCTGAAATAACTTCTGGAAACTGCCCTGCCAAATATCTATGATCAGATTATTATGTCTCAGTAATACCTGCATTGTCAAGGAACATGGCCAACAGACCAGCTTAATGAAAGTCTTGTCTTCATGATTTTAAATTAGGACTTCACTTCCTATTTGTATTTAGAGCAGATGTAATATAAAATCTTTGTCAAAGGGTGGTAAACAGAGATGATAAATTCAATTTGTTGAGTGAACTTAAATTTTACTACTTTTCTATTATGAAGAGGGGACTTAACCAAATGCTACCTTTTAATGGTTTTCTTTGATGAAATGTGTGCTATAATCAGGATATTCAGAATCTGCTTTAATCACTTGAAATATTTTTGTAAAATTAATTTTTAGCAAGATTTCATTTAAGATACAGAGAACTTGAAACATGTTGTGGTATTGTATTCATCTCCTGGGTACAACAGGACGTCTGGGAAATTAGACTATAAAGGAAAAAAAAACACTTTAGGTAGAACCATACTTGTACTCAATTGTTTGCATTTAAAAACAGCTTCAAAATACTCTGATCAGTGTTCACAGGTTTTTCCAATCTTTATATTCTTGTCTGGAATGGAAAACATTTCCCAAATGATTGGAATATTTGAAATCTTTTTCAAAACCTATTTTTTTACATTCTAACAAATATGAATTGTATGGAAAGATTGGCTAAAATGGACACATATTTAATAGATAAGTGGTTGATGGCTATCTGGTTTACTATCTGGTAGTCGAATTTGTTGGCATTAAGAGCTAGGCAAGATACAGAGAAATCTCATATTTGAAGGTTGTATTATTTAGATTTCAACCGGAGAGATCGCTTTTTGAATGCAATTTAAAATCGGGGGGGGGAGAGGAAGGAGCAGCATATAAATATAATTCTATTATATGACAATGCAAGATTTCTCTTCAGCTCCAACATAGAACAATATTTCATTTAATCTATAGCTCAACCCATAATACCCCAATGGCAAAGGCTTCAATATATTGGGGTCCAAGACTATTGTGTGGTGTCTTCTAGCATCTAAGAAAATGTACCTGATTCACGGCATTTGGCCAGTTTTGTGTTTCAAGGCAGAAACCAGAATGCTTGAGGTACACATGGCCCTCTTTACCCTTTAGAGTCCCATCCAAGAAATTTCCTGTATAAAATTGAACACCAGGTTGAGTTGTATAAACTTCTATCATTCGGCCACTAGGAGGATGATAAGCTCTGAAAAAAGACAATAGATGGTTACTAAATGAGCCTTTCTGTGTACTCCTACTTGCAGAAATTCCATTTTTGTCTTGATGAAATGTTAAACTTCTTCAATTTAAATGTTAAACAACTGCCTTGGTTTAACCTACCTCATAGGGTTTTGGGGGGGATAAAATGAGGTCACTCCCCCATACATGCCATTTGAGCTTTAGCGAAAGATGTGCTGATTTAAATAAAAGTCACCCTTTAAAATGTAATCTATGAACCTAATTTTTGGACAAGAGGATATAAGATTGCAGCCTTAGATTTGTTGCCACAAACACATTACCATTTCACATAATTTTAACATAAAAGTACTTAAGTATTAAATTATTTTCTTTAAAAAGACAACTGTATCTCTAGTCATCATTTTAAGTAAATGATTTGATAGTACCGCTTTATACCACACTGGTGAGACCATACTTGGAATACGGTGTCTAGTTCTGGTCATCACAATACAAAAAAGGTGCTGAGACCCTGGAAAGTATGCAGAGAAGAGCAACAAAGACGATAAAGGGCCTCTTGAGGCTAAATCATGATGAACGGTTGAGGGAGCTAGGTATGTCTAGCCTATCAAAGAGAAGGATTAGGGGGGACATGACTATCTTCCAGTACTTCAGAAACTACCAATGAAGGATAATATTTGTAGCTAGGGGTTGAATGAGGGGTCCTTAGTGCTCTCTTGAGCTTGTTTTCTTGTAGAAAACTTGCACTGACATTACCTAGTTAGGGTAATGAAACGTCTGCAAGAAAACAAGCAAACTCAGAGAGCACCAAGGACCCCTCACTTCAGAAGCTGTCAGAGAAAAGGGAATTGACTTATTCTTCAAAACACCAGAGGGCAGACAAGAATTAATGGGTGGAAGCTTGTTAAAGAGAGATACTAGAATAAATTTTCTGACAGTCCGAACAAATAATCAGTAGAATAGCTTGCCTCTTGGAGGTTTTCAAAAACAGACTGAACAAACATTTGATTGGGATGAAAAAAGGCTCCTGCCTTGAGCAGGGAGCTAGACTAGACCCCTGAGGACCCTTCCAGCCTATGATTCTTATGTTCTATTTAAATAATACAGACAGGCCAAAGTTGTCATTATAAAGTGGATATCAATCTCTTCATACACAAACAGAATCAAATGAGTGTTAATCTCCCAAGATCACTTGAGAGCGAGTAGAAATACAAATAAACACATAATACCTGTTTCCAGCCTTCTAATCCTTGATTTAAAAAATCCACATTCTAAAGGGAAATGAAGCAGATTCCTCAATAGAACTGTGCTGTGTTTTGTATGTAAAGGGGGAAAAAGTGCCTCAAAGTACAAAAGCCTCGTATAGCACTTCTTGGCACCCTCCTTAAAGCAATGGCATCTTTTCCTGAGGTTGATGAGGTGGCTGCTGTACAATAGCAGGAAAAATGCACTTGGTTTAAGGAATTCAGGCAGGATCCACTTGCAATCTCCAAGATATCTTTTCCCCTTGAAATCCAAAACCGTGCAGTTCTCTATTGCTTAGCTATGTTACCACAACAACAACAACAATAATAGGTTGGAAGGGACCTTGGAGGTCATCTAGTCCAACCCCCTGCTCAGGCAGGAAACCCTATATAATTTCAGACAAATGGCTGTCCAGTCTCTTCTTAAAAACTTCCAGTGTTGGAGCATTCACAGCTTCTGGGGGCAGGTTGCTCCACTGATTAATTGTTCTAACTGTCAGAAAATTTCTCCTTAGTTCTAGGTTGCTTCTCTCTTTGGTTAGTTTCCATCCGTTGCTTCTTGTCCTGCCTTCAGGTGCTTTGGAGAATAGCTTGACTCCCTCTTCTTTGTGGCAGCCCCTGAGATATTAGAATACTGCTATCATGTCATCCCTCGTCCTTCTCTTCATTAAACTAGACATAACCAATTCCAGCAACCGTTCCTTATGTTTTAGTCTCCAGTCCCTGATCATCTTTGTTGCTCTTCTCTGTACTCTTTCTAGAGTCTCAGCATCTTTTTTACATTGTGGTGACCAAAACTGGATGCAGTATTCCAAGTGTGGCCTTACCAAGGCATTGTAAAGTGGTATTAACACTTCACGTGATGTTGATTCTATCCCTCTTGTTAATGCAGCCTAGCACTGTGTTGGCTTTTTTGGCAGCTGCAGCACACTGCTGGCTCATATTTAAGTGATTGTCTACTAGGACTCCGAGATCCCTCTCGCAGTTACTACTATTGAGCAAGGTGCCACCTACTATACCTGTGCATATGGTTTTTCTTGCCTAAATGTAGAACCTTACTTTTTTCACCATTGAATTTCATTTTGTTAGATAGCGCCCAATGTTCAACTCTGTCAAGATCCTTCTGAATCTTAAGCCTATCTTCTGGAGTTTTGGCTATTCCTGCCAGCTTGGTGTCCTCTGCAAATCTGATGAGTTCCCCATTTATCCCCTCATCCAAATCGTTGATGAAGATGTTGAAGAGCACTGGGCCCAGAACAAAGCCCTGGGACATCCCACTACATATTTCCGTCCATGTAGATGCAGTTCCATTGAGGACCACATGCTGAGTACAGCCGGTCAGCCAGCTACAAATCCATCTGGTGGTGATGCTGTCTAACCCACATTTTTCTATCTTATCAAGTAGTAAATTGTGGTCTACTTTATCAAATGCCTTACTGAAGTCCAAGTAAATTATATCAACAGCATTCCTCTGGTCCACTATTTTTGTCATCTGGTCAAAGAATGCAATAAGATTTGTCTGGCATGATCTGTTTTTGACAAACCCATGTTGGCTTTTGGTAATGACTTTGTTTGCCTCTAAGTGTTCACTGATTCATTGCTTATCTTTTCCAGAATCTTCCCAGGTATTGAGGTCAGGCTAGTAGGTCTATAATTTCCTGGATCCATTTTTTTTCCTTTTTTGAAGATGGGAACTACATCAGCTCTTTTCCAGTCCTCTGGTAGTTCCCCAGTGCTCCAGGATCTTTGAAAGATATAGTTCAGTGGTTCTGAGATCACATCTGCCAGTTCCTTCAGAACCTTGGGGTGTAATCCATCTGGTCCTGGTGATTTGAATTTGTCTAGGGTGGACAGGTGCTCACTTACCATTTTCCTGCCTATCTTAACTTGTGTTTCTGATTTGTTTTTTTCGGTACTGTTTTTGATAGGTTGGACTGTTTTTTCCCTTTTTGTAAATACGGATGCAAAAAACGAGTTGAGTAGTTCTGTTTTCTCCCTGTTGCTTGTCACCTTCTTGCCCCTTTCTCCCACTAATGGACCAATCATTTCCTTAACTTTTTTCTTGTTTTTTACATGTTGAAAGAAGCTTTTTTTGTTATTTTTTACTTTTGTCGCAAGCCTTAGTTCATTTTGAGCCTTAGCTTTCCTCACTTCATCTTTGCAGGCTCGGGCTATTTGCTGATATTCTGCCTTAGTTATGTGCCCCTCTTTCCACTTTTTATATTTGTCCTTTTTGTCTTTCAATTTATCAGAGAGTTCTTATGCAGCCATGCTGGTTTCTTTTGAGAGCTGTTATTTTTCTTCTTCATATTTTTCTTCTTCATTGGTATTGTGCTAGACTGGGCTTTTATTATCTCACTTTTCAAAATTTCCCAAGCTTCTTGAGTTGTTTTTCCCTTGAGGATTCTCATTCATGGAATCCTTCCCAAGCTCTCTCTAAGTTTATTGAAATTAGCCCTCTTAAAATCCAAGATTCTAGTTTGACTGTGTTCTATTGCTTGTGCTTGCAGTACCTTTACAGCATTCTCTGTTCAACCAACAGAAGCAAATTATGTTGTAACATGACAGAGATAACACTGTGATTATAATTTCAATGTGGACCAGAATAATCTCAGACTCAGGTCTTGATATTTTAACACCTGGTTTTCTGTGCTGCTATATTCTTATGAAGGATGAAAGGCAGATAAAAATAGTAAAATATAAAAATGTGGAAAATCTAAGGTTATGATTTCCAATGGTAGTTTAAAGCATCCCTTTCTTACACTGGCCTTAACAATAAATTCCAAAGAAAGGTGTAGATCTCAATAAAGCTCAAAGAACATATTTGATGAGTTTCCATGGCATTTAAAATATGAAAATACCTTTTGTTACAGATTCTATTCCAAAACTGACTTTCATCAGATAACATTTTTTTCTTCTAACTTCTCTGATAACCTCCTTGTTGGCTTTCTGTATAGACAGTAAAATTTATCCTCTTGACTATTTTGCTATATCGCCATTGTCTTTCCTTTTTTCCTTTGGAGGCAGGGGCTCTAATTTTAACGAATTTAAATTGGCATTTAGTGGTATATTTTTTTTATGAAAAATAGAATATTAATAATTTTGATTGAATCAATCAAAAGAGAAAAGCGTAAAGCAAAGTTAGAGTGAAACTTTTACAACCATCACATATAGAGAATAAATGAATTAAACCAAATGTTTACCTGGCACAGAAATGTTCTTTTCTCTGGACCAAACAAAAGTTGTGATCAAATCCATTCAGCTGAAACTTCTGCAAATGACTCCCAAGTTCTTTAGGCTTTCGCAGGTCAAATGGAGTATCCTGCACTGGTATGATCTTTCCTGATTAGCGAAAGAAAAACAAGACAAAAAGGAGTGAGGATATAAAGGAACTGATGTAGCATGAAATATTCAGGTGTTTTATTTGGTTGGTTGTTTATTTATAAAATTTATTGGCCACCCATCTTACCATAGGGTAACTCTGGGTGGCTTACAGTTACATATAAGCTAAAACATAAACAGTTAAAAACAAACATTAAAACCAAAGACATATGATTATAAAAACATAAAGGACATGAAACATAAAAAATACAGTGACTGTTGGCTTTTCACAGTTGCTATTGTTAAGATAATAACCTCTGCACTAAATACATTAATATGCACTGTAATTTTAAAAAACACTATCTTCCTAAAAATTATTTTGATCAAGTACTTCCACATCACACAGTTATCATTCATTCCCGCTCTAATCCCCAAACCTCTCCCAAAATAGTTTAAAGTCAGTCTTCAGTTCTTTTTATTTCTGCCAGCCTCAGAAAGCCAGTTTGGTCTAGTGCAGGGGTAGGCAACCTTGGCTCTTTTATGACTTGTGGACTTCAACTCTCAGAATTCCTGAGCCAGAATGGCTGGCTCAGGAATTCTGGGAGTTGAAGTCCATGAGTCATAAAAGAGTCAAGGTTGCCTACCTCTGGTCTAGTGGTTAAGGCACTAGGCTAGAAACCAGGAGACTGTGAATTCTACTCTGCCTTAGACATAAAAATCAGTTGATTACTTTGGGCCAGTCACTCTCTGTCAGCCCAACCTACCTCACAGGGTTGTTCTGGAGAAAATAGGATAAGGGAGTAGTACTATGTATGATCACCACCTTGAGTTATTTATAAAAGTAATAAAGGTAGCATATAAATAAACATCATTGAGAACAGGCAGGAAATACTTTGAGCCAATTAGTTTTTCTTCTAGCTGACTGATAAGGTTAAAAAAAACTTGGTAGAAAGTGTTCTACCCTCCTGATCTGTCATAATTCTTAAAGTAATAATAGCCAGTCATCCCTACTCCAACCTAGAAAAAAATAAGAAATTGCTGGCAGAGAGAAGCTTCTACACTTTCAGGACCTGTGTGCATTTGTCATGTCAGTTATGAGAGAAGGTAACCATTCCTTCTATTTCTTTCTCTTAAAAAAGCCTTTGCTGCTAGATGTGCTTCTGGAAAATTAGCACGAGTGGAATACAAATCAAAAACCAGTAATGCCATCATTTCCCATTAAAAGATTTTAAATAGGTCTGTGATCCCAGAGATCCATTGCAAATCATATTCACTGGAATAGATGTACCATAATCTGTACTGACATAAGACAAGTTCCTATGTTCAGAATGATTCTAAGAGCAATTGTCAATTATATTATCCATTGTGGCCTTCTCTCAAAACAGCACTGCACTTGTTGTCAGGTTTACTTTTATAATGAACTAACTAGCATAGTATTCCCAACCTGATACTCTCCATGCTAGACTACCATCCCCATTGGGCTTCAAAGGAGTTAACAGTTCCCCTATGTACAGTATGTAGGGAAACAGAGACAACCAGCACAGTCATTCTGAGTATTAAGGTATAGAAATGGCCAGTTGAGAAACTGGAAGGGGTGAGAACAATTTATGGTATTTGTTTTGAAAAGGAAAACTGCTGAATATCTGCCCATCTTGGAACCAAAGACTGCATTCCCAGTTCTGCAGATCCACAGCAAAGAAAATATATATATAAAAAAACCCACATCTGGATGTAAATTACAAAGCATGGGCTCAGGCTATGCGTTCTAATTTCTGTAATGTTACAATAAATTTGATAGTCATTATCTCAACAATTCCCCTATAATTTCAGTTCGGGATATATAACCTATTAAATGGTAATTTGAAAGCAGGATCTTAAATTGATAACAAACCCAGTTTTTTTTTCTCCTTAGAATGCAGCTTCATCTTCAAAGACACTCAGATTAACCAACCTGTTGGAATCAGAGTTTCATCCAGTGGCAAGTAACAATCTGCCTCTATGGTAAATTCATGGTCATAGATATTGGATGAGCCCTGAGTTATGAAAACAAAAAATACTATAATACTAGATACAAAAAGATAATAATATGTTGATTTTGTTCTGACACAGATCTCATTTTTAAATATATATTTTTATTATGAAGTTTGTTACAACGGGTAAAATCTGATACAAACTAAACTTGAATAGAAAAAAGGGAAAAAGAATAAAACCTTCATCACTGAAGTATAGACAGATTAGTAACTCTTCACCCCCTATAACGGTGCTTCCCAAGCTTTTTCTTTCATTACTCAAAACCGCTTATAAGAAAGTGTTATCAAACTTGGGGGAGCGGCCATAAGTCCCTCCCTTCAGCACCAGAATAATTTCAAGTGGTTGCTGAATGGCCACAATTGGGGACCATCTGTATTACAAAAATAATGTAATTGATATTTATGTCATTTCAACAAATCAGCATTGGTAATTTCATATTTTTTCATCTTAATAGGAACATGTTGGGAGAGTTTTGAATATATGTTTGTATACATGGCAATCTTTAAGTCAATTTACATGTATAGCTTTCCAATTTGCTTCAGAGCCAAATTCAAAAGGTTCCAAAATGTAAAAGTTGGATTTTGTCCAATTTAGGATCTAGGCTTTATGATCAATAGATGCCACAATTTCCTTGATTACTGTAGTAGATTTTAGCAGAGACATGAAAAATAACTCCATGTAGACAAGGGCTTCAGCACTTAAAAGAAATGTGGGATCTGTCTCTTTTGTTAAAAATTTCTTGTAACATTAGCAATGGTTATGAAACTCACTTACCTGACCTCCAAGATTGAAGTAAGCATGGTTTGTTAGATTGACTGGTGTAGTCTTACTAGTTTGAGCCCTGTAATTAATTATTAACTTCCCATCCTTGAGTGTATATGATATCCACACTTTCAGCTCACCAGGATATCCCTCTTCACCATCTGGACTTATTCTGAAAAAGCGGACACCATCTGGCAGGATTTCAGGGAACCAGATAGCCTAAAATACAATTTGATGAGCTTAAAGAATAAATCAATCAACTGGACCAATCTTCAAATACTGCTCAAATGTGTTCAGACTTCTAGAATTTCTAGTCAGCAAGAAACTATAGTCTAACATAACTGAAGACATAACTTTGGGAAAAGCTGTGGTATCTGTATAGACATCTGTGTGAAGATCTTGAAAGGGACTACTTATTCTAAATATAGGTCTTGAGATTTATGTTCAATTGTTTTCTACTCTCAGACAATGAAATAGCCTCTAATAGATGAAGTCTTCTCCCATCAGAGGGAAGTTTCCAAGCCAGTGGACAAATCCATTTGGTGAAGAGGGCAATTTTCTAAGCATAAACTTTTAAAGCAAGGTAGAACATAGAGAAGTTTACAAACATATTGAGAAATTAATATCCTTTAAACATACAAAAGTATAAAAGATAATTTAGTGTATTTTAATTAACAGTTGTTTTTAATATAAAATAGTGGCCTCCTTATATTACCAGATATAAAGCATACTGTGATTAGAATATATAGAAAAAAATATATATGTGCTGGAGCAGTTGTCATGCAACCAATGAGGGAGGGAGGCAATACTAGACCTACTCTTAAGTAGTGCTCAAGATTTGGTGACAGAAATATATGTACTCAAACATATTGGGAATAGTGACCATAATGAAATAAATTTCACCTTCAGAGAAGCAATAATCTAAAGAACAAATCATACACAATCATATTTGACTTTAAAATTTAGAAGGCTGTTGAAAAGGAAACCCAAAGAGCAAGCATAATATATTCATAAATTTAGGAAAATGGCCCCCAAATGAGACTGTGTGGTTGATTAGCACTATGAAGAAAGCTATGAAGCCCAAGAAAAAAATATTTAAGATTTTTCTTGGGCCTCATAGCTTTATTTACTCTTCTTCATTAGAAGTGGTCTTTCACTTTAGGAAATGAAATACCAGTCCTAATGAAGAAAACAAAAATGAGTATAAACTCTGGCAAAAGAAATACAAAAGGACAGAAGTGATAGGTCTTACTAACTAATTCAACATCAACAACTCACCAGGCCATGATGTCATCCATCCAAGGATTATTAAGGTGCTTAAAGCTGAGAGTATGGATCTCCTAAGTAATATAGTCAACCTGTTCTATATATTTGGACTCTGCAGTCGAAACTGAAAAGTGTCTAAAATAACTCCATCTTTTTAAAAGGATGATCTAGGGAATTATAGGCAGGTCAGTTTAAGATCTATTCTGGGGAAAATAGTGAACACTGCTCCTAAAGATAAAATTATCAAACATTTGAAGACACAGACCTTGCTCAAGGATACACACCATGGCTTCACTAAGGGAAGGCCCTGTCTAATCAATCTACTAGAGTTCTTTTGAGGATGTTAATAAACATGTATAAAAGGAAAGCCAATTGACATCATTTCCTAAGGATTTCCAAAAAAGAAAATTCCTTAGATTTACAGCCACCCAGTCATTTAAAGTGATATGAGTGGTGTGTTCCAGTATTTGGGGGCTGCCACAAAGAAGAGCACCAGAAGGCAAGACAAGAAACAATGGATGGAAACTAATCAAGGAGAGAACCAACCTGAAATTAAGAAGAAATTTCCTAACAGTGAGAACAATTAACCAGTGGAACAGCTTGCCTTCAGAAGTTGTGGGTTCATCACTGGAGGTTTTTAAGAGATTGGACAGCCACTTGTCTGAAATGATACAGGGTCTCCTGCTTGAGCAGGGTTTAGACTAGAAGACTTCCAAGATCCCTTCCAACTCTGTTCTAATTGAATTGAATTGAACTGTGATAAATAAATGAAATAAACAAGCCTTTCATAAAGTCCATTATCAAGGACTTCTCAATAAACATAACAACTATGGAATAAAAGGGCAGGCATAAGCAACTGGCCAAAGAATAGAAGAGTAGAATAAGAGTAAATGGGGATACTGGGATTCCCCACACACATACAAATTTCACCCCACAAATAGCTGCTGCTCTTGGCAAGATTCTAAGAACAAAAGCCTCCCTTGCTATTCAAATATAAGGGGAGAGAAGTTGCGTTTGCTCAGGTCTTTAAACCACTAGCCATCGTAGACTTCCTTACTAGACATGGAAGGGTTTAGACTGCATGTCTATTTTGTGTATATTTTGAACTAAAGGATTTGTAGGAACTTGCATTGCTAGAGTTGCCTGTATACCCTGGTATCTGACATCAGTATATATTGAAAGTCTGGCACCATTACCTAGCAAAGTAAGATCCAGCTTGATTATTCCATAAGAAAAAAGCAGAATAATACTATCTGACTAATTTATCATTAACTGTTCACTAGCAGATCTACCTTGTCAAACCCTTTGACTCCTCCATGCAAACTGTTGGATCCGTCATTGAGGGCCAGCTGGTATTCATGTCCTTCCACTGTAAATTTCCCTTTGGCAATTCTGTTAGCCACCCGTCCAATGATAGCTCCAAAATAGGGGTGCTTAGAGATATATCCTAAGAAAGAGAATAAAAGAGAGCAGCAGGATAATATAATATACATTTTAGAATTTAGTGTAAAGCTAGTCAGATTTAAATGCCTTCTGAGAGCACTCTTTCCTATGTATATCACCCAATAAATCTTAATTGAACAATATCTTATGAAAGAAGGGACTCCTTTATTAAGATCTCTCTGTTTATTTCAATGGAGGTGGCAATGTCATGTCTGCAAAGAGCTGTGTGCACAGAACTTCTACACTGAAGTTAATATCTATTGGATTGTATACTCTGTGGCAGTGTTTTTTAACCATGGCAATTTTAAGCCATGTGGACTTCAATTCCCAGAATTCTTCAGCCAGTATTCTGGCTGGGGTATTCGGGGAATTGAATTCCACCCAGCTTATGACTGTCAAAGTTGAGAAACCTGCTGTCTGGTTATGTAGTGTACTTTAGTATTGAGTTCAGATCCACATACTTGGGCAAGTCATTCTTTTCTAGCTTAATTTAGCACCTCTCTGTAAAAAAAAAAATAGGGCAAGCATAGAAGTACATGTTTTGAGTCAAAGAAATGATAAGAAAAAAATAAATTATTCAAAAAGCACTTATTTTCATTTACACAAGTTTGTTTTGAAGAGTTTTTTTTAGTTGATTCTCTTCCTTTGTCCAGGGCTAGTTCCAGTGGTGTTGGTGGAAGGGGAGAGATTGCTCCGTAGGCCCTTTCTTTGTGGTATACTACAAGGTTGTATTCTCTCATCTCATCTTTTCAACAGATTCATGACACTGCTAGATGAGGTCATTTGCTGTTTTGGGGTTTGCTATCATGTCTGTTGATGATGCCCAATTATATATTACAACCTCAGTTGGCCAAGTAAACTCTTCAGATTTTGTACCAATGCCTGGAGGAGGCTGTGTGTGTGTTTGGAATGTAGCAGTGTGGGAGTGAAGGCCATACCTAGGTATGCCTATGTAACACCTCTGCTTCATGATCTGTAATGGTTGCCAATTTGCTTCCAAATATGATGCAAGGTGATGGCATGGGGCCTGGTTACTTGAGGGGCTATCCCATCTCCCATAGTGTCTCTACAGCCATTTTAATCTAGCAGGGTTGGCACACTGGGTTCTATTGATTAAAAAATACCATCTATATCTTCTCTGTAATATTACCTGGCCTCAACCCAAATTTGCTGAGAATCAGGAGAGATATCAATTTTAATAATAAAACCATTTTTGTGATAAGATATTTTATGAAACCATATCAAAACAAAACTAAACACGATAAAAATAGATAAATGCTCTCTACAAGGTTAACGTTATCTTTAAGCATTTGAAATCTTCTCTTTGAAAATGTCCTTTTATGTACTAATTATAAATAATGCTAGGATAATTTTAAGAACAGTAATGAGCACTTTTTGTGCATTAAACTCACTTTGGAGTGCAAAAAACAGTGAAATTTCTTCTTTTTACATTATAGGGAACAAAAGTATATTTGTTAATCATTGTGAAAGAATGAAACTGCCTCTCTTGAAATGGAAAACCACAGTTGTTACCAAACAATCATTGCAAAAGATTATCAAAATACAATTATGTTTCTAGTAGTGCAGCTATGTTAATCTGGTTCAAGAAAAACAATCTAATTGATTGTTAACTAGGCTAACTACATGATTCTGGCATATGATTTTATGGACTACTTCCATCAGATATGATTAATGAAGCTTATCATAAATGTTTCATTCCTTATGCTCCACAAAAAATATTTACCTTGGTATTTAGCTTCTTATGGACTTAGTCACTAAAGCCTCCAACAGCAGTTAGCCCCAATATATGTTTCAACCTTTACTAGGCTCTGAAATATTCCCATCTCTAACATGCAATATGGGAACTGCTGATTGATAACCACATACTTCCAGGGTCGGCAGAATTACTACAGCTGTCCAAGTGTATTGGGCTATAATTTCCATGATACCCAAACAATGTGAATGTGATTGACTGTGGTGGATGGGATCAATGGGGGTTGTAGCTCAATACAATTGGAGATAATTGGTTTGGAGAAGACAGTCATATTTCTGCAACCTTTGAATTGATTTCCTTTTCTCTTTCCAAGCTTAGAAGGATAATTAGAATGCAAGGGAAACAGCATTCTATCTGCTAAAAATATCAGGGAAGCATTTTTACCTTCCTGTAAAAAGTTTAGTTAATGAAAAGAGCTGGGCTGTACCAATTTGTGAACTGAACTTTTCATCCATAAGGAATTTGTTGACTCAGAAGAACTTAGTTCTTATGCAGATTGTTCACCCCATATACTTCAAGTCTTGGTAGTATATTGTGATAATATATGTTGTGGTTTTACCACCTGTTGCAGATGGGACTTCAACCAAACTTCGAGGTTTACCTGTCAGTACTCTTTGAAATTGGGGCAGCTGCCATTGTAAGCTTGCAGAAACCAAAATGTAAAACTAGTGGTTTCACATATCTTATTTCCTCAAATCACATATTGAATTGAATATTTGGCCAAGTGTAATTAGATACACTAGGACAGAGGTCCCCAACCTATGGCCTGCGGCCCACTACCGGGCCATGGCCTGTTGGCCACGGGCTGCATAAGTGGCTGGCCAGTGCGTGCGTGCATGCCCACTCGCGCTGGCGCTAGCCTTGGCACCTTTGTCATGACCCTCGCACCTACACTAGCCTCGGTGCGACCTTTGGAGTGATTCTTGCGCTGACGCTAGCCTCGGCACGACCCTCACTCCTGCGCTAGCCTTGGCACAACCCTCGCACCTGCACTAGCCTCAGTGCAGCCTTTGCGCCTGCGCTAGCCTTGGCACAACCCTCACACCTGCGCTAGCCTCGGCACGACCGTCATGCCTGCGCTAGCCTCGGCGCTAGCTTCAGTATGTGACCTTCGTGCCGGCGCTAGCCTCAGATGGCCCTAGCATCCCCATTTACGGAGCATGCGTGTTCATGGTCCTGTTCACGCACATGCACGCACAGCTACATTTGGGTGTGTGTACATGTGTGCGTAAAGGTGTCTGCCCCTCCCTTTCACACTGGTCCACTAACCCAAAAGGTTTGGTGACCTCTGCACTAGGAATTTGTCTTCGGTGCAGAAGCTCTCAGTGTATATGCAAAGGAATAGAATAATGATAATCATAATAATAATATCAATAAGGGGGAGTAAGAAGGATAATAAAAACGATAAATAATAATGCTACAACCATGTTACTTTGGTAAATACACATAGACATTCGATAGCACTGTGAGAATTCGATGTTCAGCAGAAACATGGCCTGAGGGAAAAACCTGTCCCTGTGTCTAAATGTCTACGGAGATTCTCAGTCATCCAGGTCATGGTGGTCCCCAAGCTGCTTTTTCAAAAGGAACTGAAGAAGCTTCTTGGATAAGAAGTGATATGTTTTCAAGAAAAAGCACCTTTGGGATATCCCCATGTCTAGATGTTTTGCCCTGCAATGTCCTGCAATGCCATCTCAAAGGGAGGAGTTGAAACAGTTTATGTAAATGATGTGAGAGGTCTGCAGGTATCTTCTCAGCCCTCCTTCTGACCTGTGTAATATACAGGTCTTCTATGGAAGGCAGGTTGGTTTCAGTTATTCTTTCTGCAGTCTTAATTATCCGTTGGACTCTGTGCCATATGGCAGCTACTCTAAATTAACATGGCATACAAAAGCCTACAAAAATTGTTAAAGAGCGGCGCATACCAGGGAGGCAACCAGCAGTGATACACTTCTGCTAATCTACTATTAAGACTTAGCCAGTTGTCTGAATGTGGCTTAATAGAGAAGTTTAATAGAGAAGAGGTAGCTATATAAGGGGAACATCCTACTGTCAGTTATGTTACTACATGCTTATGAAACTAAGCACAAAGAAACCACAGCAATATGTTCCTTAAATACGTGAAGTCAAACATTTCAAAACAAGAACTTTAGTGCTTGAATCACTCATCTCTAATGTAAGAACAGAACAGTTTGGGGGCTGGGTTCAATTAGGCAGCTACCTGTGAAAAACCTTCAATGATTTAAATGCAATGGGAATGAAATGTAACTGAAAAGACCAGGATTCCCTGTTTTATTTCATTCCTCTTTCAACTTTGACTCCTGTCTAGTGATCAGGCTCACTTGACTCCATTTTATGAATTCCCTTCCCCATCATAAAAATATCTTTGATCGCATCTGCTGCAATATCTATCTAGTAACCCAAGGCTGCAAATTCTACCTATGCCTCTACAGGTATGGTAGGTGGGCCTTTCTCTTGGAGATCAGGTGTCAGGTCACTGGTTCTACAGAAATTGCTAAAATTCGTGTGCCAGACCTCCTCTTGGTTTAGGGCAGGGGTCTTCAAACTCGGCCCTTTTATGACTCATGGACTTCAACTCCCAGAATTCCTCAGCCAGCATGCCTGGCTGAGGAACTCTGGGAGTTGAAGTCCATGAGTCATAAAAGGGCCGAGTTTGAAGACCCCTGGTTTAGGGGAACCTCAAAAAATCATATTAATGATGTAACTGAAAGCAAATTAAAATTCCCCCTTGTAATAATCTTATAAAACTCAAACAAACCCACCTTCCAAATGATCAAAGCCTAGAACAATGTCTGAAAACTTTCCGTTTCTGTCTTTAGTCTTCAAGGAGGTGATTATGCAGCCTAAGGTTATTATTTCCACTTCGACTGTGTCGGATGTGAGCAGGAATTTTTCCACGGTTCCTCCGCCAAGAGGCAATTCACCAAAGGCTTCTTTCTTCACCTCAAGCATTGTTTCTTCCTCTTTGCGCTAGACGTAGGTCAGCAGCCAGCACCGGGGAGGGGAAATGAGACGGACGTGTGGCAAACGGATTCCGTCCACAATCAACTGTCCATCAGCTGATGTGGCTAGGCAAGAAAACTCTCTTTGTTAGACTGGCAGCCGACTGTGATGCATACAGAAGTAAGTTTTCTGAAGACTGATAACCTGTTTTCCAAGGACGTTTCTACAGAATTTCACAACCTACGCTCGGTTATTTAGCCGCAAACTCACTTATTCCCTGAGACTTCCCCCAGAGTAAACAGGAAGACAACAATCCGACCACCACGTTTCCTCGGTCCCTTTGTTTCCAGCAAAACATTCACGCCCCTCTCCTACACGTCTGCGAGGCAAAATATATAATTCGAAAACTAAATAGCGTCCCGTACGCATTCGCAGAGGTGAGAATTCAACTACAAGGTGGAGAGCGGGAAAACCGAGAGAGTGTCGCGATAAAAACTGAAGAATTGCAAGATGGAACTCGTAGTTTCTTAGGATTGCTACGTAGAAGCCTGGTCTATTCAGATGAAAAAGTGGTATTTTGAAAGTAGAATAAAATAGTTTTGCGAGAAAGAAGGATATCGATCACTTAGCACAGTTATCAAGTGAGAAATTAAATAATTTTCATCTTTTATTATAGGGTATTTATGTTTGGGACTGCATTTATCAGGAGTGAAAGGGCTATTTTAATTTTTTGAATTCCAAAAAATTCAAACAGCTCTTTTGTCTGGTGTCGGGACATTCCGGATCTTCGGCCAATATTTGCATTCATTCAGTCATATGATCATGGAGGAGAAAACTAAGAAAAAATAAATGTGATGATGATGATGAAGAGGATATGTTATTAAGTCTGTATCAACTTTTAACTATATAGATGGATTTTCTCCAGGATATAAATAAAATGAGTATACTTTATGATAAAATGACCGTCTGGCCCAAACAGTAGTCAAAGCGTCTTGATCACAAGTCTGTTTTAAATACAATATGTAGAAATTTGGATTTAACTCACTAAATTCACATGTCATTTTTGTTTATTGCTTCTCTAGATGATTCCATGCCTAGCCATATGAGCAAAGTACAAATCCACTAAAAATATAAAACAATCAAGCAAAACTAAAACAACAAAAACAAAAAGATAGCAATTACTGCTTTTTTAGTCTCTTATGTTCCAGAAATGAAAAGGTTAAATTCACAGTCACAACAGATATAGCACTGTCAGAGCTGACAAGCCAGGCTGCAGAGTTAAAGATGGAAATTGGTTTTGTACAAAGCTTCAGAGACAGATTAAAACAATTCTCTCTAAAATAATTAATTAGCAACTATTTTAAAATACTGTAGCAAGTGAAAATGTATGTTGTTTTTCTGCTAGATTCTTTAAGAAATATATTGAATTGGAAAATAGAGTTGATGTACTCTTTTGGCTGAATCTGACTGAACTCTTACTTGTCAGCCACAATACTGGATATACCTGTTTATCTGCTTTTTTAATATTATTTTTCTTTTCTTTTTTTCTTTTGGTCCTTTTGAGTCAGTGTAGGCTCTTGGTTGTTGCTTGGACAAGTCCTACAGTTTTCTTGACAAGATTTTGGAAGTAATTTGCCATTGTTCCTTCTTAGGGCTGAGAGATCATGATTGGCCCACCGTCACCCAGCTGGCTTGATGCCTAAACCAGGACTAGAATCAGAGTCTCCCAGTTTCTAACCTTATGCTTTGACCACTATACCAAACCAGGTCTCCTATCTGCTTATTACAGAAAGGAAAGTTCTGGGAATGAAGCCTGGCCTTTTATGGAGATGCAACCATTAGGCTTAGTTCTGCCTATGTACAAACTGAAATGTTTGTATACCGTTTGTAAATCACACAAGATTCTTGAAGATTTGCTCATTTTGTCACATATTTACTTTTACTATAAAATCAAGTATAGCAAGTTTAATGAAATGAGAGGGGAGAAGGAAGATGTCTGTATGTCACTGGATATATGAAATCTCTCCCAAAACTACTTCAGCTCTCTTAAAAATGATTGCCTATTTCTATTCGTATATATGACATTTGTTATACAAATGGGAATGCAGAAGATAACGATCTTTTTAAAATTCTCCTTGCTGCATAGTAACAGAGATAATGACCCTTCGCATAAATTAATGTACCTTGAAGAACTGCATTTGCTTTTTCAAGAACTTGTTGTAACATGTAGAAAATTGCTTGTGTTAAGCACTCAGCAAATAATTTAAAAAGCAATTCAGTGCTATATTGGCTTCTGGTCTATTACTTATGAGCAGCTGAAACTAAAAATAGTTTTGTTGACCAGCATCTTTATTATGTCATTTTAGATTTTAAAATGTGATACAGAATTTGTGCAAATTTTCTATCTCCTATATAAATAACATTCTCATCTAGTTCATTCCAAAAGGAGTCTCACCAGATTGTTCTTGATCTAAGGAGATCATACATGTACTTGTTCATGCTGATTTTTTCCCATATATGGATATCTTTCAGAGCTCAAAAATTAAACATCTGCAGTAAAATTAAATGGGGCAATCTGCATATTCAGCAAAAAGTCTGTATTGTTGCAAATCTAGTATCCAGAAGTTTCAATTGGTTCAAAATGTGGCAGCCCACATGTTTTGTGCAAATCTAGATTTGCACAGGTATCAGCTCTCTTGCAGGAGCTTTATTGGCTGCCATTGTACTTCTGGTTCCAATTCAAAGTGATGGTTATCATCTTCAAAGCCCTACCTGGCTTGGGACCAGGTTATTTTCCGAGACATATTTACCTGATGCACCAGAGCAGGGATGCAGGGAATGTTATGAGCCCTCTCAAGGAGGTCCATCTAGTGAGACCAAGAAGAAGGGCCTTCTCTGTGGTGGCTCCTTCCTTGTGGAACATCATCCCTGCAGAAACAATATTGGCCTCCATTTTAACACTCTTGAAAGGCCCTGAAGACACGTTCTAATAATGGGCCTGGAGTATTCTGAGTAATATGGAGTCCATCAAGTAGCTGGTCTGATTGTTGGTGGGGGGTGGGGAGGTTTCCACATTGGGATTTTATCTTTGTAAGCCTCCCAACGTCACCATGAGCCAGTTGGGTAGCTACATAAATTTTCTCAATAAAAAACGTGCTATAGTATCATGCAGATTAATATACAGGATACAGAATTGTCTGCCCCCTTAAGGAACTTACAGACTTAAGAGGATGCAAGTTAATCACATGTATGATGGAACTACTGAAAAAACTAGAGCAATAGGCCTCTTCTGGAAATAAAGAACATGCTGAAGGCATTAGCAAGCCATGTTTGTCTTGGTGCCAAGAAAATTGCACAATTGTATTTATGTAGTTACCAAAAATAGAGGACTTCTTTACCATCACCTTGACTATCGGTGTTTGTTTGTTTATTTATTAATAGCATTTCTCATCTGCCCAAGCCAAAGAACTCTGGATAGTAGTATAGTTTGAACAAATTCAAGTTTGTCAGATTCTTAGATTTTGTTGTTGTGCTGGTTGTTGGAGGAAACATTACTTGAGCAAGTGTGGTTATGCTTGAGTGCAGACATTTCCTTAAAACTAGCATGTAATGAGGTGAAACCATATGTGAAACCCCAAACCACTTGAATAATGCAATTCAGGAAAATACCTTTATAATGGAAACAACACCTCTTAAATACAAGATAAGATATTTCTATTACTTATTAATTCAGAATTAATTTTTACTCTGAAAGATGCCTAAGTTTATATTTAAGTATATAGCATAAACTTTTATTCTTTTCCTCCCTAAGAACAGTGGATGTTAAGAACCTGCCACAGTAAAACTCTTTTGGACTAGAAGTATATTAATTCACCTTGTCCAGTAATGAATTATAACTGAACTTTTAAACATGTTATATCTATAAGGGGGTACAGTAATGATTAAGTTATTAAAGACAATGTTGCAGCAAAATAGAACCCCAAAACCTATGTAGAGATATTAAACTTTAAGCAAAAGTAGGAAGTAGGATCTTATATTTTGGACTATTCTACATATTTTGGTCCTAATGTGTGTTCAGTCCAGTGGGACAAAATATCCTTCAATTGAACTAAAGCCAGTTGCTGTTTGTACACCAGTGCTGCCTCTTGAAGGAATGGCACTATCTCTGTGGGAGCAGGTTTATAATTTGGGTCATCTGACTCACAGGTGGAAGTCATGGCAGGAGGGCTTTGGCCCAATTTCAACTGATGCATCAATTGTTGGACTAGGAAGACTTGGTTATTCATGTTTTATAATCATTTGATTTGCAATGAGCTCTGCATAGGACTGCTTTTGATAATCACCTAGAAACGGAAGTTGGTTCAAATTGTTAACTGGCATTTGTTGTTGATCATTTTATACTTATTTTGCATGCTTTGTGTAGGTTAGCAATAGGTTTCATGGTGCAATTCTAAGTGCTGGTTTGTAGTAATAAAATTGAATGCGAGTTTGGCACCAGGATTCCTGCAGGACTTCTTGAGTTCATATGTCCAAGGAGGTCCTCCTTGGAGAAGCTATTCTTGGTCTCCCAATTTTATGAAGGAAAGCTAGAAAGGGCTGCTTTTTCATCATGGTGCTAATTAGATTAGCTCCTTCAGTGACAGCCTTTCAGTGAAAATCTACTGTTCCAGCATGCCTTCGGGGACTGTTCAGCATCAGTGATTTTTTTATCTACTGTAATAGGTATATTACCAATTGCTAGTAGCCAGAAAACTTGATGAAAACTCTGTAATTTCAAAATACGTGGACAGATTTAACCATAGTTTCAACTGGGAAATTGTAAGCATCCCAGACCAAGCCAAGTCCAAAAAAACACTAGAGAATTCTTGGAAGCCTGGCACTCAGACAAATCAGCCACAACAGATACATATAGATAAACATCTACATATCATTCCAAAGAGATAATCAAAAAGCCAAAAAGGAAACCAAAAAACCAAAACACCTCCTTCATCAGCAATCAACAGATAAGTAGAGATTAATACCAAGAATAATACTAGGATCAACAATGAAAAAATAAAAAAATACCTCAATCAACCAACTCAGGCAAGCAAGCTAATAGCAAACAACAGCCTAATCAAGAAACCACCAGGAACAGTCCCACCAACACTGACAACACAAGTCACTAGTATATACAAAGAGAGCAAATCCCACTCCTTTTGGGTAATGAAACATCTGCAAGAAAAAAACCAAGTTCAGAAACCCCCAAGGATCCCACAGTTCAATCCTGAGCTACAAATATTCTCCTCTAGCAGTAATTGATGTTTATAAGATGTGGATTTTTATTATTAAGAAGTTGTAATACTTTGTTTGAGTGGGATACAAACAGACATTTTAGCATAAATCTTTTGTTACTGATTGTCATTTTCAACAGAACGCCCATTACAGGTAGTCCTCGACTTATGGCCATAATTGAGTCTGACAACTACAGTTGTAAGTCATGGCCATAAAGCAGGTCACCCATATAACTGACCCAGTGTTACAACCTTTTTTGTAGCAGTTGTTAAGTGAATGCCATGGTCGTTAAGTGAACCCATTGTTTGCTATGGGGCATTTTTGCCAGAAACTAGAAGAAAATGCTAATTTTTGGCAAAATTATTGTAAATCATGGTTGCTGAGTGCTCATAATGTGGTCATGTAACTGGGGAGATGGCCAGCGGAACTTTAGAACCGGGTCATAAATACCTTTTTGGGAAGGCTCCATTGTCACTTCAATTGCTAATCGACTAGTCATAAATCAAACACTACCTGCATAAAATGGAATGAAAACTTTGAAAATGTCATATCATATAAAACAATATAAATATTTCCTTTTCTAATACTAAACAAATACAACACAGGGAGATCTCCCACTAAACCACGATTTTCCTATCTCCAGAACAGTTTGAAAAATGCAAACAATAGCTGCACCTGTAGTAAAATAATAATGTATGATTTTTAATATGTCAATTTAAATGGCAACAAAAATCTTCAATCTGAAGATGCCACTTAATCTTGCTTAACTATATCCCCATCTTCATTACTTACTAAAAAAAATAAAGGTAGCTCTGTTGACCCAGCAGAAAATTTTACACTACAACAATACCTTTTTAAAATGCAATTAAAAGATGAAAGTGAAATTTTAAAATTTAAAAGTTTAATTAGACTAAAATATTAATAAAATGAAAAAACAAGATATTGATGAGAAAATGGAAGATCTAACCACACATTAATCTTAATACTGGAGAAAGGAAGAATTTTAGGTTATAATCAGTTGTTTTTACTGATTGAACAGCATCTGCCAACAGAACAATCATCAGTTGCCACAGGGGTTACCACAATGAAGAGGGAGTCAAGCTATTCTCCAAAGCACCTGAAGGCAGAACAAGAAGCAATGGATGGAAACTAATCAAGGAGAGAAGCAACCTAGAACTAAGAAGAAATTTCCTGACAGAACAATTAACCAGTGGAACAACCTGCCTCCAGAAGCTGTGAATGCTCCAACACTGGAAATTTTTAAGAAAAGACTAGACAGCCATTTGTCTGAAATGGTATAGGGCACTGGTGGCGAACCTATGACACGAGTGCCAGCGGCGGCACTCGGAGCCCTCTCTGTGGGCACATGCGCCGTCGCCCCAGCCCCATTTCCTCCCATGGCCCCCTCCTCACCATCAGCCCCCCCCCCCGAGGAGAGTCGCCCCCGGGTGCGGCCCACGTGAAGCAGCGCAGCCAAGGACATAGTAGCTGGGCAACGGGGACAAGACTCTGCCCTTGAGCCCTATCACGCGGAGTTGATGCTGCGGGGCACGGGCAGAGAGCGTGGCCGCCATGGCGCTGCTGGGCTGCTTGGGTGATCTGTGACGGGCCATGTAGGTGGGTGGCCCAGCGGGCAGGGCAGAGCGGGGACGGGGTGGGGGGCGGTTTTTGGGCACTTGGTCTCTAAAAGGTTCGCCATCACTGGTATAGGATTTCCTGCCTGAGTAGGGGGTTGGGCTAGATGACCTCCAAGGTCCTTTCCAACTTTATTATTATTATAGTAACCAATCTGTGCAAAATTAATGAGGAATTCCTTAGGGCTGTTCTATATAACCTGGAAATGAAAATCAGGGGCATCCATAGAAAGGAAGTGGTCAAAGAAGTTAAGATGGGGACTATAGTCACACAATTGAAGTTCCTTTCCTTTTATGTTGGTGTGATGTGTGTAATACATGTTAAAAATGGATGTGGCTTTAATTGCTTTCGGTTGTATTCATCATCTTGATTGTTTCGACACACAAGCACCTAATTGAAAATGAAGCTTGCTTAAGAAAAGTGCTATCCAGACTTCAGTAATTCTTCAGTTCTGGCAATGATGCTGGGCAGTTGTCCTGAAAACAGTTACCATGATCTCTGATTGATGGAATCCTCTGTTTCTTACTTTCCCACTCATACAGGAAAATAAACACCAGTGATGTTTCTTTCTGTGGGGGGGTGTCTTTGAAGACATATGATTTTATTGATGGAGCTTTTGTAAGAGTCCCCATCCACTTGAAGCATCTTCTGATAGACTAGAAAGGGTGATTTACTTTGTGTCTATTATTTAGTCTAGGAGGAGATATTGGCTGACGTTTGTCAGTTTCATTTGGTTAAAAAAATCCTTGTAGCATTCTTTGGATAAACCTGTTAAAAGGAAAAAGATCCAGTGTTTCATTCTTCTGCTGCGAAAGATCAGGCCTGCTTAAAAAGGAACAGGCCAAGATGAAATGTACCAAGATGAAATGGTCATGGAGGGCAGAAATCAGTGAGTGGAGGGAAAAAGATAGTCCTGCCATATTGCATGGTATTCAGTTGAAATAGAAACCTTTACCTTAAAGAAATGAAGAACAGCAGGCAGACTATAGAGCACTGCTTGGGCCAGCAGAACTAAGAAAGCACTCTTCTTAAACTAGAATAAGACAAGACAGACAGTTGCCTTTGCCTTTGGCTGGAGACAAGCTGAGGATAATATGCAGTTAGCTGACTATAACAGGAACTGAGATAAAATAGGACATATGGATCAGTACTTAGAATGATTTTGAAGGGGAAATAATACAGGGAGGAAAAGAACAAGATATCAAATCCTTTCACTGGTCAGAATTGAAGTACTTATTTGATTACTGTACACAGAGACTTGCAGCCTTATGATCAGTGCTCAAAACCCCGTTGGCACATCAGGCTGCTACAGGGAAAACTGGCTTGCCCATTTTTAAAATTGCTTGTCCCTGAAGTCAATGATGAACCAGAAGCCTTTTTTCCACCTAGCTCAGGGGTAGGCAATCTTGGCTCTTTTGACTCGTGGACTTCAACTCCCAGAATTCCTGAGCCAGAATGGCTGGCTCAGGAATTCTGGGAGTTGAAGTCCACGAGTCATAAAAGAGCCAAGGTTGCCTACCCCGACCTAGCTTGTTACCCTTTCGGCTTTATTTGAAATTGTAAGCCTACATACAGTACTTAGGTTTATCTGTATATAACCACATTCAACATGACTGATATTCCCACAATTTTGGCCATATTCCCGAATTTTGGGCCTCTTTTCTGGGCCTCTCACTTAAAAAAAAAAGTGCAAAACAACAACGCTGCTTGTTGAAGGCATTGTAAAAAATATATAAAAATCCTTGACTTCCAAGTGACCTTTCTGAAAAACAAATCTTATTGCTCCAGCCCCGCCTATTTGGCAAACCACATTACATGTCCATACACACACACAAAAGGGGGGGGGGGGCGATAACAAAAGCACGCCTGGCCGCGCTTCCTTGAACGGATCGCGATAGCCGGGTCGGAAACGCAGAACAGAACCTACATAGGGAAAAAAAGGGAGGTCTTTATATTCTGGGTGTGATAAGCGTTCCAGATCTCCACTCGCATATTGAGGTGCTTCTGAGAAGCTTCCCCTCCAGCCAATCACGGTGTGCAATCTAAGAATCGGCCCTATCTTGAGGAGGGGCCTTTACCGGTCCTCCTCCGCGTTGCTTCGATTTGTGTGGGTAAACGTGAGTCGCTGTGGTGTGGTCCTGTCTTTTATCGTGCCGGGGCATCTCTCTGGCAGGCCTTAACCGATCTTTTCGCTTTTTTTCTTTTTCTTTCGCGCGCCAATTGTGTGCCCTGCACACGCATCCCTTCGCCAAAGCCGCCGCCGCCGCCATGTCTTCCCCGTCCTCTGGGGAACAGTACGAGGAGGAGGAGGACGGCGCATACGAGAGCCAGGCCAAACGGCTGAAACCCAGCGTCGCTGCCGAAGAGGGGGAGATCGAGTATGGGGCAGAGGAGGGCGAGAGCCGCCGGGAAAAGGCCGCCCCACGCACAGGGGGCTTCTCCGGAGGGGTAAGGAAAGCGGGCGCGGCGCACCGTCTTTTTTGTTCCCGTCGCTCGCTGGCTGGGCAGGGGAATAGAGGCAGCTGTCCAGCGACGGGTTTACTCGGGTGCCGCCTCGGGGTCTCCCCGCCCCAATTAGGGGGAGAGCGGGGTGATGTTGGTGTTCGTTGAGGAGCCTGTGGGTGTCCTGGTCCGGGATTTAACGCATCTTTAAAGGGGTAGTTTTGTTTTTTGTTTTTTTTAAAGACCCTGATCAGCCGTGCATTGTCGGTGGAAGTCTTAAGTACGGTATATTCCATTTTGATTTTTGAGAATCCGGAGAGGCTTTCTTTCCGAATTACCCTTGCATATCCTAAGCATATTCACAAGCTGAACATATTTAAATCCTTTTCGGTCTCTTGGCATCCCGCAAATTGGGAACTTGCATCATACATAAATGTTCACTATCGCTTTCAAATTTTAGGGAGATGAAAGCTGTGATTTTTCTTTGTTCTGACAAGTAATCCTGGACTCCGTATATCGTATTCTGCCATATTTATTTTCCTTCCCTCATTCATCTCAAGAAGGGAAGAGTTGTGAATTGGAAGCTGATAACTGTTGCAGTCCTTTCCCCTTTGTTATTAGAGTTATATTTTCAGTCTTCTAAGTAAGCTTTGTACTAGGGTTGTGGGACTCTACTCTTGTGGGATGGAAGAATAATAGATTAGGACAAAAATATATTACAGTCGTTTGGAGTTCATCTTTTCCTGCAATATTGTACAGAGAATATATTTGTTTTGTCTGTATATACGTCATACTTATAAATAAAGCAGTGATAATACTGCTTACAGCAGAGCCATTCAAGTCAGTGGCTCAGATGAGCTACAACTGTGCCGATACAGAACGCTTAACTTCAAAATGCATTATATTATATCCATACTGTTTTGGCTATAAAGTATTAGACAGCTGGGCATATTTGACCTTGACCCTGAAGTAATTGGGATCATGTTAGAATTCTCCAGGTCAGGCTGGCTGTTTCAGATTTCAGATTAGACATTTCAACTGCAAAATATTTTGCAATCAATTTTATTTAAGCCTTGGTCTACAGTAGGTTTGTTCTGTTCATCATTCTGCCATATGGCTTGTTTATTCATGGGTTACTGATTGAACTACAATTAGCTAGAATTCTCACAACTTGGTCATCATTATCTTGTTGAGACTACAGAATTTATCGCTTTTCATTTTTACAGTTTTTAACTCAGCAGAAAGGGGCTTGAAATTTTGCTCATCAACTAGAGTTAACTACTCAAAAACAAAATAAAACAGGTCATAATTTGGTATTTGGAGGGGAGTCAGCAAGAGAAAGATGTAGTTTGAAAATGATCCAGATCCATCCTAGGGCTGTTGAAGAAGATTCTGAAAAAATCCCATGCATTGCTATGGGAAAAGCAGCTGAACAGTTTCTTAAAATGTTCCTCCCTGCCCAGAGCTGAACGTTCAGCTTATCTCATACTCCCAGTACTCACATTCATAGGTGCAACACAAGGAAAGAGGGGACATGCATATGCAACATGTTACATTATAATTCAGAAGGAAATACAGCATGGCCACTGCTAGTACAGGTTCTGGAAAGAATTCAGGAACTGCTTTATCTATTGTCAGTTTGTTTATGGGAAACATTAGCAAGAAGAATAAGCCATTCTAAGGAGAAATTCTCAGAAACTAAGGATAGACAGGGAATTAATTTTAATGTCTCACTGTCAGAAATGGCCCTCTTATTGGGATATGTACACTAGCCTAAATCATAGAATCCCAGGGTACAGGATTGGTATATTCTCAAGCAATAACTGAATAGGACAAATCACTAGGTAAGTTTCAAACATGTACAATATTGTTATAGTGAAGAAACTACAGGAAAGGAGTACAAGTATATGTTAGCTGCATAATTCCACACATAAGCTGTCTTGCCCATCTTGCAGATACCGTATAATTAGACAAGCAATGTCTAATTATATAATATAATATAATATATAATAATAACAGCAATGTCTGAAAACATAAGTGTTGATGTAAATTTATTTCTTACATATATAAAATTGTTTCACTGTGTAGTTTAGTTGATAGTAATGAAATATATAAATAATTCAAATGATTTTAATTCAAAAATTATTTGAAAATTAATTAAAATTAATATGGCTTATCTACAAATAAGCATTACTTCCATTCACTTCTTTTGTTGAGCAAATGCAGCTAATAAAATAGCTCTATCCATAGTTTAGTTAGTACATTATCTGAACTAACATTTCTAGTTTCAGAGAACAAATCTCAAACTAATTCAATATTATTTCTTGGCTTGAAATGTTGTATATATTTTAAACAAATATAATTTCCCTCACATTTAGATTTTAAAGAATAAAAATGTACTGAAAACTATTTTCTTAAGAGTTGGGTCCATAAATAGTTCTATTCTACAGTTATCTGCTAGTTCATTTTTTCATTTTTCATTTAATATGTATGAATACTTTGATTAAACTTCTGATAACATCTTAATTATTAATTTTATAAATGCATTGTTTCGTAAAAGTGGAAAACGTTCTATGACAATCAAACCACCCATTTTATTTTTGGTGATGGACCTTCAGGCAGTAATAATTTAAGTTAAGATGATACTATTGTAAAGATATTATTTTACAGATTATCTCTTTGAATAAGAAATACAGAGAATTGTTCATCTTTGAATGGCTCCAGTTATCTGCTTAGAGTCTGGCTGTATTCTGGCAATTAGAATGTATTAATTTCCTGTGTCTTTCACAACTTTGTTGTTCTTCTCTCCAAGTAATATTAAAATAATCTATAATTAATTGTAATCACTAAACTAGAAAAGAAAAGTTATATAGCCTAAAGTTTGTTGGAATGTAAAATTGTGGTTTTCATATCATAGTCCCTTCCCTTCTTTCTTTTTAATGTTCACAAGGACATTTAGAATTGCCATTACTTGTGAAAAGGCCAAGTCTTAAAGTATCCAACGTTCAAGCTAGAGCTAGAGAAAAATTTACTGTTATAACAAGTAAATTTAGACAAAATGTTTTATATTTAGGTTATAAGTAGATGAGGTTAAACATGAAAGTAGTTTGTAACTTCATAGTTCACAATATTACATTTGTTATAGTAAGATTTAAAAAGAAACTTAAAATGCTTTTATTAGGATGCAGGAGGCAGTCATCACAAAGTTTCCGTTTCTCCTGTGGTCCATGTTCGTGGTCTTTGTGAGTCAGTTGTGGAAGCAGATCTTGTGGAAGCTCTTGAAAAATTTGGGACTATATGGTAAGTTTAATGATTTTTTAAAAAGTTATAAAGGGGAACTGTATTTTGCTGTGGCTGAATTTATATAAAAGGCTAAGACAATTTTTATGGCTTGTTGAAATGATCTAATTTCATAGCTCAAGCTGTTAAAAATAGTTCATCACATTATGGCATAATATTATGCACAAACCAGCCAATAGAATTTCATTACATTTGAATGATGAAACTATGATCAATGATTTCTAAATCTCCAAAATCAAGGTATGTTTGGATATAATGTAAAACTGTAGAACTTGCAACCTTAATAAATTATTTTTCTAAATTGAATAAAGGAACAAGATGTTTAAGAGAATTCTTCATAATCTGAGTATTGAGCCAGTGTGATTCATATCCGCTGATCCTTGCCCCAGACATACGCAGATTTTGTCAGATTAGTGAAAAATATTCCATGACAAGCTGAGTGAAATAATTTAGACCTGTTTTATATGTATTGTTTTTTATAAATATGTTTCATAGCAGCTAATTTGAAATAATAACATATGAAATTGTTCATGATCAAAATTTTAATAGGCTATAGTTAGTTATTTAAAAGACATAATTTTAATCTGATAGTTTGCGTTATACTCGACTTTTAAGAAATTAAATTGCCTTTTTTGTGCATTTGGCAGTAAGAATTGTATATTAAGTTATATAAATTTAACATAATTGCTAAATTAAATTATAATAACTAATTAGTTTTGCTGCTTTTTTCTTGTAGTTATGTGATGATGATGCCATTTAAACGTCAAGCTTTGGTAGAATTTGAGGATATTGAAAGTGCCAAAAAGTGTGTTACTTTTGCAGCAGATGAGCCAGTATACATAGCAGGACAGCAAGCATTTTTCAATTACTCTACAAGCAAAAGAATAACTCGTCCAGGAAACACTGATGACCCATCTGGTGGGAACAAAGTTCTGCTGTTATCAATTCAGAATCCTTTATATCCAATTACTGTGGTATGTCTGCTTTACAGCGTAAATCTCAATTACCTTGGTACTTTGTATTGCCCTATACTATGCTTGCTTGTGGTAAGCTTGCGTCTCCCTGCCTACTTTTTACATTGGCAGGATCTCAGAGTGTTCCTTCTGGTTTATAATGAATGTGAAAGCATCCTCATATATATGCGTGTGTTCTTTTTAGTATATTTTGTTCTGTAAAACTGGGAAAGTATGGTCTCATTTATACCGCAGCAGTATTACTTTGGTTGTAGAAAATAATTTGGCTGAACTATAAAATTAGCGATTAATCCTTTTTTTGCCTGTGTTACAGTTCTTGCAAGCCACTTAAGCAACCCATAGCTTATGGGAAAAGCGATAGTGATGAAATAGTTTCCTGTTTAACAGCGTCTCGTAATATATTATTTATTAGAGTTCTCAGTATCTTATGTTTTTCTTTATTCAGATTTCATTTCCTGTTTTTGTTAGTTACTTTTAACATTCTGTCCTCTAATTTTAGTAGTCTTAATGAATCTCAATGGTTTTAAGTTTCTGTAAGTAAACATATTATTTTCTACCAAAGTCAAAGCTAAATGATTTCAAAGTAAATATTTAATATACGTTTAGAATGGAAAGCTGTTTTTCATTTTGTCTTATCTTCCTTCTCATGGAAGTGAACATATGTGACTCAGAATTGAACTGTGGAATCTTTGATGTTTTCTGAACCTGGTTGTTTACTGGCAGACATTTCATTACCCAACTATCATCAATGCGTTGATGTTACCTAGTCAGGTAATGAAATGTCTGCAGGCAAACAACCAAGCTCAGTACACTGAGGAGTCCTTCTCATTATTGGATTCATTATTATGATTGAAACAGTATATAAGTTCCATACATTAATAAATAACTGCATTTCTATATAGGAAGAATGTGGATGAAAAACCACCTATATTTATTATGGAATCCCATTTTAACATTATTTAAAATGAATAACTATGAACCATAGATTTCTTGTGTAAAGTGAAGGACACAATTTCATTATGTGAAGTGAAGACAGTTGTGGAGAGATTTCAGGAGAGCCAGAACATTCTGCTTGGAAGCAGAGTTCTGTTGAATTTGAGTTGAATTCAGTTCTCATGACATTATGTATAAATATATATACTTTTAACTTATTGCCACTTAGATCTTGTAACTTTTCCAAGGACGGTCCTGTAATCTCTTTGTTCCCATAATCCAGGCCAAAACAAGGTCCCAATGGAGTGTATCATACTGGAGGTGATTAATGGACTGGGATAAGACCCCACCTCCTCCCCATATGCATCTTGTTCCCTTCTTTGCCATCTTTGTTATTTTTTAAGTCAATCTTAATGTTAATATTATTTTAATGTTTTAAAATTTTATCTTGTGGTTTTATTTGGTTATAAGCTGTCGCCTCTAGGTGAGATTGGCAGCATATAAAATAAATAAGTAAATAAATAGTGAAAAAGTTATAATAGATTAGTTCAACATTTTTCAGCATAATTTGGATGGGAAATAATTATTTTCCCTTCATTTTGTTCTGTTCTATTTTATAAATGGTACAAATATTGGGCATACTAACTTTGCAAACTTACCATGCAGCATGCAAAATATTTGAAGTATGTATAGTGAAACTGAATTTAAACTTTCTTTTCTGAATTGCATTACAGTATTTTGACTTTTTTTTTTGTCAGAATGGCTTTTTAATAGTTGTGTATATTTTTATTTGTTAACATTTTGAATAATGTTGTAAGATAAAACAGCTGCTCTGTTTTTTAGGATGTCTTGTACACAGTATGCAATCCTGTTGGGAAAGTACAACGTATTGTCATATTCAAGAGAAATGGAATACAAGCCATGGTTGAATATCCTTTTATTACTCTTCTAATAGAAGAAAATATACGTAGCTCGGGTTGAACTGTGGAGTCCTTAGCGCTCTCTGAGCGTGGGAGTTCTATTGCAGAGGTTTTTGTTATCCAATTTTATTACTGCATTGTTATGCTATAGCACAGGAACGTACCAGAAAGCTTATTTACTTGTTTGTTTATTCTGCATTTATATTTATGTAACCACTGAATTAGAACAACTCGCAGTAGTTTACAGACAAGTAAAACCAAAACGTAAAATCCAAAGATTAAACAAAATAAAACAGCAATAAAACAGTGCCAGCCCCAATGTAAATAACAGCCCAAAGGTGTTTTTTCAAAAGACAACTGAACTTTCTTGGTATTTTCTCTCAACTGAAGCTTCTTGGTTAAAAAGTGAAATGTTTTCAAAGAAAAACAACCAAGAAAATATAGTTGCCTTTTGGAAAAGCACCTTTGGGACAACCATGACCTGGATGAATGAGAATCTCTGTAGACATAAATAACTACCATAAATTATTCCTTAAATGCTCTGTAGAACAGTTTTATTCTGACATCTATTGGCAGTGAGATGGAGATGGATGCAAACTGAGTCTTTGTAGGCCTGAATAAGTAGAGATAGCCTTGCAGCTTATGAAAAAATAATGCATAAAATTACACTTAGAAGAATGACTATGACTTGCCTCACATTTGTCTCCAAGAATTGTACTTAAATAAATCAGAAACAAACATTACCTTATGTGTAAAATAGGAAAGAGAGGACTTCAGGAATACAGGGCTTGATTAGATTTTTTTTGGCAATCTTCTAATCAAAGTTAAATACAAAAGACATACATTTAAAGAGTTATGAATTCTGAAATGCGAAGCACTGAATATAGCTCTTAGTTTGTTCACAAAGAAACAAAAGAAAACCACCCCAGACTGTCTCCTTTAGCAATATAATGTAGGCTGAATGTCATTTCATTCTTGGTATTGATAACAACTGAGACTATTTAACCCTGGCAATCAACAAGAAATCTACCAGCAAATCTAGATTTACTGTTGTCAGTAACCTCAGTTAAATGGATTCTGAGTGACTTCTAGCACAGCTACAGAGTTCTTTTCTAAAATATTTTGTCTTGTAATTGTTTTATTTTAAAGACTGACTAAAGATCCTTAACATGTCTTATGTTTGAATCAGTTCTTTGTGCTCAGAAAGCAAAAGCTGCACTCAATGGAGCGGATATATATGCAGGATGCTGTACATTAAAAATTGAATATGCAAGGGTAAAGTTTATATCTTCTTAAGCCTCTCTATTTTCTAGGAGAAAAAGCAATTATTAAAATTCACTGTTTTGCTTGTATCTTAACAGCCAACTCGACTTAATGTTATTCGAAATGACAATGATAGTTGGGATTATACTAAGCCATATCTGGGCAGACGAGGTAAGTGTTTGGGTAATTGTATCTACCATATACATGTATATATACATATGCAGACAGTTTCTTTAATGCAGTAGTCATTTCAAGCCAAATATTGCTGGTGGAACTTTTGTTAAAGCTTTGTAATCCTGGAAAAGAATAACTTTCAACCTTAGTGGCCCCTGGTGGTATACTGAATTGTTTAGGCCAAGAAGGAACCCATACATGCAAGCATGTTTGCAGTACAAGGATTTGCATTTCTCCAAGCAGCTCTCACTCTTTGGAGGAGAGGACACTGATGCAGACTTTTCCTTACAAACTACAAACTTGCACACTGCTTCTCCATGGAAAGGAATTTTCCCATATGGTGGACAAGGCATTAAGAAGGATAGAGGACTCCAGCAGGCTGACTCTACACTTCATCACGCACCACATCGGCATCATCAAATGGCCCTCTGAAAAATCTCAGACTTGCAATTCACCTTGACTGCATACTGCATGCATCATCACCACAAGCATGAAGAAGGATACTTACAATACTTCCGATTTCATGTCATGAATACCATGGTAGACTGTACCCATTATAATCAGCTTGCATATGGTTCCAGTCTTATATCCCTAGAACAAAGCAGTACAATATGGAAGATTCCAAGTCATGTTTATCTCCTGTACATTGTGGTAATTGTTTTGGTTGTATGTAAGATAGGTTTTCCAATGTAAATGTTGTCTAAAGGATCATAACTACTTAAAAATAAATTGAAATTTTGCAGCAACCTGTCAGGCAAGTTCCTCAGGTTTCACTACATTATATAGTATATTTCATTCTTTTTTTTTAACTGCAAAGCATAGCTGGGACATTGTTTGCATCAGTAAAAGAAAAACCTGCATGAAAGTGTAAAAAAAATCTTATTCTGTACTTCTCTGTAATTTCTAATGACATGTATAATTTGCTGTATATACTTCTTGAAAATTTAGGCATTAATAGCAGGAAGTTGGGAAACTTCTCAAGGTAGAGTATTTAGCAAATTTTGAACATGAAACAAGATTTGACTTTTTAATAATTACCACAGGGTTGGATTTTTTAGGTATTTTGACTGTGAAAATGTACTATTAATATTAGGTCTTGGCTTGCTTTAAGTTTTATCTAAAAGTTGCATTTTATAGATAGTACTTTGATTGTGAAATGTACTACAGTATTAAAATGTAGGCTTTGGAATGAAGAATTAAGTATTTGTAAAAAGTTAATAAGCGGGCTATGCTATTGGTTAGCAGATTATTCAACCACAATGCTATGGTAAAACTTAAACTCTGTTTCAAATTGCCAGATAACATAACTATTGAAGATACTAAGTTCACACATTCAATTCAGATTCTGTTTAGGGACTGTGGCCTGTCCTGGTAAATGAAACTGTGAGAAATAAGAAATCTTTCCTGGAAGGAAAATAACATAGATGTATCAAAAATTTGATGTTTAGTGTGGCATTTGACTTTTCTTTGAATAGCAAGGCCTGCTTCTTATTTTTAACTGTTTTTGAACATCATTTCAGTTCTCAAATGTGGATTTGCTTATGTAGCACTGAGATATCTTTGAATATGTGCAGTTTGTTGTTTAAATACACCCACATAATTGCTTTTCCTTAAATTAATTCAGGTGATTCCTATTCTCAGACAGGAAGAAGTACTGTTAATACTACCATAGTTAATTCTCAGTTTACAACCATTTGTTCAATGACCGTTTAAAATTAAGATGGTACCGGAAAAAATGGATGCCCATGCTCAAAATTATGGTTGTTGCAGCATCCCCATAGTCGTGTGACCAAAATTAGGGTGCTTGGCAGCCCACCCACACTTATGACTGTAGCCCTGTTGCAACTCCCCTACCCACCTGTTTCCCCATCATTTATGCTCTTTTGGCTGTTCTATGCAATGGTACGTCTCATCAAAGGTGATACTGGGGCAAGAATGGGGTTTCTGCCATTCTCCAAATAATATATTCATTCTTGCGAGACCTAGGGTAGATTTCCGAAGGATTGTGAGAATGAAGTGTATGGCTTTGGGGAGAAGGTCTGGAACTGCTAGCATCAGCCTTGCATACAGTACAGTTAGGGCATGCCTCGTTAGCAGGAGTAAAATGGCAAAGATTAGCTGGGCATGGCAGAACCTGTGAAGCACAGGGCTGTGGGGGCAACTAGAACTTTGCACAATGGTGGTGGGCTGGCTGGCCACGGAGTAGGGCTTGAGGCAACATTTCTTGGTTGCAGCTGTGGTGCTGGGTTGAAGTAGAGGCCTGGAGTCAATGGCATCTGGCTGAGGCCTCCGCTTCAGTTTCATCCCTGTTGCTGATGCTGCCAAGTAGCACTGTCCAGTGTAGCTCAAAGAGTGTAGATGGGGAGAGTGGGGGAGAGAAGTTGCAATGCCCCTGTTGTCATAAGTGCTGCTGGGCCAGGTGGAGCACCTAAGGCTTCCTGGGGCACAGTAGCTTTGTGTCATGCTGCCAGGACAGGCTGAGACTTCTAGGAACAACTGCAGTTTTGCACCACATTGCAGCACCCCCTCCAACATTTGTGTGGCTTGCCAGGCCTCCCCCACCCCACTCCTTACCTGGGACTCCCTCTGCTTAACCTGTGTTTCTCAGTTAACAACAGCAGTTGGGAATGTGGGGGTTGCAGTTGCTAAGAGATGCAGTTACATGATGTCTTG
Source organism: Azemiops feae (assembly GCA_023970755.1). Classification (NCBI taxonomy): domain Eukaryota; kingdom Metazoa; phylum Chordata; class Lepidosauria; order Squamata; family Viperidae; genus Azemiops; species Azemiops feae. The sequence goes on along the minus strand of JALGBA010000012.1, from coordinate 3,368,869 downwards.
CTTTATGAGTGCATTGCTTAGTAATGAATTTCATTACTAAGTTCCAATTGTAGTCACAGGTTGAAGACTATCTGTATGTAGCATTACTTTCAAATTGTAATGGGAAAACTTGCACCGTATTTTCTGTAGATAGACAATTATAGCTTTTTATTCTTATAATTAACAGTTAATAAAAGCTACTGTCTATATCAATTTTAATGAATCATCAGAGAACATAATGCAGGGGTGTCAAACTCGCAATGTCACCTGATGTGTCGTGACGTATCACGACTTTTTTTCCATTGCTGGCAATGGGGTGGGCACGGTTTCGGCATGACGCATCTGGCCCATCGGCCGGCAGTTTGATACCCCTGACATAATGTGAGCAATAAACCAATTGCCAATGAATGGGCAACTTCTTCAGTATGGAAAATCACTCATTTATTTTGGACAGTACTCATCAATACAATGAGGCAGTACTCACTGAGCTTCTTAATATTATTTTAGGAGAAGAGTGATGAAAGTGTCTCAGGAACAGGTTACTTTCTGTGCCTCTCCTCTTCTCAGCCAGTGCTTTTGGCTGTATTAATTACTGTATGTTTTGTTACATTGGTATCTTGACCTTATTTCAGAAATACTTAAGATTTTTTTAGCCTTATAATTCTCTGGCTAATCTTGTCTAGGCTTTGAAGCTAAGCAGCTTGGTGGGTTTAGTACTGTGATAGGGATCTGTCAGTTTAGACCGGGCTGCAAATCTGAACAAAAAAACCCTCAAAATGTTAACAAGAAAGCTACATGTTCTTGGGCATGAAATCACCAGAAATCAAGCACAACTTGGAGTTTTTTATTTTTTACATTAAGCAGATAATTTTGAATATTTGAACTGGTTTGGCTTTCCTTTTTTCATCAAGGGTATTGTGTTACAGCATTACATTGAGGAACCTAATATAAATGTGCTAGCTGAAATCTTGTCAGTTGTATTGCATATAGATCCTGTTATCTATATCGGTACAACTGCTCGGTTTTCCGTAGAGCAGTTGTACCAATGCATACTTTACAGTTACATAGAAATATGTACCAGACAAATACCTGTGGATGGCATTTTCCTCTCTATTGTTTTTAGTTAAAGTCTATATGGCTATCAAGACTCGTAGCATCTTTATTTTTTTTTAACTGAGAATTTTTTCATATTTCCTTTTCATTTGTTGGTTAGAAATTATTTTTAATTCTCTAAATGATTTTTTGTATAGTTGTAGCATGAACATAAAATCTAGTGGATGTTTTATAGGAAGGATATTGTGATTTTTATTGCTATGTTTTATGAGTCATAGAGTTGGAAAGGATTTTAGAAGTGCTCGATAACAAAATCCATTGCAGCATTCTGAGGGATGATCATTTTTAAAAATTATATATACAAGAAGAGATTATTGGTGGTGGATGCAATTACATCTAAACCAAATAATATATCTAAAATAAGGGGAAAAGTAATTGCCATGCTCTATATAATGATAACATTATTTATAATCTTTTTTTAAACCTGTTTACCAATATATTCTGTAGCCAGTTTAGCCCATTCTTTTCAGTTAAGGTCTTACGTTTTGATGTACTTTCTTTAATTGAATCTTTCCATTCGCCCTATATAATATCCCTGAGAATAATTAATTGTATTATATACAACATTCAAGTGTCTTGATTCTTTACTAGATTTCTTACAATGGTCATGAACAATTTATTTGTGCCTTCAAGTCATTGTTAACTCCTGGCAATTTCCTAGTTCCTGCAATTTTCTTGACAAAGTTTTTTGGAAGTAGTTTGCCATTAGCTGCTTCCTAAGGCTGAGAGAGTGACTGGCCCAAGGTCATCCATCTGGCTTTGTATCTTAAGGTGGGACTAGAACTCATGGTTCTCATGGTTTGTGGCCTAATGCCTTAACCACTGGCTCTCGCACATCAGTATCTCAATATCAGTTAAATATTAAAGTGGATATTATTAGCAGGCATTTTTCCTTAGTTCATACTTATTCATCTTTTACCAAAATAAGTGAAAGTAATATCCATGTAAAAGGTTTATAATTGAGATACAAAAATATTCTTCCTCACTTTTGTTTTGACGACTTAAGTTTTTTATGTAATGTTTTCATTTTCAACAAGTTGCCCTAACAAAATTGTGGACCTTGGAAACAAACTTTTAATTTTTTATTATCAAAGCTGAGTTTTCAACCCCTGCTGATTTTAGTAGGATAAGTATCAATCCATAGATATTTTTCCCTTGAAATAAACACTATCTTTGCCGGATGTTTCTTATTTCTCACAGTTTAGCAATCAATTAAAATATTGACACTTCAAATTATGTAATAAAACAATCAGCAAATGCTAATGATAAATGCCATTGCAGTAGATGTTTACCGGTTGCTGCTTTCATCCAGTAGTGTTGACCCCTTGGTTAACTTTATATTCTTGTATAAATGAAATTTGCTGAAAACTTCTCATTGTTAAAAGTTCAATTTTTATTGGCATTATAATATAGATTGTATAATAATAGTGTAGCGATGTATAGTTTCTCAGCACTTTCCCATTAATAGCTGTTGATGTATGTTAAAAAATTATGATCCTCTGTTAACTGATTATGAAACCATGTAATACAGGTTGTTGTTGGATTATGCTGAAACTTCTTGAAAAGAAGCCCTCTTTGAAAATATGTTGCTGTTGAAGCTAATAGTGTGATTCAGGTACTGTCCTTCGAAAGTACTGCATTTACAGCTTGATTTTTACAAGAGTAATTGTAATGTTAAGACACCTGTACAGTTTTCTTAGGTTTAAAATGTCAAATCTTTCTGGATGTGATTTTAATAACAACAATATTTCTGGTGTCCTAACAATAATTCTGATGTATTTTTGTATTAGAACAAGTCAGTCTAAGTGACTATCTGACCAAAATACCCAAATGTAGAACCTTAAAAATATCTGGTTAACCATACTGTTGGAAATATAATATTTGACTGGTGGACATGTGATCAGATCTAGCAGAGTTGCTGTTAAGTTTTAATCAACAAATATATTGTTTTAATTGATAAAATCCCAATATTTTGAGAGGGTTTTTCATTTTAAAAAACCAATGTTCTCTTATTCTTTAGATAGAGGGAAAGGCCGACAGAGGCAAGCTATTTTGGGAGAACATCCCTCATCATTTAGACATGATGGCTATGGTAAGTTCCTTTTTTATAAATTTCCTAAAAATTATTCATAAATCTCTAGGGATTTATATTGAAAACACACCTGTTTCCATTATCTGTGTCTTCTACATGAAAGAAATTGTTATTTTTAGGTTAAAGCAGCTGTTCAGTTTGTTACAGTTCCCTGCCTTATGTTTTTATCTATAAATTACAGGTAATCCCTGAGTTACAAGCATTCATTTAACACTCGTTTGAAGTTACACGATAAGCGCCCCCTAGTGCTTACGAGCAAGTCCCGAAATTATGAATATTGCAGCACTATGGCAATCGTTCGCCCTTATGAGTGACTGCAGTGGCACTGCAATATTCACCCTGGTTATTCCCTCCCTTCCCACTCCCACCCGGGCTTCCCTAGGCACTAGGCCTTCAATAATCACCTTGTGAAGATCGAGATCCTTTGCTTTCTTGGCTGCTCCAGGCTTTCAGTGCATTCACAGAGAATGGAGGCCTAAAGTAATGCAAGATCACGCGAGATCAGTGGGGCGAGATCTCAGGCTACTGATCTCACGTAATCTCATGGTACTTTAGGCCTCTGTTCTCTGCAACAGAGAATGGAACTGAAGCCAGGGAACGCTTCCGCGGCCCTCTGGCGGCCCGATTCAGGCGCCGGAGGCCTTTTCCAGGCCGCTGTCACCCGGAACTGAAGCCAGGGGATGCTTCTGTGGTCCTCTGATGTCCCATTTCTGGGCGGCAGCAGCCTGGAGAAGGCCTCTGCCGCCTGGATCAGGCTGTCGGAGGGCCGCGGAAGCATCCCTCAGCCTCAGATCCAGGAGGCAGCAGGAACCGTGGCAGAGAGGAGACAGATCTTTTCAAGGTGAGTCAGGTGCGGCAGGAAGGGAGGGGGAAGCAAGAAGTATCTTAGTGGGTTGGGAAGACCTTGGGGGCTTGTTCCATCACTAGGCACTCCATGGCCTTCCCCACCCTAAGATACCTCATGTTCACTTAACGAGCCGTATCTTAATGAGCAAGGAAGTGATCTCGTTCGAGGTGCGAGATTCACTCCCACAAGTTAGAATAGAATAAAATAGAGCTGGAAGGGACCTTGGAGGTCTTCTAGTCCAGCCGCCTGCTCAACCATTTCAGACAAGTGACTGTCCAGTCTCTTCTTAAAAATCTCCAGTGATGGAGCGCCCACGATTTTTGAAGGCAAGCTGTTCCACTGATTAATTGTCCTCACTGTTAGGAAGTTTCTCCTTAATTCCAGGTTGCTTCTCTTTTTGGTCAGTTTCCAATCATTGTTTCTTGTCTTGCCTCTGGTACCTTTGAGAATAGTTTGACCCCCTCTTCTTTGTGGCAGCCCCTCAAATACTGGAATACTGCTATCATGTCACCCCTATTTCTTCTTTTCTTTAGATTAGCCAAATTCAAATCCTGCAGCCGTTCTTCATATGTTTTAGTCTCCAGGCCTTTGATCGTTTTAGTTGCTCTTCTCTGAACTTTTTCCAAGATCTAGGTCTTATTAGCGGTACTAATACTTTGCGTGATCTTGATTCTATGCCTCTGTTTATATAACCCAGGATTGTATTAGCTTTTTTGGCTGCTGCTGCACACTGCTGGCTCATAGTCAAGTGATCGTCCACTGGGACTCCAAGGTCCCTCTCACAGTTGCTGTTTTTGAGCCAGGTCTCAAAAAAATTTCCTGCCTAAATGTAAAACTTTGCTTTTCTCCACATTAAAACTCATTTTGTTGGATAGGGCCTATTGTTCCAGTTTGCCAAGATCTTTTTAACGTCTGAGCTTGTCTTCTGGGGTGTTGGCTATTCCTGCCAGTTTTGTGTCATCTGCTAATTTGATGAGTTCCCCTTCTATTCCCCTAAGTCATTAATGAAGATATTGAAGAGTACTGGGCCTAAGACGGAACCTTGTGGTACCCCACTGCTTACTTCTCTCCATGTGGATGTAGTATTGAGGACTACTTGCTGAGTATGGTTTGTCAGCCAGCTGCAGATCCATCTGATGGTGGTGTTGTCTATCCCATTTTTTTCTAGCTTACTAAGCAGCAGATTGTTGTCTACTTTGTCAAATGCCTTATTGAAGTCAAAGTATACTACGTCCACAGCATTTCGCTGGTCTACTAATTTAATCACTTTATCAAAGAATGAAATAAGATTGGTTTGGCATGATCTGTTTTTGACAAACCCGTGCTGGCTACTGGTTATAACTTTGTTTGCTTCTAGTTGTTTGCAGATCTGTTTTTTGATTATCTTTTCCAAGATCTTCCCAGGTATTGATGTTAGACTGATTGGTCTGTAGTTTCCTGGGTCTGTTTTTTTTCCCTTTCTTGAAGATGGGAACCACATCAGCCCCTTTCCAATCATCAGGTACTTTCCTGGTGCTCCCGGATTTTTGAAAGATATGGGCAGGCTCCATTACACTTGTAACTTGAGGACTACCTGTATAGTCAGTTACCAGGGTTTAGGATTGGTGATTTATTTTTTTAGCTTCCATTTTTCTAAAACAATCACAATTCTTGGTTGCACATTTTATCACAATGGAACACTATTATGAAAGTTAAAAGTAGATAAAAAACAGTGGTTACCTGTTTGAATCTTGAGATTTGTGATCTTAGAATTTTTTCAAGATGAACATTTGGAGAAAATGCATTACTTTAAATAAAAAATAAAAATGTTCTCCTAATGGGGTTCTTTTTTGATAGATTGATGGGTCCTTTGTAATAGAGCCTTGAAAACTAAAATATATTAGTAGCCAGTGTCAAATTGTGATTTGGTTCTCAAAAAAGGTAAGTTCTGCCATTCCATTAGAAGTGATACTGCCAATTCTAACTCAGTTAGAAACATATCTTGAACTTAACAAGATTATTCAGTAGCAGTGTTGCATATTAAAAAGGTTCTGGGAATCAAAGCCACAAGTTTTATTTTATACTATTTAAAAATAAAGGTTTTTTTTAAATTTAGTGGAACATTGTTCATTTAGTATTCACTCGTGAGTATTTAAAAAGTTCTAGGAATAAAATCAAAGCTGCAAGTTTTGCTTTACAAATAGTCCTTGACTCCAACAATGGTCTGGTACTTTCATTGTTAAGCAATTCAAATGTTAAGTGAGTTATACAGTCATTAAGCAAATTTGGCTTCCTACATTGACTTTTATTTATTTATTTGTAAAATTTATTAGCCGCCCATCTTGCCACATGGTAACTCTTTTAGTTACTTTGCTTGTCTGAAGTCAGCTGACAAGGTTGCAAATGATGTGATTCCCTGATATTGCAACTGTTGTAAATGCATGCCGATTGCCAAGCACCCAGATCGGACACTGGGACAGTTGTAAATGTGATGACAGCCTCCCAGGTAAACCAGACAGGAAACGTGACTAGAGGGACTAGTTCGATTTTATTGTAAGGCCACATTAACAGAAGCTTGCAAATCTGAAGATACAGACTTCCTATCATCCACGTTTAAAATGCTGGATCATTAGGGCAGAGAAAATTTCTTTCCCTGGCCATTAAGCTAGTAGTGGCTCTTGCTTCTCTTGTCTGATTGTTTCCTAGATAGCATCTTTTCCCTTTGTTCCCCAAGGTCATCCACACATTCCATTAGGGACTGGTTGTAAGTTACTAAATGAATGGTTGTAAATCACGGACTACCTGTATACAGGTAATCCTCGACTTACAGCCATTCGTTTAGTGAATTTTTGAAGTTACAGTAGCACTGGAAAAAGTGACATGACCGGTTTTCACACTTACAACTATTGCAGCATTCCCATGATTAAAATTTGGACACCTGGCAACTGGCATGCATTTATGACAGTTGCACTGTCCTGGGGTCATGTGATCACCATTTTTAACCTTCCCACATGGCTTCCAACAAGCAGAGCCTATGGGGGGGAAGCTTTATTTGCTTAACAACCTCATGATTCACTTAACAACTGTAGTGATTTGTTTAACAACTGGTAAAAAAGGTAAAAGGGGGCACAACTCATTTAATAACTGTTTTGTTTAGTAACAGATTTTGGGCTCAATTGTGGTCATAAGTGAGGATTACCTGTACTATTAAAAACTGAGTTTTACTATTTAATGAAACATCACTAAATAAGACATGTTGCTGTGATTATTTTGTAATGGTATATTTAATTGATCCATTGTATATTTAAATATTCTAACCTTATTAACTAGGGAGTATTTTTTTCTTTAGGATCACATGGTCCTCTGTTACCTTTACCAAGTCGGTATAGAATGGCATCTCGGGATACTCCAGAGCTTGTTGCTTATCCACTTCCACAAGCCTCCTCATCTTACATGCATGGAGGAAACCCCTCAGGATCTGTTGTCATGGTCAGTGGTTTGCACCAGCAAAAGATGAATTGCTCAAGAGTCTTCAACTTGTTCTGTTTATATGGAAATATTGAAAAGGTAAACTAAATGTCTAGCAATGTGACTGTAAAGCAGAAATGCATTACAATTACCCCACCAAAACCAGAAGTGTGGCCTCTGAATACTGTTCATTAAATTGTAATTTTATTATAATATAATGGAATAATTGCATTAACACTAAAGTTGAAGCTTTTGTTTTAATTGATCTCACCCAATTTTTTTAGTGTAGCCTTCAGTTGACCACCAAAAGTTCAAATGCAGCCATTTGCTGGAAAAGGCTTGTGTATGACTTTTTAAAAGGACAGTACATTTCTTTGAAGACAAGTCATTGTTATGTATCTTCCAGCTGAAACTGAAAAATGTCTTATCTTTTAAATTGAATGATTTATAATTTTAAACATTACAGGTGAAATTTATGAAGACTATTCCAGGCACTGCATTAGTGGAAATGGGTGATGAATATGCTGTTGAAAGAGCAGTCACACATCTCAATAATGTCAAATTATTTGGGAAGAGATTAAATGTTTGGTAGGTGTGCATCACAATTTTTATTTTAATATCAATACCAATTTAAGATAAATGTGTCAAGTCAATCAGATGTAGAAAATTTAATTTAGTTTGGGGGAAATCCCATTTTGTGCATTTATAAAATGTCATTTGACTCTTCATTAATTTGCAACTCCAGAGGATGGTCTCAGGTGGGAACGTGATGGAGATGGTGCCTCCATCCTTGCTTTTCTTGACCTCTCTATGGCTATTAATACCATTGTCCATGGTATCCTTCTGGGGCAACTTAAGAAATTGGGGGTGGATGGGAGTTTTGTGCTGATTCACCTCCTTCCTCCAAAGCTGGTCCCAATCGATATTAATAAGGAGTGAGAGGTCCAGCTCACTGCCCTCCTTTGTGGGGTGCCACAGAGGTCGGTGCTTCTTCCATGAAAATGCTGGGTGATATCATCCATCACCAGATGAGGTATCATCACTATACTGATGATATGCAGCTATATCTCTTCATCCTGGGTGGAGTGATGCAGTGGACGTCCTGTCACAGTGCATGGAGGCTGTGGGGGTCTGGATAGGGAACAACCAAACCCTGGTAAGACAGAGTGTCTGTGGGTTGACCCCTCTGTATCCAGAAGTTTATTATCTTAGGTCCTGGATTAGATTGGATTGCCCGGTACATAACTTGAGGGTTCTCTTGGGCTCATGGCTCCCGTGGTGGCTGCCGTGGCCAAGTGGGCCTTTGTCCAACTCCACATTGTGCATCAGTTATGCCTCTTCCGGAATAGGGAGGACCTGTGTTCCGTCACTCATGCTCTGGTCATCTCCCCATTGGACTAATGCAATGTGCTGTATGTGGGGCTACCTTGAAAAGTATCCGGAAGCTTCTGGTGCAGTATGGCACTTTAAGCCATACTGTGTACTTTAAGAAGGGCACATATAACATCTTTGCTCTGTGAACAGAACTGGGTGCCAGTTTGCTTCGGGGTCCATTTCAAGATATTGGTTGCCACCTATAAAGCTTACATGACATAGGGCCAGGCTACCTATGGAACCAGCTTCGCCACATCACATCACCCCATTCAACTCGTTCAGGAAGGGTAGTATGCTGCAGACCATGTCTATCAAAGAATTTCAAGTGGCAGAGTCTAGGAAGAGAGCCTTCTCTGCTGGTGCCCCTGCATTGTGGAACATCCTGCCCTCAGAAGTGAGGAAAGCCCCAAATCTTTTGACCTTCCACAAAGGGGTGATCTTGTATGGAGCACACAAAGGGGCACACAACCGTGGGGCTAGCTGGTCCTGTGAGAACCCACACACATACCTGTATTAACAACAGCCAAATCCCCCCCCCCCAATTTTGGAATGTTTCACCTTTTGATATTTTATAATGTTATTTTTATAATTTTAAAACTTTTTAATCTTAAATTATTCTGATTTTAATGTTAATTTTATTCATTGTATTGTACACTGTCCAGAATCCCCCTCTGAGGGGCGGTTAAAAATATGAAAAACAAACAAATAAATAAATAAATAGAGTAGAGTAGAGTAGAATAATGGAGTGGAATGGAATGAACTGGATTAGACTAGAATAGGAATAGAAATACTTTATTTGGCCAAGTGTGATTAGACACACAAGGAATTTGTCTCTGGTGCAGAAGCTCTCAGTGTACATGCAAAGCAACAGAGTAATAATAATCATAATTTCATTGACCTTCCCCTGTAATTTGATAAAAGTGTGTTTTACTGCAACAATTATCTATTAAATGATATTAGACTATAATTAAACTTTACAGACCAATTAAGTAAAATTTTCTTATTTGAATGTGAAGGGAGTTTTCTTAAGTCTACATTTTAATTGCAGTGTATCCAAGCAGCATTCAGTTGTCCCTAGTCAAATATTTGAATTGGAAGATGGGACAAGCAGTTATAAAGACTTTGCAATGAGCAAGAACAATCGTTTTACAAGTGCTGGCCAAGCATCCAAGAACATCATCCAGCCACCTTCTTGTGTATTGCATTACTATAATGTGCCCCTATGTGTGACTGAAGAGACCTTTGTAAAGGTAAGAATAGACCATGGTTTTAAAGAATAATCCAGCTACAAAATCTAATTCTTCACTAGTTTATAAACAAGCAACACCAATCATTGCCATGGTACTATGAAGCCTATATACATCATCATAGTGATTGCTGAATTATGCTTTAAACTATCAGCATAGAAATAGTCAAGCTCAGCTGATATTAGAATTCTACAACTTTTTTCTTAAGTGAAATACATTTTTTTTCTCAAAAAAACAAGCTGCAAGGCAAAATAAACGTTTTGCTCATTGATTTATGTGTAAACATAAAATAGGTCTACAGCAGTTTGTAGCTGAAGGCAAACTTACTGCCCTGATCTGTAGTGATGAAGCACTTGTCCTTCTCATTTTGCTCAGTCATTACAGATAATTCTCAGGGTATTATAGTAATTGGGATAAGAATTCCATTGCTAATTAAGGCAGTTGTAAAGTGCAATGTCAGGTGACCACACTGCTTAATGACCAATCCCAGCAGTGCCCGTTGGCATTGTGAAGTGAATCCCAGAGGTCATTAGGTAAGGGCTCACCCTGATCCAAGTCACTCCCGGCTTAATCCCTCTCAGCCCTGAACCTTGGTAAAGTAAAAGAATGCCCCCCCCCTTTTTTTATATAATATTTTTAATAGAAAATTTCAATTACATTAGTAAAAGCAAATATAAACTAAATTCAGAGAAAAATAGAAAAAGAAGGAACAAATAAAAAGTGCAAAGAAGGAAATGTTTTCCCACTTGATTATACTAATAGTATAAATAATTTTAATTATTACCTTCTGTTAAAATACAACAAATGATCTCTTCTTTCCCTATCTCATCTCTTTATCTATAGACAAATGTCTAAAGGTGCTTAAAGGTTCATCATTCAGTTCTGATCAGCAAAAGCCTATTAAGGTTACCAGAGATAACAACATAACTATTTTAATCTTGATCAGATAAACTAATTTTATATTCCTTTCTTTTCCGTATAATAATCTTGCTCTTTAATTCCTTTAAATAATATCCTAGATTTCTTTTCATTTTTTCTTTCTCTTTTTCTCACAAAATCCTTCAAACTTTAACAGGTCTCTTTTGTAAATCCAAAATAGGAAAATTATCCAAATCATTCTTTTAGTTTGCTATTTGTATAACCCTTTTAATTATTAAGACGTCAGCTGGTTTCATTTGTATATCCAGTATAACATCTTTTTACATATCTTTTTGTAGTCTGTCAATTTTAAATCCACTTTCCTTTCAGTCTCAGTTTTGTCTGGTAAAACATGTTCTTCCATAACATCTTTTAAGGACAGTCTATCTATAATGGCAGATATTCTTAAAATTAATTTCTGAGTCCATTGTTCACAAATATCGTTCAGTATGCCTTTATACTTTAAAATATACAATTAAAGTATTTTGCTCCATTCTGTATTAGTAATCAAATTTAAATAGTCTCCTTTAATTATAAGCTTTAGTTTCTTTTTGTTCTATCCAGCATTCAACCTTCAAAGTCTGATTTTTGGGGGGGAATTCAAAGCAATGACATTTTCCCATGGGAAGGATTGTTATAATTATTGTCAAAATCGTATTTCTTATCCATCTGCACTCTTAATTCATTTACCACTTCCCAAAATGAACATTCTACTCACCATTTTGCTGTTTATTCCAAAACAATTTTTTTAAAGTCCTTAATCTTGTATTTAAAACTTCTTTCGCTAAGGATTGAAGGAAACTCACCTGGTGAGTGCTGTAAAATTTGCCTCTCTGAAGGTTTCTAATAATTGAAAAGCGATTCGATAGTTGTAGAAATGATAAAGAAATGAAGCTTGACAAACTGTTACTGGCTACATTAGGGTTGTGAGCTTGATTGAAATCCCTCGACTTTCAGTCATTCAACTCACAATCTGACTGCAAAAATTGTGGTTTCTGCTGTCTACTGTCAAGGAGCAGCTGTCTGGATTGCAAATGGGTGATACCATGATCTCTGCTTTTTTTGGAATGGTTTTGTCATCTGGAATCCACCCTCTAGCTACCAACCTGACTGCAGTACTATTCCCCAGTCCTTCAGGGACGTCTAGTTTGCCATAAATCCCCACTTGAAGTTTAGGGACTGTATCCTCTTGAACTCCCCCACCTATCTCCCTTCATCTCTGCCCTTTTGGCTATCCGGTACCAGCAGCACTCCTTAGTGCTGGTGGCACAGGAATTGAAATAGAAAGCACTACTGTGCTTCAGTAGTTTCAGCCAGCTGTTGCTGCTGCTGCTACTACTACCAGACCTATTTCAGACCCAATGCTTCTGTAACTTTGAGTGGTTATTAAGCAAGGATTACTTGAAATTATTTATTTTTCATGTATTAGATTTCTACCCTGCCACATTGTAATCATTCAATATTTGTTATCTTAATCTAGGGCAGCCAGGTTATTTATGGAAGTACTTCATAACGATGTATCTGTGAATTACTCTAGCATTCAGTCTTGCTGCTTAGCAACCATATTTTTGTTTTCTTGTGTTTTGTTTTGTTACAGTTGTGTGATGATCATGAAGTCCTATCTTTTATCAAATATAAAGTATTTGATCCAAAACGTAAGTAAATATTACTTGAAGGAGAACAGTGTCAGTGGATATTAGCCATGATTGGGTGTGCTTATGGGGTTCTCGTGGGCAGTTTTTTTGGGTATTGTTGGATTAAATATGCCTTTAATGTGATAGAAAACAATTTCACTTATTTGCATTTTTAAAAAATCTTTTTTAAAAAAACTAGGCAAATGATTCCAGACAGAGAAAAATAAAGCAAAGCAAAACATTTTAACTCTTGTTTTTCTAGCATCAGCTAAAACACTTTCTGGTCTCTTGGAATGGGAATGCAAGACAGATGCAGTGGAAGCTCTTACAGTACTCAATCACTACCAGATAAGAGTGCCTAGTAAGTATCACTGTGAACTAATCTTCACATCATGTTTGCTGAGGATTTTTTTTTTTATTAATTAGATAATGTTGGGCTGGGAAGTATAATTTGCAGAAATTAGCATTCATAATGCCTTTGGGCCTACTATATTTTAATCTATTTGATTGATTAATTGAGTGATTGATTCATTGATGACAATTTATATGGTCACCCAACTAATTCTAAGTGACTCCCGGCATCTTACAAAGATAAAACCCCAGTACAAAAACAATATGGAAGCAACAACAATCAAACCTGCCACTTGATGGGCTCCATATTACTCTTTGGCCCCCAGGCCTGTTGGCAGAACCACGTCTTCAGGGCCTTTTAAAAGAGTGTCAAAGTGGTGACCAACTTTATCTCCCCAGGGATGATGTTACAGAGGGACAGAGCCACCATAAAGGCCATTTTTGGTCCTGCTAGATGGACCTTCTTGGGAGAGGGCAGTAATTTTGTTCCATTATGGTCAGAGGTTTTCTCTATGTGTTTATATTTGAAAAACAGTGCTACAAATCCTCAGCATACCTGAAAAGCTGTCTTTTAAAATAGTTAAGAAAGCATGTTAAATATTCAGTAGCTAAAGAAGTTTGCTTTAGGAATTATGATAATACTATTTGTTTTAGCAATTATGATAAAACAATGTGAATTATTTTAATAATTATATAAGTGCATTAGAAATAAATATACACACATATACTTGCATAGTGTTTGTATTAGATAAATATATATAGAATTGTAACTGTTTACTCTAAGATAGTATTATCAACAATGATAAAGATGCTTATAACTACATCCAAGTTTAAAGCAGAGGCAAACAACAAATTTTTCTCCTATATAGTAAAGGATTAGGTTGACTGAGAAAGAATAATCTAGTTCTGTGATATAGTCCAGTAATTTTCAAACTTGGTGATGTAAATGGCAAATTAATTTCTGTTCCCCCACCCCCAGAAAAAAAGTTAATTGGATTAGTGTTCAGCAGAAAGTAGATATACTATTTATTTTTACTAATTCCATTTTGATCTACATATCAAACAAAACAGTGTTAGAATCTTGCAATTTATAAAATACAATCTTTTAATTAGAAATAAACAATCCAATTTTCTTGAAAGAGCTAATTATTGGCTGTCCAGGCAGAGCAGGAACAAGTACTGCCAATGATTCTCTTTGCCTGTGTAAGGTATCAGACTGCACGCTGCGCTTGCTCTCAGTTGTGTTTGGGTGAGCCAACATGTCTAGGCAGTGATTTAGCTTTGATGTACAAGCTCTCCCACAGTTGTGACTTCCTTCTGATTTTCTCACAGATCACTAAGGAATTGTGACCCACTGTTTAAACCTATGACATCGTCTATTTCGAAGACTTAGTAACTTAAGACTTAGAAAAAAAACTGATCTACCCCATGCAACTATCCTAACAGCAATGGTGGTTTTATTTGCAAACTAAAATACTGTATTTTCCCAGCAAGAAGATACTACATTTTGAATGTTGTATTCATGTGATATTTCTGTGAGAGAAATGTAATTGTCAGGAAATGCAGGTATATTGCTCTCTAGAGTAAAAAAAAAAAAAAGCCATCTTTCTATAAAACTGTGTTTATAGAAAATTAGCTCAAACTAGTTTGCTATTTTCCATCTCAATTTGTATCACTTTAGTTAAAAAAATATAATTTTAATCGAGCATGCTGTTTTAAAGAGTAAAACTTTTTTTTCTAACTAAGTTTCCTTTTGCATTTTACAGATGGCTCTAACCCATATACCTTGAAGCTTTGCTTCTCTACTTCTTCCCATCTGTAGACAAAAGACGGCATGTTAAGGACTCCATTTGCCTTTATTTACAAACCTGAGATGATACGTGCTTCATTGATTCTAAAATATTTGCCCAGTTTCCTTGTTTCAGTTTAACTGGTTTATTTGTTTTGTAATACATGAATGTGTTTAAATACCAAATGTTTCCTTTTTTCCTCCAAAAAAATAGATATATCTGTGTATAATATAGTGCATATTAACCCATTTAACTGTTAACTACCAGGTTTTACTGCCTTGGTAGTAGTGTGTGCATATCAATTGGATACGGATCTAGATTTTAAACCAGTTTTCCATATCACAGTAACATTACCATTTCATTTACAGTGGTTATTTTTCATTTTGGTATAAATGCAAAAAGGATAATTATTTTAGGATATTAGTGTAAAATTCACGGTTACTATTAGTAATTATAAATTGTATATGTTACAACAATTCTAAGGCAAAATTACATGTATAAATTCTTTCCAAATTACACATACTGATTTTTAGTAATGTAATATATGATTTTTAAAAAGGAATTTCACAAGAAAAAATAATACCTTTTTGCAGAATGGAAGGAAACTTATTTTTAAAAATTGCCTTTTCAGAATTATTTTCATTTATATTAGCATGATGTCCTTATTGCTAATCCTGGCCTGGAAACTATTGCAAAATAAAAATAAAAATAAACACTCAAGTCGGAATAATAGGTTTTCTGTTTTCTTCACTTTAACCTTGTTGTTATAAAATGAAACCGTAATGATTAGAGGTGATTTTAGGGAAATGGGTGAATAGGACTTTTCAACTTGCTTCCACAGTCCAATCTAATATTCCATTATTGTTTTGGCTAAACAGCTGATTTGCACCCTGTTGATATTGTACTGCATGCCCTCCAAAACCGCCACTAAGAGGGAAGTATATTATTTTAGGGATATCAAACATTCTTCATATGAGAACCCTGGTCGAAAAGGAACAAAAGTCTACAACATATGCAAGTTTGTACAAATTATTTGTCTGCGTTTTTATTTGTTGACGGTGGTTTGAAATGACAATTGTACTCAGAGAAAGAAAGGAAAGGAAATCAATAGATTTTTCTTATATTTGTAATCATAATTAAATGGACTGTTGCAGTTTAACAACATTAGGGTTCATATGTGCCCCTTTATGAGTGTTTCTGACTCACCTGATTAATTAAAATAAGTATGAAACTTGCATTCTACAAAGTAAAGCAGGAGCCCCTACCTTAAACTGCTTCTGAGCGTTGAAGAAAGAAAAGTAGCTGTTTATTACAGTCTCATTCTTAAGAACTGGGCCCATCTGTCCAGGAAAGAAGACAAAAGTAAGCTGGTATACAAAGCATTAGGGCAAATGTAGTGCTTACCTGCAATACCTGTATTCTGCTTTCAGGTATTACTGTTAGATGTTAAGTTTGTGCTCCTGCACAAAGCATAGCCTCCGTCTCTACTTGGGGAATTTCTGTGCTTCCAAAATGATAGTAAAAATAATAAGACCAATATTCCATACACAGCTTGAGTATTAAAGGCAGAGATTGGTAAGTAAGCTGATAGTTTTGTGGAGGTGAATCAAATAATACTGATGAGAGCAAACTGAAGGCTATTTGCAGCCAAAATCAACTACAGTAGTTCCTTTAAAAAAGTGGCTTATTTGGTAGACTGCTTTACTGTTCAGAGTGTGTGTGTGTGAGAGAGAGAGAAAGAGAGGGAGAGTGATGCACATACACACCCATATACACATACACATACAACTTGTTTTTGGGGTCAAAGGTGGGTACAGGTTATATCTTGCTTCAAATATTTACGCCTTTTGTGGTCTTGTGATAGCTAGGTTAGATAAGGGAATAAAATCCATATAATTCTTCTGCCACTTGATTATAAAATGCAATTTAATTGTGGCTTTCAAAGGTCAATAAAGCTGCAGTTGTATACATGTTTACATGGAAATGAGGCCAAATCAGTAATAGGGCTGTGTGCTCTTCCATCCAACCACCTCCCTCCCATGTTGCTGCTTTAAACCATTGACCAAGTAGTTGGGTTCATATTAATGCAAAGTCTGAAGCACGGCTTACTAATCATTTTCAATGTACAACATACTGACTAAATGTGCACAGAACTTAAAATAATTACTTTGCCTTGGACAATTATATGCAGTATCACGTCATGCAGAAGACACATTGAAATTAGTGGACCAGCTTCCAAACAAATTTGTACCAGAACATTATCAGTCTTAATGCCGGGTATATAAACAAAGCAGTGTATGTTTAACTTAGGGTCATTTATTTATTTAAAAATATTATATGGCCATTCGCTCACTCAGTCACTCTGGGCGGTTTCAAAAATAAAAACCCAATATACAAACAATAAAATCAACCCCCACCTCCCTATTAAGCAACCTTTTTTTATACAGGGGCTATCTTTGGCAGAAAGAAATGTTCATGCTGTAAACATAACTAGTTCAGCTAAAGATCTAATAACTGAATTGTTAGTTGCAACTTGGTTGGTATTTTTGTAGTTCAGACTTTTTAAAGACCAGTCTTATTGTTAAAATAGGTTGATTCAGGAATCAAATGAGATAACTGTGCATTAGTGCTGTCACTCAAGCAAATGCTTACATATAGGACCATCTCCCAATTTTAATTCCAGCAGGTGCCAAAGAGAGGGATTTGAAGAGATGTGTAGGAAAAGCTGGCGCTCTAGTGCAAGGAGATCCTGTAACCATCAGAGGGAACATTTTGAAATAAATACTTATTGCCTGCAGATATTTTGTATAATATAAATTACAGGGAGTCATCTTACTGTGAATGTTCACTCTATGAACGCTTAACCTGAACAGTAATCTGAAGGGTGCCTGTATACAACTTTGTAAAAGTTATGTGATAAAAGTGAATTTGATTATTCTTTTAAAACACTGTAAAAAGTTAAGGATAGAATTTAGTTTTTGCCAGTTGTACCAATGAATAAACAAGATTACATAGGGGAAAGCTTTTGGGTGAAATAAAAGCTAATTTTTGTTTCAACTTTAGGTCTCTGAGCGTAGCTCTCTTTTATGACTTTAATAGTTTTAAATGTTTCAAATCATTTTTTTCTCAGGTTTTTGTGCTTGTCTTTATATTATGTTTTTTTGGTTTTTAACTCTAAGCCACCCAGAATTGCAACAATGAGATGGGCAGTTATATAAATTTTGTAAATAAGTGGTATCACTTTATCAAATGTTTTGCGGGCACTACTTTACCATATGAAAATTAAGGATTTTGTCAAATCTACCCATCCAAGGAAAACATTGGAATAGTTGTTCATTTGATGTATAGTATTTTTGGCCCAACTTTATAGGAACATTGATACAAGCCAATAATTAAAACATTTAAAACAGTTTTTTATTTTGATGCAGATATCCTATCTCCTATTCAATACTTAATTTTCTTATGTGTCTGCTGTTACAATTATTTCTATCATTGCAGATGCCTATTATCTGAACAATATCTTTTAAATGCATTGGTTTGAAAGAAGGAAAAGCAACTTTGCTTTTTTAAACCTTCATAATGAAAATGGATAATGCACATATAGCTCACCTAAACATGTCCATGTTATAAAATTATTGTGAAATGACATCCCTGTTGCCTGGTTAAGTTCCCTTAATATCAGTGCTGTTCTTTGAAAAGCTGTGACATGCAATCCATCTATTCCCTGAAGATGGTATTTGTGCTATTGGGAAGAAGGTATTGTAATTTTTAATGTACTCACTGCAAGGTAAAAATCCAAACATATCTTCTCAGTTTAAATAGCTTGGGGTTTGAGGTGTCTGTTGGGTTGCATGCAATTTACCATGCATAGATAAAAATATGTAGTGTGTGTGTATGCATTCACATGCAATTTAGGATTATATAAATCAATAACAGGTCAAGCTCTGGAACATTTAGTGTGCATCTCCATGATTGTTTTTCTGTAGATCGTTTCCCCAGTATTGGTGACATTCAGCAAGGGGACTGGTTGAAGTTCCTTAATTGGATGTATATAGTTACCACTAGTAAAACATTTAGGTAATTCTGCTTCTAACTTCCATGCACCTGTTGCCAATTTGAACCTTGAAAACATCTAATCTCCATCCTCTGCAAGAGGCCTTATTTTTGCCCTGAATTCCAAAATAAGGAATGGTTTCTATTTGGACAGTGTAACTAGTATTTCTCTCCTCATATTATGCAATACAGTACAGTATGTTATACATTACCTGTTAAATACCCCTGTTGTTTTTAATGTAAATTCATGCAAAAACAAGATAGTCCCATTTGAAAGAAATTTTAATAGTCCTAATTCTGGTTTCACGGTAATAAGCAATGATTTTCTTCAATGATTCTAATTCATTCTGTAATTTATCATTTTGGACTTTCATAGTTGTAAGTTGTCCATAAATCCCAAATATGCCATTTTCCCGGTCTCCATTTCTTTATACAATGATTTTTAACTACTTTGATAAAACTTACTATTCTCATTGAGATAGTGCAGCAGAGTTGGGAGAACTAGCTGCAGCTACCTTCTCTCTGGTCAGAAATCCAATAGAATGTGAAATGTTCATCCAAGCCTCCAAGGCTGTCTCCATTATTACGAGTAGGCTTTCACATTTGGGATGACTGAGGAGGAACTCTTCATTTTACAAAGCTTATTTGGCCTTAGTGGTTGAAATAATGTTATTTTTAGCCTGTCAATGCAAATTGTAAAAGCTGGGTTGTCATTTACTCATTGTTCAGCTACAAGATAAAAGTGAAGTGAAAAAAGTACAGGTAGTCCTTGACTTACAATCACAGCTGAGCTCAAAATTTATATTGCTAAGCAAGACATTTAAGTGAGTTTTGCCCCATTATGAGCTTTCTTGCCGCAATTGTTAAGTGAATCACTGCAGTTGCTAAATTAATAACACGTTTGTTAAGTGAATCTGGCTTTCCCCATTGACTTTGCTTCTCATGCAACCGTGATAAATACCAGTTGCCAAATACCTCAATTTTGATCATGTGACCATGAGGATGCTGCAACAGTTATAAGTATGAAAAACAATCATAAGTCACTTTTTAGTGACTTCGAACAGTCACTAAATAAATGGTTGTAAGTTGAGGACTACCTGTATCTGTCTAGGCAGCCATTAAAACTAAAGGTCTATGGAATTTTAATTGTGAATAAACTTAGTTTCCAAAACCAGAATTTTTTATAGTCCTCTTTAAAACACAGGCTTTTCATTCTTAGATTCTTTTATAATAATAATATTCCAGAGATCGTAGTTATGAAAAAATGGTTAATATATGTTTTCTTTAGCCATGAGTTTGTATTTGTACTAACCATTTGTCTAGCCAAAACCATGTAAGAATCAGTTCTCATGTTGTTTTAGTCTTGTATAATTTCTACTTAATAGTATTTATTTTTCTTCATACTACTTCCCTGGGCAGTTAGTTTCTCAACTCTTGAATCATAAATTCCTCTCCAAATAGTCTGTGTGATGATAATGCAATCAGATATATTTTATTCTGTTTTTATTTGCTTTGAAAATTAAGAGTATTTTGCTTTCAATATACAAAATTCACCACTTCATGCTGACAAGATTGTTCAAACATACTTGGATAAAAATATTCTGTTTGCATCATACATCCTTGAATCCAATGCCGAGGGCATTGTTTTTCTAGCTTGCTCTGATGTTTGTGTAACTTAGTTTTCTGCCTGTAAAAAGTGACCAAGTGGGACAGTTTGGAGATATCTATTAGTTTATATTCTGGTAGACAAAGGGATGTATATGAAATGATGGAGGCAACACGAAAGCATCATGATTCTGTACTATTGGTGGAAAACTTGCAGTTTTCTAAAAAAAAAATTTTTTTTTATTCGTTCAAAGCATGGCACACTAGACATTCTTGTAGACTTTTTCTTTATTTGTAATATTTTAAAGAAGAAAAGCTTTAGTTTTTCTTCCAACCATACAGATTTAGCTATGCATGTAATATTCACCTAAAGCACGGGTGTCAAAATCGCGACGTCACGTGATGGATCCGGCTCATGGGGCGGCAGTTTGACACCCCTGACCTAAAGCTTCCAAGCTTATTCCCTCTCATTCCTTCTGACCTTAGCAGATAGAGATAAAGGTAAAGGTTTCATCTGTCCAGTCATGTCCGACTCTAGGGGGTGGTGCTCATCTCCATATCTTAGCCGAGGAAGACACTTCTGTGGTCATGTGGCTGGCATGACTGTACACTGAGGTGCAGGAACACTGTTACTTTCCCACTGAAGTGATATCTATCTACTTGAATTTGCATGCTTTCAAACTGCTAGGTGGACAGAAGCTGGGCAAGTAACAGGAGCTCACCCTGTCATACAGTGCTCAGGTCTTGAACTGACACGCTCGGTGTCTTTAACCATTGAGCCACAGCCCCCCCCCCCCAAGATAGAAGAATGCAGAAAATTGATTTACATGCTAATTGCCTTAGTATTCAAAACGTAACTATCTCTCTGCCTACAATAATAACACATGCTCTCTTACAGTGTGTCTTTATATTAAGGTGTAGGTGTGTCTATAGGCATTATTAAATTCCCCATAGAGGTAATCAAGAGCTTCAATTAAAACATAGCTGGCAATTCACACAGTCAAGTTTTGATTTTGTTGAGTTTTCAGATCTTATTCTGCCTCTCTGGACTTCTGAACCTGATAGACTGATTAATTTCACTCTGTGTTGCTTACTCTCTGCATAATAATCTCTACCCCATCCCATTTTTGATGAACTTTCCCTCAGGAACATGCAGGTCTGCAGCTGTAGTCTGTGATAATTGGACAGTAGTGAGAGGTGCTCAGCTGGCAATACTGTAAATGTTTAACCTTTATGGCTAAATTAGTGAAATGGTGGGTGATGGGGACAACAACCCTTGCTGCCTCCTTAATAGAGCACAGAAGAATATGAAAGTTATCCTTTCAAGGAAAGATGTGATTCAGCTTCTTTTCTGCCTCAAGCAGTACATCACCAAACAAACTGATATTTAAAAGCTTATGCTATACAAGAGGAATGCAACACTTATCACCCCCTGGATGTTGCAGAACTACAGTTCTAGCATACCTCACCATCAATCATGTCAGCTTATCCAGCTTGGAATTTTATTTAATAGCTCAGCAGTATCTCAGAAGAAGCGCAAATTCCTCATTTCTGCTATGAAAGAAATATAAAAGGTTTTTCCCCCTGGGGATAATTGCTTGAACTAAAATTCTTGGAATTCCCTTCCCATTTCTCTCAGCATTTAACTTTTATATTTAGTCTTCTCTGCTTGGTTATGACATCCTAGCAATTGCCCATAGCTGTCAAAGAAAGATCTCTAATCTACTGAGAAGACAGCTTGCTCACTTGTTATCAAATGACATGGTTTTTCTATTGGCATAGAAATAATATATCAAATAGCTGTTACTTGTGTTTCTATATGCAAGCATAACTAGATAGAAGAGCCACTCTCATTTACAGTATTTAGATGTACTGCCCTGTGTAATATGTGGGGGGTGTTATTCCTTTTCAAAATTTGAAAAACTAAAGAAAAAAGTACTGGCAGATCTTGCAAAATTGAATGGACTAAAATTCTAGCCATCCCAGTTATCACCTCTCAATCTCAAACATGCTTTCAATGTGTCCTTTTGCTGCAGTAGTTTCAGATCCTGCTATGCTGATGCCTGAGAAATGAATCATGCAATTTGCAGCATTTTGTCTCTCACATTAGTGAAAAAGCTATCCAAGCAGGCCTGCCTGTTTAAAATGTAGCCTTAATTACATTCTTCCTACATTTCATTAGTCACTGTTAACCAAAAGCAGAGGCTGTTGAAATATACAGCAGTTGGAAAATCTGTTACTAGATCTCATGTAATTTTTTTAGAAAGTGGCAAAGATGTATGCTTAGGGAAATAACCTGTATGTCAAAAAGAGGAAATGTATCATAAAAAGAGGAAGAAAAGCAACCACAAAATGACATTGATTGCTGTAAGGTCATTTATATGTCCCAAGACACATTTAGATATATTTATTACAATGCTTATTTCTTTATATTTAAATTTTCTATGCTGAGATTTGGGTAGTATCCAACAATATGAAACTACATTAAAGAAACATCCCAACTGTCTCAGTTAAAATGACTAAAAACACTATAGAAATACTAACTTTTTTTTAATACCAGTCTGCAAAAAAGAAAGGTTTTCAAAACATCCTTCAATGCCAAAAGAGAGAGGGGCCAAGACCACTTTTAAGGAAAATGTATTTCATTATCTGAGGCTGTCAAAGATGAAACCTGCTTTCTGGCCCATGTTCCTCTCACTTGATGTCAAGACAGTATCTTAAGCAGGCCCTCTCTATATAAAGGCTCCTGATCCTTTATATATCCTGGTTTTATGTCATAGATAATAGTATCAACCTTGTCAACTCTCAAGTTTCCTCTTTCCACTATGTATTCAAAATGGACAGTGATTAATATATGTGTGTGTGTGTGTGTGTGTGTATGGGTGTAGGTATATATATGTATGTATATAATGTGTGTGTACACACACATATACACACATATATACACACTTAGCAGGCAACAGAGCAGAGAGCAGGCAAAAGTGTGCTCACAGTAAAAAAAATGACAATAAAGGTTATCTATCTTATAATAGTAGATAAGACATAATAAACAATAACAAGCACACTGAATTGTGTCCAGAAGCTTATTAGTAAACCAGTACAACAACTGCAGAATAGGTGCAAACCTGCCATAATATGTTTCCTTTGCTATCACCCTGACTGTTCTATTAGGTACTAGTTGCAGCATCTGATTTATTTTCAAAGGCATCTTTGTAGAATGCATAGCCAAAATCCAGTTGTGGGGTGATGATGACATAAGTTATCATTGCCATCCTCAACCAAAGGTCTCCCTGGCTACAGCTTCTGCTTGCTGCACCAAATCGTATATCAGCCCCTTTCAGGAGAGTGTAACCCTGTCAAAAGCAACTATTGGGGTCTTTGTTTCAGAATGTCATAGATATATGCTTATAGCCAGCAACTCTTTTCCTAAGGTTTAGACTGAGCTTGTGTATCCCTACTGAATCCATGACAGCCTCCAGGCATTGGTTCAAGACTTGTAATGAATATAGAGGATGGCCTTGAAGGACAGAGAAAAGATCTGTTGCCAAGGAAACAATAAAAAGATGGGAGCCCAGATCAAGAAAGTGGTTTATGAAAACAACGTAGTTCCCCACCCCAATTCACAAGAAGATAAAAGGCAAATAGGCGCTTTTAAGATTATTGTTAGCCCTATAAGATAGGCCAGACTATGAAAAAAGACTGTAGATCTAAAGCTGCTTTTATTAGAACAGTTAAAGTAACAGAAACTTTCAAGTTTGAATATGTATTTCATATTTAAATCAGACTTGGATTTAAATATCCTGGATATTCTGAAAAGAGGCTGCAGTGTATCTTACAATAGGGTGGGCCTCTATAAAAGTAAGACATATGACCATACTACCGGTATATGAGGTGGATAATAGAATCAGGTCTACAAATTTTAAATGAAAATATATATATAACTATTTTCCCATAGCTTTCCCAAAGTAAGCAAACAGAGAGCAAAGAAGGGGGGGAAATCTATATATGAAACAATGAATTTATAGAGGATTTTTGTTGACTGTATCATGTCAGGATAAATGGGTGATAAAGCAGATGTAGATAGCTGGATGCAAATATTCTTCAGAGGCTAAAATGGCTCTCTTACAATAACCAGAATTTTGCCAGAAAGCAAAATAGAAGACACGGTAGGAACTGTTTGCTGCGTTCCTCTATACCACAGGTGTTAAACTGCTGGCCCATGGGCCAGATGCATCGTAGCGAAACCATGCCCACCCCATTGCCGGCAATGGCAAAAAAGTCGCAATACGTCGCGACACATCACATGACATTGTGAGTTTGACACCCGTGCTCTATACTATCCTAATTATAATAATAATAATAATAATAATAATAATAATAATAAAGTTGGAAGGGACCTTGGAGGTCATCTAGTCCAACCCCCTGCTCAGGCAGGAAACCCTATACCATTTCAGACAAATGGCTGTCCAGTCTCTTCTTAAAAACTTCCAGTGTTGGAGCATTCACCGCTTCTGGAGGCAGGTTGTTCCACTGGTTAATTGTTCTAACTGTCAGGAAGTTTCTCCTTAGTTCTAGGTTGCTTCTCTCCTTGATTACTTTCCATCCGTTGCTTCTTGTCCTGCCTTCAGGTGCTTTGGAGAATAGCTTGACTCCCTCTTCTTTGTGGCAAGCCCCTGAGATATTGGAACACTGCTATCATGTCCCCCCTCATCCTTCTCTTCATTAAACTAGACATACCCAATTCCAGCAACTGTTCCTTATACGTTTTAGCCTCCAGTCCCTAATCATCTTTGTTGCTCTTCTCTGTACTCTTTCTAGAGTCTCCACATCTTTTTTACATTGTGGTGACCAAAACTGGATGCAGTATTCCAAGTGTGGCCTTACCAAGGCATTGTAAAGTGGTATTAATACTTCACGTGATCTTGATTCTATCCCTCTGTTAATGCAGCCTAGCACTGTGTTGGCCTTTTTGGCACTTTTCTGCTGCTACTGCTCATCTGTCCTTTGTAAAAGAAGCAAGGAGTTATAGGAACTGTCAAAGGATGTCCCCAGACCAATGTAATATTTTTTCATAATAATAATAATAATAATAATAATAATAATAATAATAATAATAATAATAATAATAATAATAATAATAATAATAATAATAATAATAATAATAATAATAATGATGATGATGATGATGATGATGATGATGATGATGATGATGATGATGTTGGAAGGGACCTTGGAGGTCATCTAGTCCAACCCTCTGCTCAGGCAGAAAACCCTATACCATTTCAGACAAATGGATGTCCAGTCTCTTCTTAAAAACTTCCAGTGTTGGAGCATTCACAGCTTCTGGAGGCAGGTTGTTCCACTGATTAATTATTCTAACTGTCAGGAAATTTCTCCTTATTTCTAGGTTGCTTCTCTTTTGGTTAGTTTCCATCCGTTGCTTCTTGTCCTGCCTTCAGGTGCTTTGGAGAATAGCTTGACTCCCTCTTCTTTGTAGCAACCCCTGAGATATTGGAATACTGCTATCATGTCACCCCTCGTCCTTCTCTTCATTAAATTAGACATACCCAATTCCAGCAACCGTTCCGTATATGTTTTAG
This sequence comes from Azemiops feae, assembly GCA_023970755.1. Taxonomy (NCBI): domain Eukaryota; kingdom Metazoa; phylum Chordata; class Lepidosauria; order Squamata; family Viperidae; genus Azemiops; species Azemiops feae. The sequence continues at coordinate 3,342,819 of JALGBA010000012.1, read as the reverse complement.
CCTCCAGTCCCCTAATCATTTTTGTTGCTTTTCTCTGTACTCTTTCTAGAGTCTCAACATCTTTTTTACATCGTGGTGACCAAAACTGAATGCAGTATTCCAAGTGTGGCCTTACCAAGGCATTGTAAAGTGGTATTAACACTTCACGTGATCTTGATTCTATCCCTCTGTTAATGCAGCCTAGCACTGTGTTGACTTTTTTGGCAGCTGCAGTACACTGCTGGCTCATATTTAAGGGATTGTCCACTAGGACTCCAAGATCCCTCTCACAGTTGCTACTATTGAGCAAGGTACCACCTATACTATACCTGTGCATTTGGTTTTTCTTGCCTAAATGTAGAATCTTACTTTTTTCAGCATTGAATTTCATTTTGTTAGATAGCGCCCAATGTTCAAGTCTGTCAAGATCCTTCTGTATCTTAAGCCTATCTTCTGGAGTGTTGGCTATTCCTGCCAGCTTGGTGTCATCTGCAAATTTGATGTTTCCCATCTATCCCCTCTTCCAAATCATTGATGAAGATGTTGAAGAGCATTGGGCCCAGAACAGAGCCCTGGGGCACCCCACTACACACTTCCCTCCATGTAGATGTGGTTCCATTGAGGACCACATGCTGAGTATGGCCGGTCAGCCAGCTACGAATCCATCTGGTGGAGATGCTGTCTAACCCACATTTTTCTATCTTATCAAGTAGTAGGTTGTGGTCTACTTCAGGGCTTTTCAACCTTTTCACCGATTGTACCACTTTTAGAATATGGCAACACTCGAGTACCACCAGTCACCCAGCAAGGTGTCAAAAACTTGATGACCAAAAAAAATGGAAAAAAGTGATAAAGTACAGGTAGTCCTCAACTTACAACAGTTTGCTTAGTGACTGTTCAAAGTTACAACGGCACTGGAAAAAGTGACTTATGACCATTTTTCACACTTATGACCATTGTAGCATCCCCAGGGTCATGTGATTTACATTTGGATGCTTGGCAACCGATTCTTATTTATGATGGTCACATTATTCCAGGGTCATGTGATCGCCTTTTGCAACCTTCTGAGAAGCAAAGTTAGTGGGGAAACCAGATTCACTGAACAACCATGTTACTAATTTAATCTTTCTCCCTCTTTCTTTCTCTTTCTCTCTCTCCCTTTCTCTTTCCCTCTCTCCCTTTCTTTCTCTCTCCCTCCGTCTCTTTCTCTCTCTCTTTTTCTCCCTGTCTCCCTTTCTTTCTCTCTCCCTGTCTCCTTCTTTCTCTCTCCCTCTCTCTCCCTCTCCCTCCTTCTTTCTCTCTCCCTCTTTCTCCCTGTCTCCCTCTTTCTCCCTCTTTCTTTCTCCCTCTCCTTCTCTCTTTCCCTCTCGCTCTCTCTTTCTCTCCCTTTCTCTTTCTCTCTCTCCCTCTCTCTATTTCTCTCTCCCTCTCTTCCTCTCAAAGATCCTTAAAATCCTTAAAAGTTATGCTTGGGCAGAAGACTTTTTCTTTTACAGCGCCGTTTATAATGGGGCAGGTTGGCAGACAAGTACTCAAAAAAAAAAAAGGAGGGGGAGTGCAAATAGGCGTCCAGTAGCTAGCTTGAACTTTGAACGACTTCTTTCTCTTGCCACCGCAAGAGAAAGAGGAGCAAAAGACATCCAGCACTGCAACCAGGTGCCCCGGACTGGCCATTCCGGGGCTTCCTGCACCGGCTGACTTAGTTGTCAGCAACCTCCTGTTGTCGCTTGAAGCGGGGGGGAAGGGACACGGGCAGGAGAGATTCCTTCTTTCTCATCCGAGGAGGGAAGTTATGTCGGACCGTCGACTCTGAATGAAGAATTTTAGGGGGGAGTTGAAAGCGAGACAGACTTAGGGCTGTATTAAGATCATAGATGGCTGCGTAAGGAGAGTGGAAGGGAGGCGAATTCGGGGTGGAGCAGAAAACACGGGGGGAGGGCGTTAGGAAATAAGCACCAAGGTACATGGTGCCTTGCAAGGGATTCCCGAGTGTTCCGTAATTGTTTTTCCTCTCTCCTCTGCGTGAGAAAAACTTTTGCGGCATAAATCTGAAACCAGGTGTTCCTGTGAGGTGGCGCAGGAGGTCCTTGGGAGAGGCGAGGACAAGCTTGGCGTTTCCTCTCTCCCAATCCCCTTCTTCACCCCCTTCCCGGCCTGCCTGCGATCTTAGCTCAGGGCTCCGTGGCTTTTCTTTGCCTATGCTAGCCAAGCTTTCTTCCGCCCGCCCCGTTCCCGGGAGCGGGAGCACCGAGGAGGTATGGCAGAAACACATGAAGGCGAGAAGTAAAAAACAAAACAAACGCGGAGTTCCAGCCAGTAGAGGCTTGGCAGCCCGGCTGCCGAGAAACAAGAGAGCGCAAAGCCGAGGAGAAGAAGGTGGCGGCTTCCTCCCAAAGGGGGCTCCTTTTCTCCACCCCTTCCCCTGGGTTTGTGGGGGAGTTTCTCGTCTCCGACGCTGACAGGTGCTCCTTCGAGCCCGCTGCAAGCTTTCTCGCCCCCTTTGCTTCTCGCCCCATTTTCGTGAGGATTGTGGCGCCCTTGGGAAGCTAATAATGCTTTGAACCTTAGGAGAGGAGGAGGGAGAAAACCCTGGAGACAGAGGAAGGAAAGACTGTAGCCGAGGGAAAACTTTTGGATGGGATTATGTGGAAACTACTCTGCTCTCCGCTGCCCAAGCAGGCTCGCTGCTGCTGCTGGTTTCTGCCGGGACTCTTGCGTGCCTTCCTGGCCAGAGGGTGGGGCACAGGTGCCGCTGCCCGCAATCTGCCCGGCCTCCCCTCTGGCCCCGGGCAGCACCTCGGCCTTGCGCACACGCGCGATCGGCCTCCCCGTTGCTGCCGCTGCCCGCAATCTACCCAGCCTCCCCTCTGGCCCCGGGCAGCACTTCGGCCTCGCGCACACGCGTGATCGGCCTCCCCGTTGCTGCCGCTGCCCGCAATCTGCCCAGCCTCCCCTCTGGCCCCGGGCAGCACCTCTGCCTCGCGCACACGCACGATCGGCCTCCGCGCTGCCATCACCCGCAATCTGCAGCTGCAGCTCCTCCTGGCCCACCCGCGCCCACCGTTAACCCTCCCGCCACCATGCATGGTAAGGTTGGCGCCCCCGCCCAGATGCCCTTGCCTCCCCCAAGCATTTTTTTACTCACCTGCTTTCAGCTGCACTCCCTTTCTCCTTTTGCTTCTCTGTCTTCGTTTGCTTCTCTGCCTTCGCCACGTGCTTGTGGGTAAAAAAAAAAAGTTCCATGAGACTTTCTAACTTCTCGCGAGAAGTTAGAAAGTCTCATGGAACTTTTTTTTTTTGTCTCACAAACACATGGCGAAGGCCGAAAAGGACAGGAGAAAGGGAATGCTGCTGAAAGCAGGTGAGTAAAAAAAAACGCTTGGGGGAGGTGAGGGCATCTGGGTGGGGGTGGGGGCGGGGGCGGGGGGGGCAGGCAATGCGTCACGCAGCTCCGGCGGAATCTCCCCTGAAGACTGCGTGAGGCTGCCTGCCACCCCCAAGGCCGCCGCCAATCAGCTGGAGCTGCGCGCTTTGATCCTGGGCTCTCAGTAGGACCCAGGCAACGTGCAGTTCCAGCTGACTTTGCCACAAGCCTCTGCGGCGCTGCTGCCGCTTCACCTCATCCACTTTTACACTTTTTAAAAAAAAAAAAATTTTCAAAAATATTTTTTAAAATATTTTTTTTACATTTTTTTTACATGTTTTTTCAACCCGTCCTACGCGTACCACCAGCCATGTGCTCGCGTACCACTGGTGGTACGCGTACCACCGGTTGAAAAGCCCTGGTCTACTTTATCAAATGCCTTACTGAAGTCCAAGTAAATTATATCCATAGTATTCCTCTGATCCACTAATTTTGTCACCTGGTCAAAGAATGCAATAAGATTTGTCTGGCATGATCTGTTTTTGACAAACTCATGTTGGCTTTTGGTAATGACTTTGTTTGCCTCTAGGTGTTCGCTGATTCGTTGCTTGATTATCTTTTCCAAAATCTTCCCAGGTATCGAAGTCAGGCTGATAGGTCCGTAGTTTCCTGGATCCATTTTTTTTCCCTTTTTTGAAGATGGGAACTTCTTCAGCTCTTTTCCAGTTCTCTGGTAGTTCCCCAGTGCTCCAGGAACAGCAATCTCACAGGAAATCAAGGACTCATCTTGGGTAGAAAAGAAACTTTAGTGCAATTTTAGCTACAGCAAATTGTTTCCACTGAGGCTCAGACTCTCCTTATATTCATGCACAAAGTTTAAATCTTGAGTTTCTTTCCCTGGCCTTTTTGTTGCAAATAGGTTGTTTGCAATCTGTTTATCATGTTGGCTTGGAAGTATGGGAAACAAAATGTACTATAAAATAACACTAGCCGGCCTGATCCAGTGGGTTTCTTAAGTTTTATATTTGTTAATAGCTAAGAAATGAGCTAGGAGGAAGTTAGGCTCTCTTAAGTACCATATAGGAATTTCTGTAGAGAAAACAGGAAGGTTAAGACTGTGTGATGAAGAATTCAGACTGACATTCTGTCAAAACTGTTCTAATGATTTTCTACCTACTAGGCCTCCCCACCAAACCAGTTTTGCCATGCATACAGTATATCACAGGGGCTGATTGCCTACTTTTTCAGTCTAGCCTTTTCTATCTCTACTAGATGAATGCTTACAACTAATAAGTCTACCTGTCATTCTGTTGCTTCATCAATCAAGTGTGGGTACATTTCTATTCACATTTCAGCTTGTGCATACTTTACCACTTAATGGCCTGTCCTAGCAGCATGTGGAGAATGAAAGTATCAAGAAAAGAGTTCTTCCTTACTTGCTAAATTTCTAGGTGCACCCAGTGAAAATATAAAGAACTATGCAATATTCCATAAGCTATACATAAGCTACTGTATGTATAGAATGGTTATAATACAGGAGGCAAAGCTCTTATAGTTTTGTTCTTGGCATAGGCACAAATCAGTGTAAAAGGCAATACTTTCAAAGATGTGGATGCCAGAGAAATTAATTTAATTTGTCTAGATTCTAATTAATGGAAACTTCATTCTGCTCTGGTTGCTTCACATCAACAGTGTCTTTAGAAGGATCCCAGGAAAATAAAATAATCTCAGGTGAATAAAATCATCCCTGGAGAAAAAGATAAAATCATGATGACGTCTTGAGTTTTGCATTAGTTCTACAAATTAAACATCCATCTGCTTTGTGTAATTCAGTCTACTTATTTTGGTTGTGAGGGGAGTAGAAGAGAGTTTGCCAATCTGAAATGAAAGTGACAATTAGGTTAGACTGGTTGGACATGCAAATACATGAAGCTACCACTTACTGAGATAGGTTGAAGGATACTCTAGCCTACTACATATTGATTTGATTGCCAGTGACTTTCTAAAATATCCAAAATAGAAATCTTGCCTAATCTTATAGAAATCAGGATCACTTCAGGAGCTGGATCATTTCAAGATCAGTCCTATCATCAAAGCAAAGTGAGGTGATTACCCCAGACCACAGAGATTTGAAGGAGTGACAGTGACAAGGGGGTTATCCTGTATTTTCCATTTTCTGGTTACATAGCTATATAGTGGGAACTGCTAATCTGTTACTAGGATTGTCTCTTACTAGTGCTTGTAATTATGGTGTACTGCAAATTGAGCTGACTTCTGTAAAAGGAAATGGAGAAAGCCAGATGCTGCAACATTATGAGGCATTCCAGAAAAAATGCACTAGTTCCTATATTAAGGTTTACCAAACCTCCCTTGAGTTCAGGGCAGGGGGAATTCTGAAGAACCGTGTAGTTACATTGTTACAATAAATCCACCTTTCCCAAAGTTTCATTGTGTTGTTTTCATTGTTAACTTATGATCATTTTTGCTTTTGGATTTTTAAGGGAAGTGTGTCCATTAAGATTATATTAAAGGGAGTGATTAAAGTGAGTGTCATGGCAAAAAGTTTAGGAACCTCTGATATTCTGGATTTCCTAATATGTATTTGTCAACTTAGAATCCAAGCTTTACTCCTTACACTTCAAATGGATTAATGCCAAGGAGGAAGGTTTCTTAAACATGTTAACTTTTTGTAGAGCCTGTCACAACATTTCTATCCATTAAACAGCTTGTGCTTTGGTCCTTTCCTGTGCCATTTAGACCTTGGCTCCCAATTCACAAAGCAACTTTATTTCGAAACTGGCACTCTTCCTTATTCCTTGGAGGACAAGTGCTATTTAAATGACGGTGTGAGTTGACCGTGGGTAACTCTCTCAAGGTCTAACAGATTACCCGGAAAGCTCCTGTGAAGGAAGGGTGTCATGTAGCTGAAGTCAGGATCCTAAATGTAGCTTCTTCTCTGTTCTGTCATATAATCTGTATGCTGGCCTTTCTCAGTGTGCTAAAGTTAAGAGGGTGGTTGCTTTGAGGACAGAGAAGCATCCTAAATACTGAGGCCTAGTTCACAGTCCAGAGTGTCTTCATCTGATTCTATTCTTACATGCAAGATCTTAAATGCAGAAATGTATTGTGGTTCACCACTAATATGCTATAATTGTTCCTGCAACATGGTAGATCCATGAAATGCAATCCAGTTATGGAATTTATCATGGCAATATAAGATCAAAGAGAATAAGATCCAGGGGATTCTTTATGATCAGCCTTTCTTCTGCTGAAACCTCATAGAACGGCTGCTGCCAAGAAAAGGAGAATAGAGCCAGGTGTAGTTGTGGGCTTGTGGTTCTACTCAGTGCCTTTCATTCTCATTGCTACAACCTGCATAGGATTGATTTGTAGTGTCATAGTTACCTTATTCTTTGGTATTCCTGGAAAATTAGGTTCACAGGCTGCACTAGGAATTACCAACAGATACCATCAGCATCTTTATTGATAAAGCTTTAAACATCAAGGTTCTTAGGCTTCTGTCACAACATTATTTTATTTTCAAAATGAATTAACTGCTCCATTCAGAGGCTTTGTTTATTCAAATCTATTTCATTTTTAAAATCTTACTCTTTCACTAAGTCCAAACAGAAGGCCAAGAAGCAAATAAACTGCAAGTAGTTCCTCATATTTTGCATAGGACAGCAGATTTATAAAGTTACATTTCCAAAATATATCTAACATGTGACTGGTAAAAGTAATCACATATGATCAGTTAGATTGCTGACATTAAAACCAATGCACTCTTTTGGTAAAACGTGGTAGAGAATTTACACACGACTCTTCCTATACGTTATTACCATAAGTGCAATTTGCAAAACAGAATGAATTGTTTGAAATTCCATTATGAGGAGATCAATAATCTTATATAAATCCCATTGGGGAAATGAATATAGTTATTTCTGCACTTTTTATAGAGCTGAAAGATTAGAGGCTCTGACATGGTTAAAGCTACAAATGAAGTGATTTAATTCAGTTTCATCCAGCTCAAGCACTCTTCTATAATTTTAATAGAGAGGAGCCCCTAAAGGCAGGAGGGTAGTGGGTGGTTGGGAAAGAAGGTCTTGGTGAGGTCATTGGAACAAGTAGGAACTTTTGGAGAGCAAAGCAGAACAGGGAAAGTCAGATGAGAAGGATATAAGGAACTGTAGATCCTTCAAGCTTAGAACAGATATTGAAAGTGAGGAGAGAACACAGCCAATGACGGAGCATATACTCTGCATGCAGCAAATCCCAAGTCCAATCTCTGTTACCTCTAGTCTAGTGAAAGGTCAAATAGCAAACAAAAGGAAATATTTAAATTAGACAACTGGCAGAGTTACTATCAATCAGGATAGATAGATAATATTGGGAAAGATAAACAGATAGTCTGCTTTGGGTAAATCTGCTTCCTATCTTACCCATATACACAGGTACCTTGATTGCCTTCTGCATGACAAATCCATCCTGGCAGCCACTACTATGAACTCTGGTAACCTTGCAACCAGATAGGATCTGCAAAGCTTCTGACCTGAGTGGTACATCAGAACATTAGTATGTGAACAACTAATGTGAAATTATTCTGCAGTTTATTACAATTATATTTCAAAAGAGTTCAAAGTTGTATCATTCCCTTAGCTGTGGGAACAGCAGCAGAAAGCTTTGTAACTTTTTGCCTATTTACAAATGAGAAATAGACATACTAGCTGATTATTTGGAAGGAATCCAAATAACAGAAGTTGCTGGAAAAATCTTGGTATTCACTGATCCTACTCAGCCTATCAGTTGATACAGGCTCTCTCACATGTTCTGAATCTAATTTCCCACCTTCATTCTTTTAATATCTGTAAGTGACAAAATTATATTTGTAACCTTTGGCTTCTGTTTAAGTGATCAAAGTATACGACCTGGCCTAATATGCTAAGTGTTCCAATTCTTAATTCAGCAAATTTTCCTTCAAATCTCTCTTCTTCATTCCCTGATTTATAACATTCTTGTTCAATATCCTAGTTTTTGTTATCAGATGCAAAAAAAGTCTAATCACCCTCCAACTAATCAACTCCAGATGTACTCAACAATACATCTAATCAACTCCAGATGTACTGGCCTAATATTTCTTCATCTCTGCCAGTGTTGCTGAGTGATTATCTGGGATATGCCATGTTAGGGAGGTATAATTTAAGATTCAGTTCCTGATATGTTTAGCTGCTTCTTATGTGTTTTTCCTTTCTTCTTTTTGTTTGATGAATTGATAATGTACCAGCAAATTGTTTTCAGCTCTTAGCGAGCACATAGATAGATTTTCTCCATGACAATCTGTCCCTAACCTGATTCTTTGGGTCTTTCAGAGTATACCATTGTAAATAAGACCATCCATTTTACTGCTGGTTGTCCTCTTCTCTTTCCTTCCACCTTTCCCAACGTTAGAACCTTTTTCAGAGAGTTAGATCTTTGCACAATGTGTCCAAAGTTGGATATATTGAGCCTGGTCATTCATGCCTCAGGTGACAACTATGAGTTGATTTGTTTGATAATCCATTGTTTGTTTGTTTGTTTGTTTTTAGCAGTCCACAGTATTCTTAGGTGTCTTTTTCAATCTTTTTCAATCTTCCAATTTTCTTTTTGCCCACATTTAAAATTTAATAAAAGTTGTTTCGTGCAGAATCCTCATTTTTGTTTCTGCTATTTTAAAGGGTACTGTACTCATAAGTAGTAAAAATCATTTCAAAAAGCATTAAATTGTTGTCAGGTGAAATTAAGATTTAAGATCTCTTGCATCAATTTAGACCAAATTCCTAAGAACTATATTCTAAATCTCTTTTAGTGGATCTAAGTCCTTATTATGCTTGGAATCTGGGTTTTCCTTCTTATGGCTGTATGAGATTTCTATGAAACTTATGCTACCTTAGAGTTTGGTCCACACTGATTTTTTTAAATAAGGGCTCTTTTCCTTCCTTGATTTTATTATTCCTTGAATAATTATTAGTCATATTGATAAATAAGCACTGGCCATTAGACAATATGGGCTTTCAGGCCTATATTTGGTCTTATTTATTCTTGAGGGAGTCAATTTTGAACTAAAGCATCAAGTATTTGATTCTCATCTTTAGTATGATTGGAACACCATTCTTCTACACTTGATGGGCTGAAGATCAGTTGACTGTCTAACATCTTGTGCTAGCTGACAGAGCCTTCTTGCTTCTGTGTTCCTGGAGGAAAGATCCAGCAACACACCAATTCAGGATTAAATGTGCTCCTGCCAGTGAGAGATCCAGAGTCTATCACTTATATTATATGATGCTGCCCTTTTCTGGAAAGTTGGTGCTTAAGCTTAATAATACCTTATTGTTAAATTGCTCTAGCAGGTCAATTGAGAAGCAAATGTGATTTATTTTGGCAAACTTGAATGCAGAAACCTTGACAAAGCCATGTTTGGCATTATTGCGTGCAAATATTGTGCAACAGGAGAGATACTTATAAGCCATCAAGTGAAATAACAAGAGATAGCAATATGTTAATGCCATTACAATAATGTATCCTTGACATTTTTCCCTGTGGGAATTTAACATAAGTACTTGTTGCAAACAATTAAGTGTTACTGTACAACCAGCCTGAACATGTACTGTATATGAACAGAAACTAAACTCATGCCCCACCTTTCTATAGCAGGTTAATCTAGTTCCATGGAAGATTAGCTTCCTGCTGTTATACAGAATTCCCAGGAATGCAAGAGTTCACTAACATATAAGTATACTCTCGCTTATATTATAATTCTAAAATAGCTCACAATTGTAATGCTGTTAAAAACATGGATAGTAGAAAATGAAAATTGATTTGATTTTGTTAGGGAAATGGGCAGCCAATCCTATGCAACAATTACTGTATAAATTGCACTAAATCTACTAGAATAAATCTCCCAGAACTTTCTAATATACTTATGAATTTATGCATCAAATATAGTCAAAATTACTGTGCTGAACATAAAACCCCCCACAAATAACATACTTACGTCTCTTTGAAATCAATGATGAGTTTAATGATCTGTGAATCGCACCAACCCAAATTTTCTGCTTTTTATATTTATTGATAGAGAAAATTGTATCCTGTTAACCCTAAATACAGCTTTGTCTATTCTTCAGGCTGATATCATCCCTCCTCACTGTGGTTCTTATGCTTGCTCCAGTGTTCTGACTGCAGATGAGATACAATATAAAGTTGAGTAAGAACATCTGTAAAAGAAAGGCTAAAATGTTGGTCTTTTTTGGCAAGGGAAAGCAAGTAAGTATAATTGGCAGACTATGGAAAACAGGTGTTCTTTTGCTTTTGGATTATTCAGATCCATGATCAAGGGTCTCCCTATCTCACACCAGGGCTGCAGATATTCTTGTGACAACTAGATAAAGAGTGAGCATCTGAAGGCTAAAGAAATGGCATGAGGGACCTGTGCAAAGAATCAGGAGTCATCCAATGAAGCAGGTTGGAAGGAGATTTAGAAAAAAAATACCAAATAAAGTACTTTTTCATACAGCATATTATTTTTCTGTGGAATTTATTATCACAACATGTGGTGATAATTAAAAGAGATTGGATTCATTCATGGAGGAGAGGTCTTGTGAGAAAACAAAGTTTTTGGCTTGATTCAGCAGGTCTGTTCCTATATTTATTTTACCTACTTATTCCATTTATAAGATGGAAGTTCCTGCTTCTTTCTGTGCATGGGTGTGTGTGTTGATGTCATTATTTCTTTAGGGGAATTTTATCGTAAATGTTGCTCCTAACATCCTGGTTTTTTCTGTAATTTTATAATTACTTTTCTCACAGACTTATGCCTGGAAAATTGCAGCACACTTGCTTCTTGATTGCTTACCCTATTAGCAGCATTCTTAGGTTTAGCAACTTTTGAAATAAAACCATTCTAGCAACTGAACTGGATGGGAGGTTAGAGGTTAGAGACCTCTGACCTCTAAGGGCAGAGATCAGGAACTTCTTACTAGGATGGACTGAAATTTCCTGTTGCCTTACATAGCTCTACTTGAGCCACAGGAAAATATTATTTTTGTCCCCATTTGGCCAAACTTACTGCTGTATTACTAAGGGACATATGGGGAATTTAAAGAAAATTACTGGTAGCACCCAGAAGAAGGTTGTCTTAGTTTTGGTAGTTTCTTACCCTCCAAATTTGACCCCTTCTGTTTTATATATGCACACGTACTTTGGATTCCATTAAATTAGTTCCAGCAAACAGTGAGTGCTGAGGCAGGACCTCTCTGATTTGGATCTGGATTTTCCCTCAGATTTGACTGCCTCTCCATAAATTTAGTGTTATCCTTGAAGGAAAAACTACATATTAAAATGATAATACATTGATGTATGCTGAGCCATTGGCGGATAAATAAGACTCCTGTTCCAAGACCAGATAATAGAAGGATAGCAAGTGCAGAGCTGCTGCACTTGTGCCACCAAAGGATTGCAAGCATGAAGATGTTTGACAGCTGCAAGAATCTGCAGGATCGAAAGTACAGGAATCTCCTGGTCGTAGTTTATTTAAAAATAAATAATTTAAAAGTATATCAGTAACGTCTACTTTCAGTGTAGCAAAATGATACATGGAGTCCATACCAATTGAGCATCAGCCAGCAGAGAAAATGGGAACAGATAGCAGCAAGGAAAGGCAACCTCCTTGGCCATGTGTTTTGATGCACTTGGGCTTGCATAATGGATGCAATGGAGCAATACAGGCATGGTATTTCCTGGATAGTCATGAGCCAACTTTCCCTTTGTCATGGTAGGAGAGAGGGAGGAGGCAGTAAATATACTTATTCCTCCCATTGTCTTCTTAGAGGTTGCACTGCTTCACTGATAGAATTGACAATTAGTCTCAGATTTTTTTAAGCCCACAAAGAAATATAGTTGCTTGCCAATGGTCACTAATTGCAGTAGATTGTTGGCTTATGCGTCACAGAGAGCCTTACAACATGATTTGTAGGAGGGTGTAAGAACAAATCATGTTAGTAGACTGCATCAGGGTCATTATCAAATACGTGACATTGAATTGGTGAAGGTTGATAATGACAGCATTTAGTTATCTTTTCTTCTCTGAAAGAAGTGATAAAGAAGATTGTTACTTTCACTCCTTTTTTTATATAATGTAGCGTTTTCTTGTGTTGTTTATTTTGCTTTTCTCCATAGATTGTTTTTACCAGAATTTCCCCTTATAGTTCTAAATCAATATGACACAAGCCAGACATACAGGTCTCATTGCCAAGGTTATAATATGACTTTTGTAAAATCAAGGAACGGTGGGATTTGGTGAGGTTTTAATTGATATCACATCCTGGGCTTATTCAGTACAATGTACCAGAGCTTTTTAAAACATTTCCTCCTCCTGTTAAATTCACTAAGTGAAGATGATTGTAGCAGGAGCATTTAATTATATTAGCCCTTGATAAGGGACAAAAATTCCCAAATGTCTATTTTGAGAGGACCACTGGAACATTATTAAAAGCTTTTGTGGAATAATGTGTAAACAAACTTTTTTAAATGTTTAAACTCAGCCCAAAATATTAAAAATTATTTATTCATTAAATTTATATGCCGTCAATCTCACTAGCCAAAGTAACTCTGGGGGGATTATAAATTTAATAAATAAATAAATGTTTAATATCTTCTTTAAAAGCTTAATAATAACTTAAATTTGGCTTCCAGCAGCCTTAAGCAAACATGCTGCAATTTCTGATAATGAATTGTGTTCATTCTTATACGTACTACAATAATAACTGTGCCTTTACCAATATTATTTTGTCTACATTCCTCTCCAAGTGATCACCTACATAACCTTTTGAACCATCATAGATCACAAATCAGGAACTATTGGCTAAGGGCTATTAATGGGAGTTTGAAATGGAAAGGCAAGGTTTTAATGCGATCTGTGGCTTTTTCCCATGACCTACCTATTCCCTGCCTCCCTTTCTATATCTCTATTAAGCAATCTTCCCAATCAAATGGATTTCTTGAATGAGCTCTGAATTAATAGAGACCTGTGGAGAGAGAATTAACTCTATGAGAGGATTCTTTCTGCTAGTGGAGGATGGGCTTTCTATAGCATCCCAATCCCGCTCCAATTAACAGGATTTAAATTAGCAATTATATCTTGGAGCCCATATGATTATATGCTGTGTGTTGTATAAAACATGGTGCAAAGAGCCATGGAAAGATACATGCTCAGCATTACAAGACAAGATAGAAAAAACTGCACATGGATGAGAACACACGAAAGTATACGATATCATCAAGAGAGTAAAAGAATTGAAATGGAAATGGGCTGGTCACATAGCAAGAAGAACTGATGGCAGATGGACCAAGGCAGTCATAGAATGGAACCCACTTGATAAAAATCATCCACAAAAGAGACCTAAAACAAGACGGATCAACAACATCAGCAATTATTGCAGGTCCAATTGGCAAAAGAAAGCTCAGGACCATATTGGTTGGAAACATGCGGAAGAGATCTTCATCCTGTATTGGATAGAAAATGGCTAAAATTATGATGATGATTGTATAAAATATACTTCTAAAACATGAAAGAGTTTTGCACATTTTTACAAAGTCTTTTCAAAGATTTGAAGTTTCAGGCAAAGCCTTTTAGAGCTTTGAAAAGATAGCACAGCTGTAAATCATATTTCTCAGCTATATTGAATTATATTTCTCATCATCCATTTTTATAAACTCCAATTAAACTCTCTGAAGGCCTAAAGTCAGCACAAAGGGACAAAGGTTGCAATCCAATGTATATTTACATGTTCCTTTTCACATTACTGCTTAGGAAGAAATTCAAAATGTTGCAATAGAGCAAATTATTAACTCTGTTTCGTGAAAATTATTAAACAACTTTTGTGACCTAATAAATAATAACCTTACTAAATCAAGAGAGAGAGTGCATTCATCTAAGAAAGATGGTGGAAGCTTGCTTGCCTGAAGTACTGTGTTAATGTTCTGAAGATGGTGCAGAGGAGAGGGAATCCAATTCTTAAAATTTCTAGTGTTTCATGGAAAAATAGATTGTGATGAGATCTAGCCTCAGTGATATGTCTAGCACACACATTCAGTTATCTCTTGGCTTGTTCTTTACATTTCTATAGATCTTCCTTTCCATGAGTGAATACATTAAATCAGGCTGACACCATGTTTAATCACTACATATACTTTAACCAAAAAATAGTAAATGCATAGCAAGACACAGACACACTGAAGTTTTTATGAGAAGAATATTTCACTATAAGCTTTTTTTATACATTTAACTGACAACATGTTAAGATTAAGCATGATTGTTACAAAAGCTTTATACACTAGTCCTTATTACGGATGTGCCATGGCAGAACACAGCATACATACTTGTTGTCCATCACAGGGAGTATTTGTGCATACTTCCATGCTACAGAGGCAAATACTTATTTTAATATAGTTTGTACTGATCACACTGGCTTTCAGGTCCTTCTTAGTATAATCTCTTCATTTTACCCAGAAATGCTCCTTTGGAAGCTTTGAGACACAAATGGGGAAAAAATGGGAAGGAAGTCAGTCATCTTTCTGAATAGACTCTGCCTATTTCTTTATTCTTTAAAAAGCAAAGGATGGAGGACCATCAAGTAATTTTCAAAACTGAAAAAGAAATTTTCAACTGCCAGCTTTACTGACAGAGAATACATTTTCAGAAAACTTAGAGAAAATTTAGAAAAACAGTTGGAAAAGACCTCAAAAAACCTCCCAATTAAAGATATCTCCTCCAAATATACAATATTTTAAAAACCAGGAATTATTTACTTAAGATTTAAAACTACCATGGCAGACCTTAACAACACAAAGCAGCTAGCTCAGCCTAGCTGCCATGAATTGCAGGATTTTTTACTCAAATTGGTCAATAATAAAACTGCTTGGCTTTTGCTACTAATTTTAGATTAAAGAATATCAAAATCCACAATTGGTTTTTGTAATAGCTTAGGCCATGCCTGTATCTTAGGGTTATTCCCATATACTGTTACAGTTTTGGGGGTTCAACTGTCAGAACAATGAATTAAATGTCCAAATTTGTATCTAACTTCAAATTTACTGCATATTATAATGAAACAAAATGAAATTCAATCGTGAAAAAAGTAAGGTTTTACATTTAGTCAAGAAAAACCAAATGCACAGGTATAGTATAGGGTGGTACCTGGCTCAATAGTAGTAACTGTGAGAGGGATCTTGGTGTCCTAGTGGACAATCACTTAAATATGAGCCAGCAGTGTGCTTCAGCTACCAAAAAACCCCAACACAGTTCTAGGCTGAAGTAACAGAGGGATAGAATCAACATCATGTGAAGTGTTAATACCACTTTATAATGCCTTGGTAAGACCACACTTGGAGTACTGCATCCAGTTTTGGTCGTCCCAATGTAAAAAAAGATGTCTAGAAAGAGTGCAGAGAAGAGCAACAAAGATGATTAGGGGACTAAAACATATAAAGAACTTTTGCTGGAATTGGGTATGTCTAGTTTAATGAAGAGAAGGACTAGGGGTGACATGATAGCAGTGTTCCAATATCTCAGGGGTTGCCACAAAGAAGAGAGAGTCAAGCTATTCTCCAAAGCACCTGAAGGCAGGACAAGAAGCAATGGATGGAAACTAATCAAGGAGAGAAGCAACTTAGAACGAAGGAGAAATTTCTTGACAGAACAATTCATCAGTGGAACAATTTGCTTCTAGAAGTTGTGAATGTTCCAACACTGTAAGTTTTTAAGAAGAGATTGACAACCATTTGTTTAAAATGGTATAGGATTTCCTGCCTGAGCAGGGGGTTGGACCTAGAAGACCTCCAATGTCCTTCCAACTTTGTTATTCTGTTATTCTGTAATATTCTGGAAAGTCTTCATTATTTTGATTTCAGATATTAGTGCAGTGGGAACAAGCTTTTCCTAATTCTTTATTTTGTTCTTGAGGTTCTGTCAGCTCTAAGTTTAAATCCTTTCCAGAGTAATCTGAAATTTGAAAACGAACCCATTGAACTTCGTGTTTGATAATTAATATCACAAAAATCAGAATTATACTGATACTTCCCTATCACCTCTTATGTTGTCATGATGCCATTTGTATTTTAAACCATAATTAATCTGTGCTATATTAATTAAAAGTCACTAATGTGGTGTTTAAAATGTGACAAAACTTTAGAAACATATCAAAGACTTGGCTCCATGCTTTTTTTAATAATAAAAAATGAAAAAAATAAAGCAACGGTGAAAACCAAAAAGGGGTTTTGTTTTGCTTCTGAACCTTTTTAACAAGATTGGTAAAACTGATGCCTAGGAAAGGATTATTTTTTGTCTCTACTTAGGACTTGAAAAACCGTAAAAAAATTAATATTTAAACTTGGAAAGTTTGATAGCAAGATAAGAAAAATCAAAGTATACTTGATAACATGTGACCTAAGTAATTGTTTTAGAGATACTATATTTCTTTAACTAAACAGACAAATGGAATGACCACAGGCAGGCAAATAGGCAGTGGAAGTGGGCGCACCTTCTGACTTCCTGCCGGCATCCCCATTGACTTTCTTTGTAGGAAGCTGGTAGGAAGTATTGGAAATGATGATTACATGACCATGGCTGAATGCAACAACTTTGCCAAATTTCAGTCCCATAGGAGTCATGGGTCCTGTACGTTGGATGCATTCTGCCCATTTAAGATATGCTGATTCAAAAATTGTTGCCCTATAATACAGGTAGTTGGCTTACAACCATTCTTTTAGTGACCATTCGAAGTTACAATGGCATTGAAAAAGTGACTTATGACCATTTTTCACACTTACGACCATTGCAGCATCCCCATGGTCATGTGCTCAAACTTTGGGGGATGGGCAACTGGCATGTAATTATGACAGTTATAGTGTCCCGGGACCATGTGATCTACTTTTGCGACCTTCTGACAAGCAAAGTCAGTGAGGAAGCCAAATTCACTTAACAACTATTACTAATTTAACAGATACAGTCATTCATTTAACAACTGTGGCAAGGAAGGTCGTAAAATTGGACAAAATTCAGTTAACAACTGTCTCGCTTAGTGACAGAAATCTTTGGCTCAATTGTGGTTGTAAGTCGAGGACTACCTGTACACTGTTTCTTCCAATTGAAGGTTACAATCAAACAATCAGACACAAAAGTTTTAGTAGCATATAGATTTGGGATGGGGGGAAAGAAACCTTTTCCTGAATTCCTCACTTGATTTCAGGCTGTATTCACCAGGTTACAAAATACATAGATTTTAAAAGGATGAGGTTTCAGGATCAAAGGAAATAAAAATGATCTCCTAAAGGGCAGCCATACAGACAACAAGTGTTGAGCTTCAGATTTCCTGGTAATACAGGGAAATGTTCTCATCTTTTTATTCAACATCATTAATTGTTCTTCAGGAATGCAACTGCCAATTGCATCCTATTATTATTATTGTTATTATCTGAAATAATATGATTTAAAATAAAATGGTAAGTTTTGTTCTTTGCAGCTGCAATCCAGTGAATGCTTTTTTATTCGAAATTGAAATATTTCCACTAGTTTCAATTGATATTTTTAATGTCAACAGTTTTCGTGTGGGCAGGAGTGAAGCAAATTCTATTCTTGTTAATTCTAGTGTGAACAACAGCATATTCTCTCAACTTTCAGCTGTAGCCCAACCAAACACGTCTACCCTTGTCATTTAGCCAGACAGCATGGTGAACAGACCTTGTGGCAAGTGGAGCCCTAGATATCTGGAAGGATTAAATGGGAAAAGTTGTACTGTATAATCTAAACCTCTCTGGGGGATGAAGTAAAAATGGTAAAGATGGCAGTTCTAAACCATGCTAAAAGTTTCCCCTTTTTTAGTATTTGTGACCCTGATGCACATACAGATAGTGCATCTTGGTGTACAGCCGTTATTGAGTCTGGAATTATGATCGTAAGTCATTGCAGTCATCATTGAGGCATCATGGGAATGAATTATGACAATTTTTTATAATGGTTGTTAAGAGAACATCATGGTTATTAAGTGAATGCTATGGTCATTAAGCAAATATGATGGTAGTTAAATGAATCCATTTTCCCTATTGGCATTTTTGCCGGAAACCAGAAGTAAATATTGGAAACTGGCAAAAAATTCACAAATCATGGTTATGTTGCAAATGGCCATAAAAATGGGCCAATTGCTAAATACCAAAAATATGACCTTGGATGTTTGTTTGTGGCTGTCGTAATTCTAAAACTGGGGCATAAGTTGCTCTGGGGAGATCTATTGTAACTTTGAATGATCATTAAGCAACTGGCTGTAAATCAAGGACTACCTGAAAAGTAGCAGGGCTTTGACTAAGCAGTTGCAACTATCAACTTTTCACATACACACACCCCTGTACTACTGATACCAGGAGGAAATCTCATGCTGATTTTGAATGACTGATCCTGACAAAATCTTTCTTGTCTCAGAAAAATATTGATCTCTGGATAAGTTGATGTTTCCCAATACTGGCCCATCGCAAGTTGATGACTGGTATTTTTCCCTGCTGTTGAGTGTGAGAGGAAATAGTCTGGGAAACAACTGCTGCCCTCAGTCATGCAATGAACTTAATCAGACAGCAAGGTGCCCAGTACCATTTCTGAGGTTCAATAAATTATCCTGTGGGAGCAGCACAGTCTGTATCAATTTATTTTTCCTCCAACTTCATGACAGGGGGAAAACATGAAAGTGCCTGTCTACCAGACCACAGCTTTTCAAACTGGGAAACTGCAGCACTCGAATTCCAGGAGAACCTGATCGATTCTAAAAGGGAAAACAAGTTCACATGTACAGTGGCAAGGGTGAAAATGACGACCTCCATCTTTACTAGGAAAGGTGTCTTGGCCATGGAGCACTCAAGAAACAAACACATTTTGTATACCCCTGCCCTGTCTTCTGCAAACTAATTCTGCTCCAGCCCTCCCTTCCCCTTTCTCTGAGCAAAGTCAAATGGGGGTGGGGGTGGGGGTGGGGAGGCCGGAAGAACAGGAACAGTTTCCTAATCTCCTCCCCCCCCCAGTGCAATGGACCAATACGTTTTATTTAAATTTCTATTGGAAATTGGAACTTTTATCTTTCGATCAGTTGTCCGCATGATCTAGATGAGCCCGTTGTAAGATAGAAATGGGAGTAGATTCAGTTACTAGCAGCTTTCCCCTACACGCCGCATGCAAAATTTCCTGCTCTGATAGTATCAGGAAGAACTGAAGGATTGCAACCTAATCCTATCCGTCTACAGTTATGTGGGAGTAAGCACCACTGTACAAAACTTATACAGCCTTCTTCAATTCAGGGAAGGCATACGAAGGGACCTTTTAGTGCTTGACCCATTCGTTAGGTTTACATCCCCCCTTTTCTCCGAGAAAGTTTATGACTTCAAAGTGATGTCCATAAATATGATACTTCCCATGTGGCTGATTTATGGGAAATAAACTGCTAAACTGAGCAAAACTCGGTGTGAAAACAGCACGTTCGCGCGCTCGAAAACTAGTATTTGGCGACGAAGAAGAAGCAGACGGCGCTAGGACCCTCTCGGTTTCTAAACTGCGTCGCGGCCGCGCTCTGCCTGTTGATAAAAGGCTCGCGGCGGCGTTTTGACGTCACGGGGAGTTAATTTTAAACCTGGACAAGATGGCGGAAGGAGACGCGGCTCGGTACGGGCAGCGAGAGGAACAGCCTCGGTTTCAACCGGACTTGACAGGTAACTAACCGCCTGCTTCAGCAAAGGAGCGCCGGCATCCCTGTTGAAGGCAGATGACAGATCTAGAGCCCGGCGTTTCTTCTCTCCGGCTTCTTTTTCCCGTAACGGCTGAGGGCAGGAATAGCTTCCTTCAGGGGTGTCCGCGTGCGGGCGACGGGTGTCGCGCCAATTGCTGTGGGCAGAGTCTGGGCGAGCGAGAAGACAGCGGTTCGGTCTTCCCTCTTCCTTCGGAGCGACCGTTTCTCACGCAGCAGTGGACTAGGCAGAGGGAGGTTGCCAGAAGGCCTCGTCCCACTCCCTGTGGGGAGGTGGGTGGGTAGGTGTCTTCTCAGAGGGGCGTTGGTCCGTGAGTATAGACTGTGCCGGTGGGCAGCAAGAGACGGGGAAGCTGAGAGAGGAAAAAATCCAGCAGGCAGAATGACCCAGTGTGGCAAACGGCCGCCGTGACTGCAGCTGCAATGAGGGAAAAAGACGTGAACTGTCTCGTTGGCCTATTTAGTGGTAAAGGGGAGCGCCGTGGTATATATTTTGCCACTGGGCTTCACTGTAAGGAAGAATAACGTATGGATAGGCAAGCGTGGGCGCTTGTGAACTTGACAGAAAGGGGGCGGGGGAGTCTCTTCGATCAGTGATCCACAGACATGGGATCTCAGTACCCACGAGGGTGGGTTAGGAATGGCTAAAATAGGCCTGACTCTTTCCTGTCTTCACGCCTATATCCACTTGAAGTCGGAGCGGGCGTCCTTTGCAATGCTTCTGAGCTATATTGTGTGGCATGCATCAACCAGCGTGTCAAAGGAGTGAAAGAAGGCAGTGACCCACGTGGTAGGGCCGGGCTGGTCCATGATGCCTGCTGATTGTAGCTTTCATGAGGAGTACTTCTTGAGTAAATGTAAATCGTTTCAGAGCCTACTCAGTGTCACTGCTGTATTGCATTAGACTAGGAGTACCAGTGTGTCAAGGCTTTCAAGTCTTACCTAGACATGGGTGATCAAACTTGGGTTTTTTGTTTTTTGTATGCAGAACATATGCTCTTTGTGTGTAATTAGAATGGATTTGGTTGGGTAGCTGAGTTATTTACACAGGCTTTATGCTGTTATTTAATAGTACTGAAAATAGTATAAATGACATAAAATAGTGGACATAGTGGGTTCTAGTGCATTTTATCATGTAATATGGCAGTGTAAAGTATTACAAGTAAATTATGGTGCTGGACTATACATTGCTAAAATGTTGTAGCAAAGTCTAACTGATGAAAGGAACAAACTATTTAAAGCAAATATCTTCTGGTTGGCAACTCTGATAATGATGGTTGCAGTAGTTTATGAAAGGATTTTTTAAATGTATCCTTTACAAATGGAATATGTGACCTAGTTTTAAATACTTCCAAGAATGTTTCTCCTTTAAGTACTGTTTGGGTGTTTTGTTGCCCTCTGTCTAATTTTTACAATTGGTTTGTGGCAATCTTTGCATGAAATAGAAGACAGAGGAATATGAACTTTAATTAAAAACTGGTGGCTTCCCCCCCCCCCCCAACCAAAATGGTCTAAATTGAGAAGTAGTCAAGAAGTTTTGCTTTTGTATTTGCCATGTGATAAATGTGTATGCATATTTGTTGTCAAGCCACTAGGGGAATATGCTTGTATAATGCTTGTTCCACACCTCTCCATAAATAAACATGACAATTGATATTGAGTTGACACTGGGATTTGTAAGTTAGAGAACATTTCAGTATAAATTTTGTCCTACAGTAAATTAATTGAAGTGCATTTTTTAAAAGCATCATAAAACTCCTTGCCATTACCATTTTTATAAATATTTTCCCTTAGAAAATTTGTAGTGGCATATTTAGCTTCCTCAAAATGTATCTTTGTAATATATACTATGAAGGTATGCTTTGTATCACTTGATTGAGAGTTGATGAATTTGCATTTATGATTTTATTTAGAAAAACAGTATTTGTAAGCCTATGCTCAGCTCACACGGATAGGCTGTCTTGAGCACAGGGGACTGACTTTTCAGTAAACAAAGGTTATCAGTTATGTTCCCAGATATTGTTAGAGGCTATTCTCCTAAATTACTTACCAGTACTGCACAGAATGTATAAGAGCGGATAACAAGGTTATTCATCCCATCAAAACATATAATTATATGATTTTTGTTTATAAAATAATATTTGAAAATTAAATTGTACAATTCTGTCATTGTTTTATTTAACATATACTACAACATGAAATTTAATTATTAAAAGTATTTCTTGCCCAGCTCTTATGCCAATAAAATCATTAATTTATTCATAAAGTGGGTTGCATAAATTCATTTATCTTTTTAGGAATCACAGTTTTGTTTCAAATTTGAGAACCTCTATAGTTAGTTTCATTAATTATAGGTAAAATGAGTAGTGTTGTCTAGGTTTAAGAACATAATTTGTTGACTTGAAATTTTATATTATGCCACTTTTTACTATTAATATTTTGAATTGAACTAAAATTTAAAAATACCTAAACAGCGTCGAACTCATTTTTTAATGAAAGTTTGAACAATTTTTTAAAGTACAGGTAGTCCTCTACTTATGACTACAATTGAGCCCAAAATTTCTGTTGTTAAGTGAGATAGATGCTAAATGAATTTTGTCCCATTTTACGACCTTTCTTGCCATAGTTAAGTGAATCACAGTAGTCGTTAAGTTAGTAACACGGGAATTAAGTGAATCCCATTGACTTTGCTTGTCAGAAGTTCGCAAAAGATGGTTATATGGCCCTGGGACACTGCAGTCATCATAAATATGAACCAGTTGCCAAGCATCCAAATTTTGATCATGTGACTATGGGGATGCTACAAAGGTCATAAGTGTGGAAAATGGTCATAAATCACTTTTTTTAGGGCCATTGTAACTTCTGTCACTAAATGAACATTTAAGTAGAAGCCTACCTATAGTTTTAGTTTATATACAATATAAACTAATTAATTATGTATGTCAAAATAGATTTTATATATATTTGTAAAATAGATGGTAAGCAAATCACTTTTTTAAAAAAGACACTGAAATGGTGAACAAATGATACTGTGCAAAAGCATTCCTGATCTCCAGTTATTACTTGACTCATCTGAGAATAAGAACGTAATCAGCTATAGGTAGATTCTCAGTTATAGTTTTGAGCCTTTAAAAAAAATAGTGTAATACCATATCCAAAAAGTTATATAATAAATCAGTTATGTTTGTGTTGGTCAAATTCATTTATATTTTATCAGGATTATCAGTTTGCTATCTTTCATTTATCAATTATTGTCCTAAGATATAAAGCCAGATGACCCTCTCTAAGAGATCTGTATTTATTCCTAATTAAGATCAACACAGACTTATGCAGCAGGCCCTGTACTGATCAGGCAGTTAAAAATAAACAGTTGATGATGAAAACTAATAGGTCCAGCAGAGCTAACTAATAATCCATCCTTTCAAGTTCTTTTAGTAAACCATCCTCCTAGTGAGCAGAGAATAGTCTATATATTTACCACTTGTTTACTGCATTTACTTACATACTTTGCCCCAAAACAGGAGTGAGCCCTTTTCTTAATACTATCTTTTGGGAATTAATGTCCTTTTTTTCCTCTGCCAGAAGCCAGGGTATAAAGAAAAGACAGATACGTTTTACTGGAAGTCTGATCTGCTCCCTTCTATAAAGGTTTTGAAATTAGTCCAAAGATCACATGAAAGTAGCTCAAGGGCTGCATGCAGCTTAAGATTGCAAGTCATCCGTCCCTGTGCTATGTAAAAAGAAATAATTGTTTCTTAGCCTGTCACATATTGCAAACAGCTATAGAAAAACTGCTTGTTAGTTAATACATTATTATTGTGCTTCAGAGCCTAGGTAGGAACTTGCATCTTTTTTTAAAGAATAAGCTAGGATGGTATTAGTTTAGAAATCACTACTAGAGGAAATTAGGGCATATGTAAGGCATGGAAAGAAAAGAAACAATATGCAGGGGAAAGAAAACAGGAATAAAGTTGGCTGGAAAGGAGGAGTAGGGATTGTCATACGTCTAGAAGCTCCTAGGCTCTGAAGCACAATAAGTTTTTGTACCAATGTTTATAATACAGTGGTATGGAAGAATTGTGCAGGATTACATTTTAATTTTCAAAGGTACATGAATTTACTTCATGTAAGGCAAGCACATAAAAACCTTTAGTCTATCCTTCATTGTTATTTCTAAAACCTTTGTCTAAATAGAGTTAATATGTGAGGTCTGCTATTCTACATTAAGTCAGCTGGTAGTCTAACTAGTCTATGGCTGTCAATTGAACCTTGCACATAAATTGGGCACTTTAGAAATCTGTTCCTCTTGGCTTGTGAACTTTTTGATGTTAGCTGCAAGTCCTAAATCAAGGGTGGTCAATGGAGAGGCTGAAACTTGTTTCTAGCTTCCAGGTTTTGTTTTGTTTTTGCTCAGAAGATGTGTCTAAATAACATTTTCATTTGAAATGAAAGAGCAAATGAAATGAAAAGTATTTCGTTTAAGATGTAGTTTTTTCTTCTGAATAAATATATGTTAAGTGACTCACTGCAGTTAAGTTAGTAACAAGGTTGCTAAGTGAATCTGCCTTCCCTGTTGACTTTGCTTGTTAGGAGATCGTAAAAGGGGGATTACATGACCCTGGGACATTGCAACCATCATAAATACATGCCACTTGCTGAGTGCCCAAATTTTGATCATGTGACCATGGGGATGCTACAGTGGTCATAATTGTGAAAAATGGTCATAAGTCATTTTTTTCAGTGCAGTTGTAACTTCAAATGGTCATTAAATGAACTGTTCTAAGTCGAGGATTACCTGTACTTGCAACTAAACAATTACATTACCAAGAAGTATAATCCATATAAGCCTTAAAATTGTATATCAAAGAATTCAGATACTTATACAAGAGATGGGCAAAACCTAATTAATTTTTTTAATTACAGCCAAATCACTTACTTAGGTACAGCTGATGCAATCTTAACATGTACATAATTTGGGAGTGAATCCCGCTGGTTTATAACTTCCCTCTGAGTGGGAAGTGATATGACTTGTAGTTTTAAATGCTGTGACATCCAGATACAGATAGTCCTAGACTTATAACCATAATGGAGCCTGCCCATCATGGTTGTAAGTCATAAAATGACTGATTCAATTTTATGACCTTTTGGTGGTAGTCATTAAGTGAATCATCACATTCACAAGTGAATCTGCAATCATTAAGCAAACCAATGGTTTGCTATGGATGCGGTTTTGCTGAAAACCAGAAGTCCCGATTTTTGGCAATACTGCCATAAAATGTGTTCACGTGACCGCAGGTTGCTGCAAATGGCCATAGATGTGGCCTTTTTGCTGAACACCCAATATTTGATCACATGACCACCAGAGGAGTGACCATCAGATCTTTGAATCACATAAGTAGCCCCAAGATAGGTCCATCATAACTTTGAACAGTTGCTAAATGTCCGGTCATAAGTCAAGGTTTACATATAGAGAAAGTAGATCAGGCATGTCAAACTGCCGGCCCGCGGGCCGGATGCGTCACGCCAAAACCGAGCCCACCCGATTGCCGGCAATGGGGGAAAAGTTGTGATACGTCGCATGATGTCGCGAGTTTGACATGCCTGCAGTAGATGAAGAGCATAAAGGCAATCCTTGGGTTTGTGATATTCTGTTATTTACCTTTTGTTAAGGTTAAATTCAAGTTAAGTACTTTAAGCATCTGGTTTTAATTTGGTTTGTTCAAGTCTCATAGAGTCAGGAGGTTTCAGTTACAGGTTTCAAAAACTGAAAATAGACTACTTGCAGATTATCTTTATACTTGGAAAAATCTGGAGTATTTCTAGTCAATAGAAAGGGTCTTGGTAGGGATATAGCCTGTATTGGGTAAGATAGTACTCCCCTTGAAAATATATATCAGTTGTCTGTAGTATACATTTTAATTAACAAGAAATTTGATTAAACTAGGCTTACCACAGATAATGATAAAAATAGAATTGAAATAACAATAATTTCATAAATAATGGTGTAAATGTAATATCTAAATGAAGCTTTTATAGCTAAGTAGCATATATTTATGTTTTTTACCTTTTTTCTTATGCTTTTGTTACACAGTACCGATCTGTATGCTTTTGGCTCCCATATCTGAAGTGAATGTCTTTAAAATATTCTGATATAACATTTTTGTTGTGAGTAAAGTCATGAAAATTAGTGTAATACAGAATAAGATTGTAGGACTCTGTCCACTGGATAAGCTTGCCTTCTTTATGTTGTTTATTACCCTATTTCTATCCTCATAAAAACATATGTAAGCAAAATTAAATGTCAGGATGACAAGGTGGAAGCTTACTGCAAGGAGGTTGAGGGGTTGGTGAACTGGTGTAAAGAAAACAGCCTAGTTTTAAATACAAGAAAAACCAAAGAGATCATTGTTGATTTCAGAAAAGGCAGGCACAGCCACACTTCTCTGTGCATTAATGATTCTCCTGTGGAGATGGTTACCAGCATCAAATTCCTGGGTGTGCAGCTAACGAGTAGGCTGACTTGGTCGCTAACCAGTGAGAAACTGGTGAAGCGGGCACAGCAGCGCCTGCATTTTCTGCGCCGCATGAGAAAAGCACATCTTCCTTCCCCTGTCCTGACCACTTTCTACAGGGGGACAATCGAGAGCATCCTGTCATACAGCATCACAGTCTGGTTTGGAGGCATCACTGCTTCAGACAGGAAGGCAGTGCAGAGAGTGGTGAGGATGGCCGAAAAGATCATTGGCAGTTCCCTCCCTACCATCCAGGACATAGCACAGACGCGTTGCTTGAGCAGGGCCCGCAAGATTTTCTGGGACACTACACATCCTCTCCACAACCTGTTTTCCCTGTTACCTTCTGGGAGGAGGCTTCGTGGTATCCGTAGCAGAACATCCAGATTCAGCCATAGTTTCATTCCATACAGCATTAACCTTGCGAACTCTCAAACTTCCTCCTTGCGTTATATATTCAAGATGGACAGTATTTAATATTTATTTGCTATGTATATGTAGGGATGTGGGTCTATATATATGTTGTACATAGTATGTTTAGGTGTGTGTCATGTATATGTTTCACTTTGAGAGCGGGCAACTAAATTTCATTATTTTATGTGTGCCATTGTGCCCACAATATAAAAAATGACAATAAAGGTTATTTATTTATTTATTTATTTATTTAATCATTTAACTTCTTATGGAACATATGTATATATATAATTTATTTTGTAGAAATAATTTTTCTCCAGCGTGAAAGAATGGAGAATCCACCAATGGGTTATCTTGGACCTCCTGCCCACTTAGACCAAAACAATCAAAGCTGCCACGCCTCTCTGGTTGAGGGCACGCCCCCAGTTTCGTTTTGGTCTTCAGCCCAGACAGACGTGGTAGTTTTGGCTCCCAGCGATTTGAAAATCAGGTTTTATTTAAAACTATTTTGAGAATCAGGCTTTATTTAAATCTATTTGAGAATGAGGCTTTATTTAAAACTATTCCATTGGTGGATTCTTCATTGTTTTTTCTCCTCTGGACAGCACTGGGATCAGCGCTGTTCTAGAAGGGAAAAAAGGTTTTATTCGTTGTGAGTGCCTTTTCGTTGAATTTGTGTTCCCCCCCCACAGCTGATCGTCGCGGCTGCCGATCCCAATCGGTTTTTTCCTACTTCTCCTTGCTTGTTTAGCCTTCTAGGCTTCTCTGGGGGGTGTCCCCTGGGGGTGGGAGTGCATTCCCCTCCTCTCCGGACTGCTTAGAGCCTTGGAAATTTAGGCCGATCGGCTGCTTTATTACAAGCCTGTGAGGTGCTGGGTCAATTTGGGAGAGCTGTGGATGTAAGGGGGCTGCTCCCTATTCTCCAGCTGTCCCAGGGTGCCCAAATTTACCTGTGAGTTGTGGCCTCCGTTTTTGGACCGCATGGAGCACAGACTGAATTAGTTTCGGTTTCACCTTCCCACCTCACCAGCTTTCAGGCCGGCCTTCTCCTGACTAAGAAGAGGCCGATCAGCCTACTTTCGTTTTCCCTTGGCCCATCTCAGTTCACTCTAACATAGACTCAAAAGGCCACAAGGGACATAGGGGTCCTCTTATTGTATATGCAAGCCAGCCTCAGCAGGTGGCAGCATTTTCTTGAGCTTGACTGATCTTAGAAGCTAAGAAGGATTGTGCCTGGCTAGTACTTGGATGAGAGATTGCCTGAGAGTTCCAGGTCTTTAAACACAATCACAGCCATTGAGCATTGCCAGTCATAGCCTGTTGCCATAGTCTGCATCTAGTGAACGGTCAATACTGAGCTTGCCGTCACTAAGTGAGACACGTGTTGATCCCGTCACTAAGCGCGAAATTGGCCTCAAAGTAGGTCTCACGCTCAGTCTCATCATCGCTGGTGACCCGCGACAGCTGTCGCTAAGTGTGAGTCCGCGCTTGCCGGTGGGCCGGACCATCACTGATCCACGTGGAGGCAAGTCCCACTCAGGTGGGGAACAGCTGCATCTCTTGCAGACCGAGACGCTTCAGCACCCCACTGAAAACTCTCGCTTTACAATGGCAGATAACACCGAGCCACAGGCTTCCACCTCCAGTGGGCACGGAAAGCGTAAGTCCTCTAGTCAGGAGGCAGCCGCAAAAATCAAGGCCAAGGCCAAGGCCGGCCCAAAGAAAGCAGCCTCCAGGGCGGCCGACAAACAGGCCAATCGTAGGCATCGTGCCCTGGAGAGACAGTTCTCACGTGCGCAATAACTGGCTGTAGGGGAGACGGTTAAGCCGCCCCCTACCACAATGGTGGCACTCCCTTGTGGCCCTCAACCTGAGCCTCAGGCCCCATGGTCACCAGAGCGGGATTTAGAAGGGGCTCCTTCAACTGGTCCTTATCAGGAACTCCTTTCCCTCTTTGAAGAGGAACAGGGACTTCAGGACCCTAAGGCTCCAGAAGCCACATTTACATGGGCCTTGCCAGTCATAGCCTGCTGCCACAGTCTGCATCTAGTGAACGGTCAATACTGAGCTTGCCGTCACTAAGTGAGACACGTGTTGATCCCGTCACTAAGCGCGACATTGGCCTCAAAGTAGGTCTCACGCTCAGTCTCATTATCGCTGGTGACCCGCGACAGCCGTCGCTAAGTGTGAGTCTGCGCTTGCCGGTGGGCCGGACCATCACTGATCCACGTGGAGGCAAGTCCCACTCAGGTGGGGAACAGCCGCATCTCTTGCAGACCGAGACGCTTCAGCATCCCACTGAACACTCTCGCTTTACAATGGCAGATAACACCGAGCCACAGGCTACCACCTCCAGTGGACACGGAAAGCGTAAGTCCCCTAAATGTGCGACTGGTAGGATACACTCGGCTCAGCCTTCGGTACCTGAACAGGTGCCTGAACAGCTTCCTGGCCAAGACACAGATCCGCTGCTTTTAGAACCGGTGGTGTTACACAAACATATACCTTGCCCCCCCCCATGTTTTTAAAAATAATAATAATAATAATAATAATAATAATAATAATAATAATAATAATAATAATAATAATAATAATAATAAAAAAGAAAAAAAGAAAAGAAAACATCCATTAGGGGTCATTGGGAGGCCCCAGGTGCTCCCCCCTCTACTGGGGGAATAGACCGCAGGCTGCTTGACACGGAACCAGCTCTGAATGAGGCCCTGGAGGTGCCTGAGGTTGATGAATCCTTACTACCCTTATATTCTGATTCCAGGGTACCTGGAGATATGGTGGAGGCGTTGAAGCCCGAGGATAAAAAATCCGAGGCTTCTTTCCGCAGGACACACCAAGCTTCAGCTTGGTCTATAAGAGCTTCTACCCCGGCCTGATTCTTCGCCAGGGTCTCTCTTATGTGGCTCCGCCAATTGCAGGCTAGAATTCCCCCGGAAGAGGTAAGAGTCCACCAGGACTTGATAAAGCTCATGGCCGCATCACAGTACATGGCGGACGTGTCCTTGCAGGCGGCAAGATTTTGTGCCCGGGTCATCGCATCCAACGTCTCCGCACGCAGGCTTCTATGGCTTAGAAATTGGAAGGCTGAGACTAGACACAAATGGCGCGTAGCTTCCGCCCCGTACCCGGTGCCCGCCTCTTTGGGGTCCTGACCCCTACTGAGTCGAAAACAAGGAGAAACGAAGGGTTCTCTACTACCTTTCCAGGAGACCTGGCCGTCGTTTCTCCCCGTACACCCGTCGGCAGCCCTTTCGGACGGGATCAGATTCGGCCTCAGCACAGGTCGCCCGGCCATTTCCCGCAGGCTCGGACCGTTCTTTTGACCGGTCCAGGTACAGGGACAGATACAGACAGCAGGCTCAGGGTAAGAGACCCTTTCGAGGCAGAGGCGGCCGCCCCTTCCGTAGATCCAGGTGACTCGGGGAGGGAAGCTCCCATAGGCGGCAGACTAACTTACTTTCTCCACCAATGGGAGACCACCACCTCGGACTTTTGGGTGCTAAGCACCATCAGGGACGGGCTGTCTCTGGAGTCCGTGGCCAGGCCACCTTGGCGCCTTGTTTCCTGTCCCCTCCTCAGGAAGCCAGTCAGGAAGACCCTCCTGGGGGAGGCCATCCGGCATCTATTGCACATACGAGCCATAGAACGGGTTCCAGTCGATCAGCTGAAACAGGGTTTTTACTCCATCCTATTCGTGGTTCCAAAAGCCTCAGGGGGATGGAGGGCGATACTAGACCTCAAGGGCCTGAGCTCTCACCTGTCGTACCAAAAGTTCAAGATGCAGACGCTTCGGTCCATCTTGGCAAGCGTACGACGGGGGGACTTTCTATTCATCCAAACCATCGGCAATATCTCCGGTTTTGTTATTCCAACAATCATTACCAGTACAGGGCCCTCCCCTTCGGCCTATCCCCAGCTCCCAGGGTCTTCACCAAGATCCTGGCGGTACTTGCCGCACACCTACGACTAGTACCGGTGCGCGTCCAATGTTACCTGGACGACATTCTCATCCAGTCGTTCTCCGCTCTGGCCGCCCAAGCGGAACTGGCCCTCACCATAAGGACCCTCCAGGGTCACGGTTTCTCAGTCAACTTTCACAAGAGTCAATTGACTCCCGCAACATGCCTACTACACTTGGGCGCGATAACAGACACAGACCTTTGCCGGGTCTATCTATCTCGAGACAGACAAGACGACATTCGAGACATGGTTCTCAAGATCCGCAGGGAGCGTGTAGCAACACTGGCTGTCTTCTCCCAGTTACTGGGAAAGATGATATCTTGCCTAGAGATAGTGCCTTGGGCCAGGCTACACTCCAGACACCTTCAATGGTTCTTGCTCCCATTCCAAAGACTGGGCACAAGCTCTTCCAACCAAAGGGTACGGGTCCCCCTTCAGACCCTAAGATCCCTTCTGTGCTGGGCCTCCCCAGAGGTGGCAAAAGGGTCACTATTCAAGGAGCCCAGCAGGCTGACATTGACCACAGACGCCAGTCTGTTTGGTTGGGGGGCCCATTTCCAATCTCAGTTGGCTCAGGGTCGGTGGTCCAGAGCAGATCTGGCACACAATATCAACTGGCTGGAACTGAGAGCCATTCATCTGGCCCTTCGCCACCTCTGCAACCAGGTGGCGGGGCAGCACGTGCTAGTCCTCACGGACAACGTGGCGGCAAAGGCCCATGTGAACCGTCAGGGCGGTACCCGATCCCGATCTCTCATGGCCGAGGCCATGTTATTGGGGTCTTGGGCAGAAAGCAATCTCCTCTCCCTGAAAGCCGAACACATCTCAGGGAAGGCAAACCGTCAGGCGGATTTTTTAAGCCGGGCATCCATTCGGAATGGAGCCTACATCCGGATCTCTTCAGGGAGATATCGGACAGATTCGGGCTGCCGGTCCTAGACTTATTCGCCTCTCCGGCGAACTCCCAACTTCAAAGGTTCTGTTCCAGGTTCCCCTCTCCGGGGGCGGAGAGGACGGACGCTATTCGCAGCCCTTGGCCAGGGGGACTACTGTATGCCTTCCCACCTCTCCCTCTGATCCCAGCAGTTATCAGGAAGGTATTGCAGGAACAGGCAGAGGTCATATTCATTGCCCCGCACTGGCCGAGACGACCGTGGTTTGCCGACCTCGTGAGCCTCTCCATGGTCCCTCCATGGAGGATTCCTCCAAATCGGATTCGCCTAGTGCAGGGGGCCATACAACAACCGGAGCCTCAGTGGCTGCAGTTAGCCGCTTGGCACTTGAACGCAGGGCCTTGACCCAAGAATCTTATTCCTCGGGAGTGATTTCTATGATTCAGGCCTCCCGGAGACCGGCGACCAATCGCATTTATGACTCCACTTCGAGATATTTCTGCCGTTGGTGTGACAGCAATCACTTAGCTATCTCAGAGGTAACCATTCCACGGATATTAGACTATTTGTTGGAGGGTGTTGATAAAGGCTTGGCGCCCAACACTATTCGCCGACTGATCTCGGCTCCAGCCACGGTGTTTACCTGTGACACCTTAGAGCCACTGGCCCATCACCCCAAGGTACGATCCTTTCTAAAAGGGGTCACCAACAGTAGACCGCCGGTAGTACATAGATATCCCTCTTGGAATTTGCCCCGGGTCTTACAGGCCCTTACTCAGGCGCCTTTTGACCCCCTTAGGTCCTGCACTTTTAGGTCCTTGTCTCTTAAGGTTGCTTTCTTGGTTGCAGTTACCTCGGCTAGGCGCATCTCGGAGCTTGCAGCTCTTTCTGTCAGAAAAAACCTGTGTGTCTTTCACACGGACAGAGTGGTCCTACGCCTGGACCCCTCATGCGTTCCTAAGGTGAACACCATTTTCCACAGGGCACAGGAGATCGTGTTACCGAACTTTTGTCCTAATCCGTCTCATACTTTGGAAAGGCAATGGCACACTCTCGATGTTCGCAGGGCGTTGCGCTGTTGCGTCAAGCGGACGGAGTCCTTTCGTAGATCTGAGGCCTTTTTTTGTTTCCTTCCACCCGGCCTCCAAGGGTAAGAAGGTATCTTCCTCTACCGTTGGCAGGTGGATTAGGGCCTGTATTTCCGAAGCGTATCAGACATCTTCTTTACCAGTTCCAGGTCACTTGACGGCCCATTCTACTCGCAGTGCTGCTACCTCAGCAGCATGGGCCACACAGGCCAGCATTGAGGACATTTGCAGGGCGGCGACATGGTCCTCGCCTTCCCCTTTTGTGTGCCATTATCGCCTTGATAAGTTTGCCTCGGCGGAGGCATCCTTTGGCCGCAGGGTACTGCAACAGGTGGTGCTGGCGGCAGGGACACTGGCCCAGTCTGCTCCCCTCCCATTGGGACAGTAGGGCTTTGGTAAGTCCCATTGGTGGATTCTCCATTCTTTCACGCTGGAGAAGGGGCGTTGTCTTACCTGAACGCCTTTTCTCAGCGTGATGAATGGAGAATCCACACCCATCCCTTGGACGCAGTCAGGTCCAGTGTTTAGGGTCTGGGAGCCAACACGTCGTACAGTCATTGGCTTCGCCCTTTCGAAACTGGGGGTGTGCCCTCAACCAGAGAGGCGTGGCAGCTTTGATTGTTTTGGTCTAAGTGGGCAGGAGGTCCAAGATAACCCATTGGTGGATTCTCCATTCATCACGCTGAGAAAAGGCGTTCAGGTAAGACAACGCCCCTTCTAACAGTATATGTGATTAAAGGCATTGATTTCATTTAAGCAGCAAATGGTAGAACTAATATGCTTATGTTCAGATAATTGTATATTAGCTTAATTCTTTGAAATAAGCTTATGGCACTCTTAAAAGGATTTGTATCTATTCTGCTGTCCTTGATCTGTCTGAATCTAATCCTGAATTCTTAAGTAACAGCTATAGCCAGGTGTGTCTTGGCTTCATTTAGACTGATGTGCCAGTTGTGTCAGAGACTATAGATTAGTTTGTGGATGCATATATTACATTTTTTGTTACACATGTGATCTATGTTACTTATATTTGGAGAGAAGCTATGTGATCTTCAAAAACTTCAGTTGGCCAGATTGAATTTCAGTTTGTTTCTGGTTCCAGTTCAAAATGATGGCAATGATTTTTAAAATATTTTCTATTTAGGTCTGAAAAAACTCAGCATTTGTTAATTAAAAGAATATCCTTAGTTTCAAAGAGACTTGAATAGGATTTTTATGAAACTTGACAAGAATTTGCTTGAAGGAGCAATTTAACTTGCTCACTTAATGGCTTTATACTGTATGGTATCCTTTGTTAAAAAGGTAAAATCTCTTGGATCAGGTAGGTTTCAACTTTGTGGAAAATACAGGTAGTCATTGATTTACAGTTCATTTAGTGACCACTCGAAGTTACAATGGCACCGGAAAAAGTTACTTATGACAGTTTTTCACACTTACAACTGTTGCAAGATATCCCTATGGTCACATGATCAACTGACTCATGGTCATGTGGCAACTGACTTTCATTTATGATGGTTGCAATGTTCCAAGGACATGTGATCACCTTTTGCGGCCTTCTGACAAGCAAAGTCAATGGGGAAGTCAGATTCACTTAGCCGTGTTACTAACTTAACTACTGTAGTGATTCACTTAACAACTGTGGCAAGAACATTTGTAAAATGGAGCAAAATTCACTTAACAAATATCTCACTTAGCAATAGAAATTTTGGGCTCAATTGTGGTCATAAGTATATATCTGTACTATTGCTCTATGTATTTTCATTATTCTGTTCTATTTTGTTAGAATTTTTTTTAAAAAAATCTGTTTCCAACTTTTGTATTGATTCAGTTCCACTTTTGGAGTACTTGTTCCAATTCTGGGTGCCTCACTGGGAAAGCTGGAGTATCTCTGAAAGGATTACCAAGATCATAAGGGATCTGAAAAACTATGCTTGTGAGAAACTATTATAAACATTGGCAACTTCTAGCCTACAAAGGAGAACATTGAGAGAAATATAGCAGTTTTCAAATATCTAAAAGGCTTTGACATACAAGAAGGGGCAAGCTTCTTCTGTATTGAAAGTGAGGGCAGACTAAAGAATGGAAATGAAAAGAAGGGGCTTCCTGGATGCAGCAGCTTTACTCTATGCTGCTGGAACATTCCTGAGTCGCAGCATATTCTTTCCCCAGTTTCCCTGAGCTCTTGTCACTTTGCAGTAGCCCCCCAACTTGTCCATGACCTGTACAGGGCTTCTCCCACCCCTTGTTACACTTTCATGCTCCTTACTTGGGATTCCTTCCACTTTCCACTTAACTTACATATCTGGAGTTTGCAACCAGGACTGCCAAGACTGCTGTCACTCAGGGATGTGATCGTGTGACTTTGCGCTTTATGACCGCATTGCTTAGTGATGGAAATTCTGGTCTCAGTTGCGGTCATAAGTCAAGGACTAACTTTATTTCTTGTTCTGTAAGGAACAATAGAGTAAAACATATTAATTTCTTTTGTGCTGCTTAGTTGCTTGGGTGAGATGGGTGGCTATATAAATTTGAATATAAATAGTCTTCGATTTAAGACCACAATTGGGACTGGAATTTTGGTCATGTTGAGGCATTCACATGATGGACCCAATTTTATAACTATTTTATGGTAGTCAATAAGTGAATCACATGGTCATAAGTCTGAGTCACATAGTTGTTAAGCAAATCATGTGGTAGTTAAGCGAATCCATTCCCCAAATGGGCGGTTTTTTGCCAGAAACTGACAAAAAATGTTGCAAATTACAGTTTGCAACCAGTGCTACCAGTCCTACCTGTAAGCTGGCTGCCAGATGCCCAATATATAGTTATGTGACTGTGGGAGGGGCAGTGCAACATTTTAAGATGGCTAGAAGTGCTTTAGGACTGTAAAGTACCCTTCTGAGGCAGTTGTAACTCTGAACAGTCATTAAGCAACCAGTTGAAATCGAGGGCTACCTATAAAACCAACTAATTTTGTAGAAGCATACTGTACGTGGAGTTACCCTTGAAAAGTTTCCAGAAGCTTCAACTGGTTCAGAATTGGGCCGCACAATTCAAGATGTTGATTATTAGCTATAAAGCCTACATGGCATAGGGCCAGGTTAACTATGAAACTGGCTTCAGCCCATCACATCAGCCTGTCCCACTCAATCAGGCAGGGAAAGCATGCTACACACCCCATCACTCAAAGAATTTTGACTGGCAGGGTCTAGGAAGAGGGCCTTTTCTGCCGCTATCCCTTCATTGTGGAGCATCTTGCCCTTAGAGATAAGGAAAGCCCCTAGGCTTTTGGCCTTGCACAAAGGGGGCAAAACCTGGCTGTATAGCCTTGTGTGAAGGATATAGGCCCACACAACCATGGGGCTGATTGGCCCCATGAGAACTTCCACACACACACTTCTATTAACAACTGCCAATCTCCCCATCTTGGAATTCTCCATCTTTTGTAATTTTACGAAGTTTTATATTTAAAAAAATAATGTTAAATTATTCTGTTTTTAGTGTTTAATTTTATTGATTAAATTGTACACTGCTCAGAGTCCCTCTGAGCATGGGTCATTGAATCCCATCCCCTATTCAGTGCAGAATCCATATTAAAACATCCCAGGTAGCTATCTAGCCTCAGCTTAAAATTTATCCAACAAACAATGGCCTAGCTAGCTCTTCTTTGCATAATTGGTTTCGTTATTGAGCTGTGCTTACCTTTAGGAATATCTGTGACTGGAATTTTTTTTTTATGAGGCCAACCAGATTCCATCTTAAAATTTGGAATTAGTTGAAGGAGCTGCTACCACTGAAGCCATATTATGACTTTTCATACTGTTTAAGTGAGTTTAGTTTAATTACTACCCCATCTAGAATACGTATTCAGTATGCTGAGAATTGTAAACTAACATACTTGAAAGATGCCAGTATTTCATTTAGCTTGTTGCTGTTAGAGCAGGGGTGTCAAACTGCCGGCCCGCGGACCAGACGCATCATGCGGAAGCCGCGCCCACCCCATTGCCGGCAATGGCAAAACTGTCCCAATACGTTGCGTGACATCACGTGACGTCGCGAGTTTGACATGTCTGTGTTAGAGGAAACCCATGCTCTCTTTCTTCACACTTAGGCACCGTACCCAGCTGCCTTGAAGCCTTTCTTTC
The DNA here is from genome assembly GCA_023970755.1 of Azemiops feae. Taxonomy (NCBI): domain Eukaryota; kingdom Metazoa; phylum Chordata; class Lepidosauria; order Squamata; family Viperidae; genus Azemiops; species Azemiops feae. The sequence continues at coordinate 3,305,644 of JALGBA010000012.1, read as the reverse complement.
TTTGATCTCAATGCTCTCTACTCAGGGTAGGAGCTAGCTGGTAATTGAGCCAGTTGTCAGTTTAGTAAAATTACTTTTCCTCTCCTCTGTTCTGAGTTAGCTTCTTCTAGAGGAGGTTGTTGGCTGAACCTTGAACTAGAACACTCCTGTTAGAGATGGTGAATCCCCAACAGTTGTTGTGAAAGTCTTGATAAAATTCCACTGAGCTATAAAAGCAGAGGTGCTGAGTAGCTTTAGAGATTATCTTTTAATATTTTATTAAATAATAATAATAATATATTACATTTATATACTATCTGACTCCCAATGACTATTTTTATAATAAAAAATATATTATTATAAAATGTATATCTTTTTATAAAATTATATTTAAAACATTGCTTACCAAATTTAATGCACCTGTCTAATTTAGTAACAAGTCAGTTTAAATGTAAAATAACAAATATGGTCAATTTGCATCCAAAATATTAAAAGAAAGCATTTCTTATAATTTTGAAAAGGAAATAGAGATAATCCATCCTTCCATCCATATGGCAAGGAATATAAGCTTGTGAGCAGCAAACCAGTAAAAACATAGAACCTGGAATAACAGAGTTGGAAGGGGCCTTGGAACTCTTGTAGTCCAAGCCCCTGCTCGAGCAGGAGGCCCTATACCATTCTGGAAAATGGTTGTCCAATCTCTTCTTGAAAATCTCCAGTGATGGAGCCCCCTCAGTTTCTGGAAACAAGCTGTTCCACTGGTTAATTGTTTTCACTGTCAGGAAATCTCCCCTTTTTTCTAGATTGGGTCTCTCTTTGATAATCTTCTACCTATTACTTCTTGTCCTGCTCTCAAGTGTTTTGGAGAACAGGTCAACCCTCTTCTCTGTGACAGCCCCTCAAGCATTGGAAGATTGCTATCATGTCACCATATCCAAATTTTTGGATAAGGTATTACCCTATTTTTTTAAAGGCTCAGAACTATATCTGAGAATATATCTACAACTGATTATGTTCTTATTGTCAGATGAGTCAGATAATAGCTGGAGATCAGGAATGCTTTTGCACAGTATCATTTGTTCACCATTTCAATGTCATGTCACCAGTAGTTGTTCTCTTCACACTAGATATATCTTGTTCCTGCAGCCATTCATCATACAGTTTAGCTTCCAGACTCGTTATCTTTGTTGCTTTTCTCTGCACTCTTTCTAGAATCTCAACATCTTTTTTGTATTGTAACTAGAACTGGATCCAGTACTTCAAGTGTGGGCTTACTTACTAAAGCAGTACTATTATTTCACGTGATCTTGATACTATCTCTCTGTTGATGCAGCCTAGGACTGCATTGGCTTTTTTGGAGCTGCAGCACACTGCTGGTTCCTATTTAAGTGGTTGTCCACTAGGACACCGAGATGCTTCTCACAGTCACTACTGTTGAGCCAAATACCACCCGTTTTATATCTCTGCATTTGGCTTTTCTTGCCTAAGTGTAAGACCTTTTCTCACCACTGAATTGCATTTTGTTGAATGTTAAAATCCTTTTGCATTTGAGCATCTCTTCTAAAATGTTGGCTATTCTCCCAGCTTGGTGTCATCTGCAAATTTGATGACTTCCTCCCCTATCCCCTCATCTAAATAATTTTTGAAGGTGTTAAAGAATACTGGGCTTAAGACAGAACCTTGTGGTACCCCACTGCATGCTTCCCTCCATGTAGATGTAGTTCCATTAAGAACTGTACGTTCAGTGTGGTTGGTCAGCCAATTGCTAATCCAGCTGGTGGTGATGCTGTCTATCATTTTTCTATCTTACCAAGAAGCAGACTGTGGTCTTCTTTGTCAAATGCTTATTGAAGTCTAAGTAAACCACTTCCTCAGTATTTCCCTGATCCACTAATTGAGTCATTTGGTCAAAAAAGGCAATAAGGTTTGCCTGGCATGATCAGTTTTTAACAAATCCATGTTAACTTCTAGTAATAGCTTTGTTTGTTTCTAGATGCTTGAAGATCTGCTGCTTGATAATCTTTTCCAGGATTTTCCAGGTATTGATGTCAGGTCAATTGGTTTGTACTTTTCTCAATCCATTTCCCCCCCCTTTTTGAAGATTGGAACTACATCAGCTTTTTTCAAGCCTCTGGAATTTCCCTAGTGCCCCAACAGCTTTGAAAGATTTTGTTCAGTGGTTCCACGATCACGTCTGCCAGCTCTTTCAGAATTCTGGGATGTGATCCATCTAGTCCTGGCAATTTGAACTCGTCTAGAGTGGATAGATGTTCTCTCACCACTTTCTTGCCTATTTTGATTTGTATTCCTGTTCTGTCTTCTGTGGTACTGTTTTTGATAGGTTGGACTCTTTTTCCCTTTTGTGTAAAGACGGATGCAAATAATGAATTAAACAGTTCTGCTTTCTCCCTGTTACCCATCACCGCCTTTCCATCTTCTCCCATTAGTGGACTGATAGTTTCTTTGACATTTTTCTTGTTTTTCACATGTTGAAAGAAAAATTATTTTTGGCATTTCTTCAAATGCCAAATGTGTTTGGTTTAAAGATGATTTCTAGACCTGAAAAGATTGTAGAGTCTTGCCTGTTTCATTTGGCAACATCCTAATTATACAGCTCTGAATTTTGAAATCCATAGAACAGTTAGTTTTGAATAATATTGTCATTCAAAGTGTAGAAGGGATTACCAAATATTTTTTTTTATGTTTTAGGCTTAATGTAGAATTAAGGTACTATTAGATTCAGTTGCTAAATAGAAATGAATTTTTCCCAGGGTTCAGAAACAGAGCTCTTGATGATAGGAAGAGGGAATCCAATTGAAATGGTAATTTGCGTGGCTTATGCAGATATTCTAACTACCAAGTATATCAAAATAATATTACAAAGTTATTTATTTGTAATATTACTAAGAAGCCTGTATTTTATTTTTTTTATCAAACGCAATGGTGTATATAATATTACCCAATTATTTCCTAGGAGAGAGCTATGAGGATGCAGAAGAGAATGCCTCTTTGGATGCTGATGAAGTGACTACTGAAAAGCCATGCCCAGTACAGATAGTTCTTGCTCATGAAGATGATCATAACTTTGAACTGGATGAATCAGCATTGGAGAGAATCTTGCTTCAGGAACATATAAGAGACCTCAACATAGTAGTAGTTTCTGTTGCTGGTGCATTCCGTAAAGGCAAATCATTTCTCTTGGATTTCATGCTTAGGTATATGTATAACAAGGTGGGTAACTGAACTACTTTGAGAATAATTAACAAAATGTATTCCTTTTAAGATTTGTTTTATTGTGTTCCAAATTGTGTAAGGATTTCATATTTCTAAACATTATTGAGGTAATTTGAGGTATATATAATTAACATAGCTAATTAATGTTAATATTAATTAACATTATAGTTGGTAACCATATAATAGAATTAAAAAGCAAAACAGTATACATATGCCAGGAACTATTTGTAACTACCGTGTTTTCAGGAAAATAAGACCTACCCTGAAAATAAGCCCTACTTAAGAGCCTACGCAGCCGTCCAGCTGCCCATTCCGTCTGGTTGCTACACATGAGGAGGGGAGGGGAGGGGAGCTGCCCCATGCGCCCCGCACCTGCTTAACTTGCCGCAGGGCACCCGCAGCCAGGCTTCCCATGCCCCAAGACCTGTTGTGTCTTGCAGCGGCGGTACCAACAGCCCCGTCAAGCAGCCTGGCTGCCGCCCCACTTCTTCTGCGGCCGCTTGCTGCCGCTCGCGCACATCATCCCCGGCCTCCATTTCACCGGCAGATGCCTTCAGGAAAGGCCTCTGGAGCCCAGAACGGAGCTCCGGGAGGATGTGTGCATCAACCCCCCACCCCTCCCCCCGTCTCCGTTTCACCGGCAGAGGTGATATTTGAACTTACAACGATTCTGAACGAGAGGCTTGAGTTGTGCTTTGACTTACCCTATCTCTTCTGACAAGAGACAGGTTATGTGTCATAAAGACTATGAAGGATATGTTTTTCAGATTCCTTGTCAATATTATCAGGAAAGAATTAAACTAAAGCAAAGGGGGAACGATATCAAAAGTCCAAAACTAAATGTACTGTGAAGGACTGGGGTCAATAATGCGGGAGATAGAGGGAGAAGTATGAAAGTGGAAAGATTCACAAATACAGCAAAATCCATTAAAACAAATTGCATACATTGCTCAATTTTTAGGCTTTATAAAGCATGTGCCCTTTGTATAATAGTATTAAAAATGGTTGTGATAAATTTTCTTTCATAAACAGGACTAAAAATAGTACTAGAATAGTTTGTGAGTTAAGTGTGATAATTTTTAGTCCTCAGAATTATGACCACTTGTAACTAAAATCATGAGCGTGCTTAACGAGGAGGACTTTAAATCAGTTCCTGAAGCTGCAACCACTGCAGTATCACCATAGTCATATGATTGCAATCTGTGCATTCAGGTGCCCAGTTCGTCATTATGGCATAGCAGCTATACTGGACTTAATCCTTACAAATAGAGAAGAAATGATAGAGGGAATTGAAATTGCCGGAACTTTGGGTGAAAGTCACCATGTCATACTGGAATTTAATATACTGCAAACACTAACAATAGAAAACAATCCAACCAGTGTCTTAAACTTCAAAAGAGCTGACTTTAACAAACTCAGAGAGAACCTAGGAAAGATCCCATGGATGAAAATCCTAAAGGGAAAAAAAACCCAAGAAGCATGGGAAACCCTGAAAAATGCGTTCATAAAAGCCCATACCAGCACAATACCATTGAGAAAGAAAAACAAGAAATCCAAGAAGAAACCAGCATGGCTGCACAAAGATCTCTGACAAACTGAAAGACAAAAAGGACAAATACAAAAAGTGGAAAGAGGGGCACATAACTAAGGCCGATTATCAGCAGACAACCAGAATATGCAAAGATGAAGTCAGGAAAGCAAAGGCTCAGAACGAACAAAGATTTGCAACAGAAATCAAGGATAATAAAAAAAGTTTCTTCCAACGTATTAACAACAAGAAAAAAGTCAAGGAAACTGTAGGTCCATTAAAGAGAGAAGATGGCAAGGAAATAACAGGCAACAGGGAGAAAATAGAGGTGCTTAACTCATACTTTGCATCAGTCTTCACACAAAAAGAAACTGTAGCCCAATATACCAAAAAAACCACTGCAAAAGACATACTAGAAACAAAAATTAAAATAAACAAGAAAATGATAAGAGAACACCTATCCGACCTTGACGAATATAAATCACCGGGACCCGACAGATTACATTGCAGAGTTCTGAAAGAGCTGGCAGATGTTATCTCAGAACTATTGCACCACATCTTTCATAAATCCTGGAGCACCGGGGGAAGTACCTGAGGATTGAAAAAGGGCTGATGTGGTTCCCATCTTCAAGAAAGGAAAAAAAATGGACCCAGGAAACTACAGACCAATCAGTTTAACATCAATACCTGGGAAGATCCTAGAAAAGATAATCAAAAAACAGATCTGCAAACAACTAGAAGCAAACAAAGTCATAACCAGTAGCCAGCACGGGTTTGTTAAAAACAGATTGTGCCAAACCAATCTTATTTCATTCTTTGATAAAGTGACTAAACTAGTAGACCAGCAAAATATTGTGAACATAGTATATTTAGATTTCAGTAAGGCATTTGATAAAGTAGACCACAACCTACTCCTTGGTAAGCTAGAAAAAGATGGAATAGACAACATCATCACCAGATGGATCTGTAGCTGGCTGGCAAACTGTACTCAACGAGTAGTCCTCAATGGCACTACATCGACATGGAGAGAAGTAAGCAGTGGGGTACCACAAGGCTCCATCTTAGGCCCAGTACTCTTCAATATCTTCCTCAATGACTTAGATGACGGAATTGAAGGCGAACTCGTCAAATTTACAGATGACACCAAACTGACAGGAGTAGCCAAAGCCCCAAAAGACAAACTCAGGATCTAAAAAGATCTAGACAAACTTGAACAATGGGCCCTATCCAACAAAATGAGTTTCAATGTGGAGAAAAGCAAAGTTTTACATTTAGAGAAATCAAAGGTAAAGTACAGATTGGGCGAGACCTGGTTTAAAACAGTAACTGTGAGAGGGACCTTGGAGTCCTAGTGGACGATCACTTGACTATGAGCCAGCAATGTGCAGCAGCAACCCAAAAAGCTAATACAATCCTGGGTTGTATAAACAGAGGCATAGAATCAAGATCACATGAAGTATTAGTACCGCTTTATAAAACCCTAGTAAGACCATACCTGGAATACTGCAGCCAATTTTGGTCACCATATCACAAAAAAGATGTTGAGAGTTTGGAAAAAGTTCAGAGAAGAGCAACTAAGATGATCAAAGGCCTGGAGACTAAAACATATGAAGAACAGCTGCAGGACTTGGGTTTGGCTAGTCTAAAAAAAAGAAGAAATAGGGGAGACGTGATAGCAGTATTCCAGTATCTGAGGGGCTGCCACAAGGAAGAGGGGGTCACTTTGTTCACCAGAGCACCAGAGGGAAGGATGAGAAACAGTGGTTGGAAATTGATCAAAGAGAGAAGCAACCTGGAATTAAGGAGAAACTTCCTGACAGTGAGGACAATCAGCCAGTGGAACAGCTTGCCTCTAGAAATCGTGGGTACTCCATCACTGGAGATTTTTAAGAAGAGACTAGACAATCACCTATCTGAGATGGTATAGGTTCTCCTGCTTGACCAGGGGGCTGGACTAGAAGACCTCCAAGGTCCCTTCCACTCTATTCTATTCTCTATATGATTGCCATGCCATGACTTTGCCAAGCAAAGTCAACAGGGAAATTGGCAGTCAAGGTTGCAATTATACCTATAAATTGCTGTCACCGTGTTTTCTCTTAAGGAGCCCCACTATGGAGTACAAGATCCCATGGATCTCATTCTCTTTAAGAACTTCCTACTGGCAATAGCTAGCAACAGCTGCTGACCCAGCCGTACTTGGAAGTGCTGTCCATGGCCTCCACTGGCCATTGGCCCATGGCCTCAGAAGCTGGCCCTCTCACAGTCCTACTGATGTTCATGAGCCATAGAACCTGCTCTTGGCACCTGCGTGCATTTTGTAGTGCCAATCTGTACACCCACACTTAATGACAGCACAGTCCTGGGTTTGCGACACTGCCATTGCTAAGTGATGCAGCGTGACATTGCACTTTAATTTGCACCAATTACCAACAGAATTTAGATCCCCATTGCCATTGTAATGCAAGGACTACTTGTTAGTAACGACACAGGTTTTTCATATTAGTCAAAATTAAGCATACAATATTAATGCATGATTACCTTGAGCCTCCCACATTATTAAATATATACGTATATGCGTGTGTTCTGTTATAGGAGTCATTTTCTTGGATAGGTGGAAATAGTGAACCTTTGACTGGCTTTACATGGAGAGGAGGGTGTGAGAGAGAAACAACTGGCATTCAGATTTGGAGTGAAGTATTCATAATTCCCAAACCTGATGGGACAAAGGTAATCCATTAAGCATCTGACATAATGCTTATTGACTTACTGAACAGAGCAAGCAGAAAGTGAATGCGAAATATTTTGATCCCTCTTCCTGATATGAGTTGATGTGATGTTTTAGATACCTCTGAAATAGATTGTCAGGATTCTCCAGGCATGGAATTTCATGGACTCAGCATGGCTAGATTGCAGACAGAAATAAGTTTTCCATACATGTACAGTCTACCTCCTGCTGTTTGAACTTGGCTGTTCTTTTCCTAGCTATAGCAACAGCAATACTTTTTACATAATGGCCTGAGAATCATTGACTCATCGGTTTCAGCCTTACTGTATACTTGTTTAGTGTTGTAACTAATTGTAATGTTAAGAGTGTCTAATATTATATACATGGTATATACATGGAATTGAACTTTTGAAAATACTCGGTAACATTTACTCTCAGAATGATTTGTTTTTAACTCACTTTTATTATTTTTGTACATAACCCAAGGCAGCAAACATGCTCCTTCCTCCTCCTATTTTCCTTACAACAACCCTGTCAGGTAGTTTGGTTAAGAGAGAGTGACTGACCCAGTTGGCTTTCATGCCTAAAGTGAAACTAGAGCTCACAATCTTCTGGTTCTGTCCTGCTGCCTTAATCATTAGATAAAGCTGTGTGGTCCATCTTCCCTTCAGAGAAATATATACAGATATACATATGTTAAATTATGCCATACTTCTGTGTACAAGGTTTGACATTATTTCCATCCATCCATAGGAGGAATTTTTTTCTCTTTTTATATAATGTATATCCTATGTGGTATTTTCAGTTACATTGACCACCTAGAGGCAATCAAACCACCTTTGATTGGTTTCCTAGTAAGATTTTATTCTGTGGTGCTCAGAGTCTCAACCAGGAACTGATAATACCTAATAAGGATTAAAGCAATCCAGTACTGCCTCTTGGTGGTCTATATCTAGTAATATTTACTAGCATAAACATGCTTCTTATACCCAACCACACCATATAGCATTATGCACATTTTCACTTGTGAGGTTTTTTGTTTCATATTCAAAAAAATGAATACTGAGCTATTTGGTCACTTTTTAAACTTTTGACTGTTAATTAAAGTGGTTGTGAAGGTAAGTGTACATTTTCTGGTGACTGAATGGAGGGAATCAAAATATAGTGAAACACTGCTGATATCACACCTGCATTGAACTCAAGCTTTCAAATTTAAAGTGAAAGAATTGTTAATTCATTTTTTTTTCTTAAAAAAAAACCCTCTGTAGGTTGCTGTATTACTAATGGATACCCAAGGTGCTTTTGATAGTCAATCAACTATCAAAGACTGTGCAACAGTATTTGCTTTAAGCACCATGACAAGTTCAGTCCAGGTAAGTCTGTAGTCATATCAGATAATGGTAGACTTTAAATATTTTCCTTATTTCAAAATACTATGTCACCTGAAAACATAATAGTAAAACCATTTATTGCTTTCTTGTTTTATGTTTTTTCCCACTGAGAGTTATTTTGACTATGACAGCATAGAAATATGTTTAATATATAAATCATGTATTATAGAAAGAACCATTATGCTTAATCTTTCGGTTGCATTAACAGCTTTCAGACACTTAGAACATCAAGCTTCAAATATAATAATTTGAAGTATGATATAGATTTTAAAAGTTCTTTGTTTAGCTTTAAAAAGCCAATGCAGTGTAGAAGTGGATGATCTTGATTAAAATGTGGAAAACCAAGATACAAATATCCATTCAATCCATATTTTTAATTTCAGTCTAATATAAGTTACATATTTAAAAGGATAAAATAGGGTCTGAAGTTCAAATAGTTAATGAATGAGTGGTTATTAAATGATCATCACATGTACAGGTTTTTTTGGAATCTATTAGCAAATGCATGGACATTGTGTTTATGTATAAACCTAATTTAACTATTTTGGAATTTAATAAGTCTCTCTGCACAGGTGCATAGGCAGATGGTCCTCACTTAAATGACCACTCATTCAACAACCATATGGACTTACAACAACAATGAATGAGTGGTACTTAAGACTGGTCCCTTAAGTTGCATCTGTTGCCGTGTCCTACAATCACATTTGCAATCTTCCTGTCAGCTTCCCACAAGAAAGTCAGCGGGTAAGCTGACAGGAAATCGGAAGTTGCGATCACATGAGGTCCTCACTTAATGACCTTTGGTAATTCACTTAATGATGATAGCCGGAGACTTGGAGAATTGCCATCACTAAGTGGCACGTTCACATGACATTGCACTTTAGGGCCACATCACTTTAGTGACAGAAATGCTGGTCTCAAATATCATTATTAACAAGGACTATACTCCAGCTTGGAATCAATTTCTCCCTAATAATATATTGATTATTTTAATTTATCAATAAATTATCAATACATCAATAATATATTGATTATTTATTGATTACTAATAATAATATATTGATTAATTTCTCAATAATATATTGATTATTTGAGCGAAGCCTGAGTCCTAGTGATTGTATGTACAGATGCCTTTCATCTTCAATATCCCTAGTGACAGTTCACAACTATTTCAGGGACTTTGGAAGCACAGTCATTTTTTCTACTACAGTGGGTTAATATTCACTTGTAGGCTCTTCATAATAACTACACTGTGTGTTAGAATATTTTTGTGTATTCTCCAGATTTCAAGACCTTGGGCTGTATGTGAAAGTTATTAGTTCACCTCCAATCTGAAATGTTCACTATTGTCAATAAAATCCATATATATTTATTGCTGCTGAGTATTAAAATGTTCAAGAAGAAAAGTGATGTTCTTTACCAGGTTCTCCAGTAATAAAATGAGATACAGTTAGCAAACTAATTTAAAATAAAACCCTGGCTTGCTACTTCTGGGTATTTAAACGTTTTTAAATTGGGCATCTTTAGTAGTGACATCCAATGTTAATTACAAGTTCTATGTCTTCCTCTGTTTTATTTTGCTGGGATTTTCTGATTGCTACAGTTGACCAGAAAATTCTGTCATCATAAGCATTCAGCTTTAATTATGTCTACGGTAGTTCTCACTTAACATTCCTAATTGGGACTAGCAATTCCACTGCTAAGTTAAGTAGTGGCTAACATGGGAAATCCTGTGACTGTTTTCCCATTGGAAAAAGACAAAACTAGGCAGTTTCACTCCTTCAGTTTTTTTGTCTCCTAACCACTCTCCTGCTCTTTAGAATGCTGGAGTGCCTGCTTACTGTCTATTACACATTAAAAGCAATGTGATTATGACAGTAGGCTGGGACTGGGAGTTACGAGCATGCTATGCAAGCAAGTTACAGCAATCTTGTGAAATCTCTTCTCCAGTCTCTCCATTCCACTCTACCAGGGAGAGGGGGGAAGGGAAAGTAAAACAAGAGATTTCTGTAAGCAATCTCTCCTTTTCCAGACCCTTCACCTCCTCTCACAGAGAGATTGAAGAGGGAACACCTTTTTTTAGAAAAGTGTTATTAACTTTCAGTTCAAATTAGAGATTGAGGGAACTCTCCACCTAAGATGCTGTTTAGTTTGGTTGGCCAACTGTTAAAAATCTAAAAGCAAATCACCTAATAAGTTTAATTAGGGTTTGGATTGTATGGTTGTTGACACTGGGGGATGGAGTGGCTATTTATGGGCTCTTACATTGTGAATTTTTAATATCGTAGCTGCCCAGATTCAATATATATGAGTTGGGCAGCCATATAAATTTGTTTAATAAATACATAAATTAATAAATATGAAAACTATTATATTTTATAGGTATACAATCTATCACAGAACATCCAAGAAGATGATCTTCAGCATTTGCAAGTAAATATATTCTGATTCTATAGTAACTTCCATTACTAATATTTTAATAAACTCTTTGCACATGAAAAGTGTCAAGGGTCAAAAACATACTTTGACAACATTTGTGCCTTCATGGGCTCAATTTTGAAAGGTTCCCTATTAAGGGAACTCTTTAGGGAATGCAGAAAGTTGATAGAAGTAAGATGATGGGGCTAAATCCTCTTTAAAAACTTCATGTACATGATTTTTAATTACTGACTGTTACTTGAAATGCACTTACAAACTTTTTTCCTCTATGATTATACATTAAGTATATATATATTAAGATTTGTAGTCTGTATTTGCTAAATTGTTTTCCTAATTTTATCCTATAAAATTAGGAAAACAATTTTATAGATATAGAATTTATAATTACTATGCCACTGAAACTTTTAACTATATTCGAGAGCCATTTGCTCCTTATTTTCATTGGGGTCATTAACATTCTTTCAACACTTATTGATTATTATCAATATTATTCTGCTGTTGAGATTCTTGAATTCAGAATGTAGGAAAGTATTTGGTTATTAATTGATTAGATTAATAATTGATAACTAAATTGGTTTATTTAGATTTCTAAAATTGTTTTGTGCAGCTATCTAACTTGATAAGTACACTTATTCATGAGTAAATGTTTATTACTGTGTTATATATATCTTTGTCTTTTATGTATGCATTCTTAATTTTGTTTAATAGCTTTTTACAGAGTATGGAAGGCTAGCAATGGAAGAAATTTACCAAAAGCCATTTCAGGTAATAGTATAATTATGATTGCTGTTTCCATGTTTGTTTTATCTCAGGGAAGTTTCATATAGTACAACAGTAGTTGTAAAATGTAATTGCATCATCTGCCCTGCATGTGGCATATATACATAATTTTTAACCACTACCAGTTTTTAAGAGTCCATTTTTTCATATTCATGTAATAATAGGTTTTCAAGTGTTGTAAATGTTAGTTCATTTCAACTGCAGTAGAAGTGCTACAATAGAATTATATACTTTATGAGATGGCAGGTTGTTCTAGGTCAGGGGTAGGCAACCTTGGCTCTTTTATGACTCGTGGACTTCAACTCCCAGAATTCCTGAGCCAGCCATGCTGAGGGGAAAGGGAGAGGTTTCCAAGCTGAGCCATGCTGGCTCAGGAATTCTGGGAGTTGAAGTCCACGAGTCATAAAAGAGCCAAGGTTGCCTACCCCTGTTCTAGGTGAACAGGAAGTCCATGTATGCTTAAGCAAACTGGTGACGATGGGAGGTTTAGTGTACATAATTTGCTATTCTGACCAAGAGAGGGAGGGATGGAGGGACAGAAAGAGAGAAAGAGATCTTTGCCAGTTTGCTGCTTTGTAGAAGTCATCTTTCCACTTCAGCAAATTGGCTAATAGTTTACACTTCTATTTTGTCTGAGGAGAAAGAGGTGGTTGTATTTTAATTCTTATACTTAAAACTGCAGGCTAATAATTTCTATGCAGGTTTTTTTCATGATTTAGCTTGCTACAAAACCCTTTTTGTGACTGTTGTAAAATAATATGTAAGTGTATTAGGAATGTGCATGAAATGGCTGGTTTCAGGTAGCCTATATCTGTTGAAACATTACGTTTTAAATCTTAACATTTATGAAAGAGATTGTTTTGGTTCAGGGTTGGATGATCCATAGAAAAAGCCAATGACATTAATAGTGAGGAAAGATAGAAAATTGGACAAGGAGGGAGTGTAATGGGCTATATTAGGCTAGGACATGGGTGTCAAACTTGATCGCGTCATGTGACGTATAATGATGTATTGTGACTTTTTTGCCTTTGCGGAGGCGGGGTGGGTGTGGCCTGCACGTGATGCATCCGGTCCGTGGGCTGTCAGTTTGACACCCCCTGGGCTAGGACATCAGCAATGGTGATAGAGGGAGGGAGGAGGAAAAGTGCTGGGAAGATCAGGTGGTCTGGTAGGGTATGATGGCCCGTCGGCCTCAGCAGAAGCGGGAGAGGGAAGGAAAAAGGTTGGAAAGATGAGAGCTAGGAAGCTGGTGGGATACGCTTTACTTGCCTCATCTGGATTCTGTTTGTTTGAAACCCAGAATAACCAAAATATTCTAGAATTTGGTTCTGGCAAGTTATGTCGGATCAGAAATAGTTCAGCATAACTTTTAGAATGTGATGGTTTTCTTCCAGAGTAATGATTTTACTCACATTCTATAGGATAGATATTTTCAGAAGAAGCTGAGGTAGCTTGAGTTTAGAGTATTCCTTGCTGTTTTATATTAATAATATGTAGGGGTTAAAAACATGCTTGTTGAATTATGGATAGTAAAGATTTTATAATGATGTTTTCAGTGGTGTGGTGTTCTGTTTGCCAATAAATAAGGTTAACTCATATTTTTGCATTTCTACATAGACTCTTATGTTCTTAATTAGAGACTGGAGCTATCCATACGAACACGCATATGGTTTAAAAGGAGGAAAACAATTTCTAGAGAAGCGATTGCAGGTAATTTGTTATCAGTAATAGTTGATTTTTGTTTAAGGGGAGCTGAGCTAATTGTAACATGCAAATACTTATTTTTGTATTAGATTAGTTCTGATTTGCTGCAGAAGAATTTCATGTTCTAAAAATGTATGTTGCTTCTAGGTAAAATTGCACCAGCACGAAGAGCTTCAGAATGTAAGGAAGCACATTCACTCATGTTTCAGTAACCTAGGCTGTTTCCTGTTGCCGCACCCTGGTCTTAAAGTTGCAACTAACCCAAATTTTGATGGGAGGCTAAATGGTAGGAGATTTTCTGTTTTATATAGCTAACTAGGAGGTGTTACTGACTCAAATGTTCTTTAAATGATTGCATTAAAAGCAATCTATATAGTATAGATGAATATTGATAGGATAATTTAGATGGTTGTTGAAGGAGTATCAGCAGCATATTAGTTTTGTTTAAATTCTTTGATTAAGAACTGTACAAAGTTTTCAGAAGAAATGCTATACCACATGGAGGAGTGAAATATCTCTTGTCAAACCTCTAAAGCAACCATATCTTTTGCAAGACTTACAATAGCCACTTTGGAAGTTGCTCCTAGGCTGCCTCTGCAAGCTGCTTTGCTTTATTGGGAAGAAAGTGAAACAAAGTGGTTATGCATTTACAAGCAGGAGCAATAGATGTGCCAATACTGCAAGTTTGGTTCCTCTAATAATGAAAAGATAAATCCTTTGTTTGGCTTGTATATATTGCAAAGTTCTTTCAATTGGCTTTGAACAGCTCTATTAAGAATACAGTTATATAATAAAAATGCATATGATACAAATTAATACGACAGTTTTGATATTGATTGATTAATGTTTCTGATTGAATACTGAAATTGATGTTGCTTACCAAGTTATAGAGCAGACATCCTACCAAATTTCAGTGTTATTTTAAAATAATTATAACTTAGCTGAGATTGGATAAGTAATCACAATTTCCTGCTGTGAAAATGAATTGTGGTTCCAAATTGTCTCTTCTCCCCTTCAACCTGTTTGAACAATTCACTACACTATCTACTGCAAAATAAATTGGAATCTGAAGCCTGTTTAGATTCAGTATATTTAAAGAAAAAGAAGCAAAAGTTTCCCATATCTTTTTTATGGCACCAAAAGATAGTTGTGAGAGGCCAAAGAATATGAAAGCCAGTTTTCCATTTCATCTGAATTAGGCTTTGGATTTGAGACAGTGACTAAACTAGAAGTGTATAAACACTGTCTGCAGTCACAAAATGGCCTCTTAATAAAAGAAAACTTCAGTAAAGTGATGACCATCTTTCCTTATTGCATAATTTTTAGGTTTGCATTTTTATAATAATTTTATGAATTAATACAATCTCAACTTACATACATTTTAAACAAAATTTATACAAACACACACACATTGCTCTGTTCTCTTTTGTGTTAAGTCATGTGATACTAAGTACAAAAATGGTAAGAAATACTAAGCCAGATAAATTAGAATTTTGAGATAAAATATCTAAATCTAGATTATAATACTATTCATGATATTTTCCATACCTTCCTACTTTAGCTTTCACCATGATTTTATACCCCTTTATATCTTTCTTTTGTTCTTTAAACTTTACATCTTTCTTTTTGAATATCTGACCTTATCATCTCATCAAAAACTCATGATTCCAATCCTTCTCTCAGTTTTCCTCTTCCTATTGATGCATTCAATGTTCTTTCATAGAATTGGATCCTGATTTAGTTTCTATAATACAACGATCTATATTTAATATTTTCATCCTGGATGTTCAGTTAGTATTCAGTCCTAATTCATTCATTTGCCATTCATCCTTGAACCTTTCTCTTTTCATTTTATCACATACATTTCTGAAGGGTATTATTCCTACTGCATTTAACTTCTATGTTTTTCCTGACATGCCCAACATTCACTTCCATAAAACAAGGTAGACAGAAGTATGTTCTTATACATAATTGTTAAATTCATTAAATTTTTTATAATTTTTGCTTTTTTGGCTAACATTCATTGCCTTTTTTGCCAATATTTATATGTCTTACATATCATTTTCTATATATTTTCTCATTATTGATAAGCATCCTATGAAGATATGCAGACATATCTACTTACTGAACTTTATGCATAACTTGCATTCACTCATTCCATTATTTCTCTTAAACACAGCCACTTTAGTTTGTGATCTATTTATTTTCAGATTCATATGCTTCATTTAGTCCATTTGCTGCATTTGGGTTATCAGCAAACAACATGGCATCTTTTGCAGACCAAAGTGCATTCATTGTCTTATTCTCTGTAAAAGACTTCTAGCCACTACAAACATTGCATAAACATTTATCCATAGATATATTAAAAAATCCAGGTGATTTCATACATCCTTATTTCATGCTACATAGGTTCATTAGCTAGCTAGCACTCAGTGCATTCTCAGGCATGTTTCCACCACATTCCACTAATCACATTTAGCAACCAATATCCAACGCTGTAAAAATACAAAGCGTTTTGTAGTACGAGACTATTTGCTTTATTGTACAACCTTTCTAAATCAACAAATAAATAAAATACCTGGAGTGCACTTCCCAATTTCTGTTCAGCTTACTTTTTTACACATGATTTGTACTTTCTTTTTCTTCAGGCATTCTACTTTTTGTCTTACTTTCTGAATATAAAAGATACTGCATACCGTAAATATTTATGGGTAAGCCAAGAAGTTTAGGTATTAAAATATATCCCCAAAATTGGATTCGGCTTATCCATGAATCAGCTTAGCTGCGAGTATGTATAGTACCACTTTTTAAAGTACCCATGTATCCCATATATACTTTTGTATAAGCCATCCATGGATAAACCAGCCCTATAATTTTAAACCAAAACAGTATGAAAAATGTTTCATCCTTGGGTAAGCCAGTTGTGAAAATTGAAACATGAACTTTGTGCTCTCTTGAGCTTGGTTATTTTCTTGTAGACATTTCATTATCCAAACTAGGTAACATCAGTGCTAGTAAGGAGCTTACTCTGCAAGAAAACAACCAAGCTCAAAGAGCACCAAGAACCCCTCATTTCAATCTTGAGCCACAAATATTCTCCTTTACTGAAACATGAACATTATGAGGCTCAGCTTATCTGTAGGTGGCACATTTTTCTTGGTATTTTGGTTAAAAATTCAAGAATTGGCTTATCCACAGATCGGCTTATCTTGAGTTTATAGAATATATACAGAGTGTCTTCTCATATTTTTTTTAAAATGAAGAATACATTGTATATTAATTCTTTATGAAGAGTTAATGTTCCATAAATTAGCAATCCACATTTGACTAAGATTTCATGCTTTGGGGATGTTTTTAAAAAAGTTAGGATAGTTCCATTAATATTACTTCTTGATGATTTTGAAAAGAAAAGATTTTGCATTAATTGAATAAAATTTCTTACACCATTTTTATTAATTCCACCAGATATCGATGAAGAGTTTAAGAAAGAGTTGCGGAATCTGATTCCTTTGCTGCTTGCTCCTGAAAATCTGGTAGAAAAAGAAATTAGTGGCTCAAAAGTGACTTGTAGAGATCTTGTGCAATATTTTAAGGTACAATCATTATTCCATGCTTTAAATAAATTTATTTTCTTGTAAATTTTTAATCATGAAAGGATTAGATATGCTGTAGTATTCCATTATTCACATACTATGGTTAATATATTCAAAGCCAAGCCTTTCTGAATGCACTGTATATTCACAAAGGTACACTCTACTAGAGCAAAGAATCAAAGAAATGGGTCAACAAAAAACAATAGACAACTATCCATTTACAGTACATTGAGAAAGTATTCAAACCCCTTCACTTTTGTCAATTTTGTTATGCTACAGCCTGATTCTACAGTTGTTGAAATTCATTTTTTCTGATTAATCTACACTCAGTACCCCATAATGACAAAATGAAAACAGAATTGTAGAAATGTCGGTAAATTTATTAAAAAGAAAAAAAGTGAAATATCACATTGGCATAAGTATTCAGCCCCTTTGCAACAACACTTGAAATTAGCTCAGATGCCTCCCATTTCTCTTAATTATTGTTGACATGTTTCTATACCTTGATTGGAGTTGACCTATGGTAAATTAATTGGACATGGAAAGGCACACACCTCTCTGTAGCAGATCTCACAGCTGACAATGCATACTGTAGCAGAGCAAAACCCATCAGGTCAAAGGAACTGCATGCAAAGCTCAGAGACAGGATTATTGCAAGGCACAGATCTGGAGAAGGCTATAATATAACAAGATTCTCTGGTCTGATGAAACCAAGATTGAATGGTCTGGCCTCAATTCTAAACGTTATGTCTGGAGGAAATCAGGCACAGCTCATCACCATCCCAATATCATCCCAACAGTGAAGCGTGGTGGCAGCATTATGCTGTGGGGTGTTTTTCAGCAGCAGGGATTGGGAGACTGGTCAGAGTTGAGGGAAAGCTAAATGGAGCAAAGTACAGGGATATCCTCAATGAAAACCTGTTCCACAGCGCTTAGAACCTCAGACTGGGCTGACGGTTCACTTTCCAACATGACAATGATCCTAAGCACACAACCAAGACAACACAGGAGTGGCTTAGGGACAACTCTGTGAATGTCCTAGAGTGGCCCAGCCAGAGACCTGTCCTGAACCCTATTGAACATCTCTGAAGGGACCTCACAATGGCTGTCAATCAACGATCGCCATCCAACCTTATTGAACTTGAGAGGCTTTGCAAGGAAGAATGGCAGAAAATCCCCGAATTCAGGTGTGCAAAGCTTGTCGCGTCATATCCAAAAACACTCAAGGTTGTAATTGTTGCCAAAGGTGCTTCAACAAAGTACTGAGTGAAGGGTCTGAATACGTATGCCAATGTGATATTTCAGTTTTTTCTTTTTAATAAATTTACAGACATTTCTAAAATTCTGTTTTCACTTTATCATTATGGGGTACTTAGTGTAAAGTAATAAGAAAAAAATGAATTTCAACAACTGTAGAATCAGGCTGCAGCATAACAAAATTGACAAAAGTGAAGGGGATCTGAATGCTTTCTGAATGCACTGTATACTGTTCTAGGATAATCTATAATGTACTTCAAATATAATTATCAATACTGTCTTTGTTGCAGCATTTGTCCCAAGATTAGGCAATAATAACAATTATCAATCAATTTTTATTACAGTCACAGACCAACATTACTAATAACAATTATATGCAGTCATCCAAAAGAGGCAGATTTGGGGTGTTAACTGCCTTGAGTTTGTGTATGAGAAACTTTACTATTTAATAGAAACTCTTTCAAGCAGCATACTAAGTACAGTAACATTATGAGAAGCAACTTTAATAAATCATAATTTTCTTGTATTCCTGCTATATTGTATATGTTCAGTTTATGTTGACCATTATTAACAACACATTAAATTCTTGATTTGTTTAAAATAACATTGGTGGACTACTTCATCCAGTCACTTTCATTTAATTACATTTGAATTTAAATTTAATAGATTTAGATTTTTGTTTGTAAAAGTATTGTTTTTAAGTCAAAATTAGATTGTAAAATACTTATTTTATTTTCAGGCTTATATTAAAATCTATCAAGGAGAGGAATTACCTCATCCTAAATCAATGCTGCAGGTAAAGTTTTATATATAACTATTTATGGAAGCATGTAATGTGAAACAATTTGTTCATGGCATATCAAGACAAGCTAGAGACATTTGAAATCTTATTCAAGAACGGGATCAGTAGGGATCAATTTGATATTTCAGACTTGACTGTAGAATTTATTATGCCTTTCACGTGGCACTAATCCATATTTGATTACAGTTTTTACTCTAAGCTTCAAATTGTAGGATCATTTAGTTGTATGTCATTGAATTCTAGCTGCTTCTGGCATACTTGCAAATTTAAAGGAATGGCTGGATTTTCACTAATTAATCTAGGCTCTTGACAGAAATCTTTTCCAGTCTGCATTCATGCATTTTTAACTGAGATGCAAAATATTGAAGAAAGAGTATATAGATGCAAATATTGAGCTTTGACTACCAGGACAAACATTGGAAATGGTTTTCTTTGTGAAATACCATCAAGTACATTGAGATTAGAGATAGACAAAAGATAGATAAGGATCTTTACTTTGATAGCTAGTAGTAGATCATTAAGGATCTCTGGTCACCAAATTCTGTAATATCTCTCATTAACAGCAAAGCAAATAACTCTTAGGTGTAAATGGCTTCATGAATAATAGGCTTAGCCATAATTTTGAATCTGTCCCTAGTCTTCAGTAGTTTAGTAAAAAGGAATGGAGATCTTGCAAGCTTGAAGTCTATCTTTCTCTTCCTTTCAAGCAGTCTTCCTGTAAGGACCTACCTCAGCTAAGCCACCCAAGAAAGCAGAAATCTTGAAACAGGCATTGTCTCAAAAGGAACTTTTATTAGGGGCTAGTGGCAGCAGGGAATCAAGGTGAGGTCTGAGAGAAAAACCCGGGAAGCAGTATATTAAAAGCAACATTCAATACTCCTCCCC
The DNA here is from genome assembly GCA_023970755.1 of Azemiops feae. Classification (NCBI taxonomy): domain Eukaryota; kingdom Metazoa; phylum Chordata; class Lepidosauria; order Squamata; family Viperidae; genus Azemiops; species Azemiops feae. The sequence continues at coordinate 3,285,327 of JALGBA010000012.1, read as the reverse complement.
CCAGTGTCCCAGTGTTTGGTTGAATCCCAGCCAATCCACAGGTGGCATAGTGTTTTGGTAACTGATCTCTTCGGCAGATTTCTCCTGGCTCCAAGTGCAAACCGACTCTCAGATAAGGGAGAGAGATTCCATCCCCTTGGGGAAGGGCATCATAGCAGACAGTCCAAAGCAATCCCAAAGCTCCCCCTTCCCAACAGAATGGCAGGTCACAAAAAAAGGCTACAGAAGTAGAAAATAGGCATAGGGTTAAAATACATTTCTTTGGGGACCTGACATTTCCCCAGTTGTGGGGGTAGGAGTTGTAGTTTAATATATCTAGAACCAAAGTTTGATAAAAGCTCCTTTTTAATTGAAAAAATATTGGCATTCTAACTTACAAAATTACTTATAAACTTATTAAGTGATTATTTATAAATCTGAGATTACAAAGTGGCTACCATAATTCACAGTGTAAAACTATAGGACATAAAATTTTTAAATATGTTTGCATTTTGAAAGGATGTATGAAAACTATTACAGAAACTCATCCAAACTGTCAAAAGTGGCTCTTTTTGTTAATATTATTAGCATTATTACTACCTTTTGTATTATTATTACTATCACTACTTTTATTACTACTGCTATTATTACTATAGGCAACAGCAGAAGCCAACAACCTTGCTGCAGTAGCTGGTGCAAAAGATACTTACAACAAAGAAATGGAACAGGTAGAGTATTTATATGAATTTATTTGAAGTTATAGGCTTAGCCTAATCCAGTCTTTCTCTGCTGGAGTTCTGCAAAACCCAAGGTGCTCTGTGAGTGATTGCTAGTTCAACAAGAGATTGTGATTAAAAAATTTTTTTTATTACTTCATGTATTGTGCAGTACTTGCCCTCTTGGTAAGAATTTTAACATGCTGTGACCCAGCTACTTGGCTGCTGCTTTACTGTTGTTTAGGTTAAAAGAGAATTGTGTTGAGAAGTTTTCACATTTTTTTTCCTATTTTTAAGCAGAGATTCCCTGAAGCCTGAAAATTACTTCAAGGGTTCCTTCAGATTATAAAGGTTGAGAAAGGATGGTCTAATCTAGGATATGGTACATAAATAGGACTGTTCTGGAAAATATTATGAAATCAGCACTATAAGCTGGATTATTAACTATTTTGTAAAGAACTCAGAGCAGTATAGTTTGGGTTCACAAATTGATTTCAGCCATAAAATAATGTGTTTTGTTTTGGCTTAAACGTTTTGTGTGTTACCAGTCATATTCTCATTGAGGTCACAAGTGCACTTTTGGCATTTTAAATAAGGGTCAGAACCTGATTTGTTTTGGTTTGTATAAAGAAGCAAGCATATTTTTTAAAAAAATAATATTTGAATTTGTTATAACCACCCATTCTGGTATACTCAGGATGACTTACGGAATCCAAAACAATAAAAACAGTTAAAAGCATACAACATACACATCTAGCCTCAAACAGCTATTATAATAACAGAGAATAAAACAAGGCCCCAAAAACCCATTAAGCCCAGGCTTGAGACTTCAGGACTTTTTGGAAATCCAAGAGAGAAGGCACTGTCTGTATCTCTGGGGAGGGGAATGCTGTTCCAGAAGGTGGAGCCATGACAGAGAAGGAAGCTTCCTCTGTCCCATAAAATTAAATGGAAGGCATCTGCAGTGTACTCTCTGTGCTAGAATGTATAGGCCAGGCCGAAATAATTGGAGATAAATGGTCCCTCAGGTATCTAAATCTTATGACCAGAAAGAGCTTTAAAGATAACTGCAGCATTTTGAATGGCACCAGGAATCTTAACTGGCAACCAGTGCAGCTGTTGGTCAGCTCCTGGGATGCCTTAAGCCACTAGGGGCCGGATCTAACAAACGAGTGCCCCAACTAACAGACAGGAGGATCATATCCATTTCCTCAGGGGTCCAAATTGAACTCGGATAACATTACAAGATTGCCTAGGAAACTCATTTACTTGCCCAGTTGGAGTCCAACTCTGAATCTGATTGACTTTATCTACCAGATAACATGACTGTTGTTCATTGTGGCCCTGCAGATGATCCTGCAGCCCAGCCCCTTCCTCATCATTCCAAATAGGGTCATTGGGTCACTATTAGCAGACCCAATAAGGGCAGAGAAAAAACCTTTTGCCATCCTTATTACCACAGTGTAGGCTCAAATATGGGCTCTTGCTGATGTTCAAATTCAGTTTTTAAACCAAAAATTTTATTATGAACAGAACATGGCTGGGGTTAAAGAAAATGAAAAATGCCTCCTAACAGTGTTATTAGAGAAAAGTGCAACCCTATGTTTTATCTATAGTTAATGACTATACCTGTATCAACCCCTCAGATAACTTCCTCAGTTCATGCAGTTCTGATGGGTCTGGATTGGCTATTTTGGTGATATTACAGATCTATGAAATAAAATGTGCCTTTATTTTACAATGCATCCAATTTTATTTAGCCACCAACAGCTGTTTTTTAAAGTGCTCTCTGAATTTTCAAGCAATTATACTATAAGGGCAGTAAAGGAAAGCTTCGTTCCTTTATTATTTTTATTTATTATATTTCTATCTCCTTAAGAACCTCATGATGGCTCATTTGGCTTTTCACCTGCAGTTTATCTGGACTATGAAAATGGCTACAGATAGTCCTTGACTTACAAACATTCGTTTAGTGACTGTTCAAAGTTATAACAGCACTGGAAAATGTGACTTATGACTGTTTTTCACACTTACAACCGGTGCAGCATCCCCATGGTCACATGATCAAAATTCTGATGCTTGGCAACTGATTCATATTTATGACTGTTGCAGTGTCCTGGGATGATATGATCACCTTTTGTGACATTCTGACAAGCAAAGTGAATGGGGAAGCCAGATTCACTTAACAACCATGTTATTAGCTTTACAACTGCAGTGATTCATTTAACAATTATGGCAAGAAAGGTTGTAAAATGAGGCAAAACTCACTTAACAAATGTCTCACTTAGAAACAGAAATTTTGGCTTATTTGTGGTTGTATTTCGAAGAATGCCTGTATGTTGAGAGATACTGATTGGCCCGTGATTCTGTACATGATTAAGGATTTGACCTTGGATCTCCACAGTCTTAGTCCAACATATTAATTTTTAGTGGTACTTAATATTTTTAGCAGTACTGTAATTGTAGAACTGTTCTAGATTCTGTAAGCTAATAGGTCAATTCATCCCAACAGGTTTGTGGTGGAGATAAGCCTTACATAGCACCTGCAGACTTAGAACAAAAGCACCAAGATCTTAAAGGATTGGCAATCAAACATTTCCGTTCTGTGAAGAAGATGGGAGGTGAGGAGTTCTGTCGTCGTTACCAGGACCAGCTTGAAGAGGAGCTTGATGAAATCTATGCAAACTTTGTGAAGCACAATGATGGCAAAAACCTCTTCTATGCTGCTCGTACACCAGCGACTCTATTTGTTGTCATGTTTGCTATGTATATAATCTCAGGACTGACTGGATTCCTCGGCATGAACTCCATAGCAACCCTGTGTAACCTTGTGATGGTCATAACACTTGTCTCCCTTTGTACATGGGCATATGTTAAATACTCTGGGGAATGCAGAGAAATTGGAACACTCATTGACCAGATGGCGGAAGTACTATGGGAACAGGTTGGTATCCATTTATCTACTCACTTGAAAAAAACAGTTTAATTGTTAGTAGGCAAGCATTGGTATAAAAGCCTATTCAATATGAATGTACGCCAAAGATAGAATGCAAACCAAGAGAAAAAAAACTTATAAAAATAACAGTTGAAATCAATTTAGAATATCATTCTTGGTGCCTAATCTTGTACCAAGACTAAGAAAACCTGAAGAAAAGAGATTCATGTATGTTAGTATAGAATGGAATTTCTGGAAGTGGACATTTGAAAGTCCATAATTGTGAATCCTTATTTAGTTATAGATCATGGTGTACAATACCCTCCCTATCTAGTTGGCAAGACTAGATATTGCAAGTCTAAGATTTGAGAAAGTCATCAAAACGCTGGCCAGTACCTAGGTCTGAGAAGTGAGTGAGGGCAGATCTATCACAAAACAGCTGAGAGAGAAGGAAGAATGGTTAGATGCAGTAGTTGGTTTTTGTCTTTATAAAAACTTCTTTTTGCATTGCAGTAAAGGTAGAGCCCTTTCTTGAATTATCCATTGTTATGCTAATAGATGCATGTTTGTCTTTCTAGAGAAAGAAATTTATTGCTATGGCCAGCATGATGCTCTGAAGTGAAATGGAAGGAAAATTAATGTAGATATAGAAAGATCAGGCATCAGGGTGGAAATGAAAGATTCAATTCCAGTCCAGTTCTAACTCCTTTACAAATTTTGAAATTATTGATTAAGCTTTCTGCTTCTGTTCAAGAAATACTTATGTATTCATTATAGTCCAGCCAAACAGTACCTATGTATTTGTGTCATGGGTACAGAATATTCAGAAGAACACACGAAGTCCATGAAGTCATGATAAATTGAGCAGAATTCTGATCTTATCTTTTATAGTGAAACCAGGGAATCGATTGTGGCATTGCAGAGACAGAATTATATTCCAGATCAGCCCTGGAATAGTTATTTCATTAACTTTGCATTATTTTTAGAAATTTGTTAACCTGTTTAAGAACCAGCCTGCAGAATTGTTGTATTAAGTTTCAAAAAGGAAATTCATTCTTCTATAGTGTCAAACACACATATACACTAGGCTATTAACTCTAAATCATCTTGTGTATTTTCTTTCTTTCTTTTTTGCTTCAGAGGAGTCCCAAGAAGGTGAGAAAAATCAATGGAGGCTACTCACATGTATCTTTTCTGGTTTCTGCCAATTGCCTTTCTAATAACCTGCTTCATATTTTAGGTGTGTTCCAAACTCTTTGAAGTTGTTAGACGTCGAATGCTTCGCCATGCTCTTGCCTCAGCACAACGGCAGCGACTCTCATCCAACAATAACAGGAAGAAAAATTAGCCAGTATTTTTACCTTTTTCTTTATCTAAAGCATTCACAATTCGTAAGCAGGACTGTGCTGGGGCAATTTACATAAATGCTATAAGCATACCAGGCTGATGCTGCATTATAGGGTATGAAACTGCTATAAAGTTACATGGATTGTCAACTACCCAACGGAGGAAACCATTTATTGCTCTGTAAATTATTAACTGTAAGCTGGTAGCAAAACTCATTTTTTCTCTTGCTTTGATACTTTTGCACTTTGGATACATTTCATACTCCATGATTTTAATTTTTAGTTGTTTTCCATCTGAGATGCTTTTAGTTAATTTATTTTTACACATTTCTTGTACTGCAGGTTATAAAACCTCTTGGGGAGAATTTGATTGAGGATACCATGAGACAATCCGTTACAAACTCTATCAAAGCAGGCCTGACTGAACAGATGTCTCAGCATGCCAGATTAAAAACAAACTGAGAGCTCACCTCATCTCATCTGCTTGTCCATCCTAGACTTGCTTGCTGTACAACGAGAACTCAATAAACCAAAGTTTACATTTGACTATAAAGCAGTAGTTTAGTCTGCTTGGATTCCTAATTTACTGCCATCATATTGTGGGAAGATAACGGTGGGGGTACAAGAGAAGAAACTGAACTGTTTTAAAGAGTTTATCTTTGATTTGCTCCCACAGTGTCATGGAAAGGGAAGATCTTAACCACGGTTCTTTGTACCAGGGTCTGATTTATGACATTGTTTCCACTGTAAAAGGTTTTTCAGGGAAGTATCAAAACTATACAGAAATCTTTTAATAGAATGTATAATCACACAAAGTCCCATTAAACATTTTAATTTTCAGCATTTATAACATGAGTCCAGTTGATATATCAGCAGTAGCAGTCAACTGAGAACTCATGTTTGAGCCACTTCATTTATCTGCTCTTGCATTACCGCCTTCTCTACCAGTATTACCCAGATGCATGTATATTGTTCTCCACAGCTGCTTCATTTAGAGATAACTATAACATTGTCCTGCTTTTTTCAGTTTAGAGACCTTGTCTTACAGGAAATGCATATTATGAAAAGAGCTGTTTTTCTCTGCAGTTTTAGCCTACATGTATATACAATATGCCATTATTACTGAGGGGGGGAAAATCCATCCAAAAATAACAAAATCCGTTTCCTACAGCTACAAAGCAATGAGTTCAGATTGTCTGTACAGTGTGTCTAGTTATTTTTTTAATCACAGGGCATGTATAAAATATAAATATATAAATACAATTTTGTATCAAAAGTTTTGTAGTTTATGGCAAAACCTGGTTCTGTGATAAGCTAAGTACAGTCCCTGTAAAGGAATGTTTGTGGCTCATGTAAATGTGTGGATGCATAAAAATAATTTAGTTTTTTTGATATATTTGTGATATTTACCTGCCTTGAACACTGCAATCTCATCCCATGGGAAATCAGTGGGAATGTTTGTTGTGATTGTCTTCAGTTACATTTTAAAGTTATTTCTTGTAATTTATTTTCTGGTACATTAAAATCAAATGTGTATATATGAAATTAAACTCATGATTTTATTTAAACATGTTAATGTAATTCACTGCAATACCTACTGTTGTTTAGAATGTTAAACAAACTTATAATTTTCTTATAAGTTCTTGTCATTAAGACAAGAGTACATCCTGACAGCTACCAGCAAGAATTAAGTGAGCTTAGGTTGCTCCTTCATTTCCTCTACATTTTGTTTTGCTTTCCATTCACTGACTATAAGAAACTAATAGTCAAGGGCACTGGTTCTCAACCTTTTCTTCACCATGGACTCCCTTTAAATATCTTTTGTGACCACGGACCATGGCTACAGACAACCAAGACTTAATTCAAGATTTAAATCATTTCTTCAAGCCTTTGTTGATCCCCTGTGATGACATCACGGGCCCCCAGAGGTCTGCGGGGCAAGGTTGAGAACCACTGTCTGGGAGATTAGTAAGGGGAAGCTTTAGTTTTCATACATTAGATGTCCCCTTTGAAGACTGTTTCCTGCTTCCAAATCTCTGAAGTTTAAATTTGAGTATGTCATTTTCCTCGTGTTTTAATTCAATCTAATTAGGTACTTTCTATCCAGCTTTAAACCATCAGATTCTAGGTGGTGCACAAAAAAACAAGTGATAACTACAGTACAGCCACAGTACCCATGTAGATAAAACTACAAATACAGATAAAGACACACCCAATTGAATGCAGAATTCCAGATAATAGCTAGAAGAGATAAGAATGCCCTCTTAAATGAACAGTGCAAAGAAATAGAAGAGGACAATAGAATAGGGAGGACCAGAGATCTCTTCAAGAAAATTGGAGATATGAAGGGAACGTTTCATGCAAAGATGGGCATGATAAAGGACAAAAATGGCAGGGACGTAACAGAGGCAGAAGAGATTAAAAAGAGGTGGCAAAATTACACAGAGGAACTATACAAGAACGAGCTTAGCGTCCCTGATAACCACGATAGGGTGGTCACTGACCTCGAGCCAGACATCCTAGAATGTGAAGTGAAATGGGCCTTAGGAAATCTGAGCAACAACAAAGCTAGTGGAGGTGACAGTATTCCAGCTGAGCTATTCAAAATCTTAAAAGGCGATGCAGTAAAAGTGCTACACTCAATTTGCCAGCAAATTTGGAAAACTCAACAGTGGCCACAGGATTGGAAAAGGTCAGTTTACATTCCAATTCCAAAGAAAGGCAATGCCAAAGAATGTTCAAACTATCACACCATTGCACTCATTTCACATGCTAGTAAAGTTATGCTTAAAATCCTACAAGCTAGACTCCAGCAGTATGTGGATCGAGAACTACCAGAGGTACAGGCAGGATTTCGAAGAGGCAGAGGAACTAGAGATCTCCTGAGAAACCTATATGCGGGTCAAGAAGCAACAGTGAGAACTGGACATGGAACCACTGATTGATTCAAAGTTGGGAAAGGAGTCCGGCAAGGCTGTATACTGTCGCCCTGCCTATTTAACTTATATGCAGAGCACATAATGAGAAAGGCAGGGCTAGTTGAATCAAAAATTGGAATTAAGATTGCCGGGCGAAATATCAACAACCTAAGATATGCAGATGATACCACTCTAATGGCAGAAAGTGAAGAGGAACTAAAGAGCCTCGACGTGGGTGAAGAAGGAAAGTGCAAAAGTTGGCTTGAAACTCAACATTAAGAAAACCAAGATCAGGCTTCCGGTTTCGGATTACGGCACGCGCAGTCGCACGGAGAGAGCCGTCTCTCCTACCGGCTGCTTTCCCTCCGCCGGTAGACCCTTAACCGGGTCGAAAGTCACCCCGTAGAGGCGACCACCGCTTGAGGAGGCCCCTGCTTGACTGGGGAAGGGCGGCAGCTCTCCTTAGTTCGAGCTATCTCCTTAGGGCCGTCGGAGGAAAGATCGGCCAGCAAAATGGACGATCACTTCGCCGCACCAGCTGAAAGCCGGAAGAACAACTAAGCGTAAAGAACCCCCGTGGAGAATCCGGGTGAGACCTTTCCTACCCCTTTTTTCCCTAATTACTCTCCTGTTAAAAGCTTTTGTGCTTGAATTACTTCCCTGCTGTGAGGGAGCAGCGTTTGGGCATTCGGGAAAAACAGCTTTGGGGGAAAAAAAAAAACCAGTTAATTTTTATGGACTATTTAAATTTTGGAATACTGAGGGGACCTGAAAACATTTTATTCTTGATTATTATTGTTATAACTACGCATCTATTACTTTGGAGAGGCCTTTCTTCATCTTTTTCAACACGAAAAATAAAAAATCTATTAATTTGGAAAGAAAAAAAAGATTTTATGGTCTGCTGAGGACATCTTGTGACGAAAAGTGGTACTGCAATTGTATATTTTTTTATGGCTGGGGATGGCTTTGACCTTCAAAAGATGATAAGCATAAGATAACTGAAACAGCTGTGTGGTGATCTGGTCTATTGAAAATTGGAGGTGAACATTTGTTTGATTTCTACAAAATAGAGCCTTCTCTAAAAGATTAAAAAATCTTTCTACTACTGATATGGAACCTAACACACAGCTGGACTATGAGCTCATATTGGAAAAAATTCTGGAAGCCACAGAGGATATGAACTCTTACTTTCAAACTTTGACAGATCAAATTATAGACCGAAAGACAGCGCAGAAGAAGCAGATTGGCGCCAAAGAGATTAGTGAACAATATGTACAACCTAAAGAGGAACCACGTCAACAACTCAACTATGAAACTACACTGAGAGAAACTGTGGAAACCAAAGAACAAATTAACTTTATACAACTCCAAACGCAATCTATGGAGAAGCCTGATGATCAAAGAATAACTTTAACGGAGATGTCTGAAGCATTAACATCAACAGAGACTGACACTCAGATACAAGTTATTGAAAATTGTGATAAGGTGGATAAACAACTGGCAAATATAACATGGAATAAAACGGCTTTTACCATCCAAAGGCTACTAGAAGAAAGGAAAGAGAACTTTGACCAATTTGAAGCGTTAAAGAATATGGACCTTTTAATATTGTGGTTTGATGATGCAGGAATTTTATTATGGAAACCGTTATGGCACAGAAAGAAACCTAGAGTTAGATTTAAAAATGTATTTTAAAGTTTTATTTAATGGGTTTAAAAAGGCTTTGATTTTTTGACTGAGTTAATAACTAATGGAGCACGTGAAATTTCTAAGAGGATACCCTTTGTAACAATACTTTGTTTTAGATATGATAATTACTGGAGAGGTAAACTTTATTTACTGGTTTAAAAAGATTTTCATAGATATAGATGAATTGATAGAATATATACTTAAATTAGATAGAAATCTATTTGTTGGTTTGATATTTTTACTCTAAATAAGATAATTATTTTGAAATAGAAGGAGAATAAGAGGGATGGGTGACAAGAGAAGAAATGGTATTAATGAAGAAAATATAAGAATATTACTGCGGGAATAATATACCAGATATAATTACTATGTAAAAAAAAAAAGGACACCCGAAGTGTTAATAATATGTCTATCTAAGGCCAATTGGAATATGGTAATTGTAAGTTAGTAAAGCTTAAAAACAGGACCTGGATCTTTAGAATTGAAATGTGAGTGATATTTGATAGGATTGTTTGAAGCTTATATAGAAATGTATTAATTTGAATATGCAAGACTAAATGAGGGAATTAGAGAGGGAATTTTAAATGAATTGATTTGGGCTATATATTTGTGATTGTTTTTCTTTTTTTTTGGATGTTCAATATACCCACCTCCACGGTGGTTCCTAAGCACTCTGATGTAACCCTTTTACCCCTATAAAAATCTAATAAAATATATTTAAAAAAAGAAAAGAAAAGAAAAGAAAACCAAGATCATGGCATCCGGCCCTCCAATTCCTGGCAAATAGATGGGGAAGAAATGGTGGTAGTGACAGATTTTATTTTCCTGGGCTCCAAGTTCACTGGAGATGGGGACTGCAGCCAAGAAATTAAAAGCCACTCCTGGGGAGGAAAGCTATGGCAAATCTAGACAACATATTAAAAAGCAGAGACATCACCCTGCCAACAAAAGTGCGTATAGTCAAGGCTATGGTTTTCCCAGTTGCAATGTATGGCTGTGAAAGTTGGACCATAAGAAAGGCTGAGCGCCAAAGAATTGAGGCCTTTGAACTCTGGTGCTGGAGAAGACTCCTGCGAGTCCCCTGGACTGCAAGGCGATCAAACTGGTCAGTCCTAGAGGAGATCAACCCTGACTGCTCTTTAGAAGGCCAGATCCTGAAGTTAAAACTCAAATACTTTGGCCACCTAATGAGAAGGAAGGACTCACTGGAGAAGAGCCTGATACTGGGAAAGATTGAGGGCAATAGAAGAAGGGGACGACAGAGAATGAGGTGGCTGGATGGAGTCACTGAAGCAGTAGGCGTGAGCTTAAATGGACTCCAGAAGATGGTAGAGGACAGGAAGGCCTGGAGGAACGTTGTCCATGGGGTTGCGATGGGTCGGACACGACTTCGCAACTAACAACAGATAAAATGACTGAAGACACTCATGCCTGGAAGTTGAATCTCGGCAACTGGTCTTTTCTTTTTTGGTTTGAAACAAACCAACTTCCAGACAAGTCTACCTGGATGATTGAGAACGGCGCACATGCACTCCATGTGGAGGCTAAAACATATGAATGGTTGCAGGAAATGGGTATGTCTAGTGAAAAGGACTAGGGGTGACATGATAGCAGTTTTCCAATATTTGAGAGGCTGCTACAAAGAAGTCAACCTATCTCCCAAAGGATGTGAAGGCAGGACAAGAAGCAGTGAATGGAAACTAATCAAGGAAAGAACCAACCTAGAACTAAGGAGAAAATTCCTGATAGAAGAATCAATCAGTGGAATGACTCGCCTTCAGAAGTTGTTTGTGCTCCATCACTGGAGGCTTTTAAGAAGAGACTGGACAGCCACTTGTCTGGAGTGGTGTAGGATCTTCTTGAGCAGGAGGTTGGACTAGGACTCCAAGGTCCCTTCCAACTCTGTTACTCAATACAAATACAGACCATCATATCCAATCACTTACACAGCAAGGCTTCTAGTTAGTATGCTTTCCCCAGCCTTGAAGTCACAACTGCTGAAACACCTGATAATGTTGGTCAAGTCTCCAAAATGGCATGCACACATCCATTTCTGATCAGGTTTTGATTACATATTAGTTGCACATGTTCCTCAATGACTTGAGCCATATATACCTTTCAGTCCTTGTAATGGTTATTTGTGGTGCCCCCCCAAAATATAATTTTCCCTTTCCCCCAAGTAAGAGTCTTGAAAAACCTCAGTTCAGTATAATGCAAAGTTCACATACTGTACCACAAATCAAAGGGAAAATGTAATAAAACGTTATTCCAATACAGGTAGCTGAATTCAGTTGGCAAAGTTGAATAAATGGATGTGCTGCCTTAAAAGGTTGCTAGGGAGCTAAATTAGGTGTTTGTTTATTCCGTTTGCTATCAACATCGCTGAATATTATCTGGTGTCCTATTACCTATCCCAAAGGTAGGACACTTGTGCTTTGTCACAGTGTGTTCTGTCCAAACTTTAGGAGTGGAAAATATTTTTAGATGACTCCTGATTTCATATAACTGCAGACCCAAATGGTTCATTGCTAGAGAACAAAGGATCACTTTTGTTGAGAGAAATGTGAGGAAGATTCCTGTTTGCTTCTAGAATAGGGGGCTGAATATAACCACTTTTGTTGCCATTAGCAATAATAATTCCATTTTATTTTTCTATTGTAATATATGTTGCTTTTCTATAAGAAGGGTAATAATGACTGTGGCCATGTAAGAGCGGCATGTATAGGTACAATCCTCAGGACTCAAAATTGCCCACCATGTATTAAAAATTCGGAGTAGGGAGATGCATTATGCTATAAATGCATTTCCCTACTCAGGACTAACTTGAAAAGTTCCATCAGAAATTTTGACAATTTGGCAGCTATTGGTTATATGTCATCAAGCTATTTACTGATTCTACTGGTCATATAAAAACGTTTTTATTGTCTTTTAACTAGATCAATAATTTAAACTTAAGGCTGTTTGGGGTCAAATTGGATTGGAAATCTCTAGTCCTACATTGGTAGGAGTAACCAATAATCATTTCAAAATTACTACAAAATCAAAATTTTGCATTATAGTGTGCAAAAATGCTGGTTAGAGTTCAAGAGATACTAAGAGTATTTTTCAAAAAAGATAGCTTGAATTTAAAGTTTTTGGATGATCTGTATTATGATCATCTGTACTATTCAAATGCACATTGGTATGCTTGTATATTTAAGAGAGAAGATAGAGAAGCAGGGTAATATTCTCCTGAATCTTGACTGGCAGTCTAGAAAACCAACTTACCAAGTAATATGTAAATAACAAACATTTGTTAAATAGTTGTCCATCATTAGTAATCTGCTTTAAGTTTGTTTTCTATATTTAAAATGAAAAATCTGAAAATTGAAAACTCTTAAAATATTTACAGTGGTTTATTTTGTATTAAACCCTTTTCAACCAAACTGCTGCTATATTTTTGACATTACACTCTAATTCATATGGTAAAGAACAACTTATATATAAACTTTAATTAGCACTTCATTTTGACTGTTTAAGAATCTGAAAGATAATATTTTAAAAAACAAATCCCTTGACTTTGCTAATTAAAGGGATAGAGGAAGAAAAGAAAGCAATTAGCTTTAACTATCAAAATTTAATGAATGCACAATTTATACGAAAACATAATTGTTTAATCAGGAAAAAAGCAGAAAACAGGATGACAATGAACTTATTTACAGAAATGCTTCTTTACAATCTCCATCATGAAAAATCCAATTCCTGGGTTTCTGCAATTACACAATGAAAGTAAATAAAAACCGCTAAGCGCTTTGCACTGCTTCCAATATTACTTTTCACCAATCCTGATTAGCAGATGCCTAACCATTTTAAAGTTACACTATTATGGTTTTCAAACAGGATCAGTAACAGGAAGAGTTCCAAGCAGCTCTTGTGCGCTGTTAAAATAATGTATCACAGGTAAGAGGACCTTCTCTCTTCTGTCTAGTTTCTTCAAATAAGATCAGCAACTAGATTAAAGAAAGAAACAGAACCGTGGTATGAAAATAATGAAAAGATGGCAGGTCTTATGCAAATTCTCACTCCAATACAGAGAAAGCTATTAAAAAAAATCAACCAATCGATCACATGGCAGGCAACATTTGAGAAACAGCTCATAAATTCTACAAATTCAAGATTGTACATTGGCTAACCGAAAAGACCAAAGTTGACTCATAAACTGTGGACCTATTTAGTTTGTTGGGTTCAGATTAAGCAAGCTCTGCTAGCCAACCTTAATATTGTTAACTTGCATGGTTTAAAAGTGTAACATGCTTTGTGAACAAGCCAATTGTTGTTTGATAAGTTATTAAAGCATGAGAGTGCAATATGTGCAGCCAGTCATAGTTTGGATAATACTTAAGTGAAATATAACTACAAAAAATCCTATTAAAGAAACTGGCCATTCTTTTTGTGGATTTAAGTAAATTCAGAGTCAAAAGGAAGAATTCCTTTCAGTAGAAGAAATTTGGCCTTGCTTTATTCTCCTGAGCAAGCAGGATAATCAGTTGTTTTTGTTAGGGTTTGGGTTGTTATTCCTAATTTGGTGCCTAACATTGCTGATGCACTAAAGGCATAGCTGCTGTGGTTCACAGGCAGAAACATCTAAAAAATGGGTAAAAAAGCCAAAAAGGCAGCATTTAATCCTCTTAAATGTATCTTGTTCTGCATGTTACATTTTTCCTCACCAATGAACTGATCATTATGTCTATAAAATCTTGTTCCAGTTTTTGACAACACTGTGAAGTAAAAGGCTTAATTATATGATTTTTGTGCTTTTTACATGTTCATTGTTTTGTTAATTTTTCCAATACTTTTGAAAAACAAAAGAAAAAATGGGAGGGGGAGAAGCAAAAAAAGAATCTCAATTTTTCTAATATGCTGTGGTTAACCATCTTCTACAAGAAATTAGGACACTTACCGTTCATTGGCATTTCATCAATCTGGGTAGAATAGTATTGCTCAATGTCTCGCAGGATACGAATATCATCGTTCTTTACAAAATTGATTGCAACACCTTTGCGACCATAGCGGCCTGATCTACCAATCCTGGTGGGAGATTCAAAACCAATTAACATATGAGAAGCCACAGCAACTCACATTCAGTGCAGAATTCGTCCGTGTCCTTTATTGCCCGTGGCAGAACCAACTACAGCAAAGAATTTTTGTGTCAGAGCCTGGGCAACTGCTTACCTTATATAATTAAAGGCAGAAGCATCTTTCGTTTTAACTGACAGGACTGCTAGAAAATAGCATTTCCCCCCATCATTTGATCTTCAGATAATTTTATTACTCAAACATTTAATGTTTTATGAATACATTTTAGAAAAATGATTAAAAAAAACTAAGAATTTTTTCTCTTGAAATATACATGTATGCCTACCTGTGTATATACAACTCTCTGTTGTTGGGCAAATCATAGTTAATGATCAGGGACACTTGAGGAACATCCAGACCTCTAGCCCAAACATCTGTAGAAATTAGAACTCGGCTGTAAAAAGAAAAAGCAAGTACTGAACTAAAGCAAGAATTCTTCAGAATTTGAGAAGTAGTAATAAACCCTTTTATTTTTATCTGTGTTAGCACAACTTAAAACACAAGGACAAATTTACCTACTCACAAAAGTGATACAGTGGATTGTACAATATCTACTAATACCAGAAATGGCACTTGAATAAAAACCTAGATACCAGGCTCATCGCAAACACAAAAAATAATAAACTCTGATAAAAGCTGACCCAGAACATAAGCTGAACATCATACTCTGATGAGCTAGAGAAATTCAAAAAGAGATGTACTTAACAATCTCATGTCACTCTAAGCAACCATCGAGCAAAATCTAGAGCAAGGGTCCCCAACCCCTTGTCCGTGGACCAGCACCGGGCCGCGGCATGTCAGCAACCGGTCTGCACTAACAAGCAAAGCCCCATCCGCGAGACGCAGGCAGCACACAAAACCACGCACCTTCCGGTCCGCGGAAAAACCTCTCTCCACGGAACCTCTGATCTAGAGGATGGTTTTGAATTGTATTTTGGGAGCGTATCGGGAAACAAAAGTGCTGTCTTACCTTGCCCCAGATCTGAACTCTTTCATGATGGACTCCCTTTCCTTCTGAGGCATGTCACCATGCATTGATGAAACAGTGAAGTTGGCTTCTCTCATTTTCTCAGTCAGCCAATCAACCTGATCCAGGGATTAGAGACAATTAGTTATATACTGACATGGTGTAACCTAGAAAAAATGAACTTTCTCTATAATGCAACATACATCTAATTCCACCCATTTGTTAACTTGAACAGAAATCATGCAATATTCTCTTGGAACTTATACTAATACTTGGCTGACATACCTTCCTCTTGGTATTACAGAAGATGACTGCTTGTGTAATAGTGAGCGTATCATACAAGTCACATAATGTATCAAACTTCCATTCTTCTCTCTCTACTGCCACAAAGAACTGTTTGATCCCTTCAAGAGTCAACTCATCACTAAGAAAATGGAAAATATATCCAAATTAATCTTGTTTATTATATAATTAAAGCATTTCTATTTTACTCTTCAGTCAAAATGACTTCCAGAACTGTTTAAAAGAACAAATAACAAGATACATTCTAAATGAAAATATTGGGAAAAAGGGGGAAAAAGCATATTCAGGCAATTATCCTTAAGCAACAAACAGCTGAAAATCAGCAGGCTACTGGCTGAACAAACAGAGTAGTTCTTATTTCCATTCCATTCCATTCCTCTCTCTCTTTTACTGGAATGTAAGATAGTTGTAAAATAGTTGTAAGAAATACTTTAATAGATCTATCAGACATTAAATGTAGGAAACAAAAACTTTCATAACTGAGTAATTGTTTTTACAATGTTTTAAATCTGAGGAAAGAATTAGAGAAGGCAGGCAATGCAGTATTAAGCATTGAATTGTTGCTCTGGAAATAAAAAATTAAGAGCTCTGATACAGTATGGTGAAGATATGCTATGAAATTTCTATTTTAGCCATGAACGTATTGATTGCATGAGGATGTAACACTAAATACAGTTTGTGTGGTCTTTCCTCTTCTCCACCACATTTATAAAGAAGCAGAAAGCTTCTGCAGTTATGCATGTCCTTCAAACACTACAATGGAAACAATTACATTCATAGGTAACAAAAGCAATGTTCAAAATTTATCAATTTCAAATGATCATAATTAGATTTAACCAGTTGTGTAAGTTTGGACAACATAGCAAACATTAATTAAATGTATTGTTCTAGTTTAGATCTGAAGTATTATCAAATTCAAAACTTGACATAAAAGGAAGCTCAACATAAGCTGGAACATAATGTTAAAATTACTAACCGTTTCACCAGAATACGAATAGGGTCAGTCATAAATTTGTTGGTCATTTCCAAGATCTCATGTGGCAAAGTGGCACTGATCAGAACTACCTGAGTGGCTGGAGGAAGGTATCTATACACATCATAAATCTGTTCTTTAAAACCTGTATAACCCAAATAACATAATAAATGATATAATAAAATATGGAAGCCTTTTTATTTTTTTGCTTCTATGAAAATATGCATTGCAAAAATTGCTCTAAGTAGTCTGTGCCCAAGAATTATGCTTGTAGTTTAACGCAGGCTGGTACTCACTAGAGCAGAGGTTCTTAACCTGTGACCTGCAGACTCCTGGGAGGGAGCGATATCGTCACAGGGGGTCTGCGAAGGCTTGAAGAAATGTTATGATTTAAATCTTAAGTCTTGAGGGTCCATGGCCATAAAAGGTATTTAAAGGGGGACCATGGGGAAGAAAAGGTTGTGAACCACTGAACTAGAGGCATCTGACATTCAACTGTAGTGTTAGCATTTGGCAACTGATAGGATGTTATTTACTTGTCATAAAAAGCTACCAAAACTGGTGCAGGTTTAATTTTGTCTATAACAAAAACTCAATAACTAGACTCTGTATCCTTTAAGGTTTTGTTTTCATGTTTTATTTTTTAAAAGAGAGCTAGAAACATTTGGGATTTATATATTCTTTACCTTTATTGAGCATTTCATCAGCTTCATCCAAAACCAACATTTTGATAGCACGAGTCCTTAGACTTCTGCGACGAATCATATCTGAAAGATTTCAAATTTTCATCAACAGTCACCAAAGATATTAAAACAACTCCTTGTTCCACAGATTGAATACTCATTATTCCTCTCAACATCAATCCTAAATGGTATCACTTCGGAATATGTCCTGAAAAGCTTCTGGGGCATATTCTCATGCAAATGTTTGTGTGTTTCTGAAGTAAAGTTGGAAGAATCAGCAGCAGGAAGTTGGGAGCTTAGCTGGGAGCAAATGGGAAGAAAATTCAAAAGCTGCAACAAAGGAAAAGATAGTGCCTGCCTCCTATGTGAACTGGGAGCTAAAGCCAGATATGGCCTTCAGGCTATTTATTAACCACAACTGGTCTAAAATAATTAGCAGTTATCTTTCCAGATAGTTTCCAAATATAAAGGTCAAGGAAATTAAGGTACAAAACAATTTTGATTCAAATCTAGAGTATAAGGTAACTGAAAACTATCATAGTCCAAACAAAATTTTAACCAAAGCATTAACTGTGGACATGGTATTGTAACATAATAATTATATATTCACCAAATACACGACCAGGTGTGCCAGCAACAACATGTTGTCCATAATCCAACTTCCTGATATCTTCGCCAACATTGGTCCCACCAATACATGCATGACATTGGACATTCATGTAATCACCAAGAGCAAGCAGCCCCTGTAAAAATGAGTCTATACATTAAGAATTCTAACACCTCCTGAAATGTAATTGAGGCAGTAGTCCTAATAAGAACCATGACATCTGTAACAGTATACAAACAAAATGAATAGGCAAATCATCATAAATGTGAATCCATTCTCCCTGGTGCCGATATTAAACATATTGTGCAAAGTACCCACAACATGCATTCTCTCGTTCCCTAGAAGAGCAGCACAAAGCCAGCGCCAGAGGCGATAGGCTGGATAATTGAACTGACATCGAGGCCACTGCTGTACCCCTGTAGAAGTTTTGTATAGAATTATGTGGATTGTGTGTATAGGTTTACTTCTCTTCTATCATGTTCTCATCATATGTTAAATAAATAATAATCCTCCCCTTCTAACTTGCTGCTTGATTCATGTCTTTCTATTATTATAATTGTGTCTGGGTTCTGTTTTAATAAGATAAATTGCCATATGACATTAATTTATTGTATTTATATCTTGTGTTTCTTTCACCATGGAACTCAAGATAAATTCTGCTAGGTACTGCTGAGAGCAAGCTATGCATGTGTCCTGAGAGTTACCAATGCTTAGCAGAGGCAACTCAAGGCTACAGGAAACTGAGTAAAGATTCCTGTTGATGGAATGTTAGGTGTTTATCTGGCTTTGTTAGATCCAGTACATAATGCTGCTCACCACAATGCCAGCCTGGCCATTGTATATCTGGGAATGACCTCAAGGAACAGCAAATATTAATTTCATAAGCATGAATATGTTATATCACTTGTTGGAGAGATTGTGCCAACACAGACTCTCCAACCTAACCACAAACCACTAAGACTTCAATCTAATAGTACATCCTGATTCTAAATAGGCATTATTGAGTTCAGGCTTTGAGTTGCAACTTGGAAGAAAGAAAGAATTGGCCAGGTATTTAAGTGATGTAATATTCTTTTGCAAATATTATAATCTAACATTCATTTACCTTCTGAATTTGTACTGCCAACTCTCTGGTAGGCGCCAAAATTAACGCCTGGGTTTCACGAACCTAATTGAAAGAATGAAATTAGTTATATAATATTCAATACTGTGATCTCCTCCAAATATGTATTTTAAATCTCAACTGCTCCTTTTCAAAGGAATATAAGTATGGTCCTAGAATATAATCCAAAGAGTAGAAGTCATTGCTCCATAAAATAATTTAATGTTTTCACTCGAAATAATATATGTATCTTCATAAAACAAACATATTCCAAAAGTTACCTGGATATCCAGACATTGTAGTACAGATATGGAAAATGTTGCTGTTTTGCCTGTTCCAGACTGTGATCTAGAAAGAAACAACTGAATAGCTAAATCTGATTAAATACCAAAAAAAAAGATTTACTACATATTTACTTCGTATGGGTCTATTTAAGGGGCCTTATATTTGTAGTGAAGCCCATGTTTGCTAGTGCTGATTAGCAGTTAACCATCTGATACACTGGTATTTATAGATATTTTCAAATAAAATCTAGCTGATTTAGGTTTACCCAATTTATTAACAAGAACCAAGCTTGCTATGACTTATATTATATATAAATGCGTAGCAAAAAAGTTTTCTCATAAATGTATACCAATGAAAATTAAAAATTCTGTTGTCTATGACATAATGGAATCTAAGTGATCTGATCAATTTTCATATATATAACTATCTACTCAGTAAACCTCACTGAGTTCAATGAAATTTATTCCCATACGTGTATTAGAATTGCAACCAAATTTACTACACTAGAAAAAAAATCATTTTCTAATGCAGTTAAAGTTCAAAGAATTAAAATTAAAGTTTGATATACATAAGTAGTCCAGTAACAGATATACAAGGACACAGCCAAATTTACTGTATATTTCTATATCATTTAACTCCAGTATCTAGCGTTGCATAGAACCCGAAATTAAAATACCATGAAGCAAAATGTTCTTCCTATAAAAACACGTAAAGATTAATTGGAGTATACCTTGTAGACAATATTAGATAGAAAAAATTAAACATATTAACACTATACTGAAATATATTTTTGAAGAAAGATAAACATGTAAAAAAAAAAAAAAAGTTCTCTGACAAGCGGCAAATACACCGAATGAACAAATGTATTATTCACAATGAATGACGAAAACTTAATTGCTCAACACAACTAGTATTCTCATTTTTAGCTCCCTTAACAAAACTGAGAAATTGTTCTCTACTTTTTAACTGGAGAAAAATATAATTTAAACAAAATGAAAATCATTTGATCATTGTTAAGGGATCACTGACTACTACTTAGAATTTTGTATATGATCAATCGTATTAATGGATGTTATATATTACCGTTTAAAAATCTAAACGACTGTGAAATTGCAGTATATATACTTCTGAAAAGTCAGGTTCCATGAAATTTAGAAGGACTATTTTTGATTAGAATTATACCATTAAACGTATGTTAGATCTCTGCTTCAAAAGAACTCATTGCTTAATATTTATGAGTAAGAAACATCAAGAACAATTTATTTTTTAACTATCAAGATAATATCACAAAGCATACTCTTCAAACTTTACTTTTAGAATATAATTCCACTTACTGAGCAATCACATCTCTTCCTTTAATTATCTGTTTAATTGCTCTCTGCTGGATAGCTGAAGGTTTCTCAAAACCTAGAAAAAAAATTGTTTTTAGATTACAATTTAGATTTTCCCTCTACAAACTAAACTATCAAAACTGACTTAAGTATTATAGTAAACAAACCATGAAGAAATGCAATGAAAACTATAATTAACATACATTATTCAAAATAAGCAAATAAACAGGCTCCCTAACACTTATTTTAAATAATGTTTAGTAACATTAGGGCCTGAATCTAATGGGAGGGCTACTTTATTTTAGGATATCATTAGGTAGCTACGGCCAGAATCAAAAGTAATACAGCTCTAAGGCTGCATTCATTTAATCTGTCTAAATAAATTTGTTACTGCTCTTGAATAAATAACTTATCTAGTGATCCTACAGAAATGACCAAAGGATCTATTCCAATTATAGCAGCAGGAATCATCTCTGCTGGTTTTCCTCTTTTTGCAGCTGACATTTATTACCCATGTTGAGTGTGTGTGTCAGAATTTCTTTTTTTTTTAAAAAGCAAAGTATACTGCCTAGAAGAGAGCCATTCCTGTACAGCTGCTTTAGGCTCTAATGCTATATCCCAAACGCCTGGAGGGAAGATGACTTTCTCTTTTGGGTTCATACATCAATGCTTGACAAAGTAACATTTACCCTATGTATTACAGGTTTATTTGAGTAATAATATGGAAATTAACTGATCTCTAGATTCATGTAACATGACAAAACTTCAACCCACTTAGGAATTTACCAAGAATGTTAATGTGTTCGCAAAAGTTAAAACTACAAATCTCATTACCTCTCACTTCAACAAATACACTTCTTTAAAACAGAAGGACAGAATCGGAAGCGAAAATGGCAGGCAGAGCTTCAAACATCTGCAGATTGCTCGGGGATTATTTAGAAATGCCATCAACAGAGGCGTCCATAAAAATGATCCACAAATACCAGAGGGAAGCCCACAATCCAAGTCCGACACTGACCTTTCCTTGCTCCATTTCATAGCGACTACATTTAAGACCCAGCTATCCTGGAATGAGGGACGAGTGAACAGGGCTAGAGAAGGCGGGGGAACCGAAAAGGCAGCTGGAAAGCTCTCCTGTTCTTTGTCGCTCTTGATCCTCCTTCGCTTCATTACCGCTTTCCGAAGTTGTGCGGCCACACAACTAATTCCGTTTTCCCTTTCTCAGCCCATCCCTCCAGCCCCCCCCCTCACCGTAGGCGTAGATGCCGCGCAGCAGGTCCTCCCGTAGGCCCATGGTATCGAAAGTGGGGGTGACGTCCACCTCTTCGCTGGTCTCGAATTCCACCTTTGTCATGTCCTCCTCCTTCAACAGCCGCTTCCGAGCTGAGCCCGTCACACCTCCCGTAGCCCCCGACATCGCTTCACTTCTAGGCCCTGGCCACCACACAAGACCGCCCGATGCTCGCCTCTACCAAGAACGCTCAACGTGCCGAAAGGCCCGCTCTACGTAATTCCTGCGAGACAACCACGAAGCGGCGCATGCGCTTTTACCTCTTCCGACGCGCCCCCATGACGCACAGACGGACGCCGAACGAAGCCCTACGCTCGTTATCTTAAGAGTAGAATAGTGTAGAGCCTTTCTTAGACAAGGATGTTTAGTACCATTCTACTTTTTTCCATTCCAGAGCGGAAGTGAGAGCCGTCTACAGCAGGGGTCTTCAAACTTGGCCCTTTTATGACTTGTGGACTTCGACTCCCAGAATTCTTCAGCCAGCGTGACCGGCTGAGGAATTCTGGGAGTCGAAGTCCACAAGTCATAAAAGGGCCAAGTTTGAAGACCCCTGGTCTACAGTATTGAAAGCAATTGAAAGTGCAACGTGGGTTTAGTGAGCATATAGTTAAAGAGCAGCGGCTCCAATTACTATTTTTAAAATTTATGCCCTAATGAATTTGATATATTTTAAACTGCCAGAAGAGTATTGTTTCTTGCACAAAGAGAGTTTGTCTTTTTTAATGAAAGCCTTACTTTATGTTAGGTACTGAGAAAAGTGGCTGTAGAAATATATATATATAAAACTATATCTGAAACTTCTTAAAAGAAGAAAAGTAGTATACAAGGAATTAATGAAAAAGGCACTTTAAAACCATATTTTTGAATCTACTAATCTCAGTATTGCACATTGGTAAACTATATGAAAACATTTGCCTATTGCATGACAAACGTGATTGTAATATTGCTAATCAGAAACTGACTTTCCTTAAGAATCTGAGATTCCCTCACATTTTTCTGGATAAACATGCATACTGCCTATCTATCTAGCAATAGATCTATGCAGGCATCAATTTTTAAAATTGTATTTATTAAAATGCAAATAAAATTGAGCACCTATGGATCTCAATGGTTTTAAATTAAAATAATTAAAATAATCTTTTCTAAAACTGAATTAAGAATAAGCATCAGAAATATAAAAATAGAAACATATTTGAATAAAATAATCTACACATAAAAAATTCTCCCCAAAGTAATCACGTTTTTACACAATTCATTTACATACAAGATGTGCTGAGAAATGATAACTAGGAACTGGGCTCACTTAGATTCATGGCTATCTGAACCATTTTTTTTCTTTTTTTAGATTTTAAAATCCCACCTTTATTATTTTTATGAATAGCTCAAGGTAGCAAACATACCCTTTTTCTCCTATTTTCCTCACAATAATAACTTTATGAGGTGAGTTGGGTTGAGAGAGAGAATGACTGGCCCAAAGTTACCCAGCCACTTTTCATGCCTAAAACAGAACTAAAACTCAGCATCCTGGTTTCTCAATTTGTATCATACACAGAATCAGAAACTGACCATTGATAGCAACTGAACCACAACCTCTTCTTAGCATAACCTAGGTGCAAATCCAGTTACTCTTAGATCACAATGTCTCATCTAATATGATATCCATGTAAATGCTATGGGGGGAGAATGACAAAAGCAGCAGAAATAATAAGTTCCACTCCTTTTTGACAAGTGTTATGAAATATGATAGGAGCAGAGCTCACTGTTTGATTCTGCTGTCCTTTATACACTATCGGATATGTGTTTGTTGTAGCCTAGCCCAACACGGTACGTTTGAGATGTATCGGACTTCAACTTTCATTATTTCCCCCCCAGCTTGTGCCATGTTCTCATCAAATTCTCATCAAGAGCCAGTATGGTTTAGTGCAGGGGTCGGCAACCTTAAACACTCAAAGAGCCACTTGGATCCGTTTCCCACAGAAAAGAAAACACTGGGAGCCGCAAAATTAATTAAAAAGAAATAGAGGCTGCTGTGCATGAGTTCTCTCTCTCCCTTCCCCCCCCTCTCTCCCCCCCCTCTCTCTCCCTGTCTCCGATCTTCTGCTCACCTGGCAAGCTGGCTTCACGCTGTCCTCCGACAAGCTGACACACATTCTTATTGGACTGGCTCTCTCCTGCCCTTAGTCTGCCAGTCCTCTTCCCCCACTAAGTAAAAGAGTGAGTGAGCGCGTGTGTGTGTGTGTGTGTGTGTGTGTGTGTGAGAGAGAGAGAGAGAGAGAGAGAGAGAGAGAGAGAGAGAAGGGAAGCGCAAGTGCCTCTCTCTGTCTCTGTCTCTGTCTCTGCAAATGAGGCTCCCAGGAGGCTGGGAGCAGCAGGAGAAGGCTCAAAGAGCCACATGCGGCTCCGGAGCCGCGGATTGCCGACCCGTGGTTTAGTGGTTAAGGCAACAGGCTAGAAACTGGGAGACTGTGAGTTCAAGTCTCATCTTATCATGAAAACCTGCTGGATTACCTTGGGCCAGTCACTCTCAGCTCAACCCACCTAACAGGGCTATTGTTATGGGGAAAATACGATGAGGAAGGTATGTTGGATATGTTCGCTACCTGGAGTTATTTGTAAAAATAATAAGGGCAGGATAAAAATAAATAAAATTGGAATGAAATATCAGATGAAATTCCACATGAGTAATCCCTGTACCATCAGATTTTTATGTCTAAGAAAGAAAAGATTATCATTTGCAAATGACACCAAAATTTATGAAGAGTTAATGCTTCAGAAGAAAGGGAAAAGCACAAAATTGTCTTCATAGGTTAGATAAAATAGGATGAAAACAAATATGTACACTAAGGAATGACAAATTAAAAGCACTGGGAGTCCCTGGCCTGGAATCAATACTTATGAAAAAGATCTTGGAACAGTAGTTGACATATACCAGTAAATATAAATATGAATTTAAATTAGCTTTGTGATATGGCTGCAAAACAAAGCAATCCAATTTTAAGCTGTATCAACAGAGACAATATAAATGAAGGGGGGAGAACCTTCGACTTTATTCTGCATTGATCAGAGCCCCTCACTGCATTCAGTTCTGGCACTATACCTTAAGAAGCTTTCCCCAAAAATGGAACAAGTTCAGAAAAGGGCAATGAGGATGAACAGAGGACTAGAATCTGCAATGGAGTGTGAAGGAACTCCATGTATTGGCCTTCTAAAGAGGAAGCTGAGAAGGGTCATCTTAGCGCTTTTCACATGCATAGGAGGTGACAAAGAAGATAAGGACCTATCATTCCAGTTGGCTTTCAGTTACAAGTATTTCCATTTTACATTAACAAGTTAAGACAAGTTACAGCCTCCTTTCTCATCCCGCTGCCCTCCCAAATGAGTTGGGCTATTTACAACTGCTCCTATTATCCTCAACAACCATGATAGTTGGAATCCAAGACGGCTGAAGAACACTAGCTGGGGAAAAACTGACTTGCCAGATCGAAAGAAGCTGTCAAGGCAGCACTCGCACAAATCCAGTATGGAATAAGTCATATCGAATAGGGAATATTTTCCTTCTGTGTAAATGGTATATTGGCCTTTCCTTCCGCCACACGAAAATATTAATTGCGTGTATGTTACTGGGCAGCACCCTCGTTTCTGCAGCCGAAGCCATCTCGGGGAATTTTCCTACGGTAGCCCGGCTGCGCTCAGTTCTCGCTATTTGAAACAGCAGAAACCGAAGACCCGTTTGGAGCCCAGTTCGCCGCCTCCTGGTAACGTGCAGCAGTTGCCAAGAGGTACCCGCTTGAGAGGAGAGGAGGGCGAGAAAGCTGCAGCTGGCTAGGCGTTGGAAGGAGGCTGGGAAAACTGGCAGCGAGGCCGAAGCGCCTGTGAGCCGATGGCTGCTTCCTTACCGCCGCCAGGGGAGGGGCGCCTGAGGAGAGAAACCGAGCGCACGCTGGTATTCAGACTCCCGGGAGACAAAGAGGCTGGGAGCGCAGCGGAGGAGTTTTCTTCAGAGGTGCCTGCGCGGTGGCGATGCTGCTTGGCTAGTAAAGGACCCCGGAGAAAGTAGGTGTGTTGCATGGTGCCGGACTTTGGTGGATCCGAATATTTCTCCTTAACTCGAGAGTGAAAGTGAAGTATGAAAAACACTGGCCTCAGAGGAAATATTTTAATTCCCCATTGCGGGCAATTTGGTTTGGCTGTGTGTATGTCTGTGCCGCTTGTTTTCGTCTAGAGAGGAAATTAAAGCTTTTGCTTTAATTATGGTTTCACGTCTTCAAACTTTTTATTTTACGATAAAAACTGGCTTATTCATTGTTTTAAAACCAGACTTTCCAGATCGGACATGGAGACTGCTTTCTGTTTTTCTTTTTTCAGTGACTTGCTTTTAGCATGTTTTGACATGAATTACCCTCCTTTAACGTATCGGGGGCTGTTTCCCTTTATCTGTTATCAGATGGTTAACGTGCAGCCGTTTATGCTGCATAAAGTGCAGAAAAACATTCAGCAGTGACATTTGCTCTATGAAGATTCCTGAAATTTTTGGTTGCCTCGAAAGTTTTAAAGTAACGGAATAATATTGCAGCTAGGAAATGCTCGTTAGGCTTTCCTTTGTTTGGAGAAACCAAATAAAAGGAAATCATTGCTACCTCTTCCATCAGACATTAGTCCATAATAATCATTAAAAGAGAGAGAAGCTATTACCCACAAAACATTTGTGCTGAAGAACTTAAGATTTAAACTAAATTAAAGTTGTACAAACACACTTAGACAACTGCTCTAAACTATTGGTACTTAATTCCCAAAGAGTAAACATCAGTTTTGCAAAGAACTATATTGTTACCTATTTGCACTGATATATACTTAATCTCCTGTACATTTTTCAACATATATAACTTTGTTATAAATTATATAAACAAAGTTATAACTAGTAGCCAGCACAGGTTTGTTAAAAGCAGATGATGCCAAACCAATCTTATTTCATTTTTTGATAAAGTGATTAAACTAGTAGACCAGTGAAATGCTGTGGACGTAGTATGGATTTCAGTAAGGCATTTGATAAAGTAGACCACAACCTACTACTTGGTAAGCTATGGTAGAAAAAGATGGAATAGACAACATCACCACCAGATGGATCTGTAGCTGGCTGGCAAACCATACTCAACAAGTAGTCCTCAATGGCACTACATCCACATGGAGAGAAGCAAGCAGTGGGGTACCATAAGGTTCCGTCTTAGGCCTAGTACTCTTCAATATCTTCCTCAATGACTTAGATGAGGGAATTGAAGGGGAACTCACTCATCAAATTTGCAGATGACACCAAACTGGCAGGTGTAGCCAACACCCTAGAAGACAAACTCAGGATCCAAAAAGTTCTTGACAAACTTGAACAATGGGCCCTATCCAACAAAATGAATTTCAATGTGGAGAAAAGCAAAGTTTTACATTTAGGCAGGAAAAATCAAAGGTACAAGTACAGATTGGGCGAGACCTGGCTTAAAAACAGTAACTATAAGAGGGACCTTGGAGTTCTAATGGATGATCACTTGACTATGAACCAGCTGTGTGCAACAGCAGCCAAAAAAGCTAATACAATCCTGGGTTGTATAAACAGAGGCATAGAATCAAGATCACGCGAAGTATTAGTATCGCTTTGTAAAACCCTAGTAAGACCACACCTGGAATACTGCAGCCAATTTTGGTCACCATATCACAAAAAAGATGTTGAGAATTTAGAAAAAATTCAGAAAAGAGCAACTAAGATGATCAAAGGCCTGGAGACTAAAGCATACAAAGAACGGCTGCAGGACTTGGGTTTGGCTAGTTTAAAGAAAAGAAGAAATGGGGGAGACATGATAGCAGTATTCCAGTATTTCAGGGGCTGCCACCAAGAAGAGGGGATCACGTTATTCACCAAAGCACCAGAGGGCAGGACAAGAAACTGATCAAAGAGAGAAGCAACCTGGAATTAAGGAGAAACTTCCTGACAGTGAGGACAATTAACCAGTGGAACAACTTGCTTCCAGAAATCATGGGCGCTCCATCACTGGAGATTTTTAAGATGAGGCTTGACAGTCACTTGTCTGAGATGGTATAGGTCCTCCTGCTTGAGCAAGGGGCTGGACTAGAAGACCTCCAAGGTCCCAGCTCTATTCTATTCTAAGAATATTGTTGCATGCAGTCCCATAACAGACTCTGAAGAGATGTTTGGAAGCTTCCAGAACTAGAAACGTCTCCCTACATCTTTGCTTGGAAAATAGTTTGATTTACAAAAAAGGTATTTAGTACTTAATATTACTATGTCAATGTTTCTAAACCTCAGCAACTTTAAGAGGTATGGCCTTCAACTACCAAAATTCAACTGGGATTTGAAGTCTACATATCTTAAAGCTGCTGAGGTTCAGAAACATTGTACTAAGTAATGGACAATATAACACACGTTTTGCCAGAAGATTTGTAATGTATGAAAAGGTACATTGTTTGGCAAAGGGGAAAACATCTTTAAGAGCCAGGAATTAACTAAATAAAAATTCCAATAGACATGAAATGCAATATTATAAAAAGTTCAAAACAAAGGACTAATAAAAAAGTAAATTTAAGTCTAGAATCCCTAAAGAGTTTTAGCCAGTTTGGAGTAGTGGTTAGGGTGATGGCCTAGAAACCAGAATACCATGATTTTAAATCCTGCCTTAGTCATGAAAGCAGCTGGGTGACCATGGGCCAGCCATTCTTCCTCAGCCCAACCATCTCACAGAGTTATGGGGAAAACAGGAAGAAATATTACTTATGTTTTCTGTCTTAAATTATTTATAAAGTAATAAAGGCAGAATACAAATGTAACAATAATAAATGCATAACATTTTAGGGATGGGGTGGTTCATGTTCCCAATATGTGAAATCAGGACCTGTAGTAGTGGAATTATATGGTGCTAAGGATAAAGGTATTATCAATAAAGGGTAGGTTATCATTCGTCAAACACATGAGAAAGTTGAATAGGAAAATCTTTTTATTATGACTATATAACTTAAGGAGGGCAACAATATTTTCTTAGGAGGTTAATTAGAATGGAATTGGAGAAAGCTTAATGGGTGATGGAATAACTGAAGGGTCTGTGTAAAACCAGAAAAACTGATGTGCAAATATAATCTGAGATTGTTTCAGGTGAAAAGCCAGTTTGCTTGCTTGAGCTCCAGTTCAGCCTGTTGATACTCTCAGATATTTTAATAAAGAACTGACAGTTGGAATATTTGTCCCATCACCTTTTATGTTATTCCCTCAGCAGAAACCTCATTTGGGGATTAGTGTCAAAAATCTAAATGCTTTCTTGCTGGTTAACAATTTAACAAGTTAACTATTATTTCCTCTTGGCCACTGCTACCAATTTGCTAAACTGTGGCATCTTGCAGGAACCGGTTGGCTTCACCAAAGCAGGAGTAGTTGCTGCTTGCAGAAGCCTGCATATAAATAGTTGTGTGTGCTAAATAAATGTAAGGCCACCTTTCATTAAATTTTTTCCATAATCCAAGGCATTCTTCTTCACTAATCAAGAAAGCAAACTGGAGACTATTTCATCCTCTATATAATATAGTATGAGAACGTATTAGAACTGAAGGAAATTATTGCAGTTTGAAGATGGTATTTTTAGAAATGCAAAAAATATTTTCAATTGGTCAGATTAATGGTCCACTTACCTCAGCTTTATCACAATAGAAGCCAAGTGTGGATGCTTCAGATCTCTTTTTTAAGAAATAGTACATACAAATACTCCTCGATATATGACCGTAATTGAGCCTGGAATTACAGTTGTAAATCATGTTGGTTGTAAGTGGGTCATCATGTGACTGTACCTGATTTTATGACCTTCACTGCAGCGGTTGTTAAACTAATGTGTCAGTTCTTAAGTGAACATTGTTTGCAATAGGCATTTTTTGCCAGAAACCAGAAGTAAATGCTAATTTCCTATTAAAAACATCAAAAATTCTGGTCATGTGACTGTTGGACACTGAAAACAGCTGTAAATACAGGCTGGTTGCTGAGCACCCAAAATGCAATCATATGACTATGGGGGAGGGGACATCAGAATTTCAAATCAGGGTCATAAGTATCCTGAGGGAAGTCTGTCGTAACTTTGAACTATTGCTAAATGACCGGTTGTAAGTCAAGAACTACCTCTACTATACAGTCTGTTGCTCTCTAGTTCCGGGGCCCCCAACCTTTTGGGCACCAGGGACCAGTTCCGTGGAAAGAGGTTTTTCCATGGACCGGAGGGGGTGTGGTTTTGCATGCTGCCTGCATCTCGCGAATGGGGCTTTGTTTGTGCAGACCAGTTGCTGGCATGCCGTGGACTGGGCCGGTCCATGGACCACGAGTTGGGGACTCCTGCTCTAGATGTTTAGATTTCAACTTCAGTTATCTCCCATCATCTGGACGGCACTAGATTAAGGGCAATTTGTAAAATTTTGTACATTTGACCTACCTTGTGCATTTCTACACAGAGGTTCAATTATAGAAGTCATCAGAAATCAAGCTCTATTTGAAGGAGACTATTTTAATTGTATCTAAATTTACACCTAAGAATCTGAACTTCAAAACTATGGAAAAACCTGAATACCTTTTAACACATGGTGTCCAACCTTTGGCTTGCCTGGGCTGAATTGGGTGAAGAGGAATTGTCTTGGGCCACATATAATATATATATATATATATAGCTAAAAATCATATAATAATGTTAAAGGTTTACGATCTTGTGTGGCCGCATTACTAGCTATCCAGGGCTGCATGAGGGCCACAGTTTGCACATGCCTGTTTTAGAACCTGCCTTGGTTCTGCATGACTCTTACTTTGCTTTTCTTAGATCTTCGGGGGGGGGAAAAAAAAGCAGCCAGCAGCTGGAAACTGGGGCCCAAATGAAATAAGAGATAAATGATAGCCTGTGGTTTGGCCCTAAAACATTGAAAGAAGTGTGTCATAAGCATTTCTGTGGTAGAAATGCTTATTCAGGAATTTTTAATATGCCTTCTAGCATTAGTACAACTGTTGTACTGCCAAGAATACTTTTGAGTCAACCTTTTTTCTCTATCAGATGAAAATCTGCTTGGATGAGCTTTGAGGATTTTGGGGGCTATGGACTGATACAGTTTTCCATTTTTTCATTCATGTTTTTCTTGGTTATATTTCTGGAAAGAAATAGTTACATTGCAAATTAAAAGAAATTGATACTTCAATCCTAAAAGGCTTTGGAGTAGAAGACACCTCAGTTTTTTTAAAAAAAGAATTGATCTACTAATGATCTCTTTTATTACAACATAATTTATGCAGTGCTATATTTGGACTGAACCAGTTGCCCCAAACATCTAAAATAACACAAAATCTCAAAGATCAGCAAACTGATCATATGTGGGAGTTACTCTCATTATTTCAGTTAGAATAATGTTAAATTGTTTTGTATTGATTCCCTTATATTTGCTTCCCCATCCAATCTCTTATTTTCCTTTGGTATATCAAAAGATTGCAAGACTGAGTTTTCTTTTAATAAGTAAATCTTGTCTGAGTTTTGACACAGTTGGATTTTGTAATTCACATTAGTTCAGCCATTTATTTATTTATTTATTTATTGGGGGAGGCAGCCTTGTACATTTATATATTCCTCCATTAAGTACAATGCCTAACTAAATAATCCTTAATAAAGGATTACTCAGGAGAGAGGGGCTTCTGGGAAGGGGCCACTGGATCAACGTCCCTTGTTGTTGGGGGGAGAGTTTCAACGTTGATAAACTTCAAGCAATTGTTAAAATCTTCTCTCTTCACTGAGGCTGTTTCTGTCTGGTTAGTGTTCAAGTTGAATATTGTGAATATATTTTCTGGGTTTTATTTATATATCCCACTATAATCTGAATTAATTCTCAGCTGTGAACTGGTGAATATTTTTATCTGTTGTGTCATTTATATTTCACTGTTTACATTAATTTTAATCTTTTATTCACAGCTTCAAAAGATTTTAAGATATGGTGACAGAGAAAGTGAAGGGGGACTCCAGTGACTGAATTTGCACATTATCTTTCCCCCAAACTCACCTTTATAGATTAATATGATGCATTAGCCCATCCACTAGATAAAAAGGATTACCCTAATTTATTTCTGTAACATGCAGCAGTGGAAGTCAGTAAAGTTGTATTAATGCTGGAAGATTGCTAGAGGCGGATCAGGAGAAGAAAAATAACTGAGTGGCAAAGTGGAAGTTTATGTGCAAAAGCTTCCATGCTGGCACCCAGGATTTGTATGAAGCCATAATAAAGTGCTGTCAGTCCTTGTAGACACAATACTGAATTGGATCAACCAATGATCTTGGTGTAAGACAATTCCTTATGTTTATATTAATTTCATTAGTGTTTGAGCACATTCATGGAGTTTATTCAGGTCCAGATCAACTTGCTGAAAATGTTTGGTCTACTTAATTTGTTTTTTAAAATCATTTGTTGAGAAATTGCAAGAGGCTGAGTAGTGAGTAGATATCAAACAGAGAGCGATGAATGGTCTTAGGTTGAGTGAATTCATGAGGCTGAACTCAGTTCTGAGCAAGCAATTTTCCAGGCTAAGGTCATAACAATTATGCAACACTTGTTAGGGATTGATCTCTGGCTTCAGGGGAATACCGCTACCTGTAACTGAAGACAGAAACTCACTGAAATGTCTAATTTTGCAAGAGAAATGAAAAATAGAATTCTGTTTGAGTTCTTAGTGTCTCTAGGAGGTTTTGACCCATCATATTTGTAGATCATAAGGTTTGGAAAGTTGTTCTAAAGAATAAGAAAAAAGCACGAGAAACCTCTTTAAGTTGTTAGTTTTAAAATATTTAATTGGAGTTTCATAATATTACACGAGGTGCATATTGACTGATTTTATTTGTAGACTGTTACATTGTACA
Source organism: Azemiops feae (assembly GCA_023970755.1). Lineage (NCBI taxonomy): Eukaryota > Metazoa > Chordata > Lepidosauria > Squamata > Viperidae > Azemiops > Azemiops feae. The sequence continues at coordinate 3,252,171 of JALGBA010000012.1, read as the reverse complement.
TATATTTCAATTATCAACAAATAACCCATCCTAAAATGCTGGTTCATTCCTCCTAGATTGTGTGCTATATACTATGGGATGGGTGAGGAAGAGAACAGATACACCTCTCAGCTCAAGGATGTGTATGACAGTTGTGATGCTACAGGCACTGGGTATTTGGACAAGGAGGAGCTGATTGAGCTGTGCCACAAACTACATCTGGAAGGAGAGCTCCCCTTACTTGTGGAAACACTTTTGGGGAATAATCCGTTTACCCGAGTAAGTAACTGCAAGGCTTCTGCACCTGAATATTACATTCTTGAGTTCCCAACACAGCATCTTTTTGGCATTTAGGTTAAAGCTGTATGTCTTTTCTCTCTTCTCCTTCCCATTCACCTTTTAAAATCTAGTTCTTGGTATTTTCTATCCCATCAGATCCTCCCAAAGACAAGCACTCAGGCATGCTGGCGGTATTACCGGAGCTTCAGAACTGTATGAAAAGCCGCAGGGTTGGGACTTGGCTAATCTCCAGGGGGATGATATTCCAAAGAATGGGCACCACAACAGAAAATGCTTTCTTTCTGCAAGTGACTAAAATATGAGTCACTTGGTTCAAGAATGGGCACAATTGGCACACAATATGAAACTCTGCAGAAGCCCTCCTGGCTACGTCTATCATCTGTTTTTCAAATATAAGCCCTGAATTCAGAAGGATTGCCAGATTGTGCACAGGGTCTGTTCAGAGAAGTATAATCCTGTTCAGAACCAACAGTGGAAAATCCCTTGAACCTGGAGGCTGTAAAATCCAGAGCCACTGAGTCCCCATCTAGACTCCCATAGTCTCCAGACACCAGGACACAGCTTAGTTTGAATAGAGTGGAGATATAAAACTGGGTAATATGTGCATACTGGTATTACCTCACCTGGTGCCATCAATGATCTCGCCCCATGACTTCATATAAATATTAAAGTAACAAGAGAGAGTAACAAGCCTTGCAGAGTCCCAGAAAACGGGACTATGGGGTTATAGTTCTAGATTTCTCCCCCATCAACATAACTGAAGCTGGTCCCAGAAGCTGAGCATGTTGGGCTAACCCAGTTGCAGTCTAAGTGGTAATAAAAATAGTTTTATTACCAAGTGGTAATAAAAATGGTATGTTTATTGTATTGGCTGAGCCAATTCCAGTGTACTGTATAATTTTTGCAGGTGATGTTTGCTTTGAGACAGTACTCAAAGATAAGGTTTGGAGTTCTGGGATTAAATATTATTTTCTCACCTTCTGGAATCAAGAAGAGCTCAGATGTTTCTAATTCAGCTTAATGGCATGTTATGTTATGACATTAAGTTATTCAAGTTAAATAGCCAGCCAGTTGTTAGTCACTTATATAGTAGTGACAGTGCAATGCTATCTAGAATTAGAAGCTGCTAATCCCTTTCTCTTCATCACAAGAAGTGAGGAAAGTAAGTACTTGATCTTGAAAGTTGCCATAGTTTGCACTGGTTCCTGTGAACCATAATTCAGATGGGAGGATTGTCTGCAGGCAGTAGATATATTCTATTTTTTTCACTTTGGAAACAGTAATGTCAGCCAATTTCTTTGATGCAGAACGTAAGTTCTATTCTTTAGGACTTTAGGTGGGCTTGTACTATCCAGACTAATATATTGTATATAGTAATTGTATAATATTCCTCATTGTTTCCCACCATAGAGCTATAAATAATTGTCTTTTTTCTGTCCTTCTAATTTGTGGTCTGGCCAATTGTTCTCTTGAACTGACAGAGATAATTATCCCCATACATAGGTGTTATCGAAAGACTGCTGCAAGTAGAAGTAAACTTAATATTTCTAGTATGGAAATGGTGCTTCCCAAAGTCTGACTTTACTTTCTTCTTTTTCTTGCTACAAAGAATAAGCAAAATAGATCTGATAGATGATGGTGCCCTGGTTGCCTCTTACCCAATGGAATGAAAAATATATTAAGAAATAGGTAGTAATGTATTTTCAAGCAACCTTCAGAACAATGGATTATTTTAATAAAAATATTAGTAATTGTGTAGCAATAAATATGCAGTGTGGCTGTACTGTTTCCATGGGAAGTCTCGGCATTTGCATAGGATGCGATATGATCCCTTAAACTATATAGTACAACTAAACTGATTTATGAGAAACAACTCTTCTTGAAATATTGGTAACTGAAAGAGAAGCGAGCTAAGCTTAATTGATGGATTTTTCCAGCTTCTGATAACCAAAGTAGAGAACATTAATAGAAGAAGCATTAAAGCACAGCAACCAGCATTCCCTTTCTAGTCATCCAGTTTGTTCGCCAACAAATAAATATGGAATCTATAGCTAGTTTGCATAATATAATAAATCAGATGTGGTGTTGATCTTGAGAAAGTTACTTACCCAGTGTTGGTATACTAGATGATGCAGCAAATCCTGCATATGGCAGAATTAGAAGAGCAGAGATGTTGCAGCCATCATTCCTTTATATCAGAAAGCTGGAAAGAAAATTTAAGACAACTACCCCTACTCAAGCAGGGTCTAACTATATCACTGCCTAGTATGTTTGTATCAGTCAGTTCTTATGAGGTCTCATGAAGCCGCAGGAAACTATGCTCAGCTTTTTTCTCTCTCTCTGATCTCTGCAATGTGGTTACATACATTGGATTTCATGTAAAATCAGCAATATTTGAATTCCTGGGATTACTGCAAGCTACACTTGTGTTCCTCTTGTAAAAGCTGGTGTAAGTAGTAAACATTGGTACCTGCAACTCTAAAGGACTTTAATTATCAGAAGAGAGGAGAAATGCAATGTATATTAAAAATTACAGAAGACTCTATAATGTAAAGGTATAATCTTGGAGTAGCAAAAATTCATTTTGCCATAGTTCCTCTTGTAAAACTGTGATTTATATATGAGTTTTGAACTGATTTATTGAATGTAGGATTGGGTTTGACACTGCACTGTCCTTCTTGCTAGCTTACTTTCTCTTATCCCATGTAGTATTACACATACTTATAATCACTCACTCATAGGTTACAGCCTATTGAAGCATTGAGATTTGTAAGCCCTCCTTACATTCTACGCAGATTCTCCAGATGGATACAGCTAGAGTAGACAGGACATCGGTCAACAATCAGGAAATAGGGGTGCATACATATCACTTCTAACCGAAGATTGAGACACATCAGGCTCTTTGCAATACATAGAAACCCAGCAAATTTAAACCACCAGGAAAACTTTACTGGTCAAAACATACATTTGTTCTTTTTCACATGCACAACACTCATCCTGCTTACCCTCAACCTTCTCAAGTAGGCTGCCAGCACTAAGTAGAGGGACAGAATCTCTACTGCACGGGTGTCAAACTTGCCACGTCATGTGACGTGTCGCGATGTATCGCAACTCTTTTTGCATTGCCGGCAATGGGGTGGGCGCGGCTTCGGTACGATGAAACCAGCTCGCAGGCCGGCAGTTTGACACCTCTGCTCTATTGGATTAAAAAAAATGACCTAAGGAGTAGACAGGCTTCAAGACATCTTATATCCCTAAAGGGATTGGTATTTTTTCCCATATGCTCTGGCCCAGCTTCCTTCGTCTGGTTCAGATGACATTTTTCCTTTTGTTTCCTTAACTTGTTTTTTCTTATCTTCCTCCCTGAAGAGATCTAGACAGGATTCCTGGCTTTTTGACCTCTCTACTTAAGTGTCTCCTTCATCTTTAGGTTATGGCAACTTCAACCTAGTCTCAGAGCAGTGAGAATTTTTTTTTTATTATTCTGCTCAAGACAATTGAACAATGTTTTTCTTCCTATGTCTTACTAGGTTAATTTTGAAGAGTTTAAGGAAGGTTTTGTGAACATATTGTCTTCAACTATCAATCTTGGCCTTTCAGATGATGAGAGCAGCTATCTGGAACCAGGTGAATGAATAATGAAATGCATGAAAAGAGGCTGGTTTTGAATTATGGGGTCCTTGGTGCTCTAAGCTTGGTGGTTTTCTTGCAGACTTGTCATTACCAAACTAGGTAACGTCATCATTGCTAGGCTAGTTACCTAATTTGGTAATGAAACGTCTGCAAGAAAACCACCAAGCTCAGAGAGCACCAAGACCCCACAGTTTAACCCCGAGATACAAATATTCTCTTCTATCTTGTTTTGGATTTTCTGCTTTAAGTTTGACTGTGATATAGCTTAGCCACCAATTGAAGTATCTTATTATGACTTGCTGCCTGATGGATTACTAATGAAACAGTTACCATAGATTGCTTACTGAGGTTGTCTGTACTAATTGATTTCTGAAAATGATAAAAAGTAAGCTACTGTGCACTTAAATCAATTTGTCTTTCTATAATGAAATTCCCAGAGATAAAAACAGAATAGTTATTTTGGAGATATATATTTCTCAAGTTCATGAACAAAAAGTTTAAATGGTTTCCTCTATGTCCTTTCATATCTGCCAGTTAATATAAAGTTTATGTGTGTAAATGGGATACTATCAAGAGGATTATCTAATTACTTTTATATTCTACCTTTTCTTTGGGATGTCGGGGCAACTTACCTGGGTCTCCTCTTATTTTATTTCACAATATTCCTGTCAGGTAGATCACACTGAGAATGAAAGATTAGTACATAATGATCACATAATGAGATCCATGGTTGAATAGAGATCTGAACCTGGGTCTCCGCAGTCCTATTTCAACAGTTTTATTTACTGATTTCAATATTTACTTATTTTTTATGTCTTCTACTGTTTTAGCATAAGAGATAAGAAAGTAAACTTACAAGCTGCACCTGAAAGAAAAAGGAAGTATAATTTGAGACGGCAATTGAGTGCTGCTGTAAGGCATGAAATCCTTGGAACAGCAACTGGGAATGAGTTATACTAATAGTGGAAAAAGTGAAGGATTATTGGGGCAATGGTGTTAGAATTGACAAAAAGAAAGAAAAAGTGTTGGATCAGATCCAAATGCCTACTTACCCATCATTCTGTTCTACCTTGGTGAATTAGGTGGCTTTAGAAAGTTTCCTGAGAGAATAAGCTTTAGGTTCTTATATGTGCCGTGTGACATCCTCTCAATTGTGCTCACCAGCTCTGGGCATAGTTCCATATGAATGTTTTGAGTGAAAACTTTTATTACTATTAAACAGCACATAGGACTCACGTATAAGTAGCTTACAATCAGTATAATGGCCCTCAATAGCTCAAGATTTTGAATTCATAGTTTGTTGGTTATGTTTTTAAGAGCTTTATTTGGGATCAAAAAGAAGGTGGAGAGGAGGGGACCTATCCCTATTACTGTTTGTATTAGAACTGAAAGTATTTTCAATTCAGTTATTCCAGATGAAACTGAGCCCAAGTACATCACTGAGGCCAAAGGGTATGGCTGCCGGACAAGGCCAGAACTTGAAAGTGCCATATTGGAAACCCCCAAATATTTACAAGAGGAGCAGAGAAATACAAATGTAAAAAGTCAGCTGAGACATTCAACTTCTTTGGAGAGTGTGGAGGTATTTAAAGATCTATGTTCCAGCTATTTGAAATAGATGTGTTACATTTTACTACCTCTCATGTGTTGTGTTGTAATTGTTTCTTGTTACATTTGTGATGCCTTGGACTTGATAAAATAGCCATCTGAGTCTCTGGAATTCTTCAGTATTCTGATTTCTTCCGGATGCTCAGGAAATGCCCCAAGCCTGGCTGGTATTCAACAAAGGCATTGATGTTTCCTAATTTGACAGCCTCTGCAAAAATGAGTTATACAGATCTTGTTTAATGATTGCTCTGTTAGCAACCATTTGGTGGTATATAATAGTGCTGAAAAAGAAAATTTACAATTAGTCCTTGCATTTAATGACCATCACAAGGTCTCACACCGTCTCAAGGAAGGTCACATCTCCAACACATTGTCATTTGCCCTATATTGTATATCATGTTAGGCTACTGGAAGAAGTCAGATGCCAATGGGAAGCAGGGTTAATTTGAAGTTGTATTGTATTCACCCTTGCTTTTTCTTTTGTTCTTTTTTTATCCTTCATTCTGGCTATTAGACTGAATCTATAGAACATTAAATTCTGTTCTCTTTTTTTAGAGTCTCAAATCAGATGAAGAGGCTGAAAACTCAAAAGAAGAGCAGCAGCAGATCTTTGAAGGCCAAGGTGGGGCTCAGCAAAAGAATATGTAGTAAACACTGAAACCTGTTTTTTATTGTTTATTTTCTGGAATTTCCACTTTTGCCATCTGATTCAGTAGATGAGCTCAAGATAAAGTTCTAATTAAAAGGCAGAGTATACTCCTTGCAGACGAAGTTTCTCTGATTCAAATTCTGCTCTCCAACTCTAGCCAGAGTGAATAGGAATGGATAAGGTAAACCTGTAGACTGAAATCCATGGAAGGCAATCCAAGCATAGCAATAGATCCAGGGCTTTTTTTGTCATAGAACGCCCAGAACGGAGTTCCGGCACCTTTTTTGGATGGAACCTTGTAGGGTAGGCAAGGCGGGTTGTATAACAGGTGTGAGTTCCGGCACCTTTTCTTTTTACAAAAAAAGCACTGAATAGATCTATTTATCTAGCTTAGGTTTGTGGGAATCTCTGTCATCCATCTTGGCCATGTGGAAGCCCTCTTTCTTATCTTAGAGCCTCTGATCTTCCCATTTTCTGCATATCTGAATTCATATTCTTAGAGAGAAAAAATCTCAGACAGAAATTAGCTTCTCTTTTCTGAACCATTTTCTTAAGTATTGCCACGGGTGCTACAGCAAGGGTTTAAAATTGCTTCCCTTATGAGTGGGGACCATTTTAAAGTCTCACTGTGTAGAATGTGTGTAGGAAGGTCCAAAATCACACATCTGCAGGGATGTTGTCTCACTCACTTTGGACACTGGTCCCACCCACTTCAGGCTGGATTCCCTATTGTCAAGCTTGACACTCATTAGTCCATTTTCCTCTGGGCTCTGTGAAAAGATAATAGGATCTGTGTTTTACATGTAGCTTGGAAAGCTGGGTTATTAAAGCTAGTAATGAACAGATCAGTATAAATTTGAATTGCATTTGTAGTATTCTGAACTGTTGGGTTTTCTAATGAATTAGCATATAAAAAGGATATCTACGATCACTACCTTCCACATTTTTCTGTAATACAATAGTTTTGAGTGTGGTTTCATTTAGTGTGCAAAATTATTTCACATAAAATCCCTGAGAAAGTCTATTCTTTCTTTGCATTTTTTAATGTTCACTTTCATAGCTGCTTTAATGTCCTCTGTTTCTCTGATGCAGTTTTATGTAATACAAAATATGGTGCTGAACTGCTCCAGAAAAGGCAAAATACTGGGCAGCCAGCTTCCATTCACTTTCATCCACCTGCATCTCTACAAGGGTGGGCAAAGCCAACCGCTTAACAGCCATCCAGCATTCATTTAACATTTTAAAAAAAGCATTAGGGAAATGTTTATAATAAAGAAAGCTTACCATAGATTCTGGTTTACCATGTCTTGCAGATCTTGGTGGATTTCTTTTACATCCATATTTAGAATTAAATAAAGGCAGGAAAAGAGTGGAGATAAAATAATGTGTTTCTGATATTTTTGAGTATTACTGAAAAAATAAAATATTACAAATGAAATATGTATAATAATTATATATTTAACTAATATCTTTGTTGCATAATATAAAAATATAAAATATTTTCCATGGATAATAGAAATGCCAAATTTAGAGAAAAAATCAGAATGGAATATAAATTTAATTTGATTTTCAGTTGAGGACTTATATAATCTTTGATAAGAACAAGAGAGTAATTAGAAGCACAGCTCTTGCTAATGTAAAAGTAATCTTTTGTAGGTCAATTGTGTACCTGGGATGATAACCTCATTGACAATCCTAGAGAAGTGTCCACCTTGTGTTTGAACACAACTGAGAATCAGATTAGGGTTACTTGTGAAGATCTTGGCATTGGCAATAATGGATATCTCAACAAACAAGAGCTGGATGCTGTTTGTAAGAACATTGGACTCAAAGAGATGGAAAAAGAGGTGGGCTAAACTTGGAAATTTTGGAAATTTTCATCTCAGAAAGTCTACTTGGTGACTGAATGTGAAAATGGTGGCTACATATGGAATATACAGGTAGTCCTCAATTTACAACAGTTCGTTTAGTGACCGTTCAAAATTATGACAACACTGAAAAAAGTGACTTATAACCATTTTCACACTTATGACCGTTGCAGCATCCGCATGGTCATATAATCAAAATTCAGATGCTTAGCAACTGGTTCATATTTATGACAGTTGCTGTGTTCTGGTGTCATGTGATCAACTTTTGCGACCTTCTGACAAGCAAATCAATGGGGAAGGCAGATTCACTTAACAACCGTGTTAGTAATTTAACTACTGCAATGATTCACTTAACAACTGGGGCAAGAAAAGTCGTTAAAATGTGGCAAAACCCACTTAACAAATGTCTCACTTAGCAAAATAAATTTTGGGTTCAATTGTGCTCGTAAGTTGAGTACTACCTGTTACAGCATTTTGGCAGTGCCTCAAGTGTACGAAGTATTCTCTGTGCACTGCTTTAGCAATTGTAATTATTGCCTCCAAATAGTATATGAGTATTTTAAATAAATCTGAAGAAGCTTTATATATGCTCTATGCTACATTTATATCTTGCCTGTTGCAAGCTGCTATTTCCCTCCTGTATTTTATTTTCACAGTTCTCTTCTACAGTAGGAAAGGCTGGAAAGAAGAGCAATGGTTTACGATCATTCAGTAAATTTCATGATACGGGGATTGGAATCCAGATTGACTCGGAGTGGGAAACCGATTCAGGCCCTTGGTCTGGATTGTCCCTATTTCAGAAAGCTAGTTGAGATCAGGGAATGTGGCTTTGGAGAAAGATGGCCTTTCCCTCTGAAGGTCTAACCTCCTAGTCCTTCTGGCATGCAGGAAAGAATACATGACTTCTTTCTTCAGTTGAGGGAAGACAATATCTTTCTCTGTGAATGAAGAAAACAAGAACTTTTCTCATTTTTATTCTATACAGAGAAAGGTGAGATTTTCAATCTAGTACACCAATGCTGGAAATCTTTTGTGATAAGGGCCCACTGCTAAACTGCTACAGCATGTGATGGTTAAATGTTTAACCTTGATTGAAGACCATGTTAGATTTTATCCTGGTTATGAGAACCAGAGCCTGCTTGTTGAATTAACTAAGCCTTTTAGAATACTAATTTATGTTCTGTGAAAATCTGCTCTATTCCACAATTAATTCATTTAACTTAAATGAATGCTTGTGATAACGATACATTAAAAACCCTATGTTTTCTGTAGGAACTTGAAGAATTATTTTACAAGTTGGATAGTGATGGAGATGGCAGAGTAAGCTTAAAGGAATTCCAGCACGGCTTATTCAGCCATATCTGCATTCCTTGTTCTTTTTCTTCCACACCACTTAAATCAAAAAGGCAAAGATCACATCCTAATCAGGTAATTATTCTGCATAATATTGTCTTTATAAAATTGTTGGTTCCAAAGGGAAAATGTTTGAATGTTCAATTGGCTTCCACTTACTGCATTTTCATAGACTGGTGTTAATGATTTTTATGACATATGGGCTGATATCTAACCTATTTTTCCCATTGGTTGGATTCATAAACAGTGCTATTAAAGTGTTTTAAATAGTAGCATGGTTCATGTGTAGCAGTAGATTATAATGGGTGAATTTGCATATCTTGCTAAGCTAAAATCAAGACAGATAATGATCTAGACCTGTCTTTCACAATGTTGGCATGTTTTTTCATACTTTTAGAAGTGTATACCTACAGTAGGACAGGGCTTGAAATGTTATTGCTAATAGAAGCATATACAGAAATAAGGATCAACCTGGAGAAAGGAAAAGTGGTATAAATTATACAGCATGACAGGATCATAGAAGATTTTGTGTTGGGTGCGATCCGATGTGTGGCTTGGGCCCAACAGCCTGCAGGGGAAGTTTTGGCCAATATGATGAAATTATTGGACTTTTTCTTAACATTTTATCTATTAGATGCAGTGGATGCTCTATATGTCATTAAATGTATTATGGCTTATTTATTGATCTTCTCTACTTTGTCGGTCTCATTAGCCCTTTGCCCAAGTGTGTGGTTGAATACATCTCACTGGTGCAGGAAATCTTAAAACACCTAAATCTATATATCCAGATTATGTGTTCTGCTTAAGAAAAACCAGATTTCCAAAGCTGATTTAAAAGAAAAAAAATTCCAAACCACACCCACACAGGATAACAGTATTTACTGCATCTGAGTGGGTTTCTACAAATTAAATTTTGTAATAAAAGTTCTCTCAAATTAGGCTTGGCTCCTAGTGATATTTCTGCAACTTTCTTGGCAGTAATACAGAATTGCCATTAGTTTCCTTTAATGTGTCCCCCCACCCCCCCGCAGTTCCTAATCTAGCCAATGAACCTGGAATTCACTGGTTATCTCTCATAAAGCACATAACAGGCACAGCCTTGCTAAGTTCCCCATTCTGGACAAATTCAGCCAGATGTTGTAGCTAAATAATGAGTTTCGGATTTTCTGATGTACCTACATGTTGTTTTTAAATTCTTTCCTAAATGTTTATTCCCCATTCACCTCTCTCCACCGCTGTTTTTCCTCTCTCCACCGCTGTTTTATTCCTCCATCATGCAGATTTTGAAAGACAATGGACAACAAACCGCAACTCCATCTTTTTTATCTAACTCAGCGGCCTTGAATCTTTTCTCCAGCATTAACGATGGCAGTGGTTTTGCAAGTGTGGAGCAAGTTGTCTCCATCTGGGCCTGGGAAGGGGTTGAAAACTGCAAAGAGATTTTTAAGGTATCTGTACCTGTTCGTTGGTGATTTTCCTGGGAATTCTTAGCATGATGTTGTTCATAATAAGGGATTTAAAATATCGATAAGAAAAATGGGTGGAAATATGATTGGGGCTGAGTGTATCTGCCATTGACCGGACATGGAAAGAAAGGAAGGCTAAGCCACTCAGTCTGATTGATGAATTTGCGAAGGTCCCTTGACTTTCCTTGTGGGGAGCAGGCAGGGAAGATCACAATGTTCTCATGACTGCAGGACACTGCAACCATTATACATTCGAGCCAGTTCCCAGATCACAATCATGTGACCACAGTAGTGCTAGGATAGCCAGAACTTTGAGAACTGGTCATAAATATCACTTGTTCAGCAATGTTGTAATTTGGAGCGGTCACTGAACTAATGGTAATTAACTGAGGACTACCTGAATATGAATTAAGATAGAATCTTATGCAAGGTTAAACTAGTATGAAAGTCATTTAATTTTGGTACCTCCAGAAATTCGCGGAATACAGGTAGTCCTTGACGTACGACCACAATTGAGCCCAAAGTTTCTGTTGCTAAGTGAGAGTTGTTAAGTGAATTTTGTCCCATTTTACAACCTTTCTTGCCACAGTTGTTAAATGAATAATTGTTAGTAACATGGTTGTTAAGTGAATCTGGCTTCCCCATTGACTTTGCTTGACAGAATGTTGCAAAAGGGGATCACATGACCCCAGGACACTGCAACCATCATAAAAATGAGTCAGTTGCCAAGCACCTGAGTTTTAATCATGTGACCATCAGGATGCTGCAGCGGTTGAGAGTGTGAAAAATGGTCGTAAGCACTTTTTGCAGAGCGGTTGTAACTTCAAATGGTCACTAAATGAACTGTTGTAAGTTGAGGACTACCTCTAATCCCTTTCTTACTTTCTCTGCTCATGTTCATACAAGCTCATTTGTTTAACTCATTTGCCATCAATTTCCTATCATAATCATTATGTCTTTAATAGTTTTATCTCAAATATAATAGTTTTATGTCAAATCTGCAAGGTTTTTTTTCCTGACAACACAGCTTTAACAGTTTGCACTTCTTACTGTCCTTTAGTCTTGTTTAATATCTTTCCTGGTCTTAAATAGTTCATCCATTCTTCCTTGAATCTTTAATCCAATCCCTTAACTAAATAGTCCAATGACTATTACCCTTTAATATTTATTTAATGCCAACATTCTAATGCTATATTAATAATAATTTAAGGGATTGCTGACTCTTAGGATTTAGTTTCTCTTGATTTTTCAGACTTTTGTCTTTTTATAGAGTCTTGATTTTAATGTGGAGGAACGAGTGAACCTTCTAGAGCTCTCCATGATCCTTGATGATGAATTAATTGCTTCCAAGAATGGACTTCAGCAGGCAGCTGTTGCCTCTTATAAGCATGAACTTCATCATCTACAGTAAGTAGTTTTTGCTTTGGCTTTTGAGAATAATGGTGCTAGTATGTGTGTAGAAATTTCAGAGTCATCATTGTAAACTGCCTATTTATTTAATTGTTGTTTGCATCAAGACCACATCTGTATGTACAAATGCATAGTGCTATTACATGAGATAGCTGTTCAGCTAAACAGTTTCACATGTCACCAATTGCAGATAGAGATTATACTGTATATGTTAGATTTATACTTATACTTATGTCTGCAGAGTTATGATATCTTAACAGAATCAGTGCAAATGGAATTTGGAGAGGTTGTAAATAGCACATTTTCTTTCTTTTTAGAACACAAGTGGAACGGATTTTCAGTGAGAGAAATAAAGCAAGAGCTGATCTGGAAAAGACTAAAAAGAGGAATTGGCAGCTTTTTAAGGAAGTAGATGATAATCATAGTGCTCTGGAGCATCACAATGAGAGTAAACTCAGGTGATTATTGTCAAAGGAAAAATAGTTATTATACTATATAAAGTTATACAAATAAAAATACTAAGGGTTCTTATTATAGACAGTCATGATAAAAATGATGATTCTATGATTATCCAAAGAAGAGTTGGTTTGCTGTATTTCTATCAAGGCAGTCTTTCTTCCATACCTATCCCCTTTCTAAATAGTATTTATAATAATACTAATAATAAAGTTGGAAGGGACCTTGGAGGTCATCTAGTCCAACCTCCTGCTCAGGCAGGAAACCCTATACCATTTCAGACAAATGGCTGTCCAGTCTCTTCTTAAAAACTTCCAGTGTTGGAGCATTCACTGCTTCTGGAGGCAGGTTGTTCCACTGGTTAATTGTTCTAACTGTCAGGACGTTTCTCCTTAGTTCTAGGTTGCTTCTCCCTTTGGTTAGTTTCCATCCATTGCTTCTTATCCTGCCTTCAGGCGCTTTGGAAAATAGCTTGACTCCCTCTTCTTTGTGGCAGCCCCTGAGATATTGGAACACTGCTATCATGTCCCCCCTCGTCCTTCTCTTCATTAAACTAGCCATACCCAATTCCAGCAACTGTTCCTTATATGTTTTAGCCTCCAGTCCCCTAATCATCTTTGTTGCTCTTCTCTGTACTCTTTCTAGAGTCTCAACATCTTTTTTACATCGTGGTGACCAAAGTATTAATACCACTTTACAATGCCTTCGTAAGGTCACACTTGGAAAACTGGATGCAGTATTCCAAGTGTGGCCTTACCAAGGCATTGTAAAGTGGTATTAATACTTCATGTGATCTTGATTCTATCCCTCTGTTAATGCAGCCTAACACTGTGTTGGCTTTTTTGGCAGCTGCAACATACTGCTGGCTCATATATATATTTGCAAAATGTGTTTCAGTTTAATACTTAAATCTGAGATCATAAACGGGCTTGCTATTCTCAGCTGTGATGTTCCTGTATTACAGAGCTCTTGAGCGAGATTTCAAAGGGAAGCTAATGGCAATAAAGTCTGAAGTCAAGATGGAACAGGAATTGCTCATGCAACAAATGCACCATCAGAGAACCAGGTTAGAAGCAGATTTCAGGTACCTTCAAGAGGAGGACTGTATCCTAAGGAAGAAGCTGACTTTGATGATCAAGGTAAGGGGTTGGGCTGTTGTCTTATGCTCAGAACAGCTAAGCCATAATACTAAGATTGAAGATTCTTGACCACAAGTAAAATTTCACATCTAAAAGGTTGAATTCCAAGGCTCAGAAATTAAACAGCTTGAGTCTATGTCCATTTTCTTTCAAGATGTACAATTAGGCCCACTGTTAATGGTAAGGGGGAAAAAACAAGATATAAAAGTAAACTATACTTCTTTCCCTATACAATGCAAATCTTACCAGCTTCAACTTCTGAAGTTTCACCAGCCAGTTATATGTAGGTTCACAGCCATGAGAAAATGTTGATCTGTTTTTTTGATTGACTGAAAGCTGGGCTTGTTCAGGAATGGAATTCTACATCCATTAAGGCTGCCGAATTGCAGCATATGCACAGTGTAGATGTGACGGGGGGGAAACCAAAAACCCCCGACTCATTTACTCAGTTTTTCATTGTACAGGCTCTCTAATTGTGCAAAAGTACATATAGTCTGCACTTAACCATTCAAAGTTACAACAGACTAAAAAAAAGCTACTTGTGATCTATCCTCAAAGTTAAGGCTGCCATATCACCCTCAAGTCACCTGATTGCATTTTGGGTGCTTGGCAATTGCCTCACATTTATTACCAATTAGTGTCCATGGTCATGTGACTATGATTTCTAGCAGAAAACATAAAAAACACCCATTGAACATGCTGGATTTGCTTAACAACCACGTGGTTCAACAACAAAGCAGTGACTTGTTTTACAATTGTAAAAATGGTCATAAAATCAAGTCAGGTTATATGGTGACCCATTGAACAACCACAACAACTTAATGATTTTGGGCCAAATTGTGATTGTTAAGCAAGGACTACCTGTAGCAGGTCAAATACGGAGATGTTAGATTGCTTTTCCTTTGTTCCAGTTCAGATACAGTAGATCATTGTTGCACAGAAGAGCATTCAAACATGCAACACTTTTTCTGCTTTGTAAACTGGTATGGTGAGTAGCCACCCAGCACTAATCAAAGTTCAGTTTTTGACAATATTGGTTTGGAACATAGATTTTCCTATATTTAGTGTGCTGCTGCTTTCTTGCTGAAGAGTTGCAAAATTTACCTTGACATGGATTTTATCTTTCTATCATTTTCTTTCATGTGAATGTATTTTTAAAGGAAAATAGTCGCTTACAGAATGAAGTTGCTGAAGTAGTTCAAAAACTGAGTGAATCTGAAAATCAAGTTTTGAAACTTCAAAGAGATCTTAATTTTATTTTGAAAGACAAGGTAATTCCACATTGATGAAAAGGGATCTTTTTTGCTTTTTCTAATCTAAGCCCATTTGACTCGTGTGAAAATCAAGTGAGTTGGAGTCTTGTATGTATAGCCTTGTAGCTATAGTATCTCCTATATAAACATTCACTTTTTTGTTTGTCATCATAAAGAATTTTAATTTTTTTCAGTCTTTTGGCTGAAAAATGCTGCATTAATAAGGTTTAGGCCTTCTTAAAATATTTTTAAATAATTTCTTTTAAATAGTTATTCTGAATATAGTTACTTATGTATTTACATAAAGCAATCTCTTACTTTTCAAGTAAGCATTGGTAAAATGTCTGTAAGGACAATAAAAAGACAGAAATATTTAAAAAGCCCCTGCGGTATAATGATTTGTGTACAAGTTTGACCTGCTTCTCAACAAAAACTCTGCTGTAACTCTACGCTGCCTAGAATTATTTTGTAGACTTGGATAGTATTATAAATGAAATAAATTAAAAATAAAATGTAACTCAAGGTGTTTTTAGAGCTAACTTCAAAGGTTTTCTTTCCGTTTTTGAAACAATCTACTTTTTAAAAAAAATCTTATTCAGCTGGGATTACTGGATCCATACAGTACAGAGCTATTTGATCAAGAAGCACGCTTTGCTGAAATCATTCAGGAGTATGAACTGCAATGTCGGGTAAGTGGTTTATTTTTAACCTTATAAATATGCATTGTGGAAGGCCAGAAATCAGGTGAGCAGGAAGGAAATTGTCCATATTTCACAACTTTGTCCCTCTTCCCTTTATTAACCACTGAATGGAACCTTTTTGCTAATGATTGACTATTGAATTAATAAATCTATTGTACAATAATATAAAACTAATGTTCCTGCCTATTGAGATAATCCACCTGAATCATGATAAGCAAAGCCTAATGGTTTGTTCTCAGATTTTTAGGCACCAAAAGAATCATAAGATTCTTGACTTTCAGAAAGGAAAGCTGTGTTTTCTCCCAATAATTTGTGGATGCTCTTAGATTGCCCACAGAATCTTAAAAGTGGACCGTCTTAATCTAGATATAAAACCACTTAATGCCAAGAAGATTGTTCCATGCAGTCTGCTAGGTAAATTGCTTTTTTTCAGTCTAAGTCTCTTACTATGTGTACTTTTGCAGTCACTGAAAGGATCCACGCTTAGAGTGCTATTAGTACTTGGTACCTGGGAGGCAGTTATCTGACCCAGAACTTTCTTGGTTGTAGAACCCATTTTATGAAATTCTTACTGATGGCTGGTTATCATCAGTCACATTTAATACTGTAGCTGCTAGGATGCACCTTTTATTCAGCCCTTGGATTCTGCTGATACTTTTTATTATTGTTATTGTATTATTGTATTATTGGATCTCATATTTTCTTTATTAACATCTATTTTAAGTGTATAAACAGCAGTATAATTTTTTTCCAATGAAGAACAATATATACAGTAACTGCAAAAACTCAGTTTTGAAATAGGAACAAAGAAAGCTGTCTTATATCAGGTGATACTGTTTGTTCAGCTAGCCAACCTGAAAAAAATATTTACCCATTGAGCCCTCAAATAATTTTCTTGGTATATAAATTTCATAAAAAGATTTCTTGTTAAGGCATCTTTAGTAAGATAGAAAAAGAAAAGACTAGGTTATAAATTTTAGTTATATTGGTGCTATGTGCACCAATCCCTATTAATAATGACAACAACAATAATAATCAGTCTTGGCACTTCTTGGCCAATAGGCCACAAGTCCAACCAAAGCTTGGTTTTGCCAAATAATGATGCCACTGTTCAGGCCAAGCTAATATTTAATACAGAGGCTACCTTGAAAACTAACATAATATTAACCTACCTCCCACTCATATACAGTGAGGTACTATATATGCAATATACTGCTGCACTTAGGATACAAAACACCAAAAATAGCTGTATGGAACAGTATAATTTTGCCCACTTTGTTATATGAAAATGAGAGTGGAAAGAATAAAAGTAGGTTTTATGGAGTGGGAATGGATTATTCAAAACATTTGTGTGATATGAGGACATGGGGTCAAGAATAAACGGGTGCCAAATGAATGTGGATTAAATCAGTAACCCATTCAAAAGAATCTTTGAGACATTGTGATGATATAGAGAGAACGGAGGAAGATCACACCTGAGATGAGTGAGGAAGGAAGAGTTGAGGGGAAGAAGTCTGAGAAAGCTGTGGTATAGGAATGTAGCAAAGATACAGGAGATTAAGATAAATGTTGCACATGTCAGTATCTTTTGGATACAAGACAATTTAGGCTCTGTGTATATCACTTGGAGGTTCCTTGGATGAAAGAATGAATAATAAATGATGTCCCAAGGTGCTTTTTCAAAAGGCAACTGGACTTTGTTTTTCCTTGAAGCGAAATGTTCAGTTGCCTTTTGAAAAATCATCTTTGGGACAACAGACTGAGAATCTCCATAGACGATACATGACGTGGTTGAAATCAGAAAATGTGTAAATGCCCTGATACCTAAAGATTTGCAACTCTCCAATTTTAAAAGCTGAAAAGCTCTAATAACATACCAGCTGCTACATAAAAAAAAAACCATATTTCATTACAACAGTGATTAAGAACACTGTGCCTAGTTGTTTGATGTATATCTGGAAATATTCTATTACTGTTATTTTCATTCCTCTGCTTTTTGCTGGACAGAAATCATAATGATCCATTGGTAAGTGGCAGGCTGATGGAGAGTTCTATAAAAAGAACCCTCTATGTATTATTTCATGCATTCCATCATCCACTCAATTCCCTTCCCTTTTTTTGTTTCCCCATACATTCAATTTGGTGCTGCCTACTTAATCATAGAGGGTGAAGGTGAGCATTGCATTTCCAAGTGTGCTCATGTTCTGTGTTTGTAATGAATATGCCTTTCAATCTAACAGTGTTATGATAACCTTGAAAACTTTGCCATTTTTTTAATAGTTGTGTATATCATAAGTACCTTATGATATACACAACAATTGAATACTCTTTGTATTAAATGTAATCAGTTTAACATTCAGAAACTTCAGCTATATGTCCCTTGCTATCTAAGGAAATAACCAATTATTTCTAGCAAGTTCAGACTCCTCTGAGAATTGATTGGGCTTGATATTTGAATATGTGTTTTCGGTTCAACAGCTGTACTATAATGGTAGTGCCTGCCAAAATGGGGGCAGATTTTAAATAGAAACAAATGTTTATTTTGCTAAAAAAGAAAAAAAGGAAGCTAAAGATCTTGTGCATGGGATTTTCAGTTTCTTAAGAATTTTTTTTGTAAATGAAATTGCTGTCTCTGGTCTTGCATGTATTGATCTAACATCTGTCTGATTATGTGTGCATTATGTAGTTTAGTTTCATTTAAAGGATTGTTAAAAATAAAATATGGGAAATAATAGTATCATTTCATAACCATGTTCACACATTACAGGAAGTCCTCGAATTAAAACAGTTCACTTAGTGACTGTTCAAAGTTACAATGGCACTGAAAAAAGTGACTTATGACTTATTTTTCACGTTTACGGCCGTCGCAGCATCCCCATGGTCATGTAATCAAAATTCAGACGCTTGGCAGCTGACTCACATTTATGACGGCTGCAGTGTCCCAGAGTCACATGATCACTTTTTGCTACCTTCTGACAAGCAAAGTCAATGGGGAAGCCAAATTCACTTAACAACTGTGTCACTAACTTTACAGCTGCAATGATTCCCTTAACAATTGTGACAAAAATGGGGCAAAATTCACTTAGTAACTGTTTCACTTAGCAAAAGAAATTTGGGGCTCAATTATGGTCGCAAGTCCAGGACTACCTACACTGCTAAACAAATATGATTACACCAAGACAGTTCCACAACTGGGATAGCACTACATTCCATGTTAAATAAAAAGGATTCCCTGTGCTCTTCTTGCAAGGATGTGCAAACTTTTAAGAGAATTTTGGTATAAAATGGGCTTTTGAATTTAGAAGAAGATTCTTTGGGCTCAGTTCAGTATTTTCATTGCACAAGGAATCTTTGTTCTTCATGTAGGGAAATGCTTTTTTGTACACAGAATAGAATCTTTAGTAGCTAGCAAATGTGCTTTGACCTGTACCTACTGGCAGACTCCTAAGTTTGTGTGCTTTGGTATCAGGCCCAAAGACCAAGAAACACATGCAGTTACTTCTAAGCAGTTTCCTTTATTGCTCCTCACCTATAGTAAAAAATATTGCTAAACTAAAGCAATATTTAAACCACTTAAAAATATACTCTGACAAACCTCTAGGGAGGTGCTAACTTGACCCTCTTCCTCTCAATCAAACTATCTAAACTTGGCTGTCTCTTGTTCCTTTGGAATGCAGCCCCTCCCACCTGGGAATTCAGACTACATTCCACCATATCTGGTCAGAATATTAGTTCTCAAAGGGAAGTCCTTATTTATGCCAATGGGACTCTTAGATCTTCACCTCTGTGTGTCGGTTAGACTAGGTTAGAATGGCAAGATGTTTCCATGGGTTCCTCCTCCATATACTTAACCATATACACAATAAATACACATTACTGTAAAAAGCAAGCACAACCTTTTTCTAAGTAAAACTAATGTTCATGTACACAGTTACATTAAAAGGACCACTGAAAAGTGACAGGCTTTTTTTTTTGGCTGCTTTGAGATGCTTTACATTTTTGTCAGCCCTGTTGAAGCTTGTTTTTATTACTCAAGAGACTGAGCAAGAGTTGTGTTTGTAGCACTGAAAAACTGACCATCAGCAAAGCTCCCTTTAAACTTTCAACCTTTATCTTGTATCTTCCAGGTCTTCTTCAGGTTTGTTCCCAGATTCATTTTAAAGAATATTTTAAAGCTGGCTCAATAAACCAGGCTTCTCCAAGATTAGATGAAAAGATAAATAATAATAATAAAGTTGGAAGGGACCTTGGAGGTCATCGAGTCCAACCCCCTGCTCAGGCAGGAAACCCTATACCATTTCGGACAAATGGCTGTCCAGTCTCTTCTTAAGATAAGCGAGGATGCAGATTGCAGAACTGTAGCCTAAAACACAGATTCTAACTAAATTGACTTAATGTGTAATAGTTAATAAGAAAGACATAGGAGTGGGGCTAAGATCTGGAATAATTCATTCATAGTAGAGGAAGCTGCCTTTTTGATAGGACAAAGAACACATGCCTATTATACATTTATAATAAACCAAACTAGAATTTTGTTTGGTTATCAAAGATTTAGTTTACAGCAGAGTTCTCCAACCTTTCCAGCTTTGCGGATGTGGGGGGAGGGGATGGTTCTGCACAACCAGCTGGTGCGCCTGCGCAGCTCCATTTGCAAAAGCGGTGGGCACTACCACGGCCCTGTTCCAAATGACTGAAGGCCCAAGTGGGCTCCGGCCCGGGGGTTGGGGAACTAGGGGTGGCTGTGGCTCTGAGAGTGTTTTGTTCTGCAGCCCCCAATGCCATTCTTAAACATGATTGCCAAAAATGAGAGTACTATCAGACTCACTAAAATTGTAATGTGTGTCCTAAAATAAACACCAATTTTATTCCCCCAATCCTGAAAGAAAAAAAATAAATTACTCTCCGGGTCAGCCTATCTTGTTAAAATTCAACCCATAGAAAAAAGGGGAGAAGTATGGCTTTATGTTATGCTGTATCAATGAGTTTACAGCTTGATTCATCCGCTGAAATATTTATCTTTGGTTCAAGCAGTATTGCTACGATTTCCCCCATGTTAAAGGGTATTACAGTGAGTTGAATACATGTTGCTTTCTCTACCTTCTATCTTGTTTTGTTGGATGCAATGAAATGTGTGATATCAACATGTCCTCAAGCTTGAAAGGACTTAGTCATCCTATCTGAAGATTCTGCAACAGTTGATGGTTCAAACCATTGAAAACTTGTCTAAACTGGTTTTTCTCATCATTAAACCACTTGTATTTAAAAGAACTTAGATCATGGTTGTCCAATCTTTTGGCTTGAAGAGGAATTGTCTTAGGCTGCATATAAAATATATAAAATAGGTAATGTATATAAATAATAAATTTTCTTTATTATTTAATCTTTTTTTATTATCTTGTGGGGCCACATTACTAGCTGTCCAGAGCTACATGCGGCCCATAGGCTGTGAGTTGAAAACACCTGACTTAGATGAAATCTGTGGCTATTTGTTCTGTGATTGCTGAATTTCTTCTCTTCTTTGTGGAAGTTTTTAAGTACAATTCTGGAGTTACCAATTCTGTGTTATCCTAATTATATAAGAATGATTTATAAGCAAATATGGATATTCTCTTAAGTCCTGGAGTTGCAGTATATCCCACCACATATATCTAAGAGTAGCTGCTCTGTGTGCTTCACTGTCGTTTTCTGGCCTGCTTATAGGAACTGCATGACAAGAATGATGAGCTGCAGATGGAGGTGGAAAAACTGAGATCCCTGCTGCTGCATGCAAAGAAGCCTAACCTAGGATGCTGCAAAATGAAGACCGACAACACTGGAGAAAGGCCCTTGCCTGGAAATGAAAAAGCTAGCATTAGAGGTGGGTAATGCAAGTCAGGCATGGTTCTTCAGAACAGCTTTCTGCATCCTGCTGAAATCTGGATGTATTGCATGCCTGATCCCAGAATTGCCCACATAGAGGACATTCTAGAAGATGATTCAACACATCTGGACTTCACCAGGATGGGAAAGACTCTTCATGCAAGGAGATATTCAGGGCCATTCAACATGGTGAGAAGGGTTTTAAGCCTTTAATGTTTTCTGTTCTATGACACTTTTCCTCCACTTCAAGTTAGGGAAAGCAGTTGAGCACAGACACTACTGTGTTACTGTCTGGGTGTCCTGCTGCTACAATTCAATGCTAAAGCTGAAGATGCATTTATTTTATTATTTATTGCATCCAATCTTGATTTGCTCTACGGCTAGAAGATGAAGGCTGCAAGTTCTCTTTTCATATTAAAACAGTTTTTAACTACATCTAATCATTGAATATGTTTCTTTTAAGACAACATTGAAAAGGATGATCATTTTCTTGGATACCAGCACCTATCAACCACAGGCCAAAATGGTAAGGGATGATTGTCTAAAATCTCCCAAGCACTATAGCATCCTAGAATTTAAATAACCCTAATCTAATCCAATTCATTCCCTTATGAGTAAGATACCAGTATCAAAAGCATAATTTATAATTTTTTCTTGATTCTTCCAACGTGCAGCCCTTATGGTTTTCCCAAACAACATTGTTTAGGGCTGTGCTTATTTTTTTTCCTCATAGATGTTTTATTTTTGAATATAACCTCCATAATTGAAATCTTGTAGTTAGGGGTTAACCAGTATTTATTTTCTTGTCTCTATGTTTTTCTAATAATAAATTTACTTATAGATAATACTTTCATAACATCTGAACCCTATTCAGTAAGTATAGAAACAGAACTTCTGGTGGAAGAGTTAAAAGAACAGAATCAAACTATGAAAACAGAGCTAGAAACTAAGGTGAGTAGGAAAACTCAAAACTTAGAATCCAATCTATAAGTACAGCACTTATAATCAGCAGAACTCAAAAATTTTGCATGAAATATCTCCACAGAGTAGTTTCAATAGAGGCACTGTTGAATTATCCACAGTCTTCTAAGTTTTGTTGGTACAATGGCAATCATCATTTCTCCAATCTGAGTAAAGATTTTTATCTTAACTCATTTATGCAAGTTGTTCAGCTTTTTGAAATCACTCTGATAAATGATAGTATTATAGAAGCCATGCTATAGCTGAATGAGAGGATTTCTGAGTGTAATTTCATAATGGAGAGTAGGTATGGTCTAAACAAATTGATAATTAATTCCTGCAAACCATGCAAACTCCAGAAGAACAAGATACTCTTTTTTTAAAGATAGCTATTGTTTTGTATATAAATTCCATGCACTGGGAATGTCAAATTTTTTGGGTGAGGAAAGCATTTAAACTTTAAATAAATATTCTGAAATGATTTCTGGTTTTTTTTTTTAAAATTTACTGTTCTAGGTCAATTATTATGAATGGGAAATAGAAGTACTAAAAAATAATTTTGAGAAAGAAAGGAAGGACATAGAGCAAAGTTTCAAGATCAAGATCAGTGAATTGGAAGAACAAAAGAATGGCTTGGAAGAACTGAATGTGAAATGCCAGGAAGTGATTGATGGTTTGAAAAGCCAAGTTCAGAAGCTGGATCCTATCCAAGAAATGAAGAGATTTGAGAAGGAGAGGGCAGAAATAGAGCAGTGCTATGCTAAAGAAATTTCAAACTTAGGTCAGAGGCTGGCCCAGGAAAGGGAAAGATTGGAAGATGACTTGAAGATGAAGCGTGAAATGGAGATACATTTTATGAGGTTTGGAAGCATTATATTCTTAGGATTCTAAATATGGGTACTTGCCAATTACCAATTGTAATTCTTTATGCATACGTAGGTAAAATTCTGCTATGTTAATACCTGAAGTTGCATCTTTAAGTGGAAAGTAAAAGTATACTTTTGTATACAAGTATAATGTCTGGTGTCTTTGAGGACCCATGGATGCAGTTTTCTTGGCAATAATAAAGAAGCAGTTTGTTACTGGGTTCTTTTATAATGCTTTTCAGTTTCCCAGCCTAGACTATAGCCCTGACATTCTTTGGTATCCTCCTTGGTTGTATAACCAGACACAACCCTGCTTGGCTTCAAAGCCTAGCCAAGATCAAACAGGTGCTGCCGTTTGCTGATACAGCTTAGGAAGAGAGCAATAAAAAAAACCATAGCAACATCTTTCCTTAGTAATAAGACAACTGTCTATAGTACAATATAGACCGTTTTCTTTTCATCGTGTATCAAAATGATGGGGCTATTTTTGTGAAATGCGATAATCAGAACTAGGAAGTTGTTAGTTGGTATTTCTTTGAGTTATTCTTTATATACAGCCTAATTAGCTTTAGTATTTTCAAAAAATAACAAAAATCAGTTCACAGAAATTATCTTTTATTAGTTATAAATTGTATGCTGCCTTTTTTAGGTGGCTCCCTAGTGACTACCTGGGCTTATAATTAACTCTATAAAGCGCTTAGAGTTTTTAAAAGCCTGCCAATAGAAGTTAGCCTAAGTTTTATGAAAGCAGAGGCTTTCAACATACAACTTGAAGATTGACTCAGGAGAGATAGGTGGGTAGAGCACACAATGTTTACCTTTAATTTCCTATTCCATGAATATTCATCTTATAGAGGCATCCATTGTCAGATAGAAATCTTAGCAAAGGGATACAAGTAGTCCTTGACTTAGGACCACAATTGAGTCCAAGATTTTTGTTGTTAAGTGAGACATTTGTTAAGTGAATTTTGCTCTTTTTATGACCTTTCTTGCCTCAGTTGTTAAGTGAATCCTGCAGTTGATAAGTTAGTAACCTGATTGTTAAGTGAATCTGGCTTCCCCATTGACTTTGCTTGTCAGAAGGTTGCCAAAGGGTATCCCATGACCCCCAGGGACACTGCAGCCATCATAAGTATGAACCAGTTGCCAAGCATTAGAATTTTGATCACGTGATCATGGAGATGCTGCAAAGGTCATAACTGTGAAAAATGGTTTAAGTCACATTTTTCCAGTGCCATTGTAACTTTGAACAGTTACTAAATGAACATTTATAAGTCGAGGACTACCTGTACTTGAGAATACTGCCAGCTCCATCAAAATTAGACATGGCTCAGTTAAACCTGTCTTGAGCCAGTTCAGGGTTGTAAACTAGAATTATAGAGGTACAGTAGATCCATGAAAGACCATTTAGAGTGATTCCAAATCTCATTTTAATATTGATACACAAAGTATGCTTCAGTTAATTATTTTTTTTCCCAGAAAGCACATTGATGAATTGAAAATGGAAAAAGAGAAGAAGATGTATGAAATAAAAGAATTAAATGACTTGGTAAATATATAAAGTGGCTAGAGTACCACTTGATCTGCCTTCTCACAGAGCCTGAATTTAAAACAGTGCAGTACTAGAAAGCTCAAAAGCCAAGAAGTTATAAATTTCAGTCAAAAATAGGCGGAGGGGGCAGGGGGACATTTTAGAAGAATGAAACCATTATATGTTTTGCATGAGTTATCTATGGCAACTTTTTTTTTAAAAGGCTCCAGTAGCAGATGATGAGAAGGATCTGTACCTGAATTTGTGAAGAACCTGTGCCAGTTATTGAAATATGGAAACTGGCTGTTTTCAAATGGGACTCTTACTAATTATCCAGGAATTTAAACAGAAGCTTTTCCCAGTCATATTTGGACATTATCAGGATTGAACCAGGGACCTTTTACATGCAATATATATGGGTCTTCCCAAGGGTTGATAGCGCTGGACTTCATGGAAAAAATAACTTGTGTGCATATAAGGTTGATTGCTGAGTTCCTAGATACATTTCAGCAGTTATTTTTCCTGCATCTTAAGTCAGGTGATAATTATCCAGACACAAACAAAAGAATTGGGCAACTTTAGAAAGTGGTTGGATAATCTGAATATCAGTACTTCTAATCTTATCCATGTAACCAATGCTACCAAGGTTCAGTTGAGAAACATTGGCTGGATTTGTACATTGTATTAATCCATAAGGTATTTGAGTTTGATTTGGCAGTTTATAGTTTATTAAATAATCCATGGTTAAACAATCAGTGGATTCATACACTATATGAATACAGTCAATGTGTTGCCCAGTAAAGCTGTCTGATGAACTCTGTTTGAATTTCTAGCGCTAAAATGATTGCTGTGTACTTTCAAAAGTTTATTGTTAAAAATAATCATATCTACAATCCCCTAAAGCTTTTGAGAATTAAGAATTATAGATTTTTCTTTTAATACTTTGTATATAGGTTTACATTATTTGCCCTACCATCAAAAATTCAGTTAATGTATTTTTTTTTTAAGCAATCAGTCCTTTAGTTCTAGGAGAGTTTTCCTCTTTCCTCCCTTCCTTTCTCCAAGAAATCTCTGTAGCAACATTTGTTTTAAGACAACCCCTATTGATCTAAAACTTGAATATAGGAAATCCCTACCTGATCCCTTGGGTAATTTATAATCTTGTTTTGTGTATGCACAAATGTGATTATGATGAATATCATGACATTGAATGCCTGAAATCTTGTTTCAGAACAAATGCTACAAAGAGGACATCTTACAGTTGAACGCTAAGATTGCTCAGCTAAACCATGAATATGTTGAATTAAGCAGCAAGAATAAAGCCGGTCAGAAAACAATCAAGACACTGAATCAGAGGTTTGTTGAATTGGAGAGACAAAAAGAACAAGAAGCTATGATAGCCAAGCAATTTCGGGAGGCCTCTGCTGAGCTGAAAAAGGAGCATTTTCAGCAGGAGTTGACATGGCAGGGCGAAAAGGACATGCTAGATCAAGACCTGAAATCAGTGAAGGAAAAGGTAAGGCTGATCTAGGAGAGAGGTCACTGTATTGTGAGTAAGATGACACTGTACTACAGTGATGGACAATCTGAGGCCTCAGGGCTGCAAGTAGATATTCAGTCCTCCTTTTGCAGCCGTTTTAGTTCTCCTGGTCATGATTTCTAAAAACTGATTGCACAGATACTATTTTGTGGTGGAGAGCAGATGAAAAGCAGTGTAAGCTCTAAAATAGCCACATTACAGCTGAGAAAAAGTAAATTTCCCAAATTCCCATCTCAAATATGTGATATGGCCCTGCCTTCTTTGCCCCCAAGTGTTAAATGTAACCTGTGGCGTCAAACAACTGCTCACCTCTGCTGTAGTATTTCATGTAGAAAAATCTGTGTCATGTTGGACAAGGCAAGGTAGCATTCAGATAACATATCTACTATGGAGATCATGAATGTAAGACTATTTTGCCTAACTATTTTGACTTTTAGCCTTGCTTTTTAACCTGGTGTAGGATTATGATGATTTAGTTGATTGAGGGACAATATTTGCTGCCAGAGATAAAGTAAATAATAATACAGGCAGTCCTCAACTTACAATCATTCATTTAGCAACTGATTGAAGTTACAACAGCAATGAATGAATGGTGATCACAATCGATCCTTGGATTTCTGGCTACCCAAGCACCCTTGTAGTCACATGATTGTAATATGGATGTTTGGGAAACCTGTTCACAAGAATGACCGGTTGCCAAGTGCCCCACAACCACATTCCTAGAAAGTCATGAGAAAATTGGCAGGCAAAATGGGAGATCACTGGGGTAAATCTTCCCCACCACACTACCCAGCCCCTCTGCACTCACTGTGCTGGGCATTTATGCAACTCCATGTACCCTCCTTGACCTGTGCAGCACTTCTCACGCATCTTCATGCACCCTCCTGGACCCACACAGCACCTCTTGTGCACTCCACATACCCTCCCTGACCCATGTGCCCCCCCCTTGCATATAGCCTTGCATCCCCGTGCACCATTCTGACCTGTGCAGTGCCTTTCATGGATGCCAGCACACCCTCCTTGAACTATGTGAGGCCTCTGGCACACTCTTACTTGCACACATCAACTCATGCTCTCCTGCACACCCTCCTTGATCTGTGTGGCATCCCTGCACACATCTCCTGATCAGTGCAGACCTGATCAATGCAGACCAGTTTTCACACCTGCCCACCTACCCTTCCCCTACCACATCTCTCACATATGGTCTCTGACCTTCCCCTTGCTCCCTCTTCCTCTTGCTCCCTCCCAGCAGCAGCCAGTTACCTGCCTATGGTCCTTCCAACTTCCTCCTGATTTCCCCACTGTTGTGCGAAGTTGGCAGGAAGTTACCTTGCCTAACACCTGTGGGATTCAGTTAACAATAGCAATTGGGATTGATAGATTACTGTTGCTAAGCAATGTAGTTGCCCTTTATAACTGCATCACTTACTGACAGAAATTCCCAATTCTCATTGTAAGTCAAGGACTACCTGTACACTAAAAGAATACTATAAATAATGTTTAGACAATATGCCTAATTAAAATACAAATCTTAGAATCCAAATTTGGGTGTAGCACTATTCCATGAGTTGAATTGTAATCTAGAAATTGTTTCCAAATAAGATTAAATTATATATCAAATTTAATTTTAGATGAAGAGTTAATTTTAAAAAAAATAGCATTTATTTTACATATTGAGTGGAATTGACTTTTAGAATGATTTTTGGTATGTAAATATCTTGACTTATTGCTATGGTAGGTTTTTCTTCTGTAGTATTGCTAATCTTCTTAGCATGCCGGTCTGTCTTTTTCTCTCACAATGTAGCTGTTAGAAGCTAACACCAGATTAAACCAAGCTGAGTCTCAGCACGCACATGAATTGCAACAACTAAAAACGCAGATGGACAATACAGTATCTAAGGATCATCTTGTTGAGCTTGAAATCAGATTGGCAGAAGAACAGAAAACAGTCAGAAAGTTGCAAGGAGATCTAGACTTACAAGCAGAACAAATGAAATGGCAACTGGCTATTTATCAAGTAAGAAGGAAGCTTATTTAAGCCTTCATTTAGGTTCCTACCAAGAATGCAGTTGCTGGTGTGATGAATAGAAATAAGCTGCTTGACTTGTTTTACCATGGTTTGTTGAATAAGTCATAGTGGGCCTTTTAACACATCTCCAAGGCTTAAACCAAAAGTTACAACTACAGTGGCTAGATTCACACAACACACTAAGCTAAAACTAAACCAGAAGCAATGTGGTTTCTCTCATTCTGAGAGAAGTCTCAGACTGGTAGATTCTCCTTTTCCTCTCCTTAGGAGAAATAATCTACAAATCAATCTCAGTAGCTACTTTTTTACTATGATTTTAAATTGTGGTTTAAAATGCTGGGCAATTGCTTAATAGTCAAGAGCACAAAAACCTCTGATGAAAACAGAGTGTAGGTAACTAAAGCTTGCTTTTACAAGGAAACTCAGAAACATATGTTGTGGTTAATGTTTCTTATCTAAAATGACTCATAAATATTTATAGTGCAATACCAGAAGTTTGTGACTACCTTCACTACTAAATTTACAAGTATGATGAACAGCTTAGGCTATTTCTTCTGAAATATAAAGAATCTTGTAGCAACTTTGCAATCAACAGTTGTTCTCGGGCCATTCCTTTAACTTTCATTTATGGTTAAATTATATTGGGATGTACAGTAAACAATGCTCAGAATTTATGCTCTTCTTTCTGCAGGAAGAATATGAAAACTCACATAGATTAATGGAGGAGAAGTTGGGGGAGGTAGAAATGAATTTGAAGAATACACAAATGTTGCTTCAGGAAAAGATGTCCCAACTTAAGGAACAAGTGAGCGCAAAAGTGGATTTGTTGCTTTCTATGCATGGAGCAGAAATAGATCGTTAGAAATGGACAAATCGTTGTCTATTGCTTGCAGTTTTAAAACAGTATATAGACAAAAGTTTTCTGGAATGCATTACAATATATACATTAAATTACCCTAAAGTATTTGCCTTCCCTCAATCAACAGACCACATTGAATATTGTGCAAGCAGATTTCTAACCATTCACTCTACATACTCACGTGCACAAGTTCCAAATTAAAGAACAGAGAATGAAGAATTTATTTCATTACCTATCCCAAACATTATTACTTCCTTTTAATATATTTCAGCTTTATGTTTGTACTCCCAGTCATTTTCTGAGCAACATTGTTCTAGTTGCCATTGCCTTCTTTCTAGGCTTAAGAGAGAGTGATTGGCCCAAACTCACCCACCTGGCTTTGTACCTAAAGCAGTAATAAAAATCCGGCTCTTCTGTTTTCTAGCCCATGCCTTTAAACACTATATCAAACTGTCTCTCGTAACTTTGAAATTGGTTACTAATTATTATTGCTCAAAGTTTCATCTGAAGAACCATTATTTTAATAAGCTGCGAAATAAAGTGGTTTTTTTCAGGATTTGTAGGGGCATAGCATAATTTATTAGGTTACTTTACATGGAATCTCTTCAGAATGAATCAATCTGGCAATGAAGTTAAAAAGATCTTTTTAATTTAGATAAATATTAAACACATTGTAGTCTGCTGTTTTGTTACTGGTGTATCTGAATAGTAATTAATAGTAATTAATGGAATGTTCATTCCCTTTTCAGTTTGAAAAACATGCCAAGTCTAATCTATTGCTGAAGGACCTGTATGTGAAGAATGCACATCTGATGAAAATGCTGCAAGTTACAGAACAGATGCAGAAGAGCACAGAAAATAGGAACTTAATTCTAGAAGAAAAAATTTCATCCCTCAATAAGCTAGTTGGAGAAATCACATTTGCATCTCAATGAATTATTCATTTAAATGAATCAGTTTCCATGAAGCTGTTTTAAGTGGCAATAAGTAGTAAAGACATTAATTGGTCAAGTTTGTTCTACATATTTCAGACTGAATACAAAAAACTATTCATTTCTCATGGACAGCACTCTATGAGATATCCACCACTTCAGAATAGGGAAAATACAAATGCTAACTAAAAAAATTGGAGAAAAGTAACCAAATATCTCAAAGGTGCTTTTTCAAGAGGCAACTGGATATTTCGCTCCTCAAAGAAAAACAAGAAAGTCCAGTTGCCTCTTGAAAAACCACCTTTGAGGCAACCATGACCTGGATGACTGAGAATCTCCATAGACAAGGAAGCAAATACATTTTTTGGAATTCTGAAGATGGAGAAACACAAGGTTTACAGCAATAAACATCCAATTTTTTCCAATGGAAAAGTTTTAACCATTTAGTGCCTTATGGATAATTTTCACAGAAACGGGATCTTCTAGTATCATTTGGGGACTGGACATTTCTTGTGATTTCAACTTCTTGTCCCTCTGTCTATACACTGGCTAAAGAGTATGTGAATGTGTGTGTGTGTACATACACACAGTTTTATGCAAGTGTAAAATATTCATTGAATTAATGTGCTATTTTATTTTATCAGAACTGTAAACAAGAACCCAATGAACCACCACCACCCTTATTTTTTTGCTTTAGGTGTCTGGAACATTTTAATTAAACAGAATCTCTATAGTTTGTTCTCACTTGATGGTTTTTTATTGTATAAATGGCCTTGCTAAGCAGACATATGTTCCTTTTTCTAGGGTGGCAAAAAATATTCATATTTATCCTCTGACTTTAATGGCCACAGCAGATACTGTATGTTGTGCCACCAATGCACTCTTCATATCTTTAAAAGGAATTTGCTACATTTCTGCTATTAGCATAAAAATATGATTTCACCTGGATAACCAATGAGGCTCCCCTTTTCAATCTAAGTTAAAGTGCTATATTTTCATTAGGAACATTAGACATGTGACTAACTGTCACTATAGGCAAAATATTGAAATAAACTATGTGCTCAAAAGGGGATGACTGTGTGTTACTCGGGCTGGGAGAAAAGGGCTGTAGCTAACTCCCATCCCCAGCTTCAGTTGATACAGGACCCAAACCTGGATAGATTTCAGGGAAAGCAACATTGCTATTTTTGCTAGTCAAGTCTCAGTAATACATCTCAAATCCATCTCCTTGTTCACCATCAAATCATAAATGGATGCAGTCTTATTGCATGCAGACCTTGCATTTTCCAGTAGCACTTTAGGACCAGTCTAGGGATTCAAAGTTAGAAGATGAAATCACCCTAAATTGGACATCACCTTGTCTGGAATGGCCTAATACTCTCAGTTGTATTAATACCTTTGAATTGCAAACTCAAAGGCCACAATACTATGCCTAATAACTTAAATCATCCACAAGAAGTGCTATGTTTCCTAGGAAAGGCAGAGACAAATAGGGATAATCATGCAGGCTGCCATTTCTCCATTCTCGGTAATAACTTTGCAGAGATTGATAAAAGAAGCTACCTCAGTGTGGAAAAGTTGTTTACAGAAGATAATCTGAATGCAGTCCAGGAACCACAAAAAGGCATAGTGAGGTTGTTTATTCCCTTAGCACTTTTTAAAAAAGCACTCTACACATAAATTACTGTTTTTCATGGCTCCTTGACTAAAATGGAAACATTCAGTTCAACCTGGGGATGTAGAATTTGTGCCTTATCTGAAATCACACTTGCAAGAAGAGAAAAACAACCCACCAATTTATATTTTATGTATTCATCAAAGAAGGGAGTTGTCAACCTGTGAATCTACACTTGATTTAGAATTTGCAGGGCGATAATAAAGAACACTAAGGGAGATGCCAAGAGAGTAACAAATCTTGAGAAAGGTTTATTAAGAAATTGCGCACTGATGCAGCATCAAGAAGATACAATCTCAAACAACTGAGTGAGACCTAACAGCAGGGAAGGTTTATGTTCCAGAACTTGGGCTCGCAAGGAAGCTTTGAAAAAGAGATAAATCTTACAGCCAGTTCCCCCCCCCCCCCCATTTCCCTGTCTTTTGAAATCCCCACTTCAGTTCTGGGATAATTAGCAAGGGGAAATTAATGTATAGTATTTGTACTAATTGGAGAGGAAGAGACTATAAGAGAGTAAGCAAGCACATTACGGGGAATATACATTGAAAGGAATGTCTTTGTGCTTTCTGTTTACTTAGCTCCTAAGTAAACTTTAGGCTGAAACTGATTAGGATCGTGCCAATTTCAGATAACAGTGGAAGCTGGCCCGGGGTGCTAGTAATTAATCAAGGTCACTGAGCTTGTTAACACTAAGGAAGATGCCTGTGTTTAGCACTTTTTAGGAAAATGCTGTGCTGTAAAGAACAGCAGTTAAGGAGCAGGCAAGTTGTTCAAGCAATCTCCCCTCTGCAATGGAGGAAATTCTATGAAAAGAGGGAAAAGGAAAAAATACAGAAAACAGGAGTTGGGCAAACAGGCACAAGACAGGAGTATATTATTAGTTGGGATACAAACCTAAATACATTTTGATAAATTAATTTGCCATTTCAGTCTAGCATTTCGGTCTCCATTTGGGTTGGAGCTCACTTTGATTACTTTAAAGCAGGGGTGTCAAACTGCCGGCCCATGGGCCGGTTGCATCATGTGGAGGCTGCGCCCACCCCAGCTCGGGCAATGCGAAACACACGTCATGTGACACGGCGAGTTTGACACCTGTGCTTTAAAGGATAATACACCTTGGGAACTGTATATCCAAGTTTGTTCTCCAAGAACTCCACCTATTTTTTGAACTGCTTGGTTGGAATGAGAATTAAAGACACTGTTTTATATAGTACTTTCAAAAGATAAAATATTTTAATTATTTATTTTTTTAAATCTGCAACACTCTTTCAAAGATGCCTTAGTGCGTTTCCTTTTTGTCTTCCTATTGTATTTAATTTGTGCTTGAAATTATTGAAGTCATGAATTTTAAACTTGTTTCATTATATTAACGAATGTGCACTAACAAAACACATACTTCTTCCTTCATCTAAAGCGAAATAAGCCACTCAGATTGCATAGTTCTGATGTCACTAAAACTACTAAGAAACAGATTCTCTTGATCAGTTAAAAACTTATTAGGAAAATTTTATTATACAACTTTGAGTTTGGGTGAATTCTGCCAAAAATCCATGGGTACTTTTAAGGCTAGCATGGTAACTGAAAACATCACAAAGGTGACTGTAGTCATAACACTCACATCTACTATAGAAAAATCACATGTAACATAACAGCATATAAAAATATTTAAATATTTACAAAGGATTATTACATGATTTCAAATAGCTCAAAGCAATATATAGTAATTACTAGTGAAAGAGTTACAGCATTTGGTCAATTAATTTTTTGTATATAAAAAGGCCAGAGAGGACCAAAACAAAATAACTTTAATCCAAAAAGATAATCAAATAAAAAGGTAACAATTGAGGCAATGAACAAAAACAATCTACTTATTTTTGGAGAAAAGTCTTGTACATATCACATCTTTCCTCTTCACAAAATATTATTTGTGTGCTTGTAATAATAACTTTAAACTTATTTTGTGTTTTTCAAAAAAGATTATCAAAAGAGAAAAAATGCTATTTGACCCTATTTTGAAATCTGCAAAAATATTTAATTTATGTGTATTTTAGCAGTCTTGTAAACCCAGCTCATGATAGGATGTGCTCCAGAACTCCTTGCCTGATTAATTGTTCACATTTCCAGCGTGGTAAGAAATGCTAAAGAAAAAAAAAAAGAACCCATTTTCAAATCTAAGGAAATACTTACATTTATCTTTTTTATGCACCACCTAAACCCACAAGGCAACATCAAAAAATAACATGAAATTATGTAGGTATTGTCTGCATTAATCCCACTGTACTGTAGCTAATCTATACAGCAGTTTTCTCAAATGTACCTCTAGATACTTAGGCTAACATCAGCGTCCAAAGCTTAACCAATAATTGGATTTGTAAGGGAAAATCTTTAAGAACAGCAATGAGATTTTCTTCTGCACTGAAAAATATGTTTCCCTCAATCATCTTCCAATGAAAAAATATTTAGTTCATAAACAGAATTATAATAATTTTTAATTTAATATCCATTCATTCAAAATGAATCTTGCTGGATTTAATATAACTTCCTTCTAACTAAGTGTATATGGAATTACAATTTAAATGCTCAAGATGTATTAGAATGATCTGGCACAGAGGTAAGAAAGGTTTCATAGATGCGCTGTGGCCCAGACTGATCAAATTCTCTCTTCTGCATACTTTCTGATGCTGCTTGGAATATTCATTTACTAATAGGGCAATAATAAACTCTACCACTCTTGATAAGACAATCTCTGATTATTCAAGGACAGTCTTTTAAATCTATAAATCATTTTTTCTGCCCATCAATGAATCCTTTGAAGCCATGGCAGCAGAAGTTCAAATCGGCAGCATTTCAAGATTAAAGCCGACATGCCAGCTTCTCCACTGTTTGTAGGAGGCCTAGGAAATTGCCTCACTTAAACACTATGAGATTCAGTAACAATGGCAACTAACTATAGGCATTGTGATTGCTAAGTAATGCAGCTATACAACTGCATTGCTTAGTGATGAAAATTTTGAGCCCAATTGTGGTCATAGGTTGACGACTGCCTAATACTGCCTTTTCTTCTAATCTACTGTGTCATGGGAGATCTTCCTCATTCATTTATCTGCAATTAATAATGAAGAAGTTCAGAAATTTGAGGAAACTATGGCACCTGAATGGAGTCCTTGCTCCAAAACTCCAGTTAAAAGACTCAGATTACAGGTGAAGCATAAGATCCTCCTGTTATCTGAATTGATTATTCAGGGCTAGATAAGAGTTTTTTGTGTGCCAGAGTCACTCTTGATTGGTGACTAGTCCACACAACTTTCCTGACAACATTTTCAGAAGTGGCTAGCTTTAACCAATGGCCTAATCAAGAACGCTTCTTGTGTTCCAAACTTCTAAAAACAAAAATTAACTCTTTCTTCTTGGTCATT
The DNA here is from genome assembly GCA_023970755.1 of Azemiops feae. Lineage (NCBI taxonomy): Eukaryota > Metazoa > Chordata > Lepidosauria > Squamata > Viperidae > Azemiops > Azemiops feae. Next base: position 3,216,689 of record JALGBA010000012.1, on the reverse strand, counting down.
AGTTAACTGCACCATGTCTACTTATAAATACCTGGCTATTCTTCTTCAGCAGAATTGTTGTACCATCATCAATTTCAAATTCTCCATAATCTTTCAAACACCGAACCTGAAGGAAAAATAATATAAAAAAATAATGTACATATAACATCATTGGTAAAAATTAAGCATAAGCCTGTATTAAGAAGTTCTTCTGTTACATAAATTATGCTCTCTTCTGAGCAGCCTAATGAGCTAAATTTAGATTGCAGTGATTATATTAAATAATTTTGTATATTTTGAAGTCTGATAATGAACCAAAGTTTTCTTCTTTTAAAAAAGTATATAATCCTCAGTTTTACTTACTTCGATGTACAAGTTTTTGGGAGGTTTAATGTCTTGTGTAAGATCAAGGCCATCTCCTCCTCCTAATGATCTCATATAGGTAGCCAATGACTTTTTATATTGGTTAAACCAAAGCACCTAGATATAAAATGTTTGATTATTCATGAAGTTAAGTACCACTTATATACTGTCAAGTTAGATATCCTTCCAAACTATTAAAAGACAATACAAAATAACAGAATGAAGTCTGAAATCTCAGAAATTCTTCTTAACAACTCAGTGATTTCTAGTTTCTATAGGTCATGTATTGAAACAAATACATAACTGACACTGAACTTCATCTGAGAGTAAATTTCTAAGCAATCGTGTATTCTTAGTATGCCCGAGAATTAAAGGTGATTCCATCTGCCTAATATTTATATCCAAATATTTTGGGACATAAATGTTACAATAGGTTTACACATTACACAAAATTATGGTTTGTTGAATTCTATTCTACTGAATAAACCATAATTAGCTATAGTTACATATGAGACTAAGCCATAAATTTTGGTTTATAAAACCACAATTATTGGCTTTATACTATATGCTAAGCCAAAATCAAGTAATCATATCAGGGTTAATGTGTTATGCAAATCCAGTTATTCCTAAAGCTTCCGTCTTTAGTGAACCATTTCCTCACTGAACTAACATAACTGCTAAAGAGATTTTGTGAAAATTCTATTGTATGTTTAAAGATGTATGGTGATTTTGAATTAATATCTGTAGTTAATATACTCTTTTTTTTACATTCCTATACTTCCAGATTGTTCCCAGTCTTCTGAAGCTACACAAATATATGCATAAACACATTTAGCTTACTTCATCCGCTGACATGTGAAATCGGACAGCATTTGGCAAGACACTACCATATTCCCACCTAAGAGCCCGGAGGCGAAGTAAGCGGTCATACCTAAATATAATAACAGTGGAAACATATTTAATTCATTACTGTACACTGTTTCTAATAGGGCTATGCATTACTTTGAATTTGAAAGAAAAAGAGGTGATTTGAATTGGATAGAGTGGCAAATGCAACTTATATCTGCAGTTCATTAAATCAAATTATTTCCCCATGGGATTGAAAGCAGCTGCAAAGAGTAATTAATAGTGAATGAGTCCCTTACAATTTTGTGTACACAATCACTTCAATCATCAAATGACAATAAGCTGATAAATTATAGCTAAAATACATCAATCCTACATACTTTCTCTAATTAAAGCTATTTACAGAGTATTTACTTATGACCACAATGGAGCTCAAAATTTCTGTTCCTAAGTGAGACATTTGTTAAATGAGTTTTACGACCTTCCTTGCCACATTTGTTAAGTGAATCATTGCAGTTGTTAAGTTAGTAGCATGGTTATGGTTCCCCGTTGACTTTGCTTGTCAGAAAGGCACAAAAAATGATCACATGACCCAGCAACCGTCATAAATATGAGTCAGTTGCTAAGCTTCTGAATTTGAATCATGTAATCATGGGGGTGCTGCCAAATGTCAAAGTGTAAGTGTGAAAAAGTTCCTAAGTCACTTTTTTCAGTGTCTTTGTAACTTCTTAGTCACTAAATGAACTGTTGTAAATCAAGGACTACCTGTACTGCCAGATATAGTTAAGAATCTGAAGTCTTGTACAATTCCATTAAAAATATCAATCTCAAAAAGTGAAACAATCTGATCTTGGAAGAATTGGGAATTATTTCAGAGAGGATCACTAGACACTTACAAGTATGCAACAATACATCTTCGGTTTCTCAGCAGAGAGCAATGGCGAAATTTGATTGTTGTAATCAACTCACTGTGACCTGACTTGGCTTCATTTCTGGGAATAATAGTAGAATTATATTAGTTAAATATATTTTGAACTCAAAATGAACATACAATTGGCTCATGCTATTAGTTTATACTTATTTTGTAAGCTTCAGATACCACAGAAGTTTCATCTCAATTTCACTATGAATTGTAAGGAATTGCAAGGGAATTGAATAAGAATAGAAGGCAGTATTTTCAATATTAAGCAAAAATCAATCAAAAATCAACAAATCAGCATAACTTCAAACTGACAGAAGGGAAGTTCAAAAGTAATATTTTGAACTTTGCAAGATCTTTTTTTTCCCCACGAGAAGTTGAAATTGACTGATTGATTGAACCTTTTTTTTTTTTTTTGTACATGGCGGCGGAGGCCTAAAGCAAAAAGGTTTTATAAAACCCAGCTGAAGGCCTAGGACTGGGGCGACGGCGCGCATGCCCACAGAGAGGGCTCTGAGTGCCGCCTCTGGCACCCGTGCCATAGGTTTGCCACCACTGCCATAAGTCCTCTAGCATGCAATTACTGTATACTCTTTTAGGCTCTGCATTCATAAAAGCGAAACAAAAAGTATACTCTGCCTTGTTTTGTGACACACATATCTTGAAGGAAGAATCATTTATTTTGCAAAGACAGAGGGACTTTACAAGCAGTCCAAAGCAATTTCACCACTTTTATTCTTCTCTAAAATTCAGTGCAAAGGAAGTATATTTATTTACAGTGACATGTCATCTAGGCCATATTGTACATTTGCTAGATAAGGTGGCATTGGATATATATATATATATCTTTCCCCAAAATGTTAGTCTGTATCAGAAGATGTAATGTAGTTTTTTATAATGAAGAGTCATCACATTTGTCATTATTAACCTAAGACAGTTATTGATTCCTGGCAAAAATATGAAAGTGATTTGACATTGGTTTCTTTTGGGAGTTTTGATGATTTGTTTTAAATTTCCAATCTAGTTTAACATGCCTGGCATTTCCTACTGGCTCAGTCTAACCGGGCTCAATGCTGCTAACTTCTGAACTCAAACAAGCTGCTGCCTGCTTGGATCTGGCAGCTATATTTAACTGCATTTATTTTCCTGCAAAATGTGAGTTATGGCTTCATTTTTAAAATATTTTATGTAGACAAATTATTCTTTTATTGATGAAATTGTCTTACACATCAATTTGGTTCTGCTCATACAATGCTTTCATCTCTTCAAGTACTTGTCTGATCCCATCTTCCTGGGAAAGGAAAACACCAAATACAATGATCATTTAATTACTAACCTAATTCAAGAAAAATGTTTCAACAAATAAAAATATAACTTTTAAAATAAAATTTTTATTTAAAGATTTTACATAAGCTTAAAAACTACAGAAACATAAAAGGGAAATAGAAAAAGAAAAAAGAAAAGAATAAAAGAAAAAGTGAAAGAACAAAAAAGAGAAAAATATTTAAAGAGGTCACTTCTGATTTTCTTTGTAGCAGTTAAAAGCTTAATGATTATAATCTTCACCTTCTCAAATTATGTACCAAGGTTCTATATTCTTCCATCTTTGTGCGTACAATAACCTTGCTGCAGTTTCCATATATAAAAACAATTGTCCATGAAAATTTTCTAGTTGACTGTCCATAAATACTAGTATGAAAAAATCTGGTTTCATCTGAATATATTTTTTAAAACTGTCTGCATTACTATATGTATTTGTGTCCAATATCTATTTTACAAGCCTACCGAACATGATAAAATGTCCTTTCATGTTTTTCACATTTCCAACAGTGATTGATTGAAATAAATTATTGAAAAAATGTAGACAGGATTGAATGCACTGACTAGCAGATGGTTGGAGAGAAGGAAGGGATGCTAAAGAAAGCTGAGTTAGTGCCAGCTGCCCAACCCTGCCACCTTTGCTTCATTAGGACTTATAAGCTGCTTCTTGACAATTATTAGCAGGAGAAAATGAGATTTCAATGGGTGATGAAAATACGGGCAAAGTCTGCAACTGGCGAAGGGTAATGGATCTCTAAGCCAACTCCCGGAAGAGGCTGGGTTGGATAACGCTACTGTATTAGATCTGGGTACGATTTTACTAGGAGAGCCTTCTGCACAAATAACGAAGCGAGGTGATTAAATACAGTAAATAAAATAAAAAGGTTGGAATACTATCAATTCAAGGCTGACCCTCACTGTCAGAAAAACGAATCGGTTCGCGCCTCGCCTTCACGCCAATCCCCTCAAGGCTTCCGCGGACTCCGCAAGTCGGACCGTGGAAAAGCGAAGAAGCGAAGCGCGCGCACGGCAAAAACTTACGTTGAAGGCAGGAAGCTGCCCATCGCTCGCGCGGTACAGCTCTCGGACCAGCTCGGTCGCTTTCTCAGAAAACATGACAGCCACAGGAGCGACCGAATCTCCTTAGAATTCGGTGGGCGGGCGAGTAGTAAATCGCGCTCGTACTGCTCGACCAATAGGAAGACTGGATTCCTTGGAGGGATGGGTAGGGAAAAGAAAAGTCCCGCCTTCAGCAACTACTTATTACGGAACAGGGCAAGGGACAAAAACAAGGAACTTCGCAGGAAACTGAGGAATCAATGAAAGTCAGAGCGGTACTTGGAAAGATTTAAGATGCGCTCTGAATTCTTGCGATTTATGAGCCCTAAGTGAATGTTGAACTATTTCCACTAAAAACAATACTTTTCGCTTCTTCCCCCAATAAAAAGTTTGCAGGTTGATGCATTTCAACTATACTGGTCTTTAAAACACAGACACACACACACACACACACACACATCTAGAAAGGCTACAGTTCCAGAGCCTTTGGAACTGTTCAGTGTATATACACTATGTGATATAGTCTTCCTTCTGGATAGATCTATCTAGCTACAAATACATTATTGATGCCATTAAGTGGACATTTGATGCTGATCTCATGTTGTATTTACAAGCTTTTTAGAGCCATCTGATTGGCTAGTCAGAACAGAATGCTGTGACTAAGTCTAGTTTGACCCAACTTCTATGTTTTTGAGATGCTACAGATCTCTTCATTGTTTTTCTAAAGTAACACATGTAAGGGCTTCTAAACACATTAATTTGGAATCCAACTGATACCAAAATTACCTTTGCAAGAATGTGTTCTTGGCTATTTCACACTGTTGTAAGCAGTGCTTTAAAAAAAAAAAAAAAAGGTGCCGGAACTCACACACGTCATACAACCCGCCTTGCCTACCCTACAAGGTTCCATCCAAAAAAGGTGCCGGAACTCTGTTCTGGGCGTTCTATGACAAAAAAAGCCCTGGTTCTAAGTAAATCTGCTCAGTAGTGACTCCAACCGATTCTTTAGTTAAGTGTCTAACTACTTGATATAGGATTTTTAGCTTTACTTGCATAAAGTAAATCCATTTTCATGGCACTGCCATCAATCCATTTTCATGGCACTGCTTTCCTTTTTAAATAAAATTTTATGTAATATTATTTTCAGGTATAAATATTTCTTATCTTAGATATGTAGCCTTATTTAAACATTTAACCAAATATTTTATCAGAAACTAACGCACCTCAAGCAAGATGGAAAACTAGCGGTTCTATCAAAATTCAAAGCCACATCTTGCATTTTTCAATAAGAATCAGTGAAGTTTATTTTCTCCCATGGACTGTCCTTTTTAATCTTTGGCTACAATCCTACACTATGCAATTAATCCTCTCCCCCACATCACAAAATTCATGACTTTGTTCAGTCATAATAACACCAAACAATGTTGTTTGACAGCAAGTCAATATGAACCAGGCCACTATGACTTCTGCAATTAATTATGATTAAATAAGTCACTACTTATTTAATTCAATTAATGTCATTATTGAACTAAACACATTAACTAATATATTAAATTACATATAGTTTCATTACATTATAATGTATTACATTAAGCCTTTTGTGGATGGATTCTGAGTTCCCCGTTATAAGCCTTTGACTTTTAATACATTTTAATGACTATTGTAAATTCATTGTATTTTTATTGTGTTTCAGAAGGAATCAATGTATTTCAAGAGTGCTTTTCTACTACTTGTTTTAGTATATTTGGGAAGCCTTTCTTTTATCAAATGGTGCAACACCTCAGATTTCATGGTGCTCTAAAAAATGTAAACAATCAACTGCTCCTAGCTCTTCTTCAATTGGGACTTAGCTGCAACAATTCCATTAAGCTGCAGTGAAGTGAAAGAAAATAGCACTGTTCAAATGGCTCACCAAGATTGACTTTCCCAAAATGATATGTAGATTGGGTTTTATAATACCGGTAGTTCCTATTGTAGCTTTTAACTATATTAAACATTTTATAATCTGCTTATAATTTTTATAAGTACTGTAATTTTTATCACTTCTCCATTTTGATATCTTTTTACATGCACTGTAAGCCATAAAATATTGTTTTGTAGGCCAGACTGGGAATCCTTTTTATTAAACACAAGAGTAAACGTGTGGGAAGAATCCAGAGAAAGAAATATTTTGGGAAATATTAAAAAGGCAGAATATATTTCCACAAAGGATCTTAAAGGCAGAAACCAACCAACCAACCCAAGTCTCTCTGCAGAACCAGGTCTGCAGAAATGCAGATGTTATAATCTTGTCAGGAAGCTTTGATTAGAAAGACAAAGATCCCTAGAATCAACAATCCCTCACACCAAAAATCCAACAGTCATCAGCCACAGCCCCAGGGAAGCAGGATATGACCTTTGGGACATAATAGGATTAACCCACCACCATCAGAATACCAGAAGGGCACACTCAGACTCAGGTCAAAGTTCATGCCACAGGAACAATTCCAAACAAAAGCTCAAGAAGGTATAAAAACCCACTACTCCCTACTACATGTGGTCAGCTTTCCCAGAGCCATGCTTCTGTCTGGCTTTGCTCTTCAATAAACAACCTTCTTTCTAAAGCAGTCTCCATTTTGTTTATTCCCAGCTTGGATTGGACCCTGATGAAGATTTTTCTTTTGATAAATGTACTTTTAATAACTTCCCTTGAATATTAGGTGTAGTGACAGAGTATGCACAAAACATTTTTGGCAATTTATTGAAAATTATTACAGGTTATAGCAGATTATCTTTTCTTTCCATTCAACCGTTACATCAGCAGCAGTCTGTATCGGGTGCAGCATGACCCACTTTCCAATACATCACTGAATGAAAAAAAAATCTCATGGTTTATATATTTAGTGATATCCGATCTGGGCTACAAAGATCCCCACGACTGCTGGAGATAGCAAGATGATGTAAACAACTACATTGTTATCATTTTCCGGTGATCCGAATTTTTGCATCATAGATCTGCAAGCTTATAAGATTCACTGACAGACAGGAAAGTGCAAATGCTATAAAAATAAACATGGGCTTTCACCTGCCTTCCATATGCTGTATTTGTATAGGTGCTCGTAATTATTTTTAGGAGAAAAGTAATCGTCGTTTACCGCATCGTATCTTACCCCCCACAAGAGCCATCTTTGATGTGGGCAATTTAGTAACAAAGCTGAAGAAACGAGCATTCGTTCTATCTACGTTGATATGTAACGCGTAGAAGGTCACGTGAGCCTAGCCTTTTCTGATTGGTAGCACGCGGGGAGCTCTGCTATTCTCTCGGTTGTCGGGTTGTTGTGGGTATAATGTAGGCGAAAGAGGCGTCGGGTTCGGGTCAGAGGCGTCTTCCCTTAGGCGAGTGGAAGTGGCACCGCCCGTGCGTTGGCACCGCCGGCATGAGAAAGCGGAACGAGACCGTCACCTTGGAGCATGAGCGCTTTGCCTCCTCCGCTCCGGCTCCAGCCGCCGCTTCGTCTTCCTCTTCCCCTTCGCTGAATAAGGACTTCAGCTTGAGACCCAGCCCGCGTTTGTCAGGCAGCGCCCGGCCCGCCGGTGACTCTGCTATGAAGCGGGCACTTGGCAGGTGAGACCCGTAGCAGAACGGCCATCCCTTCGGCTCCTGGCAGCCGGAGCAACCCTTTCTCTGCCGGCCTTGCACCGCGGTCCTCGCAAGCTCGACCTCGGTCTTGTCTCCTTGGCAACGGGCAGACAATTCATTCCGCGTTGCACCGCTGGCCGCCTCTTCCCTTTCTTGGGCTTTGCTGTTGCGGTGGGTTGGCCGCGGAGCCCCCGGTTGCAGTTTGCGGAAGAATGCCCTTGGCGTTCTCCCTTTGTCCGTCCGCCTTTCGGTGCTCGTCGTGGAGGTTCGCAGTAGGCTGGATTGGGGGGCGGGGGAGGGCGATTCTAGCCCGAGGAGCAGCAGGAAGGGACCGAAAGCGCCGCGGCCCTCCGTGGAGTTTGTGCTGTTGCTCCAGAGCATTCCTGCTCCTAGTGCTGCATTCGGTTTACAGACTGCGACTGCAGCAGGTCAAGGAGGTGATTCTGTACTGTGTATCGGGTTTTGACCAGGCAGGCGCTGTATTTTGCCACTGGGAGACATAAGGTGGCTGGGATGGAGCATATGGAAAGCTTAAGCCTAAGGAAAAGAAAGATCTGACAGTCTCAATAGATACTCGGTCGAGTTTGTCTTTAGCTTATAGCCTGGGATTGAAAGAAACATGTATTTACTGCCATATCAATTTACTTAAATTTTGAGGTGAATAACTCCCGAAGCTTTCAAGATTGGCTTAGGCATCAGACCATATCAAAAAATTAAAAATATTGGAAGGCATATAAAAACATATAAGTGATCTGTTCTTAACTCTTTTATGTGTCTGTCACATCTATGTCTTTCACTAAATTTCTTAAACCTCATCTTTATGAAATTTATAACTCGCCTTTCCTTCATGAGCTATAGTGGCATACATAGCAGACCTTTCTCCTATTTTTCTGCAAATTGCATCAGTACAAAGCTGGATGAAAGCAAACACATATCCCCTGTTTTAAAAACACTTAGATTAGAATGTTTATTTTTTCATGTTACACAAACATGAAAAAACATGTTCTTCAGAATCTCTGCTCCTTTTTCCCTTTGGGTGGTACAGCTGGGTATGTGTTCCTCCCATTCTTGGATACAGTCCCAAAGGTCTGGATACAGAACTGGTACTGAATTGTTTATTTTTTTATATTTTTACTGTAACAAAAAGAAATTAATTCGAATAGGTAACAGCTGCCCAGAGTTGATAGTGAGATGGGCAGCATATAAATTTAATAAAACATTTAATTCATTTAATTGTAATTTGGTTTAAATGATTTTTTCTTGGTGCCACATTTTGTTTTTGTCCTACCACTCATTTATTTGGTCTGTGGACCTAAGCAGCCCTTTAATGGGCAAAAAAAGACAAGGTACATAGCCAGCTTTAAAACTGTTGCTACTAAATGTTATTATTAGTAATCTTTGTTATAGAAAATTTGAATCAGTGTTTTTCAGAGTTAAGGAATGAAGGTTTTCTATGTCAGAATAGTCAGAATAGTACGAAACATTAGTATAATCCTATGCATGTATACAGGTAGTCCTCAACTTTTGACCACAACTGAGCCCAAAATTTCTGTTGCTAAGCAAGTCAGTTGTTGAGTTTTGCCTCATTTTACAACCTTTCCTGCCACGGTTGTTAAGTGAATCACTGCAATTATTAAGTTAGTAACGGTGTTAAGTGAATCTGGCTTCCTCATTGACTTTGCTTGTCAGAAGTTTGCAAAAGGTGATCATATGACCCCAGGAAACTGCAACCAACATAAATACATGCCAGTTGCGAAGTATACTTTGTTAAATTGAGTGGGGCTTTAGACTATTTCTGCACAGTTACACAAAGGAACATTTGGTTTACAAAGAGAAAGTTAGTACGTTTGATACTTGACACTCCCAATATTGAGATCTCAAAAAACAAATGATCAGTAACTTCACTGATACTGGAGATGCCCAGAAAGCTAAGTATTTTTCAATGTTAGTACTGTCAGTTTTGAAACTTGTGTTCATGTATGCTGCTGTATTAGAGCTAGGTAATCTTATTACAGCATATTAGTAAAGGCCTTTTTTTGTTTAACCTTTTACCCTGCAAGAAGCTAATTTTTCTTCTGATCACCTTTGATCACTTGCTTCTAAGCCAGATAATTCAATTGTCGATAAGTGACTATAGATGCCAAGATTGTTCTTACCATTGTTCTGCAGACATGGTGTTTGCAGTACCTTAATGGTGAATAACAAATTTTAAAATTTTGCGGAGTGTTGTAAAAATCTCAAATCATGCAAGGTCTAAATTTAAAAAATACCTTGAGATTTGGAATAATTAAGATTATAATCCATTTAAAAAGAATGTGAATCGTAAAGATTTGGTTTTTTTAAAATCTTGTGTTCTGCATCTTCAGATCCTTACTTTTTAATATTGACCCAATCATAGGATATCATAGGTTCATGTTTTAACAAATTAACATAGATAAAGAATTCATAACTATATGCAACAAGAAAATCAAGGTTACATGGAAATAAGCCCTACTCACTGAAACTTATTTATATTTAATAATTATATTTATTTTGTTTCTAATTTTATATAGGTTTTATCTGTGGTTGTTGAAGTCTTCATCCTTATTTCATATTCTGTTTTAAAGGTTGCATAAAATAAAAGTCTTTGGGTTGCTAAGATGAGCCAAAGAAAATAAACCTAACATTAATCTCTGTGGCTATACTCTTTCCATCCCAAAGGTATAATAGTTGCAACCATCACTGGGAGTAATTATTCAGTGTTTATACAAAGAATTTTAAATAATTAGAACAAGTGTTCTCGCTAAGAATTATAGCTTAGTAATAGGCACATCTTTTCTATGTACAAGTTCAATCCCTTGGTAAACTCCTGTTTTTAAAAAAAACACAAAATCCTTTATACCACCGTTTTAGAAAATACCTAACTGAATCTCTAGAGAGCCTCTTTTAGTCTCAGTAAATAGTATATAGGCTGATATTCAAAGCAGAGTAGAATTCCTTTGTGTTGTTTTGGGAGTGTTACTTCAGGTTCTCTTTGCTGTCGAAAGCATCCTTTGCTGGGCAATTGGACTTTAGGATTATACACCCTACTACAGCAAGGAAGCAGTCTTTTTCTTTTTTTTTTATAGAAGCCAGTTTATCATTTCCTCACAAACTTTTATTCAAGGACCTCTTGACCCTACCCCTTACAGTCAAAATCTTTTTGAGAAGAATGGAACTCAGGTCCTGATGGATGAAGACATGTACCTTCACTAAATATTTTCCTGGCAGTAGCAGAGAAGTTTACATATGCTTTTACACATTTCCTGTTACATTTAAGGGATGTAGTAGATCCCTTTATCTTTATTATTTGTTGCAGAACTAGAGGCTGCATCTTTCCTCTCTTATTTTTGTAGATTCTTTGGGGTAATTATCCCTTGAAATATCTAATGGTTAAGATTATTTCTTGAGGCTGAGAACTTTTGCAATTATGTTGTCCTGTTTTAAGCTTATAACCATGTATAAGTTACTGAGAGGCCACTACGTTTGGAGCCATATGTAAGCTTGGTAAAAAAGCTAATATAAACATCCTTAAAGGAATGATGAACATTGACTTGAAAATACATTAATAGTCTCACAGATGAATGAAGTATAGGTTATACTGTATGTAAAGTTAGTGAAAATAGCTTCACATTTTGTTATTGTGGCAATACTCCCAGTTTTGGCAGGGATCTGTTGGTAAGTCACAAAGAAAGTAGTTATTTGATGAGGGGCTTAAGATCTGTAATTATGATATGGAAAAGAATCTTGTCTCTGTTTCTTTTTAATGCGGCTGGATAGATATAGCTGAGAGGAGTATAATGTTATAAAAGATCTTTATTCCATCTCCTCTTTCAGTTTTCCAAGATTCTGTATTTTTTTAAAATTGTCTCATGTTAAATAGTTGCTACTTAACTCTGCCTATGCTTCTTAATACTACTAGTTCCTTAAGCTTAAGAATAAGCATAGATTTGGAGACCATTTTTATGTTGCCAAGGCCTCTAGGCAAAGAAGTGTTAAAGTTAGCTCCTCTTCTTGTATATAGATACTTGTAGCTTTTCTGGAGTGATTTATACAGCTAAAGTAGGTGACCTTTCAGGTCCCAGATTTTCTGGATTGAACAGATTGTTGTGGTTGATTGTTGATCTATTTGGCACAAGGCAAGGTCTCTGTGAACTTATTTGCCTTCTAGGTTTGTTGTGAAATCTAAATTAGGACTGATAATGAACCTAAATATATTAACTAAGGGTTCTCAAGATGGGAGTTGCAACTAATTTAGAAGGGTTAATATTTTAAAATCAGTGTCCAGGTACATGCACTGTAGGAACACAAAACTCATTCCTGCTTTCCCAGATAAGCTATAGCATAATTGTTGTATAGGCCAAACAGTAAGCCATGCTTGTATAATCCAAGCAGTAAGTGTGTTTTGAAAGATGGCATCTAAATCTAGCTGTCTTTTAAAATAATCTGCCATTCATACCAGCAATTGTCATGGTATTCAAAGTTGGAAAATCTCTGTAATGATTAGATACTTGGAGAAGATGGGCTCATATGAGGCTAGAATTTAGAGACTAATCAAAATAAGTAGGAACACATAGCTTGACTATTTGCAAAAAAACCTTTGATTTATATGAATGAAAAGATAGGGCTAGAGGGAAGATAAGAATTTTTTTTGAAGGTGGAGCAGATAATTCTAAATAGAAAAGGCATGCATAGTCAGGAGTGGCAGGAATGAGCAAGGCTGAAGGTCAAATATGTTGATGAAATAAATAGCAAAGCATTTGACTTCAACCTAAAAACATAATACATTACAAAAAATGTAAACCTTATGATATATATTATTTATCTATCTATCTATCTATCTATCTATCTATCTATCTATCTATCTATCTATCTATCTATCTATCTATCTATCTATCTATCTATCTATCTATCTATCTATCTATCTATCTATCTATCTATCTATCTATCTATCTGTCTACACATATACATTTTTTCCAAAATATTTGTAGCATTCTATAAGACTAAAGTTAATACTTTTAGTAAGGCTGCAGTCTTACACAGATACAATAATTGCATATAAGAAGGACTTACTTTTAAGCAAACATACAGTGATAATATTAATTGCATAGTAATGCCTTAAAGCTTGATTTTATGGATTATTACCTTGTAGTTCTGAAAAGGCCTGCTATGCAAATGGATGTTATGAGCTAGATTGTATACTCTCAGAAGGATGACCCATGATAGACACAGGGTTGGTGAGAGGTTAGACTAAATACAGTCCATTTCAGAAGGAAATGTTAAGCCATTCCGGTATAGATAGATCCTGATTTACATCATTATTTGTATTAATTACATTATTATTTGTTTAGTAATGGTTTGAAGTTATAATGGCCTCAGAAAAAGTGACTTACAACCTGTCCTTGCAGTTATGACTGTTGTACCACCACGGTCACATAATCACATTACAGGTATGAGGCAACCAGCTCACATTTACAACAGTTGCAGCATTTTGTGGTCATGTGATTGTGATCTGCGATCTTCCCAGCTGGCTTCCAACAAGCAAAGTCAATTGGGGAAGTTGGATTCACTTAGCAACCACGTGATTCACTTAACCATGTCATTATCTTAGTAAAAATTAGATCTGATCAAGTGATGACTCACTTTAGGACTGCATCATCTTACGATGGAAATTCCAGTCCCAATTGCAGTTGTAAATCAAGGACTACCTTGATTTTCTTTCTTCCAAGAAAACCAAGTAGACATTCATAACCAGAATAATAGAAACATGACACTGGAATATGAATCTCCCAAATCAAAGGTATCCAACAAGCATAAAAACTGAGGACAAGAACAAGTAGTACTAATGCTGTGGATGTAGTTGGATTAAAAGCATGTCCAGCTGCAACTGATGTGTCGTTCTTGAAATCGGTGAACTGAAGTGAGCTGGAATAGATCACTTTGCATCAGAGGAGCATCAGATTTTTTGTTGCAGAAAAGAAAATCATAAAAGAAATGGAGTAGCATTATTAACTAAATGCTGCCATAGTCAATTCTTGAAAACAACTCCAAAATGATAGAATGATTTCAATTCAAAACCAAGTGTCTTCTTTGTCACTGTTCCTCCACTCTGAAATAGCATTCTAAATAGCATTCTAAATGGTGATAATCTTGTCCTTCTGAAAGACCATAAAGATCTGGTTCTAATATGCTTTATGATCTATGACCTATTACTTGCTGTTTATATGTACACTGTGAGCTTATGCACCAGAGACAAATTCTTTGTTTGTCCAATCACACTTGGCCAATAAAGAATTCTATTGTATTCTATTCCATTTCCATTCCATTCCCTGGTCTGAAGGGTTTTATGATTCCATTACTATGCCATGAGTGTTTTAATTATTGTATTCCCTGGGCAGTTGTTGACTATTTGGTTCTTTTTTCAGTACATTGTGTTTTTAACTTGTCCTATACTTTGCCTTGACTTGTTTGGTGACTGGCATTACAAAGCTGGTAAATTAATAAAACCAATGTTCCAACTATAGGTGCAGAGGTATCAGAATTTTAATAGTCTTATGACAAAATGCAATGCATTGTTAACATGAGAGAAAATAAAGATGTACTAATCATAGGCAACCAAAATATTAATTAACATTAGAAGTAAAATAACATCTGGAACCAAAGGACATTTGGTTTCAATAAACAAAATGAAGCAGAAGACATACAAGTAATCCTCATTGAGTGCCAATTGCTAAGCAGAAAATCAGGTAACCATGATAGGCTTACAATGCCATTCCCATTCTGCAACCAAATTACCATGGTCATTAAGCAAAGCATCATGTGATTGTAACTTACAGTTTTATTTTCAAATTCTCCATTAAATCTGCGTGTTGCAAACAGGTTGGGAGGCACACAAAAAGCAGGCACGTGATTGCGGATATGCAGTGGTCTTAAATGCTTGGATAGATCACACAAAGATTTTTTTTTCATACCATTGTCATCTTGAACAGTTGCTAAATGAGGTAGTCAGTAAGCAAACATGACCTGTATTTAATCCCACAATGAAAATTCAGTATTTATATTAAATACCTCCTTCCAACAATAAGACAACACTGCACTTGGACATCACAAACTGGATTCAGAAGAGGCAGAGGTATCCATGATCACATTGCTACCATCAGAACAATTGACGAGGCAAGGGAATTGCCTGATTTCCCTTTAATTATTTACCTTATATGCAAAATTGATATTGGGTGTGTGAAACAGAAGAAATAATGATTGGAATTGCCATTTCTGTAGAAAACATCAATATCCAGTGATAGACTTGTGATACTTTAACTGAAAAAGGCTTAACAAAGTTCTTGTTGAAATTGAAAGAAGAGAATGCAAAAACTGATCAGCTGCTTAGTATTTAAAAAAATCAAAAAACAAATCCAAGATCATACTAATAATAGGCAATGCCAACCCAGGGCAAATCTGCCAAGAAGTTACAGTAAATCCAGTAAATAAATAAATTTTAATTTTTAAAAAAAAATGTAAATAAATAATAGGTTATTTATGATTGTCATCCTAAGTGACAGATCAACTGCTGATCATAATATGCTTTATTAAGCTTATAAATGAACCCCAATGCAGTATTGAGACATGCCAAGTAATAATTTAGAATCATGTTTGATTCTACAGGCTTAATAGCCCTGCTATGGTATCTCATTGGCAATCTCATTGGCACCGTATATGTATAGCAAAACTTTGCAGTGTGAACCTCTCTCCTGAATAATTAGGGCAATTAACCCTGGAGAAGGACAAATCAATAGTAAAAGAGAATCAAGGACATTGATCATCAAAATGATATCACCAGTGCCCCTGAATTCTATTGCCAATGTTAGATAGTTGCAAGCCCTCTCCTGCAGTGTATTTATATAATCTGTTCCTAAGCAAACATACAGTAGTGGCCAAAATTGTGGAAACCTTTTGGGAAAAGTGTATTTTTGAGGTTTGATGGCTAATACCACTTTTTTTAAAGAATAGTACCATAAAATTATATATCAATGGAAAGATAATTTAATCAAGAATATAATGCAACAAAGTTTGTTCAATTATATGTACTGTATTCTATGAAACGTTATAGCCAAATAACCAGAAAAAGGAAACACAACTTGCTTAGGTTGATATCAGGTAGCTTTCCTTCATCTGATTGTAGCCAATGAACATGAGTGTTTAGAGAGCCAATCAGGTGTCATCTTGTTTTGGCAATGAGCCAATCAGATCACAGTAGGATTCAGTTATGGATGTCATATATTGAAGCTGAGACATTTGTCAGTGTGTTATGTGATCGCTATCAAGTTGGTTGGGTTTTTCTTTCTTTCATTTAGTGAGCTTGTAAAATGTAATAAATTAAAGTAATGGTGCAAAGAGTTGACTGGTTGCCCAGAAAGCAATGTAAAATAATAATATTAAGTGAACAAAGCTACAGTTATAAAGAAATTAGAAGAAAAATTGGTGGAAACTTAACCAAAGGTGGCATTTCTACTGTACACTTTCCCCAAAAGGTTTCCACAATTTTGGCTACTACTGTAGACGGGTTTTTTCCAGAACCTGTTTTAGTGCCCTACTATCAGCTCTACTGATGGGAAGATTTCATGGGATTCCTTATATGCAGAAATTTTGCCCTTGTGGATCCAGGGAGGCAGAAATTCTCACTCATGTCCTCATACAGTGTCCTTTCTATGATGCCCCATGCTCCGATTACCCCAATCATTTCCAAATATAAGGGTCACATAGATTAATTTTGTATTTATTATTTTTTAAAGGGATGCTTACTCCATATTCACATATCAGGTGGCCTAATAACTTTAACAAGTTGTACAACTATATACAACTTTTTATTAGATATGTTGTTTTATTGCCTAATATTTTTTCTCTTTCCCAGTAACAATTCTTTTTATTACAAAGGCTGGTCAAAGACCATAATAAAGATATTTGATTTGCTTATAAGTGAAGGATAATGATTTTATAAAGCAAAAATACTGAATAATTTTAAATTCTGCTTAGTCAATTTTTTTTTTAAATGACAGCTATACAATAGTAACAAAAGTACAGCTTGAACATCTTCCAGACAGAGTATGTGTTTAGAAGTAAGAGTTACATTTACAGTACAAGAATTTTAAATGTTTCCGTGATCTATTTGCAAAGGAGAAATTGTTTTGATTATTTAGGGGGCAACTAAGAGATCTGTAACTTCGAAATAAAAACTGTTTTTAGTTAGTTGAATTTCACTCTACTAGTTAGGCAGGGACTAAGATAAAAATAAGTCTTAATTTAGCAAAGGCAGTTCCTAATGAAACTGTATCCCAAACTGAGTTTGCAGTAACTCAAAACAAAGCAGAATTGTCTACAAATGCTGATTAGTAACACAAGGCCTTATCTATGAAACACATGAACAATAACGTTGCTGTGATAATCATATGATTGTGAATATATCTTCATGTTTTCTTCTTGATTTCTTTATGTATTATTTTGGCTGCTGTAGAAAGAACAGTTTCAAATTTTGCTAATTTATCAGTGAAATTGTCTGACTTTTCTGCTCTATCTAACTCAGACAAATCTGAAAAATGTTGAAGAATGTAATTTCACCAAATGACGAAAATTGTCCAATATGTGCTACCTCACCAAAAAAGGAATTGTTTTTTTCTCAGAGAAAATCAGTTAAATTCCAATATCCACATTTATTTATTCTGAAACTAAATAGGATATGTGACTGAAGTTCCTTTTGTAAGCAAAACAGTGTAGGGGTGGTAGTTGATAGCTATAGATATGAAATCTACAGTAGTTATATTTGGAATAGATGCTGTCCTACAATAGTAATATTATATAAATTTCACATTGCTTCCAGTTATTAGCAAGTTATGTTAAATTAGAATTTCATGTGCTTTTAATAAGCAAATAATAAATCATTTTTTAGACTGTCATGCATATACTTGTTTTCTTTGTAAGAATGTAGTTCTCCTTTTAGCAGGCAGCAGTCTCTCTTGATAAACCCCCTGCAATGGGGCCAGGAGATAAGCAAGCTATGAAGTGGAATGCTTTCTCTGCTCAAAATGCAGAAACAGGAATACCATCATCCACCCTCGGTACTTCATTATCATTGCCCAGAATCCTGCTACCAAACTGAGGCAAAAAAGCTGCCATGTTCTCCACAGAACTCTTTCCCAGGAAAAGCTCTTTGCCAGGGCACAGCAAAGCTTAAGAAACCCTGTCATACAGGATTACTGTGGCACAAGGATATTACAATAGTGAGATTTGAACTTTACTATTGTAGATTCTAGTTTAGGATGCTCACCAAAGCATTAAGGTAACAATTGCACTAATAAAGTATTCCTTTCTTAAAAGTTCTAGAAGAGTTCTGAGAGTTAATAGCATTCTACTGAGGATCAATTCAACACTGATAACACCTTTCCACAATTATAATTTGTAGCCAAAAAAGAAAGTAATTACTTCCAAATGAGAAAAAAAGTTTTGGATATTATTTTTCTTACTTATTGCAGCAGGAAGTTAATTATAAAGTAGTTGCAATATTGTATTGCAAACTGCATGTCAAAGGAGCAGGGGTAATAATGTTGGTGGAATCTTCCTGAATGGCAATTTGGGTATTTAGATATTAGCTTCTTGTTTATTATCATATTTCTAACATTTTATATGACATCTGCCCTCTTTAGTTATATGAATTTTGTCATATTAATTTTCAGCATTATTAACCATAGTAATGGTAAGAGAAAACATACAGTATCAGATACGTTATTTGGATAAGAGATCCTTCTATTTTTGTTACATTATTCCCATCTGTTTTAAAAAAAACTTTGAGAAAATTAATTCTAGGTATTTTTAAACATTAGATTGAGGGAATCGTTGTAAATGTTGTGTTGATATTAATATTGTCCTTCTCCTCTGTCCCTTCCTTTGGGACTCCTTATTAGTCAAAGTGCAATTTTTTATATTTCCTAAGTGCAGAGGACAAGCAGAATGTCAAATGTTGATTTGTATATAAATGATAATGTAGCAGTTTGTAAATCTTCTCAAAAATACGCAGTGGAAAAATACATCCATATTATTGTCAAAAAAATTCTATATAAATGAATTTATGAGTTGGACTTGATGCAGAGGAGACTTTACCTTTATTAAAAACAGGAAGCTATAACTGTGATTATTTAATAATTGAGACTATATCCACAAATAAATGGCCTACATTTTGGTAGTGATTATCATCCACCGTGGTTCTCTTAATTAAGCCTATAGCAAAATGTGTTCACAAGAATTCACAAGAATTTTGTAAGTAAAATAAACTTACATTTCCTCTCCTACCCTTTTTTACAGGAGACATGGAATGTGGGTTCGATTGCGGAAGGTAGTGATCTGGTTGTTGGGAATATATATAGCGATTCCATTTCTAGTTAAAATTTGTCCAGCTATTCAGGCAAAGCTTGTCTTCCTAAATTTTGGTAAGAATAATGCTTCATTTAATATTTATTTTATCTTGACTCTATGCTAATATTTTAATTCAAGATTAATAGGTGTTCATACCTTTCTACCCTTTCTTTAAAGACTGATTTCTGTTTAATTACTTAAAAGTCAATGTCAGTACCTTACAAGAATCTTGGAAACTGCTGCCATCAAGCTTCCTTGGCTATAATAATTTTATTTTTTTGTTGGTAGAAAATCTAATATATTGATATTTGATTTGAAGTCGCATTTGACTTTTTTCAATTGTTCCTGCATATATTAAATCTTGTGTAACAGTGTTCAGTATAGATTTAAAGCTTATGAAATCACAGTTTGTCAGTATCTGATTATATTTCATTATTTCTTTGTGAAGTGCTGATGAAGGAGAGGCTTGATACTGCTGCTTGCAATTTTGTTACTGTTGGCATCTGCAGAGAATGTTCTAATACCAGACAGTGGCAAAGCAATTGTTTCCTTTCAGCACTCCTCAAAAATACCATCTTTGCTATGCTTGGTGTGTCTGTATTCTAATTATCATGCCTGCATATTATGTAGAATTTGCTGCTGACTTTGCAAATGTTTTATAAAGATGGGATAGAAAACCAGCATTACTCAATGAGCTGAAACTGTGCCCTACAAATTTAATTCTAGGATTTCCTAAATTAGTTTTAAAGATACAATCTATAATTGACTGTTGGAACTAGGACAAACAGTAGAGTGTATTGACAGTTAACAATTATGATTTAATAAGTATGTTTTGGAATATGGCAATAGAAGTTGGAAAACAAATTACAAACCAAAGAAGGTTAACTTCTAACCTTTTCCCAGATGAATAGCCAGATAAAACAACAAAGAGTGTCATCATACCTTAAAGATACATACATTTAATATAGCCTAATATCTTCATTGGAGACTTTGTACATTATCCTGAGAATATAATGTACAAACTCATGTTTGGGAGTATATTTGGAAATAACGAGCAATGATGTCAGAGGGAAATGACATATAAAAAATACCATTCATTTCTTTCTGGCCTCTCTCTTTACTGTTCATGCTCTTCCTCCCAAATGGCTGTGTATATATTTACATGCCTCTGATGAAATGCATTGCAATTCATGCAGACCTAAGCTATTATATATTTGTTAATCTTTAAGGTGCCAGAAGAGTTTTTAATTTTTTTCTGTATCTCTGACTAATGGAAATATTTTTTAAAGAATCCTCCCCTCCTTGTTGACATTTAAACATGTCCAGTAATTTATAGCAAATTTAATTATGCATTAGGATGTATATTACGCAGAAGTATTGTTGTGCAAGCTTATGATTGCTGGTTTTAATTACAGAAATGATTATTCAGTAAGGTAAACAAAATGTAAAAAGAATGCTATCCTTCTATTTCAGTAAGAGTGCCCTATTTCATTGATTTGAAAAGACCCCAGGATCAAGGCTTAAACCATACCAGTAACTTCTATCTGCAGCCAGAGGAAGATGTAACTATTGGAGTTTGGTAAGGAATACTTTATTCTTCTCATTATACATTGATGTCCTTTTATAATTAGAACAAAAGCTTTGCCTTTTTTGAATTTAGGGGAAAAAATCAAATAATGCAATGTACATTGCAGTTGTGTGCAGTATTATGCTGAAGGTTGTGCTTTAGACTCAAGAAGAATGCAGTTTTAATATAAATGGTGTGGGATTGTTTCAGCATGTGACTTTAGTCTCTGAGAACAAAGCATGGGAAGGAAGAAAAAGAAAGATCGCTCTACGGAGGATGCTATTTCTTCCGTTCTCCATCTGAGCTCGAAGCATTTAGAAGAAAGAAATGCTCACGTGCGTTTGTTGTTTGTCGACTTCAGTTCGGCGTTTAACACATCCATTCCCCAACATCTAGTAGACAAACTGGGCCTCTTAGGCTTAAACACTCCTTTGTGCAACTGGATTCTTGATTTTCTTACCAACAGGCCCCAATATGTGCGAGTTGGAACAAATACTTCTAATACCATTTCCTTGAGCACAGGTTCTCCTCAGGGCTGCGTCTTAAGTCCGCTGCTGTTCACCCTCTTGAACCATGACTGTTATGTTAGGTTTGCCACCAACCATATTGTGAAGTTCGCAGATGATACAACAGTAGTGGGCCTTATTCATGATGACAAGGTGGAAGCTTACCGCAAGGAGGTTGAGGGGTTGGTGAACTGGTGTAAGGAAAACAGCCTAGTTTTAAATACCAGAAAAACCAAAGAGATCATTGTTGATTTCAGAAAAGGCAGGCACAGCCACACATCTCTGTGCATCAATGATTCACCTGTGGAGATGGTTACCAGCATCAAATTCCTGGGTGTGCAGCTAACGAGTAGGCTGGCTTGGTCGCTCAACAGTGAGAAACTGGTAAAGCGGGCACAGCAGCGCCTGCATTTTCTGTGTCGCATGAGAAAAGCACATCTTCCTTCCCCTGTCCTGACCACTTTCTACAGGGGGACGATCGAGAGCATCCTGTCATACAGCATCACATCTGGTTTGGAAGCATCACTGCTTCAGATAGGAAGGCGGTGCAGAGAGTGGTGAGAATGGCCGAAAAGATCATTGGCAGTCCCCTCCCTCCCATCCAGGACATAGCACAGAAGTGCTGCTTGAGCAGTGTCTGTAAGATTATCTGGGACACTACACATCCTCTTCACGACCTGTTTTCCTTGTTACCTTCTGGGAGAAGGCTTCGTGGTATCCGCAGCAGAACATCCAGATTCAGCCATAGTTTCATTCCATACAGCATTAACCTTGTGAACTCTCAAGCTTCCTCCTTCCATTATATATTGGACAGTATTTAATATTTATTTGTTATGTATATGTAGGGGTGTGGGTCTATACATACGTTGTATATAGTATGTTTTAGGTGTGTGTCGTGTATGTGTTTCACTTTGAGAGTGGGCAACTAAATTTCATTTTTGATGTGTGCCGTTGTGCCCACAGTAAAAAAAATGACAATAAAGCTTATCTTAACCTCCAGGATGACATGAATCACTGCTTAGTTGCAGATATATTTGCAGATGTAGCTTTCAGGTTTCATCTTTGTCTTTCTTTTTGTATAGAAGGTATCCCAGATCTTTGATTGATTATGTGCCATCAACTTGTTTTCAGCTTTTATTGACCACAAAGATGGATTTTCTCCATCATGATCTGTCTCTAATATGGTCTTTTAGATCTTCGAAACGATGCACTCATCACCCTTGTAACTGAGTCTATTTACCTTGCTGTTGATCGTTCTCTTTTTCTTTTTCCTTCCATCTTTCCCAGAATCAGGGCCTCCTCCAGAGAGCTAGGACTTTGCATAATGTTCCAAAATAGGATAATTTGAGCCTGGTCATTTGTGCCTCAAGTGAAAAAACCTTCTGGGTTGATTTATTTGAGAACCCATTTGTTTATTTTCTTGCCTGTTACTGATATTTTCAGGAGTCTTCTCTAACACCAAAGTTCAAAAGTATCAATACTCTTCCTATTCTGCCTCTTCAAAGTCCAACTTTTACTTGTATAGCATATCAGAGCATAATAAGACTTGCACAATTGTGATTTTTGTGGATACAGACACATATCTTTTCCAAGGTTTGCATGTGATAGTGCTAGTTTGTAGCATGTTTCTTTACTAATTGTTCCTTTACTATTGATGGTTAATTCTAAAAGGTAGAAGCCAGTACCCCTTGATATCTTCGTTAGCAATTCTAATCCCAATTTTTAGTCTCGGATAATCAGATGGACTAACAAATGTTTTTGCATCATGATGCAGAATTATGTCAGGTTCTGCCAGATGAAACTGATTATTAGGTAGCAGAATGAAAACTGGATAGCGAGTCTTGAACTTTTCCATTGATAACAAGAATAGACTCAGCAAATTGCACTTGCAACCAAACATTGTAGCTCTTAATTAGGATGAAATTCTACCTTTGGAAATATACTCAATTCTGTCCCCCCAACTAGCCTAGTTTTTCATTGCTCCCTTTCATCTGTTCAAATTCATATTTTTATTTTTCTTATCTTCACCTCCTTATTTTATTTTTTTCTTGTAAAGCAGTTTTATTTTTCTGTAGTTGTTCCATTTTTTCAATGCTATCGCGGTTAAATAAATATGTCAATTTTGCTTTTCCAATAGTATTTTTTTTAATTGTTATGTTTGAGGGATTCACTTTGGACTTTTTCACTAAATAACTTTGTCATAATTTTATACTGCTCAGAGCAATGAATCAAAGGACAGTAAAACAATAGTAGAACCACCACTTTGTTTAATTAAGTATGACTATAAAAATACAAACAATAAAATAAAAGTTAATGATGTGATATAAAATATCCAAACCGTTGCCATAATTAGGTATGTTCTTTCTAACGAGAAAGCTATAATTGTGATGAACAATGAGCTGAGACTCTTGAAATTTAAAGAAAAACTAAGATTGTTATTATATCTAATTTTTACAACTCTTGAACAATATAGTCTAAAAGAACAATGATAGGCAAGTGCACACTGATGCTCCACTCTATATAAGCAAACAAAATGCTCAGGGGCCCTCATATGAGGAAATTTTATCAGGCTTTTTATCTTAGAAAAAAGGTAAGTAAGAAGATGGAATGGCACGATAAAGATATATGAAATTATTTTTTGCAGATAGTGAGAAAAAGTATTTACCTTTCTTAACAGCTAGATCAGGGTCCTTCAATTAAGATTAAGAATATGAAATTGAGGATTTTTTTTAAAAAAAAATGCTTTTCGTCGCATAGTAAACTGAAGTTGCTAGTTCAAGATTTGAGGAGTTTTAAAAAGAGATTTAAAAATAACATGAATGTTCAGGTTTTATTTAATTGATTCTAGTTTTTGTGGTAGTATGTTTCTCAGGATTAGTTGTTGGAGAGTACTTGCTAATCATTTTGCATGGAATACTGGGTTAAGTGGCCTTTGGCCTAATCTGCACTGTTTTTATGCTCTTAGGCAATTTCTGCAAGTCTAAGTATGATGTAGAACTGAGTAGCAACTCATAATGCTAATTCAGCACTTTTATTAGTAGAAGTAAAGTGAGTTTCAAAAGTGATTTGCAACTTCTTTTTTCTATTTTAGTTTGTTTATATGTATCTAACCACTTGTCAGATTTCTTTAACAACAGTCCAGACTGGAAAAGCACAGAAAAAAAAATATCTTTAAGTTTTGAATTAATAAGATTTATTTTTTAAAAAGGTTGAAATGATAATACAAGAATTGTGGCAAATAATTTGCTTTTAGATGTGGAACCTGTTTAAAAGCAATTTGGAGCCATTAATTTCTGGCTTTCTTCTTCTTGCACTTTTAGCATAACAGGGAGAATACAAATCTCTTTTGAAAAGTAAGCCAAAAGCTCTTAGGTATTGTGTACATAATGATTAGTAGCCGCATTGTCAGCATGAGAATCCTCTCTTACAGCAGTTACGTCTAAATGGTGGTACCTTGCTCAATAGTAGCAACTGTGAGAGGGATCTTGGAGTCCTAGTGGACAATCACTTAAATATGAGCCAGCAGTGTGCTGCAGCTGCCAAAAAAGCCAACACAGTGCTAGGCTGCATTAACAGAGGGATAGAATCAAGATCACGTGAAGTGTTAATACCACTTTACAATGCCTTGGTAAGGCCACACTTGGAATACTATATGCAGTTTTGGTCACCACGATGTAACAAAGATGTTGAGACTCTAGAGTACAGAGAAGAGCAACAAAGATGATCAGGGGACTGGAGGCTAAAACATATAAAGAACAATTGCTAGAATTGGGTATGTCTAGTCCAGGGGTAGGCAACCTTGGCTCTTTTATGACTCGTGGACTTCAACTCCCAGAATTCCTGAGCCAGCATAGGAATTCTGGGAGTTGAAGTCCACGAGTCATAAAAGAGCCAAAGTTGCCTACCCCTGGTCTAGTCTAATGAAGAGAAGGACGAGGGGGGACATGATAGCAGTGTTCCAATATCTCAGGGGCTGCCACAAAGAAGAGGAAATCGGGCTATTCTCCAAAGTACCTGAAGGTAGGACAAGAAGCAACGGATGGAAACTAATCAAGGAGAGAACCAACCTAGAACTAAGGAGAAATTTCCTGACAGTAAGAACAATTAATCAGTGGAACAACATGCCTCCAGAAGCAGTGAATGGTCCAACACTGGAAGTTTTTAAGAAGAGACTGGATATCCATTTGTCTGAAATGGTAAAGGGTTTCCTGCCTGAGCAGGAGGTTGGACTAGATGACCTCCAAGGTCCCTTCCAACATTATTATTATTATTATTATTATTATTATTATTATTATTATTATTATTATTATTATTATTATTATTATTATTATTATTATTATTATTATTATTATTATCTACCCCATTGTCTTTTGAATATTGTAAGATTGTTGAAGAACTGGAATGGGATACCTTTGTCCTAAAATGGCTCATGTGGTGCTGCTCATGGTAGGTAGTGTTTACAGATATCCAAAATTGCATTGTTCTCTATTTTACTCCCTGCCCCACCTTCATGTCTCCCCGAAAGTAAGGCCTACCCTGAAAATAAGGCCTAGCTTGATTTTTGAGGGAGAGCCTAATATAAGCCCTACCCCAAAAATAAGACCTAGTTTTGGGGCAAGGTGCACACCTAAAAATCAAGCGGGGGTGGGGGATGGAGCTGCCCCACGCACCCCGCACCCACTTACCTTGCAGCTAGGCCTCTCCTCGCCGGCCTACTTCTTCTGTGGCGTCTTCTGCAGCCAGGCCTGCATTTCTCAGTCACAGGCCTTTCCGGAAGGCCTATGCAGCCAGAACCGAACTATAGATTCAATCCATAGTTCAGTTCTGCAAGACCTCTGCATCTGAGAACTGAGCTATGGATTGAATCCATTGCTTGGTACTTGGTTGCAAAGGCCTTCCGGAAAGGCCTGACTGCAAAATGCAGGCCGGAATGTAGCTGAAGAATGAAGCTGCTCCTTCAGTCAGAAGAAGTGGACCGGCTGAGCAGGGCTGTCGGTGCCGGAGGTGAGTAAAAAAGACACCCCCCGAAAATAAGACCTGGTGCCTTTTTTGGAGGCAAAAAAAAAAAGTTAAAAACTTTCACTTTTATGTCTAACCATTACTTTAAAAGTATCAAAATTGTTGTTTAATATTCCTTTGTTTTCATCTTGTAGAAATAAGAGCCAGTTTGGTGAAATACTAAGGAACTTCAGTGTTATAGTAACAAACTGCCAATTGCATCAGCTTGGTGGGAAGAAGGCTGATAATTAACAGGATCCCAATAGACATGCAGAGGCAAATTTAACTCTTTCTTCCTGGTATAATCCTAAAGAAAACCCATTTTTGGAAGTTTGTACTGCTAAGGGTTGGAAGACAGGATGTATCCCCATGGAAAGCAAGGAGTTACCATCCATACTGATTTTGAATTTATGAATTGCACGTAAAACAAGTTAGATAGTTAGTTCTCGGTACGCATATTTTTTTCTTTACTGATCTTTTAAAGTGTTTGGAATATAAATAGTTTTGCTTGGAATAATATTAAGGCTTGAAAATAGGGGCTGGAAATAAAATATAATAAAGCAGTGTCTCCAAATTCTTTAATTTCAAAGGTTATTTTCAAATTTGTATTGAACTGCTACTCCCTTGCTAAATCTTTGGCATTCATCTTCATGTATCTGTGCTACACACATAACTTATTTTGAACCATAATTTTGATTTTAAAAGCCATGCTTAATTAATATAATTAAATAGGGTAGAAAGTACAGAATATCAGTCACCTCTTTTCCCAAGTATGGCAGGGAAGGAAGCAGAAGTTTGCTGAGAATTGTTCTCATCCTTGTTTGTTAGACTGCACTCTTTATCCAAAAGAAAACTGAATTAGTTATACTGGTGTAAACTAAATAGGTTTCTAATGTACTGTGTATGCATCCTATTTCTTCTTCTTCTTCTTCTGTCATATCCGTTATCGGACGTTGGCGATCATGTTGGCGATCCTGTTTTTATCAGCAGCCGCACAAAAAAGTGCTGCTGGGTTTTGTCCAAACCAGTCCCTTAGATTTTGAAGCCATGATGTTCTTCTTCTGCCTGGACCTCGTTTGCCTTCAATCTTTCCTTGGAGGATTAAATGGAGTATGCCGTATTTTTCTGGGTGTCGCATCACATGTCCGAAATATTCTAACTTTTTTTTTTTAATTGTTTTGATGATTTCCCTTGGCTTTCCCAGGCGACTTATCACCTCCTCATTTCTGATTTTGTCAACCCAGCTTATACGTAACAGCCGCCTGTAAATCCACATTTCAAATGCTTCTAGTCTCTTCAGGTGGCCTTCTGTCAGAGACCAACTCTCTACTCCATAGAGCAGGATAGAAAAAATATAGCATCTGACAAGCCTGATTTTCAGTCTTAGGCTTATGTCGTGACTGCAGAAGACCTTTTTCATTTTGAAGAATGCTGTTCGAGCTTTCTCTATCCTTGTCTTTACTTCAGCAGTCATGTCCCAGCTTTCATGTAAATTAGAACCGAGGTGCGTGATCCTTTCAACTTTTTCTAGTGGTGTTCCTTCTGAATTTACTGGTGGTAAGTTAACGGGTTGTTTGCTGACGACCATGATCTTGTTTTTTGAGGTGTTAAGCTTCAAGCCGTATTTTCCAGATGTTTCTGTGATTCTGTTGATGAGGAGCTGAAGGTCTTCATGCTTACTGGCAAACAGAACGATATCATCAGCATATCTTAAGTTGTTGATCCAAACACCGTTTACTTTGATGCCAGCATCGATGTTCTCCAGTGCCTCGTTGAAGATTGACTCAGAGTAGATATTGAACAGCAGTGGAGACAGAATACATCCCTGTCTGACCCCTCTTCTTATTTCTGCATCAGCTGAGTATTTTTGGCCTAGTCTCACATTTGCTACCTGATGCCAATACAGATTCTTTATTATTTGGATGTCTTTGTCATCTAGTCCCCCTTGTTTCAGGATTTCTAATAGTTCCAGGCTCCCCCTAAGAGATGCATCCTATTTACTTTCAAATATTGTTCAGATATCAGCAATATGTATAGATGGCAGCTTTGGTCACAGCTAATTAAGTTATTTAGTATAAAAGTAAAATATAGATGGTAGCTCATGGGAAAATGAGTGTGTTGCTTTAGTAACTATATTTGCCCAGTAATGAACACTGGATTTGAGAAGATCTAGAGCTTTAGAAATAATTTTATAACCCTTCTCAGCAGGGTTATAAATTATAAATTAATGATGGATGGATGGATGGAAATCAGCAGGATAGTATAAGAAAGGAACTAAATTTATGAGATTTATACTGCACAAAGCTGGCCCTAACTGGCTCTGTTGGTTTAATAAATTACTTACACAATTGCCTTAATTATATCTCTTCTAGAATTACTGAACTGGGGGGGGGGGACAATTATTTTGTCACATTGGCCCAATGCATGTTGGAAAAAAATAAGCACCAAACTTTAGTGTTAGGAGCAAAGGTAAGAAACATTTCAGACTATATGAAAGGTAACAAATACTTTTCATGAGAAGACTGTTGGGAAAGATTCACATATACATATCTATATATATAGACACAGATATATGTAGAAGAATATAGGTAGTTCTCTACTTGCAACCGGCCCTGCTGGCTTCCACATTGATTTTGCTTGTCGGAAGCCAGCTGGGAAGGTCGTAAATGGTAATCACGTGTCAACCTTCCTGGGTAAACCAGATAGAAAACATGACTAGATGAGCTAACTCTACTTTATTGTAAGGTTACATTAACAGAACCTTGCAAGTCTGAAAGTACAAACTTCCCACCTGCCACTTTTAACTGCTAGACCCATTAGGGCGGGTCCTTCCTAAATTTCTTTCTTTCCTAGGCAGCATCTCCTCTCCCCTTTCCTCAAGGTTATCTGTGCATTCCATTCCATCAGGTGATGGCAGGGACACTGTGACAGTCTAAATACAAGAATCAATTGCAACTCATTTTTTTCATTGCCACTGTAACTTGAAATAGCTGCTAAATGAATGGTCATAAGTTGAGGACTACCTGTAATCAATGAACAAAATTTGCAGGATGGTGCCAGAGTGTAAGCTAGGGTATTTCCTGTGATATAAAAATATATAACTCTCTGAAATCAAACTGGACTTTGAATTTTTGCTACAGAAAGCTAACATGCCTTTTTCTACATAGAACAGTTATGAGGCTATTCAACACAAGCCTAGCATTTTTAAGGATAACTCTTGTTTGTTTGGTTTGTTTTTATATATATTTCTATCATGAAATAAAAATCCACCTCTGTTCATATGTCCAGGCATTTGCGCATTTGTGTTAACAGATAACTTATCTGATTGAAACCTGATTTTACTGAGTATGATGTGGAAAATGTCATAAAAACAGTTTTCTCTTCTCCCAAAGTTATGGAAACATTTTGGAAATTGTGCTGTAAATAATGTTTATCTTATTTAAAACTTGCTTGGGCTTCTATTTTATTCTTTAGTTTGATGAGCAGTTCTTGCAATATAATGTCAACAGCAGTTTTCATTGCAAATGGATCTACTATCCAGGCCACAATATCCATATCCACAAGCTCATAGAAACAAATTTATGCAACTACTTAAATGATCGATCTATATGAGTATCATAAAATTCCTGATGTCCAATATTGTATGTGTATAATTTCAGTTTTCCAAGAAATCCCTTAATCTTCTCTTTCCATGATAAAAGGTCTTCCCTGCAGTTGCTTGTTTAACAAAGAAAGCTTTTCAAAAATACCAGAGAAAAGTAAAACATGTTGCATTTAGTAAAAGTGATCTCTTTTTCGATTTGTTTACTATTGAAAAATGCCACAACCATTCCCACATAGCATCAAAATGAAGAATGCAGTTATCTTTTGATAATGGATTTCTGTACGCAATAATAAGTATTTAAATCACTCCCATTGCAAGGCTGTTGAAATAAACAATTTTGACATACATTTAATTTTATGCAGTTAACTGCCTTTCATATTAAACTTCTATATTGTTCTGTAGTTTGATGAGCAGTTCTTGCAATGTAACATCAATGTCAGCAGTATCCATTGCAAAAGGATCACTGACCAGGCCAGAATATCCAACCCTTCCAAATATTTTGAAATCAAATGATGGTGGTGAATTATGCAGTGAAAACAAAATACTTCTGGCACCACATATTTCAAAAATGCGATAAATTTTCTATGTAACTGTCATGGAAGCTATAATATTGTCAAAAGGGGTATCATTCTTATTGAAATAACTCTTCTTCAAAAATTGTTTTCCCTTTAATAACTGTTTTAAGTTTTCATGTGAAAAGCGTTTCTTCTCTGAACTTGTCAACGACAAATGTCTTACATAAGCCATACGTATTGTTGTGTTATCGGGTAAATATGCTTTAGCAATTTGCAGACCAAACTTCTTAACTTTTAACTGGGACACTGGGAATCTGGCATCAACAAGACAGTATTACTATACAATTTCTGTGCCGCCCCATTACATGTTTTTTACTTGTAGCTCCCTTGAAATATCCTATGGTTCACAATTGAGAACAGCTGAATTAAAATTCTAGAAATTCTGGAAGGATTTCAGCACACAATCCATTGCTGATGGTTTGTATACTAATTCTAGACACTGTATATAACTTACTGCACATTTCTTATAGGCTTCTGAAGCAGGGAAGTTATTAAGATTGGATGAAAATATGCAAGGAAACAATGAAATTCTTGTTACCATTTTTTTTAGGCACACAGTTCCCACATTTTTATGGAAAGATGCTCAAGGAAAGGACCAACTGTGGTACGAGGATATTTTGGGTTCCAATAACCCTGTAATCCTTTATTTGCACGGAAATGCAGGGACTAGGTAAGCAAAACACAAAAATGTAAATAATGCCCATAATTTAAAGCTATTCAGGGCTCATTCTTCATTAGGCAGGGCAAGTACCGCAATATATATATATATACACACATATATATACACGTCTGTGTGTGTGTGTGTGTGTGTGTGTGAATATAATCAAATGAAATCAAATTGAGATGTGAATATAAGACTGCAGAGTAGAAAGGCTTTTATTAAAGAACTTTTATTTTGCCGCATCTATGAGGGAAACACTGGCATTTTGCTTGTCTGATTCATTTTAAAATGTGAAGGGGAAAAAGTTTTGGATATAATTAGTAATGCTCATGCTGAAGCCAGCCTATGTCTTGCTTACTGTAGTTAATTTTTCAATAAATTTCTCTTACTGTCCTTTCATCAGATATGATTCCATGGCATTGTACCACAGTTTAGATCCCAAGATTAGACAACATGGTTGATGGCAGCAGCAGAGCAGGGCCTCTTCGATTAATGTTTTCAGTAACCAGGAGTTCCGTTGATTAATGTTTCTAATTCTTGGAGAAACAAAGAAAGCTATATGCAACCTGATAAGAGAACTGGTTTAAACCTGTGAAGGGCACTGACCTGAACTTTAGTTACCTGCAAACTCATAATGTGAGAAACAGTTTTCCTGAATGTGAAGATGAGCATTAACAAGATCATACCAAGAATATTATGGGATGCTATGGAATGTTACTTGCTACATATTAGTTACTGAGCATGTGTGTTACATCAGAGATGTGTCAAATGAAAGAACTCATTCCAAACCCAATATGTTTGAACTGTATATAAAATGATTTTCTGCCTTTGTAAACTGCTCCTCTTGAGTGAGGCAAGTTTCCTTACTTGTATGCAGATTTTAATGTACCTTTCCGGCTTGGGTTCTGTTAGAGCAAGGGACACCAGCCTAATAGATCTGCTGGCATTGATGGCTAACATGGTGGATGTTTTGGATTTCAATACTACTATGCATTGTTCCACAAATTTGAATGGAATTTATTGTTGATGTGCAGTTGTTTACAGATTCCAAGTAAAGAAACATTAAATACGATAGATGTAAAAAGTATATTCACTCTTCCAGTCAGTACTTAGTAACATCTTCTTTGGCATAAGTAATAGCTTTTAAGTTTCTTATAGCCAGCTAAAAGACCTTCTATTCTTGCTTTTAAAAAAAAAACTTCCTTGCAGAGATCTTCTAGCTCAGAAATATTCATTGGTCTCTGTACATGTTTTATATATCTGAGATCCACTTACAGATTTTCAATACAAGTCTGGAGACCTTGAAGGCTATTCCAAATGCAAGAATATAAAGAATCTTGGCTGGCTATATGAGTGAAGCATTGTAATTACAGTTGGACACAATTTAGCTCAATATCTGCAATTCAAACTTTGATTTCTGAGGAAGTGGCTGACTTCTGAATGACATGAATAGAATTATCATGTAAATTCCAGGTAACAGTGCTTCTGCCCTAGCAAGTAGCTAAGACTACGGTCTTAAGTAAGGGTATATTGAAATCAGTGGCTCTTGAATTATTTCTAACAACAGGTTTTTCATTAAAAGCCAGCTCATATTTATGCTGACATTAGAAAATTATGTAACACAATGTTTTATATTGATTTTAACTTTATTTTCCCAACATTTCTTAACAGAGGAGGGGATCATCGTGTGGAACTTTACAAGGTAGGAATTGTGGTGTTGTTACTTATATGTTCTAAATACTGTTATGCATTGCTATTAAAAGCAACCTGAACTTGTATTTGTCTTCTATAGTTTACATTTATTTAATTTATATGCCTTATTCCCTGATAAGGTGAAATAAATAAGAGTTAGAAATATAAGAAGAAGGTACTCAAAACTGTGCAATACGCATCAGTGTCAGTCATATTGTAAGCCTTTTATGATTTGTTCCATTCCACAACACAATGAAATATTACATCTTGAAAAGTTGCCACTTTCCATTAAAAATGAGAACCTTGTATATTGCCATGTCAAAGTGAAGGAATTTGTTAGCATGTAGTGATTATTATTTTAAAAGTGTTTCTTTAATTTATTTGGAGTTGCTTATCTTCCCTTACAGGTTTTAAGTTTTCTTGGTTACCATGTAGTCACATTTGATTATAGAGGTAAGATTGTTAGACTACATTTTTGTTCTTAGACTACATTGTTTATCCTTTTGTTCCCAAATATGGGTGGCTGTTTTGTTTTAACCAACCTATTGGCTATTTCTTGAATTTCATTAACCACATAATTTGCAGGAGTTTGTGTGTTTTATTAATACCCTAAATTGTGGTGCATGGTTTGTTAATACTCAGTAATTCCCCATTTTTATAAATTAATTGTAAATAAATTATAAATGTATTACAGAATGTTTACAAATGAATTGTTTAGTT
Source organism: Azemiops feae (assembly GCA_023970755.1). Lineage (NCBI taxonomy): Eukaryota > Metazoa > Chordata > Lepidosauria > Squamata > Viperidae > Azemiops > Azemiops feae. The sequence continues at coordinate 3,182,843 of JALGBA010000012.1, read as the reverse complement.
AACTGTAAGAGTATGCAAAATGTTGGATCTCAAATGAAAAACTTCACAAAATAATCTATTTTGAAGCTGCTGTTTTGAATGTGAAACAAGAAATTCTGAGCCTAAAACAACTTTTTGAACGCAGAAGAGTTCTGCTCCCAGCAAAAAAACACTCCAGAATGGTTGAAACAGTCCATTTAATAGCATAGCAGCAGTTTCACACTCCATAGATTGTTCTATGGAGTTCTGCAAAGTTTCATGCTTGAAAACACTTAAAAATGATATTTTTTGCTTGTACCTAATTAGTTTTTTTCAAACAGTTATCCAAACTACTTAGTAAGCAGTGAATCCTGTGCCAACCCTTTAAAAATGTTAGTTTCTCTAATACATTTTGACTGAATACTTTGGGAATATTTTATACTTCCATAAATTGATCTTCCCATTAATGTTTAATGACAACTTTACTTGAATGACTTCAGCAGTGTCTTTGCTGAGATAAGGAACTATTGTGAGCTGAACAGTACGACAAACAGTTGTAAATATATACATTTCCACAATTTCCAGATGCATTAAAGTTCTTCATGCAGTATGCCTTGTCTTTCTGAAATTAAATCAGCTAACAACAACAACAACAAAAACCCTGCTGTTTTGTATGGATACAAGCCTCATGTACTCAATCTGCTAACAAGTGAACCTCACTACTGCTTAAACAGAAGATAATCTTAGATTACCTAAAAACATGTAGGCTTGAATGTTAAAAAGTAGCATAGGAGGCATCTGGTTCCTAAAATACGGCATTTGCTACTTCAACATATTGTTGAATATTTTTTTCTGCCAGGAAGAATCAGGCCATAGAGGGACAAACAGTCTATTTCAAGTGTAATTTTCTTGAGCAGTACTTCATTTAAAAAAAGTTTATTATGAACTTTCAATTAGCTTTGCAGTTTTCACAAGATAAAGTTTTTTTTATTTTAGTTCAGCTTGTAAGTCAGTTCCATTTCTCATACTCAACCTCAAATGATTGAAAAGCAGATATTCCCAGAAATTTTGCTGCAATTGAAGGTCATCTTTTTAGTGTGACTCCCCCCAGCCTGACACTTTTTAGATGTGTTGAGATGGCAACTCCCACAATTCCTATTCAGCATTCTTAGCCAAGTGTGTGTGTGTGTTGGGGAGAAAATTGTAGGAATTGGGGTCCTGAGAATTCTAAGATGCTTTAGGTCCAATGGAACTAGAACCAGCATAGCTGGCAGGTAACTGAGTTTGTTTTCATATGGTAGTTTTTAAATGCAGAAAAATCCTCCTGTAATTGCACTCCCCCCCCCCCCAAGAATCCTTCAAATCTATTTGGAGATAGGAAAACTCTCAAGAAGTTTTTACTGTAGTTTTAAGATTATGTAAAAGAAATTGTCCCACTCAATTTCATTAGTAAAACAGTCTTATCAGTCAGAAATTCTCCTTGAACATTTACATTTCAACTGGAATCCAGTTGAATAGGCCTGGTACAACTTTAGTTTCTATATTATGTCAACCCCATTTTATTTTATTGTGTATTTTAGCCTGTTCCAAGAAAATGAAAGGTAATTGAGAATTTACCTATTCATTTCCAATGTTCTGACTCATTGTGCTCTTTGGTCTTAATTGAAAAATGAAACCAAATCCTATATTTTGATTAGCAGCTTAAAGTATGATTCTTGGAATATTTATTTTTATCTCTTTCAGGATGGGGAGACTCTATAGGCACTCCCTCAGAAAGTGGGATGACCTATGATGCTCTTCATGTATTTGACTGGATAAAAGCAAGAAGTGGAGACAATCCAGTTTATATATGGGGACACTCCTTGGGCACTGGGTAAACATGTATTTTTCAGATGATCTAAGCAGAATTTTAGAATATTAGTGGCATCATTTAAGATTTACATTCTGCTGGCAAAAATATCCCCAAGACTCCACACAAAATGTTCCTATCACAGAAAAGTGGATTATGACAGAGTCAACTGAATACTTTCGGAATATTTTGTACTTCTATAGATTGATCTTCCCATTAATGTCTTTACTTGAAAGACATTAATGAAAGCTATATCTTTGCTGATATCAGGAACCTTTTGCTTATTCAGCCTTCCATTCTTCCAAGGTTAGTAAAATTAGGACCCAGATTGTTGGGAGCAATATGTTGACTCTGTAAACCACTTAGTTCTGTAAAGCACTGTGAAGCAGTATATAAGTCTAAGTGCTATTGCTATTGCTAAATGCTATTGCTAATGCTCATTTTCCTAATGAGCTTAGACTTGCATGTGCTGCAGCTATTGTCTTTTCTATTACACATGCTTGAACTCCGTTCTCAGTGCAGATGCTGCCAAAGACACCAGTAAATTCAAAACTTCATTGTTGTTAGTAGTCAAAGGAGGCCAAACGGCTGGAGGAAATTGATTTTTCAGAGTTTAAATGGAAGAATATGCATATGTTTTTTTTTCATTTTAAAGAGAGGAGATAGAGCCACTTCTAATGGAACTATGCTCATTAAAAATAGAAATAAATGTAATCAGTAAATACCCCTTTTTAAAGATTTAGGTTTTAGATTAAGTATCCCATATGTAGTGGTGTCTTATTGTGTTATTTAATGATAAATGTGTTGGGTGCCCCCAACACATAAGTTGCCTTTTAATATATAGAAAGACCCTTCCATTCACAAAAAGACTCCAATCAAGGGGTTTTTCTTTTCTTTTCTTTTCTTTTCTTTTCTTTTCTCTTTATTAGTGGAATGCATATGCTCCAAAAAAGTAGGGTGGGGTTGCAAAACAGAGCTGCAGGAAATTTATCAAAATTACTTTGACAATATAAATATCCCATATTCAGTTTGGGTCCACTGAGAAGAACTTGGAATCCAAAGCATTTTAGTTTTAAGATAAGAGGAAGTCATAAGCATTTAGATTTACACAAATGCTTCTTTAGATTGAAAAATAAAAGACTAATATCATTCAGGCATCTTAGATTTGAGGTTATACATTGTATTACAAATGATGGGCAGCAGTTTACTGTTTATTACTTTAATTTCTACTGGAGCAATGTGTGAAACTGATCTGATGAATAGTGTTTTATTAGCAATCTATGAATAGAATATACTTTTTAAAATTTAGATTAGAGAGATAGAGCTGTTATTTATGTCATGGCCTCATATTAAACGGTCCAGAATTCCATCACTCATTGCTGCTTTCTTATGGTGAAGTGATGTGTCAAACCATAATGTTTTATGATATGTTTTCAAAGTAGGAGATAAGATAAATGAAGTAGAGTTATAAAGAAGGTTTAAGAAGAGAACTAGGTGAGAGCTCTCTGTAATCAACATTTAACTCTGTTTTGCTTCTAGAGTTGCAACCAATCTAGTAAGACGTCTTTGTGAAAGAGGTAAGATAACTTTTTCTACATGATGTTATCAAGGAGCATTTCATATCAACCATATTTTCTCTTGTCTTTGAGAAACGTTTAAATAGGTCAGTATTTAGCAGTAAAACTGCCTTTTTATTAAAATGTCAGAGTGACATAATGACTCCATCATGGTGTGTAGTTTTTTGCAGGCCAAGTCTCACACTTGACTGTTGATAGGTGTGGCATTGAAAGAGGAGACCAGTAAAATGAATGTTTTATTTAAATTTGATTAACATAATGTAATTATTTTCTTGTTATACATACATTTCATAGTGTTCTTCTCTCATATGTAGTTTGATAATGTTTGACGTTCTCTGGAGGCTGTAGTAGTTTTTACCAGCTGCAAAAAGCCTCTTTGCTCAGCTCTTCTGTGATGGATGGATTTGGCTAACAATTTTCAAATCTGGCAGAGAAGTTAACATACTGCATTTGTATCTTCAAAAGATAAGTGCAGTTGTTCAGCCTGTGACATTTTATTTTAGAGGTTTTTAAATGCTATCAGAGTTCAGGATATCACACTCTCCTTCTGAACTCTAAGCCAGAGCTTATTCATTTGGTAGTTTGTCTAAGTGGCTTTAAAAATAATGTAATAATACATACTGTTTCATCCAGATATAAATAGAAAATAATGGCATATTTTTGAACACCTGAAAGTCTTCTTGCGATAATGCCTCTATGTGTAGTTCCAACTCTGGATTTGCATTCCTCTGCACTACTTAGATGTCCTTCAAGGTAGATGCAAGACATATTCTTGTAGGGATGTACCAATAGTTTGGCTGAAATGGACAATGCTCTATATTTTTCAGAAACTCCCCCAGATGCCCTGGTATTAGAATCACCTTTTACAAACATACGTGAAGAAGCAAAAAGTCACCCCTTTTCAGTGGTAAGTACAGATTTACATACTAAAATTCCCATCTTATATTATCATATTTAGGTTTCCTTGAGAATTCTCAACATATCCAATAAGCAACACATATCAAGATTTTTTGTTTCAATTTCCCCCCCATATGTGCAAAGTATTGTTTCCTCTGCCAGAAGGTTTCCCAGCCCAGAAAGACTGAAATAGTTCCATGAATGAAATGAGTATATTCAACAACAAGAAATCTGTGTGAGATTTCTGATAGTATAGTTCCAGGTAATTGGCCTTTTTTGGAATGAAATTGTTTAGAAAGGAGTGTAAGAATATATGTAAGCATTAACCCTCTGGAAATAGGCTTCGATATTTTTACATTTTACAAATTCATAGCCAGAAGGAATAAGTATTGAAGGAGTTGCAGATACATTCTGTATGTACAGTACATTCCGGAACTTATAAGTGACTGTTACTTTGTACTTTGAATAATTTTTGAATAGACTTTGAAACATTAGCTAATCCTAACCTCATAGTTCACCAGAAACTAAAATGCATCTTCTAGTGTAGCTCCTTTGTAAGGACTCTGCTGCAAATAGAGGTGCTGCAAGTTCAATACTAACATCATTGAAATACTGGTGCTATTTAAAAACCCTGTCTGACGTAATCATTAGAGTTCCACCTCTGGACTAGTTGGATGAAGTATATATTTCTATTTCACGTTCTTTTTCCATTTATAATGAATTACTGCTCTATGCTAATGAAAGTGTGAAAAAGGAGTACTGTGAAAGTATAACAGTGATCAGACAGAGTAGAACTAAAGCATAGAAGGGAAAGCTGCCTCTTCTTATCACACTGGTCAGTTTTCAAAAAGTACATTTTTTTTTTATCAACACTTAGATAAAAAAGCTTTTTTACAGTACAATAGAATGAATCCCCCAATAAAGATAATGTATTTAATCTTAATTTTAGAAGAAAGAGTTGTAATCTTTCCTCCCTTTTTCCTCCTTTTGCACTCAAGGACCCAATATGATCCCAAGAAATATTTCTTTTTTCTGCTACAGGAGAGTAAAATCATCTTCAAATCCAACTTAACTCTTGGTAATTTCAAGCATACGTCCAAATAGTTTCCTTAGTAGTGCTATGGAAATGCTTTGCCATTATCATCTTCCATAATGTGTTTTTCTTTAAAAAAAAAAATGTCCCAGCCTACAGCCCTGATATTTCTTGGAAGCTAATGTCCAAGTAGTAAATAGGCTTGACCCTGCCTACCACTTGCAACACAAGCACAAAAAATAGGATAAGAATTCCTGCCCCTCCATTCAGGCAAGGTAATCTCAAGAAATGTGGGCCTGTCTAATGAAATAACATAAAATCAAAATTTTGATATAGACTTTTGAAAGTACTTTTGTAAAAATACATTTCATATGACATTTACTGTATGTACTTATTTTTAAATTATATATTGTCCTGAATTATTTGACAGAACAGCTATATATTTATATCAGTAAGATACATTGCATGATGATGTTACCTAGTTTGGTAATGAAACATCTTCAAGAAAACAACTAAGCTTAGAGAGCACCAAGTATCCTACAATAAGATACATTATTATGCTTCTTTGTTTTAGTATTACTAGAATTCAGTTTATGTGCGAAGTTGTTGCTAAGGAATGTACCTTAACTGCTTTCCTAAAGGTGGAAGAATAGGGTCCAAATGTAAAGAACCAATTTAGCCTAAGGCCTCAGCAAGTGTGGGTATCTTGAGAAAGGACTATTCTGTAGATCTTAAAATATTTGTACAGGTTTATAATGGTAGAGATGGCCCCATCATATTATCAGCCCTAAATCTTTTAGCCAATATAATAGCACCACATTAAATTAAATTAAATTGTCCAGAAAGTAGTTGACAGTCGGTTGAAAGAGTTAAACATGGGTATCAAGTGAATTCAGTGTTATGCATTTGTTACCATTAGCATTAGTTAGTAAACTAATAGACATATTTTATCAATTTAGCTTCCAGGCACTTTGCAAAGTGAGCCGATGTAGAGTGTATTGCAGTACAGGGAATCCTTACTTAATAACCATTTGTTCAGTGACTGTTCATATTTACAAGAGCACTGAATGAATGGTAGTTATGACCAGTCATCAAAGTTGCAATCATTGCAACACCCTCGTGCTCATGTGATCAAAATTTGGACACTTTGCAAGCCACCACATTTATGACTGCAGCATGCTTTTCAACTCCCCCCCCCTCCCTATTTCTCCGATCTGCCTTATTGGCCGCCCTGCACTCCACAGTCCCTGCTGCCCTCACCACTTTGCACTCCTCCTTGCACTCCTCTGTCCTGCACTCTGCTATCCCTGCAGCCTCCCAGTGCCTCCAGCTGGCCTTCGCCATCTTCTTCCTTGCAAGGCCACTGTAACACCTTGCGGCTGGGCACACCTTGTCAGCAGCAGGAGAAAGAAGATGGTTGAGGTCAGCTAGGGGTGGTGAAGGGCCATGGGGCTAGGTGGTGGTGGTGGAGTCCTGGGCACACAAAAAGGCCAAGATGATGGGAATTAGAAGCTGAGGTGAGCATGGCAGAGCAGCAGACCCTTCCTGCCAAAGGAAGCTTGCTAGACCAGGCCAGGAAGGAGGCAGCAAGACAGGAGAAGCACAAGGCCTCAGGTAATGACTGCAGACTGTCAGGACTACCATTGCTTAAGTGATATAGTCATATGATGTTTTATCTAACAACTTTTTCACCTAGCAACAGAAGTTCTGGTCCCAATTTAGGATCATTGAGTGAGGACTACCTATGGTGAAATTGGGATATAAACAAGGCATGAAAAATATGTGACTAAAGACAAAAATTGTGTTTATGAATTCTTAAATTACACTTCTTATACTCCTATATACCTGTGCCATAAATAGAAAATTTGCCTGTGACATCTTGCAAACTTTTTCCAGATATATAGATATTTCCCGGGATTTGACTGGTTTTTCCTTGACCCTATCACATCAAGTGGAATAAAGTTTGCCAATGATGAGAAGTAAGTAAATAAAATATCTATTGACTCCCTCCTCCACCACTTGCTGTTTGAGGTTTTCAGTGACAGGAAAAAAAACCTGTTATTCTGAAAGGTTTTCACAGAACTATTGTGCCATGGATGAACCTATCCCTGCTTTTTCCGTTCAGCTGCTTTGGCCTCAGGAAATTGTACGTTTTTCAAAAAAAAAAAAAGCCAGCAGTTCATCGTAACAAAGTAAAACATTCTGTCTAACAGAAATACAGCCTTTTGGATAGTTGTTTCTTTGGAAAATTAAGATTTGTATTCTTTCATGCTATTCCATTTTTGATTGGACAGCAGATTTTATTTTACCCATTTTTTCCTGAATGTAATTGCACAAATGCAAATAATCTGTATTGGAAGACAATTGCAAAACTACTTATTTTTCTAAATCCTCAAAACAGTGTAATAAAATAATGTACAAAAGCATAAAATTCAGTGATTCTGAACTTTCCAACAGTTAACCTTGAATAAAGTAATAGATATTCATATTTTGTTCATATTTTTAAAATATACCCGATTAATTGCTTGGTGTCTGCTGTCTTTACAGTGTGAAGCACATTTCATGCTCTCTGCTTATTCTTCATGCTGAAGATGATCCTGTGGTTCCATTTCATCTTGGAAAAAAGGTGCTGCTTCATTTTTAACTCTTGCCCCGTCATAACTTTATAAATATCCTGAAAGAGTTAGAATAGTATCCGGGCTTGAATAATTGCAATTTAATTTATGTGGGGCGAATCAATATATCAAACCTTGACTGCTACTATTGGAAGAAATGCATTTTCAGAGAGTGTTGATGGAGACAGATAGCTTAACTCTGTCTTACTCTCCTTTTATATTTATTGTCAAGGAAGCTACTTTTAAAATGTGTTTTCATTCAAGTATCAGTCATCCTCGATGAATTAGAAAAGCATGGAGCAGATCTCTGTGTTCCTCCTTGATAATCCTTCTGCTCCTTCTTATTCTAAGAAGCTGCAGCCTTGTCTGTCATTTTCCATCTCTGCACAGTAGCCTTTAAAATTGCTAAGAATGAGATGGTGTATAGTGTCTTCAACAGAGGGGGTATCAGAGAAGAATGTGAAATACAGTGTGACATGTGCATGGTTTTATATTCTCCTGTAATCTGGAATTATTGGCATGACTTGGTTTTAGTCATCATTGTTGGAATTGGTGAAATGGGAGCTGACAGCTGTCCTGTATCTAGAGAAAGAAACAGTTAAGACTGTGCAATCAAAGAGATTCTCTCTTTGTGTACCACAGAATGAAAAGTCAGGAAAATTTATACAAGAGAAAATTTGAATTTTAGTTTCAACTCAGTGCCAGTCATACATATTAGACAGTAATTCTCATCATTCCATGGCCTTTGGCCAGGATGATTAGTCTGTTTATCATATTTATATAGCCACAGATCTCTCATTAAAAGTGGAACCATTAAAACATAATCAAAACATATTTTCATTATAAGAGTGCATTAGTGCCATTTTGATGAATGCTAAGGGACCCTTTTTCTGTAATTACCAGTTTTGTTGAACTTCTTAGGTCCAAAGACTTGTACAGTACAGCAAGTCTCCAGGTTAAGAACACCCTGGTTTTAGGGTGACCCATAATTAAGAATGGAGTTTATAGTAGCAAAATTCAAGTTAAATATACAATGGTTTAACTTAATTACACAATACTATTTATACAGATTATATAATAGTACTGTTCCAGGTTACATACAAATTCAACTTAATAGTTGAATAGACCTTGAATTCATTTTTAAACTAGGAATTATCTGTACTATCTTGTATTTAATTTTAATATAGTGAAAGCATTTGCTTTTAAATATCTTTACAGCTATACAATATTGCTGCCCCATCTCGGAACTTTCGTGATTACAAAGTACAGTTTGTTCCATTTCACAAAGAGCTAGGATACAGGCATAAATACATCTACAAGAGCCCAGAGCTACCTCGAATATTACGGTAATTAAAGGGGTAATTCATATGTCACATAATATTAGTCTGGGATGAGCTGGTTGGCAATTCTAGCAAATGTAGTCCATCACATCTGGTTTTGGAATTTGTATTACAGGGATATAAAAGAGAGATACTGTGGAATATTTTGACATTGTTTTTATGACGTGAATGTTTAGAAGTAGTAGAACTGTTTCTGTGTCTGCTTCCCTTCTTGTGAGCTGTCAGTTTATATCATATTTTTGTCTTAGAGCAAGTCAATCTCTTAGGAACAATCTCTGAACTTTTAGTGTCAAGACGAAGTAACTGATCTTTTATTTTTAATCTTGCTAGATGTAGACCCTGTTTTTTTCCCCCAGAGTGCAGTCTGTATGTCCCAGGGTCCTCCCGGCTATATAAAGGCAAATGACTCCTACAAGAGTTTACTGTTAAAGATCAGGTCAGAGATTTGATAAGCATTCCTCTTCTCACAGCATTAAAAAAAAATCTATTATTGAGCCATCCAGGAAAGGAAATAGTTGTGTTATATGCTGATAGATATGGGGAGAAGAGGAAATAGATGAACCTAAAATAGCAAAGTATTTGACACAATAAACAACTGGGTTTTTTTTTCCTTCTTAGGGAATTCCTGGGAAAATCTGCACATCATCATCATCATCATCATCACTGAAGACTGAAACATGGTACACTTAAGATCATACCATCTTCGAAAAAGAGAAAGAAAAAATGTCTGCTATTATTGAAACCCAAGCACTGGATATGCCACTGATTCTGGATTCAGTTCTAAAAGATACCTTAAAATCCCAAGTTCTGGGATAGTAGATATGAAGAATGAATGTAATTGGCTTCTGTGTCTTTTTTTTCCTAAAGAATGAGGGAACAAAATGTTGGAACAATTAAGTTCAAGCACAATAAAGACTTTGTAAACCCCCTCCCCCCTCTCCCGCTTTCTCCCAGAAATTATAAACATTCTCACAATATTGTGCCGGATTGTTACAGCAACTCTTTACAAAACAAAAGAACTTGCATTCAACATAGCTGGACTATAGTTATCTGCAAAAATGTAATTCTTACAACTTTTCAGTGCTATCTCTATTTTATTTGAGCTGCAGGTTCTCTTCTAGAATTTAGTTTGGCAAGGTATATTTTTCTCCTGTTGGTTGTAGACGATAATGTGGATTTTAAATTAATTTTAGAAACCAGAGACAAACAGATAGACAAGACAACATTACAAGAATGAATTGAAGGATGGCTCACTTTTTTTTAAAAAAAGGTGCCCGTTTAACAATTATAATGTAATAGTGGTCAATTTTCCCTTTATTGCTTTCCTTTCAACTCTCCCAGACAAGAAATATACAAAAATCTTTATTATACCTCTGTTTACAGACATGACTCTACTTTTCAAACCATTTTTTTTGATGTGCATATCCTTTAAATGAAATATATCATATTAATTAAAATTATTCTTGGAAGTTGTTTGAAGTAACTTTTCTGTTAACAGATGTCTTTAAGTTTAGACTTGTGGGAGAGTGTGTGTTTTCACTGTGGTAAAGATGTCTTCCAGTCTCTTCTAATCATAGAGAGAAATAAAAGCACTTTGGGAGTGAAAAAGAAATGATACCATTTTAAATAATTGTGATTCTTCAGACATCCCAGCCTAACCATTTCCTCCAAAATGCTCAGGTACACTAGAGGTGGTCAAAAGTTTCCTTTTTAAAAATAAGGGAAATAAATTAACCCTTTGATTTCTTTTGATGTGCATTTTCTTTGGGAATCATTCTGAATTCTCAGCAGGGAAATTATTCATATGGAATTCACCATGGAATGTTGAAATATCACCCAAGTCAACCAAAGGTATTGAAAATGACACATTCTTATGTTAACAATACTTCATCTCTGATCATTAAAGTAATTCCTTTCTACTGTAAAAACTGAAGGTTGGTTTTAGTTTGCTATGTGTATTATTAAAACCTGTGATGTATGAAATCTACCTTACTGGCTTTAAATGTTCCCTTCAATTAACACAAGGTATGAATAGAGATTTTGTTTCTTTTATTACAATAAAATTATACTTTCTATACTGAATCGAGCAGACAATGTAATAACTAGTTTTAACAAATACAGAATCTGACTTTCATGTACTGCTTTTGAGACTGACCAATTCTTGTATTTTATGAAAACCTAGTCCCTTATCCTAGTTTTGGCTTAATCAACAGCAATGCCATGCATTGCTTCCATTTTGATTAGAAAGAGGTGACCCCTTAAAGCCTCTATGAGTTTTGCAAGGGAGGTTTCTGCTGTCACCATATGATCCTGGAAGCAGACATGTCTTCTTGACTGAGTTGAAGACTGGGGCTACATTTGCAGTGCTATGCATTCCATACCACTTCTTCCAAATAAAATCTGAAGTATTCCATGGCTTTAATAAATAAAGATATGTATAATCCTCCCACATGCACATAAGTGTTTTGCTTTTTATATGTGATGAAACAAGCCAGAAATTTCAGTGAACCATAGTTGGCTTGAGAAACTATGGCTAGTATGTTTCAAACAAGATGAATTAGGAAACCATTGTTTAAAGATGGATTCTATATCCTTAGCACTGATTCCCAATTGGGATGTTGTAAGAGGCTGTGGTTTATGTTGATTTGAACACATGAAGGAGGAACAAAGTGATTGTTCATGAATGCATAACATTCCAGTGTAACTTTGTTTATTAAGCTGGGACATGATCATCCAAACACTGCCATGTGATTACTAAAATCCATTTTTGAGATTTGTAAAATCTCTGTCTTATGACAGAAAGGATAGCATGGATGTTCATTTAGGTCAGTCTTCTTCAATTTGGAAATCTTCCATGTATGTTGGGACTTCAGTTCTATATTAACTAAGAATGGAAGAGGCTGTATGTTAGGGAGGAGGCTAGAGAAGGCTAATATTTTGCTATTTGCACATACTTTGTTTTGCTAACAAAAATCAATGCAGGCATGGCATGGCGAGCAATTAGAGCAAAGGAATTATGAGCCAGTGTGGCTGGTGGGCTTAAGCAGATTGCTTTACAGTGACCCCTCTTTTTGTGAAGTTGGTCCTGAAATATTCATGTCTTAAACATTCAATATTGGACACAATAGACTAGGTACTGATGTTCAGAATAGTTTTTTTAGTCTGAAAGATATAGTGGGTATTAATATTGTCTATATATTACTTTTTTGGCATGTATCAAACAAATTACAGATTCATTCTACAAACATTTGCTTGTTCTTTGCATTGAGACTTCCTGCAGTTAAGTAATCTATCAGTTTAGATTCACAATAACTTGCAAAAGAATCGTGCCATATAAAATTTCATCTTTTCTCCCCTTCTCATGTTTAGGATTATTGCATTTAAGAAAGGCAAAAATGCTATTTCAGCTCTTTTGAGCAAGCCAAGATAATATTCTGTGTAGCACTGCTCCTGCTGTCACTACTTTAGTATTGATAAAGTACAGACTAATGTGGCAATGTCAACTCTGCCAGTGCAACAAAAACTATATTCCAAAGCATGCACAGTGCTATTTGTTCTGACACATATGTTTCAATTGTTAGGCCAGTAACATGCATTGAAATGGAAATGTTTATCTAAAACAGTGTGTAGTTTTAATAAAAAATGATTTTGACTTCTTTTGGAGGTAGCTTTGTTTTGTTTAGTATAAATCATGGACTGCTGGCATTTATGCTTATATCCAGGAAATTGTCAGAAAGAACTTAAAATAGTGACATGTTGATCGGGAACCAAACACCTGTAGACATGTGCATATGAGTACATATTTTCTGTTACTCACAGAATTCTATATGTGAGGTGCTCTGGGCTAATATAGGAACACATTTCATTATTTCAATTTTTGTCAGAGGAAATATACTATGTAATTTGCGAGTTACATTGTGGCCAACAACTTGACAATTTTTCTTTGACTAATTTTGCACATTCAGTGAGATTACATTTGGATCAGATTATTTGCTTGAGTTCAGGGAAATTCTAAAAAATTGAATTTCCAATATGAATGGAATAGGAGATTTCTGTGTGCTTTGAGATGTTAAATTATTTAGATTGCTGTCTATGACTTTAATCATTTTTCTTACTACCATTCACATGTGGCCATCTTAAAAGTGCTGCTAACAGTAGATGTTCCTCAGGTGTTCTATAGATATTCTCTATAAACCTGTGTAGAATTTTCATGATATTTGTCATGAGCTCTTCCAGAAAATCTTGGATGTTGGTTATATAAAAGACCATCAAGAACAAGCATTAATGCAAGCTAAAAATTGGAAATTACTGAATGTACAGGAAACAAAATGTAAATATTGAAATAATGTAACAAAAACACGGACAGAATGCTGGCAAGGAAAAGCATTACACTGTCAATTTCTACAAAAGATCGAGGGGAAAGTGGATAAAGAAAACCTTGGCTGTGGCTTACAACTAGAACATTAAAAAAAGAATTTTGATTGCTCAGGAGCAAGCTATTCAAACTAATGCAATTAAGACCAGAATTAAAAAAAGGTCAAATGATTTAAAGTACAAATTGTGCAAAGCAGCAGAAGAAACAGTAGAATACTCTACAAGATCAACAAACTGATTATAAACAACGACATAACTTAATCGCCAAAATGATTCACTGGAACATCTGTAAAAAATTACTTATCACTAATGAAAAATTGGTGGGAACTTAAGACTTGAAAAATAGTTGAAAATGAGCAGGTTGTGGGATTTCTGAATACAAAATGATAAAGTCTTGGCACATAACACACCAGATTTAACTCTGGTTGAAAAGAGAAAAGTGTGAATAATTAATGTGACAATACCAGGGGATAGTAAAATAGAACAAAGAATCAAGATTTGATATTCAAAGTTTAAAAATTATGGCCTAATCTTTCATGGTGGTCCCAGTGGTTATCGCCACACTGGGTGTCATACCAAAAAATGTTAGGCACTTAGAAAATCTGGGTATTGACAAATTTTCATCTGTCAATTACAAAAAGTCTCACTGCTTGGATCCACATATATATTATCCCAATATATGACTACATCCTAAGTTCTTGGAAAGAACTTGATGTATATGAAGACCTACACCAGCTAAAGAACTGATAGCTCTGATTTCACATTGTTGTGTATATATTGTTTCAATTTTTGCGAATTGTTGTCATTGTAATTTTTACACCATTCCATGGATCTACCACTAAGGACTTAAGAAAACCAAAAATTATTTTGCAATTATCTGTCTGCTCCACCAGTTATAAAAGACACCACCACCCATAACCACTGCTTCGGGCTTCTGTGGCCACAAGACACAAAGAAAGGAAATTTGCTCAAATCTCTCCTGCATTTCCCTTGTGATGGTAAACAGAAGTACAGAATGTGGGAGCTGGAAGGAATCTTTTACATCACTGTCCACCCCCTACTCAATGCATTCAACTTTCATTTGAAAAACTGAAAAGGAGTGGAGTCCACCTGATGGTTTCTTGGCTGAAATAATTGAAATTATTGTTGTTCAGCTATTTTATTTATACTTTGTTTATTGTTTTTACTGTTTTTTGGCTGGCCATATAAATCAAAGAAATAGGAAATAATTGTAAATAATATAGGTGATAATTTAAAATAAACTGAATTGTTAAGGGACATCAATCACTCTGATCCGTTGACAAGACAGCTCTGGAGATTGAAACACATGCTCTCCCTGAATTCAAAATAAGAAATTGGAGTCTGTCAACTAATCCCAGGACAGTATCATCCTAAAATGACAAGTACCTTCCAGGAGGTTTAGGAGAGTGGCCAGCTGATATAAAATGCAACTTTGCTTCAAGTAAACTAATCAAAATATCTGTGGATGAAGCTAGCTATATTTCATATATGTTTGGTATCTTAGAGGAGTAAGTCTAGCGTCCACATTTTCATCATACTACCTTTAAAACCCAAACGCACTTCTTTTTCTAATTAATCATATTGTCCCTCAAAATTAATTTTTCTCATGAGCGGCTTAAAATATGCGGCATGGATCCAGTTTATATAAAAAGAAATCAGAGGTTTCATTCTTAATTGCCCAGGATTCCCACTGAGTTTGTAAAACTCACTAGACAAATTTGGTTCAATCATATTCTCGCAGGATAACCTACTTCACAGAATAATTTTCATAACAAAATGAGAGTGAGTGGAATAGTTATACTAGCTTTAAAATATCCTGCATTTTTGTGACTCGTAAGATACCTAACCAATACAATATAAAACTCGTTATTGTCTGTTCAACTATGTAAACTAATTTGCAATCCTTGTAGGGGTACCTTTGAATGAATATCTTCCCCATGCCACTGTTGTGAACATTGAACCTGAGAATGGCCATTTAACAAGTCCATGGTGAAAATGTTGGACTTTTCAATTACATCTCAGTCAAACTAGACATAAATGGTACAGTATTAGAAATTTTAGAGATTGGCAGTTGGGAGCCCAACTTCAGTTGGGATTGTGGCATCAGAGATGGCTTCAACCCCTCCTCATCACCCCAACTGGAATGGGCCACTTTTCAGGAACGACTCTGGGTCGGTCACTGGGATCAGAGGTTTAGTCTTCCAAGCTTGCTGGAGCCCATCCTCAGGGAACTTCCCTCTACTAGAATGTGTGGTAGAGAGGTTACCCAAGGATGGGCTCCAGCACAAGTCCAAAGACTGGGAAGACTAAACCTCTGGTTCTGGTGACCGACCCAGGTTGGATCCTCAACATTATCGTGGGACAAGTATTAAAAGATCATCCATGGTCCCAGTGCAGCTCTAGTACTTGCAGCTCTAGTACTTTGAGTGAATAATAGAGCTTCCACTGCTCCAAACTGATTGAGACCATGAGTTATTTAGGCCAAGCCAAGCCATATAATGGAATTCTTGCTTTGCTTTGGACCTTGCTCTCATAGCTATCACATCATAGTTATTACACTGATTTTAATAATATGGCAATTTTATAATTCCATTCCAAAATAAAAGATAAATCAAGTGCAATGTTCATGGAAGTTTAATGTTTTGAAAACACAGGAGAATAACAGTACTATATCATAAGCACACCACACACATTAAAACAAACTCAAGTTTTGTAAATGACATGATTGTGACAAATACATTTATTTAGCAAGCACAGTAAGTTTGCTAATTTGCTTGCTTCAGCCTCCTGCCTGGCTAATTGTTGCTTGAAGAGATATCTTCTCTGAAGTAAGTGTTGCTCACAATAATTTTACAGACTATGAAGAAAAATAACCAGGAATAGAACACATTCTTAAGAGTGTAATGCAAAATACATGTGAGATGGGAATGCTTGCGAACATGCAATATTTTATGCACAAATTTCAAGACATGATAAGACTTCCTCAGCAGAAACCTGTGATACTTTACTTGTAAAGTACTGTAAATCAACTTTGTTTCCTTATTTCAAGCATTTTATGGCAGTAAAATGAATCATAGGAACACCTAGCTGTAATCAACTTAAAAACAATTCCTACCAAAGAAAAATTTAACAGCATTTCTTAAACACAATATTGTGTTCCCTGGAATTCCTCCATTATATATATATTCTGCCTTTGAGAAAAACATAGGAAAAGGATTTGTACCCAGCCAATATCCAGAATCTGTGAGCTTTAAACTAGGAATAGCCAATCTATTTTCTTCAATGTGGGGATAAATTGGCCATGCAGTGGAAGGCAAGTAGAATGGTTATTTACTAAGAGCAACAACCAAATAAAATTAATAGGTACAATATGTTGTGGAGACTAGCCCTTGTCTCAAATGCATCTCAAGACAGCTTTCAGGTGCAGCCTGATAACAACATATAGTGAATTTCTCAATGCTTTTTCAACAGAGCTTTCATATTCAACTACTTCTTAGTTGTGAACCTGGTATCTAACTGCACAATTTTAATTCTTAAAACAATTAAGGTGACACCATTTTTGACAGAAGCTAGCCAGCAAGGAAAGGATAGACTTTTTGAGCTTATATAAACTTATATAAACATTTTAAGTGTTTAGTGAGAAATGAGAAATTGCTGATTCAAACTTCAACTAAAGACTAATTCTTAATTGTCAGTATTTTAAAGCTTTTCTCTGATTTTGCTGATTTATTCCTATTTTCTGCAACTGGCCAAACAATTGCTCAATCCAATTAGTTAACTGCATTCCTTTCATCTTTAGTAGGACATAAATACCACTTAACTTATTAAAGAATAACATTGGTCGGATTGGGACCAGGCTAGCTAAAGAACTATTATGATGAATTTGGAATACTGATGTACAGTTTTTTCATAAACTGATAAGGGAATCTCATCCCTTAAAGTAGGCCCTGCTTAATTCTCTATTTTCAATGCTATTAAAGTCAGATTAGGCCCCTAACTGATAATACCAAAGCAAGAATCTAAAAGACTATATAAATATTACTTCCTGTATCTGTTTTATAAGACAAGTGATTTCAACTTTTGCTTGTCAGCATGAGAAAAATGTGCAAGAACCAAGGATTTAAGCAAATCCATAGTTTTGTAGAATTATTTATTTCTATTGTTTAACGTACTTGATGGTCTTTCTTGATTTTTTTTTAACTTGGCTGGCTTCTAAAGTGCTGCATTTGTAATCATTTGGGTATATAATCCACTCAAAAAACATCTGAATATTTTATTAATATTAAATGACTATTTTATTCATTTGCAGCATGCTTGCCCTTCATGATTAGGCACAAGAGGGCTTTATATCTGAGAAACAGGAAATATCTGTAAGTGCCAATTAAGATGGTTTGAGTCTAGGAAGCAGGAATCTGCAAGGGTTAAAAAAGCAAGGCTTCCTAGTACTGAGACAACCCGATGGTATGGGCTTTTCATGATCAAAGTTAAGATACTCTATGACAGGCATTTTCAAACAGTGAATTAGGCAAGCTCTTTGGGAATTCCTCAGTTAGCCAATCAGGGGTGGCAGACATGTTCTTGCCAATCTCTGGTTAATCATCTTTCATTAATGCATTCTAGAACACAACACAGAAAGACATGGATATATGATGGTACTGCTATGAAAACCAAATGCTCCCTCACAATTAACACTCTGAAAATAGTTACTACTCTTATAGAGTAAAACTGTAGCCACATTGGTATAATCTCAATTTATAAATCCAGACTGGTAGGAATAATTTCTCCACTGGTATTACTACTGCCTTTTTTTCTCATTTTTTTACAAAATGTAGCAATCAGACCAAATAGATTCCAATTAATCACAGATTCCAATTTCTGTGAGCTGAGAAATGACGGTCAGTTGTTTTAGAACAAGTTACAATTATAAATAAATCTTAAACTGTGGTTTAACAGCTTGGCTAGTTTGCATGAGCCTGGAAATTACAATTGTATAAGTATGGCTATATACCACAGCAAATAAAAAAAAATGGAACAACATACTTACAAACATCTTGAGTTAATAAGGTATAAAACCCCAAAGTTTATCTGAAATGAGGTACTATAGCTGTAAACATACCAATATATTCTATAATATACTTAAATGCTGCATAAACCTGGAAGAACTGAACCTTTAGCAGTTAATTTAGTGAGTTATGGCCTACACAAAATCATATATTTTACTTCAATTTCATCTACTTTTGTTAAACAAAAATACAGCAGACTGATGTAAAATGAGTATTAGTTTTGTTTTCACAATTTGTTGTTTTCTGGAATAATGCAAGCATTGAAATTTTGTTACTTTATGGCTCTTGAAATTTATGAAATTATTGTGTTTCATGCCATTCTGATTGATATGGGTACAGACTACTTCTGGATATCGGAAAGGGTTGCTTATCTGCCAGATCTTGGTCCTAACTTCTCAACAGATGATCAGAGTATCAGCTCTGACCAAACTGTCATCTGATTTTGACAGTCTTCCTCCTGTACGTGAGGGGTGATATTATTTTTTTTAAAGTATTTTATTAATTTTATAGGGGTGATATTATTGTGTGCCTATTTGCTGTCTGTTCAGAAAACTGTTCCTACATTTGATGGATAAGGTTGTATTGCTGATCCGTATGGGGCGACCCTAAAAATTAATCTAGGCAGAGATTAGGCAGCTGTTTCTGGCCTCCTGATCCTATGTAACTCCCTGACAGTGGGGAATTGCTACCACAGGATATTTGGAGGGCATCAGCTTAAAGAAGGAATATTTCGTAGATTATATTCATACAGCTGCCAAATTTTCACTCTTGACATATTTCTTTGACCTGGTATTAGACTGATAATGCCTCTAAGAAGTCTGAAAAGGAAAGCAGCATGTTTGTTTAACTTTTTGGTTCTGGAAACTTATAGGACATACATTCATTTCCATTCTGTCATTTACAAACAAAGTTGCCATTTAAGGATTTATTGGGCTCTAAAATATAGTCAACTTCCTCAGCATTTGCAGAAAAGAAAAAATTATCTATTTAGCAACCCAGGCTAGAAGACCTGATAGATCCCCAAAATGTAATGTTACTGCCTGTTATTAAAATTCATGGGGTTTCCCAATATACTATTAAAATACTAAAAATGTGACCTCTAGAAACAACACTGACTCAAGAAAAACTCTGGATAGCAGTGGTTTCACTATGAGAAGTGACAGCTATTTCAATGTCTGCTCTTTATATAAGATTATTCTAAATAATCCATATAACTGCACAATTTGAAACATACAAAGTTTAGCAATCTACCAGGAGGCTAAGCAAATGTCTTAATTTTTTATTTACTGCCACTTGCTCAGAAAATTATCCAGAATCCAGCAGATCACAGAATATGGCTGATAATCTGACTTAATTAGGGCTGACTGGGCAGTCCCAATGCAACTTGAGGGCACCAGAATGGATGCTAACTTTATGAATCACATGTTCAAGAATTCTCATTTTAGAGGAAAGCAAGCAGGTTCTTTGGCGCCATTAACTCTCTCTGAACTCCATGTCCCTATAGGAAAAAGTACCCTGATTTTTGTTTGTGATAGCTGGTCACTTAAAATGATTCTGTGTTAAAAAGAACTGTCCTGGGGATCAGCAATGGTTCTCCTAAGGAGCATAGATATGTGGGGGGAGGGGTAGAGAGACAAGGAATGAAATGTGTGTCAGAATGCTAAACACACAAGTGGACATTTGTGTTAGTCATCAGAATAAGCAATGTTTGTGTCATTATGCCACCATGTATGTGTCATTTTGATGCTACCTCAGTTTGCTGCAGGTACCACTGCAATTAAGAGAGAGAAGTGACTTCAAGATGAGTTAGGGTTAAAAAGTATGTGGAAAAAGTATTCTCCTTGGTTACAGAAGGGTTCCAGTCTAGCTTCCATTCCAGAAGGCAACACTTATTATCCCTGTGGAATCACATTTTTCATTCAGTTCTAGACTTTGTAGGCATCTTCTGACTGACCAACCAGGAATTGCCAGAGGAGCTCCTCAGCATATAATGCATGAATACATATAAACCACACTGGTATACTGGATTTTTAAAAGAGGGCAAGATTAGAACACCTTTTTTGCTTAAGCTTTCTGTTTCAAATCTTGAATCTTATTACAGCCTATAGGTTTTGGTCAATTATTTCTTAGTATTTGAAGCACCAGCTGTTCTCATTTCAGCTATATGTTTATAAAGATGAAACAAGCCAAAGTGTGGTAAAATACATGATTGAATTCATCTGCAGAAAAGTCACAGGAAAGCAGGTATGTCTTAGCAGCAGCAGCAGCAGCAGCAGGAAGCCCATCAGAGTAATTGCATGCACCTTCTAATGGCAGATTTACTCCCTAGGTATGTTTGGAGGAGGAATTTTCACAGCAGAAGGTTCCACTCCCCAGATCTCTCTGGCATATTCAGTAATTGTCCTGTCACTGGAAAACTTGCCAGAGCATGCAATGTTCTTAATTACCTTTTTAGTCCATTCCCTAGGATTCTAAGAAGAAATAGAAAGTGATTAGGCTGATATCTTCAGAGCTTTAATAGTGGAAAGATCATTTAATTTATTGGACAGCCAGCTCTTTCAGAAGTATAAATTCAGACCCAGAATTCATAGCTTTCAGTTTCTTGGAGCTGCAATAAACTTGGATTCTCCTCTTTGTTGTCTCCCTGTTCTTGTTGTCTACTCTCCCCATGGCCAGGGGGCCTTTGCACAGATTCACTTTCTGTGCTGATTGTACCCATTCCTGGACACGTTTTGGGCACTTTTCAGATGTGATGGAATATACACCTGGAGTATTAGTGGATAGGAATTTTGGCAACTCAGAGCTTTCCCAGAGAGGCCCAGTTAAGAGTCTGCAGGGTCCTGAGCTGGATGGGGGTGGTGAGAGGTTCAAAGTAGCCACACCCTAGAATCTCTCAGGATATATCTAATAGGTTATATTAGATAGCTTTAATTAGGCAAGATCCTGTTCATTAGGTGTAAGCAAACAAAGGATTAGACTCAATTGGATTTCACTGTGTTGTTTTTAATACAGCTAGACTACTGAAAAACGCCTTACGTGGAGATGCCCTGAAGAGTGCTTGGAAATTACAGCTGGTCCATAATGTGGCAGAATGGGCAATGTTGGGTATGTCTCAGTTGTATACATTATACCACTATCATGTGAGATGCATTGGCTCCCAGTTTCTTTCAAGGTGCAATTCAAGATGCTGGTTACATGGCAGAGGGCCAGGTTATTTGTGGACCACTTCTCCCCAAGGATTTCGTTTCCACCAAGCCAGATAGATCGGGCTCCAGGTCCCTCCCCATTAATGTTGCCATCTAGTGGAACCAAGAAATATGCCTCCTCTGAAAGGCCCCTTCCCTGTGGGACACCTTTCCACCCAGGATCTGGCAGCTCCCTTTAATTATTTGGAAGGCCTCAAAGAGCTGGCTGTCCCCAAGTGTTGGAATAATAATAATAATAATAATAATAATAATAATAATAATAATAATAATAATAATAATAATAATAATAATAATAATAATAATAATAATAATAATAACAACAACAATAATAACAACAACAACAACAACAACAACAACAACAAAGTTGGAAGGGACCTTGGAGGTCATCTAGTCCAACCCCCTGCTCAGGCAGGAAACCCTATACCATTTTGGACAAATGGCTGTCCAGTCTCTTCTTAAAAACTTCCAGTGTTGGAGCATTCACCGCTTCTGGAGGCAGGCTGTTCCACTGGTTAATTGTTCTAACTGTCAGGAAGTTTCCCCTTAGTTCTAGGTTGCTTCTCTCCTTGATTAGTTTCCATCCGTTGCTTCTTGTCCTGCCTTCCGGCGCTTTGGAAAATAGCTTGACTCCCTCTTCTTTGTGGCAGCTAAGGTGTGTATGCTAATGTATGTATGAACCATATGTACATCCTGACTACCCTTTTTCAGCACTGTGCTCACTCTTGAATACAAGAGTTCTAGTTATAATTTCCAGTTATTTCATTAAGAAGCCATTCTTATCAATCTGCAACTGGTTTAAACTATGAGCAAAGTCTCTTACCATGTATAATTGGTCCACTTGCCCTTGACATTTGATGTAGGCTTCATAATCAGCAAATACTTTAAACCTAAACAAAGTACAGTATTAGTGCAACCATGAACTCCATTTATTTTGTTGACTGAGAGTCATAAGGAATCATTGGTAAATAAATATGTTGTAGCAGTGCTACAGGCAAGCTTCAGTGTGCTTTTCTTTTCCCTTTGAGAAGTTTAAGTGAGGCTCTCTCCTCTGAGGGGTCCTTGGTGCTCTCTGAGCTTGCTTGTTTTCTTGCAGACATGTCATTTCACCCTGAACTACAAATATTCTCCTTCATTAGCATTCTCCTATGTAACATAATTTCAAAGGACTTTTTCTGTGGCAGTTACCTCTTTGAGGATGCCTTAAGTCAGGATTGCTTAAGATAACCTCATTATTTCATTAGTTGATTAATTTCACTGCATTTCTCTCTCTCTAAATTTCAGATACCTTTTAAAAATATGTCCAAAGAACAACTCATGCCCAGAATACCACTTGGTTTTAGACTACAGTAATGTGCTGTATTTGGGGTTGCCTTTGGAAGTACCTTGAAAGCTACTGCTGATTCAAAATGTGGCAGCCAGGCCATTGATAGGCTAACTCTATGGGAGTAGAATTACTCCTATCTTGAAGCTGCTGCATTGGCTGCTGGCTTCCTTTTGAGCCCAATTCACACCAAAAAGGAATAGGCCAGGGTCTGTATGTTATCAATAAAAAGTGTGTCATGTCCCTGGGTTTACAATATATAGTAGTCTTCCCCAATATGGTATGCCTTCAATGAGGAACCGCAGTTCTTGTACCTTTCAGCAAGTATAGCGATTAATGTTATGGCTGGGGATGTTGGAAGTGATATTCGAACCCAAACTGAAAACATTAAAAGAAAGTCCATAATAAAAGTACACTATTGCTGCCTCTTACCTGTCATGATACATCAACATATCGACGACATCATGGAAACAACTAGGATCATTTGCCGAGAAGAAGCCATTGTTTATTTGGTCAATAACTTGTCTGAGTTCTGGAATCCTGTCATAGTATTCCTTAGCATTGTACCTGAACAAGAAAAATAGGGACACCCTTAGCCTTTTCTGCTTCTATTATTATTAATTTCTTGCATTTACATCCCATCTTTTCTCTTGGAATAGAAGGCGACATACACAAGGGTTTCCACAATGAGCGAAGAGTGGCTGAAAGTGAGTGCCATGTGGTAGAGACTGCTCCATTATCAAGGAGGACTTTAAATTCAACACTTTAGCCACTACATGATATTGGCTGTAGGGCAATACTCACCCAGGCAATCAAATTATAGGTGAGTTGGAAATAATACAGAAGGCAGACTTAAGATGTCAAACTAAAAGGCTATTGGTAGATATTAATTCTTAATAAAGGGATGATCAGTATTGGATCTTTTATAATTTCTGAAGAGTAATTTGTAGACATTACAAGCTATTTCAAAAATGTTCCTATTTTTGATAAAATGAGTATGTGAGCTCTTTTCTATGCTGTAGCAAGCTCTTCTTATATTAATATAAGTGGAAAACAAGAGTTTTGTCCGCCTGTGTAACCCAATCTTTCTATGACAAGGATGCTCCATTTCCTGGAGCAGTTTTCAATGACTGAATTTTCTAATTCAGAGAAATTAGAGAAATCTCCTTGTCAAAACAGAACTGAATTCTGGCTAATTCCTTTAGGTGAGGCTCCATTCTGAGGAAGCTCAGGAGAACTTTCCTGCTGGTTCAAAGAATCAATTACATACCCACAGCCTGTTTCTATGGCATCTTCACCATGGTGTTCATTTACAAACCTTTTCTTATCCATTGCCTCAACGTCATCCATCTGCATGCCAAAAATGAACAGATTATCCTCTCCAGCTTCTTCAGCCATTTCCACATTGGCCCCGTCCATGGTCCCAATGGTGAGGGCTCCATTCAGCATGAATTTCATGTTTCCTGTCCCTGAAGCTTCAGTCCCAGCCGTTGAGATCTGCTCAGATAGATCTGCAGCAGGAATCACTGGGGTGGATTGGGGAAAGAGAAACGGGTAAAACTGTATTTTTTCCCCTCTATAAACAAACTATTTGTATCTGCACTAACATGAGCAAGCCTTGTGTGGTCTAAATTTACTGTTCTGAGTAAACCAAGCAGCTCAACATCCTATGTGTTTGCTTCATTGATGCAGCTGTATTGGCATACACGACTGTACTTATACAGGTAATCCTCAACTTACAACAGTTCATTTAGCGACCGTTCAAAATTACAACAGCAATGAAAAAAGTGACTTATGACCATTTTTTCAGTTACAACCTTTGCAGCATCCCCATGATAATGTAATCGAATTTCAGATACTTGGCAACTGGTTCATAGTTATGACTGTTGCCTTGTCCCAAGGTCATGTGATCACCTTTAGCGACCTTCTGACCAGCAAAGTCAGTGGGGAAGCCAGATTCACTTAACAACTGTGTTACTAACTTATCAACTGCAGTGATTCACTTAACAACTGTGGCAAGAAAGGTTGTAAAATGGGGCAAAATTCACTTAACATATGTCTCACTTAACAGAAATTTTGGGCTCAATTGTGAGGACTATGTGTACCTCTGCATCTGGAAGGGACATATTTTTTTGCACAAGGGCCAGTCAGCCACGGCCTCACAGTATGCAACTCTTTAGATGTGACTTCCAACAGCCTCAATCAGCAACAGCCATAAACAAGGTACCCAAGAAAAGACAGATCAGCAGAATTTGTGCACTAACCTAGGCCAGCTTGCTTCCAAAACCAACTTACCTTTTTCAGCAAGTGACACTCTGTAGTTCTCCAAGAATATGACTTTGAGTCTATCTCCTACGTAAGGGTCATTATTGATGATTTCTCCAATGGCTGTGATCAACCTGATAATCTTTTTTGCCATGTGGTAGCCTGGAGCTGCCTGGAGGAAGAGAAGGAAAGACATCTTAAGAGTTAAAAAAAAAAAAAAAAGTGATAGAAAATCACAAAGCAAATGAATATCAAAATATAGCATCTGGATTTTTTTAATAAAAACCCTCTCTTTAGAAGTTATTTAAAAGCCTCCATCACAAGAAGCTTTTAAGAAGAGTCTGGACAGCCACTTGTCTGGAATGCTATAGGGTCTCCTGCTTGAGCAGGGGGTTGGACTAGAAGATCTCCAAGGTTCACTCCAACTCTGTTATTCTGTTATTATTCTGTTGTTATTATTAAGTAGGAAGCCAGCTTCTGAATTTATCAGCTGAAATACCTAATTCCCAAAGAGAATATCACAAATTGATATATGTGAACACTTCTATAAATAAAATCAAAGGAAGCTTTGACCTATCCCAGTAGAGCAGGGGTTCCCAACTGGAGGTGCTCGCATCCCCTGGGGATGCGAGACGATATTCCAGGGGGTGCAAAAACTTAGGTTTAGAAGTTTCAAAATTATAGTGTATATGCATAACCAGGTATTACTTTTGTAAGGGGTGCAAGAATATATCAAAGCGTTCTAGGGGTGCGGGATATAGAAAAGGTTGGGAACCACTGCAGTAGAGGCTCCCTGCTATATATATATGTACATCACAATGGGAATTGTCCGTTTCCCGAAGTTCTTATTTCAATATGCTTCCAGTGTGTTTGTATCACATGAGGAAGCAAAAGTATACTGAGCATGAGTAGTTCTTACTTCTGCAGGCTTAAATAATTCAACATTTTAACATAAAGGTGAAGTGTGCAGGCAGGCAGTGGTGGGTGGGAGGAAGAAATTTATACATGGTCTTAAGTACTAAGAAGTAAACTTAGCTTCACACTGAAATCCTTTACCTTTCCTCCAATCATAACTGTTCTTGGCACATAGGATTTTTTAGGGTCCTTTCTGATGCCTGAAAAAAGCAATACAATTAAGATGGGGGAGAATGATTTTTAAAATGGATGACTTTTGAAAAGAAAAAAACTAACACGAAAATAATTCAACAAAGTTGCTTTCTGTGACCTCTGTAATTCCTATCTTAAGGTAAAAATATCACTGAGGAAAAATAGCAATAGAATGATGTAAAGTAGAGGACAAATCTATATTCTTTTTCCCTAGACCAATAAGGGAGAATTTGTAATTTCGGGAACCTTTATCATATTGGTCAGGAATAATAGTGTGCCATTTGTTGCATGGATACAGTATTAAGATCAATGAACAATCTCTGTTGGCAGCAATATTTATACAAAGAGCATATTAATGCTGTACAATTGTTTTTGGACTTTATTATCGTGAAGTAAAACAGGAAGAACCCAAATTTAGGAAATGAAAAGCTGAGTTAGCCAGTCTAGCACTGGGTTCAGAAAAGTCAATCACTCTGCTTGTTGACCAGCTTCTGCATATACTGTAACCATAACACAGAAGGAAAGTCAGTGCTCTTTCAAGCAGATCTTCGGGGTTTCAAGAGGAAATACATCTCTCCATCTGCTAATAGAGATTTTGATCTCACCAAGCTTTCAATTATGTGTACACAATTAGGCTCAGGTTCCTGAATATGCTTCTTCGTTGTTAACAAAGACTAGTTTCCAGGAATCTCAATCTCAAACTTGCTGGAATATTATATATAAAAGGACATGGCTGCTCTACAAACATGTGCCTGCCTGCATGCACGCGCACAAAGACACACACACACACACACTCCCACGATCTCTTCATATTACAAGTATACTTCTGCTTGCTTCCCAAATCCTCCTTTCATATAGACATATTTTTTCCATACTGATGTAGGAATATTATTGTTAATGTTATCTAGAAGGATTTAAAAGCTTTGATGCTGGTAAAGACTCACGGTTATAGAGAGTGATTATATGTAGGCAATTGAGGAGCTGCCTCTTGTATTCATGAATTCTCTTGACGTGCACATCAAACATAGAGGATGGGTTAATTTTCACTTTGTATTGTTCTTCCAAGTACGCTGAGAACTTCAGTTTGTTCTCCTGGCAAAAGGACATTTTAGGTTGATCTCAGAAAGTTTAAACAGACATTCAACTCAAGCATCTGGGCTAAATGGAATTTAGAAAAAGATACTATCTATTATATAATAGAAAAATAGTTTTGCTAGGAGGTAGAATGCAAATGAATATAATAAATAAATGCAGTTAGCTAGGTAGAGATAGGTGGTCCTTGATTTACAACCACAATTGGGACTGGAATTTCCATCCTAAGTTGTTAAAGTCATTAAGTTGAGTTGGACTTGATTTTATGGCAATTTTTAATGGCGGTTTTTAAGCAAATCTCCATGGTTGTTAAGCGAATCACACCTCCCCAATGGTATTTTTTTTGTCACAAATTGGCAAAAAAAGGTTGCAAATCACAATAATGTGATTGCAGACTTCTGCAACTGGTTGTAAATGTGACCCAAGTACTAAGCACCCAAATTATGACCATGTGACTGCAAGAATAGTATGATAATCGTAATTGTGATTATAAGTTATAAGACATATTTTTCTGAGGCCACTGTAATTCACTGTGAGTTGAGAGGTTATATAAATTTGTTTAATAAAGAAAACTTCGAACAGTTGTTAAACAAATGATTGTAAGGTGAGGAGGATAGATAGATAGATAGATAGATAGATAGATAGATAGATAGATAGATAGATAGATAGATAGATAGATAGATAGATAGATAGATAGATAGATAGATAGATAGATAGATAGATAGATAGATAGATAGATAGATAGATAGATAGATAGATAGATATGATAGAGATTGTTGCAATCATTACCTGTTTAATTTTAGCTACATCCCTGATGAAGGCTTCATCATTGACAAAATCCAGCAGCTTCTTTAGCTGGCTAAGATCAGTTAGGAAATCTTCCCCAATTCTCTGTATATTAAGGGAACAAAAATTATAATTAACAGCAGAACTGATATATTTTTCACAGATGTCTTCTATTACTATGTACATTTCCCGTTGCTAACAGTCACATACAGTGGCAATGTTGTGACACTGAGATGAAATGTGGCTCATTCTTCTAGGTCTTGTTGACAATTAACAGGCTAATTTAGGACTAACCATTGACTTGGATACTGGATATAATACAAGATGATTCTGCAGAAATGGAAAAGGAGAGAGAAAAAGGAAAAAGCAGCTTCTTTATCCTCTGCTTTGGTAAAAAACACTGCTTCCCCTTTGGTGTCAAATAAATATTCATCTAATGTCCATCCTCTGAGAGGATCCACTGACAATTGCGGTATTTGGGGAATCTATTTGGGAGAAGGCATTTGGAGTATATATTTGGAGTAACAATGCTAACTAACTGACTTGTTTTTATAAATATTAAGGTGGATAAATGCTAATAACAATAATATTAATTGTTGTTATTTTCATGATCAGCCAACATAGACTTAGAGGTTAGGCCCTCTGCTTAAACTTTGTTTCAAAGGAAATCTTAAGTAAAGAGAAGTTATACTCTACCTGATACAAAGTTGAACATGACTTTCTGCAAATCTGAATGCAGGCTTACTATTTATCTTACTATATTCAAAATCATACTCCTGCCAGTCACCATACTGTTATGGTGTACTCTAGAATCTTCCTAGATATCAGACCAGATAGTCTGTAGTTTGCGGTCTCTTCTTTCCCCCCTTTTTGAAGACAGGGATAACCTTTGCTTCCTTCAAGTCATCTGGCGCTTCATCAGACCAGAGCTCAAACCCAACCAAATATTTCTACAAGCATTTCCTATCGGCTGATGAGTCTTGTATCTTACCTCCACAATGACTTCAGAGAGTCCTGGGTTACACAGTAGAAGCCATCGCCTGGGAGTGATACCATTGGTTTTGTTTTGAAATTTTTCTGGCTCTATCTCGTAGAAATCTTTGAATCTACAATGTATATGGGTGAGTTTTAAAAGGAACAGAATGTAATATATATTATTTGGAGCCAGTTGATACTACAAACTCTTTAGCAGCTCAATGCAACCATTAAAAAAGAGAATGCAGTCATGGGATGCATTAATGAAAAGCAAAGTCTAATCCAGATCTTAAGCAATGCTAGTTCTGCTCTGATCCACATACCCTAAAGCATTTCTGTTCTGTTCCAGTGACAAGGTGGAAGCAATTTATAATCTCCAGATATTCAGGACTACAATTCCAAAAATATTTTGCAACAGAGCACTGAGTGATAGATAGAAACTGAAATGCAAATCACCTGGAAGTCACTAGATTAAATGCCCGTGAAACAGGATTATGCCTAAGAAATGTATCAAGGTGAAGAAATATCTGGGAAATAAGTCATAAAAGGAAAGCTTGCAAGTGCTGGAGAAGAAAAGATTAAGACGAGGCATGATACCATTGGATGAAGCATACAAGTTCTCTGTACCTAGCAAAAGATAGGATGTGATGAACTTTAACATCCTTTTAAAATTCTGTCTGTAAAAATGGGGAAACACTGTCTGGACTAAAATAATACTTAAGAATACCAGAGAAAGGACTATATTAAATCCCTTTTCTAGACTTATTAGTTTTCTATATGTGGGGGAGTTTTTTGTTATGTAAATGTATACCTGAAATGCAAATTCAGGAAATCAATTTGTGCTGACTACACAAACTTTTTCTTTTTCTTTCTTTCTTTCTTTCTTTCTTTCTCTTTCTTTCTCTTTTTCTTCCTTCCTTTTTCTTTCATTTTTCTTCCTTCCTTCCTTCCTTTTTCTTCCTTCCTTCCTTTCTTTTCCTTCCTTCCTTCCTTCCTCTTTTTCTTTCTTTCTTTCTTTCTTTCTTTCTTTCTTTCTTTCTTTCTTTCTTTCTTTCTTTCTTTCTTTCTTTCTTTCTTTCTTTCTTTCTCTCTCTCTCTTTCTTTCTTTCTTTCATAATTTGTTGAATCTCAAAGTTTATAATTTGTCCTCTCACTACTACCTAAGCATTTCTATTTTCCAGGCTATATATAAAATGAATAAAATCCTTCATTTTAATAAAAAAATTAATCAATTTGGAAGACAGCAGATATGTATGAAAAGGAACGGCATTGACTGCTTCTTAGTCTATGAAGAACACCAGGGCAGATAGCTTACTTACAACTAAGTAAAAGAGAAACAAGCAGGACTCACACAGAATTCTTCACAATCTCCGAGTGAATCTGAGCCACTCCATTGACTGCATGAGAACCAATGACACACAGGTGGGCCATATTGATCCTCTTGCAGTCTCCTTCCTCAATCACAGACATCCTTCGGAGGCGGTCAACATCTCCAGGAAAGAGGGAAGCCACATACTGACAGAATGTACAAAATGATAGGAATGTTAGGAAAACAAGCTAAATCATATGTCACAATGAATTCTTTTAAATTGAAAAACATGAACACATCCTTACTGATCTTACCAAATACCTTACCCTGCATTTTTTAAAAGAATATCACCATCCTCCTGAGACTCCAGCTCCATCAGAGTTTGACACCTATCATTTAGCACTCCTGAACTGTTGAAAATGCAGAGTTGGAATACTGTACCCTCTAACAAAAGACATCAAGATCTATCTAAACAAGAATGGTATCAGTGACAGCAAAAAAGATATGTTAGGCCATACTAACAAAGATATCCTTAAATATATTTACATGGTCAATTCATCAGTTTCTAAGCCAACAATTTTAGCAGGGCTATGTAGACTGCTGCTTTCCAGAAGTTTGGTACTGTCAGCAGCAGTGAATTGTGGGCACTGTAGCACAAGAAATATGAAGGTACCAGAGGGATGACTGATGTTGTTTCACTGATCATGGTAAGACCACATGGATCTGAACCCTAAATATGATTGATTCTACCCATGCTATGATTCTACCCACTTGCTAGAGCTGAGAACTGGCTCTTTGCTATGCAGCAAGGTGGCCAGAGTGAGTTCAACATGGCATACAAAAGGATAGCTAAACAAATTCAATAAAACTGCTAAGTTTGATGCATTTTATCATTCAACTACAAATCACAAATTACGTGTCTTTTGGTTTGTCACTAGATATCTCAGCGAGCCTCATTTGATGCTAGCAATGTAGGGTCACATACATTAAGCATCTATCACCTGCCAAAATAATATTCTAAGCCACACAAAATGATTTTTTTTTTTAATTGCCAAATTCTTACAAGATCATCAAAACTCTGAGGATTTTAATGACTTCACATGAGGTTAGTGAAATCTTATGAGAGCAATATCTTGAGCCTTCCCTTCTTTTCTCTGGGCCACTGTGTGAGATCAGGAAACTGTCTAATTGCCAACCTCTGGTATCCTCTCTCTGCCTCTCCCAAGTTTTTTCTCATTTAGATAACTTACATCCAAATGCTTTTGGTTGATAGCATAAATGATCTCCAGGTGCCTTGGCAGGAGCTTTTCAAACATAGACACCGGCCAGCGCTCCAGGGCTTCAGGCAGCACTGTATGATTGGTGTATGCACAGGTTCGTTTTGTGATTTTCCAGGCCTAGAATCAAGGACACAAATGAATTAATGTGAGTAGAAGCAAGTTGTATAGGCTGAAAATAAATGGTTGCAATATCAAATAGTATTAATTTCCGATACTTGCCATGGAGATTACATTGATGCTGAATTGAAACATCAGTTGCAGCCTCATTATTAATGAAAAAAAGCATATTAATGAAACTTGAAATTAAAGTTGATGATGGTACTTGAACTAAGCAGGGAGCTTGAAGTATTATAGGAGTTACAGCAGTTACCGCATATAGAATAAAAAACTGTCTGTGTCTAGTTGTTTTGGCATGCAATGCCCTCTAGCAGCATCCCAAGGGGAGGAGTTGAAACAGTTTATGTCCAGAATGTGAGGGGTCTGTAGATATTTTC
This sequence comes from Azemiops feae, assembly GCA_023970755.1. Taxonomy (NCBI): domain Eukaryota; kingdom Metazoa; phylum Chordata; class Lepidosauria; order Squamata; family Viperidae; genus Azemiops; species Azemiops feae. Next base: position 3,150,281 of record JALGBA010000012.1, on the reverse strand, counting down.
TCAGCCCTCCCTCTGACCCATGCAATACTCAGGTCCTCAATGGAAGGCAGCCAGGTTGCAGTTATTTTTTCTGCAGCCCCAACTATCCGTTGAAGTCTGTGCCTGTCCTGTTCGGTTGCTGCACCAAACAAGACAAATGACAAATGACAGATTCAATAATAATTCCTCTGTAGAATTGTATCAACAGCTCCTAGGGCAGTCTGAATTTTCTGAACTGACACAGGAAGAACATTCTTTGTTGTGCCTTTATGTTAGGTGTCCATTTCAAATTCTGGGAGATTACAGAACCTAGAAACCTAAAGGTTTCTACTGTTGATACTGCTTGTCTAGTATAGTAAGAGGTGGTAGAATAGGAGGGCTCCTCCTACAATCCACTTTCATCTCTACAGTTTTAAACGTGTTCAGCTCCAGATTGTTCTGGCTGCACCACAGGGCCAATTGTTCAATGTCCTGTCTACATGCAGACTCATCACCATCTCGAATGAGACCAATGACTGTTGTGTCATCGGTAACTCTAAGAATCTAGCTTCTCACCATCCCGTCTAGGAATTTTGGAAAATGCAATCCCATGATATCGGGGGGAAATCAAGTTGAAGGAGGAGGACCTCTTGGCAGTTTCTGAAAAAACTTGTTGGGGATCAAAGCTGTGTCTTTCCTGCCTCCCACTCAACTCTTACCTTTTCCCAATCCATATGTTCAACATCAATAAAGATCCTCATCAGCTCAGGAATGGAGAGAGCTGGGTGAGTGTCATTTAGCTGAATGGCAACCTGTGAAACGGACAACATAAATTTTAATAGAGGACCTCCAAGGTTCCTTCCAACAACATCATCACCATTAATATTATTATTAATATTATTAAAATCTCCATTAATTCCATCCAGAAAAAGCCCAGTGAGTCCATGGAGCACAATGGAAAATCTGATTTCAGTGTATGCTGATGGCCATTTGGTGATCCCAGACCACCTACTTTAAATTTCAATTCCTAGATATAAACAGGAAACAAAATTAAGGACTCTGGAGGAACTACAGGGTTTAATCATACATAATCTGGCCAGTGGCAATGTCTTGGACTTGATATTTTTAAGTTTTAAAAAATAAACTTTTAATCCCTATTAAAAGTAAAGAAACAGAAAATATGTTAAAGAAGTATTTAGGGCTGCTACTTAGGAGCTTTTTTCAATTGTTCATTCATTCCAAGAACATAATCTACCAGACTCCCAGTCTGTCCTTTTTTTCCTGCTCTTATGAAACCATATCTGTTCACTTTTCTAAAGATCTTAGCTATTCTTTCCAAGTTGTCACAGCAGGAGAATATAATAACATAATAAAAATGGCACACACAATTTCTTTTGAAAAGAAAAACCAAATCATTCAATTATGGAAATTGGAGGAAAATGAAAATTAAAACAGGTAAAATAGGTTATCCAATGTTCATTACTGGTACTTATTGCTGAATTTGTGTTTTGTGAATTTGATACTGTATTGCAGACAGTTTCACAAACCCCATCATATTCATGATAACCAACTCATAAGATCTAAGACAAAGATGATTGTAAAATCTATAAAATCTGATTAAATCTATAAAATATTCTAGAAGCATTTGCTAATATGGGGATTATTAATAATTTGTTGTTACTAAGCAATTAAACATCATGGTATTAAATAACAACAAAAATACAAATAATGGCATAATTCTATGCATACCACTAACAATACTGTAAAGATCAGTCCAACAGGACTTCAGGACTGATAGGAGAGAATCTAATGTTGAACAACATTCTCCTTTTACTTTTCTTAACATTAAAAGACTACCCAACATTGTCTGAGACAGAAAAAGGTATTTTTTAAAACTGAAATTTATTTCACGGATTTGTATAAGCTCTCATCTAAAATGTTCACCTTGTCGGGAAAGGTTTCAAAACAAGTCCTCACTGGATCACGACATCCAAATTTGGAAGACTTGAATCGTCGTATGATGTCCTGGAGAGTGGCAGCTACCACAAAGTACTCCTGTTTCAGACGCAATTCCTTTCCTTCAAAAAACTTAGGAACACAGTGAGGAAAAGGGGTTATATTAGACTATATCTAATAATGGCAATGATTTGAGGAATCGTAAAAATCAAGCTCCTTTCCAGAGTGAAAGAGATGAGATGGACTTTGCCTATAAGGTTTAATCTTCAGTGGTTTTCCTATCTCAGGTCCATATTTTATATAAAAAGCAGTCTTCTTTTAATAAGTTTTTACAGAGGACAAACATTCACAGTTGCGGTTTATAAATCAGCACTGATCCCAAGAACATGGAAAACCTCTTTTAATTTCTTCTGAAAATAAATGGGACTTTAAGGACACTTAATTCTCTCTGCATTGTATATCCAATGACTTGGGTATAGTCCAATAAATGTAAAAATACTATCTGAGCAGAGGAAAAGATTACTACAAAGTGCTATGTATATTGTGCTGCTCCTGAATGAAATTTATTCAGAACAACAGAGGAGGGAATGCAGGAAGATGGAACTAAGGAAAATTATACTGAATAAATGCATGCAAGCCAAACATCACTTGTGCCTTTCACATAATTTTCATAAATTTCACTCTCCTACTATACCCTCTGTATTTCTCCTTCCACCAGGAGTGGCATTTTGAAGATGGCGAGAAGTTCATTGAAGAAGTGGAAACTGGAGACTCCCATCAAAACACACAAACAGATAACTTCTCTTAAGACAGTCAGCAGAAAAGCAGCCAAATGAAGTCCACAATTCACTTGTGGCCAAAAGAGATTTAATGAAGCACTTAAAACTGTACTTACACTGCACAATGCAGCAGATACTTACATTATCATTGGGGTACAACACTCTGGATATGTTTTCTGCTAGGTTTCTATCCAACACAGCTTGGATATAATCACCAACATTAACTATGGAAGAGAATGAAGATATATCTCACAGTTATATCAATGAAATGGAATACTCTGTATGTGTTTATCACTACACAGCAGTCATTTCATAACTTCTCCTTACCCTTTACCTTTGTTCACTGAGGTTTTCAAAAGTTTCAACTTGTAATTTATATTCTGTTTACAAATTCAACAGGAAAAATTCCAGGTTGAATTTATTTTAAATGTGAAGTAAATACCGTGTTTCCCCGAAAGCTAACTGGAAAATAAGCTCTAGTATGATTTTTCAGGACGCTTGTAATATAAGATCCATCCCAAAAATAAGCCCCAGTTCAGATCGTCAACCAGACGGACACATTTAGTACCGTATTTCCCTGAATATAACCAGAAAATAAGCGCTAATGTGTCTTATTTCAGGGAAACACAGTATATGGATTCTTTGCTCAACTGTCTGTCTAGCTGTCAAGAGTGTAAGGTGCCTTACTATGGAATTGGTTGATTTCACCATCTTTTTTATTTTGGAAAAAATAACGGACTGTACACTTCTAAGGAGGTTTGTAAAAGACCCTCTTAGTTTTCAGTACATCAGGTTATTAGTGCGGCTTGATTTCAGAGGTTAAATGAAGCTTTCTTCATTGTGTTTATCTATTATGACCTATTCTCAGGAAAAAAATAAAAGGAATACCAGCCACCAAATGGTTGCTTTGCACACATTTTATTCAATTTACTGGACGTGTAATTTTTGTTTCTTAACAAAAGCAGAAGTTTGGCCCATGGTGACTGGAATTTAACACTTTCTTCCTTCATTGCCCTTTTTAAACTCTCCCTCTCCAAACCACTCAGCTGCAGAAAAGAAAATGCTTTTAGTGCCAATAACCAGCTTCCTTTCTTTTGTGGATAACAGAGTTGGGAAGCGGATTTTTATCAGAACTAGGACAAGGGGTAAAGAATTACGAGTCTCTTATGAGCCAGATTTCTCTTTTTGATTTTTCTCATTACTTCAGTTGAGATAAAAATATAGTACTTTTGCACATACACACATACATTCTATTCTATAAGAATAGAAATAGATAAACTGGTCTCAACTATATTAAGATTTCCTTTTGTATAGCAGATACTGAGGAGAAAAGGGTTATGTCATCTGGATTATTTAGATGTCCCTTGAACATACTTAGAAAGTATACAGACACTTTCTTTTATACATGCTTAGATTCTAAACAGGTAATGTGTATGTATGAAAGGCTTTAATATAGAATAGAATAAGAGAATAACAGGGTTGGAGGTAATCAAGCCATTATCAAGCCCACAGATTATCCCTTTCTCCTGTTTCATGTAGGGATAAATGATACAACAAAGAACCTGAAATAACAAGAGACTATGAGCAGTTAGGCATGAAAGCAAAAGAGGTAGGAGGACAGATAGTATTTCCCATCCTCTGTACTTTAAATAGAAGGTCAAATCCAATGAGGGAATGGAAGATTTTAAAAGTAAACTACTGGCTTGAGGGATGATGCTGTTAAGAGAACTTTGGATTCCTAGATCATGGTCTAGATTACCTACATGAAGGGCTTCAGGAAGGGGATTGGCTGCATCTCACAAGAACCAGGAAGAATACCTTTGGAAAATAACTCGCTCAGCTTATCTAAAGGGCTTTAAACTAAAATTGGAAAGGGAGGGAAACCAGTCCTTAGGACCTAATCCCAAACATAAACCCCAAGATATCCAATCAAACAATGAGGTAGGTAGTGATGAGAAGGAAGGGGAACTCAGATATAAAACAGGAGACAGAGGGGGGGAAATGCAGGAACAGCCATAAAGACTTAGATGCCTATAAACTAATGCTCAAAATATAAGGAATAAACAGGGCAAACTTGAATTTAAATATCCCAAAGGTACTTTTTCAGGAGGCAACTGTACTTTCTTGTTTTTACTTTGAAGATGTTTTGCTTCTCATCCAAGAAGCTTCTTCAGCTCTGACTGGATGGTGGGGAAAGAAAAAACAAGAAAGTCCATTTGCCTCCTGAAAAAGCACCTTTGGGATAACCATGACCTGGATGACTGAGAATCTCCATAGACATTTGAATTTAAATAACTAATGAAATAAATAAATAATTACTGGAAGAACTTTTTCCATTATTAAGACTACTTACACTCTTCAAGGTTGAAATCATTAGGTGCCTTGGCTGACCACAATCTCATGGTATTAACTGTATTGTTCTTGTATCCTGGAACGGGTGTATCATAAGGCATGGCAAGAACAACCTAATATGGAGCAAGAGGTCAAATAAAGGTGGGCTAACACAGTGACATAAAAATGATAACAACCTGTAACTAAAGGGCACTGGGATTGATGCTCAAGTGTGTCTTGCTCATTTTGTTTAAAAAATGTGATTTACAATTCTAAACAGCCTAACGTAATATACTGCAATAACATGAGAAAAATAAAAAATAATCATATTAAACAGCAAAATAGAACCTAGTATCATCAAAAGTAAAGCATTCCCAACAGAAAAAGCAGAGGAGAAAAGAAGATAATTCACGCCTCTCTTTAACTTGGCGTTTAAGAAAGTTCAGTGCTGGGGCTCTGCAGGTCTTGCTAGGCAAGCACTTGACAGAACAAAGAAGGATCTGATGCTCTTTAACCTGCAAAAGAACTTGGCGCTCAGTCACAGATGTTATTAAATAAAGCTTTCAGAGAAGACTGTTCTTTGAAGGGGCTGGAAGTGAACTTAATTATGTAATTCTCTCCACTCTTGGCAGTTTAGCAACCTTAACTTTCCTCTTTCAGAGTCTCCATTATCTCTTGAAGAATGTCTTTGTTAGCAGAACAACATAAAGAACAAAAACACCACTAGGTTCATGCAATTCAGGGCTACTCCAAAGAGCCTTGTGTGGTTCAGAGTAAGCTACAACACAATCCCCAGATCCCTCCACCCCATTCTCTGTCCTCCTCTGCCCATCTAGAGTTGCATTTCCCAACTGCTCTTGACCAGACTTTGCTTACTCTAAATGTTGCCCTGTTGCCCCTCTATTTGGGTCATCTTTCCTACTCACCCACTCTTTCTTCCTTCCATGTGCCAAATTATTTTTTTTCCGATTAATGTATGCCGATTAGTGTACATTCAAAGTGACAATAAAGTTATTCTATTCTATTCTATTCTATTCTATTCTATTCTATTCTATTCTATTCTATTCTATTCTATTCTATTCTATTCTATTCTATTCTATTCTATTCTATTCTATTCCTGTGCTTTTCCATCTAGTTCTCCCTGTTAATATCCTCTTTCTTGGTTATTGCAAATTCCTTCTGACATGCATGAACCAGCCTTTCCTGCCAACTAGGCCTGATTCTTTCCAGTCTATTCATTCTCCTCCAACCACCACTTGCAGCTCTCTCCAGCCTCTGCCCAATCATTCTATCCACCATGCACAAACACAAATGCAAACACACACACACACAAAACTTCATTGACCTGCTTTCACTGCTTTTCTCCAGCCTCCCTGTGAAATACTCACTTACTCGCTTGCTTATAGGCGGCAGGTTCTCTGTTCCTTCCAAACAGGAAAAAAAATGTAACTTTTTTTTTCTTTTGATGGGGAACCATGAGAACAAGACTGTGTTTTACAGCCTCTTCTACTATACTGTAAAAATAAAAACACGTCCTTTTTCTGGGTTGGAAGGAAGAAACAAGCTGCTTCTTTCGTTTGTTCCAAAGCAAACCAAAAAGTTCAGTGCTTTTTGCATCAGTAGAAAAGCTTTGAAGTGGCAGCTTCTTTTTTTAGTGTAGTCATCATAATTTCTTCTAAAATTAGTAACAGAATTTAAGAACAAATATTAGAACATAAAGGAATAAAGTTAAATATAAAAAATAAAGTATAAAGTAATTCAAAATAATAAAAACAATAAATAAAAACAAAAACTAGTATAAGATGTAATTAAAAAAATAAATTGGTGCTCCCAGCCCCTTTTAGAGTATGACTTTCAAGATGTGCCATAAAGCCCAATGCAGTTCTGTAGCTGGCAAACATTGGGCGTTATTCCATATATTGCTTTATTAGTTTATTGAATAAACCTTAAATGTTTAAATTCATAAAGCGTATTAAGCGAGAGTAGAACAAACCATATTTTAATATGGCATGATTACAGGACATTGTTTCGATTTATATAACAGGCTTATGTTTTAATCAAAGGAGGGCAGAATAATCAGTATCAAAAATGATACAGTGTGCTATGTGCACATGGATAAAAGATATTTCAGCAGAATGTTCTAATATGCCCTCATCACCTGCATCAGCCATCCCAATCTGGTGCCCTGTGGATAGGTTGCAATTAAAAGTCCCAGAATGTTCATATCTCCATGACCCAGTCAAAAGAATGGCTTGAACACATCATGAAAACAATCAGATACTTTTGTATGAAATTATGTTAGAACCATCCCTTAAACTAATACCAAAGAAAATCTGGCTGTATAACTATAGAATTTATTGCCCTAAGATGTGACAATGATCACCAGTTTAAATTATTCAAAAGCAGATTAATGAAAGATCAGGCTATCAATGTCCACCTCTCTTAGTGGCAATTTACTATCTTCAGAATCATAGGGAGATGACCTCAAATATCAGCTGCTGGAGAGCAACAATCAACAAGTCTCTTATCTTCCTGGGTATGTTTGTGAGATTTCTGAGGATAGTGTATCTATGCGATACAGAATGATGGTTTGCTGGCTTGATCCAACTATGCTCTTCATAGGCACTTAAGCCACATAGACTTGCTAGACTCAAGGGGCATAAAACTGTTTGTAATACACAAGTAAATAAGTGTGGAAGTCTATTCAAAGTGGAATCAAGTTCTAACTGACACAAGCTTGGAAGTTGCTTTGTCCAAATCTGATCTACCTCATGATAGCATGAGGCTATTGCATGCACCAAATGACTTGATTTAAAAAAAATCAAACACCCATCGGAAGTTTATGGGCTAGTCATATAACTCCTAACAAATGAAAAATGAAACACTAAACAATTACAACTATCTATGGAAACTTGTGTATTCCTAAACAGTTGGAAAATGGCACCAAATTTCAGTTTTGAATGTCTCTCTAGCAAAGAACAGTCATTTGTTTAGTCAATCTCTTCAAGGATCGCTGCTGTTTAAACCAACTAATATGCTGCTCAGCAACAAATGTGGAACTCTGTGGCCCAGTGTCTATGAGGAAAACATAAGAGAGATTGCAGCTAGAACAGGTACAAATAAGGTTTACAAGCACAGAAGCCCATGTTTTGAATTGCTCTGAAGGCTTCTCATGTTTGCAAAAGCTCATGCTGCAACAAATCCATTTGTTTCTGAAGTGCCATAGGATATTCTGCTTTCAGAACCGATGTGGCATTCAGAAAAATATGACAGAACCTGTTCTTTTGAGAATTGAAGAATTATCCAAGCATTTGGCTTTAAAGACTTGTAGTCTCGAACCAGTTGCCATTCACTGCCATGGTGTTTTCACACCATTTTACAGAGATGTTTGTAATGGACTGAATCCATTGTTCTTCTATCTGCTTAACAGGGTTTTTCTCATTTTTTTTTCTTTTTTAGGTCAATGACTCAGACGCAGCTTTACAAATTTGATGTTCTTATGTGCCGCCTATACTTTTTGGGGATTATGAAGATGGTATTCTCAACATATCTGGAAAGTGCCAGATTATGGCAGTAAATAAAATAAAATCTCTGCATCAATTGCACAGAAATTGATCTGATTTGGATCAATTCATACAATGAATTGATAATACAATTCATAAAACCTTTGTGCAAGCATTCATATATAACTACAATTCAATTTGAGTCAGAACTGACTCAGTCTGATTCCCAAATAATTTAGAATAAAATCAAGTTAAAAACTAGAATAATTCAAACGGCATGTTGACACATTCCTAGTGTCTGTTTGATGGCAAACCTATTCAGGCAGCATTTATTGCTTTTGCCTCTACTTTATTCAATGCTTCCATATCATTACTCTACTAGATGGCTGTTCTCAGCCAACCCTTCAACGTGAATTGTAATCCAGAAAACTGAGGAAGTTCTTGTGGATGTTTATTCTTGTAACATGGAGGATAGGTAGACAAGTATTCATTGCTATTGTTAAAGTCTCCAAACAAAAGACTACCACCATATAACATATCCCTTTTGGCTCTTTTGTCCTTGTAATTAATGGCTTATCATATGTAACTTTAAAAAGCATACCTGAGTATCAACCCATTTAGCCCCATTAGGAGCATGTTCTACTCGACCATAGAAATGTACAGGAAGCATGTATTCAGGACGGGCTTTTTCCCAAGGATTGCCATAGCGCAGCCAATCATCAGCTTCTTCCACCTAAAACAAGGAGAAATGACTTACAAAAAAAGTTGTCTTCTTCAGCCAATGAAGTATGATTAATGAACAAGAGCTTCTTAGTGGCTGAATGGAAGTGGGGGTACCCTCCCCAAAGATGCTCACTTAATACAGCACTGCAGTCATTCTGATGCCAAATAATGATCTTTTTAATTTTTACAGTTTCTCTAATTTTAAATATATATCTTTGTTTTAATTGTCACAATCAATGCAATGGGAAATATATGGCTATGAAAAAGAAAGTTTATTGTGCAATTGTTGATTTTGAGAAAGTTGATTTTTGAGAAATTGTTGATTTTGAGAAATTGCTGATTTTGAGAAATAAACCTAACTCAATTGCTTATAATAGCAAAAGCAATAGCACTTAGACTTATATATTGCTTCACAGTGCTTTACAGTCCTCTCTAAGCGGTTTACAGAGTCAGCATATTGTCCCCAACAATCTGGGTCCTCATTTTACCGACCTCGGAAGTATGGAAGGCTGAGTCAACCTTAAGCCGGTGAGGATCGAACCTCTGGCAGTCAGAAGAATTAATCTGCAATACTGCATTCTAACCACTGCACAACCACGGCAGGAATTCTTTCCACAAATACAGAGTTGAAAGTTGATTCCTAAGTGTAGTAAGAGTAGCATGTGATAGAAATAAAGTATGTATGAGAATGAATAGAATGTTTAACAAATGGTTTAACACTGCACACAGATTAAGGCAAGGATAGGTGATGTCTTCTTGGTGTATTTAGGAATAAATGTACAGTATAAAGGAAAGCTTCTGGTGATGTTAAAGATAGATCAGTTGGGGACATGAGTGTGTGTGTGTACCTTTGTATGCCATGTTGTTGACAGAGAACCTGAATAATTTGTAGCAAACATTAGAAATGATTTTATAATGTGATGAGGAGAATGCATCTGAAAATCAGTGAATCTGACTCCAACAGATATGTCTGACAGGGAAATTGGAATGAACAATTGCCAGCTGTACATAAATGGCAAAATATAAATAAGAATATGAATTTATGTATCTCGGTAGAATATTTTACAAAAGATGAAAAAATGGAGAAATTTTAGTAATTGCACAGGTTGGAAGCAATATAGTGGGTATAAATGAGGCATGTGGTGAGGAATGAATATGGAAAAAAATTTAAATGGCTGCATATAACAGCATCTCCAACAAGCTCACTTCTAATGAAAGTATCTTATACATTTCTCAGTACATGAACTATGACAATTAAAATTCTTGAGGCTAAAATCTTAGAAGATGCTGCCAGCATTGATTTTATTATATTAGTTTACCTACATAGCTTCAAAGTCTGGCATCATGAAAGTAGCATTTTAGGATGCTAGCAATCCATAGGATAACCTATTTAAATATGTTTTTAACCAGGCTTTTCCACAAGATTTCTCAAACTTGCCCTTATGGACAATACTTACCCTAGAACACTGGTGTTCCCCAAGCTGCTATCAGCTGCTGTAGCTAGTGCTTATATCTGGCAATGCTAATTACTTACAAGAGCTAGTTGTAAAATATATTTTGTGGGCTATATAAGGATGAGTCAACATCCAGCTGCCTCTATAGGTTATTTTCAGTTTATATTAGTTTGACAGCAGACCCACTTTCCAGGATAGTGGGTCAACCTTCACTGAATGTGTTCAAGCTGAATCTATAATCCTGGATTGAGCTGAAGGTTGGACTTGATTACCTAAGTGGCTCTGTCCAAACTCAATGGTTTTATGACTTTTAGTTAGCACAGCCACTTCACAGGAACTGCAACCTAACAAATGATGTGATCTCATAATGCAAGTACAAAGATCAGTCATAAGTACCATTTGTTTAGCACTATTATAAGTTTGAACTGTCAGTGAACTAGTGGTTGTTAAAGAAGGATTACCTTTGATTACCCTTTGTATACAGATAAGACTTGGCTTCAATTTTGGGTATCTATGATTAGAAGGTTCTCAGATAGCAGACTTACACAACTGACATTCCTTCTTGCTGTTTTTTCCTAAGGCTTTAGATAAGCTTTAGCTACCATCACAGTCCTCTCTCAAGCTCAATTATCTCCAGGAGTACCTGACAAGACAGATAGAAATAAGGAGTGATCCTTCCCTCACCTGCCAGCCATTGACAATCTTTTGATTAAAAATGCCAAATTCATAGCGGATCCCATAGCCATAGGCTGCAAGTCCCAGTGTTGCCATAGAGTCCAGAAAGCAAGCTGTCATGGAAAAGAACCAATGCACGTTATTATCACTCAGAAATAAACAGCCAGTCAAGCAGCTGTTACTGATGCAACGCAGTGTGTTTGTGTTTATAAGACTGCACAGCCCCCCTCAAACGATGAAGGATGGGGGTGGAATGGTGGCTAAGAGAATGAGCTAAAGACATGAAAGATCTAGCTTTTATTTCAGCTCTTTCATGAACTCACAAATGGCCTTAGTAAAGGCATTGTTCTCAGCCCCAATCCCCATGTATTCAGGCAATAAGATTATAATGTTAGGTTTCAAAATTGTTAGGTAGAAGTTATTACTAGGTTAAAAAAATAACAGTTTCAACATTTTAATTTATATAATATAAATTCTATAAAAAGGGCTTTGTAGACTTTGTATCCATATTGCAAACAGCTCTCCATTTCATCATAGCTTGTTACAGCTCCCTGTAGAACAATCTAAGTGCAGCCATGCCGGTAAAGTTGACAATGCAGAGTTCAGCTTCTCACACCCATCCAGCAAGATGCTTATTAAGGCAGTTGGTTAACTGAGAGCCTTTCAAACTCTGCATCCTATTTTATCAGCTCTCATTTTTTTCTGCATCCTCTTATCTCTCTTATTGCAATACGGATAGTCTTCCTCCATAGAAACATACTGGCATCTTCTCATCAACGGTCATTGCTCACCTGCCAGACGCCCCAGTCCTCCATTGCCAAGGCCAGCATCTTCCTCAATCTCTTCCAACTCTTCTAAGTCAAGGCCAAGCTATTGGGAGGAGTAAGCAAAGCAGAAAATACCATGATATGTAAGATTTTCTACTTGGAATTTCCAATTTCTTTCATTCTGATAAAGGAAGAACAAAGCTGCTTCTTTCTGATCTTGGAGTGAGGTTAATTTCTACACTCTATAATTTAGAATGGATTTCTATGCTTTTTATGAATATTGAAAAAATGCCACTGAATGAATGAATATCTGTTTGTGTGAAATACCTTAAAATCATCTCACTTCCAGTTTTTGTCTCTTTTCTGGTAAGATTCTTAAAACAGGCCATGGTCTCTCAAACTCTGATACATTTCCTGGGAAAATACACCCCCAAAGCAAAATAGTTTTTTTTAGCAGTTTTTATTGGAACCATTTAAAATATTTATTAATCAGATTTAGGTAATTTGTTCAAATCACCTTTAATAAGCCAGAGCAAATTTTAATCAATATGGTCAATCCTGGCATGTTACTTTATCAGAGAATGAAACAGAAAATTATTTATATCAGCAATGATAATAAAATTAGCTACATCACACTTTTGACATAACAATGTAATTCAAAATTAAATAGAATGTTTCAAAATTTAAGAGACTGCATAGGCCAATTACTTGGGTAGAAATTTGGTGTTCTCTAACTGAATGGCAGCTGCTCCCAGCTGGATGGTAGTAAAGCATCAATATCTCCCCTGTCCCATTGATGGATTCCAACAGAATTTACCTAACACATCTGAATCTAGTTATCTGTTGATTTGGAAAATGCACATTTGTATTATCAGGATTGACCCTACCAACAACTTTGAGAGATAAGTCAAGTTGAGAGACTGGCCCAAGATCACCCAGTAGGTGTTTCATTTGAGATGAAATTTTAACTCAGATTTATTATATAGGTTGCCTGTCATGCAATACATCTAAGGGGCAGCTGGACCTGGAAAGCTTATTTTGGAAAACAAAACAATATGCCCACAGCCTGATCTAATCATGTTTAATATAATGCAGTTTAAAATAGAATATTCCTTTGTTTCTAACAAGATCCTCTTTCATATCTCCCTTAGCATCTGCTGTAATCTTTGCTCTATTTGTTGATGGCATTTGCTACAGAACCCATTCTTTCAGTTCCATTGCTTTTTCAAACTCCTTAAAATTACACATGGATTACTTATTGTTGTTCATGTGGAATTGAAGACAAAAAAGGTGGGGATACAGAAGTCCGATCTGAAGGTCCGCTTTTAATTAGACCAGGAGGGCAGTTAATCTTTCCCCTCCTTTTGATCCAGATCTTAATTGCTCCCAGCTTACATCGCTAGCACAAAGTTAGAGAAAACAGCTTTCTGGTGGGAAACTTAACATGGATGAAGTGAAATGGAGTGGATGGAAGAGGGGAGGGGAGGGGAGGGGAAGAGAGGAGCTGAATTTTCTCCTAGCATCACTAATAGCTTCAGATCCAATTTAAATTAGGGAAGGCATGGGGAAGCTGCTAATTCTCACACCTCCCCAGTTCTTGTGTTCAGACCAAGAATGGTCATCCTCTTTCCCCTTTCAATTGCTTTTAACCAAAACATGTCCGAAAATCCGATCATGGATAAGGGTGAAGGTTTGTTCTCAGAGTTTGTGGGTTGGTTTCTGACAAGCACCCACAAGCTTGGAGAATGAACCTTCATCCTCATCCTAACCCGAGATACAGATATTCACCACTATTTCAAACCGATCATGGATCTCATAGGTCTATATAGTTTGGGTTGCTGATAGTACGTTGATTTCTTTATTTTCCATGGTGAACATTCTCAGCTTGATTTCTTTCCAAATGAAACAACTTCTCCTTGCCCAGAAAGAAAATCTGACTCTTTGTGAATTTGATAGCAAGGTAACTGTCCAGGGCTAAATCATATTAGCAGCTCTGCCAAAAAGCTTGGAATCCATGAGTCATACTGCCTTCAGCAATAAACATTTAAAGAAGTGCTGTGGGTGGATTAGACTGAAACCTTACAAGGCTCTAAAATTATCAGTCTCTTTATTAATATAGTTTGCATCTAGATATCAAACAGATAAGAATATTGTGATGAGAGTAAGAAAAAGAAGCGAGAGAGGAATGGTGCATTTGCACTGTGAGGTAGGGCTCATAAATATAGTTTATACAAACTATGGCTTGGCATTCCTTTTGAACAGGTAAAAGTTAGAGTCTGTTAAGGAAGAGTGCTCCACTCTCAAAGGCTATGGATTAATCCTTCAAGATTCTCAGAGATGGAATAACAAGAAATCTAACAAATTAAGGTTTATCTGATGGTTTGGGGAGGAAATGGGATCTGAAGTTTAAAATACAAAAATAGCTTGGCATTATGCTTAAATCTGTCTATTTTCTTCAATTTGTGTTTCAGTAGTTTAGCAGCAAATATTGAAGAGATCCCAGTAACATAAGTAAAATATCTGTAAAGTTAGCTGGGCTCTGTGTACAGTGTAAAAATTTGTAGTTCTTATTTTATGTCCACATTTAAAGGAATGTGATTGCTAATGATTTGCTAATTTCCTTCCTTGTTTCCTTCTGTATCTTACATATTCTATGACTTTAATTTCTATTCTGTTATCACCAGAACAAGAGGAAGAAAGCTTTTTAGGAACTCATATTCACCTAATTTGCAAAAGAACACACCTATGATTCTCTGGTGTTATAAACCCTTTAATGTGATTTGCTGAATCATTATATTGGATTCTATATGCAGATCATCCTTTCTTTGTGAAATTATTGAAATTGAAATTATTTTCCATAAAAATGGGATTACATAATCAACTAGATTTAATCTTCAAAGCTGATATTGTAGAATCAAATACTATCTATGTTATGCTCAGGTTGTTTTTTCAGTTTGTTGCTTTCCACTGATCACATCAATGCCTCACTATTTTAAAAGCTTATTCTTCTTCTTCTTCTTGTGCCATATCCGTTATCGGACGTTGGCGATCATGTTGGCGATCCTGTTTTTATCAGCAGCCGCACGAAAAAGTGCTGCTGAGTTTTGTCCAAACCAGTCCCTTAGATTTTGAAGCCATGATGTTCTTCTTCTGCCTGGACCCATTTGCCTTCAATCTTTCCCTGGAGGATTAAACGGAGTATGCCGTATTTTTCTGGGTGTCGCATCACATGTCCAAAATATTCTAACTTTAAAGGCTCGTGGCACATGATTATATGTGTAATATAATTTTATATTTTCCTGAAAAACTAGGAAGGGAAGAACCTTCTCTAAAAAACTGAGACTTTCTGAATTTTAACATCATTTATGAACTGTCCATACAAATATTACAAATACCTCCTGCTTCCTTATGTACACAAACTGAATAGCACCAGTCCAAGCCTCAAAGGCGGAACACACCTGATAAATAGCTTCATCGCAGGCATTCTGCAGACCCAGGTTCACCATCGTGTTCTGAAGTGTTCGGCCCATGTAGAATTCCAGAGACAGGTAATAAATACGCTAGGAAAGCAGAGAGAAAAAGAAGAGTTTATATAGTCTAATATGTTTTGCACCCTGAGCCATGTAGTAGGTGACAGCTCCATTCTTATTATGTAACCCTTAAAGAAAGCCTAGGAAAAAGATCTGTGATATTTGGATCTCTCCTATTTCATCCTCAGATCCACTTTTGAGGTCAGTGGGATTGAGAGATAATGGCTAGTCCAGACTTATCCTATGCTTGAGTGGGGATTTGAACCAATGTCTCGCTAGTCTCAACCCAACGTTCCAGCCAGTACATCACACAGACTCCACCTTGGGACCACAGAGAAAATAATGATGCAACCCTTCATTTCATTTTTGCCGACTAGGACAGGACTATATTGTATATTCTGTACTGTAAATTCCATAAAGGTACTATAGAATTGCAGCTACATTTCAGCAACCTGGAAAAATATCTTCCCTGCATATATGTTCCCTCTGTGTGTCTGTGGATATGTGTATGCATTGTGTGGGTGTCTGAGAATCTAATCAGGTCAGGTCTAGATGTGCTGCCTTTTTACATGGGTATTACTATCTTCTCCCTTGTTTCATCTATGTGAACTGGTATGTATGTGTGCCCTGGGAACGCCAGAGTTGACTGTATATGCTCCATTCTGGGTCATATAACTATGGAGGGCTTAGAATGGAATAGATAGGTTGCCAATCCTGCAGCAATACTTTGGGATAATTTTTCTTTGTAATGTTTGGTAGGACCTGATCCATTTACAAGTTCAGTCTTTTGCTAGCTTCTCCTGCCTTACCTAATTTGGTCTAATTTTGGAGTTTTTTTGGGAGGGGAGGATTATTCTACTGATTTAGTCTCAAGCCCCTTTACACATTTTACATACCGTAGTTACCCATTCTTCCCATTGGACTGGGAAGTATTAAAAGGGGAGGGGAGAAAGAGTTGGAAAGAATGTGATAATTATAATAACTCCATTAATTAATAATTATAATTATAATAACTAATTATAATTATAATAACTACATTAATTAAAAGTCATTTTCTTTATTTCTTTGTTGAAGAATCACTTAACTTACATGTTAACAAACTAAGCACATTGGCAATTCACACCTGCACACCAAGTATAGATTCATCTGTCCACCAAGGGACATAACATTCCTTTTGGACATCTCCGTGAGCAAAATAGGTCTTGATCTACTCAGAGTCCAAATAGAGACATCCCCAGACCTTGATAATTTGAAATACTGGAGACATAGGTACAAAGAAACTATGGATTTTTTATATACGGTGGTCATTCTAAAGCATATTAACAATTCTGTGAATTTTTGTACAAAATGTGGTAACAGAGAGCAAAGCCAAATGACGTGAGTTAACTGCTGAATTGTAATTCCAATAGCATAGCAATTGTAGTCAACATTATATACTTTGGCTGTGTCATGCGAGGGAATTCATTGGAGAAAGCAATTATGTTTGGAAGAGTTAGGAAACCAGGCCATCAAAGAACACAGTGGCTGGACACCATCAAAGCTGACACCAGCCAGAATAAAGAAAAACTCAAAATGGTGCAAGATTGGAAGATGTGGCAGACCATAGAATCACTAAGAATCGGACTGAATGGGTATCATCATCATCATCATCATCATCAAATGTATAGACAACTTTCTGGTGTTCTTAAGCATATTTTAAGACCTAAAGGACCTAACTTTATATGTTTAAAAGCAACTTTCAGAAATCTATAAAAACAGGACATTCAAGCTCATTATTCCAAAGCCTGAGTGTTTAAAAGTCTCAGGAGTTAGATTTAGCCCGGAGAGATCCAGTTTCATGTTCTCATTTGACTACAGACCTCAGGACTTTGATCCACCAACTCTCTCTGATCATAATCTAATGTGTTGTGGGAATAAAATTAATGGGAAGCCTATGTACGAGCTACTTTTTTCTCGAAGAGAAAAAATGTTCTTTACACACAGGATATAAGTACAGTACTTAAGTAAAAAGTAAATAAGGAGAAAACGTCTGTGAATTTTCTGCTCTGACTTCCCTAATCTACAGGTGAGAATAACCTGTAATAAGTAATAATTTACATATAATTTGCACAAGATGAAGCAGGTATTTTTTTTTCATGTTGCAAAGTCTGGGCTACAATGTTGTAATGTAATCATTTTTAATACTCAACCTTGGATTAGCATGACCAGCAATGAGTTATGAAGGAAAAATGGGAGCATTTTTGCTCATGCAAGATGCAATAGAATATATGGCTAGCAAAACAAAGTCAAGGTCAGTGTGGTGCCTGAGTGTACAATAATAATAGAAATCATTCAGGAAAATGCTACCAACGAATTGTTTGCAATAAGGATTTTTAATCTTAGGCTCTGTCTAATATGATAGTCTGAGCTCAAAGGAATGAAAACTATAGACAGCCT
The DNA here is from genome assembly GCA_023970755.1 of Azemiops feae. Classification (NCBI taxonomy): domain Eukaryota; kingdom Metazoa; phylum Chordata; class Lepidosauria; order Squamata; family Viperidae; genus Azemiops; species Azemiops feae. Next base: position 3,132,169 of record JALGBA010000012.1, on the reverse strand, counting down.
GTCTAAATAAAGGACAAGGGAATTAAGCAGAATTATTTAGCCTCCCCCTTTAAGAAAATGATCAAGATGCTAATGATGAGATCAATATTTCCTGGGCTTAGAACTATACCAACTGTGTTTGTTTTCTTTCTTTGATTGGAAATGGAACTTGATTTAGCAAGGTTCTTAGAGGAGGATATTGTAAGTAAAAAGTAAGGAGTCCCTGTGGATTTTACTCCACTAGTCGCTGCTGACTATAGGGGGCAGTACAGAAGGATTTTTTTTCTCAGCTTGAGTGTGTGAATGGCAAAAACTATGGATGTTGACAGCTAGAAGTTAACAGGGTTAGTTTTTGGCTTTACCATCTGCCTTACGTGTTCTTTTAACATATGGAAGGGTGTGTGGGAGTAGGGTTAATTTGAAACTTTGTATTGTAATTTTAATTGCTATAAACTCTCTTGTATGGTGTGGTATTACTTGACCAAGGAGGAACACATGATTGGGTGCATAATAATGAACAACAACTCCACAACATTCATCTGTGCAAAGAAACTATGGTCAGAATTTACCATGTATGAAAAAGAAAAAAGAAACTGTTAACTACCATCATACATCAGTGTACTCATTAGGGTTTATTCACAGGAAAAAGTATACTTCAAGATATGCAGCCCTGATATAGGAGAAAGAGAGGCAGAGCCTGGAGGTGGAGTCAAGAGAGGAATCAGCCTGGAGTCCCAAATGGTCAAAATCCAGCTGTTCTTGAATTCTGTTAACTCTTATCTAGCACTAATTTAGTGCTGACCATTAGTTGACTAGAATAGGCATGAGCAATAAATCACCTTAACTAGCCTTGGTCGTGGTCCTGATTCTTTGCAACTGGCACTAACAAGGGCCAGACAAAAATACAGAATGTAGATCTGAACAGCCAACCTTCTCTTAAGTTTCCCTAGCATGAAATACACTTCAAGGTCATGAGAGGAGAAAAGTGGAGTCATTCCAATAACCAAAAATTTTCACTCTCAGCTTCTTCACAAATCTTAGCCTTTCTGCTTAGATCTAATAAATATTTCAGAATGGATCAAGGGATCTATTTCCGTTAGTTTTATTCTCTTTCCCCAGGATGAGATTTATGTTTAGTCACTTGCAATATTGGGGCAGCGCAGTGGCTCAGCAGTTAAGATGCTGGGCTTGTTGGCTGGAAAGCCAGCAGCCCAGGTTTGAGACCCAAGCACCAGGCGATGGGGTGAGCTCCCGTCCTTGCCCCAACTGCTGCCAAACTAGCACTTTGAAAGCATGCAAATGCAAGTAGATAAATAGGTACTACTACAGTGGGAAGATAACAGTGCTCTGTGGCATCATGCTGGCCACCTGACCGCAGCAAATAACTTTGGACAGTGCTGACTCAATGACCCTGAAGCTAATTATATATGATAATAACTATCAATGCAGCACAAACAAGTGGCTCTTCCCCCAGCACCTACTGCTTCTGCAATTATGAGGTGAGCACTTTCTGTTCACATTCACATTCACATTCTAAACAGTTTGGCTCTACAGTTTGCTATGTTCCTACAAAGCCAACTGCATTTTGGAAAATCTTCACCACCACATTGCCTGGTACATAGAATCAGCTCCATGATGCTCCAATATCTGAGTCTTTTACATTGTCTGGGGCTGTTGGTAGTGATGGATTAAATAGCTACCAAAAGCTCTAGGCTCAAGTAATTTTATTTGCATGTCTAAAAGGCATTCTTTCACAGTAAGAGCTGGAATGACAAGTAGGAACACTAAGTTCTTGATGACCCAGCTCCTCAGCCTTTAATAGTAGCTTGAGCTTAGTGAACCATTTCATTAATTTTTCATGCTAAATGCCTGCATGCTAGACTCCCTTGTATAAGAACAGGTCCAGTTTTTGCTTTTTAAAAAGTTGTTCATCTTAATTGCAGAATTTCTTAAGCAGGTTCTTTTTTGCATCATGCACATTCAGTAAGTTCTGTCCAAGTGGTGGGTGCATGAATTGTTTTCCTCCAAAAACTGGCATAGTCATGATTATTGGCATTCAGATTTCAGGTCTGACTGAAAAAAAAAATCCATCTAATATCTGTAGGTACTCTGGTTCTTTTCAGATCACATAAATTTGTAGGGTGGTGACCCTAACCAGAGTACATATAGCCAAATATATTCATGCATGGAAAGGATGACATTTTAAATGCTGGAGCTCCAAATATTCCTACTTGAATATTTGTGATCAAAACTGGGGCAGGCCCAATGTTTAATTCCTCTTGTGTCCAAGCCTAAAGGCGCTCATCTGAACAAATCTCATGCAAACCAAAAAGGTTGATTAATTCACTACAGATCAGAGTAGTGAGTGCAAGAGGTGGGTTCCTCTTGCATTCTCCAATCACCCTATATTTGGATAAAAGAGACTGAGTTCTCAAGACCATCCAATGAACTCCACTGCTGAGCAAGGATTGTATGTAGGTAAATTGGGTATAAATCTCTCCCATCTCTTCACAGTGATAATTTCAAAATTGTTTCTAAGTATTAGGAAGTGGATTTGTACAAACTTAAATCAGCTGTCCTGTGGTTGCTGGGAAGCAATCTCTTTTCCTATAGCTGGCAGGAGATGGTAAAACCCTTATCCAGTTAGCAATTGTTTGGGGCTTCACACGACTGTGAATTTTGCCACAGAAGACCTTCTACAGTCCTAATAATCTTGGATTGTACATACACATCACACACACTCATAAATATAAAAATGAATGACTGAGGCTGAAATGGCCAGGGTCCTTTGGTTGAGAGGTGCTAACAGTGGAAATTGATATGTTTTGCCTCTTAGAGATTTAGCACACCCATTTTCAACTGTTTCCCCCCCTGAAAACAGTAAAAAATGTACAACTGACTTTTGGCGGCCTGTTCTCAGGGTGCCAAATGAAACTGTGGGAATCACATGAAGCCTGATGTTTGTTCACCTCTGAAATAGAAGGTCTTGGGGCTGATATCTAATGTTTTGAGTTAGATAACAGATGGAAAATATGTGTAGTCCAGATGTTACTGGACTAAAACTTCCATTTTCCCTGATGTTGATTGAAGAGATAAAAGTCCTGGTTTGTTCTACTAGAAATGCCTGATTCCCTATTGTTTAGCTGAAAGGACTTATGTAGCAGAACTGAGAAAGAAATCTACCCAAGATTTAGAGAGCTCTTTTCAGACACGATCCACTTGGCTAGGAAATGACTATTACTCTGATTCAAAACACATCAGCTCTTTGCTAGTTTTGATTATTGTATATATGTGATAGTAACATAAGGTATGGCTTTATGATATCTCTGTAAAGTTTCCAGATCTCCTATATTTTTATATATTGGTTGAATTAATTTGGGAAATTCTCATATATTCCCTTTTCCTCTAAGCACTTACACTGCCTTGAAAAATGCACAAGAGCCAGTTTTGTGTTCCCCTCTTCCACATCTTTTAATATTTATTGTGGTTGCTATTGTTTTATTATTTTATGTGTACTAGTTTTAATGTTTGTAAGCTGCCCAGAGTCATCTCTTACTCAGCTGGGGGGGCCTAGATACATTTGGAGGATGGTTACACGTATCCACTGTGCTGTATACCATATAGTGCTTCTCAAAAGCATTTGATGATAAGGTAGTGGTCTGCTTAAAGCAGGGGTCTTCAAACATGGCCCTTTTATGGCTTGTGGACTTCAACTCCCAGAATTCCTCAGCCAGCGTGCCTGGCTGAAAAATTCTGGGAGTTGAAGTCCACAAGTCATAAAAGAGCCAAGTTTGAAGACCCCTGGCTTAAAGGAACACCTGGAAATCACTAAGCTTTTGCCAAAATCCCAGTTTAGCATTTTCTGTATGTTTGAGATAAATGTGTAAAGGCACCAGTCATGTCTAACATCTACAGAGAAGAAGAAGACGTGCTTCTAAATAGAGCAATGCCTCACGCATCTCCCAGGGAGAGGAAATAAAGCTCTCAAATGTTTCTGCTTATTGACATGTCTTCTCTTGTTCCCCTTTCTGGGTAATGGTAACATTTTTTGAGTAGAAACCAATTTACTAAGTCAATATATTTTTGATGGAATCATATTTTTTAATGGCTCTAACTTCCACAGAGGGAGTCTTATAACAATATTGTGAACAGTTAGTCTGAAAGATAATAAGTGATTCATATATACAAAGTGATGAATATGGTCATTTTGATCACAGTGATATATATATATAACCCTTCAGAGTAACAAGTAGCAACACACATAAGTAAATATAAGCATTACAGGTAGTTCTCGACTTACGACCAAAATTGAGCCCCAAATTGCTGTTGCTAAGGTTGACATTTGTTAAGTGAGTTTTATTTCATTTTATGATTTTTTTTGTCACAGTTGTTAAGTGAATCACTACAGTTGTTAAGTAACACAGTGGTTAAGCGAATCTGACTTCCCCACTGACTTTGCTTGTCAGAAGGCCACAAAAGGTGATCATATGACCCTGGAACACTGCAACCATCATAAATATGAGTCAGTTGCCAAGCATCTGAATTTTTATCACGTGACCATGGGGATATTGCAACGGTCATAAGTGTGAAAAATAAGTCATAAGTCACTTTTTCAGTGCCGCAATTTCAGTCACTAAATGAACTGTTGTAAGTCTAGGACTACCTGTATTTACATTCATCATCTAAACCAGTGGTTCTCAATCTTTTCTTTACCACAGACCCCCTTTAAATACCTTTTGTGGCCACGGACCACCAAGATTTAACTCAAGATTTAAATCATAACATTTCTTCAAGCCTTTGAGGACCCCCTGTGACAACATCACAGCCTCCTAGGGTCCATGGACTACAGGTTGAGAATCACTGATCTAAAGTATTTTCAAGATACAAAGATCTGAATTGTTTCAAGAATTTGGCTCCTGCTACAAGATACTCTTACACTGAATATACAACTGGTATTTGTTTTAGAGAATTAATACTTCTGGGGTTCCTGACAGTATCTGGTTGCCTTTTTAAAGAGCAGAAATGTGGCCAAGATGGAAGTTGCATCTAATCCAGCAGTCACTAAAAAGGCAGCCAGGTAACAGAATCTCAAAGAAAATAAAATGTAATTAATTGGATATTTGTAAGGAAAAGAATGCAGGGCTAAATTTTAATGCAGTGACTTAATACAGAAAATGCCACCCTTTCAACATAATTTATCTTCCAATCTATAGGAACTCTTGTATATTGCAAACATTTTGAGGTGATTCTCTACAAGAGCCATCAGCATGGCCAAATCTGAGGAGCTGCTTATCATGGGATCCTTTAATGCCCCTTACTTCAGTTGATAGCAGCTTTCCTTTCTCTAACTTGGTTAAATCTATATGTATGAAGAGGCAAGGTTTTTAAGCTATAGTGACTTGTTTCAAATATAAGTTATAATGGGTAGGTTCACATACATTAATCTAACCTTGATCTTTTAGGCAAACTAGATTTTATTTCTGCAAGACAAGGAAAGAGTCTATCTGATAAGTAGGAAATTATCATGCTAGATGTTGTTCTGGACATTGTGAGTTCGAGGAATGCTACTTGCTGAGAAAGGGCAAGGCTGTGGCCCAAGATGAGCTAACTATATACATCAAAGCATGTCCAGAAGTTACCTACAGAACACACACCTAGTAAGAAGTCTGATCATGGCAAATAAGACCTCCATTTGTATCCATATATACAACAGGTATTAAATTATTATAAAGATTCAGTTAAATTCTACCACACTTGCTGGGACCAAATCCAATGGAAATTTGTGGCGCTTACTTTGAAATCAACACTTTAAAAAGCATCACTTGCAGCCTAACCCTGATAATTTCTTTCTTTCTTTTTTTCTCTTTCTTTCTTTTCTTTCTTTCTCTTTCTTTTTCCTTTCCTTTCCTATCAGGTGATCACCCTAAGCTTTCTTTAATGCAATTCTGGATCAAATCAAGCATCATTTCTCTCCCAATGAACTACACTGACAAGTTTCTATCATTCTAATGATTATCTGAGCATTTTTGGCCTAGAGCAAAAAGACTTAAAAATAAGATCTTTTCTACCTGGTATTCTCTCCCATTCAATCAGGTGACAGCTGTAGTATAAATGAAAGCATATGCTAACTTGACCTACATTAGGTTTAGGAAACAGAAGGTCTGGACATCTATAATTAAGCTCCGCAGCACAACTCTAATCCTTGGTCCATATACTTGAAGTATACGTAATGATGCATTACATCTATACTGTCATCTGAATCACAAGCAAAGGGGCAAAGGCCTATTCACATTTTGCAATGTGAAGAGCAAAGAGAGGCTTTGATAGGGCTGCTGCCCTGACATCACACATCAGCTGCTCATTCACATGCACAAAAGTAGGGACTGGCTATGTGTGGCTGAGCCGTTTACAGGACTGCCAAAGGTTCTCCTCCTTTGCATACTGGGGGAAGGACGAAAAGAGGAAGAATTGGAGTCCTTTGCCTATATCTTAACCGACATGGGATTGAGTCACTGAGCAAAGCCAATGTTTCTGCTGATCTTTACACTCTAGCTAAGTTGACTCCAGGAGTTGAAAGAAGAGGCCTGAAACATTGTGGTTCTATCAACTCAGAAATGCTATAAGGAAAGGAGTTGGGGCAGGCCTCCAAATATAGTACAACTGGGCACTTTATTGAGGTCAGAAAAAATACTGTAGTATTATTTAAACTCCTCCTCCTTCTCACTATAAAGTCCAGAGTTTCAATTTATCTCATAATTCTTTGTTTCAGCATCCATTCTTCACTCTTTTTTCTTCTTCTTTGGGGCTTTCACTGGAGATTATTTCTGGGATTATAGTACTTTTTCACTATCTTTCCAATTCTGGTTACTCCTGGAATTGTCCCTGAGTCAGAAATGAATTACTCTTCCTTGAAATCCACCATTTTAATGAATCTGCAGTTTAGTATTTTTAATTCCCAATCAGGAAAGTCATATTAAACAGTAAACTTATATTAAACTGTATTCATATATATTCTTCCCTTGCTATTTTTCTCTTCCCTTTGTTGAATCTGTACACTATAAATTCTGCAGCACAAAGTTGTGTCCCTGACATATCATGGACATCATTCATTATAACTGAAAGATTAATAGAGACTTCTTTAATTTTGTTGCTTTCATAATATATGTATTAAACTATCAGTCCTATTCAGCCGGGCTAATGTCAAAGGGGTGATGGAATCATAACCCAAGACTTCTGGAAACATCCACATTGGCTAAGGTTCTGCTAATGTAACAGCTCCATTCTGTTGCAAAAATGTTATTTTCAATGCCATGAATATCAAAACCTAAAAATACTTTTTTCTTCTTGTTGGTGTTATAAGTCCAAATAAGTTAACAATGATGATATTATAAACAGATTTAATCAAGAGACAATATATGAAGACAGAAACAAAAGAAATCCTTGTAAACATTCAAAGTTCAGTAACCTTAATCATTCAGAACCACAAATAAAGTAGGACATGCTTCAAAGACACAAAAACTGCTAAGTGAAAATTTAAGGATTAAGATATAGTTTGTAGTATAAAAAGGTAGATTAAACTAGACCTGAATTGAATCTAAATTAATGTAGATTGAATTACATACTATGGTAATATAAATATCACCTTTCTCAGTTTCCTGTGAGAAACTTCCCACTTTAATATCTCTATTGCCTAACATTGCCAGGAATATATCTAACTGAAAGTTAAAGTTTTACATTCTGTCCCATTCTACCCCTTGTGTGGTTCTTGTAGATGATATAATTCATTGTGATCCTGTCAAGCAGACACTGTGGTTTAATCTTGTACACTGCCCAGAATCACTATTGTGAGTGGTCATATAAATAATTCAAATAAATAAAATAAATAAGTAGTGAATTGTAATTTCACTACTTATTTTATATTTAAGCAGCACTGACAAAGTATAAGAAGGCTATGATATGAGAAAAATTGAATTGTGATAAATTATTCTTACAAAGCACTAGAACTTAGAATTATCTAATTAAGCTCTTGGCCTAGCAAGTTCAGCATAAATAATTCTTTGATTACCCCAAATTATAATAGTAGCTGTTGAAACAGTTGGTAAATGTCATAACTCAGAATATTTAATATGGAGAATGATATAATTTCCTTGTGGCTTTTCAAGGGTGTTGCACCATGCTTCCATGCTCTTTAAGTGAATTTTTTTTCAAGTGACAGTTTTAACCACTGGGTAATTAAATAACTTTAGGCTCTGGCTTTTCTTTTATATTTCTCTCAAACACTTTCAGAAACTTCAAGATACTGTTTACACATGTACTTCATTTAAAAACATTTGCATTTTAGGAATTAAGCATTTCTTGGTCAACCAGACCCACACAAAACAAAATTCCAATGATCACTCAGAATTTTCAAAGAGGCATAACTTATACAATCACTAACATGTCATTAGATCAACAGATTTTTAAGGTACAAATTTTAAAACCCTGATCTACAGCATCTCTCCCTTTGAAGATTGCTTCTTCATTCTCCCAGGTTCTCTTTCAAAAACTCTTCCTTCTGAATCAGGTGTATGATATTTTAACAAGAAGCCTCTTCAATGGTAGCTATTAAATTAATTACAGTTGTATTATTATTATTGATTGGGAGAAATACTTTTGGGATTTTTCCTGTTTCGGTGCTGAAATAATCTTACATTTCTTAAAAAGATTGATTTATGGCTTGGGGTATATTACCGTTATTAAGTGGTGAGCCTGAGGCAGCCCTTTCTTCCAAACCAACTTCTTGGATTTTATTCCTAATTTTAGTGCCAAGATCCTCCTTATAAACTACAATTAAACCATATTGGTTACTGTTGGGTTGAACTGTTTTCTATACTTTCTTAAACTGACAAAATATTTTTACTGAAATGTACCAACTGTTTTTAGCGTCCTGATATGAAATTTGCTGTCCCTGTTGCCAGTCCCAATCTTGCCTCCATTTTGGCTACATGACTTAGAGGATATTGTGATAAAGAAAAAAACACTACTTTAACACCACCATTTAAGGATGACTTAAAATTATTTCAACATACATAGCAGCATTCTGTAATGATTGAAATGATTGACCTGTATTACTTTGATTTTAGCAGAACAATGGCTGGATGACTCTAAAAGATGCTGTCAGGAGCTAGTGACCTTGTCTCATTTCAGTGGAAGAGGAAGGGAGTGTCATGGGGAAAAGACAGAAAAAAACTGTTATCAGACCATATTCCTGCCATGGTTAGTGGAAAAAGATTTATGACTGCAGAGAGATCACTGCATACAGGAGTGAGAAAGAGAGGGCTTTTAAAAATCTTTTGCAGCAAGCAATGAAGTTTATTGGTTCATTAAAGCCTAATATATTGGTATAAGTACACCTTTCCCAGCCTGGTACCTCAGTCTAGACTTCAAGTCCATCAAAATAGCTGGTGGAAACTAGTCCAGAAGGGCTCCAAAGTAAGGAAGGCTAATTTCAATGTGAATGCAGCTCCTTGTCTTTGTCAGCCCCCCTCTCCCAATTCGTTGCCTACTGAGAGGATTCTTTCTAGCCATGATCTAATTGCTCTTTGGTGCACAATTTCGCTGCAAAGACACCCACACAAGTTCTCCAGCAGAGGGGAAATTTCCACATTCTGTATCTGCAAGGCCTCCCGGCGTCCCTTTGCCTATGTGAATCTGAGAATACTTGGGGAAGGGGGGAGGATGCATGCACGCTCGGAGTGGCAGGTCCGCATCTTTTACCTTGGGGTCCTTCTCGTAATAATATTGCTGGGTGCGGATCCACCGTCCCACCAAGTGATCTCGCACAGTGTGCGCCAAGGCGAAAAAATAATCCCGCGGGGTGGCCACATTCCGGTCTTTCACCAGGGTGAAATGGAGGTGCCGATTGAAGCTCTTCCTGATCTCCGCCACATCACCCAACCCGGCGATGCCCCGCACGCTGATCTGTTTCCTTTTTTCGCTGTCGCTCAGCGGAACGGCCATCCCGGCTAGGAAGGTCGTCTGTCTGCAACGGCCCAGGCGTCGGAGCAGCTGCTCTTTCGGATAAATTCCCCTCCCGCTCTTCCTCCGGCTGCAGTCGCTCGCACGGCTAGCTGGATGCGAGGTTCATCAGAGGTGAGGGGGTGGGGTGAGAGCAAAGAGCTGCAGCCCCGATCCTCCTCCTGCTGGCGGTTCTGGCAAAGCCCGGCCCGGCCTCGTTGCGGCAGCGCCTGCGCTGTGGGAAAGGCTGCCGGAGCAACTTTCAAAACAATAACAGGCGGCGGCGGCGCTTCTATGGCTTCCCGCTCCTGCTCCTTCTCTTCTCTGCGTTGGATCGTCCCAAGCCAGCCAGGATATTTTCCCGTGAAGCTGGGGAGAGGCGCAGAGCAGCAGCGGGCAGAACGGGGGCAGCAGAAGCGCGAAGCGGATCACTCATAGATTAAAGCCATCACTTCGGCGCCCAAACCAAACATGCGGTGCGCCCTCCTGCCTTTGCAAGCGCAGCTCAGTGATGAGGGGTCTGCACATGCGCTCTTTGAAGACCAGCTTTAAGCGCGGTAGCGCTCTGTTTACGGCAACGTGGCTGGAGATCGGTGGGTGGCTGAACTTCAGGGGATTTGGTTCTGCGTATCTCTTTGCCCAGGACATTAAGCCTTAAACCGGCTGAAAGGTAACGTTAAGCTCTGCGCAGGAACGGAAAATAAGCTAAATAGTTACCACTTATGTGAGTTATACGGACTCAGTTACAGAGGCCATGAATGCCCCGCTGGAAGAACTGAAAGAACAAGTAAGGAAGAGATCTATCCGGGTGGTTGTTAGGAATCAAAAACGACTTGATGTCGCATCCTCTTCAGTTACCAGTTGTATTAAATCCGCTCAAGGAAATGACAGGATCAGCCTCTGATGAATCTTCTCTGCAATCCTCTATGCTCGCTGTTCTGATAACAGAATACAAGGTTCGTCCATCGAGCGGTCTGATGCTCTCTCACGTGACATTTTACTCGCGGTTTCTAATTTATTAAGGCATCAGCACGTGGACTATCATTTAAAGTGGATGTGGCTCGTGCCAATTTGTTAGCCTTTAGGACATCACATGATTCAGTTCAGTTAACTGACAGATGTCTGCAAATATTTGCTTTATTAATTCAGTTTATAGATCACTTACTCGACATATGACTTTGGGTGGCACCCGAACAAGTTAATCAATAAAAGCATCTACAAGCTCCCAAACCTGTGGTATCTGTATACTGTATCGACAACTTCCCAAACTTGCTCATATTCCACAGATATCCTGGCACCAGTAGGAAACTACCTGCCCCCAAAGTCAGAGGAAAAGCTGCAGAATTATTTAGTTTTTCTAGAATCAGGAACCAGTTGGCTTAGTTCTGCATTATCCCCTGCCTCAGGAGCACATACCAGTCTGATGGAAGGGGTGTAGACGTCTCTGTAGAAGGGAGGGGAGGCATACAATTGCACAAACAGAGGCTTGCTATTTGCCATCTGCCCTAAGGGAACCTTTCCTGAACTTTCCTGCACATTTTGTGTAATTGGCAAATAATATATTCAGAATATTAGTGAACTAAAATACGGTAGTGGCCAAAATTGTGGAAACCTTTTGGGAAAAGTGTATTTTTGAGGTTTGATGGCTAATAACACCACTTTTGTTTGGAGTAGTACAATAAAATTATATATCAATGGAAAGATAATTTAATCAAGAATGTAATGCAACAAAGTTTGTTCAATTATCTGTACTGTATTCTATGAAAAGCTATAGCCAAATAACCAGAAAAAGGAAGCACAACTTGCTTAGGTTGATATCAGGTGGCTTTCCTTTATCTGATTGTAGCCAATGAGCATGAGTGTTTAGAGAGCCAATCGGGTGTCTTGTTTTGGCAATGAGCCAATCAGATCACAGTAGGATTCAGTTATTGATGTCATGTATTGAAGCTGAGAGGAGGACATTTGTCAGTGTGTTATGTGATCACTATCAAGTTGGTCGGGTTTTTTTGTGTTCTTTCATTTAGTGAGCTTGTAAAACGTAATAAAATTAAAGTAATGGTGTAAAGAGTTGACTGGTTGCCCAGAAAGCGATGTAAAATAGTATTTATTAAGTGAACAAGGCTACAGTTATAAAGAAATTAGAAGAAAAATTGGTGGAAACTTAACCAAAGGTGGCACTTCTACTGTACACTTTTCCCAAAAGGTTTCCACAATTTTGGCCACTACTGTAATTAGCCATTTCCAGGATTTGGGGGAATGTACCTCCTTGTTCTGAATATTATACAGATGAAAATAGGAAAAACTCTTGTCTGCTTAAAAAAGGGGGGCTCTATTGTCACAGCAATAAGCATTTCAGAAATGGATTTAATTATTTGCTTTACCAGGAGCTACAAAGGTTAGTTGATTATCAGAAGAATGGATTCCTTTCCATTTCCCCCAACTTCTAACTTTCTTAGAGAAAGAGCCAATGAACATGGAAACAGAAGCTGCATTGGAATGAAGTGGACATGCACTATTGTGAACTGTTAAGTGGGACAGGTCAGACAGACAAAATTACTATGGCCAAAAACCAGCATAAAACAATACAATATATATTGTAAAAGGTATAGAAGTATAAAACTATAATATGAAAGGCAAGGAATGATTTTATATGGGGGGAAATGCACATAAGATTCATCCTAGGCAATCCAGGTCTAAGTCAAATTAAGATTAAAGTATGTTTCAAATCTAGATTTTTACAGATTTTATATAAATTTTTAAAAGGCATATATAAAAATGTACAAAATAAGTAGGTATAAAAACAGTTGGTGAGGGCAGAAGGAAGCCAACACATAAGCAAATGAAGAAATAAAAAATGAGGAAAGAAATATATGTTGCTAACTTCTTAAAGGCACCAGATTTTACATACTGCCCCTCAAAATGTTGCTACATTGTATTATTTAGCAATAGGGCAATAGAAGTGGTTTTTGAAATGCCTGGGACGACCTGGAAAATCTACCAGCAAAAGTATAATATACGTGCTGCATAGATAACTGTAATATCAGCAAACCAGTTGTGTCTACTCACTTGTTTCTATCTTCCCAACTCCACAATGACAGTCATTCTGACAAAAGTTCTTTTTATATCTACTCTTAATAAAGGAGAACATTTGTAGCTCAGGGCTGAAATGAAGGGTCCCTGATGCTCTCTGAGCTTGCTTGTTTTCTTGAAGATGTTTCATTGCCCAAACTAGGTAACATCATCAGTGCTAGTTTGGGTAATGAAACGTCTGCAAGAAAACAAGCTCAGAGAGCACCAAGGACCTTTTATATCTACTCTCTAACATCCATGAGGGAAGGGCATCACAACTTGCCAGAGCAAAGGCTTAAATATGGTGCAGTCTTAGCCATAGTTATTAAAATGTAAACTCATTTGAACTTACTTCCTTCAATATACACAATATACAATATACACAGGCTGCCCTCCATCCTCCTCCAAGCCTTGGGTGCACCCTGAACCCTGGCCTAAAAATTTTGCTCATGTGAGAATATAGGCAGAGTGAAATAACCTAATCATCTTCATTTTCTGTCAAGTAACAGAAGACAGCATTAACACATAGTTATTGCATCAATTGCTGGAATGTTGAGAGTTAAATCAATTCAATTTACTAAGATTTAAAAAATGAAGAAGCTTTAATAAATTTGTTTAGTTGTCAAATTTCTTATCTAATTTGCAGCTGAATTTTCCCAGAGATATCAAATTACTTTTGAGCTTAAGCATGCCGTCACTGTATTGTCAAACTACATTTAGCAAATATTGTTTTAGAAATACATGTACTGAAAGGTGTTCTTTTTATATAGACAAAAAGGACTTCCATTAAACTGGTGCAATGAAACTCTAGACCCTAAATCTTTATCATCTGAAAAATAATCCTAAATATCTCTTACAAGGTGATCCTTTTTAATTCATTACAAAAATCCAGGCCGGATGACGTTTTATGTATTTCATATGGAGATAAATACAAAGGTGGCACAAAACAATAGGGAGCAATGATTAAGCTAGAATCTCTCTTTAAATTTTTACTTGTCAAGCACAAATAGTCTTATGATGACCTTTTTTCAGAAAACAATGTGTACCTGCTCATGTAACAGTACTGAGAATACTGTATCAGACTAGGTCACATCTTATATGCTAATTAACTTTTTCATACAATGAAATCCTTTGTTCTATTTGATTTCAGGACCTTATTCTTAGTACATAGCTATAAATTGTTTCCAAATTATATCTGGAATCAAACCAAAATGACATTCTGCAGGTATCACTAAACTCTATTAGCTTATTTTTCAAGGACATACATTCTTTTCCAGTTCAGTGTTTGATTTATCTTAACCACTGTCTTAGTCATCCTATTTGCTTCCTTTGAATAATTAATAGAACATTAGTCTTTTTATTACCCTGGGGGATTTCATCAGTGCTCAACATTGTTTAAAAGACAAGCAAAGGCAGTTTTATAGCTTGCTTCCATCTAAAACTCTTTATTTGAAGGTCTTTTGGATTCAGTGAGAACTATAATTTATCAATTGAGTATAATTGGGATTGTTCACTGCATTGGTCAATCCTGTTTCATACTTTCTGTTTCAAAGGACATGCCAAAGAGAAACAGCAATTAATAACAAATATCTTTTGACTTTTCACATATATTAACTAGAGCGGCAGGTAGACCAACTTCCTTAATGCCAGAATTAAAGTGCTCTGTTAAATTATGTATGAATAAAATATAAGAATATATATTTGGATAATCTGTAACTTTTCACTTCCACGATAGGCTACTACTATGCTGTGTCTACCACCACGTTTACTCTATTGCAAGTGTTACTGTGAACCATTTCAGTTTTAGACAACAAAATAAGCAAATGCATCTTTAAAAATCAGGACCGCAGTAGTTAGGGAGGGCGGGAGTCATTCCTTTCTTTCCTGCTATTTCAATTCATTGTTCCTGCTCTTAGTAAAAAAAAAAAAAAAAAAAAAGGCCTTGGTTGATATCAATTGATATTTTTCTCCATAGTTATATATATTGTCACTACGACTCTAGCAGCAGAGTTAAGTGTTGTTCCTCCTTTCCTTGCATGCTGCAGTTCTAACAATCTCTGCAGTGTCTAATGTGTTTGCAAGACTGGCACAGTTTCTAAGAAAACACAGATTTCCATATTGTCACTGTTTCCTCTTCCTAGTATCACAAAAGCACTTTGAAGTACTTTATGGCTTGGGTCCTAGTAATATTACAGATCATCCGTCCCAGACAGTATCTGCCAGTCATACCCTAAAGACGTAAGAGACTGGAAATGTCTCTTTTCTGTTGCTTTTCCGGCCTTTTGGAATAATCTGCTGCCCATATAAATATAGCCCTCTCCCTATCGACATTTAGGAGGGAACTTATGACTACGTTCAGCTGAACCTTTTGGTCAAAATGTATTTGGGGTACTGCTCTAGCTTTTTACCAAGGATATTTATTTAATTCCTCTATTGCAATTGTAAGTGGGGTAGCACAAAAATAGTGCTAAATAAATAAATGGTTCTTATAAACTTTAACGCCATCCAGTCAGCTTTTGCCTTAGAAATTCTGCTAAGATTGCTGATGTCTTGGAACCAAAAGGTAGGATGATGCAAAAGTTTCTGCAGATGATAAAAAAGCATCACCACAGAGTTGCATTGATTCAAGTAAAACATTTTTATTGCAGTTTCAAGTACTTTTCAACCTATCCAATGATAAACTAGCTCAACTTTCAAACCCAGCTAGAAATATGCTTTTGAACAGAGTCCTTGGATGGAAACAGCCTTAATGTTGTTGGAATTCTACTCTTAATCTTCATATAGTTCACCAATCTTTATTTAGTGCAACAATACATTTACTTGTTTAAAAGAAAAGACTATGAAGTGATACTTTAAAAAAATATTTGAAGTTTTCTTAATAGCTAAAGGAACCTTAAATATACAAACACTTTACTGAATTGATATACACAAAATTTGGAACATATTATTTTAAACATGATCTAATATTTAAACCAAAATTAAACAAATGCACATAATCATTATTAGAACATTCAAGCATGTTTTCTGAATTTCCAGATTATCTCTCAGATATAGGCATAAATGTTGGGAGTAGGAAGCTTTCTGCCTTTCATACAAATTTGTACAATCAAAAATTTCTTCTACAAGTATTTTATAGCTGATTAATATATTTCAAAAAACATGTATGGCATGGTCCAATACTGCCTTGCTTTTAGCTTATGCCAAAAAACTCATTCAGCTATTGCAAAGACCCATATTAAAAGATTATTTCATCAATTTTGGATACAGATAGTCCTTGTTTAGCAACTGCTTCAGATAGTGACTGTTCACAAATACAACAGTAATAAATAGTAAAAACATTTTCCAACCAATGCATGTACTTTTGCCCAAATTTCTGCACTTGACCATAATATACACCAGAATGAGACTAATGCTTGTGTTGCTACAGGAGAGAACTTTATCAAAATGGCAGCAACCAGTGATCTTTGTGGCGTCTCTGAGTCATGTAGTTTGTTTAATGTTTGTATCACTTAGTAACTATTTCACTGGAATCAACTGTGGTTGCTAAACAAGGACAGCATGTAGCAAGATAATATCACTCTTATCTTTTGCTTGGCAGCAGGAACAAAAAACATTGTACTATTTAAGTGAAAAAGACCATTACAGAATGGAATAAACACCAGAAAGAAATAAAGCTTAAGGCAGTCAAAAATCAAGGGAAAAACATCAACTGAATTCTGTGGGGGAATAGGCATCTTGCCCAGTTTATCTCTTCCAAAATAAACCAGTACCCCAAGGCTCTGAAGGATTAAAAGCTGATTTTCAAAAGGCAATCTAAATATGTTATCAGTAAGAATTTAACAAAGCATAACAAAGTTTTTAAACAAATACCCCAAATTTTCACATATTTTAAAATCTGAATGCCTACAGCCTAACATTCAAAGGTACAGTTAAAAAGTTGCTTGCTTCTGATGTTTTATATGCTTGCATCAAGATGGCAAAACACCTGCCTAAAGATTAAGTGCTTTTCTCATAAAGTACATCAAATAAATCAAAGCTGATCAGCAAATGTTCATTATAAATCAAAGGATATTTGTTATAATAATTTGGTTTGATTTCTGATATGTTTCTGCTTTTAGCTGTTATGGATTATTTTTTTCAGAATAAGTGTTACTGATTATGTGTGACACTAAAAAGTGTTTGTGATCCCAGGACAATACTGGGCACCTTAAACTATCAAACTCAACCACTAGCCTCCCTTACTGAAAGATGTCAACATTTAAAAAAATATATTTTATTTGTAGCCCTTTTTCAAAGGAACCAATCGGGTCCAATTTCCTAGATTCATTTTCACCAGACAGTAAATCCCTAATATTATAGCATGTGAAGTGAATCCATGTAGTGAAGAATTGCACCCAAAGCCCAGCTGGTTTCAATGTTGTTAATCTTCTGGGCCAGCTATAAGGAAAAGAAAACATGATTAAAAGTCTTGGAAACAGAGACATTTTTGTGGGCTGTTTAAAATATTGTGATCTATACATTTCAAGAAACTGCTTAATAACCTTCCACATAGTACATACATACCCAATTAGTATGCTCCCTTAGTTTTACTAAGTAGCATTTGGAATCCCTGGGCTCCCAGATTTTATAATGTAGGGGAAAAAAGAGGAAAGAGTATTTCTTGGCTGTAATATTTGAATAGCAATAGCACTTAGACATATACTGTTCCATAGTGCTTTATACAGCACTCTCTGAGCAGTTTACAATGTCAGCATATTGCCCCCAACATTCTAGGTCCTCATTTTACCAACCTCAGAAAGATGAAAGGCAGAGTCAAACTCAAGCCAGTCAAGATTGAACTCCTGGACTTCCGGATCCGGTTGCAGCGCCAGCGGACGTGCAAAGAACTTGCTCTCTTTGCCGTCCGGTTTCCCCCCCGCCGGTAGACCCTGGACAGGGTTGAAAGTCGCCCTGGAGGGGCGACCACTGTAGAGGAGGGCACTCGTCGATCGCGGAGGGAGCGGCAGCTCCCTCTGCGGTCCGAGAAATCACCTTTGGGCCGACGGGGAAAAGATCGGCCAGTAACATGGCCGATCACTTAGCTGCTCCAGCCGAAAGTCACAGCAACATCTAAGCAAAAAGAACCACCGTGGAAGATCCGGGTGAGACCTTTCCTTCCCTCTTGTTAATCTATCTACTTCCCTGTTAACAGCTTTAAGGACTATTTCCCTATTTTGAGAAAGCAACGTTTGGACACTGGGGAAAACTGGCTTTGGAAAAATAATTTTTTTTTTTTTTTTGTTTATATAAGCTGTTGGAATTCGGGTATCCTGAAAAAAATCCTTACTGTGACTCTCTTGCTTGGCTTGTTTATCTTCAGTTTAGGTGAAAACCTTTAGGGAGGGGGGTGGAATGCTTTTTTTCCTCCCCCCCCTCCTGAACAGTATTGCCTACTTTAAAAAAAAAAAAAACCTTCTGTTTTCTGGGCAGACTCATGTGGATTGTTTTGGTTACAATGCAACCTTGAACTTGGCGTGAAGCCCAGAAACTTTGACTGATACAATGTAACTATCTCCAGCTGAACTCCCACTCCCTGATTTTGGCGTGATGCCCAGACTGGATTATAATATAATAACTGACTGCTACTGATTGGGACTCTTGCTGCTTTTTTTATTTCTGTGCTGGACTTGACTATTTGCTTTTTTTTATTTCTGTTTGGAAATATATTTCAGTTTGGATTCTATATTTTATAACGCTGCAATCTATTTTTTAAGCTGAACTTCCACTAAAAAAAAAAAAAAAAGAGAGGATGGAATCCTACTCACAGATTAATTATGGACTTATATTAGAAAAAATTCTGGAAATGAGAGTGGAACTTAAAGAACATATTAGAACGCTTAGGGAAAAGGAGGTTTCAGAATTAAAAACTGAAGTTCAAACTTTGACTGACTATGACACAGAATCAGATCTACAATTTAACGAGATGGATGAAATATATTCACAATCTATTGATGAGGAAGAGGATACATCCCACATGCAAATGATGGAGATTTCTGATGACCAAAAGCAGAATTCAACTAAAACATTTACAATTTTAAAAGCAACAGGAATGGACTTCCAAACACGAGGCACAAAAAACGCTGACAATATGATAGTGCAGACAACACTGGATAAAAGAGAAGAAGACTATGATTGGACTCAATGGTGGGAAAAGGCTTATAGCCAATCACTAAGATGGGAGGAATTAGAGGCCCTGCTGTGGAAACCTACCTGGCACAAAAAGAAAGCTAGAATTAGATTTAAAAATGAGAGCTAAAACTTCATTTGATGGGTAAAAAGGGCTTTTGGACTTTGATCGAGCTAATACTTTTGAGATTTTTAAGGTTATTCTGGTCTGAGTCAACATTAGATCTAAATTATGGATTTGATTATGGTTTGGAATGGCAATAGGGAAAATTGGAAAATCTAAAACTAAAGGAGTTAGATTGAGATTGGTGAAATATTACTGATATTCTTACAAGAATTGAATGGTAATTAGCAATGTATTAAGTGGACTAAATTGAAACAATTGAGGAATTTTTAGGGATTTGGATTGATCTATAAAAATATTGGATAGAGTATATGAAATAGAATATAGTTGAGAAACATTAAAATATAATAGTTATAGAAATAATTATTGTTTTATTATTTTAGGCTAAAATGTAATGGTTTTAAAATATATAAACTTATGTTTACTTACAAAATATGTATGTGAAATAGAATAGAATAAGAGATATAATCTGATTGAGAAGTATAAATTGAAATTGGAATAATAGGTATATGTGAGAAACAATTTATATTTTAGGAATGCTCGAATTGTATACTGTATGTTTATGTAAGACCAAATTGAAATAGGTTAATTGAAAGTTGGTTAAGCCTGAAAACGGGTGAAAATATGATTGATAGCTTTTGTTTTTTGTTTTTGTGTGTTTTGTTTTTTCTTTTCTCTTTTTTCTTTTCTTTATTGATAAAATAGAGAGGGAACCTTTAAAGAAGTAGTTTAAATTGTATATGTATGACTGTATCTTTTGCTTTGTTCTATGGAGTGCCCTATCTCCACGATGTGTTATAAGCACTTGGCTGTAAAACAAACAAAAAAATTAATAAAACTTGTTATTAAAAAAAAAAAAAATGAACTCCTGACTATGGGCAGAGTTAACCTGCAATACTGCATTTTAACCACTGCACCACCACAGCTCCTACAACCCTAAAATCTAAAATTATGCAGGTAATGCCTGATGAAGGTTTATCAAATGGGAGCAGTCAAAATAAATTTTGTACAATTTAAAATCAGAAATTTTATTTTGCACATTTAAGACTATTGTATATGATTCATGGTAGGACGCAATGTCTGGGGCACAGTTACTCTCTTCCTGTGTCTCTTTAAGGTCCTTTACTCTGTCTCTTCCCCAGTGTCTACTTCTGCTTTTTCAAAATCTTTCTCATAACTCAAAATGTCATCCCAAAATTCTAAAGAATAAATAATATTTCCAAAGTTGAAACTTTATTATTTTTTAAACAAACTGCCTTAATTTATTTTTGATAAGATGTTTGTGAAACAAAATTTTGGATATCCCTTTTCCTCTACTCTTTGTACTTTCTATATTGATATTATAATTCTACACCAAATATTGACATTAAAAATTACCTTAAGGATGTGATTCTTTGGAAAGCCCAGTTCTTTCAGCAACAAACTGATGTAGGTAAGATCCATGCATAAGAAAGGATGCTTTTCTTGTTGAATCTCCATTGTTTTACACACTGGGTAATTGAAAAAATCAAATAAATGTAAAAGCAGATCATTGCTAGAACTATTCCCACATAAACACTTTGCTTTGGATACTAAAGAGCCTTTGTTGGATTGTATTTTATAAAACTTCCTTAGATCTTGAGGTAAGCATATAAACAATGGTACTAATGGCTTACCTTTCGTTGCTGCACTTTCAAACTTCCTGACTGGTAGGATCCCTCCTTTTTTCTTATCTAAAGAAAGAGAGGAAAAAAACAGTTCTGCAGTTCTAGAACAGAAAAAGAGTGCAGTATTGGCAAAACAGCTGCCATTCTAAATGATTAATAAATGGTTAAGTAGACAGTATTGTGTGCATTTCAAGCACAACACTTTAGGTTTAGTGCTCATTAAAATAAGAATATGTCTTATTTTCAGTCTTTAACAGGGAAAAATATCCTGCAATATTCATAGAATTACAGAAATGAATAGACATTCAATTGGAATCTTTTTGTATTTAAGATTTCTATGTTCCGAGAGAGGTTTTTACAAATTATTGCACTAAACTAATAAACTAACAATGCAAATACCACATTAAAGAATTAATATAATCTTGGGAAGTTTCTGGTGAGCCATTATGGCAAACTGACATTCCTGTAGAATAGAACAACACATTGCGGCTGAAATTTTACCTGAGCGCAGGATTTGCTGCTGAAATCTAAGATCCCAAGATTACCCATGTGTATTCTGTACAGCATTTTTTTTTTTTTTGGCAAGCAATGGCAGGAACTGCATTTTTGTGTTCGGCTTGTGATCAACTGGGAGTCATGGGATTCCATCATGTTTGTAGTTGCTAATGTTGCCTATATGGACTTTAAATTTGACTGAGGCTCACCTCTTAAATCATTCTGGATTTAATTTTTTTACTGTTTTTTAAAGATTGAGAACCTATAGATTGGCAAGTTTTACTGATGCACATCTCCTTCAATTCTTTTTTTAAAATTTAACTATGAGTTAAAGATTTGTACTTTGTGGAATATATAGCAAAAAGATGATTACTGTTGGCTCTTGAAAGTTTTAAATGTATTAAAGGCTTAGATGACCTTTAGATTTTATTTAATTAATTTATATGCTGCCCATCTTGCTGTCCAAAGCGACTCTTAGCAGCTAACAATTTAATAAAAATAGAAATGAAAACAATTATAAATATAAAAACAATTAACAATTAACATTACAGATGATTAAAAATCACAGCCTCAAGTGGAGCAGGGCTGGCAACTTCCCTGTCACTGCACCAACTTTAAAGTTAATTGAAAGGATTCTTTCTAGTGAGAATTTTGTTTTTATTACAGTGAAATTGGTAAGATGACATTGAAAGCTTACAGAAAGAGGGCACCGGATGGCTATCTTAAAAGAAATGTTTCATCTATGGGTGTAAGAGGTTTTTAAACTATTAATTCTACAGAAGAAGCAGGTGCTAAGGACATGAGATGATAAAAAAAATAGGGATTTTTAACCTCATTTGTTGTAAATTTGTGGTCCATTCCTCTAGTGCAGGGGTAGGCAACCTTGGCTTTTATGACTTGTGGACTTCAATACCCAGAATTCCTGAACCAGCCATGCTGACTCAGGAATTCTGGGAGTTGAAGTCCACAAGTCATAAAAGAGCCAAGGTTGCCTATCCCTGCTCCCAGTGCATGGGAGAGGGGAAATCCCCTGGCACGCTGGCAGAATGGACTATAAATCCAACATCCCCTCTGCTTGCAACTTTCTGTGCTGGCTTCTCATTGACTTTCTGTGGAAGCCAGCAGAGAAGATTGCAAATGGCAATCATATGATTGCTAGGATCATGTGGCGGGGGGGGGGGGGGGCAGCATGATGTTTTATGAGATTAGGATCATTATAGGCTGTTGTGACTGCGAACAGTTGTTAAATGACTGTCAAGGACTGCCTATCTGCCATACATGGATTTCACACCAAAGACCATGCAAAATAATGTGAAAAATATGTAATTGTTTTCTTTCTCTTTCCTATGCATTGTTTTGGACACATCTAATTGATTAATATTTTTAATTTTGTTTCTTTCTAGAATATTAGCTATTCCATATAGTTTTGGATAGTCTACAATGAAGATAAACATTCCCTACATCTACCTCTCAAGCCTATACTTAACCAGCTTGCTACTCAATGTCAAAGGATAGCTGGTCAAACTCTTTGCTGGTCGACATATATTACGTTCATAGAATTCTTAACCTTGGCCTGAGAAAGATACTTATTTGTCATCACTCTTGCACAATACCCTCCCAGATGGATGGACTGGAAGACTGCCCAAAGTCAAGAAAGCATTTACATTACTGACAACATTTTCAGCATCTGTTTCTAACAGCAAATGGCTAAAAAAAGTTTTGAAAAAGTAAAATTGTAAAATATGTCTTCTCTGTGTTGTAATAGCAGTTGATACATAATGTATAGATTTTCAATTGGGTTAAGGTCTGGGCTATTCCCAGCCCATTCCAGCAGTGGAATATGATTATCTTGAAACCACTTTTTGCACACAGCAGCAACATGACATGGAGCTGAATCCTGTTGAAATATAAATGCTTCATTAAATGCTTCAATGTCTTGGAAAAGATCATGTGCGGAACGCTTCAGTTTGGGCTCAAGTATTTCATTAATGTATTTTTGGCCATTTATATTCCCATTAATCACACAAATTCTGCCCACACCTTTTGATGTCATACAACCCCAGATCATAACACTGACTGGGTGTTTCACGGTAGATGTAATGCAATCAGGATGCAAATCTTCTCCGATTCTTCTCCTTACATATTTTATGCCATCACTACCAACAGGGAGATCTTGGTCTCATCACTCCAAATCTGTCCCATTGTTCCTCTGTCCAGGTAACATGGGTTTTAGCCCAGTTTAGTCTTTTCAACCTTTGTTTGAGAGGTAAAAGTGGCTTTTTTTGTGGAATTCTAGATTTTAGGCCAAATTCCTGCAGTCTACGCCGAACAGTCCTTGCACTCAACTTCACATTGCATTGCGCCATTTCATCTTGTATACACCCAGATGATTTTCTTCTGTCACGTAGGCACAGTCTCTTAATTCTTCTATCATCACTTGCTGTTGTGCACCTTTTCCTGCCTTTACCAGTGTGGTTTTGTAGTGACTGAGTCTTCTTATACCTCTTCAAAAACTTAGAAATGCCACCTTTGGTTAAGTTTCCACCAATTTTTCTTCTAATTTTTTTTTTTTTTTTGAAACAAGTTTTATTAATTTTTCAATTTTTACATCAATGTGCTTAGGAAACAACGTGGTGATGGGGTAATCAATTATCCAAAAACAAAGTCATACATGTATAGCTCAGGTTAACTCCTTAAAGATTCCCTCTCTAGTTCCCTCAATTAATATAACATATTCAAATTAATACATTTCTGAATAAAATTCAATCAATCAATAGGATTTATCAATAACATTTTACCTATACAAGTCCAAATCCTGTTTTTAAGATTACTAAATTCCAATTACCATATTCCAATTTAGCCTTAAATAAGCATATTGTTTACACTTCGGGTATCCCTAATTTCCCTCATTTCATAACATAATAATTATAATGTCTAAAATAAGCATCTTATTCCAACAATTACATTCTTACATTTCCCAAATGTATTCTATTTCTTATTCAAATAAGTCCTCATTTACTAATACCATATTTTCCATTGTCACAATCCATTTCCTTGTTCTCATTCCATTACAAGGTGATTATCATACCTAAAATAAACATATTATTCCAAAAAATACATTCTTACTCTATTTCACGTATATATTCTATTTCTTATCCTAATAGCTCATTTAAAACCTTTTTCATATTACAATTCCAAACTATAATCTAACCAATAATTTTCATCTGTTATAATTTAAATCCTAAACATTAAATTAATCCATATCTCTAAAAAGCCTTTAGTTTTCATCTCAGTTAGTATTAAATCAGTCAATATCTCTAAAAAACCTTTTTTACCCATTAAGTAAAGTTTTAAATCCCATTTTTAAATCTGACTCTGGCTTTCTTTTTGTGCCAGGCAGGTTTCCATAAGAGAGCCTCTATATCATCGAATCTCAATGTTTGGTTAGACATGTTTATCATCAATTCAGTCTGGTCGTACTTCTCTCCTTCTTCCACTGTCATCTGAATAGCGTAATCAATTTTGTCCAGTGTTATGATTGCTGGTTGATTATCCAGGTTATCACAGTTCTCAATAGCTCGGATTTGCAGATCAATTCCTGTTGCTTTTGATGTTACAGGTGTTTTAATTAAAATCACTCTTTGGTCATCAAGATTCTCAGTGGATTGTACCTAGGATTGTGTAGTGTCCTCTTTGGTGTTGATTTGTTCCTCTTCTGTTGTTTTTTGACTTATGGAATAATCAATTGGAGTCTGGAAATCAGTTTGAAGTTTTGGGACAAGGGCTTTCATTCTAGAGTTCACTTGCTCAGTAGCTTCAACAATTTTTTCCAGTATAAGTTTATAGTTAAGTTGTGGATAAGGTTCCTCCATCTCATTATGTTGTACGTGATGTTGAACACAGGCCTCTTTGATGTTGATCTGTTCCTCCTCTGCTATTCCTTGGTCTATAAGTTGATCGGTTAAAGTTTGGGGTTCAGTTTGTAGTTCTGGAATATCATCTTTAGTTTTCATCCTAAAGTTCATTTGCACAGTAACTTCCAAGATTTTTTCCAGTGTAAGATTATAGTTAAGCTGTGGGTAAGGTTCCTCCATTTCAGTGATGGAATAATCTTTTAGTCTTTTAGTGGAGGCTATGTTTAATAACAGTCAGCCAATATCCACCTCCACAATTTCTAACAGTTAATTTCACCACCCAGCTGTTTCAAATTCTTTATCTTTTCCCTTTTATGATAATTTGAAGGTCAAACCCAGCCTCAAAATCAAAGAGAAAATGCAATTGCAATGTCAGCTTTTGCCACAAAATGTCCCCAGTAGGCTGTAAAATCTTTTCCCAAATACCAATAAAGTTTTATCCAGTTAAAAAAGTAAAAAAAGTAGAAAAAAACAATATTCTCCAGTTTAATAAGTAGATAGAATAGTAAAATTCTATAGTAGGGATTTTTTCGGGACCCCAGAGTATCCAAGAATAGAAATAGTCATTAAAAATTAATTATTTTTTTCTTTTGTTTCCAAAGCTTGTTTTCCCAAGTGAGCAAAATATATTTTTAACATGGCAATTGTGGGTGATTTCACAGCACCAATGATGTATTTATAAGAAATGGATCTTCAGCTTATCTTTGGCTTTGTGAATATCAAATATACACAAAGTTTTGCAATCAGATCCAACTTTTCTCTGAAACTCAAATTCTCTCTTTCTCCCTTTACACCTTCCTTGTAAGCTACGGTGGGCAAAACTCAGCCTTTCAATGCTATGGGCTTCAACCTGTAACCACAATGTCTGTGCAATCTTTTGGGTTCAGAAAGGTTCAGGAGTTCATGACTTCCATAGCTGCCATGGGCTTGTCCCAAGTAATGCTTGGCTTTGTGTATTCATTGGCCATCCTTTTTTACTTTGGATCAATTATGGAATGATATGGATATGGAAAAAACTACCTAGTGTTCTGCCATGGTGAAATCATTTCCTAATCCAGATAAAACAAACTACAGCAAACGGACTTATTTTTTTTCCTACTGAAGATGTATTACAAAAGACTGTCCCAGATACATGTGGAGGAATTTTGGTGGATGCTTGGGAATTTCCTAATAATCTGGTAGGCAGTAACATTTATTGCCTGATCAGTTTGACATGCTGCCTACTGTTGTTTTAGAATATTACTTTATGCTCATCAATATTTTATAAGTAAATAAAAATTTGGGGTTAGTTAAAATTACTGATGTTTAAGCTTTGTCCAGGATGTATGAGAAGAATCTCTGATGGCAGAGAGAAGAAACAAATTAGATTCTACTTTCTCACTTGCTTTGACTAATTAGTATTAATGCCCTGTGGAACTCTTGTTATTGCATTTGTGTGAACTAAAGCCAGCTTGTAATATGACATTCACACTGTTTTTATTGCCTTATTGCTAAATTACCTATTAGACCAGCATCTACTGCCAATTCATAATAGTAGGAAAAAGCATAGAAATCCAAGTCCTTTATTCTGGCTGTTTTGTGAATTTTCTTGTTCAGCACTTTTGATATTTCATTATGACATGATTCAAAAAGTGGCCTTCCTAAAAGAAAAAGGGAAAAAAGACTGTAATGAAATTCATATTTGTGAGATTTTTTATTTTTCAGTATCTTTAGCAAATAATTATCAATTAGCATCAAGTAAGAAATAAGCAAAGATACAGGGCATTACATAGGCAATTACAACATTGTATAAGGAGGAGGAAGGAATGGAGAAATAGTATGCAATTGTTTAAGCATCCAGTGATGGAAGCAGTTAGCAGCTGAAGCACCTTTCCAAGAAAGGTTCTGTGAATTAATGGAGGCTTGTCCTTTTAATATAGACCTTCAGTATACTACGGCACGTTTTATATTTTACAATTTTTGAAATCTGTTGACTTTTGTGGCTGTTTCTGGTTCAAACTTGTCCTTTGTTAGACTTTATTCTGAGCTGCCTTGAAAGATATATGTTAACTGTAATCATAAGCTGCCTAGAAGGAATAAAATGTTTCCATTATACTTACTTCTGCACTCTTTCCTAAAAATGAAGTATTTCAGAAAAATGCCTGATTACTGGGACCATGTTTCGAAAGGAGGAAAAGATAGAAAAAAAACTCTAATTGTTCTTACTTTCAAACATCTTTAGATCAGCACAATAAAACTCTCCCTTCTGTATCTCTGAATTCTATCACAAATCACTTGTGGATCAAACAATATTAAAAACCTGATGTGCCACCTTAAATAGGTTTATGAGTCAGCCTTCTGCTGTGATTGTTTTCAAACAACCACCCTTATTCATGGGTGTGACTGCAGAAATTCAGTAAATTTTGGTGCATATGTGCAGAATATTGTATATGCATTCCTCTGTTTAAAGGAAGAATGTGTACAAATGTACAATTTCCATTCAAAAGACTTTGTACAAGTCAAAAATAAAGAAGTATATAACATATAGCACATATATTGTATATAGCAGACATGTCAAACACAAGACCCGGGGGCCGGATGCGGCCCGCGACGTGGTTTCATGTGGCCCGCGAAGCCATCCTGGAAACAGTGAGGGAATGGCCCCCGCTGCCTTGGCCCCGGCCCAGGCCGCCCGAGAGCCAATGTACAATTTTGTGGTGGCCATTTATGCTGAAACGCATTCAGTCTTAGCTCCACAAGGCCGTCTGGAAACAGCAAGGGACCGGCCCCTGCCGCATTGGCCCTGTCCCCTGGGTGCATGCTGGGGAGGTGTCACTCTTCGTGAGGAATGAAGAAATGCACCATCGCCTGGAAGTGGCCAGCAAATGGCCCTCGCCTACTTCACATATCCGGCTTGATGGGCTCCGGGGGAGGGGTTTCAGCAGGCTCTTCCAGTGGACCATGCCTTGGCACTTGCCCTGGTCCCACCCCCTTCTGCCAGAGACCCTCAGATCTGTCCCACTCCTGCCCAGGCCCCCACAGGCATCCTTGATGTGAACGATGTAGAGCTGGCCATGCCCACCCAGCAGGCCACATCCACTCTAGCCACGCCCACCCAGTAGGCCGCGCCCACCCTGGCCACACCTACCTGGCTCCCCGAGGACAACCGCAATACTGATGCAGCCCTCAATGAAATTGAGTTTGACACCCCTGGTATATAGCATGTTTATATGTGTATTATGTATGTGTACACTTTTGAAAGCAAGCAACAGAATTTCATTTTTAATGTGTGCCAGTATGCCCACAGTAAAAAATGACAATAAGGGTTATCTTATCTTATCTTGTACCTGTTTTCTGCCCTTTAATTTTGTACGTTATCTTTGCATGTTTCCATTCACCTTGATAATTAAGTGATAAGCAGGGACTTGTTAGTTCTTCACCTTCTTTCACTGTTAGGAAAAAATATAGAGAGAACGAGTTTGCTTGAGATAAAACAATTATTTTGAGTAGGCAAACTGTTTCCCCACCCCCATTATTCCCAAGCTAATGTTTTCTATTTGATAATTGAATGTATAGTACAATTATCAATCAGGGTAATAATTGTATAGTACAATTATCAATTATCAATCAGGGTAATAAGCAAAGCTAAGGTATCTAATTCTCCAAAGACGGAATAAAAGGTAAACTCTCCTTTGAATCAAGTTCAATTCTGAGTGATTTCATAGACATACATGTAGTTCTCTTGACAACAATACAGAGGAGATTGCTATTGCCTTCTTCACCAGTGGATTTAATTTTCCAGTCTAGATTGCAGCACATTTCCTATTGTTGACATTACCAACAGACTTCCAGATACAATTTAAAGCCTCAGGATGCTGATAGTTAAGACCAGGTCTGTTTGCAATAAGACCATCTTCATCCATGACTTGGTATTGAATCAGGCAGCACACCTGTCATCTATTACTGAAACTTGGGTGCATGAAGTGACAATGTAGCCTTGTCAGAGATTTACCCTACCAGATTTCAGTCCTTCATCTACTTTGATTTTAGGATGGGAGAGGAATGGTTCTGATAATTAGAAATACCTTACTGGTGGTCAGGGGTCCTGCTCCTAAGATATAGCTGTGTGAATGGCTCTATGTTAGGCTAGGTTGTAGAAACAGGTTTGGGAAGATTGGAAGAGAACATAATGAAGCTGAAGTCAAGTAAGATGAGTTATTGTTTGTGTATCACATTTTCTTTCAACACCAGCATTACCATTGGATGGGTAGGAGCTATTCATGAAAGAGCAGGTTTGCAATCTCGGGACCCTTTTAGACTCAGGGCTCCTGCTATAACAGCAGCTAAAATGTATGCTAAAGAGCTTTGCCCAGCTGCAACAACTGCAGCTATGGCAATCCTATTTGATGCAGAAGGACCTGATTATAAGTTCTCATCACTATCTGGATTGGTTATTATGTTTTACACAGGCTTGCTCTTAAAGACTATTCAGAAATTTCAACTAGTCCAGAACATGACAGCCTGATATTTCCTGGTTTCTGGCAATGAGAACATATGACACCAATTTTATGTGCTCTGCAATGGTTACTATTAAATTTATGGATACAATATTAAGTGCTAGTCTTTCTCCTTAAAGCCCTTCAAGGCTTGGCATCTAGGACTGCCTGCATCAGAATTAGCCCTACCTGATCTTGTAGGGAACAGCTTCTAGTTTTGCTGCACTTCTAGGAGGTGAAGGGAACCCAGGTTAAATGGTGCTGCTTTTATGTAACAGCACTACTGTTTCAGAATTGTCTTGGCAATCAAATATATATCCTGATCTCCCAATAGTAACCAGATCTCACTTTCCTTAGATTTTTCAAGATTAGGTTGATGTTTCCTGACTAGGCATAGCATTATCTTTAATTATCTTTAATTATGTTTTTTGTGCATTCCTTCTAATACCTTGAAAGAAAAGAGAAAGAAACTATAGATTTTAATTGAGTAGTATATGTCACTACCTATTTGGAAAAGTGAACATTTTTTTTTAAAAAGCAATTTAGGATTCTTGTAGATCATTCAAATAATGTATAATACTTACAGGCTTGGCCTTCAACTCCTCCTAAAATTGCCAGTCGTGCCGACATTAATCCAAATCCCAAGTAACTAGACAGATTGAGAGAAGTAATTCTGATAAAGACTAGATTCTTTTTTTTTTGCTGAATAGTACTTATGAAGTAGAGCATATCTATCAGTGGCTGATTATAAACAACAGATACAGAATGCATTGGATTTTGCAGCCATTGAATTGTGAAAGAGTAAAAAAAAATGAAGTCACCTTATTGCAGACTATAAGAATATACATACTGCACGTATAAGAAAGGAGATTTTGAATATGGCAGATCTACTGTCAATTTGCACCTTTCAGTTATTCTAATACTTGTAATAATAATTGTATTCTAAATATGGTTATATTATTATAAAATGGCCAATACTTTTATAACTAGCAACTGTATGGTCACGTGCTAAATTTGAATTGCCCGTAATCTGCTGTTATTCCCCAAAAGATTGTCTTTGAAGGAAGGAAAAGGTATTTTTTAAAAGTACGGGAAGGATATTACAAATATTTAACACATCAATGTGATCAGTACCTTTCTCCAAATTTATATTTTGGTTTTCTAGTTCCTGGGACTCCTGGCTTATAGATAACAGTCTGAAAAATCTGATCTATATGGTTGCCCAGCCAATCTAAATTGCTCAGACTTTTAGGGGAACAGTGTCAGAAATGTGGGCTATAAAATGTCCTCTGGTTTTCTGTGTATAAGAGTCAAATAATCTCTTGGCCTGTTGCTACTCTAGAATGTGTTTGGGGTAGATTCTTAGAGCCCTGCATATATTTAGTTTGTGCCAACTCCATTCTAGACAAAAATCAGGTAGCACAATATCTTATTTCTCTATTAAATTTATAACTGACCCTGGATATAAATGGGGTTTGATCGTAACACTACCATATCTTAGATCCTGCATAATTGAGAGCACCTCTATTTCTCCCCTAACCAAGTTTAGGACTATCAAAAGGCTGTTCTCCAGAAACATATAGAGGTGCCTAAATGTTTGCATGCAACAATGTATTAGATATTACTAGGAACATTTAACAATCTTTAAAAAATAATTTACTGCACTATATGAAAAAGCATTGTGACAACTAACCTGTGTGAATTCAGTTTATATGTAGTATTAAACAAATTAAATGAAATGATGTGTTCAGCAGTTGAGTTCTCTATAGATGTCTGTAAAGAAAGAGAAAATACTTGATATTCCATAAAAAGAAAATAGAGCAATATTTTTGGAGAGCTACTAAAAAAGCTATATTTAAATGTTCTTAAAATTATGTGTTAAATCTCTATGCATCATGGTCAGATAAGAACAAGTAGAAAGATCCAAGATTGGATATTACAGTAAATAGACCAGTGGATGATCTTCCACTTTATATGCTACTATTTCCTGATTAAGCCACTAAGCCTAGAATCTTACAGATACTTGTATCTATGAAAATTATGTGCCTTATGTCACTTAACTACAGTGGCATCCTACACGACAACTAAAATACTGCTATGTTGCTTGTTAATTGTAACCTACATTCATATCAACTCTGTCAGGGTTATGCAAAATACAGAAAAGGAGTAAGAAATAGAAAGCCAAATAAATTAAAGGCATAAAATAAAAGGAAACTTCACTAAAATTATTTTTCACTACTCATTATACCTCCCACATCTTTCTATCTTTCAAATAATTCTTGCTTGCAGTATGTCCATATATTGCTTGATATATTGCCATTTGTTCTTTAAACTTCTTCCCTCTTTCTTTTTGAAGCCTCATCAGCTATCCAAGCAAGCACAGCTTTCTATTTTCCCCCTTTGTGATTTGTTTATCCCTCCTTCTGGTCCAACTTTCCAACTTTTATATTCAATGCACATCCCCCATTCATTCCCCCCCCCCCCTATATAACAAAATAGGCAGGTGCATGCACTTATACAGAGCTATTTCCCATAACAGGCCTTTATCAAATTTTAAAAGGCATTTAAAATCTCCTTCACAGAAGGATCCCGGGCAGTGTGCAAATAAAATATTAAAACAGACACAGTATATAATATTTTAAAAGGGCAAGGATGAATTAAAAACCAGTTAATTAAAGCTAATTAAAAGGCGAGGGGAGGGCCTTCAGGACACTGACCAGGCCCACTGTTTTGTTTGCTCCTCTGTAAGCCCCAAGCAAAGTTGCAGAGCCATGTTTTTATACCTTTCCAAAAGACCAGGAGAGGGGCGGCTGTCTTATCTCTGAGGGAAGAATGTTGCACAGGGCAGGGACAATGGCAGAGAAGGCACTTTTCCTGGACCTCACCAGTTGGAATTATTTAGCTGACAAGGCCAATTATACACTTTCCTTGCTTGACTGGGTGGGATGGACTGATGTGGCCCCATGCCATGTAAGGCTTTCAAGGTCATAACCAATACCTTGAATTGGACCTGGAAGCAAAATGGCACCCAATGCAGTTTGTACAGTAAAAATATTACATGGGCTCTTCTTTATGTTTGCCCACATGGCCACATTCTGTACCAGCTGAAGCTTCTGGATACTTTTCAAGGATATTCTGAAAAGACACTGCCTAGCAGAAATGTTGTCTGTCAGCCCTTGATGGCCAGGAGCTTCTAGAGATCAAAAGCAATGCTGCCAGAGAGGCATTAGAAATGTGCTGCCTGGCAGAATTTTTCCAGCTTTATACTTGCTGTATACTGTGAATGAATCAATGAAATGACAGGTGCTACAATTTTTGTTAGCTCCTAAGCTAAGATCTGCTGGCATATTTCTAGAGCTGTATCAGACCTAGAACAATGTACCAGAAAGATTATTTGGATAATATCTAAACTATATAGTTTTGGATTTTAGGCAACATTCATAGCCATTTATATAGCCAGTATTAGCCTTACACTATTCTTCTCTTCAATACTGCAAGTCATATATCTAAAAGTAATAGTCGCTGACAGCCTTTCTCCTCTTGAGTAGAAAAAAATCTACTACCATTAAATGTCAACAGTGGAGAGTTAAAAGTTTTAAATCCATGCTAAAGCTGGCATGTTTTTATACCCCAAATCAAAATTGAAGCAAATCAACAGAAACAAAGAAGTGTAAAATATCTTGTGATCTCTTGAAAGAGTTGAAATAAAAGGGACTTGTATTCTTCTTACTTCAGTGCTCGGGCGAAATGTGACTTGAGTAGATCCACCACCTAAATCTAGCATTCCTACACATTTCTTCGTTGGATTATTCAAGCTATCTGAAATGCATCATTTGATAAAGCAATGTTAATGGATTGTTTATTCAAGAAATGTAATTATTTTTACAAACAGTTCCAAGTAAAACACATATACCTTGCCTATATTATAATGCATATATAAATCAGGCTTCTAATTTCAAATAACAAACAAGGAACATAAAATACATGGAAATGTTTTAATTTCTTGTTTTTGCTGAAATATATTTAAAGTAAGCATAGGTTTTAAATTCAAACTATAACTGGAGTTTTATCTGAAGCAAATGTGTTTTATGTCCTGGGAACTGCTACACTGAATGCAATAGTACTTATGTAAGTGTTGTAGCACTTAGCAAATAGCAAATAGCATTTAGCAAACTATATACTTTGAACATTTCGAGAGAACATAAATTGCATTATATTGGGGTCCCAATGGGGATGGGCACTTTGGAGGTGGTTGATGGAGTACATAATACCCCACCTCCTCCCTGTGAGCACTTTGTTCCCTTCCTCTCCCTCTTGTTTTAATTGAATTTTAAATGTATGATCCTAATTACTGTTTCAATATTTTATAGTACATTTTAACTGAATGTTTGTAAGCCACTTAGAGTCGCAACTGACAAGAGGGGCGATTTATTAAACTGACAAGTTTAATAAATAATAATAATATAGAATATAAATGTAATACAACATACTTGCAAACATACCTGTTAAAAAGTTGACTGTGATCCATGCCGAAATACCTGATTTTAAAAAATGCAATTAAGTACAGATTAGGTTTCAATTTTCCAGCTCCTGTGATTTATTTATCAGTAAAAGCAAATTTAATTGGTCAAAATCACTCAAAACAGGTCAAGTAAGAAAGTGGAACAGGAGACACATGCTTGTTACAACAATTACGATACAGGTATCTGACTAACACTAACTGGAGCTTAGGTTTCAAACTGGTTTCTACTGTATCAGAAAAAATGAGCTGGATCTTTAGAGGAAAGATATATAGAAAATGTCAGTTCAGTGTACTATTGCAAGCCAAAAGATCTTAGTTAACCTGGAGCATTATATGATACATGCTTTTTGCCTTCACATATTTGCATATGGAAATGGTCATTATGAACTTACTCAAAGTATCTGCTAGAATAAAGTATTGTATAGTATAGAAAATTCTTTTTCCTAGATGGTCGCACAGTATTCTGTGTCAATACTGTGTGTAGCCTACAATTTATAATAAAATAAAAATTTAAATACAGTACAAACTGAAAAACTATCTACAGAATTTTGTCTCAACTGTACTTCCAGTTTCAGAACATGTAAAGTCTAAAAGCAAGTAAATGCTAAATAAAACTATAAACAATAAATTTCATTAATTTGCTCACTCACTTACATGAGCTTGCCCTCATTCTGTGGAAGATGGATACTTGCAATTTTACCCGGAACTGAATACTACTTAACTAAACTAACTGCATTTTCTTTCTAAATGAAGAAGTCATTTATTCTCAATAAAAGAGGACATTAGGGCATTCCTGCAGGTGCCAGGCTGCGACTAACATTGGAACCAAGTGCTAGCCACTGCTACAGCAAATGGAAGAATTCCTCAGAAGCTAGGTGAAAACTGCCATAAATGCAAACAGCAGTTTCCTGTTTATTAGTACAGTAGGACAGGCACTGGAAATGGATCAATTTGTTTCCTGAGGGATGAATTAAAATCTTGCGCTTAAGGCAGGGCTCTTCAAACTTGGCCCTTTTATGACTTGTAGACATCAACTCCCAGAATTCCTCAGCCAGGCATGCTGGCTAAGGAATTCTGGGAGTTGGTCCACAAGTCATAAAAGGGCCAAGTTTGAAAACCCCTGCCTTAAGGGATTGAAAAAGGTGCTGAGGAAATGCAGAATTTTTTTTCTCCAAAAATTTACTATTATCTCATCCTTGATAGTTTAACTTTAGACTTTGTAGAGTCCTTGGTGCTCTCTGAGCTTGGTTGTTTTCTTGCAGATGTTTCATTTCCCAAACTAGGTATCATCAAAACTGATGATGTTACCTAGTTTGGGTAATGAAACATTTGCAAGAAAACAACCGAGCTCAGAGAGTACCAAGGACCCTTCATTTCAACTTTGAGCTACAAATATTCTCCTCTATCAGTTTAGATTCCATGTAGTCAACTAGATAAATTTCAATGAATGCATAGTACCTGACAACTGAGAATTTTGCATAGATGACAGGCTAATGTCTTTTTCTTGTTTCAGCTGCCTGCAGATATAATATTAGGAGCCATTTTGATTTCTCTATAAAAGGATAGGAAATCATAGAGTACCTTTTGGTTTCATTATGGACTACAAAGCCACTATTTCTACGTTTCACGAATTGAGAATGACTGATTTTTTTAAAAAACTGAAATAAAAAAATAACATTCTACAAAATTATTTTTGGAGCAGTTTAATTCAAGAATACTCAACTGTTGTAAAACATGAAGTTCAAATGCTTTTTTTGCTTGACATATGTGAAACAGAATTTTCACATTATGATTACAATGAAAACTAAGTGCAGAAATTCTTAACCAGACACCAAGATCTTTCTAGCAATTCTAATTTTAAGTTTATCTATGATCAGCAGAAAAAAAACATTCCTCCTGGTAAAGATTTTGGGCAAAAAATGGACACTCAGCCACAACACTCCTTTCAAGTGAGGATTGAAATTCTTCACTATTCATTTTTACTGATTCATTTTCAACGAATTCTAACCAAAGTTTCACCTAAGTTTAAAAATATTATCTCTTTTATACATACGCAGACACACGTGTCCCCGTGTGTGTGTGTGTGTGTGTGTGTGTGTGTGTGTGTGTGTGTGTGTGTGTGTGTGTATATATATATATATATATATATATATATATATATAGAGAGAGAGAGATGTGTGTGTGTGTATGTGTGTGTGTATATATATATATATATATATATATATATGTATGTAGGTCTTTGGTAATTCGGGTTTTCTCCCGTGTAAAATTGGAAGTGTCTTGGCGACGTTTCGACGAAGTCTCATTCGTCATCTTCAGGCTGGTGTCTCTTCGGCCTCGTGCTTCTAGGAGCAATCCTATATATATATGTGTGTGTGTGTGTGTGTGTTTATATATCTCTGTGTGTGTATATATGTTTGTGTGTGTGTGTATATATATGTGTGTTTATATATATATGTGTTTATACACACACACATATATATACACACACACATATATACACACACATATATACACACATATATATACACACACACATATATATACATATATATATATGTGTGTGTGTGTGTGTATGTGTGTGTGTGTTTATATATCTGTGTGTGTATATATGTTTATGTGTGTGTATATATGTGTGTATGTGTGTTTATATATATATGTGTTTATACACACACACATATATACACACACATATATACACACATATATATACATACACACACATATATATACACATATACACACACATATATATACACACAAACACACACACACATATATAAAATAAAGGTAAAAAAGGATATACAGTATGCAGTGTTATCTTCATTTTAGATGTCAAAAGGGTCTCTCTCTCTGTCTCTCTCCTCCCCCCCCCCTCTCCGATCTTCTGCTCACCTGGCAAGCTGGCTTCAAGCTGTTCTGCAACAAGCTCAGGGATAGGCAACCTTGGCTCTTTTATGACTCATGGACTTCAACTCCCAGAATTCCTGAGTCAACATAGCTGGGCTAGCTAGCTCTCTCCTGCCCTTCCTGCTTCCTGCAGAGACGCAGGAAAGGGAGGAGCCTCGCCCAGTAAGCTTGTCGGCTCTTCGGAACAGGGTGAGGCTACTCTCTTTTTTACACACACACACACAGCCACAGGGGAAGGCTCAAAGAGCCACATGCGGCTCCGGAGCCGCAGGTTGCTGACCTGTGTTCTAGAGTCTCAACATCTTTTTTACATCGTGGTGACCAAAACTGGATGCAGTATTCCAAGTGTGGCCTTACCAAGGCATTGTAAAGTGGTATTAATACTTCACATGATCTTGATTCTATCCCTCTGTTAATGCAGCCTAGCACTGTGTTGGCTTTTTTGGCAGCTGCAGCACACTGCTGGCTCATATTTAAATGATTGTCCACTAGGACTCCGAGATCCCTCTCACAGTTATGATGATGATCTTTATATTACTCCACAAATATTTGCAAGCAGTTAAAATATTGTAGGAGAGCCAGTTTGGTTCTATTGATTAAGGCATCAGATTAAAGAAAGGAAGACCGTTCTTTGTGCCACTTTAGGCACGAAGCCAGCTGGATGACCTTGGGCTAGTCACTTTCCCTTAGGCCTAAGAAGAAGGAGGCAATGGCAAACCACTTTTGAAAAACCTTGCCAAGAAAACTGCAGGGACTTGTCCAGCCAGTTCCTGAGAATTGGGCATGATTGAATGAAAGGGAAAGAGAAAAAAATATTACAGACGTATTAATCAAACAATTGCGTTTGCCCTTAGTTTCACAAAAATTCTATCTGCACAGGAAGGTTATTTTAGAAACAAAAGCAAGAAGAGTATGAAATTATTGAAAAACAAATTCAACTACCTTCATCTGATCCATCCATTATGGAGACACAATCATTTCCTATAAAGAATGGAGACTCTTGAAAAATGTCCTTTACCTAAAATTAAAGGAAGATTGATACAAATACATTTAAAACTCAAAAAACACTGTCATTCAGAAAATATTTCTCTGCAGTTGTATATATGATGTCATTCTTCTTATTGAACAATTTACTGTTTTATATTTAAACTACCTCCTCCATAATGAGTTTCCATCAAGAAGTAAAAATATTGTTGTGTCTAATCAGAAATAAACAACGGATGATAATAGAAAATATTGCACAGAGATATTACTGATTTTACTCTTTATTGTTTATCAGGATTACAGGCAGTCCTTGAATTACGAAAACAATTGAGACTGGAACTCTGATTGCTAAACAAGACAGTCAATAGGTGAGTTATGCCCAATTTTATGACTGTTTTTGCCACTGTTATTAAATGAATCACCACTGTTGTTAAATGAATCTTGCAGATGTTAAGTGAATCCAGCTTCCCCCACTGACTTTGCTTTTTGGAAACTGGCTGGGAAGGTCACAAATGGAGACCACATGACCCTGGAATGCATTGTAAATACACGCCGTTGCCAAGAGCCCAAATTTGTATTACGTGACTGGGAATGCTGCATGGTCACAAGTGTAAGGACTGGTCATAAGTCACTTTTTTCAGCACAACCTTGAATGGTTACTAAACAAATGGTTGTAAGTCGAGAACTATCTGTACCGGTGTCTTCTAACAGCTGGTCATTCTCAGAAACTGAGGATATACCATCTGAGCGTAGTAGAAAATCATAAATCAAATACACAGTAATCTTGATACTCAAGAGCCATAATGGAGCAAGAAGCATCCCCAAAATTAAAAGCATTTAGGGAGAATGAACCCCATCTTGATCAAATTATTTATGCATTCCAGGCGCAGAGCTCTTCCAGATTTGTTATCTGTATTAAGCTTTTTGATGAACCTGTTCAAATCATCCACTGCTTCATTGGAAGATTTAAAAGAAATCACACCCATCTTCATAACTCTGGATGACAAACTGTAATGCAGCCCCCTATTAATACTCTAACATTCATCAATAAGCCTGAAGTCTAACCATTATCTATTAGACTAGAATACATACTGCAAAAGATTTAATACAGATTCCTGCCCTGATACCAAACTAATTTAGGCTAATCAAGATAATAAGAGTAAAGAACAAAGTACCTTATCCAATAATTTCTGTGCCTTTTCTTCTGGCAGCAATCTTAAGCCAGCGGTTGCTTTAAAAACTAAGGGAGTTGACTTCCACAAATGCATAGGGACAGTTTCTTTAGCAATTGCCAATAGCTCATTTATTCCTTCAGCACTCTGACAAAATAAAAATGTGTTGCCTTTTTATTTAAGCAGGGTTTGGGGTTTGTGTGTGTATGTGTATGTGTGCGTGCGCACAAGCATACAGTATGTTCTCTTATTTTGGCTTCTAGCCTGGTGCCTTAAACCACTAAAACAGTTACTCAAGCAGTTAAAAAACAAATAACTATAAATGTGGATGATGCAGGCTATTTCTTTATTTTTAAGATTTTGGCATTGCCTGACTTCTTGATGGCACTGAGAGGCTTACAAGTTAAAAAAAAAAAATTCAAAGTACACAGCATTTTGCTTTCTGTTGTCCTGCCTGTTCTACATAATAGCACTCTCCCAAATGGATGATTTCAGCTCTATTTGCCTTTTGGAAGATTTTCAGGACCTGGCTTTCCCCTTAAGCACTAAGTCAGAAGATTTAGTGCCTATCTTGAATACTTTGGTAGATGAAGTTATCCCACATGCAATATGTTTTATTGCTTAGACATGCTAGCACTACATGAAGAGCCAGGAAAATCCAGGATTCAGACAGATCTTACCCCTATATGACATACAAACAAACCCACTGTGATGGAGTCAAGAGCTGAAAAGAAGGAGGCCCTGATAGGGGAATTAAGAAATATGGTAGCTTGGACTCTCTAGGGCACAGGTGTCAAACTCGCAACGTCACGTGACGTGTCGTGACATATCGTGACTTTTTTCCCATTGCCGGCAATGGGGTGGGCACGGATTTAACGTGATGCATTCGGCCCATGGGCTGGCAGTTTGACACCCCTGCTCTAAGGGGTGAGAAAGCATATGAGATCAAACACTTAGGACTATATCAGGCTTTCCCAAGGGAAGGCAGGCAGTCTGGCAACTGAACAACAAAGAAACCTCTTGACTGAAACTTCGGAGCTGTTCTGGTTGCTTTTGCCTAACATCCATGGTCCTAACTTTGGCACAAGGTATGCCTACCTGTTGAAGAATTATTTTGTAGATAAGATACCTTTTTAAAATGGAGACAGAACATAAAAAATGTTTAAAACCTTACCTAACAAATAGCATAGATGTATATTTCTTCAACAACTATACATCTGTAAACCTGGCAATACTATGATATGCATGTTTCTTCAGAAGAAATCTCTATTATTATAATTATTATAATTTATAATGTTAATATTTATAATTTACATTTTTTATAATTTAACAATAGTTGAACATTATTTCCAGGCAAGCATGGCCTAAATTGACTTATTTGTTCAAATTACCTTATCCACATTGTCAGCATATGCAGAGAGTCCTGGTTTTAATGCTTTGAATGTGGTATCAATTAATCTAGGAAGTTCTGCTTTTAAAAAAAGAAAAATTAACTCAATGTAGTAAAGTGATTCTATACATAATTTGCAGTCTGCAAATCAGAGACACAGAAAATTAAGTTAATTAATTAATCAAGAAATTAATGTGAAATCTTTCTTCTAACTTCTAACTGCAGAAAATAGTATACCCAGCGGAATTATCCCCTTTGTTTCCAACTGTCTTATGGGAAAAGCTCTTCATTGTATGATGACACTATTTATGTGATTCCGGAAAAAACATATATATGTTTCTTATGTATTGCTTTCAACAATTTATAACCTGAAGGATGGGATATAAATAATTATATTCATATGAAAACTATAATCAGACCATATTCTTTGCATCTGTTGCTTCATCTTTAAACTAGATCTCAAAAAAACCACCACCCTTCTATAAATATATAAATGTGCCACAGCTTTTATAAAAATATTAAAATATTTGAGCCACCAGGAGGCAGCAAATTCTGATATGAGTAAATGATGATAAAAGAAAACAGGATAAGGACAGCACAGGTTATCCTCATTTAGTAAACACAGTAAAAACTTCATTGTTAAATGCAGTCACTAAGCAAAACATCACATGATTATGACAGGCTTACGATCTCACTTCCCCTTTGGTCATTAAGCAAATCACTAGTTATTAATCAAAATATCACACAATCGTGACTTATGATTTTACTTCCGCCTTCTCTATTAACTGCTTCCACAAGCCAGTTGCGAAACACACTAGTGGTGATCACACGATCATGGAACACTGTGATGGTCGTAAATGCATACCAGTTTTGAAGTGGCCAAATGGCAATCACGTGACCATGGGACACTGACAGTTGTAAATGCGAGGATCTATTTTTTTTACATCATTATTAACACTAAACAGTTCTTAACTGAGACAATCAGTTAATCAGGAAATACAGTCCATATATACAGAAATTTGTCCTTAAAATGTGGATTAAAATTTTAAAATTTTAACCATGTCTTCACATAAACTATTTCTGCAGCTGGGTACTCTAGCTATTTTACTGTATGTTTCAGTTAAGAAAAAAAGCCATATTATCTTGTTGCTAAACATATTACCCCCATTTTAATCCTAGGATTTTTTGGAGTGCAAGTATTTTTCTGATTATGTTAGAAGGAGGCAACCCAAAATAATGACTTTTAACTTCAAACACAACCTTAATAATGCAACTTGTTTTTTGGGAAGACTTACTCAAATAATTTTTATTTAAAAAGTTATAACATGGGTTAGTTAAATGGGTTATTTCTATGAAAGAACTGATGTAACCGATTCTTGGTCTAATGTGATCAAAATTAAAGTTTCACTCAGTGCTAATGCAGAAAACTGAATCAAACATGAAACAGGATAGTGAGAAAACCAACATCTGGTTAAGGACTAAAGACATTATTGTGACATTACTGTTTGCTTGTGCAGAGATATTAACTTTAAGTAAGTGTTGTTATGAGCATACTTCAGGTCACTGAACATGGAGGAATTTGTTAATACCAATCATTCCAACTTCTCACAGTATGTAGGTTTCAAATGGAAACAGTCAGAAAGAAATTAAACATGTATTGGTAATAATATTCTAATTATTTTAAACAAATTCACGCATCTTTTACTATCATAATTCTTCACAGAAAGCAAAATTAGCTTGAGCATCCAGGACACTACAGGTGGTCCTTGGGTTATAGCAATTGGGACTGGGTTTGCCATCACAAAGAGATGCAGTCACACAGTATGTCACATAATTACACTGGAACATGGGGGTGCTGCAGAGGGGTGGGGGGGGGAAGACCTGGGTGGCCCAGTTCAGGCTGCATGTGAGTTGGGTGAGGGGGGGGATGCTACTGTGTGGCAGTCAAGGGAAAGACAGCATGGCAGTGTGTGCAGGAAGGCTGGAGGGAACTGACCAGCGTGATTTATGACCTTCCCTGTTGTCTTCCCCATTGACTTTGCTTGTGGGAAGCTGGTAGGGAAAGTTGCAAATGACAATCACATGATCACGTAATAATAATAATAATAATAATAATAATAATAATAATAATAATAATAATAATAATAATAATAATAATAAAGTTGGAAGGGACCTTGGAGGTCATCTAGTCCAACCCCCTGCTCAGGCAGGAAACCCTATACCATTTCAGACAAATGGCTGTCCAGTCTCTTCTTAAAAACTTCCAGTGTTGGAGCATTCACTGCTTCTGGAGGCAGGTTGTTCCACTGGTTAATTGTTCTAACTGTCAGGAAGTTTCTCCTTAGTTCTAGGTTGCTTCTCCCTTTGGTTAGTTTCCATCCATTGCTTCTTATCCTGCCTTCAGGCGCTTTGGAAAATAGCTTGACTCCCTCTTCTTTGTGGCAGCCCCTGAGATATTGGAACACTGCTATCATGTCCCCCCTCGTCCTTCTCTTCATTAAACTAGACATACCCAATTCCAGCAACCGTTCCTTATATGTTTTAGCCTCCAGTCCTCTAATCATCTTTGTTGCTCTTCTCTGTACTCTTTCTAGAGTCTCAACATCTTGACGTCTTGAGTGCAAGCTGGTTGCCAATCTTCCAAATCATGATCATATGACCATGGGGATGCTGTGATGGCCAGAATTTTGAAGGCAGGTTGTAAGTACCACTTATTCATCACTGCTGCAATTTTGAACAGTTACTGAACAAGTGGTTGGTAAGTGAGCGGTACCTATATTAGCAAAATTATGAAATGAAGAGCTTACCTTTTGGTTTCTGTGCAAATTGGAATACATGTATACGGGTGCCAGTGCTTCCAGCATCAAACATAATTCCATAAAGAACTGCCTCATCTTTTCTTGAGATCTCAGCACCAAGCTGCTTTTCCAAATCTTTATCAACACCTTTTCTTCTGTAGTAAAAATTCCACTTGGTATACACAGCATATATAGCAGCACATGTGAAAATTGCAAACACGTAGGATAGTTTTGGGATCTTCATGGTCTCCATTAGACTTTTTCTTTCATTTTTTTGAGGAGTTGCCTATGATTTCCTGTAATCTAAAAAAAATAATCAGATTGTCTCATAAAAGGAAGTATGAAATTTTATTTGAGAAAAATGGAGCCATCACGCAAAATATATAGAAAGGCTGATTAGACGCTAACATTTCATTCTGCCATATCAATGATGTGGCAATGCGTTTTAATTTGTAATTTCTGCCTTGAAGACTTTAATATGATGATATTCCTAAAAATACACAATGTAATAAAAATCTATAAGAACTATCTTTAAAAACTTGTTACTCCAGAAAAAATATATAAAATACTGCTGGAAGTCTTAAGCCAGATTTTACAATTCTGTTGATACTATTACTGTAATAAACTTTTTTTTTTTTTGGCATGAGGAAAATTCTGTGGAAAAATAATATAATAGATTATTAAGATAAATATTGACCTAAAATTTTGAATTCACTGATTTTTGACAAGGAGTAAAGAGAGAAAGGAGTAAAGTACTTCTACCAAAACAAACACTGATGTATTGTTAAACTAATGAAATTACATTAGATACAGATATATAAAAACTAAGATATGAGTCTCACAGAAATTTTCCTCACTTGTCAAAATGAGATTGTTCTAGAATTTATTTCTTTTAAAAATGTATTATATTCCAAAGAATTAT
Source organism: Azemiops feae (assembly GCA_023970755.1). Lineage (NCBI taxonomy): Eukaryota > Metazoa > Chordata > Lepidosauria > Squamata > Viperidae > Azemiops > Azemiops feae. The sequence continues at coordinate 3,087,608 of JALGBA010000012.1, read as the reverse complement.
ATAATATTCAGCTTGACTAATATTCTATAATGTAGTTTTTCCTTATGATGAATCATCATACTTTAGCCAGGTCTCTTATTACAGCAACAGCAATAATATATTCAAAGGAAAGTTTTTTTTAAAGTAAACAAGTTCCTAATTCAAATAAATTCCTCATAGAAAATTATTGTATGGGGCGTATGGTATAATAACCATTTCCTCTTGAATTATGTGAACTTTGATCGCAGTTAATCTGAATCATAGTAAACTTAACTTTCCATTATGTATGAGCACATATGAGTCAGCAAATACAAAATACTGATAAACTTAAATGGCTGAATTAAAGAATAATTTCAAGTAAGAATTTCACCTGGTGCTTTGACACTTCCCTAGATTTTCAGCTCTACACAACAGTAAATAATTTTTTTTACAACATGGTGAATACAATATTTTATTCAAAATTGCAGCAGACTATTTAAATATTTTCTAAGAAAGAAATTGGAAAAGTGCTCTTTAAAAGATTAATTTAAATCAAGGGTTGTTCAACTTAGTTCAGTTTATTTATTTTGAATTCTGAGGTTTACCAACCAAAGCCAGCTAAGGAATAGGTAAATCAAGAGAAAAGGCACATGCTCTTAGACTTAATAAACAAGTACAATATATGCCTCTCAGCACATGGACAATCCAGAATTATTTTTTTATAAGTGAACTTTCAGTGTTAGTTGCTTTTCTCCCAAGAGTATTTCAGCTTTAGCAGCCTTGTTTAGAAAAAGGGTGGGGAAATTTTTGATGCTGATGATGGCTATTGATATTTTGAACTAAAAATACTTTCAGAACTACTATTGACAACCTAGAAATTTACTGAAACCTCTTAACCAACTAACTTTCTGCCTTTAACTTCCTATTCCTTAGATATGCTCTGCGCTTATCATTATGCAACCAGATTCCTTAATGCTTCACACAAGTTTCCACTAAATCTGTTTTTCTTGTTTCTGTAAATTGAATGTTATTTAAATGTCTTTTTTTCAAAAGTAATATATACAACTTAGTAATTAGCTGGGAGATGCTGGCTTAAAAAAAGGGATCTCCCACATTATTTAGGGGGAGAAATTCAAATTCATTTATAATTTCAAGACTCATGATATAATGTTAATAACACTTCCTTAATTACTAATAATCATTATTTGCTCATCTCAATAATTAATAGTTACATTCTAAGGCAGGCATGTCAAACTGCTGGCCCGCAGGCCACATACATCATACTGAAACCGTGCCCACCGCATTGCCGGCAATGGGGAAAAAGTCGCGATACGTCGCACGTCACGTGACATCGCGAATTTGACATGCCTGTTCTAAGGGAACAAGAATGTTTGCCTTTTGTATTGTGAAAATAAATAATCCAGTAACTAATGACCAGCCTTGCTTACTCCAGAAACACTGTAGGCTTAAGGGTATCCAAATAAGGATAGCAAAGAGCAATAGTTAGGATTATTAGCTTACAAAAGAAGTGGGATTCTCAATTATTTAGTATAGGAGCAGGAAGAAAAGTAAAGTAGCAATATTGTAAGAAAGTTATTAAAAGACTTCTAATTATCCCATTTAATATTCTCTCTTTTGTACTTACACTATGCACAACCTAAGCGTGTAAAATGTATGCCTTCATAGATACAATAGTAGAGGATTATTTCTGTCTTTCATTAGATGTTAAAATATGGCAAATGTTCAGCTATATTTTAGGTTTCAAATTGGAATACACCATTTTATGTTAATCACTAAAATACTTTCACAATCCTAAATGGTTAATTTTCCATATAAAAAGATAGTGAAATAAAGAGAGTTTCATACCCAAGATTTATACTTTGATAAACTAGTTTTTAGAGAATGTATCACCCATTAGAAAATGCAACAAGTATATGTTTATAAATCTGAGGGAGAGTTGCATAAGAATGGTGCTACTTTTGAAGTTGTCCTCCATTAAGTATACAGACAAGACAATATTTTACAATTAGAATTATGAAGAACAAAGAAGACATTGCTGAATTATAGTATTAAATGTTAAAGATAAGGGTAATTTATTTATTTATTTATAAAAATTATTGGCCGCCCATCTTATCACAGAGTAGCTCTGGGAAGCTTATAATATGGTAATGAGTTGAAGAGACTCTGCATTTTTTAAATTATATAAGAAATTTCAACAAATGTAACAGTATTTCTCTTTTTCCTACCCATATTCTTCACTTCAATAGAACTATAGCCTTTTGCATCTAGCCACCTAAAAGGAATGAAAAATATCTTAGTTCATACAATACATAAGTGAATAATTTACTATAAAGCCTAAATCATACGACCTGAATTATGGTTTGATTTACCCAATGCATTAAGCAAAAATCAAATAAACCATATGTGAGAACCCAGCTAAATATTGTATTATACTAGGTTTCGAAGGAAGAGAGAATACAGAAATGATTCAGATCATGACTTTAGACAGAGCAATTCTGTTTTCTATTGCTTAGCTTTTAAAAGAAGCTTAATGTAACAGGACCAGGGCTAACATATACATGATTATTTCTAGTACACGTTTAAGTTTTTACTGCTCTTCTAACCAACTGTGAAAACAGCAGTTAGGACCATTTCCTTTGTTTCTGGAAATATGAAATTATATTAACTTGCATAACTCAGACACATCTTTTAAGTATTGTGCAGAAAATGAACCATCTTCTGAGGCAGGAGGGAGGCTAAATGGGAAAAGAAAGGTCTCTGCAACTCCTTCAGTTTAACATCAGACTACTACTGATTATTTGGCATAGTCGTCCCCAAATTTAGTGATTTTCAAATTTGTTGGACTATTATTTCGAGAACCCTCAACTCGTATAGCTTGGTGCCAATTAAGAACAATAAAAAATCTTGCCTTAGTTCATTCATTGTGTTAAACCAAGATATGGTTTGGCTTAGAGTGTGATATTCCATCCACAATATATAAGTGATATGAAAACCCTGATAATGACATCTTAATCCATTAACCATGGTTAAACTACAATTTAGATTATTAAAGCCAGTCATCATAAATTATTGTTATATATGTAATTATATAAAAACCTGGATCATGACTGAAACTGTAGTTAAGCAATGATTATTACCGATTTCAACCTGGAATTTTTCTATTGTCTAAAGACCTAGAACAAGTGTGTTTTTAATTGCTTTAAAAAATAGCAAAAACATTACTTATCAGAAATGTACTTTAATTCTCCCTTTTTTCCTCTAGGCAGAGATACAGGAAACCAGCTGCATTATCTTCATTGTCTTTTTTTAAAAATATTTTCTCCACAGTCATGTATGATAAATAGTAAAACAGGTAGACAAAAATGGACAGAGAGAAAGGGGAAAAAAACCCTTCCCCTACATTATTATGGTGCTCTGATATCAATAAAGTCTTATCAGTTTAAAAAGGCAGAAAATGGCAGCTATTGCAAAGATGGCTGATACTGATCAAAACCGTTTGCAAATCTTCTGGTACCAGAATACTAGATAACTAAATTTCCTGTGACTGATACTAGAAGTGGCTGAATGTGCTATACAGACTTTTTCAGTTTCCCCATCATCTCCACTTTAATAAAGTTTTTATGTGTAACTAAAGGATATTTGCTATCTTTATAAATTATTTTAAGAAATAAATGTGGGGGGGAGGAACTGAGGTACAGGTAGTCCTCAACTTACAACAGTTCATTTAGTGACCATTCAAAGTTACAATGGCACTGAAAAAAGTGACTTATGACCATTTTTTCACATTGCACCATCCCCATGGTCACATGATCAAAATTAAGACTCTTGGAAACTGACTCACATTTATGACCATTGCATGGCCTGGGCCTGGGGTCATGTTACCTTTTGCAACCTTCTGACAAGCAAAGTCAATGGAAAAGCCAGATTCACTTAACAACCATGTTACTAATTTAACAACTGCAGTGATTCACTTCACAACTGGGCAAGAAGGTTGTAAAATGGGGCAAAATTCACTTAACAAATGTCTCACCTAGCAAGAATTTTTTTTGGCTCAATTGTTGTCGTAAGTCGAGGACTAACTGTACACCTGTACTGGGTGTTGCTCTGTGAACTCTCCTATTAGGATAGCTGGAAAGGCAAACTGGTTCTTAGCATTTCAAAGTCACAAGGTGAAGAGAATCACTGGTCGAAGTGGAAACATTGGCAATATGTAAAGGTCCTAGGTGTCAAATTCTGGTTAAAATACAAGACATAATGGGCAGTATGGTACTTTTTTTTTAGCTTGAGTGTACTGTAGTGCTGGTTCTAAAACTGCTGTATAACGATCTTAAATCACAATCTTAAATAAAAGTTCATAACCATTCCTTTTGGAAACATATTTACACCAATTGTACATCTTTTCAGAGGACAGGAACAACACTTTTTACATTTGCTTATGGTCTTGTGGGATTGCTTTAGCCTGTGGTGTAATCACTTTAATCTGCTTTAAGCATTACGCAGTGGAAATATGGGATTCATATTTTAAAATAATGGAAGGCAATAACCCTCTTCTGCTGCTATTTATGATCAATCTAATCCCAGAGGGTAGATATAGACACGAACAGATTCAATAAGGTTAAGGCCGTCAAACATTCCTTAAAGTCATCTTAGTTACTGGCTATTGCTACAAGTTCCCCAGTGGGAAAGCCCTCTTTATCCAGGACCATTGTGTTCCCAGAATAAGCCAGTCTTGCTAAAGTACCACTTCAGACTCTACAGTGGTGTTAAAGGGACCAAAGCTTCCCCTGGAAATTATCCATTATAAATGTGACCCCACCATGTCATCATCATCTTATAAATAACAACTCGTTTTCTAGGCAAGTTTACTTTCAAAAAGCCTCACTAAATTCCTCCAGAGTCCAGACGAAACAAGTTCACAACCCGGAAGCTGGCTCCCCACGTCTTACTCTGCCTTACAGACTACTACTTACAGAAGCGCTGAGCCCAAAAGCCGCGCGCCGGTTGAGCGCGAGCCTCTCTTTTCCGTCAGTAAAGCGCCGCCTGCAAGTCCCTTCCCTGCCCCCCTATTTCTCATTTCTTGAGCCGCGGGGAATCCTATAGCCCCGCGGGGGACCAGGCTGGCCGCTCCCGCCAGAAGACGTTGAGCGGCTGTCCCCTCACCTTCTCTCGTAGCGCGTTAGGCAGCCGAGGAACCGCATGCTGGAATCGGGCGAGCTCGTGATTGCCCAGACCGCTTTCTTCTCAACTTCGCCGAATCCGAGCGCTTCTTTTCCTCATTTCAGGAGAACAGTTATCAGCGGTGCTGCCCTGGTTGAGGAACCTGCGCACGCGCAAGACGATTCCTACGTCAGGCCCTAACGCCGCCGTTTCAAGTAACAAAGCAGTCTTCCACGTGGGACGAAGATGGGAGGGTAGGGAAAATCCAACCTGGAGGGCAGCTCGATTTGCCCCGTTTTACATCCTTTCTTGTCACAGTTGTTGAGTGAATCACTGCAATTGTTAAACTAGTAACACATTTTTAAGTGAATTTGGACTCCCCATTGACTTTGCTTGTCAGAAGATCCAAAAAGTGATCACATGACCATGGGACACTGCAGTGTCTCTTGCCAAGTGTCTGAATTTTGATCACGTGACCATGGGGATACTGCAATGGTTGTAAGTATAAAAAACGGTCACAAGTCACTTTTTTCAGTGCCATTATAACTTTGAATGGTCACTAAATGAACTGTTGTAAATCAAGGACTACCTGTACTCTATTATTCAGATTTTGTATTGGTGTATGCATTTTGATCTTTGCAAATAAAGAATAATCTGCTTTTAACTATAAAATGAAAATAGTTTAATGGCCTATTAAAATCTAACATCTGTAATAACTTCATATTTTACAGTCCATCTCAACAACTGCATGTGGAGTTATCTTGAGAATTGAATAAATAGTCATAGTTTGAGGAGGAAAAACTAATTGCAGCAATTAAATACATGACAAGCTAGCAAACACCAAATTAGCCCAGCAGGTTAGAAAAATGTAACCCTTATATTTATTTTGTTTACGGTTCAATCCAGAAAGCTGGGTTAATTATAAGCCTTTTGGCAAAATCAATCACAGAAGACAATTTACCCTTTTTACAGATGTAATTCACACACATACATCATGAATAAGATTGCAACTGGGTGAGGACTTCCGGTTGTGACGTCATCGTGGAGCGGGTGAAGGAACAGATCTCTGTTCCTAAATCCCGGAAATTTCTTCGCTAAGAGCCCGGTAAGGGCTTTACCGATCCCGGAGAGACCGGTAAATTAAAGAGGAAGCTTCAGAGAAGCCGGGTGGAAAGCAAACACCCGAGCAGACAGGAGCAGCACTCTTAAAATTGGCGGAGAAGAAGCCGGTCTTTAAGGCTGGCCGGGAGCGATGGCGACAGCCTGAGAGGGAAGTGAAAAGTAGAACTGACAGCTTCGTACGGCAGAGGAGAAACCCCTGAAGGAGGTGAGGAATATTTGATAGAAGGCGCGGAAAAGCAAAGCGATAAGGAGAGAGACACAGCGGCAACTGAAATTGAATAGAGCGGAGAAGGGAGCCTTAGAGCAGAACGAGAGCAGCGAGAAGAAGCAGAGAGCCCACAGTAAAGCTTATAAAACGTGAAAGGCTGGAATTTAAAAGCTGTAAGAAGCAGAGATTGAAACTAGAGAAAGGACTGGAGACGGCCAGAGGCAACAAAGGGTGATTAAGAGACTTTGAAAAAATCAACATAAGGATTAAAAGTTGAAGTGAGACAACGGAGAAACTTAATACCAATTACTGGATCTTATTTTTGAAGAACAAATACCATTGAAATTTGAATCTTAACTGACATTTATCTGGACAAAGTGACTAGTGGTCGTTTTGGATTTATTGGATATACAGAAGAGGAAATAAGGTGATATTTGGTGGATCTGTAGACACATTAAACTGAGACAGAGAGAAAAAAGGCTGATGCAATATTGCAGCACCTGTTAACAAACAGGGATCATAGAGAGAGAGGTGATTATTTAAACAAGAGTGATAGTGAATGAAATTAAGAGTGGTGATAATATTTTGAGAATAGTATATGTATATGCATTGTGTGTAGTATTACAGAAATATACAAAAGAGGTGTTAAGAGTATTATAAATTATATTATATAATACTGGGATAAGAAAAGGTATAACTCTATTTGTAATCTTATTTTTAAGGTGAACCCTTAACGTTATATAAAATTGATATATGCAAGTGTGGGAAAATATTATCCAAGTAATAAAAATGACAAGTACCACAGCAACAACTAAAATAAGTAAAAAAACAGCTATAAATCCCACACCTATAATGGCCTCTCCTATAGGTCAAAGAACCATAGGAACCATGTTGGGGAAAGAAAAAGAAAAAGTAGAATTGGCGATGAACCCACAGAGTATACAGACAATGTTACAAATGATGCAGGAAACAATGACGAAAACCCAAGAAGCAATAGCAAATAATCATGAAGAAACAAAAACTCACCACAAAGAAATCAAAAATGAAATTAAAAACATGAATGACAAGATAGAGAGTATACAACAAACAATGATGAAGAACGAACAAAGAATTCAAAAAGTTGAAACAAAAATAGATCAAGTTGATGGCAAAATAGAAAAGATGGATCAGATATCCAAACAAGCAAACAGAGAGCTGACCCAATCTATTACCTTCTTGGAAATGGAAAAAGCTGCGTTCTTCCTAAGATTTCAAAATATCGTAGATGAAAAAGAAGAAGATTTGGGAGAGAAGATGGCGGAGATATTAGGAAAGGACAAACAGGACGTAAGAAGAGACATAGATGAAATTTATCGAGTACATACAAATTATGCACGTAGGCACAGACTGGCGAGAGAGGTACATATAAGGTTGACTAGAAGATCAATAAGGGATGAAATATATAAAAAAACAAGAGACAAACAGATAGTATATAAGGGTAAAGAAATAATTGTATTAAAGCAAATACCACGTAGAATACGAAATCAGAGACGAGAATACCAATTTCTAACAACCCAATTAACTAAATACAAAGTTATGTTTCGATGGTTAGTACCTGAAGGCATATTTGTAACATGGCAAGAAAAAAAATATAAGATAGACACACTCGAGAAAGCGCAGGATTTTTATGAATGTCACTTTGCGCAGGGAGAAGAACAAGAAAGTAGGGAAGAGCCAGAGAGTAAAAGTCAGGAGGAAGACCTAATAGAAGAATTTGAACGAGAAAGAGAAAAGCAAAAGAAACAAGAAAGAGAAAGGTTAGAAAGAGAAGGAGCAAAAGGAAGGGTAATAGAGACAAGAAGCACAAAAAACCAGATCAAGTAAAAAACGGGAGAGGCAATTAAGCTCTTTTCTGTAAACATTAATGGTTTAAACATACCAAGAAAAAGAGTACAAACGTTTAATAAATTAAGGAAATTGGATGCAGACGTGATATGTCTACAGGAAGTTCATATAAAAAAGGATTATAGAAAACTACTAGAGAATGTAAAATTAGGAACACTATACACAACACTAGCACAAAACAAGAAAGGAGGAATTGCTATATATGTTAAAGAAAAAATAAAATCAAAATTAATATATTCGGATGAAGAGGGGAGAATTTTAATGTTGGAAATAGAATTAGGGCAAAAACAAACTTTATTAACGGCAGTATATGCACCAAATAATAACCAACATGATTTTTTTTAAAAGGTACATAAGAAACTAGTGGATCTGGACTATGAAAATATTTGTATGATTGGGGATCTAAATGCAATAGTCGATGTTAAGAAAGACTATAAAAGTAGTAAAAAGAGCAAAAAGAAGAAAAATATATTACCAAAATCATTCTTTAACATGGTAACAGAACTCAACCTTCGGGATATATGGAGAGAGACACACAGATCAGACAAACAATACACATTTTATTCGTATCCGCATCAATCCTGGTCCAGGATCGATATGGCCTGGGTAACAACAGAAATACAGAACGGGATAGAGGAAATTGAAATAGGACTTAATGACTGGGCAGATCACAACCCAATAACAATAAAATGGAAAGGCCAGAAACAGAGAAAAAGATGGTCAATGAATCAAAGATTATGTAAAGACAAACAATATATACAGATGCTAGAAAAGGAACTGACATTATTTTTTCAGGTAAATAAAAAGGAAGAGACATCAACACAAAATTTGTGGGATACCACAAAAGCCTACATTCGAGGATTGACAATTGCATACAACTCTAAGAAAAATAAAGATAGGAGACTTCAACAAGAAAAACTGCAAGAAGAACTTAAAGAAACAGAAAGTGACCTACAGAAGGATCCACAAAACAAAAAGATAAAGGAAAAATGGAATATTATAAAACATAAGATTAATCTGACAACACAAAAGGAAATGGCACAGAAAATTAGGATGGCGAAACAAAATTACTTTGAAAACGCGAATAAAACCGGTCGATGGTTGGCCTATAAATTAAAAAAAGAAAAAGGTAAAAGAGCAATACATCAACTACAAGATGAAAGTGGAACAGTACAATATAGACGGGAAGAGAAAAAGAACATAATACAAAATTTCTTCTCAAAGCTATACTATCAGGAAGATATAGCAGATGATAAAGTTAAACAATATATAGAGGCAGCAAAAATGAGCAAAATCACAGAAGAACAAAAGGAAATGTTGAATAGACCAATAACCGCAATAGAACTAGAAACAGCATTGAAAAAACAAAAAAATAATAAATCACCAGGACCAGATGGAATTCCGGTTGAGTTCTATAAAAATATACAAGAGTCACTACAATGGATAATGTTGGAGATTTGTAATGAGGTGCTGGAGGAGGCGAAGATACCGCCATCTTGGACTGAAGCAATTATTACTCTCATCCCTAAGGAAGATTCAGACCTGCAACAAATTCAAAACTATAGGCCGATTTCTTTACTGAATACAGATTATAAGACATTTGCAACAATAATAGCAGAAAGGATTAAAAAAATCTTGAATAACTACATCCACCCAGACCAAAATGGATTTCTACCAGGACGACAGATAAAAAACAATATGAGGATAATAATGAACACCTTAGAATTTTATGAAGTCCACTCTGAAAGACAAGCTACACTGGTTTTCCTTGATGCCCAGAAGGCATTTGATAATTTGAACTGGAAATTTATTATAACACAACTGAACTACATGGAATTTGGGACAAAATTTGAAAAGATGGTTGAGAAAATATATACTAAACAAACAGCTAGGGTAATTATGAATGACGAAATGACAGAAAAAATCGAGATAACTAAAGGAGTAAGACAAGGGTGCCCACTCTCTCCTCTTCTATTTATTTTATCATTAGAAATACTCTTGACAAAAATCAGAGAGGACCAAGAAATAAAGGGTTTAAAAATTAAGAAGGAAGAATATAAGGTCCAAGCCTTCGCTGATGATTTGGTATTTATTTTGGAAGACCCATTAGAAACCGGCCCTAAATTAATTCAAAAAATAGAAGAATTTGGTGAGGTAGCCGGACTTAAGATTAATAAGAATAAATCCAAATTAATAACCAAAAATCTTACAAAGACACAGGAAAGCGAATTGGAAGATAAAACAAAAATAAGTGTAACAAAAAAAATAAAATATTTAGGGATTTGGCTTACAGCGAAGTGCTCCTCAATTAAGGAGGATAATTATGATAAAATACTATACCAGATAAAAAAAGATTTAGAAAATTGGGAAAACCTACAAATTTCATTTTTAGGGAGGATTGCAACGATCAAAATGAATATATTGCCAAAAATATTATTCCTGTTCCAAGTCATTCCAATAAAACTAGGGAAAACATTCTTTCAAGAATTAAATAAATTGGTTACTAAATTTATATGGCAAAGGAAAAAACCTAGGATTAAATTAAAACTCTTGCAAGATACGAAAGATAAAGGGGGGTTGGCACTACCAGAGTGGGAAATATATTACCAAGCATCAAGCCTAACTTGGCTAAAAGAATGGATGAAATTGGAAAATACCAGAATTTTAACACTTGAAGGACACGACTTGCAAGCGGGGTGGCATGCATTTCTATGGGACGAAAAATATAAAGTACATAGATACTTTCGAAGACATATACTTAGGGATGCATTGCTACAGACTTGGGAAAAGATAAAACAAAAACATTACATAAGAATTCCAATGTGGTTATCCCCAACAGAAGCTCTGAAACACCCAAACCTACTAGACATAAATAAGATAATTAGATACAAGGAATTGGTAAATGAACAGGGAAATCTGAAAACAAAACAAGAATTGGAACATGATGTAGGCAGAGAGATTGATTGGTGGACATACACACAAATCCAATCTAAATATACAGAGGACAAAAAATTATACGAAATACAAAAAGAATCGCAAGAATTGGATAAAATTATACATGGAACAGAAATAAAATTAATTAGTAATATATATAAATATCTATTGAGATATAAAATGGAAGATGAGGTTGTCAAAGACACAATGATTAGATGGGCAAAAAATTTCGGATACAACATAGAATTGGCGAAATGGGAAAAAATATGGGAAACAAACATAAAATTGACTATGTCTGCGGCATTCAAGGAAAATCAGTTGAAGATGTTTTACAGATGGCATCTTCCACCAGCAAAGCTTGCTAAGATGTTCCAGAACAACTCACCGACATGCTGGAAATGTAAAAAGGTACATGGAACATATTACCATCTATGGTGGACATGCCCCGTTGCAAAAAAATACTGGACTAAAATAAGAAGATGGATGGTAGAAATAATAGATCAACCTATAGATTGGAAACCAGAGATCTTCCTGCTGGGTATCTTAAATAGAAAATACAGTAAAGAAATACGGTACTTAATCTTACATATAACAACGGCAGCAAGAATAATCTACGCACAGTTCTGGAAAAATGAGAATACACCACCAGAGGAAGAAGTGATAAGGAAAATCTTAGACTGTGCGGAGATGGACAAATTAACAAAAGAGATAAAAGAAAGGGAAGACACAGAGTACTATGTAATATGGAATAAGTGGTATGATTGGTTGGAGACTAGAAATAACAAATGAAAATAAATGCAGAAAGGTCAAGAAAGGGAAAATGTGTATATAATAATGTATAATAATGTATAGTAATAATATGTATTATTCTTAATATGAAATATAGTATGAATGAAGAAAATGGAAATAAGAAACAGTGGGACAACAAGGACAAATATTTTTTTTTTTAAAAAAAGAAGAATAAAGGGGGAAAATGTAAATAATAGAAGATCACAGTTACGAAATTGCTGTTTAAAAAAAAAAAAAAGGAGTATACATTCTATGTTTATGTGTGTTATGTTTTGTTGTTTTAAAAAAATAAAAATATATCTAAAAAAAAAAAAAAAAAAAAAAAAAAGATTGCAACTGGGTGCTAGGAAAAATTGGGCTCTAGCTTATGCAAAGGTAGCAACTGCTTATTTCAAGGCATTGTACAGGTAGTCCTTGGGTTACAAGTACTTACCCACTCTTTTAGCAACTATTCAAAATTACAATGGCGAGGACTGGTTCTTGAAGTTTCAGCTATCGCAGTGTCACATGGTCACATGATCATGATTTTGGCAACTGGCTTGCAATTAAGGATGGCTGCAGTATCCTGTGGTCACATGTTCACCATTTGTGACCTTTCCTGCCTGTCAGTGGGGAAGCTGGCAGCCACTGCCATTCTCACATTTTTCACCCATCTGATTCTCATATATCACTAACCTGCTTTTCAAGTGTTGCAACCATTTCAATAGCTTAAGGTTTCTTTATGCCTTATTAAGTTTCCATTTCCTAAGTTAAGTTAAGGTTTCTTTATGCCTTATTAAGTTTCCATTTCCTAAGTTAAGTTAAGGTTTCTTTATGCCTTATTAAGTTTCCATTTCCTGAGTTAAGTTAAGGTATGCCTTTTAAGTTTCATTTCCTGGCTAAACCCGCCCTTTATGAACCTCCTGCTATGATGTCAAAATGCCAATAAAAGAGAAGCACGCAGATCCTTCTGGGCTCTCGCATGCTGACTCAACCTGAAGAAACATGTTATCCGTGTGTTTCCTATCTACCAAACGCGAGGTCCGTTGGCCCAGGCTGACGTATGTCACTGGTCCGTCCAGCAGAAGCTGGACCCCGGGATCGAACTCCCACAACCACTGGTCCGTCCAGCAGGCGCTGGACCCCGGGATCAAATTCCCACAACCACTGGTCCGTCCAGCAGGCGCTGGACCCCGGGATCGAATTCCCACAACTGGTGACCCCGACGTGATTCACTCCACGACGTGATTCACTCCACGGCGTGTTCTCTGTCTAGGGAAGCGCTGCTCTGGCTCCTGTACCATGCACCTGGCAAAGGCTTGATCATCGTGAGTATCGGAACCTCACTTTCCAAAGTTCTGTCCAAGCATGTGGATGAACTTTCCTCTTTAGTCAGAAAGGCAAATTGTTTGCAAAAAGTTAACGGAACAACTGTCTATCCCCAGACCCTTCCTCTCAACCTGTGTCTATTGCGGAGGACGCTCCAAAGTCGGCACAGCCAAAGGAACCCCCCTCTTCACTATATCCTTCTCTCTCTCCTCCAAAACAGAAACAGGCAACCCTGTATCCTGTTCTGCAGAGTTTTGCAACCGCACTCAATGCTTCCGTTTCATCAAACTATTTTGAGGTAGACCAAACAATAAATTTTCAGAACAATTTAGAGATATAAATTAACTCAAACTGCACTCCTCTGCAATGCGTTTTGAACAATTGGAATGTTTTGAAACTCTTTTGTAATCTGTTAAGTTTAAACCCTGTCAGACAATGTCTGGTGGTGCTTTGTGTTGATGTGTGTGTTTTGTTTTATATATGTTTAACTCCTAGAACGTTACGCTTGGACTTGGAATGGTGAGAAAAATAGGAGATGGTTAAAGGGCCCTATAAAAACCACATGTTTGGTTGGAATCATCTCATGATTTTCTCGCTTCTTGCAGGACAAGCCATATGTCTAAATAAATGTTGTTTTAATGGTATTTGTGTATATATGTCTGTCTGTGTTGTTTTGTGTTATTTCCAAGACTTGGAAAAGGGTCAAAACTCTCTTTGATAACAACAAACAAAAAGGCCTTAATTAAAAATAAAAAGTTTGCTTGGAAAACGTATGTTGAAATATTTGTATGTGAAATGGTGTAAGCAAACAGAATGGAAGTGAATGAGTTAATTTGCTGGTGTAAATGTGTGTGTGTTAGCCCTCACCCCTCCACCCATCCCACGCTGTGAAAGGAACAGTAAAATTGTAGTTTTTATTGTTGTAAAATGGGAACGCAATAGCAAGAGTTTCCATGAGAAAAGTTTTATGGAGGATTTGTGAAAGAATTTATAAAAAATGCATGTGAATTTTTTGGTGGTGAGATTTTTGTAAAGTTTCTTTTTCTTTCCCCCCCCCTCCTGACTCTTTCGTTTTTCGCTGGCTGTATTGTTTTAAGAGCGAAGGAAGGGCAGACAGAGGAGGGGGGGCAGCTGTTCGTTTTAACTATTTTTTTTCTTCTTCCTCTGCCTAGAAGTCTGGGTTGAGGAAGGGGGGTGGATGTGAAATTTGATGCCCACTCTTGCAGTTTCAGCTTGCTATTTTTTTTACTCGAAAGAGGAGGCAGTAATTGTTGGGCAATTGTTTTGCAAATTTTTGAGTTTTAAATTGTTTAGTTAGACATATACATCCATCAACCAAAAGAAATGACTGAATTGTTTTGCTTAGATTTGTAAATGTTTTCCCTATTTCATGAAAATTTGTTTCTTTTTAATGGAATTTGATCAAATTGGAACCTTTTTCATATCTGGGACATAAGATGTTAGCCTCTGCGGCCACACCTGAGCTGCCAAAACTCAATTTTCCAAACAACCCTACATTAGTACAATTGCAACAATTTTTAGGAACACTTAATTGGGCACGATCTTATCTTTCTCTTACCACGGCTGTTCTTTCTCCCTTTTTCCAAGCCTTAGCTATACTTAAACACCCTGCTGACACTTTACATCTTACTGATGTTCATCACACCACTCTCCAACATATAAATTCAATACTGCAGACCACTTGGGTCGACCGTGTCTTGAACAACACACCTTTTTCCCTTGCGATTTTATCAACACCTTCTCTATTCACTGCCATTCTTGTTCAAATATCTGACAAAAAATTAAACTGGCATGGGCATATTTCATGTCATTTGCCCGCAGATCCTCGCTTACAACTTGTCAAGACAATCCCTATTTCCTTTTCTTCTCCTATTGCTCCTTCACCCCTTAAGGACTGTCTTACCATTTTTACTGATGGTTCAAAAACATATGGTGCTTGTACTTGGCAATACAATGGAACATGGCACAAAAAGCAAACTTCGCCTCAACAATCAGCTCAACAAGCAGAACTAGCTGCTCTTATTTTGGCTTTAAGCTCCTTTTCTTTGCAACCTTTAAACATCATTACAGATAGCTTATATGTTTCCCATATCACTCACAACATTTTTGACTCTTATCTGTCTCCCTCCATTCCACCTGTCCTTATGAAACTCTTTCTTTCACTACAAACACTATTACATGATCGTGTCCATCCCTTATTTCTAGCACACATTCGAAGTCACCAACATTTACCAGGATTTCTTTCAGAAGGGAATCATATGGCCGACGAAGCCTGCAAACTTTTACCTGTTGTCATCAAAGTTCCACAGCCAGCTCCCATGACAGCGGGGGAAAGTCACAGCTATTTTCATCAAAATAAGAAGGCCTTAATGAAACAATTTGGTATAACACTGACTGAAGCTACAGCCATAATTCAACAATGCCCAACCTGTAGCCTACAGTCTAAAGGTATCCCACAGGGCGTTAACCCTAGAGGCACTGAAGCCTGTGATACCTGGCAAATGGATGTAACTCAATATCCTCCATTTGCCCCGTGGAAATATCTACATGTTACAGTAGATACGTTCTCCGGATTTATTTTGGCAACCCCACAAAAAGGGGAAGCTGCAAAACAAGTGATTAATCACTGTATTCGTACCTTTACAGTGCTGGGATGTCCAAAAATATTAAAAACAGACAATGGCCCAGCTTATGTCAGCTCACAATTTTCACAGTTTTGTCATCACTGGTCCATTGTCCACAAATTTGGAATTCCTTTCAATAGCCAAGGGCAGGCTATTGTTGAGCGAGCAAATCAAACTTTAAAAAATGCATTAGATCGTTATATGGGGTCCAAGGGCTTATGCCCCCCAAACCTCCCGGCACTGCAAAACGTGTTAAATGTTTGTCTGTATATTTTCAATTTTCTAAATCTCACTGGCACTCCTTCTTTGTCTGCTGCGTCTCGACACTTTACTAAACCTGTTGTCCCAACTTCAAGACCACTTGTGTACTACAGACAGCTCCCGGATCCAACTTGGAAAGGTCCAGCCGAACTCATCACCTGGGGAAGAGGCTACGCTGCAGTTCAACTACCTGACAGAGTTTTGTGGGTCCCTGCTCGTTGTATTCGCCCATATTTCATCACTCCACACAACCCACCGACTCCATCGGATGTGCCATCATTGCCTTTGTGAGTGTGGATGTACGTGCTGTTATTGGTGTAACAACTGCATATTGCACCACCCATATTGTCCAGGGGTCCAACACTTTTGCATCAATCATGTGGACCCTGCTTTTGATGACACTCTTGACAAGTTCCTTCCCCATGATGTCCACACTGCACCTTCCCATGATGACAAAGCACCTGAGAATTCCTCTAAATTTTCATAAAGGCCTATATTGTGGTCCTGTTTTTTCTTTTCTTGATCTCAATACTACTGCCCTTTTCCATTGTTATGACCGAGGTCAATCCTTTTGTCCCTTTGTGTTTTTTCAGTATCCTAATCGTGGCATTCCTCTTCCACCATCTCCCTCTATTTCCCTCACCTATGCTCATCACCCTTGTCACATGACTCTTGCTATTCTTGTGACCCCTGAGACTACGGGGCGCTATTATGTGTCTGGATTTTCATCCTATGGTACTTATACTACACATTCTTTTGAACTCGCATCAGTGGCGAGCTATGCAAAACCTCCTTTGTCTCCTCGTTTACTTGCTTACAACTTTGTTCCTCATCCCCGCTCCTTCCTAGACCTGGCCGCCCGTACTTTTACCTCACCTCACTTACAACACTTTCATTCCACAAAGCAACCTCGCTCACACCAACGCATCATTCATTCTCGACGATGGCGATCTCCTGATCCTAATCCTCATCGACCTCTCAACTACACATGGACTGTTCGTGACTTTGAAAATCAGGTATTATTCCAAATCTCCAAATACACAATATGGCCCTGGTTCCCTATCTTACATTTTGACTTTGCCGAAATGGGTACCGGGGTCAACAAATTTGCTTCAAAATCTCTCCAAACTAACATTTGGGACAAACAAGGTTCGTGCACACCTTCTCCACTAAAAGCAACATGGTGGGACCTGTATTTTTGTCCCGAACCAAAGACACCTGAGGAAAAATATCAATGTGGCACTTTATTGGATAAATACTGTGCCTCATGGTTTTGTGTTTCTACGGGCGCTATATCCTGGACTGCCCCTCGCTCAAATGATTATATCACCATTACCCGTAGTAATGGCAAACCCCCTTCTTCTTCCTGCCCTTCTAATTTGCATTGTTGTGGTGAGCGGAAAAATCCAATGAACATTACCTTCACATCCCAACATACCTTCACTACAGAGCAATGGGCTGTCGGATATTCTTGGGGTGGTAGAGAATGGAGCGGTTCTGGAAACGACGGCGGAGTTTTTTCCATTCGTCTCACAATCCAGCCACCACATTCCCCTCCTATAGGTCCTAACAAAAACGTTCAATCTGTTTTTTTACAGTCCATTGTGCATAATATGCCTAATCCCTTGATTAACCTTGTCAATGCTTCTTCCTTTTTGCTAAAAAGTGCTGTTAATTCTTCTTCACAAACCGACCACTGTTGGCTCTGTTTATCAGCCACTCCACCCTTTTATGACGCCGTTGGCTCTATTGAACCTATTAAGAATGCTACAAAAGATGACTCCTGCAGATGGAACTCAACATCTATTACTATTACTTCCATTATGGGACATGGTTGTTGCTTGGGAAACATTCCTGCAAATTATTCTCAATATTGTGCTAATACCACCACTGGCAAATACCAATGTGATGTCTGGCTTGATAAAACTAGGTCGGGCAGTGTAAACGTGGCTGGCTATAATTTTTTTTCTCCTTGGTCAATGGTAACATCACTGCCAGATTAAAAGGCCAATTCTTTGTTCCTGGTAACAACTTCATTTGGGCTTGCTCTACAGGTGCCACAGCCTGTGTATCAGGGGATGTTTTAATATGCCAAAATGCCTTTTGTATTCAGGTACGCTTAGTCCCTAGAATCACTTATTATTCCCTCTCTGATTTTGTTTCCCTTATGGAACCACCGGAATACCACCTACGTGCCAAACGTGAAATAGTTACAGCCCTAACCCTTTCAGTTCTTTTAGGATTAGGTGCTGCAGGAGCAGCTACTGGAGCTGCGGCTTTGATTGTTAATCAACAACAAATACAAAAACTTAGTCTAGAAATAGATGATGATCTTTCCCGCATTGAGACTTCAATTTCTGCCCTTCAAACTTCTTTGTCGTCTCTTGCTGAAGTAGCTTTGCAGAATAGGCGTGCCCTCGACCTTTTATTTTTAAAGGAAGGTGGAACGTGTGTAGCCTTAAAAGAAGAATGTTGTTTTTATTCTGATCAATCTGGCATTGTGCGCGACTCTATGAATGAGTTACGCAAACGATTAAAAGACAGGGAACAGGAAAGGTTCTCCCAACTATCCTGGTATCAAAGCATGTTTAATTTTTCTCCCTGGATTACTACATTGCTTTCTGCTATTTTAGGACCTTGTATAATTATGCTTATATTATGTATGATTGGCCCATGTGTTTTTTCACGCCTTTTGCAATTTCTCAAGGACCGATTAATTGGTCTGGATTCTAATCTTTCTAAGATTAATGTTATGCTTGCCTCAAACAACATATATGAACCCTTGAAACCCAAATTCCACCCCCCTGAAAAGGTTGCCCTACTGACACTGTCTGATACGGACTCCAACTGTTCCGATACTGAATCAGACTTAGCCATGGTGGCTCTTGCCTCCAAGCAAGAATCTCGCATTCTTATGGAGTTGCCCTCTTCTGTTTCGGAGGATGCAGATGATGGCTACGAGTAGGATAGAGATTGAACTTTAAAAAATAAAAACAGTGGAGATGTTGCAACCATTTCAATAGCTTAAGGTTTCTTTATGCCTTATTAAGTTTCCATTTCCTAAGTTAAGTTAAGGTTTCTTTATGCCTTATTAAGTTTCCATTTCCTAAGTTAAGTTAAGTTTCTTTATGCCTTATTAAGTTTCCATTTCCTGAGTTAAGTTAAGGTATGCCTTTTAAGTTTCATTTCCTGGCTAAACCCGCCCTTTATGAACCTCCTGCTATGATGTCAAAATGCCAATAAAAGAGAAGCACGCAGATCCTTCTGGGCTCTCGCATGCTGACTCAACCTGAAGAAACATGTTGTCCGTGTGTTTCCTATCTACCAAACGCGAGGTCCGTTGGCCCAGGCTGACGTACGTCACTGGTCCGTCCAGCAGAAGCTGGACCCCGGGATCGAACTCCCACAACCACTGGTCCGTCCAGCAGGCGCTGGACCCCGGGATCAAATTCCCACAACCACTGGTCCGTCCAGCAGGCGCTGGACCCCGGGATCGAATTCCCACATTCAAGTCTTCCAACTGCACTTGTGAAGTGGGTTTAATTTTTCCATATTTTAAACTTATGAATGAGTTTATATTTGGATATCTATATCTTTCTGGAATTTTAGTGATTATTTCAAAAGCTTTTGTAGTCAAAATCTGTTCTCTTTGATATCATGGTAGGAGTATGGCTCCACTTTTAGTGAAAAAATCATTTGTTTTTTTCTGCATTTAAGGTTGCAGGATGTATTTGGATATTGGTAGATTTGTTCCTTATTCTGATGAGAAATGATATTCTTGTGTAATCCCTATTTGAGAACTATAGATCACTTTATTTTTGAGCTCACAGTTGCAAACTTTTTTTTATTCTTTTTTTTGTTGTTTTTTCTATTATGTTGCAATGTCTTTTTGATTTTTTTCTGTGTTGTATATTAAAAACAATTAAAAATAAAAAAGATATTTAAGCAAAAATAGTTGTCTCCCAGATTCTCCTATAAATTACCAGATTATAGGTAACTCCAACTGTGTTTTGTCATGTTAGACAATGATTAGGGTTTGTTTTTCTTAGAATATAAATATGTGTCATTTAGAAATGATTTCCTTCAAATACTTTAAAATTACAGTTTGTGAATTGTTTGTGACTAGTTACTGTATATCAGTGTCATTATTAGCCCTTTTACATACACATAGTTTCACTTATTTCATTTACTTATTTTTAAAATCTGTATGCTGCCCTTTAAACCTTTTTTCCCAGAGCATAGGATACAATTCAATCAAATTCAAATACTTCTGAATGTTATTTAATTTAATAGGAAGCCACCAAAGCAAAAATCCATATACATGTTTTCTTTTTTTTCCTTTCCTTAGTACATATAAAAAAGTGTAGGGAGTTAGTATCCCCCCAGAGAATGAAATATTTTGGGAAATATTAAAAGAGGCAGGATAGAATATTTCCCCTGAAGGAGAAATAGAGAAAAAAAAAATCTTAAGGTAGGCAGAAACCAGTTCCAGTCTCCCTGTCCCAAGCAGAAACCAGCTTTTAGAAATGCAGATTTGGTAATCCATTCAGGGAGACTGGGGTCAGGAAGGCTGGATCTGAGGGATTAGAAAAACAAAGACTCCTAAAATTTACATTCCCCACCCAAATTCTAAGACAAGACATGACCTTTAGGATATAATAGTATTAATCCACCACCATTAGAATACCAAAAGGGCACACTCAAGCACACCTCAAATACTAAGCCCAAAGAAGGTATAAAAACCCACCCATTCTCAACTCCATTTGGTCAGCTGTCCCAGAACTACATGCTGTTGCAGGTTCTGCTCATCATTAAACAGGAACCTTCCTTCTTAAACAGCCTCCATTTTTATTTCCAGCGTCTTAGTCTCTATTTTATTTACTCCCAGCTTGTAACTGGACCTGATTTTTCTTTCAACAAAAGGAAGGGAAAAGAAGAAAGTGGGAAAGGATAAATTTCTTTTATACAAATAAAAAACATATTCCTGTTGTGTTGCACAATTAAAAATGCACAAGAGCCGAAACCTATAGATTAGTATATGCAATCTTCCAAGCAATAAACTGCTTTTCAAATATGGAAAGAAAGATAAATAATTTGGAGCCCTTTATAAACTAATGGAGACTAAACATCTGTTTACTATTGTATTAGAATGAGCATAGAAAAAATGATATTTGTTTTTATTGTCCTGCTTTAAATTTGAATAGTATATAATAAAAATATGACCATCTACAAAAGCAGTAATCTTTGAGAATAAAATTAAGAAGAGAAGTACTGTATCCTTGGTCCAAAAGGAATCCTGTGGAGTACTCAATTACATTATATAACATTAGGTTGCATTTTGATTGCCACATCACCAACAATTTGCTAAATCTATCAACACCTTGTGAAAAAGTCATGTAAGATTCAC
The DNA here is from genome assembly GCA_023970755.1 of Azemiops feae. Lineage (NCBI taxonomy): Eukaryota > Metazoa > Chordata > Lepidosauria > Squamata > Viperidae > Azemiops > Azemiops feae. Next base: position 3,065,914 of record JALGBA010000012.1, on the reverse strand, counting down.
AGTAGTCAGTAGATAAGTAATACTTATCACTGCACTATTAATTATTTCAAATCTACAGAAATATGGCATACAGTTACTAAAATGGCTTTTCATTGATACATAAGTCCTCTAATTCTATATTCAGTACCTCTCTAAACACTTGGACTTCTAATTTACTACACTATTAATATTACATATACTTTAAAGGCTTTTTATTTTATAAAAAATATCTTAAATAATCTAATATACCATTCTTTATTCAGTAAATTACATCTCAATAAGACCATAGAACTGCTTTATGTTTTATTCATTGGGAAGGTTGAATTAATCATTTTGACCAATAGAGGGCTGTGTTTGATTACATAAACTGTCATGTTGCTTAATAAACATGAAAGAATAATAGTACAGATAATGTCTTTAATTTTCACTTACTATATAAGCTCATTTTCCTAGCCTTAAGATTGTTCTATTTCTACCAAAGTTTGCAAATTTACCTTTTTATAAATCTGCATTACACTAAAAAGCAAACTGAATCAAAGCAAAATATAATCTTATATTTCAGGTGTTACTCTAGCAAAACCTTCTAATACTTAGCTGGACTTTGCCTGTTTAACACATTTTTAACACATTTTAATGGTGTCTCCAATTAAGTTCCCAATTAATCACTGGATGGAATTACACTTTCAGCTGTAGCTTCTGCAATTTGTTGCCCAACAAGCAAATTTGTTGATGGGGGGGGAGCTTTATTTCAGAAACGAGGACTTACTGTATTGTTTAGATCAGTGGTGGCGAACCTATGGCACAGGTGCCATAGGCGGCACTCAGAGCCCTCTCTGTGGGCATGCGCGCCGTCGCCCCAGTCCTAGGCCTTCAGCTGGGTTTTATAAAACCTTTTCACTTTAGGCCTCCGCCGCCGTGTGCAAAAAAAAAAAAGGTTCAATCAGTCAATTTCAACTTCTCACAGGAAAAAAAAAGATCTTGCAAAGTTGGAATTGATTGTCCCACCCAGTCTGCCGTTACCACCACAGCCATGCCCACCCAATGGGCCACACCCAGCCAATGGGCCACGCCCACCCAATGGGCCACACCCAGCCAATGGGCCACACCCACCCGGCACTCGACGATGCATAAGTGGGTTTGGGATTGCGGTTTGGGCACTCGGTCTCTAAAAGGTTCGCCATCACTGGTTTAGATGAAGCATTTCCTAGTTTTGATCAAGATCAGATCAAGAACTAAGTAGTGTGATACCTACAGTGTGCCCATCTGTGTCCACGTGGCGATATGCTTGGGCATTATCTGGCTCTCTGCCACTCATTTAAGAAAATAAAGAAAATTGGTATAATATCAAATAAAGCACAAGCTTCTGGGCTCATTCCTGCCCCACTGGCAATATTTTTGAGCCCACATGGGCATAATAGGCATTGTTACAAGCTAAAAATATGAATAGTTGTAGAGTTTAGTCACTCTCTAGAAAATAAAGACAAGAAAGGTGGCCACAGTGGTTGGCCTGCTAATAAATAAATACATTTCATAACTAGCCATGGCAGTTTTTGGCACCATTTTTGTGAAGTGTCCTTGTTTCATGGTAGCCACATTCACATTTAGTAACCAGTGAGCTTCCCCAAAACAAGATGGTTGTTGTGACAGCTTGCCTCCAGAAATCGTGGGTGCTCCATCACTGGAGATTTTTAAGAAGAAACTAGACAATCACCTGTCTGAGATGGTATAGGTTCTCCTGCTTGAGCAGGGGGCTGAACTAGAAGACCTCCAAGGTCCCTTCCAGATTCTATTCTATTCTATTCTATTCTATTCTATTCTATTCTATTCTATTCTATTCTATTCTATTCTATTCTATTCTATTCTATTCTAGTCTAGTCTAGTCTAGTCTAGTCTAGTCTAGTCTAGTCTAGTCTAGTCTAGTCTAGTCTAGTCTAGTCTAGTCTATTTCTTGTGGAAATAAGCCTGTGGTACTCAGTTCAGTGGCCTCGTGAAAAATGATAAGACAATAAGTTTTGGGAATCTCAGGAATAGCTGCACTAGAAAGCAGACGAGCTCTGGGAGCTGAAAGAATATTTTGAGTCCACCAGAACAAAAGCTATTGTTTAAGATATCCTTACAAAGCTGTCCTTGTACAATGTTCAGCAGCCAGAAGCTATACTGAGTAAAGTTATAAAGAGCCTAGGCTAGACTGTGAATGGCTCCAGCTAATCTATTGCTACCCATCTCCCATGAAAAGCACTTGGTTGCTAGAAATCTCTCGTGAATAGCTTGAGTTAAATTTACCAAACCCAAGTGAGCTGCCCATCCCTCTCTATTCATTACTTCAATTAACAATCAGACGCCTGAAAAATACCCCAATCTGCTTCTTGAGAAAGTGTGCAGAAAATCGATGAGCCAAGCCAATTAGCATCCCATTTGTGACCATCTAGGGAATTTAATTGGAGCCACTTGCTTGATCGAAGGTCCAATAACATTGTTGTTTAGTTAGGGAGAATGTAATGTTTGATAAATGAATAAGAGTCCCTTAAGGCCCATATGCTAGTGGCATTTCCAGGCCAGAAGGGGCAATAAGGCAAGCGTGCTTTGTTGTGTACACATGGCTTCTTGTATTCTTGGGATGGAGCTACAGCAGCTGGACACAACTAGGACAAGCCTACGCCACCCGGGGTGGGCGTTATAGCTTCCCCACTAAATTGTTGCACACATGAACAGGCACATTGTCTACTTTTAAAAAGGCATTTCAACTGCCCATTACCAGGGAGCTGCCAGACAACAAAAAGGATGTTGCCTCAGTTTGTGAACAACCTATCTTCAGAACATATTGTTTGAGGGTAATTAATTTGCAAATTGCCTGCTTGCAAATCCATGCCTGAATTAGTTACTTTCCTCCTCCCAAAGCATGCTTGCAATTTCAATTACATTTTTAAAAAAAATCACAGGAAGTCCCATGAATTTAAGCTACCAGATCTGGGCTGCAAAAATCCCAATGACTATTAGATAGCATCAAAGTGTTGGAGTTTTCTGTATCTGTTCACTGACATTTAATAGTTATCTGAATTTTTATAGCTTAAATCAGTGGAATGACTTGCCTCCAGAAGCTGTGGGTGCTCCAACACTGGAGGTTTTTAAAGAAGATATTGGACAACCATTTGTTTGAAATGGTATATAGGTTTTTCTGCTTGAGAAGGGAGTTGGAGTAGAAGACCTCCAAGGTCTCTTCCAACAATGTTATTCTGTTATCTGTTATTTGAAATCTGGTAGCCTGACATGACTGAATAGTGCGATCTCATAAGGAGCAATTGTTTCTGCCTTGACAAATGGAAAAATAACTGGCTTTCAGAATGATGAAAGGTGACCTGTACTATACTAAAAACTTTTACTTTAGGCTGGAGTGCGCTAATATGTTTTAAGACATCTGAAGAGGATTGATTGGCTTAGCACTACTTCTTTTTTGCCTAAACTACAATTGTTTCTAGTCTGCAATCTTCTGAAAACTAAACTAAACTAAACTATTATTAAATAATATGACCAGCCAACAGCTGAATGAGTATTCAGACCATATGCAATGATGTTTTTATCACATGCATTCCACTTTGAAAAATTAAACTCTTCATTTTGAAAAAGGTTGGCTTCATTTTGAACCTCTTAGAAGTCAGCAGTCTGATTTAGACCCAAAGTATAAAATAATGGTTCTGCCAATTATAAATTCATTTCAGTAAAGATCAAATTGTGGCCATATGTTCTTGTTTTACATTCACATTGAATTTGAAAACTGCAGGTTTTTTTTTAAACATGAAGCATAACAGGAAAGCTTGGTTTATTAAAAGTAAACAATGGAAGTTTCAGATGACTTGATTTGGAAAATTTGGTAGTAATTTTAACTATTCTTAACTAATATCCACTAAGACAATAAAATATTCCAAAAAATAAAACTGAAGGACTAAAGCAAATGTAAATTTCCAAACATACAGTATTTCTTTCCTTTCTTCAGTTATAGCTTCCCACTGAGTCTATAGGCATTTCTCAAGGAGTGGGGTGAGGTTTGCATTAGCTTGGCAGCATCTCCATACCTGTGATGCCATGAGGCTAAGTAGTGATGGAAAAGTAAGTTGATTTCGTTCTGGTTCAGCTGCAGGCCAATTAAATAGCAGACATGAGGGTGTGTTTTTTTGTTTTTTGAAATATTGCTATCCATGTAAACATCTCTACATATGCAGGAACATAATTTGGAATAATGACTTGGATGTGGAAGTGAAACTGCCTTTCCCTTTTGCATGAAGTTAGAGAATGTTTATTAGTCCACCACTCTAAGATGGTGCAATGACTGAAAGCTATCTCTTTCCTTTTGTTCTCAGTGCTTAAAAGCTCAGTTAAAGTTAAGACAATTATGGATCATCTTCATGCTGGTTTTGAGGAAGGTGACGTAGAAGTAGCTCTATGATACTGTATGTCCTGGGATTCTGTTCCTGTGCTTTCAGCAGAAAAAGGTTTTCTGTTTCTTGGCGGCTTTCAAAAATTGTCTTCTTTATGTGGCTCACTGGGGTAGGGAGATCTTTACTTTCATTTCCTTCCATGCTAATTGAGATTGGTGTTTCCTCTTCCTTATTGATAGCTGTTTCTGATGGCTGATTAGCCTGGCAACAGGAAAGAGTAGATAGGGCTCTGTTGGTTATCCTCTGTTACATGGACCCAGTGGGAAGGGTGCCCACTAACATGTCTACCACTGAACCACCACATCACTCAATCATTGCAATACAAAATCTCCAGAAGTGTTTCAGTTGCAACTGCTGGCTTTCCCCAATTCTGGAGGGCAAGTTGCAGAAGGCAGATACAATGTCCGCAACCTCAGTTTCATCACTCTATAATTTTAATGGTAATGTGGGAATAACCTTGAGAGATAAGAGGGAGAATTACAAATGGCACATCTGTATGTAAAAGATATCTCAACCCACAAATTGGGGATGGCATAGAAAATGTTGCAGGAAGGACCCTCCCTAGTTTTCTGAAGTGTAAAAGGAAAAAAAAATATTTTCAGTCTTGCAAGATTCTGCTAATGTAACTCGCAATAAGGATAGAGCTAATACTCCTGGTTGTACTTCTGGTCTGGACTACTTTACAGGGCTGACAGTAATCTAATAGTGGACTAACTACTAACTGTTGTGAAGCAGGGTTCTCAATAGTTTTTGAGGGGCTTCAGTGGAAAATAGATAATATGAATTGCTCACATAATATAATTGATGGGATCACATCAAGCATGCTGAGAAAGATGGCATTTGGCTTTATTTATTTTAATTTTTTTGGGATGGGATAATTTTTTAATTTTTAAAAAAAATCTAATTGCAGTTTTTGTGGATTTCTTCCTCAGTATGGTGAGCTTGCATTCACTGCCCATTGGTTTCCAGGTACAATTTAAGTAGCTATTTTAACTTATAAAGCCCCTTATAGCTTGGTTCCAGATATTTCTAGGACCATGTAGTACCAACCAATCAAATCAAACCAAGAGAAAATATTGATTCCACGTTTTTAAAAGAAGTTTGAGATATTGAAGCAAGAAACTACTGCTTTTCAATAGCAGGATCAATTACAGTGTGGAACAGCCCCCTGAGAGAGATTACCGGTAGGTCAGGCCTCTCCTTGTCCATATTTTGGAAGCTTCTAAAGACAGCTCTGTTTTAAAGAGCCTTCACCTAATTTTACCATGCCATGTCTAACTTGTTTATTGCTTGTATTCTTATATTTGATTGGTGGTTTTATTATTGTTTTTCAGAAGTTTGTAACCTGAATATTTTACTTGTTTTTTATAATCTACGTAAACCATCAAGTCTCTTGGATTATGAAAAATAGATAGATAGATAGATAGATAGATAGATAGATAGATAGATAGATAGATAGATAGATAGATAGATAGATAGATAGATAGATAGATAGATAGATAGATAGATAGATAGATAGATAGATAGAAATTCATCATATACTGTAGTTTAAAGGCAATTTTGGGACTGGAAAAAAAGGGGAGGAGTATTTGGGGGTTACAGGTTACCCACCCCAGCTGTGATGTGTATTAACTATCTAATTTGTAAAACAAATGCTTTTCATCAAACAAGTATTATTCAGACTGAACTGTGAGACAAATTCATCAAAGAGCCTTGTTAATGAAATGTGGACAATAGAATAACTGATTAAGAAACAGCAACTGTTGGCTGATTACATTGCAGTTTGTTTGACCTTCCCAAATCTGTCCATTCCACAATAGCTTTGTATCTTTATTCTGTGTCATTAACACTTTTAACACTTAAAAAGAAAAACTGCTTTCTTGACAAATTCTCAGGGATTATTGCAGCCAAGAAATAAATGTACATTTTAAAGTTTGCACTGGGTTATACTAGAAGAGTATTCAGGGTTAAAGCAATAATGATTTTAAACCAAATAAGAGGATTGGGCTCTTCAAAACTGATTAAGAAAACATGTTTTAAGAAATATATTCATATATTAAAATGTAGTAACTTTAAAGGTAAATAACAGTGGTATAGATATACATTACAGCTTACATCTTTGCTATAAATCTGAAGAATTCTTCTGTATCTGATAATTCTGCACTCACGCTGCTGTCATACAGCTCTTGAGAATCACCACCTTAATTTGAGAGTCAGGAAAAATAATTTAACTGGATTTAATGAAAGCATGTAGCCTTACAAATAGCTTAGAGACATTCTAGAAAAGAAAGAGGAGAGCACTGTTTAACTTGTCTCTATCTGCTTTAATACATAAAATGTCACAATTTCCTCAACTGAAGCTCTGGACCTAACTGCTAATCTTTGGTGATTATTTATTACTGCATTATTTTATGAAGATTATTTCTATGGCTACAGAAAATCAGGTGGAGTTCACCAGACCAACCAATGCTCTTGATCTAATCTTCTTTAAAATTGTCAGGGCATTATTAGATATAAAGTAATCTTTCCAGATTAATACCAGCGCACTTGAAGATATTACTCTTCTCAAAGAGAATTCAGATGCTTTAAAAATTACAAATGGTAATTCTTTTCAGTTAAAGTAATAAAATACTTTATGAAAGCAGACTGAATTTCAGCAATATACTGTTGCTTCCAAGGAAAAGCTGATAAAGGAAAAAATGTGGGTGGGCAAAAAGGACACACATGGCTGCTACCTCATTTTACTGGGTCCAGAGTATCACATTCAATTAGAAATTCTGTCTTTGATAATTAAGGCAGAGATGGGACTCAGAGGAATTCAATAAGGTAGTTTGACCATGACTTTGCTCCAGATATGTTAGAATACAGATTTTGGAACTCCAGCCAACATGTACATTGAGAATTTTGGGCAGTAATCTTAAAACATATGAACAATATAAAGGCTGGAGAAGTCTGCCCTAAGCAGAATAGGAGTAACATTCCCCATGATCTTTCAGTCTCTATTTGATTATGTCTCTGGAACTATGACTCTGAGCCACTATTTTTATAGACAATTAAATATGTCTGTGTATTACAGGTAGTCCTCAATTTATGACCAGTCAGTAATTATTCAAAGTTATAACAGACCTCCCCAGAGCTAGTTATGTCTCACTTTTGAAGTTACAATGGCCCCACTCCCTGTGGTCACCTGATCACATTTTGGGTGCATGGCAACCAGCTCATCTTTATAGCTGCAATGTCCCACACTCATTGGACCACAATTTGTGATGCTTCTTGCCAGTTTTAAAGTATTTACTTCCACTTTCCAACAAAAAAAATGCATTGGAAGAATGGATTTGCTTAACAACTGGCATTTGCTTAACAAGCATGTTTTTCACTTAACAACTGCAACAAAAAATGTTGGAAACTTGGGTTTAGTCATGCGATGCCTTGACTGACAACCACAATGACTTACAACATAATTCCAAGCTCAATTACAGTTGTAAGTCGATGGCCAGCTGTATGTACAGAAGCCTTTACATATTTAATAAAAAGCCTCAATGCTTTCTCTATAATTTTTAATAAACATTCTTAGTCCTAGATAGCTTTCCAGGCAAATATTTCCTAATATTTGACTGGATTCATACAACTCATTAAACTCGGGTTAAGAAATCATAAGGTTACATAAAATATGATCTCCAAACAAATTAATGAAATTAGAAAATGATAAACTGAAAGACAAAAAGGATAAGTACAAAAAATGAAAAGAGGAACACGTAACTAAGGCAGAATATCAGCAAATAGTCCAAATCTAAAAGACAAAGTCAGAAAAATAAAGGCTCAGAATGAACAAAGACTTGCAACGAAAGTCAAAGATAATTTTAAAAAAGTTTCTTTCAACATATAAATAACAAAAAAAAGTCAAGGAAACAGTTGGTCCACTAAAGAGAGAAGATGGCAAGGAAGTAACAAGCAGCAGAGAGAAAGCAGAATGTTTAACTCATTCTTTGCATTAGTCTTCACACAAAAAGAAACTATAGCCCAACCTACCAAAAACATAACTGTAAAAATTAAAATTAAAATAAGCAAGAAAATGGTAAGAGAACACCTGTCTGACTGTGATGAATAATGATAACAACAACAACAACAATAAAGTTTGAAGGCACATTGGAGGTCATCTAGTCCAACCCCCTGCTCAGGCAGGAAACCTTATACCATTTCAGACAAATGGCTGTCCAGTCTCTTCTTGAAAACTTCCAGTGTTGGAGTATTCACAGCTTCTGGAGGCAGGTTGTTCCACTGATTAATTGTTCTGTCAGGAAATTTCTCCTTAGTTCTAGGTTGCTTCTCTCTTTGGTTAGTTTCCATCCGTTTCTTCTTGTCTTGCCTTCATGTGCTTTGGAGAATAGCTTGACTCCCTCTTCTTTGTGGCAACCCCTGAGATATTGGAACACTGCTATCATGTCACCCTCGTTCTTCTCTTCATTAAACTAGACATACCCAATTCCAGCAACCGTTCCTTATATGTTTTAGCCTCCAGTCCCCTAATCATCTTTGTTGCTATTCTCTGAACTCTTTCTAGAGTCTCAACATCTGTTTTACATCGTGGTGACCAAAACTGGATGCAGTATTCCGAGTGTGGCCTTACCAAGGCATTGTAAAGTGGTATTAACATTTCACGTGATCTTGATTCCTCTGTTAATGCAACCTAGCACAGTGTTGGCTTTTTGGGTAGCTGCAGCACACTGCTGGCTCATATTTAAGTGTTTGTCCACTAGATTCCGAGATCCCTCTCACAGTTAGTACTATTGAGCAAGGTACCACCTATACTATACCTGTGCATTTGGTTTTTCTTGCCTAAATGTAGAGCCTTACTTTTTTCACCATTGAATTTCATTTTGTTAGATAGCGCCCAATGTTCAAGTCTGTCAAGATCCTCCTGTATCTTAAGCCTGTCTTCTGGAGTGTTGGCTATTCCTGCCAGCTTGGTGTCGTCTGCAAATTTGATGAGTGCCCCATCTATCCCCTCGTCCAAATCATTGATGAAGATGTTGAAGAGCACTGGGCCCAGAATAGAGCCCTGGAGCACCCCACTACACACTTCCCTCCATATAGATGCAGTTCCATTGAGGACCACACCCTGAGTACGGCCGGTCAGCCACCTACGAATCCATCTGGTGGTGATGCTGTCTAACTCACATTTTTCTATCTTATCAAGTAGTAGGTTCTGATCTACTTTATCAAATGCCTTACTAAAGTCCAAGTAAATTATATCCACAGCATTCCTCTGATCTACTAATTTTGTCACTTGGTCAAAGAATGCAATAAGATTTGTCTGGCATGATCTTTTTTTGACAAACACATGTTGGCTTTTAGTAATGACTTTGTTTGCCTCTAGGTGTTCACTGATTCATTGCTTATCTTTTCCAGAATCTTCCCAGGTATTGAGGTTAGGCTGATAGGTCTGTAGTTTCCTGGGTCCGGAAAACATAATAAAAAAACAGATCTGTGAACATCTAGAAACAAATAAAAGTTATAACTAGCAACCAGATGGGTTTGTTCAAAACAGATCATGCCAAAACAATCTTATTTCATTCTTTGACAAAGTGACTAAATTAGTAGACCGGTGAAATGCTGTGGGCATAGTATATTTAGACTTCAGCAAGGCATTTGACAAAGTAGACCATAACCTACTTCTTGGTAAGCTAGAAAAAGGTGGGATAGACAACAACACCATCAGATGGATTTGTAATTGGCTGACAAACCATACTCAACGAGTAATCCTTAATGGTGCTACATCTACATGGAGGGAAGTAAGCAGTGGGGTACCACAAAGTTCTCTCTTAGGTTCAGTACTCTTCAATATCTTCATCAATGACTTAGATGAGGGAATAGAAGGGGAACTCATCAAGTGTGCAGATGCCACTAAGCTGGCAGGAATAGCCAACATCCCAGAAGATAAGCTCAGGATCCAAAAAGATCTTAACCGACTTGAACAATGGACCCTATCCACCAAAATGCAATTTAATGTGGAGAAAAGCAGGGTTTTACATCTGGGCAGGAAAAACCAAAGACAAGTACAGATTAGGCAAAACCTGGCTCAAAAACAGTAACTGTGAGAGGGACATTGGAGTCCTAGTGGACAATCACTTAAATACGAGTCAGCAGTGTGTGGCAGCAGCCAAAAAAGCTAATACAATCCTTGGTTGTATAAATAGAGGCATAGAATCAAAATCACATGAAGTATTAGTACTGCTTTATAAAGCTCAGTAAGGCCACACCTGGAATACTGCATCCAGTTTGGGTCACCACATTACAAAAAAGACTTTGGAAAAAATGCAGAAAAGAGTAACTAAAATGATTAAAGGCCTGGAGATTAAAACATATGAAGAATGGTTGCAGGATTTGGGTATGGCCAGTCTAGAGAAAAGAAGGACTAGGGGGGACATGATAGCTGTATTCCAGTATTTGAGAGGCTGCCACAAGGAGGAGGGGGTCAATTTATTTTCCAAAGCACCGAAAGCAAGACAAGAAACGATGGGAACTAATCAAGGAGAGAAGCAAGCTAGAATTAAGGAGAAGCTGCCTAACAGTGAGGACAATTAACCAGTGGAACAGCTTGCCTTTAGACGTTGTGGGTGCTTCATCATTGGAGGTTTTTAAGAGGAGACTGGACAGCCACTTGTCTGAAATGGCATAGGTTCTCCTGCTTGAGCAGGGGGCTGGACTGGAAGATCTCCAAGGTCCTTTCCAGCTCTATTCTGATTCTCATTCTGAAACCTCTTTTGAGTCAATCTAAACTTGTGACTCTGTGGACAATTGTGTATAGTTTTCTTGGCAATTGTTTAGAAGTGGTTTATGTTGAATTCCTCTGGGATGTTTTTTAACTTCTCAATCTATTTTACCATTCTTGGATTTCCTGGTGATCTCCCATGTGGATTACTAACAAGGCCTTCTTATTCATTCATGACCAGTTAAGGGAGACTAGATAATGCTACCTAATGGGACACTTAACCACTTTTAACTTGTTATGTGAACTTAGCAGTTTCATGGGTTGTTCTTATTTCTCATGGCTGATGAAGACAGAGACTTCACTTTTCAAGTGATAATCAGCTAACATTGGAAAGTTATGTATCAGTAAATAAAATTCACTCAGCCATAACCAGGTTTCTTTTTTCCCTCTTGATAGGTACTTTAAAAATATTTAGAAAGGTTATCTGAGCAATGATCATAAAAAAAAAAATTGATTAAAATGGATAAATTGAAAAGAGATAAAGGGGAGATTATTATTTTGGGGTGAGAGGCACTAGTCTCTCTGAGTCTCAAAGTTTATCAAACACAGTGCATCACTTGAAAATGTAATATTTGTTTTCACTCTTAGATTTCTTCTTTGGATAGTGTGAAAAATAGATGTACTTTAAAATCTAACTTTTAATTTCTGTTATTGCCTTTTAAAAAAAAGGTTTGGGGCAGGAAGAATAATTTCTCCAAAGGGTTAAACCGTTTATTTAAATAGGTTTGTTTATTATGTTGTAGTGCTTTGCTTGTTCTGCGAATTAATAAAAGATAAGCTAAAAGTTCATTTATAAGAGTATTAAAGGATAATTATGATGGAGTAAATGCAGAGGGTCAAAAAGCATTATCATGAATAGCTACATAATAGGAAACTAGCTAAAATATAACCAGTAGTGTACAGTAGCACCAGTACCAAACTTTGCATTCCATCAAATGGGACATGGACCCTTTCTCTGACAGCATTTTAATTAAAAAGTGAGATATCTGAAATTATCTGTTCATCCATAAAAGTAACTCAGCCTCAGCAACTTAAATTAAAGCTGAAGGCAGGATTGTAAATATGTGACCCCTTAATATCAACAAAATAATAAAAAAAGACTTGGGTAGGAAATCTGTTTCAATCAGATTAGAAGAAAAGTGGGTAAAGCTGATTACAAGCCCACTAAACATAGTATTTAAGCAGTGTTTGTTGAGGAACAATAGCGTTAATTCTACTTTAACAAGTATCAATAATGGGAACGAGTTATTAATGTGTAAATTTAGGTGTAGGGAAAGTGGAAGTGAATGGATCGTATTCTTTCAACGTGATCTATTAGATGGATAAACTTTACTCAGGATTACAGTTGAGTGGATGGGGATTGAAAGCTAGACCACTGGCACTGTTTAATATCTGTACCTTTAATTTTTTAAAAGTAGGCAATAATGTGTCTACGAACCTGCTAACTTGGGACCTTTTACATTTGTATTACAGCATCCATAATCCTCAGCTACTGCAATGACTGAGAGTTTGCAGAATTGTACAATATGGTAGTCCAGTGCATCTGTCAGGCACTATCTTGAAGAAAGCTGCAATACAATGCTGCTTTTTAAAATAGAATAGAGCTGGAAGGGACCTTGGAGGTCTTCTAGTCCAGCCCCCTGCTCCAGCAGAAGAACCTATACCATTTCAGACAGGTGACTGTCTAGTCTCTTCTTAAAAACATCCAGTGATGGAGCGCCCACAATTTCTGGTAGCAAGCTGTTCCACTGGTTAATTGTCCTCACTGTTAGGAACTTTCTCCTTAATTCCAGGTTGCTTCTCTCTTTGATCAGTTTCCAACCATTGTTTCTTGTCTTGCCCTGTGGTGCTTTGGAGAATAGTTTGATGCCCTCTTCTTTGTGGCAGCCCCTCAAATACTGGAATACTGCTATCATGTCGCCTAGTGGTGGGATTCAAATATGTGAACAACTGGTTCTCTGTGTGAATGCCGCTTCCGGAAGTCCATTCTGGGCCTGGGCAACAAAAAATTAGCTACCGGTTCTGCTGAAGTGGTGCAAACCAACTGAATCCCACTGATGTTGCCTGTTTCTTCTTTTCTTTAGACTACCCAAACCCAAGTCCTGCAGCCATTCTTCATGTTTTAGTCTCCAGGCCTTTGATCATTTTAGTTGCTCTTCTCTGAACTTTCCCCAAGGTCTCAACATCTTTTTTGTAGTATGGTGACCAAAATTGGTTGCAGTATTCCAGGTATGGTCTTAATAGGGTTTTATAAAACGGTAATACTTTGCATGATCTTGATTCTATGCCTCTGTTTAAACAACCAAGGATTGTATTAGCTTTTTTGGCTGCTGCCGCACACTGCTGGCTCATAGTCAACTGATCGTCCCCTAGGACTCCAAGGTCCCTCTCACAGTTACTATTTTTGAGCCAGGTCTCACCTAATCTGTACTTGTACCTTTGATTTTTCCTGCCTAAATGTAAAACTTTGCTTTTCACCACATTAAAATTCATTTTGTTTAATATCCACATTAAAATTCATTTTGTTTAATGTCTGTACCTTTAATTTTTTAAAAGTAGGCAATAATGTGTCTAGATCTTTTTGGATCCTGAGCTGGTCTTCTGAGGTATTGGCTATTCCTGCCAGTTTAATGTCATCTGCAAATCTGATGAGTTCCCCTTCTATTCCCTCATCTAAGTCATTAATGAAGATATTGAAGAGTACTGGGCCTAAGACAGAGCCTTGTGGTACCCCACTGCTTACTTCTCTCCATGTGGATATAGTACCATTGAGGACTACTCGCTGAGTACGGTTTGTCAGCCAGCTGCAGATCCATATGATGGTGTTGTTGTCTATCCCACCTTTTTCTAGCTTACTAAGCAGCAGGTTGTGGTCTACTTTGTCAAATGCCTTACTGAAATTTAAGTATAGTACGCCCACAGCGTTTCGCTGGTCTACTAATTTAGTCATTTTATCAAAGAATGAAATAAGATTGGTTTGGCATGATCTGTTTTTGACAAACCCATGCTGGCTAGTGGTTATAATTTTGTTTGCTTCTAGTTGTTCGCAGATCTGTTTTTTGATTATCTTTTCCAGGATCTTCCCAGGTATTGATGTTAGACTGATTGGTCTGTAGTTTCCTGGGTCTGTTTTTTTCCCTTTCTTGAACCACATCAGCCCTTTTCCAATCATCAGGTACTTCCCAGGTGCTCCAGGATTTTTGAAAGATATGGTGCAATGGTTCTGAGATAACATCTGCCAGTTCCTTCAGAACTCTGGGATGTAATCTATCGGGTCCTGGTGATTTTATTCCTGGAGAGATATGAAGTAGACAAACACTTATTATTTTGTGATGGGAGCCGGCAATAAACAAAGAATGTATATAAGCAAAATGAAATATTTTGATAAGTTTGGAAGAATTCAACAAATATGGATATTTTATAAGCAACAGTGTGAGGCATTGGGGCCAGGATGTTAATGGAGTTTGTGTGTGCCTGTGTATGTGTGTGTGTGTGTGAGAGAGAGAGATGGTTATGCTGTAGGAGGCTTTTATTCTCAGGTTGTTGGAGAGATTTTTACGGTGCCTCAAGTTTCCCCCCAGCCCTCGATCACATAGGGTTGAGTGCAGAGCAGAACAGTGGAGCTCTGGGGGGCTTCTTGCATAGCAGTGATGTTCCCACTCTTGATTGTCTGCATCTAGTGCAGGCTTCATTTAAAAATTATTACTGCCCAGCAGTTCTCCATTGGAACAACCACTCTGCTTGCCAGAACTCTACATTTGTCTTCTGAACCTGTTGCCTATAGAAACTCTGCTCCCTGGAAACCACGGAGGCTGATAACCCCTATTTCGATTCTCTGACTTCTAGACTGTGACCTGACTATACTTCTGGACCGGAACTGTTTGCATCTAAGAACTTGCAGATCTCTAAGGATTGTGACTTTGTTGCTCTGTGCATGTCTTTGCACACATGCCCTCTTGCTGCCGCCTATATTTACTAAATTCTATGTAAAAGATCCTTGCATATATATTTTTCAATCTGTATGTATGCGTGCCCTAGGACAGGAAACCGTTTAAACTTGGGTTAGTTTGCATGACCCAGGAGGAATTAACTGACCAGAGAGGGACAATTAGCTTAACACTAGAAGGAGCAGATCTGCCTGGAGCTGAATTTAAATATCTCTAACTAAGGCTGGAACTAGTTAGCTGAGACTCAGAGCTTGCATAATAACATGCTTATGGACATACCCCATGGCCCAGTTCAGTGTATTATACAAAAAGAATCCATGTAAGGATTCTATATGTCTATTTTTCATAATAATTTATAAAATACAAGATAAAAATGAATGCAAATTAATAAAAGCAAAAAAGAAAAAAAATAAGTGCAAAGAAAAAGAAAAAAATAAAGAAAAGGGGAAAAAAGATATATAAAGAAATGACTTCCTCCTTCAAGACAAATACAATTTCAGTCATTTATTACTTTCTCTGACATTTCAACAAAATATCTTTTCTTCCTATCCTTATTTTTTTATCTATAAACAAATTTTTAAAGCCTCTTCATTCAGATTTAATCAAGAAAATTCTATTAAGAGTTATCAGAAACAACATATATATTTTAATTTTAATCAAATAAACCCACTTTTTATTCTGTTTACTTTTAAGAATCTTGATCTCTCTTCAAACAGTGTCCTGCAAGCTGACTTTTTTATCCATTTATTTTTGTTTCCTCTGAGAAACTCCTGCACAGGTTTAACACATCTATTTAGTAAATTACCATAAGAAAGCTACCCAAGTCACTCCTCTTAGTTATTATTTGTATATCCCCTTTATTAAGACATCAGCTGGTTTCATTTGTAAATACAGTGTAATTTCCACATTGTAGCTTGACATTTTAAAAATCTATTTTCTGATCCACATTTAAAACACTTCAGTCTCTGTTTTATCCTGTAAAATCTGCTCCTCTTCCATAACTTCTTTTGAAACCATTTTTATAATACTGGACATTCTTAAGAATAATTTCTGAATGCAGTGTTCCAAAAGATCCCTGAATAATGAACATTACCATTCAGTATTACTCTTTTCATTTAATTATAATCTTTAATTTTCCTAGTTCCCTCTAGTCCAGGGGTCCCCAACTCTCGGACCACAGCCTGTTTAAAACTGGGCCGTGCGAGTGATGAGCAAGCATGTGTGTGCACACACGAAACTCCATCCACGCAAGTGGTGTGCCCTTGCGCTCACGTGTGAAGCTCCACTTGCGTGAGTGGAGGGCACTTGAGCAGATGCCATTTGTGGAATGGAGTGGAGGACGCTCGCGCACAAAGCTCCACTAGTGTGAGTAGAGGGTGCTTGCGCGCGAAGCTTCATTCATGCAAATGGAACTTCGTGAGCGAGCACTCTCTGCTCGAGCAAGTGGAGTTTCATGCACAAGCACAAGGGCCCTCGGCTCAAGCACCCTCTGCTTCGCACCAATGGAGCTGTGTGCGTGCTCCTACTACTCACTCACCCCCACCCCCACACACTGGGCCAGGCCACCAAGGTGGAAAGGTTGGGGACACCTGCTTTAGTCAACCTTCAAATCCCCTCTTAAGTTTTTTTAAATCAACAACACTTTCCCATGGGAAGGTTTCTTACAGTTAGTTTCAACATCTTCAAATATGTTTAGATTTTAAACAACCGACAAGTCAGTTTGGCCTCTTAATCTATTTATAATTTTCCAAAATCAATGTTATGGTAACCCTTTCATTATTTATTCTAAAATGTTATTTTAAGTCCTTAAACTTGCATGAAACTTCTTTCACCAAGGATAGAAGGAAACTTACCTGGTGTAATGAAACTTGCCCTTTTGAAAGTTCTTAACATCCAAATATCCATTAGCAAGCAATTTCCTAAACTGGGTTAAGAAAGGAAGTATATGAAACCCAGTAGTAAGTTTCTAAAGGAGAACATCCAGTTTTAGATGTTTCCCCACTGCTAAAGTAAAGAACTGAAAACAGAATGTTAACATAACATACCCTGATAAATACAATTTTCATCTGTGATGTGATAGAATACCATCATTTTGGAATACAATAAGACATTTTGATTGTTGAGTTTCCCATGTTTGCTTTATTATACAGTAAGCATCTGGCATTAGATAAAAAAAATCAAGCTGTTACCTGGGAAGTGCAAAACTGTCATCAGATTATAAAATGCTCCTATTTTTCAAAGGTCTTCAAAACTGTTTTATTTACTGGATTAGAAAGGTAAAAGAAGCAGTCATTATCTGGAGTTAGCAAAGAGAATCAATCTGATTATTTGAAGCTGCCTTTCTTGCGAATATGTAAAAACCAAGCTGTTGATGTCAGTTAGGGACAAAGAATAGAAAGGACATGAAGGATGAAATCTCCCACATAACAAAAGAAAATTGAGGGATCCTTGAGTAATAAACATAGAGAGGCTCCAGCTTCACCCACCCGAGCACAATAAGAAAAACAGGAAGTATTTATTTAATTTAACAATTTAACCTTGTTTTAAATTAGTTTATTTGGTTTATGGGGAAATCTTTTTTGCTTTACCATTCAAGGCTTCTATGACTTATGAACTACAGCTATATTTATAAAATGCAATTATTTGCAAATGTAAGGTATAAATCAACAAATCATAGTATTCAGACTATCATATTATTTTTTAAGGAAACAATTCAAATATAACAGAATGGATTGAAATATAGAATACTTTGAATGAAAATGGAGTTGAAGATTAGTTGCTGAATGTGATAGAAGAAATAAATATGAAAATAAAGCATGTGAAAAACTAAAGGTGTGAAAATCCATTTATTAATTGGGGTCATATCACCATCAGTTCTGGCCACAGGCACAAAACTCCTTGTAAGCCCTGGTGTTCTTTGAAACCACTCCTCACTTCAGGGAGGGTGGAACGTATTTGATCAGTCTGTCCCAAGTGTCTGATTGAGCCTGTTAGTTTCAGAGGGAATTTGGGGTTGTTCCTAAGGTTTGTGCATAGCTCAATTGAGGCCTGATAGTGCCTGGAACGAAGGCGTGGCCATGGTCCCGGATTGTGTAGGCTGTCTCTATCTGTAGATTCTGAAGAGCTCCCCAGTTTTTTCTGAGGGAGATGAAACATCAGGACAGACATCAAGAGGACTGCTGGAAGATGAAGAGTGAATAGACTTTGACTCAAGAAAAGTAAGACTGAGTTGCTGTAGGTTTGGGGACCTCCAATTCTTGGAGAAAGTCAAAGAACACAAAAAAGAAGTCACATGTTTAGAAAGCTTGTGTTGATCACATCAAGCTGTGGAACATGCTCAGAAAAATGGGAAACCCAGAACATTTGATTGTCCTCATGAAAAAATGAAATATAGGTCCGGAAGCCGTAGTATGGATAGAACGTGATGAACCAGATTGACTCCAGGTTGGACACAGTGAAAAAATGAGAATGACATTATAAATATAAAGAAGACTAATGACAACCTATTAGAATCGGCAATGAACACATCAAAGTGTTAGATCAATTACCAACAATAAAGGAAGAAGCAGTCAAGAAATACGCCCCTAATTGGCACTTGGTAGAACAGACATGAAGGCTTTGGAAAAGATGTTCAAAGCTGTAATGTGTCTGTACCTACAGGGATCAGAATTGTGCAAGCCATAGGATTCCCTAAGTCATTCTATGAAAGTGAAAGTTGGACTTTGAAGAAGTAGAATAGGAAGAGTATTAATGCTTTTTAACTTTGGGATTGGAGAAGATTTCTGAGAATACCATGAATGGCCAAAAACAACAACAACCCATAAATCATTGAACAAATCAGCCCAGAGTTCTCACTCAAGGCACAAACTGACCAGGCTCAAATTATCCTACTTCAGACACATTATGTCAAGATTTAGTTCTGGAAAAGGCCCTAATGCTGGGGGAAATGGAAGGAAAGAGAAGAACAGGATGACAGTGTCAAGGTGGACGGATTCAGTTACAGTGATGATGACTGCATTGTTGGAAGACTTAAAAGACAGGTTAGGAATAGATCATTATGGAGAAAAATCTGTCTACAGTATGTGGTGCCTAGGAGTTCAAAATGACTTGATGCACATAATTAATCAGTCAATCCATTTGTATGTAACAATATGTGTTTATTGTACAGTGGCAGTAAAATAGAATTTATATGAATTTTATTTCTGAAGAAAATTAAAAATTATTTTGGGATTTTTTCCCCCTTGCTATTTAGAAGCTTGGTCTTCTACATGGCTTTCTCACAACGTTTTTTACTTTTGGGCTTCACTGTTGTTAAAATCTATTGTTCTGAAAAGTGATTAATATGCTGGCCTAGAAACCAAGAGACTTGAGTTCTAAGCCTCCCTTAGGTGTGAAAGCTGACCGGGTGACCATGGGCTGGTCACTCTCTCTCAGTACAACCTGTCTCCCAGGGTTGTTGTGGGGAAAATTAGAGGCAGGAGTATTAGCTAGGCTCACAGCCTTGAATTGGTAATACATAAAAGTGAAATAATAATAGTAATGGTGTGGTTCTAGTTGGTGATGTAGTAGGGAGATTGATTGTGAAGTTGCAGCTGCTCAGAATTGCTTTGGATAGTGGGATGGGTGGCATATAAATTTAAATAAATTAACAAACTTTTGTTGTGGAATGTTGCAGTCGTTACACTCTCCCAACTCCTATTTAACATCTACATCAGGCATGTCAAACTTGCAACATCACGTGACGTTGCACGATGTATCGGGACTTTTTCCCCATTGCCAGCAATGGGGTGGGCGCGGTTTCGGTGTGACGCATCTGGCCCATGGGCTGGCAGTTTGACATGCCTGATCTACATGATGCCTCTAAGTTATTTACCAATAAGGTTTGGGTATCACCAGCATGCTAATAATGATAGCCAAATTTCTAACACAACCTTTGACTGAACAAGTGATACTATCAAAGTGCTGACCCAGAGGCTAGTAGGGTCTAGATAGCTATGAATAATTTGAGGCTTAATCACAGCAAAATGGAGAGGCACTAGGTTTGTAAACAATCTTGAAGAGATACTGTTTCTCCATCCTATGTACCAGTTACCATCCCTCTTGGGTTAAGAGGCTTTATTCACAGTCACTCATGTCTTAGTCATCTCTTGATTGGATTAATGCATTGCACTGTACATGGGGCTGTATTTGAGCATTCAGAAGATAGAATCATAATGTAACTAGAACTATCACTTCACATGATCTCAGTGTTATATATCTATTGATGTAGCCCAAGATTGCATTCACTCTTTTGGTAATTTAAGCACATTGTTGGCTCATACTTAAATCAGTCATCTACCAAAAGATCAATATCTTTTTTGCAAGTATAATCATTGAGCTAGGTACTATCTATCTAGTGCTTGTGTATGTGATTTTTCCTACTTACTGTAAGTGCAAAGCCTCTATTTCTTGCAACTGAACTGCATTTGGAAAGTGCCCAATGTTCAAGTTAACAAGATCCTGTCTTCTGAGGTATTAGCAATCTTTCTCCACCACTAAGCTTGGTATTGCATGCAGATTTGCTGTGCATCTTTTATATCCCCTTCTAAAAAATGTTGACTGGTGCTGGGCCCAGGGCAGAACCCTGAGGTACCCCACTGCTTAACTTTCTTCATGTAGACATACATCTCTTAAGGCTCATGCACTGATGTAGCTGTCTAATCAACTGTGAACCCATCTGATAGTGGGACCATCCATTCCCTTTTGTTCCATTTTATCATAAATAAGGCAATGATCAACTTTATCAAATGCCTTACTGAAGTCTATGTTCAATAGCTACAGGTTACATTTACTTCATCCAGAATGCAGCTTTAAAAAGCTGCAAGTTTGTATACTTGAATTGGTTTCTGTATGCAATTCTAGATGCTAGTTATAAGCTTTAAAGCTTTTCATGGTTCAGGCCTGGCTATCTGTGAGACTGCCTTCTCCCAATAATATCTGCCTGTCCAATATGATTGATCGGGAGGGTTTATTCAGGTCACATCTCTCAGAGTCTGCCATCTCCATACTTGAAACATTATTTTTCAAGTATGCCTGCGCCTTTCTCTCCCAGCTTTTAGAAAACTGGTTGTAACAAGGCTGTAGGAGCTAGAATATTAAGATTGTTCCCTTTGATGAGGAACGTTTTGAATTTTGATCTATTGAGTGTGGAATTTTTAAAATATTTTTCTTGCTTCCTATTAATTTGATCCATTCCTTTCATATTTCTATATTTGTTTTCAATCTGAATTTTCAAAGATGAGAATGAGAAAAAGGAAGGTCTTTTAAATCATATGTGCATAACATGTGGCCTGCAAATTATTATTGTTGAACTCTGCAGTGTCCCTTATTAGTGATTAGGCTAGCCAAGCTCTTGGAAGTTGTAGTTCAGCAACATCTAGAAATTTGCAAATATGTAGCCATGCCATATTTCAATTACCAGCCATTTACTGACATTTCAGAGATTATAGCAGCTATCTTCAATTTGGTCTGGAAATAGTGGAGCAGTAGATATTAGAGTGTAAGAAACTATAGGTAGTCCTTGATTCATAACCAGACTAGAATTTTGGTTGTTAAACAAGGCAGTTATTAACTAAATCACACACAATTATACAACCTTTTTTGCCATTGTTGTTAAGTGAATCACTTGCGTTGTTAATAATGTGGTGGTTAAACAAATTTGGCTTCCTTCCCTGATTGACTTTGCTTGTCCGAAGCCGGCTGAGAAGGTCACAAATGGCAATGACATGACCCCAGGACACGACAACATCACAAATACATGCCAATTGTCAAGTGCCTTAATTTTGTTCATGTGGAGATCCTGCTACAGTTTTAAGTCATCTTTTCCAAGGCCACTGTAACTTCAAAAGGTTGCTAAATGAATGGTTGTAAATCGATGACTACCTGTATGTGAGCCAGCTGTAAATGAAAGTAAGTGCCTAATGCATTTTCAGAGATACTTTCATTCATTGAAGACACTCTCATTTACAGAAATCTGGAAAAGTGGGCATTTGATTCTCTGCCTGCCTTTGGCTGTTTAGGTTTCTCTCCCTCCCCACAAAATATGGAGGGGCATGACATTCCTACATTACTAAAGACAACAACCTTAAAAACCTCCCCTTGTTAATATGAATGGTGATAATCTTGTACAAATATACTTTTATTCCGTTCCTGCCAATCCCCATATGGCACAAATCACCGGAGTATGTTTCATTTCTCACTGAAATGAATGGCAGTTGTGTTTTTGCCTATTAATTTCAACAGGACTTGCAGAGGACAGATTCCTAGTGGCTTAGAGTCATCAAGTCAGATATTTCTCTTATTCTTGGTACTCTTTTATATATATATATATATATATATATATTGGATTTTTATAGGGGTGGGAAAGTTACATCAAGGTGCTTAGGAAACAACGTGGAGATGGATATATCAAACATCCAAAAGAAAAATCATAAATATATAGCTCTTAATGGCATACAGAATCTGCTACATACTTAAGGCAGCTATCATATATGATCAACTGGAAATACTTTGCACCTGGGGTCTGGATGACTGGTGGCCACAAGAGAGCAGGGCAATGATGTCAATTTTCCCCCCATTTCTTTGGATTGGGACTGATTCTCAGAGATTCCCTGCAATTTTCTTGGCAAGGTTTTTCAGAAGTGGTTTGCCATTGCCTCCTTCTTAGGTGGAGAAAAAGTGACCAGTTGAAAGTTATCCAGCTGGCTTTGTGCCAGATGGGACCAGAACTCATGGTCTCCTGTTTTCTAGCCTGACATCTTAACCATTACACCAAACTGGCTCTTAATGATGTCATGCTAGTACATAAATAGGCCAGGCCATTTAATTGTTGCTTGTTTTGGAAGGGTTGGTGTGAGTTTTCTGGCCACTTTGATTCAACGGCTTCTTCTGAGGGCTTATCATACCTTCTTTATCTTCCAATAAAACATTGATGTGAAATTGTATGGCTTGATAACTGGTGATATGCTGTCAAATTTCAGAACTATGGTCCCAGAAAGCTCAGGGGGCTGCAAAATAGCTTTGTGAACTGTATGCAGACTATATAGGTTGCCTACCACTGCTTTAAATTATGCCACTGTAATCTCTGAATCATGAAATTAGTCGTTTCCAGGTGCTTCCTCAAGCCTTCTAGAAAGTTGCAATAATTGTCAATTAAATTGAGTATTGGTAGATGTCCTTTCCTTCATTGGAGGCATTTCATGACTATATGTTGGCCTTAAAAAGCAGTTGCACTGTGAAGTACGTTTCTTGACCATCAGTGAACTAGAAGCTTTCAGCCAAAAAGACAGATTGAAGACAGATTGCACAGATGATAAACTGGGGTGCTATGTAGATAGGGAGTGGCTCCAAAGATGACATTTAAATATTCAGCATTAACTCAAGACATCTGTCACCATACACAGCAGTGAGTGGGCTTTGCTGATGCTTGGAGCAGAAACAATATGTTCTGGTCCTCATAATCACTTTGGATTGGGGGGGGAATTCTACTTTTGCAGAGAATTCTTTTAGTGACTAGTATAAATCCGTATATTTTATTATAGCAATCCCAACACAAATCCTTTAATAAATGGAGTTGTTATTAATGTGCAGATGTTAAATAATAACAAAAAAGCAATAAACATGAATCCCTTAGTAATCTTGCTGATCCCAAATGGTAAGAGCAAGAAATCAGAATAAATGCGTACTGATTTTTATTATTATTTTACACATGCTTTATTTTTTCCCCAAATTTCCCCCTTTATTTCTAAGTGGCTCAGTTTGCAATTTCAAAAATCAACTTTTCAGTGTCTACCTTCTTACAAGTACTGTATGTACATCTAAGTAAATCTACAATATCTATATGTATGTGAGTGAGCAATAATATGATATATACAATGTTAACAGGAAATGACAGCAATAAAACAGCACTGTAAATATATCAGAAAACAAATCAGCTCCCAAAGCATTAAATAAAGTATACTTATTTGAATAAAAATGAAAAGATTTAGATAAGAAGAACTCCAGATGGAAACTATAGATTTAGATGGATACGTTTGAAAGATTAAAAAGTTTTTGAATTAATCTAATCTAATTCTCCAAATATATTGTTTATATATAATTTTTATTATACTCAACCAGGATCTCATGCAGCAGAATGTTTTTTGTCTTTTGGTCTTGTGTGGGGATTTAATCCCAATTTGGAATAAAATCCTTTCAGTTGAAGGATGGGCAATTTTGGACAGGTGAGTCTCCTATTTTTTTAAACAGTTTTTAGTATGGTAGAGTAATCCACAAGGACTGCAAGGACTTTATATACAGGGCATATATCTGGGCAGTTCTTTTGTTTTGGAGGAGGGAACTGGCATGTATGACTATTTACTATATTAAGGCCAAAGGAAAATTCATGTGCCTTTTATTTAGTTGATTTACATTAAAACTATGGAGAATGGTGCCTCTGTTTGGGGGCACTTACTTTGCTGTGGAAATCCAGCAGAGCATTTCAGCAAGCAATGAAAGCCACAAAACTGGAGATCAAGAATAGGTCTACTGGATCTAGGACATAAAAATCTGGCTGACGTCTAAATGGTAGCAAAAAGTTGCAGAAACACGTGCAACCCAGATCTAGTACCCTTAATCAAGGAACATATGCAATTTTCAGTATACTGTTTGCCTATGTGTTATATATAAATATATTCCTGTACAGTATTGTGGGAGTTCAATGGAACCTATTCCAAGGTAGAATAAGTTCATATAAGCGGTAAGATCTCATAACTCTATCTGAAGTGAATACTTTAACCTCCCCAAAACAAGCAATAAATATGCTATTTATTATGCTATCGGAGTAGAATTCTAGGAGAAAAGCATCACAGGAACTCTGGAGAGAGTACAAGAACCTGTCAGTTCTCAGGCATTTTATATAAGGAAAGGTGTTCTAGGAATCCAAATATCTTTGATGATCCCATCTGCTTAACTAGATGTTTGCTTCTGTGATTTTGCTTTCATTTTGTCTCTTGACTATGAACAGGAGAAAGAATTTAAAAAACTATTTGCCCCCCAGCTCCTTCCTCAACCTCCCCAGAATTTTACAGTTTGTCCTGTGTAAGGTTGAGAATCCTTTCCGCTGTTCTTAAGAGATTTGAGTATTTGAACTACTGTATCTTAGGTGGTTTGTGCTTGCCTTCTATATCCAGAGCTTCAAAATAGCTGGATAACTCCAGTGGCTTCCTGTTTGTCCATTTGTCCTCTCCTCTTCCACAAGATGAGTGGCATATAAATTTGATAAATAAATAAACTCCTTTGCAAAATTCCCTATTTGTTCTCTGGGTTTCTTCCTTTGTCCTCTTTCCTTCAATCTTTATGCAGTTCCTTGTGGATTCTTGCACATCTCCTGTTTGTTTAAAGAAAAAAATCAGGTGGCTATGCCTCATTTGTTATGCTATATATGTGTTTATTTTATTATACCACCCCTTCACCAAATTGCTTATCTCCCACTTTATCCTCATATCACCTTGAAGTGTTAGTCAAAGTGGCTACCTTAAATATCAAATAGAGACTGGGTTCACACAGTATCATAAGATTGGCTAAAATAGGATTTTGTTTTGGGGCTTATCATGTTTTGTGAATCCAACCATTGACTTTACAGATTGTGTAAATAAGGTCATCCTGTTAAACCAAAATGTTTTGTTTGAGCAATGCATATTATGTAAATACATCAACCTGTATTAACCTGTATTGTTTATTTATTAAATTTATATACTGTTTGGGGTGACTCTAGACAACATTAAGATTTAATATGTTGTGAGTTAGTGATTTATTGACTAAAAAACTATTGGAACAGGATTAAATACAAATGAACTGACAGCTAAAAGCCAAGTAGTTGGCCTTGACATGCCCTCAATAATCCTTTCCTTTTTTGCACTGTAGTTGCACAATAAAATGGGATATTTATTGGATGTGTTAGTGAGCTGGGGTCCAAAATTCTGAACATCCATTTTAAAGAAGAATCTACATAGACAGAAATATGATGGTTACATTGAAATATATACTTAGGTTGTAAGAAGGTTCAGAATGAACTCAAACACACTTTTATCTCCTTTTCTCCTAACTACCCATTTTCCCATTGAAGTGAATTAGAGACACATTCACATAACTCTCCCAATAACATATAGTTAACACATAGTTGGTAATTCATATTTACATCAGGCCACCAGATCTGGGCTGCAAACATCCAGACAATGTTAGATGGCAGCATAAAGATACCAAAAAAAAACAACAACCGTCGGATACTTTACTGCCATTAAGTAATTGTATGGATTTTTGTGGCTTAGATCTGGTAGCTCTAATTTTCATGAGTGTCTGTGTTTGAAAGGAAAGTGATTGGTGGAACACAGGATAAGATGGTAACTATTTTATCTTATAATCATATATTTTGATACAGATTTTTTTCACTTAAGCATTTCTTTACAGCAAAGGACTTTTCTCTACAAACTGTACCATCTGGTTATCAAACTTGGAAAGTAATTAATAGAGAAAGACTTCTGTGCATGCTTGTAACCTATTGCATGCCAATTAGAGAAGGGTGAATTGATTTGGAACATGGAAAGGATCAGACATCCTTAAGCCAGATTTTTATCTAAATTCCATGCCAGGTTGTGTTTAGAAACCAGAGGTCTCTACCTTATCTTTATTCCCTACCATCATTGCTAATCCTCTGGTTAAACTCAATTAAACAGATTGACTAAAGTCAGTGGTGACTGTAGGGGGGAATTTCAGAACAGAGAACCACAGCCCATGCAACAGAATTAACAGAAGGTTCCCCAAAGGAACTAGAGGACCCCAAATGGAGCACAAATGGTTACCAGATTTTGAAATAAATTAAAATATGTATTCTTACCAAAAGAATACCTTTCCTATATTATGACTATAAAATTCAAAATCTAAAACTTTGTAACTACAAGTTTAAGAACACTCTTTGTTATTAGAAGAAAAAAAATTCTCCATCCAGAATCTAATGCAAAATAGTTACTCGGGACAGATGCATTTACTAAAATTAAGCATATGGCTGAGACCAAAACTCTCAGCCATGTATCTGGTTTCAGATTCAAAACTAACTATGCTTGCTGACTTTTCACAAAAATATTCACTCCTGGTTTCGCTAGTGTCTTACCTTTCAGCTTTCTTCATTTCAGTAGTCTAATTTAAAGTCAAAACCAAAGATCTATGACAATTTTTTGATAGATAGCTGCTCAATTCTGGGCTTTACATAGAATAACTGGAGAATGGTAAAAGATTCACAGATAGAATCTTACTGAATGAAATAACTTTGATGATTCCAGAAACTATCCTATCATGATTCAGCCCAACAAGATCTGGTGATAGCAATGCCATTCTTTAAAATGCAGTTTAGAATGCTATAGAAAGAATGATGAGTTGAAAGACACTGTCTGAAGACCAATGTGAGTATATAGATAAAGATTTTGAACATTTGGCTATAATTTAGAGAGAAAAACAGAATTTGGTATGAGAGAAAGTGAAATATTAATCAAACTGAACAGAGGACTTTACTGTAAATGCTTAGCTTTGAAAAACCTGGGTTTCTGATAGTATGTGGTGCTGATTTAGCTATTCCCATGTTTTCCCACTAAGAGGCTCATCTTTAACAAACAATAAGCACAATCCCATGCTGGGAATACCTGTAGCAAAGCAGAAGGGTGACAATTTCATTCAGTTTTTGCTAAATAAGATTTTTTTTTGTAGATTGGATGGAAGGAAAAAAACCCTAGAGATTAAACAATATTTAATGTAGAGAGAAAGGAAAAATGACAGATGAAGGATATTTTTCATTGCTGTGTCTAGGGCTGTTAAGCCATTATCACAAACATTGCCATGGATTGAAAGATATAGAATAAGGCAATACTTGCAGATACTAGCACACAAGCAAATTCAAAAATATTCCCCATCTCTCAATATAATACAACTTTAAAAATCAAAAGACACTAGAACTTGTAAGATTTCCTATCAAAACACCAACATCTCATAAGCTCTCACTGAAATTTCATGAGGTTTGGATGATCTCATTCTCAAGTGAGACTGATATACATCCAAACTGATATTTAGAATAAAGCATATATTGTGCATAGAAATGTATGTGCACATTTCTTGGTTTTCAAGCTGAGCAAATTTAGTTATTTATATTCAATACCATAAAGGCTGTAAAATATTCTAGTCCTCTACCTGAGTGTTGTCTAGTGGAAGGCTGCTCTCTTACAGCTATTTTCACTGATTTTGTTAATTTCATTAAAATTGTTGGCCAGAGATTACACTAGATTAGTAACCATTAGCATCACTTCATCTGCATACTGTACAATTATCCATTCCATTTTACTAATTGCTTAATTATAAGCTGCTATCATGGTACTATTCTAAAGTACATATGGTGACAGATGTTGAATAAAATGGGGACATTATAGTAAGAAAACCGAATCCTATGTTTTGGGGGTTTTTAATATCTGATTATACTTTAAATTACATCTGTCTGTCTGTCTGTCTATCTATCCATTTAGAAAACAAAAAAGATTTGTTTTTCATCTAGCTGGATGCAGCTTATGTTTTCTAAAAACAAACAAACTGATATCCTGGTAATTGAGGCAACTATAGAAAAGTAAAGAGATGGTCTTGAAGAAATATGTGGCAACCATCAGTTAAACATGAGCTTAGCCTGGGAAAAGCAGAAAAGTGTAAGAAAGAAACTCAAGATTACTCTGTTTTGACTCTCTTTAGTATAAGAAAAGGGGAAGGGGAAAATGTTGTCAGGCTTACAAGATTCTGTTACTATTGCCTATATCAGTAACATGGAACTCCACTATTTTCGGGGGTGATGTCTTGAAGAACTAAAGCAAAAATAGTCCAGAGAAACACGTGATGCTTTCAAAGTGACTGTTATTGTAGAGACAGATAGTGTTAGTTTGAAAGTACAAAAAATAAGCAAGGACTGGTGGAAGGACAGATTAGTGATTACTAGTATGACTTAAGGCATCCTAAGTCAATCTTATGACAAATCAAGATAAAATGACTAGGCAAGAAAGTAAGATAGGTGAACAAAGCGACAAGAAAGGACAAGGTCTCCTACCTGGACTCAAGAATAGTTATAACATAATCCAGTGTTATTTGGGGGTTGTCGGTCTGCTATGATGGTTGTAATATTTCAGGGATCCTGGATCATAGCATGGGCATCTTTGACATGATGTAAATTGGGAGAAATACCTTTACGAAACTTCATTATTCCCTCCAGTCTGTAATTCAATCCTATAGTTTTCTAATCAAAAATATTTCATGGTGGTCAATGAAATTTAGTTATGAATAACTTTATACATAGCCTTCAAATAAAACATAGAGGCTAAAAGAAGTGCCTTTCAGAAATGTTTCAATAAATAAATGCTAACGTATCACATTAGGAGCTGGATGTTCATTTTTCCCCTTCCTGTTTACACTGAATATTTCTCTAGGAATTAATTAAAAGACTGCTCTGACAGCTGTCTTGCCCTTCTATTTTCCAGCAGTCTAAGTAATCTGCCATACTCAGTATAAAAGTTGAGTGTTTCATTACATGCTTTGCTCTTTAAGGCCATTTAAATGACTGCTCTTCTGCCTGTAATCAAAAACAAAATGATTTAAGAAAATAATCTACCAGGAATTAGAAAGGATGTCTACTATACATATAAAAACGAGGTTAATAGCAACATCTTTAGATCCACAATTGGAACAGGTCACTAATTACACAAATACAAAATTTCTTTCAGCAGTATATAATTTTTAAATTAAGATGTGCTCTTTGTCCATTTTTGAATTCCTGCATTTACAATTTAAAAGGAAATTAATATAGGCTAAAGTTTACATTTTATTCATTTGATTTCTTTTCTGCAATATTCACACATGCAGCACTGCAGAATTAAACATTTCAACCATGTTTCCAAGCTCCTGGATGCAAAAGAAGCAGAGAAGAAACTGAGGGACTTATATTTATCTATATATAGGACCTCTATATTCAGAGGACGACAGTCTTCACAGCCTGGGTTCACATAACATATTCATTGGACTATTGAACCCAGACTGTGTGATTAATTTATAGTTGTGAATCCATGTCATCCAGCAAACCATGTCTCAGTTCACCAGGAATTAGTACAATGTGTATACAGAACCACACTGTCAAGATCAGAAGCGAATTATAATTACAGAACAGTTTAAATAACACTTTAAGTACTAGTTCTACTTTAACAGAAAAGAATTGTTCCCCAAAGCTACTTGCTCTGGAATAAGGATGGATGGAACAGTTTCATAGGTCTTTGGTGATCAATACTAGGTTTATGTAGGAGTTTCTGGCTCCCAATTGTTTAATATTTCTATCTGAAATTTCTGAAATGGATGTAGCTTGAGGAAAACAAGAAGTGGATTTGGGGAATAAAAGAACTGTGATGAACTGTTACTGAAAATAAATTATTTGGCTAAGTGTATTCTCAAATGTACTTCTTTAAACCTTGATGCATCATCCCTTTTGCATCCTATTTCTAACTGATAGATCTTGAAGTCCACCGGAGTTCCCACTACATAGATCTGGTACAGAAAACTCTCCCACTAATTCTCTACAATTCATTTTACTTATTAAATCTATATGCCACCCATCTCACTATTAAAGTGACTCTGGGAGTCTTACAACACAATTTATATTATACAATTATTTTTCTAGTACTGAAACCATCTGGGGATCTCTACACTGAATGAGAATGAAAATATTTTATTGAGAAATAAGTATTTTCAAATTCTGATTGGTACTACCATAAAAACCTGGGCTCACACATCGTATTACATGGTTTGCATGGCTCTGGTTTAGTACACTGTGTGAACTTGTTGTTATTGTTGTTAGTTGCGAAGTCGTGTCCGACCATCACGACCCCATGGACAACGTTCCTCCAGGCCTTCCTGTCCTCTACCATCTTCTGGAGTCCATTTAAACTCACGCCTACTGCTTCAGTGAGTCCATCCAGCCATCTCATTCTCTGTCGTCCCCTTCTTCTATTGCCCTCAATCTTTTCCAGCATTAGGCTCTTCTCCAGTGAGTCCTTCCTTCTCATTAGGTGGCCAAAGTACTTGAGTTTCAACTTCAGGATCTGGCCTTCTAAAGAGCAGTCAGGGTTGATCTCCTCTAGGACTGACCGGTTTGATCGCCTTGCAGTCCAAGGGACTCGCAGGAGTCTTCTCCAGCACCATAGTTCAAAGGCCTCAATTCTTTTGCGCTCAGCCTTTCTTATGATCCAACTTTCACAGCCATACATTGCAACTGGGAAAACCATGGCCTTGACTATACGTACTTTTGTGTGAACTTAGCTGATGTGATTTGTAAATTAAAGCCTATGCTGGATCTAAGTATGAAATAATAACAGTAATAATGCAATCCAGGTTTGATAGCCTATTTTTAGTACCCTTAATTCCTGGTAACACAACATTCTGAGTTAAGATCTACAGGGTTAATAACTTGAATACAGACTAGTTATTATGGGACAAAGATGAATGTGTTCTGTTTGGCTAAATCCCACATATTTGGAACTTGTCAAGACAGGAAGAATGGTCACCTTTTAACACATGAGGACAGCCAAAATAATTGTTATAAAATATAAATCTACTCCTGATTTGCTGCATTGGATTTTGGTAATACTTGACTATTAGTCTTCAAATTAGAGTTGCATTTCTTTTATTCAAAGGAATAACTGAACTTTTGAACACTTTGGTTAAATGATTTGCAATTTTGTTTAAGAGATTTTTCAGGCTACAGGGTTTTTTAAAGGTACTAATGTGTATGTGAGAGCCCATTTAGCACTGGGGTTAAAATATCAAGTTAGAAAGTGAGAGACTATGAAATTCTAATCCAACCTTAGACACGAAGACAATTGGATGGCTTTGGGCCAGTCACTCTCCCTCACTCCTAAAGAGGTGGCAATGGCAAATCACTTTTGAAAAACCTTGCCACGAAACTATTACTTCAGGGGTCAACACCGGCACACAACACTTTTGTGAAGGCACAAAAAAAAATCCCTACCTATTCTGTGGCTACTTCCACATAGAGCAGGGCTCTTCAAACTTGGCCCTTTTATGACTTGTGGACTTCAACTCCCAGAATTCCTCAGCCAGGCACGCTGGCTGAGGAATTCTGGGAGTTGAAGTCCACAAGTCATAAAAGGGCCAAGTTTGAAGAGCCCTGACATAGAGGTTGTTCTGTTCTGGCTAAATAGGTAGCACCACTGTGGCTTGTACCTCTGGGCTCCCTTGTAGCTAACGGCTCTGAAAACCTGCCTGAGTCCATGAAAACTGAGACAATGGATAAATCACGTAAGTGAAATAATTTCTGTACTATGTTTTTTTTTAAAAAAACACCCAACAGCATCCCCATCAAAAGCACTGCAGAGAAGGGAGGTTTTCAGTCTCTGCATACTAGCGTATTCACACCTATCTGAATTAAACATGCAAAAACTGAGCACTTAAAAGAGCCCTGGTTTTAGGAGATCAGCCAAGATTTCTACTTCTGCATCCTCAGGAGGGAGGCCACAGTGAATGTTCCTGGAGATAAAGCACAAGGTGACTCAAGTAATAAGATTTAGGGCGGGAGGTATTTAGAGCCTGGGGGCTTCTAGATTCCACAACACGCGGTCCCTTTAAATGTGAGTTGTGGGAATGGGCTCTCCAACCAGTCGTGCAGCAGGCAATGTTGTTCCAGACGTTCCTTCCTTGAGAACCGGAGGACGACAGCAAGGCGCCCCTCACCCCTTTCCCCTCCGAGGCGACTGCAGCCGGGGTGCCGAAGCTCGCCCGTCTCGTCTCGTCTCTTCTCGCCAGGGCGCACGTGAACCTCCACGTGTCCCGGAGGGCGGGGACTGTAGAAAATTAGAACGCGCTTTGATGCTCTCCTCTTTAAGGGATTAGCAATCTTTTGCGGCTGGGGAGGAGGCTGAGAAATCTTCGCTTGCAAAATAATGAGCAGAGAAACATTTACTGATTAGTATAATTCGGGATAATCCGATCTGATGAGCGTATATCAAGATATCCTTTAACTGATTTACTGTCAAATGGTCCGGTCGGAGCGCAATGTATTTCTGTCCTTTTTTTTTTTTTTTTAGTTTTGTTGCTATCACTTTTTGTTGGCAACAAAATAAACAAGGATTTTAACTCGTGGGAACTGGCGAATGAGATGCCGGGACGGGCGCCCCCAAACAATCACAAAACTCCACCCGAAGAATTCAAACGAGCGAAAGGCCGCCAGAGAGCCAGCAAGCCCGGTGCAACGTTTGTTAACTTCTCTGGAGGGGCGTAATTTGGGCGGGCGGGCGCGCTCTCGCTGCAGGGCTCCGGCGGGCTCGTGGATATAATCACATCTCTCTCCCTCTAACGTGCTGGAGAAGGTTTAAAAGTCTTACTCCCTTTCCTCTATCGGCTTTCTCTTGCATTTAGGCTTTTATGTTTTATAAACTGATTAGAAGCAATTATATGTACTTATCCCTCAACTTTCCAAATGACTTGGCCATATGCATATTTAAGGCTTCCTCATCCCGCCTGGAGCTCAGCCTTTAACGTAAAACAGCTGAAATTAAGCTGATTCTGGTGGCACGTTAAAAAAAAAAAAAAGTCCTTATCCACTAATATCTGGTCGGATAGGAAATTCGTTGTGGCCGGTGGTCGGATTACCACTTCTCTAATTACTACACCGGATTTGCTCCCACGCGCTAGTAGTGAAAGTCTGTTTCCACAAAACGACTGGAAAACTAGGGGGGGGAAACTAGGCTGTACTTGCAGAAATGAGCAAAAGTGCATGTCCGCTTCTTTAGAAAGAGAGATGGAAAGAAGGTATATGAATGATATAATGACTCAAAATAAGGCCGAGGGTGGTCTAAAGTAGGGACAAGCGCGGGAGGGATCAAAAAGCTGTACAGTAGGTGCGATCCGGTGCGTCGTGAAATAAATCTACCCAAACCGATGGTGCGCTGTGTTGAACTTTTACTTCTCACAATACTCAACCATCATTGTTTAGAATTATGAGAAGCCAAACTCTGGAGGGTCCGATCCACATTGGGGAAGATTTTGCGGAAGTAGCAGAGTCAGATGGATGGGAAACAAGCTGTGGCTCTTTCTCTAAGGACTAAGGACTCACCAAACATGTCTGTAGAATATTTTTGAAAAAAGGAAAAGCGTTTTCTTTTAGGTTGTTCAGTGAGGTCTTGTGTGTGTCTTTTTTGGAAACGTTTACTTGATAACTTCAACCAACCTGGTTAAAAAAATATCAGATCAATGCATAGAATATTTGCAAACATATACTTATTGTATGAAGCTTTAATCTACCAATTAATTCCATGCACAAAAGTGATATTTTAAGATGCTTTTTTAAAACAAAGCAACCAACCCACCAAAAATGATATTCTCCTGTACTATATAAATCATTCTGGTTACCATTTTAATAACCATTCTTAGTTTTAGGTTGCCCTCCCCTCATTTCCAATTTGCATAATTTCAATTGATTTAGGGAGACTATCTAGACTGGCTGAAGGCACATGTATTTGAAGCCAATTTTGTGTATCAAGTAATATGGCTAGAAAGATAGACTAAAGATCATGTTAAAATTTCTTTCTAAAAAAAGATAATTACTACTGTCCTAAATTAACTTTTCAACTTAGTATATCAATTCAGTGCAGCAATTGTGTTAATACACAATTATATATAAATAGGTAAGCAGGCATATCTAATATTTTAATTGGAGGATTGCTTGTATAAAATATAGATCAGTACATTTCCTTCATAGACATCTCTTCTTAAAATGTGTCTTGAGATGATAGAATATGGAGTATGTTATTCTTTATATCCACCAATCCTTATATTTCATCTAATGAATTATTTTATTGCCACCTGTTAGTTCTTTAATGTGACTTCTTAAAATTCTGCAGCTATTTCTTTTTCCCCAATTGGGGCAAGCAGAGCTGCTAGGAACATTACTTGGAGCCCTAATATAGTGTTATCATTAATGAGCCTGTATAAAAGCTACTAAGTCTCTTTTTGCTTTTTTCCATTTTTTACACCTGACTAATTCAAAACAAGATTCCAGATTCTCCATATAAACAAAGAATAATAATGATCAAAGAGTAACAGTCAAAAGCAAAATCATAAATCCAAGCCAGTCACATCACAATTATCTTAAATGAAAGTTATTGTTCTGCTAATCCCAAGAACAGCTTGCAAGGGGAGATTTGAGTCTTTCTTTAATAATGTAAAGTTAATACACAGTGCTCTTGTAATTATCTTTGTCAGAAAACCCTGGTTAATCTGCATGTTTAGCAGAAAAGGACCAAATCAAAAAATGATCTGATTTAGAACACTTGATGTTTGTTTGTCAATTGTTTACATAAAAAGGTGAAAGTTAAATGCAATCCAGGTGCAAAAAATGGAAGTAGATATATAACTAGATTCCTCTACCTTGTGAGAGTTTATTAACCCATGTCCAGAGGTTTAACACAGAAACTCCTTTTTCCATTTCCCTTTGTGTGATAAGACATCTTGAGTTCCACCAGATTTTAGTATTAATGGATTCCATGAGAGCTAAGAATAACTTTGTCAGGGAATTGCAGCTTCACGGCTGATATCAACATATCTCAAAGACGAACTAAAGAGCTGGCAGGTTCATTTCCTCAGGCACCCAAAGCAAAAGCCGCTCCATGGAGGACGAGCATGTTCTGTTTGTAAAAAATAAATGACCCTTTTGGTCTGGTGTGTTCCACTTGCACTTGAGATTTCTGTCTTTAATGCAGATAAAAAGGAGAGAGTTAATGTATATCTCAGCTAGTGTAAAATTTACATTTAATTTTGAAACAGGAATAAAGCTGAATCTATGTTACTTGTGTAAATACCACAGGTAGTACTGCAGGGAAAGAAAAGGAGAACAGCTAAGCAAGTTGCTTCCACTGTACTGGATCCTTGTGGGATATAATGAAATGATTGATAATCAATTAAACAAGACTGCTTACTTGAAAACTAATTCCATCTTCATTGACTGTGAAGAACATAGGAGGTGGCAAATAATACCCATACATTATTTCTCTTTTTGGAGATTAATGTGTAAGACAAAAATCTTTTCCTTCTGTGTTTTAGCTTTTCCATGTCCCCAAGCCTTCTACCAATAAGAATTAAGGTGTTTTTTTTTAATGCTATTTCACTCTGTGTACTAGAATGACATAACTTGTAGTTACCTGAAGACAAGAATAATTTTACACATAGATGTTATCCATCATATAAGAAAAGACAAAGAGAAGAGAAAAAAGAAACAGAAAAGCAGAGCACAATGAAAAGCAGAGCAGGTTGAACAGGTTAAATATTGTAAATAGTTTTGTTATATGTATGCCATTTTTCTAGTAATCTATGCCTCACTGAAAATTCCAGGGATTTAAAAAAGAGCATAGCCCCAGGTTTTCATGGATGCTATTCTTTAACTGATGTTTGACTGAATTTAGTATTCTATTTAACTATATATTTCTAAATCTTCCCAAAACAAAATATATACATGTGAAATGGAAAGGAATGGACAATGTGGAAGTTCTACTAAATGGAGAAGTTTGTGTGATGCGTTAAAAGGAAGGGTAGGAATGCCCATTGGAAACAGAACCATCCACAACTCCTTAGGAGAAGAATGGGACTCTGAGGTCTTGCAGTCTTTAACTAAACCACATGGAGGAACATTCAGGTCACACTCACCACTATAAATGGGCATGGCAGGGAATAGATGACAAAATGCATGACTCCTGACTGTCTATTTCATAGGTATCAAACTCACCGTGTCACGTGAGGTGTTGTGACATATCGCAACTTTTTTTGCATTGCCGGAGCTGGGGTGGGCACGGTCTCCATATGATCCAACTGGACTGCAGGCCGGTAGTTCGACATCCCTGGTCTATTTAAACTGCTATCTATTGAAAGATCTCTAATTTTCTAGCAAAGTGGGAAAGGACATATGGTAGATGTTGGGCTATATATACAGTATGGCAGTGGTGGCGAACCTATGGCACGCGTGCCAGAGGCGGCACTCAGAGCCCTCTCTGTTGGCATGCGTGCCACCGCCGCCAGCAGCAGGCCGCCACTGCCGCCTGGAGCAGGAGCCCCGTCCAGCACAAAGGAGGTGAAGCGGCCGACTAGCAAGCTCGAGTAGAGGTGGTAGAGCAGAGGTCACCAACCATTGTCGATTGGTGGACTGGAAGAAAAGGGAGGGGGAAGCATTTTACATGCGTGCATGTGCGCACGGGGCTGCGAGCATGCACGTGCTGCAAATGGCGGGGCTAGTGCCTGTGTGATACTCACTAGCCCTGCCCCATTCTTGCAGGGTGCAGCACCTTGTATCTGCACGGTGGCGCGGTGGCGGCCGTTTTTGCGCCTTGCAGCACGGTGGCCCATTTTTGCGCCCCCAGTTTCTGCGTGCCAGAGGTGGCACTCAGAGGCGCCTCCCAGCCCCCCTGAGGGCACCACAATGCTGATGTGGCCCTGGCACTTTGCAATAAATAAGTGCGGTTTGGGCACTCGGTCTCTAAAAGGTTCGCCATCACTGCAGTATGGCAAAGGACCAGACTGAGACATGCTATCTTTTTCATGGGACTGTCCAAGGTCCTGAAGAACCTGCTTAGCCATTCCTACATCCAAGGTCTTTCTCTTTCCCCTCCTTGACTGCCAGTCTGCCACATGGGCTGTCACTGCCAAGCCTTGCCCTGATTGTTTGCTTAGTGTGAGACAATTGTTTGGGATAACTTTCTGAATTGCCTACTTTTTGCGGTGCTGACTTGGATAGATAGAATTTGCAGATGAATCTTAACTCCTCTCTTGGTAGTGAATGATCACACTATCTGGATCATGAATCACTATTTTAGCATCCTCATTCAGTTCCTTTATTTCTGACTGATATCTCATGAATTCTTGTGCCAGAAACAAGGGGCTGTGACAAGGAACCAGGATATCTATTCCTCTCGCCCAATAATTGAGCAAATAGGAGTGGGGATAGTGCTACAACAATCGGACTTTGGGAAGTGAGTTGAATGGTTACCAAACCTATATTGACTCTGAATGGTGTACAAGGAATAACAGCCACCATTTCAATATGACTTTGGTAATAGCTTATCTTGCATATTCAGCTGTTCTGTATCTATTTCATTTCATTGGAGGACTAATTATATGGTTCATATTACAGACTCTGATTAAGGAAAAATGTTTTGACTAACAAAAAAGGGTACTTTGGGTTAGAATGCTTTTCTTTTTGTTAGGATAATTTGAAAAGGAAGTAAGATGGCAGGTGTGACCATGTGAAATCCCAACTCTTTGAAATGTCTGTGAGAGCCTTTTAAAAGGTTCAGAGTTTGATCACGTGGTCTCATCTGCCTGACATTTTGACACCTCCTTTGTATGCTGCTGCTCACTGTTGCTAAACTTCACAAATTTCTGGGTTTACTCAATACAGTGGACTAAACTGGCCCAACCAAGTATGTTGTGGAAACTTATCCATAACCTGATTTGGTTTTGAGTTCATATATTGTACAAATCCAACCAGAGACTTGTTCCGATCCCCAATGTTTAGCCTAAGATGATGCTATGATGGTCTCTCCCCAAACTAGTTTTTATTACTATTTCCCTTCAATGCCAGCCAGTGTACTAGTGGTGGTGAGATGAGGGAAGCTGCAGCTCAAAATATCTGGGGGAGATCCAGATTAAGAAAATTGTTTAATAGGTTTTCTTTCAGGAAACTATATATTTGGTGTTGATTGGATGGTGTAACTTTTATTAATATCAGAGCCTTATCATGCCTTAGGGGTGTCCTGTGTTAAACCTGCTCAAAATATAAGGTTCCCCAAATATGTTGGGGACAACTTCCACTGTGGGGTCATTGAATTCACTTTGAGGAAGCCTGAAAACTGAATGTCATGAAAAACAGAAATTAGAAATCTTTCTGGGGGGTGTCATGAGGAAGCCCAAAACTTATTCTGCTTTTCTGCTGCAGACATGTGCTATTCTTTATGTAGGAAGGATCGATAATGAAATCTATTCAGCCGGGTGAATCTATCCAGGGCTGCTAAAGGCCAGTGTCGCGGTGTAACCATTAGCACTGATAGCCCCTGCGTGCCCAGCGCTTCGTGTTTGGGCGGCTGCGAGCTCTGTCCGCCTTCCCACAAAGCCGGAGCGCGGGAGAAGCGGAGCGCCCCCCCCCAAAGTCCAGAGGGCCCTTGCTCAGAGCGGCTCCGACGCGTTGTGAAATCTGTCCTGGCAGCAAGCGGGGCGGGGAGGGGCGGGGAGGGGCGGGGAGAAAAGGGTGATCGGATTGCGGGCAAATAGGTGGCAATTAATTATCCGGGATTGGGAACCAGTTGCTGCCCCGCGCGTCCGCCCGCGCCCCCCTTCGCCGTCGCTCCCCACATTTCCCCTCTGATTGGATCCAGGCGCCGATGAGCGCGGGATATAAAGCTCCGGCCCGAGAGCCTCTTCCCCCTTCCCAACCGGCGGCGGCAGCAGCATGACGGGCCGCCAGGAGCTCTCGGAGGGCAAAGCCAAGGGAAGCGCGCTGGCGCCCAGCAGCGCCTGTGGCCACGAGAAGGCGCGCTTGGGGGGCCCGGCCGGCGGTGGCTTGCGCTCCAAGGGCTTCGCCATCACCGACCTCCTGGGCTTGGAAGCGGAGCTGCAGCCGCCGGCCGGCTCGAGCTGCGAAGGCGGTGGGCCAGCTGCGGGGCGAGGAGGAGGAGGAGGCCCTCCCTTGCCGCTGGGCTTGGGCTTCCTGTGCAGTTTTGCCACCCAGCAGCCCGCGGGGGCGCCTCGACTCCTGCCCGCGCACCTCCCCTTCCTCCAGCCTCGCTCGGAGCACCAGTACCAGCACCCCCGGTACGGGCCGGAAGCCGAGAAGCCCAAGTTGACCATCTCCGGTAAGCGACTCCGCCTCTGCCGTGGGTCTCACGCTGGCAGAGAAAGCAACTTGCCAGCAACTTTGCAGCCCTGATTCCCCAACCAGGCGCCCTGCCCGTAAGTCGGTTGGAGCCAACACCTTCGGAGGGACCAGCTGGGGACAACTATTTCACAGTAGCTGGAGAGAATCGGTTTCTTCTCCCCACACCGCGGGTTGAGTAAAAACCCTGCGGGATCAAATAATGCCTTGATGATCTGCTGTTCTTTATTTGCAGCCTCTAGTAAGCATAGTGGTTGGCAGCCTAGGGCCAGTTTCCCTGGGGTCTGATGAAGGGCTCTGTCCTGCCTGAAGCCTCATGCCTCAATCGGTTGGTTAGCTTTTAAAGCGCCACAAGGCTCTTCTTGATGTGAATTTGGATACCACATCCCTAAATTCCAAAATTACGTTTAGAAACCCTATTTTATGGCACCATAAAGGCCAAATAAATCCATGGCACAAGTACATGTTTGCATGAGGCAAAAGAATGCATATAGGCTCTGGCAAACAAACATGGATATTCTCCAGAAGAATACTGTACATCTTCCATGCTTTTTAGATGATGTCCTTTGCTGCTAGTGCTGCAAAAAAATCTCTTTTTCAGTATTTAATGCACATGGGAATTTAATTCATAAATTCCACAATAAATGGATATATCTCACATGTAAAAGTGCTTTTTAAATGCCTAAATAATGTGTGCCTTTAAAAACAGTATGAATTATGCAACCTGCTGCATATCTGGTACTTGCTGCATACCTGTGATAGTGGCATAGAGATCCCCTGTTGATTCCTGTGACTCGTAGGCCTGTTAATAATGCCTGCTGTGCTCGTAAAAGTGTGGCTAGCTTCTCTGAACTCTGCCCTTCTGTCTCAGACCTTTCCCCACTGATAAAATTTTATTTACCTATTCTTGAATCAGCAGGGGAAAAAATCTGACATTACCAATCCAAATCCCTGCCTCTGTTGCCTCTGTTTTCTATCACTGCCAAACACCTCACTTGCCATTAGGGGACAAAACCCAACAGATTTTTTGATGTTATCCTAGGACTATGTCAGAATGTGGGGTGGGGAATAACTATAGGTAGTCCTCCTGTTATGTCCATTCATTAAGTGACTGTTCAAAGTTATAATGGGGCTGAAAGATGGACTTACAACCAGTCCTCAAAGAGCTAGTCATCACAGCACCCCCAAAATCATGTGATCAAAATTCAGGCCAGCCCACATTTATGACTGTTGACTCCCCAATGCCTATCTGCTACACCCACTTCTTCACCTGCAGTACCCACCTTTGTTCCCTAGTGCCCGCCCATAGCACATTCCTGCTCATGGCATCTGCCCACACTCTCTTGCGTCCACTCATAGCACCTACCTCCCTGTTGCTAGTGCTCACCCATAACTCTCACCCACCAACCTGCATGCCTGGGATTCCTGCCTCTTCCTGCTTAATAACCAAGTTCTGGGGATACAAAGGCTGCTTGAATTGCTGCTACTCAGTGATGCAGTCATATGACATCATGCTTTACGACTGCATTAAATTTCAGTTCCAACTGCCATTTTAATCTGAGGTCTACCTGTATTTTAAAGTAATGCTGGAGTAAAATTTACTGTCCCCCTTGCTGATTCCTGTCCTGCTTCTGTTGCATGTGATAATATTTGTGATTGTGTATCAGGCAAGATGATATGTTGTGTCAGGCAAGATGAACAATTTTTGCCTTACAACAAATCACTAAACAGGAAAAATCAAATTACTGCAGCAAGATTGGAGGGGGTCTGACTTTAAAACTGTACATCAACTTCTTTAGACCGGTTTGTCTGCCTTTCTTTCCATACCCCCTTTGGGCATTTCCCAGCTGAAAATAATGCAAAATGAAGAAACATATGGGAAGACAACAGAGCAAAAATTACCCAAGGAAGAGGAAGACAGACCTTGTCCTGTTTTGCAACTAGCTAGGTCTGGTCTAGTGGATAACAAAAATTGACAAGCTGCTGAATAAGCAGCTCCATCATTTCATGGGAAGAGGGGAAGAGATTGAAACTGACAAATACAGGGAAACTGGCAAACAAATAACAAAAATTCAGTGCAACACTCATTATTTTGAGGACACTGAAATCTGGAAAAGTGGGTTTGCTGCATCTTAAGATAAATATGTATTTCAGAATATACTGCTAAAACAAAGTGCTTAAAAATACCCCCTGTTCTTCCCCAAATAATAGAGTTCTCTAATCTGAGGCAAAATTGAGCTACATAAAAATATGGAATGAGGACAGTAATTGGTATAAAAGGATTTCGAGAAACAAACAGCTAATAGAGGAGGAAAAAAGGCCCAAGAAAATAATAGCTACCAAACAGAGGAAAGATCATCGCCATACTTTTCATTATTTCCAAAATACACATTTGGTTACACCTACAATAAGTCAGTTCATCTCAAAGCATTACACACACACTGGAGCTGTGCTGGTATAGTGTTTTGGGAAAAACAGTACTTGCATATGGGTATGTCTAGTGACAATTTAAATCTGTTTCACTCATAGCTAGAGACAAGGTTAATGTGTTGACTGGGTATGATTGTATCATGGTAAACTGTAAGCGGGAACGAGATCTAAGAGAAGCATTTTAAATTTATAATTCCTGTCCTGTGTTTTAGGCCAAGAAATATGGCCTTCACCATAGCCGGAGGATCAGCTTGGTAGTTTGAACAGGGATTTCAAGATGGTGCTTCTTGTATCTAATAAATGTAGCCTAAGTATCTTTTCCCCCCATTGGTGCTATCTAAAATCATGGAGATATGCGTCTTCTGAAGTATGAAGGCAATAAAGGTGATAAACAGTCTGAGGCAAGAGGAATGGACCTTGCTTTTGAGTGACTATAGTCAACATCTACCATTTTGAAATTAATAAAACAATCCTGTTTGGTCAGTTTGGAAGCAATGCCCATCGAGTTCAATTGAATCTGTGTACTCAGGAAAACATGCACATAGTTTACAGGCCAAGTTTCTAGAAGAATATTTCCAAGACAAATTTGATCTTCAGTGCATATGAGTGTGTGTTTCAGAAATTAATGACTTGTTCCACCATTCTTAAGCCACTTCATATGATCTCTCATGTCTGCAGGTGGTCAATTCTGTACGTAATCTAGAGTTCATTTCCAACACTAATCCCTTTTGACAAGGAAGTCAATTCCTGACAATAAAAATACACGAGATGTTTAGGATTTGGATAGTGAAAAACTACATGTTCAAAGACTCTGTCCCTCTCTCTTTCTCCTTCACAAATTTCAGGGCTTAGTACTGAAAATTAGATCTAGTCTAGAATCAATTTGAATAAAAAACTGTCTGACCGATATACAGCCACTCTGTAGAACATAAGGTAGAACAAAGATCTAAATAACCCAGTATTCCATAAATATCCATGGAAAGTCTACAAGCAGGACATGAGCCCAGTGGCTTCTTCCTGCTATTGTTTCCCAGCAGCTGGTGTTCAGAAACAGTTTATTATTATTCATTTGATTTGTGCTCTACATTTCTTTACTGCCAACTCAAAGTGGTTAATTAAAAACAAGTTTCTCTGATATTGAGAGTAAGATATAGCTGTTATATTCATTAGCCACTGATAGCCTTATCTCATCCGCAATCTATTTAGCTTTGATCTCCCACACTACATCTTATGTAGCAAACTTCATAACTTTCTCAACAGCAAGATATTTACATATAAGAGAACATATATATACATTTTCCCATATGGGTGGTGTAAATATATTTACACAAGTTCATCAAAGGGCAATTCTAAGGAGAATAT
This sequence comes from Azemiops feae, assembly GCA_023970755.1. Classification (NCBI taxonomy): domain Eukaryota; kingdom Metazoa; phylum Chordata; class Lepidosauria; order Squamata; family Viperidae; genus Azemiops; species Azemiops feae. The sequence goes on along the minus strand of JALGBA010000012.1, from coordinate 3,021,982 downwards.
TTTTATGAAAGACTTGTGGATATGGAGATATGTGAAAATATTCAACTTAAAAGAATCAATGGGATGAGTAAGATAGGAGCATTCGTGCAGGGGACAATGGATTAAAATATGTTGATTTATATTTTGGTAATTAGTCTTGTAGATATTAAATATTTACACCAGAATTTGGAAATTATATTTTTTTGCCTCATACATCCTATCTTCCCATATTCCTAGTCAAACATCTGCAATAGGCATGTCAGTTCTTCTGGAGGAATAGTGGTATGCCCGATATTTAGGAAAAATTCAAACAAATTCAAATTCCACTATGTTATGGAACTCACCACTGAAAAATTTAGGCTATCACAGAGAAATTAAAGGGTGTACGTGTGAAGAAAAGAGAATACTAAGATACTACTGAGTTTTGAAAAATTACATTAGAGACAGATCTTTGTCTTTGGTTTGGTAAAACCTGTAGGCATGTATTGAAGAGAAACCAGTTATGGATTAAAGGGAATTCAGGTGTAAATAGTTGCATTAAAGGGAACGATCATTTTCGTATCATCTCTGATTTTGAATATCTTTATTCTTTCATTAATATGAAAAAGCAAAGGATGATATCCTTGCTGTGCTTGGGGATGGTTCTTGGTGGGATCAGCATGGCTCACTCTATTTTCTTCTCCTTTTTCTTGATCTTTTGGTAGACTGGTTGGATTGCCTCCAATTCTGCTCCTACACTAGCTTTGCAGAAATTGGCTCATTTATTCTAGCTGTTCTCCTGGTGCTGAACAGCCAAAGTTTCTGGCAGTACTCCTTACTCCCTAAATACTGGCTGAGAAATTTGGGGAGTCGAAGTCCATATACCTTAAAGTTATGGGGGTTGAAAAACACTGCCCTCTCCTTTTTCCTAAGCATGGACATGGGTAGAGTTGGCTGACCTATATTCCTAATGACTGGGAAGAGAGTTTTAATCAGTGCTGGCTACTTGCCAATCCTGGTTGCTGTCCAAGATGAACTTTGTTTCTTGGTTATTGCTATATCAGGAATGATGAAGAGATTATTAGTATGTGTGTGGGTTTTTGTTTTTTAATTTTTTTGGTTTTACTGCTGAATGCTTGTTAGATTTTTTAAAACTTGAGTTTTTTTAAAAAAAAACTTAATTTATCTGTAATCCTGATTCATTTGTCTAAGAAAAAGGAAAACTGAGAAATATTTTTAAAAGTAGGACTATAGAAGGAAAACAAGAATATATAAAATAATCCTACTGTATGGACCAATGCTTACAGTGAAAAAATGATTTGACACATCTCTTCTTCCCTGCCCCTTCTCCTCCCCCGCTGTCCACCAACATGTTCAACAGATGAAGATAGTTTATCAGGAGAAAAGAACAACCTGAAGACATCTGACTCTCAGATCAAGAGAAAGAAACGACGGCACAGGTACAAAAAGCAACTCATGCTGGATATATGGGAGCAGAGCTGCAATATCTTCTGTATTAGCATTAGGATATATTGCATTAATATTCCAAAAATTGTTACAACAGCTTTATAATATATGATTACATTGACTTTTGGGGTGGGTGTGGCTGTGAGCAATAGAATTATGAATGTGAAAGGCAGGGGGAGACATGGTGGGAGACAGGGAGTGGGCTGCTCTCAGGGAATGCGAGACAGTTGTCTTATACATTTCACAATCCAGCTCATTTTGCAGTCTCAATCCTGGTACCCTTTCAGCAGGCCTTAAATGCTAGGTCAGCCTGTAAGAAGTCCCACATAATGATTTAATCATTGATAAGAGGGCCAACCTGGCTTGTATTACCAAAACTGTAGGGTCCAAAAGGCGGACAATCCTTTTGGAGATATGCCCTGCTGGGTTTTGGGTGTGGCATCAGCCAAAGCTGTAGGGCAGGGATGGGGGTGTGATGATTATCATCTGGGAATCTTACAGCTTTAAAGGGTGCTGGACCCACAGGTCACCGGATGTGAGACCCTGTTCATTAAATTGGGCCCTAGAGATCGGTTGGGATTCACCAGTCTCCCTGCTGTATAGCAACGTCCCTGCCTGAGCTAATTGACTTCATTTCTTAGTTGGCAGTAGAATTCCCCAGACCTCTGGTTCTAGGGAACTTCAATCCACCTTCCATGCGTGGAGGATCTGAGGTAGCTCTGGAATTCATGGTTACCAAGATGACCGTGGGCTTATCCCAGATCATCCAGAACCAAACATAGAACAGCGGTTATATACCAGATGTGCTGTTCCTGTCAGAGCGCAGTGGCTATGTGAGCTGAAATTGGGGGAGCTCTACATGTCTTCTTTGTCATGGTCAGATCACACCCTGATTTCTATGTGATTTTCTAGTGCCACTGCCTGCCCCCAGTTACTGATGGACCTGGATGGGTTTCAGAGGGAGCTGGGGATTGTTCCTGTTGATCTGCTGCATGATCCATCTGAAGCTGTATAGAACCATTATTAAGTCCTACTTTGTGGCATTAAGGGTGGTGAAGCGTCAGTACTTCACCCTTATAGCATCTGCAGATAGCTGCCCTGCAGTAATAAGAACCATCTTGGGTAAGGGAGGCTTAGTGAACCTCTTGCAGGAGTATGCAGAGGAATTTATTCAGAATCAGCTGGAGAAAGTAACTTGGATTTGCTTGCAGATGGACACTGGCCTTGTTACAGGTTCATAGGAGATGCTTGGAAAAGAATCTTGCTCAGTTATCTGGGAACAGTTTGAATCTGTTGGACTTGAAGAAGTGGATAGGGTCCTTAAAACTGTGGGCTTAGCCACCTGTTCTTTAGATCCATGCCTTTACTAGCTTGTTAAAATGGCCCAGGGGAGTGTTGTGTGAGTGGGTTTCAGCAGTGGTTAACTCTTCTTTGAGTGAGTGCTTCCTTTACTTCTTAAAGATTTGGTTTGCCCCTTCTCAGGAAGCCATCACTAAAGCCCACCAGAGTGAATAATTTTTGTCCAGTATCTAACCTCCCGTGTTTGGGGAAGGTGATTGAGAAGATGGTTGTAAAACAGTTTTGGAGGACCTTGGATGAACCAGATTAATTTGATCCTTTTCAGTCAGCATTCAGACCTGGGTATAAGACTATGACAGTATTGCTCATGCTTTTGGATGATCTCTGGTGTGGGTGGGATAGGGATTCTACATCAGTTCTTGCCTTATTTAACCTCTTGGCAGCTTTTTATACCATTGAACATGGTCTCCTTCTGGATTGGCTCAATGGAGCACACATTGTTCAACACCAAGGAGCACTCAGAAGAGTATGTGGAACAGTGTTGTACTAAGTCATCACCTTTCTCTCTGATCAATTCCAGTTGGTGGTGATTGGGGAGGAGAGGTCCCACTCTTTTTAAAAAGACTGTTTTTGCTCCCTACTACAGCACTGATGTTATCTCGTATGGCGATGAAATGTCTGTAAGAAAACAATCAAGCTCAGTGAGCACTAAGGACTCCCCTAGATTAAATACAACTTTTAGTTTATACATCTGGTTCTACAGGAGCATATTTCTCATTTAAGATGCTGCATTGGCCACCTAATCTGGACTGTTTTTATTTTTGTCCCTATAGGACTGTGTTCACTGCCCATCAGCTGGAGGAATTGGAAAAGGCGTTTAATGAAGCTCATTACCCTGATGTATATTCCAGAGAAATGTTAGCAATGAAAACTGAATTGCCTGAAGATAGAATACAGGTAGGTTGTTTTGTGTCCAGTGCCACTGGTTTTGTGTGATACAATAGACAAACGTAAGGCCCAAACCCTTCCAGACCTACAGTACCTAAGTTTGAAGTTTCCAAGATGGTTTTACAGAAAATATTGAAGAATGTCCAGGGCTTGAAAACTTAGCAGAGAGAAGGGCTGGGGTGTCTATAAGGTGTGGTCAAAATAGCAAGATGGTAGCAAGATGTGACCATGTGATTAACACTCTGTTTTTATGTGTGTGTCACATGTGTGACACAGGGATTTGAATGAACCATCATGACTTTTTTGACTGTATCATGCAGACATTCCAGGAGAAGGGCTTGCTCTATAGTAGCTGCTATTGCAACTCACATCTAGAACTGATTTTTTCTTCTTCTCTCTTTGGGAGAATTCAATTCAGAACCATTTGAAATTGACATTTATGTGTTCAGGGGAGGCTAGATGAAAGTCTCTAAGAAATTATGCTACCTTTGCAAATCTTGCCACAGTACAGAAGGCTAGGCTAAATAATCTATTGGTAATTTGACTGTTATTCAACATGAGTACAGTTTGACTGAGTAAACTTTTTAGATCTAGAGAAAAACATTGGTAAGATATTAGTTGCAATCTATAACATACTTTATCTCAGGGTTTTCAAGTCAATCCTTTATCTCAGGGTTGCCTTGAAAAATGACAAAATACAAATAGGCCTGTGAATCTAAATTTTGGAAATAGAGAATGATTGGCTACTTTTTGGTATATTTACAGGGGGAGAGACCCACTTAAATATTAATATGCTATCATAATGAAATCCTAGAGTATGACTGTTCTTTAAAATTTTTCTCATCTGAATCCTGATTTGAAAAGAGAGGCCGAACTTTCTCTATATACACACGGCTGTTTATTGTTTGGTACAAAACAGATGCACCCTCTACCTTCCAAAATTGAGTGTTTACCTGAAAATTGGCCAAAAGGGAAGTATTCAGTGCATTGGGCAGGGGGGCTTTCCATCAATTGTATTGAATTAAATTACAAATAGTTAAATAGTTTTTCCCATTCTCGCCCACTTTTTGGATGGCTGTTTTCTTCATACTACTCAAAAGCTGCATGTTGCCTTAGCCTGAAAAAATATTATCCAGTCCTGTATAGAACATGGACACTATGCATTCACTGTCCAGCAGGATTAAATTTTTAGAGAAAGAAGCCTCATGAAAGTGTCTATGGAGATTTTCAATCATCCAATCATGGTTGTCCCAAATGTGCTTTTCAAAAAGCAACTGAACTTTCTTGTTTTTTTTTCCTTGAAGACATTTCGCTTCTCATCCAAGAGTTCTCTTCTCAGAACTGAAGAAGCTTCTTGGATGAGAAGCGAAACGTCTTCAAGGAAAAAAACAACCAAGAAAGTCCAGTTGCCTTTTGAAAAGCACCTTTGGGACAAGCCTAATAAAAAAATAAGCATCAGGGTTTAGTATATTAATAGCAACAGGAAATGGAAATCAACCTATTAGTTGACTTCTCCAAGCAATATCTTCACATAAAAACCAATGAAAGGATAAGGAAAATATTGTTATTCCAGTAGGAATGAGTTAGGCAATTTTTTGATTTGACAAAAGGCTTGTAAAATCCCTTTGTTTTATTTATGCTGCCCAAGTGATCAGTAAGTTTTGTTCATCTGCCATGTTTGTTTAATATACTGTTCTCTCCCCTCCTTTCAATCCCACTCATGCACATTATTGCTAAATGTGTGTTTCTGGTTCCACTTTTGAAAGGTTTGGTTTCAAAACCGAAGAGCCAAGTGGCGGAAGCGTGAGAAATGTTGGGGCCGCAGTAGTGTGATGGCCGAATATGGTCTCTACGGTGCCATGGTGAGGCACTCTATCCCACTTCCAGAATCAATTATCAATTCTGCCAAAAGTGGAATGGTTGGTTCCTGTGCCCCTTGGCTGTTGGGTAAGCGTGTCTATAGTGTTGTCGGTGTATAGGTGGTTAATATTTGACTACATGGAAAAATGACTAAGTACTACTGTTTCCTGTTGAAAGTATCCTTTTCCTTCTTTCACACAGGCTAAATTGATGACTAGCAGTAGAGTGATCCTTTACAACGTTGCACTTGGTAACATCATTACAGAGGTTATTAAATCTGCCTTCTAATACTAATGGAGGGTAGCGGGTCTTCTCTTAACAAGAATCCTATAATGTGTCTGTACAAGTAGTCTTTGACTTATGACCATTTGTTTAGCAACAAGGATAGCACTGAAAAAAGAGGCTTGTAACTGGTCCTTACACTTACAACGGTCATAGCTTCCCTGCAGTCCTGTGATCATGATTCGGGTGCTTGGCTACCATCATGCATTTACAATAGTCACAGCGTCTCATTTGCAAGTCGCAATTGCCTGATGTCTTGCTTATTGACTGTGATTCACGTAACAACCATACCGCAAAAGGTTAAAAATCAGGTGCGGTCACATTATGCTTCACTTAACAACCTTGCTGCTTAATGATGAATTTTCTGGTCGGTATTGTGGTCGTAAATTGAGGATTACCTGTATGTGTATGATTGTAGTAGTTAACTGCACATATCTGTGCATGTGAGTGCCTATTCAATATATACATAACACACATACATGTCTGTGCAAAAACACATGCAGACACACACACACATATTTTAAATTTCTTACTTTCTGCCTATAGCTACCCATAACATTTTCTGTTCTAAGAAAGCTAAATTTTTGTGAGTAGTTAGTGGAATTTGATATTTCTTACCATTCATATAATCTGACATGCAGTTTTCAGGTTTGAGAAACATTAACTGATCTTCATAATTTAATATAAATGTAGAGTGAGATATAGAACCATATGTATGTATGTATTATTTTTTTATTCCACTGGTATTACTTTTATAAGTAACTCAAGATGGCAAGCATACACAATACTCTTTTCTCCTCCTGTTTCCCCCACAACAACCACCTTGTGAGGTGGGTTGGGTGAGGGAGAGCTTCCTCTTGATCATAGCTTAAACTGATATTCATAGCCAGAAGACCTCCCCTCCTCAAAACTGATATTTTAGCTTTCACACAAAACTAGATCTGTTCATCCATGAGAAACAGAAACTATTGCATTTATTTCGTGTCTCTTCTAGTGTGGTTGGTGCCAATCCACTTATGGGTCTGAAAAAAAAGGGAGCAAAAAGGAATTTTTCTTTCCCTGTTTCTCAGTATTACAACAAGTGGCCCAGGGATTGAATTACTGCATAATTGCATTGATCTATTGGGTGTACAGGATGATTGTATAATAAAACTGAATTTTTATTTCTTTTAGGAATGCATAAAAAATCAATAAATATTACAAGAAAGCCTGAAAATGAGGGAAAAGGAAATGGCAGCTGGAAATTTGAACATCCTGAGGAGGAATTCAAAATTAAGCAGACAGAATATGAACAAAACCCCGCTAATAAATTAATCTCAATGGATAGTTCAGAAGATATTGCAATTGATCTCTCTAGTACGGCAAAGCAGGAAAAGAAGATCAGCAATCTGAGTTTTGGTGGGGGCCCACAGCCCAAAATGAAAGATGCTGAACACTAAGGATCTGGAGGGGCAACACGACACATTTAAATTGGCCTCTTCAATGGTCTGGCAAAATATGAGTATTATTGCTCTATGCTTATTTATTAGTTTTTTTTTCAAGTGACTCATTCATTTTACGTGCAAAGGGGACTTTCTGAGGTGGGATATATCCAAGATATAATTTATTTTTACAAATTGAAAGTTGTATATTTGTAAAGAAGATAATTTGCTGTAGCTGGATATTTTTTCTTTATATGTCTCACTAATTCACCTTTCATCCAAAGTTGGTTCTCTCACCCAAAAATGGTTCCATTTTTGGCAGAGAGGCAAATAAGTACCCAATCATTTAATGAATCTCACTCCATCAAGTAAATAGAATTATCAATGAAAATAATATGCAATATATTTCTGCTAAATTCAACCAAAGTAGAAAATTATAAAAAGATTTGATTTTTTCCTAGAAATGATCATTCTCCTTACCTGCGTATGGATATTTAATAATGAAGGATAAATTGGAATACTTATGTGATAAAGCAAATAATAAGAAACACTTTTCTAAAATTATCTGATACCCTCCTGATACGTTGGGAACACAATTCCTAGAATTCTCTACCAGCTTGGAAATTCAGATAAACCCGTCCTGATAGTCATTTGCAGTGGACTTAGAAGCATGTCTGGCTTCAGCTGGTTTAACAGTGGCAAAAGTAGCAGAAAGCAGCAGAAGCAGAAGCTACTTTCTCTTCCTTCTTCATTAAAATGCTAATATACATTGGATAAAAAAACATCTCTGTGTGAAAATATTTATTAATAATAAATATCATTTAATTTCAAATATCTTTTTGCACTAGACTCCAGTTGGAGAAACTCAGGTTTCTTATAAAATGTAAAGTAGTTCCTATAAACTTTATGTCTGGCTATTTCTACTGTATTGTAAAAGCAATATTTATTAGTGCAGTTAGATGTCTCATATGTACTGTACAGTATACGTGATATACAGAACAAGGGAAATGAAGAACCTTGATGAAAATTTGCTAATAGCAACCAAGAACTTTTTGTGCTTGACAGATCTGCACCGAAAGTTGTAAATTGCTGATATAGTTCTGATTTAATGCTGATCAGAACCCTCTTGACCGTCTTGAAAGCTCTATGGAATAATATGGAGTTATAATTAAGTTAAATTTTCCTTTGAAAATCAAAGAATACCATGCTCACCTTTAAAAATGACAGGGAAATATCGGTCCATAACAAAACACAAAGCTGAATTAATTTTCATGGCATATAATATCAGTTCCTGATCCCTAAAAGGATAGAGCTACATTTTATTACATGGAATTATGGTGTGCAGATCGGAACTCAGTTATTGGCTAGTTTGTGGCCTTTAAATTCCAGGCCCAGCAGCTTTATTCTCCAAGGGTTATGAGAATGGTAGTCTAACAACATATAAAGGTTTGCAGGTTGCTCTCCTTTTCTTACAGGATCTTGTATTACAGATTTTGGTGTTTACATTAGGACATCCAATAGTCCAACTGCTGCAAGCTTACAAAAACATACATTTCTTTTATCCCCAGTTACACGATTTCATTACATGTTATTTTTAAAAACTAAGGAAATTAATACTTTTTACCAATGTTTTCAGCATAAAGTATGACCCTCTGCTTTTTACTACAAAACTGTATTGGGGAAAAATATGCAATAACTCCAATTTATGTTATATGACACGCTATGCATAACTGAACACAAATCTCTATTTATAGAGAAAAAAGCCATAGAATCCAGAAAGAAAATATTATTTTATAAGATGTCATAGAAAAATATTTTGTACTTATTCTGCATGGAAGAATATCAACATTTGATCTTTTCCCTTCGGTCTTTTTATATGTACATCTAAAAAGCACTTTGGATATCTACCTGCTTTGTTTGTCAACTATTTATTTATATATTCATAATAAATGCTAGTGTTTTTGTGGCTTTTTGGAGATGTATATTAGCTGTTGGACAGTGTGCTAACTTCTAAAGGCACTGCCAGATGGCCATGTTAAAACGCAATCCACCAGTCCTACTTAGAGGCTTAGGGACATGGAAAGGAATTCATTTTCATGAGACATATATACTGTATCTGCATCCATTTTTGTTTCTTTTTAAATATACTTGAAGAGTGAAAATAGAAAAAAGACAACGAGGAGCGGAAAAAGAGAATATATTAAAAATGTACAAATAAAAATTCTGTGAAGTATTTACAAAATATTAAAAAGTTCCACTAAGATGGAATATTAGATTGCAACAGATAGCTAATCATACAAGAGTTTAGAATTCTAAGAACTATTATTAGAATAAGATCAGAGATTGACAAAAACAGTTGAAATAATAAAATTTAACAAAATAAAATTTAACAATTTCCAATGAATCTGAAGCAGTTCATCTTTCATTTTATGCTCAATCAGACAAAATCTAGTGTTTAAAAATGTTGACGAATCCAAACTTTGGATATAGAAGAAGTTTATCTGCAGAATTATAAACTTTATAAACTTCATAGTTTCCAAGTTAAGAGTTAGCACCAGGCTTGAAAATATGAAATTATTTTTTGACAGTAAAATATATTCTATAAATTTAATCTTCCTGGGATTGCATGTAATTTCCAGTGGAAGACAGAGTATCTAAGGAGCGGTTACATATAAAGCCAATTTAGCATATTTTGTAAGAATATAAATGTTGATGAGGCTACAGAAAAACAACTAGCAGAAAAAAAATCTTTGTTTCATCCTTAAATAATTGTTCCCCCAATTGCTAAGCTTTGTAACATTAGATACTAGATATGAAAGAATGATCCAACCTTCCATTAAATATATGTATGATAGTCTTATTATAAATGTAGAATTATATTAACTTTAGAGTCATGTTGAGTTTACTGAATGAATTATTAAACCCTTTGGGCAAAGGAGGTATTGGGAACTAATATTAACCTCAGCATCTTGTTAAAACACATATATTTATATAATGAAGAGAAAGGAAAAGGATCTTACTTCTTGGCTGGAGCCCAAGCTACTCCTCTTGTTGTTTTCTCTGGCAAGAAAATAAATGTCACAGATCATGGGGTTCTGAATGACCCAAGGAATTAGTCAGAAGAGATAACAGAAGAGATATCAAGAGGTATCTATTTTTGCTTCTACCGTTCTGATCTCCTGGTATTTTTGTTGGCCATGGAGGAGTATAGTAAAAGAATAAAGCATACATTTATTCGTAAACAATGGAAGGTTCAGGGATGAGATGAAAAAAACTAGAAAAGCTTTTTCCTCTGAACATGTTGGCTAAAGGTGGAAGGAACTGTGACCAAGCAGTATCTGAGGATCATCTTCTTGAAGGTGAGAAAGAAACTAAATGCAAGGAATGAAAAAACAGAACAACTGATATCAGCAGAAAATGAAACACACCAGAATGAAAAATAAGATCTCCTTTGCAGTCCATATGGCAAGATGAATGGGTTGAGGAAACAAAAGACTAGAGATGGGATGAATTGTCAGCAAAGATGGAGCAAAAACTTTAGAATATTAAAATGAGATAAGAAAGAGGTGGGTTTACACTTTTCACTAAACCTATTCCAACAACATATTTAATACAATCAGACACTAAACCCATCAAATTTCCTTACTTATGGTTCTGTCAGCATACAGTCACGCTATCTAGTCAAAACTTACCACTTGGGGATTATAAAGAACCTACCCATGTTCCCTAAGAAATGTCTGGTATTTCATGAGCCCTTGCTCATGAGATACCAGATATTTGATACAACTTAATTTCATTCAGGAAGACAACAACAGCCATTTCTTGGATATAATGAACAATCACTATTTGGAAGTTATGCTATGTCCTCTCAGTCCTTAGCAGTGAGTTCAGGGAGGCCTCCTTTTTCAGCTGTTCTTTCTTTTCAGCAATTTTTCTCCAAAAACTAACTGGGTAAAAGAAGTTAATTATGATAATATTGTATGAGGAAAGATGCCACATAAGTCCTGTTCTTGTTCTTTACCTTTCCAAAATATTGAACATGGAATAATTTATAAGAAGCCAGATTCTGATTTAATGCTACAGGAAAAAAATCTGAGTAGTAAAGGGAATTCGACAATGAGATCAATTGTCCAGAGAGATGGTATGTTCCCATTCAATGGATGTCTTGAAAGAGAGGGTTGGTAGCTATCTGAAGGGGATGACAGCCCATTGCAATCAGGGGCATAAATAATCTCTTTCAATTCTGAAATTGCATGTCTGGATCATCTGATCTCTTTAACCAAACTGAGTATGTTCTGGGAATCATGATTTATATACATGAGTGAGTTCATGTAATGCACTAACTATAAATGATGATTTGCAATCTATAATAGTTGGGTACACATAACATTCCTGTTCAAAATTCATCAAACTGTATTATAGTTTAGAGCCCAGTGTGACTCAACAATCAATCTTTTGGAAAAGTTTTTGAAATCTGTGATAGGTGATTATGTTTTGAGTACACTGTTTTGGTTATGAAACCAGACAGTATTGATTAAGAATCCAGTGTTTCTTTATGATATCGCTTTCCTTGATTGGCAAACCCTCATGCCCCAGTCACCTCATGATTAGATTATCACAGAATAACATATAACAGAGTTGGAAAGGACCTTGGAAGTCTTCTAGTCCAACCCCCTAATCAAGCAGGAAATCCTATTCAATTTCAGACAAATGCTTGTCCAATCTCTTCTTAAAAACTTCCAATGTTGGAGCACCAACAACTTCTGCAGCCAAGTCGTTCCACTGGTTAATTGTTCTCACTTTCAGGAAATTTCTCCTTAGTTTTAGGTTGGCTCTCTCCTTGATTAGTTTCCATACATTGCTTCTTGTCCTGCCTTCAGATGCTTTGGAGAATAGGTTGATCTCCTCTTTTTTGTGGCAGTCCCTGAGATATTGGAAGACTGCTATCATATCATCCCTAGTCCTTCTTTTCATTAAACTAGACATACCAAATTCCTGCAATTGTTCTTCATATGTTTTAGTCTATTCATTCCCCTAATCATGATTGTTGCTCTTCTCTGTACTTGTTTATGGAGATTCTCGTTCATCCAAGTCATGGTTGTCCCAAAGGTGCTTTCTTAGGAGCCAGCTGGACTTTCTTGTTTTTCTTTGAAGATGTTTCGCTTCTCATGCAAGAAGCTTCTTCAGCTCTGACTAGATGGTGGGGAATGGAAGGATTTAGATTCCTTGCAGACAGCTGGTCATTTGCATTCTTTTACACCTTTGGGACAACCATGACCTGGATGACTAAGAATATCCATAGACATTTAGCTATGCACTTTGCCAATCAGTGTCTAAATGTAATTCCAGGAGCGGATTATTACCTATAAAGTATAGCCCTATATGATAGCCTCCTTGGATGAACTGCTTGTTTTCACTTGTTTCTGCCTACCCTGTATGCTCCAGAAAAGTGGGTGTGCTCCAAGATTCCTCTATTATGCAATCTTGTGGGAAATTTTGTTTCAAAACATTAAAAATCAAAACACCAAAAAGCAATGATTATGTTACTTAGAGTATAAATTCCAGTTGTGTATAAAGATGAGCATGTGTAGACAGATCTTTCATAAAAATGTTAACCAGAATAGTTCTGTGAAGCATTTTTAGAACATTCATAGGATAAAAAATAATAGGATCAAGGAATGGTTTGAATTGCTCTCAAAACACTTACAGATGTATTGGATATGATAGCAAGAAATAGAAGCTTAAAATTATGTGTGTAAACTAAAATGTTAATTTTCTAAGTGAAACTGCAGGATATATGATAAAATAATGATTAGCAAAAGCTTATTTAATCAGAAATTAGGCTTTACAAGAGCAGAAGTTTGGCACATTTAAAACCTAATCCTGATTCAACAGCATCTGCAGACAAATTGATCTGGGCTGTGTAATGCTGGCACCAGCAATAGTTTGCACGTATGACCAAACCTCTATAACGATGCAGATGGCATGTCTCTTTTTGCTTATTACATTCGAAAACAGCTACTGATTCTCAGTAAAAATATAAAAGGTGATAAAACACAAAATAAAAAAATACTCAGTTTAAACTTGCAAATACTTTTGCATTGTGGACACAAAGTAAATGACAGAATTGTCCTATTTATAATAGCTTTTATTTGTGACATCTCTCTGGAGAAAATAGATGAATACCTAAAGAAACAAAATTTACTGAGGATTACAGAGCAGAAACAGATTATGAATGAACTTATAACAATAAGGGGAGTTTGTGAAGCTATAAAAAAGATCTAACTAGGTAAGGTGCCTGGACCTGATGGATTCTTATTCTTATTATAGATTCTTATTATAAATGTTTTGAGGATGAACTTTACAATCTTTGCAAAATACAATGAACTCTATCTTATGGAAAGGAAAGATGCCAGAGAGTTGGAAAGAGACTGAAATAGCAACAATACCTAAAGCAGGACGAGATTTGAGTTTAACAAGAAACTATAGTCCTATACAGTATCATTATTTATTGATTGATCAAATTTATATGGTCGCCCATTTCATGGGAAGTGACTCTGGATGGCATACAACAATCCAATACAATAGTAAATATATAAAACAATAATTACCTAAAATACAGTATTTATACAATAAATATTTTTAAAATGCATAAAAACTATAACAGTAGAACTAAAACTAGAAAAGAAAATAATACAGTACACAAAGAGATGTTAACAATAATAGAGCCCCTCACAAGTTTGCCTGTCTCCGAGAGTCTCCAGACCTGCTGGCATAACCAGGTTTTGAGGAACCTTTGAAAGCTCAGGAATGATGAAGCTGACCTCATCTCAGAGGGGGGAAGGAAAAGATTCTATAGGGCGGGCACCACAGCAGAAAATGCCTGCCACCTAGAGTCTACCACATGTAGTTCTCTAGACCAGGGATCCCCAACCTATGGGCTGCGGCCCGGGACCGGGCTGCAGGCTCTTTGGCCAGCGGGCCGTGGAAATAGCTGGCTGTTTGTTCAATCTCCCCCCACTCGTGCTAGCGCCCGTGGCCCTGTTTGCGCATGCGTGCGGGTGCTAACGGGGCCGCTAGTGCCAGGCGGGTGTGCGCAGCTCATTTGCGCATGCATGAATGGGGTCGCTAGCCGCCACGGGGGGTGCGTGGCCATTTGCACATGTGTATGACACCAGCGCATGATGCATGCATGAACGGGACCACTAGTGCCGCACCAGTGTACGTGGCCCCGTTTGCGTGCACGCACACCAATTTGGAAGCTGCTTTTCTTCCCTCCGGGCCGCGAGCCCAGAAAAGTTAGAGACCTCTGCTCTAGACAATGGAACCTGTAAACATACCTATTCTATTGGATTTGGTGGGATGGGCAGATGAAATTGGGAAGAGGCAGTCCCTCAAATAACCTAATGCCTTGCATGACTTTATAGGTGAACAGCAGCACCTTGAATTGGACCTGGAAACAAATGGGTAACTAAGATAGTTTGTGCAGCAGAGATGTGATGTGTGCTCTAACAGTTATGTGAAACACACATTACTGCTTGCACTGCTACATTCTGCAGTAGTTGAAGTTTCTGGATACTTTTCAGGGGCAGTCCCGATTAAGGGCATGAGTGATTGTGATTAGAGCCCCTTGATCCAGAAACAGGTGCAACTGACAAACAATATGAAGTTGTACAAAGCCCTCCTAGCTACAACTGCCACCTGCTCCTCAAGCAGGAGTTGTGAATCCAGAAGGAACCCCCCCCCCAAAATTGCTTGCAAGATCTGTTTGGGCAGTGCAACTTCATCCATCACCAAAAATGGTGTAGATCTAGAACTAGAACAAGAACCAAAGTTACTCAGTTTTGCCATGGTTCGGTTGGAGCCTGTTGTTTCCCATCCACACCTTAATTGCCTCCAGACACTGGGATAGGATGTCCACTGCATTGTTTAATTCACCAGGAGCAGATGTATAAGATGGGCATCATTAGCATACTAATGATTATTGAATAATGACTACAAGTTGTTTACCACGATTCTGTCTGATAGACTGAAAATAATTTTGCAAGAATTGATTCATGAGGATCCAATGTGGGTTTTTACCTAAAAGACAGTTAAAGGACAATATTAGAAATGTATTGGGCATTTTGGAATATTAGCAACATAATGAAAAACAACCTGCATTGATTTTTGTAGAAGAAGAGAATGCCACTGACAATTTGAACTGGAATTGCTAGTTCAAAGTTTGGGAGATATGAACTTTGGAGAGAACTTTATAAAATGGATAACGTCAATTTATATTTCACAGAAACCACAAATAATTGTTAATAGAGATCTAACAAAGCCTTGTGAGATACAAAAAGGACAAGGTAGAGATGTCCACTGTCTCCTATTTTATTTATTTTGGTTCTTGAAATACTGAATAGATACTTAAGACAAGATGAGAGGATTGTGTGAGTAAAGATTAAAACAGAAACTTATAATTTAAGGGCTTTTGCAAATGACTTGATGTTGGTTTTGGAAGATCCTTTTAAAGGGAATTGAAACATTAGTTGGAAAACTAAAATAATTTGGTGCATTAGCAGGTTTTAAGATTAACAAACATGAGGATGATGTTATCAAAAACATGAAAACAGAAGATCAAAGAGAACTGAGGAATAAAATGGGTTTTACAACTGAGAAGAAAATAAAATATCTGACTCTCACTATGACAAATATGACATTTACTTTTTTTCTTGCACTTTTAGTTTTCTCTTTGATTTCTTTTTCTTTTTCTTCCTTACTTTATATTAGTTTGTATTACTTCCTTTTTAAAACCATATATGTAGTAAAATAAATAGATTTCATTTATTTGCTTGCTTTTTTATTTAATTGATTTATATACCATAGCTGCCATTTTGCAATTATAACTCTGACTGGTGAACACACGATTAAAACAAACATCTAATAAACAATGACACAATAATAGGGAATGGTAACTGAAACCCCATGATCTCAGTAATGTCAGAGAAAATCACAATGATGGACTCACTCAACCTACAGATCCAATGCCCAAGAGAACAACCAGGTTTGCAAGGATTTATGTAATGCGAACAAGATCATAGCCAAAAAAATTGTGTGTGTTTGTGTGTGTGTTGTGGTAGTGATGATGATGACGATTTGAAAGGCAGGCACAAGAACAGACATGGCTTCTTCTGAGGTTCTGCCAGGTGGCAATACTTAATGGATGGGACCTAGAACATACCAATCCTCCTGGATCTAGTGGATCAGGCAGAAATAATTAAGTCAAAATGATGAATTCCTTTTTGACTTGATTTAATATATAAGATGCTGGTGTGATGGCAGACCCAAATGGCAGAAGAACAATTTCAGGCAGGGCAGCCATAGGCTTCCTTCACAGGAATGCAGCTTAGGAGTTGCTGCTGGACAACCTGTATGGCTATCAGGGCTGAAAAGATTGTTTACCTATGCAGTGGGACTAAAAGCTTATGAAATAACATTCAGTGATTAGACACAGATTCATATTATCCAACTGATAACCTCCACTAATTATTATTGTGCTGATACTAAGTATGGGCTGGTTGGTACAACCAGAAAGGCATTTATATAAACTGCAAGAATAAAGATTATAAATCCTTGGCTAGAAACATCCACTCTCCCCCACCCCAATCTGGAATGTTTAAAATAGAAACATGCATAATGCTGTAAGTAATTCCACATTCCTTTTAATTTATCTGGGTTACAGCAACATTTTCTATCATATGTACATCTTTTCACTTTGCCATATGGACAGTTAGATCCCTGGATTTAAAGTATTTACTGAATTAATGGTAGCAGGGAGTGTAAGGGAGGACATTTAAAAATGTGACAATTTAAATTATCTAGATCTGAATTGGGGGGAGGATGTTACAACACTATCTGGATAATATATTGGCTTTCATAAAGAGGCACCCTCCCATGTTTTAATAATAAATGGTTCTAGCATCTGAAGACACATTTTCCAAAGGGGAAGGGTGTGCATGTTCATTTCAGAAACATCTGTATTCTGTCATTACTGAATAGTTTAACAATATTAAATTGTGACTGGCATTTTATCTAGATTTATCCTACCTTGCTGTCTGGTGTAGTTTTGGATTGGAAGATTAAGCAAAGGCGATGCTTTACAAAATTGCCCTAGAAAGGATAACAGAAGGGCTATTTTTAAAAAAAATGTAAAATGATATAAAAACATGCTAGACTAGAGTCTTTCCTATTCCATCTTAAGACTACATGTGAATTGCAGGCTCTGATTGGGGGCCCCTTTTATGCAATCTTGGTTTGTGTTGCTGATTAACATATTTATCCTAAATTTTCTTCTGTGCGAAAAGCGACAGAAAAAGACTTCTCAATACTCTGCAGTGTTTACTGATAAGAAAAGTGAAAAACATGAGAGGTGCAATGGAGTGTATATGTATGAAGTGGTCACCTGATTATTTGCTGCTGAAGGTTACATGTGTTATATATTACATATTTTTAAAATACCACTTTCTTTTACTGATATTTAACATTTTGGAGTAACAATACTGCAATAATAAATAAAATTTAAAAATATGACAGAAAACTGAGCCGGCCAAAGGGAAGCTCCAAGAATGTAAGGGTCAGACTTAGTTCCATCTCTTGACAAAAATAGTTATTCCTCTTAATATGTTTAATTTTGTTTTATTTATAGCCTGTATTTCTGCCCATAGAGCACTTACAGTGTATAATAATCTAAAGTAAGATAATTAAAAACAAATGAGAAAATATAAACACAGTTAAAATATTAACTTAAATCCTAAAAGAACTGTCTGAAAAAGAAGTGGAAATATTGGGGGTAAATGCAATTCCCAGGGAAAACGTTTCCATAGATTGGGAGTAATATTGGGAATATACTCTTCCATCTGCTCTTCTGACAGGCCTGGCAAAACAGAGGCAAAAATGGGTCTATTTTTTAAGAGAGTGTCTCCTGCCAGTCTCAATACCCAGAAAGGTTTTCTGTTGAAATAAGGGATTCCTTAGATAGGACTAAAGCTGTTTGATTTCAAGTTAAAAACCACATCTTCAACTGGGAAGAAAATAATTGACAGCGCAGGATTAGCATATATAATAAGATCCTAGTACTGCATATTAGCTGCCAGCCTAGATGTTGCATTTTGCATCAACTTAAGATTTTGACCCTTCTCAAGGGAAGCAGCACATGAGTTACAGGTAATACAAGTAGAGTAACTGTGATGAAGGCAAGGTATTTATAACTGTAGTCAATCAATAAATCAGAATAGAGCTGGAAGGGACCTTCGAGGTCATCTAGTCCAGGGGTATCAAACTCGCAACATCACGTGACATGTCGCAACGTATCGCGACTTTTTTTCCATTGCTGGCAATGGGATGGGCACGGTTTCGCCATGATGCATCCGGCCCGTGGGCCAGCAGTTTGACACCCCTGATCTAGTCCAAACCCCTGCTCAAGCAGGAGACCTTATACCATTTCAGACAAGTGACTATCCAGTCTATTCTTAAAAGCCCCCAGTGATGAAGCACCCACATCTTCTGACGGCAAGCTGTTCCACTGGTTAATTGTTCTCACTGTTAGGAAGTTTCTCTTTAATTCCAAGTTGCTTCTCTCCTTAATTAGTTTTCATCCATTATTTCTTGTCTTGCATTCTGGTGCTTTGGAAAATAATCTGACCCCCTCTTCTTTGTGGCAGCTCCTCAAATACTGGAATACTGCTATCATGTCCCCCTAGTCCTTTTCTCTAGACTAGCCAAACCCAAATCCTGCAACCGTTCTTCATATTTTTGTCTCCAGACATTTAATCATCTTAGTTGCTCTTCTTTGCACTTTTTCCAAAGTCTCTTAGGAAGGATATTTCTGGTCTGCTTAGGAATGATCACAGCTGCAGCACAAAATGTAGTTAAGAAGCTATCCTACATGGTATTTCAGCCATCCAGAGAGCTGAGAGATACCTGGAGTTAAGGAGTGCAGCTAGACTCTGGCTTGCTCTCCTAGGAGCAAACTACAGTCCCATTTCAAATAAGCTGAACTGTATATTCATAATTTGATTTCCTATGAGTTTACATGTGCTTCATTGATTTTGAAAAAGCTTTTGATAAAATAAGACACAGCAAACTATTAGAAATCCTGAAACAAGGGGGACTAGATGACAAAGACATCCAAATAATAAAGAATCTGTATTGGCATCAGGTAGCAAATGTGAGACTAGGCCAAAAATACTCAGCTGATGCAGAAATAAGAAGAGGGGTCAGACAGGGATGTATTCTGTCTCCACTGCTGTTCAATATCTACTCTGAGTCAATCTTCAACGAGGCACTGGAGAACATCGATGCTGGCATCAAAATAAATGGTGTTTGGATCAACAACTTAAGATATGCTGACGATACAGTTCTGCTTGCCAGTAAGCATGAAGACCTTCAGCTCCTCATCAACAGAGTCACAGAAACATCTGGAAAATACGGCTTGAAGCTTAACACCTCTAAAACCAAGATCATGGTCGTCAGCAAACAACCCGTTAAATTACCACCAGTAAATTCAGAAGGAACACCACTAGAAAAAGTTGAAAGGATCACACACCTCGGTTCTAATTTACATGAAAGCTGGGACATGACCGCTGAAGTAAAGACAAGGATAGAGAAAGCTCGAACAGCATTCTTCAAAATGAAAAAGGTCTTCTGCAGTCACGACATAAGCCTAAGACTGAAAATCAGGCTTGTCAGATGCTATATTTTTTCTATCCTGCTCTATGGAGTAGAGAGTTGGTCTCTGACAGAAGGCCACCTGAAGAGACTAGAAGCATTTGAAATGTGGATTTACAGGCGGCTGTTACGTATAAGCTGGGTTGACAAAATCAGAAATGAGGAAGTGATAAGCCGCCTGGGAAAGCCAAGGGAAATCATCAAACAATTAAAAAACGAAAGTTAGAATATTTTGGACATGTGATGCGACACCCAGAAAAATACGGCATACTCCATTTAATCCTCCAGGGAAAGATTGAAGGCAAACGAGGTCCAGGCAGAAGAAGAACATCATGGCTTCAAAATCTAAGGGACTGGTTTGGACAAAACTCAGCAGCACTTTTTCGTGCGGCTGCTGATAAAAACAGGATCGCCAACATGATCACCAACGTCCGATAACGGATATGGCAGAAGAAGAAGAAGATGATGAGTTTACAGCAATTGTCTCTTGTCTGGACTTAATTTCAGTCTGTTCACCCTTATTCGTCATGGCTGAATTGAACACATGGACACAGCCTCTTTGCCTCATTGCCAAAGTGTTCCACTTACCATTTGCCAAAGTTATTCTCTTGATGTCGCTACTTATTTTCAATCCACTGCCAAGGCAGCCTGAAGAGGGCTTGAGGTGTTCTGGTATGGAAACAGTATTGTATGCAAATAACCTAGGGAGGGTGTAGAAGGAGGAGGCTTGAAATGTTGGAGTTAGTGATCCACTCAGTTCTTGGTATGGTTGTTTTGTGACAATAACCCTTCTGACCAGTCATTTGCCTCTATGTCTTTTACAATAACAACTCGGTTATAAGAGAGAGAGTGCACTGTTATTTTTGCAGAAACTTTTTTGTGGTCCTCATTTTTTTTGCCTTTGTTACGGTTGGGTCAACTAAAATGAGTTATACTTCTGCCAAGAAACTATACAATCCAAAGCACCCAATAGGTGGATGCTGCACACAACCACACCAATGCTAGAATACAGGGTTGCATTTGTGCTATACAGTGGAATGAGTGGTCTGAGAGTTTTTCTCTATGCATTGGGATGGAGAATGTACAGGAAGCCTTCTTCTACATTTACCATTGATCTGGCTGTGAACCTTGGCTTTTGCAGCAGTTTTATTTGCTGCATTTGAGCGTAACTCAGCCTGCTATCCTACAAATACTCAGCAACACCTCTATCTTTAAGTACAACTTTTAAAAATGCTCTGTGGCTGCTTCTTGGCTGCAAAATCCAGATAACCTCTGGATGACACTCAAAAGATACAAAACTCCAACTCTTCAATGCCATCTAGTGTTCATAGTTTGACCAAATGTCAGGTCAACAATCTGTTAGGTCCTTGGTACTCTCTGAGCTTAGTAGTTTTCTTGCAGGCTTTTCCTTACCAAACTAAGTAACATCATCATCACTAACACTGATGATGTTATCAAGTTTGGCAATGAAACATTTGCAAGAAACCATCAAGCTCAGAGAGCACCAAGAAACCCACAGTTCAACCTGAGCTACAAATAGTTTTATCTTGTTTCCTGTATTTTCTTTGCTTTGTTTATATGGTCATCTAGTCTTTTTCTCCTGGATAGTTTACTTATTACTCTGTGTTGTTCTTGCTGTATGACTGGAAGATTTCAGCAACAGACTTACACTGGACATCCAAAGTTATTAAACAACAGGATAAAATGATATTCTATATCTTACTATAGCCAAAGAATTCACTGCACCACCTTCTGGACATGACCCAGCAGAACTGCAGCATTACTCCTGAACAATATTCTCAATGCCTATACTTAGCCAGTTAGGAGTTCCAGAATTGATCCAATAGATTTGAACCTATTGAATTGAACACCACTAGGTAGTCTTAAGAAAACATATATGGCTATATTCCTT
The DNA here is from genome assembly GCA_023970755.1 of Azemiops feae. Lineage (NCBI taxonomy): Eukaryota > Metazoa > Chordata > Lepidosauria > Squamata > Viperidae > Azemiops > Azemiops feae. The sequence continues at coordinate 3,000,127 of JALGBA010000012.1, read as the reverse complement.
CTATTCAATTCTTGCCATAAGTTATCTACCAAGGTAACTAAATATGTAGGGTCCTTGGTGCTCTCCGAGTTTCTTTTCTTGCAGACATTTCATTACCAAACTAGATAATATCATCAGTGCTAGAAGGGAGTGAGGTTTGCTCTCATTTTATATACTAGTGGCTTGTCTTCTCAGTATTGGTAGGACTGGTCATGATGGTTCCTTGATTAGTCTGTTATTTAATGTTAGCTTGTTTGAGTTAATAGTTCCTTGTTTGTTGTATTGTTTACTTTTTGATTGTTGTCTGATGTTAATCTTGATGTTAATCCCTGTTCACCTGGATGTTGATTGTTAGTGAGGAGGTGTTTTGGTCTTTTTGTTTTGTTTTGGCCTTTCAAGTGTCTCTTTTGAATGGTATATAGAAGTTGTTATCTTTACATGCCTGAGAAGACTCAGATAAGATTCAGTCCCATATTTTTAGTATACTTTTGGTCCATGGATATTGTATTCATGTAAATGGCTGATATGCATAGGATTACCATGGTCTAAAAATCAATCAATCAATCAATCAATCAATCAATCGAGAGGTGCGGTGGCTCAGTGGCTTAATGATGCTGAAGATGGTCTCTGCTCCAACGGTTCAAGTCCTAGCACTGTATGATGGGGCGAGGTCCCATCACTTGCTCAGCTTCTGTCCACTAAACAGTTCAAAAGTATGTTCTATGTGAGTAGATAAATAGGTATCACTTTGGTGAGGAGACGAGCTGGTGCTCCATGCAGGCAATCAAATTCCTGCTGGTTCTGAACCTTCCCTGCTGTGATGCCTGTTTATAAGGTGGCTCCAGGGAGGGAGGGGGCTTAGGATCACACTGCAGGGAGAGCCACTCATCTTTCTTTCTGGTGTGAAGCCAGTTCGGCCTCCTGTGATGCACCCTGGGAAGCTGGTCAATTGGCAGCCAAACTACTACTCTGCAATAGCATTATGGTCTCCTGGCTGATGTAACAACATCATCTGCTAATAATAATAATCAATCAATCAATGACCTGGCTAAAGGGTTGATTAAAATGGATGCTGTTAATTGGTATCCTCTAGCTGTTCCTGGAGTTACTATTTCTTTCCTGATGTCCTTAAAGTTAAATTGTATAATTGGGACTAGCTGACTTATTTAACAATGGTCTTAACAGATTAGATCATTAGAACATAATTGCTCCTTCAAGGAACTATGAATTCTCTTTATCAGGGCAGGGATTTAGCTAGAAAGGGCAAAAATTGAGTAAAGGGCAGGTGACTTCATCTCCAGATTCCCAAGCTGAAAATAATTTAAAGCACCAGGACAAATTGGTCGTTTCAGTTATCTCAATGTGTCTTTTCCCCAGCTTTAAAATATAAATTAAGGTGGATCCAATTTACTTATTCATAAGGAGTGACACAGTGCTTAGAATGACCCTCTGACTGCTCTATCCCATGTTTCCTGTCACACAGCAGGTGCCATATGAAAAGGAGATTCGTGTGAAAAAAAACATACTCAATACTGACACAAAGGAAACAGAAAACCAGGCCTTCTTTGTTAACTCTTCCATTAGGGAATAATGCTTTAATGGGCTTTAATCCATGCATGATCTGATTCACCCTGAGAGTTCCACCAGTTGTACTCAAGGTTTATTTTATTTTATTAATTATACAGGCTTTCTGGTGAAACACAGATGCTTGTTTATTCAAATCAGTAGAGTACAGCATAGCAATACTCATATTCCTGCTGAATGCTGCCTCTGCGGGCAACAGAGTCCAGACACATGAGCTGATGTCCATGGATTCAAAAATCTGTAATGGCTACTTATTATTGAAAACATTTTAAATACTCATAATAATGAGCAAATCAACTGGTTTCCTAAAAATTCACAATAAATACATACAGGAACATAGCAAAAAATATCTTGATATTTTGATAGGTACTAACAATACATTTCACATTCCATTTTGTGAGCCATATTCTTTTAGTTATCAGAATTCATTTGGTAATCAAGTGAAACAGAGGATGATTTCAAAGGTAAAACAGTACCTTGTGATTACTTTTTTACAATTCTTTTTTCTTCTCTTCTAAACAGACAAATAGTTGCTTGTTTCCATTTCCATTTCACTTTACCATTCAATATTAGTCAGTCTTCAACTATTAATCACTGTAAAGTATTAAAACAGACATTACAGATGAAGCCAAACTTACAGAAACATATGTAATCTAATGTAATAAATTTATGTCAGTACAATCTACTTGTATTTTAATTAGTTCAATTTTAAAGTTTGTAACTGCCTATGAATTATTTTTTCCTGATCTGTGCAAATGACACTTTAAAAAAAAATAAGCAAAAGGAATTGGATAAGGGCTTAATTGATAGTAAGCTTTTCAAATTTGAAGAATAAAAGATGCATGTGGACATGTGAATGGAGATGTGTAGCTGAATTATTCCTTAAACCAAATGAAGTTCTTTTAACCAGCACTGTAGCTACAGAGAACAGCCACTTAGTCTCTGGGAAACAAAAAAACTCCAGCTATTTTACAGAATTGCAGATAATTTCTATGTGGGCACTTCTGCTGGCTTCAAAGCATCCTTTTTCTGTCTCTTTGGAACCACAGCCTAGCTTTAATAGCTGACAAATGATATTGAACAATTCTAATACAAAAACATAACATTTGCTAAATTTTTTAAAGGCTAACTTCTCAAAAAAGCTAACACTGATCAGCTTTTAAATTTACTTATTCCTTGATTATTTGTCAGAATTATATATATATATAAAACACCATTTCTCTCTGTTTTGTGTATCAATTAAAATAAAAGTAATGCTTATTGCCTTATCTATAGTAAATAATAGGTCTGTCTTAAGAGAAGAAAATTTGAGGAATATAGCCTGTATTTCCATAACACATCAGAAGCTATCTGTTCTTCTCTGGATTGGAAGCTGGAAACAGGAACAGACCTGTTTAATACGTGGGTGGGAAATCACCAAGGAATATCAGCCTTGTTAGGCTGGGAAACTAAAATGATCTGGAAGAATATTATGTACCATTACCAAGAAAATTGCATAGTTGTGTCTACTTAGCCAACAAGAGTCAAAGTGCATAACAGAATTAACTACATTGCTTAAATTCACACAAAACCAGAAGGTAGCTGGGTATAGCCTAGTGTTTTGTATGAAACCCATGATATAACAGTGCTTCTAAAATATATCATGCATATAATGAACAGATGAGGGCGCTACCCAGTTATTTTTGACTGCTATTAGTTTTCATCTTTATTGCTAAGGGAAGAAGATATAGTAGTATTCATGGGGTACTTTCAGAGAGATTTGCAAGTTTCAGTTGTTTCCAACTGTAACCCAGTTATTTTTCTGGGTAGACAAAATCATTTAATAGCCATTTTGTGATAATAAATGCGTTTCTGAGTCAAATTTAACAAGCTAGGCCCTGTAATAATAATATGATTGCAATTTCAGTGATTTTTTTTTAAGAAGACAAATCTTGGCTATCAAAGAAAACAGATCTTGACTGACAAACACTGTAAGAATTTTAGCACAAATATAGCAATGGAATTTGTGCTACAATAGCAATACTGAATTTCATACCAAAAAAATCTTAAATGGCACTTAGAAAATCTGTGCATTGACAACATTTCCACCTGAGCAATAGTGGAGTGGACTCAAAGAGAATTAAAAGCCTTGGATAGGAAGATCAGAAAAACAATGACAATGAATCATACCCTTTATACATGCAGTAATGTTGACAGACAATAATTACCAAGGAAAACCGATGGGTGTGGAAGGTTGTAAGGACACCAGACAGTTGAAGAAAAAAAGAGGGCATTGGAAGACTATCTCAAGGACAGTGAAAAAAATGCACTGAAGTTAGTACACCATGAAGGCTTACTGAGTACTGGAGAGATGCAATGGGCCTCCAAGAAAGACAAATGAGACTTGGCAAGGCAAAGGATAACATGGCCAGCACATAAAAAAAAAGCAGGCCAAGCAGATAACAACAAGACCTAACAATGGCTAAGAACAGGAAAGTTGAAGAAAGAGTCAGAGGGGCAAATTCTGGCTGCACAGGACCATGTCTTAAGACAAATGCATACAAAGACAGAATTGAGAAGAGAAGCAACTGCCACGTAATACACCAGATTAACAATTGCTAATTGGATGGTAAACATTGCAATATCTAGAGACAACACAATAGAAGAGAAAGAATTGGAGAAAACAACGAAATATAAAGACCTGCAAATAGAAGTAGAACAACTATGGCAAAATGAAGCAAAAATAATATCAACTGTAATAAGCACCTTGAATGCAATTCCAAAAATTTTGGCACACCACTTGAACATCATTGGCATTGACAACATCACCATCAGTCAATTGCAAAAGGCAGCTTTACTTGGAACAGTTCCTATCCTGCAACAATAACCTAAATATTATTAAACTGCATCTGACTATCCCAGGTAAGAGAACAAAAATGCCAGATCCAATCTAAACATCTGATTGTGTGTGACCAACCATAATTTATTAAAGTATGCCACACACAACTCTGAATGACTCTGGATAGCTCACAACAAAAATATTACACTAAAATCAATAAAACATACAAGCATAAAGATAAAAGATGGCAAATATGATGAACTAGCAACCAGTAAAGCTCTTGGAACAGAAATGTTACATGGGCATAGCAAGGCATGTCCACTGCTGTTCACATTGCTGCATTCAGGGCCACTTGAAGCTTCCAGGAGGTCTTCAAGGGCACACTCATGTAAACTGTGTGCAGTGATTTAGCCACAAGACACTAAGGCACGATGACTGTCTGAAGCATTTCCTGAATTAGGAAAGAGTGGAACTAGTGCATCAGATGGAGTTATGAAAAGGCCTTCATGGCCACACCTGACAACTGCTCTTTTAGCAGGAATTGTAAGTCCAGGAAGACCTGAAGACTGTCTACCTGCCTTGAAGAGTTACCCCATCCAAAGCCAAAAATGGAATATCCTCAGACTTGGGTGGCCCAATTACCACAGCCACTCAGTCTTGATAGGATGGAGTGGGAGATGGTTCCTCCACATCCAAGATTTGAAGATTTGGTCACAGAAATTAATCTGTAATTAAGAAAATAAAAGATGAAGATTTAACAAATGGAGTTAATGTTAGACCTTGCAAGAAACAAAGAAAATTAAAATATGATGTTCTTTAAAGGCAAAAACTCAAAAAATAATGTTACTGTGCTAGAATGTTAAGAATCTAGCCAGGCATCTGAACTGATGTTTTCACATTTGTGGTGAAAATATTTGTGGTCCCTTGAAACAAAAAACAAAGGACAGGAAAAACTACTTTATAACATTCAGAGCCTGTCATTCAAAGTCTATTTGCACTTATCTCTTAATCAGTAAGAATGAAGTATTTGAGAAATTCAAATTGTTCTCTGTCATGTAGAAAATAAATTGAAGAAATAATTATAGTCTGATAACAGGGAAGAATATTACAACCAAGAATTTGAAAAATACAGTAAAGTTATAAAACATAAAAAAATAAGTTTCAGCCCTGAGCAAAATGGGATAGCAAAAAATAAAATTAAATTAAAAAGTCAAAGCTTTCTAATTATGGTGAGATACCTCTTGCTAGATGCAAGATTGCCAGACAATCTTTGAGGAGAAGCAACACAGCTACTTACTTGCAAGACTGTTTATAAACAAAAAGGTATAGATAAAGCCCCATCTAAGTTATGGAATGGGAGAAAATCAAACTTATTTGGATGCAAAACTTATGCGTATATATATATTCCTAAAGAAAAAGAAGGAAAAACTAAACTGCAGATCTAAAGTAGGAATAATGCTGAGTTTTAAATAGGAACAAAAGATTTTATAGGAACTATAAGATTTTAGACTTAAAAACTGGAAAAGTAAACATCTTCTCATTTTTATGAAACATGGATTCTTGTGAAATTACCAAAGGGCAAAAAAAGAAAAGAAAAGCTGGAAGTGTTTTTCAAAACAAGGCACACTGTTCACAGACACATTGTATGGAACTTCATGGCAAAGGTCTGCATGAAAAACGTGGTGAGGATTACGGCAAAGTTTTTGGACCAGTATTAAATATGCAAGTATCACTGAAGTAGGACTGCGAGGCAGAAAGGCAGTGAGCCAACATGGGCTGACTGGACAGCTGTAAAAAGATTAAGCATACTTAAAAGGAACTGTGGACTTTAATTTAAAACAACCTATAACTAATAATCAAAATGTATTGGATGTACAGATTCTGATTGGGCTGAAGATAAATCTGACAGGAAATCTATTACTGGATATATATTCTTTAATGGAAACATACCTTTTGCCTAGTGCAGTAAGAAATGAAGCACTGTAATCCTGTCATTTACAAAGGCGGAATACAGGTGATCTTTACTTACTGACCACGATTGGGACCAGCAATTGTTGCTAAGCAACATGGTTAAGGTAAATATCACATGAACACATTGGACTTAGGACATTCATTCCGTTGCACTCATAAAGTGAATCACTGCATGTTGCTAAGGACAACAACAGCTTCCTGTTCAGCTTCTTCATTGACATCTAACCACTGGTAGTGCAATGGTTAAAATACAGTATTGCAGGCTAATTCTGCCCACAGTCTGGGGTTTGATTCTGATGTTCAAGGTTGACTCAGCCTTCCATCCCTCCGAGGTCAGTAAAAAGAGGACTCAGATTGTTGGGGGCAATATGCTGACTTTATAAACCATTCAGAGAGGGCTGTGAAGCACTGTGGAGGGATATATATGTCTAAGTGCTACTGCTATTGCTATTGACTTTGCTTGTGGGAAGCTTTCTGTGAAGATCGCAGATGGCTATCAAATGACCATGGGATGCTACAACCATCATAAACATGCTCCATTTTGAAGTGCCTAAATCGTGATCATATGACAGTAGGGATGCTATGATGACTGCAAGTTTGAGGACTGGTTATAAATCTACTACTTCAGTGCTATTCTACCGGTAACTTCAAATAGTCACTGAATGAATCAGTCAGTCAGTAAATAGTATCTGTACTGCTCTGTGGAACAAGTACACGTGGAACAACCAACTTGAACCAGAGTACGTCAGAATAATTAGAATTGTAAACACAAAGCAGTGCAGACCCAATTTGAAATACATTAATATTAACTTACAGTAGGGGAGGGCCATGCAAGAAAAAGAGAAAAGAAGCAGAAGTATTATCTAACTAATGATGTGATGGCACATGCCTTGTAAAGTCACTGCCCAGGGATTGCTTCCTCAGGCTGAAAAAACACAGGGACTAGGGTTGTGAAATAACAGTGGTATAATCCATTCTGAAACACAGTCTGGGGTACTGCAATGATGAGAAGGGAAAACTGGATACTTTATCTGGATCCATCAGATTGTTTCCTTCATGTTGCAGAACAGAAGAATCACCTGGTGTCCTACTTTCTATTTTATTCTTTTATGTATCTAAAAGGGGGTAATTAAATAACACTGTGCTAATTACCTTCAGCATTGTTTCTAGCTATTCTAGGAAGTTCTGCGTTCTTTTGCTATATAGATGGATTTAGATAATGTAAATTCTTGTATTTTCTTGGTTCTCTCTCCCTCTCCCCCCCCCCCTTTCGTTTTTGCTGGTTGTGTTCTTTTTTATTAGTTATATTTTAGCTAGTTAAACTGGAAAATTGCCCACAGTAATTTTCTAATATTTTGGGCAAGAGAAAGGGGGCTTTTTCGAGGTAGCCCCCCCAACCCACGATTCCCACCGCGTGGCTGTTATGTCCTCGATAAACCGCGCTTGGCACCATTTAATGCTCTTGGAGAATGGATGGATATGTTAGCCTCGAGTCACCTTAATTGACATTTCCAAGTTATCTGGGAATGATGGGGATCGTCCTTCTACAGAGAAATGAAGCTTCAGGCTGCCTTGAGCCTTAGCGCCACCAACATTTTGTCAACTAATTAGAAGTTTCTTCCTCACTGTCAAAGCTGGAGACTTCTGCGAGGAACTCCTCCAAACGCGGGCGGGCACTGGGGGAGGAGAGAAGGGGAGGAAAGGCGTAGTGCGGTGCAGCTGCCTGGAGCCTCCGTGAGGCTCGGGCCGTCCCCAAGACTCTTCACTGGTCAGGCGGCGGCACTCGGCGGGCTTCCCGGCGTTTCACCCGCCCTCGGCTCCCTCCCTCTCCGGTCTCCGGTGGTGGACCCAAGTGCCCATGGCACTCGTCGCCTTGAGCCACCTGCGGAGCGCCGTAGGCAGGCAGCAGCTCTGGAGGCACAGCTGCCTCAGCGCCCCCTGGGCTCCCCTCTCTCTTGCCCGCTGTTGCAGCGGCGGTCGCGGCAGCGATCGCGGGGGTCGAGCTGAACCGCGCGCTCCCTCCCTGAAGGGAAACTACGGGCAGCTGTGCAAGCGGGCAGCCCGGGAGCCCGGCCCTTTCTGGGGGGCGCTGGCACGGGAGACGCTGCAATGGGAGACCCCGCACCACACCGACTGCGAGTGGGATTTCGCGCAGGGCCGGATCCGCTGGTTCTTAGGCGGTCGTTTAAATGTGGCGGGTAAGAGGCGCCTTTCCTTGACGGGGGCAGGGACGGCGACGGCATCGAAACTGCCTCGAGTCCCTCGGCCCTTCCTTCTCCGGGCGGGTCGATGATTATATTTAGTCTCCAGGTTTCGAAAGCACGGTGGAAGCTCTGCTCTCCGGCATTTGGAAGTCATGCCCAAATTGTCTGCAGGCAAGTCACACCCGAGTTATCTGGAATTCCCCACCCTCTAACCAGAATACTTGGCGTAGCGATAGTGCGGTGGAAAATGGGGGAAACGCAGGGACAGCATCGAGGTTTCATCAGACTCTCCTTCCCAAAACCGATCGGGGGTACGACCACATGCTAAGAAGGCCTGACTCGGAGTCGCAACGCTTTGCAGCCGAGGCTGTACTTTATGTGCAGTAGTTTTCGCTCAAAACACTCCACCCTTGGCAGAGAGAGAGAGAGAGAGAGAGAGCAAGACTGCGACTTGAAAAACTAATCTCGGTTACAATAGGTTGAATTGGGTTGATTTAAATACTAGCTCCCCATTGCTTGATGGGTGCTAGAGCCAACATGATTTGCTGGCTGAGATAATATTCTTACGTTCGCAAGATGGGATATAAATCAGTCGGCAAAATGTTATGAATTAAGTAATGCCAACATTCAAAAACCCTGTATGAAAATGAAATTCTAGCATAGAGAGCATTTTCTCTGTTGCTTAACATGCTCTAAGAATGGGATCATCTATGTCATTAATAACCCACTGTTATAGAATGAATGCATAGCCTTTATTGTGTCACTTACCAGTGTAATTATATGGTCTTACAGCTAAAATTATAGACCCCAAAAAGAACTTCTATAAAATTACAGGAAATAAAGTGCTATTATTGAAACAGAAAATGAAACATGGAAATAAATGGAACCTAAAATACTTAGGTAGTATTAAGATCTGAAAAAGCAGCTTGTCTAGTTTGATAAAGGACTTTACTTAAAGTCTTTAGTGATTAAGTACATAAGCATTAACATACATTTTAATATGCTACTAACATTTTAAATGTGAAAATGTGAAACTACTTAAAATTTGAAACATCAAAATATTTAAGAAACTTCATCAGTTTTAATTATATTAAGACTGCTTTTCTCTTTTTCCAATATTAGTATAGCAACTTTCAACGCCTCCTAGATTTCTTAAGATTTTAATTTCATTCTTTTTTGCTGGAAGAAGGCTTATGGCACTACTTACAATAAGTATTTATTTATTTGTTTGTTTATTTGTTTATTTTTGTTTATTAAATTCATATGCTCCTATTTCACTGTCAAGGTGACTCTGGGTAGTTTACAAACGTAAAAACCAAGGTACAAAATATTAAAACGTTAAATGTTAAAATGAACAGAGATTAAATAAGTAAAAAAACAGAATACTGCTGGGTGGAGGTGGGATTTTTTTCTTAGTCCACTAACTGCCTCCAACATGGAACACCCCCATTGGGGCCCCAAGCCAATCAGTAAAGCCAGGTTTTGAGGTTCTTATGGAAGGCTAAGAAGGTGGGCGTGTGATATTCTAGAGCGGGGGTCTTCAAACCTGGCCCTTTTATGACTTGTGGACTTCAACTCCCAGAATTCCTCAGCCAGGCATGCAACAGTGGTGTTACATGGGCCACCCTAGGAGCCATTAGAACTGTCGGCATGGTTGAATTCTGCTCCAGCTGTAGCTTCTAAATACTTTTCAGGGATAGCCCTATCTAGAGCACATTCACCTATGTCTTCTTTATTTTATTTGTTTACTTATCTCTTAATTTCTGTATCTGCACAACTCAATCAAATCACTCTGGCTGACTTACAATTCTAAAATTCTAAAACATTTAAAACAATAAAAACATCTGGAAAATAAATTCAAACAGCAGCAAGATAATTAATCAACTAACAGTAAAGCCAAGAAATAGGGCCCTTAACACATTCTGAGCTCCAGGCCCGGGTACATAGTCAGGTTTTTAAAGCCTTGCAAAAAGTCAACAGGTTTGGGGCTATTTTAATCTCCATGGGGATAATATTCCACAAGGCAGGGGCTACAGCACAGAAGACCTGTCTTCTAGTTCCCACTAGTCAACACTCTTGCGGATGTGAGCTGCAGCATGCCCAATCAGTTGTATCGAACTGAATGAGCAGACTCTCGGAAAAAGACGGTCTTCAGGTCCCACGCCATGTAGAGCTTTAAAGGTGACAACCAATACCTTGAACTGCACTCAGAAACACACAAGCAACCAGTGCCGCTCACATAATAGTGGTGTTGTACCATATAGCCAGTACCATTACTACCTGTGCAGCCACACATTTAGCATCAGTTGAAGTTTCTGAATGCTCTTCAAGGGCAGCCCCATGTTAAGTGTGTTGCAGTAATCTAAGTGAGAGATTACAAGGGCAGCAGGGCCTCCTGGCCAGGAATGGCACAACTGATGCACCACCCAAAGGTGTGCGAAGGGTCTCCTAGCCGCAGCTCCCATCTACTATTCAACAAGGAGCTGTGAGTCTAGGAGACCCCCAGATTGCAGACCAGGTCTTTCTGGGGTAATGCCACCCCATCTAGAGCTAGAAATGGAAGAGTCTTGTCTCTGGAGGGTCCAAATTCCCCCCAAAATTCTATATTTTTTGCCTGATATTCTAACAGATATTTAGTTACATACTGAAAATGTGATGACAGTTGTAATGGTGTTCCTGTGATTAAAAAAAGAACTTAGAAAGGTTCCCCTTGCACCTATTTAAGTATAAATGTATATACAAAGTAATCTACAATTAAATGTTTGTTAAATATATCTACGTGCACATTTAGAAAAGTCATTTTGTATATCTTTGGTTTGAACTTGTATACTGTACAGTATTGAAAAAATAGGAAGTGAAAGAAAGCAGGCCCTTGTTGCGGAGCAGAATGAGTTTACAGGGTGAATTGCTATTCTGAGGGAAGGGAATTGTGACATCACAATAATTATTGCTTAATTTAGTAGAACAAATAACCAATGAATTTTTAGTACAGTATTTGTGGATATTTTTTTTAAAGTAGGTGTATGCAGCAAAATCTCCTCAACATACTTTATAAATTGAAATTATAGAGTGATATGCTATAAAATATTATTCACTAAAACAGCAGCATTAATAATTAAATGTGATAGCAAAAGATCTGATTGATAATAAACATTGACAACCTTTAATTTAAAAGTACACTGAAATATTCAGATTTTGAGGCCTGTTTAAAAAATATAGAAGTAAACACACATGTACTGTATGTTCATGAACACACACAAAGAGAAAAACATATTTGTTGAAGGGTATTCTACAAGAATATGGTAAAAAAAAACAACCATGTTTTTTCTTTGCTATTCTAACTGATTGTATTGGTGAAACCTAAGCAGATTCATATAACACAAGCAGCTTTTCGGATAACATGATCTCAGTGTGGAATTTGATTCGGCTCTGGAAGTCTTTGTCATGAATGCAGCTGTTATAAAATTACCTAGTCCCTATAAGCAATACAGTAATTTAATAGTATACTTTCTGAAGCTTTTGAAATGATTTTCAGAATACCTCCAATATAGTTTAGTCTGGATATATCTGCCACATTAATTATTGTAGTGGGGTCTATTTTTTTTCTCAGAGAGTCTCAGGTAAGTAAAGCTGTCTGAACTAAGTTTTCATAAATGCCCCCAAGATTGTAACATATGCAATATTGTATATTTAAGTTGACCTTATAGGTTGCTCCTAACATAGGAAATACAGTTGTACTGTTAACTCATGGTGCTTCCAGAATAGTTTGCTTAGCCACTTTGCCATACAGAATCTAGCAGCAATCAACATGGTCTTTTTATGGGTCGTGGCTGCAAGATACGGTCATACAGAGTTTGTACCATGGCAATACTGTTTCACAGTGAGCTTTTGGCCATTTAATATTTTAGACCATATGGAACGTTTCCCTTATATGAAGCTATAATATTACTCTCCTTTTTTCCAGCACTATGTTGGATTCATACCAATGGCACAGCTACACTCTGGTAATTGTCGAATAATAGTAATAATAGTATGACTAACAGAAATAATAATAATGGGCAAAATCAGCATCAGTCAATTGCAAAAGTCAGCTTTATTTGGAACAGCTTACATCCTGCAACGAAACTCTTAACACCATCAAACAACAACATCTGCCTATCCCGGGTCCTTGGGAAGAACTCAGTAGGTGGATAAAAATGCCAAATCCATCCTGCCTGACTGTGTGACCAACCATAATAAAAAAAATATTCTATGCCTGGTATGGTAAAAATTAAAAGAAAACCAGAATAGTTACAAAACTGGTGCCAAAAATTAATGCAGTAAATTATTTTTAGTTAAATAATTAATAATAATAACTGACCAGTAAAACCCAATCTTTATAATTAAAATAAATGAAATGCAACCATACATATTTAAAGGAACACCCAACATATTACAGAGAGTATACACACCTGTAATTAATAAGAAAATAAATACTATGTTAAATAGCTGGATATTATGAATATTATACATATTTTTAATTAAAGCAAGACTGAAGCAGTCTAAAGAAATGAAAATTTAATAGCATGCAGTCACAATATAGTAAAAATTCAGTCATCAATAAAAATGAGTCTTGAAATAGAATTTTTTAAAATAAATGAAAACAAAGAATGCAGAATATCATATTCTGCAATAATTATGTATATTAATAGATTTGTTGAATCAGCCCATTTAAACTTGATAAAAACAAAGTTTAGGAACACAGTCCTTTTAAAATACTCCACCAGAATTGCTTTGAATGAGTGCCCTACAAATGTGATTAATAAAGAACATCCTTAAGCACTCCATTGTTAGTTAAATGGTGGCTTTATGTTGTTCAGCAAATCTATAAACATACAGAAGATTGACAACAAATAATGCTGTATTTCAGATCACCTTATTTAGAGTACAGTGACAAAGGATTGCCCAGATGATAAAAAGAATGTATTCTATTGTTAACATAGTTTGTAATGATTTAGAAGACCTTACAATACCTCTCTGCTACTATACATTGAAGTAACTATCTCCTTTTTCAAGCTTCTATTCTTGAACAAAAAACGCTGCTTTTATGAGTCCTTTTAAAGACTCAGCTTCTTTAACGAGTAGGGACTCTTTGTGACACTTCTAAAACATATTACAGATTATTTTCAAAAAGTGTGCACAGCCCTAGTTTTTAAGTGTGTGTGTGTGTGTGTGTGCCAGTATTATGCTGTCTGAATGTAACTGCATCTCTCTTGATTCTTTACTTCCCTTTTTATAGTACTCTTTCCAACTCCTTGCCATATCTTGTTAAATTGGAATCATTCATTAAATATAGGAGTTCAGAAATTTTTACATTCAACAACTTTATTTTTTTTAAATATTTTTTTAAAATAAATGCAGGTTGCATTTAATACATGCATTTAGTATCTGACTTCTATTTTATTTATGATTTTATTAAATACATAACTCACCTTTTCATTAAGTAATATTTAAGATCACTAACAAGAAAAGAAATAGAATAAAATTGTACTTAAAATATTAAAACATTAAAACTGATATATAAATACCCTAAATTAAACAGCAAATCAGTGCCTTTGCCCATTGGTGCAATCCTAATTTATTTATGGAATGTATTTATTTAATTCATCTTATAAGGCCACCCATAATACAAGCAAATCTGGAGAACAGGTAAGAACATCAATACAATGGCAAAATACACAAAAGATTACTGAAGTAGCAGTCAAGAATAACCATCAAAAATAATAATTTGGAGGCTAGTCTAATCTTCTAACCCAGGGGTTCCCAATCCCCAGGCCATGGACTGATAGCAGTCCCAGTTAGGAACTGGGCCGCGCAAGCAAGCAAAGCTTCTGCTCATGTGGGAGATCTAGATAGTGTGTGAAACCACGCTCCCCGCCCCCGTCCATGAAATTTTTTTTTCCCACGGAACTGATCCCTGCTGCCCATAAAACTGGGGGCTGCTGTACTAACCTCTATGAATGGGAGAACAGATGTGTTTACAATTGGAAGATAGTGATCTGATTTAAAATAAATCATAATATGGTTCCCTTTTGGCCCAGCATATTGAAAGGCAGTAGCCATTGTAATTTGCAGATTATGATTTAGGGCAATATATAAACCCTACACATGTATACTAATGTGTGTGTGTGTGTGTGTGTGTGAGATGTATATGTGGTATATGTGGTAGCTAATTATAGCATAGTATGATCCAGAGGGCAGGGCAAGAAACAATGGATGGAAACTAATCAAGGAAAGAAGCAACCTGGAATTGAGAAACTTCCTAACAATGGGAACAATTAACCAGTGGAACAGCTTGCCATCAGCAGTTGTGGGTGCTTCATCACTGGAGGTTTTTAAGAAGAGATTGGACAGTCACTTGTCTGAAATGGTATAGGGTCTCCTGCTTGAGCAGTGGATTGGACTGGAAGACCTCCAAGGTCCCTTCCAGCTCTATTCTGATTGATTGTGTGAACCCAGCCTGTGTGAGATCAAGTACCTACTTAAAGAGGTTGATCTATAATAGATTTTATCTTACCACCTTCCTGTTAATTGCTTTATGTTGGGCAGGAATTGAAGTGCAGCTTGTTCTACCAAATCTTTAATATGTCAGTCAGAGCTGGCAGTTTATCCTGGTTGGAGTAGTTGTTTTCCCTGTCACTGATTCATCAGCAGGCCTTCACTCAACAGGAGTGTTGAAAAGTATCTCAGGTTCTTTGATTTGGAAGCAACCAACAGCACTCGGGTATAACAATTCACTTGGCTCCACTACTCAGTACAGAGTGAAGATGCTTCTCTCCACCTCTCTATCCAGGTTCAAAACACTTAGCTTCCATTAGCAGATAAGCTTGAAGCTCTGAGAGCTGATAAAGATGCATAATATCACCACACAACCTTTTTTAAAAGGGGGGGAAATACTTACTTCCTTTTTTGTCTTTGTTTATGGCTTTTATCTCATTGTTTCCTGAAGAGATGATTTTTCCTATCATTCTGCCAAAATTCTTATCCAATGGCAAACCCTTAATAAGTGTGTTGCCAAAAAAATTGTTCCTTTTATGCTTTCAGCTCTAGAACTCTCTCGCTACAGGCTATTACAATCTGACATGAAGTTCCTCCTGAAAAATGCTGAGTCAGATTTTCTAGGTCCAAAGAGCTGTCAAAGTTGTAGTAAATCTGTGTTTCTTTAAAACAAGTTTTAGAATTAGTCTAAAATTCATCTTAACATTTGATCTTGATTGTAATGAGTGCTAGAAATTTACTTTCACAAAGATATATGTAAATAAAAGGTGGTAGGAGGTTTAGTGTCTTTTGATCTAAATGATAACATTCAGAATGAGCTTTCATCTAAAATCTAGTGGTGCATTCTTTTTTCACTTGTATCATTGTAATGTCTAAGAATTATCCCTACACATTTTCTTCATTAATGAATAGTACATTTGTTTGGCTAATGTAATTAAATGGGTCCAATACATACATAGAAATCTTGGAATATCTTCAAGTAGTTCAGAAAATATTGGTATTCCATAAAACAATTTAAGAAATTGTGTTCTAGAATAATCAGTGGTAGGCAAGTGCAACAGGCTGAAGCAGTGCACTCCTGATCTATTTTGTCAAGATGTTTGATTCTTTTTTCTTATGAGAACTCTTGACCCAAGCATCTTATAATAAACTGAACCCAGATATATGTAAATTATTCCTCTGTTTGCTTCTATTTTTCTCCCTTTTATTCCATTTCCATTTCATAGATAGTGGTAGAGTCATGTCTAATATTGAAATGGAATACCATAATGAAATTGTATAGCTATAGGTTGGATTGAGGAAGTAGGAAAATATCCTTGAAGAAGGCAGTAACAATCTTTCAGTATTATTGCCAAGAAAGACTACATGGACAAGCTCCTGTACTCAATAGCTTAACTTAGTCAATGTCCTGTCAGACATGTTATTTATAAAGCAATGTAAGTGTAATTAGTGTTACAGAAAGAAATATTTGATTAGCAAAAACATATAGTAACTCATCAGATAAAACTATACTATTTATTGGCTGAGTATAATTGCATGGTTGTGAATTAAACTGAAATACAATGCAAGACTGTTTATGTTACACTGTTTACTTTTGAAATATTGAAAAGAGTAATGAGATAGAGTGAATGGAAAAGCTATTTACATAGTCTTATGTGGATTCATGGAGTATAGCAAATGTTGGCAACAAAGCATTTTAGAAAGATTAGGGTAAGATAGTGATAAACACTTTGACAGTATTGCTCTTGTCATATTTTAAAGCATGTATGGGGCTACAACCTGCTATCTTGCACTATTCTTTCTAACTACCTGAGTTCTGTACTTTATTGTTGTGCTAGCTTCAGTTCTATGTTAACATATTTAAACTTACACTCTGCTAACCACTTCTGCCTTGGCTTTCTTTATTATTGGACTGGTAATTGATTTACTTGTGCTTGACCATCATAATATTGGGGCTGCTCCCGTGTTGCTTGGCATGACCATCAGTGTCACACCCTATAGTGTTGGTTCTTGCTTTGCCTGACTATGGCTATTCTGACTTTAGCTCTGTGGTAATAATCCTTCAGTATTGTCTCCTCCCTTGTATTTGCTTTTCTTGACCATTTGGTGCACCTGGTCCTGTTTGGCTTGACCTCTTCATTGGATGCTTTGGTTTGATCTTTTCTCTGCACCTGTTAGTAATGTGGCTGACAGTACTGGCTGCTACCATGGCCCTATTCCCTGGCTTCCTATTGCTACCACCAACCAGTTTGGCAGGCTGTAACTTTCTCTCTCTCTCCCATTGCACTCTGTTGAACTCTATTACTTCTATTTTTAGCTAAGACAGCTGCTGGCATGACTGCCTGCAGCCTTAGACTATGGTTGTACAACCACTGGCATCACCTTTCAGCCTTTCTGACAACCGCTAAGCCTCCAGGATCTTTTAGACACTGGTTACTTGAAATTCTACAGGTAGGAAGACTAACCATTTCCCCTTCTCTTCTTCTTGCTCTGGTTTGAACTTCTCTTATAGGGACATAGCCTGTCACTACTAAACTTTCTGCTCTCCAGAGAACTTCTCCTGTTTAGGCTTACTTTGGCACTAGCTACCTGGGCTGTGACATCTCCTTCTCTAGCTTTGTCTGGATCTGCTGTAATTAAATTCCTCTGGAATTGTTTCTCCAACTCAAAAGCCTTTATCTCCTTCCCTGTTGTGCAACAAGTTCTTCAATAGCTCTGCACAGTTTCCAAAAACACATTTATACACTGTCAGCTGCAAGTTTATCTCTCACACAGCATCTTTGGCTTCTTCTTTTTTTCTTTTCTTCTTCTAACCTTAGTCCTTTGGCATTCTTCTTTCCAATTTTTGTTTTTCTTCTGTCTTCTGGCATTTTGAAATCCCGCATCATTCCTAAATTGAGAAAGTAACCAAGCCATCAAGGAAGTCCTCCTTTGGAGGGAATGTCTTGCTTTTCCTTTTGGTTTTCGAGGGAAATGCCAGGAAACAGTAGTGCCTTTTTTCTTTTACAACCATCTTCTCACTAACACCAGTACTTTAACCTCTCGGTAACCAATGCAATAACTGAAGTATAGGTATTATGCTTCGAGACCTACTCACCTAGTTAGCTACATTTTGGACCAGTCAGGTTTTCCAAGCTATCTTTAAAAGCAACCTAACATATGTGTTATAGTTGTGTACCTACATGATGATGAATGCGTAGGTTGTTGTCAAAAGGGCTTCTCAGTCCAAATGCACATTCAGATGCAAAACATCTCCAAGTCATACGATATAGATTAAAATACACATTCTCCTCTATTTTGTAGCAGTGATCAAAACACACAATGTTTTGTGCCTCTTAATAGTTCTAGGGTAATATCTACAGTTGCCACTATCTCTCTTGATTGGCTTGTACAGTAATAGCTTCAGAGGATTTTTTTTTTGTAAATAGCTCAAGATGGTAAGCACTTTCAATCAGTAACAAGCTACATGCTTTGTTTTTTTCACAATTTGTTTCTTTGCAGTTAACTGTTTGGATCGGCATGTGCAACATATACCAGACAAAGTAGCTTTGATTTGGGAAAAAGATGAGCCTGGTACTGAAGAAAAAATAACTTACAGGTAAGACATGTTCCTCCTACTTGGTTTCAAAATTATCTGTGCAGAATTTGGAAAAGTCATATAGTATTGCTTGCTTTTATATAAAATCTGTGATAATACTAATCTTAGAAAAGACATCTTGTTCCAGAAAAGAAAATATTTATTTCATCAAAATAGTTTAGGATGATTAAAAATAAAAGAACCCACTGGATGTAGCAAAGGCCTTTTTGGATTCATATTGGCAAATTAAAAATTCTGGAAAGCCCACAAGTAGGATGTCCCTGTGATAACATCCTTCAGCAACTAGAATTGAGAGCCAGACATAAATTGGTTTGAAAATGAGCTCACATCCATTAATACAGGTAGACCTCAGATTATGATAGCAATTGGGACCAGAATTACCATCTGTAAGTAATGTGGTTGTAAAGTGCAATATAATGTAACTTCATCACATTAGTCCAGTTGTTGTAATATTTTAGTGAATAGATTTGGTAGTCAGTTTCAGTTTGCTTATCTTGCAGTATTTTGCTAACCCTTTTTAGAGAGTCACAGTTGTTATGACAGATCACTGTGAGTATTGCAAAATTCTGATTGTAATTAAATTGTTTTACTGTATGTGTTCAAGGTGAGAATTATATTTATATTGCATAGTTATTTCAGCATTAACAATCAGTAGTTTAGTCTGGTATGTATAAGAATATCATTCCACAACCTTCAATTATATGGCCACCCATTTCACCTAAGCAACTTTGTGTGGCAAAATGTGAAGGTAATAATCCAAAGTGAGAAAGAAAAATAAGAATTTGCAGCAAAAATAAATCAACAAAATAGTTTGTATTTCTTCTTCATCTATTGCTAATCTTTTGCTTCTTTCACAAGCATCTGATGAAATGGTAAGTTTGTGTTTGCTTCCACTACTTCAGATTGTTAACAGGCACTCTATATATGTGTGTGTATACATACATACATATATACATACACACACATACAGACATATATACTAGGTATGTTTGTATTGCATTCTGATGCATCATTAATTTAACTATAGTTTACTAAAATATCATTATTGTGTGACTTTCCACATAGATCTAAACCATAAGGTTACTATTTTGGCTGTATTCACATAAGACATTGAGCCACAGTTAATGTCAAGTCTTTCTTGAATTGAATCCTTAGGTGTTCACATAATTTTCTTCACAATAGTGCATAAGTGGTTTGCCATTACTTTCTTCTGAGATTTTATTTTTATTTTCCAAACCTGGGATGTACCTGGTGTTTTATTCAAATAGTAATCTGATGCACAATGCCACCTAGTTAGGTGATCTATAATAAGCTAACCAAATTATAATTTATTGGGTTTCAAGAAATCAAATGTTATGAATTTACTGGAAGCTAAAGTATGGAACCTACAAAACGTCATTTATTGCTGTTTATTTGTATGTCTTTTTTTTAAATGACATTCTTAGTTAAGAATCACATTCTTCTGGTTAACACATTCCACTAAGTTATGGTTTGCTTAATTGGGCTTATAAAATAAATTACAATGGGATGGGTTCATTCAACATGCTAAGTCATGAGTTGCTACATATATAAACCAGAATGACTAAACTCACACAATATAGTAAACCAGTACTAAACAAACCACATTATAGTTTAGCATGTTGACTGAATTCAGCTATTGTATACAGAGCTCACTCCTCATTTTGATGTTTCATTTGATTGCTACCAGATTATTCTGAATTGATTGAGCAAAACCAAAAACTATATAGCCAGCTGAGCCTGTTCAATCTGGTTTACTTTTGAAGCATTGGATTATAACTCAAATTCCCAACTTTTAGTTGGCTGGTAATTCTGAGAGTTATGAATCAAATTCTGCTGGAGACACAAGGTTGGGGAAAAGTGATTTAGGTTGTTTAGCTAGTATACACAGTTCACCAACAGCATGAAGATTGTCTTTTGTTTTATTATAGCACAGTACCTTACTTGGTTAGACTTACAGTAACAAATTGATGTGGATGTACAATTGTTTTGGCTTTGTATATAGAAGTATCTTCCATATAAGGATAATATAATTTGTGAAGGCATCCTTCATGAATGATCTTGTCCATTAATGCATGCAGGAATTAACATGGTTGCTGCTGGAAGGCACACTTTGGATGCTGAAGGTTAATACAGTATACCTTTTTTTTAACCTAAAAGCGGTATTGATAG
This sequence comes from Azemiops feae, assembly GCA_023970755.1. Lineage (NCBI taxonomy): Eukaryota > Metazoa > Chordata > Lepidosauria > Squamata > Viperidae > Azemiops > Azemiops feae. The sequence continues at coordinate 2,979,246 of JALGBA010000012.1, read as the reverse complement.
ATTACTGACCACTATAATTGAAGTGCATTTTCTGAAGTGGCCTCCAAAAAAGGATAGAAACTAGTATGATCAACAAAGGTTCACAAAGATTTAAATACTACTGATCAAACTGTACTTTTATTTCTGTAATCAAACAGCTGCTGGAAAGTTATTTCCTTAAAACTAAGAATCAGCTTTCTTTATCTTAAATAAAGTTCTCAGTTTACTGCCTGAATTTGCACAACAGGATAAAGTATTATTGTCTGGTTTAGGGTTCAGCGTGTGTGAACCCATGCAATCTAGTTAACCATTGGTTAGCATATAAGATAAGATAACCTTTATTGTCATTTTTATATTGTGGGCACAACAGCACACATCAAAAATGAAATTTAGTTGCCCGCTCTCAAAGTGAAACACATACATGACACACACCTAAACATACTATGAACAACATATATATAGACCCACACCCCTACATATACGTCGCAAATAAATATTAAATACTGTCCATCTTGAATATATAATGGAAGGAGGAAGCTTGAGAGTTTGCAAGGTTAATGCTGTATGGAATGAAACTATGGCTGAATCTGGATGTTCTGCTACGGATACCACGAAGCCTCCTCCCAGAAGGTAACAAGGAAAACAGGTCATGAAGAGGATGTGTAGTGTCCCAGATAATCTTACGGACCCTGCTCAAGCAACGCTTCTGTGCTATGTCCTGGATGGGAGGGAGGGAACTGCCAATGATCTTTTCAGCCATTCTCACCACTCTCTGCACCGCTTTCCTGTCTGAAGCAGTGATGCCTCCAAACCAGACTGTGATGCTGTATGACAGGATGCTCTCGATTGTCCCCTGTAGAAAGTGGTCAGGACAGGGGAAGGAAGATGTGCTTTTCTCATGCGGCGCAGAAAATGCAGGCGCTGCTGTGCCCGCTTCACCAGTTTCTCACTATTGAGTGACCAAGTCAGCCTACTCGTTAGCTGCACACCCAGGAATTTGATGCTGGTAACCATCTCCACAGGTGAATCATTAATGCACAGAGAAGTGTGGCTGTGCCTGCCTTTTCTGAAATCAACAATGATCTCTTTGGTTTTTCCAGTATTTAAAACTAGGCTGTTTTCCTTACACCAGTTCACCAATCCCTCAACCTCCTTGCAGTAAGCTTCCACCTTGTCATCCTGAGTAAGGCCCACTACTGTTGTATCATCTGCGAACTTCACAATATGGTTGGTGGCAAACCTAGCACATATATAGGCCCATATATATTATGTGCAATTTTAATCAAAAAGGATTAGCATTCTAACAACATTCCTTTGTTATGCTCAGCATAGGTACATTGCATCTGAATATAATACATTAATTGAAAAGAATATTTGATTTGCAGAGTAAAATGTACTCTTGTGAAGTGTGATGATATTCACATTATAAAATTGGCAAGTGAATAAATACTGTGTGAAAACATTTATGCTGTTAACACTCTTCTGTTTAGGCACTATTAGCACAAGGGAGCTGTTAACATTTTTAGAGTATCAGTATTCCTCTCTCCTTTTGGAAGAATAAATGGAAAAAGTTATGCAATGTAGACATGAGGAGAGATAAAATAATATATTTTTTAAAATTAGTAGGCCTCTGGCTGCTCAAGAATTGGCTCCTCTATTCAGTCCCAAGGATTTCTAGATAAGGGCAAACTAGTGGGGTTGCATTCCATCTGTAGCCTAACTGCATGTGCCTTGAACTGAAAGCCACAGGTATTTTTACAATGAAGTAATGCACAATTTTAGCTTTGGATGTAATTTTAACTTGTGTGCACATAATGGACACTACTACAACACACTTATCTGTGCATTATTGGATTAGGGAGGAACAACTTGCTTTCTTCATAAATATAGTAGCCCTAGATGATTTGTCAGGAAGTGAATTCTGTGTTCTACAGTAGGAATATAGGAAATTGCTTTATATAGTTTGTCAATCTGGTTGTCTGTACTGTACTGTAATTCTTTTTAAGAGTTCCAGACTCAACCTGTTTTAGGATTAAATATTGGACTACATTTTTACCTTAGAGCAGATAAGATGTGACCTCAATATGGAGGATATTGCTATCTGTCCTTTACCATGTTTAACATCACTTTCTGGCCCAGCTGCAAATCATGAGCAAAATAATGTAGACCTATTGAGATGGTCTAGCTAAAGCTTCTGGTGGATCCTGAGAGTTTTCTGAGAGTTGATATCTAAGATGAGGTAACTGGGTGAGATTTCCTTTGTGAGGCCTCTTCCCAGTCTCTGATCTAGAGTAGCTCCCTAGTTTTCAGAGGAAGTGAAAAAAATGGAGTGACAAGACACCTAACCTTGGTGCTCTCTAAGCTTGGTTGTTTGCTTGCAGACATTTCATTACTGATTATATTACCTTGCTGGGTAATGAAACGTATGATGCAAAGATCAGAAATATAAAGGACTCTAAAAGAGATAGGAGCCAGAGCTATTTCTTAAAAAAGACTGCAGCCAGTTGTTTTTAGTTAAGACAGGCATGTCTTGCTTGGCAAGGAGACTTATGGAGCACTTTGACTCTGCTCTCCACTCTATTTGCCAAGTCTGAGGACTAGAAGGTCTTATTTCATCTTTTGATTCCTCCAGCTATTCTGATGCTGCCTATGTTTGATCAGCTTCAGGTAATTCCTGGCTTGGTATCTCCTAAGGCTGGCATTCCCGTTTAGTGGCAGAGCTTCTTCAGATTTGGAGTCATCTGAACTCTGGGCCATGACACTACCTTTGTGAGGGATGGCAGGGACCAGAACACAGAGATTCTCTGGTTGCTCTGTTACAGTAGTGCTGTAAGAGGACTTTGACCTTTTGCTTGAGACTCCAGAAGACTTCTTTTAAAGGGGGTGATTGACAATCCAGAAGTATCTGAATGATTATTTTGAAATGAGTTTTTTATGTTGACTTTTATGTTTGTTGGCCATTTATCTAATAAACAACTTAGACCAAGTAGCAAGAAACCTTAGAAGCTTTTCAAATCATTCAAAGATATTCCATCTTACCATACTCACTCACTGTAAATTAAGATGAGAAATTGCTCTCACAATTTCCAAGGTATTGGAAACAGCAATATGAACATATTGTCAGGAATAGCAATGGAGTTTGTAATGAAAATATTTTACAATAAAGATGGAGAATTTGTATGCAAACTACAAATTTTGTATACAAACTAGTTTATGTTGCTTTCATCTTATTTAGCTCACTCTTACAAGATCAGTGGAACTATCAAGCAATATAAAATATATTATCTAATGGAAGCAAAATAGTTCAATCTATCTCACATCTTAGTCTGGGAGAGATGACTAAGACCTACGTTCCATCTATGGAAATCCTCATGAAAACAGGAATTGCTGGTATTTCCTGATTAATATAAATCTGCTCAAAGAAGTAGTATGTAGAAGGCAAAATATATAATGCCTCCTGCACTTGCCAGGCCTTTCCTGGAATCCTTTCTAGGCTGTTTTTCTTTCCCCTGCAGCTGAGTTTCTTCTGATCTCAAAGCACAGTGGGACGACCAGGCATGGCCACAGCACAGTTGCAGATGAAAATCCATGGACCTCACAAGAGTTAAACACCTTCTTCTCTCTATCTCTTCCCCTGGAAATGCCTTCTGATATCCACATTAGTATTGTGAGACAAGCACAGGTCAGAATTCTGAAGTATAATTCTGACCTCAACAAATTATTTATGAAAATGATCTTTTACTATGTAGAACCTGTGGACTTTAAACATAGTTCTGAACAATGTTGATATAAGAGAGTTGCAATAAAAATGAAGTGATAGTTCACTAACCCAGCTCTGGACTGATGGGGTTTCCAGGTAATAAAGTAGTTTTGTCATAAAGGTACTATATAGTACTTGGCAAATAATGTGCTTTTCTTTCATTCCTTTGGTAATCCATTTCAATTATAAAAGTAACTGTTAAAAACAGCAAAGAGAACAAGAAAAAGAAGAGAAAATATTTTCCTTAAACTGATATTCTTGATTTGGCATTAGGCTATTATTACTTTCACAAAATGAATTTAAATAGGCAAATAACAGATCTTGAGACTTAGCAAAGAAACATGCTTCCTACAAAGTATTCTTTAATGTAGTTTTAACGCTAGGAATGCTGACAAATACTAGATATTTCTCATAATATCAGTAATTTAAGAAATTCAACTAGTTTTTTTAACTCAGCAAGTTTAGTTATCCAAATGATTATTATATCTAAAAGTTGTTTTTGTAATATCTCTGCATTTTAAATTGCTTCTAAAATTGTTGCTATTGTAACAGTGCTTGTTTAATTTATGATTATCTTGGTAAAGAGCAGAAATTAAGTCTACAAAGCTGAACTTAAATGAATTAGATTTATGTTTACGTTTGCTTGATAAATATTTATCCGGATTTTTTTGTAGATTGAAATATAATATTTATAAAGTTAAACAAAATGACAGTGCATTTGTTTCTACATTGCAGGGAACTTTTGGACATGACTTGTCGCCTTGCTAATACCTTAAAGAGAAATGGCATAAAAAAGGGAGACCGAGTTGCTATCTATATGTCTGTATCTCCAATGGCAGTGACTGCCATGTTAGCTTGTGCCAGAATTGGTGCTGTTCATACAGTTGTATTTGCTGGATTCAGTGCAGAATCTTTAGCAGGAAGAATAAATGATGGTAAGTAATTTTTAGAAAAAAAACTTTTTAGATAATAATTCATGGATTGGTTTGTTATTGCAGGGAAAATGCAACTTTTTCATTAGAAAAATCAACACATCAACAATAGACCAGTTGTTGGACTGATAATTTGTTGTATGCAAGGAGTCTTCATAAGCTTTTACATGCCATTCTACTTTCATAACTGTATTTTGTTTTGTTTTTCTGTAGCAGAAAAACAATCCTGAGCATTTCACTACTATATAGGATTTGATGCCTTACAACAGTGGTGGCGAACCTATGGCACGGGTGCCAGAGGCGGCACTCGGAGCCCTCTCTGTGGGCACGTGCGCTGTCGCCCCAGTCCTAGGCCTTCAGCTGGGTTTTACAAAACCTTTTCGCTTTAGGCTTCCGCCGCCATGTGCAAAAAAAAAAAAGTTCAATCAGTCAATTTCAACTTCTCGCGGGAAAAAAAAAGATCTTGCAAAGTTGGAATTGATTGATTGAACTTTTTAGTCCCACCCAGTCTGCCGTTACCACCGCAGCCACGCCCACCCAATGGGCCACGCCCACCCAATGGGCCACACCCACCCGGCACTCGACGATGCATAAGTGGGTTTTGGGTTGCAGTTTGGGCACTCAGTCTCTAAAAGGTTCGCCATCACTTCCTTACAATATATTATGTGCTATTTATTTTTATTTATTAGATTATGATGCAAAACAGAGGAATAAATTAAAATTTGCTGTCTCTATAAATTATTTTTCTTGCTAGCTAAATGTAAAGCAGTGATCACCTGTAACCAGGGAATCAGAGGAGGACGGATCCTAGAACTGAAAAACACCGTGGATGAAGCTGTAAAGAACTGTCCAAGTGTCAAGTGTGTCTTTGTAGCCCAGAGAACTGACAGCAAAATCCATACATGCAGTCATGATATTCTCCTTGAAGAAGTAGGTTCATAATACTTTCTAATCAGATAAATTCCAATCAAATTGGAAATGAATAAAGCTGATAAAATATGTTGTATGATGCTTTATTTCTCTGTTCTAGCTCACACTTTTAGCAATTGTATGCCAAACCTATTATTTTTATGAATACTTATGAATCCAAAAGGAATGTGACTCAGGCATGAATTGCTGAAGCAAAATAAAATGTCTTTGGATAAGAGTATACAGTAGTTTTTTACTATGTAATATATAAAAACCATTCATGGCCATGATTCCAGGAGAAGAATTGAATTCAGTATTCCTGAACATCTAATTTATACCATTCAAAGCATGGAACCTGAATTTTAAATTGAGTTTTCAAATAATCATTGCCTTTGGTGTTTTAAATGCCAAAATAGCATTGTGCACTTGTTATTTCTTTGTGAAATGTGAAAAATATTGAAGAAGGAAAAATTTACCTCTGGTATGTATTTGAGAATATTTAATATACTATTGCTCCACTTTTCATTTAATTGTCAATTTAAAAAAATGCTTTTTTTTAGGAGATGGCTAAGGAAGCATTGGTTTGTCCCTCTGAAATTATGGACAGTGAGGATATGCTTTTTATGCTTTATACTTCAGGAAGCACAGGAAAACCTAAAGGAATTGTTCATACCCAAGCTGGCTATCTGCTTTATGCTGCCGTAACACATAAGGTATCAGTAGAATCCTTGATTTTATTTTTTTACTTTAGTACTGTCAATAGTGTGCAAATCACGTGGATAATGAAATTTGGCAGAGTTGGACATTTTGAATATGATGTGAGGCTAAAAATGATTTCTCAACTAGTATGAAATTTATTATAAAAGGTGTTCACAAAGTACCTGTGGGCAATTTCTTTAAAAAGCTGCATATCTGGAAAAGATACATCTTCTTTAATCACATGCTCTAAGTCACTTTTCCTCCTTTGAATTTGGATTGCTGCAGAGCCCTAAAAATTATACATAAGCAGATCTAATCTAAAACATACTTCTCAAGCAGACTTTTAAATTTAATTTTGGAATGCTACATTTTAAGAAATTGGGCTATTTGGCCAAATTTCAAGGCAAATGCACCTGTTATAAAGTTGGTTAATTATACCGTGTATCTCATAACAGATTTTTATATATACTTTACTATTCAAAGAAAGAAAGAATGATAAATTGTAGGAAGAATGTTACTTGAAATTGCTTTCATCTAATAAAACAGCAGGTAACAAAATCTCTGTTTATTCTGTAATTAATGGTGGAGTAAATTTCCTCCTACAAGGTTTAAATTCTGAATCCATGATTGGAAGCCATGAAAAGTGATTTGCCTGAATTTGTGACTGATTTATTTCTTCACAAAAGGATGATCATATATTGACTACTGACAAGTATTTCTTGATCGTAATAATTTTTCATTAGTATACACTGATTCTAACCAGCTATATTGTCTTTATAGCATGTTTTTGACCTCAAACAAAATGACATTTTTGGATGTGTAGCAGATATTGGTTGGATCACAGGACACAGCTATGTTGTCTATGGACCACTTTGCAATGGAAGCACCACAGTTTTGTTTGAAAGTACTCCTGTTTATCCAGATCCAGGTAGAATTTTTAAATATAACGTATAGAAACAGCAGTGGACATAAAAAAAGGGCAATTAGTCATGATACAATCATTTCTTTCTTGTGAAGCTTTAAAGGTTAACCACTTGCTTCTCCATATAGGGCCGGTTTGGTCTAGTGGTTAACGCATCAGACTAAAATCCAGGAGGCTCTGAAGTCTAGTCCCACCTTAGGCATGAAAGCCAGCTGGCTGATTTTGGGATAGTCACTCTTTCTCAGCCCAACACATCTCACAGAGTTGTTGTGGAGAAAATAAGAGGAAGGTGTATTAGGTATGTTCACCACCTTGAGTTATTTATAAAAATAATAAGGTGGGATTTAAAAGTGTAAAAAAAAAAAAAATCCTGCCTGCAACCTTAGTTTACTGGTATCAGTCAGTAGGGATCAAGTCTGCATATGTATTGCTTTTTATTCAGTCCTTTCTTCTTTTTTGAATACTCGTGCCATATGAAATAAAAAATGAAAATAAATTAAAGCTAACAACACAAAATCAACAACAGAAGCCAGATATTGAAAAGGATCTTTTTCTAAATATTTTGGTTATTATGATTGCTGTATGTGATAAGTATGACATTAGGTTTGTTATGTTATTAACCTGGGTAACATCCAGATTGGCTTTCTGTGGATAGGAGATTATTTGATTCAGTAAAGGCTTAACATTTGCTTTTGGGAGGGGGGGGGACAGTTTTCCTTCCTCTCTGTAGCTGCTATGCCATATTTGGGGATATAAATTATTTTTCACTCTGGATTCCACTGTGGAAAATTTGGATATTCTATTCCTACTGGACCTTGAAGCACAACGAATTCTAGCATCAAATAAAGTCTACTGATACTAGTTAATCTTTCCCCAGCCAAAACTCATGAGACTGTATCCTCATTGGAAATTGTATGGAATTGATTTAAAAAAAAAAAGACTTGACATTGGGGATTATTTGTTTTAAAGCCTATATATCAGAAAATGTATGGATATCAAATAAGAAAAAGACAAGAATTCACACCGTTTTTTAGAAAAGGTTCCCCAGAAATGTACCTTAACTGTACAAATTGGGGCACGCTGGAATATTATCCTAATAACTAGGATTGTTTTGGAGGTGTCAGCCCTACGAAGTAAAGTAGACTAAGAAATCAATGGCATGTAGGTCAGTACTACTTCTATTGTAACAGAATCTTGCAAGTCTCAATGTGCTTTCCCCCTCCTTCCCTTTAATTTTATTTGAACTAAAAAGGGGTTTGTCTGAGACATTTTATTAAGTTACTTTCTTGACCAGGCTTAGGTTATTTTATCTGACTGTTGATTTGGTAGCATCTGTTCCTCCTTTCAAAGCCATTCCCTCTGCCTTCTACATTAGAATTCCTTAAACCTCTTAAGCAGGTCAAGGGGAAAAAATATCTTGAAGAGGCTGCTGGCTGGCTGGGGAATTACTAAAAATTGCATCTCTCTCTCTAGTTTGCTAATAGAAGACTGCTGTGTCAAATAGTATAGGAAATCCTTGACTTACGACTGGTCTAAGTTTTCAGCAGTCCTAAACGAAGAGACATCCAACAGATGCCTGAAGTTATGGCTGTTGCAGTGTCCTATGGTCACATGATCAAAATACAGGGGCTTGGCAGGGGTGTTTCAATTGCTGTACCTACCTGTCTCTTCTCCCCCCCCCCATCTATGCCCTTTTGGCTCCCTGCCCTCTGCTATCCTAGCTGCTAACCTTTGACATCTTCTTGCTGCTGTGGCTGCTGCTGTGGAGGCTGGCCTGGCTGCTGGCTGGGCTGAGCTGTGCTTTTGCCGCAGGAGAGGAAAAAAGGCCAAAAGAAACCCCAGAGCTGTGATGCCAAAAAACCACTTTGTGCTGCACAAAAAAAGTGAAAACCAGCCACAGAGCTGCAATGCACCAAAAAGTCCTATGTGGGGTTTTTTTTTCCTCACCACTAAGAGATTTTTTTTTTTAATGTTTATCTGGGGCTGCTTTTAGCCTTCTTTTTTTAGCAATGTGAAGGGGATTTTTGGTGCTATTGCGCTGGGACTGCTTTTTGTTTTGTTTTCTTTTTGCCTTCTCCAATCTGATGTTTTCAGCTGTATTAGATAGCAGTGCTATTTTTGGCTTTCCAGAGCCTTCCTTTCACTATGCAGCAGTGGACCAATTATTTTTCATGGCTAAAGATGGAAAGTACAGGGCCAGAATACAGCAAATTGTTATGGACGATGCAGCAATTACAAAACAGCCCAAAATATTTTCAGTTGAACCTGTAATGAAAAGATAGCATGCAAAGAGTAAATTTTAGCTTTAAGAGTTGGATTGTACACAATAAACTTATTGCTACACTTTTTAAAAATATAAATGAAATGCCAAAAGTCCTTATTTGGGTCTGATTAAAGAGCTATGTCCTCCTTGTATAAATTAGTAGGTGAATTGTTCAGGCCTAAAATCTGAATTATACAAAATATTTAAGATATAGTATATTGATTTGCTTCAGCAACTCAAAAATACATGTTAGACCACTGAGATAAATAAATTATAAAAATACTTATAGCCAAAGTTCAATTTGAATTTTAATCAGATTTTTGGGCAGAATTAATTAAATTAAAATTCACTTTGACTTGGAGAGCTGAGCTCAGTTTGAAGGAGCTTTTTATTCAATAGCTTTTAAAAGCTATTTTGATTAATAAAAATGAAGCTCTCACATTTCTTGCCGCTGTTTTCTTCCAAGATGTCTTCAACTTCTCTCACTAATATTCCCTTGGGATCTGCCACCCAAGTATTTTAAGTTTACGCCTCTTTAGCTTCTGAGCCCAGAAAAAAATCAGCCAGGTGCTGCCATCTCCTGATACTTCAAAATAATGTGAAACACACAGTATTTTTTCAATTGTATTTAATTGTGACAGTTTATTTTTCTTTACTATTTGAATTTGAAGGTTTAAAAGAAGGGGCTAGTTGTGTATTTCAAAATGTGTATGTGTTCCAGATATTCATTCTCATTTAATATGAAATATTCTGAGCTTATAAGACTTCTGGAGCTAACTTCTTAATATATATTGTTTTAAGGTCGCTATTGGGAAACTGGAAAGATTAAAAATTAACCAATTTTACTGTGCTCCAACTGCATTACGTTTGTTGTTGAAGTATGATGATGAATATGTGAAGAAATATGACAGATCTTCTCTTACTACTCTTGGATCAGGTGAGAATGGACAAACTAAATTTTATGTCTATTTAAAATCAAGGCATTTGCTAGTTTTCTATGGAAGGAAAACTGAGCCTTTTGTAGGAAATTTCTTTTCAGTGATTCTTGCAAAGACCATAGAGGTCACTCTCTGTTATTCTTTTTTTTTTTTTACAAAAAGAATTCATAGCATTGAGTAGTGTCAGCAGGTTATCCTTCTCTCAGTTTTTTATCTTATAGGATTGGTCACACCCAGTTTCTTTAAGCAGTCTTCAAGTTAAGTTGCTTTGTTACCAGCTATAAAATATCCTTAATACTGTAAATATCATAATTATTTATTTTGCTGTTTTGAATTGTAGTGGGAGAACCGATAAATCATGAAGCTTGGCACTGGTACTACAGTGTGGTAGGAGACAAAAGGTGTACCCTTGTGGACACTTGGTGGCAAACAGGTAAAATCAATATAGCGAATGGAAAAATATCACCATAAAAGTAACAGTATAGCCTGGTTTCAGACATTAAGGTTGCTAAAGATTTTGCAGATTGATAATTGTGGCATTTCCCCCCAAAATAAAATAATTACATGTATATCTTCTTAAGAAGTTCTGAATTGCATTAATTTACATTCATGCTTTGTATATGTACTACACATTTATTTCATTTATGTTTGTGATCTTCAGTGAAAGAATTGTGTGAAATACGTTTTTAAAACACATAAATTTTACAAATAGGAATTTCTGGGCCTTGGATTCTAGATAGGTTTATGACACTGAAAAAAGAAATGCAATGTGTAACTCAAAATAGTTAAAATATGATGCTATGTTTAGCTGTAACATAGAAAAAGGCTAAGAAACATTACCCTATCTGATCTGGTTTCCTGTAACTGTATTATCTGTAATAAGATTTAATTTCTGAAAAATCTTATGTTCATATTTTCTAATGACTTCTGAATTTTGAACAACCATATATAATCTGCTTTTTGCTCTTTAAAATCTCACCTCAAGAGCTACAACTATATTTTTTTAAGCCTTACTATTCAGAAGTAGGTTCCTTTTCTTTCTCCCAGACTTCCCCTTTTTAGATTTATGTCATTCTTGACTTTTCCCCTCCATTCCTTATTGAGCCACAGTCTGTCTCTTTTCTGCTTTTGGCTAGTGTCTTTGCATGGTATAGGTTATTCTATGCAGCAAAAGGTATGGCAAAGAACCAAAATTATTGGACAGTCTTGTGATTACTACTTTTAACTGGCTTCAGCTCCACTTCTTATTTTCATTTCTTTTGTTCTCTTTTCCCCTCCTTCTTGAGCCAACTGAATCTCTTAAAAAAATTACGCCATCTTCATATAAGCAAACATTTACTTACAGTTCATACGATAGGAGAAAAATATTCTGTGTGATCACATACCATGAGAGAAAATGAAGGAACAGTAACAGGGTCAACAAACAGAGCAAGGTTAATAGAATTTTCCAGAACCTCACAATCACCAACTTGCACATATTAACATGGTATTAGCTGCTACAATTAACTCTTCCCTGTTCATGTAGAGTTGCTTAGCTGAACACAAATAAGCTAACAATTTGAAGACAATGCAGCCTAAAAGAATTCAAAACGTGAAAATACAGTTAAGAATAAAACCCCAAGGCATAGTATTTTTAAATATTGAATGGAAGATTGAAATAAATGTTCAGGTTTTTATGCCATCAATCTTGAGATCATACATATATATCTCCATGAGGAGAAAATTCCAAAAATATGGATTCATCATGAAAAAAAACCCTTCTAGTAGAAGGTGACAATATGGTAGAACAAGTAGAATTTCCAGTATTGATTCTTTGGCAAGCTCACACACATGTAAGTGATCTTTTAACTAATATTACACCAAACTAGGGAAATATGCACAATTATGAACTTATGAACTTCATTCTTTAATATGGCTTTGGAGCCTTTGTCATTACTATTGAATTTCATGGCATGGCAGGGTGCCACTTAACTTGTAGCAAGCAAACTCTAGGGAGAAAATTAGGGATGTGTTTCTTGCTGAATTTGGCAGGTGTAAATATTAGTCTCTTATAAGGGTGGGAGGACTTTTTTTACTTGGAAAGTATATGGTAGTTGCCAGAGAGAAGAAAGACTGGTCTGGAGAAACTCTTGGCCAATGCCAGACGTGAGCAGGGTCACCTCTATTATATCCCCCCCCTTCTTTCTCTAACTTTGTCATTTCTCTTTGTGACATTTCTTCCTCCAAGACACTGCTTATAAAGAAGGTGACATATAATAGTTACCAGAGATATGAACTGATCACTTAAATACGACTTTTGTAATTAGGTGAAAGGCTGCATGAAATCCTCTGGCAAGTTACAGATTTTGGAAAGCTGTTCTAAAGAGTGATTTTCCAGGAGAAATGTTAACATACATGCATACACACAGAGACATACACATTGATAAAATCAAATATTTAACTCAAAAACATCATTACATTATGCATAGGGAAAGAGGAAAGAAAAATATTATTTTTTTCCTTTTTCCTGAAGCAACCTTGTTCTAACTCCTCCCGCAAAATCTAATTACAGGTATCTTTTACTTACCAACAGAAATTGGTCCAGGAACCCTGTCATAAGAGACATGGTTATAAACTGTGATGTCACATAACCACACTGACTTAAAATGGCAGTTGCGGCAATCCAAGTTACGATTGTTAGGTGAATCTCATGTGGTCACAGCTTCTTATAGTCATGTAATCACAGTTTCTGATCTTCTGCCAGCTTCCTCATTGACTTTGCTTGTTGGAAGCTGGCAGTGAAGGTTTCAAATTGTGATCACGTGACTGTGAGATGCTGCAAAATTGTAATTGGGATGTTGCTCGAGCGCTTGAATTCTGATCACATGACCACAGGGAAGTTGCTGCATCAGCTGCAACTACAAGTGATAGTCATAGATCCCCCTTGTTCAATATCTATCGCTAACTTCAAATGGTTGCTGAACAAGTGGATGTTTAACTAGGACTACTTGTAATATTACAAGACTGCTTCTCCAGAAATAATCCTGTTAGTTTCTGGGAACATTTCAATTCAAATTCCCCATATAACATCATAATGTTGGTCATTCTAGCTAAATTAGTGATGTTTTCAGTTAATGCTATATTTTCTCAAAAGCTGATCACTTGATACAAAAACAAATGCATCCACTTGTGAGATTTATTATTTTCTGGGGATATGAATAACAATAATTCTTCAAAGATTTGCAAGGATATTGATTTATTACCTGGTGTTGGGCCAGTTGTAGATCTTATATTCGGTTTAAAAATAGCATAATTATTGCAGCTTATCTTTCTCAAACATAGCTCTTGGAAGCAGTGACATGCCACAAATAATCAACTCAAACATGCATAAAGATTAGCAAATCAGTTTTTGCAAATATATTTGAAAGCATTTGAGTGGATAAGAGAAAGGGAGATTATGGAAGAGGTAGGGGAAATTCACTATGCAGATTCTTATGTATAAATATATTTTAAAAGTGTGATCAGGCTTAGTGCAATAGCATCATTCTCAAATCCAGTATCCCTATAAAGCTTGATCAGATTTTAGAAATCAAGACCGGTGACCTGTACGAAAAGCTTCATGGTAGACCTCTGAATTGTGGTCTGTTAGGACCTCAAGGATACAAACTTGGATTTTGCTCCAATAGGGGGTTGCTTTATTATACAAAATTAAAGTCTTATGCTTTACTTTTAGTCTTAATCCTAATTTTGTGTTTGCATTTATTTCCTACTTTTTTTTAGTACCTATATTAATCTAGGATATAACTATAAATTTGAACTACTTATATCTCATAAGTCTCATAAACCGCTTTTAAGCAAACAAGTGTTATCAAAACAACGCAAGGAAATATATTCCATAATTTCCCTGCATTTCTATCATTTGCGGCTGAAATTACTTGCTAAGTGCATGTAATTGTGTTGGAACATAATCAGTTTAGGGCTTTGTGGGGGTAAATAAGGGTATTTTTTTTAAATGGAGAATGAAGCTGCCCTCAGTCCAGAAATGTTGCTTATGTTCATTTAATTCCAGAAAACAGAAATTGCATTCATTTTTAGTAGTGTTTCTTTCTCATTTATCATTCCAGAAACTGGTGGCATTTGCATTGCTCCTCGGCCTTCAGAAGAAGGAGCTGAGATCATTCCAGCTATAGCAATGCGGCCTTTCTATGGAATTGCCCCAGTGCTAATGGGCGAGAATGTAAGCTAAAATACTGAAAAGTTCTGGATTTTAAAAATACATTTAATTGAAAATAGAGGGAGAGGAGTATGATCTGAACTGTTCCTAAACTGCTAAATATTTTAAAGGATATTTTAAAACATTTAATAACATTCAAAAAATATAATTATTAGACTGCTGATAGTTGTAGAGGCCAAAGTCCAGAACAGCTTTGAAAAGATTATGGAGAGAGTTAAACCACCTAACCATACCTTCTTTTGGTAAGGAGGGTCTTACAAAAATCAGTAGGTAACTTTTAGAGAGTAGCTTGAAGGACCTGCATTATTCTGAATAAGGTCTGAGGCAGAAAAGGGTCAGAAAAGGAAAGAGGTGCAATTTTTGCCGTATGGATAAAAACATCGAGAAATAAATAGGTACTCATTTCAAGAAACTAATAAAAATAAATAAATAAATAACCTTTATTGTCATTTTTATATTGTGGGCACAATGGCACACATAAAAAATGAAATTTAGTTGCCCGCTCTCAAAGTGAAACATATACATGACACACACCTAAACATACTATGTACAACATATATATAGACCCACATCCCTACATATACATAGCAAATAAATATTAAATACTGTCCATCTGAATATATAACGCAAGGAGAAGTTTGAGAGTTCGCAAGGTTAATGCTGTATGGAATGAAACTATGGCTGAATCTGGATGTTCTGCTACGGATACCACGAAGCCTCTCCCAGAAGGTAACAAGGAAAACAGGTTGTGAAGAGGATGTGTAGTGTCCCAGAAAATCTTGCGGGCCCTGCTCAAGCAACGCTTCTGTGCTATGTCCTGGATGGTAGGGAGGGAACTGCCAATGATCTTTTCGGCCATCCTCACCACTCTCTGCACCGCCTTCCTGTCTGAAGCAGTGATGCCTCCAAACCAGACTGTGATGCTGTATGACAGGATGCTCTCGATTGTCCCCCTGTAGAAAGTGGTCAGGACAGGGGAAGGAAGATGTGCTTTTCTAATATGAATTATGTGTCCTGCTGTCTACCAAAACTAAACCAGTTTTCTAAAATCAAACCATGGTAGAAAAATCACTGACTTCTGTACAATCAAAATGTATAATTGTCTCAAAAATTTTCCTAAACTTTAAAAATGTAAATGTTAAACTGTGAGTTATATAACTGTTAGGGATAATTATAAATAGGCATAATATTAGCAGTATGTATTGCTCCCACTTAATTGTTATATTGGCTCTTTATTGATTTATGTGAAAACATATTTTGCTTCTTAATGTTAGCATAATTAATCACAGACATAAGCCAGTCTTCTATCAGAACAGCTGGGAAACTGTCAAGGAGGTCCATCAGAGAAGAAATTCTGTGCTTGTCAGTTCTAAATGCCCATCCTTTCCCTTCTATCCACCACAAAAATCTTCTTTATTTATACAGGAGTCCTTGTTTAGCAACCACAATTGGGACTGGCAACTTGGTTGTTAAGTGAAGTGGTTTCTAATTGAAACCCTGACTATGCTTACTTCAGCTTTCTTACTTCTATCTTACTTCAGCTTTCCTTTGCTTTACAGATCTGCAAAGATCATAAATGCAAGGATTAGTTGTGTTACTTTTTTATCACTGGTGTGATTGCAAATGGTTGCTAAAACAATGCAGTCACTCAACAAGGACTACCTGTGCTTGCAGGCATATTGAGTTCATTGTCTTTATCAAGGGTTTGATCAAAGTATTACCGGAAAGAATAAATATGAAATTAAATTCAATTTCTGGGGAAATTCTCTTTTATTGATGGATTGAGAGAAGTTTTTTACTTGATTTCCTAGGGAAAAGTTTTAGAAGGCAATGATATCTCTGGTGCTCTCTGCATTGCACAACCCTGGCCTGGTATAGCACGAACTATCTATGAAGACCATCAACGTTTTGTAGAAGCTTATTTCAAAACTTACCCAGGTGAAGAATGATGAGAAAGTAATGTTGGTTGAAGTAATGCACTGAAGTTGATGCTTTATATTAAGTGCAGTTTTTAGTACATTGACAATAGCTATATTGTTATATTATACTTTCTTTGCATCATTTAAAAATAGTGTAGCAACAGTCTGTACATCAAAGAAGTATTCATGCACACTTCTACATGCATAACAGATGTTAATTGAATGAACTTTCTGAAACATCTTTGCTAATTTTCTTACTTTATCATTCATACGGGCCTAAATGCTAACGTATAAAAATGAATTGAATTGCAAAATAGTTGCAATATATTAATAACACAGGTGTTCGTTAACAACCTCTTGTTTATTGACCATTTGAATTTGCAATGGTACTGTACAAGCAGTTCTTATAACTGGCCCTTGAAGTTCTGGTTGTTATACTACTGCCACTATAACATGATTGCAATCTGGACACTTGGCAACTAGCCTGGATTTCCAACTGTTACAGCATCCTGCAGTCACATGATTGCAATCTGTGACCTTCCCTCCAGATTCTCCCAGGCAGTCAGTGGGAAAGCCGGCAGGAAATTGGAACTCAGTCACATGAGGTCTTTGCTTAATAAACCCATGAGGTCCTCGCTTAACAGTAACTGGAGATTGCTGGAACTGCTATTGCTAAGCAGCACAGTCACATACGTTATGTTTTCTGATTACATTGCTTAGCAATGGAAATTCCAATCCCAGTTACTGTTGGTAAGTGAAGACTAATCACAATGAATCTCCATAGGAGTTGACACACATCCTGGGTTCTCAACAATGTTCCCAATGGACTGATCCATCATTGCCCACAGATTTCCTGCCTCAATTATATTTTATATTTAAAAATACTTCAATTTAAGAAAAATAGAAAGCCAGCATATTGCAGAATGAAGTCTGGCATCCAACATTGTCTTTTATTTTCAAGAATCTAAAGTGATAACACTGAGCAAATACCACATTCTGGTAGAATCAATCTCTGCAATGCACCTGAATTCCATTCCCAGAATTCCCTGATTCGTTCCACACATTTCCATATAATGCATATCTTATTAAATGTTTGTTTCATACTCTGAAAAATTAATAGAAGTTTATTATAAATGCAGTGTGCTATGTTCTGTTATAATTGCATATCAGCGAGTGATGATATGTAATATACATACATTATTTTCCCAGACATAATGAACTATGTCTGTTGACTGTATTTTTCTCTTCAGAAAAAGCGAACCTCCTTATTTACTAAACCTATTATTCCCACAGGATATTATTTCACAGGAGATGCTGCTTATAGAACTAAGGAAGGTTATTATCAGCTAACGGGGCGAATGGATGATGTTCTAAACATCAGTGGACACAGGCTTGGAACTGCAGAAATTGAAGATGCCATGGTAATTATTGGGTCAAAGAAAAGTGTAGGCTCCAATAATTTATTCTTGTAAACTAATTGAAACATAGTTATTTAGAACAATGAGAAGATTTGAATGGCTGGCTCCCATGGTTAATTTAGATTTGAGTGTGGCACTAAAAGACC
Source organism: Azemiops feae (assembly GCA_023970755.1). NCBI lineage: Eukaryota > Metazoa > Chordata > Lepidosauria > Squamata > Viperidae > Azemiops > Azemiops feae. The sequence continues at coordinate 2,961,148 of JALGBA010000012.1, read as the reverse complement.
TCTTGCAACCATTATGGATTAGTCACCACAGGTGGGTGCTTTCATCTGATATTAACTCAAGTGCAGTATATACAGTGGAAACAGTTCATCAATTTAGTCAAGTTTCTTTAGTTTATGCAAAATGAAGGCCTGGTTTTCAAAATAAATTGTACGGTAGGCCTGTATCTACCAAAACTGACAGACTGCATGGCAGGGCATATTCCTACAAGAGTTTCTGATATGTGAATTTCACTTATAGTGACATTATAAGTCTATAATCACAGATTTATCACCTTATTTGTAAGCTTGTATTACATGCATATATCATTCCATACATACATATGAATCTGAGATTTGGCTCAGCTCATAGAAATTTTTCAAAAGTTTTGACATTATGCCAGGAACAATGCCTAGTTTTGTTTACAATTTTTTAAATTTATATTGATTTCAAAAGATAGGATAAAATACAAAATACAAATAAAAACAACAAGAATAAAGAATAACAAAAGCTACAACCAAGACGAAAAAAGTAACACTGGGTAAAAAAGAAAAAATGTATATATAACAGATATGCAATTAACACTAATCATACATTGTCCACTCTAACTGAATGTTGATAAATATAACTGAAACAAGTCGATAATAAATTTTCCCATTTATACTTACTAAATTACTATTTTAAATCACACAAATATCCCAAATATTAAAATTCTGTTGTCTATCAATCCGACCCAGTTTCTGTTCACTGTAAAAAAGCTGTTAACTGGTAACCCAAAAGTTAAACTAATCTTCAAAACTATTAACAGTCCATTGTTGTATTTAACACACAGAAACTCCACAAATGGTCTCCAATCTTTTATAAACTTGTCCAAACCATTGTCTCTAATTAGCACAATTAATTTCACCATGTCTGCCAATTTCAGGATCCATTTTTCAAGTCTCAGTATTTGGCATATGCAATTCTTGCAGCAGTTACTATGTACAAAAATAAAAGTCCCAAGTTGTTTTTCTATCAGTTTATCCATAATACCTAGAAGAAAGACTTCAGGTTTCATTAATATTTGTATTTTAAATATTTTCTGCATACATTACTATATCAGTTTACTATTTCTTTCCAAATCATCTTTTTCAAAAGGATGAACATCCTGCAGTTCCAGAAACAGCTGTGATAAGCTATCCTCATGATATCAAAGGAGAAGGTAAGTGGCTGAAATGTTTTAAAATAATTAGGAAAACATTTAACTGTATATTTATGAATTGCTTTGTTCATGTCAGGACTTTTACTGATACAATTGAAGAGAAAATGAACAGTTTGGCAGAAACTGATACTTGTCCATGGGGTCGCGATGGGTCGGACACGACTTCGCAACTAACAACAACAAATTATAATGTATTACATGCATGGAAACTGTATTGCAAAGGAATGTAATTTAACTTTAAAATTTTGAATCAAAATAATTGTAGTACTATAGTAGCATTACTTTTCAACCACTGTGAAAAGGTTGTTGGACCTAAAAGCTCTCAGACCAGATGACTGTTCTTGGTGCAATCTGAAAAATATTTGTTCTCTAGTGTAATGATAAAGTTACATCTACTGTATATGCATTGATAGATGTTAACGGACATCAGTATATAGTAAATGTGAGTGTAGAAAGCTAATGAAGAGCCAGTTTGGGGTAGTGGTTAAATGTTGATGTAGAAACCAGGAGACTGTGAGTTCTATTACCAGCTTAGGTATGAAAGCCAGCAAGATGACTTTGAGCCAGTCTCTCTCTTAGCCCAACCCACCTCACAGGGTTGTTGTTCTGGGGGGGAAAGCAGTAGTAGTAGTAGTATGTATGTTCAGGGTCATGAATTACTTACAAAGTAATAAAGGTGGAGTTAAAAAAATCAAATAAATAATAAATGTATTCCTTTTTTCCAGTTGCATTAGCTTTCATAGTGTTAAAAGATGACATGGCAGATAAAGATATAATTATCAAAGAGGTAAAGGCAATAGTTGCCACCAAGATAGCAAAATATGCTGTTCCTGAACATGTTCTGGTAAGTATTTCAATATTGTACATTTTTAATAAGGAAAAACATCTGAAAAGAATCTCTTCATTGTTTATGGGATATGACCAAGGAATTTCAGCTAACAGGGTGTAGGAGAAGAGCCTTCTCTACTGTGGTCCCTGCCCTCTGGAACATCTTGCCACTGGAAGTGAGATCTACCTCCTCCTTTCTGGCCTTCCAGAAGGGCCTTAAAACCTAAGTTTGCCTGTTGGCTTGGCTGTCTTCAACAGGAGTGTGCTATGCTGGAAGTGGTTGGTTTAATGAGAGACATAAGCCCAGCCCCATTCCATCTGTGCTCTTGGTTTTTAAAGTTTATTTAATAGTTAATTTTATTGTTTTAATGTGCTTATCTTTATGCTTTCATGCCATTTCTAGCCACCCAGAGTCACTTTGGATAGTGAGATGGGTGGCATATAAATGTAAGTAAAATATTTAATATTAAAACAATGATTGTTTTATATAAGCATTCCAGTTCAAATGGACAATTTTTTTTTAATTTTAGAAAATCATGATTTCTTGTAATGAAAATCTGCTATTATCAATTTTGAGTAGGGGTAATGGTAGCCTTCTCTCCCTTCTGGATATATTTAAATATGGGACATGGAAATACTGATGAAGTGCCTTCATGTATATTATTAATATAATAGCTACTATACATAAGAGAGAGGAAGATAACTTGAGGGATAGTATAGAATTCTGTAGTGGTGGTGAATTTTATAGCTTTGGGGAGGGCTGTCCTGAGAGAGTAACTGCAGAGTCTCTACTCCAATAGGATTTTAATTAATACGTGATCTTTATTCCAAACTGCAGACTGAAACATTTAAATGTCCTTCCTTTGAATACTTTTGAAATGGAAAACTTTCCCAGCGTATCTGAACTGTTAGTGTCTTAAGCTATTAAAAAAAATCTTTAAAAAGTGCACCACATATAAGGATATTAGATAGTAGGCCGGGGACTGTGGAAATGGTGGCTTTAATCATGAGGTTGTAGTTGCCATCTTGATGTTTTTGACACCCCTTTCCCCCCATGGATATACATTTCAGTTGTTTTGCAATTCTGTAGCAGTGATGGTGACCTTTCCTTAGTTGGAAGAATTCTTGTGGTTTTTCTTTGCTGTGCTTAAATTATATGAAGCTTCTCATCAATGAGTTCACCCTCTGATTCATTTATGTAGTGAAGGATACACATTGCCAACATTTCATTTATTGGAAACCATTTTGCCTTAGGGTGTTGTACTTCACTAACTTGGGGGATTATCATAGTCTTCTTAGGTTAGGAGAAAAACCAGGAAAAGATAACCAAAGAGCCAAACTAATATTTCCATTTTATAATAATTATGCTAATTATTGTAATATCGCTAATACCTAGCTTGGACAGAGGAGACATTGACCGAGACCAGAAACTTCCTCTACTTAGTCCTTGAGAATGCTGATGTCTGAGAATAAAAATGAGAAAACAGAGAGCCATAGGAGTAACTGGTGTTTAGAATGCCAAACTTGATCAAGGCCAACAGTGTTTAAGCAGGTATTTAGGGAGCAATCTGCTTATGATAAAGCCGATTCAATACTACAAGAACACCCTCTTATTTGCTTTGCCTCCTGATTTGACAATTTGTATACTGTTTTAGATACTTATTTTCTCAATAAACTTAATGTCGTGTTAGGACTATTAGCTTTATCAATTTATGACAGTAATAATCTAACTTGTTTAGATAGGAGGCCCTATTTGAGGCTTTGGCAGCCTTCTTTACTTACTTTTAGTAGTGATTCTTCAATTGGTCATCTGTAAATTCACTCATCCATCCTGTCTTCCACCTAACTCTTAATGAGATTCCTTTTTTTTCAAGGCTAATGTGAAGATCTTAGAATAGCTGAATAGGAGTGAGCAGCTGGGGTAGGGGCTGTTTACCTTGTTAGTTTTGAAAGGTTCTACAAGATTCTGCATAGGCACACAGTGAATGCATAGAAGAAAAACTCAAGGAAGTAACTATTTAGATATTCGGCTATCTTTATTTAAAGTAATACTTATGATTTTTTATTTGTCGAACAGATAGTGAAACGTCTTCCCAAAACTCGATCAGGAAAAATCATGAGACGGTTGCTACGGAGAATAGTGACAGATAATATTAGTAATATGGGAGATATTACCACACTAGATGATCCCAGTGTCATAGAGGAAATTCTTGAAATGTATAAGAAATACAAACTTAAGCACCCTACTCTATGATGAATGGACGGTTGTGAAGATGAGTTCTGTTAAGAAGCTGAAGGAGCAAAAGGAACTATCAGATTTATTCTTGATATATTAAAGAGCTATACTTATTCATGTAAAATCCAAATATTTTTTTCCTGAAAAGAATGTGTATTGTAACAGTTTATCTCGCTACATTGAATTTATATTTTATCTTTCTTTGAAAGCATGGAAAAATCATTTCAAACTGTCGTTTAAGACATATTCTGCCTTTGTTAAACAGAGTGTAGAAACTTAAGGAGTAAGTTTGAATTTAGCCTTAATATTTTTGCCACAGATATAAAGCATTCTTTTAAAATCAGTCTTACTGTACTTTTTTCCTAATTTTGTCTTATCAGATGAACTGAAGCTCTCCATACTTTAAATTATGTGAATTTCTTTAAAAAAAACACAGTGACCTTTTTTGTATGATACAATTTTCAATTTACAAAAATTGAAAGCCAAATTAAAGTCAAAACTGTTTATCACTACTTATGTATAACATGTGGGAAATTATCTGTTTGACTGCAGTTGGACAAACTGAATTGTTACAATGTTGCATTTGCATATAATTATGAACAGGCACATAGTATTCTTTATTAAACATGTACATTTTTATATTTTTATAATTTTTCATATATTACTCAAGGCAGTAAACATACCACTCTGCCTATTTTCCCCACAACAACCTAGTGAGTACGTTGAGCTGAGGTAACTGCCCCAAAGTCACCCAGCTGGTTTTTCATGCCTAAGGTGGGGGCTCATAACCTCCTGCTTTCTAGGCCAGCACCTTAACCACTACACCAGGCTAACCTTCTTTTTATGTATCTAGATATTGCTGATATGCATGAGCCTGAGCATGTACAAAATATCTGATTTAGGGCTCCAAATTCAGACACCAAACCAACTCAATTATATTTCATATTTGAATTATGTGATGGAATTGAAGAAAAGGGGAGATCTAGTATAAGAAAGACACTCAGTTATTATTGGATTGGTTTCTGGAATGCTGAGATTGGGTGGTTTGTTTTGATACTGGTGAGTGAGCATTGCAACAATACATTTGTTCTGACCTGCAAACCAGTAAATTAGAACAATCTTTTGCCATGGTCGCTGGTGAAATGATAGGATACCAGATCATTAGAACACAGCCTATTAGCCCAGAAGCTCATCTCTATTGAACTTTTAAAATGTTGGGAAGGGCAAGGTGATATCTCCATTCCATGTACAAAAAGAATTTGGATTAGCAGTCCAGTTCATTCCAAAAGTAGGAATAAGTTAATTTTATTTAAACTATGTACATAGCCAGCCATTTAAAAATACCATCTGAAAACAATATAGCACATGGTTTCTACTTTCCAGTCATTAAGACAAGAACTAAACCACCAAACAGGTCTTAAAATTCCTATTCAATTGAGAACAGACTTGTTTAGCAAGCTCAAGACAGACTATGGCATGCATAGCCCTATCTCAGAAAAAGGCTCAGCAGGAATTTCTGGAGAACTTCAGAAACGCCGTTCCCCAACATTTGCCACCTGAGATCATTACTGCACTTCCCCAATGAAAAACTGCAAGCCAGTTTGGTGTAGTGACTAAAGGCATCGGGCTAAAAACTAGGGAGACTGAATTCTAGTCCCTGTTTTGGGCATGAAGTCAGTTGGGTGACCTTGGCCCAGTCACTCTTTCAACCCTAGGAAGCAGGCAAGAGCAATCTGCTTCTGAAAAACCTTGCCAAGAAAACTGCAGAGACTAGTCCAAGCAATCTCCAAGAAGCAACACTGACTCAAAGGCACCCACAAACACAGTGGTAAAATTTTATGGCAAATGCCAGTCTCAATAAGAATCAACTTTTTACACCGTGATGGAAATTGACATTTTTATCTTACCTAATATTAGTAGCTTGGGCTTCATCTTTAGCGTTTAGAGGTGCAATAATGCTGCACCTATTAAGAGTCATCTGATGTATGTGTGTCTGTCTTTTCAATACAATGTCCTAACTATTCCCTTCTATGCCTTTCAAAATCATACAAATCACAGCAAGATTACCCTATTACTCTACATTCCACCTCACTTCAAACTCAACAAAATACGTATTGTTTTTCCTAGAGATATTCTCCCTTTCCAATTCATGCTAATATCCCTTCCTCCTAGAAACACGGGTGTCAAACTTGTCACGTGACGTGTCGGGATGTATCGCGACACTGCATTGCCGGCAATGGGGTGGGCGAGGCTTCGGTATGATGAAACCGGCCCGCGGGCCGGCAGTTTGACACCCGTCCTCGCTCAAATTTTTTCCCCACAAGGTTCTCCAAACATAATCAGCCTTTCGGAACAAGGGCGTTTCCAGAGTTCTTTTCACGTGGAAAGTACAGTAAGTGGGTGTTCTACTGACCCCGCCCCCTCGAGGAAGCAACTCTCCCTCCAAGTGAGCAGTGAAGTGGGGCGTGGGCGTAGCTGATTCGTTGAACTTAAGCGGTTAAGGATGGCGGCATCTGCTTGAAGGGGGCAAGAGAGAATTGCATTAGACAATTAAAGAGGAAACGGGGCGGTTTATGTATAGGCAAGCAGTATAGGCCTTTGTCAGTCATCGCCAAAAGAGCGATGGGGCATGGCTCTATGGAGGCTGTTGGTGGGTTATCAGAGAGGATGGATATGGGAGAAGTTGGGGCCACCTCTGAAGCAGGCCCAGGCCTGCGTAGCCCCCCTTGAAAACCCTCGATGGACCGCGCGGAGCTGCTGCTGCCGCTGCTGCTGCTTTAGGACGAGATCGTGGCTGGGCGTTTCTGAAGGGAGGGGCGGGTCTGCGGCGCGACAATTATTGGCCAAGCTCAGCCGAGGGGGTGGGGCGGTATGGCGGCCTTTGGACGCAAGTCGAAGTGGGGGCGTGGCTTCTATGTGGCAGCCTGGAGCCAGAGGCGGGGCTTCGTGGTGTGGTGCGGGAAGAGGCGCTGCTCCTCGGCTTTCTCGAGCGAGCTTCGGCGGCGCGGTTGAGCGGCCGTGGTTGGTCTCTGTATCTCGGAGGGCCGTTCATCGCAACATGAATGAGGCTGAAGGCCTGCGGCAGCGTCGGCCCGCCCGGCCGCAAGTGCTCACCGAGGAGAACGCGGCGCAGGCAGTCAAGGATAGCAGGTGCGTGGGAGGGCTTTGCTGTTCTCCTGGCCCCTCGGCGTTCCCTCTTCCCGGGGAGGATGGGAGGCACCACCGCGGCTTTCGGAAAGGGCGAAGATTTGGAGGGCGTCATCGTCTCTTCCCCCTGCCCCGCTTACCGACAATAATACGGTGGGAGGGCCCAGGCTAGAGCGGCGCTAGCGGTTCTTCTCCTTCCGCACCTCGCGCGGAGAGCGTGGTGTGTGTGTGTGGGGGGGGGAGACAGCACCGAGCGAGATAAGCGCTAACCTTTCCCTGCTAGATTCTCACGGGTCTAGGTCTCTTGGGAGGCCTTACTGATCAGGTCCGTTGGTGTTTAGGAATAATAAATATTCCACAGCCTTTGCCGCTAAGAATGCTCTACGAAAAAAAGGCACGCTGAAGTCAAAGGCCATTAATGGAATGCCATTAAAAATAAAATAAGTGGTCCCTAAAGATCCAGGGGCAATACAGTAGAAAATGGCTTTTGATCTGACTAGGCTCGATTGAAATAGGTGGGAATTGCAACTCAGAGGTTCGGAAGGGTAGGTCTGGATTTTTATGAGAAGTGGAATGGGTCACAGGATGAAAATTTCTTTTCTTTTCTTTCTCTGATTTGGCAAAAAACAGTAAATATCATTATTCTTGACAGTTATTTTTAAAACGACCTCTACAAAATAAACAAAATGCACTTAGGGTAGTATGTCATATGTCATTTTTTTCTCGCAACAATTTTTATATATTCACATACACATACAACTGATGAAAAGCATTATCCTTCTGATAGGTGGTAGAATGTTTGTTTTTCTTACATTAAGCAATTTTAACTTATAACCAAAGTGTTCATAGTTTGTTATTCCCCCCCCCCCATTCTCTTCACCTTTCTCTATAAAACGAAAAGGCCCTGATGGTATGCAAAGAAAATTTTCTTATGATGGAGACTTGCAAAAGCAATAATTTTCCTTCTAAGATGTACAGTAATTAGCTGTAGTTGCATAGGTACTTAAAAACTTTCATTTACTAACAAATAGTATATTTATTTATATCCCACCTTTATTATTTTTACAAATAACTCAAAGCAGTGAACATATCCAACACACTTTCCTCCTCCTATTTTCCCTACAACTACAATCCTGGTGAGGTAAGTTGGGCTGAGAGAGAGTGACTGGCCTCTCCAGTTGGCGTTCATGGCAAGACACAAACTCATGGCCTCTTGCTTTCTAATCTGTTGCCTTAACCACTGGACCAAACTGGCTCTCTTGGTAAGGTTCTGGAGTTAGAGGTGGGTTAAGCCATCATATCTAATAAACTTTTCTGAAAAAGAAATATAGAGAATGGTTAACTAGATAGAAAAAGTGAAAAGTTTAGAAGCTTAATGTACAGATATCTGGAACTACTTTGCAAGAGCATGGATTATAAGTTGATTTTTAAAAAATCATTTGGAGATTTGTATCTGAAACCTCATTAAATGTAACTAATTTCTTCCTGCAAAACTGTATGAATATTGTCTGAAGCTATCAGATGTTTTCTTTTAAAAGTATACAAGTTAAATGTCAACATTTAATACTTTTATGCAATATTAAAAAAATAACCTTTCTTTGGAAAAGATGATCATCAAGATGCAGGATACAATTTTACTGTAGTTAAAATCTCTAGGTATTTCAGTGTTTAAAATAGTAGTATTAGACATTTGTAGGTTTCTGTGCTTTCAAGAGAAGAATGTGATATCCTATGTACTTTAGTACATATATAAGTGCTATAATAAAATTAAAGTTAAATCATGTTTAATATATTTACTACCTTGTTCCTTCCTCAGTCTAGAGGACATATAACATAATAGCTACTTAATATATAGTTGCAGCTGGTGTAATTTGCATTGCAGTTGAATACATATATACATATTTGAGGAAATGTGTGGCTTTCTTAATATAATATATGGAAGTAGCTATCAGGAGCCACTTTGTTGTAGTGGTAAAGGTACTGGATTAGAAAGGGGGGGGTTGTGAGTCCTAATCCTCTTACACCCACAAGCTGGTTGGGTAACCAATCATTCACTCACAACCCAACTCATATATCAAGAGTTACTATGAGAAGGTAGTAGGAGGGACTATTCTCTTTTTCTAAGAGTAAACATGTTCTTGCAAAATTGTTGATTTTGTGTGTTGCATTGTCATTGCCTTTTGGCAATCTGCAAGAAATAGCTTACTAATTGGTATTTGTTTATGTTGTAAATTTGAGATGGGAGAAGTGAATTAGGGAAACATTCTCTAGGTTGTCCTCAACTTACAACCATTCATTCAATGACCAAAGTTACAGTGGCACTGAAAAAGGTGACTTATGACCAGTTCCCACAGTCACATGATCAAACTTTGGATGATTGGCAACTGGCATGTATTCACATCGTAGGGTTCTGCAATTATTACTTGCAACATTCCTAGGCAGCTTCTGACCAGCAAAGTCAATGGGGGAAGCCGGATTCGCTTAATGACCACAGGATTCATTTAACAACTGTACTGATTTGCTTAACAGTCATGGCAAAAAAATCTAGTAAAATGGGGCATGTCTCACATAACAACTGCCTTGCTTAGCAACAGAAATGTTGGGCTCGATTGTGGTTGTAAGTTGAGAACTACCTATATGAATTTTTCAAAATCCTCAAATAGCATAATCATTATGAGTGTTACATTAAAAACTCCCTTCCCCCTTTCTGTGTTATTTTTGGGAACTAATGCAGGCACCACGTTATAACTTTACATGCCAATCTTGCATTATTTATGTGGAAATAAGTGATTATTTCCAAGGATGCATAGAATTTTAGCCATATTTTTTGAATGAAATTTTATATTTGGCTCGTTCAGACAGTTTTCATCCTGTTTGCAAATTTCATATTGTGAAAACAATGATTTAAATGTCATATCTAATAGTTCAATATATTATGTCTATTTTAATCAAGCCACAAAACTAAGAAAAGCTTCTCAGTTTTGTTCAAAGCTCAAGTAGTTTGCTCAAAGCTATTTTTCATAGTCTACCCAGAATCAAGAACCTTATAGACATACTTCTTAAGAGAAGGGCTGAAATCTTCGTAATTTTTCTGTAATATTTAGCTAATGCTAAAGCTGTTGTATCATAGGCTTGTATCCATCTTCTACACTAACAGAATATTACAAATTTGGTGCCTGTTCCATTTGTATACCTCTGTAAAAAACAACAACAACCCTGAACTTTCTATAAATGGCAGATGTTCGTGAAATAAGACAACCTATTGATTTGGAAATATGGTAACAGAAGATTTGTAAATCGTATTTTATGTTGGGCAGGGATGCCTCTCAGGATTGCAAGAAATTTTCACTCATTTCATACTTGAAAGTGGCAGCTATTAGTTTTCAGCAGTCTTGATAGAGTGGTCTCCAACAGTTGCAAAAAGAGAATTTGAGAGACTAGTGTGGTTCTGAGGCCTCAGGTTGTCCACCTTGTATTTTACACATATTTCAACTGCTTAATTATACTTCAAATCCTTGCAATTTTACTATCCTTTAAGCAGAGTAGACTGCATTTTTATCTGAAAAAAAACCCCAACAAATACACAACTATACCCCATACAAAACTAGCATCCAAAGCATTGTAGTACCCCCATGTCTTAGAACTGAAGTTATATATTGGAGACATTTGTTTTACTTGAGCAAAGACTGCATACTACTGTTAAGGAGGGAAGCTTTGTGACCATACAGTATCTAGAGGCACAGAAGATAACGTATCAAGTAGGATTTGGATATTTTATTTACTTCTTTTTCCATTTACTAATGATTGCTGGTGTTTTAAAAAAATCTTGAAATTATTAAAGGAACATTTACTTTAGAAGAGTGAGATTTAAGCTGATTTTATCCACAGAATTTCTGTTTCTCCCACTTATTCTTAAACTCTTTTTCAGCATCTATATTGAGGTTTGAAGTCTAACCTCAAATTATATAATTTATAAAGCAATCTTTCCCAACTGGATGTTCTCTAAATTTCTTACATTTCAACTTCCAGATTCCTACTTAGCATATTTTGAGATAATTATTTGGCTCATCTGGAAAAATAAACATGCACAGCTGCAAATTCTAATGCACGTTTGCATAGTAGAAATTTACTTCTTGACAAAGTAATCTTGTCCTGAAATTGGTAAGGCAATTTACTGAAATATATTTAAGGGTGCTAGAAAAATGGTTTAAAAAATTGGGATAGCATAATTTAAATACTTTTATTGGTGAAGAATTCTGTCTTTCTAATATCCATCTTTTTGAGCATGCAGAGTGCATCTTGTTAGCTACTGAATGATACAAACTAGAATACTGGAATAGCTACTGGCCTGATATAGGTGGACTCTTACATTGTTAGCTGCTCTTGTATATTCATGTTCTAATTTATCGTTTTGTTTATTTTTACAGTACTTACAGCAACAGGATATTTCGTGTAACTTTCATGACTTTAGCTGTGTCATTAATTATCCCATTATTTGGAGCGCTCATTTTTCTGGATTGTCCAATAGACCCTCAGCCTATTAGGTGAGTACATAAGCATCTTTAATATCAGAATTTTGCATGTGACTTAAGCGTTCACTGTGGACATTGTTATGAGGACCTTTTAGCTTTATGAATAGAACAGTGCTGTAGTCAATTGTTTAGAAAAATTGTTGTGCCATTACTTACAGTTGTACAGAAATGAAAAGACAACTGTTTTGTATCTTCCAAATTAACAGATGAACTTATGGTGCCCTATACTGCTTTTGTTTGCTCCTTCCTAAACATTACATTTTAACAGATACAATATATTTAATTTAAAAAGTTGTCATTGTTTTTAACCATGTTCTTTGAAACTCAATGTACAAGCTACAACTTGTCGTTTTAAAATCCAGCTTATTATTTCTCATTCCTTTTTGGCATTTTGTTACTTATCCCACAAAGGAATAGCATCATGATGTTATTTTGTATGTATATTTTAATGTGATCTATTAAGTTTCATATCCCCTTTTGGAGACTACAAGACTTTAGGGAGCAATTACAATGAAGTACATCGTATGACTACAATTGGGAACAGAATTTGTTGTTAAGCAAGGCAGTTATTACATGACTCATGCCTGATTATATGACTTTTATGCTATGGCTGTTAAGTGAATCACAGCAATTAAGTAAATCAGGCAGTCATTAAGTGAATCCGGCCTCCCCCATTTACTCTGCTCATTGGAAGCCAGCTGAGAAGGTCACAAATGGCAATCCCAGGATAATGGGATGCTGCAACCATCATAAATACATGCCGGTTGTCAAGCACCTGAATTTTAATCATATGACCACGGGGAATACTATGATGGTTGTAAGTGTGAAGACTGGTTCTGAGTCACTTTTTTCAGTGCTGTTGTAACTTCAAATGGTCACTAAATGAATGATTGTAAGTTGAGGACTACCTGCATTTTCAATATGAGTAATGACCAAACCATCTCAACGTATTTATTTCATATGGATCACTTATTTTTGTATTCAGTCCACACTCATCCACTATCTCATGTTTTACCATACACACTTCTTAAATGCTCCATTCCTATTCCCATTGCATTCAATTTACTTTTATGTTTCTTCTGACATACCTGACCTCACTTTCAGATAACAAAATGAGAGGAAGCAGTTTTATATGCAGCAATCTTTGCTTCTTTGCTTCCTCAGTATAGACACATTACCCATTAGCTTTAGCATTTTAAATTTCATTTTACTTTTCCATCTATTTTCTCAACTGTAATAAATATTCTACCAACATACAGTACATAAATTCATATATTTTTCTAGTGTTTGCTATTTATATATAATTTGCAATCATTCTCTCTATTTTCCCTGCCAAACACAACTATCATCTTCTGTGTAGCATTCACTGTAGTTCATTCAGCTTCTCAGCTAGTAACAGCATTCTGCCATATTAAAATAAATAATCATGTCCTTACCCGTGCATCTCAGGTGAGACCAGAAACATTTCCTGTACATTTATCCATAAATATATTAAATCATCAGGAGACGCTTCTCATTCTTCTCTTATTTTCTGCTCATTTTGAATATTTTGCTAAGCATTCAATTTTCCATTCATCCTGCACTGCTTGCATTCAGTAGCCAATCTTTAAGCCGATACTAGTTGTGTTTGACTTATGATAGCAATTGGGACCAGAATCTCTGTCTTAAGTGATCCAGTTGTAAAGCACAATCTCATCGCTTAGCAATAGCAATCCCTGTAGTTCCATTGTTAATCGAATCCTACAGTTGTTAAGCAAGGCAACTTTTTGCCGTTTTTCTGCTACCAAAGTCAGTAGAAAAGTGTAAAGGAATGTGTGGATGACCTTGGGGGATATCAGCTCTTTAACAGAATTTTTTTGTCTTCAGTAATATAATTACTTTCTTTACCCTGCATTGCGTATTATTAAATAAATAAGTAAATAAACAGCTATCTACTACAGTCCAAAAACCATAGGCCCCCAAACCAAAAGCCACTCAAAGTTTAGCTAATGCCTGTTGTTCCCCATCCAGACCCTTACAGACTTACACTGGCATAAGACTGTCACAACAAGAGGCAGTGATATATAACCGGATAGTATCAGTGTACTGATGGTACCTCACCCCATGATGACAGATAACCTCATCTAATAGCATCATATAGATGTGAAATAGGAGAGGAGAGAGCACTGAACCCTGGGGCACACCACGCTGAAGGGGCCGAAGGTGAGATCCCAATCACCACAATTGGAATTGATTCCAAAGAAAGGAGATGAACCAACACAATACCATGCCAACCACCCTCAGTTCTCTGAATCTATCCAGAAGGATACCATGGTCGATGGTACCTAAACCCACCAAGAGGTCAATTAACGCAAGACTGGATATGAACAGGGATTTAAAAATGCTAGGTTACAAGAATAATTTGGAAAACGATGATATATATTGGATATACAAATGAAACCTACTGATGTTTTAATAATTACAGGTTACATACAAATAACAATCCCCAAAGGTTAACCCAGATAACTGTTCCATATTGGATTTACAAAAGAGACCTATTAATGTTTTGAAGGATTTTGAGGAGAATAAATAAAAAATGAAATAAAATCAAATTTAGGACAATATGTGAAAGGATCAAAACCCAAAGTTGTCAAAAGTAAAAGGAAAGAATATAAATATGGTTTATTTGATCGAGGTTAAAGTAGATATGTTGCTATTTCTGCTAACTCTTAATGAACTTTTGCTGACCTGGACTGAATGATGAGACTTTAAGGATTTGTTTATAGATAAGAGATGGGATATGGGAAGAAGAGATCATTTGTTGTATTTTAACAGAAGTGGATAAGTTAATAAAAAAAATTATAGTTGTGATGAAGGCGGAAATAATTTCTTAATATATTTTTTCTTTAATATATTTTTTCTTTTCTGTTTTTCTTTCAATTCTTTTCTATTTTTTCTTTTTACTCTTAATTTTTTTAGTTTGCATTACTTTTTATCTTTTTAATTGTAATGTTTAATGTTGTTAAAATTGTTACCCACTTCATTGGCTTGATCCTTAAGCTTACAGAAACTGCTACCAAATATGAAATTAATAATTGCATAAATTGCTTTGGATAAATTGAACTATGCTGTTTTGAAAAATATCTGATACATCTAAGTTACTTGGTAAACCCAAACATTAATTTGTATTAATCTCTTCTGTATGCTTATAAAAATCTTTCTTCTTGACAGCTTTAAAGAACCTCCTCCTCTTACTGGTGCTTTAGAGCCAAATGTTAAGCTTCGACAAGCAGAAAGATTATTTGAAAACCAGCTTGTTGGACCAGAATCTATTACAAATATTGGTGGTAAGCACAGATATTTGATAGGGTATTTTTAATATCTGCTTAATAAGTTTACATTTCCCCCCAGAAATCACTTCTGGATTCTAAACTATAAAAAATTCTGAATTCTAAGTAACATATAAGATAATTTGTATCCAATAAAGTCCTGATATATGCTGATATACTATTACTGTATCACACAAGTTAGCAAAAATCATGCACATATTTCTGATTAAATGTGATATTACAGAAAACAAAAACAAACCCTTTCATTCTTCATGTGCAAAGAGTTTACCAGTCTTCATAGAGTCCAGATACTGAGGATACAATCAAGAAGAACGTATGCATTTTAATTTAAAATCATGTTAATTTGTTAAATTTGAATTTTAGTCCAAAATCTGGCAGTAGTAGGATAAGCACAAACTATGTGAATTAATATTTGACCTCTAGAATTGTATTTCTAACAATCAAATATGGCAAATACAATTAAATAATATTTCTGTATTTACCTTTTATACCAGAA
Source organism: Azemiops feae (assembly GCA_023970755.1). NCBI lineage: Eukaryota > Metazoa > Chordata > Lepidosauria > Squamata > Viperidae > Azemiops > Azemiops feae. The sequence continues at coordinate 2,945,402 of JALGBA010000012.1, read as the reverse complement.
GTCCCCAACCTTTGGGGCACCAGGGACCAGTGCCATGGAGAAAGGTTTTTCCACAGACCCGTGGGGGTGTGGTTTGAATACTGCCTGCATCCCAAGGATGGAGCTTTGCTTGTTTGTGCGGCCCGCTTGCTGCATGCTGCGGACCGGTACCGGTTGGGGACCCTTGTTTTATACTACCCAGATCTGAAAACTATCATAATAGCTTTTTTTTTTTTTTTTAACTAAAGGACACAACTGAATGAGCCAGTAATATGGAACATGTTTCCCTTGTATCACAAACTATTGAGCAAGAGACTAATTTTATTTTTAAAGTACCTTACGCTGATTTATTGTAATAGAACCTTTAAGCTCTTTATTCCAAAGGTTATAAAAATAATACTAATTCATTAGATTATAAAATGTTAATTATTTTCACATCACTTTTTCTTATAACACGGAATGTTAAGGGGCTTACATAGACAAATCTTACCTACATTTTAAACAAAAGAGGAACTGAAATTGCTCTTCTGCAAGAGACTAATATTCTTCTGTAATTTAAAGAATACTTGCAGAATGGTTGGGTGAGAGAGGTATTTGGAAAAAGCTTTAGTTATATTGCAGAATATTTAGCATTATTGAATCTGTATGATTTAACATTGACCCCCATAATTACTTTGAGCATTTGTATATAATGATTAGATATAATTATTATAGATATAATAATTATGTAATTATATAATAATTAGAGAAATGAACATACCCTTGGATCCCTTTCCAAATTATAACACCGTATATAAATTGTGCTTTCAAATGTGCAATATTTTGCAGGAATATATGTACAGATTTAATCCAGTGATTATTCAGCCTATTTTAAATTTTCCATCACGGATATCTTTTCCCCCCTTATTTATGAATTATAAGTTATAACCTTAGAATAATAATATCAATACATCTTATAAAAAAAATCCCGAATGTGTTGCTTGTAAATCATAACGTTTTTATTGAACAAATAGAAAAAATGTTACTATATTTATTCTAACAGGAACTAAGTTTCAACTTTACAGAATACTAGATTCTGCTTATATTATTGCCTATACAGGCTACCCACTGTTTCTTGAGTGCAGGATCGGCCAATACCATCCTCCATGCATTCCCAATCCATTGCAAATGCACCCCTTGCTCATGTTTTGAAATTCTGGTTCAGAAATAATACTTTCTATCCTAAGTTATCTGAAGTGTTTGTGAGCAATTAGTCTACCTTGTTTCATTCCAGTCTAGGGAAATCTTCAAATCCAGTTGGCCACAGTACCAGATATATCCCTTCCTCTCCAGTGGTTAGTCACTGCCTATAAACCCACTTCATCCTGGGCTATGTTCTCATTTGACCAGCAGCATTTTTTTTTCCTTCCATTTGATCTATCAGTGACTCTAAAAGCCCATGAAATCCAGTAAAGTGTTTTAGTCACCATGTTTTCTTTACATGTTTTGACAGCACACTTGCATTGCACTCTTTCATCTTCCAGTGGGGTGTCCTTTTGGTTTTTCCCCAGGCTAGATGAAGCATACGGTACTTTGTTTTTCATCATGTGCATCTTGTACTGGAATGCTATCATATTTGAAGCTATTTTCCTTTGTTTCTGTGAAGCTGAGCCATTAGTTCCTCATTGCCACTAAGTTTCTGTAGAGCCACAGTAGAACACAGAAACCAAAGAAAAACTTGTTCTCTTTGCTTTGATCATTCTGGCATCAAAGTAATGACTATGCAATAAAGGTAGGAGGAAGAATTTGCATTGGTGTCAAAGGGGAGAATATGGGAAGGAAGTGTTAAGAAATCAGCGCCTGCAAACTTGGGAAAGCCATGAAAAAGGAGAAGGACTAGTGAAGAGAGAGCTGTTCTTTAAAAAAGGCAGGCAATGACTTAGAAGATTGGCAAAAGTTATGGGATAGAAACATTGACTAAAGCAGCTTCATATAAAGAAAACTTGTATAAAATGTTTTATAGATGGCACATGACACCAGTAAGATTAGCAAAAATGTTTAAAAATGTTTCAAATAATTGTTGGAAATGTAAACAAAAGCCAGGTACCTACTATCATATCTGGTGGGTATGTCCTAGTGCGAAAAAAGTTTGGCTTAAGATTCATATATGGTTGGAAAAGATGACTAAAATACAGATAGAATTTAAACCAGAATTGTTTTTGTTGGGAATATTAGGAGCCAAATATGGGAAAGAGAATGAGTATTTAATATTACACATATTGACAGCAGCGAGAATAGCATTTGCCCAATATTGGAAAAATGAAAATATACCATCTGAAGAGATCATAATTAGGAAAATTTTAGAATGTGCAGAAATGAACAGATTAACCTTAGAGATCAAAGAGAAAGAAGACTCAGTTTATTTTAAAACATGGGAAAATTTTTACCAATGGTTAGCAAAACGAACTAGTGAGAAATGATTGTGATATTTAATAAGATGAATGATATGTATTGATTAATTGATATTTTTTATGATTATTGTTTCTCTTATTTACTATAGTTATTTACTATTACATTAATTACTGTTATTGAATATATGTACCCGGACAATAGTCTGCTTGCCAAAGCTTGGAAATGTTAATGGGGGCAACCCCATTGTTGTACCTATCCCTACCCCAACCCCAATCCTGAATTTTACCCTGAACCCCAACACCCATATTGACCCTATGCCTTCCCTAACCTTATAAAACTCAATAAAAATACTGTAAATAAGAGAAAAAAAAAGGCAGGCAGTTATAGACTTGCCCTCTCTGTGAGGCTTGCCCTCCGTGCATGAATGAGAGGGGCAAGAAGCAGGAGAACCCTAGTCCCTGATGGTCATAGTCCAAACTGAGCACTAACCTGGTCCATTGCTAAACAATTACAATCAAGATGGAAATCTTTTAAATCAGCCTTGGGAACAACCAAGTAGTTTAGATTGCTGTGCAGAATTGTTCTAATTTAGATATTGTATAAATAATTATTCAAGCTTGCATTATCCATATTCTTTTTTTTTTTTAAGAAGCAGCAGTTAAGTTTATATTTTGGGGAGTTAAAGTAATCGTTAATCCTTTGTGGATCCTATTAATATGTTCAGCAATACAGGTTTCTGATTTTTGCTAATTACAAGTCCAATAACTCAATAAGCTTAATGTCCCTAAAACTGAATTTTGACTACATTATGCCAGAAAAATATACAGAAAGGAGGGGGGGGGGAATGACTTAGTAAACCTTTGGCTTTTAGATTTAAATTAATCAAGTATCATAGTATGATATACATAGAAAAGCACATACAGATTCTAGATTTACTATTGACATTAAAAAAAATCTTAAATTGTATTCTGAATTCTCAAGAGCAGATTAAGTTTTTGTTTTTTGTTAGTGTACTAAATGTAAGACTCTCATAAGATATCAATAAGCTCATTTCATCTATTTTCCTGGAAAAGTCCAGGAAACCAAGCAGAGAACTTTTGCTTCAGAAATCTATTTATTTCTGAGGAACGGCTGTGTGAAGGAAGGACTTGATTTCCTTTCCACAGTCCTTCCAACATCGATAAAGAAGTCTATCCAGAAAAGTGTATTAGGTATTTGTCGTTTTTCATCTTGTAATCTGGAACTTTGCATGTTCTCTTCTTAAAGTAATTTTCTTTTTAAAGTAATAAACTTTCTATATCTCTGTTCTTGAATGAAGGGCTAAATGTCCTAATCCCATGCCTTCCCCCTACGGCGTAGGGAGGCTGCAATAGAGATATGAAGTCATTTTCCCCACTAGTTTTATCTTGCCATAAAGGGAGCCCAGGTGGTGAAAACACTATCAGTCTTATGCACTGTGGTAGTGAGAGGAATGCTAGGCAAGGCATTCCTTGAAAGATAAGCAGTGGCAGGGACCTACCAAGTTACTATTCCAAGATAGCAGATGGTGCCAGGAAAAAACAGTGTTTCTCAGAAGAGGAAGTTTGAAACTTCCATCATGCCACCCTCTAGGCCAGTAGTGGCGAACCTATGGCACGAGTGCCAGAGGTGGCACTCGGAGCCTTCTCTGTGGGCACTCATGCCGTTGCCCCAGACCCACCTCCCCCCGTGGCCCCCTCCTCACCAGCAGGTCCCCCGGAGGAGAGTCGCCCCCGAGCACAACCGGCATGGAGCAGCGCAGCCAAGGACATGGCAGCCGGGCAGCAGGGACAAGACTCTACCCTTGTGCCCCATCACGCGCAGATGATGCTGCGGGGCGCGGGTGGAGGGCATGGCCGCCATAGCGCTACTGGGCCACCTGGGCAATCTGCGGCGGGCCATGGAGGCAGTGGGTGGTCCTGCGGGCAGGTGGGGGCGGAGCGGGGGCAGGTGGGGCCGGTTTTGGGGCACTTGGTCTCTAAAAGGTTCGCCATCACTGCTCTAGGTTCATCCATGTCACTATAGATGATTTGGTTGTTTGAAAAAAGATTAAAAGAAGTTAGATAAGGCTGACTAAGAGAAAATAAAATTAAGAAAAAATAATTGTAGTTGTCTTTTATAACAACCGTTTAATGTGTTTTATGGGAAGCTAGCAGTTTCTCAACAGTCTTCTCAGCAATTTCAGTAGAGCTAAGAAAGTAATTTTTAGAAATCTAAGATAGATAATAGCCATCATAGTGACAAGGTATTATCATCTGATAAAATTAAAGATGCTAACAATTTGGTCCAAACAGACCATTTGAGACTTGCTGTTCCATTTTTGAAACTTGCTGTTCCATGTATTAGAACTTTATACATTATGTGAACTCTTTCTTTCATTATCACCTCTACGTAAGGCAGTCTTTAGTAACAGATCTGAAGTTGCAGCTGGTCCAAAATGTAGCATCAAGACTACTGACATATTATATAATGTGGACTTTTACTGTTAATTGTTATTGTAAACAGCCACGAGTCTGTAATATTTAAATAGAAGAACTATATCAATAAATCCTATCAGTGTAGACTTCCATTGATTTGAAGTTATTGCGGTAGGTTTCCAGCCCAATTCATAATGCTTAAGGTCATAAGGCCCTTAATAGTACAGCACCCAAGTTATATTTTCCATTCCTTGTAATATTTAGGGAGGTTCTGTTGAAGAATCACCCTACTAGGAAGGTATATGAGATATGGACCAGGTGATGGGCCTTCTTAGTAGCAGCCTCCCACTCTGTGACTATGTTCCCCCTGGAAGTAGGGGACCCCTGAACCCATTCTTTGTTTTCTGGAAGCAGGTTGTATTAGAACTGTTTCAGTGAGTTTTTGGTCCTTGGTGTTCAGGCAACCATCATATGTTATTTCTTACTTACATTACTGTTTTAACTGTAATATACTTTGAATTGTTGCTGCCCCCCCCTGGGTCTATAAACAGGGTGGTCTATAAATAATAAATAAAGCTTATTGCTGATGGAGGCAAATGCATTTCAGTGATAATTCTATGTTATATTCTATAACATAAAATATGCCAATACAGATATAATGGAAGGCAAACTTTAGTTTTGCTCTTTGAGGGTTTTGTGACATCATTTTGAGTGTTCTGAAGTCTTATATAAGCATTTTGAGTGTTCTGAAGTCTTATATAAGCATTTTGAGTGTTCTGAAGTCTTATATAAGCCTTATGTGTTAAATAAATGCATAGCTCATGTCACTGTCTCTCATAGATGTGTTGTTTACTGGTACTGCTGATGGAAAAATTCTGAAGATTGAAAATGGGAAAATTTCCACTTTAGCTCGTCTTGGCCATGGTCCTTGTGGTAAACACTTATTTTGTTATTCCTTTTATATTGTAGTTTGACTTGTCTGGTAAACCATTTCAGACTTGTTGCATATCTTCCAACTCAACATTTTTAAATATATGAAAAATTATTTCATGATACGTTGTTTGTGCATTTTGGAGTGGTAATTTTGGTTGTGTGGTTGTGAAAAAACCTATGGGTATTTAGTTAACAAACTCCTTTTAAAGTGAAAGATAGCACGATAGGAATCTTCCTCTGTAATAAAATCTTGATAATATTTCTGGTTAATATTAATTAAGTACTGTGTTACAATATTCATCATTATGTATCTGAGAATTGAACAGAAGAAAAAAAGAATATTTATTTATACAGAGATGGGCAGTGAATGATTCTCCAGGTGTTATACTGAACTCAGTTCCCTTCAGACTTAACCAACCTGATCAGGAAAGAGAGGTAATAAGAGTTGCATTCTAGTATTTGGAAGGTCATGTATTGCCCATCCCTTCAAGTCTAGCAAGACGCACTGTTGTTTTTAACTACATTAGAATATGGGTTTTGTCATTATTTAATTATATGAAGAAAAGGATATAAATCTAACTAAGCAGAGATGTTTTTGAATGTTCAAAATTTATCTTTTATTGGTCAGATTCAAGATTATTGATATTCTGTTTTGGAAGCACAATAGAAACTTGTTTAGAAGCTGCATACTTTATATTTATTTGTATTTTCTAAAAGGTACAAGAGAAGATGAGCCTACATGTGGGAGACCACTAGGAATCCGTGTTGGACCAAACAATACTCTTTTTGTTCTAGATGCCTATTATGGGCTGTTTGAAATAAATCCTGTCTCAGGCAAGTCTACCTCTCCTTCCCCCCACATACACATTGCACCAAATCCTAGTTGGTTTTAATTATGGTTTGAATGATAAGCTGTAAACCATGATATGCAAGTGACACCTATTTTGAATTCTGCTTAAGAATCTGCTAATTGTTTTGAATCCTTAATATTAAATAAATTCAGTATAGGCATAAGTAGAAATGATACACTCATACAAGTACAAAAGAGCAAAGTTTTTTAAAAAAAATGTTTTTCTGTGATCAGGTGCAGTCAGGCCACTTGTGTCTTCAAAGATTCCTATTGAAGGGAAGAACATGTCCTTTGTGAACGATCTTACAATGACTCGAGATGGAAGGAAAATCTATTTTACAGATTCTAGTAGTAAATGGCAGAGAAAAGATTATTCCTTATTAATCATGGAGGCTTCAGATGATGGACGGTAAATGTTCTAGACTGAGTTGTAAATTATATAACAAAATTGTGATCAAGCATCACAAGAAGAATATTTTTTTTTTGGGATGATGGGGATGGCATTTCTAGAAATAAGTATTTGGTGGTTATTATTAAAATGTTAAAATAGTGAAGTAACATTTAAACTTCATCTGTTGACATTCTTAATTGAGGTATATTTCCTTATCCTTTCTTCCTTGAAACAGGAAATTTTCTATTCTTTACATAGTTGCTTATCCTTAAGGAGAATAATATGATGGATATGTGCAGGGCAAAGTGGTAGTTTGGTGCTACTGGCCCTGTTATAACCCTAAATACCACTTTGTTTCTTGGTACAATTCAAGTGTTGGAGATAAATGTAGTTTTCAAGATACCTCAGGGACCACTGTATTCCATATTAACCTGTGTCAGCCTTAACATCTGATGATTTGTGAGGCATATCTGGTTTGGGCAAGTTAAAAGGCCTTCTTAGTAGTATAACTAAGCTCTGAAACTTCCTGGTTTGAGAGGCCAATTGTTCCATCAGTGCTGTTTTTTTTCATATATTTAGCTATAGGTTGTTCTTATGCATAATATGAGTAATTCATATATATATATTGATATAGGATTGTCAAAGATCATATTGAGATTGAGAGGGGATTAGTAATACAATTAGTAATACCCTGTAATTGTTCTGTCTTTAGCTTATTTGAATATGACACAGTGACAAAGGAAGTCAAAGTCTTAATGGAAGGACTCAGATTTCCAAACGGAGTCCAGCTCTCTCCTGCTGAAGACTTTGTGTTGGTGGCCGAAACAGTTATGGCAAGAATACGAAGGTAGATGAGATGCTTGTAAGGATGCTGTATAGATCCAGCTATTTTGTTAAGAATTGACTAAATGCTAGTTTAGTTTATTTGTCTGGGTAAATGAGTAGAAACTTTTCCTATTTATGTATTGTCCTTGCGCAAGCAAGGAGGATTTTTTACTAAGTGACTGTGTTCTGTAATTTCTAAAGAATGTTACTGGCTAACTGAGATGCTATGTAGGTTTTGTGATCTTTGTTTAGTTTTTAGTAAGCACAAATTTATCCCGTCCTTTGTTCTGTATTGCTATTGCTTTAATGTATTCTGTGTTCTTCATACATGTTTTATAGTTTCAACTGCATTCTGATCATTAGGGTAGTAGGTTAGAAATATAGCATAAAATATTAATACATTCTTTGTTTCATACAGCAAATTTGTAAAATGTTATGCATTTTTAGGTATTATGTGTCCGGACTGATGAAAGGTGGAGAGGATCTGTTTGTTGAAAACATGCCTGGTTTTCCAGACAACATTCGTTTAAGCAGCTCTGGAGGTTATTGGGTAGCTATGTCAGCTATTAGAGCAAATCCTGGATTTTCTATGGTGGATTTCTTATCTGAAAAACCATGGATTAAAAGAATCATATTTAAGGTAAGAAACAGCAGTAACAAATCTTATGTATATCATATACTAGACTGAGCTCAACCTCCTCTAACTGAAATTCTTTTGAATAGGCTCCCTTTGAAGAGAATTTATTTCTTCTCCCTGTCCTGTTTCAGATCCAGCCATTGCAATTTTTAAAAAAATACTTCATTTGTTTAATAATACAGAACGAGAAAAAGAATAAAATAATAAAAAAGTAGGGAGGAAGTAAAAGGAATGCAACAACCGTTGTAATCATTTTTTAATGTTGCAGTCAATGCAAACACACTGAAAAGTATGGATTCCTTATCTTTGGAATTGGTATATGCACACAAAAAAAGGCTTGTATGAGTTTGTATTTTTAACTCTGAATTTCAGGATGAAGAACGAATGAAAATCATACTACCAGACACTCAGTTTCTGTCAGTAGTGGCAATTATTGTTTGACTCCTGGCTTGGCCATACTTAAAGATCGCAGTTAAAAGAAAGTTTGGCAAATAAGATATTTTCACTCTCTAGTTCAGTAGATGTTTCTGTTGCTTTTATTGACATTCTGCATATATAACATCAACTTCCGACTGTTGGAAAACATCACGTTGCCCTGCCCTCCCCCACAGTTGCATGATCACAATTTGGGTAGTTGGCAACCTATTAGCATTTACAATTGGTTGCTAAGTACCCCCCCCCCCCGGTCATGTGATTGTTATTTGCAATCCTCTCTGCAGGCTTCCCCAGAAAGTCAATGGAGAAGTTGACAGAGAAGGTTGCAAGCTGCTGCTGCTTGGCAAGGGGATTCCCTCTCATTTTGGGGGGCTGAGTGAAAGAGCTACCTACTAAGGGGAGCTGAATTACTTCACTGGTGTGGAGATGATCTGAGACCTGCACTCCACGGAAGGTATTCTCTTCTGCTCAGATAAATGACATCCTCCCACAGGGTGCAGAAATGGAACTCGGATCCTGATGATTTGAGCTCTGTTTATGCACCTGCAGAAGGAGTTCTCTTCTGCATGCAGAGGAGAGATGACATCTTCCCATCACTCTGTGGAAGGCATTCCCTTCTGCATTCAGATAGGTGACATCTTTTGGCAGGTAGCTCTTTCAGCCAGCCTCTGGAGATGAGACGAGAGGGAGCCAAACCCAAGCAGAGAGCCAGCACAATACGGTAAACCAGTGCAAGGTGCCTCAAGTGGATTTTACCTTGGAGGATTTTCAGCTTCTGAGCAAAGCCTTCTAGGGTCTCTTCTATCTAGGCCCCAAGCACCTTGTCCACTTAACAACCCACTTGTGATCACTTAACCCACGCAATTGCTTAATGACCAGTGCTGGGATTGCTGTTGAACCAAAGCAGTCACATGGGCAGTCATGTAACATCACATTTAATAACCACATTGCTCATTGATTGCTCAATTTTGTTCATAAGCTGAACTATATAAAGGATCTCTGTAAGAGTCATGTAGCTTGAAATGGAGCAAAAAGAATATCCTACTTAATGTGATATACTAAACATTCTTTTTGTGTATCATACTTATAATCAATAATTTGATTGTAAAATGTTATAAATTGCTATTTTTCATATTTCTACTATAATTATTTTAAAAAGTTAAAGACAATTCCAAGTGATAGTTATATAAGTTGTACTTAACATTGTGTAATATCCTAGGGTATTCTCCAATTATGTATTTGATAATGCCATAAATATAAACCTAATGTAAAAATATTCCAACTAGTATTGAACTTTTCTAATTAAATCTATTTCAATACATATCCATTGATTAACAGTAACAATTATTATCACTTATATTCCTTAACTTTGTCTGGCATTATGCATATCCAGGTATTTAAAACATGTAATAATGAAACAGATGACAGTAATTGATTCATTCACCTCAAATGTTGTAATGTTGATGATTAAAAGAAAACTGTCTATAACTTGATTGATTGTGTTGCAGCTGCTCAGTCAAGAAACTGTGATAAAATTTGTGCCCAAGTACAGCCTTGTGGTAGAATTAAGTGATACTGGATCCTACAGAAGAAGCTTCCACGATCCAAATGGAATGGTGGCAACATATATAAGTGAAGCACATGAATATAATGGACATCTGTATTTGGGATCTTTCCAATCCCCTTTTATTTGTAGGTTGGACCTTAAGGATGTCTAATTCTGAGTTGAAAGCATTACTGCTGTCGCCTTGAATTACTCTAGAATGACATGGATGAAACACACATTTTGGATAAAAATGAAGAATGGAAGCACAGTCAGTCATGAGCACTGTAACACTGTTTAAGTAGCAGGATGCAGAATTAGTCCTTATTAGGCATGCCATACTTAAAACCTGTGAATTACCTTGTTTAAATCCTCTTTCAAAATGGTGGGCTGTGTAGATGTTTTTGGTGCACTGTACCCTCTCTATAGCACCTTTATTACCTTTCCAGAAGTTAAATAAAATACAAAATTACCTCATGAAACAATATTTGTTGCATTTAATATTTTAGAAATGCTATTCAAATCTATTATATGTATGTGGTCAGCTTTCCAAAGTTCACATTTTTGTCCTGTAAATGCATCATTGCTCTGAAGTTGCTAATCTTAGATGATCTAATGCAGTAAACCTATTTCCAATTTGGATCACTATAATGCATGCACATTATAATAGCAATGCAATTTATAGTTGTCTTAATAAATTCAACATACTGCAGCTATAATTCCATTTCCAGTCAATGCTATTTTCTGCATGGATGGTTTTAAACACATGAAATTACTTGTAAGGAAGTCTAAATCTGAGGCTAATGTAACTAATTTAGGAAAAGCTGGTTCGACTGTCTTATTGTTTCTCTATTTAATCATTGGCATAACTCCTTCAGGCAGAGGAATGTTTTAATATTGGGGTGGTGGTGTAAAAAAAAAAGTCAGGATGGCAGCCATAACCATGCAATCAAAGCTCTACTGCTTTTTTTTAAAGTGTGTCACTATGTATATTAAAAATTGATGGGGCTGTGGTCATATGAATGTGGTGACATTTTTTTTATCTATCAACTGCATAAATCCATTTAATAGCCCTAGCTTTTAAGTGAGGGATCACCCCTAATGCTGCTGAATATAACTCTCAATCCAACAGACATGTGGTGAGGGTTATTTAAAATTGCAGTCCAATAAAATGTAGGATATTGTCATTTCTCCATCTTGCATTAAATTCTCATACTATTTCATTGGTATACAGTGGTACTAATTTCCAAAGAAGCCTTTATGCCTCTATCAGCTGATCAAAACTTCATTAATTTAATATTAAATATGAGGTTTAATCAAAAGTCTGTTAATTATGACTTAAAACTTCTTTTTCAGATACATAAGAAACTAATCTTGGTTACCCAAAACATATTTTTATTAAAAAGATTTGGCATTATAAAATTAAGTGCTTTCATTATGTATCAACAGTTTTTTTTTAATGTTAACATAAAGAATTTAAAAATCAGAATAAAAAAGTCATGCATTTATTGTGTTGTTTCATTTGACCAGTTCCATCTCACACATCCCTCCCATCCCCCAAACAGCCCAGGAGGAACTCACAATCCAAAGATAACAAAAATAAACTGGATGTTGAATTAAACTGCATAGTCAGAATGCATATTTTTCTGGTGCTGCTTTTCAGACAGGGAGCGTCATCTGCAGAAAAGACCTGCATCAGAACTTTTCGCTTGCTTTACTTACATGAACAACCCACACACACACATCAAAACAAAAATTAAAAAAAAAAATCAAGAGAGGCAAACAGGTTCTTCTAGGTTGCAGATGTTTCGTAAGTCCTGCATTTGTGCTTAACACACAAGGGAGAGGAAGGAAGGATTGTTTCAAAACATCCATTTCATTCCCTGGGTAGAAAGCTAGTAGAGACCAATATAGTTTTTGTGGAATGAGAGTTCCAGAATTCTCCAGAGGACAGTGTTTTGCCTAGCAACCAAGAGGGGAAAGAGTAGGAATTATAACAAATGCAACATCCAATAACTCAACAAACATGGACTTTGGAAGCAAGAGATACAAACTTCGAGCTCACTAGGGAAAATGCCAGTGCCTGGCAAAATAATGTTCTCTATGGTCTTCAATACTAATCAAGTCATTCTTGCTTAACTACAATATTTCAAGATCAGCCACTTGTTACCACCCATTGGTCTACTTTTAAGTCCTACCTTTTGTAAATCACTGTATAGCAGTAATGAGCAAACAAAACATTCCTGAAATCTACCATGGTACAAAAGGGAAAAAGTGTACCCTGCCAAATGTTGACCATAATACCTAGTAGTCCCAACTAATATTATTGAGTTTTAATTCAACCTTGAGAGAGCTTTAATTTTTTATTCCCAGTACTATGGAATTAGTATTGACATAATACGCTAAACCATGATAGTTTATTTGGTTTTGACTTAGTGTGTTGTATGAATGCCGCCGACTGTTGCTCATTCAATAAACAAAACTTAAAATAAATCCACTCTGGGAACAAGGTACTTCTGAGAACATAGCCCAACAGAATGTTTTCCAATTTCAGAACTGAACTTGCAATGTTTTCATGCAAAAAAGGGGAAAAATAAACTACTAGTTCTTTTCCCTATCAAGGTTTTTTTTTTTTTTAATGCAGCATAATTCAGGGGAAAACCTTTTTCTGGCAAATGCATCTTGCAGGCATGAGAATCATGTTGACCAACATGCAAATTACCCAGAATTTACTCAAAAACTGCCTATTTAGAGTTTACATATCTGATTGGGTCTAGATAGGAATCTGTTATGTTGTCATCCTTTTCAAAATTTGCTACCAAAGAGGAAACTAATACGTAGAATGAGAAGTGTATTTTTTCTGCCCCACTTTTTTTTTTAAGTAAAAGTTAACTAAATATTAAAGGTGTCGGGACTAAATGCACGTATCCACTTTCATATTGCTGCATAATCTATTTTTGACTGTGATACGGTCAGATAGATTGTGAAATAAATTTGTTATTGCTCAGAAGCAAGATCCAAGAGATACACTCTAAATAAAAAATATTTAGAGGAAATGCTGTACATTTTTGCTTTATTAATTTTAAAAATCCACAAGTACTCTTCTTTAGGTTTTCCTATGTGTTACAATTTTTTAAATGTAGAATTTGGTTTCAAAAGCTTAACTAGAATTACTAAGGAAATCCTAATGCTATTTCAATTGGTGGGCATGTTAGCAGAATTTGAACAAAATTTAAAGACTCACCCATTCATGGACGGAGAAACCAAATGTATGAAAATATCTTAACTTGTTTAGTTTATATCACAACCAAGTAGTATTTCTGAGTATATGCTTTGAAATTCACAAGTGGTTTATCAGTTTCCTTACCTGGTTATAACAGCAGTTATACAGTGTGTGGCACTAAGGAGTTAGTTACCTGTTTCATGTCCCTGGAAAATCCAGCTGGACTTAGTGACTCATGGTAGATCTCCACCCCAAAACCAAACATTACCGTTGGAAAAGGTGTAGTTTTTGCACACGGCAATCTTAAACTATCAGGCAGCAAAGTATAAACAAGCTCCACAAAAGAATTTATTTAATTTATTTTAAGAATAACAGTGCTCCCCAATGGAGAATTTAAAAACAAAACTTCAATTACTTGGATTTAACTGATGCTTAAATTGATAAGACAGATTCCCATTTCAGTTCAGTTTTGAAAAACCAAAAAGCATAGGTTGCACTAATGAAAGGAAACGAGCTCGGTTTTTAGTATCAAATTTTTGAGAGTCCATGAAAGTTGTTTTGGGTATTATTTATTAAATTTATGTGCTCCCTATCTCCCAATAAGGCAACTCTATCTCTGTGTGTGCATGTGTGTGTTGACTCAAGGCCAAACATACAATAATGCTCCCACCTATTTTCCTCACAATCACCACCTTGTGAATGATCTGAAGGAAAATGAAGGCCCCAAATCCCCCAGCTGGCTTTCATATCTAAGATAGGCCTAAAACTTAGTATCTTGGTTTCTAGACCATCACCTTAACCATTACATCAAACTGGGTCTCTAGTATTTTTCTTTACATGTGTAGCATATGCATCTAGTTGTAATGTAGCAAAAACAAAAATGTGAGCTCAAGCTGTTTAATATTCTGTGCTAATTCTTTCTGAGAACAAAACATTTTATTGCTGTGCAGTGGGTGTGATGACTTATGTATATACACAAATTATCCAAAAAACCCTGTCTTACCAAAACTAATGCATTTAATTATTCAGTGCTACATGAATAAAAAATCCTGCAATGGATGCAAGCAGCATTCATTTTGGAGCTGCTGAATAGCAAAAAGCATTTTAAGTGACGTGGCACACTGCCTTTTCTCTTGTGATGTTTAAAACAGCCACTTTCATAGTACTTTAACGCAAACTCCAAAACAAAACAAATGTTGATGTTGATGTGTATTCAGCAGACATTTATTGTAGCAGTAAATGGTGACCCCTGAAAAATCACTGTAAAGTCTGCATCTTATAGATATTTCTCAGATATATTTCTCTATTTTAGCAGTCCTCAACCTGATGCCTTCTAAATGCTAGTAGAAGATAATACAAATTTTGATACATATATTGAAAAGTCATTGGTTTGAAAAACACAGTATTGTACTACCAAAACAACCATGCAAACTACCCAGTCATTTACAAAAATACACTTGATGTGCAAATATCTGAATCACCCATTAACTCACCTGGATGTACTTCTCACTAGAGAAAAAAAAATGGAGGAAATACAAGTAGGCCTTAACTTACAACAGTTCTTTTAGTGACCATTACAACATCACTGAAAAAAGTGATTTATGACCATTTTTCACACTTATGACCATTGCAGCATCCCCATGGTCACGTGAACAAAATTCAGAAACTTGGCAACTGATTCATATTTATGACGGTTGCAGTCATGTGATCCCCTTTTACAATCTTCTGACAAGCAGTCAATAGGGGAAGCCAGATTCACTTAATACCATTGTCAAGAAAGGTCGTAAAATGGAGCAAAACTCAACAAATGTCTCACTTAGCAACCTAAATTTTGGGCTCAATTGTGGCCGTAATTTGAGGACTACCTGTATTATGTATGCTGCCTTAAAAGCTCCTTTATAAAAAGTGAGATATGAATCTGACAAAATATAACTAAGATTGCACTGTAAATGATGAGCATAGGAGAGAAAAAATGGTTGTGCAGAGAATGAACCAGTCTTCAAATAGTTTCTATGCGCTGGTCTGTGAGTCATTGCTGACTAGTCCCTGTAGTTTTCTTGGCAAAATTTCTTGCTTTCTAGGGATGAGTGTATCTGACTGGCTCAAGGTAACCCAGCTGGCTTTATCCCTAAAGGTAGGACTGGAATTTGGTCTCTCTAACCACTTCACCAGACTGACAGTTCTATATGATTTCTGTTTTCTGAAAGGAAAGAAACCTCAGTGAACTCATTTTAAGCAGCAGCACATTTTCACCCAGGTTCTTAGCTGGGTTTGGCTTTCTATATGTCTGTAAAAGTACCTCCTTTCTATCATTTTGGAAAAGGACAAAATGTGAAAATGGCTGGTTCAGTCTCAAAATAATTAGAATTAATGCCAGCAGAAAGAAAAAATATATTGAGTTATTTTGTATATGTCATGGTTCCGACAGACAGAGACGAATAAAGCAGAACTCCAAGACTTGCAAATTCCTCAAAGAACATGTTTATTAGTTACAAAGTATCAGCACACTCAAGAGTGAAACCAAGTCTGAATACACAAGTAACAATTTCCCAATACAAAGTTAAATGTCCCACCCATAAAACTATGCAAGCAACTACATTCCCCAATATGATTATTTGGTGAGCTTTTTATGCAACATCCAGTCCCTAGCCTTGGGAGCAGCCGATGACCTTGGTTCCCATGGGACAAAAGATTATTTTGACTAACGAAGCACCTGGGCAAACCTCCCTCCCTCAGTTCTATGTGGCAACCTAGAATGAGAAGAAAAATGGCTGCAGCCATGCTCATTTGTAGAGTTGACAGTCGGCCCCTCTCAAAAAGAAAGAGTCTCCATGGGGTCCTCCTCGCCTTACTCGTCACTGTCGTAAGGTGCCGGCATCTGCTGTGGCTCGGATCAGGTTTTGGCCTTGAGCTCAGTGGGAGGGGAGGCCTTGACGATCGAGTCCTGACGTGCCCAGTTTGTCTTTTCTCTTCCCCTTCTGGGAGCTTTTCGCAGCTTTGCAGTGGCGACTGGCACGCTCCTGGGTTGAGGTTTAGGAGCTGGGCACTCCACCGCATGAACGCATCAGTAGCACTTGATAGGAGCCCTGGCTGGCTCTTGGGAGACGCTGGTGGTCACAGTGGCTTGGAAACGTTCGCCAAAAGGGCATTTCTCCTGGACGCACAGCGGCTTGGGCTTGGCTGTGCTTGACTTTCTGGGGCGATCCAACTCGATGTCTAGCATCACCGTCATGCTGTACCACTCACGCAATAGGTTAAGAAAATCCTGAATGATGCAGGTTTGAAGTAAGTCACGGTCTAGCCCCTGCTTGAAGTAGTTGATCAGTGACTGTTCTGGCCACTGCCCCAGCCGACCAGCAACTTTTCTGAATTCACAAACATATTCCTTGGCGGGGCGGCCTCTTTGCTTCAGATGGTGGATCTCCTTCTCGGCCAGCAGGGCCTGGGATTCATCTTCAAAATGACCCCTCAGTTGCTTCATGAATAGGTTAACATCGTGCAATTCAGGAGCCCCTTCATCGTGGAGATTGGTCTCCCAGTCGGCCGCTTCCCCCTCTAAATTTGCCACCACAGCATTCACCATCATAACACCATCCAGGTAGGCATAAGCATAGCGATCTAAATGAGCCCATACCTGATTTAGGAAGAAGGTTAGCTTCTCAGGGTCCCCATCAAAAGTGGGCTTGATGGGAGGCGGCTCGAACCTCGGCAGAGCCACCTGCACCTGCTGCTGGACTGCTTGTTGGTCCTGGGGATGTGGCAGAACCACTCTCCAGACTTCCCTTGGCTGGGCTCTTGGACTGGCATCCTGAGGCCATGGCAGCAGGCTTGGCTGGGATATAGGGCTCGACATCACGGCTGGCTAGGGAATGGTCGAAGCGGCACGGGCTCCAGCAGTTGGGCTGGGACTCCGCAAGGGGGGGGAAGAGATGGTAACTCTTAGCATTCCCCCCCATGGCATCTACCTCCTGGGCAACGGGAATCATATCCTTTACCTCCAGCCTGCTGAACGTCTCCTTCAGCTGTTCGAGCAAGGGGCTGTGGACTATGGACTGGAACCTCCACTCTCCAGAGTCGTCCCATCCCATCGACCCCTTTCCTTTCTTGCAATCTGCAGACAAAGAACCCTGGGATGGCAGCAATAGGAGTTCCTCTCCAGCGGTTACAGGAGTGCTCCTGCGCTGAGGGGCAGCCTCGGCTTGATAGAGGTCCGCAAGGATTGTAACTCCTTCCTGTGGTACCAGTTTCCCAGGTTGGATTAACCTGGCTTTCGGCCGAGCCCCTGCCAGTGATGCCTCCTCAGTGGCTGGACGGCCAACTTGCGCTCCGACAGCCAGAGTTCCATTGCGGCTAGCAGTGGTTTCACTCTTCTCCTCCATTTCACATCTTCGCCGAGTCTTTACCACTCTCCCAAAAGTAAGTGGGTAGGCGGTCGGGGCCCAGCACCCCGAGAAAATGAAGTTTTATGAGACTTGGTTTAATGTCATGGTTCCAACAGAGATGAATAAAGCAGAACTCCGAGGCTTGCAAATTCCTCAAAGGACATGTTTATTAGTTACAAAGTATCAGCACACTCAAGAGTGAAACCAAGTCTGGATACACAAGCAACAATTTCTCAATACAAAGTTAAATGTCCCACCCATAAACGCTACGTAAGCAACTATGTCCCCCAATATGATTATTCGGCGGGCTTTTTATGCAACACCTAGTCTCAGGAGCAGTCGATGACCTTGGTTCCATGGGACAAAATATTATTTTGACTAACGAAGCACCTGGGCAACCCCCCCTACCTCTGTTCTATGTGGCAACCTTGAATGAGAAGAAAAATGGCTGCAACCATGCTCATTTGTAGAGTTGACAGTATATAAATCTCCAGTTAAAACCAGAACTTGTACTAACAGATGAGCATAGTAGATTTGTTGGGATGGAAGTTGATTTGCATTAAAACTTTGACATTGAAAATTTGTGCCTCAAATTAGGATAAAGTACTGTTTTGCAAAGGACTTGTGGAAAGATTAATAGGTTTCTTTTATGAAATTGCCATTTGATGGGGGATTGGAATGGAGTGATCATACAACTGGATAGAATTTCTGAGAAAAACATTAAAATGATTCAAGGTAAATTATCAAAAGATGAGGGGATAGAAGGAGAACTCATCAAATTTACAGATTACACCAAGCTGTAGGGGAATAGCCAACACTTTAGAAGATTTGAACACTGAGCCCTAGCCATAAAGTGCAATTTAGTAGTGAGAAAAATACGTTTTTACACTTAGGCAAGAAAAATCAAATGCAAATGCAGTTATAGAGCAGATTGTACATGGTTCAACAGCAGTAACTGTGAAAGGATCTTGGAATCCTAGTGAACAACCACTTAAATAGGAGCCACAATGTGCTACAGCTGCCAAAAAAGCCAACGAAGTCCTAGGCTGCATGAACAGAAGGGTAGTATCAAGGTCACATGAAGTGTTAGTACCACTTTATACTGCTTTGGTAAGACCACGCTTGGAATATTATGTCCAGTTTTAGTCACCACAATACAATAAAAGATGTTGAAATTTTAGAAAGAGTGTAGAGAAGAGCAACAAAGATGATTAGGGGGCTCAGTGGAGGCTAAAAGACATGAAAGGTTGCAGGAATTAGGTATGTCTAGTGGTCTAACGAAGAGTAGGACTAGGGGTGACATGATAGCAGTCTTCCAATATTTGAGGGGCTGTCACAGAGAAGAGAGGTGTCAACCTATTCTCCAAAACACCTGAGGGCAAGGCAAGAAGTAATGGATGAAAACTTATAGAAAGATCCAACCTAGAACTAAGAAAAAAATACCCGACAGTGAAAACAAGTAACCAGTGGAATGACTTGCCTCCAGAAGTTGTGAGTGCTCCATCATTGGAGGTTTTTATGAGATTGGATACCATTTGTTCAGAATGTCATAGAGTTTCCTGCCTGAGCAGGGCGTTGGATTAGAAGACCTCCAAGATCCCTTCCAATTCTATTATTCTGTATTCTATTCTTTGATTTGGTGAACAGTTTAGGGTTGATTGATATATCAATACAGAAAAATGCTAATTGAAGAGAGTATACTTATTTTTCAAAAAGACATTGATCCTTTTGACTGATCCTTTTGATACTTTTTGATTGATACATTGATACTTTTCAAGACTAGACATGATTTGGATTTTAAAGAACATGACTACTAAGGTTTCTAAAGTAGAGGTGACCAAAGATTTTTTCAGATCATAATCTGATGTGTTTGATTTATAAAAGAAAATCTATTTCTTTTAAATAAAGACTAAAAGAAAGTTGTTACGGAAAGAAGCAATAGTGGAAGATTGTAAAAAGAAATTAAAATAATGTTTTAAGTATAATTTAGTAAAGGCACCAATTTAAAAATAGTTTGGGATGCAAGTAAAGTTTTTATTAGAGGTTATTTATTCAACATAATAGTGAACTTGAAAAGAAGAGTAAAAAAATAACTTATTTTGGATGAGAATTCTTTAGACAAAATTTCTGGAGAAGATAAAAGAAAATGGAGAAAATCCATGTAGTTGCTATGAGTTGACACTGACTTGATGGTGCATAATCAACTCATAATCAAAAGTCTATATTATTTTAAATATAAAAGATTATTTTAAATAGAAGTTTCTAAAACAAACAGGCTTGAATCATGTCAGAGATGGAACTCCATTCACACAGAACAAAATAATTTATCTTTTTTTATTGGACAATACTTGTACACATTATCAAAAAGAAAAATATATACTTTTTCTTTAGAATTATATGAATCTTTTCTAACTATATACAAATACAGATAAAAGTTTTATATTTTGTGCATTTCACTAAACCCCATTGCTCATTCTTTAGACTACATAACATTATTCTGGAAATCAATGAGAATTCTTTTGGTTAATTGAGTAATATTTTTAATCTACTATTGGTCTATAGACAATGTATAATTCAGTACCACTGTTTCAATCTGAGCTGTGAATTGAATTCCCATATTTTTTTCTTTTGTTGTCTTATCTTCTTGAGGGAATTCCTGTTGCTGTGGTTATTAGCTTATCCATAAGGGAGATGGGAATTGTTTTTTGGCAACACCTGCTCTTGTTATTTTCCTGGCCTCATCCCTCTTCTTTTAGCTTAAATGCTACTATCTAATAAGCGTAATATTTTACATAAACTATATCAGCCATCTAGTATAAACAGATAAGTCCTTTTATTTGCCTTGCTGTTTAGAAAAGAAACATACTTATCTTACAGGCTATCACCAGTTTGAGCCAGGGAAAGGATGACTCAGTTCTTGGTAAACATACATCATGATCTGCAGTTTGTTTCATATGCTGCTTAACAGAACCACTTCAACAGGGAAGTTCCATGATACTGGTGGTATCAGAAATTCCAAGGATTTGTCTATTGTAATGTTGAAAAATAGTTCTATATAAATTTCTTAAAGGGCATAAGATATCCCACAGCTGGGAGAATAACAACAGAAGTATAAATGGGAATAAATAGTATTAAGGTTTTTTAACAGAAGTTCAAACTTCTCTTTTGCTGAAGGACATTGTAGACAATATAGTTGAAAGTAAAACCTTCTAATTACAGGAAGCATCACAAACTATCTTATATCTTAGCTTGACATTTTCTATATAACCCTTTCCCAATTTGATGTCTTCCAACTTAGTAGGGTTATAATTCCAAACATCCCAGACAACATTTAACATATTTAGAAAGTGTCAGGTTGAAAAAACTATTCCACACTGCAGCATTGTAGATCTCCATGGCTTCATAGAAACCTAGAAAACTGATGACAGAAAAAGACCTAGTGGTCCGTTGAGTTTGCCTTTTGAGTGTGTGTGTATGTGCATGTGTTTATTGTTATTTTTAATTTTTTTGTTGGATGATGGACATGTGTTTATCCCAACCATATTTAAACTCAGTTACTGATGACTTGCTACCTCCGCTAGAAGTTGGTTCTACACTTTCTCTATTTCTGTGAAGCAATATATTCTAACATAATTTTTGAACTTCCCTCTGGTCAATTTAAGCTTATGTCCCCATGTTCTTGATTTTTTTCCCCAAATGGTTTTCATAGCTCTAAGCCAGAAATGGAACTTGGGACTTTGGGCATATAAAATGTAGAATGTTAACTCAGATATAGAGCTCTTCTCCACAATCACAAAATGAAAAATTTTCTAATTTATTCACTCCAATCATTTATGAACGACATGGAGAAATTTTTGAATACAATCCACAGTGAACAGCTCCATTTATTTTCATTTTAATTAATTCTGTTTTTTCCATTGGGGGAGGCTCAGGGTGGCATACATTTATATATTTTTCTTACAATATTAGTAGAGATGCTCAGAATTATCTTATCACTGAACTGTAATTTGAATCTAAATATCTCTGGCTGAAATACAACAGCACCCACAACATCCTAGAGGCAAACAAAGTCATTACTAAAAGCCAACATGGGTTTGTCAAAAACAGATCATGCCAGACAAATCTTATTGCATTCTTTGACCAAGTGACAAAATTAGTGGATCAGAGGAATGCTGTGGATATAATTTACTTGGACTTCAGTAAGGCATTTGATAAAGTAGACCACAACCTACTACTTGACAAGATAGAAAAATGTGGGTTAGACAGCATCACCACCAGAGGGATTCGTAGCTGGCTGACCAGCCGTACTCAGCGTGTGATCCTCAATGGAACCGCATCTACATGGAGGGAAGTGTGTAGTGGGGTGCCCCAGGGCTCTGTTCTGGGCCCAGTGCTCTTCAACATCTTCATCAACGATTTGGACGAGGGGACAGATGGGGAACTCATCAAATTTGCAGACGACACCAAGCTGGCAGGAATAGCCAACACTCAAGAAGATAGGATTAAGATACAGGAGGATTTGGACAGACTTGAACACTGGGCGCTATCCAACAAAATGAAATTCAATGGTGAAAAAAGTAAGGTTCTACATTTAGGCAAGAAAAACCAAATGTACAGGTATAGTATAGGGGGTACCTTGCCCAACAGTAGCAACTGTGAGAGGGAACTCGGAGTCCTAGTGGACAATCACTTAAATATGAGCCAGCAGTGTGCTGCAGCTGCCAAAAAAGCCAACACAGTGCTAGGCTGCATTAACAGAGGGATAGAATCAAGATCATGTGAAGTATTAATACCACTTTACAATGCCTTGGTAAGGCCACACTTGGAATACTGCATCCAGTTTTGGTCACCACGATGTAAAAGATTTTAGACTCTAGAAAGAGTACAGAGAGAGCAACAAAGATGATTAGAGGTCTGGAGGCTAAAACATATAAGGAACGGCTGCTGGAATTGGGTATGTCTAGTTTAATGAAGAGAAGGATGAGGGGGGACATGATAGCAGTGTTCCAATATCTCAGGGGCTGCACAAAGTCAAGGAAAACAAGAAGCAATGGATGTAACTAATCAAGCAACTCCACAGAGACAATTAACCAGTGGAACAACCTGCCTCCAGAAGCGGTGAATGCTCCAACATTGGAAGTTTTTAAGAAGAGACTGGACAGCCATTTGTCTGAAATGGTATAGGGTTTCCTGCCTGAGCAGGGGGTTGGACTAATGACCTCCAAGGTCCCTTCCAACTTTTTTATTATTATTATTATTATTATTATTATTATTATTATTATTATTATTATTATTATTATTATTATTATTATTATTATTATTATTATTATTATTATTATATTATTGTTGTTGTTGTTGTTATTATTATTTTTTTATTATTGTTGTTGTTGTTATTATTTATGCATATATGCATCCATATTTTCAAGATTCATGAATATTTTCCTTTAAGTCCTAAAAACATTTGGGAAGCTACTAATCATTACAAACCACATGGTGGATTGATTGATCACAGTATAACAAGTTTATTTATAATTTTGATTTGTACAGCAATCCACTTATATGTTACTCCACTTTATCTGAAAAAATAAGCCCCATTGCTCATTTTTTAGCTTAGTTTTCTTGTTAGTAATAGAAAAGCTAAAGACATGACACACAAACTGCTTTACAATAACCTGTGAGTCAGTATACTTTTCTTGTAATAAGTGAGGAGCTTATTGCAAATTAGACTTTGACTCTAATGAACTTCTGGTTTCAGGAAATACAGTTTATTCTCTCCTGATAAAGATATGATGTATTTCAACTCTTGTTTGCTTCTTTTGCAATGACTTCTTCTTTGAAACATAGAAATTATTTACCAAGTCAAGTCTTAACTCGCTTCATGTATTTGGCATTTTAGGGTGGTGTGGTAATGAAGGCTACAAAGAGCATTTCATCCAAGCAGTTTTAATCAACAATTGTTTGATGAGGATAATTCAATTTTAAAATCCCTGTAACATTTTGTGTGGTAAGTTTAAACTTTATATTTAGACAGACTGGCCTGACATGTTTTAAGAGCAGAAACAACCCATTTTTTGTATTCCTGTTGAGGTCACAGTTCTCTAGACTGCAGCCCAGTTTAAACCTTTCTCTTCCATTTATTTCTAATAAGAATTTGGTTGCGTCACAAATTAAAAACTGTCTTCAAGTGGCAACTGCAGAGTAATTTTTGCCTTTCTAGAACAGTTAAAGCAATAAATTAAACAGATTATTTTTAAAACATATACATTTTAATCCAAATCTGTAAGGGCTACTAAGGAAAGGAGTCACAGAGCGGAACTGGGCCTACATTTGTAATTGGTTCTACATTTATTCTACATTACAGCTTATATATTCTTTTCATAGCTTATTTAAAGCCTGTATTAATACAAGTCATGAAAACTGGAAGATACCGTTAAAGAATGAGGCAAGCCAATTGGACTTGTGTCTACTGCTTGTCAGACATATCACTACTTTCATAAAATAACACTATCACATCCAGAATGAGAAAAGAGGAGGTCTAACCCTTCTTAACAACTGGTTATGATTGATTGAACTGGCTGGATAACACTCCTGGGCTGAACATCCTTTATTTATTTAATGCTAAGCAATATATTTCTACTTGCTGTTTCCATAGTGGTCAGATTTATACAGAGTAAGGTTATTAGATCTATGCCTAATCCTCCTCTATCCAGGCTTGGGACTGGCAATGGTGGCTGATGAGCTACTCAATCCACTCAGTGCTCACCGCAGGCGGAGTTGCTTCACACAAAAGGAACCAATGATGATGATGATGAAGCAATGTATATTATTTCCACAGTAGCTTATGCTAGCTCACCTATCAGTGAAAAATACAGTATATAAAAACAATAGAAAAAAGGCATACTATCCTCTTCAATCTATCTTCTCACCCAAATCAATCATAGACTGCCAGTTACAACAATCACATATTGTACAAATATGGAAGCAGACACTGTTGTTTCAATAATTAAGGGACATCTCTTCTTCAACCCAAAACTATAATTGGATGTCACAGTTATCAATGACTCCTACATTGTAAGACTCTGAAGTATTCTTATAGGTAAAGATTCACGTCTCTTTATCTCTTCATTATCAATTTTTAGAACACAACACATAAAAAGAAAGGAATGAAAACACAGTCTATTGGGGATGAGAATCTAAGGTATGTCAAAAAACATAGAATAATAGCATTGGAAGGACCCTAGTTCAACTCCCTGCTCAAATAAGAGACCTTATATCATTTCAGAAAATAATTGTCCAATCTCTTGAAGATCTGGCAATAAAAATTATTCCATACTTAGAAACATCAATGTTAAGAGAATATTAACTTTTTATTGTTTACAGTTCATCTGAGATTGATAAGGTCTGCTCACTCGTTTGCTATTTACTGCTTTCAAAACCATTCTTTAAAATATGTAAGAGGTACAAATAATATTTAGTATTTAATTCAAGCTAATGTTATAAAGAAGTCAATACAAAGGTGCCAGATATATTCTAAATCAGTCAGGGTCCAGCACACACTAGTTCACAACCTGCCATAAACTGGGATTTTCATTGCTACTCCAACTATCATTGATTTGTTTATTGATGTCTTCCTCAATAGAATGTTCCCCCTCTGATATGTAGATTTCCAGCTTGTGCTTGAAAGGTAATCATCTCTGAAGTTTGACCCTCAAACACAGTTGGATGGATGAGCGTTGTCAGCAAGCAAAAAAAAAAAAAAGGCTTTCTCAAGGCAATCAACCTGCATAAGGACGGGGAAGTTTAGAAGTAACAGAACTGAGCCCAACATATAGAAGCAGAGAATATAGTCCATGTAGTCTTTGGATAAGATGCCCTCACAATTATTTTATTTATTTTCCACATTTTTGAACTGCCCATCTCCTTCAGGAAGGGAATCTGGGCAGTGTATAATAAAATGTTAAAACATAAAAACAATATATAAAAGTTAAAAATTTAGAAAAAAGCAAGGATGATTAAACACTGATAAAATGGAAAGATGAAAGGAAGGCTTTCAGGGCTCTAGCCAGCCCCACAACTGTATGAACCTCTGTGCTCCCCACACAAGGCTGCAGAGCCATGTTCTGATTCCTTTCATGAAGGCCAGGAGAGTGAGGGCCTTTCTCATCTCCAGGGAGAGAATATTCCACAGGACAGGGCAACGGCAGAGGTGGTTTTCTTCCTGCACTCCACTAGTCAGAGAATTTTAAATAGCAATACCAATAGCACTTAGACTTATATACTGCTTCATAGTCGTTTACAGCCCTCTCTAAGCAGTTTACAGAGCATATTGCCCCCAACAATCTGGGTCCTCATTTTACTGACCTTGGAAGAATGGAAGGCTGAATCAACCTTGAGCCAGTGAGGACTGAACTGGCAGTCAACAGAATTAGCCTGCAATACTGCATTCTAACGACTGTGCCACCATAGCTCTTAAACATTTATATAAATATTAATATCTTAAATATTGATCTTAAATATTAAATAAATGATGGGGTCTGCAACACACCTTCCCTGCTTGATCAGGTGGGACAGGTCAATATAATGGCATGAAGATGGTTCCATAGGTACACTGGGTCCATGCCATGTAGGGTTTATAAGTCACAACCAACATCTTGAATTGGACCTGGAAGCAACTAGCACTCAATGCAGTTCACGGAGCAAAAGTGTTACATGCACCCTTCTTTACAGCATCCAAAATTGCTCACATGACCACATTCTTAACCAGCTGAAGCTTTTGGATGTTTTTCAAGAGTAGTCCCATGTAGAACACATTGCATTAGTCCAAACAGGAGATGACCAGGGCATGAGTGACTGAGCAGAGAAGTTCCCTATTCAGGAAATTAGGACAGAGTAGGATAATTAATGGATCCTATTACTTTGGGGAAAAGCTTGTAGACAGCATGGAGGGAAAAACACACAAGAAAAATCATTATCAAGAGGGTTCTATTGTATTTATAGAGATATTAAAAATGTATTCATGTTTCTTTGTGTTTATCATCAGCTAATAGTATAGTGCCATTCTGATACATTTAGCTTATCCATGTATCCATGTAGCTTTAGATATATGTAATGCACTGCAGAGTGATATAATTCCATGCCACAAATCTGGGTGTAGATTTAGACCACATCTTGGATTATGTTTTTGAGCCACAGCTAGAAAGGTTTTAGATACTTTAGATACTTTTAGATGGATTTTCCCTATTTTTGTCTCTTCATTTAAGCCAGTTCTATCACACGTTGTTTTCAGTTTACAATAGGCTTGATTATGGACTAAATGAGTTATATGGCACTTTTCTTTCTGGATGTTGCACTGGCACCTCTTTGCAAGAACAATTCAGCTATTGTGTTCTACCATTTCAAGTTCCATTAATGTAGTCAGAGTTTTGCTGAACACTATATTTCCGTTACCAGCTGGATCCTCAGTATAGGACTGCGCCTAAACACTGTGCTAAAAAAGTAGGTCTCTTTTAATTAAAGTTTCCCTAAATAGAATCTTAGAAAGATTTAAAAATGAAAATTTCCCTGGATACTTGATGAATATGTATCAGGTGAATATGTATCAGGTGAGAAGGATTCCTCTGTTCTGTGTTACTAATTTTACTAAAGACAAACAGGGAAGGAAATGACTATGTGCCACACCTGAGTATTAGAAATAGACACCAAGTGAGATGTTAGACTACACTGACATAGCTTTGCTCAAAGCTAATATGGGGGAGGCAATAGGCTGAATAGTGAGTTGATTACCTTTGACCCTAAGAACAGAAGTTCTTGATACCTGCCAACTTGAAATTTTAATGTCTCCAAGCCCCAGCATGCAATATAGCCAGCTGGTTCTCACCTTTAACACAAGGGTGGGTTTGGCTAAGATATCTTTTAAATCATTTGTAATCTTATTAGAGGACAGCACAGCATTCAGTTAAGTATAGACCAGTGTGATGTCATTTAAAATAGAGAAAGTGTTTGTATATGGTTAATAGCTGAGTTATTTGTGGTTCCACCCATCTCCCATTAGGTCTGCTTGTCCCATCCAATCAGGCAGAATTGGCAGGTTCTATCAAGCATTGCTATGTGATGTGACCCAGGAAATGTGCATTCTTTGTTGCAGCACCTCCCCTGAATGGGCCTGACCCTATTGGCTTTTTGCAAAGCACTGAAGATATTGATCCTATAGGTATTGGATCAAAGTGTTGAGTGAGTCCATCTCTAAGAGTTGGTATAGTATATTAATAGGTATTCTTAGATGCCAATCAATTCTGTTTGGTTTTGGTCAGTATTGGTCATTTTAAAATGCATTCGTTTTATGCATTGGGCAGCCATACAAGTCAAATGAATGAATAAGTAGAATTCCCCGAAGTTAGAATAAATATTTGATTTATAATTAAAACAGCCCATGTGAGTTTTAAAATTTCACACATTTTTTATTTCAGATTATGTGAAACAACTTCTATATCGTTTGGCAATGATACTAATCTTCTGAAATTCTATTTGATCATTAAAAAATAAACAGTGTGGATGAGTAAGCGAGAGATTTGCAAGCTATTTGACAAAATGTGTCATGAAAACTGGCTGTTTCTATTAACACCAAACAGAAAAGACATTATTAGTTTCCTCTGTCTAGCAGAAAAAGGATTTCAATGATGTTGAATTACCTGTCTAGTATCCACCCTTTGCCCTTTGCTTTCTTTTCTATTACGCATTATCATCCTGATGATCTTTCTTTGCCTGTTCCTCCTCCTCTCTTGTTCCTGTTCAAATGTCCTAAGGCACTATAATACCCTGCTGAACTAAAAAAAATACTGGAACCTGGGATCTCTTTCAGCTCTGCTTGGACTGTCCTAGTTGTACTGTAAGAACACATATTTTATTGCAAATGAAGGCAATAAGGCAATATGTGTCCCAGGATAATATTGCAGGATCCAATCTGAGTTGGTCACTGAGACCAAAGGATTATTGTTTCAAACTTTTGGGCTCATACTGGAACCCATCAACAGGGAACTTCTTTCTGTCCAGAAAAGAGAACATATTCAGGAGAGAGAGAGAGAGAAGTTCCCTGAGGATGGGCTCCAGCACGAGCCTGAAAGCTTGGAAGAATAAATCTTTGGTCCCGGTGACTGAATCAGATTAGATCCTGCAACATATTTTATTCTAAATGAGAAAGCTTGTCTCTTTTAAAAAACAAATTTTGCAGATGTGTAACCTATAAACTTACTTAATGCAGTTTCACTACCACTTGTCTTATACTTATGTTGTCATAATTAATATAATTTAAAAGTTGTAAAAGTATTTTAAAAAATGCATTCTTAAAGTGTGTACTAATTTTGAAAGGCTTTTCATGGCAACAATAAAAATTTCTGGCGTACTGTCAAATTTTTTAAAAGGGGCGTTGTCTTACCTGAACGCCTTTTCTCAGCATGATGATGGATAATCCACAGATGGGTTATAGACCGTACTTCCTGCCCAGAGACTAAGTCAATTAGAATAGCCACGCCTCCTGCTATCCCTTCCCCAGATACGACGAAGGCGAAGCTACGGACGAACGTCCCGCATGTTGGTTCTCCTACCCCTGACACAGGGCCTGACTAACCACAAGGGGCGGGAGTGGATTATCCATCATCATGCTGAGAAAAGGCGTTCAGGTAAGACAACGCCCCTTCTCCAGCATGAAGATGGATAATCCACAGATGGGACATACCCAAGCTGACCTGTCCCTAAGGGAGGGAACTAGTCTGGGCCTGTGTCCCGCTAGCTGAAATCACCTGCTGGAGCACCCTCCTCCCAAAGGAAGCCTCCGCGGAGGCAAACTTATCTACCCTGTAGTGCCTCACAAAAGGAGAAGGCGACGACCAGGTCGCCGCCCTGCAGATATCTTCAATGGACGCCTGCGTCGCCCATGCCGCAGAAGTCGCTGCACTTCGCGTGGAATGAGCGGTGAGGCGGCCTGGCACCGACAGGGAATGAGATTGGTATGCCTTTGCAATACAGGCCTTAATCCACCTGCCTATGGTGGATGAAGAAACTCTTTGTCCCATGGCAGAAGGCTGGAAAGAGACAAAGAGAGCCTCCGATTTACGGAAGGCCGAGGTCCTCTTAATATAACAACTTAACGTCCAGCCCACTGACGCTCCGATGAGTGCGTTGGATTGGGACAAAAATCCGGGAGGACAAGCTCCTGTGCCCTATGAAACAAGGAATTCACCTTGGGAACGAATGACGGATCAAGGCGAAGGACCACTCTGTCAGCATGAAAAACGCACAGGTCGTCTCTGACCGAAAGAGCAGCCAACTCCGAGATGCGTCTGGCCGAAGTAATAGCAATAAGAAAGGCCAATTTCATGGATAAAAACTGTAAGGAACAGTGTTTGATGGGCTCAAAAGGTGTTAAGGTAAGGGCCTGTAAGACCCGAGGCAAGTCCCAAGAGAGATAACGGTGTACAACAGGTGGTCTGACATTAGTTGCGCCTTTAATGAAGGAGCGTACCATAGGGTGGTGTGCCAATGGCACTGCATTATCGCAAGTCAAAACCGTAGAGAGAGCGGCCACCTGTCTACGGATAGTGCTTGGAGACAAGCCCTTGTTAAGCCCCTCTAATAAATAGTCCAGTATATTTGGAATTGTGATAGCAGACAAGGCAAGATTATTGGCCGTACACCATTGACAAAAACTCTTCCAGGAGGAATCGTAGATTCGATTGGTGGAAGGACGTCTAGAGGCCTGTATCATGGAAATGACCCCTGCCGAATATGACTCTCGTGTTAGGAGACTCCTCTCAAGTGCCAAACGGCCAACTGGAGCCATTGAGGATCCGGGTGGCGAAGGGTGCCCTGAATGAGCGCCATGCGCTCCGGAGGAATCCTCCAACATGGGGAGATGGAAAGGCTCACGAGGTCAGCAAACCACAGACATCCCGGCCAGTGTGGAGCAACCAACAGAACCTCTGCCTGTTCTAGTAAAATCTTCCTGATTACGGCTGGAAGAAGGGGAAGCGGAGGGAAGGCGTAGAGCAGACCCTTGGGCCACTGACTCCGTAGGGCATCCGCCCGTTCCGCCCCTCGAAAGGGGAACCAGGAGTAAAACCTCGGGAGCTGGGTGTTCGCAAGTGATGCGAACAGGTCCAGAATCGGAGGTGCGAACCTCTCTGAGATCTCCCTGAATAGGCTGGGAAGCAGGCTCCACTCGGAGGGATCCAAAGTGGCTCGGCTTAAGGAGTCCGCCTGTTGATTGGCTTCCCCCGAAATGTGTTCTGCCCTCAAGGAGGCCAGGTGGCATCCCGCCCAAGATATCAGCAGCCGGGTTTCCGTCATCAGGGACTTGGACCGATGCTGTCACATTGTCGGTCAGCACCAAAATGTGCTGACCCGACACTGTCTCCCTGAAGTGGAGGAGGGCAAGGTAAATGGCACGGAGCTCCAGCCAGTTGATATTGTGTCTGAGGTCCGAAAGGGACCAGCGACCCTGAGCTAGTTGGGTCCCAAGTGCGCCCCCCAGCCAAAAAGGCTGGCATCGGTTGTCAGGGTCATCCTGACCAGTTCCTTGAACAGGGAACCTTTGGACAAGGCTGGGGGTGCCCACCACCGAAGGGAGATCAATACTGGGCGAGGGATCCGCACCCTCTGATGAGAGGAACCTGTGCCCAGCGCCTGGAATGGCAGCAGGAACCACTGTAGAGCTCTGGAATGGAATCCGACCCATGGCACTATTCCCAGACAGGAAATCATCTTTCCCAGAAGCTGGGAGAGAACCGCCAGGGTGGTCACTGGTCTTCCTTGCAATTGTCTGATTAGGGTCCGAATGCTCTCCTGACGGTCCCGTGAAAGATACACCATGCAAAGGCAGGTATCTATGATTGCGCCTAGATGAAGTAGACGGGTGGATGGAGCTGTCTGGCTTTTCTGAAAATTTATGGAAAACCCCAGTTTCTGGAGGGTTCTGATCGACAGGGCCAAATCGGACCGGGCCTTTCTTAAGGAGGTGGACTGAATGAGGATGTCGTCCAGATAACACTGGACTCTTACTGGGACCAACCTCAGGTGTGCAGCCAGAGCAGTCAAAACCTTTGTGAATGCCCGTGGGGCGGATGAAAGACCGAATGGAAGAGCTCGGTATTGGTAATGGTGATGGTTGTAACAAAACCTGAGGTACCTGCGATAACTGGGAAGGATTGGAATATGCAGGTATGCCTCCGTGAGGTCTATGGAGGCCAGGAAATCGTGCCTTCTGATGCTGGCCAGAATGGATCGAAGAGTCTGCATCTTGAATTTTTTGTAAATCAGATTCTTGTTGAGACCCTTCAGATCGAGGATCGCCCTCCATCCTCCTGACGTCTTTGGGACTACAAAGAGAATGGAGTAAAAACCTCGACAGGTCTGACCAGCTGGCACGGGCTCTATGGCTGTGATCTCTAAGAGATGTCTGATAGCCTCGGACATGAGTCGGGTCTTGCTCGGGTCCCTGGAAACCGGGCAAGAGACGAAACGCTCCGGAGGGAGGGATAGAAATTCGAGGGGGAGACCGTCCCTGATGGTGTTGAGGACCCACACATCTGAAGTGACTGCTTCCCATTCGGGGAGAAAAACGGTGAGTCTGCCCCCAATCGGGAGGGATCTTCGATAGTCACTTGTGTCTTCTAAAAGGACGGCCTCCCGCGCCCCGAAAGGGCCGTTTGGAATGGGGCTGCTGACGGAATCTGGGGGCAGGCCGATCTGTCTGGCGATCTGACCTGGGGAAAAATGACCGGAAAGGCTGAGATCAATCTGATCCCGCACCTGGGCAATAGAATGGTCTGCGGGGGTAAGGGTTTGGGCGCCTGTCCACTCTCGTATGTAGGTGAGGCAAGATCTTGCGCTTGTCCTTGTCCTCCACCAGGAAGGGGCCTAGGGCGTCTCCAAACAGCCGGCCACCCTCATAGGGAGCAGAAGCCAGGCGCCATTTTAACCTTAAGTCTGCCTTCCAGTGTTTGAGCCAAAACAACCTGCGGGTAGTTACGTTGGAGGCCAAGGCTCTGGCTGAAAAACGAGCCGCGTGGAGCGAAGCGTCAGCTAGATATTCTGAAGTTGCTAATAACTTGCCTAGCGTTTGGTGTGGCCAAATCTGATCCGGAGGGATCAAGGCCTGGAGCTCCCGGAGCCAAATGATAGAGGCCCTAGCGAAAAAGGAGGCCGAGGTTGAGGCTCTGATCGACCAAGCCGAAGCCTGATGAGACCTGCGTTGAGAAAATTCAGATTTTTTATCCTCCGCTTTCAGGACCTGTACCATGTCAGCCGGGGCCGTAGATGAAGAAAGGATAGGGGCCATGGTCCCATCTACTGTTGGGACCTCCAGGAGATCCACTAGGGAAGGAGCTACACAAAACAACTTTTTATCTAAATTCCCAGGGGAAGGTAAAGTGGCTGGGGCTCCCCATTGTTTCCTGATGGTATCCAGGAAAAAGGGGGGACAGGGGATGTGTCTCTCATCCACCCGAGGCTCGGAGAAGAGAGGCTTAGGATCCCTACTAGTAGAGGGCCCTGCTTGAGGTTCCTGACCTGGGTCAATATTGGCCGAGGCAGTGGCCTTCATCAGTAAGGACTTGAACAAGCCCGGATCAAAGAGACCAACAAAGGGAGACGGATCCGGGGGGGTGTCCTCATCCTCAGACAATTGTATGTCCGGAGCCCCATACTCCTCAGAGCCAGAGTCCCTGGTCCTGGACGAAGGGGCTGAGTAAATTGACTCCGGATATTGAGGGGAGACCCGCTGCCAACTAGGCTGAGCCCTGGGAGCTAATGACTCTGGCCTGGGCGTGTGCTGAAAGGACGATGCCATGCCCTGAGCAAAGGCCTGGGCAAGCAAGGCTTGAAACTGATCTGGACGCATCCCTAGTTCTGGAGGGCGAAGCCCGGCTGCAGTGGGGGTAAATGTGGCCTCAGGGACTGACATGGATGGAGCTGCAGGGGGGATCCATTGCGATCCCTGCAGTTGGCCAATTGGAGAAGCTATGCGCTGACCTGGGTCGCCCGCAGGATACCAAGCTCTAGGTGTTAGGGAGCTGGGTGGGACCGGTTGGGGATTGAATAGTGATCCTTCTTGAGAGGGAGGGATGTGAGGCCCAGTAGTCAGAGATTGTTGAGCCTTGGAGAATTGTTTCTCCAGGGCTAAATGTCTCCTATCTGCCGCTTTCTCAGCTGCTTTGGAACTCTTTTTGCCAGAATTGGACTTGCTCTTAGCCTTCAGGCTCCCTGCTGCTCTTGATGGAGCAGGATTGTCCATCTCTGGCATAGATTGGGCACCAAGAGAGGTTTCAGGAACCTCCTTATCCGCCATTGTACTGGACTGCGGATTAAACGTGTAGCAGGCCTCAGATGGCTGGTGCCAGCGCCCGCTTGTCCCAAGAGACAGATGACCTCTCTAGGGAACCAGGTGTGCTATGCAAGTGCCTGCAGGTGGCACGTGAATTGGTGGGTGTCAGCCCACGCGCGCTCCTGTCTGCTGTTTTTCTCAGCAACTTCGGCAATCTCAGAGAGGGGCGCCGGAACCCAGGACAGGTAAAAGTCAATCAAATTAATACACAGGTCTGAATCAGACCATGGAGGAATCAATGGCTACGGGCCTCAATTGGCTGAGCCAGAGCCTCTGCGCGCTAAGCACACCTGGTAGGCAGCACAATAAATATCCAAGGCTATAATAAGCCTGCACAGGGGAGAAATATGGCTGCCACTGTAAAGCGTGTTATAAACTGACCACAAAATGGCGGATGGAGAGCCTGAGAGAGATTGATCCAAATAACAAGGCCAACAAATAAAGGGCCACTCTCAAGTGCTCTAATTAACACACGCTACTCAGAAAAAGAGGCCAAAAGCCTCAAACTCCCCAAATTTCAGAAAGCCAGGCTTGAATCTGGCTCAAAATGAAACTGTGCCATTTTATATATATATATATATATTATATATATATATATATATATATATATATATCAAGCCTCGTGGCACTCAAAATGGCGGCCATAAATTGCGCGCTTAAAACGAGGCCAGGAAGGATCTCTGAATGATCCCAAAACGGCCACTGCACAAGCAAATTACAAGGAATGAAAGGGGGGGGACAATCCTAGCACCCCCACCCTCTACAATCAGAGAGAACAAGAGGCCGACGCCCAGCTGACTAGCAGCCGAAAAAACGAACTGCTTGCTGCAGCTGATCGTGGGCAAGAGAAAGGGAAGAAAAGGCAGCAGGGAACGAAATTCGTGTCCCTGCAGCTTAAAGTTAGAGTTTTAGGGGGAAAATCCACAGATGGGAGAGAGATCTACAACCTGCCTAGGAGAACCAACACCATGCGACTTCACTGGGCTGAAGACTAAGTCGTATCTGGGGAAGGGATAGCAGGAGGCGTGGCTATTCTAATTGACTTAGTCTCTGGGCAGGAAGTACGGTCTATAACCCATCTGTGGATTATCCATCTTCATGCTGGAGAAAGACATGTTTAAACTTTTATACTTTTCTGTATCTAGGAAACAGTATGAATAAGATAAAAAGAGAAAGTAATGGAGAAGAAAGAAAGAAAAATTGGCAAGTAATTTCTGCTTTTCATCTTTGTTTCCAATTTCAATTCTTCTACATGTTTTGTCAAAGAAGAATGTACATTGTTGAAGTAAGGTAAACTTTCTGCTACCACATATTACATACTTCTGGGTGGAAAAGCAATTGGCATAATCATTTAGTGATTCCACAGCTATGGGAAGTGGTTATTTTGGATTGATTAGTCTGAATAAACAAGTGTATTTTTAGATGTGTTCATGGAACTGGGTCACTGTGCTTTTTGAGAATGTGTATGATTTTCATGTGGATGCATATAATTGGAAAAATTATTTCATGGAAACCTATTAATTAAGTATTCCTCATCCCAGCATTGGTTCGGTGATTCTAAGGCCATTTATTTGTAAAAATTTCAAATATAAGCATTTTATTTTCATCATTGAGATGATTAGAACTGAATTTAAGAAGGAAAATCTGTAATGGTTGTACAAATGAAAGGATGGGAATCCGCCCTCATCTAGAAGAATACTATTATAAAAGCCCCTGAAAATTGGCATGATTCAAGCTAGAATGAGAACAGTAAGAGATCAACTTAGTATAAATTATTTAAAAAATATATACTTTAATTCTTGAAACCTCACTTTGTTGTTTCATGTAACTTTTCTCTTCAGTCAACTTTTTAAAAAATGGGTCTTTTTAGTTTGTAAATTGAATGATGACTACAGATAGTCAACTTATGACCACAATTGAGCCCAAATTTTCTGTTGCTAAGTAAGACATTCGCTGAATTTTGCCCCATTTTATAATCTTGCTTGCCACAGTTGTTACGTGACTCACTGCATTTGTTGAGTTAACAACATGGTCGTTAAGTGAATCTGGCTTCCCAACTGGCTTTCCCCCTTCTGCTTGTCAGAAGGTTACAAAAGGTGATCTCATGATCCCAGAACACTGCAAACATCATAAATATGAGTCAGTTGCCAAGCGTCTGAATTTTGATCATGTGATCATGAGGATGCTGCAATAGTTATAAGTGTGAAAAACAATCATAAATCACTTTTTTCAATGCCATAATTTCAAACAGTCACTAAATGAACTATTAAGGACGACCTGTACTATATTTTCATTTTTTTCTGATGCAAGTTATCTAAGAAAAAAAATATGTTAGGAAAATTAAATAGTAAATAAACAAATTATTGGGATGCTAAATAAACAATTATTGGGGTGCTATGGGAATTTGGAAAAACAATTGGGAAAATTCTAATAGAATAGTTTAGGTTTATTCTGACTTTCCAGATCACAAAACCTGAACAATACAGAGCAGGCACATAAAGTCCTGATTTCTCTAAATGTTTGAACCATATGTTAAGAAATGTGTCATCTTAACAAAAGAACTACATGTTAAGTAATACATTTGATTTATATCTACCTCTGAATACAAACATGTGAAATCACTCTGTCACATCCTTAAATATTAATGGAGCCCAAGAATTTAGAGGATGTGAGCACATTTCCAAGTTTGTTCTCATAAATCTAGTACAAGACAGTAAAAACCAGCATGTAAATACAAACAAGAGCCCTAATTTATTCTGGTGAAAATATAAAGGAAGGAAAAAAATCATTGTGGCTACAAAGGGAAGGGTCTAAAGAATTTTAAGAAAAAAAAACCCCATATTTACAGGGCACTTAATATCTGTAGTTTATACGTATATTTATCCTATTATTAATTTGACTATGCATCATTTTTATATTTTTGAATTCTAGGTATAAGTAATTTAATAGGGTCTCCACTTTAGATAAAAAAATTGCTTTAACATCAAGAGCCAGCCTTGTTATTGGGGGAGGGGGGCAGTTCATTCTTCAAGGATGCTCATCACAAAGACTTGATAGATCATTGATGGATTTGTGTTGCTATTATTAATTTGTATGATGAACTATTTGAGCAAGATTTTGTTAAACTCAGTGAAAATCTAAAATGTATTTAACTGAGCCTTTGCCACATTTAAAACGACAGTATTCTACACCAAACGGATCCGTCTGTTTTAAACTTTTTTTCAGTTTGTTTCCTATGACTTCCATTGTAAATTTAGATTCTAAACCAATTGGTAGATAGGCCCCCTCAATAATGGATTATTTTTTTTGAAAGTCAAGAAAACCACAATGAATTCATGGATTTCCCCAATTGTCGATAAGGCATTTTAAAATATTCAAACCGCCTCGCCTATGGTTGCCTCACACTGCCCTCGAAACATTCCTACATTGTACCACCTCTTCCCGCAACGTATTTCACCCGGAAAAGTCTATATATGGCTAGTCGGGCGCGCAGGTGAGTCCTCGTCGTTTTACTGCACAAACCCCGCCCGTCGGCCGCTCCCAGTTTCGTGCAGGTGGCGTTGTGAGCTATAAGAGCTCGGAGCCAACGAGATTCACGGGTTCACCTTTGGAGAAGCGGAAGTAGAGGGAATACGAGCGACGCAGGTGCTGAGGCGAAGTGTGTGGGTGTGTGTGGGGGGGGAACCAGGTGTAACCTGAGGAGGCGGGCGCGGCTGGCTGAAAGGAGCTCAGTTTTCCTGCGGAACTTGCTGAGCAGCTTGAGAGAAAAGGGGGAAGCGAAGACACAGAGACTGGAGCGTCGCCCGCACCTGTTTGCGTTGCCTTGTTCTACCTGCTTTCTTAAATCGCGGACGATGGAATTTCCTTCTAGGGCTGCTTTCCTTCTGGGAGCGCTGTTGGCGCTCGCCGCTACAGTATGGAGCCAAGGTTTGTATTCCCGGACTTTCCTCTTTCAGCTCCTGGCTTTCGTGCGCGCGGGGGCCGCGCCTTGGGGAAGAGGAACCCCACACAAAATGGCACCTCGTCAAGATTCCCGGCCTTCACGTGAAGAAGGGGGGCAGGTTGCTTTCACGTTGGTGGACACGAACAGTGGCGGCTGGGCTTTCTTGGCCGCGACTTATGGGGCGGGCTGGAGCCAGTTGGAAGCAGGCTGGCTTTGGAAGTAGCAACTCCCGGAGAGTTGGAGGCGGACGCGTGGAGCCAACGCCCTGCAGAGCCATGGCGTTTGGGTAGCTCCAGCCGTCCCTAGTGGGGAGGCCGATTTGGAGTTCCCAGACTTTTTTCTTCAGCATGAAACTTTCCGTAACACCTTTCTCCAAGGGATAGAAACTTTGTCCTAAATAATTTCAAAATTAGATTTGTTTTAGAATCATTTTAAGAAATTAACTTCTTAATAAACTTAATTATAAACTTCCTTTATGGTTTCACTCACATAAAAAGACTGGCAGAACTCTAACAGGCTTAATTTTTGTTAAACTAAATCCAGGTAGATTTTCTTAAATCAATGTGAGTGGACAAAGTGCCCGTGTACCAATAATAGTAGATGTAGATCAGTAGCAACTCCATCTTAACTCCCAGTTAAAATGGAAGCTTCTGTATTGTTTTCTGGTTTGTAAAGTCTTGAATATAATAGTTTTGCATTATCTGAGCTCTTTTAAAGTTTTTTTTAGGGTGTTTCCCTATTTTAATGTTGAAATTCTAGCCATTCATCTTGAGTTGGTACAAAGCTATGCTGGTATAAAGTTTGCTGTCCCCATTTTTGATCGTTTGTGTCTGTTTTAAGCTGCTGGAGTCACCTGACTTCTCTCCAAGGTAATAGATGACAAATCTAGAAGCTTTTAAACAACTTGAGCCTGCCCTTGGTGTCAGAATAAAGGGTGAAATACTGTTTTAATACTGGTACAGCTGACAATGCTGTTCCATTCAGGGTTTGGGACAATATGAAGGCAGAATAAGGATGTTTTCAGGGCACGCTTGTGCTATGCTTGGGTGAGAGTGAAAAAATATCTTAAGTATATAAATGACTGAAAAGTAGATTTCAGTCCTGCCTAACCTTGTCAGTACTGGAAGCAAAGTTGGATTGTCTGATTAATGCTTAGATAACCAGAGAATACTAGGGTTAGAGGCTCAATTGTGAAGTCACAAAATCTCCCAGAAGAAAGCATTTTTGCATAGTTGAGAAAGCATGGTTGTGACCATATAGTTATAAATAGTCAAGTACAACATGAAGTCTTTATC
This sequence comes from Azemiops feae, assembly GCA_023970755.1. NCBI lineage: Eukaryota > Metazoa > Chordata > Lepidosauria > Squamata > Viperidae > Azemiops > Azemiops feae. Next base: position 2,905,765 of record JALGBA010000012.1, on the reverse strand, counting down.
TTTTCTTACGACTGGAAGCAAACCTGTAGAAACCACCATCTTGGGATTTTTTAAAAAAAATTTCATTCCAGCATACACACGTTCTTGCCACATTGTAACAGGATAGTTTTGGTTTCATATATGTCCAAAATGAATGTAATTTTCTACAGCTGATTAAAAGGAAGCAAGACTGCTAATGCCTGTTAAACACTAAAATAGACTTTGCTGCTGCTTCCCAGATAATTTTTTTCACTGAACTGGGTGGAGATACTTGGGAATTTTCAGCTGGATTTTTTTTAGTACTACTTTAATGGAAAAAGGGTATGGTACATTTGAGGAGTCTATGGAGATTCTCAGTCATCCAGGTCATAGTTATCCCAAAGATGCTTTTTCACAAGGCAACTGGACTTCCTTGTTTTTCTTTGAAGACATTTCGCTTCTTATTCAAGAGGCTTCTTCAGCTCTGAAGAAGAGCTGAAGAAGCTTCTTGGATAAGAAGTAAAACATCTTCAAAGAAAAAGTCCAGTTGCCTCGTGAAAAAAGCATCTTTGGGATTTGAGAAGGAGGTTCACCTATACTGTACTACTAGTTTATTTTTGCAGAACCAGATATTACAGGTTCTGAACTAAGAGATAATATTCTTCAGAAGAGGTCTACAGAATAAATGTTAGAAATAGCAGCTTTGGCAATCCCTGAGACCTATGATTTGAACTGGAATTAATGTTTTTAACAAACAATATCAAAATTAATATTTTTGGGATTTTCCCTCTCAGTTTATTATTGAAAGCTATAATGATGAATATCTTATATAAAAATATCTAGATGTCAGTAAGCGGATACATGCTTTGCTTTAAAGCCTACTCAAGAATCTTTATGGAATTGCAACATAAAGAGAAAATTTCAGATATGGTATGTGGTATTGGCTATTACAGAGTCAGAATTCCAAACTCTCATTAATTTGAATTGTCTCTGTTAGCAAAGGAATCTTTCCTGAAATAGGATGATTTTGCAGGTATCTACTACAAAAAAATGGAGAGTTATTTATTTGGTGCAGAATACAAAGGGCTATTTTGTAATCATTTGGTTTGAATATTACAGAAGGATGTATATGTCAGAAGAACAAACGGACAACAAATTGTTCTGTTTTTAATGATGTATGCCATTGTAAATCAATTGGATTTGATATCACAGTGAACTGTCAGACATGTAAGTATAAGAACTGAACGAATTCCATTATTCTATTTCCATTGCTTTCTGACAAAAATATTGTATTTAAGTTAAAATAATCCAGTTACTCTTTACTGTTTTTACTACCTTTTAGTGACTTCAAAATGCCTGTTGATGAAAGCAGAAGTAGCTGGCTTAAAATCAGGTAGGAGAAAAAGACCAGAACATGCATATGTAGACAATGATGGCATATATGATCCAGAATGTGATGCAAAGGGCAAGTTCAAACCGAAACAGTGCAATGGAACAAAGACTTGCTGGTGTGTGAACAGTGCTGGAGTGCGAAGAACTGAAAAGAGTGATCAAAACATTACATGCCAAGAAGTAGTAAGGACAAGGTAAACCTCCTGATATAAAATTGAATTTATTTTGAGATCTGTATGTTGTACCCTTCTACTTTAAGGTTAAAATATCAGTAACATTGTAATAGTTTATACTGACGTAACAAATTGAGACCAAAAAATTAGAAATACACAAGTTGAGTGTGCTATTTCTTAAGCTTGTGATTAATATTCAGAGTAATTGAGCATAATGTTTCATATTTTATTTTTAGCTGGATTATTATAGAAACAAAATATCGGGATGGAAATACACACTCAGACAAAGCTTCCATTGAAAGGTATGTCTTGGTAATTATCACTGCCTACTTAAGTGTAGCAATTTAGTAGAAATGATTTTCACAATGTAGTTGAAAATGTTTAGCACAATGTACTGTGCATGATTCCTAAATACGAGATTGTGATGTCTTATACCAAAACAAATAAGAGACCATAAAAATATATAAAATTAGTTGGTGTCTGTCTTTCATTATTCAGACTTTTTGTGTGTAATAAACCATAGAATAAGCTGGGTTCAGATACTATATATCTTTTTCCTGACTCGCTTACCTAACCTTGCAAAGAAATAGGCAAAACATGAGCAAAATGGACTTCTTAGGCTAATTTTATTAACATTCTAGTTTACTAAACCATACCTCATGTATTGAAGTATAAAATAATCAACCAGCAAGTTGCTCAAAACTGCTATCCAGCTAGTTTTCATAGGGGGAAAGTGATGGAGGGATTGATAGGGGTTTCAGTACTAAATTGTTCCATAAAGATCTTTCAGAGGTTTTTATTTCTTTCCTTAATTCTCAGTACTATTGGAAAAACCTTTAAGGACCGTTATCTTTTGGATGACAAGCACATAAGTTTTTTGGTATGTATAACAGTTATTGGATGCTTTCATGGAAATATTACTTTGGGTTATCTTTCATGGGGGCATATACATTTTACTTTTGAAGGTTTAGAATCAACCCTGATTGAAGGTGTAATGTCAGTTTTAAATATGTAATTGTATTACATCTAAAATATTTTGTTAATTCAAATTTTGGATTATTTATTAAAGATGGGTTTAAAAGCCTGGTTAATTAAGAAATAAAACAAAAATTATGATTAAACTTGATATGTGATTTTTTTTAAGTGAAAGTATTTTTTCTTTCAGCATGAGGAGCCTTTAATTATTATCAATCTCAAACAAAATGTTTCAGAAAAAGGAAATAATGATGTGGATATAGCTGATGTGGCATATTATTTTGAGAAAGATGTAAGTATGTGGAGCTTTTAAAGGAAAGTAAAGTGGAATTAATGGTATGAATTTATGCTGTATTTCAATGGAATAATTGAATCATTCATGTTCCTGCTCTTTCAGGTCAAAGAAGACCCAATCATTACTGATGGATTTGGAATCAATGTTGCAGGAAAACCTCTTCAATTTGAGAACACAGTAATATATTATGTTGATGACAAAGCACCAGAGTTTACAATGAAACGTTTGACACCTGGACTTATTGCTGTAATTGTGGTTGTAGTCCTGGCAATAGTTGCTGGTATTCTTGTACTGGTATGTTTTTCTTATTTAGAAGACCTTAATTCTGATGTTCAAATAAAAAGTATCCTAGAATAGATAAACATAAAGCCTATTATTTTAGACAACTCTTGAACTTTCCATTTCTCCCCTGGGCCATTACAATTCAGCCAGTCCCATGATAAACAATAAATGCTGTATTGTTAAAATAGAAGATTATTAACAAAAGAAATACAATAGCTACTTAAGACTCTGTAAAACTGAATATCAAAACCCTCAGGTGAGTCATCAACTTCTTCACCTCTATAGATATTGGTGGAAGAAACTGTTGATAAGTATATTGGCTATTAGACATCATTTATTTTATCTAAAATAAATACAGGTAGTCCTCAACTTACGACCACAATTGAGCTCAAAATTTCTGTTGCTAGCGAAACATTTGTTAAGTGAGGTTTTCCCTATTTTACAATCTTTTTTTGCCTGTTAAATGAATCACCAGTTTAGTTAGTAACATGGTTGTTAAATGAATCTGGCTTGTCCATTGACTTTGCTTGTCAGAAGGTCACAAAAAGTGATCACATGACCTTGGGACACTGTAATTGTCATAAATATGAACCAGCTACCAAGCATCCAAATTTTGATCACATGACCATGGGGATGCTGCAACGGTCGCAGGTGTGAAAAATGGTCATGTCACTTTTTTCAGTGCTGTTGTAACTGAACAGTCACTAAATGAATGGTTGTAAGTCGAGGACTACCTGTATGGCATTCTTACAGGGTAGTAATGTTTGAAAGTAATAGCCAGTCTGGACAAATAAAGATGTAAAATAAATTTATGGTAAGTTTTATAAATTTTTAACTACCAATTCTGGCTCTTTAAGGCGCTACTCTCTATGTTAGTGATATTACATTTATTCTTGCCACAGAAGCTAAAACTATAGGAGGTATCCACTGGACTTGAACACCTACTTAAAAGTGCCAGTCAGCAAAAAATATTCTTGTTTCATATGACATGATTCTTTATAATATTGGGGTGGATGATGTATTATGCAATGTGTAATTTTATTTTAACCTTGTTATATTTTAGTTTTGTATATTCTTAGTTATTTTAATAGTTTTTATATTACAATTGATCTCTCTGGTTCAATACTGCCTACAGAAGGTTCAGGGAATCTGATGTCCTCAGTATTTTGTAAAATTATTCCCGACTGCTGAAACTAACAATTTATCTATGAAACATTTAAACCACCTCAGTGAGTTCAGAACATCTAGAAATCACCAAATGACTTATCTCTTAGCCTACACTGATTAGTAGTGCAGTAACCCTCCAAAAATTCAGTTCTGTTCCCACTCTTCAAAGTTAGCAGAGGCTTTAAGTGAAAACCTGCCTCATGTAGTATTAACCTGTAATAGCCCAAATAGATGAGCCAAAGACTGCACATTTCATAAGTAACATGGAATGGTTTTATAGGTGACTATGCGATAGATCATATAGATAATTGGCATCAATAGTTTCTGGATATTGTATCTATGTTCTGTTAAAATACTTGAGCTGTTTTGTTTTCTTCATGTAGATATTTACTCAAAGAAAGAGGGGCAAGTATGAAAAAGCCGAGGTAACTATTTAAATAGTAATCTTTTTAATTTTTTAAACTGTGATACAAATGTTATATATGTTTTATTACAAATAGTTCTTAAGACCCCTGGAATCTGTTGTTCACACAGTGACTGACATTCCAGCACTCCCAGTCGTGGTTGTTAAGTGATCTTGCCGGTCATTAACTGGACAGGGTTCCAGATAAAGAGCGCAGGGTGCCTCGAGGTGGGGGAGGCCCTAATGGGCCCAATGCAGGCTGCATGCAAGTTGGGGGAGAGTCTTACTTGGATTTTTGGCGCCTGAGCAAAGAGACTTGCCTTTCTACTCGAGCACTGCAAATCCATGCTGAAATCCAGGCAAGATTTTCAGCCACTGAGTGGAGAGACAAGTCTCTCCGCTTGTTGGTTGAAAATACCACTTGGATTTTAACATGGAGGGGGATTTTCAGCCCCCAAGTGGACAGACATGTTTCTCTATTTTAGGACTGAAAATACTGCTTAGATTTTGGCATGGAACTTTTTTAGCCAGCCTTCAGAGACTAGAGGGAGTCTTCTTGGCATGTGGCAGTAAGTTGCAACTTTTCCTGCGGGCTTCCCAAATGACTTTCTGGGGGAGCTGGCAGGAAAGATTGCATATGACAATTGCCTGATCGCAGAGTGCTTTGCAACCTGTTGTAAGTGCAAACAGATTGCCAAGCACGTAGATCTCAATCATGTGACTTACCTCACTCATAGGTCATAGGTCCCTTTGTTTTGCACTGTTGTAATTTCAAACAGTCGCTGAATGAATGGTCATAAGTTGTGGACTACTGTAAAGATACAAACTAGCTTTAATAGTTAAGAATATTTTGGTAAGAATGACCCAATTCATATAATAAACATCCAGGGTTTCATTGCTGTATAAGCTCACGGGGCAACTATAACAACTATATTCAATTTTTTAATGTTGGGAGAATGTTTAATATGATTAACTTGTGAAATAGCTTTTTTGTAGTGAAAAGCAAACTTAGTGTGAGAGAATTCTGTAGTGGAACAGTTACTGTAGTAGTCTTGAAATCTGTTTTTTATTCAGACTGGGTTTGCAAACATGGTTAAATTACATATACTTAATGTAAAATTGAAGATAGTATGTATTCATATTTGTTTGCACAATTATGGCATAGAAAAAAAAATTGTTCACCTCAGACAGATTAGTATTCTTTGTACTGGCAGAAATTATTAAAAAGGCAACCCATTAAGAAATAACTTTTTTTGTCTTCAGGTAAAGGAAATGAATGAAATGCACAGAGAACTAAACTCGTAACATCTGTAACATGAAATGAAAGGAAGACTGTGGTAAATAAAAAAAATTGACAGAAGAGAATATCATGGACTGCTACTTTAAAAAAAATTGTCTGAATCTTTAAGCAATCTTTCTGCTAAACTGGCATATTACTGCATTTTGAAGCTTTAAAGATTCTATTAAAAGTCATAATTAGCCTAACCAGATAAGTGGCATTCTTTTGTCACTATTTCTAATGTAACTTAGTAATGTCCTTTTGGATTTCTTAAAGTTTGTTGAAGTATCTGATAATTAGTTACCTAGGCTGCCAGGTAACTCTTTTGAATATGAGTGTATGTTTGTATATATTCACATTTAATCATTTTTTTACACACAGTGAATTTTAATAAAGTTTGAAATGTATATACCAGTTCTTTCTTGGTATTAAGATTTGCTTGCATGGGATACTTCCAAATACAGAGAGTCCGCGATTTACAACTGTTTGACAGAATTGAATGGACTTATGATCAGCGCCCGTAGTTACAGCCATTGCAGCAACGTCATGGCCACATGATCAAAATTTGGCATTTTGCAACCCGCCTGCACTTATGATGGCAGGAGCATTGCAGCTCCCCACCTATCCCTCCCCCATGCCTTTTGGGCTCTCTGTGCTCCACAGCCCTTGTTGCCATAGCTGAGCTTTCCTGTCTTCTTGCTCCTGTTACCAAGCACAAGAGTGCCTTTCTGCCCAAATGCTCAGGAAGCTCCAATGGCATTAGCGCAAAGCGCTACCTCATGAAGTGCTAAACACACATGCACAGCAGAGTGAAAAATAGCCGCCCTGCAGGAAGTGCCACATGCCCAGGAAGCTCTAACGATGCAGCAGAAAGAGAAATGGTAGTCTCCTGCTTTATTTGCCAGCCTACATGGAAAGTGGTTTTGCCCCTTATCTTTTTGTAGCTCAATAGACAAGAATCTAGGCAAGCATAAAGTTTTACAACAGCATGTTATAGGGTTGGCAAAAGCTGCAACTACAGTATTATGTTTATAAGAATATTATTCTTTCTATAATATACAAGCTATATGTCAGAGGACTTGTGCTGCAGAATTCAAAGTACCCAGATTACTGTTAATATATGGCTCCTCCAAGTGCACACTACTTATTTTTATTAACATAGGCTGGATGAGAGAGATCAAGCTGAAATCGAACTGAGGTAAAATGAAAGTGCTGCTGGTATATAAAAAACTGGGATTGGAGTTGAAATTCAGTTTGCTTTACATACCAGTGGTAAAGCTCTAGGCTAGGGTACTGATCGTTACCACTGGACAGTAAAGAATAAAAGGGTGAGGTATTATCAGCATATTGAGAGTTTCTTGGTTCATAGTGTTGAAAGACTTTCCCATCAATTTTTGTAGATGGTAAGCAGCACAGGAGACAAAATGGAAGCATGTGGGACATTATAGATCAGGTGTCAAACTGCCGGCCCATTGGCCAGTTGCATCATACAGAGGCCACACCCACCCGTTCCAGCAATGCAAAAAAAGTAGGGATACGTCGCGACGTCACATGACGCGGCGAGTTTGACACCCGTGTTATAGATCAACAGTCTTTATGTAGAACAAAAGTTCCTCAGCATCTCCTTTTGGGTATAGCCTGTCAGGAAACATTGGAGCCATTATAAAACATTTTTCCTAAGGACCAACTTGGGGAGCAGTCCAAAGGATATCATGGTTGATGGTATTTATTGAAAGCTGCCAAGAAATGCAGGAAAACTACCAGGGCCACACTTGTCTCTCATCAGTTTCTGGTAAAGGCCATCTGCTAAAAGTACCAAGGCAGTTTAATACTATATCTCAACCAAGAATCTGACTGAAATGGGTAAAAAAAGTTATAAGTCAGATGAATTTGGCACTACAAAGTTACTTCTCTGTAAGTAATGGAATATTTGAGACTGGCCTTCAATTATACAAAATCTCCTGAATCAAAAGAAGGTATCAATATTAGGTAGTTTTGTGTAATGGCTAAGCCACTAGGCCAGGGGTAGGCAACCTTGGCTCTTTTATGACTCGTGGACTTCAACTCCCAGAATTCCTGAGCCAGCATGGCTGGCTCAGGAATTCTGGGAGTTGAAGTCCACAAGTCATAAAAGAGCCAAGGTTGCCTACCCCTGCACTAGGCTCATAACTGGGAGACTCTGAGTTCTGGTCCTGCCTTAGGCACAAAATCAGTTGTGTGGCCTCGGGCCAGTTACTCTCTCAACCCTAGGAAGGAAGCAATGGTTAACCGATGAAGAATTTTGCGAAGAAAATTGCAGAAACTATTCCATGCAGTTGCCAGGAGTTAAAATCTGACTCAAAGTCATATACACACACACACACACACAGATAGCAGGGAATACATCTTGATCACTTCTCTTAATGCTGAGGTCAGTTTCATCTTTAGTGAGCCAGTAGCAGATGCATCTCTCATACATCCTGTCCATATCTAAAAGAATCATAACTGATAGGACAAACTATTGCCAAATTTACATCCTCTAATGTACTCCTCTAATACGGAGTTCAAATCAAGATGGCTCTAATAATGTGATCCAATAATAAATTGTTGACTATTATTAAATCAATTTATATATCTGTCTATCTTGCAAATACAGCTTTGAACAACACTCATAAAACCAATACTAACAAAGAGAAAAAAATCACAGTGGTCACAAGAGTAAACCTGGAAAAAATAATCAATGAAAACCTGTCAATGATCTTCTAAATTCATAGATCCCAAACCATGAAACACATCCCAGTCTTCAACATTTTACAAAAGGTCAGAAGAGTCAGGATTAATTTAGTTCTGGAGGATATGATGCTCCAAAGGCCAAGTGCTGTGGCAAAAAAAGCTTTCTAGATCCCGTTAGATGACATTCTCTAATTGGGGAATCTGAAGTTCTTGCAGGACATAGTGGCATGGGTAAAAACAACTGGGGAGGTGATTCTACAAATAACCCAGCTTCATGCTAGGAAGAACTTTATAGATGACAACTTCTAGGAAGTATATTGGGAGCTAATGAAGCTCACAGAGTTTACCTATACCATAAAGTATACCTAATGATCTGTGCCACCGCATTTTGGATGATCTGCAGTGTCTAGATGGCTTTCAAGAGCAGCTGGATGAAGCAAGTGTTGCAGTAATCTACTTGATATGGATAGAATAATAGTAATGATATTATTCTAGATAGTAATCACTGCCCACCCCCCACTCCATATCTTTGTCAAGCACCTGCACGGTTCCGTACACCCCCCCATCTTCTAACAGTGAAGTTAGAGAAGTAAAGTTCCCTTGGCTTAGCATAATGTATGAATCTAACCACTGAATGATTTCACGTAATATACTAAAACATTACAGTACTGTATTTGCTTAACAATGATTTATGGAATAAATATGCAATTGCCTGTTGTATACCTAATAAGTCACAAGGTATGGTTTATAAACAGTACCTTGGTTCACTCATTTTATTAATCCAAAATCAATAAATTACATTATTAATGCAATAGATGAAGCAACACAAGGTGGCTTATTTTTAAAAAGTCAAAACAAACCATGGCTTGGGGTTATATGTGTATTGAGCCACTTAATTACATTGGACTTTCTCCCAAATACTGTATATCTACAGTTATTTTGAAGGCTATTATTGTCTGTAAAGATAGTTCACTGAAGTTGCTCTGAAACAATTCTAATGAAACAAGGAAAATGTCCGAGTAAGAACGCCGATTAGTTATACTGGAGGGGGGGGAAAAAAGCAGAAAATGGTGGTTGTTTTATATATGAGTTACAACCTGCGAGATCTTACTTTGAAATGCTAGAATTGTCTCCCAAGTAAACGCGTATTTGTTTGAAATAACTTAGCTGTTCTTCGATTTTTACTGCCTCCGTCCACATACTCAGATCAGTTCCTAGGATTCACAGCATTAGAAAGGCTATTGAAAAAAGTGCTGCAGGGACTTCCGGTTCCGGTTGCAGCACCTGCGGTCAGGCAAAGAGTATGTTCTCTTTGCCGACCGATTTCCCCTCGCCGGTAGACCCTGGACAGGGTCGAAAGTCGCCCCAGAGAGGCGACCACTGTGGAGGAGGACACTCGTCTGATCGCGGAGGGAGCGGCAGCCCCCTCTGCGATCCGAGAAATCACCTTTGGGCCGACGGGGAAAAGATCGGCCAGTAACATGGCCGATCACTTAGCTGCTCCAGCCGAAAGTCACAGCAACATCTAAGCATAAAGAACCACCGTGGAAGATCCGGGTGAGACCTTTCCTTCCCTCTTGTTATTTTATTTACTTCCCTGTGAAAAGCTTCTAGAAACTATTCCCTCCCTTGAAAAAGCAGCGTTCGAATATTTGGGAGAAAAAGTAACTAATCTTTATTGTGTATTTGAACTGTTGGAATTCGGGGGATCCTGAAAAAAAAAAAAAGAAGAAGAAGAAAAAGCCTTACTGTGACTCTTTCTCTCTGCCTGCTTGTTTTCAGCTTAAGTGGAAATTTTTAGGGAGGGGGGTGGAGTGTTTCTTTTCCTCCCCCCCTTCTGAACATTTTTATCTACTTTAAAAAGAAAAAAAAAACCTCTTTGGCTTCTGGGTGGAGTTATGTGGATTGGATGGTTACAATGTATCTCGGAACTTGGCGTGAAGCCCAGAAAGCCTTATGGTAACAATATAACCATTTGCAGCTGAACTGCTGAACTTGGCGTCACGCCCAGACACTGTTGAACTTTTACTATAAAAAAAAAAGAGAAGAAGAATGGAATCCCACTCACAGCTTAACTATGGACTTATACTAGAAAAATGTTTGGAAATGAGAGAAGAACTAAGAGAGCATTTCAGGATACTCAGGAAAGAGGATGGTTCAGAGTTAAAAATTGAATTTCAAACTTCAACTGATCATGACACACAACTAGATTTACAACCTAATGAGATGGAGGATTTATATCTACAACCTACTGAAGAGGAAGATGTTACACCTTATATACAAAGGACGGAGATTTCTGAGGACCAAAGGCAGAATTCAACTGAAACATCTATAGCTTTAAAAACAACAGAAATGGACCTTCAAATACGAGACATTAAAAATGCTGACAATATATACAAACAACGAATAATCACCATACTGACTAAGACTGATTACATAGTGCAGACAATATTGGGAAAAAGAGAAGAAGACTATGATCAGACGCAACTGTGGGAAAATGTGTATAATCAAATATTAAGATGGGAGGAGCTAAAGGCCCTATTGTGGAAACCTGCTTGGCATAAAAAGAAAGCTAGAATTAGGTTTAAAAATGAGTGTTAAAACTTTATTTGACGGGTAAAATGGTTTTGAGACTTCAAGTGAGCTAATATTTTTGAGATTTCTAAGGGCTAAGATTTTAGTCTGATTAATATTGATGTGAATTATGGATTTGATTATGGTTTGGAATGGCAATTATGGAAAATGAAAAGTTAAAACTAAAGGAGTTGTATTGAGATTGGTGAAATATTAATGATATTTTTACTTGCAATGATTGAAGATTGGATTGATTTATAAAAATGTTTGATAAGAGTATAGGAAATAGAATATAGTGGAGAAATATTAATATATATATATATATATATATATATATAATAGCTATATGTTTATTTCAGAAATAATTAGAAATAATTTAGGCTAATGTAAAATGGTTTTAAAAAAACTTATTATTCGTTTATAAAATATGTATGTGAAATAGAATAGGAGATAGAATTTAACTGAGAAGTATAAAGTGAATAATTGGAGTAATATGTATAGGTTAGGAATAATCTGTATTATATGGATACCCGAATTGTATACTATATGTTTATGTAATGCCAAATTGGAATATGTTAATAGTTAATTAAGCTTGAAAATGGGTGGAAATATTGATAGTTTTTTTTTCTTTTCTGATTGATAAAATAGAGAGGGAAATTTTAAAGAAGTAACTTAAATTGTTTATGTATGATTATATTTTCTATTTTGTTTTATGGAGTGCCCTATCTCCACGATGAGTCCTAAGCACTTGGCTGTAAAACCAAAAAATTCAATAAAACTTGTTATATATAAAAAGAAAAAAGTGCTGCAGAATTACAATGCGACTATTTAAAATACAGCCCTATACATATTTAGCATAACATTCTAACAATGCACTTAAAGTTTCTTCACGAAATGGGGAGGAGCATATTTTTCAACTAAATGTGTAAAAGGAGAGTACATCATCTCCGCTCTCTTCGCAATACCGATACATCTTCGAGCTATCGTATATCACAGACGGTGTCCCGAAAGGTCTATTTTGCTCAGAACGCGTTGCGATGAGCGCGGGACTATTACGGTGGCCGAAATAGGTCTCGCTCTTCCGGATTGGCGGCGGGAGAAGGATTATTATTTGCTAGCGGCATTGAAGCGGCGGGTGGTTTCAGCATGGCGGCCTCCATAGACGCTTGTGTTTCTGCTCCACGGGAGGGATGCTGGCCTGAAAGCTCAGGTGCCGAAAGCGGCTTTATTCGCGCCGTCTTGGCGTTGCCTGCCAAACCGAATACTACTGTGAGGTTCTTCGAGCGCGGCGACTACTACACGGTGCATGGCGAAGATGCAAAGCTGGCGGCGACGGAGATCTTCAAAACACAAGCGATCATTCGGATCCTGGGCTCAGGTTGAACTGAGGGGCTTTCGCGGCTTCTCCTTGGCGGGCTTATAATAGCAGGGTTGGGTTACTCGAGGGTGCTGCAACTGCGCTCCCGGAGTTCGCTATTTCCTCTTAGCGCTGCAGTAGACGCCATGCTCATGCCGGCGAACCGCTCAGTCTCTGACGATTTCAGGTAGCGCTGGAAAATGCTTCTGAAAAGTCGTTGTAATCCGTGTAGGCTGACCTTCCCAATTACAGTCTGTCTTGTCCAGCAAGCCGGAGGTGGAACTTCTAGTTCCACGTGTCTGGATGAGTATCAGACTGACGAAAGTTAGTCTCGAAGGACACCTCTCAAATCCAGTTGATGGAGAGGAAGAGTAAGCAGGTGCCTTGTGTTCCAGAGTGGGACTAATCCAGCACTGATTTTAAGCTTGCTGACTTAGGGTGTTTTAGAAGGGCGTTTTAGAAGAGATTTTGCCTGCCTTGTTTATGGCTGATGATAGTGATCCATAATGATTTAGAGTCTAAACTATGCTTTTCATATATAATATAACCTTATATTTTCCCACTATTGCTCCATCTTTTTTTTTCCTTTTTAGATTATCAATTAAAGACTGAAATATAAAGTAACTATACAGAGCAATATTTTGATTAGAAGGCTAGGCAAGAAGCCAATTGTTTAGGAGTCCTTGTACTTTCAATTATAGGGGCTTCAAATTCTAAAAGCTTCTAGTCAGATTTCATTATGGAAAATGAATCAGTTGCCCACACAGTGGATTTAATATAAACACAGAATAAAATAAGGCTGTATGAAAAGGGACAAAATCAAGTTTCTGTATTAGCCCGACTATCTCAAATCAAATTTATTTATTAGGTTATCCCACCTTTGTTTTGTACAACTTAGCTTGGCAAGTCAATGGCTTCCTCTTGTTTTTCCCACAACAGCCCTCTCAGGCTGAGAGAGAGGGTCTGAATCAAAGATACTGGTACTCAGCTGACTTCTGTGCCTAAGGGAGGATGTGAACACCTGGTCTCATGGCTTCTAATCCAGCACTTTAAGCAGAACATTAATACTAAGAAATGATACCAATTTTAGCTGTAATAGCATCCAGATATATCCAGCCTTTTTACAGTCAAAACTGATTACAGTTTTACAGCAGTTTTTATAATCAAAGGTGATTTGCCCTCCCAATGCACCCCTTTACCCTCCCCCCTCCCTATTATATGCATAACATATAATATTGATTGGTTACCTGGATTGCAGCCCCCCTAAAGCTTTCTCGCTTGCTATGCAAAATAGCTAAATGTCACGCCACCTGTTGCCCACCTCAGGTCATGGGAATCTTGCAAAGCTTCTAGTTTCCTGTTCCAACTATGTGGTTTTGGGTTTTCTTGTAAGTGAGCTATTCATGTACCCTACATCGTGGCTAAGTGACTTCTGACGGGTGAATCTGTCTCGCTTCATTGCCCTGCAGCCCTCCCCCTGCAGCCCCCCTTACAATGCTATCAGGTATGTCAACAGTTAGCAAGCTTGTACTGCAAATCCCCTAGTGAGCAGAAAGAAAACGTTTTTTAATTGTCTAAGAGTGAATGTTTCTCTCACAATTCATCTTCCTCACTCTCATGTCCATTACACCCACACCTGGGTCCTATCTCTACATATGATCCTTCTTCTGATCCCCAGGGCCTGATCTGCACATATATTCTTTCATCTAATCCTTCATTCTCCATCTGTACATATATTCTATCATCTGACCCTTCATGTGTTCTTTCTGGATATTTGGCATTCCTTCAGATAAAAGTTTTAGTCCTTTGGGTATACTTCAAATAATTCTAAACACTGCAAAATAAGTATAGAAAAGCCTGCAACACATGTGAAAAATAAAATAAGAACAGTTAACTTGATTAGACTTGTATTAACTGAATAGGGAAACAAGGAATTATAATGATTAGAGAGGAGAAACTTATTCAGGTTTATCCCTAATTAGTTAATTGTTCCTAATGAGTATTATCAGATGCATAGAATAAATGAATTAAATTACAAATTAAAACATAGTTTAAATTCTAGTTAATTTGAGAGACTGCTTGTCTTCCATAATGTCTGTCATAATGTCAGCCTGTTCTGTGCATTCCAAAAGATGGCTTGCTTCAGGTCCTGTGAATTAAGCAATACTATCTAGTGCAGGAGTGTCAAACTGCCAGCCTGCGGGCCGGACGCATCACCAGGAAACCGTGCCCACCCCATTGCCGGCAATGGGAAAAAAGCTCTGATACATTGCATGATGTCACGTGATGTCGTGAGTTTGACATGTCTGATCTAGTGGAACAAAGGAAATGGACCTTTTCTGTTCCAGTTTTTGCCCTTTGGAACAGCATTCCTCCATATGGCCCCATCTTGTCCAACTGAGTTGTAAGCTGACATCCTGTAGTGTAATTTAAGTATGTTTAGCAGGGATTGTTTCTGTTTTTACTGTACTTCCCAATCAGAAATAATAGCATTGAATAATGTTTATTTTAACCAAATTGTAACTTCTAATTGTAATGTGCCAACCATGTTCCTTCAAGGTTTTTCTTGTTTTTTAGGAACTCAGAAACTCGAGAGTGTTGCACTCAGCAAGATGAATTTTGAATCTTTTTTGCGAAATCTTCTTCTGATTCGTCAGTACAGGGCTGAAGTATATAAGAATAAGGCAGGAAATAAATCCATCAAAGAGACTGAGTGGTATTTGGCCTACAAGGTACGTGATCATTGTGTTCAGAAATATATATTACTCTGTATATAGATCTGTAAGTACTTTTCAGTCTTTCACTGGCAATTAAATTTAAAACTTGTGCAATTGCAGATGTTTCTGTTAGGGCAGCTCAGTCTAATGTTATATTATATAGATCTGGTGAAATAAAACTCCTGTGGATTACACCTACAGGCTGCCAGCTTGAGGAAAATTGCACTAAGGGAATGTTCAGTTCTTTAATTGCTAGAGGTACTTTTTTACGTGTTGGCAATGTTATTTCAGAATATTATTCCAAATAAAAATAATAAACTACTCCAAATAAAATAATATTTATTCATGCATTCTATTTAACACATGGCAAAGAAGCCAGATTAAAAAATTTCAATTGCATAGCTTTTTTTGTTGTGTTGAAAATTATTTGTATAAAGAGACCCACCCTATTCGTTCATGAGACCCACCCTTCAGCAAACTTAACAGGTTCAGCCCAAATATAGGTTTATGAAAACCAAGCTTGGAATATTGCTATACTTATTTATTTAATGGCATAAAAATGTGCTGTTAATATTGTAATGCAATAAAATAATAGTAAAATCAAAATATGTTTAAAGCAGTCTAGACTGCTTTAAAACAATTTAAAAATCTACAATTTGATCTTATTGCATAATAAAACAATAGCCCTGGAACTTACCCAATAATTCTCAGAAAATTTTTCCTACTGGGATGCTCCTAGAAAAGGGGCCTATTTTGTATACCCATTTGTCTAAGTTCACTTTATTATCCTAAGATGTGGAGCATGAAAGATTCTCTGTTGAGGAACATAGATTTCTCCAACCCTGGTTCCCTATAGATGTGTTGGATGTAATACCCGTAATTCATTGGATATACTAAATAAAGGTTATGGAAGTTATACATCTAGAAGCACTAAATTAGAAAGTTGGAACAGGTTCTGGATTTCAAGTTATTTTTCCAGTTCTTGGCTGTACAAAGCATCTAAGTTCCAATCTAGATACCTCATTATGAAATGTAATATGAATAACTGATGGAGTCGGGAGTTTATTATGCTGGTGAAAAATCAAGCTGTTTGCTTTTATCTATAAGATTAACTGGCCTAAGGAGATGGAAGTCTGTATGGAAATCAGTTCATGGGAAGTAGTTAATAACATTGGCCAAAAAACATGCCTGATTAATTTTTAGTTTTGTTTTTCTGTTATGTCTTAAGAATTCAGGCACTGTATATAAATATTTATAATTGTATATTTTATCTCATCAGAATAATAAATAAGGAACCTGAAACCTTGTAAATAATCCACATATACTATCCCATAATGTTATCTTATGGTGTGATTCATTGGGTTGATCGGTATTTCTTAGCTGAGCCAAAAACTTACAGCCCAAATTCTGACTGCTAATTGAATGGTGACAATTAGAAAAAAATGAGCAATTTTACTCATATTCAGCCCATTACTCCATTCTTTCCTAAGAGGAAATAAATTGATAACATTCTGGCTTCATCAGAGTCTGCAAGTAGCAGCTGAAGGACTCTCCTAACAGTTACGTTTTTTCCCTGTAGGAAAGAAATGGGGAGATATTGGCCACAACTGATACTGTGTTTCCCCAAAAATAAGACCTATCCCGAAAATATGCCCTAACATGATTTTTTGGGGTGGGCCTAATATAAGGCCTACCCCCAAAATAAGCCCCAGCACAGCAGCCACAGGTGAGATAGAGGCCAAAAGTGGCTAGGGGCAGCCCCACCCTGCCTCATACAGCTGGATGAGAGGTGCAGTGCCCGCCAGGGCCTGAAGAGCAGTAGGCTCAGTAGATGTGCAGGCTGGCGCTCAGCAGCCTGAAGTCGGAGGGGTGGGCGGTGCGGTTCTAATGCTGACCGCTGGCGAAGGGGCCCTGGCAGTCCAGTGGCGGCAGGGCGCTCTGGAGGTCGTATGGTACCGGTAGATCTGGGCCAACTCACCCTGTGCCAGGCAGGAGCAGCCCAGCAGGGCGGCCCAGAGCAGCGCGGCCAGGAGGGCGAAGAGCCCCCGTAAGGCCAGAAGCAGTGCAGGCAGCTGCTTGGCGCCAAACCGCAGCCGATAAGTGTCCCAGCAGCAGCAGGGCCAGCAGGCAGGGTGGACGGAGACCGAGGAGCGCCAAGGGCTTGGGTCATTGCAGCCGCAGGCAACCAGACGTTGGGATGAAGTAGGCTTGGCCAGCAGTAGCAGCACTCCCACTCCCATTGCCCCCCACGCTCTCCGTCTCCTGTATGTGAAAAAAAATAAGATCCCCTTAAAATAAGACCCAGTGCCTCTTTTAGAGGCCAAAAAAAATATAAGACCGGGTCTTATTTTCGAGGAAACAACGGTAGTTGGTGGTGAAATTCAGGTCCCTACTTTTGAGCAAATGGCTCAAATGGCTCTTCTTTCCCTGCTCATTTTTGGAAAAACTAGAATGATGTGAAATACATTAACCTTATGACTGGGAGGAAAATGGAAAAACTTCCAAAACTACCAATATAATCCCATCTATCAATACAGCTTTGAAAGATGCAGGTTTTTTTTTGCCTAGAATCTATTGTCTAGAATCAACTTACCTCCTACATTTCTCCACTTTAAAATGAGTAGTTTCACCTTGGCTTTGATCAAACCTTCTTGTGGGAAATATTTGTATAAAACTGATTGGGAATGTAACCATATTTACTTTCTTGGTTCCCTTCTTAAGCCACAAAGCTAAATACAAACATAGAGCTTCATGTGTGGAAATTCATGAAAAGCAATGGATTGAATAGATAGGTAAAAGAAACAAAAAAATTCTGTTTCAGGAATCATGAGGTAGAAATATTTAGGTAATTGTGTCATATCTCTGAATTGGATAAATTTTAGCTTATTTTCCTAAACTGTTTAATAAACATTTTAATAAACAGGGACATTTGTGGGATGAGGAGAAATCAATGAGCAAAGAAGACATTTAAGCCTTCTGACTATGAACAAAATACATTGATTGAAATTATTGACTTGAAATATATTTTTTCTAGTCTCGCAGTTCTCCGAGGGGAGAGAGAGGAAGAGAGTTGTTGCAATAGAAGTGCACTTGATTAGCAGCCCCTGTAACATTGTATCAGATAATTTAAATAAGTGTATAGAAAAATCCAGATTAATTTTTTGATATTCATTGCTGTATTTGTATGGAAATTAAGCCTGTGTTATTCTTTCCTCAAATAGGGTTCTCCAGGTAACCTTGCTCAATTTGAGGATGTTCTTTTTAGTAACCATGATATGTCCTCTTCAGTTGGTGTTGTAGCCATTAAGCTGTCCTCAGTTGATGGACAGAAAGTTGTTGGAGTAGGATATGTGGATTCACTGGCAAGAAAACTAGAAGTATCTGAATTTACAGATAATGATCAGTTTTCCAACCTTGAAGCACTGTTGATACAAATGGGGCCAAAGGAATGTTTGCTGCCTGTTGGGGAGACTGCTGGAGATATGGAGAAACTGAGGCAGGTAAGCCATGGAAATTCTGAAACCACTGACATTGTTTACATGAACTTATAACTGAAAAATCCTCTAGGAAATTAATTTTAAATGGGCAGAAAATGGACCAGCTCATTCAATTGTGAAGTTCTTGGTGCTCCCGTAGTAAACAATAATTATTTTGTATTGGTTTGTATCTGTAAGCTCTAATTAGGTTAACTAATGGGTTCATTTAAGCTTCAGTTGGTGACTATAATCAGTTATCATGCTAAGTTATGGCATGGTTACCTATGCTTTATGGAATAAAGTACACTTGTCAGGGTTTGCACAGCATGTGAAGTCAAAGAGGAATCTGTAACTTAGTGCAGTATAACCCAACCATTAAAGACCCTTCTACTTACTGGGCATTCTATTTATTTGCCTAAGGCTGGAGGAATTCTTCAGGAACTGTTAAGACTTAACCACTCCGGAGTATTTTAGCATCAGGAGTCAAGAAGGCAAAACAAATGCTGGTCACAAAACCAAAAAAGGCAACACAAGCACATTTTCAGAAATCAAAGAAGAATTGAAGGAGTCCAGGTTCAATGAAGATGTAAAAGCTGAATAACAGAACCAAGGCATTGATTGTCTATAATGCCAATTAACTGAAAAGGCAAATATTTAAATTAATACTGAATCTTAAGGTAATCTCCATATTATACAACTAATGATAATACAGTACATTAATTTACAAAAGTATCCCTAGAACTGCAAATCATCTTAAGTACGCATGGTGTTTCTGGGGTTTTGTTCCTCCAGAGGCATTTTTTGAAGATTCAGTTAGGAGGATAAACACATTATGTTCATTAAGATTAGGTTTATATTCACTGCAGTATCTTATCACGGCTTGGCATCCTTTTCCAGTGGGAATACTAAATATATAGATACCTCTTGGATCTGATCCTTTTACTGGTGCATGTAAATTACTCCACTTGCCTTTGTATTTGTCTGCAGCAGCTGACAGCTATGCCCAGCCAATGCAAGGTGTGGGCTGCCTACAGAGGGTGGCTTGTGCCATTCTGCAAGCGGGTGCCATTCTCACAATCGCTAGGAAGGCTTCTAGACTAGAAAGGCTAGAAAGCTAGCGAACATGATAGCTAGAAGGAATCAGAGCTAGAAAGAGCCTCCTGGGCCATTCTCGCTATATTTTGGAATGCTCCATCTTCAAATTGTGTCATTTGGAAAAGGAGCCTTCCATGAGAATGGCGCCTGCTTGCAGAATGGTGTGAGGAGGTCTCTATAGGAGGGCCGTGCCTCACATAGGCAGGGTGACAGACAGAACCATCTGTCAGCAGCTGCAAAAACCCCCCCGCAAAGATAAGTGGAGCAATTTACGCATACTGCTGGGCCTGTAACTGGTTCAGGTCTCCCAGGTATGGTGGGAAACAGGCCTGGACCTCCAGGGCCACAGTAGCTTTGCCCTTGCTGCTGGGCCAGGAGAGAGACTGGGGGCAGGTGGAACAGGTGGAGTGCTGCTGTATTCAATTGTAACAGTGGACAGACTGCTAACTGCCTGAATTTTTATTCCATGACTGCAGAGGCTTTGCAACGGCCATAACTTTGTGTACAGATTATATGTTCCTTTGCTCAGTACCATTGTAATTTAAACAGTTGCTGAATGAACATTTACTAAGTGAGGACTACCTATAGTTAAGTGAGGACTCTTCGTTAAGTAATGCATTGCCATGGCTTTTTATTGGTGTGAAAATGATGTAATGCTTCAGTGCCACTCATGAAATTTATTGAGTGATCAAAGAGCTCTAGTCCTTACCAATGCTGTTTGCATCTCTTTTTGTACCTTAAAAGTTCTTCTTTTCCTTTGTGGGTCAGTTAAGTGTGAAAGTCATTCTTGGCTCACTTTGAAAATAGGTTGTGATTTACTATTTTCTACATTCTGTACATCAGCCTTTCCAATCTGATGCTCTTCTGATATATACAGTACAATGTGTCAGATACTTAATGTATTAATGGAGACATCAACTCACTGAAGTAATATCAAACTATTCTTTCTGCCTGTAGCGTAACCTCACTATTACGTTCAGATCTTACTGCTAACAATATTTCAATGTGCAGTCTTATTCAGCTTGAAATAATGAGTAGCTGGGCAAGTATGTGGCTTCTCATTGGGTCTCACCATGTGAGTTTGATCTGCACCAAACATTGAGTGTATTGAAATAATAATTGATTATGTGTGTGAGGCTATGTCTAAAAAAATGTGATGAACTGTTCCTTTTTTACCCCATCAGTGTTAAAAGTTACATCTGATTAGTAGTTCTTTGGTAGTCTCATTAGGTAACCGCATGATTGTATATGACTGACTGATTGATTATGTATCATCAAATTGGTGTTGACTCATAGCCATAATCTAGATTTTGTCCAGGACACTCCAGTGAAAATCCTTAAAATAAAAGTAACAAAACTTTATTTAAGAAAATACTGAATATTATAGTACAGATGGGGAAAAAGGTGGATCAATCTATGTCAACAAAATAATGTCTGGTAGCACCTTCAGAACAGACAACTTTATTGGGGCATACTTTTTGTGAGCAGCAACTTATATAGATTTGCTATTACTGGTATGGGACTTCAGTTGCAGAGAGTTAAAAGGAGAAGATGGAGGAAAAAACAATGGGAAGCTAAGGGGTTTCTGGGATAGCAGAAACTGAGAAAAGAGCATGGTGTTACATTATCAGTTGTAAATGAGACATTACATTCTTTCAAGTCAATCCATCACTAATCATACAGATCTCAGCAATGGTAATATAAGTGAAAATTTGTCAATACAATAGAATTAAAGTACTTTAGAAAAGTCTAATCTATTACAAAAATCTTGAATAAGAACAATGAGTTCTTAAGTCACTACATTTGCTAACTGATAAGATAATAACCTTCCTCTTTGAGAGTTTTTTCACACTCTGCTTTTATAAACCCATTTTCTTTTCACCTTATTTTTCTCCCTTCCCTCCCTTATAAGCCTACTTTTAAGGTTTTATAATATTGAATCCATTCTAAGTTTATAAGGTGCTATCATATTCTGTGTTTATTTTATTGAACACAATTAAGAGTGCTTTAAACCTATAACCTGAAATAAAATTATTTCTAATTATTTGTAAAGGTGGTTCAAAGAGGAGGAATCCTGATCACAGATAGGAAAAAGACTGAATTTTCAACAGTAGATGCTGTTCAAGATCTCAACCGTTTGTTGCAATCAGGAAAGAAGGAGCATGTGTCTAGTGCAGCATTACCTGAAATGGATAAGCAGGTGAGTGAGTTGGGAATGGATGTGTTCCATAAATCAAAAGAAGTGTGTGTCAGTTTTAAAAGGATAACAACTGGCTTCAGTAACATTGTATCTTTTGCATCCTTCAAAATTTTCACAATCTCATCAATCATAAACCATAAAACTAATCACGCTTTTGGATTCATATTCATTTTTTTTGCAATATGTATATATGAATGCTTAAATTGAAAAATGTTTTCAAAACATTTTTCTAAGCATAACTACTAGTCTTTCTCATTCCTCTTGGGTTGCTCAATGGCTCTGTCTCTTTTTCTCTCCTTTCTCTTTTTCTCTCCTTTCTCTTTTTCTCTTCATTTCTCCAAATGTATTCTTATTCATTTATTCATGTCACCTAACTTGAGTACAAGTAGTCCTCATTTAACAACAGCAGTTGGTTCTGGTGAAAAAGACAACACTGTATGTTGTAGATGACTCCAGAGGAAAAAACAGGAGTCATCTACTACAACATACAGTGTAATGATTGCAACAGCCACTATGAAGGACAAACAGGCAGAAGACTGGCAAAACACATCCATGAACACCAACTAGCAATCAGAAGATATGATGAAAACTCTCTAATTTCACAACATGGACAGATTTAACCATAATTTCAGTTGGGAATTTGTGACCATCCTAGACCAAGCCTGGTTCAAAAATGCTAGGGAATTTCTAGAACCTTGGCACACTGACAAATTGTAGACACATAGACATAAACAATATCTACACACTGCAAAGAGACAATAAGCCAAAAAAGGGAACAAAAAGACCAAAACAACCCCCCTCCTCACACCAGCAATTAGCATTCAGATGAGCATAGATTAATTCTAAGATTAACATCAGACCAAAATCAACAAGTAAACAATATCCCAATCAAGAAACTGCCAAACAAGCTAACACATTGCAAGAAGCTCCAAAACCACCCTCACCATCATTTGACAGGACAAGCCACTAGACGCAGGGGTAGGCAACCTTGGCTCTTTTATGACTCGTGGACTTCAACTCCCAGAATTCCTGAGCCAGCATGGTTGCCTGCACTAGAGTATAACCTGAAAGCAAACCCCACTGCCTTTTATCACTGATGATGTACCTAGTTTGGATGATGAAATGTTTGCAAGAAGACAACCAAGCTCAGAGAGCACCAAGGACCCCTGACTATATGTATTTCTTTTTCTCTTGGATGGCATTGATAATATATGTTACATTTCAGTGAATGGAATGGATAATGGAAAATCTTGATCAGTGAACTGTTGGTTAAATTTCTACAAGGTATGAATCATAAACAAGCAGTTCACTTTGTAGATAAAGTGTGTGTTCATTTTGGAATTGTAGTCTACAAATGAAGGGAAGAATGCCTCTTTTGGGAGAATTAATACATGCTCAAATATGCCTGTCTTTCTCTCTAGGCAGAAACATGAAATTTGCTCCTTAAACAGCATTCATAACCATCAATCTAAATGAAAAGTTCTGAACTAATGAAATATTGTAATAAGGCTTTTCCCCCAAGCCTTTCCAAAAATTTACAGCTTGCTATTTGAATGATTATAGCAGCTCTTTTTGGCAGCTCTGATGTTAATACCTTGGAGCCACTTGGAGCCATTTTAACATAAGAGCTTGAGAACGAACTGGTTTAACCTGATGATGCTGGAGAAATCATTTTCTTGGAGAAGGAGTATATAAAGTTGAATTCTGTGTAGGAATGTCAGAGAAATTACTTCAGGCAAGTTCTTACTGTTTGCTATAGTTGTAAAATGATGCATAACTACTATTTATTGCTATTAGATTTATTAGAAGTTTCTAAATAGAGGTAGTAATGGCAAAGCAGCCACACAGTTTCACATAGAATGATATTCATGTGTTTTAACATTAACCTTCCCCAATTAGGTATTCTTCAGTTGTGCTGGTGCATGACTCCCACCATTTTGAGCTAGTAGAAACTGTCCATACTGTCTGTCAATAATGGGAATTATACCACAGCAAATTAGGGATCATGGAAACCTGCCCTTGAAAATATTCATCTCTGTTTTGTAGATAAAATACAAAAGCAATCCTTGTTGGATGCCATGGAAACTTCTTCTCCCTTAATAGAAAATTCTTCCCTCTTGATAGAGTAATATTTGATAATAGTTGTATGATATTTGTCTGATCCTCTTTCTTCTGTTATTTCCCTTAACTTTTTCAAAAACTTCTAGAGAAACGCTTGCAAACTATATGTCTTTGGCAATAATTTAATTTTGAAAAACTGCTGTTCAAGAACAAACTCTCTATTGTCCACATTGCATTCAAATTTAGTCCCACCAATGCCCCATGACCAGTTGTCAGGCTGACTATGTATGTGATTACACTTCTGTTGGACTTTTATTCTCCAGGTTGCCATCTCTTCTCTGTCTGTCGTGATTAAATACTTAGAGCTCTTAAACGATGAGTCTAACTTTGGACAATTTGAACTTACCACGTTTGACCTTAATCAGTATATGACCCTGGATCATGCTGCTGTCAGAGCCCTTAACCTTTTTCAGGTAAGATGTTCTAAGTAGAACTTGCCCTTATATCTGATTTCTATCACTACATTAAGGAATTTATGAAATCTGTGAGGTATTTATTGATATAGTTATTAAGAATATTAAAGGATCATAGTAACTTCCTTAGAGTTCTTAGATAGTTTCCCATTCAAGATGTATAAAAATTAGCTTGATTTTTATATGCAGGTTGCTCTCTGAGCCAAATGGATTTATGCTCCCCTTTACTTTAGAAAGAGCCACTTCTAGCACTGATCTTCTTGTCAGTGTTGATGATATGGAGAACAACAGCAACCCTGCTGTATGCTTTTCTCATATTATTTACTACATGGGAAAGTGCATTTGTTGGATTTTTCCATTGTGCTGTTGGGTAGAAATATCCTTTCACTCACTTGGACATCTAAATTCTGTTAACAAATAGTCTTATTTCTGTAAAATAAGACTATAGATGAGGCTTACTTTAGCTTCATCCATCCATCCGTTTCTAGATTATATAGAAAAATATGATAAGAGAGCCTCTACTTGTAAAGGGAAAGTATCAAGTCAGACATCTGAGTTGACATCGTACTCTGGTAGTCAGAATTCTGAAAAATTCCCCAAGGCCTAAAGGGACCAGCAGGATGTCATGTGGTGGGGAGATAGGCAGGGGGCTGCTGCAGTGTCCATGTTTATATGATTGTGGGGGTGCTGTGCCAACTGTAACTTTGAGACCAGGTCATAAGTAGCTTTTTGAGGGTCTGTGGTAACTTCAAATGGTCACTAAGTGACCGCTTGTAAGTTGAGGACTACCTGAACTTACCTTCAGTTAAGCAGAGGCTAATGATAGAAGTCAATCATGAAATTGTCAGATATGTTTTAGAGTCATATTGACCTTAGAATATGCACCTCTGGGAAGCCTAATGTTTATTTCAAAGCTTTAAGTGATTTTGTTCATTTAAATAATATATTAGTTTTTGACTTCCATTAAGGTGGCTTCTGATTTTTCTTTTTAAAATGGATATAGTATATTTGTTCAATAAACATGGAAAGTAAAGTTTTACCCTTTGTCTTTTCCCCTCCTAGAATGCTATATTTAATCCCTGTTCTGTTTATCCTTGTGATGTCTTTAATGGGTAGGCTACAATTTATGAAATTGTTGATAAATTTAATTTGTTTACTGTACTTAAAAGAAAAAAATATTGAAATACAAAATATATAACATTATCTTCTGTTGCCATTCTTCTTATTATTTTTCTGAACAATTTAAACACGGTCAACAAATTTTGTTCTGAGCTTAGAAAAATCCAATTTAGAATATTCCATTAGATACTTCTGTTCTGTTGTTTTGCCTTGAAATAAGTCCAAACATGTAAGGTTTTCAGACATATGAGATAGCAGAATCTTAAAACAAATTTATTCTCCCCTTTTTTATGATATGGCCAGAGAAGCACTTGTTTTTAATTCTTTCTAATCTGAATAATAAACCACTTAAAACAGCAGAGAAAAAAAAATCAGTTAAGGCAGAACTATGGGACATGGATTGCTTTGTTCTAAGATCAGAATGTGAGTTTGAAGCATTTTGTAGGAATGAAGGAAGCTTCATTTTATTAATTGATGAAGAAATCCTAGGACAAACCATGGTGCCTTGTTCTTTTTCATACAAGATCTTGAAGAACTGAAGAAAATGATGGTAGAAGAAAAGGAAAAGGGAAAAATGAGGCCCGGTGTTATGGCTAGAGATTTGAATTAAAACTGCAGACTGTCTATAGAGATTGCAAAGAGAATTAATTGGTAGCTAGTGTGTGTTAAGGAATCAGATTGCACATGTACCATCTTGGAACAAAGAAGCAATGCTTTGATCATCATTTCTGAAAACGTGAAGACTAGCAGTAACTCAGCTTCCTCTTTTCCTTTAGTTTGAAGTAAAGACTTTTTTGTTTTTTATGACATGAAAATGCCTTCTCTTTGTCTCCTCAGGATGCTTCAGAATTTGCCCAAGGAACACATTCATTATCTGGATTGTTAAATAAATGCAGAACACCTCAAGGACAAAGGCTAGTGAATCAGTGGATCAAACAACCATTGATGGATAAGAACAAAATAGAAGAAAGGTAGTAAATAAATAATGCATTTCTTCTCAGTGCTAAATTGCTTGTGCTGGCTACAAATTCTGGGAATTGTAGTCTTAAAATACCAGTGGGAACCTGATTGGGGAAAGCTGTTCCGGAAAGTGCATTACCTTGTTGCTATCATTTTGGAGTTATAACTTTTAGCCATTTAATGTTTGTGCTTCAAATCACAGTCATGAAGTATGCATTGTATAGTACTTGGAGGAGACATATACTTAAATTCTGCAGCATTTGCATTTTGAATAATTCGGTGATGGGGCTGGAGTATTAATGAGGACATTTGTCAGGGTCCAAGAACCAAGAAAGACATGGGAAAGTTACTAAACAGCAGTTTCCTTCATTATCCCTCATTTGCAGACAGAAATCTTGCCAAATTAAAGCAACTATTTGCATCATTATAGATACACTCCGGGAATAGCTGGGGAGGAGCCTTCTTAACTCTTCCTCCTGACTAAACTTTCTATGTTTCATTGCCTCTTTGCCTTCCTGGGAATTCATATTACATTCCACCGCATCTTTTTGTGGAGAAGTGGCTCTTACATAGTGGTCCAGCAAAACAAAGTTTTGCCTTCTCTTTCCCTTTGCTTGGAAGCAGGTTAGTTGACAAAGATAAGATGTATGTTAACAGGACAGAGTAGATGGTATTTACTTGAGGTCTTAGTTTTCTCTATATTTACTGATTATCATGTCATAAGTTATGATAGAAATAATTTGGAACAAGGCCTTTCACTGAATTGTTGAAGAAATATAGATGTTTGAGGTACTTCTTGATTATGAAAAAAGAAACTAGTTCAAGGTGCTCTCACTCTTGAAAACCTTGAAATGACACAAGACTAGGCAATGTCTTAATTAAAACAATATCTATTTAATTTTGGTGTTCTACAGCAGTCGTCTGATATCTTAAATAAAACACTACAATTTGCTGTCTTTTATGATGGTGAAGATATTTCTAGTATTAAATCCATATTTTAAGACTAAGAATCTCATTATTTAGACATTATGTAGACTAAATTTATTTTGTGTTTATGGTAGTTTAGCTCTAACCCAGGGGTGTCAAAGTGCCGGCCCATGGGCCGGATGCGTCATTCCAAAACCGCGCCCACCCCATTGCCGGCAGTGGAATAAAAGTCGTGATACGACGCGACACATCACATGACATTGCGAGTTTGACACCTCTGCTCTAACCCATTGCGTTTTACAGTACAAAGTAAATTGGAGTTTTAAAAGCAGTTAATAGTCTGGATTCAAGCCCCTATATAGTCAGCTGGTTTTACTATTATATGGTATATATTATATCATTACTTTACTAGGAACTCAGTTCTTTGCTACAGTTAAAAAAATGAAATGGCTTTATAGTAAGAAACTGAACGTTACATTGAGGATGATAATTAGGAAAACAGGAATAACAAGAGTTAACCTGTTTATGTGACTATGTGCATGGATGGAATGTGTGTGTATTTGATTTACAAACCCAATCTTAAAATTGACTATCTGAATTAATTCAAAGCTATATCATTATTTATGGGAACGAAATTCAGTTTGATAATAGCAATCAGTGCCTTTGCTATATATGAAAACCCAAAATAGTCTTATGTACTAACATATATTGTGTTTCTAGCTTGGGAGAAGGGATAAGAAAAATTCCTAACCATATTCTGAAAGTATCATTCCTGAAATTATGCCTGATTGATCTAGCTGCTGATACTGACCTGCTTTTATTATTGCTTTGATAGCATTTTATTATGTTTTGTGCTCATTTGCTAATCTTGCATTGCATTTTTAATGAAGTGTGTTGCTTTGAGGTGCCAGGCCAGGTCTGTGAAAGAGAATAATTTAATTAAGTAAGTATGAAAGAATTGATGTTATGCTGTTTGCTTGCTCCTAGCTAATTTCATTAAGAATGTAACTTAGTCTATAATTCTTTGAGCAAGGATGTGGGGATCCATATGGAAGTTCTGTTTTCTTTCATAGTAGGAAATCTTATCTTACTTCCTGGTTTCAAAAAGGCTGTTAAGTTTTATTGAAACTAAAATATTTTTAGAAGTAATAGTAGATAAACAATGAAGATCCAATGAAAACTTTAAATTTAAGCAATCAGACCAAAGCCTTAATGGAATCTTACCACAGAATAACTCTGGGCAACTTACAATCATTCACATATGCAGATGCAGATATATATACATACACTCACATACACATACACACATAAATAAGTTAAAATCAACCATTAAAATCCAATTATAGGTGGGGAGGATAGGGGTAGGGTGGGGGAGGTGGGATCAGCTGTTACTTAATCAACCACTCCACTATGCTGCTCCTCCAAGCTAACTGGCCGAGCCAGGTCTTGCAGGTCTTACAAAAGGATAGGATTGGGGTCAACCTCACATTGGGGCCAAGATGTTCCAGAAGGCAGGTACAACAGCAAAGAAAGCCCTTCTCCTGGACCCCACCAGCCGGGATAATCAGGCCAATGGGGCTCGCAGCATGCCTCCTCTGCCGGCACAGGTGGGACAGGCCAATTCCCAATGGGATGAGATGGTTCTTCAAGTAGCCTGCACCCCTGCCATGAACAACTTTAAAGGTGATTACCAACAACTTGAATTGCACCCAGAAGCAAACTATCAGCCAATGCAGCTTGCAGAGCAGTGGTGCTATATGGGCTATTCTTTGAGCCCCAAGAACTGCCCATGCCACCGCAACAGCTGTAGCTTCCAAACGCTCTTCAAGGGTAGCCCCATGTAGGGCCCATTACAATAGTCCAATCTGATCCAGGAAAGGCCGCAACTGGCGCACAACCCAAAGTTGTGCAAAGGCTCTCCTAGATGTGAGTGCCACCTGCTCTTTGAGCAGGAGTCGTGAGTCCAGGAGGACCCCCAAGTTGTGGACCAGATCTATCTGAGGTAGTGCCACCCCATCAAGAGTCAGAGATGACAAAGTCACGGATCACAGAGCCTCATGTACCCAAAGCCATTTGGTCTTGCCAGAGTTCAGTCAAAGCCTGTTATCCCCCATCCAGAGACGCCCACAGCCTCCAAGCACCACGAGAGGGTGGCCATGGTCACCAAGAGTGGAAATATAGAGTTTGGTTTCATCAGCATACTGCAGATACCTCAAACCATGGTGGCGGATGATCTCACCCAGCGGTTTCATATAGATGTTGAAAAGGAGTACTTTAAAGACGGATTTAAACCAAGGATTGCTAAACTTTTTACTATCATACCTCACATCACACTTACACATTAATATAGCCCTAATGTACAACCTCTGCTAAGATCCAAATACCAAAATGTATACAAATAAACAATGAAAACAATACAATGAAATTTTGGGAAAGGTGGATTTATTGTAATACAGGTAGCCCTTGAGTTGCGACTATAATGGAGCCTACTCATTAGGGTTGGAAGTCAAAACAACGTTAAACTGCCTCAAGAAACGACCATCCTTGCTTTCCCCAGTGCATTTGTTACATGAATACATGGGTCGTTAAATAGAGCTCAGGGGTGGGGAAAATCCTGGGGGGCCTAGTGCAGGCACAGTCCCTCCTGCTTCAAGCCGCTCAAGGCTTTCCTCACCCTGAGATACCCCATGCTCCGCTTCCCACCCCTTGGGTGCCTTGCATCCTGGCCCACTGCACAGTTGACTGTCTTGCCAGCAAGAAACAACGGGGAAGGAAAATGCTGGGAGTGCCTGCCTTTCCTAATTCTCCCCTGTCCTTTCTGCCGCCACAGTGCCCTGCCTTTCTGGGGCAGAAAAAGGACCAATTTCCTAGTCTTTCAGTTTTCTGGCTGATCGGCTAGCCGTCTGGAGGCTGCAAAGTTCTCTTCCCTCTCAAGACTTTGGGAAGCTGACTCCTGTATAAAAGATGGCAGCTTCAGGACGAGCTTCCCAGAACCTTTCCCTTGCTTAACCCCCTCCCTCCCCCCCTCCCCCAGAAAGCCTCATTTCCTCAATAAATAAAAGCTGGGAGAGAGAGACTTGTTGACACCCCCCCCCCACCCCAATTAGGTGCTAAACTAAACTCTGCCTGTGCTCTCCAATCTCTCTCCCTTATAAAACCATACCTTGACTCCAAGCTGAAGAGTAGAGGAGCAAAGCAAGCACAGAAAGAAAATCTTTTTCCCTTGAACTGGAGGGGAAAAAAAAATCATCTCTAAAAGTTAACAAACTAGAGACTTTAAGGACTCTGGGTCTTTGCAGGCTTTAGCTGTTTATCTGACTGCCTGTACAGGCAGTCTACAGTCCAGTCTAGCTAGCCTTTAAGTCCTAGGTGCGTCCTTATGTTCTCTTTTATCAGTATATCTTTGCGTTCCTTTTCTTCTATTTTACCCATCCTTTGCATCTTGCTTGATTTTGTGTAATTTTCCTATCCCTATTTGATTGTTATCTTCAGTTTATTTGAGTATTCATCTAGAAGTCCTTCGTGCTCTGGAACTCAAGATTTAGCTGGACACATCTGTTTCTTTTTCTCTTTCCTTCTGTCATTTTCACTATCAGTAGATACGTCACTTTTGTTTTCTGCATTTTAGGATATTTTTGCTTGATGATTGATATTGAGCCATATTTTTGCAAGAGTTCATGATCTAAGTCAGAGTTTTAGCACAAAGTCCTGTTTTTGATTCATGAATATAGCGTCTCCATTTATGTTTAAAGAAAATATAGTCAGTTAAATTTTGCTGTTGTCCATCTATTGATATCCATGTATAGAGTTGATTTTTAATTGTTGGAAGAAAGTTTTTGCTGTAAAGTTTTCTTTTTTTAGTAGAATTCTACCAGTCTATTTTCTGCTTTAAAAGTAAAAAACTGGATTTTGCTTGGAAATGAACAATCATGGCTATTGTAAGGAAATAACTTGGGGTAATATTTTATACATATTTTAATAGATATAAGCAGGTATGATATTTAAGGAAAAGTCCAGTAGTTCTGATTTTTAATATAGCAAGTTTGGCCTATTTTTTATGTTTACAGTAACTATACTACAATATCTATGGAGATTTTCAATTATCCGGGACATGGTTGTCCCAAAGGTGCTTTCCCCCCCTTTTTTTTTCAAAAGGCAACTAGATTACAGTAGTTCTTAATATGGAAGGAAAGGCATTTGTTCCCTTCCCCTCGTAAAAACAAAACTGATGGAAGGAAGAAGGAAAGATATAGTATATTGTGCTAAAAGCTAAAAGTTCATATTCTAAAGATACTTTCCTTTAAAACATACCAATATGGCTTAAAGCTCTACATAGATAGCATGTGGGCTTAAAAGAAGACCTTATGTGGGAAGTTTATGAATATCTTTTAAATCCTAAGAAAAATATTGCACCAAGATTTGTTTAAAGCATATATTTGATTGCTTGTGTTTAAAGAGGTTGGTTTACTCCAGAATCTGGTAAGGAAAAGTTTATAATGTTTAGAATTGATTGATCCAGGAACTTAATTCCATCTGTGCATTGACAATATTTTAGGAAGCTATCACAACTTGATGCTGCTTCTTTTAAAAACCATACTGAATAGTCAAATTATAAATCATAATATACAATGAGAATACCTAAGAATACCAAAAAAAGTCAATATGTGCTTCAATGATTATAGAAAGGCCTTTAATTGTATAATCATATCAAGCTATGGACTGTACTTTGAAAAATGGGAACCTCAAAATATCTCATTGTTCTCATTCTAACAAAAAAAAACTATATACAGGTCAGGAAACTTCAGTGCAGACAACATGTAAAACAGACTGATTCCAGATTTGCAAAAAACTACAGCTAAGCTGATTACTCTTCCCTTATTTATTTGAGCTACATACTGAATAAATATTAATGAAGCTGGATTGGAAGAAGATGACCATGGTTTTAAAACTGGAGGAAGAAACATCAATAACATATGCTGTGTTCATGACACTATTCTAATAGTCGAAAATGCAAAGGATCTGCAAAGTCTAAAAGACTCAAAGTCTAGGAGTATAGTGAAAAAAATGGGACTAATATTTTTATCTATAAAAAAACCCTAAGTAAATGACAAGAGTACAACAACCAGTCTTATAATTAATAATGAAAATATAGAAGTAGTAAATAGCTTCTGCCTTGTAGAATCAACTTTCAATAGCAAAAGAACAAGCAGTCAAGAAATATGCCACACTTGGTAGAGCAGCCATGGCCTTGTTGGAAGAAATATTTGGATACCATGATATGTCTCTACCTACAAAGATCAGTGAAAGCATGGTATTCTGTGTGATATTTTGCTGTTAATAATAATAATAATAATAATAATAATAATAATAATAATAATAATAATAATAATAATAATAATAATAATAATAATAATAATAATAGTAGTAGTAGTAGTAGTAGTAGTAGTAGTAGTAGTAGTAGTAGTAAAGTTGGAAGGGACCTTGGAGGTCATCTAGTCCAACCCCCTGCTCAGGCAGGAAACCCTATACCATTTCAGACAAATGGCTGTCCAGTCTCTTCTTATAAATTTTCAGTGTTGAAGCATTCACCGCTTCTGGAGGCAGGTTGTTCCACTGGTTAATTGTTCTAACTGTCAGGAAGTTTCTCCTTAGTTCTAGGTTGCTTTTCTCCTTGATTAGTTTCCATCCGTTGCTTCTTGTCCTGCCTTCAGGTGCCTTGGAAAATAGCTTGACTCCCTCTTCTTTGTGGCAGCTCCTGAGATATTGGAACACTGCTATCATGTCCCCCCTAGTCCTTCTCTTTATTAAACTAGACATGCCCAATTCCAGCAACCGCCCCTTGTATGTTTTAGCTTCCAGTCCCCTGATCATCTTTGTTGCTCTTCTCTGTACTCTTTCTAGAGTCTCAGCATCTTTTTTACATCGTGGTGACCAAAACTGGATGCAGTATTCCAAGTGTGGCCTTATCAAGGCGTTATAAAGTGGTATTAATACTTCACGTGATCTTGATTCTATCCCTCTGTTAATGCAGCTTAACACTGTGTTGGCTTTTTTGGCAGCTGCAGCACACTGCTGGCTCACACTGTTCAATCACTAATCTGGAGCACCCATGTTGTTTAGTAGCTAAGTTGTGTCCGACTCTTTATGATCCATGGACCATAGCATACCAGGCCCTTTGTCCTCCTTTGTCTCCCTGAGTCTGCCCAAACTCATGCCCACTGAGGAGATGACATTATCTAACCATCTCATCCCCCTTTGGCCTTCAATCTTTCCCAATATCAGGACTTTTTTCCAATGACTCCTCTCTTCTCATTTGGTGGCCAGAGTTTCAACTTCAGTAATTCTGTGTGATGCTCTATGGAAACTAAAGTTGGACTTTAAAGAAGCAGGATATCAAAAGTGTTGGTGCCCTTGTTGAGTTATATGTATTTAAAAAGGCAGGATAAAACTCTAATAATAATTATTATTAAACAAGTAAATTTAAATTTAAAATAAATAGTAATAATAATTTAATAATAATTTAAGTCTATAGCAGATAACATTTGAAAGAGGCTCAGACAGATACTTCTCTAATTTACTAACTAATAATTAGCAGTAGTAGATATACTGTAATCAGATATGCAAGATTTTTTTATTATAGCCAATCTGAATAACCTTCTTGTGAAGTTGATTTCTTGATCTGGGCTATCTAGTAGGGCTGACATTTGTGGTCATATGTGTTAAAAAATTTGCTGGTTTTTAGATGCCAAGCTAAAGCCTGAGAATTCAAGGGGGCTTTTATTTTCACATTATATCTAGAAAAATAGATTGCTGTTGACTGAAATTTAAGTAAACATTCTGTTAATTTGGCTTGCTTGATGTGTTTTTGTTTTATTTAGTACATTTCATCAGCTGCTATGGGAATTGTAAATTAAAGATGGTTGTTAAATATATAAATGAATAAGTAAATATAACATTAGTCTTTCTAGAGTGCACCACTTCTGAATACTGAGAGGGCTCCTTTGTCAAGTGTACTGTGCAGACTAGAAAACTAAGTGTTTATAGTAATTAATTGAAAAAGCTTCCCCCAATATATTTTGTAAAACTTCTCCTGCTTCTCATTTTTATCACAGTGAACACTAAAAAAATAGTTTATTGGGCGATTGAATTCTGGTGCCCATATCTCAAGTTTGATTATTATAATTCATTAAAGTAAGATTATGGACAACATAACATTTTGATATTTCTTGCAGCAATTAATTTTAATGTAAAATATGTAATTTCTAACTAGCATTAAACTGCCAATGCCAGCCCACTAAATATGCCCCTTAAAATGAATGTAAAATTGAATAATTCTGCCTAAGGGGTCTTTAATACATAACCAACAGACCAGTTATGTGATTTCTCTCTTTGTGTTTACCTAAACAGCAGAACAACTTAGAAGCTTAGAAACAGAATAGAGGTTAGGGACCCTCTTCATTGTTTTACTCCTGGCCAAATTAGAGCAACACACAATCAGCTTTTCTATAGCATTTGGCATACCTTTGCCTTTAAGTAGTAACTGCCCACTAAAATGGAGCACTTTGCTTCAGTATTGCTTCTACCAGACATGTCAAACTCGCGACGTCACATGACGTCGTGTGACGTATCGGAACTTTTTCCCCATTGCTGGCAATGGGGTGGGCGCGGTTTCCTTGTGACGCGTCCAGCCCGTGGGCCGGCAGTTTGACCCCCTGGCTTACACTGTCAGGCATCAACATCTGGCAAATGCTGTACTTGGCCTTGAGTGGTGTGTGGGAAGTCCTTCTCCAGAAGGAAGGTGGGGCCTGGATGAAATATTTCATTTGCTGTTCATCTAGTGACATGGAGTATAATTATTACAATTATCTCCCCCACTCATATTTTAAGAGGTTTTTTTTGTTATAGGCAACTCTAGTTCATGGAATTTTCTTTCTTTCTCAAATTTGAAGATATCTACGGGGCTTGATACTATTTCCTTATTATAGCACTTATAACTGTTATTTTGCACTGGAACTAACAGGAAAGA
The DNA here is from genome assembly GCA_023970755.1 of Azemiops feae. Lineage (NCBI taxonomy): Eukaryota > Metazoa > Chordata > Lepidosauria > Squamata > Viperidae > Azemiops > Azemiops feae. The sequence continues at coordinate 2,870,144 of JALGBA010000012.1, read as the reverse complement.
ATAGCTAAAGCTCTTTTTTATGAATTTGATGGTATTTTATCTTTTTGCAACCAATTAGATCTGCTTATATGTTATGAGATCATTTGATTTTATAATTACAATGCTAACAAGCCATTGCAGGCAAGTTGGCAAGACAGTTTTCTGACCTTAATTGCACATAGGTTAGAGCACTACAGCGTAGATTATATTTAAGGGCATGTAGACATACTTAGATTTCTGAGGATGTGTTAGGACTCTCCTGGCTGCTGAAAGGGATGGTAATTCAAAAACTATATATCTGAGTTGTAAAAAACAGACTGCCAGTAGATGGCAGCAAAGAATCAGAGTTTTCTGCATCTTTTTGCTGATGTCTAGTAGTTGTCTGAATGTTGCAGCCCAAACATGTTAGGCCTAAAAAAATGCTTTCTTATTACAGCAGCAGAAGGAAAGTTATGAAATGGTAGCTAGTCAGGAAAACATTAATAAAGTCCATGCTTTTGTATTCAAAAGGCTGGCATCTTCAGGTAAAAGTCCCAAGTGTAACCCTGTGTTGCTGTTGCCCTCCATTGGTAATACGGAGCTCAGTAGTGCAATGGCCTGATTTGGTGCTAGGCAGCCTTCATATGGCATTGAGTTTCAGTTCAAGTGAGTCCAGTCCTATCTAGTTATATCAACAGATACTGCCGTTGAGTATTGCAGTGGCTTCACACTGAAGAAGTGAATCAGCTGGAGCACCGGAACTTACTGGGGTCCTTTATCTTTTTTCCTAATTGCTGCTCTTTTCCTCTCGCATCTCTTATTTTCAGATAAAACGTAGGCCAAAATAGTAGAATCTTGATTAGTTGTGCATTTGTTTTGAACAGTGTATGTAATTATTCTAAAAATAATAATATTTGAGTTATGTTCACTTGCCCAAATTATGAGTACTGTGAAACCCTAAATATGATAATTTGGCAACAAAAGTCTCTGCATTGTTGATGTAAATGGGATATATTGCTGTCCTTTCTTAACAGAATGAATCCACATTTTGAATTTGGATTTTAAATTGTCTTGGTGTTAGAAATGCCTTAAATTTTGGTTGCTTTAGAGAAAAAAATTAATTGCAGCTTTTCAGTTTTTAGTAATTCTGGCACTCAGATCTTTTAACTGAAAGTACAGTTGTAAGAAATCAAAGTTATATTCTTAAGCAGGTTCAGGAAATTCTATAAGACAGGTTTTGATTGTTCTGATTAATTGAGCTATATATGTACATTCTTATAATCAGCTTTTTAATGAAGGCCTGCTGGTTAAGAAATATTCTGTACTGCTCTTGTTACAAAAGTAATACAGACTAAGATTTCAGTTATTGGAGGAGCGTGTTAAAAATGAATACTGAACCAATTATTTTCTTTGTTGTAATAGGAAAATGAATATGATATTCCCCATGGCTGTAGCTTCAGTGTTTAATTCTTGGCTGTATTGGATTGCATCTTAAATTGAACTAAAAAAATGGCACTCAGAAATCTATGGGACAATTTCCTACTTTCCTAGGTCACTGCTGATAACAAAGTTGCTATGTTTTTGCAAAAGGTGTTTACAGAAAGGCTTCAGCATACCATTGCTGAATGACTTGTAATCAGAACTTTGATTAGTTCTATCCTTATGGATGCTATGTAATTTCATTGCCAAAAAATATGGTGGCATCAGACATTGAGGATTCTGAACTAAATTAGTTTCTGGACAAATTATGGAAATGTTCAAATTGAGTTGTCATTATCATCATCAGTTGAATTTATAAATCCACCTAATGGTTATACAATACAAAAATTATAAGACAAAGGAACCAAATACAACAATAGGGGCATGTTGGGGAAGTGCACAGAAAAGAAAAAATCCAAGAAGCATTCAGGCAGAATAACAATGCTTTTCTGAAGGATGGAAGGTTGGAGCCCATTGGACTCTGGGCGTGTGTGAATTTTTATCTAGATGGCCGGATGGTAACAGAGAAGGCACCCAAGCCTTTGGTTCCCAGCCAGCTAGCATTGATTGACGTGACCCCAAGAATGCCCACATTGTCAGAGTTATAGTATGGACAAAGGCAATTAGCTCCAGACTGGCCATCATCTTGGTTCTTAAATTTTAATCTTTTTATTCTAATTTTAATTTTTTTTAGTACTTTTAATTTTTTTATTATATTGTTAAGCCACCTAGAGTCACTGTATTAGTGAGATAGGCAGCATGGAAATTTAATAAATAAATAAATAAAAGCAAATGAAACAATTAGGGAACAGTCCTGCAAATAACAGACCTCTGGCCATGAAGGGCTTTATATATAACAGCCTATATCTTGAGTTGCAAAATTGAAGCCAATGGTAACCAGTGCAGCTTGGGAAGTTCTGGTAGCACATAAGCACATAGCTATCCCGAAAATAAGACCTAGCTTGATTTTTACATGTGGGCGTAATATAAGCCCTACCCCCCAAAATAAGCCCTAGTTAAGACTCCGCCTACTCCGTCCCGTTGCTTGAGGCTGCAACGGGGCAGTAGGCCACGTGGCACCACCACAAGGCAAGGTGAGGCCGGTGTGTGTGAGTAGAGCTGCCCCATGCACCCCGAACCTGCTTACCTCAGGGCCCCCTCAGCCAGGCCACTTCCCGCTTGGCAGCCTGCCCATTCCTGTTCAATGACCCGGCTGCCTACCCACCTCTTCCTTTTCACTAACTTCCCGAGCCGGACTGCCATGCTACAGAGGATGGGCAGGGGAGGCTCGGTCCCCTTACCCGGTCCCCGTCCACCATTTTGGAGCTAGGCGGCCTCCATTGCCGCTGCGCATCAGCTGCGTCCGCCACTGGAGGGGGTTTCTTCAGTCCCCGCCACCTCCACCCCGCCCTGCAGATCACCTGCCTGGAGTGGCCGCCTCCTCTTCTACCTGCTGCTTCGATCCTGCAGTGCCGCCTTGTGCTGCCTGCTCCCCGTTTGCCATTTCAATAGCAGCATCTCTGGAGACCTGCAGCTCTGCCTTGTCCCTGGGCTGGCGGTTTTGATCTCCTGGCCCCCTTTGCGGCTCTGCCCAGACAGCCACCGAAGCGGCAGGCAGAGGAGGAGGAGGCAATCCTGACCCACCACATGGCCGTGGGCAAGCCAAGAGACAATTGGGATCACCTGCCTCTCCCTATGCCTCTGCCTCCATCCACTCTATCCAACCATCTCAGCTTGCACGTTTCTCTGAAAATAAGCCCTAATGCCTTTTTTGGCGGCAAAAAAAAAAAAAGACTGGGTCTTAATTATAGGTATCTGAATTATCTTCAAGGGCAACTCAATGTAGAGGACATTCAGTAGTCCATTTAAGAGATCATGAGAGTCTCTCAATCCATGAAAGAGTGCAATTTTTGCATATGAGGGATCTTTAAAATCTTTCCTGACCACATCTACTACTTGCTTTCAACTTGTTTTGCCTGAGGAAGTATAACTCCATCAAGAACCAAAGGTGGAAACTACCGCTTCACAACCAGTCCATGACTCCAGGGCCACTTGGTCTTGTTATGGTTGATCTTGAGCCTGTTATTCCCCATGCAGACCTCAACAGACTTCAGGAACTGGTACAATACTTTAGCAACTTCAATTGGTCACACAAGGGTTGAGATATACAACTAAATATTATTATCATACTGCTGATATCTGACCCATGCTGTCATATGTTTTCCTCTAGAGGTCTCATATAGATATTAAATAGAACAGGGGAAAGTGTCAAGTCCTGAGAAACCCTGTTGAGCAAGCGCCTAGAATTCAATTTCTCTTCCCCACCAATGTTGCCTAGAGCCAGCTTGAAGAACAGAGGTAAAACAGCAGCCTCCATTTTCAAATATAAAGAGAGTCTAGAATGATTAATGGTACTGAAAGCCATTGTGAATTCAAGAAAGACCAGAAGAGTTGTGACAAGTGTAATCAATGCTGTCTCAATGCTATTTGAAATCTAACTGAAAAGGATCCAGAGAATTCATTTCTTCTAATTTTTGGAATTGCATCCTAAGCACTAAAAAGAGGAAGTTGGAGACCAGATTAAAATTATTGGGTCTAGTAATTGTTCCTTGAAAAGGGATGCATCATCTACAGCAGTGGTTCTTAACCTTTTTGAACGAATCGCCCCCTTGAGCCAATGAGGAAGTTGTCATTGCCCCCCTCCCCCAACATGCTCCAGGCGGCGGCCTACCGGCGGCACAGAAGGCTCCAGTGTTGGTCCTGGCGGGAAGTGGATCGTTGCCCTGGTTCCGACCGAGGACGCCGACGGCGCAGGAGAATGTTTGGCGATGCAGCCGACGGGGGCATTCTGCGGATGCCCCGCGGCCCGTGACTTGAGCCCGGAGATGCCGGCAGTGCGAGGGGAGGCTTGGCGACGCAGCCGACAGGCGGGGCGTTCTGCAGATGCCCCGTGGCCTGCGGCTTGAGCCCGGGGATGCCGGCGGCGCGAGGGGAGGCTTGGCGATGCAGCCAATGGGCGAAGCATTCTGCAGATGCCCCGTGGCCCGCGGCTTGAGCCTGGGGATGCCGGCGGCACGAGGGGAGGCTTGGCGACGCAGCTGACGGGCGTTCTGCAGATGCCCCGTGGCCCGCTGCATCGCCAAGCCTCCCCTCGCGCTGCTGGCATCCCCGGGCTCAAGCCGCGGGCCGCGGGGCATCTGCAGAACGCCCTGCCCGTCGGCTGCGTTGCCAAGCCTCCCCTCGCACTGCCGGCATCCCTGGGCTCGTCACGGGCCGTGGGGCATCTGCGGAACGCGCCCGTCGGCTACGTCGCCAAACATTCTCCCGCGCCGCCGGCGTCCTCGGTCGGAACCGGGGCAACGATCCGCTTCCCGCCAGGACCAACGCTGGAGCCTCCTGTGCCGCCAGTAGGCCGCCTCCTGGAGCATGCTTCCCCCCCTTCCCGTGAATGTCGAGCCCATGGCTTGACAGTGTGGTCGGCTCGGCTGCCCAGGGAGTGGCCCGGGGACGGCCCCCTCTCCCCCCCATATTCTGCTCACCTCACCTTCGCCGACAAAGCAGTTGGGACTCCGGCGCACCTTCCCGGTCAGCTGGGCCAACGGTCCCTCTGGCTGGGGATCGCAGGGGCTGCTCTCCCTCGGGGCCGCGGCTTGCAGGAGGGCTGGCCACGTGCACCTCGGACGGGGCCAGCCAGGAAAAGGGACTTCGTGGCCGCGCTGCTCCCAGGGGGCAGGGCACCCGGGCGCAGGGCCAATCAGGAGCCCTGCATGAGACAGAGAGGGGAAGCGCAAGTGCCTCTCTCTGTCTCTGTCTCTCTCTGCAAATGGCGGAGGAGGCTCAGAGCCGCAGGGGAAGACTGAAAAGTGTCCCCAAAACGTCTCGCTCCATCGCCCCCATATCACCCCCTTTTCGTTCCTTCACCCCCACGTCGCCTATTTTTGTTCCATCGCCCCCCTGAAAAATGAAATCGCCCCCTGGGGGGTGATATCGCGCAGGTTAAGAACCACTGATCTACAGGTTGCTGAACTAAGAGTTCTGAGAACTTTGTGTACTTCCTTGAGACTTATAAATGCATAGAGGGAGAGAACTAATCTGACAGATCCCTCTGTAGCTTCTGAGTTTTAGTATGCTTCTCAAATATTTGCATTCTTGGGTTTAAAATCAGTAATTGATTAAGTGTTCCAGGAAGTGTACCAATGTATGAGATCAGGCATTTTCTAAAAGGAAGTATTTTTATTTATTTAACAAATTTATATAGCCTCCCAACTCACGCATAGATGACTGTGGGAGACTTACATTTACATTTTTTTAAAAATCCACCATATAATAAAACGATTAAAAAATCTCCATTCTACCCATGTACTATTAGCTAGAAGCTGCATACAGAGTCAAAACAAGAACATGTTTCATTCAGTTTTCTAGTTTCTAAAAAATTAATATAATTTCTAAAGAGAAATGGATATTTCAGTAGATCATCTTGCTAATAAAGATCAATAAGATCCTTAGGTATTGGAGCAATGTAGAGAACCCATAAACTTTCTTTTTGTGGCTCTTTTTAGCACAATTTCCTGACATTTTGAAATGGTAAGTACACACATGCTGTGTTTAGATTTAAGATTTAATGTTGTGAGTCCCACTGGGAAGACCACAGCCTTGGAAAAAACTCAGAAATACAATACAATACAGTGAAAGAGGACAGGAGGGGGAGATGTTGTTCATGGTAGAAAAACATGAAGAAAATGGACAGTTACAATTATGTGACCTTTAGCAGTTCAGTGTCTTCACAAAATTTACCACGTGATATTTATATATACATTTCCATACAGTAGTTCAAAGTGTTGAATATATTTTGCTTTATTGCTTATGACGTGCTGTGTAGTTATAAATGGTAACACTGAGGCTGAGCAAGAGATTATTGGGATAGGATTCTACTCCCCCCCCCCAACCTAGTATTTCATAATTAGTCCTGTAGCAGTCAGTAATGGATATCCAGGCAATTAGTTAAAACTTCTGGGTTTGAGAGTCAGAGTGATATAAATTCAGATGTTAATGTGCTGTCTTTGAAAGGAGAAATTAGCCTGTAATAATGCAAGTTCAATGACAGAGTAGTTTTTAGATTTAGCAAGGGTAAGTTTTGGATGAAGTTGCAACTAGGTGAACTGAGCATTGTATGGAGAGAGGGATTGTTTATAGGTTTATATGAATCTGTTTGATTTTGCAGCAGTTTCCTAGAGGATACTCAAACTATTCACACATGTACAGTATGCATGTCTGTATCTACCTAGGTGCTTATACAATCTGTGTAAATTTGTATACATATGTGCATAACATATAAAGCAAGAGAGCACTAAAGTACTAAAGGATCTGTGATAAGACTTTGGCAAAATAAATGTTGCTAAATATAAAAGACTAAGATGTTAATACATGTGTAATGTTTATTTGATCCCCCTTCTTTGTTTTTGTTTGATGTGAAGCTGTTTCTTTTTTCTTTTTTTAAAGATTTTTATTCACTTATAAAACATAAAAGCAAATAGTAAGGAACAATGGTAGGGGAAGGGAAAAAAGAGAAGTGGAAAAGGGGGGGAAAGAAAAAAAAAGGTGTTGACTTCCGACTCCCTTTGTTTCAGTAGAATAGGGATAAATATATTATTTTCAATATTTATTATTTTCAATATTTATTATTTATTAAATTAATAAATGTTTCTGGGAATTAAGTAAAGATGTGTGGAAAAACTCTGTAGTAGTACATTTTGGCTTTGGTACAATTTTTCCAGTGATAATTTACATCTGCATTGAATATTATAATAAAGTTTTTACTTGTCTCTGCTTTTCATTGGATTTATAAACCAAAAATCCTTATTGAGATACTGTTGTGATTCTATAAATATCATAGAATGCTGAAATAATTGTAATGCTTATTTTTAGGACTCCTAAGAGGAGATTCCTGAAATAATGCCTGTTAAATGTTTTAGCACCTGGAATAGGGTTTATAAATATCAATAATTTTCAAACCAAACTCCTTATATATCATTTTCTTGTTTTCCTTAAGTTCCGGTCACCTCCTTGTTTCCTTATATATCTTGCTGGATTTTTCTCTAAAAGTAAAGAATCCATAGTTGCTTAGACCTGACTGTTGCCTAACAACTACTGGGCAAATCTTAGAATAAGATGGTTTTCTGAGGCAACCAAAATATCTTTTTTCTTTTTTTAGCAATTAGTGCTGCATTTAGTTGTGATTCATGAGTGCCTCTTGGATCTTGTCCATCGTTCTTAGGAATATTGCTGTATGGTTTTATTTTCTCATCTCACTTTTCCCCTCTTTATTCTTTGTGATGTTCCTGTAGTTAATACAGCTTTGTGATAAAATATTATCAGATTGTTGACTTCCATTTGCTGACATGGAAAGAAGAGGGAATCTTCTTTTCACTTCCAAGTTTTCAGGAAGTGTAGAGAGGAAAGAGCAATAGTAAGCAAGCCAGAAAAAGGCAAGGATATTTTTTGAGATCAGATTTGTTAGGCCTTACAGTTGTAGATCTTGATGTTTCAAAAACCTAGACTGAATCTATGACAAAGATAATTATAGCACTTGCTATGCTCCACTGGCTCTAAACAAACCAATCTTAATAATTTGTCTTCATACTGCAAACATTTATCAATCTGCAGCTTTAGAAACTGCTTACAAGCAAACACATTTTAACAAGACAACTGCACTGAACTGAAGCAATAAAAGCACTGATGTGCCATCAAAGCATACATTAATTTGCTTTCCTTATTAAAAACAAAATAAATGTTGGACTGTAACAAAGTAAGGTGTAGACATAATTCTTTTTATTGGAGGAGAAGCAATAAAAGGCAAACATGTTCTACTTCTCTGCCAGAGCAGGAAGAAATAAAATTTTTAATGTTTGTAGCAATAGATGACAAGTTTTCTAAAGGAAGTTGTAGAAAAGACTCTGTTCTGTTTTAGAGAAAATGTCATCCACTATTTGTAAGACTTGCTTGTCATCCAGCAGCGAACAGTCTTTGCTTTGTGGTGCTCTTTTAAGATTTTTTTTTTTTTATGTAAATTACTTCAGGAAGATACCGTGTTTCCCCAAAATTAAGCCCTCCCCCGAAAGTAAGCCCTAGCTAATATAAGCCCTTCCCCGAAAGAAAGCCCTAGCTGCAGTAGGATCGTCAGCCAGATGCGGGGCGTGGCCAGTTGATGTCGGGAGCACCTATGGGAGGGAGGAAGATTTCTTCACCTTACCTTTTCCTCAAGCAATTGCCATTTGGCTCTTAAGGAACCGCAGAAGGGGCTAAAAGGGAAGAAAGTAAGTCCGTTCTTCGCTGGATTGATTTCAGAAGCTGCTGCTGCCTGGCCGGCGCCAAGGCCTGCTGGATCTGCTGAACCTGCTGCTGCTGGGGGCCGGTGATGCCCCGGCTGGGCTGCTCTTCAGCCAGGCTGATGGGCGGCAACAGGAGTGGGTGCCTGGGTGGGCCATGCGGCTGCTGCGCAACCTGCCGTGCCCTGTCTGACTTTGGTTGCGGCTCTGCTGCTGTTCTAGCGGCCAAGCTTTTGGTACACCCCAGTCTCCGCCCGCCATGCCTGCTGGCCCTTCTGCTCCTGGGACACTTATCGGCTGTGGCGGACGCCAAGCGGCTGCCCGTGCTGCTTCTGGCCTCGCTGGGGCTCTTTGCCCTCCTGGCCGCATGGCTCTGGGCCGCCCTGTTGGGCTGCTCCTGCCTGGTGTGGGGCAAGTTGGCACAGATCTTCCATTCAACCTCCGGAGCACCCTCCTGCCGCTGGCCTGCCAGGGCCCATTGCCAGCGGCTGCTGATGGAACTGCGCCACCCATGAAGTTGGAAGGTCTGATTGAATTTTTTTTTTTTAGTCCCACAAACACGTAGTGAAGGCTGAGAAACGAACGGAGAAACGCAATGCAGCTGAAAGGCAGCTTAGTGAAAAAACACTTGGGGGAGGCGAGGACATTTGGGCAGCGGGGGTGTGACAGTCTTACCCTGTGTGGCTTCATAAGGTGTCTGGCAGGTGGAGGGAAGCAGCTCCACCCCCCCGCCACCTGCCTCGCCTCACCTCATGGTAGCGGAAGGTGAGCCAGCGGCAGCAGCCAATAGAGGCCAACAGGGCACAGCTGGTATGAGAGCTGCAGTGCCCGCCAGGGCCCGAAGAACGCCAGGTTCAGCCCATAGCCTGGCGCCTGCTGCATCGAGTAGGTGTCCAGGCTGGCGCTCAGCAGCCCAAAGGCAGAGGCGTGGGCAGCATGGTTCCACCGGTGGCTGCTGGCGAAGGGCTCTGGCAGGCTGGTGGTGGGGGGGTGCTCTGGAGGTAAAAAGAAAGATCTGGGCCAACTTGACCCAAGCCAGGCAGGCGCAGTCCAGCAGGGCAGCCCAGAGCAGCGCGAGGCCAGAAGCAGCAGGGGCAGCCACTTGGCGGTCACACGGCACCCAACGTGGCCAAGAAATGTCCCAGCAGCAGTAGGGCCAGCAGGCAGGCAGGGCGGGTGGAGGCTGGAGCTCGCTGAAGATTTGCTTTGTTGCAGCTGCAGGCAAGCAGATGGTGGGACGGAGAGGGCGGGGCCGACGGTAGTAGCGTTCCCACTCCCGTCGGCCCCTGCACTCTCCGCCTCCTGTACGTGAAAATAATAAGCCCTACCCCAAAAGTAAGCCCTAGTGCTTATTTCAGAGCCCAAAAGAAAGACCAGGTCTTACTTTTGGGGGGAAATGGTAAAAATGGGAAGGGCAGAGAATTATAAAGGATTCACATTTCTAGAATTCATCCTCTCTCATTCAAGTATTGAGGTATTGGAGAAGACTGCATGTGATATGTGTTCTTTTCATATTTTCCTTAATGTTAAAAACCTTTTTTTATGGTTTTATGGTTTTATGGTTTCGCTTTGATTTCATATTATGTTCTCAAATTATTACATGCCAGTTTGAGTTGCTTTGCAATTTGGGTTGTTTACAAATTCTGTAAATACATAAAGAATAGCATGCTTTAACTCCAGCATCTCTGGAGGCAGGTGACCAAAGAACCGGAAACACTCAACCTTCTTACAACCTCCCTCCCTGTCTTTCTCTTGCTGTCATTTGTTCCTTTCAAAGAGCCACTTACAAAATGAAAAAAACAACAACAATAACAATGATAATTGCAGTAGATATTAATGAAGAAGGATGGGATAGAAATACAAATAAAGGTAAAAGGACAATTAAAAAGTCAGCTTCAGATGAGATGTCGTTCTTCTCTAGACTTACAACTGCTCAGTTTATTCTGTCTTCCTCAATTTTCTCATTGCAAATTCAGCCATCCTAGCACTCCTGGTCATGTGATAGCGATTTGGGCGCTTGGCAACTGTCCTCCATTATTATGGTTGTAATATGCAATTATATGATCACCATTTGCAACCTTCCCTGCCAGATTCCGACAAGCAAAGTCAATGGGGAAGTGGACAGGGAAGGTCTCAAAAGTCATTTCAGTAAGTTGTTTGCACTCTTCCTGCTCAGCAGCCCCCCCCCCCCGGGTGCATTCTGCACTTTGCCAGCTACGGACATATCCTCTCTGCCTGGCAGCAGCCACTGACGCACTCAGGCCATGCCTCATGGGTCACTTGTGCATCTCCCCCACCACCACCACAACAGCCACACCCAGCCGCAATGCTGCATTATTTAGCAATGAAAATTCCTGTCCCAATTACCATAGTTAACCAAAGACTACCTATAAAGTCATAAGCTGGATTTTTCTAGTGACTAATACAGTTCCTATTCATCTCTATTCTCTGGGTGCCTGAGCCTCCCTCCCAAACAAGAAGAATTTGACTTGCCTTAAGCCTCTACTAGTTATTGTTGACCCATATTGGTGAATAAATGTTCTGTCTCTTTAGTGACCTAAATGAATCAGAAATACACAGTAACATGTTGTTCTACTGTGGAGAGCTTGATGGTCATTAACATTCCCCTCATTTTTTTGGCTAGAAATAGAATACTACTAGTGAGGATGAGAGTCATTGCTATTGAATATCTATTAATCATATGTCATTTGTCCCATTATATGCCTCCATTTGGCAAATAGAAAAGAATTATAGTGTATCTGTTTAAATTAAAAATGAAAGCAGTAGCATCACTCCAGTGCAATATTATTGAAGCCCTGCATTAGATTAGTTAGCTAAATATTGTTAATGCATTGCCCACAAAAATGTTGCTTTAGAAGTTAATTCAGTGCTTTGCATATGAAAAAGTTTGGCTTCAATCCCTGACGTTTTGAGTAATAAACTTTGAAATGTATGGCAATGTATGGTAAAAATAGGCAATCCTGGCTAGAAGTGCTAGTATCTGTGTAAAATAGTTCGATATGTTCATAAATGTACCCTCTCCAGTCTAATATTTGTTTGCAATGTTCCTATTTTTGGATTATTTTTATAATCAAAAGAATAAGTCTGAGTAAATCTATCAGAAGACCAAAAACTATCTGTCTACAGTTGCAGATGGTTAGCAGTGGCAAGCAGTTTACCACTGTTTAACAGTTTACCTTGATGTCTTTGCTTAACTGATTTTTAGCAAAGATTGCTATCAGCCTTTTTCTCCTCAATCATGTGAATTAAATTCACCTGAAAGGCGATCCAAAAACTATATATTACTAAAACTTTGGTTATCATGACCTTTAACTGGGCAAAACAGTGCATCATAGGGCAACAATAACAGAATAACAAAGTTGGAAGGGACCTTGAAGGTCTTTTAGTCCAACCCCCAATCAAACAGGAGACTCTATACCATTGCAAACAAATGTTGTCCAATCTCTTCTTAAAAACCTCCAGTGTTGGAGCATCCACAACTTCTGAAGGCAAGCCATTCCACTGATTAATTGTTCTGTCAGGAAATTTCTCCTTAGTTCTAGATTGCTTCTCTTCCTGATTAGTTTCCATCCATTTCTTCTTGCCCTGCCTTCAGGTGCTTTGGGGAATAGGTTGAGACCCTTAGATATTGGAACACTGTTTTCATGTCATCCCTAGTCTTGTTTCATTAAAGCAGACATACACAATTCCTGCAACAGTTCTTCATAAGTTTCAGTCTCCAGTCACCTAATCATTTTTGTTGCTCTTCTCTGCACTCTTTCTAGAGTCTCAACATCTTTTTATATCATGACCAAAACTGTATTCACTATTCCAAGTGTGATCTTACCAAGGCATTATAAAGTGATACCAACACTGCATGTGATCTTGATTCCTCATTTAATGCAGCCTAGAATTACATAGACTATTTTGGCCAGTACAGTTTTTGAACTACGGTACCTCAAATGGACTAATTTACAGAATGTGTCCAAAATCCACAACCCATGACTCCCAAGGGAATGAAATTTGGGAAAGTTGTGGCTATTTCAGTGTTACTGACTGCTGCTGTAGTCACATGACTTTCATTTTCAAAGTTCTGTGACAGTTTCCCAGCCAGTCTTGCAATCCCTCACTTCCCCCACTCACCTAGCAGTAGCCACTTACCTGCCTAGTGGGAAGGGAACGGAAGGGAAAGGGAAAGGGAGGAAGATTTCTGATGTTCCTTGCCAAATTCCCACAAGGAAACTCAATGGGGAAGCTGGCAAGAAGTCAGAAGTTGTTTCTGCTCCACTGCTTTTTTCGCCCACCTTTGATCATTTTGTTTCTCTCTTTAGGTAAGGAAATGTATCTGAAACACTGACCCAATGGGGCACAGGTTGTCTAATAACAACTAAAAATAACCATAAATAATATACATGTCTGAAACTGTCACATATATAGAAGAACCTGTATAATTTAGTAGCAATCATAAAACATGAGCACTTTCCTTGGGTACTTGTAACAACTCTTATGCAGTCCTTTCTAGAGTGGAATTTTTGGATTGCCTGAACATGGAATCAATAAAAAAGCATTCTACAGGTAGTCCCCCAGGTACGAACATTTGTTTAGCAAATTTTCACAAAAACGAATTTATTCAGAAAGGGTACTTACGTTAGAAATTCAAAACTGCGACCAAAAAGAGGCCTGTGTAGCCATATGACTTGAATTCAGTGTCTGCTGCTGTGGCGGCCATGTTTAACTCTGTGACTTGCCCCTCTGCCATTCGGGTTATGAAACCGGCAGGGTTTTTTTTTTTTTTTTTTTGGTCCCTGGTCACATGGCCAAACAAGAGCCGGGCCAGTGCCGAGTTTTTTTTTGTTGGTGCTGGTGGAGAATCTGCTGCTGCCTGGGCTTCAGGACTAGAATTGCTTCTGTAAGTATTTTAATTTTTTTTATTATTACTCTATAGTGCTTGCAAACTGCTCTTCTTTTTAAGTACTTTTTAAGCATTCTATAACGTTGTGTTTCCTTGCTTTTATTTTGGAGATTAGCATATATTACTGTAGTTTGTAGGTTTTAATTTTAAATTGCCTCCAGAAGTTGTGGCTGCCCCATTATTGAAAGCTTTTAAGAAGAGACTGGATAGGCATTTATCAGAAATACTCTCTTGTGAGAGCAGTGGGCTAGACTAGATGATCTCAAGGTCCCTTCCATCTCTGTTACTGTTGCAAGCCAACAGCTCTGTAAACCCCTCTCCCATCTCCCTCTGAGTGCCTGGCTGGAGACTCTTAAGCTAATTAGTGGCAATTGCAAATTTTTTTGCAAAAGGAGAGTTCTGCAGTCTGCTTGCAGGCAATTCAGTTCCTGAGCCAAAGGAAACAGCTGACTGGCAGCCAGCAGCAGCTGGAAGACCTCTCAGTTCAAGCAGAGATCAATTAACAAAGCGGAGGAAATAGTAAGTCAGATCTTCGTTCATTTAACAATCCATTTGATTTAATTAATGAATTTGATTTTAAAAATTTGTAAAATTGAGTCTGATTAATTTGACGAATTTTTTGACTTACAAGCCTAATGGACAGGCTCCATTAGGTTCATACCTTGAGACTACCTGTATTATAGTAAGGGGAAGTGGTCAGGATGATTTATAGCGGGATGATCATCATTAGGATGGTGGACCTGAAGACCTATTCTTTAAAGCTTAATGAATGTGGACAACTGACTATATTATATCTTTACAAATATCTGTCAAAGTAATCCTGCTGACAGGTCTAGTGTAGTGACAGTTCCCCTGAGCAAGTGGGCTGTGATGCCCTGAGGTAGCTGTTTGTTGCTAGCCAAATCGGCCATATTTGACAACCAGAACAACATTGCTTTGAAAAATGGCATTAACTGCATGACACTTTTCCCCCCCAAACAGGCCCTTGACAATTAACATCATTTGTTGCAGAATTAGACTTTTGTTTCATAGATGCTGAAATTTCTCTTTTGCTGTGAATTATTTTTGCATTTTTAATTATTGATTTAACATTTTAATTCTAGTTTGGCTCTTTTTAAGTGCTTGTTTTTGGTGCTAAAATGCAATAATTAAAGAAAATATCCTGAAAATGATAATTAATTCATTATAATTTCTTTATAATTAGAGAATATGTAACATGTAAGTTGGAAAATGTTATAATCTACTCAAGTTACTGGGGGTTGGGCAGCATATACATTTAGTAAATTCATTATGATTATGATTATTGTTACTAGAGTATGATCTTGGGAATTCTGTAGCTGAATATTTGGTAGGAATTTTTTTCTTTGTCTTTGAACTTCTCTTGAAATAATATGAGGGGACACTATCATATTTAGTGGACGTTAAAAAGCCAGAAAATTTGGGATAGAAATGCATGTACTAATTCAGAAGATTTTAAACACTAATGTACAATTGAAACCAGAGGATTTAATTTTAGAAATGATGGATAAACAACTGGAAAAAAGTTATGGAATTTTGTTTTTATATATAACTGCAGCAAGATTATGATATGCTTAAAAATGGAAAGGTTTGATACTGTCCACAGTGGAGGAATGGTGAAGATGATGGAATTTCCTGAGATGGCTAAATTAACTTCTTTGATTAGAGAAAAGACAACATCTACATTTGTTGCTTACCGGAAACCCCTTATTCCAGGGGTCCCCAACCCCTGGGCCGTGGCTTTTTCGGAACTGGGCTGCACAAGCGGGGGGCAAGCACGTGCACGAAGCTCCCCTTGTGTACGCGGCTGCTGCTTGAGCTCGTGTGCAAAACTCCTTTCGTGCAAGTGATGGCTGCTCGTGCATGAAGCCCCATTCATCTGAGTGGCGTGTGCCCACCACTTGCACAAATGGAAGTGCGTGCACTTGCGCATGCCTGCCTGCCACTCACATGGAACTATCTCCTCTCTCCCTCCCCCCTGCCGGGCCACCAAGCCAGAAAGGTTGGGGACCACTGCCTTGTACACTTTTTGCATGAAATAGAAAAAAAAACCTTTTGATTTATGGTTTTGATGATGGGAAAACATTAGATAATAGAAAAAGAGCCTATTTTATAACTATAGAGCAGTGATGGCGAACCTTTTAGAGACTGAGTGCCCAAACTACAACCCAAAACCCACTTATTTATCGCCGGGTGCCAGGTGGGCGTGGCCCACTGGGTGGGCGTGGTTACCTCGATGTTGCTCGTGGGGAGGGACACCTGTGGGGGCCGGGAAGGTTGGGGGAGATCCAGGGGGTCTCTGGCAGGTGGGGTGATGGGCAAGAGGCTCGTCCTCGGGGTGAGGTAAGGCGAGGCAGGGCGGGGGTGCCATTGTCGCAGGGCAAGGCGAGGCAGGGGCCGGGGCGGCTGCTGCCTGACACCATCGGCCCCTGCACACAGAGGCCAGCGAGCACATGGGGGCTGACAGTGTCCGTCAGCAGCCACAGCCTGCCGGCCCCTCGACCAGCGCACTCTGGGGCTCCGCAGCCCACCGCCAACAGTTCAGAGAAGCCGCCTCTGAGCTGGACGGACGGCCGACAGCTGAGGAGGCGATGCAGTGGGTCGTGCCTGGGAAAAGGAGAGCATGCGAGGCCAGGAGGGATGGGACGGGGGGAGGAAAACCAGCCGTGCTGGGATGCATCCGGCCACGTGGGAGCTCGGCGAGTTAGCGGGCGGCTGGTTGCCATCTCCGGGGCATGGCGTGCGTGCCCACCGAGAGGGCTCTGAGTGCCGCCTCTGGCACACGTGCCATAGGTTCGCCACCACTGCTATAGAGTAAGATCATTTTCTAATCATACTTCTCTTTGCTGCAAAGGAAATTGGAAGCCTCTTTCTTCTTATCTTTTCTTTTTACCCTTTTTTGTTTTTCTTCTTTTCCCTTTCTTTTTTTCTTTACTTTGTATTAGTTTTTGTTAGTTTTTAATCTTGTTTTTAAATTCTTAATAAAATTTATACAAAAAAGTATTTCTGATGGTGAAATGATTTATAGTTATGGTCGTTGACATCTTAGAACAATTATTCCCAGCCTAGAGCTCTGATTAATTTTAAACTCCCATTTTAAAAGATAATTTGGAAATGTGTCGTGATTTTCAAAATCCTGAAAGTCCCATATGCTAAACTTTTTTTTCTGTCTATTTTAAACTTATCTTACACTTAGGCTAGATATGGTGGGGGCCTTCATGGAAGATGGAGAAGTAAGACAAATTCTTCAAGAAGATATCCTCCGCCGCTTCCCAGACTTCAGTCGAATAGGAAAAAAATTTCAGAAGAAAGCTACTCTGCAGGACTGTTACAAAATGTATCAGGCAATTAATCAGATACCTAATGTGATACAGGCACTGGAAAAACGTAATGGTAATTTTTTTTTCTTATTTTCTAAATATCTTTAGAAATTTTCTAAATTTTAGAAAAAATTAGAGATTTCACTTCTAGAAATTTGTAGAAATAGAAATTTAGATATTTAGAAAATAGATATTTTCTAAATATCGTCTGCCCAGTTCATAAGCTCAAAAGACAATCTCTACTCACCTGCCAAAAGGATTTTTACAGCACCAGTAGAATTGTTTTACTGCCAGTGTTAGTGATACATACATGTGTAAAAAGCTAAGCATTGTGGTTTGGAGTGCCTTATCATCTGACATTTGTATTCCTTTGTTCATTTTCATATAAGAAGAAAACAATTAGTAAAGGCAAAATGAAAAAAAAACCACAATTCTGATTATTGAATTGACTGGAAACCAGTCATTTTGATATTAGGGCTATAGCCTCAATCTCTCAAGTATAGAACAACCAAAGAACTGAATCAATAAAATTTTAAAAAACATCATGATCAATAGAGAAAATGTCAAGTAAAATATGCTAATTGATGCAGTGAAACAGTTCAGCAATTAGAAATTTCTAAACTGAGCAATAAGCAAAAAAATTCTGGCTAGGTTATTTTTTATTCAGAGCATAATTATTCAAGATAGCTCATTTCACTTCTGAAGTAAGGAATGCTTGGATATAACCAAGTTTCTTTACAACAAAGCAGGATTAGCTATACTTTTGTGTCAATCATGACTTATTATTACGTGAACTTATTTACACATGCATATGAAGTTATCTGTATGTCCAGCGAACCCATAATTACATCTTTCTCAGAGTTGTGTTAAGTATGCCTTTTTTTCCAAATTATTAAGAGTTTTTCATTTAAAAAAGTCAAGTTTTTCATATGCTGAATAAAAAAACATTCAGTTTGTGTGATAGCCACTACGTGGCTTGGCATGCTACTACGAATTGTGGTAATAGAAAGAGAGGAAGACAGAGAAATTTAATTTGCTAAATAAAAAACAATTTTAGAATAATAACAAAGCAGGTTTGGGAGCTAATCTTTAGAAATATTTGTAACTCGGGATTAGTCAAATGCTAACAAGGAAAGATAAATAGAAATAGAGGGGAAAAAAGAGTAAGATATAAATTGATATGTTTACTTTAGAATAAGATGAAGCCAAAATATACCATTCCTTGGTTGATCATAACAAGCATTAGTTATCTTTTGTTCTGCAACCAATTTTGGTCACCATACTACAAAAAAGATGTTGAGACCTTGGAAAAAGTTCAGAGAAGAGCAACTAAAACGATCAAAGGCCTGGAGACTAAAACATATGAAGAACGGCTGCAGGACTTGAGTTTGGCTAGTCTAAAGAAAAGAAGAAACGGGCGACATGATAGCAGTATTCCAGTATTTGAGGGGCTGCCACAAAGAAGAGGGTGTCAAACTATTCTCCAAAGCACCAGAGGGCAAGACAAGAAACAATAGTTGGAAACTGATCAAAGAGAGAAGCAACCTGGAATTAAGGAGAAACTTCCTAACAGTGAGGACAATTAACCAGTGGAACAGCTTGCCTTCAGAAATCGTGGGCGCTCCATCACTGGAGATTTTTTAAGAAGACAGTCACTTGTCTGAAATGGTATAGGACAGGTTCTCCTACTCGAGCAGGGGGCTGGACTAGAAGACCTCCAAGGTCCCTTCCAATTCCTATCCTATCCTATCCTATCCTATCCTATCCTATCCTATCCTAAAATGTAGTGCTCACACTGTTTGTCTAGAGACCTTTATATAGCATATTGTCCATAAAGAACCAGCAATATTTGTTATACTAAAATGAGCAATCTTGAAGGGGCTGATATAGATAGACTCCTGTTCATAGAGGAGTAGCCAATGAAGCCCTGACTGATTAAGTTAT
Source organism: Azemiops feae (assembly GCA_023970755.1). Classification (NCBI taxonomy): domain Eukaryota; kingdom Metazoa; phylum Chordata; class Lepidosauria; order Squamata; family Viperidae; genus Azemiops; species Azemiops feae. Next base: position 2,851,188 of record JALGBA010000012.1, on the reverse strand, counting down.
ACACAGGGACCAGATCTAATGTAGTTGTGAAAGTAGAAACATGTTTGTGACTAAGAGAATATGAGACTAAAAATCTTGGCAGAACACCTCAAATTTCCAGCTTGTCCATCCAATAAACGAATAAGCCATATTGTTAGCAGCTCTTAAGAAATGGCACAGAAATGCAAATTACCCCCCCTCTCCCCATCAGAAGGACTAGAACCTACTGTGTTATAGAGTTAGACATCTAAGAATCAGTGGTGGGATTCAAATATGTGAACAACCGGTTCTGTATGTGGATGCTGCTTCCGGAAGTCCATTCTGGGTCTGGGCGAAGTGGTGCAAACCAGCTGAATCCCACCACTGATAAGAATGCTATCTAAAGAGTCACCTCTTTGACTCCTGACTCTGCTCAGTGATCCAAGGGATCGGATCTACATGGGCAAAGTAGTTTCTGGCTAAAGATAACTGACATTCTGTCTCTGGAAAATCTTTCTCAAATTTAACACTATCTAGGTGCATAGATCTCAACTTGTAGAACTCCCCAGCCATCATGGGCATTGTTGACAACTCTGGGAGTTGAAGTCTGTACATGTGGATAGGATCCAGGTATTTATAGTATGAAAGGGAAACTTTCATGATGAATATTCTATTATCCAAGGGAACCTTGAGTATATTTTGGAATTGATGTGGGATATCAAAAAGAAAACAGATTGTTCAAATTCATTGATAATGTTTAAATAAAGGCTTAATAACATTCAATGTCTATAGGATGTGGCAAAAATACAGTAACTTCGTCCAGGAATTAATCAGAATCTGATGTTGAATCAAAGCAAATTGATTTTTAAAGAGGCCGTGTACAAGAGCTGTTGCTTTATTGTATGAATAATCCAAGTGCACTACAGTCTCTAATCTTTTGGACATTTTTGGACATTTCTGTAACAGTTTGAACTGAATGATCAGGCTGTTCGCTTTCAGTATAATAAATGTCAATTTGCAACTGACATCAAATGGCAAATCTAAAGATCAGACTGTTCATTAAGTGAACAAAAGGTGAACCTTCTAACTTCTGCAAAAATAGCCCATTTGATTTAAATATGCCAGTACTGTAGCTGAGAAAATTAAATGGCATTTTTGTAAAGATCTTTAATTTGGCAGCATGAAAAATGCCAGATTTGTTATCTATTAAAACCTTTATAACATGTTTGCTGCCTGACTGCTACTACAAATTTGAAGTTTTTTTAAAAAAATAATTATACCCCAATGAAACAAACTGCATTTGAAATTGTAAAAGCAGAAATGTGTTGGCTTCTAAAAATAGGATCTGGAAAAGAAATTTATAGTGTGAAAGTATATTAGTTGAATATGTCAGCCAATCAGTCATACTTTCTTCAAGGGGCTCTGTTATATTTATTTTTTTGCTCGTCAAAATTCTGCAGCCACTGAATATACTCTGTATATTACTTATTTACTGAATAGTTTTAAAAGTTTCTCTCCTCTGGATTTTGTTCTCTTAATTTTTCTTTGTGCCTCTGCAAACCTTACAGTAGTATATACTGCTAGTAGTATACACTACATCATTTATATGGTTGATTTTAGATGGTTATATTAGTAATTGGCAAAGTGGGTATAATCCAGGCAAACAGTATTTATTTTAAAACATTAGAGATACTCTTAAGGTTGAACAGAAACAGAAATTGCCTTATAAAATTGATGGAGAAAGGATATAATATACTGATGTTAATAGCTCAGTTTATATCAGCCATACTAGATAGACCAGACAGAGAATCAGAGAAGCATTTGCTTGAGCTGTGTTTCCCAGGACTTAAAGAATGTTTCAGCCCCTTTATCTAGATAATGGTTATTGCATATTTCTGCAAAGGTTACCTCCCTTACTTATACAGCTTGTGTTGTTTGTATTGAGAGTCTGGCCACATATGGAAGGACCCCAAAAACTTGTCTGTACATTCCTATTAGGAAATCTGATTTGGTGCAAGTAAAATAGGCAGCTTCTTTAGGAACTAACCTTGAAGACAGGAGAATGCCAGGGAGAGTATATACTCCATCATGTACTTGGTATCCAAATAAATGGTACAAAAGAACCTTTTGCACCTCTTTGGAGGTGAAAGATTCCTGTCTCCCCATCTTATAGCTACATGGATAATAATGTTACACACACGTGTTCAGGAACCCATTAGGAGTCAAATTGAGCTCACTTGGGCTCACCATTCCATATTTTTCTGACATTGTAAGATTGACAGATTGCTTCATGAATGCAACCGTTGGTTTTGCAGGGAGTACTATAACCCTAGGAAATATTACTAGACTAACTCTCTTTCTGTGACCTCTGTTACTGCTGTCATAAATAATAGAAAAAGAGAGTTTCCCTCTAAGGGCAGAGAAAGAAAAAATCTTTCTGACCCAGCTTCTCACCTGAATAGGAGTTATCCTTTCTCTGTTGGACTATTATCTGGGAGGCAGAACAATATTTTCCAGAGTTACCCAAAAGTCAGGATTTGCATCTGTTCCATTAATGGCATGCAAGTAATTTACAATATTGTGCTACATTGTGGGAATAAATTATGAACAAATTAGGTTTTGTTCAGAATTGTGAAGTAGATTCCTTAAGCAATAATAATTTAAAAAATAATTTGAACTTTTTTAGCCTTTCTATTCAAGATACAATGAAAGAAGTCCAAACAAATTTAATTTAATTCATTTTTTCTATCTATCTATCTATCTATCTATCTATCTATCTATCTATCTATCTATCTATCTATCTATCTATCTATCTATCTATCTATCTATCTATCTATCATCTATCTATCATCTATCTATATCTATCTATCTATCTATCTATCTATCTATCTATCTATCTATCTATCTATCTATCTATCTATCTATCTATCTATCTATCTATCTATCTATCTATCTATCTATCTATCTATCTATCTATCTATCTATCTATCTATCTATCTATCTATCTATCTATCTATCTATCTATCTATCTATCTATCTATCTATCTATCTATCTATCTATCTATCTATCTATCTATCTATCTATCATACATTCCAAATGACTGGATTAAAGAGTCTAACTGTTCTCATGTTAGAAATGGATTGATTTGATTCAGGATTCCTTATGAAAAGGGGAAAAATGTTAAGCTGATCAAGACTCTGGGGATCCATAAAATTCTCTCTAGTACTGACCATATAGTTAAATGTATACTTTTGTAAATTACTATATTTTTTCCCTTTCAAATTATTGTTGACTCTTGAAGACTGCCTGGGCTATCCCTGTAGTTCGTCTGGCAAGATTCAAAAGTAATTTGCTCTTGTCTTCTTCCCTGGGCTGAGAGAGAGGGACTGCCCAAAGTTACCCAACTGGCTTCAAGCCTGACACAAGGCTAAAACTCATAGTCTCCTAGTTCTAGCCTGGAGCCTTAACCACTGCACCAAACTGATTCTCAAATTACTATTTAGTAAGTTGCTATACAGCTGCTAACCTATTTAAACATATCTAATAAATTCAAATAAGATTGTCAGTCAATTTACTTATTGGTGATTCTTTTCTGTATGTTTTATTTTTTGGCAGGAAACTGCAATATGCTACTAGATGCGGTATTCACAAAACCTCTTAAAGAGCTAAACTCTGATTTCTCCAATTTCCAAAAGATGATTGATGAAACTTTGGACATGAATACGGTAATCTATGAAAGTAGAATGAATTATGGTCCTATCATATATATTCTATGCCAGTTTATAGCATAGAGCACAATTCGTCAGGAAGGAAATTGCAGAGACATGTTGCCATACCAGGAAAGGGGCAAGCTCAGATTTCTCTTTCCAGGTGCTAAAAACATGCAGTGGGACCTGTTCAGAAAACTCAAAAGAACCCAAAGTTCCTAATTATATACCAACTAGAAGCACTGTAAATGTGTCCAACCCAAAGTTCTTTTGGTTGGACACCTTTCCAGTACTTATAGTTGCCATTTTGATAATTCAGGATGCTTTGGTTATTTACATTAATAAGAAGAACATTGCATAAAAACAATAATAAGATTTTCAGTAGTAGATTTCCCTATCCATGGGTACATGTATAACTACATCCTCATTTTGCTGTTACCTTTCAGGTAAGCAATGTTATGCTTACCATCTCCATCATTAGGAATGATGATGATTGCTCTTACATATTTTTTTTCAACCATAGCTACTTACATTTCCCCAAGCTCCTCTATACGCCAATGGTACTTAGTGATATAATTCTTTTCCCTCCTTTCCAGGAAGCTTTTATATTAGCAATAGTGATAGTACTTAGACTTATACACTGCAATAGTACTTAGACTTAAACAATAGCAGTAGTATGTAGACTTATACATCTCTTCACAGTGCTTTACAGCATTTTCTGAGCAATAAGAGACATTTACAAATGTCAGCATATTGCCCCCCACAATCTGAGTCCTCATTTTACTGACCTTGGAAGGATGGAAGGCTGAGTCAACCTTGAGTCAGTCAGGATCAAACTACTGGCAATGGGCAGAGTTGGCCTGCAATACTGCATTCCAACTACTATGCCACAAAGGCTTCTCTTTCTTAATGTCCACTTTCTATTTATTCAGTTGGGAAGGTAGCCTGTTTTCTAATACCTTTTCATTATTGCTTTTTCTTCCTGAAGTAGCTTTATTTTCACACTTATTTCTTACATTTCTTTGATGTCTATATTTCCCAAGATTCACTCTTGACTGTTTCATACTCAGAACTTCTTATCACTTTCTATGCTTCACTAATATTCTCTGTCTTTCTTCCTAAGCAATCAAGTTAAATCCATTCAGTTTTTTTATCCATGTATATGCACGAATAGACTTATGCATAAATCATTTATTTGAAACAGAGCTTTTTATAAGGAAATACTTACAAAGGAATTGTTATTCTCATTCATTTTTGCGACTCTAAATGGCCCAGTAGTATTTTCCATATTCTCTTGTTTCTACTCATCTATTAATATCATATAGTAAAGTCTTTTTTTCCTGGATTGCATGTTACAGTCTTGCATATTTTATGGTTATCACCTGTTGGGCCCATAGCTTAACTTCTGCTGCCCATCATGGCTTTGATCAATCACAATTTTCACGTAATACTTTTTAATATTACAAAATTACTTGGCTTAGTCATACCAATGCCGCATGCAGCATTCCCTTTTAATAATAAGAACAGTACTCTCAGTTCTGGTACATTTTGGTCAATATGCTACAATAATACTTTTATCCCAAACATGATCACATACTTCTCTGGAAGTTAGGATTTGTAATTTAGAAATTACCTTACAAGTCAGTATTGTATCAGTATCACTGAAAAGGTTCATGCAGAATAGTGATAGACACTCAGAAAAATGGATCAAATTAGTAACTCAGAACCATGTATACCAAATGTATTGCAACTCCTGTTGTTCAGATTAATATTAGTTACATATTATGGAAAGAGCTTATGTATTTGTGTGTGTGTATATGTTATCAATGAAAAATTTGCAGAACTGTTTGAATAATTCTTTTTTCTGGGAAGACCCACTCAAAAAATGATAAAGAAAAGTCAGAGGTGAACAGAAAAATTAAGTGTTCTTTGCCTCCACTCCCATCAAATGCTTACATTAACTTTCTCCAACTTCATGCCTCAAGTATTGGATTTCAACTCCTATTCATAATATAGTAAAACTGTATCTTATTCCAGAAATATAAAGGCTTGTATTCAGTCAATTAGAGGATTAAAATTTCCAAATATAATATATTTGGATCTAAAGGATACTTGTTGCCCTTTTAAAAAAGGATTGAATAAGATTTTACTGTGTAATGCTGGTAAAGTTATAAATAAATTATTATAAATTAGAACTCAACTCTTGAATTACTTAGTACTCTCTGTTCTTGCTTTTGCAGTTAATGTTCCCTTTTGTCCTTCCATTCCTTCTAGCTAAGCTGTTTTTTCTTTAAAATCAAACAACAAAATTGCGATTTGTAAAATGAAACTCCTACACACAGTGATGTGAAATGGTTGAGCAGGGCATACATCTAAATAAATAAGTAGAGCATTCTGTGCCAGGCTGTTTAGTATTTTTACATTCATGAACAGTTCACCTCTGGATAGTAAACTTTCTGAAGTGTAAAAAGCTAGACTCCTGTGATTGGAGATTTTATGGGCTTCAGTTTGACATGAAAACCTTTATGAATCATTTAATTCTCCTCTTTGCATAGTGCATGGTGAAGTTACAAGTCACCATAGCAACCAAATTATTAACCTTTGCTGAATAAACTTTTCGTGTATAGATTGAAGATTTAGAACCCATCAACATGTTACCTTGTGAAAGGTACATTATCTTCGTTATATAGAGTCCTCCCCTCTTTTTGATCCTTTCAAGACCTTTCCTCCTCATGTCCCCTTTTAAATTCCTGGCAACTGCCTGGAATTTAAATTTTCTTGACAAGGTTTTTCAAAAAGTGGTTTGCCATTGCCTCCTTTGTAGTGCTGAGAGAGAGCTGCTGGCCCAAGATTGTTCAGCTGACTTAAGGCAGAACTAGAATTCAGTTTCTAGCCTGATGCCTTAACCACTACACCAACCTGGCTCTCATATAGAACCATTGTTTAGAATTATATTTTATAGGCAGCTTCAAGTATTGGAAGATGGCTATCAGCTCTCCCCTTATTCTTTTTTTCCCTTTAAGCTATTCATACTCATTCCGTTAACCATTGTTTATAGGCTTTAGCCTCCAAACCTCTTTGCTCTTCTGTAAACTCTTTCCAGTTCTTTACTGGATTTAAATTTTAAATTCAAGAAAAAATCAATATAGTTATGTAATTAAAGCAGTCAGTTAAAAACTGTGGTAAACTATAGCCCTGTTAGCCATTCAATCAGATTTGACTGGAGTTCTCCGAAAACGGTGCACTGAGCTGCAGGGCGATTTTTTTCCTTCTGCCAACAAATAGCTGATTTTGCTGCCAAAGAGCCAGCTTTGGTGGCGCTCTCCCCAGATTTGAATGGGAGCGAACTAGGAATGACCCAAGATAATCCTTGGATGATCGTGGACCTACCTGGGAAGAGGAATCTCGATGGTTGCAATTTTCGATAGGAGGGACCGGACAGTTGGATCTCCCATCTTTTCCTTTCAGCTGTTTTTCTTTCGAAGTATGCCTCAGTTTTTAACTGCAGTTCTTGAACTTTCTTTTTTCATTTTGACTTTTATCTTTAACTGCTAATTGACTGATTGAATGCTGATTTATTCTAACCCTTTGCTGGATTTTAATTTGAATTCTTTGTGGTTTTTTACTGCTTCATTTCTAACATAAGAACAATTGCGAATCACTTTCATTTTTGCTGTATGGAAGTCAGTGGAAATCTCTTGAGTAATGAAAGTGATCAGGTTTAATTTACATTTAAGTCAGATTTTCACTACAAGGATTGTGTATGCTATTAATTTTTAAAAGTTCTGGTCTTATTTCCTTTAACTTCGGATGGGAATTTCCCCTTTTCTCTATTCATTTTTCATTGTGGAAAATATTATCTCAGTTCTTTGTGTGATTATTCTGGTTATGGTACATGTACGTCCCCTGTCCAAACTGTCTATATTGGTTGTGAAATCTCAACTACAGGAGAGGTTTGGACTATTATTAAAAATGCAAACAGTGCATCAACTTAATGATAAAGTAGAAGCCTTTGAAAAAATGCACTTTAGCTTTGACAATAACTTCCAAAAGCCAGGAACAATTGTACCATTACACATTATATAATGTGTAATAAGCCAGATTTCCATCTGCAGGATATATTTTTTGCATTCACCTTCAAAGAAAGACTATATTTCGGTCTTTCAACTTTCACTAAATAAAATGGTTCAGCTTTCCATATAATAAGATACATATTGTCAATCTGTAGATCAGTAGTAAAAGCAAGTGGAGCATTTTAGTTTTTCAGTGTTTCGGGTATAGCTATAGTGCATTTATAGACCCTGGATTTAGATATCTTGCAACACACTGCTCAGGCTATCTTGTAAATTGCTAAATGCAGACAAGCAGGCTTTTAAACTTTTCACTTGACTTGGCTCATCTTCTGTGCTTCTCTCAACGCAATGCTGATGTTTAGAATGAATCATCTCTGTGGTCTTATTACTCTACATAGAATAGAATAGAATTCTTTATTGGCGAAGTGTGATTGGACACAAGGAATTTGTCTCCGGTGCATAAGCTCTCAGCGTACATACAAGCAACAAGTGATAAATCATAATCATAATCATACAATCATCATAAATCATAAGATACAACACTCAGTGATAGTCACAGGATACTAAATAATCAACATAAATCATAATAGGGTACTAATAAAAGCAATCAATATAAATCATGAGATACAAACAACAAAGTTATAGTCATAAGAAGCTAAGGAAATAGGTAATAGGAAAGATGACAATATGAGAAGGATAATAGTTAATACAACTCTACTAGATGGTTTGACAAACCAGACAGTTATAGAGGTGCAAATGACAGACTCATTAATTTCTTTGTAGAACTGTATCAGCAATTCTAATATATCTGTGCATCTGTGGTCTCTTCCTCTTTCTTGCTAATCTGAACCCTGCTGGGTAAATATGACATCACCCTGGCAAGATGATCTACAGGCAACTGCACCCTTTCCTACATATCCAGAGTAGAAGAAAGGGCACTCTGCCAGGTTTGTTTTGTATTGATTCTATGTGACTAATAGAAAAAAAAGTTGAGTTCTCTTGTTGAAATTTGTTGGAGCACAAGAATCCTTGTAAGCTATGTATGTTAGCAATAGCCATTCTTTACTATTGCTCTTCAACAGCTTGGATCTATGATAGTGCCATGCCTTTGTAGTTAGCCACAAAAAGATCTCTAACTTTGTTTTCTGTTTCTTTTAGAGTCACCTGTATTAGTAACCATGAGTGCATTTTATTCATTTATGTAATCATATTTATATGTCCACCTATGTTAAGAGAAGTGACTCTAGGCAGTATATAGTCCAACCATAGAAACAATTTTAAAATAATTCAAGTACAGAAAATGTTTTTTTTTATTAAATGGCTAGAAGAGAGCATCAGATATTTCAAACTGTGAAACTATCTTGTGACGGTGAATTTCATAAATCCAAGTTGGACAATCCATGGTCATGCTTTCTGCCTCTTTTTCTAGACAATTCTTCTTTTCCCCCATAAGATTTTCTTACAGACTTTAATTCTTAGTCATTTCTTTGTCCTCTTGTTTCCAACTGGTAAACCATTAAGATTATGCTTTTGAAGACTTGAGTGTTGCTCCTTTAAGTGCTGTATTTTGCTCTGTAATGCATCACATTGCTGTCCCATGAGAGAGGCATGGTGGATTTGAAGCCTGTCTGGCTGACCCACCCACTTCTGTTGTCAAGGAAAGAAATTTGCATCACAGGTAGTTCTCAACTCAACAACCATTTGTTTAACGACTGTTTGAAGTGACCACTGTGCTGGAAAAAAATGACTTACGACTGGTACTTGCACTTAGTGACCGTTGCAGGGCAACTGGCATGTATTTGTGATGATTGCAATGTCCCAGGGTCAAGTGTTCAACTTTTGCAGACTTTTGACAAGCAAAGTCAATGGGGAAGCCAGATTCATTTAACAACAAACTTAACTGTAGCATGAAAAATCATAAAATGGGGCAACTGTCTTGCATAGAAATGGAAATTTTGAGTCAATTGTGGTTGTAAGTTGAGGACTACCTGTAATAATATTGGGTCTCTTGGGCTTTGGTTAATTGACACAGCAGTTTTAAGCATTTCCTCATACAATAAACCTCTGGTTGTGCTTATAAGGGGTTGTTGTTGTTAGTTGCGAAGTCGTGTCCGACCCATCGCGACCCCATGGACAACGTTCCTCCAGGCCTTCCTGTCCTCTACCATCTTCTGGAGTCCATTTAAGTTCACGCTTATTGCTTCAGTGACTCCATCCAGCCACCTCATTCTCTGTCGTCCCCTTCTTCCATTGCCCTCAATCTTTCCCAGCATTATGCTCTTCTCCAATGAGTCCTTCCTTCTCATTAGGTGGCCAAAGTACTTGAGTTTCAACTTCAGGATCTGGCCTTCTAAAGAGCAGTCAGGGTTGATCTCCTCTAGGACTGACCGTTTTGATCTCCTTGCAATCCAGGGGACTCGCAGGAGTCTTCTCCAGCACCATAGTTCAAAGGCCTCAATTCTTTTGCGCTCAGCCTTTCTTATGGTCCAACTTTCACAGCCATATATTGCAACTGGGAAAACCATGGCCTTGACTATACGTACTTTTGTTGGCAGGGTGATGTCTCTGCTTTTTAGTATGCTGTCTAGATTTGCCATACTTTCCTCCCCAGGAGCAAGCGTCTTTTCATTTCTTGGCTGCAGTCCCCATCTGTGGTGATCTTGGAGCCCAGGAAGATAAAATCTGTCACTACCTCCATTTCTTCCCCATCTATTTGCCAGGAATTGAAGGGCCGGATGCCATGACCTTGGTTTTCTTAATGTTGAGTTTCAAGCCAATTCAAGGGGTTAGTGGATACTAAAAATTAAACTGGCAGGAAGGAGATACATGATAAATCCTGCTTCTTGGTATAGGAATAAGAACTTGTTCTATTGTTGTGCTTGTTCTAAAGGGGCAAATCAAATAAGATTTCTTTCACTAACTTTACTACAGGAAGAAAAAAAATGACATTGTTAGGAGACCCATAAATCATGGTTTTTTATAGCTTTTCCTCCTTTTCTTGGTCCCCAGCAAGAAACCCATTCACTATTTATGTAACTGTACTTTTGTGTAAAAATAGTTGGAATGCTAAAATATAGTCTTTTATAGTCAGCTCCTTTGTCAATTTTCCAGACATGGACTACAAATAGCCACTTCTAGGCCAGTTATCCTCAGAGTGTCAGCCCCGCACATCCTCTCCTCCCTCACCCTCCTTTCTTTTTTATTTCTTCCCTTTGTCTTGTCTACAAAGTATCTGGTCATTGCTATAGTTATAATGACAAGGTCATTCAGTTGAAAAACAAACAGTGCATGTTTTTCCTTCTGTAACATATCACATTCCTATCTCTGCTTTTTCTGATATTCCATGCTTAGAGGCAATGTATTTTTAACAAGAGAACCAGTTTGGTGTAGTGTTTAAGGGCCTGGGCTGGAAAATGGAAGCTCATGAGTTCTAGCACTGCTTTAGGCAGGGAAACCTTGAGCTACTCGTTGTCTCTCAGCCCTAGGAAGAAGGCAATGGCAAACCACTTCAGAAACTCTGGCCAAAAAAACTTCAGAGACTTATCCAGGTTGTAGCAAGAGTCAATATTAACTCAAAGATAAAAAAATATATAAATAAAATCTTGAGCTATTGGGTAGCAGAAATATACTAAAAGGAAAAGATTATTTTGTATTCAAATTCTACTCAAGTGTTTCTGAGAGACTTCTGACTTTTTTTTGAATGAAATAGTCCTTTTATATTTTAGTCCTTTAATAATTCTTTGATGGCTGTTTTTTTCCCATGCTCGTTCAGACTGTCTTTATTGTCTAGCTCTTGCCTTAACTTTCAGTAATACTTCAGCAAACTTTCAATAATCGGAACAGCTGCGCACAATTCTTATACTATCTCTGATTTTCTCCACACTAATAACCCTGAGGATTTTCATTAATATTATATTAATATTAGTAGTAGTATTAGTAGAGCGAATTTGGTCTAGATATTAAAGCACCAGGCTAGAAAGCAAGAGACCGTGAGTTCAAGTTCCACTTTGGCCATGAAAGCCAGTTAGATGACCTTGGGCAAGTCACTCTCTATTAGCCCAACTCACCTCATAGGATTGTTGTGAGGAAAATAGGAGGAGGAAGGTGTGTATGTTTGCTACCTTGAATTATTTGTGAAAATAGTAAAGGCGGGATGGATGGATGGGTAGATGGATGGATAAATAGATACAGATAACAATCAGCTCTGGCCCCACAACAGTACTACCAATTGTATCCCCATCATATGATGTTCTTGATCATTATGCCAGCCACTGACCCCTGTCCTGGACTCTTTCTTCAGATCCCTGCACAGTTGCTATGTTGACATAAGAGAAGAAGTGGCCACTTGTCATTGATCAGAGTCGACCTCCTGCTCCATAGCAGGGCTGTCCATGGAAATCCTTATAGGATCTCTTTAAAAATCAGATCTGCCTTACCCAACCAGGACAGCTTGGGGTGATGCAACAGTCATTTCAGCTGTTATTTGCTGCTGCTACTTTTTTGGCAAGGCAAAAAGGAGGAAAATTGAGTTCTTTTTGTGTTAATTGTCAAACACACAGGCACGTTAGGTCCAGTATCTGACAAGTACACCACTTGGAAAGGCCTAGGTCTTCTGAGGCATGTTAAAACTCCACAAGGTATAAATTGGCAAAATAGTTATTGAAAATATTATCTAGATGTTCTGCATCCAGAATATCTTCAACCACACAACTTAGATCGGACTTGGATTCTTTTCTTCCTTTCTTTCCCCAGAGCTAACTGCTGCTCCTAGGGAAATTAAAAAGTAAAAAAGCCTTGAGTAACCTCCCCCCTCATTATTTAATCTCAAGGTCTGGTTCTTGTTCAGGCCAGTTTGTTTTTTAAAAGGTAGAAGGAGATTGGTCTATATATAATTGTGGATGCATTCTTAGATGGTGCCCCTTACAGGGGCATATTAGTGAATAATGGAGTTTATACATGAGTATTTTCCTTAGGACTCTCTCAGACCTGAAGCATTAGTGTTGTTGCTATGAAAAGAAGAACAATGATTTATAAATAAAAGTTGAATTTCTGTTGAGGACAGTCATATTCAGTTGCTGATACAGCATTGTGATTAAAAGAGTAAGATTTGATTTGGATTTACTCTGTTTGTGGGCAAGGAGAGGAATTTCTCAGGAGCTGTAGAACTCCACTATAATTTTAACAAGTTGCATTCTAAATTTCTTTTGAACTATGCAGTTTCAGTTTGTTGTTTTGGTTTATGGAAGAAATAATGCCTTTTTCCTGTGACACAGATTCCTAGATGATTGGTGCTTCCAGATATAGCTTTTATTGTGCAGACTCCTTGCCTTGTTCACACAATGTAATGAGAAGAGGGTCCAGATGTTGTCTTCCATTCCAAACCCTTGTTTTTTGTTTATCTTTTTTAAAGTATTTAGTCCTCTATTAAAGAAAGAAAATAGGATATGAATATAATACCTTTGAAATGATAAAAATAGAATCTCTTTAGAAGAAGGAAAGTTGAACAGATTTCCTTGAGTTATAAAGCTGTTCTTTCCTAGATGAAATAAAGTACACTATATCAACATAATGCCCTCACCTGCTGCTGTGTTGATTTTCTATAAATAAAGAATTCATGAAGGGAGATTCCAGCACATGGTACAGTTGAAGAAATCATTTTTGCTGAAATGTCTGATTAGCCCTTTGGCTGAAAAATTAAATGATTTTTGTGACAATTTCCCCAAACTTTTGATTAATGAAAGTCTTAGTCACTATATTTCATTTGTTAACTGAGTTTATAATATGAGTGCAAACTTTGTGAAATTTGTTTCCTAGGTGGAGACCCATGAATACCTTGTGAAACCTTCCATTGACCCCAATCTTGCTGAATTGAGAGAAAATATGGATAAGCTGGAAAGAAAAATGCAGGGTGTGCTGAAAACTGCAGCCAAGGAACTGAGTATGTTGGAGGGTGGAAATTATTTTACCATGAAGTACTTTTAAGTTCGTTGAGGTTTTTTTTTTCTCCTTTCAAGTCATCATCCATATTGACTTGCTTAAGACAGCTTCACAGCCTAAAATACAGTGCAGCATGTCAGCCTTCTCCAGCCTGGGTATTTCTGGGAGTTATAACCCCAGAACATCTTGAGGCACCAGGCTAGGTAAAGCTGCAACATATTGTTGCTTTTAATCTCTTCTTGGAAACTTATTAGGCTTTCTTCAATGAAAGTCAGAAAAGGTTTCTCAGTGCTACTAATATTTACTTTAAAATTAAATGACTTTCTAGGTTCTGGTAGTACCCTGCTTTTATTCACTCTACACATTCAGTGTCTCCAGTGAATACATACTGTTTTTATGCATACCTTCAGGGGTCCTTGATGTGGAAAAGACACAAGGAAGGAAGGAAGGAAGAATTCTGGGAAATTATTTCAGTATTCAAGGACGCCCAGTCATCGATGTTGTAGCTCCCCCCCCCCAATTAATTGCTTGTCATTTCACTACTACTGAAAATGTTAAAAACTGCAAAAGCTGTGGAGTCAGATGCACCATACTTCTGAACTGCATCTCTCCTTAGGCTTTCTGTATATGTCAGTACATTGAGGAGATCCACCTGATGCAACTTTGACTGCTAAATTGATATGCCATAATGGGAATTATTATATAAAGAATAAATAAAAAATGGCTATTGCTAGTCTTAGAATATAATTTTGAAATGAAGGTTAGATTACATTATTGACAGATTAATTATAATTTCCTTTGATAATGCTGTCCAAAGCAATTCAATAAGTGGTCTTATTTAAACACCTACATTTTATTTGTCTTAAAAAGTGGCGGCATGTACTTGTCCGAGTTTGAAGCTAAGCAAAATTGGTCCTAAGTTGTTACTTCTATGGGAAGTTGAAAAACATCCCAAAAGAAGCCAGTGACAAATTACTTCTGTATCCCCCCCCCCTCAATTATCATTGTAGTCAAGCTCAGTTCTAGGTTATCTTTATTCTTACCTTGCCTTTACCAAGTTGGAATATAGATTGAGGTGGGCATTTTTAAAACTGAAACTTGCATACTTCTTGATTGTAGACTGGCTTAAGGGGATTTCTGAAACAAAATATTTAATAACAGCCTAGTTCTTTTACCACTGTTTTAAGTAATGTGATAATGTTACAAATTAGAAATGCCTCTATTGTTGGGAGACACATTAATGAAAGTTTTTTGGATACTTTTATCTGGCCAGCTTGATGATAGGACTTTCTCCAAGCTCTATGACTGCTCAGTTGACTTTTCAGTAAGGACCTGGTACAACATTAAGCAGCAAAACCAAGGAAAAAAATTCTGAGTGAGGATAATGAAGGTGTCATTTGTATGCTTATATGGTGCCATAATCAGTCATATATGCTATTTCCTCTTCCCAAATGAAAAAAAGGTTTGGAAGCTGGCAAGAGTATCAAATTAGAATGCAATGCACAGTTTGGACATTTTTTCAGAATTACCTACAGAGAAGAGAAGGTTCTACGGAATAATTTGAAATATAAGATCTTGGAAACCCAGAAGAATGGGGTGAAATTCTCTAACAGGTAATGTCAAAATCACAAGTCAGTTCTGTTCCTGCTTTTAGCCCTGAACAGCCTCTTAAGTATGCTACTTGGAAAATGATTGAGTTCCTGGGAAAACAGTGGAATGTTACTGTTCAATGTGAAATGTTGCAAACATTTCTGGGTTTTTTGTTTATGTCCAGTGCATTGAAAGAAATTAATGAAGAGTATATGAAGAGCAGAAAAGAATATGAAGAAATGCAAGATGCTGTAGTTAAAGAAATAATCAATGTTGCATCAGGTAAGACTACGTGCTTCCTTCTGAAATTGCCATATATGTTAAGAGAATAATTCAATAGAAAGGGCAAACTAGATTAAAGCATTGAGCAGAGCAGCCATGCATTCACATGGGAACCAGTAGAACTTCCAAAACATGTCCAAAATATGTCTAGTCTAATGAAGAGAAGGACGAGGGGTGACATGTTAGCAGTGTTCCAATATCTCAGGGGCTGCCACAAAGAAGAGGGAGTCAAGCCATTCTCCAAAGCACCTGAAGGCAGGACAAGAAGCAACGGATGGAAACTAACCAAAGAGAGAAGCAACCTAGAACTAAGGAGAGATTTTCTGACAGTTAGAACAATTAATCAGTGGAACAACCTGCCTCCAGAAGCTGTGAATGCTCCAACACTGGAAGGTTTTAAGAAGAGACTGGACAGCCATTTGTCTGAAATGGTATAGGGTTCCCTGCCTGAGCAGGGGGTTGGACTAGATGACCTCCAAGGTCCCTTCCAACTTGATGATGATGATGATGATGATGATGACGACGACTTGAAAGAACAAGCAGGATATAATTATCCTTCTGGAAATGTTCAAAAGGTCCATGAGGAATGTTAATTTGTACATTTTTTTTTAATTCTAGCATGAGGATTTATCGATATGTTAATATCCATTCCCAATCAGAATTACGTTTGGTTCATCATTTGGTGTAATAAACAATAATACCAGTTCTAGAGACAAAAAATGAAAGAAAACATATAGAAACTTCCCACAACTAATTTCTGCTAAAACATATTGCCATTCTCATTTAGTCTTCATTCCCATCAAATCATATCCATTCTCCTTTAAAACCAAAATGGATGGATGGATGGATGGATGGATGGATGGATGGATGGATGGATGGATGGATGGATGGATGGATGGATGGATGGATGGATGGATGGATGGATGGATGGATGGATAGATAGATAGATAGATAGATAGATAGATAGATAGATAGATAGATAGATAGATAGATAGATAGATAGATAGATAGATAGATAGATAGATAGATAAAATGAAAAAATGAATTAAATTTGTTATGGGTGCTCACTCCAGTAGACTGGTTGGCTTACAAAATTCAATACATAATTAAGAGTGTTAAAAACATACAACAATAAAAGAGACCCTGGTCTAAAAACAACCACAACAATAAAAACCCAACAGTGTCTTGACAAACATGAACCTCAAGCTATTTTATTTCAAGAAAGGGAATGCAGGATCTCTGAATTTCTGTCTCTTTTAAAGTCACAGCATTGAGTAAATGGGATTTTAGTTTTAACAGGAATTAACAGTTTGTGAGTTTTAAATCCTAATTTTGCCATTTTAAAAACAAACTTGCATCATGCTTGTCATTTACACAGATGAATTTTGGCAAATATTCTTGGCTTTCTGTACCTTTGCCCTGGTATAAATGAATGATAAATCAAAGTACCTTTATTGATCACTTCTTGCAGGTAGAGCAGAAAAAGCTTTCCCCTGGAAGTGATGAATAGGTAACATAAGCATGAGTAAGATTATGATACAAACAAATAGACTAGCTTGTAGCTTTCTGTTGCATAAGCTGTTCCAGATTGCATGAGTGCTCATGACTAGTGGCTGCCTAAACATTTGGTACACAATGTTCCAAGCAATAACCAATACTTTACATTCATTGGTCTAAATAGTAATTTCTGATTCTAGACATTGAATATATGTCAGAATAGGCTTGTGGGGATTTAACAAAGTAGATTCAGTCCACAATCCACCTTCAGTCCAAATGCTTTGAATAAAGCAATATATTTTTATGCTGCATTTTCCCATGTCTCTAAATGTACTGGATAGTATAAACCTCTAGGAATGTTTCTTTCTCTAAAAAAGATTTAAGGTTCATTTACACAGTCTTTAGCCTCTTTGCTTACTGAATCTTGCATTCACTATAGAATGAAATAAAACATAATTAGATGCCATGAGGCCCATTTATCAATTTGTCCACTAAATGCTGGAAGTCTTCAAATAACTGTCTTTAATTTGTTAATGTACAGATAGTCCTTGACTTATGAATATTCATTCAGTGACTGTTCAAAATTACGATGGTGCGGAATGAATGGTGGTTACAACTGGTCCTCAGAGTTACAGCTGTCCCAGCACCTCCATGGTAATATGATTGCGATCTGGGTGCTTGGTAGCCCATTCACACGTAGGACCTCTTACCAAGCATCCTGCAATCACTTGGTTACCATTTGCAACCTTCCCTGCTGGCTTCCCCAAAAAGTCAATGGGGAAGCGGCAGGAAGATCACAAGTTGTGAGTATGTCTCCACCTGCATACCTTCCCCAGCTCCTCTGTGCTCTTGCTGGCCACTTGTGCACCCCAGCATATCCTCCCCAACCCAGGTGGCACTTCTCCCAGACTTTTCCTGACCCACATGGCACCTCTCCTGCACCACCATGCACCCTCCCAATCCTCCCCCCACCTCTCCTGCACCTTCCCTCCCTCCCCCACTTGGCAGCAGCTACTTGCCTGCCTGACAGCTTAGGACATGCAACTTCCTATCAGCTTCCCCACTAATTTTGGTTGTGGGAAGTCAGCAGGAAGTTGTCTCTCTTAATGACCATGGGATTCAGTTAATGATGGGACTGTAGGGATTGCCACTTCATGACTGCATCGCTGCAGGACCATCTGTATTAATAAGTGTAGCTGCTTATTTGCTGAATACTGTACAGATGTTCAGAGCAGGTCCCACTGAAAAGAAATAAATGATTGTTCCTTTAAAATCAAAGCATCTAATTATAAAAAGTTATAGATGGGATTTTTGGTCCTTTCTTGCATATATTGCTGCATTCCGAATTCAATAAAACCCACTCATTATTTAGCATATCATACCAAATGTGGCTAAATGATAGAAGGCATTTTACCTTTACTTGCTCAAAGCAATAGTAAGTGGTATATATAACCATGTTTGTAACTCTATGTACAAGCATCCCGTGTTCTGCTGATCAGCATGGGATTCTTGAATATCTGATTGCAAAAGTTAGAGCAAAAGTTACTACTTTGTATTGCTTTGTGTAATTAAAAAGTAATATTTTATCCTTATAACTGAATTTCTTTTAATCATTTTAATTATGGTTAGCTGATCCATGTGGTGAATGATTATAGTGGTATCTTTACTGCCTTCATTCCTAGTCTTTAGTGATTAAAGCCAATGGTTCTTAGACTTTGATATGGACTGGGGGAGGGAAAAGGCAAAAGGCTCATTTATCCCCTCCTATTTTTGTCTGAATATGATTGAGTCTAAGTATAGCAAGAATCTACTTTCGCTCATATAGAAATCTGTTCATCAAATATTTTTTCTTATCCAAAAAAACCCCTCTACAAAATATAAAAAATGAGTAATGAAAAACTACATGGTTCATTAGTATGAACTAAGTTTATATGTATTTGGCATGCTTGTTTTTACATAACTATCAATGGCAGTTTCTGCTTAAACAGTGATATATATATATATAGTGAGAACTGGACACGGAACCACTGATTGGTTCAAAATTGGGAAAGAAGTCCGGCAAGGCTGTATACTGTCGCCTTGCGTATTTAACTTATATGCAGAGCACATCATGAGAAAGGCAGGGCTAGATGAATCAAAAGTTGGAATTAAGATTGCCGGGAGAAATATCAACAACCTAAGATATGCAGATGATACCACTCTAATGGCAGAAAGTGAAGAGGAACTAAAGAGCCTCTTGATGCGAGTGAAGAAGGAGAGTGCAAAACTTGGCTTGAAGCTCAACATTAAGAAAACCAAGATCATGGCATTCGGCCCTCTCAATTCCTGGCAAATAGATGGGGAAGAAATGGAGGTAGTGACAGATTTTATTTTCCTGGGCTCAAAGATCACCGCAGATGGGGACTGCAGCCAAGAAATTAAAAGACACTTGCTCCTGGGGAGGAAACCTATGGCAAATCTAGACAGCATACTAAAAAGCAGAGACATCACCCTGCCAACAAAAGTGCATATTGTCAAGGCCATGGTTTTCCCAGTTGCAATGTATGGCTGTGAAAGTTGGACCATAAGAAAGGCTGAGCGCCAAAGAATTGAGGCCTTTGAACTATGGTGTGAGTCCCTTGGACTGCAAGGCGTTCAAATCGGTCAGTCCTGGAAGAGATCAACCCCGACTGCTCTTTAGAAGGCCAGATCCTGAAGTTGAAACTCAAATACTTTGGCCACCTAATGAGAAGGAAGGACTCACTGGAGAAGAGCCTTATGCTGGGAAAGATTGAGGGCAATAGAAGAAGGGGACGACAGAGAATGAGATGGCTGGATGGAGTCACTGAAGCAGTAGGCGTGAGCTTAAATGGACTCCAGAAGATGGTAGAGGACAGGAAGGCCTGGAGGAACGTTGTCCATGGGGTCGCGATGGGTCGGAGTCTATTTGCAAGCCTGGCTCATAACATGTGTCGGACATGTTATATTTCAGGATATGAAAGTGTAGTATCACCACTACCATACTTTTCCCCCTCTGCTAGTTTGTTAATCCTTTAATCTGCTATTCTTCAACAAACTGATAGTTACATTTAAACATATCCTTAGGCAATCCACTACCAGACATAACAAAACTACTGCTTCTTACATGCTGTTTTTTCAGGCTCATTTAGGCCAGCATGAATTTGGCTAAAGTTTCTCAAACTCTTGAAACAATATGTAGAAGTTGTAGCTCATTTTGATACAAATCCAGTGCTCCCTTTTCCATTGATTCCTTTTGTGTAATGGACTTTCTGTCTTCCATTTTTCATTTTCAGTTGTAAGTGCCAGGTTTGTCTGTTAGCATTCTTTATATCCTGCTCTGAGAATCTCTTACACAAATGGGCTTTTAATACTGTACATACTGATGGCATTAGTATATTAAACACTTAAGTTGGAGAAGAAGGACTAATTGGATAGCTGGATTCAGCAGTCTAAGATCCATAGTTGCTGGAACTTAACTTTGACTGAATTTGAATCTAATATCTGAAAGGGTTTTGAAACTGAAACATATAAATCTGAGACTATCGAGCTAGAACCCCCAGTGACCTTTTCTCTCTAGGCTATAAAAAACCAATTTGATTCCTGCTGATTTAATAAATGTAACAATGATGTGAAAGTGGCTTCCTATTCTGGGTTTTGTTTTTTCTTTTCCTTGTTAGTTCAGCCCACAGCCTTGGTCTTTTTTGTTGATTTCCCATCCAAGTTACTAAATAGGACTAACTTTATCTGTTCAAGATCAGTCTAGTTCCCCCGGTTATAAAGATACAATGAAATAAAAGTCCAACACTAAATGAAAAGAATATATTGGGTGAAATTCTATGTTAAACTGACCAGAGTTGGCTAAACAGAATGGTACTAAAATAACACTGGGAATTCCCTTTGGTTTTCTGCATAGTGGGAAAACTATCTGAACATTCTTTCTTTTCAATAGGGTATAAAGAACCCATTCAAATTCTCAATGATGTCATTGCCCAGCTAGATGCCATTGTCAGTTTTGCTCATGCATCAAATGCAGCACCAATACCATATGTGCGCCCAGTTATTCTAGAAAAAGGGCAAGGAAGAATAATCATGAAAGCTTCCAGGCACCCTTGCATTGAAGTTCAAGATGATGTTGCCTTCATCCCAAATGATGTTACTTTTGAGAAAGACACACAGATGTTCCACATCATTACTGGTGAGACTTCATTTTTATATCTTGTTTATGGTCTTCCCCCTCTGACCCACTTTGAGCTGCAAATTTTTATGTAGATGCTTTAAAAGAGTTGAAGCTTTGCCTTTAAACAGACAGAAAAAGATGGCATAACAGTTGTTCCAAAAGGGTGTTTTGTATTTAGATGTGCAGTCACCTAAAGGGAGGCATTTTCAAGTAAGCCTAATGCAACCAAGTTTCACTTTTAATGAGGGAATTGATGCACTGCTGCTCTCCAAATTAATGGGGATGATTTTCATGATATGCAAATAAAGCAATAAACATGGAACAGCTGTGGCTGCCTAGGTGGGGGTTGTGCTTTCTGTGGAAAAAGTCTGGAGCAAACCCACACCCTCAAGTTTGTTCCCTGTTCTTGTTGTTTTGTTCCTCCTCCTCATTTCCTCTTCCGGGAAGTCCCAAATAGAAATAACCTTTCCCTCCTCCACCCCCAGCTTAGTTGTAAATCAATGGGTTTTTTTACTTATTGTTTTCTATAGCAATTCTTCAGATTTAATGACTCATACCTTGAAAACGATTGATTTGCAGCACTCTAATCTGTAAAATACTTTAGGGCAGGCATGTCAAACTCACGACATCACGTGACTTCGTGCGACGTATCGTGACTTTTTCCCGATTGCCAGCAATGGGGTGGGCACGGTTTTGGCGTGACGCATCTGGCCCGTGGGCCGGCAGTTTGACATGCCTGCTTTAGGGTTTTTAGGTGAAGTCAGTGCAAGTGAGGGCATTTGAATGTTCTGTTCAATTCTCGCGTATCCCTGTGTATTTGAAATATCAACTCTCCTTTATTTTCCTGTAACAAAGCCAGACTTCTCCACTCTCTTATAGAATACTATCTCAACAAAATGCCCAAGTAATTTTATGGTGCTTTCATTTACCCCAAAGATTTTAATTCCCTCCCTTATAAATAAACACATGGAAGTCTGAAGGATGCATTATTGGTTATATTACTCTCAGTTCTCTAGGCATTTCCCAATCTCTCTTTCCCATAACACCTTTGGGAAAACAGTTTTGCTGTGATTTTATGGTTGCTGGGGAGAGCTTTTCTCTCCCCCCCCCCAAACTGGACATACCTACACTTTCCTAGTATTTACAAACTCGGTAAATGTATGATTATTTCTTGGCAACAGTGTAGAAATGATTTGCCACTGCTGCCTTCTGAGACACAATTTTAATTTTTGCAATCTAACCTACAGTAATTTTTTTTTGTATTTTGTTTTATTTTTAAAAGAAACTGACAATTTCTAATTTTGATGTTTCTTAGATGTAAGCTTATTTTTTTCTGGGTGGGGAGAGAAGATTACATTCGCCTAAGGTTAATTTTTTTTTAGTACTCATTAGTTTCATGGAGTTTGCACAAAATCCTGTACTTAAAAAAAAAAAAGCCCCCCCCCCCTTTTAAAGAAAAAACCCATATATATATATATAAAAAAAAATTGTGTTTTGGCAGAATCACATAAAGCTGTAACTCCAAAATACACTATCCATTCCGTTTCATAGAACTAAAAATGCAGACTTTCATTTGTCACAGTTCTTCCAAGCTAGGCCATGGGCAAGGGACCTTTCACCTCTGGTTAATCTTAGCAGAGCTATCTCCTTCCATTCATCAGTTGGTCATGAATCATCAGGAGGCAAATTGGTGTGAACAGCAGAGGCTTATAATAAGAGGAAGGCCGATCCCAAAGGCTCTGTTGTTTTCATTGCTGGGAAAATACGTCCTTTTGCTGCTGTCTGCATTTGGGTCATGAATGTGAGTCACCAGGAGAATCCTGGCACTGAAGCTTCATTTATTCTCCTGTGCAACTTTGTTTAACTTTTGGGGAATATTTGCTCTGCAGGGCCAAACATGGGAGGAAAATCAACTTACATAAGACAGACTGGGGTGATTGTTCTTATGGCCCAAATTGGCTGTTTTGTGCCATGTGACTCTGCAGAAGTGACTATTGTTGATTGCATCCTGGCTCGAGTTGGAGCTGGAGATAGTCAGCTGAAAGGGGTATCTACCTTCATGGCAGAAATGCTGGAGACTTCCTCCATCCTTAGGTAAGAGCAGTGACAACCTTTGTTCAGCAGAAGTGTGAAAGGTAAAGACTGTTTCTCCAGGCTTCCTCATCTGCCTCCAAAGAACATACAGATGACTGTAAGATCTATTCTGCCGTCACTTATCTATTGCTACTGCTATCTTTCATTCTCTTCCCCCCCCCCATTTTTTCTCCTAGCTAAGTTGCTTCAATGAAAAATTGCTCTTTCCTTCTGCT
Organism: Azemiops feae; assembly: GCA_023970755.1. Lineage (NCBI taxonomy): Eukaryota > Metazoa > Chordata > Lepidosauria > Squamata > Viperidae > Azemiops > Azemiops feae. The sequence continues at coordinate 2,827,657 of JALGBA010000012.1, read as the reverse complement.
CTTGCTCCTACAGAAATCAAAAGCTTTTTTCTACTTTTCTATGCCTACCCTCGGGGCTTTATTATCTTCTATCTCCAATTAATTGCTTACACAAATGATCACTTGCACAAGAACTGTCCTTGTGCAAAAGGAAATTTTATTGAGCCAGGGAGATTCAAGAGAAATCACAAAATTTTGAAAATCTCTAGTTCAAACACAGAATACTGATGTTTGGGATGTTTGGGATGGAAAATATAGGAATTGAACAAGAGAGAATAGGGCTGAAACATTCTGCAAACTAGACTTCCTTACAGACTTCGCTTGTCCTGAATATGTTTGCTTGATTCAAACCCATCTGTAGGTTTAGATCAAGTATATAGAGAAACTCTGCTTTCTATTTAGAGATGAGGAGAAATTCATAAGGTCACATTTTAGTACAAACTTAAAATATGTATTTCCAAACTGGCATGTGAATTGAAATGTAAATTTCTTGTGCACACACGCATGCACGCACACAGACACACACACAGAAAGAGAGAGAGAAATTTGTAAGCAAGTACAGAGAAAAGGTGCAAAGAAAAATGCACACATTAGTGGATATAACACACACAAATATGTTATGAAAAACTGTTTTGAATTGTTCTACTTTAAAAGTAGATTCTAGTTAATATCTTTTTTTCCTTTTAGGACTGCAACTGAACATTCCTTGATAATCATTGATGAGTTAGGGAGAGGAACATCAACATATGATGGATTTGGATTGGCCTGGGCAATTTCTGAATATATTGCCAGCAAAATGAAAGCTTTCACTATGTTTGCTACTCATTTTCATGAACTGACAGCACTGGCTGATCAAATACCCACTGTAAATAACTTGCATGTTACGGCATTAACTACAAAGGAAACCCTGACAATGTTGTACCGTGTGAAAAAAGGTGAAATGCATCAGTGAACTGGGACAGAGAAAATCTGCTTTATTTTATTGTAGAATGAGTGACCGTTTCTTTGCAAGGTTGAAAAATTGTCGTAAGATATTGTTCTTTATATATTGTAAAATATACATTCCTATATTTCTACTTTCTTTGATTTTGTGCAAATATAGCTCCTAGGATCTAATCTAACTTAACAATTTCTTTATGAGAAATGCCAGTTGGGTTGTTGAGCTGGACTGATTTCAACAGGTTCAAATAAAGAATAGTTGATGAGATCTAAGTAAACAGTTGTTAGAAATGGAGAATGAGGTATTAGAGGATAGTGATTCAGAAATGGTTTCATTGATTACAACTTTTAAAATATATACTTAAAATTAAGAACATATATTAGGAGAGTTAAAAACCTCAAAATTGTCCATCTTCAATTTGTCCTATTTTAATATTCAATTTTTTGGTAAGGAAGGACTTAAATTTATAACAATGCATATCAACTTGAATATTTATATCAGAATAACCAATCAAGTCAATAATAATTTGAAAGTTAGTATTTGTGCAGGATTATAATAGAATAACAGAGTTGGAAGAGACCATGGAGGTCTTCTATTCCAACCCCCTGCTCAAGATATCTTGACTGTGTACTATAGAATTGTATATGCATTTGTTATTTATTTATAATTATTGTCACTACATTTTGAAATCATTATATGATATTTCAATTAAAAATGTACAATAAAATATGGAAAATGTATTCAAATGGTAAAGATTGACTTGGAAATTACATTGCACTTTATAAATTGTACCAAAATAGAAAAATTATCAAATTTAATTTCTGTCAATTTGGGATGTGTTTATCAACTATAAGAGATCTGTGGAATGTCTTATCCAACTCTTCAAAGGGTTGATTACAGGTAGTCCTTGACGTACAACCACAATTGAGCCCAAAATTTCTGTTGTTAAGTGAGACAGGTTAAGTGAGTTTTGCCCCATTTTATGACCTTTCTTGCCACAATGTTAAATGAATGACTGCATTTGTTAAGTTAGTAAAACAGTTGCTAAGTGAATCTGGTTTCCCCATTGACTTTGCTTGTCAGAAGGTCGCAAAAGGTGATCACATGACCCTGGGACACAGCAATTGTCATAAATATGAACCAGTTGCCAAGCATCTAAATTATGATCACGTGACCAGGGGATGCTGCAACTATCCTAAGTGTGAAGCACATTGTAACTTTGAACAGTCACTAAACAAATGGTTATAAGTTGAGGATTACCTGTATTGTTGCTATTGACCTGAACACCCGATATCTTGTTTTGGGTGCACCTTCTGTGGTCTCAAGTTACTAAGTTAACATTAAAATTAAAAGGATTTCCTCATGATGCTTCTTCCAGGGGCCTGTGACCAGAGCTTTGGTATCCATGTAGCAGAATTAGCTGCCTTTCCCAAACACGTGATTGAGTGTGCCAAGGCCAAAGCTCTGGAACTGGAGGACTTCCAGAACATTGGAATGTCTCAGGAGGAGGAGGATGAAGAACCAGCTGCCAAAAGATGCCACAGGGAGAAGCAGGTTTGTTGGATTTGTCTGTATGTCTACATTCTGCTTTCTATAATTCTTTGGAAAAGTTCATATATCTTATCATAATGTCATTTTGTTTTGGCTGTAATGTGTTAACACAACCATTGTGACTTGACAACAGATTTTTGTTTTTAACATGAGCAGCCATACAAATCTTTTGAATAAAAAAGTGTAGTTCATATTTACAATCAATAATCTTGACTTTATAAATAAATAAAAAAAAAAGAAATGAAATTCTGAGTTGAATATAAACATAGATTAATTATCATTGTGAATTAAAAATAGTTGGACCTAGCGAAGATGAAGAATACGAGAGGAACATTTTGAAACAGAACATTGCTAAATGGAGATCTGGATTCTCTCTTCAGGTTGTAAGATTTTTTTTTATGAAAGAAATCTTAGGGAATCAGCAGCAGCCATTTCAAGCAGTCTTTTCAACTTGTATGCTATTTCTGATGTTCACCCTTTATTGAAGAAAATGTTAATTTGCTTGTTTGGGCATAAGAGTGTCTTGCAAAATCAATACGGTTCATTTTAATCCAGCATTTTCTATTTTACAATGGCCACCCAGAGGCTTCTGAGATGTTTGTAAGTAGGAAAAGGCATCTCCTCCCCCTGTTGTACTCCTGCAGTAATGTTTGGAGATAATATTGACTCTTAAAACCAATAGCTTTTGATAGACTTGTTCTGCACAAAGCTTTGAAGTCCTCCTTTAAAGCTAATGGCCATCACCTCAACTTGTGGTAGAGAAATGATTAAGCCCCCTGATTATTTTGGTTCCTCTCTTCTGCACTTTTTCCACTTCTCCCACAGCCTTTTTTAGATGTGACACCAGAAACGTTCACAGTTATGGTAGAAAAGCTCATGTCAGAACATGTCAACAATTAGAGATGATCCAGCTATTGTTTTATTAAAGCTAACAAGTTATACTGAGTCATTGGTCTCCTGCTGTTAAGAACAAAAAACATTGGAGATTAGTCAACCAAGTTTTTATATAAGGTTATAGAGATTGAAGTTGAGCTGATGGATACATTTGACCAATGACAAAGAATCATTTTACAACTGATAAGAAAAACATACAGGCCACAGGAATCTAGATATCTCTGTCTTTGGAAAGAGAGTACTTTGCAATGCAGGGATATATCATCAGTCACTATGGTGTTGACCAAGTCATATGCCTTCTTCAGCTAAATAACATTTGCTATCTGAGCAAGTATGAGAGTGCATCTTTTCTCCTCACTTCTTTTGTCAGCTCAATTTGGAATTAGCCTATTGTTCCAAGGGCTTATTAAATAAAATCGGTGTTTTTAAATACCGTTTCCAGGCAAATATATTTTTTCCTAGAAGGTGATAATTAGGGCTGTTTTAAGTGAACATTCTTGGAGAGCTTGTGGATGGCAGAAATGGAGTGAACAGGGGCCTGGCTTTAGGACCTTCTCCACCTGGCATGTGGGTGGAGTAAAACTTTTAATCAATGAGCCAGTTCACTAAACGTCTGTTACTGTTTCCACAGTATTTGTGCTCATATGCCTTTGCTGAAGTATAAGGGAAAGGGAACGCAATCCTAATCATGTATTAGGTTCTTTAAGTAAACGTGCATCTTCTTAATAAATGTTTTCTTTTTTTCTTTCATTGTGGTATTTTTTGTTTAAATAACCATAGGAAAAAAATTGAAGAGTTATGAATAAACATAAAAGATTCTTTCTAGTCTCTTTCTATTTTTCTTTATAGTTGCCTTGATGGAAAGTGTTAAACCCTAACTAAGTTCAATAAATATTGAACTACAGGTAGTCCTCACTTAATGACCATTTGTTCAATGGTTGTATGATGGCCCCTTCAGTTGCTGACTTGGAAGAGGAGGATGAGTCAGAACCGGGGCCATCAGACACAGGGATACAGGGTCCCCAGGAGCGCCCAGAGAGCCCAGGGGTGGAGGTGTCATGTGACTTGATTCAGAACAGACTGTTTAAATGGTATTTATACCTGGTCCTTGAAGTTACGGCTGTTGCAGTGCTCCTGCAGTCTTTGATAAAAATGTGGGTAATTGGCAGCCCTCTCAAATTTTTGACAACAGGGTGAACTTCAGTTTCCTGCATCTACCTATCTCTCCCCCCCCCCCATCTCTGTGCTTTTGGCTGCCCTCTATTCCACTGCCCATGCCCCTCTGTGCTCTGTCCTACACCTCTACTGCTCTACACTCTGCCTTGACATCTCCATCTTGACATCTGCCACCCTGTACTCATGAAGGGCCAAGCTGGGCATACCTTGTCAGCATCAGGAAGAAGAAGACACTGAAGTTCAGCTGGAGGCAGCAGAGGTAGCAGAGTGTAGGGCAGAGTGCAGTGGCTGCAAAATGCAGGGATGTAGGGCAGAGGAGCGGGGGGGATGCAGGGTGAAGTGTAGGGCAGTAGGGACAGCAGAGTGTAGAGTGGCAGGTACATGGTGGAGGGCAGGGCAACAGAGGTGGCAGGGGTGCAGGATGAAGCAGGGCAGCAGGATAGTGGAGTGGAGCCACAAAGTAGATACAAAACTTTAAAGAAATAATTACAATGCAACAATAGGAAGAATAATGGGGAAAAATGGTAACATTTATACCAAGATGCATATTGATATAAAATGTTTGGAGCTGGTCAATAATTACCAAGACAGACAAATCCTATAACAATATTAGAAGTTACTAGACAATCCATGACCCATTAGGTCATCATTTCTGAAATATTTCCTTGCCAGATTCCTTAATATCTTCAACAATGGCAGAGCTTCTAATGTACTACCTTGACTGGAATTTTTTAAAAAAAAATTCAGGGAGATGTTCAGAAATGTATTTGCTTTGAAAATAGCCCATGTTGAAACATATGGCACAAACATCAGCAGTTGACCCCAGAAATATTTTATGACATTTTGTATTATGTCATAAAGTGTTTAACAAAATTTGCCAAATTTCGATTCCACTGGAGTCATGGGATCCTGGATTTTGGATGCATTCTGTAAGTTAGCCCATTTTAGGTACCTTGGTCAAAAACGTTTTGCCCTATGATACACCGTTTCTCCCAGTTAAAGGATACAGGCATAATGGTTTTAGTAGTATATCAATATATATATCTTAGTTAATTACCACATAGCTGACAAGATTTGTCAGGACTTGGGTAAAAACAGTTCAATATATTTTTATTTATGTTTATTTGGCTACTTTAGGCTTAACAATTTTATCTCATTCTGCTTTGTTATCTAGTCTGTTTGATGATGAAATACAGGACTTATGTTTTTAAAGGTTAGTGGTTTGATATGTTTTCTTAAGTAATTGACAAATACATTTTTTTTCTTTTTCAGGAGGGGGAACAAATAATTCAAGATTTCCTTTCTCAAGTGAAAGCAATGCCGTTGACAGAAATGTCTGAAGAAGAAATCCGGACCAAACTAAAGGAGTTAAAAGACTACGTTTTAAGGAAAAATAATTCTTTTGTAAATGGAATTATTTCCCGCATCAACGGTGCCTCATGATACATAACTAAAACCACTTGAACTCGTGATTCTTTTCTGATCATAATCTCTGAACTGAAACCCCAACTATTTTGTCCCCTCTCACTCCCATGCAATAGTAAAGAAGAAGCCTCAGGAATCATCATGTTCCACTTTCTCATCCACATACATAAAGAGAGTCAGAAAAGTAGAGTTGGGAAATATATAACAATGATACAGATACCTAGTTAGACTGCCCTGAAGTGGGCAGAAGAGCTTCAGAACTGACATAGGCATCTTCTGTGTTCTGTCAGTTGTACTTTTTCCATGCCAGATCCAAAGTGCCTTTAACTGCTTTGGATCTGGATGCTACAGACTTCTTTATGTTACTAAGCTATGCTTTTGGTGCTGTTTATGTATGTATAAATTGTATCTTGTTGGGTTGTATTTTGCTGGAATCACTGAAGAATTCTTATTTCAATCTTACTTTTGAAAAAATACTTTCAGGCATTTGACAGACTTGGAATAAATCACAGTTCTGTCATTAACAGGTATGTTGATGTCACAGAAACAAAAGAGACATGGCATTTTGTTATTATTTGTTAGAAGCTCATAGCTTGTGCCAATATATTTAGCTCTGAAGTCTAGAACAAAAAAAGCATTTACTAAGGGCTGTGTTTAATTTGTGTATAGGGGTGTTGTTATATGACTTCCATAGGATTCCAAACTTAAAATTGTTATCCTTAATGCAGTGTAAGGCTTTACTGTATATATTATTCATGTTTTATTCAAAACATTTCAAACAACTTGAAGAAAATAAAATTAGTTTGTCTTCCACTGTTGCACAAGACTTTGAAACTGTCGATTAGTGGCATATTATATCCATATTTCTTCAGTGGATCTTTGTGGAGTTTCTTACATGTCTGTGTTACTGTATAATAATAATAATAATAATAATAATAATAATAATAATAATAATAATAATAATAATAATAATAATAATAATAATAATAATAATAATAATAATAAAGTTGGAAGGGACCTTGGAGGTCATCGAGTCCAACCCCCTGCTCAGGCAGGAAACCCTATACCATTTTGGACAAATGGCTGTCCAGTCTCTTCTTAAAAACTTCCAGTGTTGGAGCATTCACCGCTTCTGGAGGCAGGTTGTTCCACTGGTTAATTGTTCTAACTGTCAGGAAGTTTCTCCTCAGTTCCAGGTTGCTTCTCTCCTTGACTAGTTTCCATCCATTACTTCTTGTCCTGCCCTCAGGCGCCTTGGAGAATAGCTTGACTCCCTCTTCTTTGTGGCAACCCCTGAGATATTGGAATACTGCTATCATGTCACTGCTAGTCCTTCTTTTCATTAAACTAGACATACCCAATTCCAGCAAATGTTCCTGATATGCTTTAGCCTCCAGTCCCCTAATCATTTTTGTTGCCCTTCTCTGCACTCTTTCCAGAGTCTCAACATCTTTTTTACATCGTGGTGACCAAAACTGGATGCAGTATTCCAAGTGTGGCCTTACCAAGGAATTGTAAAGTGGTATTAATACTTCACGTGATCTTGATTCTATCCCTCTGTTAATGCAGCCCAGCACTGTGTTGGCTGACACATATTATTCTATTTCTTTCTTGAACAAATCACAAAAATACAAGAATGTTTGCTTCTAATATTTTATAGCTAATAATTATGCCACCAATGAGACAGAGAATTAAAAATATATATTTTAATTTCTAGTGGAGATGGATGACATTCAAGTTTAATTAAAAAAAGTTTAAAGTTTTCCCCTGTCCAGTCGTGACTGACTTAAAGAGGAGATGCTCAACTCCGATTCTCAGTCTAGGGAACCTGCACCGTCTGAGAGACGCTTCCGTCATTATGTGGCCATCGGCATGAAAATACAGAACCCAGTAACCTTTTCCACCACAGTGGTACCTATTTATCTATTCATATTTGCATGCTTTTGAACTACTAGGTTGGCAGAAGTAGGGCAAGAACAGGAGCTCACCCTGTCATGCAGCGCTCAGGTTCGAATCCCACCTGTCAGCTTTCCAGCTGACAAGCCCAGCAACTTAACGGCTGAGCCATTGTGCCACTCCAAGCTTAATAAATAAATAAATAGATCATCTAAATGAACAGAAGGAATATTTTTGTTCTAATGAAAACTCTGTTTTTACTAGTATACTAATTTATTTATTAACCATTTATTAATCTGTTTAAATTATGATTGACAAAACTGGTATATTTAGTTTTATAGTCTGCTATTTGAGAATAATATTCTCTCCCAGATAAATATTGAGATCCTCCAGGGGCTATATAGTACTGCTCAATTTTCTAAGAATTCCCTTAAAGCTAAGTAAACTAATTCACTCATTAAAACTCAAGTACTTTTCTTTAAAAAAAAAACATTTTCCTTCTCTCTTTTTTTTGAAGTACATGGCAGCTGAAAAAAAAGTGATAGGAATGCAGCAACAGTGACAGTTTTGGGATGTAAATTGTACTGTTGAGAGAGTTAAAGTGCCATTTAATTGTCATTTTTTTGTACATTTCTTTTTTGTCTGCTTAGTTCTACCAGGGCTGAGTGATTGTGGTACAGGCGATATGTGCGGTAGCTTTTCAGTTAAGGGGAGAACAGCCTTTAGAATTAATGAATGGGCCTTTTCTGGAAAATATGGATCATATTGTCTTTATTTGGAGGTATTGTTTTCAATTTCCAATCAGCACACAGCATTTTGGGATATATTGTAGAGCAGTGTATAACATGCAAGCGTGTTTATTGTCAAGGCAGAAATTTTTGTCTAAAGCACTTCCTGGCCTCAACATTGTTCATTAATAGAATTGGCAAAACAGTAGCTGGGTTCACGCATTGCACTGAGCTATAATATGGTTTGATTGTTTATGGCTTAGTGATATTGTGCAAATGAAGTTGTTTGAGTTTGTTCAGCAATTACAATTAGCACATGATTTTTGTTCACTCCATTAGCTAAAAAGCTGTTAAGTATAAGGATATTGGTATACATATTAATACACATATTAGTGCCCATAGTGATCTGTGTTGTATGTTCTGTGGCTGCTATTGTGTATTTTGGCAGGGATCTTTACTTTTATTTTTTTCATATTTTTGAACTGGAGATGCCAGCAAACAAACCTGGCAGTTTTTGAATGCAAAGGATATACTTATTGTTGGGGTCATGTTCTCTGAAGGCCATTGCTAGGAAACTAGCGGACATCCTAGTGCAGTTGATTGGCCACTGTGAAAACAGACTGCTGGATTAGATGGGTTAGGGGTCTTATCCAGCAGGGCATATGTCCTCTTGCTATACTGTATCCAAGTCTTTGCTTTAGTTATATGTAGAGAGACTGAAACCGCCATGGTCATGACTTGACAGGTTGCAATTAGACTATTGCATGACTTGCTAAGTCAAAAGTCCCTAAACTTTGGGATCAATGAGTACATTTTCAATGTTGCAGGTTGTAATGGGCACTCTAAAAATTGCTGCGTGAAAAGAGGACAAAAAATCCATTTATTAGAAGGCAAACTAGTAGGTTTGCTCCCAGCTATCTCCTCTAGTCTTCTACCATTCCAGTTTATATCTGTCTTTTCTTCAGATCAAGTAGGCATACTTTGAATCAGAAAACTGGGCTGAAGTTCCCCATTATTTATATTTCTAAAGATCCTTCCAAGAGCAGTCTTAGAAATAAATATTATGTTCGAGTTAGTAATTGGCTTTACAGCATGCTAGCTTTCCTTTTTTTTCAATTAAAAGAATTCAAATAAAATAACATCTGATAAGGGATGATCCCTGTCAGGCACTGTAGGAGATGTGAAAGATGTCATGTTGGGATCCTGTTTGGTTAAGAATATACAAATTACTGATTTTTTTGCTTCCTCCTCCTGATGAAGCCCCATGGAAAGTCAAGAAAACAAACAAATCATCGAACAAATCAGCCCAGAGTTCTCACTTGAGACATAAATGACCAGACTCAAATTATCCTACTTCAATCACATAATATAAAGAATTAATTCTCTGGAGAAGGCTCTACTGTTGGGAAAGGTGGAAAGAAACAGAAGCAGCAAGGCAGATGGACACAGTTACAGTGGTGATTATTGCACCATTGGGCCTGAAAGGCTGAGTTAGGGATAGATCATCATAGAGAAAATCTATGTGGTTGCTAAGAGTCCTTAAAGCTCTTGATACAAACTTTCTCAATTATTGTTAAATGGAAGCCCAGTAAAATTTACCCCAGTAAGTCATATAAAAAGCATACTGTAAAATAGGACCAGTTGATTTTGCTTTGATTTGGTTGAGAATCATGGGTGTTGTGGTATCAATTTGTTAAAGGCACCATGTTGGAGGAATGTTATATTGGCATCTAGGAATGTTGCTGCTTTCTCTGATTGCATTATTCAGGGTAAACAAATTGTGTTCTTCCTTTATACTGAATGCCATTGGATCTCTTCAGATCTGTGGAATAGTCTAAAGATGCCTATATCACCATATTGCTCAAATTAACTCTGGAATAATGTGGAGTTCTATATCTTCTACTGGAAACTCTTTGCTTATACTGTACAGTAAAGCAGCATTTGATATTCTTGCTATTGTTGATGATTGAGAGATTATAACACAATTCTAATCTATAAGGCTTTGTTTCTGAAAAACAATAGTACATACCTTCCTCTTATATTTTATTCTCTGTTCCCTCACTTCACCCAGCATTTTTTTTAAACTCCATTTTAATGTCCAATTTTTAAATATATTCTCCCATCCATGTGTTTCATTTCAATTTGGTATTTATTGCATTGGGAGATTTTCATTCCTATTGTGAGAGTCAGTAGGAATGCATTCTGACAAGTCATCACACTGATGAAAATAAAATAACATTTACATTTCTAATTGTGTTGGGGTGCACACTAAGTCACTAGAAAGAATATAGAAAGTCTTATGTTCCAGCCCACTGGCATAACCATTTTGAAGATTGTCAACTTCACAAAATTATTTTCCCCACATTTTCTGCTTAATTCTTTCTTACACAGTAAACAATTCCAGGAGTGTAGGTGTATTGTGGGTGATACAAAGCAACTTACTATGTATGCAGGGAAAAAATCCTCTTTAGGGGCTTTTTTTGTGATCATAGAATCTTTTTATATAAATATATGTTTTATTGCATTTACAATCGAAAGGATGATAGTCCAAAAAAGCATATAATTTTACTACAGATTAAAATAGCCATTACTAAAGCATTCATGACAGCCCTTCACATGTTACTGTATTTCTTTACTGAATAGTAGCTACTTTGGAGATGAAATGGGAAGTGTTCTAGATCAGCGCCGTGGCATTCTGGTCCCAACTTAGACTAATGTTCTCTTCAGTAGGTAAATGGGACAGAAAAAAGATGCAGTGACTTACATTCTATATAGTTTGATCCTTAATGGATCATTCATAATGTATTTGTAAGGTTTCTGGCTACTGAGTGGAAGACAGGTATGCTTTCAGGCAGCTATTCTAGTTCCCTCAAGTATAATGAACAGAAAGGCACTTTTATTGGAGTGACCTTTGATATTTGCTAGGTCTCCATAGCAGTAGTTGTGTATTATCCTTGGTTTTAATTAGGATGATCCACTGGAAGAAACAGAAACAGTTTGTTTTGTGATTGTTTCACTCTGATGAGAATAGCTGTGAATCAAACAAGCTTATAATCAGCCATTCTAGCAATGCAACAAACAGCTCTGTTTGGTTATTTTTTTCAACATCTTTAATGAGAACTGGTTGACAAGGCTGTTCTATTCTTGCAGCACATCCCCTATTTTTTATGGGTTTCCAGTGTTGGGTGCCAACAAGCTGCTTTAACGAAGCCAAAGAAATCTTGCAGGAAATATAAGTTACATAATTAAAAATGCTGTTGCCTCAAAAGCTTTTGGTGTTGCGTGCCATGCATGAAAGAAATGAATTAGCAAAATCTGTACTGAGAGTGAATTCAAAGCAAGTCTTGTGTATGCTGTTCTCAGAACTATAACCTAAAAGCAAAGAAAGCAACAAACAATCTCTGTTGGTTTGAAAATCTAAGGATGGAAACGTTACCTTCCCACTTTCTTCTTTTCATTTGGTGATTTATATTCTTTCTGGGTTCGAATAGGTACATTTGAATTAACATTACCAAGTTTATACTTCCTTGTTCTATTACTCTGATCACTATTATGCTAGATACCTATCCTGATTTTATTTCCTTAATTTTAAAAATGGCAAAGTTGATAAATTACAATAACAAATTAGATGTGGAGGCCATCATGCACAAATGCCTGTTGGCAGCAGCCTTGCACAGAGAAGCAAAACAAAAATAATTTTATCACTAATAAGGCAGCATGCCCAAATTGAGCAAACTTGTCTCTCACATTCAGAACATACCCAACCCTGTGACAGAACATCTAATGACATTGGGGAATTAACAATATTAATTGTTTTTCCCCCTAGAGAAGAACACCTATTAAGTAATGCCATGTTTCTCATAAAAGTAATCAGCAGTCCTTTAGCCTAGGAAAAATAAGTTAAGTTCTAAACTCCTGAACATTTGCTCCTTTCCAAAAGGAAGGTCCATTTTTTTCCATATTGTATTGAACAAATGAGATACTTATCCTTGGTGCTCTTTTAGAGCAGTGTGTTTCAACTCAAATCAGTGGCATTCAACCCAAATCATTCTGTGCACTTCAGTATACTGGCTGAGTAATTCCTTGAGTTGAAGTCCACACATCTTAAAAGTTGCCAAAGTTGAAAAACACTGTTTTAGAAGGACATTCCAAATAGCCACTCACCAAGAGCTTCTACTGATGTTGTAGTATCCAATCTGACTACTGGTATTAGCATACATACTGTTCTGAGAATCTGTGACCTATAGCGATAAATATCAGGTGGACTTTTAATTCTCAGTTAGTTTAGTTTACCATCCAGTTTTGAGTAGAACTTTTAGAAATGTTGTGGCCTAGCACACAAAGCTTTGTCAGCTCACTGCGTCTTAGTTGCCTTATCTAAAACCTCTGGATACCTTTCAGCACATACTAAATCTTGGTATTTTAGCAGCCTTTGTTCTAATACTGGATAGGCTTTCCAGCTTCTCTCATTGGCTCAAACAAGCCTCAAAAGAAGGAGCTACAGGGAATTTTCCAGGCCCAATTTTCCACATTGTTATGTGAAATAAAGCAGTACCAGTCAACTGGGATAACAACATGTTGGGCTAAATATGTCTCTGCAGCAGCTGCTCCATTGCATGAAGACATCATGCTCTCCCAATTGGCTTGCTGCCCTTTGGCTGTTATAGCTGTTGATCTGAGAGTCCGCAAATTGCATTGTGAGATGGCGGTAGCCTGAGATGAGGGGACAGTTAGTTTGCTGCTATTTTCACAATGTCCTCCTTCTCAGCCTTTACTTGGTGGCACCAGCACCGTTTAATCTCCAGCAAGCAGCCCATCCTTGTATACTGTACGTATCATTGAGGGGATTTTCAGAGTGACATTCCTAGGATGTTACACTTCTCAATGCCGTGTTCAGGACTTTAGAGCAGACATGTCAAACACAAGGCCCGGGGCCCAGATGCGGCCCGCGAAGTGATTTCATGTGGCCTGTGAAGCCATCCTGGAAACAGTGAGGGAACGGCCCCCGCTGCCTTGGCCCTGGCCAGCTGGGAGCCAATGTACAATTTTGTGGTGGCCATCTATGCTGAAACGCATTCAGTCTTAGCTCCACAAGGCCGTCTGGAAACAGCGAGGAACCAGCCCCTGCCATGTCGGCCCCACCCCCTGGGTGCATGCTGGGGAGGCTCCTCCAATGGACCATGCCTTGGCACTTGCCCTGGTCCCACCCCCTTCTGCCAGAGACCCTCAGATCTGTCCCACTCCTGCCCAGGCCCCCACAGGCCCCCTTGACACGAACAATGTAGAGCTGGCCATGCCCACCCAGTAGGCCACACCCACTCCATCCATGCCCACCCAGTAGGCCGCACCCACCCTGGCCACACACACCTGGCCACCCCGAGGGCAACCGCAATGCTGATGCGGCCCTCAATGAAATTGAGTTTGACACCCCTGCTTTAGAGCCTCTGGACAGTGGATGAATACTAATGTTGCCAGAGAAGGAATGCACAATGTGAAACACACTCCCAACAATAGGATAGCGGCAGCAGCAACAAAGACAGTGGTAGCTGGGGGATAGTGGGGGCCCTCCACAACAATCCCAGTTTTTCATGTGGCTCCTTGGGAAAATTAATTGCCTACCCCTGCACTAGATCATCCTTCTACTTAAACACTGGGCCCTTTTGTCTCAGCCAGTGTGTCTTCATGGGCCACTGCTAAGACTTGCTTCCAGCTACTCGGCTCTAATTGCTTGTTGTCCTGGACCTGCAGAAAGAAGGGAGGAAAAAAAAATACATTCTCTCTCCATCTGCCTAAGAGCCACAGGAAAACTCACAGGAAAACACCAGCAAAGATATATTAACCAGATCAAATTGGAGATAACCTTCCCTTTATAGTTCAGTATTTTATTCTCTCTTCTTTTGATCCTAAACCTGATGGAGATGCATCCCCCGTGGCTGTGGGAGACGATCTGAAAACTGAAATAAGAACATAGCAATTAAAGAAACTGTTACCATGTCAAGCCACAATAATTGCCAGAAAATTGGGATAAAAACATGGTAATTAAAGAAATCATTAACAAGTTTATTTTAATGTACAGCAATTGCTTAACTTATCCACCTATAACTTAACCTTGTTAGAACCAATCCTATCACTTGGGGAAGCAGAAAATGAGTGATTTCCTTCTGTGCAGCAACCCTTCCATATCTAGACAGAATGAATAGGCGTGGTTTTGTTATTCCATTATATTTCCAAAAATGAAAAACTTAAAAGAGAATGATGCCTGTTTCTTCTTGACAAATTTGGGAGTTCCACTGGTACAACTCTCTTCCCAGTGGGATTCAATTTGGATGTCTGAAAATTCACAACCATTCTGTGAAGGAATACTATCATCCATCTTTGTTGTGTTTTTTTTTAATTGTTTTTCTACCTATCTTTCCTTACTGGTAGAAAAAATTTCAACCATTTTGTAAACCTTGTATTGGCATAATAAATACACTGTCTTTAATGGATTTGAATATTTTAAAGACTTTTCCCATTGGATGAATGTTCAGATTAAATGCATCTAAATTTTCCAAACTTCTACACAGAATTTATTTTCCATAGCACTGGTCATCTTCAATGAGCTCCTGGAATAATGCTGCAAGTATGTTATGCTCCAGCATTTAGAAATTGTGGGAGGCATGGTTTGGAGATAGGGAAGTAAGCATTTCAAAGAAAATGGATTATCTTCCTCAGCCCGTGTCTTGAAGTAGATCTGATCTGGGGTAACAGTGCCAACTATGAGGACTTCACAATTATTGTCCAGTTTCAAAATGGAAAAGTATCCAGTTTAGCATTAAAGTAACAACATGTCGAGCTAGTGGGTGGGCCTTTGGTTTCAGAAGAGGGAAACCTGGAGTCTTCCAGATATAATTGGACTCTGGCTGTCATCAGTTCCTGAACTTCAATTACGCACATTTGTCTACAGTGAACAGTTCCTGAGTAGTGGTGTTTTTAGCTCTTCAGTTTTTAAAAAAAGAAAAAATGATTTAAAAATTATATGAGCCTGAATATAAACATTTATAGGAAGCCGTGAGTGCTATGGGTTGGTTAGTCAGGCCTAGAGTAGACAACCAATTGATTGCCAGTTGCTTTCCTTCCTATGGGCAGGTCCTGCTGGCCATATAAATAGATACTGTAGACACAAAATTAAACTGAGTTTACATATAAAATCAAAGCATCAAAATGTGCAAAAATGTAGGTACAACTAGGAGCTTTAAAAAATATCCTTACTATGGTGGTTTTTCTAATGCCTTAGACATTAGACCTATCTTTATTATTAATACTGTAATAACACAAGGTCTATAATCCTTGTCCCATAAACAGAACACTGCTGGCTTGAAACCCAGTAGATTTTTTTTCTTTTCCTGAGCTCCCTACATTTTCCTATTCCTCTGCATTGTTTCATTCTTTTTCCATTCATTGGAATATTTTGAACAAGATTTCAAATTTTGTTAAAGTGTGGGAAGTCAGCCCCCCAGAGAAGGAAATATTAAAAGGGCAGAAAAATATATTTCCTCAAAGGATCTTAAAGAGGCAGAAAAGCATGCCTAGTTTTCTTAATAGCCCCAAGTCTCCCTCCCCCAAGCAGAAACCAGCTCTGTAGAAATGCAGATGTAAACCATTCAGGAAGGTTGAAGCTAGAAGATTAAGAAGACAAAGACACCTAAAATCTACATACCCCACACAAACTCTAAGACAGGACATAATAGGATTAAACCACAGATGCCAAAAAGGCACACTCAGACTCAGGTCAAAGTTCATGCCACAGGAACAACTTCAAACAAAAGGCTCAAGAAGGTATAAAAACCCACTCCCTACATGTGCTCTTTCTCTTTTCTTCCAGAGCCATCTTTCTGTCTGGCTCTCCTCTTCAATAAACTGCAACTTTCTTTCTAAAGCAGTCACCATG
Organism: Azemiops feae; assembly: GCA_023970755.1. Lineage (NCBI taxonomy): Eukaryota > Metazoa > Chordata > Lepidosauria > Squamata > Viperidae > Azemiops > Azemiops feae. Next base: position 2,811,138 of record JALGBA010000012.1, on the reverse strand, counting down.
TTGTTTATTCCTGGCTTGGACTGAACCATGATGAAGACTTTTCCTTCAACAATTTGGCACCCAGGATGGGACTCCAAGCTAACCTCTCCAATGGACTGAGACTGGTAAGCCCCATCTTGCCGGCCGCAGACCCCTTGTGTCTGTGGATGGGTTTCCCAGGCCCTTCCCATGTGGAGCCAGGGTAGTAAAGGGAGTTTTGGGTTTGAGCTCAAGGGCTGGTTTGGAAAGAAGGAGAAGGTGAGTACCTCTAAATTTTAACTTTAAAGCCCAGGGGAATGAGAGAAATGTGTGTATGTCTCTGTGTGTGTAAGTGAGAAGACCCTTTTCCCAATCACAGTTGGATTTTGCTCCCTCTGGCCTTTCCTAACCGCAGAAAGGATCTGTTCAAGTGGCAGATCCTGGAAAGCATGGGGGTTTGGCCAGAGCACAGAACCTTTTGTTAGGGAAAAGGAAGAGGCTGTGTGAAAATGGAATGGAATGAGAGAATTGGATTTGGGCAACTAGCTGGTAAGGCCCTGTAAGCAAAGCCCCAAGTTAGGAAGTTAAGTCCCAGGCTAGGAGGGGTCTATGCCTCTGGGAAGCAAGCGGAGGTCCTCCTGGACTTTAGTGAGCCCAAAAACTGAAGACAGGAAAAAGGAAAAGGCCAGGGAAGGAGGTGCACATACTCACTGCGGGGAGTAGCTGGAATCCTCCCGGACCCCTTTTTGGTCCAAAAACTGATGGCGGAGTTCCCTTGGAGGGGGGGGTCCATGCTCTGTAAAGGGAAGCAGAGTCCCCCAGACTCTTTTTGGTCTGAAAACTGTAGACGGGGTGAGGGGCTTCACCAGAAACCCCAAAATTCGCCGGGACCCAGCGGAGACAAAGTGAATCCTTATATCAGGAATAGGGAAACATGGGAAGCTCTAGCTAAAACCATTGTATTATTAGAGACTTATAATAAAAAGGTAGCCTTATAGAAGCACTGTTGAAAGAGCATCTCTTCCTTTGCAAGGTAGCCAAGGAAGTGCTTAGGCTTAGGTTAACATGTGCTCTCCAAAATTGAGAGCAACTTGGAGGCAACACAACATAAAAAAGGGAACTTTAGAACTTGTTCTGAAGTTGCTTCGATGATGAGTAGGGGATTAATAGAGGTCAACAACATCTGTTTTTGTCCTTCATAGAAGGTGGCCTGCCTATTCTGGCTATCGGGTGGTGGAGATAAACCTCATGGTCATATTTAAGATTTCCTTTTCATTAAATTCTTATACAAAAATGTTTCAGTCTATTTAATAAACTTTCAGTTTAAATCTTAAGCAGAAATCTCTGGCTTAGAGGGAGATTTTAGGGGGACAAGAATAAAGCAAAAAAGAATTAAACCTCTGTAGTAATAAAATAACATAGAATCAACCCAGCTGTCCATTGACTGCAGTTTTTTTTTTGGTCAGTGGAAGATTGTAGCTGTTTAGGAAGGCACAATGTCTTTGATTGCTGTTTCTTTTCTCTTATCCCACCCCAAATAATCAGTTGTCAGTAGCACTTGTTCCTACTCGAGAAATAAAAGGATACCACCAGCTACTCTCTATGGGTTCTTTTCCCTTTTAAGGTCATCTCAACACGTATCTAGCACTGCATCCTACAACAGTCCCTAGTATTAAGTGTGTAATAGATGGTAAATGAAGTTATTTCTTTTACCTGTCTTCCAGTTTCCTGCCAATCAGTTTAATTGGTTGAGCTGGAGTTCTATATTATGAGCAGCAAGGAAGGTAGGTCACTGCCAAGAACTTTGAAGAATGGAAACATTTCTTCTTTTTCTTTAATGAATGCCTGCCATTCAGCGGCTTCTCTTCCTAAAATTCTAAATATTGAAAAATTATTGCCCCTCAAGTAGTAACATAAATATTTGTCTTATTATGGGTTAAAATCAAACATAATGTCTAGGGAGTTTTTAAAGTTATGATTTAACTTTGTAAGCAAAGAGCTTATTGCTTTGATCATAATTAAATTATAAATTGGTCCTTCTCACCCTTTTCTCCTGTAGGGACTACATCACTGCCAAGAGTTTTTTTTTTTTTTTAATGCATCCTACTAGAGGTAAAAATATGCTTTTGATGCTTTTAGAGGTGAATCTCAGGACACCAAAAAAACCAAGAGTTCCTCATTTCTCATGCTTTGCATTAAAGATCCCATTAACTATGAAAAGCTGTACTTGCTTCTGGGTATAACTGTTCTCTTGGGCCTCAATTAATATTGAATTTTTCTTAGAAAAGTCAAACTGTGGTCAAAAGAGTGGTTGAATCGGTATACACATGCACACACAACCCTTATTCCCTTTTAATTTGGATTTTCAAGTTCTAATAAGGAAAGGAAAGGGTTTTTGCATTATGTAGACTTATGTGAGGCGAGTTATAAAAATGAATTTTATGTGTTATTAAAAAGAAAGCTACGTTAATCTGGGTGGGGGGATAAAAAAACTTCATTTGAACAAAATTTCTTCATCATTCTCAAATGTTTGTGCAAAAATCTGCAATCTTTTTTTCCAGCATTTTCCTTGGTTTTAGTGAAGTGAAAAAGAAAACTTAAAACCCAAGAAGGATCTTTTTCATTGCATGCCATAGTCCCCATATTTTCTTTTCCTTTTTCTTTGCACCTTTAAAATGAAAAATAAATGGGAAGTTTCTATTATGCAAATCAATATCACCTACTACAACCATGATTTTCAAAGAAATTTCTGAGACCCACAGAAGTTCCAGATCCATGCTTGGAAATAACTATAATGGGTGGCTGTGTCCTACTGCTGTGTTTGCAAGCACATCCTCTACATTAGGAAGATGGGATAGTAGACAGCAACCTGGCTGGTAGGCCGTAGAGATGTGCACCTTTTCAGATCCAAACGGAAAAGGGGATCTTGCTGTACCTTTTAGCATCTCCTTAAAGAAGTCGTGACTTTTCCTCCATTCCCATGGTAGCCACATGGTCCCACGAAAATGTGTGTTTGAGTTCAGGAGGCCTTAGGGAGGGTAAAATGGTCTTCTTACATCCTGTCAAATGCTCCTTAATTCAAATACTTATTTTCTTAGGACCGTGCAGCTTCTACAGGTAATCCTCGACTTACAACAGTTCATTTAGTGATTCTTCAAAGTTACGTATGACCATTTTTCATAGTTAGGACCTTTGCAACATCCCCATGATCATGTGAGCAAAATTCAGATGCTTGACAACTGGTTCATATTTATGACCTTTGCTGTGTCTCAGGGTCACGTGATCACCTTTTGCCGCCTTCTGGCAAGCAAAGTCAATGGGGAAACCAGATTCACTTAACAACCAGTTTACTAACTAATCAATTGTGATTCAGTTAACAACTGTGGCAAGAAAAGTTGTAAAATAGGGCAAAACTCACTTAACAAATGTCTCACTTAACAACAGAAATTTTGGGCTCAATTGTGGTTGAATTCAAGATGCTAAAAGATAGGGCAAGTGTACCTGCCATCTTTTCCAAAACACTATTTTGACTTTGGATCTGAGTAAAAGCATGAAATCAGCATGAAGCAGTCTTACCAAGCTTGTTTTCAGACAAGTGGGGGGTTTTTTGTTGGTGTGACTGGCTATGGCAAGCATTTTATGAATAAACAATTCTTCTACTGCTCCCTGTGGCAGCCAATTTTCTCTCAACGCTTCAGATATGCCTGCCAATCCCAAACTATATCCTTAACATTCTGATATTGCCTGTGGATTGCTACATTTTTATGTGCTATTTATAGCTGGACTTGCATGTTGCGGTGCTGGTGAATTGAGCTCACCAACAAAGAGCCCCAGCAATCCAGTAACAATACCTTCTGAGCATAATAATACATAGCAAAAGAACAGCTGTAATGTTGGCAATTGCTGCTGGCTGACAGATACAGCTGTAGCAGGACACAGGCTTAGGTACCACATTGTTCATGATTGCAATGACTTGAATATGCAGGAAAGTTTGACAAGGTGGACTAGATCAAAATAGGAGGGTTGGTGGAATGTAAATTTGACCATCTGAAAGCTTCATTATTCTTGGTGGTAGGTCAGTGTCTGAAATGTTAGAGGAGCCTCTGCTTGGATTCTAGTATGGAACTGGATCATCATAGGCAAGGAAGTGTGCAAATGATCAATAGCTACTGCTGTTTCCACTCTCTTCTGTCACTTTTGCCCCTTGCCTTAATACATGATACTGAAGGAGAAGAAGTGGCAGAACCTGGGGATAGAGTCAAAAGGGAATCAGCCTAGAGTCTTTACATAGCCATGAACAGACTAAGTCCAACCCCTCTTGAAATCTGTTGACCCTTATCCAGCACCAAAATAGTGCCAACCATTAGGTGGGTAGATTCCTAAGTATTGGCATGAATAGTAATAAATCAGTTTAATTGGAACTTCATGTTGTCCTGGTCTTTTGCACTTGACAGATACAGTGTTTCATGGTATTCCTTTAGGGTTAATGGGTGGGATATACAATTTGGTCATGCACACTATTGGATAATGCTGTCAGATACATTTAAAAAAAATCTATGGGCTAGATTTTTGGATGCAAAAATAGCCAGTAAATAAATTTTATAACTGGTTGAGAGGCAAAACAATATATGTATCTACATGAAGAATGCATTAAACATGCAGTGCTTATTTTGAAGGGATGTGATGTCTCAGCGGTTAAAGATGCTGAGCTTGTCAGCCTGGGTTCGAGACCCAAGTGCTGCTCAATGGGATGACCCACCTAGCAGTTTGAAAGCATGCAAATGTGAATACATTAATAGGCACCACTTTGATAAGAAGGTAATGGCATTCCGTGTGCCTTTGGCATATAGCCATGCTGACCATGGAAAATGTCTTTGGACATGATATGAGATGAGCACCACGCCCTAGAATCAGACACAACCAGACAGGGAAACCTTTACCTTTACCTGCATTACATAGCTGTGGAGACCATAAACTCTAAAGAAACAAGCAGGCTAAAGAATGAGAGATAATTACCTCTCATTCTGTAGCTCTTTCTATAGAAGGGAGGAGGGACACTTTCTTGTAAGTGTGTCTTTTGAATATCTTCATATGGGTTAAAATTGCCATGTATTATGTGTAGTTATTTGTGCCTTATATATTAATTTTGGATCCTATCCAATTGACTTTCTTCTTCTTCCATGCTTATTAAGTGATCTTTGCTCATGAAAATGTAGACTGACCAGAAAGGTAATAGCCAAATGGCAGAAGGCTCTATGAAACATGTCAAGTTTTTATTGCCTGTTAAAATGAGATACCACAATAGCCAGTGTGATATAGTAGTTAATGTGTTCTACCACGTACTAACCTTTGTGCAAATCCTATTCGGCACATCACTATTGCAGGCTAATCTACCTTGCAAGACTAATATGGTGCAGAAAGAAGACATCAAAAAAAGGATAAAAATATAGCAAGATAAAAATAAAATCAAATATAGCATCTGATAATGCTTGCATTGGAGTCCATGGAATTTACTTTAAATCTATGTAGTATCGATTAGACATTCTCATCAAATTGGCCCACAAGAAGCTTTGCTGGATGTTTTTAAAGAAGCTGATATTAGTGGTGACTACTTTCAGTAGGTTTTATTTTTATCTTTTATCTTATTTTTATCTTTAACTGGACTTTGTTCAAGGAAAATAAATTGCTGGAAGAGTGAAAATATTTTTCTTCTTAAATAAAGCTAGTGAGCTGATTTGCAACAAGTTTTCTTGTTAAAGTGGCAGAAAAAAAATGTACAGGGATTGGTCATCTGGTTTTCAACAGTCTTGCAAGTTGTTCCTCCTTCATAGTACTGATTTCATAGCAAGGGAGATTTTTTTCCCATTGCATGTGAAAAGATCACTCCAGTCAGATTTAATTTCTGTTTTCTATTTCATTTCTGATACCTTAAATTACTGCAAGGATTTTGAGTCAGAATCAAGAGGCTTGCCTTTCAAGAAACTAATAAACAAAGAGCAGATTATGAATTAGATTGTCAGCCTCTGCAGGTAGACCAGACCAAGAAATCAACTCCACAGGTTGGTTAAAATATTTTTTATTGAAACTGGGTGTTATAATAGAATTTTGCAATTCTGATTGTTCTGTGGAATTATATCAAAAAAGACCTATTAAGATGGGATAAATTTCAACTATCTTTATTGGTAGAAACTCTGTAATTAAGATGATTGTTTTACCAAAGATGTTATTTCTATTTCAGACTTTACCAATACTTAGAATTGATACTTCATTTAAACAATGGCAAATGGAAACTTTCCAAGTTCATAAGGCAAGAGAAAAAAGCCAAGAATTAGATATAATTTACTGCATGATGCTAAAGAAAGAGGATATTTGCATTCACTAGATTCGAAATTGTACTTTGATGCTTGTTTGGTCTGGCTTAAAGAGGGTGTGACTCTCCAAAACAAGAGGTTAAATGATCTGGAGGGCCATGATTTAAGATTTAGATGGCATGCTTACTTATGGCATGATATTAAAATAAATGATGTTAGATGTGCCATCCTAAAGGTTTGGAATAAATTAGAACAATTTAGAACAATTAACCAGTGGAACAACCTGCCTCCAGAAGCAGTGAATACTCCAACACTGGAAGTTTTTAAGAAGAGACTGGACAGCCATTTGTCTGAAATGGTATAGGGTTTCCTGCCTGAGCAGGGGGTTGGACTAGATGACCTCCAAGGTCCCTTCCAACTTTATTATTATTATTAAATATAAAACAAGGTTCTTCGCAAAGATGCCTCTTTGGGATCATGCCAGGAAGCTTTCTTTAGAAAAGAAATGGTGGCAAGGTCAGACTGGTGGACTTACGGTTAAATAATATTTTTTAACTATGGTGAATCTATCCTCAAATCCAAAGAGTAGTTGGAATTAGAAGGACGAGTCTGTCACTGGTATACATGCGTACAATTGAAAGAAAGGTTTAAATTAGATTTAAAAGGTTATGGATTTTACTTTGTAAAAAATGAATTGGAAACTCTATTGTGTGGTAATGATGAACATATTATTGCTAAGTTAGTGAAACTGAATTTGGAGGATGAATATGTGAAGCATTGTATGATCCAATGGACAAAGAATTTTGGATATAATATGCTTGAACAATGAGAAAACATGTGGATGAAGGGTTTAAATTTTATATTAAATTATTTAAAAGAAATTTTTTATAAAATGATGTAATGTTGGTATCTAACATCAGATAAAGTGTCAAAAATGTATAAAGGTACGTCAAATGCATGCTGGAAGTGTAAATGTAAAGAAGGAACTTTTTACCATCTTTGATGGACTGTGACAAAGCAAAGAAATATATTGGAGTAGGAGTCATAACAGAGAAGATTCTTAAAATGAATATAAAGATAAAACCAACGGACAAAGAAGTTGAACACAATATTGGAACTTGATGTTATATATGCTGACAGCAGCAAGAATGGTCTATGCACAAAATGGAAAGATACCTTAATTCCCACAATAGATGAATGGCTGAAAAAGCTGATGGAGTTAGCAGAGATGAATAATAATAATAATAATAACAACAACAACAACAACAACAACAACAACAACAACAACAACAACAACATTGGAAGGGACCTTGGAGGTCATCTAGTCCAACCCCCTGCTCGGGCAGGAAACCCTATACCATTTCAGACAAATGGCTGTCCAATCTCTTCTTAAAGACTTCCAGTGTTGGAGCATTCACAGCTTCTGGAGGCAGGTTGTTCCACTGATTAATTGTTCTAACTGTCAGGAAGTTTCTCCTTAGTTCTAGGTTGCTTCTTTCTTTGGTTAGTTTCCATCCATTGCTTCTTGTCCTGCCTTCAGGTGCTTTGGAGAATAGCTTGACTCCCTCTTCTTTGTGGCAGCCCCTGAGATATTGGAACACTGCTATCATGTCACCCTTTGTCCGTCTCTTCATTAGACTAAACATTCCCAATTCCAGCAACCATTCCTTATATGTTTTAGCCTCCAGTCCCCTGATCATCTTTCTTGTACTCTTTCTAGAGTTAAACATCTTTTTTATATCGTGGTGACCAAAACTGGATGCAATATTCCAAGTGTGGCCTTACCAAGGCATTGTAAAGTGGTATTAACACTTCACATGATCTTGATTCTATCCCTTTGTTAATGCAGCCTAGCACTGTGTTGGCTTTTTTTTGGCAACTGCAGCACACTGGTGGCTCATATTTGTTTGTCAACTAGGATTCCGAGATCCCTCTCACAGTTAATACTATTAAGCAAGGTACCACCTATACTATATCTGTGCATTTGGTTTTTCTTGCCTCAGTGTAGAACCTTACTTTTTTCACCATTGAATTTCATTTTTTTAGATAGCACCCAATGTTCAAGTCTATCAAGATCCTTCTGTATCTTAAACCTACTCCTGCCAGCTTAGTGTCATCTGCAAATCTGATGAGTTCCCCATCTATCCCCTCATCCAAATCATTGATGAAGATGTTGAAGAGCACTGGGCCCAGGACAGAGCCCTGGGGCACCCCACTACACACTCCCCTCTGTGTAGATAATACAACTAATTTTATTTCTACTTGGAAACCACTTGACTCTGGACTTTGTGCTTGAGGTGGAAAAAATGAAACTTTGATTTTGATTTTGATGATTAGATAGGTTTGTTGGTATAGAATTGGCTTGTACATATTAATATGTAAAATTAAAAAGTTGAGATTGTATATTATTACCTTCTTCTACTGTGCTAATAACAGTTGGAAATCAGGGCTTTTCTTTTTCTTTTCCATTTTACCCTGCACTTTTTCCTCTTCCCTTTTTCTTCCTCTACTTTCTGATTATTTCAGTTTTTCTTTGTATTTTATATTTCAATAAATTAATAAAATTGTATCAGCAAGCCTGATTGTGCTGAACTTCCTCCTCTGCATAGTGAATTAGGGAAGTTTCTGTCTGAGTCACTTCCAAACATTATCTAGACATTCTAGACTTAAAAAAAATGCTTTAGAATCTTTTGCCTAGGTAAAACTTGTGCTATTGGCAAAACAAATACTAAGCATAAATAAGAAGCAATTTTGCTCAAAATAAATGGTACAACTAGCATTATGTAAACTTACATAATTTTAACATATGTTTTTATTCATTTTCATAGTCCTGAGGAATGCACCTGATATAATTCTCATATCACACCTGACACAATCCTTATATCTTATGTTTAATGCATTATGCTGAAGTATTTAATAGTCGCTCGCTGTTTTTCTTTGATATAAATCTGGAGATATTTTCTTGGTGTGTAACTCTCAAATATAATCACACCCATGCTATGATGTCAGCTGGAGGCTTGTTCATGTCCTGTTTTGTAAGATGGTACAGAATGGGTCTTGATATTTCAATGTGTAATACCCCTTTGGGCATCATGCATGCATGTAGGCAACTTTTTAAAAGATTCCCTCAGTTTTTCCTCATAACATTTATTTTAATAATAATAATAATAATAAAGTTGGAAGGGACCTTGGAGGTCATCGAGTCCAACCCCCTGCTCAGGCAGGAAACCCTATACCATTTCAGACAAATGGCTGTCCAGTCTCTTCTTAAAAACTTCCAGTGTTGGAGCATTCACCGCTTCTGGAGGCAGGTTTGTCCCCTGGTTAATTTTGGTTGCTAACTGGTCAGAAGGTTTACTCCTCGTTCTCAGGTTGCTTCTTCTTGACTAGTTTCCATCCATTACTTCTTGTCCTGCCCTCAGGCACCTTGGAGAATATCTTGACTCCCCTCTGTCTTTGTGCAACCCCTGAATTTGGAGATCCTGCTATCATGTCACCCCCTTAGTCCTTCTTTTCATTAAACTAGACATACCCAATTGCCAGAAACGTTCTTGATATGCTTTATCCGCCACTCCCCTAATCATCTTTGTTGGCCGCTTCTCTGCACTCTTTTCTAGGTCTCAACCTCTTTTTTACATCGTGTGACCAAACTGGATGCAGTAATTTCCAGTTGGACTTACCAAGGCTGTAAAGTGTATGAATTACTTCCCGTTGATCTTGATTCTATCCCCTTGTTATGCAGCCCAGCACTGTGTTGGCTTTTGGCAGCTGCAGCACACTGCTGGCTCATATTTAAGTGATTGTCCACTAGGACTCCGAGATCCCTCTCACAGTTACTACTATTGAGCAAGGTACCCCCTATACCACGGGTCGGCAACCCGCGGCTCCGGAGCCGTATGCGGCTCTTTGAGGGATCACCTGCGGCTCCGGAGCCTCCGCCGCGGGCGGGTGTGCATGCGCGGGCGGGTGCGCGTGCGCATGCGCGGACGGGTGCGCGTGTGCGAACGGGTGCGCGTGCGCATGCACGAACGGACATGCGCGGGCGCACGCACATGCGCGTGGGCGCGGGCGGGTGCGCATGCGCGGGCGGGCACACATGCGCGGGCGGGTGCGGCTGCAGCACACTGCTGGCTCATATTTAAGTGATTGTCCACTAGGACTCCGAGAGCCCTCTCACAGTTACTACTATTGAGCAAGGTACCCCCTATACTATACCTGTACATTTGGTTTTTCTTGCCTAAATGTAGAACCTTACTTTTTTCACCATTGAATTTCATTTTGTTATATAGCGCCCAGTGTTCAAGTCTGTCCAAGTCCTCCTGTATCTTAAGCCTGTCTTCTGGAGTGTTGGCTATTCCTGCCAGCTTGGTGTCATCCGCAAATTTGATGATTTCCCCATCTATCCCCTCGTCCAAATCGTTGATGAAGATGTTGAAGAGCACTGCCCCAGAACAGAGCCCTGGGGGCACCCCACTGCACACTTCCCTCCATGTAGGATGCGGTTCCATTGAGGACCACGACGCTGAAGGTACGTTCCGGTCAGCCAGCTACGAATCATCTGGTGATATGCTGGCTGTCTAACCCACATTTTTTCTATCTATGCAAGTATGTATGTTGTGATCTACTTTATCAAATGCCTTACTGAAGTCCAAGTAAATTATATCCACAGCATTCCTCTGATCCACTAATTTTGTCACTTGGTCAAAGAATGCAATAAGGTTTGTCTGGCATGATCTGTTTTTGACAAACCCATGTTGGCTTTTAGTAGTGATTTTGTTTGCCTCTAGGTGTTCGCTGATTCGTTGTTTGATTATCTTTTCCAGAATCTTCCCAGGTATTGAGGTCAGGCTGATAGGTCTGTAATTTCCTGGATCCATTTTTTTTTTCCTTTTTTGAAAATGGGAACTACATCAGCTCTTTTCCAGTCCTCTGGTAATTCCCCAGTGCCCAGGATCTTTGAAAATATAGTTCAGTGGTTCTGAGATCACATCTGCCAGTTCCTTGAGAACCCTGGGGTGTAATCCATCTGGTCCTGGTGATTTGAACTCGTCTAGGCTGGACAGGTGCTCACTTACCGTTTTCTTGCCTATCTTAACTTGCATTTCTATTCTGTTTTTTATGGCACTATTTTTGGTAGGTTGGTCTGTTTTTTCCCTTTGTGTAAAGACAGATGCAAAAAATGAGTTAAATAGTTCTGCTTTCTCCCTGTTGCTTGTCACCTTTTGCCACTTTCACCCACTAGTGGACCAATCATTTCCTTCACTTTTTTCTTGTTTTTTACATGTTGAAAGAAGCTTTTTTGTTATTTTTGACTTTGGTCGCAAGCCTTAGTTCATTTTGAGCCTTAGCTTTCCTCACTTCATCTTTGCAGGCTCGGGCTATTTGCTGATATTCTGACTTAGTTATGTGCCCCTCTTTCCACTTTCTATACTTGTCCTTTTTATCTTTCAATTTTCAGAGAGTTCTTTATGCAGCCATGCTGGTCTCTTTTGAGAGCTGTTATTTTTCCTCCTTGTTGGTATTGTGCTAGATTGGCTTTTATTATCTCACTTTTCAAAATTTCCCAAGCTTCTTGAGTTGTTTTCCCCTTGAGGATTCTCATCCATGGAATCCTTCCCAAGCCCTCTCTAAGTTTATTGAAATTAGCTCTCTTAAAAGTCCAAGACTCTAGTTTGACTGTGTTCTATTGCTTGTGCTTCCATAATGTTGAATTCCAATATTGCATGATCACTTCCTCCCAAGGTTCCTGTGGCTTCAACCCCTTCTATCATTTTCATCTGTTAGTGAGAATTAGATCCAAAATGGCTAATCCCCTAGTTCCCTTCTTACTTTTTGGGAGACAAAGTGTCTGCTAGGTTTGCAAGGAATCTGTTTGATCTTCCACTTGGTGCAGAGTTTGTCTCCCAGTTGATGTCAGGGTAGTTAAAGTCCCCCATTACTATTGTGATGTGCTTCCTACATACCTTAGTTAGCTGACTAGCAAAAAGTTCATCTATTTCCTCTGTTTGGTTGGGTGACCTGTAGTATACACCTATGGCAATGTCATTCCCCCCCCCTTTTATATTGACCCAAATGCATTCAAGACAGTTTTCATCATTGTTGTGCTCTAGTTCTGTAGAGATGTAGTTATTTCTTACATATAGAGCAACGCCACCTCCTCTTTTATTTGGTCTGTTTCTTTTAAATAATTTAAATCCCTCTAGCCTTGTGTTCCATTTGTGGGTTTCATCCCACCATGTTTCCGTAATGGCAACAATATCATATCTGCCCTCATTAGCCTGAATTTCTAATTCACCCTGTTTGCTGTTCATACTCTGTGCATTGGTATATAGACATTTGAGTCCTTTATGACTGACCCTGTGTTTACTTTCTACGTAACCTGTGTGGTGCCTGAGTTCCCCTATTGTCTTACCACCTATTTGGTTAGTGCACTTTGTGTGGCACTTGCTATTAGAAGCTTGATTTGGTTTGACAGCAAGGTTGATATTCTTGTCCACACACACATCTATGTTACATGCACTGATAACCCTATAATTGTTAGATTGCCGGGGACAGGGATGTTCTGTATCAATTAACTCACTGTCCCCGCTGTTTAGTTTAAATATTCCTCCAGAAAATCTGTGAATTTATAGCTGAGTAACTCAGTCCCTTTCTTTGATGGATGCAAACCATCTCTTTTGTACATTTTTTCATTAGACCAGCTACAGACATCGTGACTAATATATCCAAAGCCTTCCCCTTTACACCACTCCTTTAGCCACATATTGAATTCTGCTATACGCTGGCCTTTTCCATTTTGCTCCTTATACACTGGTAAAACCTCTGAAAAAGTAAGCCTACAGCCTATTCTGCTAAGTTCCTGCCCCAAGCTCTGGAAATCATTCTGCACAGAGAGTACATCTTTTTGGGACAGATCATTAGTAAAAGAAGACAACTATGAGAGATTACTAAAACAAATAAAAGTGGACTTGGAGAAGTGGAAAAATCTTCAATTATCATTACTAGGAAGGATAGCGACTGTTAAGATGAACATTTTACCTAAGCTATTTTTTCTTTTTCAAACAGTTCCTGTCAAGTTAAATCAAAAAATTTTCGATGAATTAAATGCTACAATAATCAGATTTATATGGCAAGGTAAAAAAGCTAGAATTAAAATTAAATTATTACAAAATTCTAAAGACAGAGGGGGCTTTGGACTCCCGGATTGGAGACTTTACTATCAGGCAGTTATTTTGCTTTGGCTTAAAGAATGGATTACATTGAGAAACAAAAGGCTTCTTTATTTAGAGGGGCATGATTTGCAATTAGGTTGGCATGCATTTTTGTGGTATGAGAAAAATAAAGTACATAAATACTTTCAAAATCATGCTATAAGGAATGTATTGTTTTCAGAGTGGGAAAAAATTAAACATAAAATTTACATGAAAATACCTGAGTGGATTTCGACAATGGAAGCCTTTTCCTACCCAAATTTAATTAATTATGATAAACTCGTTAGCTATAAAGATATTTTGGACAAAGATGGGAAACTTAAAGACAGACAAATTCTTCAGCAACAAGGTATTGACTTAACATGGTGGTCTTACTTGCAAATTCAGACAAGATATGAAAAAGATATAAAGTCTACAGGATTTTATAAAGAACAGACACCGCTAGATAAAATATTGTTAAAAACTGATGAACATTTGATTAAAAAACTCTATAAATTTCTGCTAAGATGGAAGATGGAAGAAGAGCAAGTAAAAGAAACAATGATAGTATGGGCTAAGAACTTTGGATATTCTATAGACTTAGAAGATTGGCAAAAATTATGGGATCGAAATATTAAACTTACTAAAGCGGCTGCATATAAGGAGAATTTATATAAAATGTTTTATAGATGGCATATGACACCAGTTAGACTAGAGAAAATGTTTAAAAATGTATCAAATATGTGTTGGAAATGTAAACAAAAACCAGGAACTTATTATCATATCTGGTGGATATGCCCTAATGCAAAGATATATTGGCTTAAAATTCACAGATGGCTAGAAAAGATGACTAAGATACAGATAGAATTCAAACCGGAATTGTTTTTATTAGGAATATTAAGATCTAATTACGGAAAAGAGAATGAATATTTAATTTTACATATATTAACAGCCGCGAGAATAGCATTTGCCCAATTTTGGAAAAATGAAAAGATACCACCTGACCAGATTATTATTATGAAAATATTGGAATGTGCAGAAATGGATAGATTAACTTTAGAAATTAAAGAGAAAGAAGACACAATTTTCTTTAAAACATGGGAAAATTTTTATCAGTGGTTAGCAATAAGATAGAATGAAAAAAGATGATGAAATTAAATAAGATAAATGATGTACTTTCTTTTGAATATTATTTTTTAACTTTTTGGCTAGATGTTTACATTTAACTATAATTAATTATAATTAATAAGCGTTATATTGATATTTATATGTAACTATATTTACTTAGTAATACATCACTAATAGTATACTGATTATTGTTACTTATAGAATGAATGATATGTATTGGGTTAAGTTTTTACCATTAATAGTGATAAATTTATTAATATAGCTTTTTAGTATTATGTTAATTATGCATACTTAATATGTATACCCGGACGACAGTCTGCTTGCTAAAGCGTTGATTTATTGTTGGGGGTAACCCCATTATTGTATCTATCCCTACCCTTGGTTTAATCCTTGTTTTTTTACCCTATGTTATACCTTTACCTACCCTTCCCTTTCTATCCCTATAAAAATAATAAAACATAAGAATGAATGCAGAATGTAGAAAATTAGTTATTCCAAAGATAATCAGCATATTTTCAGATTAAAAGGTGAAGCAAAACATTTGAGCAACCTTTTACCACTCTGCCTCCCAAGGCCCCAGCTGGTCCAATATAATAATGGTTTCAATTATCAAGCTGACTAGATTATACAGGGTATATAGGTAATCCTCGCTTAAGGACAACTCATTCAGGGACCATTTGAACTTACAATGGCACAGAACAAATAGTTCTTATGACTGATCCACATAGTTGTGACTGTTGCAACATCCTTACAGTCACGTGATAGCAATCTGGGCAATCAACAACTAGCTTGCAATTATGACATTGCAGTGACCCATACCTACATGCCATTTGCGACTTTCACTGCCAGTTTCCAACAAGCAAAGTCAATGGGGAAGCCAGCAGGAAGTTGAAAATAGCGACCAGGACATTGTACTTAATGACAGCATGGGGTTCACTTAATGACAGCAACCAGAAGTAGCAGAACTGCCATCGCTAAGTGGGGCAGTTACGTGATAATGCGATTTATGACTGTATCATTAAGCAACAGAAATTCGAACCCCAACTGCTACAGCAATTGGTCAAAGGATCTAATATACCGCTCTGTCACAGATCATGCTGCAAATGTATTCAATCTGAAAAATAAAGTTAGAATAAAAAAAGATTAGCAAGATTATTTGTCCAATTTAAAAGCTGGTAATGGTTGATCTACCATATTGTGACAAAAATATTCTTCAACAATTAATTGAACTAGAGTTAGAATGCTAGAATGCTTCAGTTATTAATGATTTCACAAGAATAGCTTACTTGGTACTAAATTATCATTTAATTTTTTTGATGAAAATTAATCTGAGAAACACTGATCAGTAACTAGCATTTAAAGATTGGATCTGAAGGCTATGAATAGGAATAAAAACTAGTAGTTACTGACCGCTGCCTCTATCATGAATTAACTCTACCCTTCTTTGAAACAATCAAAAGTAACAGATACCACTAGAACTTGAAATAGCGAACATACCTATGTACTGTACAAGAATTATGAATTAATATACACAGCAAAAGACTATAGGTCTCTGCTCTGTCTACTAATTCATAATCCTTATGAAGAAGTATGTACAAGGATTTTTATTACCCAAAGATTATACAGCCAGCCACTTCATCTGAAAACACCCTTTTCTCCCATTTTTTTCCTACTGTATTACCATGCTACTTTATGTGTATTGCACAACATACATTGCTCCAATGATGTTTTCAGGTCAGATAATTTTTTTTGAAGATAGATTGTGATGCAGCTCTCAGAATTTCTATCCACCGTGACCTTGTGTGGATTAGGTAAACCTGCACATTTCCTCCTTGGAGTAAGCTCGTGTCTCATGTTACAAAACAGCATGGGGATTATGTGATTCATAAAAAGGAAGTTCATTCGTTACATCAACTGTCAAATAATTCATAATACTTTCCACCCCAGTAATTTGCTTTAATAAATCCTGCCAGGACTAAAACCTTCAGATACATGCAACAGCAAACCTGCTACGAGACATTATTAAGTTGGTTTGCAATTTATTTCTCGGGAAAGTACATTCTATGAACTAAAGCCATCCATTTATCATTTCACCAGGTAATGTAGAACCACAGGGCCCAGCTTCTGTTTATGTTTTATATTTAGCTGTAAAAATAATCTAAATTGGTTGTTTGACTGGCAGGATACAAGGGTCTTGTACAAGGGTCTTTTATAAAATGATGGCTCCTTTTAGAAAGCTAAAACAGAATATGATCTACAAAGTTTACTATGAAAGTACATGGTATTCCAATAAACCTATTTATTTGATAAGCAGATGGAAACCACGAGCTGTTTATCTTTAAAAAAAACACGCCGGTATGAGTCACTTCTGCTTCTCCCTGATTCCATGCTTTCCCACACTTTTTCTTCACATTAGCATCTATTCATTTAAGGCAAAAGCAACAAATTTGTTCCCACACCAAGTCAGCTCAGCAGAACTCAATTTCACCATCATGCTCACATAACAGAATATGATGGATAGCAGTAAATTGGGCTCTACAAATTAAACAGTCTCTCAATAGCCTGACTGCATAAGAGCAAAGGCGCCACTGCCACAGGACTTTCTTGTCTTCTAATCAGTTCTGAGCTCATGATTTATATCCACTTTTCTCCCCAGAGGGCATTCACACCACATGGAACTGCAACTGCAATGATCTCCAGAGATAAATACATTTATCAATCTATTGAAGTGTCTCCCTCTCCTTCCTTCTCCTTTAAAAGTTCAGCTGCTTCGGGTGGAAAAATACCATCAGAAAGTATACAGAGAAATGACATTTAATTGTCAGGGTTGAATTCAGAGTGACTTGTTTCTACAAAAAAAAAATTCCTCAAATTCTGTAGCCTGCAGTAACTACAGAAATATTATTTTCAGGCTTCAGTATTATTTTATGCATTTTGAACATTTTTAGAATGTCTTTAAGGAGAAAGCGTTCTCAAGATGCCTTAAAAGCCAGTTCACTAAATTTCTAAAGGACTAACATGAATAAAAGGGTGCAATAAAAAACAAACGGTCAATCTGGAAAATAATAAGAGTATCTAAGAACAGTTAAAAGAACATCAATTATCCAATGTACACAAATTCAGGTGAAAGTTAAAACAAACCATTGAATCTACAGGATCCTTCTGAAGGGTTAAAGAACATCAAACTTTTGAAATAGTCAATAGTTACCTCCTTTCTGATTATTAATTTCATTTCCCTCTAAAGTAGCAGTGGAGCCTACAACGGTTCCCACTCTCCAGTACATCAACATCCACCACTAGCTCAC
The DNA here is from genome assembly GCA_023970755.1 of Azemiops feae. Lineage (NCBI taxonomy): Eukaryota > Metazoa > Chordata > Lepidosauria > Squamata > Viperidae > Azemiops > Azemiops feae. The sequence continues at coordinate 2,793,246 of JALGBA010000012.1, read as the reverse complement.
ACTCACACTATGGCACCTTCATTCTCTGGGAGAGTGCAACCATATCAAAAAATAGCTGTAAGTAGATAGAATAGGTAGTAAATTAATTGTGCTTATTCCGATATCTTACTTTACCCAGTCCCTCTAAACCCTTAAAAGCTTCAAAAAAGCAACCCTTATGCCAATATACATCTTCTCAACTGCTTCTTCCTTATAACACATTTAATTATTTAAAACATTTGTATTTTGCCTATTATCCAGAGGATTTCCCAGCAACCTAATAATCACCTCTATTATTAGAATCAAAATGAAATAATCAATCCCAAATGCATGCTGACCTTGGCACTGCATAATAAGCTGAAGAGGTGAATAGATGCTCTTTCAGTGTTCAGGGAAGGGCCTCCACCTAACCTTCCCCTGGCACAAGAAGCATTCAGATCTCTAAAACAACATAAGGCCTAGGATTTAAAACAAACAGTATAACAGCATTGGACAAAATTCAGGGAAAAAGTGAAATCCTGGTGGATGATCCTCTGTGAGACACTAACAGATCATCTTTCTTTCCTTCCAGATCTACTATCTTGGAATTCATCTTCAAGGTTAAACCAAAGAAGAAATCCATTTTTCGAGTCTTGAACTTTAGCTTTTCTCTACAAACATACACCCTACCAGGTTCTGAGGACAATATCACAGAGAAAAATTTTCACATTCAAAATTTCTATATGGTTTTTGACCACGGTCAGAATATGGTCACTTCTGCTATCAAAGCAACAAGAAGCCAAGCAAGTTGGTTTAGGAGTAGGGGAATGTAGTGATGGCATTACAGCACATAGGACTATCAATCTATATACCTAAAGGGGCTTCCATCCCAAAACGTTTTTTCCCAAGACTCTAACAATACAAGTTTATAGGAATATAAAATTCATTAGGCCTCCAACTGTTTCCCAGTCCAGCCTATCATACAGGATTGTTGTGGAGAAAAAGTGGAAGAAAAAATGTTAACATGTCTCCTTCTGCTCTTGAAGAAAATCCAGAAGGTAAATCTAACAAATAAATTATTTGTTTGTTTGTAAAAATTTTATTGGCTGCCCAACTTACCTCAAGGTAATTCTGAGCAGCTTATAATCATAAAAGAAAAAAATTATATAAACTAAAAACATAAATAAGTTAATACAAAAAAAACCAAACACTGCGGCCCGATTAAAAGATGGGGAGGGTAGGAGCAGAATGGACAAAAGTACACATTTCGCTGTAGAGTTTGTGAAAGGAAACTCAATTTAGGCATTTTGTGCTGCCACTTGTTTTGCCACTGCTTAAACAAAAGCATTTGGGGAACTACTAATCTTCGTATTAACATAATTCTTAATTGAACTCCCATGACTGAGACTGCTTTTCACCTCTGATCTTCCCAATCCCCCTCTTTTATTACAAGCAAATGAGATTATTATTTGTTTAGCTGGAAATAAAGGCTTCAATATACAGCCCTTTTTGCAGCTTAATGACTCGATTTCTGTTCCTTCCATAAATTCTCCTGTGTCAACCAACTGTATTCCAATAGATACAGGGCCGATGCTGATCTAATTTGGGCTAAAGCAGGTAGCTTCCTGTAAGAGTCTAAAAGTCAGATACAATTCCACAAATAGATGAAAGCCAGGGATTCACTCTCAACCCTTCAGATTCCTGAGGATTTATTTCTTGATTTGCACATTTGAGCAAGCAGATTTGTTTAGAGCCTTTTGAAGAGAACCCAGAACATTGTTACAAGATGTTACAAGATGACATGTATACGCATATTCCCAAGTTTACAAGACTCCCAACAGTTGAAGGAAATCTGCAGTACATGCTATGGATGATATGTTTGCTATTCTCTGAAAACTGGAGAGACTGTTTGCAGCTTTTGAAAATAACTTTCCACAACCTCTGAAATGAGAAAAGATCTTTCTAAAAAATAGCAAATACTTTCTCTGATTTTCAGACATGATGATAAGCACATGCAGCTACATTGTCTATTCAATATGATGGGGTATGTCTCAGCTACAACTACAAAAAGTCACTTTTTGCTCTCCTAAATATTCAAGATCCAGATGAGGTTTACATTTTGGACCCTGTGGGGAAAAGAGAAGCTGGAGGTACAAGGAGTGACCCAGCACTTTTGAGATTGTTCCAGCAGCTGTTGGATATAAGTATTGGCTCAGGGCACATACACTTTAAATTCAACTGGTTGAGAGCCAGTTGGCATGCATGTGGAAAGTATGTCAGGCTTGGACCACTAACAATACTTGGGCTGAAATTCTGATTCAGTCAGGAATCTTACTAATTCCTATTCTCTGCGGAGTCTTTCTCAATCCATTGCTATAATAATAAGAAAGCCATTGTTAACTCTTTTTGTTTGGTTGCTTTTCCATTGTTTGTCCATGTCATTCCTTGAAAGCATCTTTAATGTGAACCATTATATAGATACTTTTGTTTTTTAATTTATCTTCAAGGGATATTGTGTCATATCAATACTTGGCTGTGCTAACATCCTGGGTGGGGATGAATAGATCCAGATTAATTTGCAAAACAATTGAATGATGTGGAGACTAAAGAAGGCCTTGTGGCTTCTCTTTCCTTTCTCCAAATTCAGTGATCTTTCACTGGATTGCCAACAGCAAAGGAAGAGACAAGCTCCCTTCTCTCTCAATAAGTCTCAGTGGACAAGTCTGGAAAGGATGCGAGAATAGGAATGGGGGAAGGATAGTGTGCGCAAGGGAGGTGATGTTCCCAATCATCAGCAAGCAAACTCAAAGCAAGAAAGATTGCATGGTGAGATTGTAGTTTTCCTTAAAAAATCAGTGACACAGGTAGCCCTTGTCTTAAAAACTGCAACTGGGACTGAAATTTCCACCATAAGTTATAGAGTGGTGATAAAGCAAGACTATGAAATTCCCAATGATTTCCATAAATCAACTAGGCTGTGTATATTGCAAGGCACATATAATTTATGCCTTTCTACATCACAATTATAATATTGATAGAGTTTATATTAATTTATTTGGAGGAAGGCTGGTGTAGGGATTTTAAAATAAATCTTTTCTCTTTTTGCTAAAATGCCTCATTTCTCCTCACTTTCTTCCTTTTACTTGAACCTGGCTTGATTTTTTTTTCCTGAGTGAGACAATGCTTCCAGTATTCCTATTAACACATTTGCTACTGAAGGTTCCTAATACAGGTAGTTCTCACGTAATGACATTAATTGGAACCAGAAACTGCATTCTTAAGCAATGTGGCTATAAGTTAAAAAAAACAACACATGACTGTGCCCCTTAGACAGAAGTTTTGACACTCCCAGTTGCTGTCATTAAGTGAGGATCTCACATGACCACAACTTAGCTTGTTGGAAGCTGTTGGGAAGGTCCCAAATCACAATCACATAACCATGGGACATTGCAATGTTATAATTGTGATAGCCATAAATACAAGGATGGTTCATAACTACCACTCATTCAGCACTCTCGTAAGTTTGAATGAATGTTAAATGAGGACCAAGCTCCCTTTGTTTTCTTTAAATCAAGAAGTGGATCTCCTATTTCTATTTGCAATTGTGGTCTATAAACTTTGAAAATTGATCATTTAGGTGGTTTAAATGGTGTAAGGCCAATTTGCAGAGCACTAACATCTTTATTGCCCAGTTGAGATTTAAATCGACAGCTGAACCACCATGGTAAACTTGTCACCTATTTATTCCTTTTATCTGTTGTTTATTGAGAGGTGTTCTAAAGCTATAGAAAGCTTTTATTCTATAAAAGTTGTGCCCTCTCAAAAACTTCATTTGAGCCAAACAATGAAGTATCCTTTATCAAAGCATATAAATATACACACACTCAGCACACACACATTCACTAATTCACTATTCCAAATTGAGAGCATTGCTTTCGTAAAAGTATCTTCAATTTTGTGTGTTCTAGAAAAATGTTTTGGGTGAAAGAACCCCTGATGTATAGTTATTTAACTGTAACAGAGGTCAGTTTGGATCCATTGTTTAAAGTAGAGATCCCCAACCTTGGCCATTTTATGACTTGTGGACTTCAACTCCCAGAATTCCTCAGCCAGCCATGCTGGCTAAGGAATTCTGGGAGTTGAAGTCCACAAGTCATAAAGTGGCCAAAGTTGGGGACCCCTGGTTTAAAGGATTACATGCCTAACTTCACAAGTTGATAATATTCCCTACTTCTGAGGTCTATAAAATTTTGTTTTATTAATTAGTGGGATTTTTTCTTGCATTAAAGCAAAAGCTTTGTTTTCTTTTCTTTTGTTTTAACCAATATCTCAAAACCCATTCTGGAATTTCCCCTGAGAGGTATGGAAATAGAAAATTGAGCCTTGGAAAGATTTTAATTTCAGTTGCTGCAATTCATCCTAAAATGGTGAAATATTGTTAGCCTATCTTTTCATTTCCCTCTTTTTTCTTCCATGACAGCATATAATTTTTAATAAAAATTATCTTAATTATTTTTGGTAATAGTCATCTCTACATTTTAAGAATTTATATACTGTGCTATGTCAAAGAAATTACATGAATCACCTTTGGACTCTCTGCTAGTTTAAGTAAAAAGAAGAAAGAAATCATGTTCTTATTTCCTTGCAAGTGAATAAACTCATTTACCTAGAGCTAAACATCTGATGCTTTGCATTTTTTTTTATCTTTATCACAACCAATGTGGTCCTTCTATTTGTATAACGGTGAAGCCATATATGGGTTCACACCAAGCAGCACAATGATGATACCACCTACTGTCAGCTAAGTACAATGCCTTCCTAGCCACATTTGAAATAAAATGCAGGTTGTTCTTGGGTTACGACCATTCATTCAATGATCTTTCAGAGTTAAAGTGGTGCTGAGTGAATGGTACTTATGACTGGTCCTCCGAGTTCCAGCCATCATGGTTTCCCCATGGCCACATGATCACAAGTCCCAAAATTCCCTACTGGACTTCCACAAGCAACATCAATGGGGATGATAGCAGGATTGTACTGTTTCCAGAGCAAAATAAAAATAATGTGATTTGCAAAGGATGACTAGAGAAGATCATTCTCAGATTGGACTTCAACACAGAGTTTTGTAGAACGCAATTAAATCTCCTCCAATTCTCAGGGGAATAACAATTTTCTCAACCTCTTACAAGCATTCTTTTTATGTCCCAAAGTCCATATACCTAAGTAGTTATTGACAACTTCACAATTATCAAATAAGAAGGGGGAGAGGAAAGATTTGATTACCGATTAAAGAAGTGACAGTTAAGGGAAAGAGAGCCAGTTTGGTATGCAGGTAATCCTTGACTTACAACCATATCTTTAGCAACCATTCAAAGTTACAATGAAAAGTCATTAAAAAAAGTGACTTACGACCTACCCTCCCACTTATGATTATCACAGCATCCCAAGCATATTCCTGCATATGATAAAATGGGGGGGGGGGCTTGGCGACTGTCATGTATTCATGACATTTGCAGTGTCCTAGTGTCATGCGATTGCAATTTGCTATGTTCCAAGCTGGCTTCCAACAAGAAAAGTTCATGAGGCAAGCCAGATTCACTTAACAATCTTTGACAAAAAAGTTTGTAAAATCACGCATGACTCACTTAACTGTCTTGCCTAACCACAGAAATTCTGGACCAATTGCAGTCTTACGGCAAGGACTACCTGTAGAACTTAATGCATCAGACTGGAAACCAGGAGACTGTGAGTTCTAGTCCCACCTTAGCACGAAGCCACCTGGGTGATCTTGGGCCCAACTTCACTTTTGAAATCTTGCCAAGAAAACTGCAGGGAATAGTCCAAATTGTTGCCAGGAGTCAACATTGACTCAAAGGCATGTAAGTAAATAAGCAAGCAAGCAAGAAGTTGGAGTAGAGTACGGAAGCAATCACACTCTTTCCAAGACCAGAAAAGAACTTCTTCAGGCTTTTCTCTGAAATTGCCAAGTTTCTTTGGGGGGGGGGAGGAAACCTATTTCATTCTTCCTCCACAAATGCAAATGCCTCTTTATCCCAAGGCATTAAACCTTGCCTTTGTTTGCTCTCATATACAGAGCCCCATCAAAATGCCTTTCATGGTTTCAGAAAACAGCTTCCGTCAGAGAAAAGGGTCACCTGCTGCTGCTAGCATAGTTTCACTGTGGCTTGAAAATAACTCCTGCTTCTGCTCCTTTGGCTTTCTATCACCTGGGGTAAAAAAAAAAAACTATTAAAAAAAAAACCCCTGTAAAACCCCAAAGCATAAGAAAGCAAGAGAAAAAAAAGTTCACTTGCATGGTGTGGAATCAAATAACACTGCATCTCGTTCTTAAAAACAAATTAAATATATGCCCTCTCCCACTGTCACTTGCACACCCGATCCAACAGTTGCATTTAACTCAGAATTAGGAAACAGACCCAGCATATTCTTTGGGGGGGGGGGAGAAAGAGGACTAAACCTCTGCAGAGAATAGGCTCTATGTAGATGGGAAATTTGCCTCCTACTGAATAACAGTGGGGGATAAACTTGCTTTTTGTTGCAACGTTTCTGCCCTTCTATTATCTATTGATGCCTTTTGCTCAGGCAGTCCTCTATGCCACCCCAAACCCACCAGCCCATGAAATCAAACAATATGAAAGAACATTTAGAAAACTTTACTCCCGAGTCCTGCAAAATTACATAACACCTCATTCTCTATAAACAATCAGTGTGTGGCCTACGTTTCATTTGCAACTGTAAATGAAACAGACTTGCCACTGTGTTTATAATCCCCCTTAACTGAATTTCTGTGAGATAACCCAGACACAGCATTATTACCCCTCAAGCTACTAGAAGCCCTGGGTCTTGGGCAAAAAATTGAACAGGCATAACCATAAGTGGTATGTTTGAATCAAAACAAGGAACTTTTCCTCCACATGCAAAGGAAAAATAGTTTAAAAGATCAATATGAAATAGGTTAATACATTACTCCATCCACCTTGCCCCATTCATATAAGTTTTTTGCATTATAGTTCTGCAGTAAAGTCACATTGCAGGATGAATGTGTGTGTGGTTCTATGTTACAGAGAATAAACTTATGAATTCTCTCACCTGTTTCTCATTTAAACATTCCAGAAATCTTTACATTTAAGATGACCTAGGTCCTAAGATACAAAATGAGCTGAAGAACTCTCCAGACCAGCCTCCCCAATCCCTAAAACAAGCCACATTGGAAGAGCTTCAGTAAAATGGCAAACCCATATCGATATCTGACTTCATAAGGGATAACTTTTTTTCTAAAAATATAGTGAAAATACAGTGGAAAGCAAACGGAATACCAATTCCCTAACAGAGGAGTTGCTATAAATAAGCATCAGAACTCACTGCACAAAATGGAGATTAATACAAGGTCTTTTCTGAACTGTAGGTTTATATTAATCGACCATCATATGTGAAAGGATATCATTACTAGCTACGCTCCCAAAGAAAGTTATTTGCTGCAAATTAATAATGCAGTACACAAAAAGTGGTGTACTTGGAATATTCTAAATTGGTGTTAAAGTAAAATATTCCACGTTTAAAAGAACATCAGCTGAAAATGTGCATTGCTGTTCTTAATTTAATTTATAGTTGCCAAACATGGAAGGGTCTGCCCACAAAATCTGACTCTCTTATCCGGAAGAGGAACTGGAATATATTTAAGATGATTTTAAGCTAGCTCACAAGGCAGTAGGTTTTTAATATTAAACATGGCATACTTTCAATTGTCTGAGCATCATCCATATTGTTTTATTAGTCTTAACTAAGCTTCATAGAATTTATAATATATGAAAAAAGGAACACTGAAATAAAGACTCCTGCATGATCAAATCAAATCTTTATTACAGTCAGGGATCAGCATATTCCTGCATTTTAGAATCTCCAATGTGTTCCTGTAAGCTACTGAAAACATGTTCATAGAACTAGTAAAGAGCAGCCCTTAGATGCATTGATGTATTTGAGACCTTCAGTGACTTTGGTGGGAACAATGTCTTGGGCTATGGGGAATCACCAGCTGAGGCTCGGAAGCCTTGAAAATAAAAACACAGATCCAGCTCTCTGGAGAAAGTTCTAATGCTCGTAAAAGTAGAAGGAAAAGAGAAGAGGCGAACAACCAGCCACAGAGTGAGTGGACTCAGTTACAATGGTAATGAGCTCATCATTACAAGAGCTTAAAAATGGGGACAGCTTGTCAAGGAGAAAATGAATCTATATGTTTGCTAGGAGTCAACAACTTGATGGCAGATAATCAATCAGTATAATTTATTTTTACTAGAAATAAGAGCAAAGTTTTTAATAAAGTATCTTGTGGACAGGGGAAATCCTGTAAAAGGAAATTATCCTTGAATTCCATGGTTTCAGTTCAAGAAGGTACATGCCAGACAGTCCCATAGGTTTACACAGCTAGAAATTCAACAAAAATTGGGCAGGGTTGAGAAAGATACATATATGCATACACACATAACAGTAAAATCTAATGCTAACTGAACTTAAAGAGATGAAATAGAAAGAGTGAAAAGGGCAAGGAAAAAGGAATTTTTTTAAAAAAGAGAGAAATAAGAATAAGAAACCAGAAAGAAATATGTGGGAAGAAAGTGACTTCCAATCTTTCATCGCAAGCACAAACAAATTTAGTGGCTCTTCACATTAAGATTACAAACATCTCTTTATCCCATACCCATCTCTTACCGATAGCCAAATCCATAAAACATGGTCTTTTCAGTCCTGGTGTCAGCAGAAAGTCCCTTAGAGGCAGTGGTGGGATTCAAATATGTGAACAACCGGTTCTCTGTGTGGATGCCGCTTCCAGAAATCCATTCTGGGCCTGGGAAACAAAAAATTTGCTACCGGGTCTGCCGAAGTGGTGCGAACCAGCTGAATCCCACCACTGCTTAGAGGTTGCTAGAAGTAACAACATATTTTGTTTTAACCTTGATCAAATGAATTAACTTTATATTCCTTTATTTTACCAACATTCTTTAGTTCATTCAAATATTGTCACAGGATTTGATTTCTCTTCATTTTTTTCTTTAGCCCATCAGACAGAGTTCTTCAGGTCTTTAACAAGCTTCTTTTGTGAAACCAGTAAGAAATCCAGGTCACTTTCCTGGTTTATCATTTGTATTTCCCTTTTGATTTTTAAAACATTTGCCAGTTTTTCTTATATATCTGTCAACACTGCAACAATCCTGGCCAAAGCCATTTTGTTTCATTTTCGGTTGCCACAGGACTGGGAGGGGGGAGGGGTGATTTACCGTTAGCCTAAACAATATTTTGTCCCGTAGGAACCAAGGTCATTGCTGCCTGGGAATTTGGCGGGCTGAGCCTTCCGTTAGAAAGCCTACCAAAGTATTCCATTGGGGAACGTAGTTGATTACATAGTGCTGGGATGGGAAGTTCAACTTTGTAACATTATAACACTTTGGAGGGAACTCCAGACCTGGTTTCACTTTTGACTGTGCCGATACTGTCAACTCTACAAATGAGCATGGCTGCAGCCATTTTTCCTACTCATTTTCGGTTGCCACATAGAACCAAGGGAGGGGGGTTGCCCAGGTGCTTCGCTAGTCTAAATAATCTTTTGTCCCATGGGAACCAAGATCATTGGCTGCTCCCGAGACTGCAGGCTGGGCATTGCGTAAAAAGCCCGCCAAGAAGATGTATTGGGGAACGTAGTTGCTTGCATAGTTTTAGGGATGGGATTTTTAAACTTTGTATTGGGGAATTGTTACATGTGTCTCCAGACTTGGTTTCATTTTTGACGTGCCGATACTTTGTAACTAATAAACATATTCTTTGAGGAATTTGCAAGCCTTGGAGTTCTGCTTTATTTGTCTCTGTCTGTCGGAACCATGACAATATCCTTTTCCAAGTCATTTGTTTGGCTTGTCATTTGTGAATTGACTTTTGGTACCATCTTAATCTTGTCAGATAAAATTTGTTCCATGTCTGTCATTTCTTCAATAACATCTTTTGGACACAGTCTATCCATAGAGGCAGACATCATGACTAACACTGTTGATATTATGGCTACTAACTTCTAGCTCCATTCTTCAAAAATCTCTAATATTTTCAGTGTTGTTTTGCATCATTTTGTAGGTCCCAATTAATTAACACAAAAGGACGGCTTTTGTTTATTCCCTTTGTCTACAGTATTTAATCCCCTCCTGTATCCAGTTTTTAAAATCATAACATTATTTATCTTTGTCTTTCAAAAATTAAAATAGGCTCTATTTCCCACAAGAAGCTTTTTATTCTTTATAATTAATATCAAAATCTTACTGTAAGATACTGTTTTACTATATTACACTATACTGTTTCTACATTTCAAATTTATCTGGACCTTAGCCTGTTTGTAACTTTCCAAAATCAAAAACTTATTTAACTTTTTGCTGTTTATTTCAAATGCTTTAAATTCTTAAGCTTCTGACTGAAGTTTTCTTTGGTTCAACATTTTCAAACTTATCATTCTAAAGATCTCTAATAGCTTAAAAGTAGTTAATAAGCAATTTTGAAAAATGATTACAAACTGAAGTTAAGAGGACCTAGTGTCCTTTAAAAGGCACCAACCATGGTTATAGAAAAATGGCTATTCTCATGTTTGAGAGCTCACACTCAAACTGCTGTCCTATGGTCTCCTTGCAGGGAGCAGTTGTCTGAAGCACATGTGGGCAATCTCTCATTCTTTCCTTATTTGGAGAGGTTCCAAGGAATGGATCTACTCACCAAATCCTTGATCTTTGACACAGTCATCAGCTCCGCTTTTGTAGAGACATTTTTACTCCATAATTCTTCTCCCGGAACTGTGAGAAGTTCCCCTTTCAATGTCCTGGAGTTCTCAAAATAATTCTGAGGTGCTTTGTTTACACTTCCATAATGCCTTCATTCTCAATGGGCTTCATTTGCCTTCACTAAATTTGAAATGTAAGCAAACATCAGAACTACCGGTAGGTAAATATGAGAATGTCATTAGTTGAGTGACTAGAACAGACATGTCAAACTCACGACGTCACGTGACGTCGCGCAAGTATCGGGACGGTTTTGCCATTGCCGGCAATGGGGTGGGCATGGCTTCCGGATGACGCATCCGGCCTGCGGGCCAGCAGTTTGACACCCCTGGACTAGAACTATCCTTAGATATAAAACTGAGATAGAATGTAATTAGAATAAAAGACAAGTACTGAAGCAAGAGCAAATAAATGTAAAGTTAGCAATTAACCAAAGAAATGACCACTCCCAGAATTACAAATTCCATTAAGAAAAATCTGCTATTGTCCAGACCAAAACTGAGAAGCTAAGTATTCCTTTCAAATGAAATCTTACCTGCCACTGGTTAATACAGAGGAAGGAAATAGAATGCCAAAGAGAACAGGTGTCAAATGGCATGATTTACAAATTCTACACCATTTATATCATGACACAATTGATGGAAATATTTGCATCATTTGTGCAATGGCATCAAGAGGCAAGCAATGGTATTGTGACTTCTACCAGATTTCTTTCAAATAGCCAATCAGTAGACTTTTGCTTTTACCACTATATGGTGGGGTTAGGCAATCTATCAAAAGGGGTTGTGGACCATTTAACTTTGGGATGTATAAACAGGATCCTGCTTTCATGTACATGGTTCACAGATGTATAAGGAGTCAGCTTTATCCCAGACTATAGCTCCTAAGAAGCATTTTTAGCATTCCTAAACAAGGTAGCTCCTTTTCGGCTTTCTGCAGAGACTGCTAGCTCACACCTGTGTGTGACACTGCTGATTAATTCTAAAAGCCATCTCTTGCCAATTGCTCAATGAAATCATTCTGGGCTCACAGGTGATTTGATGAGTTATGCCTTTGCACCCAACTGTTCCTTCAACATTTGCTGCTAAGTATAATGGGGGAGGGGGAGTATGTGTCTTGTAATTCAGAGATGGAGGCCAATGTCTTACAAAAAATAATCAGTGAGATTAACCTGCTTCTTGTATACTACCCGGAGGCTGCAGCAGCCAAAACAGGGAAAATGAAGAGTGGTTATATGGCACAAAGAGAAGAAGCATCTATTTTTATGTACCTGAAACAGTCAACTGACAAAAATGTTTCCTGAATAACTGGTTTCACCTTATTTAAGCTTGTTTTGTAAAAAAGAGAATGTTTCTAGCACCGGCCCAACTCATGATTACTAGCCTGAGTTACAGGGCTAAGCTATATTAAGTTGCTTTAAATATATAGGGTTTACCACAAAAGGGAAATGAGTAATCTAGAAAGTGAAAGATGTTTGGATTTTATGCAGCAGTACTTATGCAGTACTTTAGGTTTTTTTTAAAATCGAAGTGGTTCCCATCAGGAAAATAAACCCCATCAGGAACACATGTGCATAATCGCGTATACATATTTATGTATGTCTCACGCAACTTCATGGCATTACTAGGAAATTCAGTCATGAATCGTCTGATATCTTCCTTTGCACTTGTCACATTTACTTTCTTTTCCCACATTAAGACTTTTCCTTTCATTAAATAGTTTCTCTGTTTAACTTGCCAAAGAACTGCCAATGGGCCCCTCATTTTACAGAAGAATAGGCCAATTTTACTACTGGGAGAAGGCTTTTAATGTACCATGGTGAATGTACAATGAAGTGCAGCAATTTCCCTGTGTTGATGATGCCACTATACACAAACTGGGGGGGAAATTGTGAGCAATTCTAAACATGTTCCTCTCTCCTTGCACAGATTTTCTATAGCCTGGTGTATTTGCAATTAATACAGCAAAAAAAGCTTCATCCTTCAAGGGAGTGGCCATTAATGAAGATACAATAAGAATTTATTATCACAGAGAGCCATCGGGTTAATCACTAGACAAAGAAATCTGATTGACATATGCATGTACAGTATTCAACTTTCATTTCATCAACTTGTCAAGTTTCCCAATTTATGATTCATGTTTCTGAGGATATAAATGCTCGGGCTAAAATCTTAGATCTGAAATGTTTGTTAATCATATACCAATCAATGCTTTCTACAGGCGTCAGTAAAAGATTGAATGATGCCTGCAGAAGTCATAGTAAAAGTGTAAGTCACCCAGGGACATAGCACCATTTAATGCAGTCCTATACAAAAGCAATAATCTTTTTAAAGAAGGGAAAGAATTGTGCCCATTTGTATTCTTCTTCTCCAAAACCTACTGAAATTAAGAGTACTTAAAAATACTCTTCTTAAAAAGAAGTGAAATAATTCATGAAGGAAACTGGCCCAGCTTCACAACTGTGTTTGGACTAACCTGGCAGACATACCTTGTTGACTTTTCGCAAAACTTTAAAAACTTGGCTATGTATCCAGGCCTAGGGCTAAGTGTGGAAAAGGCCCTGTTACTTGGCTTTATTATTAGTTGATTAATCAACATGGCTGCTGTTTGTACTGATTTATTATATGGATGTTTTTATTATTTTAATGTGTTTTTAATTGTTTTAGAATTTTAGAATTTATAATCCGCTCAAAGTTGCTTAACTGAGTTGGGCTGCTATAGAAATGTGTATCTATACTTTTACTGGGCCTTAAAGTAGTTCTTTATTACTGAATCTTAATACCAGTCTCTTCATGGAAAGCAACACGGGCATTTAATAGGACCTCTAACTCTTTCATCCCTATTTTACTCAGCTAATCTGAATTATCATGCATCCCAATTTATGTTTTTCTTTTGGAAATCTGGAATCTAATCCTACCATCCTAAATTCAAACAATGCTAATATTTATTTATCTCATTAAATTTATGATAGCCACCCAACAGACTCTGGGCAGCTTACAAAATCTAGTTTAAGTGATTCTACAATAGAATGTTTCTGATTTGCTCATAGTATTAAGACAAAGTCATCTTTAATTTAACTAAATTGTTGACAGAAAAACTCTCCCAAATTTCCACTTTGAAGGATAAATTATTCTCTTGGACATTGGTAAAAATCACATACAAAATCTATTAGGGCCTATCTGCAGCACATGGACTTTAAAGAAGCAGTATAGGAGGAAGACTGACATTGTTGAACTTTTGTGTAGGAGAAGACTCCTGAGAATACCATAGACAGTCAAGAAAACAAATTAATGGATCATTGGCCAAATGTCCTGCCTCAAATGATCCTACTTTGGACACATTATGTGACTATCTAGTTTTCTGGAGAAGGCTCTCATGCTGAGAAAGATGGAAGAAACAAGAAGAAGAGGACGACCAGCAGAAAAACGGATAGACCCAGTTACAGTGGGCAATACATGTTCCATCGAAAGATTTAAAAAACCAGGCTAGGAACAGATTAACATGGAGAAAACCTGTCTATGTGCCTCCATTAAGAGCCTTGATCCCATGTGCTGGTATCTACAGAGGAAGTCAGTATCTTCCTTCACTTTACATTTTTTGCCCCACTCATGAAAGTTCTATTACACAGCCTGTAGACATAGCACACCTTCTGCTTCTCTCCTTTTGCCTTGCCTTGTTTAAAATTCTATTCTAAATTGTCCTCCCTTGGCTCGGTCTTGGATGTTCTATTGTCTACACCAAGCTTTTGCAATTTTGCCCTCTCTGCTTCTGGCTTTTCCCCTACAGGAGCATGCACATATAGATATACGTACAATTCTTTCTGCTCTGCCTCTCATGTTTTTTGCACAATACTGTTTTCAATGTTTCGTAGTTATTCTCTTCCTCTTGGGTCTTCATTCTTTCCCCTCTCCAGCTATAAATCCCCCTCCTCTGGCCATCTTGACAGTGAGTGCCATTCTGCCAAGACATTATTACCCAACATTCATTCACAACCATCTTTCAATACTGACAGTAAAGCCAATCAAACAAGTTTCATCTTGGTGCTTCCTCAGAGTGCAATATAAAATATGCAGCTGCTTAGTTGAGGGTGGAGGAGAGAGAAATGCTTGCCAACATTCACTTCCAGATTTAGTTAAAGAATCCATTATTGACTTTTGTCCTCAATAACCAGCAATGAATTTTAGCCAGAGCTCCAGTACAGATTACTTCATTTACCTTGTACAATTGACTGTAGAATGTCTGGTTGGTACATCAGCCAATTCTTCTATAACAACAAATGGTAATGTCTGCCCAGTTCTGATTTATCAAGACCTAAAATGAATGGCTGTTGTTCAGTTTGACCAATTCTTTCACTTAAAAACAACAACAACCCTCTTTCAAAAGTATATGTTTACCCATTGTAACTTTTTTTTTTCTAACCAGCACATTTTACACCGTTTCTCTGATTTTTCAAGCCATCCATCAGAATCCATCATCTATAGCTATTGTCAGAAATTATTGGACATTCAGCATGTTAATGTTGAACTTAGGCCAATTCTATCCACATTAAATGTAATGTAGATTTATCACATGGCTTATATCAATGTAGAAATGTAGAAACATAAAGCCCAAAGACATGCCTAAGTAGAAGCATAAGACTGTGCTTAGTTCTTGCTTCAAAGTACAATCTGTAAAATACTAAATACCCCTAATTCCTTCTGATCTTGAGAATTTTATTTTAACTATTTATTGTATATGCCTTTGCGCTAGTGATGGAGACTGACTTGATCTTTCAAATTAACTACATTCTAATTCTTGCCAATAGAATCAACACTTGTCAAACATATCACTATTACAATTAATGGTCCTAATCACATGTTCAGGATATAGGAAGTGTGCAAATAGAAATTAATTAAATGTTTCTATTTTCGCCAACTGATCTTCCATTTTCTACCATATACTCTTCAAATAACAAATTGATATTATTTGTGTAAAATCTCTGCCATGGTACTTTTAATTTAATCTATGTCAGTGAGGTTTTGTCCCCTAAAATTATTCCTCCTGAGGAATTTATCTTGTGGTTCATAGCAGAAGCTTGTCAATCAATTATGTGTGTAAAATAAATCCGTTCACATGCACTTTTAATCATAAATTTTGATGCAGAAGTTTAGAAATGGTCTTATGGAAAAATCGATAAACTTTAGAAAAGTTTTGATTCTACAGTGCAAGTTCTTAATTTAACTTAGCTTTAAGATATATCTTTAAAATATCTTTCATTGAAATGCATTTGATGAATTTAATTTAGAAGCCAATTTTTTTTTTTTTGCTAAATCACCACAGATGCTCCCTTCCAGAATTTTTAAAGATAGCCCAGCCTCTGATTCAGTTACACTTACTTGCTTAAGGCTACAGCTTCCTGCCAAGAGTAGGGAATAATTACTACAGGAACCAGTGTTTCGGTGCAGAGAGAATACAATCATCCTTTTCCTCCCCTAATGACATATTTTATGCTCAGTTAACAGATCTCCAGAACAAATCTTAAAACAACAAGCCTCCCCACTGACATCACTTATTCAGTTAGCTGGACCTAACTGAACAATAATGTAAAGAAAATTGTAACTTCCCTGCTTACCTGCTCAATGCCATTTCCAACAGGGGGAAATTATCCCTGTAGGCTCAGACTTATAGCAAGGCCTAAAAATTGGAGCAGTATATTCCTCAAAGGCAAGAATTTTCTCTTGCCTCTTTATGTTGATTCTTATTTGAATTCTGTTATACAAACTATAGGTAATCCTCGACTTACGACTACAATTGAGCCCACAATTTCTGTTGCTAAGTGAGGCAGTTGTTAAGTGAGTCTGCCCCATTTTACGACCTTTATTGCCACAGTTGTTAAGTGACTCACTGCAGTTGTTCAATTAGTAACACTGTGGTTAAGTGAATCTGGCTTCCCCATTAACTTTGCTTGTCAGAAGGTCACAAAAGGTGATCACATGACTTCAGGACACTGCAACCGTCATAAATATGAACCAGATGGCTAGTGTCCAAATTTTGATCACATGACCATGGGGATGCTGCAATGGTTATAAGTGTGAAAAATAGTCATAAATCACTTTTTTCAATGCCCTTGTAACTTTGAACAGTCACTAAATGAATGGTTGTTAAATCAAGGACTACCTGTACTTTGCTGGATAATAATGAGTTAACATTCCACTTATCTGGAGGGAATCTGCTAGCTCACTTCTCAGATTTTGCTCTAGATTGGTGATGGCAAACCTGAGACACAGTACGTCATGTTTTGGTGACAGGCCAGGCCTCCAGACCCTTTGGAAGTCGCATGAGAGGCATCTGGAGCCTCCAAAAAGTGCTCAAGAATGAGGCGTGCTTTCCCTCTCTTTTTGGAGGCAGCAAAGCCACACAATAACATTCTCCAAAGTTTCCAGGCCTTGTGGGATGCCTCGAATAGGCATTTCAAAAAATTATGTAACTATTTATTAAACAAAAAATTTAAAGGTTAATTTAATCCATTACTCTTTCTTATGAATTGTTTCTCATGTATGTGTGTGCAAGGGAGGAGCAGTAGAGTCAAGTTAGGCATTTTCTCAATTTTTGACATGAGGAGCCCAAAAGGTTCTTTCATCACTACTCTAGATTCTACTTCAGGGGTCTCTAAACTCGCCAACTTTAAGACTTGTAGACTTCAACTTCCAGAATTCCTCAGCCAGTCCACAGGTCTTATAGTTGCCATGTTTTGAGACCCATGTTCTACTTCAATAAAAGGAAAAGCTGTCAACAACCTGGCCCTTCCTAATCAATCTACACATCCATTGTTACCCTCCAAATTGGACTAAGAATTAAAATCCTGAGAACGGAGAGTCGCCAAATGCTCAGAACAGGGCCTTCTCCTCTCAAGAGCTACATTACAAAGATGGAAGCATGCTAATGTATCGCAAACAGAGCACGCTATGCCAGAAAGGTCACTAAGACTGCCAGAATCCTCTTCTCCCTGTTCATGTCTTCAGGATTTTCCTCAGAGTTATACAGACAACTGACAAGAATAAAGCTATTCTAATAAACGGGAATGTTACCAATATACCCATCAATATGTTTATATAGTTATTAAAAATGAAAATTATTCAAACAAGAATTGAATTATTATTTTTTTAAAAATGGAAGTTGACATTTTGTAAAACATTACCTCTATCTTTAAGAATGTCTGTAGACCTCAGATGGATTTTATAGGTTTCCATGAATGGCTGTGGCCCAGTGGCTTGTTTGGAAATCTTAGTCCAGCAATATTTTCTACCCAATGCTTGGGAGAGCAGCCAGATTTTCAAAATCCAATAGCAGAAAATTCTTATTCTTGGGGGCATGAAGCACTGTCTTTAGCTTACAAGAGCTACAACCTGATGAGGACAAAAACTAGAATTGTCGAACTTCTGATAACCTTTACAACAATGATGCAGTGGGGACTTTCTATGAGGGAAAAACTAGAAACATCTGTTTCAAATCAGGACATCAAGGTGGTTAGGTAGTAATTTTCAAACTAATTCTAGACATGATTCCATAGACTAGCATTAAACTTTAAAAGGCCTAAAGATAAGCTATTTCAAGGATCCTCTCCGCCATATAATTATCCAGGCCCTCAATTCATCTTCTACTGTAGGTGCCCTAACAAAAATAGGTTCCTGATGAAATGGAGATTCTGACAAAAAAAGGTAAGCATACAAATCCTGACCTCTCAACTTCCAAATATCAGAAACCTAAGTAATGTTTTCTAGCAGCTAGCTAGTTTGTCCTTGCATTCATCCAGAATTTACTAGGAATTAGGCAGGCTATACCTATTATGAATTAAATAGTAACATATACCCTCTCTGCAATAAAGAAGCCTGATAAGGTATTTGTTGATGATTAATATAAACAATATGTATATAAATAAAACAAATCAAGACAAAGCAGAGTGAATCAAGACAAAGAGTGAATATACTAAATCCTCTTTTTATTACACACAACAGACACTCCTCAAATAGAGCATCTGCAGAGCATGGGTGCCTAGGAAGGAAGGAAAACAAAGGATGAAATGTGCAGGGCAACATCATTACACTAATGACATGACTTCCATATTTACATCAGATGTTGGAACACAAATTAGGGTAGCACTTGCATGGTGTCACCATATGTGAGTCACCCTTCTGATGTCACTGCAATTTGCTGTAGATCAGGGGTGTCAAACTCACAACATCACGTGATGTGTCACGATATATCGCGACTTTTTTTCCATTGCCGGCAATGGGGTGGGAGCGGTTTTGGCATGACGCATCTGGCCCACAGGCTGGCAGTTTGACACCCCTGCTGTAGATGCTGCTATTGTTTTACAATATCTTCACAATTATAGTTTATAAAATGGTTGAACAACTGATTTATTTTGGGGGGAAATGGTAAAAATTGGCAGAAGTTCCCAATTACTCGTAAAAAGGTCCAACCATGATGTATTTTTTAAAAATTTTCGATTAACCCCCTAGCCTGTTATTTTCTCATACAAACTTTCTCTCAAGAAAAATCTTCCCATCCATTGATTAAAACAGTTTTCAACAGCTGCTGATTAAATTATCTGATAGTGTCTGAGAAAAGTCATTAATTGTTCCTGAAATAAAAAGGTGAAATCAATGAGTTTTTCATTACAGGCTACTGACTGACCAAACAAAATAGAGATCCAATAAGTACATTAAATAAGCAGCATAATAATGCAGACCAGGTGGCCAACTGGGCTCAATATATAATCATCTGCACACATAAAATTAGACAGGTAATTATTTGTCAATAGCCTGAAAATTAAGAATAAACATCAATTAAAGACAAAAGAAATGAACCAGAATTCTCAAGAAGCTAAACAATTCAAACCCTACCCTTCAAAATCTAATACAGATAACAAGATGTTATAGGGCAAAGGAAAGTTATTAAAACTTTGCTATGGGACTTTAACTTTATTGTTGTTGTTGTTGTTGTTGTTGTAATATAGTAAGAGAACCCAGAAATGAACATGTACTTCAAAAAAATAAGAAAATATCTAATAAGATATCAGGGAGAAAAACGTGAGATTCGAGAAATGACAATCATAAGATCTTTTGCGAGAAGTTGGAAGGTCTGATTGAACTTTTGTTTTTTTAGTCCCACAAACTTATTTCGTTTCCAAATATTGATCACATGACTGCATGGATACTGTGAAAGTTGTAAATGCAATAATCAAGCATACAGTTACTTTTTCAGAGCCATTGTAACTTCAAGTGGTCACTAAAGAGGGCAGTTTTAAATGAGGGCTACCTGTAACCAAATCCTCAAACATCTGCTATGTGGCTTGACAAAGGAGCCCCCTTCAAAATGTGACATATCTGCCCCAAGTTGTGGAGCCTCCAGTTTAGCCACCTCAGCTAGCTTTGTAATGCTTGAGACTGCAAAAGAATTAGAGGATGAAATCACCACATCACAGATTTTTCATATCCCATAAAAGACTGGCAATGTTCTCCTGAGAATATGGGACGCCCAAATCAATACGGCTCAGCCACGATCAACTTTCCTCCAAAATCACCCAAAGTATTTTCTCCAGGATTGACATGGCACAGCGTAGCCCAACTTACAAACACCAAAAAAAGCTTCAATCCCATCCTTGTGCTGATGTAGTAAAGTCAGGACCAGAATAACCAAGCCCTCCTTCTTCCACAAAATATTTATCGAGTCTGGCACAAGTACTAGTGTAGAATTTCCAGCTGTTCAAAGGTTTGGGTACTTTGGTCTTAATAAGAGACCACACTTAGATCTGCACAATGAGCCAAGGCAAACAACCTGATGAGAAATCTCAAATCTAGGAATGGAGGAAGCATTGGTGGTTTGGCAAGTTAGAGACAAGACCAATATTTAGGCTTGTAAGAAACAGCTTAACCGGCAGAAAAGGCAAACACAGCAGGCATCTGGTGACTGAGGTCAGCTGCAAGACCCGCAGCAGATCCAAGCAGCCACAGCCATTTGAATTAAACCAACAGCAGATGTCAACCAGTTGTCAAGTCCAATCCGAGTCCCAAATGCACTTGGAGGAAGGATGCAAGTAAGCAGAACCTCTGGAAAAGTGACAGATGGCTCATAGCTGAAAGGTTTGCCAAAAGTAATAACAAGTGGCCAGTTGCTGGGAATGGCAGAAACGACATGAAGCAAGGACAAACTTAATAGACCTTCAGTCACCAAGAGATTCTAACAAAACTTCTCACAGACTAATCTGCAAAAGCCAAGATCTGTTGCCCACCTCCTGTAAGATCAATCTTAACATTATCACTGATGCAGTTTCAATGTTCTGACTTACAGTTTGATCATGTTAATGCAAGACTATGACTTTAAGGAGTGTTAGTGTTATAACCAGCTCAAACTCAATTCTTATTTTTGGAATATGTCTTTATAAGTGCTGCTACTTTTTGCTGTGTCCTAGGTGGTCACAGACACTAAAAATACATCTGTAATCTCAATTCAAACCAGCCTTTCCCCCTTTCCCCTGAAAATGCTGTTACAAATTTCATACTACTGCACTAAATAACCTGTGGGGAAACTGCCATCAGGATGCAGTCAAAGGAGTAGAAGCACAAGAGGCTAAAAAGGAAGTTTTCACAGATTTAAAAATTAAAAAAAAAAATTAAAAAAAAAAGAAAAAAAGAAAAGCTGGTCTGAAAATACTCACTGCCACTGCATCACCAGTGTCTCATGTTGAAATCCATAGTCTGTTGTTGTAATCCTGCTGCTGCCTGCAAGAAAAACAAGCACTATGAAGTGTGTGCTGGGAATTAATCAATATATCAAGTATCAGCAGAACTGGATCTTGATTTCACAAATATTTAAACCTAAACATAAAATCAGAGTCTTCTCTATTCAACATTTTTTAATCTCCACCATTATGAAGACTCAAGAGACAGCCCAGCACTAAAGGACACTCCCTGCCTGTAGAATCTATCCTTGATTGATAGCTTTATTTTTCCATGTAATGGTGAATTTTTCAATTGATCAGATAGAAGAGTCCTTCCCTTGGCCTATTATTTCACTAACTGAACATTTAACTAAGGTTGAGCACAGAACCTTTTTTTTTGGGGGGGGGGGCTGTCTTCTTCCCATCACCCTATGGCCACAATTGCTCAAACCTGAAAGCACGGTTCCTCAACAAAGACAGGGAAAACACAAAAACGGTAACCTCAGCCGTAAAAAAAGACTTAATATTTTTAAACAACAATCCTAAACCCCAGAAGGAAAAAAAAGACATCTAGGTCCTACTCAAACAGATGTCATAATCCCACCCACTTTCTATCGTCACATACCCACTGAGGCTTTCCCAAAGATGTTAAACACAATCACTAACCCCCAAAAGGTTGTTCACATCAAAAGAGGACAAGATAAATTCAGGCTTATTAAAGCCAACGGTTTGTGTAGAATAATCCCAAAGAAACTAGCTCCATTCATTTGGGAGCCTGCTACTCTAACATACAGCAAACAAATTATTTAATGCATAGCAAATGGCAATTATATATTGTGAGTTGCTGTGCATGAAACATAGGAATTAGTTAACTTGCACATTCATTCCCAGCACTAAATTCTTAGAGAGCTATCTTCCTCCACTCAGGAAATAGAAACATGTGTGACCTTTGTATTCAATCCAACTCAATCAAATACAGCTCATTCTGAAGTTCACTGCGTTCTCAACATGATTCAAAGCACTTGGCAAATAGTTTTAAGAAATAAACAAATCTGAGAAAAATCTGAAACTCTCTAATGACCACTAAAGAAACAAATATAGCCTGCCTTGCAGCTCAAGGATATCTCAGCATTTCATTTTTCCCAAGTATTACCATGCTTAAATAACTAGGGGGAGGTGGAATTCATTTGAATGCTATTCCGTATCCAAAGCTTCCTCTCCCATAGAAAATATGCCATGATGGAAGGAAATGTTTTAATCCAATTAGATCCCTAATGTGCCGTTTTTGTACCCGCACAAGAAGAAGTATTCATCAATCTTTATATTAAGAAGCTTTCAAATGTTAACACTATATATATAGTGTTCTATATATATAGAATTCTATTAATGGGATTTGATTCTGAAGCACCAAAACTGGAAGAGCGTTAGTAAAAGTGTGTCATTTCTCTGCTCCTCTCTCTTCTCTGAAGTGCTCAAAACAACTCTTTCCACCGCAATGTCACAGTGATAACCACCTTTAAAAGGAATGACAGATTGAGGAGATGACACAAATTAATGTCTAAAGGATAAAACTGAATGTAAAAAAAAAACACCATTGCTCTAACATTAGCTTGAGTGGGGCCCAAGGCAAGAGTCAATGGTATAACAGCTGAGTGCTGGAGACGCAGGTTCAAGCACCCATTCTCTTACGGCCTCACAAGTTGTGTATAAATGCAGCCATGCACTCAGACAGAGGCAGAATGTTAATGAATTTAAAAAAAAAAAAAAAAGCAACCACTATCAAAATTCTGGGCTGTGAATCACCCAGAGTTTGGTACAAGCTGGGCAGCAACATAAATGTTAGAATAAATGAAATAAAATGTAAAGTAACCAAGCCTTTTACCCATGGAGCCGTTGCTCCTGCTATTCTGGGGCCAGATCTACTGACCTGCCTCAACGCTTTGACTTATACATGCAAACAAACAGAAAGTTCATGCTGGATAACAAGCAGTTTTGCACACTGCTCAGCTCCTCAAAAGATCACTGATTTCTGTACTACATTAAGCTTTCCTCACTGTTTTAAAGGAGAGTTCCAGGTTACGTACCTGATAGTAATAAATCATAGAGCAAATTACTTTCAACCTTCTCAGTCTCAAGGCCTGCTTTTAAAATAACCACTTGCAAACTTGTGATCCACTCTTAATCTCAGGACATTCCAAATCCATTTATATATTTCTACAACTTCACGAAAGGGAAATATTCGGTATGCTTAATGACTGGATAAAGAGGGAATTTCAACAGGTCATGCAAGGCTGAGGAAAGCTGAACCTGGTGGAGTTCTTGTGTGCCTGAGTCTCAAGGATTTTCTTTACAACCCAGCATAAACAGAAATCAGCTGTTCAAGTGCTTAGCCAGATCACAAGGCTATTTAATTTGCCCTTTCATGAAAGAAATATAACTCTGTTGGTACAGCGATTAAGCACTACACCCAGCTGCAGGAAGTACCAGACCAAGAAATGCATATCCATTTGAATGCCTTATACCACGGGTGTCAAACTCGCTGTGTCACATGACGTGCCGCAACGTATCGTGACTTTTTTTGCATTGCTGGAGTTGGGGTAGGCGTGGCCTCTGCATGATGCAACCAGCCTGCAGTTTGACACCCCTGCCTTATACAATACTTCACTCTTTGCTTTTAAAAGATCCTTGCATCTTAGATAAAGATTGAAACATCTGGGACTTAGATGCATCATTACTGAAGATTTAAAATACAAAAATAACCAGGAAAATAGTATATATTACGCCTACTCTTCCTAATGCCAACAAAGTAAATTATTCTACTCATGCATTATTTGGGGGTCAACAAAATATGAAATGCACTATAGCATATAATCCTCAACACACATAATCAGAATCCCCAAAATACAATGCTGTAATGAGAAAGGAAGAAAGCCAGTTAATACAGAGGAAGGGATTATAATCCTGATCAATCTTTTTCAAGCAGAGGGCTGCTCCGATTTCTGCATACAGGTAGTCCTTGGCTTACACTGGCAACTGAGTGTAGAACTGTCATTATTAAGTGATATAGTCATGAAGTACAATGTCATGTGACCAAGTTGCTCAGTGGTGGTATTTCTAGCCATCATTAAGCAAGGACCATGAGGTTATTAGAAGAGGACTTCATGTGACTATAACTTCCAACTTTCTGCTAGCTTCCCCACCAACTCTGCTTGTGAGAAGCTGGCAGGGAATGTCAGAAATTGTGATTATATGACCAAGGCTCTGTGTGACGTAATCAGGGACCAGATGCTAAGTTCCTGGATGGCAATCACATGACCGTGAGGACCCTGTGTCAGCCAGAGCTACAACGACCTATCGAAAGTGCCATTCGCTCAGTGCTGTTGTAACTTTGAATGATCACTGAACGAATGGCCATAAACCATTGGGGGCTAAAGTGGACAGAGCCAGAACAAACTGAATTCCACTTGAGTTGAAATTAAACACAGCTAATACAATTAATTCTAACCCATTTAATAATTTCCCCCTTTTGTGATGTGTTACAGTTAACCTGAAAGATTCTGTTTCCAAGGCTTTGGGAAGTGAGATGACAAATGATGCTGGCAAGTAGAAGAGAAAGTACCAGGGTCATGTGATCACTTTTTGCAACCTTCTGACAAGCAAAGTCAATGGGGAAGCCAAATTCACTTAACCATGTTACTACTAGAGATTCACTAACAAGAACGGTCATAAAATGGGGCAAACCTCTCTTAACTATCTTGCCTAGTAATGGAAATTTTGGACTCATTTGTGGTTGTAAGTCAAGGACTACCTGTGATGACTCTCCCGGACGTTCCCCAGATACCTCTCCAGATGTCAGCTCAGAGGTAGATGAACCAGTTCCAAACACGTCTGGAGGGAAGTTGGTCAATGGCTCCAAGCAGCCGTCTGCTTGGGATTTGGCTGAAGCACAGCTGCAGCAGGACAGCCCCAAGGCTTCAGGTGGGGAAAACATGCAGCTGCAGCCAGTCAGTGATGAGGAAGAGGAACTGCCTTCTGCACCTGATCCAAGAACACACAGGGCAGAGAAAAGGCAGGAGCAGAGAAGGTCAGCCAGATTACTTGCGAGGAGAAAGCCTCGCCCTTCTTGATGGGCTGCACCAGAAGCTGGCTATTTAGCACAGCAGACATGAAAGCAATGCTGGGAACCATGTGTTCATTTCCTAGCTGTGTGTTTTCTGGTCATTGTGATTCTTGCCTTGCTTTGGATTGCCTTGCTGTGCCTTGACTTGGATCGTGCCTTGTGAAGTCTGGACTTTTCTTGCCTCGTGAACCCTCTTTGTATTGTGGATTTAATTTTGCCTGGTCGGTTTATTCCAATTGGGAAGCTTTCAAGTGCCTTGTGGACTCATTGGCCATTGCTCTGTGGACTAGCATTGGTCCGCTTGTGGCTGGACTTAATTGGGACAGTTCTGGATTTTTAGTGAAGGGGTTGCAGGGAAATATTAATAAACCCACTAAACCACAGTTATGTGTGTGTGTGAGAGAGAGAGACAGCGGGACAGCACACTACTTGTAATATCATGCACATGGAGACCTGCTTAACAACCACAACTTCTAACTGCAGTTACACTCATTAGTCAAGGACTACCTGTATATGTCTATATGTCCCCCTTATGGGGACAGAACATATAATGAGAGGAAATCTATACA
Source organism: Azemiops feae (assembly GCA_023970755.1). NCBI lineage: Eukaryota > Metazoa > Chordata > Lepidosauria > Squamata > Viperidae > Azemiops > Azemiops feae. The sequence continues at coordinate 2,767,074 of JALGBA010000012.1, read as the reverse complement.
TTACTAACTGGGTTACATTTAAAGTACTTTTTCTTAGTATGCTTATATGGTATGAATGCATTTCCATAATTTAGCTTCAGAATGGTTTCATTTCTGTTTCTACTTTCATACTTTATTTTGGTACAGAACCACAGAAGTGACCTTGGAGAAACTAGGCAATAACAAAAAGACATGACTTAAACCCAGAACAGGAAAAGAGCATTATAAAGAAAATTTAAACTGTCCGTGCCTTAAACTCTCTTGGATATAAGCAGGAGTGATAGAAACTGCTGTCAGCCTTTTAAGATTCTGTTACTTAGGCTATATCAATAAAATAGAATTCCAGTCATACCTGTGAAATCTGTTTCCTGATCTGACCTGCCTTGAGAACAACTGACAATTTCATACTTCAGGGTGGTGTTGAGCCCTTGCACCAATATAATCAAGTATATTTTCTTCTGGCTGCACATTATCTTTGTTCTTATTGCTTTACTGTTTTCTTGCCACTTCAAAACTTGTAGAGTTGGGCATATACAAAATTGAATAAATGAATGAACTAATGAATTAAAAGGTCCAGGAAATCTTAAAAATCCATGCTAACCCAAAAAATACCTGGCACTGAAATTTTATTGGTTTTTTTGTGCTGTATTGGTGGTGGTGTCTTCTGGAACATAACTATTTCTTTAAAAAAAAACTGTATATGCTTTTATGATCATTTTAAATAGCATGAGATTTTAAATAAATATAGTGTCTTTTAATTTCTTTTTGGAGCAATGTAGTATAGCAAGATATATCCAGACAATGTGCAAATTAGCCAATTCTACCCATCCCCTTCCCATCAAAAACCAGACATGTCATTTTGTTACAGGGAGCCGAGTCACCTTCCTTATTAACTCTATGGGACTTTTCATGAATTGGGTGGGCATCTTTGAATAAAACATAAGTTGACAAAAGCCCTTGTTTTCCAGCCTGCGTAACTGAAATGGTTCCTTAGATACCAGTGAAAGCCTCAAGACAGGTTTGGCTCCCCAAATGCCTTTCTTTTGTAACACTTTCCACAAAGAAAAAAAAAAAGCTTTTTGCAACAGAAGTGATGAGAAATGGAAAGATGTTGTCATCATGTTGGATAACGTGCCAAACCATCTGGAGAAAAAATAATCTCAGAAGAGGGAGGAGGGAGCTACAACAACACTCTTGCCGGCTGCTTATTAGACAACTAGATTAAAACTGATGATGGGATTGAATGAGATCCAGAGTTGTTTTCTCCACATAAATCACTCAAGTTGTATTTGGCTAGAAGGGATGCGGTAAGCATGGGGAGAGTCATCATCTTTTTTTTAAGGCAAATTTGATTACTCAAACAATTACAATGCCATTGAGACAGACCCATTTTATCCTGAAGGAAAATCTTACAAGTATTCCTAAATTAATAAAAAAATAAAAAAATAAAAAATAGGAGATATCAAGTTATAAGTGACAATTTGTTTCTTTTTCAAATACCTCTTTGGTGAAGTAAGAAATTTGTTTGTGTCTCATGTTTAGAGAATTAAAACCCCAGAGATGACTATGTGCAAATAAATTTGTTGGACATGCCAAAAGATGATCAGATAAAATGAATGGTGTATGTGTTGCATATATATCACAAATATATATATTTGTATATATCATTATATACAACATTACATATAGCATTATTTGTTAATATATATATACATATATATATAATACAAAATATATGTGGTGCATATATATTATCAATAACAATAACTGAAGAAATATTCTGTCAAATCAGCTATAGCATTAATAATCAGCTAGCTTTATGACAGTAAAACTGCCATTTCCATAGCTATTAATGAAAATTCAACATTAGTTAACAGACACTGGCAAAAGAGATAAATCACACTTATTGCAAAATAAAGTATCAGATATCCTCCTTAGACTTTTACATTTTTTTTCTCCTTAAGAACCATCCCGTCAGTTATCAACACCACTTAAATTCTGCCATTTTGCTATAGAAACTCCCCAATGAGTGGATAAGTGACAGTTGCGTAGCACTAAACACATCTGATTTAAAATAAAAACCAGTGAAAAATAGGAATCATAGAATCAAAATAGTTTTCCTATTTATCTAAAGCAGATTTCAAAGACCTGGTTTTGGCCAAATTAGGGAAACTATAATTGCACACTGAAAAACATACATCCCATATCTTCTCATATAAAACAGTCTCTATCTCTTGAGAGCTACAATTGGTTTCTCCAAATCTTTCTTATATTTATTGATTTAGCAGTTGTATATCCCCTCAGGCCTGTACAAAATTCAGAGAGAGGTGAGGGTAGCTAACCAAAAGCTAGCTTTCTGATTTTCCGAAAATGCCTGGAAAGATGGCTGATAGCATTTCAAATGGAATTTATGGGGTGTTCATAACATGAATCCATTTTGACTTCTTTGCACTTTTTGTCACTGGGCCTTCTTCATCAATGCTGTAACTAAGCCACAATTGGAGGCACACCAAATGAGGTGCCTGCAAGCATAGCTGTCTCCATAAATGACACAGGAAAGGGATAAATCATGCTCAGGATCTCTTGCAGGCTTGGTTAGCTGGCTTGGGAAGCCAAATATGTCTAGAAGCCATAGCTTTGCCATCTTTGATGTAGGGTTGAGTGATGACTTCTACCTGAAAAATCATCTTGTACAATTTCAACCCTTCCAAATGAACCAGAAGCTAAGACGAATTGCAGTAAAAGCACACCAAATGTTGGGATTGTACATATAACATACATGGGTCCTTTCTCCTGTTTCACATCTTGAATATTGCCATGTTTTCTATTTTACATCCAACCCTCAACTTTAGTCCCCCTCTGACAGAGATAGGCAGTTAAAAATGTGAAATATAAGTAAATAAATAAATTTACCACACCTTTTTCTCCATGGAAAATTCATCCTCAAAGATGAAGATGAAAATGATTATTCCAAAGTCACACAGAAAATTCCATATTCAAATTGGACTTGAATTCCTTTCAGCTCAGGTTTAACACCTTAATTGCTAGTTGCATTGCTTCTCTTTATTTCCATTTAGTTTAAAGTATTTTACAAGCTCTTAAGAGTTTCCCTCAATTAACTGATAGAAATCTAAAGAACAGAAAGTGAAAATACCATCTCTTGAAAAAAAGGACAGGCTTCACTAATAATTCTCAAAGCCAACCTTTCAAAGGAATGTAAACTTTCAGAATCAGCAGCTCAGTTGTTTTGTTTAAAACTAAGTTGCCCATGAGGAATCAAGAAATAAGTAAACATTTGAAAAGTGTTCCTCAGAGAGCAGAGGTTTTCAGACCTGAGCCACAGGACCCATTGAAAAGAAAAATTGCCTCTGTGCATTGGGACAATGCCTTCCCTTCTGAAACTTCAAAAAAAAAGAATGAAGACAATCGCTTTCCAAGATGCCTCCATATGGATTACTAAAGTATTCATTACAGTGGATTATTTTGCTTATTGTTCTTCCAAGATCGTTCTGAAAGTGAGAATAGTCATCAAACATGAAAAATGAATTTTGACATACTAAAGTCAGAATACTGTAAAAGTAAATAAACACAAGATAGTTATTACAAACTTAAACATACCTAACAAAATATAGATTCAAAACAGCATGCAAATATATTTTCAAGTATTTACAGCATATTTTATCTATTGTAGTTTTTATCTGCAGCAATACTTAAGATTCAGCTGAAGCTCTTTCTACTGCATGCATACCTACTAACAAACTTGCATGTGGGAAATATCACATGTTACTAGGAGTAACAGATTTTTTTAAAAAAAACAACATGTTTTAAATTAGTTAGGCAATGAGTCCATTTAGCATGGTATTATTTTCATTCTATTATTCCAGCATTATGGAATGGGGAATCTGTCAACTTTCAGATATTCTTCAACTGCAATATTCCTCATCATTTTGGCTAGAGCTGATGGGAGTTATACTTCAGCAACATCTGGATAGCCACTGTCTCCCACCGAGCCTACAGCTTCCTATTAACACAACATTTTCTATTAGTTTCTTTTACATTGCTATAAGATAAATTTATTTTTCTTTCATACAAGTATTGCACTAACATTAGAATAAAAAAAGCAAGTTCACTTTATTTACAAAGTAAATGGAAACCAGCAAAAACACATGGGAAAATGGTATTTCAGCCAATATTTTGCTATAAGCCATATTTGCTTATATATTTCAAGTTTGAAATAGCAATAAAAATGGAACCAACTAGAAAATTATTTCTCTCCAACAAAACATGACCATATCTGGAGAAATACTGCTTTCCTGCTTTATATTAAGCAGCTCCTTTTCAAAGATGGCACAAAGGAGTAATTAATTTTCCACACATCAGGTTGGAGAAGAGAGGTTTTTTTAAAAAGGCCAACAAAATTCAAAATATGAAAAATTTCTCAATAATTTCAGTGACCCTATTGAGTCGACAGTCAAGATTTGCTACACTCACACTATAATTTTGGTCTTGAAAGCTTCCTTTTCATAACTTTAAGCTTAGCACTGTGCAGAGATCATTATTCTAGGTTCATAAAACACTGGTTAGATTCATCTGTAAACATGCTGCTGGCCAGTATCAGGAATTATAAGAAGCCTTCCTCTTAAAGCTTGGTTTTTTTCATTTCTTAAAACAATCAAAGTCAGACTATACCACAAGATAGAACTTGATTCAGATAGATGAAAGAACAGAGGGAAGATAGGAAATTGGCTGCCCTTTAATAGTATTCCTTTTCTAACCATTTCTACCATTTTAGTTATTCATTTTGCCACAAGCCTTATCAGATTTGCATTCTCTCTTTTCAGTGCAGGGTTGGTACTTCTGAAAATCCTGGCATTTTTTGGCCGAAGCTGAGACCACAAAAAAGGCAACCAGATGTGAGATCCCACAGAAAAGCAAGGAACTGTGCAGAACAGAGATCTGGCTTAATCAGGCCTGCAAATCAAATGTTTTGTCCAAATGAAAAAATATATATTTGGAGCTACTGGGGAGCACCTGAGGTTTCTGTATTATTGCAATAAAATATCAGCAGTGGGTCAGTTACTATGAAAGGATTTTTTTTTATAAACACCAGCTAAACAATCAACAAATAGCAGGCTTTGTTCAAGTAAATTTCACTTCCCTTGAGCTGAGTTATTTGGAATTCCACTTTCTGTTAAAAAAAAAAAAAACACTCATTCATACAGAGAACTCTATTGTGGAGCAAAGAATGCTTTCTGTGACTGAAATAAATTCTCCTTGTGGCTCATAGAAGATGAACATTTTAATGCAAATGAGGGATGTCGATGCATCCTGAGAAAAGACTATATGGTACATATGCCTTTAAGAGGTTTTTGTTTGGAAGTGGGCTGCAAATCATGTGATTTTTCTTTATTATGACCCAGATTAGCAGCTCAGCTGATGTGCCAAATAGCAGATATTGATTTCTGCTTTTAACAAAGTAACCATATAAATACCCATCTAAGTATCAAATGGGGCACAAGCTCGCATTTTTCCAATGAGCCATCGTGAAGATTATGCAGTATTCTCAGGTGCCCAAATAAAATGTAATCAAGTTGAGAAGAGGGATGAGTGACAGCTAAAATGGAAAACAGCTGGGGGAGTAATTTAGAAGTTTAGGATGAAAACTCTGATCTCTGGAGTAAACATAAGGAAGAAAGAGTTACTTTGCTTTGACATCAGTACAGCTGAAAGTGAACATTATTCATGTTATTTCAGGGGAAATCACTTTCTATCATTCTCTTACTGATATCTCTAATTAAGGATTACAGAGCCATAGTCACAACCATAGAAGACATCTGTAATTTTTCAATGAAACTTCAACCAAAACCCTACCTTTTTTCACAACACAGGCAAAAAAATGCTCTGAGGTTTGCTTCTGCTTTTGACACTGAAACTTTGCTTTTAATTTCCCAGCCACCCATCCATTCCAGGCACCTACTAAAGTCACGGTTGAAGCTGCCCACCAGATCCTCAGATGCTTAGTAAGGCAGATCTTTACCAAGAGTTAAACTGACATCAGTGGAACCAGCCCAATATTTTGTTCCTGGATATGAAACACATGACAATTTCCTTCCCAATTCCAAATATAAGAGCTGAAGATACTGGCTATTGAATTCCTCCATTATCCTTTATAGCAAATGATTTTGGGTAGATCTTAAGTATGGCTACCAAATCTGAGTTGAAAAAAATCAAATGACCACTATTGTTTGAAAAATCCAAATGCTACCATCTAATGTTCATCCAGATAACCGTGGCTATACCCTTAAGTATATAACATACTACCTAAACAGCTAATGATACCTGAGGTCATTATCTCATGAGAGAGCCATCTGCACATAACAATGTGCTGACACCTAGTGGTGTCACTCAATGGGACTTTCATGAATTGTCTGAGGTCATGCTTAAACTAGTATCTATACACAGAGAGGGAGAGGGAGAGGGAGAGGGAGAGGGGGAGAGAGAGAGAGAGAGAGAGAGAGAGAGAGAGAGAGAGAGAGAGAGAGAGAGAGAGAGAGAGAGAGAGAGAGAGAGAGAGAGAGATTTCAGATGTGATCTTTTTAATCATACATCAAGCCTATAAAGTGATACATAAGTGAGCCAGGAAAAACAGAGAAATTCATAATTACGTGGAAGACTTTGCTACTTAACTAAGGTCCCAGGCCAAAGAGAAAATCTTGTATGCTCCTTCTTTTCCAGGGGGACATTGTTACATTGAGACAAGATCAGAATTTGGGAGTATCTGTAGGAAAAAACTCCACACTAGAGTCAGGACACTGTCTTAAAGTAGTTGCAATCCTTCCTGCAGAGTGGGTGGTTCCAACTGGCTTTATTTGAGAAGCTCAAGTCCTTAGGCACTCCAATCAAAGAGGTCATCTGCCAGTTTCAGTTAACCATCTTGAGTATGTTGATGACATCTTGATCCCAAGATAAACAGAAGATGCGGCAAAAATCCCAATCCACTGCCTTGAGACTGTAATGGACTGGTTAGAGTGGAATAATTACAGCTGAATTCCAGGAAGATAGAATTCCTGCTGATTCAAAAACCTTCCAATGTCATAGCTGTCCCATGTATAGTTCTTGATGAGGTAGCACTTTTCCCTAAGATAGCTAGTGAGTAACCCAGGGGCTCTCCTGAACTTAAAGCTTCTTCTGGAGCTCAGGTAGAAATCATGGCCAGAAAAGACTTCAACCACTTTGATGGGCATGCCCCATTCTACCCTATACTGAACCAGGTGATGCTAAATACAATAAATCAAATGCTTGTCATATCTCAGCTAGACAATGAAATTCATTTTATACTGAGCTGCCCTTGAAAAATTACTCAAAATCTGCAACTAGCACAGAATGTAGTGCCATATTTGCTGACCAATGTTAGTTTAGCAGAATAACATCTGTTTGCAGGTCTATACTGGCTGTCAATAAAAGATGCTGGTTATTACATCTAAAGCCTTTTACAACTTGAGCCCTTGTCACCATGAGAACCAATTTCTTCAGGAACAAAATTCAATGCTATATGATATACAGGGGGAGCACACTATCTACCCCCGCAAAAAAAATCAAATGAGTTGGGATGCAGGAAATGCCCTTCTCAGCTATTGTCCTTCTCTTTGGAACAGCTTGTCCTCTGAAGTTAAATGGGCCCCTATCCTGATGTCTTTTGTAATATGAAAATAACCTTCTTCAGGACGGCATTAGAACAGAAAGATCTGCCCAATTGATAGTTTAGCAACAATTTCTATTAACAGTGTCGGACCGTTTCAACAGTTTACTGACTTACAAACGCTTTGTTGTACTTGTATCTAAGTCATGAGAATAGGTGGCATACAAATACTTGTAAATAAATAAATAAATAAATATCCTGGCATATAAGACCATAGCCTTAAATTATTATTATTTTTCTGACTATTAGCAGATACCAGTGCTACATTTTATTCTTCAGAACTCAGGATAACAGCTCTAATTGCTAATAAAGCTGATACTGCATTTAAAACTTGCTGCTGAGATCAAGCTGAAAGCCAAACAAAAGCAATTATTTATTTAAACTTTTGTAACCCTTGGTTCCTCTGACTCGCTTGTTTGCAAGGTTAAAATGGCTCCGTAAAAACAAAGCACTAAAGCCTATAAAATACAGCCACATTAGACACAAGAGTCAGTAGCAATGCCAGACAGTAAATGCTTTTTCTTAACATTCCAACAATTCAATCCCTTTGGGGAAGCTCCAGGTTTCTCTGTAACAAAAGTAGCTTTGACTTCCTCCAACGGTGAAAGATAAATTAAGACCTATAAGTAAGAGGGTCTTAATTGGCATGGGTATAAGACACAATCTAGAAGTTGATAGGTACCAGGAAAGGGAAAAAAGTTTTAATACCCCAAACATCTAGAAACAGACCAGAAAGCTAGTTTTTGGGTTTTGTGACAACTGAAATAGACTTCATATAGATTACTATAGTTTGTTATTCTATGCTATATACATACAAAGTACCTTAAAAACATATTACAGATTATTTTTGAACACAGAAAGAACAGGAAACTAAGTTTTATTACAAGTAGCTCCTAGGATAATTCTGAAAAAAGCACAAACATTCTTAGTTGAATTACCACAATTACCACACCAGCATGGGGGCGGGATGTTAGAAGAAATATACAATCCTAAGTGTTGTCATGGTACATAATAATGCTAAATTGCCTGAACATACCTATAAATACCACCCTAGCCTCCTCTTTCTTTTTCTTGCACATTCTGGCTCTCTAGGTCTGCATCTTTACCAGTTAATCAGTGAAGATTTTCTAAATCCTTTGATTATCACACAATGTTTAATTTTATGACAAAGTCTAATCATCTAGAAGTTACTTAAGAATATCACAGCATTATATACTATTGCTCCAATAACCACCGTTGATGCTACTCTTTCGTTTTATGCCTTTGCCATCATGCTTGTGTGTTTTAACAACTAAAATGCATTAACCCTACAGTGATAAAGAATGTTTAAGAGCCACTGAGATCTGATTTGCAACTCCATGAAGTCTTGCTAATTAGGTATTTGGGGAAAATCCTGATGTTCAAAACAAGTAAGTAATATAACTCGATAATTATACCACAACAGGATCAATATATTTTGTTTTGATAATAATTTTTGTTACCTTGGAAAAATTATTGATCCATATCTTTCCCTCCCATATCATCAGTAGCTTTGATATTTACACAATAAAGTAACTGAAATACACACTTGGGACCAAATTCACCTCAGAAAGCAATTCTTAACAAAATAAGGGAAACGAATCTTGAACTTTCCAATACCTAAGGTACTGCCACAAAGAAGAATGAGTCAACTTATTTTCCAAAACACCTGAAGGCAGGATAAGAAGCAATGGATGGAAACTAATCAAAGAGAGAACCAACCTAGAACTAAGGAAAAATTTCCTGAACAATTAATCAGTGGAAAGACTTACCTCCAGAAGTTGTGGGTGCTCCAACACTAGAGGTTTTTAAGAGGAGAATGGACAAATGTTTGTCTGAAATGGTATAGGGTTTCCTGCCTGAGCAGGGGGTTGGACTAAAAGAATTCTAAGGTCCCTTCCAACTCTGTTATTTTGTTAACCTATCTACACTGATGAAAAAAGAAGCAATATTCAAATGGAGTGAAGTGTTGTAGTACATATATCTGGAAAGCCTGCTGTTTTGATACAACCAAATTGTAGAAAACTCACTGACTGGCTTCAGGATGAGGATTTATGGCGTACTAGACATCCTTAAAGGAGCAGAGAGGCATTGTGGCAGAGATTGGCAGCCAAACAATGAATTCCAATGCAGTCTTTCTGGATAAAGGAGAGACTGTGAGATCACCTACTTGCACCCTGGACAGCTGCTTTTCAGAAACTGAGGTTTTTGCTGTCAGTTCAATAATTGAATGATTGAGAATAGAGGGATTTCAATCAAACCCACAGCCATAATGCAGCTTCATAAGCCTCACATTCTTAAATACTTTCAGATGTAATAAACGTACAGCTAAAGAGAGATTTTCTGAGCAGCAGGATAAGAGAATTCCACTTGGTGAGTCAACATTCTTTCTGGATTAAAAAGGGAAAAAGAAGTTTTAAAGACTAGAAAACTTTTGGCAAAAAAGCTTAACAAGAAATGGACATAAGAAAGTTTTAAACTAATAAACAGGGTAGTTATTTTGAAAGATTACTTTTCAGTGAAAGTGCTTTTGAACAAATTGGAATTAAAATAAATAAACTGGAAATTTGTGGGAATGTTTTTGGTTTACTATTATAGAGCAGACAATTGGTGGATTTTATAAAACAAAACATAATGGCAAACTGTCATATGGAGTGCCATTCGAGACAAAAGTATTAAGGGCACAAAAAGACAACACAGGGGGAAAAGGGCAAGCTTGTCTTTTACTCTTTTCCTTGCAATTTTACTTTTGGATTACAATTACAATTGCAATCACAAAAATACAGCCAGGATAGCAGATGGAAACAGAGGATTGCTAGAGCAACCTGCAGAGAAAGGAATTACCCAGATTTAGTTCAGAAAATGTTGAGGAATTGGTCAGTAACTTAACTGAATCGCTTGATACTAAACTGACAGTTTCTGGGGGGAAATGGAACAAAGACTTGTAAAGATGAAAGAGGAAATCAAAATGATTTAAAAATGGTATTTGATCTTTTGAACACAGAGTATTTCAAAACCAACTTTGAAAAATTTGTTGCAATGTATTTTCGGAACCAAAACCAGCATTTTGCAAACCTAATTTCTTGATTTAGAAGAAAATCTGCACTATTGCATGGAAACTGAGAACATTTTTATACACCCCAAAGTCCAAAACATTCAAAAAATATACATATATTTTCAAAAATCAAAATATATGTGACATAAAAAATAAACTTATTAATTACAAATTACCCATTCCCTATGTTGTTTCCCTATTTTATTCCATTGCTTTAATATATCTTAAATAAAATTATAATTTGCTTTGCAGTCTTTAATTAAAAATACTCTACCCACTGCTATTTTCTAAATATTATATGTATCTATGTTCATCTTTTATTTGGCTAGAATGGTCAAATCAAAATAATACTATACATTCCCAATTTTGTTTAATTTATCTGAAACTCTTCCCCCTAATTCCCTTGGCTACATTACCCATTTTGTATGCTTTTGTATAATGCTAGCTGCGCAAAGTTTCACTTCAGACATAAGAATTACTACAACCAGTAATTGAAACCATGCTGTGCATTCCCTGTCCAATAGAAACACTCCAAACTATGATGGTTGAGGCTCTCTTTAAAATGCAGTTCTTGGCAAAATCGCATATTTCCTCTCTAGCCTTCTGAAACTCAGTCCCATAATAGTTAGGATTAAGTGTTTAATATTTTGTATTGGCGGAGGGAAGGCGAACTTAATGTGGGGAGAACTGTGGCTTTTTAATTCATAGTATCCATTTTCTCCTACTGAATTATAAAAGATAAACTTCCTTGCTCTCACCCAGGCTGACATTTTCAAGTTATCATGGTTTGCACTCCACAGCTGCAGAACTAAATGGCTTCACATATCCCAACCTACCTGATTTCTAATTCCTTTGGACCTAGGCTGATGTAATAGCTGTTCCTCACAACACATTCTATTCTGCCCCCAAGGAATTTACAAGGCAGCAATCTAGAAAAGCCAACTATTTCAGCACCATGGAGAGCTCCAAATGACCAATTTGCTCCCTGAACAGCCAAAAATCAGATTAAAGCCTTACGCTTGTCAATAATTAGAGATCCTCCCTGGGCAACACTTCTTTCTTCCAACTTTTAAAAAGAATATATTTCACCTCTCCTGGAGTTCATATGTGCTCCACTGCTTGAATTGGTTACCAACTCATGAAGTTGGAGGAGCTTGTCTGGTAATTGCACTCCAAGAGTCACCAGGGTTTCAGGCTTAGGATCTTTGGTTCTTGAGTAGTACTACTTCAAGCTGGTTTCTCAGTCTTTATCTCTAAATGATGATGAGCTCTCAAACAATAACATTGTGAAGAAAATCAAAGTCTTTCTCAGAGTTTGGCTTGAAAGCCAAACCTGCCATCTCTCATTCCATACTAAAGGTACTGACAGAATATGCTGTCTTCGATACTACATAAAGCTGATCTAATAGATTTGATTCAGAAATATGCCTTAGGAAGGAAACTCTCTGGCACTTCCATCTTTTCCTCTCTCCCCGTAGCCTGAGATTTCTGTACAAAGGATCCAGATGGCAGGAGGATTTTTAAGAGCTCTCCCTGCATTTAAAGCACAAATGGAGACTATATACTACTTGTAGAAAGACACTGAACAAGTCTACATCATTAGCTCTCACATGTGTCTCTTTCATGCAGCATCTTCTGACAATCATAGCTCAGTTGTTAGGCCTTCTCAGTAAAACTGCCCCCTGATCTGCAGAAAGAGAAGGAAAACTTTCCCTCATCCAGCTCTGAAATGAAGATGTTTTATTGTGGCTTAATCGTCTCAAGGCTGCCTTTAAAGTTCCCCTCTCAAGGAGCCTTGAGTAACCACTGCCAGTAACCACTGTGATTAACCACAGCCTTCTCAATGGTTGTTTCTTAATGATAGCAATAGCACTGAGACTTATATACCGCTTCACCGTGCTTTACAGGATTCTCTAAGCAGTTTATAGAGTCAGATTATTGCCCCAAACAATCTGGGTCCTCATTTTAATTTATTTTAAAGTGTTTACTTTTCTTGGAAATTATACAAATATAACAGCACCAAACATATCCATAGTAAAATATTAAAGAATCCATGTTAAAAGTCATAAATATTAGCAAAACAACCTACACCATGAAACTCAGAGCAACATACATTTCAGTGAACAATGGTGCCTTTCCCTAGATAAGCTACAAATAGAAGCGTTAACAGTTCCATTTTGACCAGCTTCTGAAAAGCCACCAATGGCTAAGAAAGCCTAATGTCTACGAGGCGACTGGGAAACATTTCCTTCTAACCTACAGAATACAAAAATAAGAAGAAAAAAACCTCAAGAATGGTTATGTAAATATCTGCTTAGCCCTGAAAGAGAGGAGGGGATAAGAAATAAATTCAGGAGTGTGGGGGGAAAGAAAGTGTCAGGCTTTCAGGATTATGTTATTATACTGTGTAACAATAGATGTCCAATGGTTCTTGTAGGGTCTGCTTCTGAGCTGGGTACCTAAAGGGCTGACCTAGCCCATGGGTCGGGCAGCCGAAACATCCAACGAGCCGCACGGACCCGTTTCCCTAAAAAAAAAAACCCCTGGGAGCCGCACCCGCCCGCGCATGCGCGCACCCGCGCATGCGCGCCCGTTCGCGCATGCGCACGCGCACCCGCCCGCGCACACGCACCCGCCCGCGCATGCGCATGTACACCCGCCCGCGCACGTGCGCATGCGCTCCCCAAAATGGTGGCGGAGGCTCCGGAGCCGCAGGTGATCCCTCAAAGAGCCGCATGCGGCTCCGGAGCCGCGGGTTGCCGACCCGTGACCTAGCCATAGCCCACTCACTGCATTTTACAGAACTGGGATACCATCAACTTTTTGCCCAAGATGTGTATACAGTATACGCTAAGATGACAGCACTGAAATCTATGAAAACATTTTGCATGTTTCTCTCTTTCAAAAGAAGACAACTGGGCCATTAAAAATGTTTAAAGCACAGGAAATTCCCCATACAATGTGGAATATGAGTAACTCCTGGAAGCATCTCTGTTGCCCTGCTTAAAATAGATGTAAGGCTTTTAGCATGATTAAGGCAATCCTTCAGTCTTTTTGAGTATGTGAGATTCCTGTTTGGTCACCCAGTGCTTGAGGGAACAACTCAAAAAGGGTGCCTGGACTCTTGTCTCTTTACAGAATTCAAACATTACTTCCTCTTCGAGGAAGACATACTGTAGATATATCAAGATTTATGGATAGACAGAGGGACTAATTGTCTCAATTGATTCTCCAGAATTACTGTATAGGTTTTAATATGAGGCTGTCTAAATAATTTTAGGTTGTTAAATTGTATAGTGGAATGTCTTCTTATCTTCAAGCCTCAACAAGTCCTGACTTGAGGCATGTTTTTACAGAATACTTCCTTCAACATTTCTAGTTTTTTTTTCTTCCCTTGTTTCCCATTTTGATTTTTGAAAATTATGTGTAGCTCCATATTAATGCACACAATGTTTTTACTTTCTGACTATAAACCTGAAAGCCAAAGGAAGATAGCCTGAACTTTTAGTTCGCTATAAAGCACTGATGTTCGTATAGTAATTCAGTAAGACAGGGGGTTAAAGATCAATTATTTAAATTACTATGTCATTTATTACCTTGTTTTTTTGCTGTATAAGCTAAAGATAGCATAGCTCTCTGTTCTATTTTAAATCCCATGTCAACAATTTCAAATTGGTTATTGCATGATATAACGCCACACAATGAGCACAAATCCACCCCAGTTTTGATCCAATTCTCTCATCATGTTAAGAGTACTGGCTTACCTCATCTTCTAATCATGCTTTTCAACATATTTAAAGAGCAATATTTAAAGCTCCATGTGTCAAAACAATAAAATAGAAAAAACAAATAAAATAAATCTAAGAAGCCTCGTATGATTAGAGATCTCTGGGTGAACAGTCTTTGTTTTCATTTGGCACCTAAAATCATTTAGAATAGCAACAGGCAATTGGAAAAAGAGTTCCATAAATAACAACCGCTACAAATGGTGCACTGTCATTTGCATCATTGTTAGTCAATCTTCTCCCCCACTTCCCCCCCCAAAAAAACCAATCCAGACAACTCACAAATCTGTCCTCCAACCACTGTCTTAATAAAGACGTTGAGACCAATATAAGACCAAGTGGTCATTCACATACATGCAAAGATCTGTTATGGTTTTAAATATCAAAATAATGTTTAGAAATGAACTCAAAACAAACAACATAATTAAGGAAGCTCTTTCACCACACTAAATCAGTGAAAACTGGCAATCAATGCAGCTTGCTGAGGAGTATCACATGGGCATACTGAAGCAACCCCTTTAGTGCCCAGCACTGCATTCTACACTAGTTGAAGCTTCTAGGAGGTGCTATTCAAGAGCACCCCAGTGTCACGCATGTTGTAGTAGTTGAAGTATGAGTTGGTTAACATGTAAGCAAACATTCTTTATGTCCTCTAAAACAGCGGTTTTCAACCTTTCCAGCTTGGCGGACCAGCAGAGGCAGCAGTAGAGGGGGAAGAGGGAATAGTCTTGCACACATGCTCTGCTTTTACAAGTGCAGCTCGCCCACCACTTCCGCAGCCCGGTTCTGAACAGGCTGCAGCCCAACAGCAGGCCCCAAACTGGGGGTTGGGGACCTCTGCTGTAAAATGTTCTGCACTGTGACATAGAAAAAGCTAAACTATACCTTTTATAGTGATGGAATCTGTAAGGCGGATTAAGCAAATAAGCATTCCCTCTGCATCCTGAAATGTCTCAACCACACTTAAAGTTATTGCTATTACTACCCTTATTGTTTATAACCAAGGTATGGTGTGTGTCTATGAAAATTAAGGTAAACTTACATCAGATTTTTACAACCTGGCTAAAGTTTAGAGGGGCTAACATCCGACAACATTAGAAAGAAATCGGGGGGGGGAAAGGTTGGCTTAAATTTCATTCTCTGAACTATAACTAAGTGTCATGGTTCCGACGAATGAGACCGACTAAATCAGAACTCCGAGGCAGGAAAGTTCCTCAAAGAACATGTTTATTGGATACATAGCATTGGCACGGTCAAAAGTGAAACCAAATCTAAACTTTCTCTCCTAGAATCAAAGTAATACAATGTAACAATTCCTATCCCTCCACTAATGCTACCCAATAGAACAACTTGGTGGGCTTTCTGACTAAACGGTCCTCCTCTTCAAATACGGTGTGGGAATGACCTTGGTTCCCACAAGATCTGCTCACATTTAGACTACCAGAAATATCTTTTCCTCCCTCCCTTTCTTGTGGCAACCTAGAATGACAAAAATGACAAACTTGATGGCCCATAATCAACCAAACAGTTCAAAACTGGGAAACGACAGTACTAAGGTTGCTATTACAAGTAATCCCGAGTTACGAGCGTTCACTTAACGCTCGTTCGAAGTTACGTGATGAGCGCCCCCTAGTGCTTATGAGCAAGTCCCAAAGTTACAAATATTGCAGCACCATGGCAGTTGTTCGCCCTTACGAGTGACTTCAGTGGCACTGCAACATTCACCCTATTCCCCCCCACTCCTCACAATTGCTTCCCCCTCCCTTCCTGCCACGCCGGACTCACTTACCTTGCAAAAATCCTCTCTGCCGTGTTTCTTTCCCTTTGAGGGAGAGGATAGTCGGCTTGGAAATGTTTTTTGTGCTGAGAATGGAAGTTTCTGGAGTCCGTAATCTCGCGCGAGTGTTTGAAATTGTGCCAAATCACGGACCTCAGAAACTTTCATTCTCTATGCAAAAGGTGGCTGTCTCCTGCTCCTGCCCCCAACTCCTTTCTGCCTGATAGCAAGCCTGAAGCCTTCAACTGAGGGAGAAGGCCAGGCCCCTCGCACCTGTGTCCGGCCCGCCGGAGCTCGCTGCCCTGGGGGAGAAAGTGACCCGGTTGTCCCTGGAGCCTCGGAGCCCTCCTCCAAGCGGCCCAGAACGGAGGCCGGGGGAGGCTTCTGCATGCCTCCGGAGGTTGGATCCAGCCCTCAGAGGACTGCTCCAAGCTGCTGCCGCCTGGAACGGAGCTTCCAAGGACCTCAGAGGCGTTTTCCTAGCCATTTGCACCAGGAATGGAGGTTGGGGGGGACTTCTGCATGCCTCTGGAGATTGGATCCAGCTCCAGATATCCTTGAAAGCTCTGTTCTGGGTGGCAGCAGCTTGGAGCAGTCCTCTGAAGGCTGGATCCAACCTCTGGAGGCATGCAGAAGCCCCCCCAATCTCCGTTCCACGGGTGGCAGCCGCATGCCTCCAGAGTTGGGGAGAAGCAGGAGGTAGGCACCGCAAACAGCACGAGAATTCAGGCATCCATTCTCTGTGAAAGAGGAATGGTGCCCGAACTCACGTGATATTACGGCACCCAGGGGCTTCCATCGACTCTCCTGTCCCTCAAAAGCAGGAACCGTGGCAGAAAAGAGACGGATCTTTTCAAGGTAAGTGAGTCCAGTGCGGCAAGAATGGAGGGGGAAGCATGAGGTATCTTAGTGGGTCGGGGAGGCCTTGGGCACCTGTTCCATCACTAGCCCCCCCCATGGCCTTCCCCATCCTGAGATACCTCATGTGCATTTAACAAGCCCCATGCGTTTTAACGAGCAAGGGAGTGATCTCGTTCGAGGTACGAGATTCACTCTACAAGTTTTCATGTTACGAGTGGAATGTGCACGCTCCATTACACTCATAACTCAAGGACTACCTGTACTTAATTAACTGAAATGCAGATATATATCATAAGAAATGCTGAACTATAAGAAATAGAAATTGGAATTAAAATTGCTGGGACAAATAATGAAACCTTAGATCTGTTAATAGCTGGAAGGGGGCGTTGTCTTACCTGAACGCCTTTTCTCAGCGTGATGAATGGAGAATCCACCAATGGGTTATCTTGGACCTCCTGCCCACGTAGACCAAAACAATCAAAGCTGCCACGCCTCTCTGGTTGAGGGCACGCCCCCAGTTTCGAAAGGGCGAAGCCAATGACTGCACAACGTGTTGGCTCCCAGACCCTAAACACTGGACCTGACTGCGTCCAAGGGATGGGTGTGGATTCTCCATTCATCACGCAGAGAAAAGGTGTTCAGGTAAGACAACGCCCCTTCTCCAGCGTGAAAGAATGGAGAATCCACCAATGGGACTTACCAAAGCCCTACTGTACCAATGGGAGAGGAGCAGACTGGGCCAGTGTCCCTGCCGCCGGCACCACCTGTTGCAGTATCCTGCGGCCAAAGGATGCCTCCGCCGAGGCAAACTTATCAAGGCGATAATGGCGCACAAAAGGGGAAGGCGAGGATCATGTCGCCGCCCTGCAAATGTCCTCAATGCTGGCCTGTGTGGCCCATGCTGCTGAGGTAGCAGCACTGCGAGTGGAATGGGCCGTCAAGTGACCTGGAACTGGTAAAGAAGATGTCTGATACGCTTCGGAAATACAGGCCCTAATCCACCTACCAACGGTAGAAGAAGATACCTTCTTACCCTTGCAGGCCGGATGGAAGGAAACAAAAAGAGCCTCAGATCTACGAAAGGACTCCGTCCGCTTGACGTAACAGCGCAACGCCCTACGAACATCGAGAGTGTGCCATTGCCTTTCCAAAGTATGAGACGGATTAGGGCAAAAGTTTGGTAACACGATCTCCTGTGCCCTGTGGAAAATGGTGTTCACCTTAGGAACAAATGAGGGGTCCAGGTGTAGGACCACTCTGTCCGTGTGAAAAACACACAGGTCTTCTCTGACAGAAAGAGCTGCAAGCTCCGAGATGCGCCTAGCCGAGGTAACTGCAACCAAGAAAGCAACCTTAAGAGACAAGGACCTAAAAGTGCAGGACCTAAGGGGTTCAAAAGGCTCCTGCGTAAGGGCCTGTAAGACCCGGGGCAACTCCCAAGTGGGATATCTATGAACTACCGGTGGTCTACTGTTGGTGACCCCTTTTAGAAAGGATCGTACCTTGGGGTGATGGGCCAGTGGCTCTAAGGTGTCACAGGTAAACACCATGGCTAGAGCCGAGACCTGTCGGCGAATAGTGTTAGGCGCCAAGCCTTTATCAACACCCTCCAACAAATAGTCTAATATCCGTGGAATGGTTACCTCTGAGATAGCTAAGTGATTGCTGTCACACCAACGGCAGAAATGTCTCCAAGTGGAGTCATAAATGCGATTGGTCGCCGGTCTCCGGGAGGCCTGAATCATAGAAATCACTCCCGAGGAATAAGATTCTTGGGTCAAGGCCCTGCGTTCAAGTGCCAAGCGGCTAACTGCAGCCACTGAGGCTCCGGGTGTTGTATGGCCCCCTGCACTAGTCGAATCCGATCTGGAGGAATCCTCCACGGAGGGACCATGGAGAGGCTCACGAGGTCGGCAAACCACGGTCGTCTCGGCCAGTGCGGGGCAATGAATATGACCTCTGCCTGTTCCTGCAATACCTTCCTGATAACTGCTGGGATCAGAGGGAGAGGTGGGAAGGCATACAGCAGTCCCCCTGGCCAAGGGCTGCGAAGAGCGTCCGTCCTCTCCGCCCCCGGAGAGGGGAACCTGGAAAAGAACCTTTGAAGTTGGGAGTTCGCCGGAGAGGCGAATAAGTCTAGGACCGGCAACCCGAACCTTTCCGAAATCTCCCTGAAGAGATCCGGATGTAGGCTCCATTCCGAATGGTCCACTGTTGCCCAGCTTAAAAAATCCGCCTGACGGTTTGCCTCCCCCGAGATGTGTTCTGCTTTCAGGGAGAGGAGATTGCTTTCTGCCCAAGACCCCAATAGCATGGCCTCGGCCATGAGAGAGCGGGATCGGGTACCGCCCTGACGGTTCACATGGGCCTTTGCCGCCACGTTGTCCGTGAGGACCAGCACGTGCTGCCCCGCCACCTGGTTGCAGAAGTGGAGAAGGGCCAGATGAATGGCTCTCAGTTCCAACCAGTTGATATTGTGTGCCAGATCTGCTCTGGACCACCGACCCTGAGCCAACTGAGATTGGAAATGGGCCCCCCAACCAAACAGACTGGCGTCTGTGGTCAATGTCAGCCTGCTGGGCTCCTTGAATAGTGACCCTTTTGCCACCTCTGGGGAGGCCCACCACAGAAGGGATCTTAGGGTCTGAAGGGGGACCCGTACCCTTTGGTTGGAAGAGCTTGTGCCCAGTCTTTGGAATGGGAGCAAGAACCATTGCAGGTGTCTGGAGTGTAGCCTGGCCCAAGGCACTATCTCTAGGCAAGATACCATCTTTCCCAGTAACTGGGAGAGGACAGCCAGTGTTGCTACACGCTCCCTGCGGATCTTGAGAACCATGTCTCGAATGCTGTCTTGTAGATAGACCCGGCAAAGGTCTGTGTCTATTATCGCGCCCAAGTGTAGTAGGCGTGTTGCGGGAGTCAATTGACTCTTGTGAAAGTTGACTGAGAAACCGTGACCCTGGAGGGTCCTTATGGTGAGGGCCAGTTCTGCCTGGGCGGCCAGAGCGGAGGACGACTGGATGAGAATGTCGTCCAGGTAACATTGGACATGCACCGGTACTAGTCGTAGGTGTGCGGCAAGTACCGCCAGGATCTTGGTGAAGACCCTGGGAGCTGAGGACAGGCTGAAGGGGAGGGCCCTGTACTGGTAATGATTGTTGGAATAACAAAACCGGAGATATTGCCGATGGTTTGGATGAATAGGGATGTGAAGGTACGCCTCTGTAAGGTCTATGGATGTCAGAAAGTCCCCCCGTCTGACGCTTGCCAAGATGGACCGAAGCGTCTGCATCTTGAACTTTCTGTACGACAGGTGAGAGTTTAGGCCCTTGAGGTCTAGTATCGCCCTCCATCCCCCTGAGGCTTTTGGAACCACGAATAGGATGGAGTAAAAACCCTGTTTCAGCTGATCGACTGGAACCCGTTCTATGGCTCGTATGTGTAATAGATGCCGGATGGCCTCTCCCAGGAGGGTCTTCCTGACTGGATTCCTGGGGAGGGGACAGGAAACGAAGCGCCGGGGTGGCCTGGCCACGAACTCCAGAGACAGCCCGTCTCTGATGGTGCTTAGCACCCAAGAGTCCGTGGTGGTGGTCTCCCATTGGTGGAGAAAGTAAGTTAGTCTGCCACCTATGGGAGCTTCCCTCCCCGAGTCACCTGGGTCTACGGAAGGGACGGCCGCCCCTGCCTCGAAAGGGTCTCTTACCCTGAGCCTGCTGTCTGTATCTGTCCCTGTACCCAGACCGGTCAAAGGAACGGTCCGGGCCTGCGGGAAATGGTCGGGCGACCTGTGCTGAGGCCGAATCTGATCCCGTCCGAAAGGGCTGTCGACGGGTGTACGGGGAGAAACGGCGGCCCGATCTCCTGGAAAGGTGATAGAGAACCCTTCGTTTCTCCTTGTTTTCGACTAAGTAGGGGGTCAGGACCTCCCCAAAGAGGCGGGCGCCGCGGTACGGGGCGGAAGCTACGCGCCATTTGTGTCTAGTCTCAGCCTTCCAATTTCTAAGTCATAGAAGCCTGCGTGCGGAGACGTTGGATGCGATGGCACGGGCAGAAAATCTTGCCGCCTGCAAGGACACGTCCGCCATATACTGTGATGTGGCCATGAGCTTTGTCAAGTCCTGGTGGACTCTTACCTCTTCCGGGGGAATTCTAGCCTGCAATTGGTGGAGCCACATAAGAGAGACCCTGGCGAAGAATGAGGCTGAGGTAGAAGCTCTTATTGACCAAGCTGAAGCTTGGTGTGTCCTGCGGAAAGAAGCCTCGGATTTTTTATCCTCGGGCTTCAACGCCTCCGCCATATCTCCAGTTACCCTGGAATCAGAATATAAAGGTAGTAAGGATTCATCAACCTCAGGCACCTCCAGGGCCTCATTCAGAACTGGTTCCGTATCAAGCAGCCTGCGGTCTATTCCCCCAGTAGAGGGGGGAGCACCTGGGGCCTCCCATTGACCCCTAATGGATTTTAAAAACATGGGGGGGCAAGGTATATGTTTGTGTAACACCACCGGTTCTAAAAACAGCGGATCTGTGTCTTGGCCAGGAAGCTGTTCAGGCACCTGTTCAGGTACCGAAGGCTGAGCCGAGTGTATCCTACCGGTCGCACAGGCCTTGCGGAGCAGAGACGGAAATAGCGAGGGATTAAACAGTCCTATTAGAGGGGGAGGTTCCTGAGTAGGCTCCTCATCGTCAGACCACTCTCCCTCCGCCTGACTGTGCTCCGCGTATTCCGAGCCCCCGCTGGCAAAGGAATGAGGAGAATCAGAAATCGGGTACTGTATTGCACCTGACCCCGCTGGGTCAGGTAATGGCCTGGGAATTATGGGAGCGGGAGTCTCTTGAGGACGCCTCATGGGCGCCATGGCTTGGGCAACTGCCTGAGAAACCAACTCTTGCAGATGAGCTTTGAAGGATGGATCCTCCAGCTCACGAAGCCCCGCTGCTGTGGGGGTAAAAGTGGCAATTGGAGCCTGGCCCACCGGGGGTGATCCCTCAAGGGGCCGTAGCCCCGCTGCAGTTGGTGTAAATGTGGCTTCTGGAGCCTTAGGGTCCTGAATTCCCTGTTCCTCCTCAAAGAGGGAAATGAGTTCCTGATAAGGACCAGTTGAAGGAGCCCCTTCTGAATCCCGCTCTGGTGACCATGGGGCCTGAGGCTCAGGTTGAGGGCCACAAGGGAGTGCCACCATTGTGGTAGGGGGCGGCTTAACCGTCTCCCCTACAGCCAGTTTTTGCGCTCGTGAAAACTGTCTCTCCAGGGCACGATGCCTATGATTGGCCTGTTTATCGGCTGCCTTGGAGGCTGCTTTCTTTGAGCCGGCCTTGGTCTTGGCCTTGATTTTTGCGGCTGCCTCCTGACTAGAGGACTTACGCTTTCCGTGCCCACTGGAGGTGGAAGCCTGTGGCTCGGTGTTGTCTGCCATTGTAAAGCGAGAGTTTTCAGTGGGGTGCTGAAGCGTCTCGGTCTGCAAGAGATGCGGCTGTTCCCCACCTGAATGGGACTTGCCTCCACGTGGATCAGTGATGGTCCGGCCCACCGGCAAGCACGGACTCACACTTAGCGACGGCTGTCGCGGGTCACCAGCAATGATGAGACTGAGCGTGAGACCTACTTTGAGGCCAATTTCACGCTTAGTGACAGGATCAACACGTGTCTCACTTAGTGACAGCAAGCTCAGTATTGACCGTTCACTAGATGCAGACTATGGCAACAGGCTACGACTGGCAAAGGCCCAATGGGTGCAGCTGCTAAAAGGTAAACTGCTGCTTTTTTTTTTTTCCTACCTAGCAATACAGGGGACTCCTATATCCCTGATTAGGGACTAAATCTCTGGACAGACCCCTGACTGATGATTCTAAAAGGGTAAAGACAGAAGTGGGGCCTTTTGGTCCCTCCCTATTTAGTGGCCAAAGATGGCGGTCGCCAGAAGGGAAAACGAAACTAACCAATCCTCCTGGAGTTGCTGGGCCTCCTTTCCGTTCTCTGAAGGGAAAGTGAAAGCGAGGAAAAAGGGCCGTTTTCCACGCGGCGCCAAAAATGGCGGCCGCGACGATCGGGAAGGAATTTGGAGACCCCGGGGCAGCCTGCAGAATAGGGGCTCCCTCCTCACAGCAGCAGCTCTCCAAACAAAAAAACCAGCACCTCAGTTAGAAAGAGAGGCCGATCGAGTCGCGGCGTCCAAAATGGCGGCCGCGACGATCGGCCGAAAAAACCAAGGCCCGAAGTGGTCCTAAGAGGGGGGGAACGCACTCCCACCCCCAGGGGACTCCCCCCCTAGACGCCTAGCAGGCGAGAAGAGCCAGAAAAACAAGGGAAAATCCAATGGGGATCGGATCGCCTTGCGGCGCCCAAAATGGCAGCCGCAAATCAGCTGTGGGGGGGGAAACACGAGTTCAACAAAAAAGACACTGACAACAAATAAGAGCTGATTTCCCCTTCTAGAACAGCGCTGATCCCAGCGCTGGCCAGGGGGGAAACAGAAAAACAATGAAGAATCCACCAATGGTAGAGATAACTAAACCTGAATCTTAAATCGCTGGGAGCCAAAACTACCACGTCTGTCTGGGCTGAAGACCAAAACGAAACTGGGGGCGTGCCCTCAACCAGAGAGGCGTGGCAGCTTTGATTGTTTTGGTCTACGTGGGCAGGAGGTCCAAGATAACCCATTGGTGGATTCTCCATTCTTTCACGCTGGAGAACAGAATATTTAAGATTCCTTTGCTTGAAGGTGAAAATATATAGTGCAAAACCATTCTGCTGCTCAGTATTTAAAAAAAATCTTAAGATTATGTCAACAGACAATGCCAATTTAATGCAAGCAGATAAAGAAGAACTTCTTAAGCTTAAAATTCGCAGAGATAGAAACTGTAGCATTGAAGTAAAGAGATATCAGCTGCTTGGGAGAAAGACTACAATAAGGCTAGATAAACTATTACAGTGGAAAGACACCCCCACTTTCAATGGAATATACTATCAAGATCACAGTTTCTCATTTTTAATATAAGTCTTTGAAAGCTAAACCATCAAAAATTGATGACTGCTCATTGTGGTACTGAAGAAACTTGTTAAGAATACCCTGGACCACAAGTCATTCACTACTAGATGGATTAAAACCAGCCTACTCACAGGAAACCCTAACAATGAAGCCAAAGTTTACATATTCTGGACACATAACGTTAAGACAACAGTTATTGAAAAAAATTCTATGTTTGAAAAAAAGCAAAGGTGGGCAGAAAATGAGATAGACAAAAGATAATTATCAATGATGAGGCAATAGCCAAGCTTATAAGAACTCAAGTAGGTATCAACCAACAATCTTGGCAAAATAATATATATCTAATCACCTTGTCAGAAGACACAAAAACAACTGAGCTTAAAATCTTCTGTAAGCCACAAGAGGACTCACAGATACCTAAGACATTTTTCAGCTCTTTAATTCCCTGTGAATTTAAGAATCTCATGCATCTCCATTAAGAAGATGTTCTTGGAAATCAGAACTGTTTTGTGTAGGCTTTTACTCTGTTGGTTCCTCTAGAGGCAGAAAATCCATTCAGCCAATGCACTTCAATAAATCAGGAGATTCTAAGTCTTATCAGTTCAATGGTCTGCATTATAATATCTCCCCAAACACTTGTTTAGATCAGCAGTGACATAAAGGCTTCTAAAATCCATGGCAGGATGCTCCATAATTTTCAGGAGAAACTGTTAAGAAAAGAAAACACAAACCCTCTAATATATAGTCCCGGACACTGCAAAGTCCAGAACTGATTATTAACCAGACTGCTAATTCTTACTATAAAAAGTATCTTCTCTGCCTCCTCTTTTTTTCACAATATGATAGTAATATAATCAGAAAAAAAGAGGCTCACATGTTGCATCACTCCTAAAATAGTAAGTAACCTCACAAGATACTTACCTACTATTTTTAACCCAGCCTCTCAAGAGCTAGTAAAAACATCAATGTTTATCTCAAACAAAGGAACTGCCAGCCTGTTTGACCAGCCTGGAGTTTTAGGATATTAGCATCTTAGCAAGCAGGCAAAAAAAATTTCAACCAAGCTGGCAGACTCAGTTGAGGAAATCTAATTCTTCTATGCTGGTTCTTCACTCAGTTGTATAACATTTTTCATCATCCAATCAAGTTGTTAAACAAAAGCTGATTTAAACTTCATGTAGTATGAACATGCACCAAAGGGAAAAGCTATTGCCAGTTCACTAGCTCAAATTATCAAAATAGAATTAGATATGTTGTGTTGTACTATGCGGTAAAGTGTTTCGGCATGTTCAAGGTCACCACACATCTTGCTGAGACAATTTTCAGAGCTATCACTTACCAATGGCAAATCCTGACAGTGTAGCATTAGCACTGCATTTCATTGATTAAATGTTTGTGTTTCTCACTTAGGATGATTCTGGAAGATCTGAACGCATACAAACCAAATTTTCTCCCCAAACAGCAAACTAGCAAACAGAATAGAAACTACCAGATTTATCTTAAAAAACAAAAAAGACAAAATTAGAACAGACACAAAATCCGCTTATGCCATATCCGCTTTCTTCTCCTGTTCCAAAGCTCATTGATTATTTATGTAAAGTATTTCTGCGGTACTTTTTATTTAAGAACACCCAGAAGTAATTTACAGTAATTATAAAAGTATTAAGATGAACACAAAAGAAAAACAAAATTAAAATAACAATGAAAACAAAATACAACTAACCCATTAAAGACAAATTAATGGATTTTGCATTTAAGCACCCTCTTTAGATGTGTTGCACTACAGTTCCCATCATTTCCAATCTGTTTTTAATTTTTTAGATATTGACTGATTCTTATATGCAACTTTATGGGGGGGGTTCTATTTATTTATGTATTAATTTATGATGGGACTATTATCCACCGACAGCATTTTGGGATTTGGCATACAAATAAATTAAAGCAATAATAAAAAACTATCTTAAAATAGACATGATTGCTGTGTATGCATTATGCCATAAGCCACAGTACAATTTTCACTAATCAGATACCCCCCAACTATGTTAATACAACGTTAATACTATGACTCTCTGAATTAAAGGACAGAATGCAAATGTATTCTGGGAAATGCAGCCCTAACCATATAGAAGTGGTACTATGTTGGGGAAGACTATCACCTTGTTAAAGTAATTACAAAACTTAAATTACATTATACCATTCAATATTCTCTTTATTGTCAATTCTTATTTTCTTCAAAACACTAAATTAGACTGGTTAATACCAGTAAGATATGACTCTAAATTGCTATTGATCTATTATAAATAACCTTGTGTTTAAAAAAATAAGTTAAGATTTAGAATAAACCTTTTCGATTTGTTCCCCATCTTTCTAAGGTCAGAATAACTGTCTATCATACCAAAGATTATCTTTATAAAATACCATCTTGAGTGTGCTAGAAAAAAATCTTAAAACTCAATGAGAGACCATGTGATGATGTAAATATTTGCTAGTTTTAAACACACACACACGCACGCACGCGCGCGCACACAGAGAGAGAGAGAGAGAGAGAGAGAGAGAAAGGCAAACACAAACTTAAAAGTTTGGGAAGGTTAGTGCATTGAAAATGATTTTAAACTAAGTTTCCAGTTTCATGCTGATTTAATTTGGTCCCACTGTTGTTCTGGGCAAACAACTTTTAAAACTGAAGCTAGATTATTCTAAAATTCTGAAGAGCAGTGACTAAATAGAGTAATTATATGTTCAGATATGTGTATCCATCATCTTCCCCAGCGCTCCAAATATCTTGGATACAATTCCCAGAATTCCCTGTCAAAGTTTTGTGCTGTTAGGAATCCTATTCCAACACATTTGAGGGGCATCAGGGTGTGGAAATTCTTCTTTCATGATTCCTCTTCTTTGATGCAATTGGAACTGTTGCCTCAAGGTTCCGCAGAAATTGTTTAATAGGGCACCACACTACTTACAACCAAAACTTAATTTCACTCATTCATGGTGGCAAGAAAAATATCATTTACAATTACAATATTGTATCAGTTACAATATTCAAACTGGCAGAAACATAGCAAACCTGTTTGTATCAAACAAAGTAACTCAGGACATGTTCTACTATTCAGAATAGTAGAAATGCACTGTACAAAATTTGGTCACTATGAGTGTATTTAAACTGTATGTGTGTGTGTGCGCACACATAAACAGAATACTGAAACAACCCACACCCCATATGTTTTTAGCTATAGATATTGTATGTTTCATTAATTGGAAAAGCGTTGCTCTCTATAATGCAAGATCCAAACTTCAGTGCATGCTCTTAGAAAAGAATGCAAACTTTGCTGTATAATGTATTCCTTGCTCAGGCATCAGCCCACAAAAGAACAGGGCTTGCATAAGCCCACCTCCACTCCAACAAGATGAATGTGACAGCTGTCCTATAAATAACAGCAGTCACAGAAAGAGCCCAAATAGCAAGCACAGATTCTAAGTGGCAAAGACGTTTTGACTGCAACTTAATGTGCATTGTCAACAGAAATCTTCTGCTTTGCTATTAAAGGATGCAACCAGTGGGTGCAGTTGTTTAAGATGGAAAGGAATGAAATAATAGTTTCTTAGTTCAATGAGAGGCTATATAAAAATCAAGCATTTGTCAACTCCAATACAATAATCATCTTCTAATTTATATAATCTCATTTTATTCCCATTGTCTCACTGATTATATTTGAATCAGTTTTTAATCTCTTAATCTCCAAGAGCTTAAAACTTGATACATCGCCTCTTCCATGTCTCTTCATAACTAACTAAGTAACTAACAAAGTAAGCAACGCTAAGAGATACACGCACTCTTCATTTAGTGACCAAGTTCTGTTCCAATGACCAGGTCATTAAGCAAAATGCTTAAGTGAAAATGTGACTGAGAGAGAGGCTGAGAAGATCAGTGGCTGTTTTTAGCCTCATTCAGATGAAGTTGTTTCAAACAGCTACATCAGCATTAATCTTACATCGGTGTGTGGTGTTGCCAGACACACAGAACTTGGTTTTAAATTGCACGCATTGGTCAGAAATAGAATTTTTAAAAAATACTGTCATATTTGCAAATGGTCAGTAACCAAGATACAGGTAGTCCTTGACTAACAACATTTCATTCAATGATGGTTTTAAGTTGTGATGTCTTTGGACAAGTAACTTGAGACCCATCCTCAAAGTTACAGTCATAGTACCACCAACCACAGTCACATGATCACAATTTGGGCAATTAGAAACAAGCTCCCTTTAATGAGGATTGCAACATCTTGTGTCCACATGATCATGATTTGTGACCTTCCCAGCCAGCTGGATGAATGAAATAAGTCAGGGGACTTCAAACTTGGCCCTTTTATGACTTGTGGACTTCAACTCCCAGAATTCCTCAACCAGCGTTGCTGGCTGAGGAATTCTGGGAGTTGAAGTCCATAAGTCATAAAAGGACCAAGTTTGAAGACCTCTGAAATAAGTCCTAGAAATAGGAAACAACAATCCAAATTCATAGTGCTGCCACAGTAAGTTACACAAACCTGTTTATGTATTGTCCAGAAGTTGAACTTGATTTGTGGGCATCAATATATTTAAACATAAGAGGAGTGCAAAACATCTGACAAACAGCCAATGTATGTGATTTGTTGTGGCCCTAAGAGGCTGCAAAGCCCTCTTGGTGGGCTGCATTTGGTTTGATGGTTCAATATAATGTGGGTCTGGCAGATACTGTATCATCACAGCAACTTTATACAGAAAGGAATAGCAAAAGCCACGAACCAACAATAACTCCTTAATTGCTATGTGAGAAAGAAGCTACAGTGAGACGAGGCAGCAGCAGCTGCAACAAATAGACTCCTAACCCTTGTGGCATCTTTATCTTTATGACGAATAGGGGATGATGCTCAACAGCTATTTGATGAGCTATGTAACAGCTGCCCAAGACCAAATACTGCTGCTGCACAGCTGGAAGCAGACACCATTGTATCATTAAAAGGCCAATAATTCCAATCTCACCATACAGAGAATATGTTGATGAGTTATTTGTAGCCCTGATCAGCTCTGACAACTGTTTAGGAAAGACACAGTTTCTAGAGCAGAGAATTTCACTGAAAAGGAACTGCAGAGTTATTAAAACTCAAAATCCTAATAGACAAAAGCACAAGTTTATGTCAAGTCTGAGAATCATTTCAACTCTGCCATTTAAAGAGATTTAGAAGTAACTGGCTGTAAATCAATGTACTGTCATAGTCAATATTGCATGAAGGGAATCAGGCTATTATCAGCCATCTCTAATATCCTCTTTTCCCAAGCTTATCTACAGAAGAACATCTTACATTATTGTAGGCAAGGCAGGGTTGGGCCAAGGACAAAAGCGGAGCCACATCTGTAATGGAAGATAGCTTTGGCTGTTTGTAGGCTAACCTGGTTAATGGGTTGCAGCGAAAGAAATTAAATGAGGACAGGGAAGTAGCAAAAAGAAGGGGGAAAGAAGAAACAGGGACAACATCATAATGCTGAAATAGTCAAAAATTTGCCATTAGCACTGACAAATGAAACATTTTTCTAAGGCCATAAAGGGCCATTCATTTCATGCTATGGTTCCTGCCAGCATTTCCCACAATTTATAAAAGCACTCTGGCTGTTCTCATTTGCATGCAAGAAATGGAACAAAAATGCCATGCAAGGAAAATTGGTTAATCAGCATTCATGGCAATTTAATAAAGACAAATTAAAAATAAATAAATCTGGGCATATTCCTGTAACTCTTGCCAGGATTTAATGCTATATTTAAAATAGCTGCAAGGACGGAAGTGAAAATATTATATGAACATATAACTAGCTGAAAGCATTAAATAAAAAGGGAGGGAAGGGTATGTTCTCAGATTTTATTGCCCAGCCCAATGTTGTCATTAGCTCAATCTCACTCTTCCAAAAGGCTGTATATAAGAGGGAAGAATAGGTGTGCCCGTTTTTTTGCCCTAAAAGTCCTGTAAAAAAAAATACTTTTAAAAAACTGACATACTGTGTTTAAAGGGTTTTGATGCTGGCTCTGAATGGCTACAATACTTTTTTTTCTTTCACAATGAATTCAACAGCCTGAGTCTAAAGCATTCAGAGGTTTCAAATATACCAGTCCTTCTCTATGGTGGAACATATCTACAAGCAACTTTTGCAATATTTGCATTTCGTTTATGAAGCTAGAATGAAGAGGATTCTTTGAAAACTCTGAAGTTCATTCCTTCCACCCAAACGATTTCTAAGGATCAGGCAGCACCCTCACTTGCCCAGATCCATTGGAATCACACATTTAGAAACTAGTGGTTGCAATAACAGAGGCACAGATGATGGCTTACTTGGAGGAGACACTAAGATCTCAGAATGCCCTTTCCTGAATAGTTGCTAGCCATTGTTAAAAAACATCTACTGTAGTCTTCTTCAAAAATGAAAGCATCTGACCATTCTGGTAGGATCATTAAAATCACTCTCGGCAAATTCATTGATTCCACCTACCTCTCTCCTGCTAAAACCCCAGCCTGATCATCATGATCTCCAAAGACTAGAAGAAATTCAAAGAGGACAGGAGTCCCACCTGTATCTACAGCTACTGTGCTATTTCTTCTGTTCTTCACTCAACACTGAGGTGTGTATGTTGTTCTTTGTCATCCTGTACAGTACATATAGTCTTCTTCTCAGAGATTTGAAAGCAGAACTGGAGGGGAATTGCAGTGCTAAGAATAGCCCTTGTCAGAGGTGTATGTAACACATACCCCTTGACTGGTACAGATCCGTGGAGGAGATGCAATGCAGCAATAGAAGCTTAAACGGGATGCTGCTTCCTTGATTCCAGCTTTGGTGAGGGAGGGTTTTTGCACATTAAAACTGGTAGCATCTCTGTGGGTAGATGGATAATGGAAGGAGGGAAGTAGCCACACAGATAGAAAATTATAAGTAACCCCATTTAGACATATGTGGTTACTTTAGACTAATTATTGACAGCAACACCCCACAAGGTTTCTACACTATAGTAGATTCCTATAATAAATCTAAAATTACCTCTAAAGAGAAGTCAAACATCTACCTGACATAACTCACCAATTCAGAGTAACTTTTAGAGTTCTTGAAATTACTTATTTTAAAACCAAAACAAATGGAAGCCAATGAAAAGACTCAATTTTCAGCAAGAGAATTCTAAAGGTTTTTCAGACATCTGATGAATGCTGGGATCTGGATGAAAATCACATCCACCAGGCTTTCTGACATTCCTCCTCCTACTCTACGTTTAACATTGTTTTGGAATGAAAGCAAATTATCAACCAATTTGGGAACTTGATATTGAGGAACAAGGTTTAAACTCCCACTGAACCAATCTTTATCTTTTTGCCAGTAGATTTAAGATAGATTATCCATAAAGGATTTATAACTTTGGAAATCATCATCATTGTTTGTGATACAGGAGATGAGAATAAAGAATTTCAGAAGGAAATCTGAAATTGGTCCTTTCCCTTTTGCATTTAGACTTAGGGACATTATTACAAAGTTAAGGTAGAATTTAGCAGATGACCTACCTTAGTTCCAATGGCAACTGTGAGGGCTGTTGCCCTTCCATTTCTGGAATTATTGCAGTCTGATTCATATGCTGGGAAGAGAAGACATTTTCAGTCCCTCTGATGTTGCCCTTTCAACTGTTTTATTTGCTCTATTCTTCCACCTGCAAAGCTGCCTGCCTCTGCTTGCAATCCCTTTTGCTTTTCTTAAGAGCATGGCTGAAGCCAAGGCTTTACACTTCTGCAACCTCCCAGTCAACATGCTCCTCCTATCACTTCATTGCAACTGTAAACAAATCTAGAAAGTTATCTTATTTTTATAGTGCTTGCATGTTTCCCTTTACATCTTTATCACCATAAACCTTCTCTATTTTCCATACCACTTGCAACTGTCTTTTCATTCTTATGTGCTATACTGGGGAGAAGAAGGGAGACAAACTAACTCCCATTAGTTTGTCCCTTGGGGTTTGATTAACATAATTAAAAAAGGAGATTGGATTGTGAAGGGGAGATGTTATATAGATGAAGAAAAATCTGGAATGGATTTCTTTGCAAGACTGAAAAAGAGCATGGCGCTTAGGATTTCCACTCCTGACTTTAAAGAGCGGTTTGGGGTTTTCAGCAAATTAGGGTGTTTTTTTAATTTATTTCAAAAGACCCAGAGAAAAATTCAAATTTATGGAGATCAATGTGCTTTGAGCCTATATTATATGAAAAGGGCAGGATAAGTGTTAGGTGGAAAAGAAAATCTATTCTGTATATATTTAGAAGTACTTTCAACATATTCATAGTTCAGGCAAGCTTCAATTATAATTTGAGTAGTCCTTGGGGCAATTTGTTTCAGTTTTCTGTAAAGTTTTACTTTACAGAAGGTTGCTGTTGTTCTAAATTCCTGGAAGAAAGAGTTTCATGAGATTTAGTTTGGTTTGGAGAAGTTTGGTTGAAATATTA
The DNA here is from genome assembly GCA_023970755.1 of Azemiops feae. NCBI lineage: Eukaryota > Metazoa > Chordata > Lepidosauria > Squamata > Viperidae > Azemiops > Azemiops feae. Next base: position 2,734,407 of record JALGBA010000012.1, on the reverse strand, counting down.
TTGCCCAGACAGAGATATTGTTAAGGGCAGAATCAACTCCCTGAAAAACTCTGTATTCTACTCAAGTTCTGAGATTTGAAAATCTGTTGTTTCAGCCAAAGAGCCAATAAAATGTTTAAACTAAAAGCTCATTGAAACAGCTACAACTCAGATTTGTGCTACAAGCTGAGCTCGCTGGAGGAATACTCACTCAAAAAGAGATAGCAGGTATGGGAGAAATTACCAGGAGCAGATCAGTAGGAAGCTGGAAGACTGAAAAAAGCCAAAAGACAGAAAATGCCACTCAGACTGGGGACAGAGGGATATTAACTCACTTTCTCTATTAAGAAACCAGGAGAAGCTGTGCTGACTGGCACACCTGCTCTTGCAAAGGTCTTTAAAAAAAATGTTCTTCCAAAATTTAGCTTCCAAACAACAAAAATGAGATGGCCAAGACAAACAGAAGAAAGCTTTCTTCTGAGTGAGAGATAGGAAACGCCACAGAGAGTCAAGGACAGGATTTTAGCTTATATTTTCTTTAAAAAAGAAGGAGCATGTATCTAGCCAACTCATTTTCTCCCTTTCAGTTGTAACAATAGCTAAATATGCGTGACCAACACTTAAAATTTCTTATTACTGTCTATGTTTTTCTTTTGTTATACATCAGGTTACTTCTTGAATTTCTAAAATTTTATCCCATGTCCAATAATACAGGGCTTTTCAACCTTTTCACCCATTGTACCACTTTTAGGATATGGCAACATCCGAGTACCACCAGTCGCCTAGCAAAGTGTCAAAAACTTTATGACACCCCCCAAAAGGAAAAAAGTGATAAAGTACAGGTAGTCCTCGACTTACAACAGTTTGCTTAGTGACTGTTCGAAGTTACAATGGCACTGAAAAAAGTGCCCCCCAAGCCACAGCAAGACACCTGCCTGCCCACCTGGTGGTGCTCTTCCTCCTGTCCCAGGTTTTCACTGTTGTGAGCATTTCTGTTGAGGATTGGCAGCAGGGGGGGGGGCTGTTTGGTTTTTATTCCCCCCGTCTGCTGGGTGGTTGCAGCAGGTTTTGGTCACTTCACATGACCCTGGGACACTGTGACCGTCATAAATATGAATCAGTTGCCAAGCATCTGAATGTAAATCACAAGACCCTGGAGATGCTGCAACATTCCAGCTGATCGGTGCTTCTTCTGGGCTCAGCAGAAACGCCAGGATCAGCGCCGAGCTCCAGCTGGAGCCTGGTGCTGATCCTGGCGCTTCCACTGAGCCCTGACAGCCCTGCAGCTCCAGCCATCTCTCGCTCAGGCTTGTGCGGTGCTGCCACCAGTTCAGCTCATTCCCCTCCCCCGCTACCACTTTCCTAGGATGGTCGCGTACCACCTGCCAGGTGCCAATGTACCACAGGTGGTACCCGTACCACTGGTTGAAAAGCCCTGCAATAATAGATACTCAGGTTCTGCAGTATTTCAAAGCAAAATAGAAGCCTTTTGCAATGGCTGTGCAATATTTTTTTTAAAGAAATCACAAATCCATGCTGTGGCTCTATGATATGTATGTAGCCAAAGTAAACAAGATCCTTAATTCACCATTTAGAGAAAGAATGGTGAAAAGCACTGGAATCTTAAAATGAACATTTTGTGGGGCAGGTTCATATTAGAGTAGGACTACCACCCAGTGTAAATACCCATATTTTCAACATAGTTCTCACCCTCTTTTTATAATAACTGCCAAACATACCATGAATTGTCCATGGATTCTCTGCCACTCAATTTAAAAAAAAAACACCAACAATGCTCTGCATATTGGCTTTATACAGATGTCCAAGCTGGTTAAATCAAGGGAAATCAAGGGAGCTGCTGTAGACAAAGGAGACAAATCTGGCCTGGATTTTCTTTGGAGACCTGAGAAAAAGTACACCACTTAGCATTTCCAACCTTAATTCTGAGAACCAGGGTGTTTTTTTTTCTGTGTTGTGCTGGGGTTTCCAGGGAAATGAGTATTTATTTTTCAAAAGATTCAGCAACACGTTCAAGTAAATGGGGGTCAATTTGATATGAAACAGAACTTTTATATAACTCTCCCTGGGGTTTGGAGACCTGAGACAACCAGGTGTTTTATAGTCAACATGCAAGTTTGTTAATTGTGAAGAAAACAGAAATGAGAAATATATTATTCATAAAGCTGAGAAACAGAAATTAGATATTAAACAGAAATAGAAAACTAAAACAAGAAAGCTAGAACCAGCAATATCATTCTAGTGATTTTAAAGAGAAGTTCACATTTTGCTGTCTCACTGAGTTGATGTAGACAGTATTTGCTCGTAACATCTGGAATGGAATATATAAGGGAGTACTTTTTATAGATAAAATGTTAGCTTATAGCAGGCCTATCCTCTGGGGGATTGCAATATATCAAGGACATATTGGTTAATGATATATATATATATTATAAGCAGCATGAAGAAAGTTTACAAACCTCAAAATTGACTCTAGGGTACATTTGTAGGACAATATTCTCTTTTACCAAAGACACACATATGTTCACATAAGGGAATTCCAAGTCTGTTGTTTCCCAGTCTATAATTAGACAACTATTAGTAAAGCTGGCAGATTTAAAGGGCATTTTTTGTCAAAGAAACAACAAGCACTTCTGCAATCTGACTAGAGAAACATTGTGTTTTTTTAATTATATGTTTATTCATATTTGTCAATTTATTATATATTGTGAGGGAAGAATATAAATAAAAAGTGCGTTCCTGCACTGTTGCTGTTCAACACCACCACCATGCTGACGCAATCAGCCAGAGTTATGTGATAATTTTCAATGTTCCTTGAAAGCCCCACAAGTTAATGGGAGTCATTCCCTTGCCACCTTCCCACTAGCAAAGTCTTTGGTTGTGGAAAGATTTCAGGGAGAAAAATCAATGGAGAAATGGTTCTCTGCCACTCCCTCTCCACTTGCACTGAGGGAGTAAGAGCCATGCACCAGCCATTCATGTATTCCCTCACTCCCTACCCCACCCAGGAGCAGCCACTTATCTGAGGAGCAAAAATTAATAACACCCATGTTTATCACCTAATCATATGGACACAACTGTGCAGTTTTATTAGGAAGAGAATAGAATTTGTTTCTTATTGCCTTTTCAGAAGAAGTTATTAATGTTCCACTGTAGGCCACAACTTGGTATCCTCTAGAGGTGTCCCTTCTAACTCTTAATCAAGTTTGATCTGCTTAATGTTTGGGTTCCAAGAAGTATTTAACTCCTCAGGAACTCTGGGTAAGCTATTCCAACAAAGGTAGAACTCTTATTCCTAAAAAATGGGATAGGCTCCCAATCATTCACTATTCTTGCTGAAAGGGATTGCTTGAATGTGAACCTGAAGGCAGCTAGGTAGGGAGAAAAAAAGGTTTAAAGCAGGGGTCCCCAACCCCCGGTCCATGGACCAGTACCGGGCCACAGCATGCCAGCAACCGGTTCGCACAAACAAGCAAAGCCCCATCCGCAGGATGCAGGCAGCACACAAAACCATGCACCCTCCGGTCTGCGGAAAAACCTCTCTCTACGGAACCAGTCTCTGGTGCCCAAAACCTTGGGGACCTCTGGTTTAAAGGATCGCATTATTTATTTGCTACTCCTCCCTGTTTCTCCACACCCCACCTGGAAATTTTGCTGTCATGAATCATGCTTCCTTTTTAAAATGTATATTTAAAAAATTATTTTCTGTGGCACATTATTCTTACTGCTATTATTATTATTATGCCATCTTTTTGCTCTGAAGCTAGCAATCCAAACTGAAAAGAAAAATAATAGTAAGAAAAAAATATAATTGTCACTTAACATTTTTAAGACAGGCAAAAAGGATCCATATTTACACATTTCCTAAGCACTGAGAGAGTGAGAGCCAAACACAACTTCCAATAATATGAACCTGAATAACTTATGAGAAACGCCCACATGAGACCCAGTTCTCCGACAGTCACAAATAACCTGATACCAGATCAGTCTGTTACCAAAATACAAGACTGGTGAAAAGAGTCACTCCGGCCCAAAGGAGATTAGCTTCTAGTCCATTATTTTCCCTGGGCAGGAGAAAGAGTCAGCAGAATTTGAACCTTAATTTTGCTATTCATAGGTTATGAATTACAGTAGATACACAACAGTCACTGGAATTATTTTGTAATGACTTCATCAATTTCACTACAATAAATCTATCAGACTCCTTATGATGTTGCAGTTTTTTTGCCTGGCAGATTAAAAAGAATGTTGACAGAATTTCCTGCAATGTTCTACTACCAGTACATGGGGAAAAATGTTTGTACTTTCCAGACCAGGTCACAAGCAATGAACTCCCTTGCCATGCTACTGAATGAGTTGCCAATATCTTGCTCCAGTATAAGAACTAAGTATAGACTAGCATCAGAATCAGGTGACTGCCCAGAGTAAACATTTCAACCAGACAACAAGCTGAGTGTTACAACTCATAGGCTATATCCAGCAACTTCTAGTTTTTGTAGAGTTTCCAAAATTACAAGTAGTCCTTGACTTACAACCATTCGTTTAGTGCCCGTTTCAAGTTACATCGGCACTGAAAAAAGTCACGTATGACCGTTTTTCACACCATTGTCACATCCCCATGATCACATGATCAAAACTAAGACTCTTGGCAACTGACTCACATTTATGATGGCTGCAGTATCCTGGGGCCATGTGGATCGCCTTTTGCAACCTTCTGACAAGCAAAGTCAACAGGAAAGCCGGATTCACTTAACAACTATGTTACTAACTTAACAACTGCAGTGATTCACTTAATAACTGTGGCAAGAAATGCGATACAATGGGGCAAAACTCACTTAACAACTGCCCTGATTAGCAATGGAAATTTTGATCTCAATTATGGTCATAAGTAGAGGGCTATCTGTATATTACTTCAGTTCTTTACTGAAGTAACTGGAATTCCAGAAAAAATTAAGGCCTTCATCACTCAATATGAACCACATATCCCCTGGAAACAAAGAACATTTCTTCCAGATTGCAAGAATTTCTTGACATGGGGAAACTGAAAAAAATGGCCAATCTCTCTGCTGGAAAACAACAATACTTGAACATTCTTCACTGATTTTGCTAATAAATTTATTCAACTGAATTCCTTGGAATCTATTCTTCAAGGTTTTAAAAGTTAACACAATACCTCAAAGTTAGCCTTTCTTAAGCTTTTTAGCCTAGTTGAAAGCTATACTAAAATGGATCTAGAAAAACAGTCTTATGACATTGGGGACCACAATAGCAGTCTCAGTCACCTTTCCCCCCTAAAAATATTTGTGACTAGCCTATAATTTTATCCCTTTCCTGGATAAAGGAGACTTTCTTCAGTAAATGTCCTATTATAGCCTCAGTTAGTAGCAAGTTGATGGAATGCATCCCTCCCATAAGGAGTCACTAACCATCTCCTTTTATGCAGACTGCCAAGTCAGTTACGCTATATAGAGAGAAAAATAGTGGGATTTTTCTGTTAAAATATTATAGAACAGATCACGCCTGTACTTGCCACCAAAATACTTCTTGCTATTTCTTATTATTTCATACTATTTCTGGTACATTTTAAATATGCAATATCATATAATTAAATATACATCTTATTTCTGTTATATAACAGTATAATCAATATATGGAATAAAGTAAATTGCATTAAGAGCCATGACTGTTTCTTAATTTTATTTTTTTATTTTTTTTAGGTCGTGCTTGTAACCAAGGCACTTTAAAAGATTAACATATTCTAGCATTTAAACAGGGAAAATAAAAGCGAAATAAAATAAAAAGCAAAATAAGAAGTTTAACAATGATGCAAATGCCAAATGTTATTTATTTGTGGTCTTATTAAAAACAGTTTTTATAACTATTATCAGTGCTTTTTTTGTAAAAAGAAAAGGTGCCAGAACTCACACGTCATACAACCCACTTTGCCTACGCTACAAGGTTCCATCCAAAAAAGGTGCCGGAACTCCGTTCTGAGCGTTCTATGAGAAAAAAAGCCCTGGCTATTATCATCAAAGTATACTTTTCTGGGCATTTGGGAAGTATATATTGTTGTTGTTTGTTTCTTGGATAACCCTCTTTTATTGATGTGCCAAATACAAAATTCTTTTTTAGAATGTTAAAGGTAACAAACTGGCCAAACTGTTACACCTAATTCCAAAGATAGATAGACAACGAAGTACAATTCCAATATGCATGAGTGACAGGAAAAAAAAATGCAGAATCTGATATAAATACTTAAACTGTCAGGTGCAAGGAACCAGAAACGACACAAGGGACTGATCAGAGTGGTATGTTTATTTACAGCCCCTAGAAACCCCTCCCTTCAACTCAGCTCCAGATTCCACCAGAAAGACACAGATAAAAGGTTGCATTAAAAAAAAAAAAATCCAGTTGGATAAACAGTAAGTAATAAATTTTTATTGTTTATTATGACGCAAGTGCTTTTTCATTTGAACTTGCTGTGAGTAAAATCAAATTAAAAATCCACCTGGGGAAATAAATGCTGCAACTTCAATAGATCTGATTCTTTTTTCTTTTAATTTCCTCAATTATTTTAGTAGGTTTTTTTTCACAAACACACACACACACACAGATATCCTGCATGGAATCCACACTTGATATATTTGAGATATACTCTGTCCGATAAAACAAAAGTCACCCATTTTTAAATCTCTAATTACGCCGAGAGTTTGTTCTAGTCCAGTGGTGGCGAACCTATGGCACGGGTGCCAGAGGCGGCACTCAGAGCCCTCTCTGTGGGCACGCATGCCGTCGCCCCAATCCTAGGCCTTCAGCTGGGTTTTATAAAACCTTTTCGCTTTAGGCCTCTGCCGCCGTGTGCAAAAAAAAAAAAAAGGTTCAATCAATTTCAACTTCTTGCGGGAAAAAAAAGATCTTGCAAAGTTGGAATTGATTGATTGAACTTTTTAGTCCCACCCTGTCTGCCGTTACCACCGCAGCCACGCCCACCCAATTGGCCATGCCCACCCAATTGGCCACACCCAACCAATGGGCCACACCCAATCGGCACTCGACGATGCATAAGTGGGTTTTGGGTTGCAGTTTGGGCACTCAGTCTCTAAAAGGTTCGCCATCACTGTTCTAGCCAAATCAGTGAGCAAGGCGTAAAAATAGTTGCCAGGGCCTCCATGGCATTTAGACACTTTTTTCCCTCGAACAAATTTTGTTCTATTTTTCAGAACAAATTATGTATTGACTGGTAGAAACTAAATCTTCCATTAATACGTTTACTGTAGCCTCTAACCATTTATATTTTGCACAAACAATAGAACTAGTCACAGATGTATGGAAAATAATATTATTCATGGCTAATGGCCAAGATGCAGAAGACTTAAATCCTCAGATTTGAGTTATTGCTTCAGCCAAAATTGTTGGAAGGTCAAAAAGTACAAGTATTTCCAGCAAATGAACTCTTGCATGAGAACATGTTCACAGTACAAACCATTGATGGGAACTGTACACTGAATGTTCGTAACTCAAAAACCTCCTTTTTTAAATTGATGAACCCAATTTAGGGAGATCAACCCTAAATGTAAACAGACATTGGCAGGCATTTGATATTTTACCAATCTCTGTCTGTTACACTGTTCAGCTGAGACAGCTGCAGGCTCTAAAAATTAATGGGTGCATTTACATTAGGAAAACAACACTGTCCCAACATCCTGACGGCTGGCAGGAAAAGTCAGCTTAGCAACAGTTCAGAGTAATGCCAGGCTAACCAAATGATGCTATTCAGCAACTATGCTTCCCACAGAAACAAAGTCCACAATAATGTCAACAACTACTAAAAATATTACAGCTATCAACCCACACCCCATAAGTTTTCATCTGTCACACTGCAGACAAATTAACTCAGCAAACATGAATAGAAAGATGTTACATTAGATTGCTATTTTTAAAAAAAAGTGCTGGAGTCTACTCAAAGCAATTGGCTCAAAAATAAAAGTCTAACTTTGTAATTATGCAGTTAAGATTGATGGAAAAACAACAACAGGCTAATTCTTGTTATTATAGATTTATAGCTTTAATATCCAGTGTACCAAATTCCAGTGTACCAAAATTCTGGCAATCTTTCTACTTAGTTGCAATCATTAAATTAATAGTAATCACTCTTAGAACCTATTTATTTCAATAACTGAATTAAGTATGTGTTTAAGCGTCTTCTTTGCAGATAACAATGTTTAAGCTTTAATTGCTTAATTACTATCTTGCTTAATTTGCAAAGTTGGATCTGTGATTTTGAAAAAGATGGACTGACATGCTGGTGTTGGGCATTACCTATTAAACAAAAACGAAAGAAAAAAGAAAAAAAACTGTAACAAAAGAAATCAGTTGGATTGATAATGGGTAAGGCACACCATCATAGGAAACTCTTTCCCTGCAACCTTGTTTAAATCAGCATAAGCACGCACACATAAACTAATACAGACTACAAAACTGATCCTTCAAGAAGAACAAACTCCAATCCCCTGTCATAATATTAAATGGCATCAATAGATTCTGCTGTTCTAATTTAACACTACAGATATAAAATAACATTGCTATTTTCATAAGAAGTGCATATAGAAGCATGCATAGCCGCTATTCTTTCCATTCACATTTAAGCATTAAGATATAACACATGCCAACAATGGTGATACATTAATTAGCCTATTGAAGTTTCTGAGTTTAGGGAATCCTAGGTATAGAAATCCTTTTATAATAAATGAAATTCAATTCATTCAAGACTTCCAAGTATCTGCTTAAAACAAACCTATATTATATTCATGTTTTTCTCTTTGATAAAATGGTGGCATTTGATTTTATCAGGCAAGATCTAGCAAACTGATGTTGTAAGATTTGACATTTTACACACAGCCAAGGGTTAATGTAACACTTGCAAATAAACATAAGTAAAACTTAGCGTCACTGATAATAGGAAAAGGTTATTGATTATTTTGTGAGAGACAATAACAAAGAAAATGTGAAGTATACGTTTAATGGCACAACCTTCCTTTTACTCCTTTAATTATCCCTAGGTAACCTTCATAAAAACTCTGTAATCAGTAACAAAACTGACAGAATTTAACACTGGGACAACAGACCTAGCACAAAATCCTTTATTTTTGCAAATTCAGAACTAGAGAAAAGATGGGGAAATGGGAAAGAACGTGTTAAAAAAGAGATGCAAAACTTTTTACTTAGCTATAGACACCAAGGTAAAGATGTTCAAAAGTTCTGATCATATTTTTTTCATATTTCCTATAACATATTAGCATTCCAGAAAGTCATCATAGTCTCTTGAGTACAATTACTTGTCTTTTTACAACCTCACCTTATTCAGCATGCCATTATGGTCCAGAAGTCTCAAAGCAATTCCTGCATTTAAAAAAAAAAAATCAACATTAATTTGGGTCCCATTTTACAAGGACTAATGTCAGCTCATAAGACAGGCACTGAAGATGCTTGAGATAAATCTAATTGCCAGAAAGGTTCCTCAGCAAGCAGATGAAAAGAGCAATTAATGTTCCTGGTTCAATAATTTGTAATACTTAGTAATCTCTTATTATTGCTTTCGCTATTGCTCATATCAAAGAGTACTGATAAATCCATCAGCACAATTTTTAAAGAGAAAAAATAGAGATAGAAGAAGTAAGAAATATTTCATAGTCCTAGAAAATTTTAAACTTTAGAATGCACGGTTGACTCAGCCTTCCATCCTTCCAAGGTCCGTAAAATGAGGACCCAGATTTTGTTGGGATCAATATGCTGATTCTGCAAACCGCTTAGAGAGGGCTGTAAAGCACTGTGAAGCAGCATATAAGTTTAAATTCTATAAGTTCTATTGCTATTGCTATTCGCTTTTTTGAATAAAATGTATGGGTGTGGAAAGTAAATATTAAGTATTTATATAGATAGTCCTCAACCTTATGAGCACAACTGAGCCCAAAATAGCACTTGCTAAGAAAGACATATGTTAAGTGAATTTTGCCCATTTTATGACCTTTCTTGCAGTTGTTAAGTGAATCACTGCAATTGTTAAGTTAGTAACCTGGTTGTTAAGTGTAATCTGGCTTCCCCATTGACTTTGCTTGTCAGAAGGTCACAAAAGAGGATCACATGACTCCGGGACACTGCAGCCATCATAAATATGAGTCAGTTACCAAGCACCTGAATTTAGATCACGTGACCATGGGGATGCTGCAACGGTCGTAAGTGTGAAAAATGGTCATAAGTAACTTTTTTCAGTGCCGTTGTAACTTCAGTCACTAAACAAACTGTTGTAAGTCGAGGACTACCTGTATAAACAGAAAACAATGCTAGGATTTTCACAGCACTGCTTTTACTATTTATTTCCTCAAGAAAATAGGATCCCTATTTAAACATCTGACTGGTGGACAAGAAAAAGGGAAATAAAGAGATGGTATAATGTATATAGGACAAAAGAGCAGTCATCAAATGGGGAAACTGTGAGAAAGAACAATATCCTCATGTTACAGAAGAACAGTCTGGTTACCCCATGGTAGCCAAAAATCATGAAGCTCGCAGCACTTTTTCAAATAAAAATGCGTATTAAAAGGCATAAGCTTCTACAACTGGAGCTCACTTCATTAGAAGCATCAAAAGGATACTCAGGAAAACAGGAACATGAATAAAATTCTCATGCGTGATTTGCAAAGCAATCTAAGCCTAGATTCTATATTCAGACTGAAATTTTATTATATGTGTTTGTGTCTGTGTCTCTGTGTACAGATACACATACACACATATACAGAGACTGATACACACACATACACACACCACCTTTATTATTTTTTATAAACAACTCAAAGCAGGGAACATATCCAGTGGTGGGATTCAAATATGTGAACAACCGGTTCTCTGTGTGGATGTTGCTTCCGGAAATCCATTTTGGGCCTGGGCAACAAAACATTAGCTTTCGGTTCTGCCAAACTGGTGCGAACTGGCTGAATCCCACCACTGAACATATCCAATACTTCTTCCTGCTATTACCCCACAACAACAACCCTGGGAGATGAGTTGGGCTGAGAGAGAGTGAGTGGCCCAAAGTCACCCAGCCTTCATGGCTAAGGTAGGACTAGAACACATGGTCTCCCAGTTTCTACCCCAATACCTTAACCACTAGACTAGACCAAACTGACTCAGTAAACAAAACATTACAGAAAATCTAGTCAAACAGCGTCTATTAACAACTAATAGATTATTAAGCGTTTTAACAACTAATAGATTATTATTATTATATCTTAGAATCCATCATCATAAAGTAGACGAGTCCACAAAGGTTTACATCCCTAAATCTTTGAAATAAGACTCTCTGCTCTTATTCTGAAAATTAGCTTTAACAGTTTTGGTTTTCTTTGACAAATCCCTTTGGATATAGTTTCAGCTCACATTTAATTATGTTAGTTTGCATGACCTACTCTGAACATGCATTACACATTTTTTTTTTTTACTTCTGTTAATACCGATAATGAAGTTGGGGAAATGGATTCAAAACATGATAACTACTTGACTAAAGCATCTTTTCAAAACCATACCTAAATCATTTCCTAAAAGTCTCTGGGAATAGGCAAAGAGTATCATTATCATAGCTTTAAGCACAGTATCTTATTTCTGAATACAATTTTGGAGCCATTTTTGCTTCTAAAGTTCAAAAGCTGCCAGATGGAATATTTCTTGCAATGTTTTATTTTCTTTACTGTTAAGTTTTTAATACAATAATTCTTAAACCTTTCAAGACAATGCCCTAGAGGTTTGGGAAATCAACCGGGAATAACCAAAGAAGTTATGCTCTCTAACTTTATCAGCCCTGATTCTGTTTCCCCTATCAAAATTAAAGCAATAGGTTCCCGATGTTATGGTTCCTGGAAAACTGGTTCTGTGTGCTTTAGAAAATGCTAATCAATCTGATGTCCTTGAGATACATCACTTATGGCAGCTGATGCTACCAGGATTGGTCAGGAAAAGGAAAGTGTGGTTAAAGAGAGGTAAAAATTCTTCCCTTAATCCTCATCCACAACAAGAAAACTGAGAAACAAATGCAACAAAATCCATCTCTTATGTTTAAGCATTGTAGCACAGCAACAAAGGATGTAACACATAACTACTTTTTACAATTATCTCATATGATGGTTCAGCTGATTTACAGATTTCCTTCCTTCCTTCCCTTCCCTTCCCTTCCTCCCTTCCCTTCCCTTTCTCTGACTCCTTGCTTCCTATCTTTTATTGAGCACATTCTGTTAGCCTTTTTTAATAAAATAAGGTCTTCCAGGGCAGCCAGCTGTGAGGTTTTCTGTCTCAGCCCTGATGTACTTGTCTTTTTCAGAAACACCAACTTCTGTGCAAACTGAAGTAATTTCTGATCTTTGAACTAAAAATGCCTGCTTCTCCTATGGCAGGAGTAGGCAGCCTGAGGCTAAGGCAAGCAGACAGCCCCCAAACCCCATTTTTTATAACCCTCTTTCATCACACTTGCTGGAAATAAGTGGCATAGCTTCTTGTCACTTTAAAACAGGATGTTATCAGTTGTAAATAGGTTTAACCTAAATGTAAAAAAATGGAGAAAATGGCCAAACTACCCTCCAACCCATAAAAACTTGGTCCTACCTATTCTACATCAGCATCATGCTCATTCCAATTCCCAACCACTCCAAAATTGTTAAAGTCCATCCCCAAATGTGTGTGGGGGGAGGCTATTTCTGTCCTATAGGAACCAAACCAAAAAGCATCACCTAGCCTTTAGCCTAAGCCATATTATACTATCAGTACAGTACCCTACAGTAAATAATTGAGGGTTGATCTGTCTCAATCAAAAGCTATTCACTAGACTGGTGATCAATGCTTTGTTTTCATCTCCCCTATCACTTCTTAGAAAGAAATGAGATTTGCCCTCCTCCTGAACCTTCCGGGGGTGGGGGAGGGTGGGCTGCAGGTAAACTCTGCATCCGTTAGTCATTGTAGGGAGACTGCGTCATTTTGGAGTTTTCTTCAGTGTTAAACAAGGAAGAAGGCTGCCAAGGCAAGCCAAAATAAGGAAGTATGGAGCAAATAATAATAATAAGCTGACAGAGAAACATAAGAGATAGAAAATTGTGGGTTTAGTTTATTATTTGTAGTAATTTGTAGCTTGGTCTGCTTTGCTGTGATGGCTAAAACTTTCTGATTTTTATGATTCCTGAACGGCTAGCAATTTCTAAGTGTCTTACTACTCTTTGACCCAAAAGAGAATCAAGATGGAGAAGCAAATAATTAGAGATGTATTTGAAAATTTTCTAAATAAAATCCACCAATCTGTACATCAGCTGTGCTCCAAGGATGATTTAAAAACTCAAACTACTTTAGAGATGCAAACATGTGTAGAAAGTTACCAAGCTACAGAGACATCTTCACAAGTAGCTGAAAATGCAGAGGAGTCAACTGCAATTTTGGAATATAAACCTGACACCAACTCTAACTATAATGGTTTAAATATAAATCTCTCAACCCAACTGAAAGAAGACTTTCAAGAAAATCTGCAACTTTTAAAAGGACAAGTTTGGGACTTTTTCTTTAAGGACATAACAAGGTCAAGAAATCCTTGAGAAAAAGGGAGACTTATAACTACTTGATAAACTTTCCAGAGAAGAAAAAGATTTTACTCCATGAAGACAAGCAGGAAGGAGTGACTTAAAGTTAATGAGTTAACTGGAATTAGGATGGATTTTTATCAGTTTAATATTTAGATAAATTTAGAGTTTTAAAAGGGATGTATACAAAAGAAAAAAAATATTATTTTATGAGGGTAGTTTGGAGGGAGAGACCTAAATTTAATATTGAAATTCAAAGCATGTATGTTAAGAAGTTAAAAGAAAAAGATGCATTAGAAAGTTTTGATTTTAGATATGTGTTTAAAGAAAAGTTTAGTATTTTAAAAAGGATGGAAAAAAAGAGTATTTTTCTCCTGTAAGGTCAAAGAATCTGAAAGAATACAGTGAACCTCATTAGTATAAATGGTGATAGTTTTCTTTTCCCCTCTCTTTTTCCTTCCCCTAATTTCCCATTTCTACTTCTCTTTGTATTTTATATATAGATAAAACAATAAAAAAGAAAACCCTAAGGGGGAATCCAGAAAAAAAAAAGAAATAAAAAATAACTTTGGTTTAAAAAGAAACCTGTTGATCCAAATACTCATTAAAACTTATTGATATGACATTTTAATTGGTATTCAGAATTCATACTGTTCACAAAGCTTTGTGGTTCTTATTTCTTCCTGGCTTAAGTATAATTCATATACTGTAACTAGTTAGGTCACTGGGATAGAAACAGCACTGGTTACTTTACCGATGGTTAACTGATAGCAGGTTGTAGAAGAAGAAGCATGACCTTACTAAACCTGATAGATCTTTCAATAGCCTTCTGTACCATTGTCCATGGTGATCTAATGGATCATTGTGAGAGTTAGGAGTTGGGGACACCCTTCTGCAGTGGTTCTGCTCCTTCCTTCCTATATGATTCCAGTTCCTGGAACTGGAGGGGGGGGCAAGAGGATGAGTCTTAAAAAAAATGAGATGGGACACATGATCTGGGAAAAGCTAAGGGAAGTGCCTGGATGTGCCACGTTTGGAACACAGAAATTAGGCAAAGGATAAATGGATAAATTGGATATACTGTAGCTGGATGAAGATTTAGATAGCAGTTTCCAAATGTTCTAAAATCCTTCTTTGACTACAACAGATGCAAAAACTAGAAAGCACAAAAGCAGATCATATTCATTTTATCTAGAAAAGCAGATTCTGGATTCAAATTACTACAGAATATACTTGCTGCCTGGGAGAAAAACCAGAAGTCAGGTAAGTTTGGAAACTGACTCACTTTTAATGAGTTTGCCAGTTAGCTCTGATTTCAGAGTTCCCAATTGTGAAGGAAGAAGCCTACTCATTCCCCAGTCATGTTACAAACGTATTAATGCTTATGAAACCCTTCAAAGGTGAAAAGAAATGTCACCGAGTTCCTACTCTCTACCTAGTCAATTCGGATGTGCAGGTGGGAAAAAAATCTCTCTAGCATTTAAGAGGTGAAAAAGAGTCAAATCTACCTAGCTGAAATTTTGCTTCCCAATATTCTAAACACCTACAGATTAAGGTAGAGCTTTGAAAAATCATCCTATATAATTCTACAATTATGCTTCATTCATATTTCCTAATGGATTGCAAGGGGGGAGAAATATATTCTGAATTATGCTTCCCCCTCTAAATTTTTTAATAAACTGGTGGTGGAACCAAGTATGAAAAAAAGACAAATGAGAAAAAAGATGACAAAACCTTGGCAGTCAGAGACATGACTTTAAAGGAACGGCATATAAATGAAATGCAAAGTGTATTATGCCCGACAGCTGAAAGAGGTGGTGGGGGACGGGGATGGGGGAATATTCCTCTGACAAAGACTCACAGAAAGCAGAAAAATAATAATTTTTTCATATATTGATGTGTGCAACAACTCCTCAGGGGAGAGGTTGGGGAAAAAATGAAGTAGATATTACAAGGAAGTTGAAATGAAGAATAGTAACGGAAGAACTAATACAACACATCTGACGAGTTGAAAATATATATTTTTGGCAGGGAATGGTCCACAACACACTATTTTAATAATCTGTGATTGGTCATCTGCTATCACACATGAGTGCTGCACACTCATCAGGATCTACAAAGCTATTCAAGAGGCCTACTAGGTGTTATTCTATGTATGTGCATCAAAGTCAATCAACTCAAAATGGATGACAAAGTTCAAGTAGAAATTCTACATTCCATCATGCCCCAAAGGCTCTTTGAAACAGCCATGTTCAAGCTTTCTCAACATTACCACTGAAGCTCCAATCTAATTTTGGAGGAGAGGGGGAGAAGACTACTTCAGAGGAGGGGAACACCCCCCAATAAAGTGTTACATTTCCAAGCCTCCTTTGGACTTCCAGTAATGGGTATACCCAGCATGCATACATGCCCTGTAGGTGAGACGAGCAGCATACAAGTCAAATAAATAATACATATGTGCAAATATGCATACATACCTGCAGATAAGCTGAATCCAATTTTTTTGGTGTATTTTGGAGCCTAAAATTCTCAGTTAATCCGCAAGTGTGCACAGTGTCACTCAATGGAATTAATTGATATTACAATCAGAGAACATATTCAAAGCAATGGCATTTAACCTCCTCATCCCTCCCTTAAGAGAGAACTTGAAAATTGCTTGCACGTTATGGTTTCTTCTTTGCTGAAACAGGAATATTTCTGAGGGCTAATGAAAAAGGAATATTTCACACTCAGAAAATTATTTTCCTACTCAATATATAGCAGACTCCCACAGACCAATTGCTTGAAGGCCCTCTGGCAAGGAGCTTTGCTCAGCACATGATATAAAAAGACTGACTCCCTCTGTTTTAAAACAGGGAATTTAATAGGCCCCAGCAAGTCCAGGCAAAGTAGAGCAGGTTAACGAAGTATTCAGGCAGTCATAAGAAGGGGATCCAATAAGGCAGGGGTCCTCAACCTTGGCAACTTTAAGACTTGTGGACTTCAACTCCCAGCTTTGCTGGCTGAGGAATTCTAGGAGTTGAAGTCCACAAGTCTTAAAGTTGCCAAGGTTGAGGACCCCTGCAATAAGGAAAGTCAAGAAACTAAAAAGCTACTCAGCACACTGTGGGCAGCTCTCAGGAAATACTGTTTCAAGCCAAGTAATAATGGAGCTTGTTTTCTAAGCATTTCACTTATGAGAGCTCAACAAATGAAACGTAGCTAGCCTAGCCTTTCAGAGATACAACATTCGCCAGGACTGCCTCTAGTAAAGACAATAAATTATGATATATGGCATGAATATTTTTATCAACTCTTTGGTTAATTGCCTATACCAGATTGCAGTATGAAAGGAACCATATAATAGTTTATTATAGTTCATATTGTATCTCATATTATTTATGTTGAATTTGTATCTAATACTATTTATGTTGAATAAACTAAAGTGCTTGCACTTTGTGATTCCTAGCACTTTTGAAAATAAATTGTGGAGGAGGGTGCACGTGAGCACACATGCCTTTGAGTTCATTTTTGACTCCTGGCAACAGTCTGAACTTATCTCTGTAGCGTTTTTTGTCAAGGTGGTTTGCCATTGCCTCCTGACTGGCCCAAGGCCACCCAGTTGGATTCACGCCTAAGGCAAAAGTAGAATTCAAGAGTCTCCTGATTTCTAGTTTGATGTCTTAACTACTGCACTACACTGCTTCTCTTTACAATAAAGAGACTAAAAATGAATCAGAAGACACCTAGTTAAGAATCATTATACCATATGCACCAGTATTATTGGAAATTACAATTAAATAATTCTAATAAGAGAAGTATTAAGTTAAATCCATTCAGCATATTTTTCCTCCAGACTTCTGTTCTTCTCTTTGTAATAGAATGTGTGGATGACCTTGGGGAAAGAGGGGAACAGATGCTGCCTAGGAAACAATCAGAAAAGAGAGGGAGGAGTCCCCAGTGACTTTTGTCATAGGAAGAAACTTGGGAAGGACCCGCCCTAATTATTCAGGCAGTTAAAAGTGACGGTGGGAAGTTCATACTTTCATACTTGCAAGATTCTGTTAATGTGGCCTTACAATAAAATAGAATTAGCTCATCTAATTGTGCTTCCTGTCTGGCTTATCTGGGAAGGCTGACAATATTTTATCCATTCTAAAAACATTAATATAGTCATATATTTGTACAGGTAAACCTCGAGTGACAAATGCAATGGAGCTTGCCAATTACATTCGTAACCCGAGGATTTGTAGGAGTGAATCACATAACTTGAACGTGATCACTCTCTGCTTTCGCCCACCCATTCACTAATTGAATGCACGGGTCATTAAGAGCACGAAGTATCTCAGGGTGGGGAAGGCCGTGGGGGGCCTAGTGCTTCCAAGCATCCAAGGCCTCCCTGACCCACTGAGATATCTCATGCTTCCCCTCCCCCCCTTCCTGCCCGACCGGGTCACTTCCTTACACAGATCTCGATGATCAAGGAAGCTGTCTCCTCTCCAGTTTCTCTGCCACGGTTTCGCCTTGAGCAAAGGCTTGCTGAGGCCTGCAGGGATGAGATATTGTGTCCCTATAGGTTCTGGTCATCTTTGCAAAAAGCCTTTGCCGCCGAGAACAGAGGCCAGAAGGAACAAACGCACCGCTCCCAGCCTCTGTTCTCGGTGGCAAAGGCTTTTTGCAAAGATGACAAAAGGCTTTGCAAAAGGAGGGAAGGCTTCGGTGCCTTTTGCAGATCTCGTCCAGGCCTCCGTTTGCAGAGAACAGAGGCCTAAAGTACCATAAGATCACACAAGATCAGTAGTGTGAGAACTCCCGTTACTGATCTCATGTGATCTTGCGGTACTTTAGGCCTCCATTCTGTGTGAATGCACTGAAGGCCTGAAGCATCGAAACAGGCCAAGAAACCGAAGGCTCACTAGATCTTCGCAAGGTGAGGCCAACAGGCCCAGTGCCTGTGGAAACCAAACCGGGGGGGAGGGGATAGGCAGGGCAAATGTTGCAGTGCTTCTGCGGTCATTTGTAAGGCTGAACAACTGCCATGGTGCTGCAACATTAGTAACTTCAGTACTGTGTCGTAGGTACTTGGGGTAGGTTATATTGTAACTTCAAAAAGTCGCTAAGTGAACTGTCGTAACTCAAGGTTTACTTGTACTTCAGATCATTATTCACTATATGGCAGCACTCTTACTAGGTGCAATAGGGGCTAAATAATTATTCATTTTTTCCTATTTTTAGACTAATCAGAGATTCAAATCCAGGAAAGCATAACCCATTCTCATACTTCAACCTGTAAGTTAGCATTTTTATCACTCCATTTTAGTCATATCAGAGAATTATTCCTCTGATTCTTTAAGAAATGGGTCCCTACAAAAAAAAATCACAAAGAAGTACAACAAGGGCACTACAAAACAATCCCCTCTCTTTTCTGCACCATCTCCAACAATCCACCATCCCATCTTTCTTACTCAACAACAATTCATTTTGCAAACATTGATGGGCTCTGTCATTTCATGTTTTGAGCCAGAAAATGCAAATGTCAGAGAAAATAAGAGCAAATAAAAGTTTGCCTGTAACCTTAAGACACCGACAGCATTGCAGAGGCTTACGCTGTGACTCAAGAGGATGGGGTTGTTGTTTGTGCATTGTCTTGTATATCAATAGAAATCAATACAATGTAAAGCAAGGATATGGAATGGGGGAATTTGTAATGTGGGCCCCTCAGCAATTCAGAACAGAAGCAGGTATTTCCTTCTTGTTTTCAGATTTTCAAGAATGGTGGATCTTCTACAAACTGTTTTTGCAATATTGAAGAGCAGACATGACTCATATGTCCTAGTGCTATGAAAAAGAAAAAGATGGGGTGAGAAAATTTATCTCCTTTCCTCAAGGTATTGCTTAGGTGCTGAATGATCCAGCTGAGTTCCAGTCTGCAGCAGAGAACTGCAAATCTTATTTGCAACTTATAAGCAAAGTCTGAGAGTAAAATAGAGCCAGTTTGGTCTACAGGTTAAGGCACCAGGCAAGAAAGCAAGAGACTGTGAGTTCAACCCCCATCTTTGCCATTAAAGCCAGCTGGTTAGCTTTGGGCCAGTCTCTCTCTCTCAGCCCAATTCAAGTCACAGGATTGTTGCTGTGGGGGCAAATAGGAGGAAGAAGGTGTATTGGTTACATTCGCCACCTTGAATTATTTGTAAAGAAATAATAAAAGCAGGATATAAATAAACAATATTTTTTTAAAAAAAAAAGTATTAGGTGGGGAATACAGGGCTTATTTATGGCCTATTTGACAGAAACTCTTCTCGCTCTTCAGGCCAAATTCTTCTTTCACTTTCAGGACCTAAGTTATGGAAAAGCAAGAGGCTACTTTTGTTCTTAATGTTGGCATCTTACAGTTTGATGTTAAGGAGTTTTCTCTTTGGACAACTCTGTATATTTTCCTAAGAAAGCAAGTCCTACAGCTGAAGGCCATTCAATGAATATCGGGGGAGCCGGAATTGGAAAGGAAACTTTCAATTTTATGCTTTGCTTCTCTTTGTGCTGAGCCACTAAATTGTTCACTAGGTTACAATGACTTCTGAACTGCAGAGTGACTTCATCTAGCAAGACAACCTATTGGCTAAGTTTCCAGACCAATCTTTGGTGACTATTCAGTCTGGGTCATGCCTGACTCATTGCTAGACCTGGCTCTTATGCACATACTTGTTAATAGACCATCTGGAGTTTTCTAGATGTTTCTGAACTATAATTTGCAAGAGGCCTAATAGTATAGCTAATGGTGAAGGCTGCTGGGAATTGCAGTTTAGCAACATCTGTGTTCGGACCTTGGAACACATGACTTTTGCTGTTCAGCCTGCCAACTCCTCAAGTTACCTGCAGTACAAATAAAACTAAGCTTTAGTTCATCTATTCAAAAGCTGTGTCTACTCACCATACCCTAGATTCTAAAACCTTTGCTAATAATTAGAAATAAAGCTGCCTTAATTTTCTCTATAAGGCTTGCCCCAAGCAATGGTCACTGACTTCTTCACTACTTTATGCAATGTTGGGGACTAATGAAGGCTCAACATGCTTCTTTGCTATTAATCTCCATGCTGAGTCTGTGGCTGCTGCACAATTATCTAATTATAGCTTTCCCCACATTTAATTGCATTGTACCTCTATATTGTTTCTCCTGGATTTCCTTCATTTGAAGAGCCCCCGTTTAGATTCAAAAGCTTAACTACATGGACTTAACCATTAAACTGATTTATGTTGCATAAAAGATCAAAATGGATCATACCTTGTGACCAAATGACCATTAAACGATTTTGGTAAAGATCATTAATTCACCTCCCTAGACAGTTTGTTTAGTAGTTAATATGACGAAGATGACTTTATCCAGTTAACCTTATTCAATTTGTTGTTATGATTAGTCACTTTACCCTAAACAACAGGAGCATGAAAAAGAAAGACTAAGCTTTAAAATGCTGTTAATAAACAACTGAACTGTGTTATGACCTTGAGTGACCTTATGTCTACCAAAGTCAATGGAGAGATTAAAAGAACTCAGCCTTTGGGTCATGCGTCAAGCTAATTGCCCTGAAAATTTTACATTTTCACGCCACAGTGATCTCTCAACTGAAAGGTAGAAAACATTACCAGAGGACTCGATCACATCAACTTAGAAAGAACACAAAAGTGGCCTTCTGCAATGATAGGACATTTGTTGTTGTTTTTGAACTATAAGCAAATTCACAAGATTAATCCTCCTTGAAAATCAGTTACATTTGTTTCTGAATAAATTAAATAATGCTATGTTGTCATGCAATACACGGGAGACTTATTCTAACATTTAGTTGTACATAGTACATATGTACATATGTACATATATGTTGTACATAGTATGTTTAGGTGTGTGTCATGTATATGTTTCACTTTGAGAGCGGGCAACTAAATTTCATTTTTTATGTGTGCCATTGTGCCCACAATATAAAAATGACAATAAAGGTTATTTATCTTATTATTTCACCTCTCTCAACATACAGCAGGCCAAGAGACAAATCTTGGGTGCAACCTCAAGCTTAGTGAGGTAACATTAATGGCAGAAAACCAGATGATCTGAAAACTAAATCCGGACTGCATGGAAGCAAAATCTAAAACCCCGACTGGCAATTATTTTACTTTCCCCAAGTCTGGTGTAGAGAGGCCAATATCACAGTAAAATGCCCCAAAACAACAGGCATAGTTCACTAGTTCACTGTTATATATAAACTATAACAACCAATACCAGGAAGAATATCATTATGCATTAAGCAGATCCATATTTTCAGTGTTTCTCCTCCCTGCCCTTTACACCTTTGGGTCTCATTTGAAACTGTAGCAGCCAGTAAATGTCAGTGGCATTTCAATGGTGTGAATGAAATAAGATTCTGCCTCCAAAGGCCTGAATTATTGCTTCCTTCCAAGATCAGTTTCGCTACTATTCCCACTGGAACAAAGCTTTCCTATCACACACTTGCATTTGGTATTCAGGCGGTGAATCAGTAAATCATCACTTCCCGCATGAAAGAGCTCATTCTGTCTGGGTGCATTTCACTGTCTTGTGTGCTCATTTTGTCCAGGGTGAAAAAGAGACACACTAGAGCCTTAATTTCTATGCTTAAACACAAATCCTTCAGCCTTTCCATATTTGCATGAAACCCTAAATGGAACATCAGTCCTATGGAAGTTACCTTGCTTCATCCAGAGAATAAAACTCAAATACGCTTTGCCAAACATGCATACTATAATTTGCATTTAAAGCAAATTGTAAAAAACACTAGGAGATAAAGAAAAAGACAAGTTGTATTCAGAGGATAATGAATATACATCCTTTATTATGAAGGAGAGTCCTTAATTTCAAAAAGCTGTCCTTTTGAATTATTTGTTTTTTAAAAACTCATTTTTGTCCTTTATTTTGGGCATTTAAGCTTTTACCATATAAATGGTACCACTTAATGTGCAGTCTTTCAAATGCATGTGAAAAATAAGGAAATTGAATTGTGTTTTTTTTAAAATACATTTACTGTTTGATTTTTGATATTTTTATTAGACTATGTGTGTTCGTGACATTTTTCTTGGTTTTGCTTATGAATTTTCCTTTGAAAAACAAAGTTATAAACATAAACAATTAAAATATTTTATTCTTACGATTCTTTCCAATTTGCTCTTTTCCAGTTTTACCTTTTATTTTGCCAAGAAAATATGATCACCGTAGTTTAAAGGCACTGCATTTTGTTGCACCAAGGAAAATAATTATAACAATGTTATTATTAATAACAACTAGTCATAATCCATAAACAAGTTAAATTCTCAAAATTGGAAAGTCAACAAAAGAATAAAAAAGTAAGTTATGAAGGATGCTGCTGCCAAAAGTTCACAGAACATATTGTTTTATTTATTTTATATTCATTCTCTTTAGAATCTTTTTTAATGGAAGATTTTCCCCTTAAACTGGTGCTACCTTTCCTATTTTACTTCCTCCAAACATTGATATAGGTTTTTATCTCCAAGGGCAGAGGAAGCAAAGCTCTATATTTTTGCCCTTTCAGTTTGCCTGTGAACACTATAGGGAAATGGAAAGGCCAAAATTAAATACAGTAACACAAATGTCAACTTTGACCAATGAAGCTCAGAACATCTGGATGCTTGAAAAGAATAAAAATTGGGACTGCTCTTTTAATTATTGTATTTTGAGGGGCTTTTTTTATACCTCTGCTCCAGTTGGCATTTGTTACTGCTTATTCAAGCAGAGCTTAAGCTAACAAGATCATTTAAAATAAAATAAAAAGTGTAGGCATGGCACATATATAGGAATTGCACTAATCATGAACTCTTTATTGAGCCAAGTCTGAAGCGATGATTCGTTTTAAAAGCCTATTGTGTTACTCAGACAAACAATTAAAATTTGTAAAAGTTTAAAGGATATGAAATCTAGGTCCCACTGGACTCAGAACTGAACCAAAACAGATTGTTGATGGTTTTTAAGCCAAGCGTCAGGAAAATGTGACACATTTCACTTTATAGAAAATCAGAATCCTCAAGGAGATGCCAATTAAAAAGAACCTATCTGAAATCAATAATTACAATGCCAAATTGACATTAATTTTTTTTTGCAGTCTTTTTAACAGGCTTTGCAAACACAACAATTTATCAGAGAAAAGAAATGTATCCTCAAGCAAGTGAATTGTTAGGAGAAGTCTTTCTGCACAGAAAAACACTACCTTTTAAATGAGTACCTGCAAAGTCATTAATACAAATTCCATCTTGATAATAAAATGAAGGAAATGAATTAATATTAAGTACTTATTTAGAGCCAGAGAGAAGTCCTTCAGTACAAATTCCTGAAGTGCAGCACATTGAAATCATGGTCACAATTCCCACCCACTGCATTTTGGCCTCTTTAGATTATTTATCATTGTGGTGGCTTGTCTAGTTGAAGCAGGTTACAGTATGAGCATTTACTGATGGTTCTATGTGCCACCAGATGAAATTAGGGAAGACAAATTGAAGCCTGAGCAAGTTAAGGTCAGAAGACAACAAGCTGTCAGAACCTTGAACAGCAAACTTGGTAACATTAATTAGAGCAGGGGTCCCCAACCCCCAGTCCATGGACCAGTTTCGGGCTGCACAGACAAGCAAAGCCCCATCCATGGGATGCAGGCAGCACACAAAACCATGCCCCCTCCAGTCCATGGAAAAACCTCTCTCCACGTAACCGGTCCCTGGTGCCCAAAAGGTTGGGGACCTCTGAATTAGAGTATTTTCTCAGAAAGGAGAACTGCTGTATCAGCAATGGATCCACAGTCAAAGTCCACAGCTCTTCTCTTGGTTTCACTCATATTGGATTAGCATTTGGTGTGATATCTATCTCTATCATCTCATGCTATGTGCTTGAGCAAAAACTGAAACTGTGGCATTTCAGAATCTGAGAATTACATCCCAGAAGAGAGTGCCAAAAGTTCTTCCAAAGTAAAGCAACTTGTGACTCATTGGACTCACTGAATCCTTTCCAACCTCACTCTCCCCCCCCCCAGATTCAAGAAGTAGTTGAGGAGAAATTATAGCACTGCTCCTCATTAAGCCATACAACACAATCTGGATAGGGCCAATCCAACCATCAAGCTGAACTTTTAAAAATTCAGTCAAAGTAGGAGGATATCTAACAAGGCTGTGCTAAAACATTCATTATTATAGTTTTCTGTCTATAGGGCTGTTGTGGGTTTTTACATGGGGAAAGATTTAATCTTAGACTATTTATTATTTTGAAATAAATTTGCAGCCACACACAGAACTTGAATCAATGACCTCCTCGAAGTCTCTGCAGTATATCTTTCAAGCTGTGCAGTGTGTCCTACTCATTGCAATCCACAGACCTTTTCTTTTCTTTTGACTAGGCAAATATCTGTCAAGGCAAAAGTTACAATTCACTTTCTCTCTATAAAGCCCCTTAAGTCCTCACTTTCCTCCTTGCCTAATGACCATTCTGAAAGAGTGGTTACGTCGATAGGAGTCTGCCCAAATCTAAAGAGTTGTTCCACAAGATTTCTGCTCTGGCCTAATAGTAAGATTCATCAAGACAGCCGGCAGTGAAGACAGACTTTGTGTGTTGTTATAGCCTTTGTATGTCTCCTTACAACACATTTGCCTTTGTTTTTTATCGATATGGAGCACGCTAATGGCTTTTTAACTGCCTTTGTTTCTAGATAGGTTATTGGGATTTTTTGGCTTCTGTAAAAAGAACCAAAAGAATTGAAAAACTGAAATATATGCATACTTAAACACCATTCACAGACATAGTCATATTTACTTTACAAAATGAACTGTGCGTAATTAGGTTTGTTTACAATGTTTAATAAATTAAGTGCAGTTCATTGGGGCCATAATTATACATTCATTAGTTGAATTTATTTTCAGCTTTTTACGAAAATATTTATAGATATCTACATTCTAAGGAAAACAGCATTTTATCAGTATTGCCTCTTTAGGAATCAAGCAGGCAGCATTAACACAAACAGCAGAAATCATCAACAGTATAGCAAAGCAAAACAAATTGCGTGCTCTGGATTTTGACCCCCATTTTATTAAACAGACAGAGTGGTAATTTAAAAAAAGAATCTGAAAGTTCTCAGAATATACATTTTGGCACATGAAAGATTGTCTAATCAGTATCTTTTTTTGAGGTTGAACTACTATCACTATCAGAAGTTTGTATTTCTTAATCTTTATTTTTATCCTTTATTTTCATGGACTTATAAAGCCTTTATTAAAACAAACATCTCTATCCTTTATGAATTCATTGTTTGATTAGGAGAATTTACGAACATAAAATTTGTTCATATCTTAATCATATTATACTATATATCATTTAAAAAGAAATAATTAGGAAATGTCATGATTCTTTTTTTCATCAAATGGAAACAAAAGAGTCCTAGATAAAATGAAAAAAACATATTTTTGCTCAATATTCTCCTCAACCCCATACATTTTTTCACATTTGTACCAAGGCTGAAAACAATAACCTCAAGAAGAAATAAAGTCTTGACTTCAGTTCCTCTGTCAGCTACTCCAAACTACACAAGAAGAAATAATGTCATATGCAAAATAATTTTAAAGGCAGGATTGGGCAACCTGAAATGGTAGGTGTCAACTTCTGAAATGAACCTGGCTGAAGCCTTCTTTGTCACTCTAAGTTGCCACAGGTTGGGGGGAAGAGGGGGAAGGGAAACAGCAGCATTGCTAAACTAAAGCAGTCCTATGGGAACCAAGGTCATTCCCACAGAAGCTGGAAGGTGGAGAAAAGAAGTTTAATGGAGCCCACCAATTGCTTCTATTGGGTAGCTTGATCAATAGCATAGCAGAAGGGAGGGAATTGTTACATTTAGTTACATTGAATCCCTAAGGGGAATTTTAGAGTTGGTTTTACTTTTGACCGTGCTGATATTATGTATCCAATAAACATGTACTTTGAGGAAAACTTCAAGTCTCGGAGTTCTGATTTATTTGGTTTCATTAGTCGGAACCTTGACAGTAAATCTATTAGCAATATTTGGTCCATTCTTTCATGATTCTCTGCCTAGTTCTCAAAAGCTCTTCTCTCTTGGAATCCCTGTTTAAGGATAATAGGATTATAAAATGAACATGAAATAGAAAATGAAGAGAGAATTGAGAGAAAAGCAAATTATAAAATGACAAAATAAATGGCCTCACAATTGGAATCTGGCTTCAAACTTGTCTTAAAATATCTTCTTGCGTAAGTTACAACTGCTGAGTTTATCCAACATGGTAAATTATTATAGTTCATAAATCACAATGGTCGAGTTCACACAATATGGTAAGGCAAAATCAAATAATTTGCGCAGCATATTGTGTAAACCTAGTCACATGGGTTCCTTTCCCCAGAGTGATGTGAAGAGCGTACAATCCTTGATACTCCCAAACTTTACCCTAAGAAGTCATTGCTCGGTGGCAAAGCACCTCCTTGGCATGCATTAAGTTGTAGGCTCTGTCTCAGAACTACTTCAAACTGGGGTTGGAAAAATGTGAGGAGCTAATGCTAATCATTTTATCAAAATGTACCAACGGTCTGACTCAATGCAAAATGATTTTCATGCTCTTTAGAAAAAAAATAGATGCCATACACACACAAAAAGAAAAACTAGAGATTTTCATGAGTGAGACAGAAAGGACCCAAATTCATCTGCCCAACCTAATGCATCAGGTTTCCTCTGGCTGCTTTCACTCCAACCCTTGAGAAGGCAGGCACAGGTGCAAAGAACTGGAACAACAGGCTACTGAGAAGCACTTTCAGCGCATTCATAACCCATTTGCACAATTCCATCAATGTGGGGATTGAGCAGCAATAAAGAGGTTGCTTCTTCCCAAATTAAATAATTATCTTGGTGTCAAACAACATCCAGAACATTGAAGAGTCTATTGCTGAGCATAAGCAGGATAAGCAAGCTTGCCAATAAAAATATTGGTTCCCCCCCCCCCAGAAAAAGGGAAGCATTCTCCCGGGCCTGTCAGTTGATGTGTGCGTTTCTGTTCTGTGTTATCAGTCTCCTACAAAAGGCAATGGGTTTTGCTGGCCTAATAAATACCAAGGGGATTTGAAATTCAACTTGTGTTAGATGCCAGTAATAGTTGCCTGCATGGGGTCATTTTGTGGGCATTGCAGATAAAAATTTCTGCAAAGATTGGCTGTTGGTTCCAAGGATATCTTGAAATAATACAGCAGTTGCTATTCCACATTTCATCCATTTTATAATTTACATTTGTTGTGGCAGAAAACCAAGGCAATTTATTTATTTAGCTATATCGTGTTTTTGCTTGGTGGAAGACATTCCATGTTATCAGTATCAGTTCTGCTTTGCTGCATGTTTCTCAATTCTCCAGCGTTACTTCTCTGGACCTGCAGAACTTGTTGTAGACAGAACTATCTTTGCTGAGAAAACAGCCCATTGTCATCTGTAGCAGAAGTAGCTAAATGGTAGTGAGGCATTGCAGAGCAATTTGATCACCAACTTCCCATTCAGTAAATGAAACAGAATTGCCCAGTTAAAATGGAACAAACTGAAAAAGGCCTCCAGAATAAAATACTTGACCAGAGCAAGTCTAAGAGACCCCTGGTGGTGCAGTGGTTAAAGTGCAGGTAAACTCTGCACATAGCCTGGAGTTCGATCGTGATGGGGCTCAAGGTTGACTCATCCTTCCATCCTTTTGAGGTCGGTAAAATGAGAAACCAGATTGTTGGAGGCAATATGCAAATAATGCTTACATTGTAAACCGCCCAGAGAGTGCTGTTAAGCACTACTGGGCAGTATATAAGCCAAAATGCTATTGCTATTGCTATAACAAGAGGTAGGAATCTTATGTTCAAGGTCCACCCTAAAAGGGAAAGATTTGATGGGGTAGTCAGAACTGGACTGATTCAGGCTGAATTTCCCATCAAGCAATAGAGGTGACTAGTATTGGGTCCAATCACCCTACATTTTTTCAAAGCTTTAAGGCTGATTGGTGAAAAGGTGAGGCCTAATGTGTATTAAATAAAATATTCTAGTAATCATTTGTTAAAAGTGAGTCTAATTCTTCTGCCCGCTAAGGCATATTTTAAATACAGCAGCAGTTTTTCATATAGTCACCTGTGTCTACTCAATCGATTCATTTTCACCCATGTTTTTTTTCTCTCTCTTTTTTTTTTTTTAAAAAAAGTATGTCATGACTGACCAAGGATCAGATTAAGAATGCTTTGAAATGGATGCTTCTATTCAGGTGGGATGAGGGAAAAAAAAACAGAACGAACTTTACATTTTTTAAAAGAATGTATTTCTTTGATAATTTGTTATTTATAATGAATATTCCTCATCTTTTTGATGGTCTCTGATGATCTTCAAATAAATATTTAGATCAGTATCTCAAAACATCTCTCCATTCTATGATGGCGCTTTTGTCTACCTTTAAAGTCTACTAAAAGGAAGACTGGAAAGGTACTTGACAGCTCTTGTTTCTTTCTCAATTAGCCACAGTCTTCCATTTTTACACTAGTGAGTTGCAGTACAATATGGAAAGTGGGAGACAAAAAAAGAATTTGCGAAAATTGCCTCCCTCTCTCTTTTGCCACAGAAACATTTTCTTAATAAGTGTTTTCCAAGACGAAAGAGAAAATATGCTTTTCACTCCGGTAACTGAGTTCACAAACTGTACGGTTTGTGTATTTAAACTCATAATTGATGGCTAGGTTTACATGACACTTGAAGACAAAACCAAATATGTAACTTTAGACAAAAAAATCGGAAATTTAGGTTCAGAAAAATGTATGATCCAGATCTATGTTTGTTAAGCAATAAATCTGGAGCAGTTCAGGTATGTCATTCACTGTATGATGTGCTACTAGTGTCATAAAAATAAATAAGATGACTTTTATAAATACAATTGAAATCCATTTCAAAATCTGCCATTCCATAGAGTTCAACACGCAAAATAAAAGATCGTGCGACAATAGAACTAAAGTTTGCAATAAGCCCAGAGCCTAAGATTACAGATTGTCTGTTCCCAGTTCTCATTCCTTCCATAGTTGTTTCTTTTCCCCTGACTGTACAAGCAACAAGCAATTTCCAATATATATGTTTTCATTATGCTCTGGTGGAATCCACTGTATAAAATAAAAGCTAAGCAGCGCCATACATTCAGCCTGATTACAGAGAAGCTGCTATTGGCAGAGAGACTTAGTCTCATGTTTCAAAATCTGCTCAGACACTTCCACAAAAATTAACATCAGATATACTTGCTGAATGGAAAACGCATTGTATGCAATAATCCAAATGTTATCTGCATTCCAGCGACCAATTCATGGAGGACAGCTATACACCTGGTATAATTTCAATAACCTAAGCTACAAAGAATAAACAAAGCACATAACTGCAGCATAAAAGGGAACCCAGAAATGCTGCCTCCCCACCCCAACATGCAAGCCCAAGATTGCATCTTGTCATAGTATCTAATATCAGGTACAGTACCTAGTCTATCAAATAAGCAGCACTGAGGGGAAAGGAAAAGGGAGGAAAAACGCTTAGAGAAACAAGCTGAACTCTGCTTGATATATTCTTCCCATTACCTGCTCCAAAAAGAAAAGCCTGCAGCCATCACCCAAAAGCCTCTTGTAGAAATAAATATCAGCTTCCAAGAATCAATATTTCCTTAGAGGGTTTTTAGTAACAACAGCCACAGTTAATTTGCATAGTTTAGCTATATGTCATTTGCTCCATCAACATATTTTTCAAACAAGACTTATAAACACCAAGTCTTGGCTGGCAAGCAAGTTTGCCTTCTCTGTACAATGTCTTGTTATTGGAACTGTTCACCCAGTGTGAAAAATCTCGAGTGAGCCCTACCCAAAATGGGATGAGAAAGGTAAACAACTGAAATCTTAAATCCATAGTGGCATAATGTCAAACTTTTCAGTTTAGCAATTTCTATCATATTCGGTTACACTCAATGGAGACATAAAAGCCAGAAATGTAGAGTCAGATTAGACATACTAAAGTGTAATGTTTGATGCTTCCTCTATCCTTTTTTTAAATATGAAAAAGCAGTTAGGAATGTCTGCAGTTTGAACTGTGCTTCAGGGACAAAAATTTAAATTCTGCATCAACAATAGACTCGCAATTCAGGCGGTCCTCGACTTACAACCATTAGGGACCGTTCAAAGTTACAACAGCGCTGAAAAAAGTGACTTAGGACCATTTTTTCACACTTTCAGCATCCCCATGGTCACATGATCAAAATTTGGGTGCTTGCCAGCTGGCATATATTTATGACAGTTGCAACGTCCCAGGGTCACCTCATTACCATTTGTAACCTGCCCAGCCAGTTTCTGACAAGCAAAGTGAATGCGGGAAGCCAGATTCACTTAACAACCATATAATTGACTTAATATCTGCAGTGATTCACTTAACATTTGTGCCATAGGCACAAAAGGTCACAAAATGGAGCACAACTTACTTAACAAAGTCTTTGCTTGCAACCAAAATTTGGGGCTCAATTGTGGTGGTAAATCTAGGACAGGGGTAGGCAACCTTGGCTCTTTTATGACTCGTGGACTTCAACTCCCAGAATTCCTGGGCCAGCCATGCTGGCTCAGGAATTCTGGGAATTGGTCCA
Source organism: Azemiops feae (assembly GCA_023970755.1). NCBI lineage: Eukaryota > Metazoa > Chordata > Lepidosauria > Squamata > Viperidae > Azemiops > Azemiops feae. Next base: position 2,703,145 of record JALGBA010000012.1, on the reverse strand, counting down.
CGAGTCATAAAAGAGCCAAGGTTGCCTACCCCTGGTCTAGGACTACCTGTAACAGCTTCTGTCCCAGGGAACTTCAAAAACGAGAAATGCCAAATGATCTATAATTTTCCTGTTGGCACTTCCTAAGGTAATACACCAAGCATTTCACTGACATTTTGTTTCTTAGTACTTTATGCATATGTGACCAAACACTTTACATGAATCTACTTTACACAATTTAGAAACATCTTTGACCTCTTTTTCATTAATCCCAAACCAGAGTATTTAAAAAAAATAAATGCTAAGCTAAGTTTAGATGACTCAATCAAAAGCCAGGTAAATAGGCAAATATTTGGTTGATGTTGAAAGCTAACCAGATTCAATACTACCTGTAAGTGAGCAGGGAGAGAATTGAAAAACTGAGTTGGACTGCTGCACAACAAATTTTGGGGAAATCCTTGAAAATGCCATCTTCACTTAAGTGAATTACTGGTAAGATATATAATTAAAAGGGATACTATTTCAGATTTCTTGGTCCCAAGTTATATATCTGGACTCTGGATGCAATTATGGATTATACAGTCCATAATTCTTGCTCAGCCATTCCATTTGAAGAGATGGGCCCCTACCATCTCTTTTTGCAATAAAACAGAATTTCTAAATTTTCTGTCTTTAAGAAATTTCTACCCCATTAACATATTTGCCAACTAATCTGTGCTACCAACTTTGTCCTCAGGGATATCATCATTTAACCTCACAAAACTAGTCAAGCCTATTGATATTACCATTGCCCTGACTGAGCTGGTAGAGGTCAGCAAGCTAAATGTGCAAATCATTACTCATTCTCTAATTAAAGAAGTCCGTAATGACCTTCTAAGCACCCTTTAGGCTTAACTATTGGGAAAACAAACCATTAAACTACCCATATTACTAAAACAGAGCAGGAGTACACAAGCAGGATGGACTTTAAAAAAACTGAAAGAATATAATAAAAGTATCCGGTACATATAATCTGTCAGTCTGTTTTTCAATGGAGATGCCACATCAAAAAGCGCATTTATTGGACTTCCGGTCTTGTGTTGTAGCGATGTGGCCGTGGGATCATAGAGCTCCGCACCCCTCGGCTGGTTTCGCCCTGCCTGGGGACCCTAAAATGGGTCTAAGGTCACCCCGGAGAGGCGACAAAGAAGGAGGGGCACCCCGATGATTGCAGAACAACAGCGGTCGATCCGCTTGATCTGGGGGAAGCCCTCCAAAACCCAACAGGAGAAAGGCTGGCCACACCTCAGTGACCAGCCCAAGCTACCAGCAGCCAAAGTCCAAAGGCACTAAAAATCCAAAAAATCCTCTGAAAGTGAGAAAGGAGGGGACTACACCCCCACCCTCCCATAGACAGAAGCGGCAAATTAAATTTTGGATTTTAAGTGGCTGGTTTGACAAGGCTAATCAAAGAGACTATGGTACCGGTGAAAAACTATCTGGAGAGGGGAGACAAAATGGATGTTATACATCTATCTAAAAGTGACAGGAAACCACACCTAATATTCCCTCCTGAAGACCTCGGCCAGGAACATCAGAGATCTGGAGGAGCAATGACTCAAGACAAAGCAAACACATTTCAGGAGAAAATGTATACAATGCTGCGACAAATGACAATTGTTTCAGATCATGAGGAGATTAAAAACAACTTTGATGACATAAATGAGCATATCTCTAACTTAAACTTACAATTAAAAATCTCTCAAAAAATGATGATAAAGAATGAACAAACGGGCTTCCGGATCCGGTGGCAGCGCCCGTGGACGTGCAGAGAATTCGTTCTCTTGGCCGTCCAGTTTCCCCCCGCCTGTAGACCCTGGACAGGGTCGAAAGTCGCCCTGTAGGGGCGACCACCGTAGAGGAGGGCACTCGTTGATCTCGGAGGGAGCGGCGGCTCCCTCTGAGGTTCGAGAAAATCACCTTTGGGCCGACGGGGAAAAGATCGGCCAGTAACATGGCCGATCACTCAGCTGCTCCAGCCGAAAGTCACAGCAACATCTAAGCACAAAGAACCACCGTGGAAGATCCGGGTGAGAACTTTCCTTCCCTCTTGTTACCTTCCTTACTTCCCTATGAAAAGCTTTTAGAAACTACTCCCCTCCTTAAAAAAGCAGCGTTTGAACACTTGGGGGGAAAAAGTGACTTTGCTATTGTGTATTTGAGCTGTTGGAATCCGGGGGATCCTGGGAAAAAAAAAGAGAGAAGAAAAAAGCCTTACTGTGACCTTTCCTCTTTGTTTGCTTGTTTTAAATTTAAGTGGAAATTTTAGGGAGGGGGGTGGAGTGTTTTTTCTTCCTCCCCCCCCTTCTGAACATTCTTATCCACTTTAAAAAGGGGGGAAAAAACTGCCTTGGCTACTGGGATGTGGATTGGAGGGCTACATTGTATCTATCTTGGAAACTGGCGTGAAGCCCAGAAAGTCTTATCGTAACGTTGCCATGGTAGCTGAACTTTTGAACCTGGTGCTACGCCCAGACACTGCTGTTTTCTTATTATAGAAAAAAAAAAGGAGAGAAGGATGGAAGCTTATTCACAGCTCAATTATGGATTGATATTAGCAAAAATTTTGGAAACAAGGAAAGAACTAAAAGAACATTTTAGGACACTAAGGAATGAGGTCGGTTTAGAGCAAAAAACTGGATTTCAAACTCTAACTGAGCATGATATACAATTGGATTTACAATTTAATGAGATGGAAGATCTATATTTACAATCTACTGAAGAGGAAGATGTTACACTTTATACACAAAGGATGGAGACTTTTGAAGACCAAAAGCAGAACTTAATTGAAACATCTATAGATGTAAAAACAACAGAAATGGACTACCTAATACGAGACATTAAAAATGCTGACAGTACATATAAACAACGAATAACCACCACACTGGCTAAGACTGAGTATATTGTACAGACAATATTGGGAAAAAGAGAAGAAGACTATGATCAGACGCAACTGTGGGAAAATGTGTATAACCAAATACCAAGATGGGAGGAGCTGAAAGCCGTATTGTGGAAACCTGCTTGGCATAAAAAGAAAGCTAGAATTAGGTTTAAAATGAGTGTTAAAAATTTATTTGATGGGTAAAATGGTTTTTAAAGACTTTAAGTGAGCTAATATTTTTGAGATCTTTAAAGTTTAAGATTTTAGTCTGACCAATATTGATTTGAATTATGGATTTGATTATGGTCTGGAATAGTAACTATGGAAAACTGGAAAAGCGAAATTCAGGAGTTGTATTGAGACTGGTGAACTACTAATGATATCTTTACATGCAATGACTAAAGAATGGATTGATTTATAAAAATGTTTAGAATATAGGAAATAGAATATAGTGGAGAAATTTTAAAATATACTTATATATGTTTAACTTAGAAATAATTAGAAACAATTTAAGCTAATCCAAAATGGTTTGGAAACGTAAAGTTATATTCACTGATAAAATATGTATGTGAGATAGAATAAGAGATAGAACTTAATTGAGAAATATAAACTGAATATTTGGAATAATATGGTCTTTATTATATGGATACTCGAACCGTATTCTATATGTCTATGTAATGCTAGTTGGAATATGTTAATAGTTAATTAAGCTTAAAATGGGTGGAAATATCGTTGATAGTTTGGTTTTGTTTGTTTGTTCTTGCTCTTTTGATTGATAAAATAGAGGGGGAAGATTTAAAAAAGTGTAAATTGTTTATATATGATTGTATGTTCTATTTTGTTTTATGGAGTGCCCTATCTCCATGATGAGTTTTAAGCACTTGGCTGTAAAATTAAAAAAAATTCAATAAAACTTGTTATAGAAAAAAAAAAAAAAAGAATGAACAAACAAATCAGATAATAGAACATAAACCAGAGGAAAGTGATTTAAATATGGAAGCTACAAATGAAGAGAACTACAACTTAATACAAACAAAAGAAAATCTGCAAGATTTTACTACAACGAAGGAAATAAAAAAGATGTTTTATCTTCCAGGACTTCAAAACAAACTTGAGGACAAGAAGGAAGATCTAACAAAATGGATTAAAGAGCTGTCAGGAAAATCATTAAAGTTTGGGAGACAAAAAAAGAACATCCTACTTAATTTGTCTTTTTTATCCCCAATAATATCTACAAAAATACAGGAAAAATCCCATGGCAAGCTGAACATACTGAATTGAAAAGCAACCTGGCAAAAGAAGAAGGCTAGAATCAGATTTGATTCGACTTACCAGATGGAATACTATATGATTAAACACTTGTTGAATATGGTTAAAAGAACAGATAAAGTTTAGATATAAAGGGGGCCTATAGTAAGAGGGATAAGATCAGTGGTGGGATTCAAATATGTGAACAACCGGTTCTCTGTGTGGATGCCGCTTCCAGAAGTCCATTCTTGGCCTGGGCAACAAAAAATTAGCTACCGATTCTGCCGAAGTGGTGCGAACTGGCTGAATCCCACCACTGGATAAGATATATAAGTAATATAATACTTTTTACAATACATGGAATGCAAAAATATTGGGATGGTGTATGTGAATGAAAAGTTTGGATATTTAAAGGTAATGAATTTTGAGAAAATTATGACTGATAAAGAGTGGTTTGAATACAACGGGGAAATAAGAATCTTGAAAACAGGACACATAATGACTTAATAAGATGACTTTTATAAATACAATTGAAATATAAGCTGATTTTAAAAGATGTTATATGTTGATGTTATTGTTAGTTGTACAAATACTAGAAAAATGTTTATACTTAACCTTGTATGTATCAAAAATATTAAGAGTTATATTTGTTTAATGCAAACAAAAGAAGAATGCTACTGGACGAAGAGAAGATCAAGGAAATATATCATTGACTAACATATTAATTATAGAAATTAATTATTATTGTTTTTAAATATATGAACTCAGACAACACACTGTTTACTAAGCAGTAGGGATTGTTATTGTAAAAAATCAATAAAATATAATAAAAAAACAAAACAAAAAGGGCATTTATTTATTGATTTGGCTTTTATCCCTCTTTTATCACTTTATAAGTAGCTCAAGGCAGTGAGCATATATGATACTCCTCCCTCCACCCATTTTCCCCACAGTAACAACCCTGTGAGGTAGGATGGGCTGAAAGTCACCAGCTGCATTTCTAGGGAGGCCTAGAACTCACAACCTCCTGGTTTCTAGGCCAGCAACTTAACCACTACACCAACCTGGTTCTTCAAACAGTTTTTTTTTTTCCTAACACTTATCTGACGAACATTAAACAGAAATTCTCAGAAAGAACATTCACACATGAGAACCTTACTGGTGCATCAATTTCTTGATGGGCAGGCACTCTGCCTGTTAAAAATCCTAAGAGAAGAACAACATTGGGGATATAAAAAAACCTTCTGCAGTCATACATTGCATTACATTATAGTGTGATTTAATCCTAATAACTGAAAAAGCTTCAGTTGCCTAGCTCATGTATGCCAACTATGATTTAGAAGCACTGTGCCAGATTCAAAGAGGGCACACTGACTCAGCGGTTAAAGACGCTGAGTCTGTAAGCTGGGAAGCTGAAAGCTTGGGTTCGAGACCCAAGTGCTGAGCAACAGGATGAGCTCCTGTTCTTGCCCCAGCAGTTCGAAAGCATGCAAACGTGAGTAAACAAATAGGTACCACTTTGTGGGACGGTAACAGCATTCTGTGAGCCTTGGTGTACGGTGATACTAGCCACATGACCATGGAAGTGTCTTTGGACAATGCTGGCTCCCTTGATTAGGCAACAGAGATGAGCATCACCCCCTAGAGTAGGACACGACTGGACAGGGAAAACCTTTGCCTTTTACCATTGTGTCAGATCCACACAGTATACTAAGCCAAAATAAAATAAACCACGATTTGGCTTACCAAGTGATCTCAACAAAATTTTTGTAAAAATAGTTTTGTAACCTTGGGGTGACCTATGAAAGATGTCATAATTTATGTTTTGGAGTAGAAGACACAATGAAAATAGCCAAGAGGAGGAAAATAACTTTATCAGATTCTGATGCCAGCCTTTAAGAAAATATTTGTACAGAAAGAGCTACTAACTTTTGTTTTATGTTCTCCCCGAAAGGAAACTCAAGAGATTACCTTCCGAGAGAGGCTTGGAAAAGAAATAGTGTTTGCCAAGAAGCCTTAAGGAGTTTGATTTAGCTTATTGAAGAAGTGGTTAAGACAGCCTGCTTCCTCTAAAAACAAGCCAGCTTCATTACACAATTTATCAAACTGAGGGCTATGAAGTGGCAGATTAAAGTATGTCCATGAAGGAAAAGTATTTCATGTCTTAATTGAACCCACCAAATGCATACTACACCCCTCCCCAAGAAAGCAATGAAAGTTAAAACTAGGCCAGGAGAAAATGGGAGGGAAGAGAGGAATGTAAAATATTATTTTAAGCAGTGAAAACTACTGGCTGGGTCATCTGTGCTTTTGAAAAACAAAATTTCACTCTCTGAAATTATTTAAAGTAGCTGACCACTAATTTTACTTGCAGAACTTAGGAAGAATGAAATGAAGGAGTAAGTTTTCATTTATAATAGCAAAGCAACAAAACTCAGGATGGCTATTTCTACTTAGAGACTGGAAAGGTTTATATGCCGTGTCTTAAAAGACAACCCATTCTAATGGTTTGTTGTCTTTCTTATTTTTGTTGTTGTTTTTATTTTTATTTTATTTTATTTTTGTTGTTGTTATTTTTAACACAGAAACACATAAGGACTCTGGAACACAAAAATTAGCTTGAAACTGGGACATTCAACTAAACTTCTGGGTTTATTTTAAATGGCTATATTATTAGTCAGTCTTTCCAGCCTTCTACTCCCAGAATCCCCAGCTGGCTAAAGAAACCGATTGGCTATCTAGAAATTCTGGGATTTGTAATCCTAGCACATTTACTGGGCATCAGGTTGGAGAATGCTGCAACAGGACTACTAGTTTATGTTTGCTATCAGTTTTGCAAAACCGGCTCCATTAAAGCTATTAATATGAGTCACGTGGGCTTATTTTCAATGAACATGCATTACACATAAAAACTAAAGGGTTATCTTAAACCATACCACTAACTTCACCTTTGAATTGGACTTATCCTTCAATAATTCTTCACTTCAACTCATTATCTCAGAATCTATTTAGGTTAGCCTCATCATAATGAGTTTCAACTGAAGGATAAACTTGAACAAAATCAAAATTAAATCCAAGTATTTCTAATATTGCAGGTAATAGCTAAAACAGACAGGAAGTTGGAGGAGGTGTCAGTTCCGCACTGGAAGAAATTTGATACAAAACTGCCTACCTCTAGAGTATAAACAACCGTTTCAATTACATGCAAGTAAGCTAGAAAGGAAATAGTTCAGAATAAAAAGATCACATTTAAAAATTTCTGGTCCATTCACGCTGAGTGTATATATACCTGTATTAGGTTTTCAAGATAGAAAAAAAATGTATATGGACACTTCACAGGGTACTAAAAATATGTATGCCCAAGTTATTAAACATTTGATGTAAAATGTCCATAGTAGAAACTGGACAGCGATTTGTCCGAAATGGTATAGGGTTACCTGCCTGAGCAGGGGGTTGGACTTGATGACCTCCAAGGTCCCTTCCAACTTTATTATTATTATGGTAGTGTAGAATGGGAAGGGAGATCACATATCAGAATATGATAGTAGAACAGAATTCCTATTAGAAGCTGGGATCAAACAACTTGTGTACCTTGGTAGAATGTTTACTAAATGTGAGGAAATGGATGGAGAAGTGTTAAGATATGTGTCTGCTGGAAGAAAGCTAGTGGAACCATCAACTAACTGTCACATAGACAGTTGTGAGGAATGTTTCTTGAAATAAGCTATCATGGCTGAGTATAAGAATGTGCTTCTGCCATTTCATTATATGAAAGTAAGGTCTGGTGATGTCAGAAGTATAAAAATAATTTGGATGCAGTGGAAATGGGGTACTTAAAAGCATGAACGTGTGGCAAAATAAGAATATAGAAGGATCAGAAATGCTTCTGAATGAATGGACTGAATATGAAAATGACTGACCAATATATAAGCAGTACATGGAGGTGGATTGATCATATAAAGGGAATGAAAGAGGACCGACCATAAAAATAGAAATGGGAATGGGTTGAATGAAAGAAGATGACTAAAGAAGTCATCTGTGACTGGTTGGACTTGGTAACATCCTGAAAATAAGAGAGGTAAGACGAACGAGAGACAATGGTTGAAATAGGATACTGGCACAGTGAAACAAGAATGTTTGCAAGGAAAGGCCTAGAGAATAACATACTAAATTTAGCTATATTCTCTTCTACACCTACCTATTGTGTCATAATTTCACTTACCCTAGTTTACGGTACTCTTTTTCTGCAATTTGCTTTATGTTGCACAACACAAAAGGGAACAGGAAAAAGGACATATGCAATATATATATATGCAATATATATTCAATATATATATATATTCAATATATATATTGAAACTGTTGACCAAACTGAGTTTGTAAATATTATCCTATTAACAAGTAGAAAATCCAATATTTGTTTACTCTACTATCCTATATAAATACACAAGATATAAAATACAAAAATTCAATTTAATTGTCAGGGACCCTGGGGAATTTCTTTTCTTTTAAATTCCGTGACAAAGTTTTATGTTCCCAGACTTTGACGACTGCTTGACATTGTTTCTTCCCAGGCACTTTAAAGACAGACTGCATTCACACACACAGTTACTCTACAGAATGCTTTCCTGTCCTGAATTCTAATATGTCCTACTAGTTCCATTCTTTGAGCCAACAATGGGGATACTGTTTAAACTCTCAAAAGATAAATCAATTGTGGGTGAATGAATTTTGATGCTATATTCCTTTCCATTAAAAAGAAATTACCAACAGGAAAGAAGTAAAGATGGAACAAGGATACAAAAGTAGCAAAAATGTATTAGCATATACAGTAGCTTCCCCAAACCCAATGAATTCATGGACTCTTGAATATGTTCCTTTGGCAAAAAGGCATCAAGGACTTATTAAATTGGTTTACAAAATGCTATGCATCACTCATTAAGTAAAATAAGATTTCAGAAAGCTATATTTCTTTCCCATTCTTGAATTATATATAAAAATCTTTGAAGAAGATTGAAATCTTTGAGGAGCCAGCTGAAAGATAGCTGAATATTCTGTGCTTTGCTATAGTTTTTCTTGATCTAAGTACTGTAATCCATTTCTCCCACAGAGATCTTACAAAAATGTAAAATGGATTCTCTCTATCTTGAGCGCAAAGCAGAAACACTGCATTTCTTGTGTAAGATCAGGAAATTATTGTTCCAAAAATCCAAATTAACAGTACAATTCAGATCATCTCTATATCTGCATGAAGCCAAAATATCATCTGAGATCTGTGCACTGGCCAGTGAAATCAGAAATCTCAGATATTAGCAAATTTCCTTGCAATCCAAGGGCATACAGTATCTCTTTAACCTGGAACTCAAGAGACTGTGTGTCTTTATATGAATGAATTAGATGCATGCTCACACATACATCCCATTTGCTCCACCTTATTCTCTCACAGTACTGAGAAGAATTAACAACAGAAACAGCCTCTGTTTAGCATGCCCTAGGAAAAGGGGATCTACCGAAAACAAGCAACAGACATGGGTTAATATTCATGATGCCGTGCTGTGCAGGATTTAAGGTTGGCCTGCGCACTGTCTCTAGGGAACCCCCAAACTCCCCTGTTGTCTGTCAGTGATTACAATCAGAAGTGTTTCCCTACTGTTATCTGCTGGTAGAAGTGAGGCTGCACTTTCTCCCCTATTTAAGGTTTCCTGTTATTAAACAGGAACAATTCAATAATTTAATTTTCACTGTACAGCTTTGGTACATCCCTTCACTTTCATTTAAAAAGTACAAATGAAAGACATTAAAATGTTACAGCTGGATCCTAGATCGTTCTTTCTTTCACATTACAAAGCATTTTTTTTCCAGATTTACAATTCCTGGCTAATGTAAAAAGCCAATTCACACAACTTACGGAATATATGATTCTTGCAGTATTTAGCAATTGCAATAGTGGGAAAGAGAATTGAAATTCCATGATAGAAATGAACTAACTTATCTTAAATAATTTCTGGATGGTAAATTGCAAAAAAGATGTATTCACTCTTGTCATCACTGGTAAATGTCTCACATATTTTCTCAAAAATGTATTTCTTTATATTGTTTATGATTTGTATTTCTAAACTTTATTAACTATTAGGGGTCATTTTCTCCACCCTCACTTTTAAACTCAGAGAAATATACTGTATAAACTGGTCCCCATAAACAACAGCCTTGATTTTCAATATATTCTGGTAAATCTGAACAAATACAGAAATGCTATTTATTTTCTAGCCTATCAGTATTCATAAGATTTATGAATATTTTATGACATGATTGAAAAGAATTTGATTATTTATTTGGATGACCCATTAATTAATTCTAATGATTCAGCTGTTCAATACAGAGCAGGTTTAAGCTGTTTTTGACTAGCTCCATCAATACAACTTCTATTCTAAGAAAGAAAAATGTTTCTTGTCCTGTCTTTGATTATCTGGGTGACTGCATTTGTCCTGGGGACATAAAGACATATTATACAAAAATCAGCTTTATTCTCTCCTGGCACTACCCCAGAATGTCAAGCAGCTTTAGCTATGTGGGGATTTGTTAATATCCTACTTTTTATTTTTAAGTGGGATTCTGACACTCAACAGATTTTTCTCTTACTGAAATAATTTATCACTCCTACACCATCCATATCCTACCACACCCTGCTTCTCCAGAAAACTGAAGAGTTTGGAAAACAATTTTGTCTTGTAGTTTTCATTCCGGATAAGCTAGTACTATCAGAATCTCCTTTTTTAGTGTGAAACTAAATCAAAGAACATTGGCTCTATCAATTGGAAGGAGTCCAAATAAACCATAAGAACCCAGAACATTTACAAATTTTGCATACACTCACACGCCAAATTGGAAGAATACATTTTTCTCCCCTTTAAACTTGTGCATCCCCTATAATCTTATTTTATAGAACAAGCAGGATGAATATTGTGCAAGACTGAATATTTTCTTCCCTGTGATCAGCCTCCAACCTCCATATGAAAAATGGTGCTCCCCTTCCATCAGCCTTCCTCCCCTTCCATCAGCCTCTATCAGACTTGACCTCTCATCTGATTTTGGGTAGACATTCAAGTCATCACCTGATTTTGGAGTTCTTTTCTTTTTCAATTCTTGAATGTTAAAATCCTTTTGAAATCTACCTAGCATCCCCAATCCAATTGGAAAACAGAGGTAACAAATGCTACTTTGGATCAACAACTTCACTGCTACATAAACAACTAATAAAATAAGTGACCATGCTGGAGTCTGCATGTAATAAATCAATTCATTCTTCCACTTACATGTCTTCATTTCAGCCCTCAGATAGTTGTTGCCTACTGCCTAATAGTTCAATGTGCTGGAGACCTATTTTCAGCAGGAATTTCAAGCAGCTCAGCAACTTAAAACCAGATGCATTTAATCAAGTCTTTCTACAAGTGAGGTACTATCTACCTTTCACCAGAAGATCCCATGTTAACAAACCATATTTGGTTCTCTATCTGATTATTCCATAACACATGCCCATTCAGAAAACTAGACACAGGTAGTTCTTGACTTACAGCATTCGTTTACTGACCGTTCAAAGTTTCAACAGCACTGAAAAAAGTGTCTTACAACTGTTTTTCACACAACCATTGCAGCATTCCCATGGTCACACGATCAGATGCTTAGCAACTGACTCATGACTGTTGCAATGTCCCAGGGTATGTGATTCCCTTTTGCAACCTTCTGACAATCAAAATCAATGGGGAAGCGGGATTCACTTAGTAAACGTAACAACTGCAATGATTCAGTTAACAATTGTGACAAGAAAGGTCTTAAAATGGGACAAAATCTCCTACAACTTCCAACAGTAATGAAAATACATTGAGTTTCCCATTGCACCTGCTTCGTCAACCTCTATCCTGCCATTTCCATTCATTTTGGTGGCAGAGATTTCAAAGTGGGATGTATTTAGGATTTCCAGTGCAACGAGTATCTGATTCAATGGAAGGGACATCTAGCAACAAAGGAGAGCCATGCGCTGTATTTTCTCAGACAATTCCATCTGGAATACCCAGACTTTTAGCAATAAAAATAGCACTTAGACTTATATACCACTCCATAGTGCCTTACAGCGCTCTCTGGGTGATTTATAGTGTCAGCATATTGCTACACAAAATCTGGCTCCTCTTCTTACCCACCTCAGAAGGATGAAAAGCTGTGGCTTGATGAGGCTTGAGTCCCATCAGAATTAAACTCCAGGCTGTGGGCAGAGTTTGCCTGCAATACTGCATTCTAAGCACTGCACCACCGAGCCCTGTGGCATAATGTTATTTACCTTTAAGCAGCTACCTTTAATGTGCCTAATCTATGCTATATAGGTACTTCTTTTTAGCAACCTCAATTCAATTCAGCAAAATGGTTGTTAAACAAGTTGTGTGTGTGTGTGTGAGACAGAGAGAGAGAGAGAGAGAGAGAGAGAGAGAGGGAGAGAGAGGGAGAGAGATGCTGTAAAGTCCTTGGTTGCTGCCATCTCGTTTGCTGCCACCCATTGTTACACTCACTCTGATGTGGGTTGTGGTCAAGTGCAGAAATGTAGGCTTAAATGTTTGTATTGGCTGGAAAATGATTTTTTTTATTTCCATTTACCACCTTTTATTATTAACACATTTGTGAATGGTTGCTATAAAAGGCAGTTGCTAAACAATGACCACTTGTATCTAATTATCCTATTTCGGACATATGACGCAAAGACTTAGCTTTCTGGAGATGGCTCTAATGCTGGGGTAGAAGAACATGGAAGAAAAGAGTAGAAGAGGATAACCAACAGCAAGGTGGATGTGGTCAGGTTACGATGGTGACGGGAGCCCTGTTGGAAAAGCTGAAAGCTCAGGTTAGGGACAGATCATCATAGAGAAAATCTATTTATATAACCCTAAAGAATCAATTATCAACATTATGGCATACATTCAGTTTTCAAAATACTATATGTATATTGGCTGCATCCCTTGTTGTGTGCGCTTACAGTGAGGGGAAAATTATTTGATCCCCTACTGATTTTGTACATTTGCCCACTGACAAGAGAAATGATCAGTCTATAATTCTAATGGTACATTATTTTAACAGTTTGCCTTGATTCATGGATCTTACATTCCAGGTTCCTATGGAGAAAAAAATCTTTACAGCATCAGACTTTCCTTTCACCACCAGATGCATCCACAGCTGAGCGTCCTTTCGGCTTTGGCCTAGTCGCTTCACTCTTTCTGGCGCTACTAGTTACTAGCCCTCTGCTCTTCCCCAGTAGCATATTGGACACCTTCCGACCTGAGGGGCTCATCTTCCAGCATCATATCTTTTTGCCTTTTAGTACTGTCCATGGGGTTTTCATGAATCAAGGCAAACTGGACGTGGTCAAACAAGAGATGACAAGATTGAACATCAACATCTTAGGAATCAGCGAACTAAAATGGACAGGAATGGGTGAATTTAATTCAGAGGACCATCAGGTATACTACTGCGGGCAAGAATCCCTCAGAAGAAATGGAGTAGCCTTCATAGTCAATAAAAGAGTAGGAAAAGCAATACTGGGATACAATCCCCAAAATGACAGAATGATCTCAGTGCGAATCCAAGGCAAACCATTCAATATCACAGTAGTCCAAGTCTATGCCCCAACCACTGGTGCTGAAGAGGATGAAATTGACCGGTTCTATGAAGCCCTACAGCACCTTATAAAATCAACACCAAAAAATGATGTCCTTATCATCATGGGGGATTGCAATGCTAAAGTAGGAAGCCAAAAGATAAATGGAATAACAGGCAAGTTTGGCCTTGGAGTACAAAATGAAGCAGGGCACAGGCTGATAGAATTTTGTCAAGAGAATACGATGGTCATAGCAAACACTCTTTTCCAACAACCCAAGAGACGGCTCTACACATGGACATCACCAGGCAGTCAACACATAAATCAGATTGACTATGTGCTCTGCAGCCAAAGATGGAGAAGCTCTATACAGTCAGTAAAAACAAGACCAGGAGCTGTCTGTGGCTCATATCATGAGCTTCTCGTTGCAAAATTTAGGCTTAAATTGAAGAAAGCAGGGAAAAACACTAGGCCACTCAGGTATGAACTAAATCATATCCCTGATGAATATACAGTAGAGGTGACAAATAGATTTAAGGAATTAGATCTGATAGACAGAGTGCCTGAAGAACTATGGATGGAGGTTCACAACATTGTACAAGAGGTAGCAACTAAAGCCACCCCAAAGAAAAAGAAATGCAAGAAAGCAAAATGGCTGTCTGAGGAAGCTTTGCAGATAGCTGAGGAAAGAAGGGAAGCGAAAGGCAAGGGAGAAAGAGAAAGATACACCCAATTGAATGCAGAATTCCAGAGAATAACTAGAAGAGATAAGAATGCCCTCTTAAATGAACAGTGCAAAGAAATAGAAGAGAACAATAGAATAGGGAGAACCAGAGATCTCTTCAAGAAAATTGGAGATATGAAGGGAACGTTTCATGCAAACATGGGCATTATAAAGGACCAAAATGGCAGGGATCTAACAGAGGCAGAAGAGTTTAAGAAGAGGTGGCAAAATTTCACAGAAGAACTATACAAGAATGAGCTTAGCATCCCTGATAACCACGATGGGGTGGTCACTGACCTCGAGCCAGACATCCTAGAATGTGAAGTGAGATGGGGCTTAGGAAAACTGAGCAACAACAAAGCTAGTGGAGGTGACAGTATTCCAGCTGAGCTATTCAAAATCTTAAAAGACGATGCAGTAAAAGTGCTACACTCAATTTGCCAGCAAATTTGGAAAACTCAACAGTGGCCACAGGATTGGAAAAGGTCAGTTTACATTCCAATTCCAAAGAAAGGCAATGCCAAAGAATGTTCAAACTATCGCACCATTGCACTCATTTCACATGCAAGTAAAGTTATGCTTAAAATCCTACAAGCTAGACTCCAGCAGTATGTGGATCAAGAACTTCCAGAAGTACAGGCAGGATTTCGAAGAGGCAGAGGAACTAGAGATCAAATTGCCAACATACGCTGGATCATGGAGAAAGCTAGGGAGTTCCAGAAAAACATCTACTTCTGCTTCATTGACTATGCTAAAGCCTTTGATTGTGTGGATCACAACAAATTGTGGCAAGTTCTTAAAGAGATGGGAGTACCAGACCATCTGATTTATCTCGAGAAACCTATATGCGGGTCAAGAAGCAACAGTGAGAACTGGACACGGAACCACTGATTGGTTCAAAATTGGGAAAGGAGTCCGGCAAGGCTGTATTCTGTCGCCCTGCCTATTTAACTTATATGCAGAGCACATCATGAGAAAGGCAGGGCTAGATGAATCAAAAGTTGGAATAAGATTGCAGGGAGAAATATCAACAACCTAAGATATGCAGATGATACCACTCTAATGGCAGAAAGTGAAGAGGAACTAAAGAGCCTCTTGATGTGGGTGAAGAAGGAGAGTGCAAAAAGTTGGCTTGAAACTCAACATTAAGAAAACCAAGATCATGGCATCTGGCCCTCAATTCTGGCAAATAGATGGGGAAGAAATGGAGGTAGTGACAGATTTTATCTTCCTGGGCTCCAAGATCACCACAGATGGGGACTGCAGCCAAGAAATTAAAAGACGCTTGCTCCTGGGGAGGAAAGCTATGGCAAATTTAGACAGCATACTAAAAAGCAGAGACATCACCCTGCCAACAAAAGTACGTATAGTCAAGGCCATGGTTTTCCCAGTTGCAATGTATGGCTGTGAAAGTTGAACCATAAGAAAGGCTGAGCGCCAAAGAATTGAGGCCTTTGAACTATGGTGCTGGAGAAGACTCCTTGCCAAAAAGACTGCAAGGCGATCAAACCAGTCAGTCCTAGAGGAGATCAACCCTGACTGCTCCTTAGAAGGCCAGATCCTGAAGTTGAAACTCAAGTACTTTGGCCACCTAATGAGAAGGAAGGACTCACTGGAGAAGAGCCTAATGCTAGGAAAGATTGAGGGCAATAGAAGAAGGGGACGACAGAGAATGAGGTGGCTGGATGGAGTCACTGAAGCAGTAGGCATGAGCTTAAATGGACTCCAGAAGATGGTAGAGGACAGGAAGGCCTGGAGAAACGTTGTCCATGGGGTCGCGATGGGTCAGACACGACTTCGCAACTAACAACAACAATTTTAACAGTGAAGGACAGAACAACAATAAAAAAAATCAGAAAAAAGCATTTCAAAACATTTATAAATTGATTTACATTTTAATGAGTGAAAAAAGTATTTGACCCCTTCGCAAAACATGGCTTAGTACTTGGTGGCAAAACCCTTGTTGGCAATCACAGAGGTCAGATGTTTCTTGTAGTTGGCCACCAGGTTTGCACACATCTCAGGAGGGATTTTGTCCCAGTCCTCTTTGCAGATCCTCTC
Organism: Azemiops feae; assembly: GCA_023970755.1. Lineage (NCBI taxonomy): Eukaryota > Metazoa > Chordata > Lepidosauria > Squamata > Viperidae > Azemiops > Azemiops feae. The sequence continues at coordinate 2,686,576 of JALGBA010000012.1, read as the reverse complement.
CAAGTCATTAAGACTTCGAGGCTGACGTTTGACAGCTTGAAGCTTCAGCTCCCTCCACAGATTTTCTATGGGATTATGGTCTGGAGACTGGCTAGGCCACTCCAGGACCTTAATGTGCTTCTTCTTGAGCCACTCCTTTGTTGCCTTGGCTGTGTGTTTTGGGTCATTGCCATGCTGGAATACCCATCCACGACCCATTTTCAATGCCCTGGTTGAGGAAAGGAGGTTCTCACCCAAGATTTGATGGTACATGGCCCCATCCATCATCCCTTGATTTGATGCGGTGAAAATGTCCTGTCCCCTTAGCAGAAAAACACCCCCAAAGCATAATGTTTCCGCCTCTATGTTTGATGGTGGGGACGGTGTTCTTGGGGTCATAGGCAGCATTCCTCCTCCAAACATGGCGAGTTGTTGCCAAAAAGCTCGATTTTGGTCTCATCTGACCACAACACTTTCACCCAATTCTCCTCTGAATCATTCAGATGTTCATTGGCAAACTTCAGATGGGCCTGTACATGTGCTTTCTTGAGTAGGGGGACCTGCTCAATTATAGACTGATCATTTCTTTGTCAGTGGGCAAACGTACAAAATCAGCAGGGGATCAAATAATTTTTCCTTTCACTGCACTTTTGTTTTATGTGTAGCAGTTGCTTTCTGTGCTGTCTTTCTGTGAACAGACAGACTTTTTGTCATCTGAAGTGACTTGACTGTCGATCTCAAACCCTTAGGTACAGCCATAGAAGTGGTGCTAGATTGGCAAATACTACATGGTGTCAGAAGAGACTGAACTATAAATGGCCTCACTTCCACCCTCTATGAAACGTGTGAAGAACTGGCATAAATGGCTTCAGGCATTTCAACTGTATTTGATTTAATGAGCCTGAGCAGAAAACAGAGCTTTCGTATGCTCTGTTTTTTGCATTTTGCTGGCAAGGAGGCATGGAAGATTTACAATACATTTTGGTGTACACAGGAAACAGATAAAACAAAAATGGCAAATAAGTTTGAAAAGTTGCTACATATTTTGTCCCTAAAGGAAATATGTTCTTTTGAGAGATGTGCTTTTTTTTTTTTTACCAAAACTCATGGAGCAGAGTGTTAACTTTTATGTAGAAGATTAAAAAGGTTCTTTCAAACATGTGAAATCAAAGAACTTTCTGAGTTGCACATAAAGGAGAAGATTCTCTATGGTGTACATTCAGCCACCCTAAAAGAGAGACTGTTTGCAGAAATTGGTGGAAATTCTAAGAAAATTTGCAGTAGGAGTGATTTACTTGCAGGCATTGTAGAAAAGTTTATTCCCCAAGAAATCCCACAGCATTTGGCACTATATATTACAAATGCTGTGGCAAACGATTATTTTGCAAAAATTATGCACAACACAGCAGGCCTCAATTGGCAGACAAAAGAAGATGGATATGCTATTTGTATGGGCGTTACATCCAAAACATCAGGCACATCAAGTAAATGGAAACGGTCCATGGCATGCTACTATAGCTGTGACTGAAGTATGAATGCTAATTAAGTTAGATGAAGGCGCTGAAGTGAATGTTCTTCCTCAGCAGTTAGCAAAATCATTACCAGGTTCACTGGCGATCTGGGTGTTTGGCAGAGCATATCTTAAACTAGAAAGTGTGGTTATAGCAAACTGCAAAATAGTTACTGTATGTAAGAAGCTGATTTGAGTTTTTATTTTATTAGAACAGGAGGTGTAACTCTGCTGGGGAGTGCAGCCTGCATAACTTTAAATTTAGTTCAAAGAACGAGTGAGCGTACCATGCCTCTGTGGTGGGAGAAAAACAGGGTATAGCATGAGATGAAAGGGCTGTTTATAGTTTTCGTCCTACTGATTTAATACTAGAACATCAGTTAAAGCAAGTGCAGCAATACACTAATTATAACCCAGCTTTGCAAACCCTTAAGATGTATCCTCTTACAGGCTGGCCTAGATAAAACAAGTCAGTTAAACCTGAGCTTTGAGCATATTGGCTGCTTACAGATCAGTTGTCTATCGATAATGAGCTAGTGTTTATGGGGACCAAGATCTCTTGAGGTACTCGACAGGAAATGTTGCTGTTTCTCCACCTGGGACGTTAAGGAATTCAATAGTCAAAGGAACATGTCAGATCTGTTGTATAGTGGCCAGACACAAACAAGCATATTGAGCAATTCATAGCAGGATTCCAGTATCAGGTGCTTTAGCAGAGTAACATGAAGCCACCTTTGCTTCCTCATGAGATTCCCAAGTTACACTGGATGGAAGAAGTCACAGATATCCTTGAGATAAAGGAAAGTTTTTTGTTGCTTATAATTGTTCATTATTTTAAATACCCAGAAATTCTGAACTTAGATGGTAAGTCTGCTGTGACAAATGCAAAGTTAAAATATTTGTGCATCATAGACATGCTCACAACCATTGCCTCTTCTGCAAATCAAGCAAGGAAGAAATCAATACAAAAATGGGACATAAATGTCATCCCTTCTAGCATGGTTGGCTGGGGAATTCTGGGAGTTGAAGTCCATCCACACATCTTAAAAGTTGTTGAGATTAGAAACACTGGTTCAAGAGGATGGTTCAAACAGTGAATGACTGAACAAAGTCTTTTAGATAGCACCAATCCATACCATGCATTACTTTTGGAAAACACCATTTTGATCCCTCATAGCGGCTAGTGGAAATGTTGTTAAGAACCTTCCTCTCCAACAACTTATTTGGCTCCTGAGATTTTAAAGGAGGTAGATTATGTTTAATCTTGCTGTAGCACTGGTAAAAGCAGCAATGCTGTATGACAAAGATACAATTCCTATCTCACCAATAAAGATAGATAGAATCCAGACAGACAACAGATTTCAGTTATTGTGGTTTAAAAAAGAAAGGACTCTCAGTTTTATATAGTGCAGACTCAACAAACAAGAGAAATTGAAGGTATCAAGGAGATCTTTAGGAAAGGCAGTATGAAAGCAACTTAATAGGGACTGTTGCATCTCCCCAATTCAGCACAGATTGGCTAAAAGATCTGGACCAAGAGACACTGCGTCCTGAAACTTGATTTTGAGTGCAGAAAATTCATCTTGTTACTATATTGACAAAAAGTGGGTGACTAGTCAAGCTACATGTTTCAGGAATGTAAAAAGGGCAGTGTAGCAATAAACAGAATGTAATGCCCATATATTTATTAAAATTCAACCCCAAAAGGTACATTAATCCTTCCGATGTACTTCCCCCAAAATAATGATATGGGATAATAAGAATTTAAGGAGAATTGTTAGTATATGTTAGCGTAGATTTGATTTAAATCAAGTCAACTTAAATCACGATTTAAATCATGGTTTAAATCAGTAATAAAAAGGCTTGATTTAAATCAATTTGATTTAAATCATAATTTTTAAAGAGCAACTGTCATCTCTGTCCCGCAGCAGCTCCTCCTCTGATCCGCTGTTGACTCACCGACAGTCCCATTCACTTTAATGGGACGGCTGGTGATGCAGAAGTGACACAACAAGGTGAGGGACATGGCGGGCAGCAGGTGAGTGGAGGCCCGCTAACAGAAGCTACCATGATGGATCTGAAATGACAGGTGCTCTTTAAATGTAAGGACTCATTCTTGCTGGTAGTTAGAATCCTTAATATTATTATTTGCAAACAAAATGAAGGTTTCCTATTTAGAATAATAAGCTATCAAGTTAGTAAAACAGCGATATCAGAAGCGATCTTAGGTTAATAAGTTAATCAGACATAGTTGGAGAACTACTCAAATTCTTTTATTTAATTAGAACACTTAGATCCTGGTCCAGATGCATTTCTCTTCAAACAATCATACAGTTTGTAGTGTACATAGATTTGCAAAACAATAGGATAAAGGAATATTCCTGAACTTTGTTTTATGATTTATCTCATGGTTACCGTGAAATTGTGTGAATGCATCAATGCAGTGCATGTTATCTCAGCTTGCAGAGCTTAGATTCATTGAATGAGTTTACCAAAAATGTAAATAGTGCAGAATATACAGCCTCATGCTACATAACTAAGCTCCATTTTATGCTGAATAAACTAAATTATAATGTATCTTAAATAGAAAACTATATTTAGATAGATTTTTACTCCAAAAGCATTTTATTAAAATAAATTTAATTAAAAAAAAATCCGATTTAAATAAAAAAAATCCGATTTTTTTTTATTTATTTTTTTAAAAAATCATAGATTATTATCCACCCTGGTATATGTCTAGTTCTGTTATATATATTTACTGTATCACTTTCTCTGTGGGCTGTTAATTTTAATTTTTGTACCAGTTGCTGTGTACGCTTGGCTGTCTTCCTGTGAATAAAAAGACTTGTTTACCATCTTAAGCGACTTGACAGTTGGTAGTGGGTGAATTGCTATTAAAAAGGAACTAGAAACACACAAACACCACTCAAAACTATCAGACAAACATTTGAACGGAGGAGGGTTAGCAGGAGATGTTGAGGCAGAGATTAACTTCCTTCCTCTGCTGGCCATTAATCCTCAGGATGGGATGAACACTCTCCCACTTCCCTCCAAATCTGGGGGATGAGTGTCGAACTGGAAACTTCTATTGGATCTGAGAAACCCATAAGGTTTCTCAGATAAGGAAGATGACTTTGCGCAAAGATGTGGAGGTGCTTTGCCTAAACAAAAGGGCCAAAAGCCTTTTTTTTTTTAAAGTCCAGAAGGTCCAGCTAACATTCAGAACTCGGGCATCTTCCTAATTCATTAAATAATGAGTAGAAAATACAACCCAATCATACTTGCAAGATTCTGTTATCATAACCAACCTCAATAAAAATACTTTTAGCCATCCTGTGGAGTTCCTTTCATGTTCTGATCTTGCTAGTGGGGCTGATTGTGGGATCACCAGAACTCATAATCATCAGCCAAAAGCAAACAGCCTGAAACCTAATGAGTCTATTATGGGAATAGGGACAGGTGGCAACTCCTACCCAAAATCAGGAGGCCTTAAATGCCCATTGCACTTCATGGGGAAGCAGAAAGGAGCCTAAGAATTAAAGTATGAATTCCCTGTAAGTGCTTGAATTTTATATTAATTTTTGGAATTTCTGGAATTTTTTCTTCAAAGGCTTTTGCAGTTCTGGAAATAAACATATTTTTATATATAAAAAACCTATTTTCTTGAATCACTGCCTGTGCAACCTTCACTTCTGGCATCAGCTAGGAGAAACTTGACAAAACCTTGACAGCCATTTGCTTTTTAAAAATTGCCATTTAACTAGGAAGCATCTAAAGAATTCCATTTACAATGAAACCTCAGCTAATGATCAAATATTACGATTATGTTTATACAATAAGCTGTTACAATCGGAAGCAAAAGATGAAAACTATCCCAAACTGGAGCAATTTTGACGCACAGAAGAAAGGTATAATCTCTTTTAGTTGAGTGTAATAGAGATGACAGATCAAAAAGACCTACTTTGTGTGTTTTGTTTTTCTTGCTAGCGTTTTTCCACAAATACAGGATCCACCTTTTTTTTTTTGAATCACCAAGTGTTGATCCATTGGCTGAGAGAGGAATTGAACAACCAGCTTATCGCTTGAGCCTGATGTCATGGCATAGAAAAAGTGACTAGCTCAAGATCATCCAGCCAGCTTTCATGCCTAAAACAGGACTAGAACTCACAGTCTCCTAGTTTCTAGCCAAGTACCTTAAACACTAAACCAAACTGGTCTCCAAATCTGTCTCATGGATACAATCATTTTTGGTTTCCATCACCCAATATCTTTAACCCATTTAGCCAACTGAACATTAAAGGAGAAAGAACTGAGCCCAAAATTGACTGTTCAGTAATAATTTCTTACTTCTCTCCACTGTCAAAGTTTATGTTTTATGTCTTTCAAGTTCCTTCTTTGTTTTAAGTTAGTAAGTCATAACAAAGAAAGGTCCTCTTATCTCCTATTTGCTAAATTTAATCCAAAATCTTTGATGTAGAACTTTTGTTAAAGGATTATTGGAAATTCCAACATACAATGTTGACAGATTCAACTCCATCCATGTGCCTGTTGACACTATCAAAAAATTGTAGATAGGTGAAATAAGATTTTTTATTTTGAAATCCCATGTTGATTTTCTTGCAGCAAGCTTTGTTCCTCTATATGCTTAGTTGTTTTTTTTCCCTTTTCATTACCATTAACACCAATTTGCCCAGATCAGACATTAAACTGAGTGGCCTCTAATTTCCCAGATCTCCTGGATCAATTTTTATGCATGTGGAATTGGAATTTAATGACAGGGGGGAAAAACAGTAATAAAAATAGCACAGATTATAATATGAACATGCACATATAAAATATATCAAGATATTTTTCCCCATCTCTTTTCTGGAATTAAAATATACAGACCCATGTCTGCACACATTTCTCTTTTTAAGCAAGTCTCCCTCAAGAACAAATGAACAAATGTATAAAAATGAGCTAATTCGTATCTAAGGACAACAATGCTTTGTACATTTGTGTAGCTGAAATCTCCAAGGCAGACATTAAATAGTTATCAGAGAAACCTTAGAAAATTACTTCATCCATCTTTTATCCATCTTGGCCACCATTGTTGAAATGGGAAGGATAAATTGATTCTGCACTGAAGGAATAATTTTAAAACTCCATTTTCACTACTAAATTCACCAAAATATAATTGGGGAACAAAAAAAACTCAAAAGTTCTTTCTGCAAACTTTTATTTTCTGAAAGCATTATTTACCAGATTACACTTTTCAAGACAATAGTAGCAGATTTTGTGGAATTTGAGATTAATGCACTTATGGAGATTATGGAGAGAGACACCAAGTCCATACACACTTGTATTACTATTTCTATCAATGGGCTGTGAGGATAACTTTTGCACAGTACTGGAAAAAAGACATAGCACCAATGAGATCAGACTGGGAATTTAAACTTAGAGAATATGCAACAATAGAAGAATTCTCTCTCTCTCTCTCTCTCTCTCTCTCTCTCCCCTCCCTGTGTGTGTTGCTTCCATATATTACATATTACATAATAACATAAATACAAAAAATTAAAGAATGTTTTTTAAAGTTTATGCCAAAGGCCCTTCAAACTGGTTGGAGAACAAAGAAGGGGGAAGTCAGAAATTAAATATTTACTTACCGTGCATTCAGAAAGTATTCAGAACCCTTCACTTTTTGTCAATGTTATTATGCTGCAGTCTGATTCTATAGTTGTTGAAATTCATTTTTTTTCTCATTAATCTACACTCAGTACCCCATAATGACAACGTGAAAACATAATTTTAGAAATGTCTGTAAATTTATTAAAAAGAAAAAACTGAAATATCACATTGCATAAGCAGTCAGACCCTTCACTCAGTACTTTGTTGAAGCACCTTTGGCAGCAATTACAGCCTCGAGTCTTTGGGGGTATGACAGGACAAGTTTTGTGCACCTGGATTGGAGGATTTTCTGCCATTCTTCCTTACAAATCTTCTCAAACTCAGTCAGGTTGGATGGCAACTATCGGTGGACAGCCATTTTCAGTTTCCTCCAGAGATGTTCAATAAGGGTTCAAGTCAGGGCTCTGGCTGGGCCACTCTAGGACATTCACAGAGTTGTCCCTAAGCTACTCTTGTTTTGTCTTGGCTGTGTGCTTAGGATCGTTGTCATGTTGAAAAGTGAACCTTTGGCCCAATCTGAGATCTTGAGTGCTGTGGAACAGGTTTTCATTGAGGATATCTCTGTACTTTGCTCCATTCAGCTTTCCTTCAACCCTGACCAGTTTCCCAGTCCCTGCTGCTGAAAAACGCCCCCATAGCATGATGCTGCCACCACGCTTCAATGTTGGGATAATATTGGGCTGGTGATGAGCAGTGCCTGGTTTCTTCCAGACGTAACATTTAGAACTGACACCGAACAGTTCAATCTTGCTTTCATCAGACCAGGAAATCTTGTTCCTCACAGTCTGAGAGTCCTTCAGGTGCTTTTTTGCAAACTCCAAGCGGGTTTTCATGTGTTTTGCACTGAGGAGAGGCTTCCATCTAGCTACTTTGCCATTATGCCTAGATCAGTGGAGGGCTGCAGTGATGGTTGTCCTTCTGGAACTCTGTCCCATCTCCACACAGGATCTCTGGAGCTCAGTCAGAGTGACCATCGGGTTCCTGGTCACCTCTCTTACTAAGGCCCTTCTCCTTGCTCAGTTTGAACAGGCAACCAGCTCTTGGAAGAGTCCTGGTTGTGCCAAACTTCTTCCATTTGAGAATTATGGAGGCCACTCCATAATTAGGAACCTTCCTAATTTTATTGTAGCCTTCCCCAGATCTGTGCCTTGCAATAATCCTGTCTCTGAGCTCTGCAGACAGTTCCTTTGACCTCATAGCTTTTGCTCTGCTACAGTATGCATTGTCAGCTGTAAGGCCTTCTATAGATAGGTGTGTGCCTTTCCAAATCATGTCCAATCAATTTAATTTACCACAGGTGGACTCCGATCAAGGTGTAGAAACATGTCAGCAACTATCAAGAGAAATGGGAGGCACCTGAGCTAAATTTCAAGTGTTGTTGCAAAGGGTCTGAATACTTATGCCAATGTGATATTTCAGTTTTTTTCTTCTTAATAAATTTACAGACATTTCTAAAATTCTGTTTTCACTTTGTCATTATGGGGTACTGAGTGTAGATTAATGAGAAAAAAATGAATTTCAACAACTGTAGAATCAGGCTGCAGCATAACAAAATTGACAAAAGTGAAGGGGATGTGAATACTTTCTGACTGCACTGTTTATTGCTTTTATGAGTGCTTTTTAAAATTAAATTATTATTATTAAATTTATTTGTCTCCCATCTTGTGGTTCTCTGTATAATTAAATAATATAATGAAGATTTTAGCACTAAACTCAAAAATTTATACTTTTGGGTATTATAAAAATAATTTAATTTACTCTTCTTAGAACTTTTATTAATTGCACAACCTCAATCTCTTTATCCTCTTTTCTGAACATATACTTTTGTTTTAAATAAAAGGATTTTTAAAAACACAAAAACCAAGCTAATTTTTCCAAGTTAAGCATTTTTCTTATTGCTTTGCCAGATACCTTTCCTCCAGTTCAACTTTTATATGTAAATCATTATAATTTGAACTTTTACAATAACTTATATTAAGAATGTGATCTCATTAATGTGCCCAAACTTAGGAACTAACTGAGATTTTAACTCATGCTTTTACCGCTAAAGCAAGTATTTTATTAGATTTAAATGTTTATAATTGTGCTGGCTCTAGGCTATAATAAAATTTGTTGTGATTTAATTTGGTCAGGAGGCACAAACCTTTTACTACTAAAAAGCAATTATTACAAGAGAAAATTACGATATCTGAAAGTTTTACAAACCTCCAAATTATAAGTTGTACATTCAGAAACACATCCCAAATCTTAAAATTGAGAACATTATATCTGATTTTTCACATATACAAGGGTGTGTATATGTATGTATATGTAATAATAATAATAATAATAATAATAATAATAATAATAATAATAATAATAATAATAATAATAATAATAATAATAATAATAATAATAATAAAAGTTGGAAGGGACCTTGGAGGTCATCAAGTCCAACCCCCTGCTCAGGCAGGTAGCCCTATACCATTTCAGACAAATGGCTGTCCAGTCTCTTCTTAAAAACTTCCAGTGTTGGAGCATTCACCGCTTCTGGAGGCAGGTTGTTCCACTGGTTAATTGTTCTAACTGTCAGGAAGTTTCTCCTTAGTTCTAGGTTGCTTCTCTCCTTGATTAGTTTCCATCTGTTGCTTCTTGTCCTGCCTTCAGGTGCCTTGGAAAATAGCTTCACTCCCTCTTCTTTGTGGCAGCCCCTGAGATATTGGAATACTGCTATCATATCCCCCCTCGTTCTTCTCTTCATTAAACTAGACATACCCAATTCCAGCAACCGTTCCTTGTATGCTTTAGCCTCCAGTCCCCTAATCACCTTTGTTGCTCTTCTCTGTACTCTTTTTAGAGTCTCAACATCTTTTTTACATCATGGTGACCAAAACTGGATGCAGTATTCCAAGTGTGGCCTTACCAAGGCATTGTAAAGTGGTATTAATACTTCACGTGATCTTGATTCTATCCATCTGTTAATGCAGCCTAGCACTGTGTTGGCTTTTTTGGCAGCTGCAGCACACTGCTGTCTCATATTTAAATGATTGTCCACTAGGACTCCGAAATCCCTCTCACAGTTACTACTATTGAGCAAGGCACCCCCTATACTATACCTGTACATTTAGTTTTTCTTGCCTAAATGTAGAACCTTACTTTTTTCACCATTGAATTTCATTTTGTTAGATAGTGCCCAGTGTTCAGGTCTGTATCCTAAGCCTGTCTTCTGGAGTGTTGGCTATTCCTGCCAGCTTGGTGTCGTCTGCAAATTTGATGAGTTCCCCATCTATCCCCTCGTCCAAATCATTGATGAACATGTTGAAGAGCACTGGGCCCAGAACAGAGCCCTGGGGCACCTCACTACACACTTCCCTCCATGTAGATGCAGTTCCATTGAGGACCACACGCTGAGTACGGCCGGTCAGCCAGCTACAAATCCATCTGGTGGTGATGCTGTCTAACCCACATTTTTCTATCTTATCAAGTAGTAGGTTGTGATCTACTTTGTCAAATGCCTTACTGAAGTCCAAGTAAATTATATACACAGCATTCCTCTGGTCCACTAATTTTGTCACTTGGTCAAAGAATGCAATAAGATTTGTCTGGCGTGATCTGTTTTTGACAAACCCATGTTGGCTTTTAGTAATGACTTTGTTTGCCTGTAGGTGTTCGCTGATTCGTTGTTTGATTATCTTTTCCAGAATCTTCCCAGGTATTGAGGTCAGGCTGATAGGTCTATAATTTCCTGGATCCGTTTTTTTCCCTTTTTTGAAGATGGGAACTACATCAGCTCTTTTCCAGTCCTCTGGTAGTTCCCCAGTGCTCCAGGATCTTTGAAAAATATAGTTCAGTGGTTCTGAGATCACATCTGCAGGTTCCTTGAGAACCTTGAGGTGTAATCCATCTGGTCCTGGTGATTTGAACTCGTCTAGGCTGGACAGGCGCTCATTTACCATTTTCTTGCCTATCTTAACTTGTGTTTCTAATCTGTTTTTTATGGCACTATTTTTGATAGGTTGGTCTGTTTTTTCCCTTTGTGTAAAGACAGATGCGAAAAACGAGTTAAATAGTTCTGCTTTCTCCCTGTTGCTTGTCACCTTCTTGCCACTGTCACCCACTAATGGACCAATCATTTCCTTCACTTTTTTCTTGTTTTTTACATTTTGAAAGAAGCTTTTTTTGTTATTTTTGACTTTGGTCGCAAGCCTTAGTTCATTTTGAGCCTTAGCTTTCCTCACTTCATCTTTGCAGGCTCGGGCTATTTGCTGATATTCTGACTTAGTTATGTGTCCCTCTTTCCACTTTTTATACTTGTCCTTTTTATCTTTCAATTTATCAGAGTGTTCTTTATGCAGCCATGCTGGTTTCTTTTGAGAGCTGTTATTTTCCCTCTTTGTTGGTATTGTGCTAGACTGGGCTTTTATTATCTCACTTTTCAAAATTTCCCAAGCTTCTTGAGTTGTTTTCCCCTGGAGGATTCTCATCCATGGAATCCTTCCCAAGCCCTAAGTTTATTGAAATTAGCTCTCTAGCTCTCTAGCTCTCTCCAAGACTCTAGTTTGACTGTGTTCTATTGCTTGTGCTTCCATAATGTTGAATTCCAATATTTCATGATCACTTCCTCCCAAGGTTCCTGTGGCTTCAACACCTTCTATCATTTCATCTCTGTTAGTGAGAATTAGATCCAAAATGGCTAATCCCCTAGTTCCCTTCTCTACTTTTTGGGAGACAAAGATGTCTGCTAGGTTTGCCAGGAACCTGTTTGATGTTCCACTTGGTGCAGAGTTTGTCTCCCAGTTGATGTCAGGGTAGTTAAAGTCCCCCATTACTATTGTGATGTGCTTCCTACATACCTTAGTTAGCTGACTAGCAAAATGTTCATCTATTTCCTCTGTTTGGTTGGGTGGCCTGTAGTATACACCTATGGCAATGTCATTTCCCCCCTCTTTTATATTGACCCAAATGCATTCAAGACAGTTTTCATCATTGTTGTGCTCTATTTCTGTAGAGATGTAGTTATTTCTGATATAGAGAGCAACTCCACCTCCTCTTTTATTTGGTCTGTTTCTTTTAAATAATTTAAATCCCTCTAGCTGTGTATTCCATATGTGGGTTTCATCCCACCATGTTTCCGTAATGGCAACAATATCATATCTGCCCTCATTAACCTGAATTTCTAGTTCACCCTGTTTGCTGTTCATACTCTGTGCATTGGTGTATAGACATTTGAGTCCTTTATGACTGACCCTGTGTTTACTTTCTACATAACCTGTGTGGTGCCTGAGTTCCCCTGTCTTACCACCTATTTGGTTAGTGCACTTTGTGTGGCACTCACTATTAAAAGCTTGATTTTGCTTGACAGCAAGGTTGATATTCTTGTCCACACACACATCTATGTTACATGCACTGATAGCCCTATAATTTTTAGATTGCCAGGGACAGGGATGTTCTGTATCAATTAACATCAAACGATACATGAATATGCTGTTCACTTATCAGTTTGTAATATTAACCTGTCTCTGAGGATATATAAAATACTACTGATATTTATCCTTGCATTTTTAAAGGATTTTGAAATGCCAATTCTGAAAGCTGAGGCAGAAGGCAGTAGTATTCAGTCCAGGTAAACATATACAGGTGGTCCTCAACTTACAACCATTTATTTAGTGATCATTTGAAGTTACAACAGCACTGAAAAAAGTGACTTATGACCAGTTTCTGCACTAACAATTGTTGCAGCATCTTTGTGGTCACATGATCAATAATTGGATGCTTGGCAACTGGCATGTATTTATGACGGTTGCAGTATCCCTGGGGTCATATAGGAGGAAGAAGCCACAAAACTCTTAACTTTCCTTCATACCTTTACAATCAATTGCTGTGTTTCTTTATGTATCAAGACTCTAACTAAGCTGTATCTACCGTGTTTCCTCGAAAGTGAGACCTATCCTGAAAATAAGCTTTAGCTTGATTGTTGGGAGTGGGCCTAATATAAGCCCTACCCCATAAACAAGCCCTAGTTTTGGGGTGAGGCACATGCCTAAAAATCAAGCTAGGGTGGGGGTGGAGCTTACCATTGAAGCCAGGCCTCCCGTGGATTGACACTTGCCTTGCTGGCCCACTTCTTCTGTGGCCGAAGGAGCAGCTTCATTCTGCAACTGAGAATGGAGCTCGGGCCTGCATTTCGCAGTCAGAGGCTTTTCCGGAAGGCCTCTGCAGCTGAGAAACGAGCTATGGATTCAATCTGTAGCTTGATTCGTGGCTGCACAGGCCTTCCGGAAAGGCCTCTGACAGCAAAATGCAGGCCGGAGCTCCATTCTCAGCTGCAGAATGAAGTTGCTCCTTCGGCCGCAGAAGAAGTGGGCCGGCTGGGCGGGGCTGTCAGTGCCGCTGCCGCGAGGTGAGTGGAAAACACCCACCCCAAAAATAAGACCTGGTGCCTCTTTAGGAGGCAAAAGAAAAAAGAAAAAAAGACCGGGTCTTATTTTCAGGGAAACACGGTATGATCTTCTCACAGGAAAGTTATGTGCCATATAAGAACAAGAAACAGGGAAAAATTGTTCCTCCCAAAGAAAATGGCTTCTAGTTCTTTACACTGCATGAATGGGATAAAGTTAGACAAAAATCTGAGCCCAGGTTTCACAGTAAAGAGCACTGGAATTCTTTCATACTGCTGAAATCTGATCAGGAAGCCCAAACCAAATTCTGAATCCTGAGAAGGATCAGCAATCACAGCAGATCTTATTCCAGAACAAGTAGGATAACACATAAAAGCTTTATTGGATCTGAAAATGGGAACTCCCTGCAAAACTATTCTAAGATGCACAAGCAGGGAAAATCTCTTTTCATTTGTTATGAAATCTGGAGCCCACTGTGAAATAACTTCCCCCTTTTTCCAACATATCTGAAATCAAGTTCTTCTTGGAAACTTTAACGCTTTGAATACAACTATCCACAAGAGAAAATTTGTGTGCTTATATAAGCTCACATGTCCTGCTCACATGAAAACCCAACTGATTCAACTGTACACGTGAAAACCCACATAAACCCACTGTACACGTGAAAACCCACAAAGATTTGTAGGAGATTGACATCAGTGGGAGGTTCTAAAGATTACTACTTTTTTAAAAAATAACTACTAAAGAAGGCTGGAAAAAGAGATAATTATCCTATAAATTCAAAGCATGGGAATGCTTCTGAGATTAGGAACATACCAATCACAGTGCCACTAGTGATAACATTTAGTGCATTAGTTAAGTAGTACAGTACCAACTCCAAAAAGGCAAGGGGACATTTCAGAGGAAGGCAAGATAATCCAAGCAAACAAAACTAACGTTGATGCTTCTACATAATTAGAGCCAAAGCAGGCTGCAAAAATTATTCTTGACAACGTAACAGCCTATAAGGGAATATTCTGCTTCAGGATGCTTAGTCCTTCCCAAACTCATTGTCAACTGTTGGGGAAATCAGGAGATTCAGGCAGTTTAAATGAGTATAAAGATCTATTGCAAGCTTAAGCTCTCTACAAGTATCTGAGCTACTATCGGTCAAGTGAAGTGCGTGGCAATTAAGAAGGTATTCAAGGTGAGCTGGACTTAGATCTCTTGTGGGTGTGAAGGAACTCGTGACTTATGATATGTTTGAACCCTCCCTCAGCTCAGCCTGGTCATCTCCTACACACACTCATTTGGTGCTTCTCATCTACTGTTTAAGAAGATACCACTTCAATAACAATCACAGTACCAACGAAGAAGAAAAATAACAGCTCTCAAAAGAAACCAGCATGGCTGCATAAAGTACTCTCTGATAAATTGAAAGACAAAAAGGACAAGTATAAAAAGTGGAAAGAGGGGCACATAATGAACTAAGGCTTGCGACAAAAGTCAAATATAACAAAAAAAGCTCCTTTCAACATGTAAAAAACAAGAAAAAAGTTAAGGAAATGATTGGTCCATTAGTGGGATAAAGTGGAAAGAAGGTGACAAGAAACAGGGAAAAAGCAGAACTATTTAACTCGTTTTTTGCATCCGTCTTTACACGAAGGGAAAAAACAGTCCAACCTATCAAAAACAGTACCGTAAAAAACAGATTAGAAACACAAGTTAAAATAGGCAAGAAAATGGTAAGTGAGCACCTGTCCACCCTAGATGGTTCAAATCACCAGGACCAGATGGACTATACCTCAAAGTTCTGAACGAACTGGCACATGTGATCTCAGAACCACTGAATGATATCTTTCAAAGATCCTGAAGCACTGGGGAACTACCAGAGGACTGGAAAAGAGCTGATGTAGTTCCCATCTTTAAAAAAGGGGAAAAAATGGATCCAGGAAACTACAGACCTATCAGCCTGACCACAATACCTGGGAAGATTCTGGAAAAGATAATCAAACAACGAATCAGCAAACACCTAGAGGCAAACAAAGTCATTACCAAAAGCCAACATGGGTTTGTCAAAAACAGATCATGCCAGACAAATCTTATCGCATTCTTTGACCAGGTGACAAAATTAGTGGACCAGAGGAATGCTGTGGATATAATTTACTTGGACTTCAGCAAGGCATTTGATAAAGTAGATCACAACCTACTACTTGACAAGATAGAAAAATGTGGGTTAGACAGCATCACCACCAGATGGATTCGTAGCTTGCTGACTGGCTGTATTCAGCGTGTGGTCCTCAATGGAACTGCATCTACACTGTTCTGGGCCCAGTGCTCTTCAATATCTTCATCAATGATTTGGATGAGGGGATAGATGGGGAACTCATCAAATTTGCAGATGACACCAAGCTGGCAGGAATAGCCAACACTCCAGAAGACAGGCTTAAGATATAGAAGGATCTTGACAGACTTGAACATTGGGCACTATCTAACAAAATGAAATTCAATGGTGAAAAAAGTAAGGTTGTACATTTAGGCAAGAAAAAACAAATGCACAGGTATAGTATAGGTGGTACCTTGCTCAATAGTGGTAACTGTGAGAGGGATCTCGGAGTTTTAGTGGACAATCACTTAAATATGAGCCAGCAGTATGCTGCAGCTGTCAAAAAAGCCCACACAGTGCTAGGTTGCATTAACAGAGGAATAGAATCAAGATCATGTGAAGTGTTAATACCACTTTACAATGCCTTGGTAAGGCCACACTTGGAATACTGCATCCAGTTTTGGTCACCACGATGTAAAAAAGATGTTGAGACCCTAAGAAAGAGTACAGAGAAGAGCAACAAAGATGATCAGGGGACTGGAGGCTAAAACATATAAGGAACGGTTGCTGGAATTGGGTATGACTAGTCTAATGAAGAGAAGGACGAAGGGGGACATGATAGCAGTCTTCCAATATCTCAGGGGCTGCCACAAAGAAGAGGGAGTCAAGCTATTCTCCAAAGCACCTGAAGGCAGGACAAGAAACAACGGATGGAAACTAACCAAAGAGAGAAGCAATCTAGAACTAAGGAGAAATTTCCTGACAGTTAGAACAATTAATCAGTGGAACAACCTGCCTCCAGAAGCTGTGAATGCTCCAACACTGGAAGTTTTAAAGAAAAGACTGCATAGCTATTTGTCTGAAATGGTATAGGGTTTCCTGCCTGAGCAGGGGGTTGGATTAGATGATCTCCAAGATCCCTTCTACCACCACCACCACCACCACCACCACCACCATCACCACCACCACCACCATCATCATCATTATTATTATAGCATGGCCTTTACTCTTTGCTCATCTGCAAACACATCCTGAGGTGTGTTTTCCTCTCCTTTTTAGTAGTACTTCTTCCCATCATTTAGTGATGCTTAAAACTGTCTGAAACCGTACAAGCAGATTTATTATAAGGCAAATTATATAAGAATCCTGCAAAACTCTTCATAATAATAGAATCAAGAGGGTCGTGTGTAGGAGGAGAAATTCCCCATGAATGAAGGAACACAATAGAATTCAAATTTCCATTTTCCTATTTAATTCATGTCTTCTAAATTATAATACTTACTCTCTTCTTCCTTACCAACCATTCTTCAGTCAACTACTACCCAGTTAACCCATTACAAGTACAGCCATAATTGTCAAATACATAAATCATTTCCTTTTCCTACTGTCTTCAAGAACATAGAGCTTAAACAATTTCTTTGTCCTAATATTATCTCTATTTTCTATAGCTTTTACCTGAATTTTCCCTTAAACCCAGCCATTCCTACTTGCCCTTCTCTTTTACAGAATTTGCAGAAGCAAGATCTGATATGCAAAAAGCCTACAATTTGTATTTTTAATCCAGAAACACAATGTGTTACACACAACAATATCTTGATTTACCTTGAAAAGAAACACAATATACTTAAGAGGAGTCTCATCACTTGGTCTTCATTTAACTTAAATTTATTGGCTACCCAACTTCAATGGGCTCTGGGGAATGCAAACATTTAGAAAAACAAAATGAAAACAAAAATCTTTAAAACAGCTAAAAACATTAAATTAGACAGCAATCATAAGAGTAATCTGATTACACAATTTCCAAAGCTTTCTTCACAAAACTGCAATAATAACAAATGTTGTAATAGTAGCAAATTCTACCCAACAATGTAATGTAACAGAATATTCAAGAATTTAGTGATTGTGGGACTTCACTTCATAAATGATAATCTCTAAACTGTAGAGTTTGGTAATCTATATATACAATTTTTCCTTTCTTATGTCATGGCTAGTTTGCTCCAGATGTAATTTCTAAGTGTTATGTTAAATACAATTGTCACACAAAGGGTGCTTTTGCAAAATACAGTCCAGGAATTGATAAAACACCAATCGTTCTACCATACTTATATATGGTAGCAATAGCACTTAGATTTATGTACCGCTTCATAGTGCTTTACAGCCCTCTCTAAGCAGTTTACAAAGTCAGCATATTGCCCCCAACAATCTGGGTCCTCATTTTATAGACCTCAGAAGGATGGAAGGCTGAATCAACCTTGAGCTGGTCAGAATTGAACTGCTGGCAGTTGGCAGAATTAGCCTGCAATACTGCATTCTAATCACTGTGCCACCACGGCTCTTATTTTACCAGGACAAATAATGTTGAATCATTTCTGAAACTGTATGTTACAGAATTAAGGATCATGTCAGTAATGAAACTCACCCTCTCCATTCCACTGGATATGCTGAGCTTATTTGTTGAATGTAAGAGCACCTACCATCAGTGGATACGTATCTTATGTTGGTCTTATAATCTTCATGTGCTCCACTAGTCTGAGTTACCACTGGGTGCACCCCATTCTTTGATACATGGTATTGTTCAAGTCCATTCACTGACCTTTGTATTTAAATAGCCACAGCTAATTCCCTATTGATGGTGGCCAGAAAGTAAACTTTGAGTCCAATTTCAGACAGATTTAAAGAATGAGCTATTAACATCAAAAGAAAATATTTTGTTTCTTGGCATGTAAATGATTGCAGGTCAAGTCGATCAATGAAGCAAACAACTTTTCCCATATACAGGCCTGCCAATATCCTTGTTTCATCTTTATCACCTGTTGTATAAAGCTATCTGCCAGATGTTCATTGCACAGTCTTTTTCCACTGGTAATTTTCCTGGGTAATTTTTATTTGGGTCCATACGGTCATTTCAACAAAGATCTAGGCTTATCACAATAGGGTGTTGCTTTTTCATCAAAATCCACCATGTCAGGCTCACAGTTAAGCCATTAAGGTATTGATGCCTAGAAGTCTAAGTGGCCCAAATACTGCATCAGGAGTCAATGCTATAGACACTCAGTGTTGTGTCAAATCCCCCAATTGCCAAACAGGCAGCATCGTACTGGGAACTGCAAAGAGGCCAGATGGGAAACAGACATGACTGGAACTTTAGAAACTTTTTGCTTATGTTGGCATTACTTAAATGCATGATTATACTGAAACATACAATCACGGGCTTTTGCATCAGTGGCTGACAGGTATCCCATCTGTTGCACCAGATGTGCACATTATGGGCCCATGGGTTGATTGTACAATTGCCAAGAAAGGATTTATATAATTTGCAAAATGTGCTGCTTTTGCAATGATGGCTTGCCCTATGCTTAATTAAGCTACCCAATGCAATCCACAGGCAAACTGATCATATGTTCAAACATTCCTTGCTCATAATTTCAAGGGCACCCAATCTTTATCCCCTGGTATATTATTTCTCCTGCAGCAATGCCATTCATAAATGTTATACACTTGTGTATAACATTTATGGGCTCTTTTCGGAGTCTTTGCAATATACAAAGTACCCCAAAAGCAGTCACTGAAATGAATATCAGTCACTACAATGTTATTATTTATAGCATACTATCATTATGCTATGCTTCGATGCTGCTTATTTGTTTTGCAAATATTGTAGAGGCAAAGATCTCTGCAGAAAAAGTCATCTAATTTAATCCAAAAGATCCCTGTAATGATCTCCAAAATCTCCAGCCTTATCATTCAGATAAAAAATACCAAGGTGTGTAGGTGCAATCAACACCTCCTGCAACTAAATGCTTTTTGGGTGGACAGCCATTTTAGCATCCTTATTTATACATATAGATAAATTGATGGAACAGGTTGCAGGTTTGGAGCTACTTCATAACTTATCATCTTTTTAAAAAGTGTTAAGTCTAACCCATCTGACTACTACCCAAAAGGCTTACTAAGAATAGTTAGTAAATTATATCACAAGACTTATATAACAAACATCTTGGTTGCATAATCCAACAGAAGAACCTAGCCGCCCTGTTCCAGGTCCATCATGCACACCTGAACACAAAATTAGGTTGCTGTATACAGTGTTACTTGCAAGCACAACAACAGCTGGCAGAATGTGTGATCAAATGCACAAATGCTTTAGCAAAATCCCAATCACAAATGAGCTTGCTTGCAAACTATTTTCAAACAACAAGAGTTCAAAGCAGCAGCCAGAAGCATTGGCAGGTCATGATCCCAAGATCTTGGCATGATGGTCGGTGGGCAGTCTGGGTCCAGAGTGGCAGAAATTCAAGGCTTCAAGCACATGGAATTCGGGTAGAATGATTAATCTTCATAGACCTTTCTGAGCTAGGGAGGACTCTGGAGTATAGTCTCCACCAGGTGGGAGTCACTCACCCTTGCTGTGTGAGAAGGTACAAAAAGTGCCTTTGTTCTGATTGGTGTAGGGTCTTAAAACTCGGCCCTTTTATGACTCATGGACTTCAACTCCCAGCGTGCCTGGCTGAGGAATTCTGGGAGTTGAAGTCCATGAGTCATAAAAGGGCTGAGTTTTAAGACCCCTGGTGTAGAGCATGATGTACTCAAGAGCTGGGTAGTGATCAGGATCCTAGTCCTCATCATGTGACTACAGGCACTGCTGTTCTTCATGACTGCTAATGGGGTCAGCCTCTGGTGCTAAACTGCTTCCTGAAGTTGACACTCCCCACCACATGCAGAGCATCACAACATTGGCTTCAGATTCATCTGAGCTGGCCCAGACACCAGTGGAACAAGCTGGGGTCAGGTCAGGCCACTGCAGCAGTTAAATTATTCAGAGCTAAGGTTTCACTTCACTTCATAGAACTAAAGTAACGCTTTTGTTATATGGTGCACAATTTTACCCTTATAAAAATGCAAAGCTTTTAGAAGCAGTGCATTCCAAATTTATGAGAATCTTTCTCCCTGCCACCTGATTGATTCCCAATGCCCTACTGTGAGTTGAATTAGGATTGCTTTCTATAGTAGCCAGTTGAGAATATAAAGTTTAAAATACTGGCTGCAAATAAACTGTGGAAGTGATTCACTGGCACAATTTGTTCTTAGGAATAAATTCAATTCCTCATGGAAAAACTATAAGCAATGATTTCTCCCCCTCTACGGCCTCTCAATTCAACCACTAACAAATAGGGGTATGGAGAAAGTCAGACAACGTGTCCTTGATCTCATCTCAAACAGATAAGCCTAAATTATGCTTCAGAAAACTCTTATCAAAATCTCTGCACTATTCCAAACTACTTTTTCAAGGTGTTTTCCATCCCAAATAGAGAAGAGCTTTTCAATTAGCTAGGTTTAGGACCCTAGCCCTGAAACTGGTAGAAGGTAACTCAATCACATCCTCTACAGGTAGTCCTTGACTTACGACCACAAATGGAATTGAAATTTCAGTCATAAGTTAGTGCGATCACAAAGCAAGTCATTATGTGATCGGACCTGATTTTACAACCATTTTTACTGTGGTCATTAAACAAATAATAGGTTAAGTGAATCCAGCTTCCCCAAATTGTCTTTGCTTGTCAGAAGCCAGCTGTGAAAGTTGCAAATCATGATCATATGACTGCAAGATGCTGCAGCCATTGCAAATGCAAGCTGGTTGGTCATCGTAATTTAGAACTATCATTAAATGAGAGGTTGTAGGTTGAGGACTACCTCTGTTACATTTGTCACTGCCTATGTTCAAATGCAGCCAACAGCCCACATCCTGTTGCATTGCTCACCATATCAGGACTCATCCTGTGCATTACTATACCCATTCCTTCCTAGGCACACAGGCTGGACTGACTCAAGAGCATACGCGTCATAAAAATGTCGATTCTGCTCCATTGACCATTAGAAGCCAATGTAACTGAATTTACCTATTTGCCTGGCTGGCCATCATTCTGGGAACTAAAATAGTGTTTCTCAATAATTACTGTTTTTTACAGATAGTCCTTGGATTATAACCACTCATTCAGTGACTGCTCAAAGTTACAACAGTGTGGAACAAGGGGGACTTATGAACAGTCCTCAAAGTTGCAGGGTCCCAGTCATCTAATCACAACTCGGGCTCTTGGCAACCAACTCCCAATGATGACAGTTACAGCATCTCATGGTCACACAGTTGTCATCAGCAAACTTCTCTGCCAGTTTTCCATAAGCAAAGTCAAAGGGGAGAATGGCAAGTGTGTGTACCACACTCCCACAAGTCACTCCCACTCTCGCAGGTTTTTCTACCGAGGAGCCTCCAGACAGCATGGAGATTTTATATTCTGTAATGTCTGCCATACTCCATAGTGCCCACCTTCAGCACCGGCCCACCGGCATGGCAAAGCACAAGGAGTTAGCCTGCTGCCCTCTGTAGCACCTGCCTACCCACACTCCCTAGTACCCACCTGCCACACTCGCTCATCCATTGCACTCCATAGTGTCCATCCAACTGCACTCTGTAGCGCCCACCCACAACACCTGCCTGTGCACCCACACTTCATTGTCCCCGCCCACAGCACCCAGGTGCACTTTGTAGCACCAATCAATGGCACCCGCACTGAGCTCTCGCCACTAGCCTGTTTGCCTGGGACTTTGTTTCAGCACCTCTACCCATGTTGAGGGCACATGAGGTCCCTGCTTAACAACCTGCATGGTTCTTAATAACAGCAATGGGGACTGCCAGGATCGCCCTGGCTAAGTCTGTTTGTGACAGGATTGCTTAGCGAAAAAAATTTCAGTCCCAATTGCTATGGAACTGAGGACTACTTGTACTATTTTATCAGTTTAGTGCTCGAATTTATGCATACATCTTATTCAGGTCCACATATTCTTAATTTTTTTCATTTGCTGTGTATTATTTTTTTCAATATGATTTCTGACCACAAATGAATAAATAATGATCTCTTAGATGTCAATGTTTCTACATTTAGGATTAAGAGATACAATCTCTGCGTGGCTGCGTGCATTCACACTTCTCTGGCTCTTGAAACACTGCACAACTCTGCCATCTCATTCTGTCTGGTTTTTATAAGGCTTGTGTTACATTTATATTCTCTTTGAAGCTAAACTGTATACAAGTTGAGATACATAACAGGCTGGATAAGCTATTTAAAAGCAGCGTAGGTTTTCTAAAATATAGATTTCTGAAAATTACACAATCCAAGGCAAGGGAAGAATATAAATATAAAAAAACTCAAGACATAAGAAAAAAGTCATTCTATTCTGGTCAATAAGACAGCTATAAGCCACCTTGAAACAAGATGCCATTGCATTTGTCAAGACTCTGTTCGGTAAAACCGGAAGCTTTTCAGGCACCAATTCAAGGACATACTCTTGGTAGAAGTTCATTTAATTGCAGGTGCTAGAAAATCCATTTGTCGAAGAAATTCAGCAACTAGGAAGAATAAGATATAAATCACAGCTAGAGCAGATTCAGAGTTCAAATCTCACACCTCCTTCTCCCTCCTGTGCAATGTAATAGGCTAAGAGTTTCTTAGTTTGGGGCAGGATGAGAGATTGACACCTGAATATTGTTATTATAACACATCACTCTGATCTTCCTTTCTCATTTTACTTGAACAAGCTCTCATGGTGCAAGCCAGCAATTTATTTTATACTGTTAGCTTCCCTTTTCTCTGACTGTTTCAATTTACGTATACAGTAGCAAAAAAAAGATATGAACACGGCTTTTTTAAGGAAATGCCTTAAAAAACAAGTGCCTTGCTTCCCTTTCAAAAGGTAATTATGTTCTGTGATTTCCTTTGTTTTTTTCCTATCTTATTTGGTCTGTATGGAAATCATACCTCCAGTTATTCAGAGAAAGACTTCTCTGCAGATGTGTTTTTAACAATGCAGGTAATTCAAACTACGTAACATTTGTAGAACATGTAAATGGTTACATAACACTCACTTTAACCTCTTCCTTTCACAATATATGGCAATACATTTCACAACTTCAACAAAACTTTACTATAAAACAGTTCCTTTCCTATGAAAAACTGAGCCTCAAGTAACTGTTTTGTCCCTCCTATGGTTAAACAACTCCCTCCGACACTGCACACTTGCTGACAATATAGGGATAATAATTGGGGAAAGACAGAAATAATCAGAAAGATTTAGGCTGGAACAGTGGCCGGAAATAAATAAAGAAAACAAAAGAAAAATGTAAAAACTGGGCAAAGAGCAGCAAGTGTATGAGGGAGGGACTAATGGATCAGAATCTCAACTTGTCCCAACAGTGTAATGGATCTGCAAAGAAGGCCAATAATATTTTGAAGAGCATCCAGAGGGGTATGGAATCTGGATCACAGAAAACAATTATTCTGTTCTACTCTGCCTTGGTCAGCCCTCACTTGGAGTACTGCATTCAATTCTGCACACACTATTTTAAAAAGGACACTGATAAACTGAAGCAAATCCAGAGGAGGGCCACTAGGATTGCAAAAGGACTGGAAAGCAAGTCCTAAGAGGAATAGTTAAAAGACCTAGCCTTGCTTTGTTTGTGGAAGAAAAAGGGACCTGATAGTTGTCTTCAAATATCTGAATTTTGACTTATTCTCATTTGTGCCAAAGGGTCAGACTAGAATTAACAGGATGAAACTTCAAAGATGTAGATACCGATTAGACATCAGGAAGAACTTCTAGATAGTAAGAACTGTCAATCAGCAGATTGGATTGAAGCATGGGTTTCTCACACTGAACACAATGGTCAAATTATTCTACTTCAGACACAATATGTGAAGACCCAGCTCTCTGGGAAAGGTGGAAGGAAAAAGAAAAGAATGACCAGCAGCTAGGAGGATGGACTCTGTTACAATGGCAATGGATACACTTTTGGAGGACTTGAAAGGCCAGGTTAGGGATAGACTGCTATGAAGAAAATCTATTTATGTGGTTGCTGAAAAACATTGTTTGATGGCACATACTTAATCAATCAATCAATCAAACAAACAAATGGGTATTTTAACATCCCACTCTGTGCAGGCCAAAAAAATCTCAGGGGGAGGCTGAGAGATGTACATAACATTGGGAGAAGAGATGCATAAGTTGTTGTTGTTATTGTTGTTAGTTGCGAAGTCGTGTCCGACCCATCGCAACCCCATGGACAACGTTCCTCCAGGCCTTCATGTCCTCTACCATCTTCTGGAGTCCATTTAAGCTCATGCCTACTGCTTCAGTGACTCCATCCAGCCACCTCATTCTCTGTCGTCCCCTTCTTCTATTGCCCTCAATCTTTCCTAGCATCAGGCTCTTCTCCAGTGAGTCCTTCCTTCTCATTAGGTGGCCAAAGTGTTTGAGTTTCAACTTCAAGATCTGGCCTTCTAAAGAGCAGTCGGGGTTGATCTCTTCTAGGACTGATCGGTTTGAACGCCTTGCAGTCCAAGGGACTCGCAGGAGTCTTCTCCAGCACCATAGTTCCAAGGCCTCAATTCTTTTGCGCTCAGCCTTTCTTATGGTCCAACTTTCACAGCCATACATTGCAACTGGGAAAACCATGGCCTTGACTATACGTACTTTTGTTGGCAGGGCGATGTCTCTGGTTTTTAGTATGCTGTCTAGATTTGCCATAGCTTTCCTCCCCAGGAGCAAGTGTCTTTTAATTTCTTGGCTGCAGTCCCCATCTGCGGTGATCTTGCCCAGGAAAATAAAATCTGTCACTACCTCCATTTCTTCTCCATCTATTAGCCAGGAATTGAGAGGGCCGGATGCCATGATCTTGGTTTTCTTAATGTTGAGTTTCAAGCCAACTTTTGCACTCTCCTTCTTCACCCGCATCAAGAGGCTCTTTAGTTCCTCTTCACTTTCTGCCATTAGAGTGGTATCATCTGCATATCTTAGGTTGTTGATATTTCTCCTGGCAATCTTAATTCCAACTTTTGATTCATCTAGCCCTGCCTTTCTCATGATGTGCTCTGCATATAAGTTAAATAGACAGGGCGACAGTATACAGCCTTGTCGGACTCCTTTCCCAATTTTGAACCAATCAGTGGTTCCGTGTCCAGTTCTCACTGTTGCTTCTTGACCCGCATATAGGTTTCTCAAGAGACAAATAAGATGGTCTGGTACTCCCATCTCCCATACTACACCCAAATCAGTGGTCTATGTTTTGAAAATCAATAATCTTATGGCAAATTAAAAGATTGTGAGGAACAGCGAACATCTCCCACAAAATCCAAAACGCACAAGTAATTCGGTAAAAACCAGTCTCTATAAGTGCAGCACTGCCTTCACTTACGTGCAGAAGCTTCCATGTGAGTCTGAATTCATGAGGCTGCAGCATGAGGTCACAGAGGTTACTGGTCACCTTTCCTCACAAATTATTATTAATAGTTATTAGTCAATTACTCTCAATCACTCTGGGCTGCTCACAACAATCAAAGAGACAAATCAAATAAAACATAATAAAGTTAAAAGACAGCAAGTGCAATGGACTGAAGATTCTCATATATTATCGCAGCAGGTCTAGAAAAAAAATAGCATTCTAGAGAATCTAAAGAAGCATCCTAATTTTATATTATATAAAAGCTTACCTCAGTCTGGTCATAAACTGCTGGTGCTGAATTATAAACTTAGAAGGGAATGCATTAAACATAGGTTCTCAAACATAGTGGTTACACAACCTTTTAAAATGATGAATGAACCTGCATGAGCCTAAAACATTATTTCATTGGACCCAGAGCTGAGCAGTAAGACATACATATCTAACTATTACGTTTTAAATTTATATATTATAGAGCTTCTCAAACATGGCAACTATCTAGCAGTACGTGCACAGGCAAAGCACCAAGGAAGTTTTGAGAATATATTCCCACTCCGCTTAGATAAGAGTGATCAAGTTTACATTAAAAAAAAAATGTTATCCACCTCAAGTTGCTCATGAGTTCCCAGTTACAAGATTAGCTATTAAATGAAAGAATCTCGGTCTTTCAGGGCTTGTTATAGGTCCAGACAACCTAAGCCATCATCACCTAGGGCACCAAATTTCAGGGGGAACAAAAATTGAAAATACTTTCAAAATATACAGTACAAGTATAATATCTAATCTTCATTCCTCATTGCTGTAGACTAGCATTTTCTTTCTACGCTTTTCGAAGATACCCACAAAGTCAGTTGAATGATTTAATGAACAGGATGCCAATCAGACATTGGGAATCACAAAAAAAAAATGATTATTAAAGCTATGGACCTCAGGAAGCTGGTAACATTACTGAAGCAAGACCAAAGTCTGATAGGAAGATATTGAGGAGCAAGTTGCATGACTATCAGCTTATTGAAGTTATACCCAGAAAAGCAATAGCAGCACATTCTGTGCACCACCAACTCCACTCAAGAATTAAATATAATTATCAGGGGACATCAGTATATGACCTTGCCTAGTTAGCCTGGCATCCTTTAAAACTGCACCTATTAAGCTATCAACTACATGTTATCTGCCAAGATTATCTTACACAGCAAATCAAAAACTATTAGTTACTTCTAGTAATACACCAAACCCTGATGTAATTGATAGCAGCTTGATAGAAAATCATAAACAGGTATTTATTTGTTTGTTTGTTTATATTAAATATGTATGCCACCCATCTCTCTACCAAATGACTCTGGGTGGCTTACAATACAATAAATAAGAAAATAAAACAATTACAGGATTAAACCATTAAAACATCAGACATTAAAAGTTAAAACATTAAAATTAATACTAAAACTGATAAAAAGAAGCAATGTGTAGACAGGGTGGAGGTGGGAACTTCTACTAACCTCCAAAGTGGGACGCCCTGGGCGCCCATGCTCAGGCACCTGAGCATGTTAAAGCAGTTTGAGTCGATATGGCCTGCTCTTAACCCTTCCTCTTCCATTACTGCATCATATTAATAGGGAACTGAGTATAAGGTTCACTTTCAAATAAATATCTTATGGGTCAAGATGCAATCCTGCAAAACTGAGCTTTTCAATATTGAAGCTGAACAACTATGCATACTAACCTAACAGTATGCCTCATTAAACTCAGTGGGCCTACCTTCCGGAGACATCTATCAGACTGTGCAGTGAGGCAATGTTTTTTACTTTAGTCCCACATTTCTGCTGTGGCTTCTAACAAGAAACTTAATTATAAAATGTAGCTCCTTTGGTAGAGTTTGCTTCTTCAGATCTGTCATCTGGTGTGAAATGTGCCTACAAGACAAATACAGAAGCATTTCTTACTGAGAATTTATGGTGCACGGATTTCATTTTCAATAAATTTGTACCATAGGGCCCCCACCTCAGAGTTTCATTCGTTCTCTGTTGCTAGGGCTTTCATGTTTGAGTCTAGGTAGGACAACAATCAATTGGTTAAAAAAGCCTCTCAGCTAAAATGTCACAATGTATGTTGGGCAAGATTCATTGTATTGGATTGTTTTTAGTGCAGTACTTCACTTGAAGCCAGAAAACTGCTGTTTGCCTTTATATTTTCAGTATATTTAAGAGACAAGTACACATTGCAAACTGACAATAAAGGTCAGCAATATATGGTATGCCTATTTGAAATTTTCTTAACAGCAAGCTGGGTAACCTGTACCCGAATGTTCCTAAATATCCTCAATTTGGAGAAATCAGTAAACTTGCCCAGCACATAGGCTCACATCTTATACTTATACTTGCCCAGCACATAGGCTCACATCTTATACAAGGCACAAACCCCTTGGGCAAAATGTCCTTCAAATCCTTCCAAATTGCCTCTGTGGCAACAATCCAAACTTCTCAGGAAACCTACAGTGCTCAGAAGAACCTTTTTTTAGCACTGTAGTGGAAACATGGGACAGAAAAACTGATAGCCTGAATGGAGTTCACTTAAGCATCTCTAGATCAAATTAACTGCTCCCAACACTGCATTTTTTTAAGGGAAGATCTTCCTCCCATAGATGGATAAGACAACTGTCATCCCAACAAAGGGCACATTTTCTAAACATTTTGAGTAATATACAAGGTGAAGTGCAATATATTTTTCCTCACGAAACATCTTGTTGTTTTGGACTCACATCAAAGCATAACCTAAGCTTTCCTGAACTAAGGAAAGTGAAAACTGCAGCTGGGAATATCATGCTTAGCAAGTTCATTGAAATCAACCAGAAGAAATTCACTGAAGACTGCCAAACATTGAAATGCCCCTCCAAACATATCCCCAACCTTCTGGTGAACCATCTTGAGAATCACCTGGAGCTTAACGTTGACGAGCTCCACTGCATCCTTAGGAGAAGAAATAAATATAAATATAGAGCCTGACTAAGAATGTAATATTCCCCATTCTACCCAAAAGGCTCAGTTATGCAGGCCAGCAAGAAAGGATCAAAACAATCAGAGTTTTACTGCGGTGGTGAAACAGGCCAAGGTTTAGTATCCAGAGAGGGTAGGCGTCAGGTAAATGAGTTCAATAGGTAAAATAGATGAGTAGCCCCCAAACCCAAAGATAATATGCACATAGGATCAAACCCAGCAGCCAGATAGCAGGCTGCTCATATTTCTGGACAACCAGAGATGTTATATTGATAATGATTTGGTCTTAAAACTGTTTTTAATTTTTTTTTATCTTCAGAATCTTTACTAGATCCAGCTGCTGCTGCTGCTGTTCATCTTGGTCCAATCAGTCAAAAATACCACTCAGGAACAAAAACTGATAGCAATAAAAAATATAGAGGAATAGAGGAAAACTGGGTGATTTTACACTTCCAGATCTTCTGGGTCTGGATCTACACTATTTGCATTCATGAAGGACAGATTTAACCACTGAATCAAAGTCAACTCAGTTGCCCTTTGCATAAAGAACACACCCTCCCCAGCAGCCCCCAGATCCAAAGCTTCTTAAAAAGTTCTTTCTCTTTCTCATATATGTAGAAGCAGCATTTAATGACCCAATATTTCTGCCCTGTTTCTTAGCAAGAATATTTTGAAAATTAGAGGGGAACAGGAAAAGGAGAAAGGAGACATGATAGAGAGCAAAAAAGCACCCTAAATTGATATTTTCCCCATATGCACAAGTTAAATATACAAGGTACAATGTGGGAACAGTCTGGCTCTTCACAATAAAGCAAGCTAAGTTTAACTCATCCTTTCTGCATTCTTCCTGTAATCTTTCCTTATACAATGCTATCTCCAAAACATCATATTTAGAGGTAAACAGATTCAGAGTGTCCAAAATTGTTAGAAAAAAATCGTTAAGAGTTTTCTCCTTTGCACTGTAGAAGTAAAAATTTACCTTTGTGAGGCTAATCCATAGGGGCGGGGGTGGAAATAAGGTGATAGAATTCTCAAATGGGAGAATGGGAATTGTACGTAAGAGAGAAGCTTTTTTTTTTAACGTTTTAAGTATTTTAAAAGATTTCAATGTTTTCAAAACATTCTAGGCACAGCAGAGAAGAAAATGTTACATTTTTGTTCCACCAACTTATGTTTTTTTCTTTATTCAAGAGTAGATTACTTCTTAACCCAAGGGTGCATTTCCAAAAGGCAACTGGATTTCCTTGTTTGTTTGTTTTTCCCTTGAAAATGTTTAGCTTCTCATCCAAGAAGTTCCTCAGTTCTTGCTTCTTCAAGCTTCTTGAATGTGAAGTGAAATGTTTTCAAGTGGGGAAAAACAAGAAAATCCTCTTGCCTTTTGGAAAAGCACCTTTGGGGCAACCATGACTTGGATGATTGAGAATCTCCATAAACATTACTTTTTAATATTTTGGTAGATTTAGCACAATATATGGTCTAGCATGATCCTAGCTCCATTTTATTCCATAATAAACTAGACCTTACTGTTTTTAGAGGAAGACAGCTATGCCCCAAAGTGGCCTTCCAATATTATGGGATTCTCTCTCCACCTTCAACTATGTTCTCAGAGGCACAGCTCAATATTCAGAATGAATCAAATGCCAGTGGCAATACAGCAGAACTTTAAACTCTTGTATGCCAATCTTGCATTTGCTGGAGGCAAGTGGTAGACAGAACCAAAAGCATCAGTTTGATATGGAGCAGATGCCAGAAGCAATCCTATGAAAGTGGCAACCAAATTTCTAAGTCCAAGATATTCTGGAATGTTTAATAAAAAACAGAAACCAACAAGACTTTATCCTAATGAGATACCTGATGATCTGCACTATCATAGGTCAATATTATTTATCAGCTGCTAAGCTGTTGCACTTTGATTAAAACAAGGTTTCTAGTTGAAATTTTGTCAGAAATCATGCTGGCCACAATAAAAGTAACATGATAGCGAATTTCAGAAATGCCATGGCCAAATGCAAAGTTTGCTCTGGGTCTCAATTTGGACCTTAACCTCAAGCTAGCACCACTCTATTTTGCAAACCGAATGGAGAAATACAGGAAAGAGGCAGGCTTCCTGGGGCCATGGTTCTCCCCTGCTGGATGGTTCAACGTAGTTCATGAATTAGCATCTCCTACCTAGCCCATGAATCAACTCTGGGGAAATCTTGTGACAGTTGACCACAATAAGGTGGTTCTGCATTATACAGGTAGTCCTTGATTTACAAGTTTGTTTAGTGACCGTTCGAACTTACAACAGCACTGAAAAAAGTGATTTATGACTGTTTTTCACACTTAGGAACATTGCAACATCCCCATGGTCACAGGATCAAAATTCAGATGCTTGGCAACTGAATCATATTTATGACGGTTGCAGTGTCCCGAGGTCATGTGATCACCTTTTGTAACCTTCTGACAAGCAAAGTCAATATGGAAAATAGATTCACTTAACAACCATTTACTAACTTAACAACTGCAGTGATTCACTTATCAAATGTGGCAAGAAAGGTTGTAAAATGGGGCAAAAATCACTTAACTATCTCCCTTAGCAACAGAAATTTTGGGCTCAAATGTAGTCCTAAATTATAAGGACTATCTGTATTTCGGTTAATAACTCCCAAGACTCCAGGGCATCTACATAGAGAAGGATATAATTTTGTCTGGGAGGTATTCCCACCAGTAACCTATTCCATAAATATTGCTGGGATTGTAAAGGAAAGAAGAATACCCAGTTGTCTGTTTCATTTTTAGTGTCCCACCAATAAATCTTTCTCACTAGTTACCAACCAGTGGAAGTTCATTTATTTATTTATTTAGAAAATTTATATTGCCGCCTACTCGCACATGGCAACTGAAGGCAGCTTACACGGATATAAAAACACCATATAAAAGAATAAAAAATAACAAGAAGAAAAATAATAAAATAATAACACCCACCCCCCAAAACATGGCTTTTCAGCATGGTGATAAACAGAACTTAAAAATGAAACGCAAAAGGCATAGGTTCTGGGTCACTCATAGCCAATCAGCTTTATAGTTGAGCAAAAGTAAATGTCTTCTAGGATTTTCAAATGATTGTCAAACAAATATTCATGTGGAGTTATTTCTAAATATCTAACTAATCATCCAAAGCTCGCCTTTTCATGCCTATAAAGAGGCGTATTATGTGGAAAGCACAAGTCTACACCAACCTCCTTTAATGAAATACCTTCATTATTGCTACTGGATTTCTGGATTCACTAAGCAGATTTGCCAGCTGACACCTCCAAATCCAAGAATGGATTAAAAATGTCTAAGTATGTAAACTAAGCATCCCTGTTAAAGCTGCACAATACCAGAAGAAGCTTCCTATTATTACTATGGTACCAGTTGTGATTTAGGATCAGTGTCTTTAATTATTCAAATGTAATGGAGAGTGAAGGTGCTTTATTGCAGGGGGAAATCCCATTTGTATCATTTCACTAATTGCAACAGCTTCTCGATTTCCCGAATGACTAAATGAAGAGTGAGAAACTAACTAGACAAGATTATACTGGATAGAAACCGAAGAGCAAATCTTTTAGAAACCCTACATATTCAATCAGACTTACAAACATCT
Source organism: Azemiops feae (assembly GCA_023970755.1). Lineage (NCBI taxonomy): Eukaryota > Metazoa > Chordata > Lepidosauria > Squamata > Viperidae > Azemiops > Azemiops feae. The sequence continues at coordinate 2,653,850 of JALGBA010000012.1, read as the reverse complement.
TCCCATGTTTTCAAATATGAAGAAATGACTAAACATATGTGCAAATTGCCCTGAGGTAGTAGATATTCTACATTTACAATTAGAAAGCTATACCTGTATGTACAGCAGGTTTTCAAACCATACAAAAGCAATTCAGGGGATCTCTAATGGCACCAGAGAACATTCCATCACATTTCTTTATCAATACTAACTTTCCCTTGTCAAGCCTCTTTATCAAACCGAGCAACTGGAAGGCACCAAGGCTTAGCTATGGTCCTGGACTTTACATCTCTGACCTTACCTCCACAATTGGGACCAGCATCTTGGTCATTGAGCAAAGCAGTCTTTAAGTGAGATGTCACATGACCACTCTGCTCAACAACTGCAATCCAGGTTGCAGTCATTAATTGATCTCAGGGGTTATTAAATGGACTTGCCTCTCTGCTCTGGGTCTGAAAATCTTGCTTGATTTTGGCATGGACCTTATTTAACCAGCCTCCAGAGACTGGGAGTCCTCTTGGCAGATGGCAGAAGTTTGCAACTTCCCTGAGGGCTTCCCCATTGACTTTGCCAGAAAGGAGGAAAGATTACAAAGGGCAATTACATGATCATGGGGCCCTTGGCAACTCGTCATCAGTGCAAATGGGTTATGGGGTGCAGCAACAGGCATAACGTCTGTCACGGTTATGAGTCCCTACATTCAGCACCATCAAAACTTTGAACAGTTGCTGAACAATGATCATTAAGTCGAGGTCTACCTGTACATATGACCCAGAATTATCTGAAATGTATTGGAATTGTGCCTTACACACTTACACCCACAAAGTAATGCGCAGAAAGCCATTATACATAACAGAAAATGCTTCTGCAAGGCTCTAGCCTTTTTTGCAATCTTGGGGCAGCAAGGGAATGGGATCATCCCAATATTTATACCTGAATCTTCACAGGTTCCAAGATTGAAAAAGCAATTGAGTTTTCAGTCATAGCATGATTCACATGTTAATTTCCTTAGACAATGCTGGACTCAGACTTCCAGGCTATCTTTTCATTTCCTGCAGCAGCGACAGCTAGAGATCCAATGATTGCAGGAGACAGGGACAAGAAGGTAGAAAGGTTCTGATATTTAATCTGATGATCAACCAAGGGGAAAATAATATATAAGATTAACTCTTTTATTGGCTTTTCGTAATTAAAAAAAGAGATTGAACAGGGCTTTCACAGACACTATTTACACCTCAAAATTGTGTTTCCCCAATCAATGTACGAAAGGATCCTTGAAAGCAAAAGAATGACAAAAAAAAAAAATTACATTTAAACCTGCAAAGCAGTATCTAGGCCATGGGTCGGCCAGCCGAAGCATTCAACGAGCCGCACGGACCCGTTTCCCTAAAAAAAAAAAACCCTGGGAGCCGCGCCGCCCACGCATGCGCCCGCGCACCCGTTCGCGCATGCGCACCCGCCCGCGCACGTGCGCATGCGCTGCCCAAAATGGCGGCGGAGGCTCCGGAGCCGCAGGTGATCCATCAAAGAGCCGCATGCGGCTCCGGAGCCGCGGGTTGCCGACCCGTGATCTAGGCAATATCCCGTTATGTAGAAATGTGTTTGGAGAGCCAGGAGTTAAGCAGCTGAGGGACAGTAAGTATATTAAGCGAACCAAGAAGTCACCTTCTGATCAGTGATCCAAGGAGGACAAAAAGGAGCATCAATTAGAAGTCCACCAAGCTAAGAGTAGATGAGAATTGTGGGCAAAAAAAAACCCCAGCAAGCAGAAATCTCAGTGTTAAATGACAAATACCCACAAGATACTTTACACTCATGAGAGCAAGTTTGGTCTAGTCTAGTGGTTAAGGCACCAGACTTAGAAACCAGGAGACTGTGAGTTCTAATCTCACTTTTCGCATGAAATCCGGCATATTGTGAAGAAAATAGGTGCAGAAAGGAGCAGTAGGTAAGTTTGCTGCCTTGAGTTATTTATAAAAATAATAAAGTTGGGATAAATAAACAAATCAATGAATAACACACCCATTACCTGGAGAGAAAAAAAGTTAAATCAATAAGTGGTATGTGTTTGCCACATATACTTCCATTATCACCTTATGAGTTTTATAACACTAGGCTGAAGTCTGTATACAGAGGTTCTGTATAAAAAAAATAGCACATGAACACTTGTGTGCCACAAACTATTAATATACCCATGAACAAAACAAGAAGACAACAAAACTACTTACTGCTCAGCATATCTATATTCTACTACTGAAGAACTTGGCCTGCTAAATTATTTAATGTCCCACTGGTGCAACTGTGAGTAGGACAATAGCTGTCCAGTGCCATCTTACCCACATTTACTCAGGTATGCTGTCATGAGTTAAATGGGTCACGCGTCCCAGGCAGAATGTACGCAACATTATGCAACACCTCCACTGAAGGTAGAAAATCTGCAGTTGGAAGAAATAACTTTCAATATGCCTTTCAATGGGATTTTGGCCCTTGTTGCTCAAAGACCACAGCCTTAGCTAATATTTCATCCTGGTCAGCATTTTGTATAAATAAAATGGCTTTAAACTTCCAACAAAATCTTTTGCTGGAAAATCTCTATGCTTAGAGACACATAAAATATATCAGGACTGTTATTGTTATCCTGTCTTCTTACATATATAGAACTTTCCTCCAAAGGACACCTTGAAAATCAAATTTAAATTCTTTTTTCATAAATGGATTGCATGAAGCTACTTATGCTTTCAGCTCTTTGTATGACATCTTGCTAACCTACAGCCAACATGGTGTGATGTTTTAGGCATTGGGCTAGGACTGAGGAGGTCCCAGTCCAGGTTCATCATCTAATCCAGGGGTCTTCAAACTTGGCCCTTTTATGACTTGTGGATTTTAACTTCCAGAATTCCTCAGCCAGGCATGCTGGCTGAGGAATTCTGGGAGTTGAAATCCACAAGTCATAAAAGGGCCAAGTTTGAAGACCCCTGATCTAACCTGAAGCTCAGTAGATGGCTTTCTTGCAGGGTTGCACTTGTAGAGAAAGACGTGAGGAGTAATGTTGCATGTGTTGGGTCAGGCAGGAATGCACAAAGTGAAAACACCAAACTTTTGACCTGGTCTCTAGTGAGGAAAATGGCTCGGACAGAATATGGCAAGCACATTTCCAGAGGGTTACAGAACGTTATTACATTCTGTACCCTGGTTGTGCTTCTTAGCATCATTCAGCATCTGTGAATTTTCACAGACTGTCACACTGCTTGGCATATTTCAAAAACCCCTAATTAGTTTAAAGATCTCTACTTTCAAAGTACCAACCGGCATTTAGATTCCAATCACCAGCTGGCATTTACAGTTGTAGCGGGGCAAAATCCCTAACTTTGTGAATCAAAGAAGAAGCTGAATGCCGTAATTGCTGCTTCCTATCTGCATATACTTCATTCAGTTGAATTACATTGTAACGTTTAACAAAAATAGCTGAAGAGCTATTTCAGGAAGCTGTGTTGAATTCTATGCAAATTAAAAAGAGAAAATAGAAAGTTACTGTTTAAACGAATTTAAGGGACTCTTTATTTGCTAGGAATAGAGGAATCTGTATTACTATTTCCACAGCAGCATTGTATTTTGCTTATTATTTTCTTCAAACATTTCAAACATTGAAACATTTGCTCAAACACAGGAACTTCTGGGGCGAAGCACAGTTATTACAACTACAGTCCTAGCCTAACTTTAACATTAACCAAATCATTAAATTAAATCCACTGGGTGCACTTCAGAACAAAATTAACTACCTACCCATAATGTTCATATCATGTTACAGCATAACAAAGGAGGGCAGTGCAATTTCCCAACCCACAGGCCAGGATGCTGAAAACCAGGAGTCAATCAAAGTGAGCAATCCCTAGATCAGTGGTGGCGAACCTATGGCATGGGTGCCAGAGGCGGCACTCAGAGCCCTCCTGTGGGCACGTGCGCCGTCGCCCCAGTCCTAGGCCTTCAGCTAGGTTTTATAAAACCTTTTCGCTTTAGGCCTCCACCGCCGTGTGCAAAAAAAAAAAGGTTCAATCAATTTCAACTTCTCACGGGAAAAAAAAGATCTTGCAAAGTTGGAATTGATTGATTGAACTTTTTAGTCCCACCCAGTCTGCCGTTACCACCGCAGCCACGCCCACCCAATGGGCCACGCCCACCCAATGGGCCACACCCACCCGGCACTCGACGATGCATAAGTGGGTTTTGGGTTGCAGTTTGGGCACTCAGTCTCTAAAAGGTTCGCCATCACTGCCCTAGATCAAGAGTCTGCACTCCATCACTGGGTTTAATCCTGTCTAGACAACTGGGAATGCAAGTGTTAAGTTTGTGCAGGTTGTACAGAAAAGGGTCACTTTGAGCAAAAGAGTATTTGAAATTATAGAATAAAAAGGACATCATTTCATAATTCATTCTTGTTGTTTTAAATGTTATATACTGCTTTTATAATTCAATGTTATATTTGTGTACCATCCAGAGTCCCTCTGAGAGAGAGAGAGATGGGAGTTTTTAAAATTTGATAGATTGATTAGATTAGATTAGATTAGATTAGATTAGATTAGATTAGATTAGATTAGATTAGATTAGATTAATAAATGTTTGTTCTTAACATATATTGCACTTCAGCTCACACTGGAATTTATTTATGCTCCATTCAGAAGAAAACTTTCCCAGAACTATTTATTTTTATTTATTCATTTATATCCTGCCTTCATTATTTTTATAAACAATTCAATGCAGCAAACATACTATACCTCATACTCCTTCCTCCTCCTATTTTCCCACGATAACAACCTGGTGAGCTGGGTTGGACTGAGAGGGAATAACTGACCCAAGGTCATCCAGCTAGCTTTCCTGCCTAAGGCAGGACTAGAAGTCATGGTCTCCCAGTTTTTTGCCTGGTGCCTTAATCATTATATCAAACCTGCTGTCAAAATGTCCAATTCTCAAAAAAAAAAGCCAAAGTAAAATCTCTTAAAATAGTTAAAAATTCTCAACAAAAGTGGAGAGCACTGAAATAAATGAACAACCAGACCGACTGGAATTCCACAGCATAATACAGGCAGTCCTCGACTTACAACCCAAAATTGAGCCCAAAATTTCTGTTGCTAAGCAAGACGGTTAAGTGAGTTTTGCTGTATTTCGTGACTTTTCATGCCAGGATTGTTAAGTGAATCACTGCAGTTATTAAGTTAGTAACACAGTTGTTAAATTAATCTGGCTTCCCCAATGACCTTGCTCGTCAGAAGATGATCACATAATTCACGTACTCCATTAGTTGTTGAATCAGTCAAAATCTCTAAAGCCTTTTTAACCCATTGAATGAAATTTTAAAACACATTTTTAAATCTAACTCTAGGTTTCTTTCTGTGCCACACCGGTTTCCATAGTAAGGTTCCTACAAATCCCAATATTTGAAAAAAGGTATTTCTCAGCACTTCAGATTGGTCAAAGTTCTCTTCCCTTTCTTCTAGTGGCCTTTGAATGGTGTAGGCAGTTTTATTCCATGTTGTAATTACTAGTTGATTATCCACGTTATCACAATTTTCAGTAACTTGTATCTGGGTGTCAGTCTCTATTGGTTTTGACAATTCAGGCATCTCAGTTAAAGTTATTCTTTGATCATCAGGCTTCTCCATAAATTGTATATGGGGTTGTATAAAGTTGATTTGTTCAATGGTTTCCACAATTTCTCCCGGTATAAGTTCATGTTTGAGTTGTAAGTATGGTTTCTCTTTAGGTTGTATATGTTGCTCAAAGGCCTCTTTGGAGCCACTCTGCTCCCTCTCCACTGTTCTTCGGCCTATAACTTGATCCGTCAAAATTTGAAAGTAAGATTTCGTGTACTCTGTAGCTTCCAAGATTTTTTCCAGTATAAGCTCATAATCAAGCTGTGGGCAAGATTCCTCCATCTCAGTGGTGAAAGGATCTTTTAATCTTTTAGTGAAGGCTATATTTAGTAAAAGTCAACAAATATTCACCTCCAATTCCTAGTAGACAAAATCACCACCCAGCTGTTTCAAGTTATCTTTACCCTTATCATCCTTTGAAGGTCAAAGCCATCCTCCAGCAAAAAAAATATACAGTTGCAGTAACACTTTTCATCACAAGATGTCCTCAGTAGGCTATAAAGTCTTTCTTTCCAAGTTAATAGATTTTTTGTTTTTCACATTAAACAAATAAAAAAGAAAGTCCTCTCCAGGATAGTAAATAGCGTAGTTATAATAGTAATGATCAAAAGTAGAAATATTTTCAGGGTCCCTCAGTATTCTAAGAGTTGAATAGTCAATAAAAAATTAGCTGTTTTATTTTTTTCAGTTCCTGGTTTTCCCACAGTGTCAGTTTCCCACAGCAGGGAAGTAATTCAAATTCAAAAGCTTTTTACAGGAGAGTAATTAGGGAAAGAGGGGGAAGGAAAGGTCTCACCCGGATTCTCCACAGGGGTTCTTTGTGCTTAGCTGTTCTTCTGGCTTTCGGCTGGCACTGCGAAATGATCGTCCATTTTACTGGGCGATCTTTTCTCCGACGGCCCTAAGGAGCTGGCTCGGACCGAGGAAGGAGCTGCCGCCCTCCCCCCATCGACGAGGGCCTCCTCAACAGTGGTCGCCCCTCCAGGGTCTAAGGGTCTACCGGCGGAGGGAAAAACAGCCGATGGAGAGACGAGGCTCTCCATGCGACTGCGTCTGCGGCGATCCGGAACCGGAAAAGGATATCCTTTGTAATAATATTTTGTTTCAGATATGATAATTATCTGAAGGGGTAAACTTTACCTACTGGGTTAGAAAGACTTTTTATAGATATAGATTGATTGATAGAATATATATTTAAAACAGATAGAAATGTATCTTTTGGACTGATATTTTTATTTCAAATAAGATAATTATTTTGTAATGGAAGGAGAATAAGAGGGATTGGTGACAAGAGAAGAAATGGTATTAATGAATAAAATATAAGAATGTTATTGTGGGAATAATATATTCATTTCAGATATAATTATTATGTTAGGGAAAAGGGAAATGAGGGATACCCGAAGTGTTAATAATATGTTTATTTAAGGCTAATTGGAATATGGTAACTGTAAATTAGTAAAGCCTAAAAACAGGATTTGGATCTTTATAACTGAAACGTGATTGATGTTTGATAGGATTGCTTGAATTCTATTTAGAAATGTATTAATTTGAATATGTAATATTATATGAGGGAAATAGAGAGGGAACTTATAATGAATTAATTTGAGCTATATATTTATGATTTTTCTTTTGGATGTTTGATGTATCCATCTCCACGTTGTTTCCTAAGCACCTTGATGTAACCTTCCCACCCCTATAAAAATCCAATAATATATATATATATATATATAGAAGATGATCACATGACCCTTGGGACACTGCAACCGTCATAAATACATGCCAGTTGCCAAGCCTCCAAATTTTGATCACATGACCAGGGGGGTGCTACAACGATCCTAAGTGTGAAAGCTTGTCATAAGTCACTTTTTTCAGGGCGGTTGTAACTTTAGGTCACTAAATGAATGGTGGCAAGTCAAGGACTACTTGTAAAATACATGGGAGAATAAGAGTCTGCTTGCTTCCAGAAAGATAGTGAAGTCCTAGGGAAGGTGTTCCGGATCTGGCAACCACCAGGTCTGGAGCACCTTACCTGGGAGCCTGCTACAACTCTGCAAGGGACTCCACCTGCTTGGAACGGTTAAGGGCCTTGCAAGTTAATGCCAGCAACCTAAATTACAACCCAGAACTGATATTATATGGAACTGGGTATTTATGGTTCTTAACGTGTAGCTCCAGGCAGTACCCTTGTATTTTTTACAAACTGAAGTTTCTTCAAGGGCAACCCCTCATAACCTATATTATAGCAACCAAGGCAACAGCTTGACATAAGATTAACTGAAGTGAAGCTATTTCTATCCAAGTAGGCTTAGCTCCACAGAAGATACTTGAGGCTCAGATAGAAATGGATCTAAAGCACCCCCTAAGCTCCAAACTCAAACCTTTAGGGAGAATGTGACCTTTTCCAGAACTGGATGAATGCTATTGTACTGCTATAAGGATGTTGATCCCCAGAAAGCTAACTAGAAGAGTGGGAAAATGAAAAAGATTATTATGTCTCTGAGCAAAGATATGAGACACTACCATTTCCTCCACTGAAGGAAAAAAATGAGTGCTCAATTTTTTTCTATTATTTAATACAATGAAGAATGATATCTCATATAGGGCCACAGGGAGGACCAACGTGATATGACATTGTGAATGCCTCTGATAATTCACCATTTACCTAAAAGTTACACCTGTAGCAGACAGTTGTTACACCTGGGTCTCTGGTGGAAAGTTTTTAAAGCAAAGGTATATCTCCAAGCATTCATTACACAGCCTTAATTACTCAATGAATTTTAAACTTGATGTTATTTGCAACTTACAAATTGCTTATAGAGAATATGTAAGGATAATTACTATGAAATATGGTAATTCTTCACTGAAATTGTTATATGCACAGTATACACATACATATTTTTGTTGTTGCATTGCTTTTCCTCTTTTCCTTTTCTTTTTATTATTTTTAATTCTTTGTTTCTTTTTTTTAAGATAAGTTAATGTGAGCACATTGGCACACATTAAAAATGAAATTCTGTTGCCAGCTCTAAAAAAAAAGTTTTTGTGTATATGTGTGTGTGTGTGTATAAAAAATAATATTTGTATACTGTATATATACATAAACACACACACACACACACACACACACACATATATATATATATATATATATATTAATCACTGTCCATTTTAAATACATAATGGAAAGAGGAAACTTGAGAGTTCACAAGGCTAATACTATATGGAACAAAGCTGTGACTGAATCTAGATGTTCTGCTTCGGATACCATGAAACCTCCTCCCAGAAGGTAACAAGGAAAACTAGTCATGGAGAGGATTTGTAGCATCCCTGACAATACTGCAGACCCTATTCAAGCAGTGCTTATATGCTATGTCCTGTATAGAAAGAAGTAAACTATCCATAAACGTTTCTGCCGTCCTTACCACTCTCTGCACTGCCTTCTTATCCGAAGCAGTAATGCTTCCAAACCAGACAGTAATGCAATATGACAGGATGCTCTCGATTGTCCCTATATAGCAGGAGTGTCAAACTGCCAGCCCGTAGGCCAGATGCATCATAGTGAAACCGCACCCACCCCATTGCCGGCAATGGCAAAAAAGTTGTGATATGTCGCGACACGTCACGTGACGTTGCGAGTTTGACACCCCTGCTCTATAGAAAGTGTAAGGACAGGGGAAGGAAAATGTGCTTTTCTCATGCATTGCAGAAAGTAGAGACGCTGCTGTGCCCGCTTCACCAGTGTCTCACTGTTGAGCGACCAAGCTAACCTACTCATTAGCTGCACATCCAGAAACTTGATGCTGCTAACCACCACCACAGTTCAATCATTAATATATAGAGGTGTGTGGCTGTGCCTGCCTTTTCTGAAAGCAACAATATTTTTTTTGTTTTTCCGACATTTAAAACAAGGCTGTTTTTATTACATCAGGTTACCAAACCCTCTACCTCCTTGCGGTAAGCTTTCTCACTGTCATCCTGAATAAGACCCACTACTGTTGTATCATCCACATACTTCACAATATGGTTTGTGGCAAACATTGCACAACAGTCATGGATCAACAGGATGAACAACAGAGTAGACTTAGGACACATAGCCCTGAGGAGAACCTGTGCTCAAGAAAATGGTGTTAGAAATATTAGTCCCAACTTGCACATACTGGGGCTTAATAAGAAAATCAAGAATCCAGTGTTAAAGCCTATAAGGCCCAGTTTTAAAGGACTCATTACACAGCAAGACAGTTTTCAAACAACACCAACTGGCTACATTCTGTTGCATGTGTGGCATATGAACCTCTCTATATTTTCCTTTACATTTTAAACAGTTTCTCATAGAATAACATTAGTTCATAGAAGTCGAAATTGAAGGGTCAATTTTATGTACAATGCAAAATACTGACTTAGCTAGAAGCACTGTATTTGCAGAGAGTGGCATTCTTACACAATTTGAATACAGAAGCAAATGCCTTAAGAAACAAGGAGATCCACTGAGATCAATGTGGTTCCCTAAAGCTTAATCTCAGAAATATATACACAAAGGACTTGCTTCCAGGTTTTCCTGACCTCAGGAGGTGCTCTGCAGGTGTTTCAATCTGTACCTCTCTGAAGCTTTCTCAGTGCAACTGTTGTGTCCTGAGCCTTGCTGAGTCAATCAGCAAGGCACAGGCAACCTGCAGGATAACTGCAGAGGCCCGGGCAGACCACGTGTTTGCCCGGGACCGGTTGTATAGACCCGGGCAGCCCATAAGTTGCCCGGGACCCAGACAGGCTGTCTCCAGCCTCGTGCGCATGTGCGAGGCGGGGGAATGGCCTGCATTCATTGGTTGAGCATCCCCTTGCAGGGGAAGTATAAAAGGGCATGTTGCCATTTTCTCCTTTGCTTCTGTTCAGTGCAAGTACCAAATAAAGAACATCTTTTTGTACAAACTGCCTCATCTCTATGCCTGTGTTGAGAACAGAACAGCAACAGTATCCTCCTTTTGAACCATGGGAACCAAGCTAAGTAGAAGTATCTTTTCCGTATGCCTTGACTTGAGTAAGGCCCAAAGCAGTTGTATTTTAGAGCTGCTACGCTAAAGCTTTAAGGAGCAGAGTAATATTTCATTCTCACTGAATTATTCGCACAGGCCCACTAGGATCAATTTTCAATTGAAAGGCACAATACAAATCCAGACACAAGGATTTTATTCCGGCGTTCATCATGTCTTATTCCAAATTTGTTTACACAAAATAATTTAAATTAAAAATCAAAAAGTGGAACATGAAAGGTAGTAGATATAAATCATAGTTCTTCCAATTAACACTAATGTCCCTGGTATTACACAATTCACAAAGCAGTTAAATTATAATTTTGGAACAGTGCTTTTAAACAACTAAGCAACAGCATAATCCTACACAGAATTGATCCCCAGCAGTCCAGCCAGCAGACACTATTTTTTCATTTGTATACTTCAAATCACTGCCTTTCCCACTCTCCAAATGCATTCTTAAGGTTTTCATCCTCTTACAATTGCAAAATAGCTCACTTCTTCAACATTCATTCCATCCAAGAAACTTCCATCCATCTTAAAATTCATTAACAAATTCCCAAAAAACTGCTGGAGTTAATAGTAATTGGAACACTGAGCTGTGGTTTTCAAATGATACTATTTCCCACAAACTGGGCAAGTTTCATCTCTCTTGCTCGAGACAAGAGGTTTATGGGCACTGTCAAGATGTACATAAATGACATCTCGCAATTTCAGTCCAGCAGAGGTTATTTCAATGTTACATTGAGATCATAAAACAGCCTCCCCAGTTTGATGCCGTCCAGATGTGCTGGGACTGCAACTTCCAAAATCCAGTCCAGACTTTTCCTGGAATAAAGCCTTTAACGGATGGGAAACTGAGCGATGTCCCAAAATTTTCTATTGACACTTGGTATCCCCCAAAATGAACATACCTAAATAGCCTGGGAAAAGTAATAGGTAACTATTGTTTCCCTTCCAAATAATCTAGTCCCTGGTTTTGCAATCAAGAGTACTAATGATCTGCAAAATCAAATCAAAACCACTTCAGTAATTTCCTCTTACTAAAGGAAGACAAAAGTAGCTGGATATCTTTTAATCCACACAAAGAATGTGGCAACACCCTTTACTCATCCATCTCACCTTGATACACAAGCCACATAAAACAAAGAAGAAGCAATGAGCAAAGCTGTAGTGACAAAGGTAAGAGCTGACAGTCATGACTACAGTGTTATTGTAGGTGGCATAGTCAATTTCTTCAGCAGACAGATATTTGATCAGAAATGATTCGGTTAGAAATCTTAGTATGGAGAAAGAAGGATAGATTCTCTTTTCATCTGAACTCCATTTGTATCCCCCAGAAAATTACCATCAGATGAATTATTTGCCAAATTATACTCTACTGAAGGGATTCTGTCTCAACTGGCATTGCATGTTTAAAGTCAGCAAAACAAAGAGCCACTGTTCTGTAATGCACAATAGTTTCCTTTCATAGTCAACATGTTAGTGCAAATTGCATTTACACATTTACAAAAGCTGGACTGTACTGAGCTGTAGCCTAAAGGCTTCTTGAGAGACTAACATTTTTATTTGTACCGCTCCTACCATAAAACTAACTTGGGAAAGATTGATGTGAAGCATCTCTCTCTACATTAGTGCCTATTCTTGTATTTGCAAAGGAATGTTTCAAAACTGTCTTTACAAGCATCAGGAAGACTGTAAAGTTTCTTATAGAGCTGAATCATTTATTCAACAGATTTCTGGAACCTTTACCAATGCACATGTGGACAATTGATTTAATGACCGTTCAGCAATCTGCTTTAAAAGTGGGGTTAAAATACAGGTATGATAAAGCAGAGAGTCAGTTTGGTGTAGTAGTTCAGGCAGCAGCCTAGAAACTGGGAGACCATGAGTTCTTGTCCTGACTTAGCCACAAAGCAGTCAATCTCTCTCAGCCCAAGGAAGAAGAAGAAACCATTTCTGAAAAAAACTTGCCAAGAAAACTGCAGGAACTTGTCCAAGCAGTCAAAACCTGACTCGAAAGGAGAAAAAGAGGTCTTCCCCTCTTTCCCCATTCCATTTCAACTGTTGACCCCAAAACCACGGGGATAGGACTTGGGAGAATGTTGGGCAAACCTTACACATAATCTGGTGGTGTAAATAAATTTATCTTGATTGTTTAACGTAAAGTGCAGTTAAAAGTTATCAGAATGCTCCAGAAATTTAAATAAATTTAAATAAAAGAGGGGTAATCAACTGATGTCAATGTTCCTGTAGAACTGGCAATACAGAAGAACTGGAAGCTGGGATTTCTATGGTACCTATGTCACAGGGCCAGTATTGGGCTTCATGTGGGGGCTTAATTCTGTGTATGTCTGCCTGGGCTTAGCAGGACAGGTAAAATACAGTAGTTGTTTTAAAGTCCGAAAATAAACTACTAGAAGCAAATTCACATTTTGCTGGAAGCATAGTGTAATAAAAACTGCATCAAAAATTCAAAGATGGGTACAGACAAAATAATGATCAAAAAACTAGATTATAATTCATTAAGTAATATCTTGTGTGAATAAGGAAAAATCTGAATGATTTGCATGTGGTAAATTTATGGTAGGTTAGCAGCAAGGATCAAATATAATATAGCGAAGTTTTAATTATAACACATACAGTGGTCCCTTGGGAATCATTGTTAATTGGTTCCAGGAGGTACGATGAGTACCAAAACTGATGAGTACCAAAACTGATGAGTACCAATTTTTCCCTAAGGAATAATATAGTGAGTCACAAGGCAGCAGACACCACTAAGTTCTAGCTTGTGTGTTGAGTACCAAATAAACAATGAGTACCGGGACAAAATTTTCATGTCAAAATGCATTCAGTTTGATGCGTTTCAAAGCAATTGAGTACCAAGGTACCAATGTACATTGTTTTCCAGCAAATAAAAGAAGTTATGATAGAGTCCCAGGGGTGTCAAACTCGCGACATCATGTGACGTCGCGCAACGTATCGGGCCGATTTTGCCATTGCCGGCAATGGGGTCGGCGCGGCTTCCAGATGATGCGTCCGGCCCGCGGGCTGGCAGTTTGACACCCCTGTGATGGACACTGAAATGGTTTCTTATGGCAAATCTTTTTGGTGAATAGCATTTTCCTATCCTAGAAATTCTGTCTGTTCAGGATTTGGGCAACTCTGAAGTAGTATATCATACATCAACCTTGAGACTAGGTAAGAATTTTGCCTGATCTGTCTTTTTAAGCATACTGACCTACTCAGTATCTCCCAGACTAGTATGGGCATCAATATAATTGCCATTCTGGTGCACATTTCTCCCCACTTTGTATTGCAGCCTCTGACTCAAATGTCATACCAAAATAGCCACATTATATAAAGCTCCATATGGAAATGAGGATGACTTTTCACACAGTTAGCCAACAGACCCAGAAATTCAACAATACAAAGTTATAGCAAGATACATGTGAAATTATCATGGGCCAGACACAGATTGACTGATCCATCTGGAGTTAACCTAAAATGAAATTAAGAGCTCTTGTCAGTTGATCTGAATCCTATAAAATCTTTTCAGGACTGCTATGACAATTATTTTGCTTTAGGAACTCATTCCAATGGATGCCATATTTTTGACAAGTGTTGGCAAGTTATTATGCCACTAATTCATAGCTTCTTATTCATTTCTAAAACAGTTTCTAAAGCTTAGCCCAGTTCCTTTAAACTTTTTTATACTCTGAGCTACAGCTCTCAGAAATCCAAGGTGGTAAATAAAATATTATTCTATTAATCAATAAAATGATTAATATTACTGCCAACCATTTTAAGGGAGTAGGCAGATCATTTTATAATGATGAAAAAATATCTCAAATGCCAGGCCTTTTAATCTAAATTCCTCAACACAATTGATTTAACACTGAACCATCTACCATAGCAGACAGCTTTGCTTTAAAATTAGATTTAGAAACACCTATTCAATCCGTGACTATTTGAATCATCTCCTGGACTATAATCTGGATGTTTTCAGACCCACAGTTCCCAAGTCTGTCTTCCAAAAATAGAGTAGAAGACATTCTTGGCACAATGCCTAGCAGGGTTTATTTTTAATTATTTTTCCTGTTATTCTGAGAATCCTATCACATGGACTCTGACAGTTGACAGTCAAAACTGACTTGCTGACGAACAATTCTTTTGAAAGCATGTCTAAGTAGATCGCCTGAAAGGCATCACTGAAACCGCAAAAGGTACTGATTTACATTTTATCCACTGAGAGACAGTTTTCATGCCACATATAATTTTATGTGAGCTAATAAAGAGATATATGAATTGCAGTTCTGAATACATACACTACGACAAACAGCTCATAGCTAACACAATCAAAGTAAGAAAATCTTAAAGGCAGAACTGGGAGGAATGAGATCCCATGTAGGTGATGATGTCAAATGTGATTTATGCGTTTTATTTCATTCATATTTTAAAGCATGTGCTTGACCATACCTCAGTTGCTAGAGTATTACATCACGCTTAATTCAATGCAAAGTTCCAAAAATATAGTCAAATTGTTTCTGGCCTGTATGTTTATACAATTAAGTTCCTTATTATCAACAAATAAGGATAAGTTTATCTCATGGGCAAGTTCAAGCCTAATGAGCTAAAAAAAAAAAAAAAAAGCAAGACTGCACTGGGAAAGAAACATCACCCATACAATTTTAGTAGTGATATCGTGTATTACCGCAGTATGTCTTCATTGTGTATTATTCTAGTTTCATCTTAAGGCATCAGGTTAGAAACCAGGAGACTGTGAGTTCTAGTCCTGTCTAAGGCATGAAAGCTGACTGGATGACTTTGAGCCAGTCACTCACAGCTTATCGCATCTCACAGGGTTGTTGTAGTGACAAAAATAGGAGGAAGGAGTATCATATATCTTTGTCACCTTCAGCTATTTATAAAAATAATAAAGGCGGGATATAAATAAATACTATCATATATATGTCTACTCAGAGGCACATATCATTGGGTTAAATTAGAATAGAATAAATTGGTGGTGGGGACTTTAACCCAAAATTTAATCCTGCCCCCTCCCAAAGTGTGGAAAGGTTGCCTTGAGCATGCACATTTTACCATATAGCGCTGTCTCTTTTAAACAGGTAAGGGATCACAAAGAAGTATGATCTTGGAGCTCTTGGAGATAATTAACACACATAGTTTTGCCCTTTCTGAAAATATTTATTCAGAGCCAAATTCCTACTTTTTCAACACATGAGCCTAGTGACATGTTAGCACCCAACTTGAGAGTTTTCTGAATTGGCAAGAAGATGGCCTTTTGCATTCTTTCAGTTTGACAGTTCTGCCAAATGTGGGTCTCAAAGATTCAATTATTTTTCTCCACTAACTAACAATAAGACCTTACGGTACTTGTTTTTTTAAAATTTGTTAATGTTTTCTGAATCACAGAGAGCTGCAGTTTTGTTTTGTTTTTCTTTACATGCAGTTTACCTGTGGCTTTCATGCAATAATGCCTTAATGATAATGCAGTGAACTCAAATAGTTAAGTAACAACATGGACATTTTAAATGCTAAAGGATTCAAGATGAAGAGAATGGCTTTACAGAAGAACAAGAAGGAGGAACATCTGAACATATTTATCCTATAAAGCTTTTTGTTTTATGCCGGTTTATTTCCTCAGAATATCCTAACTCAACAAGAATGCTGAGTAGTCTCAATTAGAATATGATGGTCCCTCTGGGATGGGCAAAGACATTACAATGAATACACACTTACATTCAAATAACTATTAGCACGTCTACCTGATATGTAAACATTCAGTGTAGTAAGGACTAGAATCCAACTTAATGTAGGGTACAAAACATTCATGGCAACTAAAAGGGAAATATTTAAAATACATGAATAATATACTCAATAAATTAATAAAGCAAAGCCACCAGAGTCACCTTGCAGGGGAGATGGGAAGCATAGAAATTTAATAGCAATAACAATAGCACTTAAACTTATACACTACTTCACAGTGCTTTACAGCCCTCTCTAAGTGGTTTACAGAGTCAGCATATTGCCCCCAACAATCTGGGTCCTCATTTTACCCACCTCGGAAAGATGGAAGGCTGAGTCAACCTTGAGCCAGTCAGAATCGAACTCCTGGCAGTGGGCAGTCAGAGTCAGCCTACAATACTGCATTCTAATCATTGTGCTACCATGGCTCTTAATATATGAATAAATACATTAATAATAATAATAAATAAAATAAATACCACCTGACTTATCAAGCCAATTTTTTTGCATCAAAGATATGGAAAATATTTTTTACTTGCCAGCAGAAGAGTGAGCTAACACAAATTCATTTGTCAGAAAACTGCTTCAAAAAGACACCAAAATTGCCCCCTAGATTTCTAACCCTATACTCTGATGATGCTATATCTTAAACCAGGAGACCTTAAGGAAGAATACTTTTTTTAATTATCTTATTTCCAAGTCAAATATTGATTTACAATTGATTAACAGTATATTGACTAGTAGCCAGTGGAGCTATTTAAATAGCAGGTGTATTCTCTACCATCACATCTGGCCAAACATATATTTCCACCATTTGGGACCAGCTGGAGCCCAAAACAACAATACCACATCAATGCTTTTGGGGTGCAACTGAAGCTAATGTTACAATGGTCCAATCTAATTATCTCCATGAAGAAGAAGCACTGCTATACAAGAAAGATGTATCACCGTGCACTTTGTTTGACTAAATTTTGTGTAGATGTTATCTCGTTAAGAACGTTAGAGCAAACATTTACAGATAAAAAGGATTATCACATTCCACTTTGAGAACCATGTGCCTGAGCGCCAAGGAAGCAAATGTCAAATCACAAGCTTACTCAACAATCCCATAGAGTCTACCAAAAAGCAAATGGATCATGTGGAAGGGTGAATGCATCACCTGGAGTGACCAGCCATTTTTTTCTTTTCCTGGGATCCAGAGGTTTGGCTACCTGGGAAGGAAGTGTTAAAACAGTCCCACCATTTTCTTAATTGGAGAATTTGTTTTATTAAAAAGGAACTGAAATCTAGCGTACGTGTAGTGTGTCCAGGAAAAGAGCCAAACCCAGAGGACAGCAAAGACAAAGAGAATCTCAACCCAAAGACGAGCTTCTTAGCAGCAGTCTTCAGGCGGCAAGAGAAAAGTTTTTGGAGCTGCAAAACCAATGAGACACAGAGCTGAGAAACAAAGAGGAAAACTGAAAACCCTGAGTGCAAAGAATATAAATCTTTCCATTCCCTACCATTCAGCCAGAATTAAAGAAGTTTCTTGGATGAGAAGTGAAACGTTTTCAAGGAAAAAAACAGGAAAGTCCAGTTGCCTTTTGGAAAAGCACCTTTGGGGCAACCATGAACTGGATGACTAAGAGTCTCCACAAACTCAGAGAGAAAAGTGCTGACTACACCTGAAAACCCAAGCAAGTCCAAAAGCAGAGAAGCCAGTTACAGAGTTCTACAAACCAGCTTCAGAAACAGACTATAAGTGCTGTAGGGCAGGGGTCCCCAATCCCTGGTCCGTAGACCAGTACTGGGCCACGGCATGCCAGCAACCGGTCCACACAAACAAGCAAAGCCCCATCCGTGAGATACAGGCAACCCACAAAACCACGCACCTTCCGGTCCGCGGAAAAACCTATCTCTGATGCCCAAAAGGTTGGGGACCTCTGCTGTAGGAGATAGAAAACCCATTTGTAAGTATATAAAGGAGTGAAAAGTATTTTCACATACAGACAGACTGAGATTGACAACAAAAGCTGAAGGCTGGGGGGGCGGGAGGGGCTGAGGAAAGATTTAAACAAGAGTTAAGATAAGACAACATAGTACTAATGTAGGGATGGGAACATAGAAATAGAACACAGAGATTGAAATGTATAGATTAAATAAGAATAGAAATATAATGGTTGTAAACTTATAACAATAAGAAGGTAGAATAATTTTGTGCAACAAAACAGATATGTCTGGGAAAAATAAATAGTCTGTACTATTTTGTTAGCAATCCACCGAACAATCATTTCAGTGCAGCCCTCAAATAACATGCACACCTCACTTGCATTAAAAGCCTCTTCAAAGTGAGGTGTGCATGTTAATTGTGGGCTAATTTAAGCAAACCATTATACCCAATGGGCATTTTTTACTAGAAACCAGAAATAAATGCCGGTTTTCACCAAAAAATGTCATAAATCATGGTTACATGACCGCAGGATGCTGAAAATGGCCATAAATACGAACTGGTTGCCAAGCATCCAAAATGCAACCATGTGACCACAGGAGGTGGGGGCAGCCACAAGAATTTCAAAAAGTAGCTCTGGAGAGATCCATCGTAACTATAAACAATCCCAAGCAACCGGCTGTAAGTCAAGGACTATATATATAAACAGTGAGCAAATCTCACACTCACTGATACTGATGATGTTACCTAGTCAGGTAATGAAATGCCTGCAAACAAACAAACAAGCTCAGAGAGCACCACAGCATATGTATATCCCAGAACTCTTTGAAATGCATAGAGATTCTGTGGCAGATACTCAGAACATTTCTTGGAAATCAGGCAACAATATTCTTTCAAGACAGAAGTCTGAAAGTCATGGGCTTAAAACGATAAGACAACCCCCTGGGAAAAGCTGGCAATATAATTAGCTTGCAAAGATGATTTTTAAATAAGACCAACATATCGCTAGTGCTACAAAACAGCATGTTTGACAATGCACTAGAAAAACACAGTAACTGCATCTCAAACAGTGGAAGAGGTTTTGAAAGAGATTCTAAAGTAGCAAAGCAGAACATTTTACCTACCACAGATGATACCATAACAAATCATGTCATGTCTTAAGTACTGAAACAGAAATATTAACTGGCTTGGTTGGCAAGCTATCCTGCATACTAATCATTACTCCTGCTCTCAGCCCATCCTCTGGCATCAAGTGGCAAAACTCCTACACTTGGTTCAACCAGGTCAATCCCATTATGTATTGAAACTTCTGAGAAGCGAGGTGAACTCCGAGATCAGGAAGATGCTTCCTTTGAGGAAGGGGCAGTCTCTGTGGTGAGTGAATTTCAGGGCCCTTGACAACAACACATTCTTTCAATTGTAAGAGAAGTTGAGAACAATCAGCTCCAAAGCTCATTTACAGATGGAATCGTACCAAAAGCCTCCCACCCACTCCCAGGGGAGAAATAGAGAAATTAACTGAGTGTGGTCCAGCTGCATCACAGCAGATATATGAATCCCAGTCAGTTTTAAAAAACAGGACCACGTTGTTGGAATTATATATTTACAGCTAAATCAAGCTATCAGCTTCATATTTAAATTGTACAATTTCTATAATACAGACCACCTGCTATTGCAAAACAATGTTAGTAGATGTTAGTGGATGAAGATTTCCAAGTCCTCTCATGAATGCCAATGTACTGTTTACATGCCACACACAATCCTTAAAATAAATCCAACAAATGCTTCTGATGCTGGAAGAAAAAATTAACTAATGGCCCTAAGGCAAAAAAGGTATGCAGCAAACAAACTTGGTTAAAAAAAATAATGGAGTAAAATGACCAAATTTGCAACTGAATTTAAACCTGTGTTTTGGGGAGAATGACTTAACTTTATATATTACTTATTTTTCTTATTGTATACTTAACATTGCCATCAATGTTAACAGATGTTGAAAGAATCAATAATAATAGTGATAATCTCTTCCCACAGAGAATGAACAATATTTCCTTGCTGTGTTAATGGATGCAGTATGCTAACACAGGCAAAGTTCAAAAATTCTGTAAAATATAGTTTTATTTAAACAAACAAAAGGCAGATGGCATTCAATTTGCTTAGTAAGCATTGCAAAATCTATGCTTGGGTTTGAAAGAATTAAGGTTGATTGGAAATATATCATACTCTACTTAAATTCTCTCTCCTTTACTTTTTTATTTATTTCTTAATCCTGTGAGGTGAGCTGGGTTGAAAGACAGCGACTGGCTCAAAGTCACCCAGCTGGCTTTCATGGCTAAGGCAGGACTTCAACTCGGGCTCCTGGTTTCTAGCCTGGGGCCCTAACTACTAGACCAAATGGGCTTTTTAATGAACATTTTTTATGAACATTTCTATCACGCTTGCCCAAATAAGCTTTCCAGAAGGCTAATCTCACTACCTGGGGAAAGTCAGCAGCACTAATCTCTCCTAATCAAATGCTTACCTTTTACCTGCCTCCATACCAGCTCTGGGCCCAACTGTGGAATGAGTTTAGGACGGCCATTTTACTGTCCTTTCATGCTAAGCCCAGGCTTTCTGGAGAAATGCTTTGATTGAATGAAAAGTTGTTTGGTTTCCTAAATTCGGATTTTAGGTATGTGCAAAACAAATCAATGAGTATATTCTAAGCATGTTCTCCATCAAAAAGATACTTTATCATAGAGGCAATGTCTCATGCTGAACGGGCAGAGAAAATAATATTACTGATATGCAATCATTTACCCCATAAATGCCAATCAGAAGTGAAATCTTCACAGAAGATGCTGCCTGTTGCAATACTGAATCAAAATTAGTTTTGCTACCAATGAAAAAAACCACTATTGAATACACCTGGCAGAGCCTGCATCAGCATGATCTTCTTCAGTAGCATTTTATCTGGTCTTTTGCATTACTTCTACCCCTCACCAATATTTTTTTTCTTTTTACGACCCTGTAGTCCCTTGTTATTATTTACTGGCCAGATGCCCTTCCTTATGACTGTGCGGAGTTCGCAGCAGATATTTTCTCTATGTGCCCTGATAGAGAAACATCTGCCACTGCCTAGGACTGAACTCTCAACCTTTCAAGTGGGAGGTGAGCATCTTCACCTCTAGGCCAACTGCTCCACTCTACTTCTACCCCTCACAAATAATATATCAAAACCAAACTATATGCATGTTTCCTGATAGGAAATTTTACTGAAATCAAGAAGTTATGAAACCCAGTTTTCTGTTTACATGCAGTCCCCATGTAAGAAGGTTAAGAAGGTCCAACTTACAGACGACTAGTACTTATGAATGGATTGCTATAAAGCCTATACTAGAAACTGGGGTTAAGTATAATGGTTTGTAGTAACAAATGCACACACTACCTTATGATGCTTATGAAAACGTTGTGCAGCTTCGGGTTTTGTCGGCTGGAGAAAGGAGAACACCATCCACCATTTTAAATTGGATGACACTGCTGTTAACATTGTGTTGAATGTGTAACGTAGTACTTGGTCTACATTCTTCTCTTATCTACCCTTGTAGCCATGCCTCTGACTCGTAAATCCAATGCAAGTGCTGGGGATGTATTAAAGAAAAGGCGAACGATCATGACTGAAAATCACGGAAAAAGTGGAAATAATAAAGCTATCAGAAAGAGGTGAAAGATCGTCAGTCATTGGAAAAGTGTTAGGCTATTGTCAGGCAATGATTGGAAAAATTCTAAATAGTAAAGTAAGAATAATGGAGCATCAGAAATACCCTGCCTTGATGAAAGCTACAGTTATTAATAAGCAACAAGTGATTTAATTATTGGAATGGAAAGGCTATTGATAATTTGGTTAGATGATCAAATCAGAGTAATATATCTGTTGGCCTTATTTACGCTCGACGCCTTTCCAATTATTTAAAAGCTACATGTGCAGCAAGTGAAGATGATTGTAATGAAGAATTCGTTTGAGTAGGAATCGGTTCAATTGTTTTAAAGTGAGGGCAAATTTACATAATATTAAAGTGCAAGGTGAAGCAGTGAGTGCCGATATAAATGCTCCATGTAATTTTCCTCAAATATTGAAAAAAATATTAAGGAGAAAGATTGTCAGACCACAAATATTTAATGTAAATGAGACTGGCTTATTTTTTTGGGGGGGGGGGAAGTACCTGAAAAGACCTACATTTTGTAAGAGGAAAAAAGAGATCCAGGGCATAAGGCATTGAAGGCTAGACTAAAGTTATAGCTTGGGAGTAATGCATCCAGGGATTTTAAAGTCAAGCCTCTGCTGGCGTATTCCTCCCTAAATCCAAGGGCACTTTGGCATTTCATTATGGCATCTCTTCTTGTTATTTAGATGGCTAATGCAAAGAATTGAATTACAATGGCCATCTTTGAAGAGGCTTGAAACATTTTGTCCCTGCTGTTGAATGTTCCTGTTTGACTAAGAAAATTGCTTTCAAGATTCTACTTGTCTTTGACAATGCACCTGGATATCCAAGAACTCTAGATCAGGGGTCCCCAACCCCCCAGTCCGTGGATCGGTACCGGGCTGCCACATGCCAGCAACCAGTCCACACAAACAAGCAAAGCCCCATCCGTGGGATGCAGGCAGCATACAAAACCATGCACTCTCTGGTCCATGGAAAAACCTTTCTCCATGGAACTAGTCCCTGGTGCCCAAAAGGTTGGGATCTCTGCTCTAGATGACTTTCATTCAATGTAAAGCTCATATTTTTACCTCCCAATACCACATCACTACTTCAGCCAATGGATAGGGAATCATAGCCTCCTTTAAAGCCTATTATTTATGGCAGGCCTTCTCACGAGCAGCCAAGGCTAGCCAAGATGATGTGGTATGCTTAAAGGAATTCTGGAAGAATTATAACATCTATATTCTATCAAAAATATTGTTAATTCTTGGGATGGAATGAAACGGTCAAATACAAAAGGAATGTGGAACAAACTGGGCCTCCAATTCATGCGTGCTTTTCAGGATTTTAGAACTGACATTGCCAAAGCCAGGCAAACTGTGGTTGATGTTGGTAATCAACCATAATCGAACATGATGTTATATAGTGACTTGATTCCCATGCCGAAGAATTACCCAGTGGAAACCTTATGGAACAAGAGCAGCAGATAATAGCACTTGAGGAAGGCGACTGGAAAACTCCAGAACCAAAAAAGTAAGAGTTACTGGAAGACTTTCATCTCATTGAAACAGGGAAGGCAAAGTTAGAAGAGCAAAATTGTAATACAGAGAAGTTCACCAAAGTTTACTGCAGGGCCTCAGCTGCTACAAAGCCATTTATGATGAGAAAAAGAAAAGTTCTGTATAAACCTTCCTTGGTGACAATAATAGTAATAATAGTAACTCTCCCTTCCAACACCAAGTCCATCCTCTCCAACAGTAGCCATCTCATCATCACCTTCTTCTGCATCATCCTGTAATTATTTTCATGATGTGACCTTACAAATGTCCCTTGCAATATGCAAGACATTGATGAAACTAGAGTAAGTGTTAACCTATAATCATGATCTTTTTTCTTTCTTTTTTCTATCAAAACCATTTAACTTTTTAAACTATATTGCATACCTATATAGGTACACAAAGAGATTGCCCCACTCTCTCTACAGTACAATATCATAAATAGTTATTTTTATTTCTATTATACACTATATTATATTTAAGATGTCTTAGTGTATTTGGAAGTGTTTCTTGGGTGTTTTATATGGCTGGGGGTAACATATATACTATATACTGAGACAACATTTGATTAACTAATACTAAATAACTGTTCTGACTCATCTACACATTTGACTTAGAAACAGAATTAGAAATAGGTCTCATTTGTAACCCAGTGACTGCCTATATTCTATGCTCAATCATCACTCCCAAATGATGGATAATTTTCTTCTTTTTATATTTTATAAGCTGCTCCATTTTTAAAGAGAAAGTGGGCTACTGAATTAAGCCTAGATCATATCGAAGTGTACTTTGATCCTACTGAACATACACTTATTTACAGTTATATTAGGATGTATGGAGGCTCTAAGACTCTGGATGGAGAAGAAAAGGTTGAAATGAAATCACAAGTTAATTTATCCATAAATCAGCTGACACTCTAACTGCTCCAGTGAGTAAAATGAATGTAGATTTGTCACCTTCCTGCATCCCACCCCCCCTTCCCCCTTTCTAATACTGCTGATAAATTGTACCGATATCTGGTCATTGACCATAATAAAGGATTTGATTTTACTGAGTGAGAGAGATTTCATCCAAAACATCTAAAAAAGCAGAGGTTCCCTCTCCTTGCCATGTTCAATGTAAACAGTATTGTACAGTAGCCCTAAAACAATAGTAACCACATCCTTATCTTTGAAAGCAACAACTACCTACCTCGATATTTTTTAATATAATACTCCCGAAACAGCAAGGAATATTTAGCAAGGGATAAGATTATATAGTGACAGGTTTCCTTATGAAATTATTATTTATTAATATTTATGCCGCCCATCTCCTCTATAAGACAACTCTATTCTTGATGTTTGCAAAAGTGAGCTAACAGGTTAGAAAAAACAAAGTTGTAGGGATGCTTTTTCTCTTATCTAAGGTATCCTACCTTTTCCCTTCCCATCAGGGTGCTTTATGAAAGCAGTCACAATTTTTGAATACTTTAAACTATGAACTTTTTCTTCTGACAAACCCCCCAAAATACCATTCAGACAACACCGTAAGTTTAAGAAAACTCAAACCATTTGTACATAAACTACTCTGACCCCCCACCCCATTAAGGGAAAGAAGTGGCAAATGGAATCCTAGACTTCCTGAGCACAGCTTGTCCCCTTTTATATGACAACTACGGTGCTCCACTGTCCTCATCAAAGCAAAAACACAACTAGCCAAGTGCACAGAATAATGCCAGTTGAAACTTTTGCAGTAAAGCACTTGTAAAACAGTAAATGAACTACTTCACTATGGCAAGAGACTTCAAAGCCAAATTAGATTGGAGTATCATGGTAACATGTAGTCATTGAAAAGAGAAGGCTTGGCAAGGTTTTTATAATCTCTCGAGTCTGGAACGCAGTGCAGAGAGGAAGAACAAACTTAATGCACTGGAGAGCTCACACACTTCCATTTCAATGGCCAACAGCTTAAGGACTGCAGCCAGCAGCAGCCACAAAAGTCAGCGGTTTGTTTCTAGTTCACAAAGGAACTTAAGCAAGACAGATTACTCTTTTCAGGAGGGATATTATTCATATTTTCTTGCTTTCAACCTTCTGCCCTCCTTTTCTCTTTTTCTCCGGAAATCAAGGCTATACATCCAAAGTTCACATCTGATCAGCCATTTGAGGCACAAAGCAGCACACCTGTAACATTACACCCTGGCATTTAAAATCTAAGTTATGCACTTGGGTCTTAAAACTCAGAGAATCATTTACTAAATTGGTAATAAGTTGGAACTAGTCAGCACCAATACTGAATGAATACTACTACTAATAATATTCTATGGTTCATCACACAGTCAGCCAGATGTTCAGACTGGATTTGGCATTTTTATCCACTTATTGAGTCCTTCCCAGGGACCTATGATAGGCAGATGCTTTTGTCTGATGGTGTTAAAGGTATTGTTGCATGATATAAGCTGTTCCAAGTAAAGCTGCCTTTTACAACTGACTGATGGTGATTTTGTCAATTCCAATGGTGTTCAAGTAGTGCGCCAGATATTTTGAGATTGCATACAAGGCACCTATTACTGTCAGTACTATCTTTGCTTTCTTTTGCCTAGTTGTTCTATTTCTATTTGCAGGCCTTTGAATTTTATTATTTTCTTTGGTTCTTTCTCATCTATTCTGCTGTCTCCAGGTACTGCAATATTCACTATCCAGACATTTTTCTCTTTCTTATTTACAAGTTTGGGGTATTATGTGGCAGGTGCTTATCTATTTGAATTCTAAAATTCCAGAGTGCTTTAACTTTTTCATTTTCTATTATTTTGTCTACTTTGTGGTCCTACCACTTCTTGCTTGCAGGCAAACAATATTTCTTGCAGATATTCCAATGCACCCAGTGTCACTACTTCGTTGTGCTGTATTCTGTAGTCAATCTGCAGACTACAGTCCAAATTCCACCGCAATGGCTATGTATACAGATAGAGCAGAGATTCTATTTTTAGTTGTGTCTGACGCTTTGCGACCCCATGGACCATAACATACCAGCACACACAGACCCCGTCCAGGGATTCTATTTTAGATGGGGTTTTTTCCATATAGCTTCAGATCATACATGTAAAGGACGTGGGATAGACTGGCAAATGGTTTTGATGTTTGATAGCCATGGCCTGAGTTATTCAATATTATTGTCAAAGGTATCAGTGCAATGACAAACAGTAGTGGTGATAGTGAGTCTCCTTGAAAGATTCCACACTTGATATTAATCTCTCCCAGTCTATCACCGTTGACCAACAACTAGGTCTTTGATTGTGCCGCTGATCTTTGCACAAAGCTTCTATGTTTCTACTGACTCCTGTTATTTCTAAGCACTTGATTATCCAATCATGTGGCAGGGAGTCAAATACATTCTTGTAATTGATCCACACTACATTTAAATTGGTCTTCCTTTTCTTGCAGTTTTCCAAAATCATCTTGTCAGTTAGGAGCTGATCTTTTGTTCCTCTGCTGTTTGGGCAGTTTCCTTTCTGCACAGCTAATCATAGTTTAAAAATCCAGGCTTAGTGTATGAATATAGTCTGAAATTGAAGGCTTTCTTAATGGTTCAAGAGATGTAAATAAGTTCCAGCGCCAAAGCAGGACCCTTTGCAACTCCTTCCTCAGCCCCAAAACATAATGGAATGGATCCGGTTTCATGGTAGGAAATCAAGCAGACCACTATAATCAAAACTATCTCATTACATATAAATGTCATTGCCAGATGCTATATGTTCCAGTCTCAAGTGGAAATATTGATGTCAATCATTAATAAGTACAGCCACACACTAAATAGGTAGGAATATTAGAATGACTGTATATGTTCAACAGTTGCCTTTTTCATCCTGCCTTCCTGTTTCAATTTTGTTTATTATTAGAGATATAACATGTCTTTTCTCCAGGAGCTCAAAGCTCCTGGAAAATCTCCTGTCATTATGGACCAGCAACAATAATTCTATAAGACAGGATGTACTAAGGAAAGTATGGTTGGCTCAAAGTCATTCATGAACTTCCATTGCTAAGATGAACTTGAACTTGGTGCCCTCAGTCCTAGCAAAACCTTTTAACTACTATGAGGTAACATCTTAGAAGGGCCACCATATAAAATAGAAATTAAGATTTTTTTCCAGCGAAGCTTTACCTTGAAAAGAAATCATACAAAGTAGTGCACAGTAGGTCCCAAGACTAATTAGGAACACCAGAACCCATGAAATGTGTGCCATTAAATTGTACCTTTCTTCCAAACAATATCAGCAACAGCTTCTCTGCTCTTGTTACTTGCTATTCTTTCTCTACATAGCACACTCCTACTAACATCATTTGAATCACAGAAGAGACATAGCAAGAAGCATAGTAAAGTTTTTCTTAAACCACAGAAAGATCTGTAGGCCACTCTGAGCAGCAAGGAAAGCCTAGGAAATAAATAAATTAATAAACTGAAAGATCAACTCCACCAGCTCCATAGTGGTCATAGTTAGTTCTGCCAATAGTCATGTGATCTGTTACTTTTTCCCATTATTTAGTCTCCTGCAAACATATAACTTTTTCTGCAGATCTTTGGAGATGATGAGGGGATGAAGTTAAGCGTTCATATCTACTATTCAGGAAAAGAGTCTGTGTATGCTTTGAAAACTCCTCCACAGAGGCTTTACTAAAAGCTTAGCTTCTCAGACTGCAGAGTCTGATAGATAGGAAAGAGCTCTACTTTGGAGATCAGCCCATTTGCTATCCAGGGAGCTTTATTTTGACAGATGTGAAGCAATTAATGCATACATCTGCCTGTCCCAGTTAAACTTACCTCCTAATGGTACGAAATTAGATGCTAATGAGGCTGAAGAACAGCTACCCTTGTGACTCTGCTTTTGGCCCTGGCAGTTGGTTTACAATGGGTGAAGTCAAGCAAAGGGGAACCTCTGCTGCTCTAGTTTGGACAAAGAGTTCCGACTGGCAAAAGGACCAGGTCACACTGTGTCTTTTGTTTAAGGATATTTTTAAAACAGGAGAGTATTCCTGTAACCTTGCAGTTCTCACAATGATGGCTTCTTCATCGAACTATAGAGGTCAAGGACTGATTTTCCCTAGTTAAAGCTTGGGGGGGGAGGGCTGAGAAAAGTTTCTCTTGCGCATGTATTGTTGTACTAATTTGAGGGGACATGGTGGAAGTGCTTGCCCTTGCTTCTGCTAAAATTGTCTTTGCAATACTGCAATGTTCGACAGATCAGGAAGTCTTCCTGAAAATACCATGTAGTTAATCTGGAGGGCGAGGATAACTTTGTCATACTTTACTCTCACTGAGGCTTCTGTCGCTGTTGTCACTGAACCTGATCCAACTGGGAACTGGAAATATTGGCAATTCAATCATATTCCCCCCTCCTCCAACAGCAGCAAACTTAGAAATCAGCATTGTCAAATAAAAATAGATACAGTAATTGGGGTTCTTGTGACATGCAAGAATTTTCAGGGAGCCCTGGAATGCCTACTTCCAATTAAACTATGTTTTGCTAATGGCTAAATTTTCACTGCAACCCACTCAGATGTAGACTGCAAGTTCCATGCATGACTGTTGCTGCCTATCTCCTTTTTTTCTTATTGAGAAATATTTAGCTATATATTAAGTCATTCTTGAAGGCACTGGATTTCTTCTATAAAAATCTGAATTATGCTGTTGTAATTGACATCTATGCATCCAGCAGATTAATCCACATTCACTGAACACTACAGTTAAATCTGCTACTTTAAAAAAGGTATTAATAAGCGCTTTGAAATTCTTGCTTTGTTTTTTATCCTGGCAAAGTAGGGCAAGAGTTACAATGGAAAGCTGCAATTTTGATTAGGAAAAACTGCTGAGCAAGGAGGAGGGATAAAATCAAGAAAGCGTTTGTTTTTCTGTAGAAAAGTTCTTCTATGCAAGGAATGAAAAAGCCCTCACTTTAATTCAATCTAACCTCACACTCCAGAAAACACAAAACACTTTCTGGATTAGGCAAAATGTGTGAATATAGTCAAGATAAAACAAGCATCAAAACAGTCAACATGTAATTGATCTGTAAATTAAAATATCAAGTTTAATAGCTGCGGCTTCCGTCAGAGATAGGGAACTCTCAGTATTTGAATTCCAGCTGCTCTGAGTGATTTCTGTTTTCTACTCCAAAATACAATTGCCAGAGTTCTTGGAGATGAAACTTACAATTAAGCTATCTTGCATCTATAAGTGCAGAATGATATGCTTCAACTGTTTTGAAAACAAGTGGCCATGTCTTTATTAATTGCAGCAGAATTAATCAACCTCTAAGATTCTCCCAGTTGGATAGAGCAGGCCTACAGAATCTAGTTGTTTTTGATGAGTAAAGCAAGGCAAAAGGAACTTTAAACCAACAAAGCAGGCACAGTATGGATTTGGTAAAATAATTGAAAAATTAGCTTCACAGCACACGATCTCATATGATTCTTAACACAATGGTGAAGTGAAAAAAACTAAAAGGGGAAACCAAACTACTTATTCATGTACAAAAGTTGCATGAACAATAAGGTGTGCCCCTCAATCCAGGCACATTATCAATCTACTTCATAGGTGTCAGTTGCTATGTTTTGGATTATGTAGGAAAGTCCTTGAAGCAACTTGCTACAACCCACAATCAACCAACCAATAATTCATCCAATGCTCTTATCAAACCAAAAGGACTAGATCAGGACTTTTCAACCTTTTTACCGATTGTACCACTTTTAGGATATGGCAATATTCAAGTACCACCTAGCAAGGTGTCAAAAACTTGGTGACAAAAAAAAACCTGTTCAAAGTTGCAATTGCACTGAAATGACTTATGACCATTTTTCGCACTTATGACCATTGCAGCAACAGGGTCATGTGATTTATATTTGGATGCTTGGCAACTGATTCATATTTATGATGGTCACAGTGTCCCAGGGTCATGTGATCCCCTTTTGCAGCCTTTTGACAAGCAAAGTCAATGGCAGAGCTGCTGGTGGCCAACTGCTAAGGCGGGACTTCCTTCCCTCCCTCCCTTCCCTGCCTCCCTTTTTCTCATTCCTATCTCCTTCTGAAGGAAGAATTTGAAACACCCCCCCCCATATTTTCCCTCTTCAATATATTGATCAAACAAGGAAAGGCCTCCAGAGACAGAAAAGACAAGCTGCTGAGTGAACTAGCTTAAAAAGGTGCTTCCCCTTTAAGAATTAGCTACTGGCTAGAAAGGAAAGTAAGGAGCCCAGCTGGCACTTAAAGAAAAAAAAAATGTAAGTACTGGCTGCTGGCTAAGGCAGCCTCCCCAAATGGCTCCATTCATAAGTAAAATCTGCAGCTCCAGAGGACTCTCTCACTGTAAGTCTTTGCCTGTGCTGGCTCTTTCCCTTCCCCACTACACTTGGCTAGGCAGGGCTGCATACCACCTGCCACTCATTAATGTACCACAAGTGGTACGCATACCACAGGTTGAAAAGCCCTGGACTAGATTACCTTCCATAGTTGACTGAAAATGTGCCTTCCCCAATTCTTTGCCATTTAACCATTGGTTGCCTTGAGCAAATCCCTTAAGCCAGAGGTCCCCAACCTTTTCGGCACCAGGGACCGGTTCTGTGGAGAAAAGTTTTTCCGTGGACAAGAGAGGGCGTGGTTTTATGTGCTTCCTGCATCCCACGGATGGAGCTTTGCTTGTTTGTGCGGACTGGTTGCTGGCATGCTGTGGCCCGGTACCAGTCCATGGACCGAGGGTTGGGGACCTCTATCTTATCTCCCCTCCTGTAAACATTGGTCCTAAGAGATATAGCTAAGGTTAGAAAATAACTTCAGCAAAATGTCCCAAAGCATGTTTCATGTAGGTACAAGAAGCAAAACAGCACCACAGAAAATTCTGTTTGTAAAATTTCCATCCTCCTCTTTACTTAGAACAGAGTATATTTGGGGTGGAGGATGAAGGGGGGGGGGAAATACCTTAAAGATACTGTTATGTTCCTTCTTTTCATTTGCCTTCATTTCTTAACAAATCCTGCAACAGCCAATTCTTCCATTCTTCACCACTGCTACCTGGCTTTCACTCAAAACGGCAAGGCCCCATTTTCTTTTTAAGATTCAATTATGCAGATTTGCCAAAATGTAAAACAAAGTGAACTTCTGCACCTTTGGGCTGGCATCCTGTTTTTCAATGGAGCCACAATAACAAATCAAAGAGGGGGGAAAGGCATTCTAATCAGGCCTTCTCCCTGACAAGCTCTTTTCCGACATGCAGGGATTTATTTCATGCAGAGCATACTGCCAAGTGAGCCAGACCTCCTGTAGCAAATGCACAGAAAGTCACTAATTCAGTGATCTCTATGCTGCCCATTAAGGAAACGAGAATATCTTGAGTAGGTAACCAACCACAGCAAGGAATTTTAGTTGAATGAAAAAAACATAAGTTTTGCATGTATAATTCTCAGTTTTTATTTACTCTACTCCTAGCCAGCCAGGTGACTGAAATTACACAGGGTGATAAAGGCCCACCAAATTATAGTTTGTATTGTGGTAAAGGGGGTGCCATGGTTCAGCGGGTAAAGATGCTGAGTGTATCAGCTGGAAAGCTGACAGCCCGGGTTCAAAACCCAAGCGCCACACAATGGAGTGAGCTCCTGTTCCTTGCTCCAGCTCCTGCCCACCTCGCGGTTTGAAAGCATGCAAATGGGAGCAGATAAATAGGTACCACTTTGGTGGGAAGGTAACAACGTTCCGTGAGCCTCAGCATATAGTCACGCTGGCCACATGACCACAGAAGTGTCTTCAGACAATGCTGGCTCCCTTGGGTAAGAAATGGAGATGAGCACCACTCCCTAGAGTCAGATAAGACTGGTCAGGGAAAACCTTTACCTTTATTGTCAGGGAAGAAATAGTACATAACAAGAGACAATCATATTCATCATACTTAATTTTAATTAACATTAAATGAAAAGAAAGGGAATCTAGCTTGATTTTCATCTAGTCCACTATTGTGGCCTCTCCTGTCACTCAATGGTCGACTACAACCACCTATTTTTCATATATAACAACAACAACAACAACAACAACAACAACAACAACAACAACAACAACAATAATAATAATAATAATAATAATAATAATAATAATAATAATAATAATAATAATAATAATAAAGTTGGAAGGGACCTTGGAGGTCATCTAGTCCAACACCCTGCTCAGGCAGGAAACCCTATACCATTTCAGACAAATGGCTGTCCAGTCTCTTCTTAAAAACTTCCAGTGTTGGAGCATTCACCGCTTCTGGAGGCAGGTTGTTCCACTGGTTAATTGTTCTAACTGTCAGGAAGTTTCTCCTTAGTTCTAGGTTGCTTCTCTCCTTGATTAGTTTCCATCCGTTGTTTCTTGTCCTGCCTTCAGGCGCCTTGGAAAATAGCTTCACTCCCTCTTCTTTGTGGCAGCCCGAGATATTGGAACACTGCTATCATGTCCCCCGTCCTTCTCTTCATTAAACCAGACATACCCAATTCCAGCAACCGTTCCTTATATGCTTTAGCCTCCAGTCCCCTAATCATCTTTGTTGCTCTTCTCTGTACTCTTTCTAGAGTCTCAACGTCTTCTTTACATCGTGGTGACCAAAACTGGATGCAGTATTCCAAGTGTGGCCTTACCAAGGCATTGTAAAGTGGTATTAATACTTCACGTGATCTTGATTCTATCCCTCTGTTAATGCAGCCTAGCACTGTGTTGGCCTTTTTGGCAGCTGTAGCACACTACTGGCTCATATTTAACTGATTGTCCACTAGGACTCCGAGGTCCCTCTCACAGTTACTGCTATTGAGCAAGGTACCACCTATACTATACCTGTGCATTTGGTTTTTCTTGCCTAAATGTAGAACCTTACTTTTTTCACCACTGAATTTCATTTTGTTAGATAGTGCCCAGTGTTCAAGTCTGTCCAGATCCTCCTGTATCTTAAGCCTGTCTTCTGGAGTGTTGGCTATTCCTGCCAGCTTGATGTCGTCTGCAAATTTGATGAGTTCCCCATCTATCCCCTCGTCCAAATCGTTGATGAAGATGTTGAAGAGCACTGGGCCCAGAACAGAGCCCTGGGGCACCCCACTACACACTTCCCTCCATGTAGATGCGGTTCCATTGAGGACCACACGCTGAGTACGGCCGGTCAGCCAGCTACGGATCCATCTGGTGGTGATGCTGTCTAATCCACATTTTTCTATCTTATCAAGTAGTAGGTTGTGATCTACTTTATCAAAGGCCTTACTGAAGTCCAAGTAAATTATATCCACAGCATTCCTCTGATCCACTAATTTTGTCACTTGGTCAAAGAATGCAATAAGATTTGTCTGGCATGATCTGTTTTTGACAAACCCATGTTGGCTTTTAGTAATGACTTTGTTTGCCTCTAGGTGTTCGCTGATTCGTTGTTTGATTATCTTTTCCAGATCTTCCCAGGTATTGAGTCAGGCTGATAGGTCTGTATTTTCCTGGGTCCATTTTTTTTCCTTTTTTTGAAGATGGGAACTACATCAGCTCTTTTCCAGTCCTCCGGTAGTTCCCCAGTGCTCCAGGATCTTTGAAAATATAGTTCAATGGTTCTGAGATCACAATCTGCCAGTTCCTTGAGACCCTGGGGTGTAATCCATCTGGTCCTGGTGATTTGAACTCGTCTAGGCTGGACAGGTGCTCACTTACCGTTTTCTTGCCTATCTTAACTTGCGTTTTTCTATTCTGTTTTTATTATCGCACTATTTTTGGTAGGTTGTTCTTTTTTTCCCTTTGTGTAAAGACAGATGCAAAAAACGAGTTAAAATAGTTCTGCTTTCTCCCTGCTGCTTGTCACCTTCTTGCCACTTTCACCCACTAATGGACCATCTTTCCTTCACTTTTTTCTTGTTTTTTACATGTTGAAAGAACTTTTTTTGTTTATTTTTTGACTTTGGTCGCAAGCCTTAGTTCATTTTGAGCCTTAGCTTTCCTCACTTCATCTTTGCAGGCTCGGGCTATTTGCTGATATTCTGACTTAGTTATGTGCCCCTCTTTCCACTTTCTATACTTGTCCTTTTTATCTTTCAATTTACCAGAGAGTTCTTTCTGCAGCCATGCTGGTTTCTTTTGAGAGCTGTTATTTTTCCTCTTTGTTGGTATTGTGCTAGACTGGGCTTTTATTACCTCACTTTTCAAAAATTCCCAAGCTTCTTGAGTTGTTTTCCCCTTGAGGATTCTCATCCATGGAATCCTTCCCAAGCCCTCTCTAAGTTTATTGAAATTAGCTCTCTTAAAGTCCAAGACTCTAGTTTGATTGTGTTCTATTGCTTGTGCTTCCATAATGTTGAATTCCAATATTGCATGATCACTTCCTGTGGCTTCAACACCTTCTATCATTTCATCTCTGTTAGTGAGAATTAGATCCAAAATGGCTAATCCCCTAGTTCCCTTCTCTACTTTTTGGGAGACAAAGTTGTCTGCTAGGTTTGTCAGGAATCTGTTTGATCTTCCACTTGGTGCAGAGTTTGTCTCCCAGTTGATGTCAAGGTAGTTAAAGTCCCCCATTACTATTGTGATGTGCTTCCTACATACCTTAGTTAGCTGACTAGCAAAAAGTTCATTTATTTCCTCTGGTTGGTTGGGTGGCCTGTAGTATACCCCTATGGCAATGTCATTTCCCCCCCCTTTTATATTGACCCAAATGCATTCAAGACAGTTTTCATCATTGTTGTGCTCTATTTCTGTAGTGATGTAGTTATTTCTTATATAGAGAGCAACTCCACCTCCTCTTTTATTTGTTCTGTTTCTTTTAAATAATTTAAATCCCTCTAGCTGTGTGTTCCATTTGTGGGTTTCATCCCACCATGTTAATGTAATGGCAACAATATCCACATCACAGTCCTTGCTGGCATTCTTGATTATTTTAGAAATACGCTTCTTGTCCCTACTGGCAGTAGCACCTGGAAGACACCTGACCTCTTTTGAAACCTCTGTGTCCTTTCCTAAATTTACATCCCTTATAATTGAATCACCTACCAGAAGGTGGCTTCTCTTCTTGGATGCCTTTCTGTTCTTGCATGACTGATGTGTAATACCTGATTCGCACTTCTCCCTGTCAAAAACAAGTTCTTCATCTAGGTTTACATTTGGTATAAAGAAAATCTGCATGATTTCCCCCCCCCCAATCTCTCCACTCTTTAAAGTTGCAGTTGGACTCTAGAATCTAGAATAAAATATTTTAACCACATCAATCTGCTTTTGACAACCTCCTATAATCATAACTATCTGTTCCAGAACTTGGTCCTGAGAATCGCACCATTTCAAAGCAGCATATGAAGCATATTTCCAAATATCCTTTCTACAATACCTCAGTGACAAATATGCACTGGCTTCACTTACTCTAAATCTGGCTAGGATGACTACAGTAGCTGTGCAATTTTCATGATCTACGAGCTTTTAATTATGTCTATCAGCACAGCATAACCAGGAGGTATGTTAGCTTTCCACAGAAAATAAATAGAAGAGGGTTAAATTACTTCATTGCATTTTTAAAAGACTGTGGTTCAAAGAAAATATTTTCTTCCAAATTTTAATGGTCCACTTCATCAAATAGCTGAACTTCAGCATGTATTCTTTTTTTTAAATCACCATACCACTATGATTTGCATGTTAGTTCACAAAAAAACCTGGATCCAAAAGAATTTAAATTATTCTAGAGACCGTATTTTTTTAAGAAAACTGAAAAATAATAATTTAAGAGGATCACCAACAAAATCTGAATGATTAAATACTATCTGGGGTCAAAGAACTGAATGCTGACATCATAATAGCTTACCAAAAGCTACTTATGGTCTTTCAAAAATATACTCTTCTATATCCAATCAAGGTAGGAATACAAAAACTGGGGAGATGTATACTCTGCCTTTGAATGGCAAGCCAGAGTTTACACTGCAAAAAGTAAACAGAGCCAGTATAAACACTAAATTCAATTAATTTAATTAAATACAAATATTAATGTAATGCTATGGGCCTAGTCCTCAGGTAATTTCTTCCATTTATCACATTAAAAATTACAATTTGGTAATAGATTTGAGGTTTTGATGGCTGCTTTCAAAGCTTTTGATGATTAAATATAGGCATATAGCCTCATTTGTACACTTGACTAATGAGCTGAGAATTTCAGGCAGAAAAGAACTTCAAAATATGAACTTCTGATATAGAAAAAATTAAAATTCTTTCATAAAATTATTTTTTCAAAACAATTCATACCTCCCCTCATTAGATCAAAAGAATTTTCTCAACAACAATTTGCAATATAATATACTGTGCCATAAAACAAAACCCAGAATTACGCCCAACCTAGTTCCATGGCTTTTAACCAGAACCCTTATCTTATTATTGGGAAGTAGCAGTCAGATAAAGATCAGTTGTTCTTCCTAAACAGGTGATAGTTGTTAAGAGCAGCAGATACTTAAGAACATATGCAGTGTGCTGCTGAATTGAACTCCTGGCCCATCTAGTCTAGCTCTCTGTTCTCACAATGGCCAAGCAACTGCACAAGGAAGCCTACTGGTCTCCCAGCAGATGGCCTTCATACCGTCATCAAGACTAACAGTCATGATCACCATAACTTCCATGAATTGGTCCATCTCTTTTCTGAAGCCAGCCAAGCTGGTAGCAAGCACATTTCATAGTAGCAAATTCCAAAGCTGTATTACACACTGTGGGGAAATTCTTCCAGATTTTAATTCCATTGGGCAACCTCTGTTTCTAGTACCTACAACAGTTCATTTAGTGACTGTTCGAAGTTACAACGGCACTGAAAAAAGTAACTTATGACCATTTTTCACACTGACCGTTGTAGCATCCCCATGGTCATGTTATTTACAATTAAATGCTTAACAACTGGTTCATATTTATGACAGTTGCAGGGTCCTGGAATCATGTGACCATCTTTTGTGACCTTCTGACAAGCAAAGTCAATGGGGAAGCCAGATTCACTTAACAACCATGTTATTAATTTAACAACTGCAGTGATTCACTTAACAAACCTGGCAAGAAAAGTCGTAAAATGGGACAAAACTCACTTAACATATTTCTCATTTAGCTACATAAATTCTGGGTTCAATTGTGGTCGTAAGTCGAGGACTATCTGTATTTGGAAAAGGGGAAAATAGCTTCTCCTTATATACTTCAATCATATCCCTTCCCATTCACCCCCCTTTTTAAACTAAAAAGTTTAGAAATATTACAATTTTCCTCAAAGAGAAGCTTCTCCAGCCCCTTGATCATTTTAGTTGCCCTCCTCTGAACCTTCTTTAGCTCCACTATATCCTTTTTTGATGCGCTATGGCCAGAATTGCACAAAATGTTCCAGATGCTGTTGCAGCATTGATTTATATAAGGGCATCATGATATTGGCAATTCTATTTTCAATAATTCATATTATCCCCAACATGCTGCTGGCCTTTTTGACAGTGAATTCATACTATGTCAATGACTTCATTGAACTGTTTACCATTACTCCTCATCATTCTTTCCTATTGCTAGCTCTGATCTCATTAGTCAGTATATGTAGTCGAATTTTGAGGACCAATGTGCATCACTTTACATAAGCTCACATTGAAAGAACATAACCCCTTTATTGTTTTTGCCACTCTGAACAATTTAGTGTCATCAGCAAACTTAGCTATTCTACTAGTCATGACTGATGCCAGATATTTTATAAATATGTTAAAAAGTACTGATCCTAGAATGGAATCATGGGAGACCCAATTAGTTACATTCCTCCAATGTATTCTTGCTTTCTATTTTTTAACCAGTTTATTTTATGCATTTATCAGGCTTAGAAATTGTGCATCTCCTTCACAGAGCTGCTTATGCACAAGAGGTTCTGCTTTTTTAATTGTATAACAATTCAATTTACTGAGAAGTCTTTGATGGGGGGACTTTATCAAGGACTTTTTGAAAATCTAAGCAGATGAAGTTGCCAGAAGTTTAGTAACACTTTCAAAAAAACTTCTGGTAAATTAATTAAGACAGGGCCTTCCCTTAGTGTAGCCATGTTAGGTATTTTTGAGCAAGGCCTGTGTCTCCAAATCTGGTAATGTTATCTTTTGTAGCGGTTTCTATTATCTTCCTCAGAACAGATGTTAACCTGACAGGCCTATAATTTTCTGGATCTCCCTCTGAGCCATTCTTAAAAATTGGAGTTACATTGGCTACCTTCCAGTCCTCAACTTGAGGCAAATAGCAGAGAGAGGTTGCATATTTTAGTTAAAAGGTCCACAATCTCAGCTTTAAGCTCCTTAATAACCCTGGGTAGATGCCACTGAGGCTTGGTGATTTGTTCAGGTTCAATTTGTCAGTAAGGCCTTCTCCACATTTTATAGCTCAATTCATCCGATTCCCTTCCTGAGAAAAGGAGCTCAAGCTCACAGAGCTCTCCAATTTTTCTCTTATGAAGATGAAAACAAAGAATTCATTCAGCTCCTCTGTAATTTCAGTTTCTCTTCTTAGTGCACTTTTGAGTCCACCCAAGGAACCAACAGCCTCCCTGAGTGGCTTCCTGCTCTAATGTATCTGACAAATAATTTATTATCTATCTTCACAGTTTTGGCCATATACTGCTTAGATTTTCTTTTTGTCTCCCTCACTGTCTGTTTGAATTTCTTTTTCCAGTTATTTGTTTTCTTCATTAAATGTCAGCCCTTCGAGGTAGATCAGACCAACAAACCAAAGTTATGAATACTAATACTATTTTTATTATAGGGTTACAGTAATAGAAACTTGCAAGTCTGTGCTCCTCTCTGTCTTACTTTTAAGAATACCAGGAACAGTCAAATCTGAGGCATTTTCTCAAATTACATTGGTGCTTTAGACTCAAATTTCTTTTATTTGACTTTTAACTTTCATCACAACCTGAGTCTGGATTGTGGCGCTTCCTCCTGTTCCTCAAGGTTATTTTTACAGCCCATTAGGTTAGGTCAGGCAGTCTTACACTTTGTAAATTATATTTGTTTGGCCCTAACAGCTCCTTTCACAGCATTAATCATCCATGCATCCTCTTTTCTTAGACTTTGGAGCCATGTTCTTAATTTTAGGAATACACTGTGCCTGAACTTCTTATTGCAATGGTTTTAAATAAGAGCCAAGCTTTGTGAAGGGACCTTGCCTTTCCACCTTCTCTTGAGAAGTCCCCTTTTTTGAAATCAAACATGACTGTGTGGGACTTGCTATGTAGGTTATAATTTCTCTGCTTTAATGCACAAATCTTCTTGTGCCTGGTGGAAGCAGCATAAACCTGGCAGAGATTAAATGACATATGGCAAGTTTATGAATAAACAATGCATTTCACTTTGGCATCTTTTTCATCAGCTGGGCTACTGCTGTGGGGTCCCTCCAGAGAAAAAGACTATTTGATTGGAAATACTTCTTGATTGTTCACAGGATACAGCAGCCTCATCTGACAATCTTGGAGTAGGCAGGAGAGAGGTTACATGATTGATGTCCAATCATACTTCAAATCCCATGATCCCTTTTACAGCACCACCCATAAAAGGAGAAGTTTTAGGCTTCCTTTTCTTATTTATTCCTGTCTCCTTGATTGAAGACGGTAACATACCTAGAATCTATGCACTGCTGTCAAAGGCAGGAAGATACCAGGCTAACAAAATCCTGAGAGTTATGAGCACATCAATCCTTTTTGTGCAACAATAGGTCAAGTGGTTCCATTTCAGCAATGAAAAACTTTAAAAGGCAAGTGTGATCTAGGGAAACTAGTTATTTAAGGTCCAGATCAATGCATCATTGCTTATGGCATGTGAGCTGTTACCTAGCAGAATATCAGAACTCATTCTATCAAGCAGTATAAATTCTTTCAGTATGGCACTATTTCAAAACACATAAGAACAAATCCAATTTAATTCCTGTTCCATACAAAAATGTAAAGAAGACTATCTTGTCAAGTCAATCATTTCTGACTTAATGTATTCCACAATACAATGTATTCCAATGTAATCCCTCTGTTCATGGGATTTCAACAGAAAAAGTCATTCAAAGTCTTTAAAATTTATCACCTATACCTCTCCTCCAAAATGGAACAATCCCTTCAGGAATACAGAATCAATGTATATTTACTGATTGAGTAGAGTGATAAACAGGAGCATAATCATTATCATTAGACTCTAACTACCTTAAACTATTCAAATACCTTTAAATACATACAGCAGCATTGGTGTAGGCAAAATGTTTATTTTTTTCACCAGGGCTTTCTAAATGGAACAGGAATTCCCACCAGAGAAAAGTAATACTCTCCATTTTATAAGCACAAAGAAGCACTGTGGGTTTTCAGAACTGAATTCCAATTTGCATCAAAGAACCAATATCACATTCAGAGAAATGTTTGCTTGCCCATCTTTCAAATCAACTCTGGGCAGCTCCCAATCAAAAATTAAAAGGCATATAAAATCATTTTAAAACTGTAAAACTCAATTAATACATTAAAACATTAAAAACAACAAAAACCTGGCACCAATCCATTGTAATGTATGATTATCTAGTCTTCTCCCAATGCTTGGGAGGAAACCAGGTCTTCAAAGCCTTACAGAAGGATAAAAGGGTGGAGGCGTACCAAATAACTGGGGGCAGAGCGTTCCACAGGGCAGAGGTTGCCACGGAAAAGGCACGCTTCCTACCTCCCATCAGATGACAATATTTAGGAGAAGGGACTAGGGACATGCCCACCATATCTGAACTGGTATCCTTAGGGAAGGATAATCCTGCAAATAACCTGACCCTATGACAGTGGTGGCGAACCTATGGCACGGGTGCCAGAGGCGGCACTCAGAGCCCTCTCTGTGGGCACGCGTGCTGTCACCCCAGTCCTAGGCCTTCAGCTGGGTTTTATAAAACCTTTTCGCTTTAAAACCTCCGCCGCCGTGTGCAAAAAAAAAAAAGAAAGGTTCAATCAGTCAATTTCAACTCCTTGCAGAAAAAAAAAGATCTTGCAAAGTTGGAATTGATTGATTGAACTTTTTAGTCCCACCCTGTCTGCCGTTACCACCATAGCCACGCCCACCCAATGGGCCACACCCAGCCAATTGGCCACACCCAGCCAATGGGCCACACCCACCCGGCACTCGACGATGCGTAAGTGGGTTTTGGGTTGCAGTTTGGGCACTCAGTCTCTAAAAGGTTCGCCATCACTGCCCTATGACATAAATAAATAAATGTGGGGCTTTTAAAGGAGATGATCAGCACCTTGAATTGCACTCAGAAAGAAACTGGAAGCCAGCACCGCCTGTACATCAGGTGTGTTGTATGAGCAAACCTAGGGGCCCCCTTTACTTTGCATCCTGCTGTTCTTGAAGTTTCCGGGTGGTCTTTAAGGGCAGCTCCATGTAAAGTACATTGCAGTAATCTAGACAGGAGGTGACCGACGTGAGTGACCGTGAGCAAGGCCATGGCCAAGTGTTGCCTTACTCACTGTTGTTTCAAGCCTAACTAATACAGGAACCTTTAGGTTCAAACTCTATC
The DNA here is from genome assembly GCA_023970755.1 of Azemiops feae. Taxonomy (NCBI): domain Eukaryota; kingdom Metazoa; phylum Chordata; class Lepidosauria; order Squamata; family Viperidae; genus Azemiops; species Azemiops feae. The sequence continues at coordinate 2,611,757 of JALGBA010000012.1, read as the reverse complement.
AAAAAAAATTTCTTGACCAAAAATTAAAGGCAGCACACTATTGCTAAAACTCTGCAATGTAGCTTGCTCTAGTTTTCTCAATAGCACCATTATTAACAGAGAAATTGTGTCCAAATGAAAAATCAATAACTGTATCTATGAAGAAGTTTTTAGAAAAACAAATGCCATTAGCATGATGTTAGCATAATGGAACCATAATTTTCAAAGGCAACCCAGCACAGCCTAGCTCATAAGTCAACTCAAAGATATATAGATGTGAAAAGTGATTCCAAGTAGAAGATGCTTCAGTATTTCTAAGATATAAACAACATTTCAATGCTATTTTTATTTTTCCACTGCCAAGCTATACCCAAACTACAATGTAAAGCTAGTAAATTAGACTCCAAGGGGAAAATACTGCATTTGTTAGAAGTCAAAATGCTTAAAAATTGCATCACACTGCTCGCTTTTATAGATAGCAAGAACTACCTAGGCCATTTGTAAAGCAACTTCAGCATGATAGTCTGGTATCTGGAGAAAATGAAATCACACAATAAAATTACTCCGCATCTCTCTGCTTGACAAATAACTACTAAATCCTCATCTTTTACTCAAGGATATAATCAGAAAAATCATATTGCTGCACTCCAATCCTTTAATTGTTCATTTTACTAGGTACCTAAATCAAGAGTAAGATTTGAGCATGCCGGCAGCCTCAAATGCATGCACGTGCACATACACACACACATACACACATACACATAAAACAGCATTACCCCATCAATGCTATAGATACATGGGGAGAAGTTTTGTATTTGATTATATGATTGTATGAGAAAAGAATAATATGAGGGAGAAGAAATCTAATACATTCACAGGCAAATGATTATACTTTCAATTATCCCCCTACCACTTATAAAAATTTTAATCCTTGGGCAAAGAAAATTAAACATCAAGCAAAAGTGTATCTGCACAGCCACAACAGTTAACTGCTTTGTGCTCAGATTGGCCCATGAGTGTAAGGAAGTAATCATAACAGTTCACACTGCTATCTGTGAGTCTCTTATGTCCTCATAGTTCATTTTAAACAGAAAAGGAAAAAAATGAAATATGATAGACCTCCTGCACTTTCTCACATATAAAAGCATATGCAAATCTTCCAAAGAAAAGCCATACATCTTAGATTAATTTGCCATCCCTAAAAAGAAGGAGATACTTACTCTAGTTTTTAGGGAGGGGTTCTCAGCAGGTGGCAGCACTTGAGGGACCTTCTCTCGGCTCAGAAGGTGTGTAGAATCAAGTCTTGTCAATACTTGAATTCCAGTATCAGCCAAAAAGACATCCTGGAAGAAGATAAAGGCAAACAACCTACATACAAGAGGTATGAAGAAGAAAATACCTCAACTGGCCAAGAAAAAAAAAATGCTTTCATGTAGTCACCAGAAGTCCAGCTCGACTCAAAAGCATCTTTACCTTAAAATCAAAAGACTTTGAAGTCACCTCACTTTTCTGTAGGTGAAGGTAAAAGTTTCCCTGTCCAGTCATGTCTGACTCTAAGCCATATTGCTCATCTCCATTTCTTGGCCGAGGGAGTCAGTGTTGTCTGAAGACCAGCATGGTTTATATACCAAAGGTGAATGGAACACTGTTACCTTCCCACTAAAGTGATACCTATTAATCTACTTGCATTTGCATGCTTTCGAACTGCTAGATGGGCGGGCATCTTTCTCTAACTGTAGCCAAATGCCATAATTGATGGAAGGAAAGTCATTTATCCAAGTAACAAGTTTCTGAGCTAGCAAGGAATGTATCTCTGTAAATCCACTTGAGACTAGCAATATGCCGTTACAAACAGCTTTACTAGAATAAATTGCAAAACATTTAAAAATACAGAGGTTTATTTTAACGTTCCATTTCCTCTAAAATTCAAGAAAACTAATATATGAAATAATATACAAATAAATAAGAGAGCAAAGTACATCACAGATATGGTTGTTAAAATACTGCTTGTAGCATTATGGACTTCGGAAACTTATGTTTTCTCTAGTTTTCTTGGGAAAATTTCAGCCTTCTGCACATGAATAGCACACACACACACACACACACACACACACTTTCCGTCTCTGACATAACATATTAAGGATTGAATGGGATTCTAAATGTATCAAAACAGCAGATTCATGCCAGATATTATCAGCCAAGATAAATTTATCCAAAACTAGCAAGAACTTGGTAAAGATGTGATTTAAATAAAAAGATATCATAAAGTGAATTTAGTGACACTCGAGTCATTTTCAGGAAGAAAGTTCTTATGCATTTAGCTATTACATACAGGTAGTCCTCAACTTACGACCACTATTAAACTCAAAATTTCCATTGCTAAGCAAGGCAGTTGTTAAATGAGTTTTGCTCTATTTTAGGTTTTTTTTTGCCATGGTTGTTAACCAAATCATTGCAGTTGTTATATGAATCAAGCAGTCATTAAGTGAATTTGGCTTTCCCAATTGACCTTCCTTGCGGGGAGTCAGCTGGGAAGGTTACAAATAGTGATCACATGACCCTGGGACAGGTGCAACCGTGAAAAATACATGCCATTTTGCCAAGTGCCCAAATTTTGATCATATGACTGTGGGGATGCTGCGATGGCCCTGCGTTTAAAAACCAGTCATAAATCACTTTTTCAGCATCACTGTAACTTCGAACAGTCACTAAATGAATGGTTGAAAGTTAAGGACTACCTGCTTGCAGTCCTATCAATACATATTTTGAAGGATTATTGCTGTATGCTATAAAAGTACATTCATAACAGAACATTATTCAAAAATCTAAAATATAAATGTATTTCAATCCATTCCAACTCTATACTTCTTAGTGTTGTATCTACCAGCTGCCTTTGTTGATTCGCTGATAAAAATGATTGTGTATCCTCCATCTGTTATATGTTTCATATAATTCATCCGTTTCTTAACAGCTTTGTCTCAAAATGTATGCAATAAAAATGAGACTGCACATTTCTTATGTGAAGCAGGAGAAGGTCCTGGATAATTGAAAGGGGCAAAGGAGAATAATTGGCAAGTAATATTCAATACGATTCAATATCATATATGATGCATGTATTCATCACCTATTACTTTATCATCACAGGTGATATCTTCACAATTAAAAATCAAAAAATAAAAGGCAAATCTTCATGCCATCCACCATGGATTAAACACAGCAGGAGGAGGAGGGGGGAGGGGGATATTTGTAACTCCCCACTAGGCACTGCCCATAGGGAATGATGCCGAGAACTATATATTAACAGTATCTGAAGGGCCCTAAGCCTCCAGCCTTTCCTATCTCAGCAGTCCACAAGTACCATATATAAATCGGAAAACTTTGCAGTTCATCTAGCTGCTTATGAAGACTGTCCAAAAGCCAAATGAAGCAATGAATGCACCTGAGGTCGAAAACGATAATTACCTTTGAATGCAGTAAGTCAACAGTCAATTGCAGAGAAAAAGGAGGCAGCTGGGAACGAAACAGGAATACATTTATGGGATATTAGTGTCAACCTTGGAGGAAGAAGTAATGTCGCCATTTGTCATAAACTAGAGGTAAAGCTTAAAATGATTCAGTACAGTATCTGCAGCTTGCATTTAACAGAGTTGTGGAATTTTTGCTTAGATAAATTGGAAATAAATCCACAATAGAAGTGATGTTTGAAATTCTAACTAGATGCTGTAGTCCCAAGTGCAACATGCATATATTTGATATACAATAACCTGCAAGGACAGCAGTACCACACTGCAATACCTCCAGAGAGGCATTCAAGTAGTAAATCAGGAAAATGAAAATTAGAAAGCAGTTTTTGAAATATAAATATGACCTGTAGGACCTCCTAGCATGGGTTGCTATCTCTTTTTTTCCCCACCATCAGCTACTGTGGACTAATTGTAAGCAGGAATTCCAGCTATTCAGTGAAGTACAGATTTAAATGACCAGGTAATCACTCACCATATCATTATGCTTTAATAAGATCCTAAGAATATAGGATGAGACAGGAAGCCAATGAGTTCACTAATGCTGCTTTTTTCTATGCAGCAGAGCCCACCAAGGTAGGGCTCTGCAGCACTTCAGACCAAAAAGGCGATCTGATCATCTACTAACAACTTTCTAAAAGCATCTGTATCTTTTTCCAGGGTCAGACAATGTCAAAAGATATATTAGGTTTACAGGGTAAAAACAAGTTCTACATCTGGAAGTACCGTTTTGCCTTCAAATCTGAAGCGGTACACACTCCAATATTCATACAGTTAAAAGATGTTACACATTCATACAGTCAGTAAATGTGTATGAGAAACTACAATAACAATGAACTACAGCAGGCGTGTTCAACCCACGGCCCACAGGCCGCATGTGGCCCTGGACAGCTAGTAATATGGTTCCACAAGATAATAAAAAAGTACTAAAAAATAAAGGAGGTTGTATACATTAACTATGTTTTATATATTATATGTGGCCCAAGACAATTCCTCTTCACTCAATGAGGCCCAGGCAAGCCAAAAAGTTGGACAACCATGAGCCACAGCTATCATTTCTTCACATCAAAAGAAAACAGTTGCAAGACTTGTGTGAGTTTTGTTCCCAAATCTCTAGATCCCACCTAAAGAGGAAAAAACATCACACATCTCTGCAAGAGAAGCATTAGGAGGATACTGGAGAGAATATTAAATGAAAACATATTAGAAGTATGCTAGCATGACAAAATAGAACATGAATTGGCAAGGAAGCTATGTACAGTCAGCAGCCATGAGAATACAAACCAGCATGAGAACTATTTCCTGTATATTGCCTTGGGTCTTACAGGGTCATAACTGTGAAAAATGCATGAATTAATACATATAAGCTCAGAGCAGGACATTCTGTTGCTTTGCAAAAGCAGGACTTGAACTTCTCCAGGTGTTCCTGTGCCAAAAAGGGCTGCTTTTCATCTTCTTCCTGGGCTTCCCATAAGGACAAAGAGATCAGTATTTAATCCAAAGCATTTTCTTGCCTCAGTTAGTGGAGGAGTTTTCCAGTTTTTAAAAGGCGCATTTGAAAATTTGAATCAGAGTCAGTTGAAACTGCCACAACATATGGAGCTTTTCTGTGGAAATTTCTCTACTATATGAAAATTGTATTATCAATTCCCCAAAGCTACTTTTCATAGAAATTCTAACTACATTTTCTAGTGCCAATTTATAGCGCAAGATTCTGTGAAGTTCTTAAAAATAATTCTGCAGAAAACAGAAAAATACATTTTCTGAGAAACAAACGTTCCATTTTTACATGAAAGTATCCTGAAACTTAAAGAATTGGTATTTATATATCTGTTGCCATATATGAAACTTCATTATGTGGATTCAGAAGTAGGTTTCAACAGAATTGTAGTTACAAGTACAGATAGCATTAACAGATGCGATAAATGAGAACACACCCGATAACTGGGAAGAAAAAATCCCTCAAGGAATTAACACTCTTATTTTTAAGAAACAAAATGCAAAGTAAGATTGTGTATAATTGTCACCTTTCTCAGTTTGTAACTATCAATTTATTTAAGAGTAGATTCTGGTAAAGTACCTCCATTTGGAAGTGATTTCATTCTATTGTGTACTGGATTTAAGCTGGACTCAATTCTGGACTCTCACCACATCTGGAATTAAAGGTGATCACACAGTTAACCAGAATCCAATATCCATCAAAACCTGCAGATGTATAGATAGAACTGCAATTCCCAGTATTCCCAAACAATATTCCCATGACAATTGGGAATTTTTGAAGACACAACTCCAAAACATTCAGAGCAGGAAAGCCTAGCAGACTAAAGAGAAATCTAAAACAAATGGCCAGTTATGAGATGCTACATCCCCAAATATTCTGGATAAATATAGCTATAACCCACACAGAAACAAGTGTTTGCACTATTTAATATGTGCCATGCTAAGGCTATGTAGTTAACTCCAACACATTTTAAAATACAGGTAGTCCTTACTTACTGACTATAATTGGGATCAGCAACTCTATCACCAAGCAATGCTGATGTAAAGCGAAGCATCATGTGATTGCACCCAATTTGTGACATCAGTTCTGCCTTGTTAAGAAAATCAATCATGGTCATTAAGCATGACACCAGGTGATCAAAACTTGCAACTTCCTGCCAGCTTCCCCACTGACTCTGCTTGTCAGAAGCCAGCTGTGAAGGTGCTCACATGACCACAGGATGTTGTGACCATTGCAATTGTGAACTGGTTGCCAAGTAACTCAGGGGCATTGCAGCAGCCGTGATAGGACCAGTTGTAAATCTTTTCCAGCACTGTCATAACTTCAAATGGTTATTGAATGAGCAGTCGGTAAGCAAGGATTACTTATAATATAACTTTAGTAAAGTTGTTCTATAGCAGGCATGTCAAACTGCCAGCCCACGGGCTGGATGCATCACGCCAAAACCGCGCCCACCCCATTGCTGGCAATGGGGAAAAAGTCGCAATATGTCGCGCGACGTCATGTGACGTCGCGAGTTTGACATGCCTGTTCTATAGGATACTACAACTTGATCTTAGCCAAATGAAAAAGAAAAAGCATTGCTTTTTAAACTCATCATAAAAAGATGTCCCTCAAATTCACCAAGAAAAGTTTATTAGTGGCCTAAGACATTGTAGAAAAAGGGTTTTTTTTAAATGAACACAAAAATTTACATTTTAGCTATTTCAATTATTATGTGCCTTTAATCTGATTAAGAAAAAATTCAAGTACCAAGTACAAGTTTGTATCCATAAAAACTTGGTCCTCAAATGGTAGATGGAATAAATAAATAAAATATCTATGTAAAGCTTCTCTCATTATTGTCAGTATGTAAGAGTTAAAGGTACATTATTTAAAACACTGAAGCCCCATTTGGGGGGGGGTGAGGACTCTTTTGCCACAAGATTATAAATATAACAAGTCACCTGAAATTATTGGGACTTTGTGTGAAAAAAAAAGAATTTTACAAAAGTTTAGGTTCGCATTCCAAAATATTCTGCTGATACATTTATTCTATTTACCCGTCTGTTTTTTGTAACTTATGCCCTATAAAATGTGTTGCTTACACAATTTAAAGGATGTTTTCCTCCTTATTATTTTAATGTATTGGTAAGGAGGGAACTGAACACTGTAATACATTTCAGATGGGGCACACAAAATCTCTGTGCCTGATTACTCACATCTCAATAGATGAGTTCAGGTAAAAAAAACCTATAAAGAGCAAAAACCGTCTTTTCACTTTCAAATTTTAAATGGAAAGGTGAGAATTATTTGAAAGGCATGTTACAGACCAAATTAAGGACTTCATTTTGGATACGCCAAATATAATCCAAGCATTTCAACCATAGCAATTTCTAACATTAGCCTTCTATTGCTTTTGTGGAAAGTCCTATGGTATGTACTCCTAGATGAGTAGGCATAAAAGTAGAAAGTGCTTTAACTGGAAAGTACTCTGGCTTGACTGGTTTGTAGTTTAGGCCATCCTAAATCAGAATGAACGAAACAGAGTCTACCCTACATCTTCCTTACCTTCTTTCCTTAACCAAATCATATTAGTTTTCATCAAGAATGCACCCGTGACAAATCTAAACTTGCTACAAAATCGTTTAGCAGAAGGAAACCGCTCTATAATTAGCTGGGTTTTTTCCCTAAAAAAATGTAAATGTTTTTACCAAGCACCTTTGCATCAGGCAAACAGTATTATTTTAAAAGAAAGCATTTCCACAAATTGCATTGTCTCAAAATCATAAACTGCGGATAAGAATTACACATATTTCAATACTTAAAAGGAAATGCACATATCAACATGTACAGATTGCCAAGGCACTGTTTGATACTGCCCCCTTTTGCCAAGCGAAGCCAACAGCCGAGGCTTACATTCAAACTTTTCCTAGTTGTGCAAATCCACAAAAATGTATTGAACAAAATGTGCAGCCATGACAAAACTGCAGAAAAGGATAATAAATCACAGTCCTGAGAATCTAGACTCACAGTTAAACCTGGATATGAAAGATTTTTATCTTTTTATTGTAGTTCCAGATGAAATCCCTTCTCACTGCCCACAGCAACCAAAGATCCCACTGTAATTTAGAACATTCTGCAAGGGTTTCATTATTGCATTTAGCCCACCCTTTCCACTGAAGTACCAAACAAGGGGGGGTATTTTTTTCAAATACTTCACTGCAGCCTGGATATGGCAATTGATGCATGTATGCCTGGAATGAAGTCCCACTGACTATAATGGCATTTACTTCTGCACTAGGTGGTGCTTTCAGCTTTCAGCTTGTCTCACTTCAATGTCTTGAACAGGATTAGAATTCACTCAAATCACTATTTCTTCCAAAGTCATATAAGTTCACTGTCACTACTGCCTAAACAAATACATTTTCTCCACGTTCAAACAGTTACATCAGATGCAAGGAACCTGTGGCCAACCAGATAACACTGAATTTTAATTCTCAGCATTTTGTTGATATGAGCCAATGCGGCTGAAGCCAAAAGTCCACCACCCATACTTATTTTTAAAGAAGGCAATGAATGCCACATACAAACCTATAGAGAACAATCCCTTTAGCACCAGTTATGTGTCAAAGCACTTTTATCAGATTACAAGTCTGTAGCACTCATTTATTGTTAATTGCAAAGACTGAGCAAAAGTAAATTTATTGAATGCCCTGGTTAACATTCAACCGATCAACCTTATACCTCATATAGAACTGTCTGCAGGTATGTTATGAACATGAAGCCAAAAGTTGCCCTAAGACCCAAAGAAGGCTCATTTCCTAGTAGAATGTTTGCAAGCTTGTTTCAACATCCATAAAAACCAAATTCCAATGTTTCTCAATATCAGCAACTCTAAGAAGTCTGGACTTCAACTCCCAGAATTATCCAGCCAGAAATATAATACTTCCAGTAAGGAGACTCAGAGGTCTCGGGAACCATACCATATTCCCAAAAGCAAAACTGTCTTCCTTCAAAATCAAAAGCACAATTGAGGGAAAAATATTTTCAGATATTGTCTAAACTGTTGTAACTGAAGTACAAACGCAAAGATGCGCATACACTCCTGTTAAAAGATGCTATTGCTCCCAAATAATGTTTGCCGTGATTATGACACCACCATCAAAAATTAAACTTTTTACTCACACCACCTTTGTATTATTTTCAGTAATAAGGATCGAGAGGTATGTAACTTTTTTTAAACACACACACACACACACAAAAGACTAAACAAAACATTAAGAAAAAAGCTTTTCAATCAAGCTATACTCTAGTCAACTATTCATCTTGCTTCATGAAATGTATAAACTTATAATGCTGTGGTGATATATACAAAAAAACAAATGGCTGTTGGTTAAAAAAATAAATTAAAACAATCAAGCTTACAGTGTTGTCAGACACTGCAGCTTTTATTCCATGTAAATACCTTGAGGCAGAGTAGCACTGGCACTGAGGTATTATGTTTGGGGCTAAGAGCTGTCCCTTTAAAAAGCAACATTCCTTAAAGCAACTCTTAACACAGAATGTCTATGTCAATAGGCATCATCTTCCAATCCCTTTCCTATCTCTTGTTTTAGAATTCCTCAAGGCACAGTCAAAGCATCCTAGCAGGAATGTAAGATCAACCACAGTCTAAGATACCTGGGATACTCTAACACAAGTTCTGCTATTCTCTGTTTCTTCAACACACTGCAAGGCTGAACACACAACCTGCCCTGAACTAGTTTATTCTGTAGAGACTATTAATCATAAAACTCAATCTGAAAGGGAAGGGAAAAGTTATCATCAGAGGAGCCAGTAAGAAAAACAAATGATTCAAATAGACGCTGCATCTATTTTAAAACTCTGAGTAATTTATTTGAGCATTAGCAGAATTCACTTCCCACCCCACGCTTCCAGTGTGTAACTGCAATACTTTTTCTTGGTTGCCTTACTGATCTGACATAAGCAGCAAGTTAACTCTTCCAGGAACAGCGTGGATGAAAAAAGCCTCATCAAGTCCCCCCCCCCATAGCCATCAGGAGCCTTTCTTTCCAAGATCTCTCTCCCCATTCAATGGCCAAGGTTTTAAAAAGAGATGGGGAAGGGCTCATCCAGGTTATCCCCTTGCTCAAACTTCAGAAGCCTTTTCCATGTTGCCTTTCCTGCTCTCTATTACAAGAGAACAGGATAGTTTGGGAGGGTGGGAAGGAGGGAGGGATTTTTACTTTCCAATCAGAAACAGAAAAAGGAGGTTAATTTGGAACAGAGATTCAGTTTCACCACTCCTGGTCAGAAAAAAAAAAGTAAAATAAAATCAAGGGCTGGGACTGAAGGAGACAAAAGCAATGAAATGTTAAGAATTTTAAAAGGAGGATTCGTATTACCTCAACTTCCCACTTTCTCTCCCACCATTCCAATCAACCAAGTCTTGGGGAAAAAAGCAATTTATTTTTCTGCAAGACTGGAAAGCTCTTAACTGTTTGCCCACCACCAGGCATGGTGTGTGACATACCAACGCAGAAGTGGAACTGTTCAGGAATCAAGACCAACAGATTTCTTAGGTGAGGAGTTAGGGAAATAAAAGGCACTTAGAGCCTTGGAGGAGGACATTGTGTGTGTGTGTGTGGAGTGGGAGAGGAGTGTGGTGCATGTCTTAAATGTATTAGACTCCATTTGAGGTATTTTCTTATCCCCCTCCCCTCTCCAATTCCCCTTCCTCTTATTTCCAACAATGCATGAAACCAGAGAACCATGCAAGCTTCTCTGCTTCCCTCTGCTTTTGATCTTCATCAGGACGTGAGCAGAAAGTTAATGGGCCAGCCCTACCACAAAGGCAAATTACCATCCGAACACAACACAACAACAACAAAAAAAGCAAAGAAATGTTATCTCCTGCTTCAGAGCCGACTTTTCTCCCCCAAAGGCATTCCTCTCCGCTCAGCATCCCCCCCCCAAGCTTTCTTACTTCTTGCAGCCCCCATTCACAGAGAAGGAATGTGATTTAAATGGAATTAGGCAGCGCTAACCAAGCGGCCGGTGATTTCGGAGCCTTAACCGCTGCAGGATCACCATCACTACCTTTTGCTAAACCCGAAGGGGTATTTGCCACGGGGCCCCGTTGCTCAGATGCGTTGCACCCCCGGATCACAACACATCCCAGAAACCATTCAGCAAAAAGGAAAATTACAGAAAAAACCCTCCATCCATCCATCTCTTCCGCCTCCGACGCCTTTGTTCCCAACGATCCGAACAGAGAAAAGGCGATGCAACATCCAGCAGAAAGAACAAAAACGGCAGCCACCTTTTTCAAAGCCCAAGTCGCGCTTCAGACAAAAATGCTTCGCGCCTCCATCCTTTTCAGCGACAGACTACGCCTCCCTTCCTCCTCCTCCCCCTCCTCCTTCCCCCAAACTCAAGTTCCTAAACTTTACAACTTCCTCCTCCACTTTGGGGGGTGAGGCGGGGGGGAGAGAAGACGAGGAAAAGAGAGAGCTTCCCCCACCCCCTTCAGCCAAGAGGGGATGGCATGCAACTCACCCTTTGTGATGTCTCCCGGGCGACGGTGCAACTGTTCACCCGCACATCTTTCCACGAAAGCCTCCTCTCGCCAGAGCCGAGAAGAAGAAGAAGCGAAGAAAAAGCAAGAAAGTCCCGGCAAAGCGGCGGCGGCGGCGACCGTGTGCTCCTAAAAGCCACCTTGACGTTCCTCCGAAGCAAAAAACCCGGAGTGAGCGGGCAATATCCCACCGCCAACTGCAGACACCCGGGAGTCGCCGTCCTCCTCCAGTCCTCCTCCTCCTCCTTTCGCTCCCTCGCTCGCTCCCTCCTTTCCAGCCAGGAGCCGTCCACTCTCCTATCAGAATCGCTTCAACCTTCTCCACCAGGAGGGGAGGAGACGGAGAAGGAAGGAGGGAGCAAGGCAGGCAGGCAGCCAGCGAAGGGGCTGCCTGCCCCAACGCGGGCTGATGACAACTCTCCTCTTTAGAGTTAACGCGGCACTTAGTCGCACGCTACTCCCTTCCAGCTAAGCCGAATCTGGACGCCTGCGAAATGTTGCCGTTTCCAGTGCTGGCCTTAGAGGCAACCAACAAACTCCCTGTTTGGAGACCTACACACATCTATATATATATATATATATATAAACTCTTCAGCTTACCTCTCACAGCTTTATTCCCACAGAGATTCTACTGCCGTTCGCTCGATTTGCCTTTTCCCGCTTCTGCGCCCTGGAACGATCACTTCGCCTATGGAATTAATGCTGTCAGCTTCCCTCTTTCTCCCCCCCCCCACCACCACCCAAGTCGGATCGGTGCGGGCCGATTTATCGAGGGGCGCGTGCAGAAACGCGCGAGGAGGGCATAGACGCGCGAGGAAAGCGAGGGAGAAGCCGCCGGGGTGCCTCATTCCACTCCTCGGGCGTGCGCAACGTGGATGGCGAAGGGCAAAGCTTTAAAGGCGTTTAACTGCCGAAGCAAAACGGCATTTAAAGCGTTTATGGCCGATTACGTCTACCTGTCCCGTCAGGTCCGGCAGAGGGACACGCTGCGGGCCCCATCTGCGAAAGATTTCCATCTGGCGGGAGGTCCAAGGCGGGCTTTTCCTGCTGCCCCCCCCCCTGCATCTGAAACAGCGTCTTTCCCGAGGGGAGGTTTAGCCCCAAACCTTTTTTATTATTATTTTTTAGGGGAAAGAAGCCCTCAAAACATGCTGCTTCTTTTTTTCAACAAGCCCTGGGAACCCCTCGTAACGAGCCGGCACGTAGATATTTTTTTTTTTAAAGTAATATTTCTCCCTTCGCGGTCTTGCTTTACTCCGTTGTTTTATTTATTTATTTATTTATTTATTTATTTATTTATTAAAAAATAATTTCACAGAACGTTTTTAATTAGTGGGTTTTATATTACGCCTCACGGAGTCGCTCCGGGTGAGGTGGGCGGCCATATAAATTTGACAAATAAATAAATGCCTAAAAACCGAGGTCCTCACTTTCCAGGGAGTGTAAATGTGAGCCTTGCCAAAGGACGGTGGAGGGGGCGGGTAAAGCGGGGCTCTTCTGGTGCCCTAAGAGGCACTTGCAGAAAAAGTTTAGACAAACTCCCTTTTGTGGCTTCTTTGGTGCACGCGCAGGTGGGCACCGTTGCAATCCGTTCGCAACTGGAAAAAGCCGCAGATTTCAGGCTGCAGGAGAAAGCTGAACCGTAGAGGGCAGTAAGGGACCGAGAGACGTCCGCTCTCGGGTCAGATTTGGAAATGGGATGCAAAGAGGAGAAAGGCCACTTTAAAGAAACTTAAGAGGAAATTCTGGTCAAGAAGTATGGTACAAATCAAGCAAAAGGGCTTGATATTGAAAGACATATTTGCAGCAAGACGGGCCTTCAAAAGGGATTTTCAAACTGAGTTGTGGTGGAAGCTAGGAGGAGGAAGGAGTATTAGATGCGTTCGCCCCCTTGAGTTATTCATAATAATGAAGGCGGGATAAAAATTAACAAAAAGTTTTGCTCTTGGCATTGCACCAGGAGGTATTTGGCAAGTAGCAAATGGACTATCTGGCCCCTAGAACTTCTATTCCATATAGCATTCCATACTGACAAACATCCTAACCGCATCTATTCACACGCAAATCCAATTGTGTTGAGGGTAGCAGCTCTGGACAATCCCTACCTCATTTTAACTTGGACATAAATTTTCCTAATTTCAGATTGCCTTACTAAATCAGGAATGAAATTGTGATTCAGAGAGATTATTTCCTGCAGATTTGCGGGCCGAGGGCTGGCCATCAGTGTAAAAACACGCAGGAAATGAAAAAATGTATTTTGCTCCATGAAGCAAACACATTGTGCTTTCAGATTTTGATATGATTTGCAGTGGGTCGTGCGTGATCCGGCTAAAGCGAAACCAGACGATTAAGATTGATCTAGGGAGCCACTGAGGCAAATCCAAAGGCATTTTAAAGAGGAAATAAGGTTCACGGATGCTACATTTCACCACCACCTTGTCTTGCACCCACCCAGTGACTTTCCCCTTTCTCTGCAGCAAGTACTCTGATTCCCTTACCACTTTGCAGGTGCCCCATGGACCCTTTGCCTCTCTGCTGCCATACATGGCCTTTTCTCCCTACTGTTTGTCAATCCAAAATACCTTTTCCAGAATACACTGTCCCTTGTCTTTACACAGACCAAACACAGATGCTCCGGATGCAATGCTGCCTGATCCCTGTGCAGAACATTTGGCACCTCCCTGAACTGCTGGGGAGATAGCTTGTATTGAAAGATTTTTCCACACTAAAAAGAAGAAAAACCAAACAGTCAACTACAGAAGTACAGGTATACCTTGATTAACAACTGTAATCAGGACCTGCTACTCTGTCACTAAGCAACACAATGGTTTAAAGCACAATGATGCGTGATCTTACCAACTTACAAAAGCTGTAATGACAACAGCTGTCATTAAGCGAATCCCACACAGTTAATAAGCACGATATCACATGATTGCCATTTGCAACCTCCTACTAGCTCCTTCATTGACTTTGCTTGTTGTAAAGCCAGCAGAAAAGGCTGCAAATGGCAATCACGTAACTGGGCGCTGCTGCAACAGCCACAACTTTGAAGACTAGCAGAAGTTTCATTCAGAACTATAATACATCACAACTAGCCCAAAACCTCTGTTGCTAAGTGAGACATTTGTTAAATGAATTTTGCCCCATTTTACGACCTTTCTTGCCACGGTTGTTAAGTGAAGCACTGCAGTTGTTAGTAACGTGGTTAAGTGAATCTGGTTTCCCCATTGACTTTGCTTGTCTGAATGTTACAAAAGGAGATCACATGACCCCGGGACACAGCAACCGTCATAAATATGTGTCAGTTGACAAGCATCCGAATTTTTATCATGACCATGGGGATGCCACGCTGGTCATAAGTGTGGAAAATGGTCATAAGTCACTTTTTTTATTGCCGTTGTAACTTTGAACAATCACTAAATGAACTGTTGTAAGTCAAGGACTACCTGTAACTTTGAACAGTCATTGAATGAATGGCATTAACTGAGGACTACAAGGTTTAGATTGGATTAGATTAGATTAGATTAGATTAGATTAGATTAGATTAGATTAGATTAGATTAGATTACCTTTATTGTCATTTTTTCCTGTGGGCACAATGGCACACATTAAATGGAAGACCAGGAACTCTGCCCTCCCTCTAAAAGAACAAAACTCCCATACACAAAAACAGGGCCAATATCTCAAGCACACAATCCCATCCACAGACTACACACCTTGGCAATGTGTTCCAGATGCCAAGCCAGAAATTCTGCTTGATAAACTAAACTGGCTGATTCACCTATCACACTACTTCAAAGCCCCACAAATCATATTTTGGCACATTATGTTAAGCCAATCTATAATTTTTAGATCAGAAGGAAGTTTCTTAATTAATTTTTCTTTACCTAATACAAAGGAAACACTCAGATTCTAAGATTTCAAAGCAGAGGAAACAATAGCTTCTTCTTTTTTATTCTTTTGGGATATAAAATATTCAGGTGATATGGAAGGTAGTTAAAAGAAAATATTAGATGGTATTTCATAGCTCATTTCTTGCTAAATTTTCCAAGGATAATAAAAGGCCTCAGAAGAAGCAAAAAATGTTCCCCAGTTTTTTTTCCCCTATGTGTTATTTTTTCCCCTATGTGTTGAGATAACACATATGGGGGAAAAACTGGGGCAAGTTTTTTGCTTCTTCTGAGGCCTTTTATTATCCTTGGAAAACTAAGGTTAGAAAGACTGAAGGACTATAAACCAGGAGACAAGTGGCAAGTATAATGGATTATGGTGCTTTTTGGCCATTTGGGGACAGCAAGCAAAACATCGATTTCCATATGTTCTCATAAAAATAAAATGCTGACCTATTTTACACATACTAGGGTTCATCTAACACATTGAACCAAATAATAAAAAAAGACCTGGGGACAATATTTATAGAATATGCAAACCATGGTTAGTTTTAACCATTTTGCGTGTCATAGCTTGATATACAATAAAGTCAAATTCATTGGTTTGTATATGAATACTACGTACTGGTCTCCACTATACATGCTGGGATGAAGCCCATGCCAAGATAGGAAACCGTGAGTTCAAGTCCTGCCTTAGCCATGAAAGCTGCTGGGTGACTTTGGGCCAGTCACTCTCTCTCACCCCAACTTACCTCATTGTGTTGTGGGGGAAACGAGAAGATGTGATAGACATGTTCACTGCCTTGAGTTATTTGTAAAATTAATAAAGGCAGGATACAAACAAACAAATAAAACACAAGTAACTGGAGAGTTATCTTTCCATTGACAGTAGGAGCAGAGTCGTAGACAATGGTTTTTGGTGTGTCCTGAAGACATCACATGGTGAGTGTCTGGACTAGTTCCTGCATTTTTACTGACAAGATTTCAGAAGTGACCTGCCCTTGTTGCTTTGTAGGATTAAGAGAGAGTCACTGGCCCAAGGTCACCCAGCTGGCTTTCGGCCTAAAAAGGGCAGGCCTAGAACTCACAATCTCTGTAGCCTGATGCCCTACCCACAATACGAAACTGGCTATCTCGTCATAGAGTAGCAAACTGTAAATGACTGCTTTCTTTGTCTCCAGGCTTCAGATCTCAGAACATATGGACAGGCATCTTGTCCTGAAGCACCTGGCAGCACAGCTGTGCATGGTTAGTACTTACTAATGGCTTTTCTCATCTTTCTCTTCATAGCTGCCATGAGGTCTGCAGCCATGCTGCTTACTCCTTACTAATGGGAAAATGACACCGCTTGCCATGCAACAGCTTTAAAAGGGCACCCACACTGGATTTCCCTGATATTTTACTCATTTCCAATTTAATGTTTTTAAATGGGGGAACAAAGAGCTAAATGGGGGAACAAAGTACTTTACTTCACTATCTGCTGCAAATGAAGTGTGTCAAATAAAATTTAGAATTTCACAAATTAAAAAGTGCAGTGGGGTCTTGTCATGTTTTTGAACTCTGGTGTTGGAAAAGGCTTGTGAGAATACCTTGGATAGCCAAGGAAACTAACAAATCAACTCAAAATTCTTCCTTGTAGCACAAGTGATCAGGCTCAAATGATCATATTCTGCACACATCATACGAAGATCTACCGGTAGATCATTCAAAGAATCTATAATGCTGGGAAAGATAGAAGGGAAGGGAAGATGATGATCAGATGCAAGGTGATGACTCAATTATAGTCAGGAGAAGTGTACTGTTGGAAGATCTGAAGGACCAGGATGGGGAGAGATCATCTGGAGAAGATTCATCTGTGGTCACTAAATCAACATTGATCTGATGGCACATAGTCAGTGGTGCTTTAGGAACTTATATGAGCTACCTCAGGCTGTTAAATTACCAAGTGTGGTATTTAGCTGTTGAAAGGTATATATTGTACTTTAAATAATGAATGTGCCCTGAAACGGCATACAAGCCAATAAAAACAAAGCACATTTGCAGGAATGAGAACAGTTTTCTCACTACGCATTTGCTAGGCAGTTTTATGAATGCAATAGCATATCCATACAAGCAGTTTGACTCCACTATTACAAATGTACCTTTTGTCTCCCGAAAACAGATTTTTGACCATAAATGTTTGGTTTTTTTATTTAATTGATTTCTCCTTTTTTATTTCATGACTTTCCCATTATGCATACCAAATGTTGCTTTAGGACTTGGGTTATATCATTGTTTCCAGGCACAAAAGCATACTCATTTGCCCAGGCCAATAATCCTATTTATGGAAATAAAAAGTTTATAAATAAAGATGAGATTCAGTTTTTCATCCACAAGATGGAGGTAGTGTGTCCCTTTTCTATTTTCCAGAGGCGGAAAAGTCATTTGGATATTTTATGTTAGTTGTTTATTTTTGTTTTACACTATTTTACACTGGTACAAAAGACCAGCAAACCTATTGGATAGTGTGTGTGTATGTGTAAAAACAACAACAACATTTCAGGTAAAGTTAGATTTGAGATTGCCATGCCTTTAATAATAATATAACATATGCAATATATACAAGCACCTTCAATTCAAATTTTAGGAACCATAGACTTTAGTAGGTATTAAAGGATGAATACAATTATACAGTATTGTATATCTTATATTTATATTATATTAATATATATGATATGATATATGATATGTATTATACTATACCAGGGGTAGGCAACCTCGGCTCTTTTATGACTCAGCATAGCTGACTCAGGAATTCTGGGAGTTGAAGTCCATGAGTCATAAAAGAGCCGAGGTTGCCTACCCCTGTACTATACTAGACTAGACTAGACTAGACTAGACTATATCATATAGTACAATTAGAAGACTAGTTCAAGTAATCACTAAAGGCAGTGTTGCAACAGAGTTCTCATTTGCTCATATTTTTTTAGGACATTCTGACTGTTGGTCCAGCACAATCCATGAATCCCTAAGACAGAAAGAATTGTGAGATGTCTTACTGAGGGTCCAAACAGCAGCCTCTCTGCCAGAATAAAGAGGCTTCAGCCGAGAGCTTTTTACGCTATTATCTGCAAATTAATAGGAAAAATTAGTTATCTTGAAATTTTGATAGGATTAATCTTCCCAAGTTTGTACTGATTCCTTACAAAGAATTCAAAGAATCAGTTGAACAGCCCCATATTCTAAGAAGCATCTTTAATGACCATTAGAAGGCTTGGCACACAGGCCAAGCCCCGGGGATGGCCAATTAGTCACCATTACAAGACAGTAAACCCAACTCAATCTGTGCCATTTCCAAATAAATGCAGGTTGGCTCACCCTGTGTAAGGAGAAACAAGGAGGGATTACCAGCTAAATCTTTTCCTTGCACCACAATGCATTGAACAGGAAAGTTAAGCCTTGCCTGTTATAGACCAAGACACTGTATAATAAGAGAGAAATACCACCGTAGCACAGAAGAAGGGGTAGGCGCCTTTTCATGGCCAAAGAGTACTTGTCAGATTGTGGGACTGGGCATGAAGCAAAAATGGGAAATGCAACCATGTTATCTGTATGTGAGGGGTGTGGTGTTTTATTCTTTGATATTCCTATATGAAGGCTTTAGGGCAGGGGTGTCAAATTCGCAACGTCACGTGACGTGTCATGACATATCACGATTTTTTTTCCATTGCCGGCAATGGGGTGGGCGCGGTTTCGGCATGACACATCCGGCCCACGGGCCGGCAGTTTGACACCCCTGCTTTAGGGGGTTCTTTTTACATGTTTGTACCTTTATTTATGATACATAATATGCATTTTTGTGTTTCTACATCAAATTTCCCCCAAATCAGTGGTATCTAGCAGTTTGCTACCCAAATTCAGCAACATAATCTCCAGGAGGCCATTAAAGAAGAAGGAAAGATGCACTGTTGCTCTGCAGCATGGAACAACTCCCATGCAGGAACACCTGTGCGATAACACTCTTCTATTTAAGCTTGCTTGGATGGCTGCACTTAGGTCAGCTCTTTCAGTACATCTGGTTACCAGTTGTGGTCATGCCAGGGTTTCTCCGACCTTGGCAATATTAAGATGCATGGACTTCAACTCCCAGAATTACCCAGCAACCATGGCTGGCTGGGAGATTCTGGGACCTGAAGTCCATGCATCTTAAAATTGGCAAAGTTCAGAAATCCTGGGCTATGCATTTCAGTAACCCTCTGTGGAGGGAGGGAGGGAGGGAGGGAGGGAAAGAGGGAGGGAGGGAGGGAGGGAAAGAGAAAGAAAGAAAAAGAAAGAAAGAAAGAAAGAAAGAAAGAAAGAAAAAGAAAGAAAGAAAGAAAGAAAGAAAGAAAGAAAGAAAGAAAGAAAGAAAGAAAGAAAGAAAGAAAGAAAAAGAAAAGAAAGTCAATAATTGCATTTGAAAATACAACAAGCCCTAAAATGGCACAACCAATGTATTGCTATCATCTTTTATTTTACATAAAAACAGCTGGTGGGAAACATAGCCCTATCCTAAGCAACTTGTCTTTATACCTGGGACCTGCTATTTGGATTCTGAATATACAGAGGCATAAAAGTACTCTGTGTCAGAGGTCCCCAACCTTTTGGGCACCAGGGACTGGTACCGGAGGGTGCATGGTTTTGTGTGCTGCCTGTATCCCACGGATGGGACTTTGCTTGTTTGTGTGGATCAGTTGCTGGCATGCTGTGGCCCAGTACTGGTCCATGGACCGGGGGTTGGGGACCCCTGCTCTATGTAATACAGATCTGTGCAAAGCAATCCTGCTGCAAGTCATCACAATTTTTATCACCAACCAAATGTCACAAGGCACCAAACTCTTAGGTAATTTTATGAGTGTTTATAGCCCTGCTAAATACATGGCTGTTCTTGCACATTTGTTACATTATCTTTTGTCTTGATGAGCTACTATACTTTTTTTCCTCTCTTTTGAACCATCTGCTCCTTCTGAAGGAAAAATGCCTTGGCTGCTATAATGTTTGCTGTTTGCTACCTGCAAAGCTCAAAACACACATCCCCTCCATTCTCCTCTCCACACCTGTGTCAAGGTTACAGCTTTATTGACAACTCTGCCATGCTGACGCTGGAGAAAAGGTTAAAACAGGAGGGAAAGGCAGCAGCAGCACAGGTGCCTGCAATTTTGTTCCAGCAGTCTGCTCTTCCATACCTCCCCCACCCAGCAGCAGCCACTTGCCTACCTGTTGGTCTGACTGCAAGCCACTTAGGACTTGCAACTTCCTGCTGGCATCCTCTGACTTTGGTTGTTGGAAATGAGGAGGAGGTCCTAGCTTAATGACCCCCCCCCCACACCTCCTTTAACAATGACAGTGGGCACTGCCAGGGTTGTCACTGCTAAATAATGGAGGCATGCTTTACAATTGCATTGCATAATGACTGAAACACCAGTCTCAATTACGGTCATTAACCTGCATTATACATTTAAAGATCAAGAGTAGATTTGACACTCCACTCTAGTAATTTCTGGCCATTGATGCCTAGTCACAGTATGTAACCCAAGAGTTTTTTCCACATCTGATGCTCTTGATGAGCATGAGTGTACCAAGGGAAATAACATGTTATTTTCATAATAAAATAAGATAACCTTTATTGTCATTTTTTACTGTGGGCACATTGGTTCACATTAAAAATGAAATTCTGTTGCCTGCTGTCAAAAGTATACACATACATAACACACATACAGACATGCTATATACAACATATGTATAAACCTATCCCCATACACATAAATAACATAAATATTAATCACTGTCCATCTTGAATATATAACGGAAAGAGGAAGCTTGAGAGTTCACAAGGTTGATACTGTATGGAATGAAACTATGGCTGAATCTGGATGTTCTGCTATGGATACCACGAAGCCTCCTCCCAGAAGGTAACAAGGAAAACAGGTCATGAAGAGGATATGTAGTGTCCCAGATAATCTTACGGACCCTGCTCAAGCAACGCTTCTGTGCTATGTCCTGGATGGGAGGGAGGGAACTGCCAATGATCTTTTCTGCCTTCCTCACCACTCTCTGCACTACCTTCCTGTCTGAATAATATAGGACCCAGGAAGCAGACCTTCTCTAGCAGTGCCTATTCTATGGAATAACACCACCCCAAAGGTCTCCATGGCCCCCACTCTGACTATCTTTAGAAAGTCTCTCAAACCAGACCCTGGTGAATGGTGAATCGTTTCAGAAATTAATATTATATGTCACTGAATGTTTTTTTTCCAGATACTCATGGTTTTTATATTTTTGGTTTCCATTGTTTTTAATGTTTTACAATGCCCAGAGCTACTTGGAGTGGAGTAGCTTTCTAAATTTAAAAACTGTTTAAGTTTAAACAATGCTTCAATGCTTTATAAGTGAAGAAAATTAAGGGTACCCAACAAATGGCTTGGTTATGACCATCAATCAGGCGCTACACACGTACACAAAATAATATTCTTTGGGGATGTGTAATTTGATAAGCATTTTATCTAGCTGTATATTTAGAGCTCTTCTGCTGATTATCGAACAAAGCAATACTGCCTGCCAATATGTCTCTAGGCAGTGAATAAAGCTAATTGGAAAAATAGATGCAGAACAGAAATTTGATAATAGTAGAGTTCTGATGAAATTAAATAGGCAGTCAACTTCACATACAATTACAGAACATAGCAGAAAACTTGTACTACAACAAACTGGAACCCAGGACTTCAGCAGAAAAAAGATTAGATGAATAGGTTATTAGAGTGATATTTGAATACTCTAGTCCTCCCTTAATGCTACCTTGAAGTTACAACAGTGCTGAAAGAGTAACTTTGTGGCTAATCCTCACACTTATGTCTGTTGCAGTGTCCCTCCAGAGCCTTGATCAAGATTTGTGTATTTTGCAACTTGGCAGGCGTTTATGACCATCATAACTTCCCACAGTCACAATTAGGCTCTAACAAGCAGAATCAATAGAGAAGCTGGCAGTAAAATCTCAAGTCATGGTCATGTGGTGCCTCGCTAAACAACCATGGATGATTTTTTTAAGAACCATATGAGAGTGAGATTTTATATCTGTTGTGGTCCCTTGATGTCTTGCTTAATGACTGTGATGCTTAGTGACAAGAGTTGCTGGTCCCAATTGTAGTTGTTAAGTGAGAATTTCCTGTAAGAAAAAAACAAGCTGTAATCATTTGACACACAACAGGTTACAGCTTTAGCCAAAGCAGTTGAGCTACACCTTTTTAAGTCTCTGCGTCTCCTAATTCAATGGACTGTGGTACAATAGTCCTCCAAAAGAAGATGAGGCAACAGTGCCCCAAAGACTGCGAGGCCCACAATAAGAGTCTAATTTTCCATCTTTCTTCAGAAATCAAAGCGTTACATTCTTCTTGTCACAGTTCAGATTCTTATTGCCTCCTCTTCCAGCAAATGGCACCAAAGTTTCTAATTGGGTCATATGCATACCTAATCAATAAAAAAAACCCGTAGAAATTTCTTATGAGGCAACTAGTATCATAGAAGCAGCTTTCAATGCCATGTTGTACTTTCTTCACATGCAACTTACCTGTTTGCTTTTCTGTTTGAATACAAGCCAGGAGTTACTGGTTGGGTCACTATTTCTATTTTGTTTTCAGCCTTACAGGTCTGAGGCAGACTGTGATCTTGAGATTGAAATGCTAGTAACATAATTTCAGGATACAAGCCCTGTGGGCTTTATTTCATAATAAAACAGCCATTAGTATGCTGAGAATTGTTTTGGACCACAGAACAGTTATAATGAATTATAATTTTGCCAGAGAGGAAGAGAACTGGTGCTTGAAAATGAGAGCGAGACAATTTTCTTAGGAGACAAACAACTTGAAGCTCACATACTCTCCAGGGACATATGACTCAAATTTCACTCTTTGACATTCATTCTGAAGCTGGAAATTATTGTTGATCTGATAAAAGGGCAAGTAAAGTAAATGTAGGGGCATCCTTTATGCAGTAACACTGTTTTTTGTTTCCCCCCCCAAAATTTTTTATTAACGATTGTATTATACAAATACAACTTATACAGCTGTGGGAAGTCAGCCCCCCCAAAGAAGGAAATATTAAAAGGGCAGAAAAATATATTTCCTCAAAAGGATTTTAAAAGCAGAAACCAACCCTGCCCCCAAGTCTCTCTGTCCCAAGCAGAAGCCAGCTCTGTACAAATGCAGATGTAAACCATCAGAAAGGTCCCAGCTAGGAGATCAAGAAGACAAAGACACCTAAAATCTGCATGCCTCACCCAAATTCTAAGAGTCATTAGCCCCAGCACCAGGGAAGCAGGATATGATCTCTGGGACATATTTGTATTTGACATATTATTTGTATTTCTTTTTCAATTTTTAAGTCATCTTCATCATCATTCATTTGTAGCCCCATTATTTTGATCTCCCTGTAAGCTGTAATATTTAATTCACCTGTAAGTCAGTTTTATTCAGTGGGGCTTGTTCCTCTGTAATTATACCAACACATCACTACAAAAGAGTTAAATAGTTTTTCAAATTTCTGCAGCCGTTAATCAAATGCTTTTATAAAACAGCCATCTGATGCCCTCTAGCATTTAATCTTTAAAATATTGTTATGTTTCAGAATGTAAACAAAAGTGTTTTCCCACGGGAGAGGATCTTTTCAATTAACTACAATACAAAGCCTTAGATCAAGTCCATCTGAGCCCTTAACCATATAAAACTTTCTAACTCCAACAATATTCACCCTTTTGCTCTATACTCCAAAAATATAAACTATAATTAAATTATATTTGGGTTTTTTTTAAAGGTTTGAAGGAAATTCACTCTGTGACTTCAATAAAACTTCCAAGTCTGAAGGTTTTCAATCATTAAAGAAAGCCAAAGAATTAAATAATAAATAAAATCCAAAGTGATTAAAAGATGAGCCTAACTAAACTTAGTCCCTGAAGGTAACATTAGCAGCCATTAGCACAATGGAATCCTGCAACTTTCAGTTCTTGCCGTCTGCTTGTAAAAAAAACCCAGCTATACAGGATACTGTATATGTGGATAATCTGACAATTTCTCTTTTTCTCCAGAGAGATTGCAGCAGCTCAATTCCTGCAATTAGGCATCTTTTTGGCCACAATATGTTCCTCTCTTTAACCTCCAAAAAATGCTCACTGAAGAGCAGCAAAAATATTCCTTTTCAAAGCAACCAGTGAGTGAGTGTCCTCCATGCCTCAAAAATAATGTTAGGATTTTTACACCACAGGCACAGACTTTATAAGGAGCTACTGCTCAGCAAATGAAACTTCTGACCAGCAGGCTTTTAAACAGAGTAGTCTACCAGAAAGACTGAAAATAACTGAACTTTCAGTGTAAATATCTTTTTCCTTCAAGTTCTGAATAAAAAAAGCAACAGATAAGAATACTTTTTGCTGGCAGCTAACATGTCATTTATCATCACAGTGGCATGCATTTGGCCACAACTCACAAATGAATTATCAGAAAAAAATTAAACAAAAACACACATTGAAATGATATTTAGCAATTCTCTACTCCACCCTTCAGGGGAGAAAAAAAAACATCTCAGGACATGGAGCCATGTAGAATACCAAACAAAATAAAGCAAATCTGAGATACAACTTTTATAAAGAATAAGCATCAAGGGGATAAAGAATATGCATCAAGAATCAAGATAAATTCTAAGATCATCAAAGGCTTGGGAGAAAATAGTACTTTCTTGTCTAGAGCCCAAATGACAGCTAGTATTGGCCAAGAACAGCTCGTAGAAGTTCAGCAGCAGAAGGAATCTTCTTACTCCTAATTCACTTATTCGTTGGATTTTTAGACCATCATGAACATCGATCTCTCAGCAACTTACAAAAAAAAAATCCAAACTACAAATTATATAATAATAAATATGTCACAAAACATTCATTGTTAATTTAAAACCAGCAACCCATAAACCTAAATAAATTAATACATTCATTCCCGCCAAAAAGTCTTCTGGAAAAGCTAACTTGCTTCTGTAGAACCAACAGGGGCAATTACAATAGATAGATAGATAGATAGATAGATAGATAGATAGATAGATAGATAGATAGATAGATAGATAGATAGATAGATAGATAGATAGATAGATAGATAGATAGATAGATAGATAGATAGATAGATAAAGATAGACAGGCAGACAGAGATAGAGATAGATAGATAGCTAGATAGCTAGATAGATAGCTAGATAGCTAGATAGATAGATAGATAGATAGATAGATAGATAGCTAGATAGATAGATAGATAGATAGATAGATAGATAGATAGATAGATAGATAGATAGATAGATAGATAGATAGATAGATAGATAGATAGATAGATAGATAGATAGATAGATAGATAGATAGATGCTTAATCAGCAATGTTCACTCCACTTCCTGGCCCAAATGCCTGGGGGGAACAGACAAATTTCAGAAGGCTAAGAAGGTCCAGGGCTATTTGGATCTCCACAGGGATCCTGTTTTACAGGGGCTGCAACAGAGAAGGCACAACTCCTGGGTCTAGCTTAACATGATCGATGGATGGAGGGAACCCAGAGTTGGTTCTCCATGTTAGTTCTGGCGAGACAGGCAAAAACAATTGAAAATGGTCACATAAATAATTGGCCCTCTATCATGCAGAGCTTTATAGGTGATAACCAACCCCAGTTAGCCATGATTTGTCAGAAAACTGGCTAAGTTTGCATTACATGTAAAGTCGGTAACTATGGCTTATAAAACACAATACCTAGGTACAGATCCAGACCACTTACATTTTATTTATTTATTAAATAGTGTCCATCTCTTTGGTTTGACTCTAGCCAGCTCACAATAATAATAAAAAATAAAGTTGAAAAACTATTACAGAGATTAAAACCATTTAAAATGACGAAACATTAAATGCAGAGTAAAAGACCATGAGTTTTTAAAGCGGAGCAGCAGTGGTCCCTTCTCTGCTACTGTATCTCCAGCCTATAGCTTCTCCGTCAGGGCCCCATGCCAACCGGCAGAGCCAGGTTTTAAGGCTCCTCCCAAAGGCCGGAAGGTTGGGGGCAAATCTCATGTCTTGGGGCAAGATGTTACAAAATGTGGGAGCCGTGGCAGAAAAGGCTCTTCTCCTGGACCCCACCAATTCCTTGGCTGAGGGGGTCTGCAGGAGGTCCTTTCTGCCATAATGAGTGAGTGGCCTGATTCGATTGGGGCAAGATGATTCCTCAGATATTCTGGCCTCGTGCCTTCAAAGAGTTTTATAATAAGTTACATCTAATAAGTTATATAACTTACATCAAGACAGTTCTCAAGTTAAAAAAAAAAGCATATAACTGTGAAAATAGATCCAGATATTGAGATCCCATCCTGCAGTAAATATTTCAGAGGTTATGACTGATGAGAGCACACCAAGAAACACAACAGCGCTACAATTCTTAACATCCCTCCTTAGCTTCTGCCATTCAAGATGTGTGTGAAGGCAATTAAGGAAAGGCTATATGGAAAACTGACCTTTAGCAACCATGGTTAAACCACTCACATAGCTTTCTTTCATTTCTTCACGCACACACAAATGCATATAAAAATACACGCACTTGTAAGCAACTGACAATATACCACCATTGGGGGAAGGGGAGGGATCATAGAATAATGTAGAGAAGAAACTTTAATAGGCTTCCTCTTTAAAATGTTTAAAAATAGATTGACCTTTAAAGCCCTACATGGCATGGGTCCATGTTATCTGAGGGACCACTTCTTCTCTTCCCATACATCTACCTGTCCCATCAGCTCTGGCAAGAGAGGCATGCTCTGGGTCCCATCTGTGAAAAAGTTCCGTCTGAAGGGACGCAGGAGGTGAGCCTTTTCTGCCCTGGCACTTACCTTCTGGAACATCATCCTTCCCCAGGTCAAGTGAACCCAACCTTTATTGCTTTCTGGAAAGTCCTTAAGTTGTGTTTTGTTTTTCAATAGGCCTGGGGGATGGCCTGGTGGTAGAGAGCCCATCTGTTGGTTTTATTATGTGTGATATTCTCCCAGTATGGTTAGTTTTTAATCTATGTTTTAATTGACTTTAATTGGTTTCATAATATTTTTTAATACTAGTTTCACTGTGTGAGATTCATGGCTATATAAATTTCCCAAATAAATAAACAAGCAAAGCCTTCTCCAGAGTTAGGGGTTGTTTTTTTTCATAATGTGTTCAAATTAAAAAAAAAAAAAACGGGGTCTGATTACTATTCAGTTCACAATAATTCTCCAAAACATCTACATAACACTAGAACCTATGAGATTGGGGCAGAATGCCGTATATTATACATAATCTTAACAAGGTGTATTCAGTGATCACAGCCTCTGATAAAGAAAAATGATTGCCGCAAAGTGTGGAATTCAAGCAGGAATAGAGGTCTCCTGCTGTAACATTCAGTGATTAATAACATGCAAAACCTTCCCTGCACACCATTATGCCCTCTATTCAAACACGACATCACAGCACATGATTTTTTTATTTTTTTTTTAAATTACATCCTGCCTTTTGGACATGCTACAAAAAAAGAGAACCCAGCAGCTTTCTGATGCCCTCGCTTCTTCTTTTTTTTAAACGTATAGTTCTAAAGTGCTACCTTTTAAGAAAATGGCATTCTGTGTGAGCACATCATCTAGCAATATCAATTGAACAATAGAACCCTTTGAGTGGATTACAGGAATTTTGAGCAGAGAATACTTTGAACAATGAGACCAAGATTATTGCACCGTTGAACTCAATTAAATGGGAAGGTGTTTCTGAGATACAATTAAACTGCAATACAAGACACTTGCAATTTGTCTTCAGGACAGGCCCATCCCTCTCAAGATTCGAACTGAAGACATCTGCTCTGGGTGGAAGTTCAAGAGGGGTGGTATATTGTGCCCAGGCAATCCATCTGTCACAAATGCCTGCTTCCACTGTCATCACCACAGGTGCTTTAACTCAATTGCAGCTTTATTCTTTTCCGCATCTGCTTCTTCTGTGTGAACTACAGGCCAACCAGCTGGGTCCTCTCATTCATTTCTGATGTACCTTATGAAAACAAAACAAAACCAAGCAAAACTGGACAATAAAAATTCCCTTCACGGTTGGCAGGCTCATCCGTGCTAGATCACTATGGTTCACTCTCTATCTGGATTCTGGCATGCTATACAACTGTTGAACTCGGCTAATATTCCTTTGGGGAAGCACCGACCATAAATTTTCTTGCTAGCTATACCTATCTTATGAAGACAGTTGGCTGTGGCTTCTTCTGAATGCAAAGACACTCTTCGCTTTCAGCCCTAAAAAGCCAGCTGCTTCCCAATCACACCATGGCTGAGCCCAGCAGGAACATAAGTACACTTGATTTAGTACCGGTATGCTTTAATTCGAGAACAGCCTCAAGCTCTAGACACCATGTTCTCTGCTCTCACTATTGTTCTAAGCATTAATCAAGACATGATTTTTACAGGCACAGCTTCAAAGCAGAGCCACCCTTTTACTTTACCCAAGAATGAGGACCTACCACTGGGGAAGGCAGGAATCAAAACATGACATAACATCTTCCTCAGCTCAACCCCAGCTAGCCAGCCAAGGCAAATGCCACCTGAGTTTTCTGGGCCCATATCCCAAATAGTCTTTTCTATCTTGAGCTGGCTTAAGTTGTGCTGTCCATTTTGCAGGCTGCATTCTGATTCTTTGTAATCCAACCCTGTTATACAGTATGCCACTGTGGTCCACAGTGGGAAAACTCTCTGCTTCTCTGGCCACTTTGTGTGGTGGGTGGGGCGGGCAGATCCATTAGTGGAGCAATGCAAACATGGATCGGTTTTCCTCTTTATGTAATGGACAAGAATTCTGCCACTCTCTCATTTTAGCCCATGTGACAGAAAAAAATGGTAAACCCTAGCCTAGCTGTTTTGTGTAGTTTAGAAGGGATAAAGTAGTAGAGCCCACAATAAACACATGTAGGAGGACAATACCCCCCCCCCCAGAAAGAAATGTTTTGGGAATGTTAAAAGGACAGAATATTATATTTTCCCAAAGGAATAATGGAGAAGATCTTAAAAAGGCAAAAACTTCTCCCTCCCCCCAGCCAGAAACTCAGCAGAAACCAGGTCTGTAGAAATGCAGATGTGATAATCCTTTCAGAAAGGCTGGAGACAGGAAGCTTAGAGGTGATGGGATTTGAAAGACAAAAGTATCAATCCCTAGAATCAACAACTCCTCACCCAAGAAATCCAACACAGGAAGTAAGCCATCAGCCACAGCCCCAGAGAAGCAGGATATGATCTTTGGGACATAATAGGATTAACCCGCCACCATTAGAATACCAGAAAGGCACATTTAACCTCAGGTCAAAGTTCATGCCACAGGAACAACTCCAAACACAAAAGCCCAAGAAGATATAACAACCCACCAGCTACATGTGGCCAGCTGCTCAAGAGCCTCATGTCTTGTGGTTCTGCTCTTCAATAAACTACAACCTTCTTTCTAAAGCAGTCTCCATTTTGTTTATTCCTGGCTTGGACTGGACCTCGATGAAGATTTTTCTTTCAACACACAGTTGGCACAAAGTATCAAGCAATCCCTAGAAGGAGACTTCTTGAGACAGCTTCATTTCCTTTATTTTATGTGTAGGAAATAATTAGCTGCAGATTGCAGCTCCCCTAAATTGGGAACTTATAAATGGAGATAAGGGCCCTTATTTTTTGCCTTGTTGCCTGAAAATAAACTCACCTTATTTTATTTACTTATTTCCCACCCTTATTATTTTTATTACACAATATTTCTTCCTCCTACTTTCCCCACAACAACAACCTGGGAGATGAGTTAGGCTGAGAGGAAGTGACTAGGCCAAAGTCACCTGAGGATGGGTCCAGCATGAGTCTGAAAGCTCAGAAGACTAAATCTTTGGTCCCAGTGACTGACACAGATTGGATCCTGCAATGCATTGAATTAGGTTCTTAGAATGCCTAAGTATTTTAAGGTTACTTTATAAATATTCAGGATTTGGGGGTTAAAAAATAAAACAAAATACCACACTTATCTTTTGTAACTAATAAGGGTAGATGATAACCTTTTCCAGTATTCCTTCAGCATCCAGAATCCCTGGAGAGCTTATAAATAACCAGTGAACTTAGAAGATGTCAGGTTTATATACATTTACTTAAGAATAAAGACTAGAAAGAGAGAAAGAGATTACCAGCAAATGAAAATAGATCAATGCACATTGTAGCCACCATTTATTGTGACTCAGCCTGTCTTCAACAGATTTACATAGGGTTATCAAAATATTTAACAGACAATAACTCATTTGAGCAGCCAAGTTTCCCTCCTGTCTAGATTGTGCCCAAATTCTTTCACAAAATGCACCACACAGCAGAATTCAAGCAGGAATACATACAGTTTAAGCAGTATAAAAAATACCAACGATATAGTTCAAAATGAGAGTTTAAACGCAGCTCAAAATCCAGGGATTCAGCCATCAAAATAACTCCTGAAGCCTATAATACAATACAATATTGCTTCAAGCAGGAAGAGGCTTAGAATTGATTCTTTTACTGTCCAAACTCTCTGGGCATTGCCCAAAGCTCAGTTGCTGGCCATTGGAGAGGCAGTAACTCTGATATGGGCAGGCCTTTACTCAAAGCAAGACTGTGTTTGCATAAAGCACTAGTTGTTTAACCATGGCTTGCTAAATTAATTCAGCTGACTGCATTCAGATAATGTCCCAAAATATAAATTAAAGTTCTGTCTCCAACAAGATAGAAAATCATGTTATTTACTTATTCATTCGTTCATTTATTTATTTATTAAATTTATTGGCCACCTATCTTACCACAGGGTAACTCCAAGCAGTAACTCTTGTTAACTTCAAGCAGATGAAGGGAGAAAAAATAACAATAGGCTGTACTGATCTTCAAAAAGAATAAAAGGCTCCAGACTTCCGGTTCCGGTCGCAGCGCCAGCGGTCGTGCAAAGAGTATGTTTGCTGGCCGGTTTCCCCCCACCGGTAGACCCTGGACAGGGTCGAAAGTCACCCCGGAGAGGCGACTACTGTGGAGGAGGGCACTCGTTGATTGCGGAGGGAGCGGCAGCTCCCTCTGCAATCCGAGCAATCACCTTTGGGCCGACGGGGAAAAGATCGGCCAGTAACATGGCCGATCACTCAGCTGCTCCAGCCAAAAGTCACAGCAACATCTAAGCAAAAAGAACCACCGTGGAAGATCCAGGTGAGACCTTTCCTTCCCTCTTGATATCTTACTCACTTCCCTGTGAAAAGCTTTTAGAAATTATTTCCCCTCCTTGAGAAAGCAGCGTTTGAATACTCAGGGAAACGAGCTTCGGGGGGGAAAAAAATAACTAATTTTTATTGTTTATTTGAGCTGCTGGAATTCGGGGGATCCTGAAAAAAAAAAGAAGAAATCCTTACTGTGATTCTCTTTCTCTGCTTGCTTGTTTTCAGCTTAAGTGGAAACCTTTAGGGAGGGGGGTGGAGTGTTTTTCTTCTCCCCCCCCTTCTGAACAGTGTTATCTACTTTAAAAAGAAAAAAAGAACTCTACGGCTTCTGGGCAAATTTATGTGGATTGTATGGTTACAATGTAACTCTGAACTTGGTGTGAAGCCCAGACAGCGCTATTGTAACATTGTAACCATTTTGAACTTTTACTCCCTGCACTTGGCATGACACCCAGACACTTGTATCTCTTTTGGAACTTGCTTAAGTTTTTACCTGTTGTTTTTGATTTTATAATATAAAATATAGTTTCCTGAAAAATGGATTTTTTCACTTTAGGATTACAATATAATAATTGAGACACCATCTTCTATTATTTCCTTGGATTATAAATTAGATATTCATAACATTGATTGGGACTTTTGCTGTTTTTATTTTTGTACTTGTTTTTTCCTATTTGTTTGGATTTTATATTTTATAAAATTGCAATTCAGCTTTTAAGCTGAAATTTCACTAAAAAAATGAAGAATGGAATCCCACTCACAGCTTAACTATGGACTTATACTAGAAAAAATCTTGGAAACGAAAGAGGAATTAAAAGAACATTTTAGAATGCTCCGGAAAAGGGATGTTCCAGAGTTAAAAACTGAATTTCAACTTACTGGACATGACACACAACCAGATTTACAACTTAACGATATGGAGGAAACATATTTACAATCTACTGAAGAGGAAGATGCTACATCTTATATGCAAATGACGGAGACTTTGGATGACCAAAGGCAGAATTCAACTAAAACATCTATAATTCTAAAAGCAACAGGAATAGACTTTCAAATACGAGACATTAAAAATGCTGACAATATGAACAAGCAACGAATAATCACCACTGATTACATAGTGCAGGCAACATTGGAAAAAAGAGAAGAAGACTACGATTGGATTCAATTGTGGAAAAATGTGTATTGCCAAATACTATGGGAGGAACTAGAGGCCCTACTGTGGAAACCTGCTTGGCACAAAAAGAAAGCTAGAATTAGGTTTAAAAGTGAGAGTTAAAATTTTATCTGACGGGTAAAAATGGCTTTTAGAGACTTTGACTGAGCTAATATGTTTGAGATTTCTAAGGTTTAAGACTTTGATCTGAGTTAATATTGATGTAAATTATTGATTTGATTATGGTCTGGAATGGCAAGATGGAAAATTGGAAAATCTAAAATTAGGAGTTGGATCGAGATTGGTGAAACATTTAACTATGATTTATAAAAATATTTGATAAGAGTACAGGAAATAGAATATAGTTGAGAAATATTAAAATACATATATATATATATAATAGGTATATTATAAGTCTATCTTAGAAATAATTATTTTAGGCTAAAATGTAAAATGGTTTTAAAATACTTAAAGTTATGTTTATCTATAAAATATGTATGTGAAATAGAATAGAATAAGAGATAGAATTTAACAGAGAAGTATAAATTGAATAATTGGAATAATATGTATATCTTAAAAACAATCTATATTATATGGGTACCCGAATTGTATACTATATGTTTATATAAGGCCAAATTGGAATATGTTAATTGTAAGTTAGTTAAGCCTGAAAACGGGTGGAAATATTATTGATATTGTGGTTTTTTTTCTGTTTTTTTTTCTTTCTTTTCTTGATTGATAAAATAGAGAGGGAACCTTTAAAGAAGTAATTTAAATTGTTTATGTATGATTATATTTTTTACTTTGTTTCATGGAGTGCCCTATCTCGATGAGTCTCAAGCACTTGGTTGTAAAACAAAAAAATTCAATAAAACTTGTTATAAGAAAAAAAAAAAAAAGAATAAAAGGCTCCAGAAATTCTCTCTGCAGCTCTCCATTTGCAAAGGACAAAATGTTTGAAGGGGACTGGAAAACAGGATTGATCGAGCTACAAAAAAAAACAATTGATCCTCTTTTTTCCATTGCCTGGAAACATTTGGATGACATAGAGCTAGAAAAAGGTTAGAAAGAAGCTTAAGATAAGTCGGTATTCTCTTCTAGTCTATGTTGTTAGGATCATAGCTAGGATATTGTATAGTATTAATTCTGGGCACCACCTTCTAGGAAGGATATTAACAAAGTAAAACGGGCCTGGAAAAGAACAGTCAACATTATTAAAGTCCAAATTTAGGAGGAATGGTTGGAGGCACTGAATTTGTAACCTGGAGAAGAAAAGTCTGAAAAGGCAGATGATAGCTGCCTTGTGAAGGGCTGTCATGTAGAAGTCATGGCAAAATTGTTCCAGGAGACAGAACAAAAATTTTAAATTACAAGGAAATGGGTTTTGCTTGGAGAACAGGAAAAAAATCCCTAATCATAAGAGCCGTTTGACAATAAAGCATGAGCCTTGACAGCAACTCTAAAATTCTTTAAATAGAGTCAAGATGGCCAGGTGTCAGAGACACGGTAATAGCAAACTTTGCATTGGTGGAGAGTGGGGGTGGACTAGATGACCCAAGGCCCCTTCCAACCCTTACATTTATAGGATTATATATCATATGACTCCCCATCACAACCCCAGTTGCGCCAGTCCCAATCAGGCCACTATAGAATGGTGATTTTTTTTTGCCTAACAGGAAGAAAAAAGAAATAGGAAATGACAGAGTGCCAGTCAGCCACTTCAAAGGTGTTCTCCATATTTCTAGTAGTCATCTCAGTTTTTGCTGCCAAGATGTGATAGCCCTAATGATGGACCATTTGATAAACCCCTGAAACATTAGTATTACTAGTCAAAGTGAGATGTTTATCTCAAACAGGAGAGATAAAGACTATAGTGTGTGTGTGTGTTTGTGAGAGAGAGAGAGAGAGAGAGAGAGACAGACAGACAGACAGACAGACAGACAGACTTTCCCTAGGAGTGCAAGGGGGTTTACAATGCATGGGAATCTCTCTTCCTTTTTTTCTCACAGCAATTCTGAGAATGATTGGCCCAAAGTCACTAGGGAGTTTTGGTCTGAGGCTAGATTTGATCCTGGATTTTCCCGGTTCTTAATCCAATACCTCCATCACTGCACTAAGTTAGACTGTATTGTATGACATGAAATAGTGATAAAGTGTTAGTTACTATTGTCATATTTTCACGAAGAAGCATTTGTGAGTCTTTTGCTTTGAATGCTACATAGGTATGATACAACATGATTTGTGTGGAACAGGAGGGAAGAAACATTTATTGTTTTGCCTCAGGTAGCAAATATCTTCAGCCAATTCCAACCCCAGGATCCTATTAAAATGAGTGTACTGTAACAATGTAATGCGAAGTTGTAGCGGTTTAGAGATGGATAAATATTTATTAATGGTGCAAGGCCATAAATACAAGCAATGAAATTATTCCCTGAAGTTTAATTTCATATCACCTACTAATACCTAAAAGAAGAGATTCTGAGGCTTAAATCAGCTCCTTATTGATCTGTCCCGACTTTCACGGAGAGAGTCAGACTGACACCTATAAAGGATTATTAATTTTTCTTTTATAACCCCGTGAAGTATATTAAGCTCATCTGCTGGAGGAGCTTTATAGATGCAAGTATCTACCAGTTCCATGTCTGAAAGTCTAGTCCCTTTACCACAGCAGTTCTTAGCTTGGTTTCTTACCACAAGCTAGATTAAAATATTGCTGTCTAGCTGTCATTCAGGGTATTGTGTGAATGAAGTCAGGATGGTTAGTTTATGGTTCAGGGTTTTGTTTTGTTTTTTGTCAACAGGGATGTTGAGAGGGAGCAGGGGGTTGTGACCATGCAATTTAAGCCCTGCTCTTTTCATCCACATTGTGTTTGATACAGAACAAGCAGCAGAGAGTCAATAGTATGATTGTAAACACTTTCTTGACTTTTTTGAACCATCCCTGGAGATGCTGCATTTGTAAATTTGTGTACGTATATTGTGGGATCACAATCTTTTAGTCACGCTTCTAGCCTCCTGCAAGATTTCACTGTCAAATATGTGCAATTTTTCTTTTTAACTATAGGTGATAATTAAGTGCTGCAAAACTTGCCATATGTACAACATTACATGAGGCACCACAATTTAACTCTTATCCCCAAGCTATATTTGGTAAGACTGACACAAAATTAAAGTGTGCAAAATACACTCACTGACACCTCAGGTAAGCTAACTGCATTCATCACTGAGGCTGTATTTTCCACCACCCAAAATTAATAACCTTTCTCTGTAGAGGTATTTGTATGTGTCCAGTCACTTTCTTCAAAATACGGTACATTTTTCTTTATTGATTGACATTAATAAACTTCAGGAATATGCCAAGGCTTCAAAGCATTCTCTACACACAGAGAGAAATCTGAACTTGCAGATCTTTGTCTAGAGTGCCTACACAAGCTCTGTGACCTATACAAGCTCAAGTAAATAGGTCCCTTGTTCACCTAAAAGGGAAGGACATAAGGATATTGGGGCATGATGACCTCGGCATATACTAGATGCAATGGTACGTAGGACTGACCTTGAGAAATAGGGTGAAGAGATGCTGCATAGGGAATGGACAGATAAGAGAGAACATAGCCCACAACTGCATAATGGGAGGAGCAAGAGGCTCAGGAGGGACCTTCCTTAAGTTCTCATGCTCTGAAGGGGGACAAAAAGCAAGCATATTCTCATGTGACCTCATGCTTCTGCATCTTGAAATCTATGTTTGACATTAAAGCTTTCCTAGGCTCTAGAGTGGTTTTTTTGAGAACTGGCTGCCTGAGCCTGAAGATGTTTATAAGCTTTCCTAGCTGTGCAGAATCTTTGTCAAAGCAAGGAAGTCATGTTGGTTCTGATGTGTTTCTAGAACTTGTCTTTCTTCTGAAAATCTGTCAGGTAAATTTTGACATTTCTGCCTTTGTACAGATAATCCTTGACTTACAACCATTCGTTCCGTAACCTTTTGAAGTTGCAATGGCACTGAAAAAAGTGATTTATGACTGGTCCTCGCACTTATGATCCCCACGATCACATGAACAAAATTTGGGCATTTGGTAATCAGCACATATTTATGATGGTTGCAACATTCCTGGGTCATGTAATCACCATTTGCAACATTCCCAGCCGGCTTCCAACAAGCAAAGTCAATAGGACTAGCTGGATTCACTTAATGTCCACATGATCCATTTAACACCTGCAGTGATTTGCTTAACAGCCAGGACAAATAAGGTCATAAAATTAGGTTCAACTCACTGAATATTCAAATATTTAGCTCCCCACTTTTCTCAAAGTGAGTTAAGAGGCAGTATATTTGCTTCATGCATTAAAAAAGCTTAACATCGCAATTCACATTCTAACTCCGATCTAGCTCACATATCCAGCCATTTATTGAACACATGAGGTGCTTTCCCATAAGATACTGGGCAAAACTGTGGTTGAGTAGTTTAAGGTCTAATGTATCAAGCAAACTCAGTCCACATAATTCTGTGTGCTACTTGCTATCGAGCAACAAGCAGAAATATTTGCACCCAAGACATAACCCAATAGTATCCATTGCAGAGGCATGCACAGGCATTAATTCTTCCATTATTCTTTGGATCCTGCCAGTTAGTATCTTAAAAAAGAAAAATAAACAGAGGACAAAAGGGCAAGAAACAGAACAGGAGTCGGGAAGCCCACATTAATTTGTGGAAGCAATAATAATTTTACTAGTCATCTGTGTTTCCTGAGGGGTGTAACTGCAATGATTCAAAGTCACGAAGGTTACATTTGCTTTTGCTTGTCATCAGTTAGGCTTGTTCAGCTCTTCTCCAAAGCTTCAAAATCACCTGACCTTTGCATCCGTCCATCATTCCTTTACATGACAGTATTTAGCCTACGGATTTCTCAGCCCCAGACTCCAGCATTAAGCCATGTTTTTATTTCCTTTGCTCGATAATCACCAAATGTTTTCCACAAAGGTTAAGAGTCTTTGGGGCACCTTAAAGACTGACAAATTTATAACATGAATATAATGCTAACTTGAAGATATTCATTGTTGCCTAGGCTTTTGTGGATCATAACACACTTAGCTGATGTATTAAAATGTTATTATGAATTTCATTTTTTAAAAAAAATCTAGCATTTATGGAAGCAGACCTAAATAGAACTGAGAAATCTAGGGGGGGAAATGAAATATAAGAAGTATAGTCAGTGATAATTGCATTATTAACAAAGACCATTCATGTGATTTGCTTCCTCAGGGACATAAGTGGCGAGAAAGGTGGATATAAACACAAACACCTCCCAATGTATCTTATTAGGGCTCCCAGTTGAATACAGGGTTGTCAGTTTGTTGAATGGATCACTTTTGACAGCTCCTTTGCAGTCTTCTGGCTAAAAGGACACAACAATCTTTTCAAGAATCTAGACAAAGAGGAATGTACATTGCAGGGCTTGTAAGCATATTCAGACCTTCATTTTAGCTTTCTTAATAAGCAAACACTTAGAAATATTTTTATGTTGGTGGTCTAATTGACAGGTAATATAATTTTAAAAAATCTTTTCGAGTATAGTAATAGAAAATAGAGATGAATTTCTCTTGATGTCAATAAAGTAATTATCACTACCCATTTCTTATCACATTGACCCTACTATTTATTAATCCAAATATATGAAAATCAGGATAGCAATTCACACATCTAATGACTGGGCTATAGTTCTGTCAAGGTATTGATTTAACAGCTAACCAGCTTATGTAATGTAAGATGTAATGATGGGAATGACTCAGCAGGGTCTATATCTCTTTAAGAGCCTTTGTATAAAGGGAAGGCCCTGCTGATGTGTTCTCTCTCTTCCGTTTCCTGCTGTAATTGTGGTTTGTTGGATCCTGCTGTATTAGCACGTGTATGTATATTGTTCCTGGTGTATGATATTGTAGATAGTGTAAGATAAACACCATTTAATACAAACCACTGTTTACTGTGTTTACAGAATAACTGGAGTTTAGTATCCAAAATGAATGCCTCTCTGGAAATTGTTATAAAAGTTAACTTGCTATCTCCATAGAATTTAGTGAATTTTCTATGTTTTATGTATAAATACAAGGAAATTTGGCAGAATGTGATGCTTAATTAGCAGCAACGCTGAGCTAACTTTTTATTCAGTATTATTTGCATGCCACATCTTCCTTGTGCATCACTTCCCAAATCATTTCATGTCTTGTTCTCGGATGTCCTTTCATAACATTGTCCTAACTCAATCTGCCTTGCAGTTCTTGCCAGCTAGTAATATCCTTAATTCTGAACATTTCAGCCTCTCAAATCCTAG
This sequence comes from Azemiops feae, assembly GCA_023970755.1. Taxonomy (NCBI): domain Eukaryota; kingdom Metazoa; phylum Chordata; class Lepidosauria; order Squamata; family Viperidae; genus Azemiops; species Azemiops feae. The sequence goes on along the minus strand of JALGBA010000012.1, from coordinate 2,572,562 downwards.
AGAGATTATCATTGGTCTTTGGGAAAAAAAACCATCCTTTCCCCCATCTGTCTTCCTTGACTGTTATGCATTCTATAGCTGGATTGTTGGATTAAAAATTGGCACGCATGTACACGAGAAATGGGATCAGGTTTCTCTCAGTGACACATTTTAATTTCATTCATGGAGATTATTTGTATCTTCATGAGAGGATGCGAGATCTATACACAAGGGGTCCCTTGGCCTTAAAATGAAAGAATTCTTCTTTACCTATAAAGATAATAACATAGATGATAAAGACCCACACATTTCTAGAACCTGCTTATATTCTTCGACTAACTTGATGAATATCAGCTGAACAGTATTTGATGTATATTAAATGAATAAGAATCGCTGATTAAAGAGAATGTCAATACTGTTGCAGTACTGTTAGGAAGTTTTCCACGATTTTGTCTCATACACACTTATGTGGGAGTAAACAAGCCGAGGGATTAATGGCTCAATGAGCATGCACAACAGTGTACCATGACACTCTGTAAGCTTGTTCACAAATCTAAATAAGAGTGTTTTCACACCTTCACAATCCTGATGATCCATGTTAATTTCTCACTCCTTCTTCCCTGGTTATATCTGTTGTTTCCTTTTCTCTCTCAAGATGGTTCCCTGGGCTTCTCACCCATCTCCCTGCCAACTTTTATTCCTTGTTTGATATTCTTCCCCAAATCTTACATCTTCTCAGGGTTTGCCATTTGTTAGCTGGAACAACAAATGATATTTCCCTCCTTCTACAAATCCAGAATCACTTCTCCTTGGGAGAAGTTTTTAAAACATCCAGCCCTTTCCTAATACCTAGAATCAGCTGTCTGGAGTGGTTCTCTCACTTTGTTTGAAATCAGGGCTGATCCTGGTGAAGTGTCCTGTCTTTGTTCTTGTTCTACCCATCTGCCAGCTTGTCATATCAGACTGATGTCAAGCCTCAAAGCAGGCCCCCTTGTCACATCCCCTTTATATGCAGCCCCCTGGGAACTGCAGAGCTGTGTGAATCCTCCCTGATGGACATTAGCTATTAAAAACTCCTGGAATCTATCACATTCACCTGCCTGTGCAGATGGAGAGGCAATCAATTTGTGCTGTTTAAATTTGTCCAGATAAAAGAAGATGCACTCCATTTTTTCTCTACTCAATAGAATATTGGAAATAAATTACATAAAGGGGCTTGGGCTTCTGTCTGTCTATCCATCAGTAGGATAATTCGCTGAAAATGGAACAGAAAGGAACCAAATTTGGTATGCAAAAGAAATTTTGAGTTAAAAATGGGGTCAATTGGGTGGGAGCTGCAGAGAAAAATATTCCAGAAATAATGCACCAATGCATCCCTGTGGGAGAGGCTAAGACCGGAATTTTGGTAAAAGTTCCATTCTAAGCCTCCCTCCCTCTCCTTCCCAGTCATGTGACTCAGGGTGGAGCTCTTATCGATGGGTTTAGAAGAATTCCCACAAATATCATCAGACTCCTATCTATATCACTTGAAAAAATGGGATTGAGATAGTTAATCTGGAATTCCCCAGGAATCAAGGAAGTTGAAATGTAAAATTTCTGAGCTGGCATCAGGAGCTGAAATCCACATATGTGGAGCCATTAAGTTGGGTAAGGCTAAATGTAAAATAGCAAAGAGAGTACACATGCTTTTAAAATTTATTTCTTTATTCAATTTCTAAACCATTGGCAGTCATGGGGCCAATGCACTAATATATGTAATATAATTTTCTTGTGGGCGTTCTTCTCTCACAGGGAACGCCTCACTGCAAGCAGCAGAAATGTAACTCTTTTCTGTTAATATTTTACAGAAATGCAGCAGACATTGTTATTTGGAAATGATTCATCTAAATTAATTCACCCTTGACCATTATTTTATGATTGTGGCATTGTCTGGTTCCTAGATTTGATCCATTACAGTATAAAGATCAGGGTATGATCAAGAACTGTAAAAGTTTTCATTGCCCTTCTCTTCTTTGGAAGTTACATTTTCTGACATTTTGTACATTTGTAAAGACTGCCAATCAGTCTTTACAATAAATCCCTACATCCCTTATATATCCCTCTCTCTATAAGAGGCTTCAATTTTGCTTGTCTTTAGAAAAGCTTTTAAGGTCTAGCTTTTTCCCAGGCATCTGAGTCCAGTTGAGCAGAGTTCCCCCTTTGGTTGCTTAATTCAGTGTTTCTCAAGCTTAGCCACTTTAAGACCGGTGGACTTCAACTCCCAGAATTCATGCTTGCTGTGGAATTCTGGGAGTTGAAATCCACCGTTCTTAAAGTAGCTAAGCTTGAGAAACACTGATCTAATTCTCCCATTTGGTCACAATTTTATGTTTGGGTTGGTCTTTTTTTAACATTGTATGGTTAATTGTCTTTACTTCTTTTGTACATTACCCAAAAACGTTTTGTTTAAATTGGGTGACCCTATAAATCCATGAAATAAATACATAAATAAATCCACCCAAACTTCAGGATACAATTTAGGGCTTTTTTCCCATTCTGTTTATTTTTGTGAAATGCAACTTCCAATCTGAAAGATTCTTTTTTTCTCCTACCTAGTGTCTTGTTTTACCTCAGTCACACATAGAACCATTGAACTTGTTCCAGCAATCTACGTGGGATACATCTGCACTCCATTCTATTGTTCTATAGGATTTCAGCTGATCTATACTTTATTACTATCTCAAGGTTGTTCTTGGTTTATATTTCATAGGATCTGATACTTGTGCATACCATACTATTTTGGCTGTCTCTATCCCGTAGCTAACTTTACTTCTCTTTTTAAATCATCTCAGAGAGGCCATGCATTAACGGCAGTTGCATATTGTAAGTTTCTAGTTTCTAACCCTAACTAATAATAATAATAATAATAATAATAATAATAATAATAATAATAATAATAATAATAATAATAATAATAATAATAATAATAATAATAATAATAATAATAACAACAATAATAATAATAATAATAATAATAATATAGTTGTTGTTGTTGTTGTTGTTATTATTAACAACAACAACAACAACAACAACAACAATAATAATAATAATAATAATAATAATAATAATAATAATAATAATAATAATAATAATAATAATAATAATAATAATAATAATAATAATAATAATAATAATAATAATATCTAAATCCTTTATTAATTATGTGTTCAAACATTTTTAGATGGAATAACCTTCAACTTCTTATAGAAACAACCTAAAACGACCAACTCCCATTTTGGTTGGTTTCCATTGTAGCAAATGACAAAAACAATGTGTAGATCTAACTGAAGAGTTGGTGCATGTCTGGAACAGAACATTTGCAAACAGACAAGAGACATCTGGATAGCAAGGCAGATGGAAGACCTGTCATCTGGAAATATAGGTTTTATGGTTTCTTGGAGTAGCAAATCATGTTAAGGTGTCCAGAAAGGAGGAAGAACAGCAAAAGGGTGTAACTGACATAAGTAAGCATAAGTGCAGTGGGAAGGATCAGTCTCAGTTTAGCTAATTGCTTTCTATTTTTGAGTCTGGAATGAATTCAAAGTGTTACTAAAATATGCATGGGATACACATTTTGGAGATTGCTTTTTTTTTTAGTTTTTAGTTTGCTTTTTAAATCAACAGCAACATAAACTCAGGAATGTACACAAATCTGATTCTTAATTGGTCCATTCGCTATATTTTTCTACACTTAGATATATTAGCTGACAGCGTGCTGAAACAAGGATCTTCTGGTGTGTCAGTTTTACAAAATAACAACTATGGCAGGTTTGCCAAAATGTATGCTGTGCTGGGTTAGCCAGTCATGAAACATTCATTTCTTAAAGAGCAAAGTAGTGAACTAGCTTCCTGCAACTTCCCGTAGTTTTCCTGGCTATTTTTCTCCACTTAGCTTATTTTTCGGAGCGGTTTGGCATGCTTCCAAGCGAAGGACTAAGCTACAATAAGCCATCCTTTTTAATTTTCCAGGGAGGCCTGGGGGAAGAGAGGGCGGGCCTTCTTGAAGGATGCCAACGGCTATTATTTGTTTTGCAGCCCACTTTGTATGTAATATCTGTTCATTAAAAGCAACTCTTAAAAATTTAAATCAGGTGAGGCAGAAAGACTGACAGGTGCCAAGGGAAATGATTGCATCTAACATGCATCAAACTGCCTACTCTTATTTTATAGCAGCACTTCCAAGATGGAAATAAAGTATGGAAGAGGGACATTTGTATTTTGTAGATTAATCATTTAATGATTAATTAAATGTAGGTTCCTCATCATATGATGAGGAATTTTAAGGTTTGGATTTGTGTCATTGGTAACAAAAACAGTCTATAATGATTGTGCTTAGAAATAAAGGCAGTGAAAGAATTAACGATGTGAGTAAAAGATGATATAATATACAAGGAAAAGTCAGTGAATGTATATGTCCTGATTGCAGAAAAATGTGATGCAATCAAAAATATATACAGATAGTCCTCAACTTACGACTGCAATTGGGACCAGATTTTCAGTTGTAAGTCACTATGGTTGTAGTGTTGAGATGTCCATGTGATCAGACTCGATTTTACAATATTTTTTGCAGTGGTTGTCAAGCGAATCACCACACTCATTGTGCAAATCCACTGTTGTTAAATGATGTTAAAAAATATTACAAATGGCCCTATTGTGGAAACCTGTTTGGCACAAAAAGAAAGCTAGAATTAGGTTTAAAAATAAGAGTTAAAATTTTATCTGACGGGTTAAAAAGGCTTTTAGAGATTTTGATTGAGCTAATACTTTTGAGATGTTAAAGGCTTAGGATTTTGGTCTGAGTTAATATTAGTGAGATGAAAATTATTCATTTGATTATGGTCTGGAATGGCAATATGGAAAATTGGAATTTTTAAATTTAAAGGAGTTGGATTGATATTGGTGAAATATTACTGATATTTTTACTTACAATGATTGAATGTTAACTAGAAATGTATTAATCTGACTAGGTCAAAATAATTGAGGAACTTTTAGAGATTTGGATTGATCTATAAAATATATATTTGATAGAGTACAGGAAATAGAATATAGGTGAGAAGTATTAAAATATAGTAGTTATACTGTATGTGTATTTTAGAAATGATTGTTGTTTTAGGGGAAATTGGGGGACCCGAAATGTAACTTATGTGTTTATTTGGGGCTAAAGTGTAAAATGGTTTTAAAATAGTTAAACTTAAAAACAGGATTTTGATTGATATGTGAATTACTATTGATATCTTTTTTACAATGGAATTTTATCTAGAAATGTATTAATACCGGGTTGTGGCTTGAGGGAAATAGAGAAGTACTTTTGAGGAATTGTTGAATTATCTATGTTTAATTATATTGTTGTCTTTGGATGATCGACCACCCTATCTCCACGTGGATTCGTAAAGCACTTCGATGTAAAACTAAAAATACCAATAAAACTTGATTGAAAAAAAAAATATTACAAATCACGGCCAAGTGACCACAGAATGTTGCAACTGGTCATAAAGACAAGCCAGTTGCCAAGCACCCAAAATGTGGTCACGTTACTGCAGGTGTGTGTGTTATGTATGTGGCGCAACATTTTATGACGGCCATTTAATGATGTGCTTTCCAGGCTGTAATTTTGAACAGGAGTCATACATAAGGGAAATGAAAAAAGAATGTAATTAAATGTAATTACTCACTTTTTTTCTATATAAAACATAGAAAAGATTTCCAACATTAGAAATAAAATCTGACAGCAAGAAGTACAGTAATAACTTTCACAGAAGGTTGCCCACCAGCGATGCTCTGTTAACTTCCTGAACTGAAATTTTGCATTGTTCCAGGGCTGATGTTGAAACCCCAGATAAATGTAATTTTTATTACATCTGCATTATTAGCCATGATTGTATTAATAAGTATGATTATAATGAATAACAATAATAATCACAATATTATTACAAGGGCCTGACCATAACACAGGGAAAAATAATTAGGCGTGATGAAACGCTTTGAAGATGGCAAATATTGTTATAATTTGTGCAGTGGCTACCATCAGATTGGTTTTATAGATACCAGGGTTTAGTTTAGTTTAGTTTTGTTTTTAAGCCTATAGTAAGTATGTGTCCTGCTAATACCATATGCGTATTCTCACTTTGCTTTACTGACCAGGGAGTGAAGAACAGAACCAAATTTAATGTCACACACTGCTGGAATCCAATCTGACTGCAATTGCTAAAAACTGCTGTATTATTTTCTGCCATTTCAAACTGGGAAACGCATGAAAGGAATCGTATAACTCCCAAATATGTGTGGCATAGTGTAAAGCACAAAGGATAAATGCAAACATTCCTCTTAGCAAAAACAACATACACACATACAAAAAAAAAACAACACAAAAAAACAACCCACTTGGCCCTACACATATGCATGGCACAATTCCACATACTTTGCATTACTGGCCAAAAAGTTAAGTATGGACTCTGGTCATCCAAATGTTGCTGATCCTTCTGTTTTCTAATGCATGGTGGTTTGCATCTAGAAACAAGGTTGGTTTCTGAGGGAAAATTGAGCTTTAAAGGAAATTTTAGAAGTTATATTACCTGAGAATACAGTGTGACCTATGCTTAATGGCTAGAAGAAGAAGACACATCCTTGCATAATACTGTCATAAACATTCTGTTCATTGTTAATACTACCTCTGTCATTGCAGTGTAGTAGAAAGGTTCACAAAATAGACAAGTCAAGGAACCAATATGGCATTAGCAATGCAAATCTTTCCCCCCAAAAAAGTAGTAATCATATTGATCATATTAAGCAGATGTATCACAAAGTTATGGAAAATCAATCACGTAATACGTTGCTGGAGTAGAATAGCAAAATAAAACAGCCAAATCACAGTACAATCAAGAAGGAATGTTGTTGCATAAATTCAGTATGTGAAGATGGTGGACCTGTTGAAACATGTCTTTAAGAGCACAAGAACAGAGACCATTATAGTTCTGTAAGAATGTCTTGTTACTTTATGGCAGCTGATCCCAGCTAGTACATAAGTGCTCAGACACACACACACACACAATGTGGATCTATACATATGTTGTATATAGTATGTTTTAGGTGTGTGTCATGTATTTGTTTCACTTTGAGAGCGGGCAACTAAATTTCATTTTGTGATGTATGCCATTGTGCCCAGTAAAAAAATGACAATAAAGATTATCTTATCTTATCTTATCTTATCTTATCTTATCTTATCTTATCTTATCTTATCTTATCTTATCTTATCTTATCTTATCTTATCTTATCTTATCTTATCTATCTAACACACACACGAAATACAGGATCCTGAAATCAGTCACCCTCACAACCACAGCTTATTCAGATGAGGTCTACAAAATGTTGTTATGCATTGCAGTAATAATTTATAGGAATGTTTAGATCTTAGCTGAACTTGAACAAGTAAAGCAAGGTCAAACCTACAATGCATTCAGAAAGTCTTCAGGCCCCCTTCACTTTTGTCAATTTTGTTATGCTGCAGCCTGATTCTACAGTTGTTGAAATTCATTTTTATTCTCATTAATCTATACTCAGTGCCCCATAATGACAAAGTGGAAACAGAATTTTAGAAAAGTCTGTAAATTTATTATACTATAAACTCTTTTGTCTACCTTAAATCTTTGTACTAATTGTAAAAGAGAAAACCACTGGCAACTATATCTCTCTAACAGAAATTCTTCTCTTGATTTTATTTTGTATTCCCCTCGACAAAATTCTAGTATTTCATAATAAATTAGCCATTTCTGTTGGTCTGTATTTCTCATCTGCAAAATGTTTCTTAAGCTGAGAGCCACAAAGGTGTTCTCAGGCACAACCTGGATTTATATCTACAGTGGTACCTTGGTACTCAACTGCTTTGAAAGTCATCGAATTTGATACTCAATGCATTTTGACATGAAAATTTTGTCAGATGCTATATTTTTTCTATACTGCTCTATGGAGTAGAGAGTTGGTCTCTGACAGAAGGCCACCTGAAGAGACTAGAAGCATTTGAAATGTGGATTTACAGGCGGCTGTTACATATAAGCTGGGTTGACAAAATCAGAAATGAGGAGGTGATAAGCTGCCTGGGAAAGCCAAGGGAAATCATCAAAACAATTAAAAAATGAAAGTTAGAATATTTCGGACATGTGATGCGACACCCAGAAAAATATGGCATACTCCATTTAATCCTCCAAAGAAAGATTGAAGGCAAACGAGGTCCAGGCAGAAGAAGAACATCATGGCTTCAAAATCTAAGGGACTGGTTTGGACAAAACTCAGCAGCACTTTTTTGTGCGGCTGCTGATAAAAACATGATCGCCAACATGATCGCCAACGTCCGATAACGGATATGGAAGAAGAAGAAGAAGAAGAAGTCATTGTTTGTTTGGTATTCAATGCACATTAGAACTTGTGGGTATTGGCTGCCTTGTGACTCATTACATTATTCCTTATGGGAAATTTCTTTTTGGTACTCATTGTATTTTTATCTCATCACACCTCCCAGAATCAATTAAGGATGAGTAGTGATGTACCACTGTACTCCATATTTTCAATATGGCACATCTTACATAATGATTTTTAAAATCCATACTAACCTTGGCTTTGTTGTACCCCAGATATCCATGCCATGGGTTCCAAATGAAGATTAGCTGGCAAAAGCCAGAAGAGAAAATGAAATGTTGCTAATATCCTGAGAGCTAGTTTGGTGTAGTGATTAAAGCATGATTAAGGCACTGGAGCAGAAACAGGAGACTGTGAGTTTTAATCCTGCCTTAGGCACAACATTGGCTGGGTGACCATGAGCCAGTCATTCTTTCTCAGCCCTAGGAAGAAGGCAAGGGCCTTCTGAAATTTTGCCAGGAAAACTGCAGGGACTATAGGCACTCACTAGAAATCAACAGTCACTTGAAGGCACAAACACACACAAAAACCCACTGTTTAAATAGGCATGGTATTTCAAGTTCTTACTGTTTTACTGTTGGAGATCACTGTGGGTAGTTTTCAATTTAGTTTCCACCCAGCACATGCCAGAAAATTCCCCCCTCCAGATCAGATGAAGTATACAAGCCGTCCATTATAGCTAGCAGAAAGTATAACTTGATGCTTATTTATAAATCACCAAGAAACATCAACAGCTCACTGGCAAAATGAGACATAAAGCAGGCAAAAATGACAAGAGAAAGATAGGAACAACAGGCAAGAGTCTTCATTAGATATATACCTTAACTATATCAAAAGCTCTGAACTTTCCAGAGCCACCGAACAATACTGTGGGTAATTAGCATGAAGGGTTTCAAATAACCTTTGGTTATTTCAGCTTTAACCCTTGTATACACTTAATATCAGCAGAAAAGAGGTGGATAGTAGGACACAAGGTGATCCCTCTTTTATGCTGCACCACAAAACAAACAATGTTGGATATATCAACAAGAATTAAGGAAATAAGCTCATCAACTCAATTCATGTCTACTCCAAACGAACCATTAAAAAGTCATTTTCTCATTCATTGACAACATAATAGAATGTTCTTGTAAGGATTTTGTGTATGTAAGCTGCCTTTCTCACGACACCATTATAAGAGTTTTGCTTACCCCAGAGGTTTAAAAGATTAAAGTTTAAACTTTTAAACTTTAAAAGATTAAAAGGATTTCTTTCATTATACTTCATTAAATACATTATAGCAGGGGTCCCCAACCCCCAGGCCGTGGACTGGTACTGGTCCGCGGTCTGTTGGGAACCAGGCTGCATAAGTGGCGGGCAAGCGCAGGAAGTTTCATTTGTTCATGCGCAGGATTAGGTTGCACACGCAAAACCATCCCCTTCCCCCCAGTACCACAACTTCTGTGCTGCCAGTCCGTAAAGCCAGAAAAGTTGGAGCATTAGAAAACGGAAGGATCAGCAACTTTTGGATAACCAGATTCCATACTTAACTTTTTGGGCAGTAATGCAAAGTATGTGGAATTGTGCCATGCATATGTGTAGGGCCAAGTGTTTTTTTCTATGTGTGTATATTTTTTTCCCTAAGAGGAATGTTTGTATTTATCCTTTGTGCTTTACACTATGCCATACATATTTGGGAGTTATAAGATTCCTTTCATGCTCTATAGGAATGCAACACTGTGCAATGTGATAGAATGAACAAGTAAAATATTTGCATTATTCTTTGAAAAGGTGACCTGGCATCTGGTTATTTGAGGTTCACTTTAGCCAGACTGCATATGTTTCAAATAAAGAATCCAAGGATGTATTAAATTCCTACAGAACTATAGATTCTATTAATGTTATATGTCTCCCTAAGATGCCCTTGGACAGACAAAAGCAAGGTATAAGATGATATATAACAGGTTAAAACCAAGGTAGAAATCAACAATAAATGCAAGAGAATCCCAACTCTTTGCAATAGTAGTTGACAACACTCCAAAATACCAAAGGCACCTAGGCAGAGACTAACTATATGGCAATCATTATTGTACAACTCAAGTACAATAATATGATATTGTGAATACTTGGACAATACCTATTAACCATTAGGCACATCAATGTTTAATATGAATTGAATTACAGGTAGTCTTCAAGTTATGATAGCAATTCAGCCCTCAAGTACAGTCGTAATTTGTGACAGTTGTAATTAGGCCACTCACATGATTGGCAAAAATGTCATAAAACACGGTCATGTGATCACAGGACACTGTAAACAGCCGTAAATGCAGAATGGCTGCTAAGCAACCAAAATACAGATACGTGACTGACATCAGAACTTCATAACTAGGTTGTAAATAACTTTGTGGGAGGGGTGTCTGTTGTAATGTCAAACGATCACTAAGTGATCGATCATAAGACAAGGATTATCTATGAAAGACCAATTCTGTCTCACACAGACACTCCCCACTCCTCCCATTCTATTTTTCTCTGTGTTCGTTTTTTTTGTCTTTCTGTCCGTCTTTCTATCTATCATCTAATATAATCTACTTATCATCTCTATATCTATCTATCTATCTATCTATCTATCTATCTATCTATCTATCTATCTATCTATCTATCTATCTATCTATCTATCTATCTATCTATCTATCTATCTATCTATCTATCTATCTATCTATTATCCATCCATCCATCCATCCATCCATCCATCCATCCATCCATCCATCCATCCATCCATCCATCCATCCATCCATCCATCCATCCATCCATCCATCTAAAGTTGAAACCATTTGGTGATTAGTTCATTTATGTTTTGCTGTTTCTGTTATCGGCCAAAGAAGATGCATTTCCTCAGACATGAGACTTTAGTTTCATGCTTAGTCTGATTTTACAAGCTATGGCACTGAAGCTCTAATGTGACAACCCCAGACGTAAAATATTTCTCCCAGTCTGCTACGTGCAACTGCAGTAAGCTTCAAAACACTCCAGCCTCAACTAGCTAGAGCAATCAAAGTGCCATAGGAAATTTCCAATTTCATAAATATTCATTTGAAATAAAAAGATTCAACCTCTTTCCTGAGGTGGACAGGGATGGCAGACGTTTTGTTATCTTTATATGTGGTATGTCTCATATGATATGATATATTTCTCCCTAGGATGACAAACCCTTTCCCTTTCCTTGTCTTAAAAATCAAACGTCCCAGTGCCTCCAAAAGCTTGTGCATGGCCCCTCCAATTTTAATTTTAATGTGACTGCATACAAAGAAATATACACTATATGGGATTATAACTATCCAATTCATTTATGGATACAGGTAGTCCTCAATTTATGACCCCAAGTGAGCCCAAAATTTCCATTGCTAATCACATGGTTACTAAGTGAATCCAGCTTTCTCCATTGACTATACTTGTCAGAAGCTGGCTGGGAAGGTTATAAATGGCAATTACATGAGCCTGGTACAGTGCAACCGTCATAAATATATATGCCAGTTGCCTGAATTTTGATCATCTGAGGGTGGGGATGCTGGTGTGGTCATAAGTGTGAAAAATGGTTACAAGTAATTTTTTTCAATCCATTGTAACTTCGAACGGTTACAGGAACAATTGTGAGATATATGAAATAATGGAGGACTCCCTGCATAACCGATCATATTCATAGTATTTGATTGACTTAATCTAAATTAAATAAACTTGAACTCTCCTCCTAGCCCTACACCCTTTGTTGCTCCGATCCTACCTATTATTTGGTGAGTGGATTCCAGCCTTTGGCTAAGAGTAGCCCTATGGCCCGACTAACACTGCACACTTAAGTTTCAAAATAAATGTTATGCACCTCCTTAGAAACCAACTTTTGTAAATTAATCATCGGCTTTGCAATCATTTATTCATTCTCTCTGTATGATGAATTCCTTTCTCCTTTCTTTTGTCAGCCTTCACCTACACAAAAGATCATTGTGATGTAAGCCTCTTCCTTCCTTGGCTAATTAGAAAGATTGCAGAGCATAGAAAACCCCCTACTTGAGGCTTTGGCAAGCTGATACCAATTAAGGGGAAATATTGGACTTAGAATGGTCATTTCCTTATTGGAAAAAGCCAAATGCATTTTTTTTCTGAAAACAAGCTATGCATGTGAAAAACCGAGGACAAAAGACAGCGTAGTTCACATACATATTCATTCGCTAACATCAGTGTAGAAGCAGAGTTACAATTTCTATAAACTGAATAAAAATTCAACACATCTCATTACTGTGTGCAAAACCACATGCAAACATTATCTTCATGTTTGCCTACTCATTCCCTTGTTTGGTCTAAAAGCTAGTTCTTACATGGACAAAGCAAGCAGACTGATATCAGATCTGGCCATTCCCCAAACAAGAAGCATATGGAAATTGTCCGTCTCCCCCCAGAAAATGTCTCTTCTACCCTTTTACTTACAAGAGAAAGAGATAGAAGAATGTGGACCCTGGTTGCACTTTCAATAGAACTGGGATTTGATGCCTATCAGTTGCTAGAACTCTTTGGTAATGGCTTCTTAGCTTTCGTAAAATAAATCAGTTCTTACATCCATCTGTCCATCTGTTTTCTCTTCCAGTTCATCTTATCTGAGAGAAGCCTGACCTTTTGGTACTATCTATTGCTGAGTTCATTTTCAGAGGCCTAACTACTAATGCTAGAAAACACATTTAGAAAGTAGCGGGAATCCCTGATCCTAAAACAGAATCTCTTGAGGTTTTAAAAGTTTAAGTTGTGCTATTCTCACACTCAAAACGTGAACTGGCCTTTCAGATGATGGAAATTGGGCAACGCTCCGGGACAGGGTTTTCTCATCGTCTACTTTTGTCCATTGCTGCAATCTTAAATGTTGAAGACAGCACCACACACCTAAAATACACAACAATGCACAAAATGTTGGCTATAGTTATCTAGTTGGGATATGACCATTCTGTATTCCACTTCAGCAGCAAAATTTCTTGAGCTGACATTGCCCTCAAGCTCCCAAGATTTATGAACAGCTTCTTCTATAATAACCCCATACCTCAATAAGTCTATCTGTCTGCCTTCTCCTCCCGAACTCCACTCCTGGCATTAAATGAAGCTGCGAGGGAGAGAAAGATAATAAATTATGGCTGAGTTTGCACATCACATTAAGGTTTATTTGGTTCTGGCTCTGCATTTGGTGTGAATCCAGTCATGGAAGTTTGCCGAAGCCGTAAACCATGAATGTGATCCTGGACTACGTTTATATGTTCTGCAGCAACTAGGAAATTGCCCTTCTGATCTTTTCCCTCTTATACAGGAAGTAGCTCTCCCTTTCTGAATATAAGAAAGGTGTCCATTCTTTTTGTGATTTCCAAGTACTATCCCTTCATCTCATTTGCAAGTTTAGCAACTGCAATGCACCAGAAATACTTGGGGGCTTTTTTCATTTGTCCCTAACCATGGGACAAAAATACCCTGGCATGACCACATTTTTTTCCTTGACACTGCCCTGATGTTGCTTTATTTCACCCTTAGCTCTTCAATGAGAGAAGATTAACTAATCATTGATTGTCCAAATGTTAAAGTAGGGTTTCTCCTCCTATTGCCATACTGTTTATGAACAGCTTTAAAATGAATACACTCTGTTACCTTTACCATCTTCCATTATGTTTGAGGTGGTCACCTGAGCAATGGCAGATATAAATATAGGAATCTTTATTAGATATTTGATACTGTTGCAATCTTATCTTCACCTTGCTGTCCTCTACCATCCTCAAATGTGACCCTTTTGCCTCCCTGAAAGCTGAATGGAAATAAAAATATCTCCTGGGCTGATTACCACTTACGTCTCCTGGGCTGGCTACACCTTAGGACCGTGGTGGCGAATCTATGGCACACAGGTGGCACGCAGAGCCCTCTCTGTGGGCACGCGGGCCGTCGCCCCAGTCCTAGGCCTTCAGCTGGGTTTTATAAAACCTTTTCGCTTTAGACCTCCGCTGCCATGTGCAAAAAAAAAAAGGTTCAATCAATCAATCAATTTCAACTTCTTGCAGGGAAAAAAAAGATCTCGCAAAGTTGGAATTGATTGATTGAACTTTTTAGTCCCACCCAGTCTGCCGTTACCACTGCAGCCACGCCCACCCAATGGGCCACGCCCACCCAATGGGCCACGCCCACCCGGCACCCGAGGATACATAAGTGGGTTTTGGATTGCAGTTTGGGCACTCGGTCTCTAAAAGGTTCGCCATCACTGCCTTAGGACTAAAGTAATGAACACCAACCAAAAAAGTCAAAACTGTTTTTCCCCACCTGCCTCAAAAAGCAAGAAAGCATACCTATTCCAGCTTTCTTTTTAGCCTGACAGCAATTGAAGGACGCTGAATCATTTTCTCTTTGTTTTAAGCATCAAGAAAATAAGTTTGGTCAGAAGAATGCTTTTTTGAAAGTCTTACCTCTTCCTCCTCTTTTTTTTTTTTTCACTTTTAAATACATTTTCTCATTTTTTAAATTCTCACAACGTTTGACAGAGGACGAAGGAAAGAGAATGGCTATCAGATACCTAGTCAAATGTTCTGGTTAGTGAAACTCACTCTCTCTTGCCGTAGATCTCCCTATACACTTTGCAGGCCTTTCCCAAGCCCCTTTCTCCCAGGCTATGAGAACTTTTGAATTGTTGTGCTTTATTATAACTTCCACCCTTAAAAAGAATTCCTTGATTGAGAACCTATGTTATTTCCCTCTCCCTCTCCAACTCCCACAATACATTATTCCTGCAATTTATCAAAACTCACTGCGGTTCTTGTCATTTTTTAGAACAATTGCTTGCTCAACGGAACATATTGGTGGGAAACTGAATGAGATCTTTTCTTTTAGGGAAATTACAAACACAGAACTTGTCCAAGACTAATCTCACATGGTTGCAAAGTTAATGTAAGAAATAATGACTTGGGGAAAGACAGAGATAAAAATCTCTCCCCCCCCCCTTTAGCCAAAGTAGAATTAAAGATGAAGGAATGAGCCAGGAGTTTCTGTTGTGCTCAATGGATTTGCAGACATATGCCCAGAGAGTATAGAGTCTATCAGTCTCCCTTAATACACACTGTATATACATATTGTATATACCCAGTGCTTTTTTTGTAAAAAAAAAAAGGTGCCGGAACTCACACATGTCATACAACCCACTTTGCCTACCCTATAAGGCTCCATCCAAAAAAGGTGCCGGAACTCCGTTCTGAGCATTCTATGAGAAAAAAAGCCCTGTATATACCCATCCTAGCATTCTGTTTTGCTTTAAGCAACATTAAGCAGTGCTTAGATAAGGAAATATCAAGTCAGAGAAATTGGAATGGGACAAGAAAAGGAAACATTGCTAAAATCAGCTTACTGCAGCCTCATGCATTGTACCTCTCTATGTCTTTGGTCTGCTAAACCATCTTTTTTTTCTATCACATCCATTTGCTGCTTTCACAAACTGCCCTTGGGGGTATTTCTTTTTTGTCTCACTTTCTCTGATTGGGGATCTTATCTCCATCCAATTTTTGTTTTTTTGGTCTTCATCTCCCTCTTGGCCATTTACTCTTCCTTGAAATATTTATTTTACAATCTGATCCTCATTCTTTTCTACACGACCAAACCATTTGCTGGTTGCTCACTTTGTATTCAAATCACATTTATTCATCATCCATTTGCAACTGGTTCTCTCTTCCTATTTTACAATGCAATTTCTTAATTACCCCTAAACTGCTGCATTCAACTTATTTTAGGGTACTCTGGACACAGTTAACTTTCTCCCTTCCATCTAACAAACTATCTAGAAGTATGCTGTTATACACAGAAAATGTTCTTTCAACCAACATTAAACTTAACACATGTGTTTGTCCATAAATACACTAAATAACCAAGAGTCATCAGTCATCCTTGTCTTACTCTTTTTTTCAAGGATGAACTGTTTGCTAAGCATTCTATTTATTCTGATTCATGCATTACTCTCCTTGTGTACTGCTCCAATTACATTCAGCAACCAACTTTTAATTCCATATTCATGGAAAAGATTCGTAATTTTATTCTGTTCATGGTATCATTTTTATATCAACAAATGTGCAATGAACATTCTTTCTCGCATTCATTTCTCAACGACTTGCTGAAGAGCAAAATTCTTTCCTGTAAATACCCACCTGAAATAAAGTCACAATGTTTTCTCCCCGACACCCAACACACCTCCCTGCAGTCACACCATCTATACCTGCAACCTTCCATTTTTCAACATTCTCATAGCATGTTATGACATTTATCCAACATTTTTGGAGTTAATTTTTATAGCAAATTTGTTTTGTTAAAATTCCATTCTTTAATATATCACTATCATTCATATACAGATCTCTGACATGTTGCTTTCATCCTTTTCTCCTTCAATTTCATCCCAAATAATTCCATCATCTTTATTCTTAATTCCCAAACTTTGCTGGGGGCTATTTGTCTAGCCATCTGTCCTCACCTTCAAAATGTTTTTTTTTTTTAATTCCATCAAAATCACTACATTTTCTCTGCTCTTTTAATTATTTAATTCTTTGTAACTGCATTTCTCTCATCCTTATTTTTTGTAGCATTTTCTTATATGCATTTTTTCTTATTATTTTTCTTATTTTTTTTATTCTTCATTTCATCCCTTACCACGTTTCTTTTTATACTTCCTATTACAGAATTGTAACTCTACACAGAATCTGACAGTTTCATAAATCCTCTAGGCACATCACCTCTGCACTTCTACAGACTATTAGGACACCATATCCAGCAGCAAGTCAGGGCAGAGGACAACTAGAATCATAAATGGAAACAGCAAAATCCATGTTGGTTTATTTTTCTGCCTAAATCATTTGTCTAGCAAAAAAACTTTTTCCACTGCATTAGAAAACAAGCTAAAAAATGGTGGGGCAAGGTTCTAAGGCAAAATCTTAGATTTTGTGTGGCAAGGAAGGAAGGAAGGCGAGGATAAAACAAAAGTCTCTACAGGATGCTAAAGAGAGAGGGGGATTAGGCTTCCCGGATTGGGAGTTGTACTATCAAGCTGCAGCCCTGACGTGGATCAGGGATTGGATAACATTGGAAAATAAAAGATGTTTACTATTAGAGGGGCACGATCTCCAGCAGGGCTGGCATGCCCACCTATGGACAGATAAAAGCAGGAACCATCAATACTTTCTGAGGCATAAAGTCCGGCAAGAACTAATAAAAAGCTGGAATATAGTTAAATGCCAATACTACACAAAACTCCCAGGCTGGCTCTCACCATTAGAAGCAGTTACATACCCCAACCTTTATAGGCAAGATAGGGTTATCATATACAAAGATATCCTGTCAGAGGAAGGATATCTAAAGCAAAGGCAAGAGTTGAGACAACAGGGGATTGCTTTGGAAGGGTGGTCTTACCTTCAGATACAAGCAAGATACGTGAAAGACAAGAAAGAATGGGGAATTAATAGACAAGATACGGGGCTTGATAAAATATTATTAGGCTCGGAGAAAAAACAAATAAATATATATATAAATATATGTTAGAACATAAATTATTTGAAGAACAAGTTAAAGAAACGATGGTTACCTGGGCAATAGCTTTGGGGCACGCTATAAACCTGGACCAATGGCAGCAAATCTGGGAACGTAATTGCAAAATTACATTGGCGACAACTTATAAGGAAAATCTCTATAAGATGCTCTTTAGATGGTACCTGCCACCGGCTAGGCTCGCAAAAATGTATAGTGGCTACTCACCACTTTGTTGGAAGTGTAAAAGGGAAAAGAGTACTTTTTTTCATGTTTGGTGGGCTTGCAAAGAGGTACAGGTTTATTGGCAGAGGGTTTGGAATTGGATAACAGAAATGACGGGTCAAAAAACTCAATATAAACCAGAGATGCTACTACTTGGCATATTAGAAAAAAATATAAACAAAGATGATATATACCTAATTATTCATGTGATAACGGCGGCAAGAATTTTGTTTGCCCAAAATTGGAAAGCAACTGAAGTGCCTAGTGGAGATGCGTTAATAAGGAAAATTTTGTATTGCGCAGAATTGGATAAGATGACTAAAGAATTAAAAAATCAGGAGGAAACAGAATACTATTTAAGCTGGAATAAATTTTACAAATGGAAGGAAAAAAAAGAAGGAAGGTCATTAGAAGGGATGTAAATAGAGGAAGAATATCTGAAATGTATAAAGTATGTGTATAATAAGGAATGTCTAGACAAAGATGTATGTCAAAGATGATACACTATGTTCAATGTTTTTTAATCTTTTTTTTTCTTTTTTCTTTTGTATTCAACAAAAATTATTTTAATAAAAAAAATGGTGGGGCAAGAAGCTTGTGGATTTGACTCAGGTTTGTCTATTTTCTACTGCACCAAAAAAAGTGTAGGAAGGGAATCCAATTTAGCCAAGCCAAGGTTATAAACCATTCTAATATTAGAAGGTCTGGAATAAAATATACAGTTTAGAAGGAACAGCATGTCTTCTCTTTCTGTCAATCATTTTACTCAGTGTGCCTTGCACACATAAAATCAGGACACCACATCCAATAGCAAGTCAGGGCAGAGGTCAACTAGAATCAGAAATTCATGTTGGTTTACTTTTCTGCCTAATCAAGATTAGGTGAAGACAATTTTAACTCAGTAGAATCCTAAGCCTTCAAAGCCTTGGAAGTAGAATCAGAATAAAGGTACGGAAAGAAACAAAAATCCTAGAGATGGATAATGTATAGAGCATGAATACATTTCCCATGTGCAACTATAGCCTGATCCTGTTCAAAAACCTTACTAAATTCATTGATTTCCACAAAAATGCATACAGGGCTACAATGATTTTTCTATCATGACCAAAGAAAATGGGCTGCAGCTGAATAGGACTGAGATGAAAAAAGCAGCTGAAGGGGGAAAAAAAATCAGATTTGGCTGCAAACTAAGGACAATGTCACAAAGGAAGAAGAAAAAAGTGAACGATAGTCAAAAACCTTCACATGTCCACTTGAAAGATAGCCTTACTTTATGAACATATTTCCAAACAAATCCCAATTATTTGGTAGGCCTCTGTCGTAATTTGCCACAAAAGCTTTCAGTCAAGATAGAAGTCTGATACAACCTGGAGGAGAATTTCACCAATAATGAATCTCCCATGAAGCAGGCAAAATAAGCTTAAGTTATTAGAAGAAACTCAGAGGGACAGCCATCCAAAATGCATCTGTATGGATTGATGTGGACTGTAGCTCAACAAAACTGGCTTTTTCATTGATCTGTTGAATTGTTTAGGGGGAACTGTTGGAACTCTACTTAATCTTACCAAAGGATTAAGAAATGAATTACTGTATCCTCTCTAAATCGTTTTTTGAAATCTCTGGATGAAAATTATTGTGTAAAAGCTATAACCCTATAGTAGGAAAAATCCAACACGCGATGTGATTTTGTTCCCGGTTGCAAATGTGGTTTTAAATTTAAATAAAAGGAAAGGTTGGGTTGAAAGATGCCTTTGCTCTCTCTTTCTGCCTTTTGCCTATTTCAGGGCACATTTCTTCTCTACTCTGATTAAAGCATTCCTGCCAACCTTTTTTGGCAAAATTTTCACAGTGAGGTTGCATTTCCATTCTGTGAGAGCAGCGGCTGTACTATAGAAATATCTGAAGATGTGAGCAGTTTGACACAAAGGAATCGCATAAGGATTCTGATCTTCATTGAAGGTTTTGAAATTCAAGTGAAACTAGACTAGCATACACAGGCGGGAATAATAGCCCTATATAATTTGCATGGAAACCTATTTAACAATGGCAGGGAGCTACAAGGTACTTCTGTTTGCTAGTCTAGTCTAGTTAAAATCACATATGCAATTGGAGAAGTATTTCTGTACTTGCATTTTCAGTATAGTTTCCTCAAATCCATGCCCAATGTAATATTTTAAATGATATATATTAATAGAGTGCCATTTTTACTATTGGCTGGTCTAAAATCCGAACCAGGATTATGCAGATAAGACTGGATATACTTCAGATTCAAACAGCAATTCTGAAGTATCACAGAGTGTATTTTATCTGTTTCCTTGGCTGTTTCACACATTGTTTGCCAGTTCCTCTTTGGACTAATTCGCAAGTTTACACCCAAATGAACTATAGGACTCTTGGCTCGCACACTTTTGACAGGACTCTGCGTTCTTAACATCTAACAGATTCGATCATCCATATATTTCAATAATTCTGCTTTTTCTGTAGCAAGGTTTACACTGTGTAATGATTTTGAGAAGGACTTGAGATTGCTTCCCTCTTACAGTTGAGGAAGAGACTTAAAACATACCGTTTTAACTAGGCCAGTTACAGTGCTGGAGGCGCATGGGGTAGTTTTAACTGTTTTTTTTTTTTTACCGTGTCTCAGCAAGCTACCTAGAGTCATGGGACTGAGCATGATATACATTTGCTAAATAATTAATTTTTTGTTATTCTTGTGCTTTGTGAAGTACAGTATTTGTGGCTAGGTGTAATGATAGACTACACCATCTGAAAACCTGTAGACTTGCTTTATTTATTTATTTGGTTTCCAACCTGCTCATTCATCAAGTGACTCTGGATGGCTTACAAAGAATTAAAAGCACCATGTCACACAAAGCAAAATACAAAAAACAACAACAACAACGTCCCATTAATACATCACCAGGCAGGAAACAAACAAATCCCAAATACACATTATTAGGTGGGTCTGCATCCTGGCCTAATACCTGAAAGAAGAATCCAGCTGTCAGGATTATAACTACCTGGGGCAAGCCCAGTCACAAAGAAGGCACAACTCCTGGATCCCATGAAATGGCATTGTTTTATTGGCAGGACTTGGATGATGCTTGCTCTGTCAGGTCTAGTAAGGTAGGCAGAGATTGTAACAACTGGGATTATTGGAATGGTTCATAAGTGCTATAATACACAGACTTTCTTAGCTCATGTATATTGATACAGAGACAGTCTCTGATAAATATTATAAGACGGGCATTCTCCTATGAAACCATAAAGTAACCCAAAGTGACTCATGATTGATTAAAACATCTTTATGATGGGCTTGAAAAGTAGGATAGATTTCCAGGAATATTTTGCAGAAGTTTCCTGATTATGCAGTGACCAATTTGGATGCATTATCAATTACCTCCCTGCCATTAGCATTCCTTGTAGGGGTTACTGTCCAACTTGCTCTTTGCATGTATATGATTTGGCAAATGTAGCAATTAATTAATCATTCAGCTATAATGATCAAAATGAAGGTTATGCAGATTGATTCTGGAAGGGCTGAGTTTCATTTGTTTATCTGAAATTCTGGACCGTTCCCAATTCAATCAAGGCTGGAAAAAATCCAGCTCTCTTCAAGCAGGTCAGCCCCAGGCTTTAAACCATAAGTATTTTCCTTCCGCAGTTACTAGTTGATGGACTGTGAGAAGATCTTCTCTCCACCTTGAATGTGCCAGCTCAGTATTTACATAATAGTTTCCTGGTTTCTCTAAGCTTCATGAGCTCAAGGTAGCTTCCATGGAGACCTTCTTTCCTGTTATCCTCACAACAATTACGAAGTAGACTGGCTGAGAAATAATTGCCCAAAGTCTCTCAGTGAGTTTCTATGGCTAGGGGTAAATTTGGACTCAGTCCTCCTCCAACCCGTTAACTACTCCCTAGTTCTCCTATATCCTTTTTCCTCAGGGTACACTGATATAGATTTAATTCTGAGTAAATGTGAATAGGATTCTGCTGTATATATGTGCACATGTGTTTAGTAGTCAATTCCATGTATTGTTGATTATAGAAGTGGCTTAGATGGGGAGATTCTTAAGAAATACACCAAGCAAGTCCTTCCCATTTGTTGATCCATCCTGCCTATAAGGCAACAGTTCTATTTTACAGGGTGATGTCAACTATTTTTCTGTGCAGTTCTGTGGCACTAATCATTTTCGGCTGTTTATAGTTAGAATGAGAAAACTGGAGCAGTGCCTTAAATAGAACACACTGATTGAGAGCAACATTTCTAATCAGCCTTTATACTATCTTCTTTTAAAATACCTGAAAGCCAGAATAATATATTTACTGGTAGAGTCTAGATGTGGTTTAAAGTAACTACAATGCAGTAGAATCAGTGGTGGGATTCAGCCGGTTCACACCACTTCGGCAGAACCGGTAGCTAATTTTTTGTTGCCCAGGCCCAGAATGGACTTCCGGAAGCGGCATCCACACATAGAACCGGTTGTTCACATATTTCAGGGGTGTCAAACTGCTGGCCGGCCGCGTCACGAGGAAACCGTGCCCACCCCATTGCCGGCAATGGGGAAAAAGCTCTGATACGTCATGCGACGTCACGAGTTTGACATGTCTGACATATTTGAATCCCACCACTGAGTAGAATGGTTCTTATTGAGAGAGTTGCCTAGAGATTGTTTTGTAGCATAAAGTATGTTTTACGTATTAAAAGGATCCCAGGTAGCAAGGTTCAAGATCTCCGCTAATTGCTTGCCACAACAGACAGCCTAGTCTAACAAGCTGTTTGTTAAAATACTTGGAATGCTTTTAGGGATATGCGTTGGGAAATATGGAAGGGAAAACTTCAAAGATCTAATAGAATACACTGAATTATGTGAGACTATAAACACGTTTTTAAGCTCTTGGATGCCTGTCTTAATTTAAACAGAACAGTGGGGGCTGACTTCGTAATATTCTTTTAAAGGCCATAAAGTTATAATGACTTACAGTTCTGTATATATTTGAAAAAGAGTGTTAAGATTGCCATGGGGTGACAGACTGTCCTCCATGGAAAATTAGTTCATTAATTTGGGCCAGTCATTCTCTCAGCTCAACTTACCTTACAGGGTTGTTACTGGGGAAAAGAATTGAAGGAGAAAACTCTGTATGCTATCCTGAACTCCTATCATGTAAAACCCCCATTAACAATTTAGAACTCTAATTTACTAGCAGAATAGGTATGCAAGTCAGTACATCTTAAAATGATGATATAAGTGCAAAATTATGGACTGCTATCAAAAAGCGCTGTAGAATTTTTTTTAAAAAAAACAACAAACCTAAAGATTGGAATAGAAACCTGGCTGTTTTTATCATCTCTTTGCGTGGCGATTGACACCTCTACAGAAGACTAATCCAAGGTAAGACATGTTACCTACAGATCATAAAAGAAGAAAGGGGGTCAAAGCCCTAGCCATTATAGGTAGTCCTCCACTTACAACCACAATTGAGCCCAAAATTTCTGTTGTTAAGTGAGACACTTGTTAAGTGAATTTTCCCCCATTTTATGACTTTTCCTGCCACAGTGGTTAAATGAATTACTGCAGTTGATAAGTTAGTAACCCGGTTGTTAAGTGAATCTAGCTTCCCCATTGACTTTGTTTGTCAGAAGCTTCCAAAAGGTGATCACATGACCTTGAGACACAGCAATGGTCATAAATATGAGTCAGTTGCCAAGCATCTGAATTTTGATCACATGACCATGGGGATACGGCAAAGATTGTAACTGTGAAAAACGGTCATAGGTCACATTTTTCAGTGCCGTTGTAACTTTGAACGGTCACTAAATGAACTGTTGTAAATCGAGGACTACCTGAATTAACAAAACCATCCCTGAAGGGGAAAAAACCCATAAAAGCAGTCGATTTAAATAGAAGGACTCTGATCTGGGATGAGATTCGAACCCCGGCTTCCCCGGTGGACACAGTTCCTCCGCCGTTCTCAACCTATTCGGAGGGCCGCATCTTTGCTCCAAGTCACTGTGTTTCTCCCCCACCATTTCCCCCTCCCCCCGTGAATGAGCGCCTCCCATTCGGCGGCGGACGGGCGTTCCGATTCTTACTGCCACCTGTTTCCTCGCCCTACCCGAGCCGCTCACCCGGCAAAGACTACAGCCCCCAGCATGCACCTCACCGCTCAGTCTTCGGCTCCAGTACGGTATAGCAGTTTTTTTTTTTCTCCCCATGGATTGCGCATGCCTAACCAGACGTGGCAGCAGCCGCTCGTTCTTCCAGCGCGAGCGGGAGCCGAAGCTGAAGCCGGAGCAAGCTGGGTTATTATGGCTCAGCCGGGGCGCAGCTTCAAGGGGGCTCCGGTCTGCGGAAGGAGAATGCTGCTGCTACTGCTTACTCTTTTGGTAAGCACCCGGCATCCGCGGGGAAGGTTCTCCTTGGGGAGGATGATTCTTGACGGATGCAGTGGGCAGCGGGCGAGTTTTTCTGCGGGCGCTTGGCTTGGGACCCGGGGAGAGCTGGTTGTGGGACAGTCGGGGGGGGGGGGCTGTCGCCCGAGTGTCATCCAGAAGCAGCCGGCGCAAGTTAGGCGGGAGCTCCGGCAGCGCCAGAAGTTAAACTTCTTTGGCCTCGGGAGGCAGGGGCGGGGGAGGGTGGCTCACGGGAGGCGCTGCGGTTGGAGCTTGGGAGGCTCTCTTGCACGGGAGAGTTAGGCGGGTAGTTGCCTCCAAGAAACCCCCGCGCCCTTCCTGCTGAACGGCTCCCGAGACTTTGCCCGTTTTTTCCCCCCGAGTACCGTTTGTTAACGCACTTTGTGTTTTTTTTCCGGTTTTGTTTAATTGGGAACCGGGGGAAGTCATCACCTATTCTCTGTGAGGCGGGATGCCTGTAGCAGTACCAGGTGTTGCCTCTCAGTTGCATCTGGGGAAGAATCTCCTGCGTGTATTTTGCTCCTCTGCAAAACAAGACCCTTAACAATGAAAGCAGAGATCTGCTCACCTCTTAGTCAAGGCTACTTGTATGCAATTGTGTAATCGTCTGCCTGCTTGAAAGTATTTCTTTAGTATGTGTGTGTGTTTTTGTGTGTGTGTGTGTGGGGCATTTCCCCGGGTAAATGAGTATACAGCCTAAAGGTTAATTGTTGGAGATAGTGCTTCAAACCTGCTTCCAAGCAACAACAACAAAACCCACCAAGCTCCGGCTGCTTACATCCTATTCTGATGTGGGATTACTCAGCAGTAAATCCCACTTGGATGGACTCCCAGATCCATAGAATTGCTTTTGGCTTGATCTTAATTATGTTTATTCAGATTTCTCACTCAACTGTTGGCTTACGATGTGGATTTGAGCTTTCATTTTATGTAAAGGACAATTCTACAAATTCTGGTTAAAAATAGCTAGTACTGTGTATAAGAACTGCAAGTATTTCCTTAAAAGAGGTGAGGATGGAAGATTGATAGCTGAAATTTACATGGGTGCTTAGATTTGTGACCTTGCCTGCAAATGCAACACATTCCTCAATATTTGTTTTCCACTTCCCTTGATTCTCTGGACTTTTTCCCTACCTCAGTCTCAAAACAGGAACACTTGGTGAGTGCATGTTTTTTTCCATTTCCTCTGTCATTTTGCAGACTTGTTTTTTAATATTTACTATTAATGCTTACTGTTATTACAGTGAAGTAGCAAACTATCCTTCAACTAGGAGAAAAGCTTGATTGACACGGCTACCAGTGTAATCAGTCCTATATCTGTTCTAGTTCCCCCCCCCCCAATTCAGTTGTTAAATTCTGGATCTATAGGATAAAATGTAGTTGACAACATGAGCTCTGGGAGGCACTAAAATGAGAAGCAATTCTGGAGCTATGTCTGCCCTCTCCCTTCTGTAAGATCACTCTGTGCGCTGTTACATTTCATATATGAGCTTTTTCACTGAAGGTTTTGGGATAATTGAGTTAGCTTTGAAGTTCTGAACATCCAGTAGAAAAGCTTTATCACTCCACATTGAGAGTTATCTAGGAAAAGTATGCATGCTTTAAATGCAGAGAACACCACAAACTGTTTAATCATACTAACTTTTTTAAATGGAGCTCTTTTTTGTAGTGGAAGGAAAAGCTTTTAAAACTCTTAGTAGATTCTGTAAAAATCTTAACATGAACAATGAAAAAAGTGAATGCTTGTGTGAATTACTGAATAGAACTAAAGTGCCTTTAAATTCGTGACAGATAATATTAGAATAATCTTTTAATTTTCTGACATCGTTAAGTCAGAAGTACAGGTCTAATACAGAATGATGGAATGATAATCCACTACAGTATTCTGAATAAAGCAAACAAAATATTTCTGCCTTGCTTTCTTTCTCCCTCTCCATTTAAGTTTTATTTTCCCTCCTACACAATAGTGGACTGGCCATCTTTGGTAAATTAGAATTAGTTGATCTTCACTGATCCTTGTCTCAAACATGAGCTTTAACTGTTGACTTGAAAAGACAGAAATCCAAGTGAAAACCTATAAAATAGTCTTTATCTGTAGAGTCACTTATATAGTGCTAAAGACAACCACTCATGTTTCATTCCTTGGTAAAATACATTCTTCATGCAACATCTAAGAATTTTACCAAAAGTATTTATTGAAAGAAGACTCATGTTGTGAACCATTTCCTTCTGATATATTACTGCTACTCTGGAAGAGCACCGCAACTAGTTTTGTAGAGATTAGAGACACTTTTACAAGGTGCTTGGATGCAAATAGTTCTCAGACCACACATGGAAAATTCTTCTAAGATGAGCAGGTGTAGATATAATTTCAGTTTCATTACAAAAACATCTTTCCTGAGAATTCCCCTGTGATATTATTTGGATACCATTTTTCAGCTTGTCTATTACAGTCTGACTCCTCTTCCCTACTGTGTTGTTTGGTTTGTATATTGTACGAAGCCATAGTTCTATTAATTTTAGTTGAATAAATTACAATGGGCCTCGGCTTTCTACTGTCCACAAATCTGATAATCCCACTTTTCTAATCCCTCATCCAAAATTAGTGATAAATACAGAGCAGGTGGTAGTTGTGACCAGGTAGGCCATTGCACGAGTTTATCTTGTGCACCAGTTGCATTTTTTCCTTGACCAGAAGGCTCTTTAGATCAGGAGTCTTCAAACTTGGCCCTTTTATGATTTGTGGACTTCAACTCCCAGAATTCCTCAGCCAAGCACGCTGGCTGAGGAATTCTGGGAGTTGAAGTCCATAAGTCATAAAAGGGCCAAGTTTGAAGACCCCTGCTTTAGATAGTCACTCATGCCCTAGTCACCTCATAAATGGACTACAATGTACTCTACATGCTGTTGCCCTTGAAGACCATGTTGGGTCCAAATGGAGCACTATGAGCAGTAATGAGTGTTTCTCATTATGCTCATGTCCATTTTATTATTTTTACAAACAACTCAAGGTGGCAAAACATCTAACACACCTTCCTCCTCCTATTTTTTCCACAACAGTTACCCCCATGAAGTAGGTAAGGCTGAGAGAAAGTGACTGACCCAAAGTCCTCCAGCTAGCTTTCATGGCTAAGACAGAACTATACCTCATGGTTTCCTACTTTCTAGCCTGGTGCCTTAACCACTAGACAAAACTGGCTCTAGTATTTGCTTGTAGCATTTGCTGCTACACAAACTCCATTGGCTACCTGTTTGCTTCTGGGCGCAAATTCAAAGTGCTAGATATTAGTTCTTCAAAGCACAGGGCCTATTACCATTTTTTTGTGTGTCTATGCAGTGCATTCTGGCAGAGTGAGTATGCTCCAATCCCT
This sequence comes from Azemiops feae, assembly GCA_023970755.1. NCBI lineage: Eukaryota > Metazoa > Chordata > Lepidosauria > Squamata > Viperidae > Azemiops > Azemiops feae. The sequence goes on along the minus strand of JALGBA010000012.1, from coordinate 2,544,584 downwards.
TCAATTATAATAAGATGTTGTTTTGTGGGAACAAGGAAGCATGCCTTCTCTATTGCAGCCCCTGCCTTCTGTAGCAAAACATCCCCTGGAGATATGCATTGATTCCATTCCCCAAGGGTTCCAGAAGTCCCTTAAGACATGGCTCTGTTCCCAGACCTGGAACTAGGGTGTCTATGGACCCTCTGTCAAGTTTTTTCTCAGTGTTAGGATTGCTGTTTTGATTCAGGGAGCTGTGTTAGTTGTATTTTTTAATCCTTTGTATTAGACATACTACAAGCTTCCCAGAAAGTTTGTGTGTGTGTGTGTTTTGGGAGGGGGAAAATTGAGTGGCCTTGACAAATCTAATAAATAGTGAACAGTACAGGGCTTAAGAAAGGAGGCCTGCAGAACATCGGTTTATACTTCCAAGTTGTATGTAATTGATGCATAAACTTTGATATAATTGTTTAACAATTTCTCCATCCATCTAATGGTGGTGTAATCTAGCCCACACTTCGCTATATTCCCAGCTATAATCTAGTGGGATACTTTGTCAAATCCTTTGTTGAAATCAAAATGCATCATGTCCATCACATTCCTGTGGTCAGCTAAACTGGTCGTTCTATCAAAGAAAACATACCAAGTTGGTAGGTCATAATTTATTCTCAATAAATCAGTGCTGGCTCCTACCAAGCAATTTTTGGTATTCTTTTCCAAAAGCGCACTGTTTGTGTCAGTTGTTTTGCTTACTTCCATTTGAACACAGATTGTAATAATATGTGAGAAAGACCCTGAGAAACAGGTGAAAAGATGCTGGCTAGGAATGGAACAGTCAGGTAAGAGAAAGCATAGCCCATAGCTGCTAATAGGCAGAGAAGGAGAGACCCCTTTTTACCGTTTCTCAGGCTGTAAAGGAGATGGGAGATCATATCACTGACAACCAGGAAGGTCCTTTTATGTTGTTTGTGAAAAGCTTACATTCCTTTTGTGCTTTAGCCTTTCTAATGGAACTAATTAGTTTTGAAGATGTTAGCTATTTGCTGGTAAGCTTCCTCTATTATTATTATCTTCCATTTCCCATACATCTTTCTTAATTCATAATTCAGGTGAAACTTCCTTATAAATCCACAACAGTTTTCCAATCTGCAGCATTTTCATCCATCCATCCATATATCCATAGCTGCAAATTTCAGTGAATTATTATAGGCAGCCTAAAATTCAAAAAAATATATTACAATTAAAATACTAAAAACATTTTAAAACTATAAAAACACTAAAAAGAATTTTATTTTGTATTTTGTCTCATCTGAATGTGATTGTTTTATTTTTGAAAGTTTGCTTAACCTCCTGTGTCGTCTTTGACCAGAAAATTTCTGTCCAAGGCGCCCCCCCCCCCCTATTTATGGTATATTTTTTATTTCTACTTTCTGCCTGACTTTCTTCTGGACAGAAAATCCTTATGTCTCTTAATGTCCTTATGGTTCTATATTTCTGAATCTTAAATGATAGCCAGTTTCTACACAACAGTTTTAAATTAGCACTAGAGGTTGAATTATACTGTAATATGAAAGAATACCTCATAATACTATATAATAGTATATCATAATACTAAACTTACAACTGAGCTCAAAATTTATGTTGCTAAGCAAGACAGTTAAGTGAGTTTTGCTTCATTTTATGACCTTTTTTGCCACAGTTGTTAAGCAAATCACTGCAGTTAAGTGAATTATTCAGTCATTAAGTGAATTTGGCTTTTCCCATTGACTTTGCTTTCGGAAGCTAGTTGGGAAGGTTACAAAAAGTGATCACATGACCCCAGGACAGTGCAACTGTCATAAATACATGCCAGTTGCCAAGTGGCTGAATTTTGATCATGTGACTGTGGGAGAGGCCATGACAGTTGTAAGTGTGGAAAACTGGTTATAAGTGACTTTTTTCAGTGCCATTGTAACTTCAAACAGTCATGAAATAAATGGCTGTAAGTTGAGGACTATCTGTACTCTATGATGGCGATGTTATCCATTCATTTGTGTCCAACTCTTGGTGATTCTATTGGCCAGATCTCTCCATGTCTTCCAATCTTACACTGCTTTTTTGAGTTTTTCTGTGCTCTGGCTGGTGTCAGCTTTGACAGTGTCCAGCCATTGGGTTTGTTGGTGGCCTGGTTTCCATTTACCACTAACTCTTCTCAACATAATTGCTTTCTCCAGTGAATTCCCCACATGACATGGCCAATAGAAGTGAAATGAAGTTTTGTGATTTTTCCTTCCAGTGACATGTCTGATGTTATGCACTCTTATACTTGCTTGTTGGTCACCTTTGCTGTCCAAGGAACCTGTACTCTATAGTAGTGTTAATATTTGTAATGAATCCTCTTCCTTGGAAAGACAGGTAGTTTCTTGTTTTAAGTTTTTTAAAAGATAATTGTCAAGCAGGCAATTTCTATTGCTCTTAGAATCTTTTCTTCAGATTTGTACTTTCTGAAATCATGTGGATATATTACCTGAAGGATAACTATTTGTTCCATATTTTATTCTTATACAAAATTTACATTGATTCAAAAGGTCTTTTTTTCAACAGCCCATAGGATATGTTTTCTGATATCATTCTGAAATTTGAAAATTTCTGTATTAGCTTGACACTATTTAGTCAACTATGCAATGAATTATAAAGCTGTTTCTGTCAGTTTTCGTGGAAATAATATAGTGGTGCAAGCCCCATTTTTAACCATAAATAAGTCCATTTCACTGCAGCAAAATAGTTTGAATATCATAGATCAAAGATCTCAGGGCAGAAACATGTTCTAACTTGATACTTGCATTGAAAATCTGTACATTGTATGTTATGTTATAAATGCATGCGTCCATGCAATTCTTTAAAAAAAAACAACTGGCTAATTTGTAAATTCAGAATCTGATTTTTTAAAAAGCTTCTGCAATTGAAAAGCTTTTGAAATTAGGAAAGTAAACATCACTTGTAATTATATATATATATATATACAATTATATATAACCTATATCAAGGCAAGCATTCTATAATCTTGGTGGATTCCTATGTATCTTTACTCTGCCTATTGTGTTAGCTATTTTTATATGAATGTTAAAAAGTTTATTCTTTATTTCATCCTGCTTATCTTGATGTTCTGTTTGTGGAGCTATCCATTGTAGCTTGCATATGACTGATTGGAGAAGATATATAGTTGCACTAAAAGGATATTAGCATAGTGTTCCTGGTTTGAGGTGAGATAATTGGAGTAGGTAATGAAATGGTGACTTAATGCCTATTTTTTTCTTCAGGCAAAATATTTAACAAAACCCAAAGTGCTATAAGCTTCTAACTTATCTTAGCTCTAACAATCTTAGCTCTCAGAGATTTTCATTATTACTGTATATTCACACCATTGCTTGAATGCATACAAAAAATTGTTTCATGTTCATCATGAGAAACTGGAAGCTGCTTTCAGCCAGTCAAGCGCTCTGTTATTTATCCAATCTAGCAAGAAAAGCCAAGGGTTGGTTGGTTGACTTTCAATGAAGCATCTTTCTGATTCTTCCCTTGTATTTTTCACAAGTATAATGTACTGATGAACTTGACTTATAGCTTTTTGCGGGGGAAGAAATGTTGTACTGATGGAAGAGACAAAATGTTGCTTTGAAATCTTTATACAAAGATTGATAATTTCCATGTGAGAATGACAAAACTTCATGGGCCCCCACATGTGGCAGAGCCGGTTTTGGTCTACAGTTCTTGGCAATTTGAAAATAGGAAATAGATTACGCAATGCCATGTTTACACACACACACACATACACATACACCGATGCAGGATATTAGAACAGATAATCTGGCAGGATGGCTCATTTTTAGAGTTTTTCTTCCAGTTCAGGCAGTCCCTGGGTTAAGAACAAGATCCGTTCCTATATTTAAGTCAAATTTGTATGTAAATTGGAACAGGCTATTTAGCATCAGTTAGTCAAATATTTGTCTTAGCTTATAGTATTTATTTTACCTTTCTATGCATATAAAACACTCAAGAAACAGCAACGTGATCTGACTAAAATTGGCAGATGGCGTTCTCTTTCCTGGAGCCGACGAACCACTGAGACAAACAATGTTTTCGTGAAGCGCTGAAAACAGGTTGCCTATTAAAAATGGACACACTACTTTGTAACAACACTCATGAAAACATTACCCGCCTTCAGCGCTTCATGAAAACGTTGCGTAGCTTCAGTGCCTTGTCGGGTCAAGGAAGGACCCGAAAAATAGATTGCTATTTTTAGCAATAGGGAATCCATTCGTAAATTTGAGTTGTTTGTAAGTCGGACAGTCTTAACCTGGGGATCTCTACCTGTATGTAAGGTTGGTTAAAATGGCTTGGAGAGCAAACTCTTTCAATTGTAAATCATTCTCTTCCTGTAATAGCACTTGCTTGTCCAACACAACCCATATATAGCAATCTATAGCCAACCAGCACTGGAGCATCTTTTGTTTTTCATTTGGAGACCTTGATCTAGCAGCAAAGCTATAAAGGAAATTAAATGCTTTCTTTATGTCTAAGTATATTTACCCATGTGGTATGGCTTTTTTATTATTATTAACCTTTTCATCTTTTCTACAACCTTCTGTTATTAGTATCATTATTATGATTGTTATTACACTATTATTTTGCATGTACACAGACAGCTTCTGCACCAGAGACAAATTCCTTGTGTGTCTCATCCCACTTGGTCAAATAAAATAGTCTATATCTTTAGCTTCTCTCTATGGATAGTGTATTTGTACTCTTCCAAAATTGCTTCAATATAGTTGTTTTTTTTCTCCAGGAGAGGGCAGGAGGGGAAGTCCTATAGTGACTGTACCAGGGGTAGGCAACCTTGGCTCTTTTATGACTCGTGGACTTTAACTCCCAGAATTCCTGAGCCAGCATGGCTCATAAAAGAGCTAAGGTTGCCTACCCCTGGACTATACCAAAGATAAACCAAGTATGAGAATTCCATAGGGAGCATAGAAGTATTCTTAAATATCTTATTGGAAATATAAAAAGAGAATAAACTTCAAGGATCAGAAAAAAATGGGCTGACATGATTGGAATATTGAGTTCAATTGAGTCTGCCCTTTGAGTTTTTTTTTACTTTTTAAGTAATTAATTTTTAATTGTTAGTTTTTTAATTTTTGCCGGATGATGGTCATGTGCTTATCCCAAGCATGTTTAAACTCAGTTTAAACAATTGGCCCATTACTTCCGCCGGAAGTTCCAAGCTTCCACTACTCTTTCTGTGAAGTAATTTCATTCATTCTTCTGAACTTCCATCCTGTCAGTTTGAGGTTATGTCCCCATGTTCTTGATTTTTGCTCAATACTGAAAATACTGCCTTCTAGAACCTTACCTCACACCCTTAATATATTTAAAGGTTTCAATCATGTCCTCCCTCTCACTTCTGCCATCCAGGCTGTACATTTAAAGATATTTCCCCAGAAGTATTTCTAGCTACAGTTCTATTTTTCTTTGTGTGAGATCAGATTCATATCACAGTTGGGAGCTGATGCTTCTCCATTGAAGTTATTAGGTATGAATTTTCACAGGTAATGGGAGGCAATCAGTTCCTGTCCCTATTGTGTATTTCAAAGATTTTATGACCAATTTAATTTTATGGTATTAAAAATATGTCAGAATAAGGTTGTATAGTGGCTTCACTATATCCAAAATAGACTAGAAAAAGTCTGAAACTTAGTGTTCTGAAAACTGATAAAGTAAATTAGGTCTTGGTGTTAAGAAATGAAGTAATACCTCCAAAAGCTTAAGCTGAAAAACCAGTATAATAGGGAGAGGATTAAGGTAGAAATTCTGTACTTAAACTTTAATTATCATTGAAAGACTTTTGAGCCTAATTAATTTTCAAATAAATTTGAAGCTTATTTCTATCTGGAGCATTGGGTTTTATTTTCCTGTGTTGTATAATTCTGTCGTGTACACATCTTCATGCATAAATGGAGAATCTTATTTTCTGTGGGATCCTTGGTGCTCTCTGAGCTTGGTTGTTTTCTTGCAGGCGTTTCATTACCAAACTAGGTAACATCATCACTGGTAACCTTAAGCTTAACCCAGCACTGGTGATGTTACCTAGATTGGTAATGAAACATTTGCAAGAAAACAACCAAGCTCAGAGCACCACCGACTCTACAGTTCAACCCTGAGTTACAAATACAGGCAGTCCCTGACTTACAACCATTCCTTTAGTGACCTTTCAAAGTTACAGTGGCACAGAAAAAAAGTGACTTATGACTGTTTTTCACACTTACATCCATTGCAGCATCCCCATAGTCATAGTAATCAAAATTTAGAGACTTGGCAACTGGCTTATATTTATGATGGTTGCAGTGTTCTAGGGTCATGTGATCACCTTTTGCAACCTTCTGATAAGCAAAGGCAATGAGGGAGCCAGATTCCCTTAATAACCCTGCTACTAACTTAACCACTGCAGTGTTTCACTTAACAACTGTGGCAAGAAAGGTCATAAAATGGGGCAAAACTCAACTATCTCACTTAGCAACACAAATTTTGGGCTCAATTGTGGTTGTAAGTCAAGGATTACCTGTATTTTTTTCTATCAGAATCTTACTTTCTCTTTAATGAACAACAACAACAACAACAACAACAACAAAATTGGAAGGGACCTTGGAGGTCTTCTAGTCCAACATGCTTTATTTTTCTCAATGTGCTTAGTAAAGAAGGTAGGTTTTGTAAAAGTCAGATTGATTTAACAGAATCTGCATGTAATTTGGAGAAATAATTTCTCTAGAAGGAGGTTTTGATAGGATTCAAACATGACCACTACAATACATTAATATAATATTGTATTAATATATGAAGGATTTTCACAGAAATGAGTGTTAGATGACAGAGCATATAGACATTTTGTCTAGATTACAAAAGCAATTCAAGCTAGAAAGAGAATTAAACAAGGACATTCCTTCACATACCATTGTTCAATTGGTACATCAACTCAGTATGGGAATTTTAACCAGAGAAAAGCATCATCTCCCAAAGTTAGTCAGCAAATATATATGTGGCAGATGGAGTAGTTTTATCATAATCTTAAATAGCCAGAGGGACCAAGGAAAGCTGTGTTCCATTTCTGCAGATATCTTTTACTACAGATGAACTTTGAAGAAATGAATTTTGCAGAAAACCAAAAACCCCTGTCTCTAGCATTGAGCTTCATAATATGAAGAAGATGATATGTACCAATAAGGGAGAATATTTGTAGCTCAGGGTTGAAATGAGGGGTCCTTAATGCCCTCTGAGCTTGGTTGTTTCCTTCCTTCATTACCCAAACTAGGTAACAACATGATCAGCACTGATGATATTGCTTAGTTTGAGTAATGAAATGTCTGCAAGAAAACAACCAAACTCAAAGAACACAAGGACTCCTCAAGATGGTATATTTCAAATATTTAGTGTTTGGGTTTCAATTTGCAGATAACCAGAATGTCTGTATTATTCATGTTTTATTAAATTCTTAAGGGAATTCATTAATTATTACTTTCTCTATTTGAAACATATGGGATACATTTCTACGGCTTTAAAATTACTTGAGGTTGAGGCACTGATGCAGCTCACTTCTATGATTCCAGTTAAACTAATGGATCAGTTTTGTTAAAGTTGAGGCAATTCAAACCAAACTTGAAAGGAAGTGATCCTAGTGCATTCCTAATGCATCAGCATACTGAGCAAGAAATGGGGATTAATAAAATAGAGACTAGGCTATTATTGGCTAAAGCTAAATTGTCTGCCTCATGTAGCCTGATCTTGCAAACACTGACTGATAGTGATCAATCTTTCTGAAATGGGACATTGTTGACAGACTGTGTCACTGGATATTCTTATGAGATCTTAATGTTTTTTTATTATGAGTAGACTGTAGCATTGCTTAGGAAACGGACTCTGAATAGGGAATCACAAATTGAATTTAGTAGAATTTCTGTAGGAGTCGAACTGGAAAACCATACGTTTTAAATTAGTAATTACAAGCAACTGAGCAGTTCATAAATACTGCAGTTCTTTTATGCTAACGCAACTGGACATCTTATCAGCACTTTTTGAGTATAATTTCAAAAGAAAGATTGCAGAAGGAACCTTCTCTTACAGTACAGTCTGTTGAGTCTTTGAATCATATTCTATTTTATTGTGACTTTTTCTGAGTCTTGTGGAAATAATTGTACAAACAATTTCTAGTAAGATGTAATAGTGGTGAATGAGGTGCTTTGTCACTCTGATGGTATTGAAATTGGTTGCTTATTTTTTCCTTAATTTGATACATTTGTAGTTAATATATTTACATTATCATCATTGGAAGTGATTTTAGCACAAATTGCTACAAATTATGGTATATAATATTACATTTGTATTCTGTTTCTTTAAGTAACTTAAATATACATAAATGGATCTCAGAGCCACTTGAAATTTCTTGAGCTGAGGAAACTGACTGATCCAAAATCAGATACTATAGTGAGGTTCATGATCAAGTGTGACCCTGAGTTTGAACTTCCCTAATCCAAGTCCATTTTAGTCATGAAAACATATACATAATTTTATACCATGGGATAATATTTTATGTTTCTAGTTGGAAGGAAATTGATATATTTCCTACCTAACAAATAGTAAATCGATTTTTCCCCTACCCTTTGGAACATTTATTTATTTATTTATTTATTCATCTTTTTATCCCACCATCATTACTTTATAAATAACTCAAGGCAGTGAACACCTACAACACTCCTATTTTCCCCACAAAAAATAAACCTGTAAAGTGGATTGGGCTCAAAGAAAGTGACTGGCCAAAAGACACCCAGCTTGGTTTTCATGGCATTTACCAGGATGACAAAAAAGTAGTTTTTATCAATTTTTCTACTGGATATCTGCCTATGACAGACACCCAGAAAAATACGGCATACTCCATTTAATCCTGCAGGGAAAGATTGAAGGCAAACGAGGTCCAGGCAGAAGAAGAACATCATGGCTTCAAAATCTAAGAGACTGGTTTAAACAAAACTCAGCAGACCTTTTTTGTGCGGCTGCTGATAAAAACAGGATCGCCAACATGATCGCCAACGTCCGATAACGGATATGGCACAAGAAGAAGAAGAAGCCTATGATAGAGGAATTAGTGAAAATTCAGGCAGCTCAGAGTTGTTGTTTTTTGTTTTTGTTTAGGTTTGGGTACAGAAATATAATAAGAAACAAAAGTTAATTTCTTTGCCATTGTTAAAGCTATGAATCAGTTAATATCATGACCAGTTCATGTTATTTCACCAAGAACATATCACTTGCTTTAGCACTAATGTTACCTAAATGTCATTGGTCCATTAATCTACCATTTCTGTGGTGATGATGATTTGAAAAGCAGCAGTGGTAAGGTTTCAAAATGACAAAAGATGATAGATTAGATGAAGTTTAAAGAACAAATACACAAAGTGAATTACCTGAAATTATACCAGTTTGTCACCTAATTAGAATTATTCTTTTAAGTCTATTATTTTTCAACCAATTTGCTGTATTATTTTTCAGAGGTTCAGAATGAGCTTTATAATAATGCAGATTGATGACATTCAAAATGACTTGCCTGCTGTTGAAATCAATGCAGCAAACTGGAAAATCATGCATGAAATACTCGCCCGCAAAATAAAGGAAAGGTTATGATGCCAATCCTAAAGCTCTAAGAATTAATGCTGTCAATTTTATTACCCTCTGGGTTTTTTTTAACCTTCAGTTGAATATTAACATCTTTATATAGAAAACAGAATTAATGTTAAAGGAGACATGGTTACATGAATATTAAGTATGGTGGTTCAGAAAACTCAAGTTTGAATTGATTGAATGAAAAATCATCAGCTAGTTTAGTTGTGTTCATTTAGAATTTAACCAAGACATTGGACTTCGGTTGAATACACATATCATGGAGCTCTATGTTGGTTTGTTTGATTTTATGACACACTGATTTATAAACTAGTTAGAATTAGCCATGTATTAAGCATTATCTTCAAAAACAATATCTCGTAAGAATGCATGTATGTGTTTGGCTTCTTGCTTGGAAAGTTATTATTGTACTGTATGATGTATTTTGCAGTTATATGGTTCTTATAATATACATCTACTTCAGCGCTATGATCAGTTTTGTTTTCATGTATTTTGTTCTTTGATATTCCCCATTTGTTTCTACTCCATAGAGGTTTTTTTTTTTTTTAGGAATGTAAAGTGGTACTTGGGGCTTAAATAATACACACTTTCAGTTCTACTACCAAGATCATCATTTTAAGGAAGCAAGAAAACCTAAAGAATTATAGATCTTTGGTGATAGCCAGTTTGGTCTGGTAGTTAAGATGATAGCTAGTTTGGTCTGGTAGAAACCAGGAGACTGTGAGTTCTAGTCCCACCTTAGGCATGAAGGCCACCTGGGTGATTTTGGGCCAGTCACTCCCTCTCAGCCTAATCTACATCACAGAGTTGTTGTGGGGAATTGTATTGTATTGTATGTGTTCACCATCTTGAGTTATTTATAAAAAATACTAAAGGTGAAATATAAATAAAACAAAAAAAAATACAAGTAGTCTTCGGCTTACAACCACAGGTGAGCCCAAAATTTCTATTGTTAAGCAAGACAATTGTTAAGTGAGTTTTTCCCCATTTTACAACCTTTCTTGCCACAGTTGTTAAGTGAAATGACTGCAGTTGTTAAGTTAGTAACATGGTTGTTAAGTGAATCTGGCTTCCTCATTGACTTTGCTTGTCAGAAGGTCACAAAAGGTGATCATATGACCTTGGGACAGTGCAGCCATCATAAATATGAGGTGCCCAGCATCTGAATTTAGATCACATGACCATAGGGATGCTGCAATGGTCATAAGTGTGAAAAATGATCATAAGTCATTTTTTTTCAGTGCAGTTGTAACTTTGAACAGTCACTAAATAAACTGTTGTAAGTCAAGGACTATCTGTATGCTTGTCATGTGAAGTCTTATATATGTCGACTCAAAAGTAAGCCATATAAATCCAGTAGTAGTAGTTCCAGATAAATGACCATAAATTTTCTATCACAGTCTGCCTTTTCCAAGACATATCTGGCTGCTTCTGGATCACTAACTCTTCCTACCTAGCCTGATTCCTGCTAAGCCAAAATTATCCGTCTATTTACACTGTGATCTGAGTTCTGACAGCCAGATATTCATACAGCAGCCCTATGCACCGGTGAGTCAGAAATGAAATTATTTGTAGAGACAAAACTCTGTAAAAGAAAAGTGATTTCAGTATTATTTCAGTATCACACTGAGAAACCTAAGGTAGGTTCCTGAAAAGAAGCACAATAAAACATGCTGTTTTCAAGGCCTAACTGAGCATAATGAGCTGGTATAAAAATACCTTTAGTTAACCAGATAAAAGGTTGGCAGTTGTTGATGATAGTAACCTGGCACAGATATGTAGCTGAGCTGCCAACAAGATAATGCATATTATAAATCTGCCTGAAATCACAGGCCTTATTTAACACCTTGGATTCATGTTATTCCTAATATTAAATATAGGTAATTCTCATCAACCTTGAAGGTAAGTGCTTCAGGATAATTAGTTAATATTGGGCTACAGCTGAAGACATTACATTCTATACATGTGCTAAGTATTATTAAGAATAATTTGTTCCCGTCTCTGATTTTCATTTAACGTGTTGATACACTTAGTGAATCTCTCTAGCCTTCCTTCTAGCAGCTAATAACATGGCATGCTTTTTTTGATTAATTTTTACAAATGCATTCTTTTCACAAGTGGTAATCTGGAACAAATGTGTTAATGAAATAATATTGGAGTAGGCTTCATGAAGAATTGAATTCAGCATTCATAGTGAAAAGAAAAAGAAAAAAAGACCTTTGTAAGTGCTGCTAATTGACCATGTTACAATCATTTGCTAATTAGTAAATAGTTGTGAGGGTTTTCTTCAAGAATCATTTTAAAATTAGCAGGATGCAATATCAATATCTGGCTACACGAGGATTTAAGAAGATTTGCGGCAGAATTCTGTTTCTTACAACCCAGCATTTAATGGTAGTGTTTTAATTTCAAGTCCCATCACTATCTTTGTAGCTTGATAACTGCATTTCTTATTTTGAAAATAAGCAACTAGAAAAATTAATTTAATGGTGTAGACATTCACAGCCAGTATCTGTTGAGCAGTATTGGGACTAAGTTTCAGTGACAGTGGTCTAATGTAGACAGCAGTTTTCCTGATGTTTTGTTGGCAACTATGGCTGACCCCTTCAGAAGCAAGGACTTTAGCCAAGCTGGTTTCTGACTGACCAGCCCTTGCCAAATTGCACTAGTTGGAAACCAGTTTGGCTAAAATCAGTAGTCAGGATACCTGCTATAAAGACAGATGCCTAGTCAGTTCTTGGATTATACTGAAAGCAAAAACTTGTGAGTATTGTAGTGTGTGGTGTGAGAATAATAGAATAACAGAGTTGGAAGGGACCTTGGAGGTCTTCTAGTCCAACCCCCTGCTCAGGCAGGAAACCTTATACCATTTCAGACATATAACTGGATTGATATATTTGCTTTTGAAAAGTACAGAAATATTATAGCTAAAGATCAGAATGATATTTTGTAGAAACAGACTATGATGACTTCTGCTTCCAATCTAACATGCTATTAATATCTAGATGCATACTTTGTATCAGATTATTCTAAGATGCCTGTATCTGCAGTTAAGATGTAAAAGTAAAGCTTTTGATGCTGAAAAAAAAGTTGAAAATAGAAATACCAAATAGTTAGAACATTATAATGAGTGATATTAGTCTATTGTGGAAAAAAATGGAGAGTCCAGTAGCATTTTCTCCAACTAAGACAATTTATTAAAACATAATAATAAAAAGCAGCCCACTTCATCAGTTTATAGACTGATGTAAGATTTAAATTGGGGTGAGTTAAGTGCGGGGGGGGGGGAAGAGAGAGGAAGATAGGTTGGTTATGAAGATGCAGATTATATGTGAGATGGATTACAATTACTTTGTCAATTAACAGTTGTAATGTGTTAAAAACACATTGTTTTAGAGACCTTCTGAGATTGCCTGAAGCCTTCTGATGTGTGCCAAGTTCAACTGATTTCTCACTCATTGGTGCTGTTAAAATCCCACTTTTCTAAAATAGTCACTATGGAGTGTCTTGGGAAATTGTATTGCTGTGATCTTACTTTGTGCTCAATTTGAGTGCTGACCTCAAATATGCATGCGTTGTTTTGCACATAGTTTTACCCTGTTTATCCTAGAGGGCAGTTCTGGCAAATATCACATTCTTCTTCTTCTTGCGCCATATCCGTTATCGGACGTTGGCGATCATGTTGGCAATCATGTTTTTATCAGCAGCCGCACAAAAAAGTGCTGCTGAGTTTTGTCCAAACCAGTCCCTTAGATTTTGAAGCCATGATGTTCTTCTTCTGCCTGGACCTCGTTTGCCTTCAATCTTTCCCTGGAGGATTAAATGGAGTATACCGTATTTTTCTGGGTGTCGCATCACATGTCCGAAATATTCTAACTTTCGTTTTTTAATTGTTTTGATGATTTCCCTTGGCTTTCCCAGGCGGCTTAAAACTTCCTCATTTCACATAATCATATATATTATATATATCATCTAATCTTATGTGTGTACTTGTTGGTGTAGTTGTGTGACCATGTATATACAGTATCTGGACTTGTTACAGGCTCCGGTTCCCATGTTGGCATCTTTGTCTTGTTGCTTATGAGAATCAGGTTGGGTGGTTGACTGTATGCAAATAGGGGCCTGCCAGACAAACGCTGAGAAAGAGCAATATCATTGACCAATATGGGCTAGGGCTTATTAATACTAAATTATTAATAATTTAAGTGGCTTGGGCTGTGAGTTGCAAGAGATCACCATGGTATTCTATACCTGTGATCCATCTTTTAATAGGCCTTCTTGGGAATTGATATGGCTCTATTGATTTTTCTATTGATCTCATATGCCTATATCTATAGTATATCTATAGATATAAATATATGTGATTAATGGACAAATCAACCTTACTTTTAGTTAGGATGTACAGGTTAAGTTTTGATGTTGATAAAAGTTAAAAATAAAAATACTAAGTGCTTAAACATTTGCAGGGTTTTAGTATAGTGTATAGGTGCTTGTTCTTGCCTTTGTGCATTAAGAACCAAATGATATAACTCTACTTAGTTCATCCCACAATAGTAGATAAGTAAGATTTCTTGCTAAAGAACAACTACTTTTAAATATATATTTAGATAACTCATAGGCCTGTAGAGTCCCTCTAGGATCATACACCAAAACTGGGTAGTCAATTGTCAGCTATGTTGTTTTTTTTGTTATCTTTCAAATAAATAAGAAATAGAGGTATTTAACTAGGAGGAAAAAAACTAAAATCCCTATTTTACTTTTCTGAATTTTTAAAAAATCTGAAATCTATCTCACTCTTCTCCCATCTCTTACAAGAATAGTAGCATAATGATTACTACCTCTGGAATCTAAAAAAATAAAATAAAAAATGAAGTGTTTCCTCCTGCTGAAAGAAGACAATAGCTCTAAACATTAAAATATTTTTTTTAGCTTATTATCATCTGCACATTTAGTTTCTTAAGTTGGCTGTGGTTTTTACAGCTTAGTTTCCTTTTGTGATAGAACAATAATAATTATGGTTCATGCATTTGGACATGAGAGCAAATTGCTTTCAACTGTAAAATTGCAAACCAAATTGCGGTTTGATAATTGATTAGCGAGCTGTCCATTGGTTGCATTTTATGCTCCACTGAATCCTTATAATAGAAGAATCAGAGATGAGTTTGTGGAAGAAAACATGCAACATTCTGAATGAATGCAATCTACATGAAAAAAAATTATTCTGCCAGACAACATGAATGGATGGGTGGGAAGGATATGAGAGAGTACAGAAAAAGTAATTGTTCAGAGATGCAAGAATGAATGAGAACGGAAACTGTTCAGTGAATATCCACTTAAAAAAGGGCCGGTTTCTATAAGCTTGTCTTTTCATAAATAGACATGGCAAAGGAAGAAATGTGAATTTAAAAACATGATTGATATGATTAATTTATGATTAAAAACTGGCAGAATTGGTGAAAGATGCAAGAATTCGGGAATGGAACAGACATTTTTGGTAGCATCAAAAGGGGATCTTGGGGAAAACTGAACATGGAAAAAAAGGACAGAAATAAAGAGTGAAAGTAGAATGACTGCAGAAGTATAAATACAAGTCATGTATGAAAAATGGTTAGAAGGCAGATTAATCTCCTAAGAGAATGAATGGAAGGTGGAAAAGATGTTTGATGCCCCTTGGTTGTTTAATGTATTTATGGATAAATGTATAAGGTATGTTTTTGGTGACGTTAAAAATACGTTGGTTGGAGGCATCAGTATATATGTATTTTTGCATGCAGTTGAAATCACTTTGTGGGCTGAAACACAAAATGATTTGCAACCTCTTTTCCTTTAAACGTCCATGATGGTGAAGTGCCAAAAGTGAATTGTTAGATGTTTCCTTGTTTTCATCTTAGGCTAAAGAACTCATTCTGCTTTAGTAATAGAAGTAAATGGATAAATAGCCTTACAGTATCCTTGAAGATTTTCAGAGGAATTCATTTCAGTCGGATCCACAGAATGGAGCTATGTGAACTGGCTGATTAGTGACAATTCTATGAAGGATGTGGCTGACTAGTGACAATTCTATTATCACTGACCTCCTCTAGAAATTAAGAAGTCTTGTATTTGATAAAGTGTTTTCCTAATAAGTAATAACAGGCCAGAATGAGGGATTTTGTCCTTCCCTAGTAAAAGGATGAAATTGATAAGCTATTTGTGGCATCCTCTAGTGATGACAGACAATGCACAATGAACAGGATTAGTGTGCAGACAAGAAAAGGTCATTCTGTAATCAATTACATTGGCATAGTTGCACTTGCAGCTATGGTTATGATCATCTGAAAGTAGCTTCAGATTCTCTGAACTTTATAAGCATAGAACTCTTTTTTTTTAATAAAATAAACTGTTAATACAGAATAAATAAAATAGACTGTAGCAGCCAAGGTTGTGGAACATGCATCTCAGTAAGATGTATGCATGAACATCTTTGGCTGTTAGCCCAGCAAGCAGCCTATTTTTGCTTCAGCAGGATTATCTGGTGGATTGGCCGCTTTTCTGTGTAGTAGTTTTAATTCAACCTGGCATTTTGTTGTTATGTTATATTGCGTATTTTAATCATTCAATGAGTAGCCTTGAGTTTTTTAGATAAGAGCCTGTGAATCTTCTAAATAATAAATGAAAGGGCTTTTTTTAGAGATGGATATTGAATCCTTGCATGAAAGAATTTTTAACTTTTCATAGGGCTCTACAGTAGAACATACTGCAAAGAGTTCTTTCAGCCCTACATGTCACTTCACTAGATTAAAATCTGAAGCACTTCTTTGTAATGTCCCTTTTGATATCATATATCTGTTGAATAGAGAGACATGGGAAACCCAGAAATCTACATAACTTTGATGACTGTTATCAACATGGAATAGATACCTGGTTTAAAGAAAATCCAGAGGATTTCTTACATTGTTTTAAAAAGGCAGAAGCTAAATTAGATTTCACGGCACTGATTCCTTGCATGGAGAAAGTTGGAGAAAAGGGCTTTTGGCTTTTGTTCCTTGGTCTTTTGCTCTAAGCCAAATTCATATTTTATGGTAAGTACTTAACTGTTCTACATGTCCATCATTATCTGATTTGGAAAAGGAAAACATAACTTGCTGCTAAAGGATTAAACAATAGGGATGGATAGAATATTAAACTTATAAGGCTTGCAAGTTCATTTCACACTCAGCCATAAAGCTTATTGAATGACTTTGGGTCATTGATAGAGGCTCAGGTCAAACAATTCTCAGATCATAATTTGAAAAACTTGTAAAAGAATCCTTCATTGTTCTTGGTTTCCTTTTTCCTGTTGAATACTAACCACTGTTCATTGTGAGTTCCATATCAGTAAAGTCTCATTAGAGCTTTCTTAAACAAATAAACAGACCCCTCCCCAGTTCAACATACACACACTTTAATGGGAAACGGAGAGGAACAATGCACATTTGCAGTTTCTTAAATCTCTCCAGATATGGTTCCACTGTAATGCAAATGGATCTTGTTCATAGGTTAGATGGTTAGGGATGATAGGAATTGATACTCCACCAGGATTGTCTGAATAGGATATCTTTCTGCTTCACCTACTATATAGAATAGTTGTGAAGATCACAAAAAAAATCTGTGATGATCCTGAGGTTAAAGAAAGGGCAAAATTTAGCTGTAATTGAGAAACAAATGTAATTAGAAAACTGTATAATTCTTATGTGGTCTCTAAGCTTGGTTGTTTGCTTGAAGACATTTCATTACCCAACTAGGTATCTTTATTGGTGCAAGTGTATGGGGGTTTGCTCCCTGTTTATATGCAGCGGCTTGCCCTGCTAGTTTTGATGGGGTGTAGTTTCCTCCTTGGTGGTTCTTTGATTAGAGTATTGTTTTTTGCCTAATTATCTTGTTCTGATCCTTGCTTATCTATATACGACTTTCTGGAGGGGATGTTTTGTAGTCATTTTGTTTCTTTCCTTTTTTGTTGTTTCTCTCTCTTTTACAAAGGTTTCTTGTATAACAATGAAGAGACTATAAACTGTAGGGTCCACACAACTGAGGCCTATTTCTTTTTCTGAATGTTTGGGGATCATGATGATAACTCCTTCCCTTTTTGTGTGATTCATCTGGAAAATTTCTCAAAAAGTGTTAGATATTAACCATGAACATGAACTGTGAATTGTCCTAATCACTGTGTCTTGGAAAACATTTGTTACCAACAGTTGCGAGATTGAAGTGATTGCAGTATTCTAGAGAACGTAAATAGCAATAGAAAGGAGCAATTTGTGAAGGGAAAGGAAGAAATTACTGCACAAGGTCAGCGATATGATATTTTGCATGATGAACAAAAGAGAAAAGTGTGCCTTCAAATCCTTGTCTGCTCTCTGTCATTCTTTGTTATTTGAGGAGTAACATATTTTGGACAATTTTATTTAGGATAACAAAACTACCGGTATAGATATGGGTTCCAAGACATGACTTTTAAGTGTATAATCAAATAAAAGAATTTGATTTAAAACAACTCAGTACTCTTGTTAACAATCTCTAAGATTTTGGTGTAGACTGTGCATAGTATCTAAAAAACATCAATATTAATCAACATTGCTTTCATAGTATATTACTTTTTCTTACATGATTAATGGTGAAAAAGCTATGTTTATCAATCAAAAATATACTTTCTCTTGAGATATGTTGAATCATTATTAAAATCAAGAAAATCTGAGCAGCTGATCAAATACTGTTTGTTACATTTCTACCAATTGTGGCATTTCTTATTTCCAGAGCTTTAATAAACTGTTTATTAAGAGGCAGGCATTTACTTGCTTGAATTTTTGTTGTGGATATTTATCATTTTTTAAAATCATAACTTGCAATCA
The DNA here is from genome assembly GCA_023970755.1 of Azemiops feae. Classification (NCBI taxonomy): domain Eukaryota; kingdom Metazoa; phylum Chordata; class Lepidosauria; order Squamata; family Viperidae; genus Azemiops; species Azemiops feae. Next base: position 2,526,042 of record JALGBA010000012.1, on the reverse strand, counting down.
TTCTCTCAATTGCCCCTATCAAATCTAACTGCCTTGGCCTTTGATACAATTACTTTGCTCATTGTCCTTCAATCTGAATTCTATTTTCCCAAGTATTCTTAAGAAGTAAATCTCTCCATAGTTTTTCGATTAATTCTTGTTGCAATTTTTCTCATTCGCATCCTTTTTCCTTTCATCATTCCACCATATATGTTTTTATCATACATCCCATTAAGGTCCAAACATTTATGTAGCATTCTATAACATAATTCCTTTTACTCTGTAACAAGTCATTTCCACTTCATTTTTCCTTATGTCCACTTTCCATTCAGTTTCCTAGGAGAGTAAAGTATTTTCTGGTAACTTTTTCATACAGGACTTGAATGTATACTTCCTGCAATCACTCTACTTTCACTCTAACTTGTTATCTGTGGGACCGCCTTTCCCTAAGGACATCTACCAATCCTACCAGGTTAAATAGGTGGGCACCTTCTTAGTCTCTTCCTTTAAACGTTGCTATAGATAAAGGATATATTCACTGTTTTGCCATATGACTACAAGAATGGGATGGGTCATACTGCCCTTTGAATAAGCAGATTCTTATTCATTATTGAGTCTCTGAATGGCCCACTCACCTTTTCTGTATTTCCATCTATCCATTCATCACACCTAACAGAATTATTTTTTTCCTTGGATCACATTCATTCAGAGTATTGCACATTTCCCCCCAAAATTCATCCTTGGTTCTTCTATCATTCACTGGATTACAGTGTGCTTTCAAATATTGCATTGGTCACAGCAAGAAGCTGTGTATATGCAACACTGCTTTAGCATAGAGAAGAAAGAAATCACATGTGTAGAAGATCTGAATATTGCAGAATAGAGAAACCAAGTCCTGTGCTGAATATAGGTCTGCTTGAAAATTTGCATTGCAGTATAAGCCTTTTCCTTCCAACTTTTTGAATCAACACAATTTTTGCCATTCTTTACCAGACTTAAGAATCTGAATCATCTCAGCATTTACATAATAGTTCTATTTGGACTGAGAATTGCTGGTTTCAACCTTGACAGCTCTAGGCCTTTACAACTCATATCTCCCTATGGATTTCTACTTTCAAATGCACCCTCACTAATCTAGATGGTATCAGTTCATGCTTCCTGATTATAGCCCCTTTGTTCATAATTAAAACCATGCCTTTGGGTTTTTGCATATATACTGCACAATATGAGTCCATGTTCATTCACAGACTATTGTCTCCTTCCCCCTTTTCTCAGATGCACATTTCTTTCTTTGTTTTTCCTGTCTTTCATTTGATTGATTGATTGATTGATTGATTGATTGATTGATTGATTGATTCATTCATTCATTCATTCATTCATTCATTCATGTTGGTATATAAAGATGACTTGGAGAGATTGGCCAGGTTGTATGAGGTGTTGGAAAGTGTAGTTGTGAAGAGGTGTTGTGAAATTGGATGAAGGTTTTGGAGGTCATTGCATTGTGTTGTTGTTTGGTTAAGGAGCAGTTTAGGAGGCTTAGGTTTGAGGGGGAGATTAGGATCATCAGCTTTGAAAGGCTTACTACGTTGCTGGTAGAGACTGGGCTGTACTACCATGGAGGCTTTTCAGGCTATGCAGCTGCTGGAGATTAGGTGTTGTTTGGGAAGCAAACAACTAGTTGCTGCTGGTTAATGCCAGGTGTGTCTATAATGGAAGCATTTCCATCTGTGATCTGGTAGTGGACAAGCAGGCAGGCGGATTCAATATGTATTACTGAAACCTGTCTGAGAGAGGACAGGGATGCTGCTTTCTCAGAAATCTGCCCATTCATGTTTCAGGTCTTGTACCCACTTCAATATCAAGGTGGCATTGATCTCTTGTGATACCTTGTTTATGTTCAGGATCACTGTATCTAAGATGGCATGGTGTGATTGTCTATGTGCTGATCTGGGCATAAGAACAAGTAAGGACTACCTTTAATGTACTGACTGCCTTTCTGTTCACTAGGATCCCTCTCTAGGCTCCTTGATCTGGCCACTGGCTTGGTAGTGGAAATTTCCTGCTTGCTAGTATTGGGGAGCTTCAACTTTCATGTAGGGTTGACCAACTCTGGTAGAACCCAGAAGTTCATGGCCTCCATGAAAACCATGGGCTTGTCCAGTAATATTGAAAAGTAGAATCAAGATTGTGTAGTTATTTCTTAGTTTATATAGAACTTTGTTTTGGATAGTTTTCACTGGCCAGTGATTGTATTTAAATCATGAGTATTAATAGGAAAAATGTGTAGGAGGAAGAAAAACAAATAAACTTGTGACAACCATTTTGCCAATAATGAGTAGGTTATAGAGGAAAGCCTGTTTATCTTTTAGCAGCATTATGAAAGCTGGATCTGAGTTAATTATATCTTATCACATTTGCATGATACATTAAGCAAACCTTAGCATTAAATGTCCTCATACACTCACACAAAATGCAATCCAAATGACATTAAAACTGTACCAGCCCTTTCAGTCCTAATTTTTTTTTCTGGTTGATATTCTAGACCAGTGATGGCGAACCTTTTAGAGACCGAGTGCCCAAACTGCAACCCAAACCCCACTTATTTATCGCCACAGTGGGCGTGGCCCACTGGGTGGGTGTGGCTGTGGTGGTCATGACAGACTGGGTGGGTGTGGCCAAGGTGGGTGTGGTCACCTTGATGTTGCTCGTGGGGAGGAACACCTGTGGGGGCTGGGCAGGGTTGGGGGAGATCCAGGGGGTCTCTGGTAGGTGGGGCAGTGGGCAGGAGGCTCGTCCTGCGGGGTGAGGCGAGGCAAGACGAGGCAGGGTGGGGGTGCCATTGTCGCAGGGCAAGGCGAGGCAGGAGCCGGGGCGGCTGCTGCCTGACACTTATCGGCCCCCGCACACAGAGCACATGGGGCCGACAGTGTCCGTCAGCAGGCACAGCCTGCCGGCCCCTCGACCGGCGCACTCAGGCTCCGCAGCCCGCTGCCAGCAGTTCAGAGAAGCCGCCTCTGAGCTGGACGACCAGCCGACAGCTGAGGAGGCGATGCAGTGGGTCGTGCCTGGGAAAAGGAGAGCATGCGAGGCCAGGAGGGATGGGACGGGGGGGAGGGAAACTAGCCATGCTGGGATGCATCCAGCCATGTGGGACCTCAGCGAGTTAGCGGGCGGTTGCCATCTCCGGGGCATGGCGCGCGTGCCCAAAGAGAGGGCTCTGAGTGCCGCCTCTGGCACGCGTGCCATAGGTTCGCCACCACTGTTCTAGACCACCTTTTCATTGGCAAAAAAATTGCAACAACGTTTTCCCTCATGGCCTGATCAGAATCAGACCCATTGTGTAGGGTGGAGGAAAATTAGTCCTTTCCCCAGCATCCTTGTTTTTAAAATCAAGTTTTTAGGTACGTTCAGAAGATTAAAACAAACACATATACAAAGCAAAACACATGAGATGGTTCCACAGTGGAAATTCTGTAGCATCATTATCATTTTTTCTGGAGGACTAACAACTGCTTCACCTCATTGGGGTGAAGTTCAAATAACATTAGATTTTTGTCATAGTAAGCTATGCTTTAATGAGCCTTGGTTAGCTGTTCAGAGGTGATTGATAGTGAGATGGGTGGCAAATACATTCAACAAATAATAAATAAAATGATTACAGACTGTGGTAAAGCATCCCTTGGTTCTGTTCCCCCAACATGTTTAACCTAGTAAGCTACTAACTTCTTACTGATAGATTTGGCAGCACTCTTTGGAAAGTAGAGTCTCAAACCATATAATCAAAAGCTTAGGAAGGAAACATGGGACACATCCCTTTTAGCAGCTAATACCTGGATAACTAGGAAGCAACACTAGGTAAACAGGGAAGAAACAGCCTAATGAAAGAGTCATCATAGAGGTCCACAAAACACCACTTTCCCTAATGGCTGATGGTATTCCCTAGACTGGTAATGAAATGTCTACAAGAAAATAACCAAACCCAAAGAGCACTGAGAACCCCTGAGCTAATTATATTCACTGGATATTGAGACTGTATTGCTATAATATTAGTATGTTGGATTACTTTGTAGGAATTGTAGTTAAGTTGAAAATATATCTGTATGCTTGTTAACAGGGACTAACCTCATATTTTACCTGTATTGGCACTGTTTTGAAGATCAGCTGTATTTTACCTGTATTGGCACTGTTTTGAAGATCAGCTCAGTGTGTTGGTATTCTTTTTTTTTTTTTTTACTATTTAGGTTAGGTTAGGATTCAGGGACTATTTAAACTCACATAACTAGTCCTCAAATAATTGAGTTCAAGATTACAGTCCCTAATATCTTATCACAGAAGAGATTTCACGATAACAGCAATTCGAAACAAAATGACTTCCCAATAATTGAAATTTCTGCCTCTGTCATTTGCCAAGTCTGATTTTTGCTGTGTTCAGCTTGTGCAGAAAGCTTGTGTGACATGAAAGGAGGAAAAAGCAAAACAGCTTTTAAGGAGTTTTAAAATTGCCTTAACCCTTATTCAAAGGGAATTTAGCAATCTGCTTTTGCATCTCTGCCAAGAATTTTTTTAGAGAACCTTAGTTCTTCTAAACAAAAATTCTCTCCTTCAAAATAATAGTTGCCAATTAGACCTATGCCAATCTTTAGAAATAATATGAAATGCATTCAGTAAATGTAATTACATAGCTCTTTTGCCTCTGCATCCCGCTTTTCTCTTTGGATATGCAATATTAATGTCAGTTCAGTTCGGTTCAATAGAAACCAATCTATTCAGTTTCTTCTCTAGATACAGAAATTTGATTCTGGGTTTCTTAGATAACTTCCAACATGCTAGCCCACGGGCCGGATGCGTCACGACAAAACCGCGCCCACCCCATTGCCAGCAATGGGGGAAAAGTCACGATACGTCATGTGACATCGCGTGTTTGACGTGCCTGTGCTAGGCTAGTCACTGGGATCACTTGGTACATGGGATTTATCTGGTTTTGGCTTAGTGTATTGTGCCAGTCCAGCCACTGTTGTTGGTAAAGCAAGGTTACAAGCATAGAAGAGTCAGTTTGGCCCTCAGTGCCTTTAGTAGCCAAGAGACATTCCATGGCTTTCATATTGTTCTTCACTGTAGGTGACATCTTCATCTATTTGAGGAAGGAACCATCTCATTTGGAGAAAAGCAGACTTTTTTCAGACTTGATATCTAGATGTGCATGTTACCTGAACTTGCAGATAATATATTTATTTAGAGATAATATATTTACTCCCTGAGGACTAAGAGGATGGTGAAGAAGAGTAAAAGAAGGAACTTTCTGAAGTATCGTTACTTCCGACCATGTTGAGTTTGTGAATTGATGAGAATCTGATTGAATTTGGAACCTGAATAGAGCAAGGTGTACTAGTAACTAGTCAATTAATTTGTGGTAGCAATGCAGTATTCAGCAATGATGGTACTTGCTGAAGCAATATTGAGTTTGCTACTTGCAGACTAGCATTTTGGTCTTGCAGAGTTTGAGAAATGTATGCAATTATTACGCATCTTTCCACAGATACCATATGTATTTAGACTGTAGGCAATTGACTACAGTTGTTTCTCAATGATTACACCAGCAATAATTTCATAGCTTGGGGGGGATCATTAAGAAAATGTAGTGGAAGGATTTGAAGGACTATTGCATTAATAAATATTGTCCTAAAAGCTAAATGGAAAGTATTTTAAAAAAATGATAATTATTAATTACTGCAGATAAGAGGTTTACAAGGGGAACATTTGAGATCCAAAAGATAATTTCTTGCATATTAGTTTAATATTCAGATTGATATTTGTCCCCCTCCATGCTGGCTATGGCAGCGAATCACAACTCTCCAGATAGTTTACTTATATTCAGGAAGCCACTAAAACATAGCTTCCCATAAATTACAGAATTCTGGCTGCTGCAGTACATAAATCAAACCTTGTGTGCGTATGTGTATTTGTGTATCTGCTGCAAAGTTTATATTCTAGCCATTTTCTTCCCGCCCTTTTGAAATTTGGTCATTCTCTTCCCAGCCTTGAGATTAGGAGCTACCTGCTCAGTGCTTACATAACTTAGCCTGACTATTGCTATCCCACCTTATCAGCTTCCACACTTACATTTTAATAGCTGTTAATATCTGAATACATGATTATTATTATATTTTTATCACATCTTTTTATACATAACTCAAGGTAGTGAATATACTCCTTCCTCCTTCAGTTTTCCCCACAATAACAACACTATAAGATGAGTTAGGCTGAGAGGGACTGGCCCAAAGTCACCCAGCCAGCTTTAATGCCTAAGGCAGACCTAGAACTGAAGGTCTTGTGATTTCTAGGCCAGCACCTTAATCACTACACCAAATTGGTATATGTTATAATACATGAGCTGCCTAGAGTTGATTGAAACATGGGCAGCTATATAAATGTTTTAAATAAATAAAAACGAATCTTTGACTGTATGTTCCTTTAGCTCTTTACAAAGTAAATACTTTATAATTGTAAAACAAATTTATTTATTCATTCATTAAATTTTTGTGCCACCCATCTCCCCTATAAGGTGACTCTGGATGGCTTTATTATATATTCGCCTCTAATATAACTGAGTTTTGACCCCAGAGCAAATGCACTGCACATAAGTTTGTAGTATTTTGGAATTCTTTTAACTATCTTTTTCTATACAAATATGAGGCAAAATAGGTAGGTGCAATCCACAGTTAAGAATTCATATCATGCTTTTGGCTTCTACTGTAAGTATGCAACCGGAAAGCAGGAATTAGCAGTTCCCACCTAGTTTACTAATTCACTATCTTTTAAAGTTTGCTAATGACTTCATAGAAGAACGATCCCCAGTACAGTACAGTATAGTAACTGTAAGTCACTATACTTTTGTAAAGTGTCTTCAAATGATTTTGGATACTTGACAGTGGTTGCAAACTTTGGTGTTTGAAGTAACCACTATGAAGCTAAAAGCAACTGTGGTTTGTCATGTTGTTGGAATGCACCTATGTATAACTAACAAGAACTGATTCCATAGTGATATTTCCCCCCCTAGTCTTACATCAGTGGTTGCAGAAGATAACCTGGCCCTTAAGTTCTTTGTAATGTTGCTTTTAAACCTATGCAACACTGCACTTCTCAGAATTAGCAAGTCATTAAAAATGCTGCTTTTTAGTTTGTTCTGGAAGATTCAATAAGTTTATTTATTTTCGTAAATAACTGTTAACATAAATTAAAGTTCTCTTAGCAGCCAAAATAATTATAACATTTCAAAATTCTGCATGAAATGTGGTCTGTAATTTAGAAAAAAGAGAGAAATAAGACTGTTTATGAAGGCAGCCCTTTGATTCTTTTCAAAATATCCCTCTTTATTCTTAAAATAAGAAACAGATATCAAAACTGCTAAAGTAGTGCTGGTCCCCAAACTCACGTAATGAAATTGTTAGTCCATCCAATTATATCACTCTGGATTAGCTGTCAGGAAGAAGCTGTTGGAAACACGGTGATAATCAGGAGTAAACAGGCTAAAAAAGATCCTGATTACTGTTTCCTGTTGAGATGGCAACTGCTTTTTTCTCACTTCTCAAGGGCATCCTTAAAATCCCCTACATCAGAAGAACAATTCCCCCCACCCACCCCCACCCACCCGTTCAGGTTAGAGGCCTCCATGATGGGCAAGCATCCAAAGTATATACAACTGCATACATTTCCTCAACCTCCTTGCTGGCAGCTGTGAAGGAAATGGACTGAAATTGATCCAAGCAGACATAGCAATAGAGTGCCAATGACACCTCGGCTTCCTCTTTCTTTCAACAATAATAGCCAAATTGCACCGGATATGAGCAATTTTATACACAAAATGTCCAGCCAATTGCTTCACAAAGGGGTTACCGAAATGCGGAGACGAGAAAATTCCTTCTTATCCAGAACTTCTCTTCTGTCAGACATCTAACGGCAAAAAGAAATCAGTAGCTGTCATGGATTCCAATAATGGGCTGTTTCTTGCAGCAACAATATAGTTAGCAATTTGATGTAGTATCTCTCTACAATTTCTGTCTTGATATAACCTAGGTTTTCTAAAGCATGCACAATTACAGTTATGCTTGTGAACTGTTTTCCTCAAGATTTTCCAACAGAATTTCTAGACGGCAAAAGGATTGTTTTTGTTTAAATAATTATCACTGTCAAATGATAAGCTTTTCAAAATTGTTAGTGATATAGATTTCCTGTTGTAAGTGATGTGTGACGGAGGGGAGAGATTGGGGGGAGAAACATTTTTCTTTTGCAAAAGTGTGTATATTTTTCTATCATCTCAAGATGTGATATTAGGTTTAAACAAATGAATAGAAATAGAAAGGCTAGTATTATCTTTTTGAAGTCGTTTACAAAAAAATATACAGTAATGGGCATATCTTTTGAGCCAAATCCCAGATACTGACAAACTTTGTTGGTGTGGATAGTCAGTTAATTGAGCAGTGTTACTAGTTAACTTTCCAAAGTTTTCTTATTATTTCTGTTACTATTTTTTGAAGGATTTTTTTTTTTTTGCTTTTCAATTAACAACAGAACACTTTTCTAGAAAAGCCCAAATTTTCTATTAATTACTTTCCCAACAAAAAGTGCCAAACGTTTCTGCAAAGCACACATTCCAGCAATTGTTTAGTATTTTGAGGTCAAGGCTTAGCAAGACTTGTAGCAATGGTTTAGTATTTTGAGTGCAAGGCTGATTATTTATTACACACCTTCCTGTGCATTTTACAATAAAAACAGCTGTAAAACACATAATAAATAATGTATTAAAACATACTGAAAAAATATATTCATTATAAAATTAGTAATGGGAAGTATTCTTCTGCCATTCACACTAGGAAGGTTTGAGTGAAGAGGTAAATTTACAGACTGTAACACCTAAAAGGTGTTAGAGTAGGCATCTCCCAATTTCTGGTAGGACAACATACCAGAGCATGGATTCTACTATACAGAAAGTCTACCAGATAGCATGCAGTAGATCTTGGTATAGGTAGTAGGATCTTTCTTGATAATCTCAGTGATCAACCAAGTCTATCAAGGGAAAAGGCTACATCATAATCTCAAGTTTTTTAGATCTTTGTAACACGGTGATTTAAATCTTCCATTCCTTCCTTCCTTCCTTCCTTCCTTCCTTCCTTCCTTCCTTCCTTCCTTCCTTCCTTCCTTCCTTCCTTCCTTCCTTCCTTCCTTCCTTCCTTCCTTCTTTCTTTCTTTCTTTCTTTCTTTCTTTCTTTCTTTCTTTCTTTCTTTCTTTCTTTCTTTCTTTCTTTCTTTCTTTCTTTCTTTCTTTTTTTAGAAAGTGCAACTCCATTTGAAATAAACTGCTCAATTCCCAAACCTGGGAACCAGCAATTCAAAACGTTGCTGTCTTATTTTGATTGAATCTCAATTTGTTGATCTTACCCACTCCATCATTGCATCCAGGCACTGGTTCAGAATTTGCACAGCTTACCCCGATTCAGTAGTTATGAAGAGGTAGAGCTGAGTGTTATCTGGACATGGTATCCCCTAATGCAAGCCCCCTGATGACTCTATTCAGCTGTTTTATCTTGATGTGAAATAGCATTGAGGAAGCAGTAGTGCTTGATGGAGCCTCATAATCTAATTGCCAGGATACAAAAGCAAAAGTCATGCAATACTATATTCTGAGACTATACCTACAAGTAAGACCAGAACTACTTTTCTAAAAACACCCTGAGATATCCCAAGAGAGTTATGTAACCAGTGGTATCAAAAGCTGCTGATAAATTAAGTAGTGTTGAAAGAAACATCAGGTCCAGTTCCAAGCTGGGAATACAGTGGAGGCTGCTTAAGAAAGAAAGTTCCTGTTTATTAATGAGCAGAACCGGCAACAGCATGCAGTTCTGGGACAACTGACAAAATGGAGTTGAAAATGGGTGGGTTTATATACCTTCTTTGAGGCTTTGTGTTTGAGATGCCTGTTGTGAAATGTACCTTGACCTATGCTTGAGTGTGCCCTTTTGGTATTCTAATTATTGTTGCCTGACTCCCATTGTGGCTGGGAAGTCCTGTCCTGTCCTTGGAGCTGGGTGGGGGAATGTAAATTCTTAATCTCATCAGCTGTGGGGGCTGAAGGTGTTTTGCTTATGAATAGTGTGCCCCAGTCTTTCTGAATGGATTATCGTTTCTAAAGATTGGCCTTCTCAGGTTTCTACCTGAGAAAAGGGAGACTGTTTCTGCCTAAGATTTTTTTTCCTCCATTTCTCCTTCAGGGGAAATATTCTATTCTGCCTCTTTTAATATTCCCCAAAATATTTCATTCTCGGGGGGGGGGGGGGAGGATGCTAACTTCCTACAATAGCTTAAACAGTTTCTTGCAGGAGATCAAAGTGATCATGACTGATTTTCTTTCCAAATCAGCCTGAATAATACACACACACACACACACACACACACAGAGAGAGAGAGAGAGAGAGAGAGAGAGAGAGAGAGAGAGAGAGAGAGGCAAATACACAGACATGATCAAAAGCACTGTTTAAATGCGCACAGATATGAACAGTTCACAGATATGAACAATTTTATCCTCAAAGTGCTTTGCAAATCTGTTGTAGCAGGTAATGATAACCGAATCAGTTAGCTATGTTGAAAGAGATAATTGCGGTCCTAGTCCTATGCTCAACTAAACAGTCCCAAACTTTATTATGCTTATAGAAGTAAGCAATCATATATATTAAACAATATCATCCGAGAATATCAAAATGTACATGCATTTGCAATTCATATAAAACAAATACTAACCTATAAACTATCCATATATACAAGAATAAAGTTGGGTAAATAGCTAGCCAATAGTGGCTGGATAATTAGGTTTGTTTGTTAATTTGTGCACTATTTACATTGATGAATTTTATTTGTTTTGTGCTTTGGTAAAGGAATGCTGTTGTTGCTGCTATTAGTAGTATTTTTATATTATTCATATAACGGCTATATATGGAAATATAGACAAATATAAGTTGATCTCAAAATCCCAAGTATTTGGTAAACCTAAGCATGCATATGACATACCCTACAGAGTTGATTTTTGACATTTTGAATTCATTGTTAGTTTTTAACACAATGAAGGCAGCTCTTCCATAATTTGTTTTTGTGCAGCTCATTTTGCGGTTCCAATACGATACTTATGGCCTACTACGCACTTCTCAAACTTTGTCATGCATAAGACTGTTACTGATCTATTACTATTAGATTATTACCCTTTCACACTATAATTTATTCACTTGGCACTTCTGTGATATTGAGATGTTATTGTGTTCATTTTCCCACTTAAAGTAAATTAGAGATTGAAACCTATCCTTACTTGCTCAGGAATAAGCTATATTTGAATACTGAATAAATATGCATGGGAGGCACAGCATGTTAAAGGAAGTGAAAAATACATAAAGACATCTGAGTCTCATAATAATGTATTTATGTCTTTTTTATTATAGAGTTTTTATATGAAATTACATAGTAAAAGTATCTAACTAGCTTGCCAATACAATATTGATCAAGAGAGATTGGCTGTAATGTAACTGAAAAGAAATACAGGTAGGCCTTCACTTACAACCTTTTGTTTAGCGACCATTCAAAGTTACAAAAATAATGCACTTTTGACTGTTTTTCACACTTATGACCATTGCAGCATTTCTATGGTCACATGATCAAAATAACTGCTTTCTATGTTTGTGATACTACATACAACAGCATATAAAAGTACAAAACTAATGGCCCAGATTTAAGCTTTCTTTCCAAGTAGATTTTGATACAAGTCAAAAATTCATTGTATCTGTGGAGGGTGGAAACTTGCCTTAAGCTGCATTTTCCCATATTAATTTTTGAAAGAAATGAGTTTAAAAATCCAAAGTGTGGTTTGAGATGTGCTTATTTTAAGTAAAAAATAAAGCCACCTGGATTTTGTTACATAATCTGGTAATTGAGGCATAGTTCGAATATGCATAGTTTCATAAGATGCATTATCCCATGATGTAATTTGGTTAGGGTTTAGCATGTATGAGTCATTACCATTTTTGGTTAAGTCAAACCATGTTACTAAGGTGAACTCAGACTCAACTTTATAAAATATATGCATGTGATAGACTCAGTAATGATTTGTTCCTATATCATGCAAATATGAAACAGATAGTTATTGACTCCACCTTATGCATAATAGAGTGACTGAAATAAATATTATTGTAATATCTTATTAAGGTATAGTCTTCAATATAGCTTATATTGGAGTTTATAGCTCCATGCTGGTGTAAGTTGATACATTTCATACCGTTAATACAAGATCTCTGGGATCAACATTCAGTAAATAATAGTTTTTCATAAGGAAAATAAAGATGTCCTAGGAGAAACAAGTCAAACCTAATATATTATGAAACTGAAATGTGTGTCTCATGTTACTATTAGATAATGCTCACCTATCCTGCTAGACAATCAATGTATAAATTATATATCCCTCTAGCTTCTAGCAGGAACATTATTTATCTTTAAAATAGATAGATTTTTAATATTCATAAAGTTTCACAGACATCACTTTCCCATTCTTGCCAACCTATCTCATTTTCTCAAGAAAAAAGGCTTATTGTGGGAATAAGAAATAATACTAGGTTTTGGTCAGAATAAGACATTTATCAGTTCCTTGTTTCTCCATTGCATTCCTTAGTGCTTAGTAGGAATTTCAGTTTGGGCATTGTTTATTCAAGGTATAGATGTAAATCACATTCTCACTTTTTGTATTTTTATGGAAACTAATGTAACTGCTTAAGAATTCCTAGGGTGTTCTGTCCCAGCCTATAGCCGTCCTTGTTAAATGCACAAGGACAAAACCCCTTTTGAGAAAATAGGCTGGAGACTCAGAAGAAAACAAACCCCTTTTAATATGGGTAACCAGAAACAAAAGCAGCAAAACACAATCCAAATGGAGGAAATTGTCCACACGAAACACAATGCAAAGCAGAGAAGTAGTCACCGGCAATACCAATAGAACATGATCCCATGAAGTACTTCGCAATGGTTGCCTTCAGCAACCAGCACCGCCCACACATTCCCTTTTTATAAAGCAGCCCCAAGGCGTGGCTTCTCAATGCCTTCTCCTCCTCCCCTGAAGTTGTCGTATTGACTGCTGCTGACCTGCTCTAGTTAATTGCCTTCTTTTACGAGCATCAATAATGTCTACCAGCTGTGAATCCTCACAGTCTGACTCATCCTCCCCACACAGCTGTGAACACGATTGGAGGGGCCAGGCTCTTCCTCCGACTGTGAGTCTTGTAACTCATCAGAGCCTCCCTCCAACTCCGATGGCTCCTCCTCCTCCTCCTCTGATTCCCCGGACTCAGCTGCCGGGATCACAGGCTGGCATGGAATCACGACATAGGGCTCTGGCTTCTGGTTTTGTGCAGTAGCATAGCAGCCGAGGGATCGCGTTGTTCCGCACCCTACGTCCGATCTTTTCCTGTTAGGGGACCCTAAATGGGCCTAAAGTTGCCCCAGAGAGGCGATAAAGAAGGAGGGGAGCCCCGCTGACCGCGGAGAAATGGCAGTTGATCCAGTCATTCAGGGAAAGCCCTCCAGAAAGCCCTCCAGAAACCAGCAGAAGAAGCCACTCCAGAGTCTAGCCCAAGCTACAAGCAGCCGAAGCCAAAAAGCACTAATTCGAGCTTGATCGTAAACAACGTGTTTGGAACTGGGTAAGAATATTGATACTCTCTCTTCTACTTGATAATTGATTTCCTGGAAAAAAAACCAATAAGCAAAAATCCTCCAAAAGTGAGAAGGAGGGGGACTCTTGCCCCACTCTCCCACAGAAGGAAGTGGCGAATTAAACTTTTATGGGGGACAGAAATATATTGAAATGAAATGAATATAAGACTTAAATCTGAATAAGTTTGAAATTGGTGGAATTTGTTAAGATTTTCTTTTCAAAAGATTATTGATGAAAACAGAAGAAAGTAATTGCTTGTTTTGAAAACAGTTCGTTGACATCTAGGATGAAAATATACAACTGTAGTTGCTCTAATACAGGAATTGGCAGAAAGCCCAGAAAAAGATAACTTGTTTTTGTGACCTTCAGTGTCTTAACTAAACCGAGAACAACTGCAACAAAGAAAAGAAAACATTTTGGGCTACCTACAAGGCGAGAACTATAAACCTTAGGGGGAAAAAATGACCTTCCTGGATTATAAATACTTATTGAACTGTGACTCTAAAGCTGTTTGCAGAGAAAGGAAAACTTTGATTTTTGGTTATCATGGAACATCAGAGATCTGCAGAAAGAACATATCAAGAAAAAACAAATACTTTCCAGGAGGAAATGCATGCAATGTTGCAACTAATTCAAACAACAATGATTTCAAACCACGAGGAAATTAAAAACAACTTTGAAAATGTAAATGAACACATCTTCAATTTAACCTTACAACAAAAAAACTCTCAGAAAATAAAAATAGAGAGCGATCAGATAAAGCAGACAACTGAACATAAACCAGAGGAAAGAGATTTAAAGACGGAACTTAACAATGGAAGGAATTATGACTTAACCCAGGCATAGAAAAACTTGCAGGAAATATCGGACTTGAAAAATTTAACCTACATTTTAAGATTGCAAAATAAGTCTGAGGACAAGAAAAAAGATTCAACAAAATGGATTATAGAGCTGTCAGGAGAACTACGAGAACTTGAGAGACAAAAAATGATAAGAGAAATTAAGAGAGAAAGAAAGAAAAAGATTTTCAATGAAAACCCTCTCACAAAAACATCTTACTGGATTTGTCTCTTGTACATACAAGACTATGGGAAGACTTTTTGGTCCAGCAGAACATACAGATTAGGAAAGATATTTGGCAAAAAAAAAAGAGAAAAAAAAAGGCTAAAGTTAGAATTAAGAAATTAGATGATGGGATTTATCAGATGGTATATCTAAAGATTAAACACTTGTTTGAATATGGTTAAAAATATAGAAAAATTCTGGATATAAATGTATTTTAGTTTAAGAGGGATGGGCCCCTCAAGTAACATATATTTTTTTTACGATATGAGAAATATAAAAATGTTGGGATGGTTTATATGAGGGAAATGTTTTACATATTTAAGTGTAATTGATCTTGAGAAAATCTCAATTGATAAAAATGTTTTGAATAGATTCAAAAGATTAGATGATTGGATTTATTAGATGGAATATTTAAAGATTAAACATCTGTTTGAATATGGTTAAAAAGAATAGAAAAATTCTGGATATAAATGTATCTTAGCTTAAGGGGGACATGTTTCTCAAGTAGTATACTACAGTATTTCCTTCTTTTTTTCTTCTCTTTTTTGTTTTGTTTTGTTGCTTTTTTTTAAAGATATGAGAAATGTAAAATTGTTGGGATGGCTTGTATGAGGAAAAGTACTTAAATACTTAAGTGCAATTAACTCTGAGAAAATCTTAACTGATAAGAATGTTTTGAACATTGCAGGGAAAACAAATCTAAGAACTTTGAAAACAGTATCTATGACAAGGTAATTAAGATCAATTAGAAAAGAAGCTTTATATTGATGTGGTTGCTAAATACTAGAAAAATGTTTATATTCAATTGTTATCTATCAAAATACTAAGAAATGTACTAATTCAAGGTTGGTAAAAGAGAATATTATTGGAAGAGAAAATCAAAGAAAGCTATGTGGATTATGGAATTATAAAAATTAATTGTTATTGATTGTTGTTAAATATAAATCCAGACAACACGGTGTTTACCAAATATTAAGGTGACTATGTTAAAAAATTCAATAAAATATATTTTTATATAAATATAAATAAAGATGGCGGCGCCTTGCTTGGCTGCGGCTGCTTCAGCTCTCAGAAGTGTTAGGGGTTAGGGAGGGAAATGAACAATCCGGACTGAAACACTTTTCAGAAATAGGGACAACTAAGCTGAGTTGGGCTGCTAAACTTTCATACGAACGTCAGTCCATATTGGAGATGAAGAAATTCAGCGTGAAAGGAACGGTGGAGAAAACTGTTCAGGAGAGACTGCATGGCCTCGGATTACTACGGAGGAGAAAATCAAGGACGGAGTTGCCAGCGGCTGACACGGAGGGTGAGAGATCAGCTGCAATGTCTGGAGGAGCGGGGAGGAAGAAAAGAAATTGCTGGAGGGGGAAACACATCGTGCTCAGTGTTTTGAGCAGCAAAGGCAGCAAAGGCAGCGTTTCGGGCCGCAGGGGCAGAGTGGAGGAACAGCCATTGCAGCTGGGAAGTTTCCCTCCGCTGCTGTTTATCTTCGGAAGAAAAGGAGGAGGTGCGACCGAAGGAGGAAGCGTGGCAAACGCGGAGGCCTAACATCTAGGCTAAAAGCTAGACCTTACAGAGTGTCTCTTCCATCTATTTTGTTTGCAAATGCTCGCTCCTTAGAACAAAAAATGGATTACTTGAGGCTGGATTTAACAACAAATCGGGAGGTGAGAAATTGCTGTGTCATTATTGCAACAGAGACTTGGTTAAAGCCCTCTGTCCCAGATAGTGCTGTTAGCTTGATGGGATTTTCAACATTTTGGCTGGACAGGAGTTTTACTCTTAGTGGCAAATCCAGGGGAGGGGGTATCTGTTTTTATATAAATGACAGATGGTGTAATAATGCCAAGGTGGTTTCAAGTCTGTGCTCCTCAGATGTGGAGCTTCTGACCATCAAATGCAGACCCTTCTATCTGCCTAGAGAATTCTCTGTTACCATTATCACAGCTGTGTATATCCCCCCTGATGCAAACAGAGAAGAGGCCCTGAAGGTTCTCCACCATACCATCAGTGACTTACAAACTACTCACCCAGAGGGTGCATTTATTGCAGTGGGAGACTTTAACCAAGTGGATTTGAAAGCTACCCTGCCACATTTCCATCAATATGTGGACTTTGCAACCAGAGGGGACAATACACTGGATCTTGCTTATTCCAACATCAAGAAGGCTTTCAAAGCTATCCCCTGCCCTCACCTGGGCTCCTCTGACCATCTCTCAGTGCTGCTTATTCCAGCATATAAACCTTTATTAGTCAGAGTGAAACCTACAGTAAAGCAAGTGAGGGTTTGGACAGAGGGAGCTATAGAAGCATTACAAGACTGCTTTGAGTGTACAGATTGGGGCATGTTTAAGGAAGCAGCTACTGATAACCAACATACAAATGTTGAGGAGTATGCCACCACGGTGTCTGCATATATCCCAAAGTGCATAGAAGATGTCTGTGTCCTGAAAAACTTTGTTGTGAGGGCGAATGAAAAACCGTGGCTGACTTATGAGGTCCGCAAGATGCTGAAAGCACGGAATGTGGCTTTTAAATCTGGTGACATGCTGGCACTTAGAACAGCCAGAGCAAATCTGAAAAGTGCCATAAAAGGTGCAAAGCAAGTCCATTGCCAGAAAATTCAGAACTTTTTTCAGGACCCAACAAACACCAGGCGAATGTGGCAAGGGATCCAGGCCATTACGGATTACAAGGTGGCTCCATCGAGATGTAAGGATGACACAGACTTCCTAAACAAACTCAATGCATTTTTTGGTAGATTTGAGGCATCAAATAGCACTCCTGCTAGGAAAGCTGTGCCCCATCCTGATGAGCAAGTGCCAAGCTTTGATGTCACCTCTGTCCGGAAAACACTGCAGACAGTTAACATTCGGAAAGCAGCAGGCCCAGATAACATCCCTGGACGTGTCCTCAGGGAATGCGCAGAGGAGCTGGCTTGTGTTCTCACAGATATTTTCAACCTCTCATTGCAGCAGGCAGTGGTCCCATCGTGTTTTAAGACGGCCATCATCTTGCCAGTGCCAAAAAAGTCCACAATTACAGGCCTCAATGATTACCGTCCGGTTGCACTGACATCCACCATCATGAAATGCTTTGAGAAGCTGATAAAGGACACTATTGTATCTAGCCTTCCGCCAGCATTTGACCCGCTTCAGTTTGCCTACCGACCAAATCGCTCTATGGAGGATGCTATTTCTTCCGTTCTCCATCTGAGCCTGAAGCACTTAGAGGAAAGAAATACTCATGTGCGTTTGCTGTTTGTCGACTTCAGTTCGGCGTTTAACACAATCATTCCCCAGCATCTAGTAGACAAACTGGGCCTTTTAGACTTAAATACTCCTTTGTGCAACTGGATTCTTGATTTTCTTACCAACAGGCCCCAATATGTGTGAGTTGGAACAAATACCTCTAATACCATTTTCTTCAGCACAGGTTCTCCTCAGGGCTGCGTCTTAAGTCCGCTGCTGTTCACCCTGTTGACCCATGACTGTTGTGCTAGGTTTGCCACCAACCATATTGTGAAGTTCGCAGATGATACAACAGTAGTGGGCCTTATTCAGGATGACAAGGTGGAAGCTTACTGCAAGGAGGTTGAGAGGTTGGTGAACTGGTGTAAGGAAAACAGCCTAGTTTTAAATACCGGAAAAACCAAACAGATCATTGTTGATTTCAGAAAAGGCAGGCACAGCCACACTTCTCTGTGCATTAATGATTCACCTGTGGAGATGGTCACCAGCATCAAATTCCTGGGTGTGCAGCTAACAAGTAGGCTGACTTGGTCGCTCAACAATGAGAAACTGGTGAAGCGGGCACAGCAGCGCCTGCATTTTCTGCGCCACATGAGAAAAGCACATCTTCCTTCCCCTGTCCTGACCACTTTCTACAGGGGGACAATCGAGAGCATCCTGTCATACAGCATCACAGTCTGGTTTGGAGGCATTACTGCTTCAGACAGGAAGGCGGTGCAGAGAGTGGTGAGAATGGCTGAAAAGATCATCGGCAGTTCCCTCCCTCCCATCCAGGACATAGCACAGAAGCGTTGCTTGAGCAGGGTCCGTAAGATTATCTGGGACACTACACATCCTCTTCACGACCTGTTTTCCTTGTTACCTTCTGGGAGGAGGCTTCGTGGTATCCGTAGCAGAACATCCAGATTCAGCCATAGTTTCATTCCATACAGTATTAACCTTGCGGACTCTCAAGCTTCCTCCTTGCGTTATATATTCAAGATGGACAGTATTTAATATTTATTTGCTATGTATATGTAGGGATGTGGGTCTATATATATGTTGTTCATAGTATGTTTAGGTGTGTGTCATGTATGTGTTTCATTTTGAGAGCGGGCAACTAAATTTCATTTTTGATGTGTGCCGTTGTGCCCACAATATAAAAATGACAATAAAGGTTTATCTTATCTTATCTTATCTTATCTTATCTTATCTTATCTTATCTTATCTTATCTTATCTTATCTTATCTTATCTTATCTTATCTTATCTTATCTTATCTTATCATCTTATCTTATCTTATCTTATCTTCTTATTTTTAAAAAAAGAATTCCTAGGGCTCTATTGTGGCTACTTCTAGTTCCCCCACAATCTTATCAGTAACAAATAATTATTAATGTATTATTTATTTTATTAATCTATTAATTAATTAATTCATCTATTAATTAATCCTATAACAAGTAATTTATTAATAATCTTCTATAACGGGTCCTCAACCCCCGGCTGTGGACAAGTATTGGTCTGTGCTGTGTTAGGAACTGGGCTGCGCAAACTGCAGGCGAGCAAACGAAGCTTAATGTGCGTGCATGCATGATCCAGGTTGGGTGCGAAACCATCCCCCTCCTTGGTCCGTGGAAGACAATTTGTCTTCCGAAACCGGTCCCTAGTACCAGAAAGGTTGGGGACTGCTGTTCTATAGCACGTACCTTCTGGAACACCATACCATCTGAAATTAGGTTAGCCTTGATTTTGTCAGTCTTTTGAAAAGCCATTAACAGCTAGCTTCTTAATGTTTGCCCAGGAACAAACAAGGGTCAGGAAGTCAGTGGAGCCTAAGTAGTTTCCCCAGTTGCCATAGTATGTTTTTGACTTTATCTTTAGTTTTCTCCTTATTTTAATGGTGGTTTGGTTTTTAGATTCTGTTAGCTACCCAAACTTGCAGTTGAAATAAATAAATATTGTGGTTTGCGGTTTGGGCACCTGGTCTTTCTCTAACCATCTCTTTGTAGGTCTTCTACTTGACTATGTTTTGGATATGATGACTGCTAGTATGCTACTGAATATTTTAAAAATACCACAACCCCCAAAGTACCATAATCCAGAACTTTATTATAATAAGCAGTTGTCCAATTTTGTCTTAAAAACCTCCAGTGATGGTGGTGATAATGATGATGATGATTAAAGAACAAATGATGAGGATGAAGCATCACATTCCAAACACCCTTCAGAGAGTTGAGCCTTTCCTGGTTTCTAGAAGGCCATCACCAAAGGGGCCAGGAGCCTAACATCAAGAAGGAGGCTATTCCAAAAAATAGGCACCGTTGATGAAAAGCCACACTTTTTAAGCTGAGCCCCCTTCACCTCTCAAAAGTGGGGCACCATGAGTAACAGTTCTTTGGTGGACCTCTTTTGGAGGATACATATGAGGTTACATGTGGGATTGAGGTGTTTTCTCAGAATTTTGCGGATTTCTGTTTTCATATTATTGTTTCCTATTGTTATAGTTAAATATATGTGCCTTTATATTGAAGGTTATGCTTTGAGGTCTGATGTGGTATAACTATTGGTACCCAATAGGCCTGGATAAATGATAACTCTTATTTCAGCCCACTATGTAAGCACAATATATAGTTGCCCAGAGTTGCTTTGTGAGATGGTCAGCATATAAATTTAATAAATTAAGGCAAAATCATAACATCAGAATTAAAAAAAATAAAGAATTTGTGCAGGAAAACATTATCCATTGTATTCTAGTCATCAATTCATGGATTAATTTTCTGGTTTTCACATATATTGAGTAAAGTTAAATTACAAATATATTGGGACTAATAGTTTAATTTTACAAGTAATATATAATAAATATATGACAAGGTACTGAGCCATTTACTGACACCTATGTAGAATCTAAAAACATCTTTTTATATTTCTTAGTATACATCGACCATTGGCTAAAATAAAACATACCATTTCACTGAATAACAAATGCTTAGTATTGGAGTATTTTTTATTTTTCTGTGTAGTATAGAATATGCATTTTCTCTTTATATATGTGTTGGGAGAGTATAATAAAAATAGGGGCTGCATGTTAATCATGAGATGGCATTAAGGTATAAAATGCAAACTATATAACCAATATAATAACCATCAGAACGTATAACCAATATATTAGGCAATTGCTTTAAAAGTCACACTGAGCAGAAAATACAAATCTTTGCAAAATAAAAAGTTGAACAGTACACTGAATATAATAATAGGGTGGACACTTTGGCTGCTATAACAGGATCTCTATAGTTTTGGGGTAGCAACCAATAATGTCTACTCTTGCCTCTGATTCAGGATGTTTGGTAACAATAGCAGACAAAAGAGTAATAAATGGAAGGATAAGTGATAGGAAGAGACAGGTATAGTCACCCAATACTTGCATTGTAGATAGAACAGTCCAACCTCTCTACTTTGATTGCATTTTGTAGCTATTGTAAAAAGAGATGTGACATTCAGTAGTTAACACAAAAATATTTGTGTTATAAAAAAGGAAATAGCATCTCCCAGATTGCAAGTACAGGACTTTTCTCTGAAAAATTCCACCGGAATAGACTTTGTTTGTTTGGGTTTTTTTAAATCAGGATGACTGCTGGAGAAGAAACATTTGAATACTTCCTGCCTGCTTGCAGCTATCTGAAGCCTAATAAACAAATTAAGCGCAAACATCTCTGATCTCTTTCAGAATCTTGTCAGATAAATAAGTGGGGCTTGCTTGTTTTATGTCACTACAGTCTCACTAAAAACAAGTTATGTCACTAGAAGGCAAAATCATGAAACTGCATCTCACTTACTTTGGCCATGTCATGTGGGGAAATTCACTGGAGAAAACAATTATGGTTGGAAGAATTAGTGGTAAAAGAAAACTAGACCATCAAAGACCATGGTGGCTGGATACCATCAACTCTGACACCATTTGAAAAGCATAGAAAAACTCAAAGAAGTAGTGCAGGATCAGAAGATGTGGAGAGACCTGGCCCATAGAATTGCCAAGAGTCGGGCATGACTGAATAGATATCATCAATCAATCAATCAGAATAGAGCTGGAAGGGACCTTGGAAATCTAGTCCAGCCCCCTGCTCAAGCAGGAGTCCCTATATCATTTCAGACAAGTGGTTGTCCAGTCTCTTCTTAAAAACCTCGAGTGATGAAGCACCCATAACGTCTGAAGGCAAGCTTTTCCACTGGTTAATTGTCCTCACTGTTAGGAAGTTTCTCCTTAATTCCAGGTTGATTCTCTCCTTGATTAGTTTCCATCCATTGTTTCTTGTCTTGCCTTCTGGTGCTTTGGAAAATAAATTGACCCCCTCCTCCTTGTGGCAGACTCTCAAATACTGGAATACCGCTATCATGTCCCCCCTAGTCCTTCTTTTCTCTAGACTGGCCATTCCCAAATCCTACAACCGTTCTTCATATGTTTTAGTCTCCAGGCCTTTAATCATCTTAGTTACTCTTCTTTGCACTTTTTCCAAAGTCTCAACATCTTTTTTGTAATGTGGTGACCAAAACTGGATGCAGTGTTTCAGATGTGGCCTTACTAAGGCTTTATAAAACGGTACTAATAATTCACGTGATTTTGATTCTATACCTCTGTTTATACAACCAAGGATTGTATTAGCTTTTTTGGCTGCTGCTGCACACTGCTGACTCATATTTAAGTGATTGTCCACTAGGACTCCAAGGTCCCTATCACAGTTACTGTTTTTGAGCCAGGTTTCGCCTAATCTGTATTTGTACCTTTGATTTTTCCTGCCCAGGTGTAAAACCTTGCTTTTCTCCATGTTAAATATCATTTTGTTAGATAGGGCCCATTGTTCAAGTCTGTCAAGATCTTTTTGGATTCTGAGCTTGTCTTCTGGAGTTTGGCTATTCCTGCCAGCTTGGTGTCATCTGCAAATTTGATGAGATCCCCTTCTATTCCCTCATCTAAGTCATTTATGAAGATATTGAAGAGTACTGGGCCTAAGACAGAACCTTGTGGTACCCCACTGCTTACTTTCCTCCATGTAGATGTAGTACCATTAAGGACTACTCGTGAGTATGGTTTGTCAGCCAGTTACAAGTCCATCTGGTGATGATGCTGTCAATCCCACATTTTTCTAGTTTACCAAGAAGTAGGTTGTGGTCATCATCATCATCATAAAGTTGGAAGGGACCTTGGAGGTCATCTAGTCCAACCCCCTGCTCAGGCAGGAAACCCTATACCATTTCGGACAAATGGCTGTCCAGTCTCTTCTTAAAAACTTCCAGTGTTGGAGCATTCACCGCTTCTGGAGGCAGGTTGTTCCACTGGTTAATTGTTCTAACTGTCAGGAAGTTTCTCCTTAGTTCTAGGTTGCTTCTCTCCTTGATTAGTTTCCATCCGTTGCTTCTTGTCCTGCCTTCAGGCGCTTTGGAGAATAGCTTGACTCCCTCTTCTTTGTGGCAACCCCTGAGATATTGGAACACAGCTATCATGTCCCCCCTCGTCCTTCTCTTCATTAAACTAGACATACCCAATTCCAGCAACCCTTCCTTATATGCTTTAGCCTCCAGTCCCCTAATCATTGTTGCATCATCATCATCTCACTAAAATATTAGTTCATGGCTAGGGTTGCTTTTAGGCTTGATTTTGCTAGAGGGGCTCTCTGTTAAGAATGATCTTGCCATGATATCCACATTCTGGCAAGTGAACAATAAACTTGCTATGAGTAGCTCAGTTGTAATCCATGAAATTATTAACTAGAGATCTTTATGAAAGTCAGGAAAAAAGCTATGGAGGATATTTTGTTAATAATTCAAATATTTAATACTGGAAACAGCATATATGAAATACAAAATCATTTCTTTAATACACAGTTCCAAATCAGCCTTCCACAGTAAGGGCATCTTCTCCAGATGTGTGGACTTCATTTACAGAATGCCCAACCCAATATGGCTATTGCTAAAAATTCTGGGTGCTGAGATCCATAATCCAGCTCAGTGTTTCTCATCCTTGGCAAATTTAACATAAGTGTAGTTCAGCTCTGAGACTTCCCCAGCCAACATATTATCAAGGTTGAGAAACACTAAGCTAGAGGATGCCCAGACTGAGGAAGGCTATTTTAGCATAGTGTGAGCAAGTAAAAGAAAAATAGGCAATGTTTTAAGCCAAAAAAGCATGTTCAATCTGTGGGAGAGGACCTTTAACATTTAATTTAATTATTCAGTGAGCATAAGAGAGAGAATGACTGCCTCTGTGGTGTTGGTGGCACACATATTCAATAAAAATAAGTGTGGAGTGTGTATGTGTTGCCATTAACAAAATCTTGTCCTCCCCCCACATATGCCTTGGTAATGGTAAAGAATTTAGACTCTTAGAGCATTGGGGGTGGGGTTCCCATAATCAGCTATAGATCTCTAAAAACTTACCAATTATAGCAGAGAAAAAGTATATTAGTAGCTGCTTTGGCAGCTGAGCTGAGAGAGCTCTGTGATCAACCATAAACTTGGTTCACTATACTGACAGAACAGCTGTTAACACATGTAAAAGCTGAACAGCCCAGTTAACACTCATGCTTTCATTAACATTAAGCAGTGGGAGAGAAAGAAAGAAAATTAGACCTTTGCACCTAAGAATAGGTAATGATCTATCTTCCAGATGCTGATAAGCCTGTTCCCAGCAGCCCTAGTCAAAATGGGTAATGGCAGAGAAATGATGGATACCTTATAGAGGGCTATATGTTGCAAATAGGTGGTGTACGTTGAGAATAGCAGTGGGCATGACCTGTGAAAATGGCGAATAATGATTCTGATCAGCCCAGTCCCTAACCTAGTGAATGAAACATTAGTAGTTCTTGGTTTATTTAAGAATCTCTGTCTTTAAGCAGACAGATAGATATCTAGTATTTTTAGTATTAGGAACTGAAATTGCAGCAGTGAGACAGGAGAACAGAAATTCAAGAGTCTTTTGTAGGTCTAATGTGTTTTTGTAGTGTTTATCACTTCTTATTTTTCCATTCTTTTGCACTCGCAGTTCAGATTTACTGTATGCGTGAGAGGGCAAAAAACAACTTACTGCTTGGGTTCACATTAAGACATAATCTTTATTTGTTTGGGCATAACATATTGTGCGAACACTGCAACTGTGTTTGGCTGAACTGGATTTCTCATTTATTGTGCACTCAGCCAACAGAAGGAACTGGATTTTTGCTACGCTATACAATTTTCCTCAGGACTTCATTTACAAAGGAGTCCAAAGCAGATGCATGTGCCCTTTTCTGAAGCTAAGGTTAAAAAGAATTTGTTCATAATAATAATAAGATTTCCTTTTGAAATTTGCTTGTACTTTTCTTTTTATCTTGCCACTGCAGGCTATCTTTCCAGCATGTGTGTTACCATCAAAGATGTCGCCCCTGATAGAAAAAATTAGTGATCAGAAGGACTTCAAAAAGCTGTTGAGAACACGAAATAATGTGTTGGTGCTATATTCTAAATCTGGTGAGTGTTCTTCAGTTTAAAAACATTTTAAGGATAATTGCTATTTAAACGAACATGCTAAGTGATTGCCTAGATGAGAAGATAGGAAAAGCAGGAAAGTGTTTCAAAATCAAGATTTTGCACAACATTTATACAGGACCTGTTTTAGAAACTAAAACTTTCAGATAAAATTTAGAGTGTGTTTACATAAATTTTCAATTCTTCTCTGGTTACTTGATCTGTCTCATAATGTTGTCAAATTACTTCTCATTTTATTATTGTTATATCTGTAACACCACTCTTTAAAAAGACATGCACAAGGTATGCAACCAATAACTAGAGAGACAGTTTTTAACGTATTTGCAGCTATTTTATATCGAGGCACTTTTCCTGTCATCCTGCTTGGTTTTAGTTGCTTTCATATATTTTTTGCTTTATTTTAACCTGCATTTCCACTATCTAGGTTTATGGTATCAACCTTATGTGCATACAACAGATATCTGCTTGCTTTTCTCCTTAGTTTTTATTCATGTATTTATAATCACATTTCTAGGTCATCCAACTCCAGTGATTCTGCATGGCTTAGCATAAAGAACCAATAAAATCAAAATCAACTCCAAAAGATAGTGACATCTGCTCCCTCCAACAGAAATAGAAACTCACTCCCCCCTTCCAAGCTTTCTAACCTAAGGTCTGGGGGATAAAAAGTCATATTTTAAAGGCTCTTTTAAAAGCTGATAAGGTGGGGGTCGTGCAAATTTTCGAGGGGATGCTGTTGAAGCAGCAGGTGGGGCAACTGACAAGGCCTGTTTCCCATGTCTTGATAGATGAAATTACTTAATCTTCAAATCCAAGAGAGACCTAATTCTCAATTCTAACAGGACAGCAGAAACCATAAGAGACACAAGGTCCCTCAAAATAATTAGCCCCTGTGCCTACTTGGCAGCAATAACCCTTGTTTTAATCCTATATGGTTAAGTTGTTTATGGACCCCTGTTTATGCATTTTTATTGTCATGTGCTTTGCATTATCTGATGCTTCATCAATTCCTATTAACCTCTTGTCTGCTAGCCACCCACCTGCTGTCTCATTCTGTTATTATGAACTTGCTTAAGCCATTGTTGCTTCTGCTGCTGTTTGTTTCCTTCTTCCACCTCTGTCTCCTTTTCTGCAGTGCAGTTTTTCTTCCACTTAATCATCCATAACAGATTGTGAGCTGCTCCTAGCAAGATGGCTTGCAAGAACCTGACCCATTTAGAACACGGGTTAATTACACTTAGGTATAGTTGTTGTGATGTATACTTGGCAAGAAGATGCATTTCTGCCCGTTAGCTCAAAAATGTGACCAGATTTAATGGCCCCAACGCCTTCTCCTTCACACTTCTTTTTTTCAGTCAAGGAATAAGAAACTAGCCAAGTTATGTGTGCTTTTAACAAATGTGTTATGCATTTAGGCTTCCAACTCCAAATCACTATTTCTGAAGGAATTGCCTTTAAATCAGGAAGGAGGGAGGGGAAAAAAGGGACAACTATATCTGAGTAACTGACTTGAGGATATTTTCCTGTGACAAATTAGCTTATCTGAATTTCATACTTGTCTGATATTACAGTAAATCAGTTAGCGAGCAGCATTTGATTCAACAGCAGAATTTTGTGGAATCCCTGATTACTGAAAGTGGTGTTTCTCCCTGGTTTTGTGAAGACAAGTTTGGCCTTTCTTGCAAATTTTTCTTTATTAATTAAAAATAGAAAACGACAGTTGCTTGATTCATAATTGCAGAATTTGAACTGTGGCTTATGCTAATATAATTATTGTAACTGCCCAAACCATTGTATGTGCTAGATTTGATGGTCATGAATTATGATATGGTCATGATATTACAACAACAACAACAACAAGTTGAAAGGGACCTTGGAGGTCATCTAGTCCAACCCCCTGCTCAGGCAGGAAACCCTATACCATTTCAGACAAATGGCTGTCCAGTCTCTTCTTAAAAACTTCCAGTATTGGAGCAGGTTATTCCACTGATTAATTGTTCTAACTGTCAGGAAATTTCTCCTTAGTTCTAGGTTGCTTCTCTCTTTGGTTAGTTTCCATCCGTTGCTTCTTGTCTTGCCTTCAGGTACTTTGGAGAATAGCTTGACTCCCTCTTCTTTGTGGCAGCCCCTGAGATATTGGAACACTGTTATCATGTCACCCCTCGTCCTTCTCTTCATTAAACTAGACATACCCAATTCCAGCAACCGCTCCTTATATGTTTTAGCCTCCAGTCCCCTAATCATCTTTGTTGCTCTTCTCTGTATTCTTTATCTGACCTGACAAATCATAGTCAAGACAGCAGGTTGCTGAATTTTGGAATAGGAAAACATTCTTATTATTTCTCATCTGAAAGTGGTGAGTAGCTATCAAACATGGTTTACATTGAGCTTGCAAGCTCAAATCAAATTTGGATTTCTGTGGTGATGTATATAAATATGTAGATAGATAGGCCAACAAATAGATATAATAGGTTTGGATTTGAACTATTTTTTTAAAAAAAGTTAAATTAGAAATATGCATAAGTGTACTAGATAATTCCATAAATAAAATACCAATTTAATGAGGTCTTGTCCAGATTAAATATGCAGGTTCGTATGTATGTATGTATGTATGTATGTATGTATGTATGTATGTATGTATATTTCACATTTCTAGGCCACCCATCTCCCTCAAAAGGGACTCTGAGGGGTGTACAGTATAATATCAGCATATAATACAATATATAAAATTAAAGTTAAAATATTGAAGTTAATTTAATATTAACTTAAGGGAAGGGATCTCATGGCATCAACCAACCCCATGATGGCATACTCCTTTGTGCCTCTCATGCAAGGCTACAAAACCATGTTTTAACCACTTTTCAGAAGGCCAGGAGAGTGGGGGCCTGCCTCACCTTTTGGGGAAGGATATTGCATTGTGTGGGGGCAACAGCAGAGAAGGATCTTTTCCTAGACCTCAGGAATTTAGTTGGGATATAGATCATATGTTTTCCTGGCACAGATCTTCCAAAGTGAGAGCCAGTGCGGAATAGGAAAGCTGTTGTCAGCAGCAACGGCTAAGGGAAAGTACAAGGAGAAAAACTCTAGGACGTTCAGTGGGGTGGATAAGTGGGCTGGTGGAGATGCCATGCTTGAAATGCAGTGTCAGCAGCTAAGGAAAGGAAGGTGCTAGAAAGATTGGGGGAAGGGATAGATGGACTGGCTGGGTGATGCAATACTTGAATTCAGATGTGGTGGCCAAGAGGAAGGAAGGCTTTGGCAAGGTTGGGTGGTTAGTGAGGAGGAGGAGAAAGGGGACAAGCTTGCATTATTTGCTGCACAAGAATCTCTTTGGAGTTTGTTTTGACCAAAATATGCAACTATGAAGTTGTTTGGGGATTCAGTTTGGCTGAACTGCAGCCTGTCCAGAGTGGTTCAGCTGAAGTGCTACACCTGTTTGTTTTGTATGTAGAACAAATACGTTTCCTGCTTCATTTGCATGTCTTAAGTAAAACCTTGTCAAACAATGTATTAAATTGCATCAAATTGTGCAAATAGAAAAGCTTAGATGAGAGGTGCCTAAATTTGATAAATAGAAACATTTGAAATATTTCTTAAGGAAAGGCATAACTTAGAAATGTCTTCTGGCCCACTCCTTAGATCTTGCTATAATTCCACAAGGAACTATAAACAATTATGCTGGTGCTATGAAATAATCATAAATAAATGCAGAGAATGCAGAGAAAATAAAGCAACAGAAAACCAATGTGTGTAATATCTAGAAAACCCATTCAAACGTATTCTGAAAACTCTATAACTCATCCTGGATATTATCTTTTTTATGGTCCTTCAGTAGTAGGCAAAAAGGTTGCAAATGCAAGGAAGAGGGATACTTTTTTCTTTTCTTATTGTTGTGAACATATCTGAAGAAACTGTATGCATTTTTGATATATGTTACTTTTTGGAGATTGTTTTTTTTAATGTTTTATACTCTTTTAGAAAAAGTATGTATCACACAATTGTAGGCATGCTTATGCTGATATTTGATTCACCATGTCCTGTCAAGTTTACTTTCTAATAAATACATTGGTTGGAACGAAATAATGCATAACTTCTAGTTTTCCATATACTGTAGGTAGATAGTTTATTTTTTGTCCATTCATTTGGGAATAAAATTTTAAATTCCTGGATGCTATGAACTAGAAAGTCATAAACGTGACTTAAAAATAAACTAATGTCTTAAGGTAGTTCCAAAGATAAAAGAGTCATAAGTAATACATTAATTAAGAATGTTTATAAAGCCAATATATTATTCCCAATGAATGTAAAAATGGAAATTGTTTTACACAAAGTATACTTCAGTGAACCTGTCAAATTGTATAAGGGAAATTACTTTAGCTGAGATCATTGCTTTTTTCTTTATGTGGTGCAAAACTAAATTATCTGATACAGAAATTTGAAGGTACAATGTCTAGGAAAACTTGCAGCAAATAGGTGATGATTAACATTTTTCTGGCTCTTTGCCAACCCACCTCTTTGTGTGCCCTTTGAAAATGTAGCTTCAGTTTTTCCTGCATGTAATCTGCCATCTTTATGTGACAGTCTATGTAATTACACCTGAAGTTTCTTCCCAGTTCTTCGGAAGTATGTTGAAGTCTTCTCCAGCATAGAGCTGTGATTCTAGAGCTAAGCAGGTCTGTTGTCATATGTGTACAAAGTGGGCTTGGCTGTGATTGTAGACAAGAGTTAGACAAAGTATGTCGCATTCCCCTACACTTTAATTTTCATTTCAGATAAAGAATATTTAGTATCTGTGAACTGTATCATTTGTTTCTTTGCTTGCCTGTAGTTATTATTCAACAGCATACAACTTTAGGAAACATTACAGGGAAAGATTATTTAAACTGTGTAATTACACTTAACATTTTGGAGGGTTATTTTTCTTCCATAGAAATGTTTAATGCTTGAAGTTTTTGTCTGCTTAGTTTCTGTTTTGTCATCACCATGCTATGTGGCTCAGATTTCCCCAGGACCGCAAAGTTCGGGGAGCTGTCCAACAGGTCAGGAATAAGGTTAGAATAGCATGCGCGCTGTCCAGCTCAAGACTTGTGAACTGGACAGCTGAGAAGGGCCAGGTACAGCATTAGGTAAATAGGTTCTTAGTTAGTGCTTTTGATATTCTGTTTTGTTATACAGGTCCCTCATCCACGATAGGTATTGGCTGATATTTTTTCCTCACAATGACAGGAAGAAACCCTATCTTGCCAAAAGGAATTATGGAGATTTCTAATCTTAGCTTTGATTCAATCTACTTTTCTCTGAATTGGGGGCAGTACAAAGCAATGAAGCCCTATTTTCCAAAGGTCATTTGTCAAGGCTGAAATCTTTATGTAACCAAACAAATGAAAGAAGAAACCAATGAGACCAGAGTCGTGTTTGCATATTCACAAATATGTGAAAAAGCACAAATTTTAAATATTTCCACAATTTGTAATCATAACTGGATTACTGTAAAAAGGATTGCAGAAGTGGTGGTGGTAGTGGTGGTACCTATTGCTCTAGCCTCTGGGTGACTTACAAATTCCAAATACATAGATAAAACAATTAGAGATGAAATAAAACAGACAGCCCAGACTAGAAGCAGCCACAACAATAAAAGCACAAAATGAGGTCCCACAAACTCATTAACACCAGGCCTGGGAAAAGAGCTAGGTTTTCAGGACTTTCTAGAATCCCAGGAAAGGGAGTGTTGACAGTGTTTAATTGAGGAGATCTGGAGCGCACCAACCTGTCCTGAATGTACTAGGTTGACAGAAACAATTAGAGTCAGTCAGTCCTTCAGATAACCAGGTTCTCTGCAGTTAAGGGCTTAGAAGTAACAGTCATCACCTTGAATTGTACCCAGAAGCAAAGCATTGCAGCTTACACAGCAGCAGCAACACATGGGCATAATGAGAAAGGCCTGTTACTGGTCTCACTGCTGCATTTTGAACCAGTTGTAGCTTCCAGATGGTCTTCAAGGGCAACTCAATGTATAGTTAGTTCATTGCAATAGTCCTATCATGAAGTGACCAGGGCATGAGTGCTTGTCTGAAGAGCTTCCTGATTGAGTAAGGGGTGCAACTGCAATGCAACATGGACCTGTGCAAAGGCCCTAATGGCCAAAATTGCTACCCACTCTTTGAGCCAGGAAGAGCCCCAAGTTGTGTACCAGTTGTGAATGGGGAAGTGCAACCCCATCCAAGATAAACATGAATGCTTCCTCTGAAACCCAGCAAGTTCCTTCAGTCACCTGGGGTGGGTGATCCTGTCAGGCGAGTACCATAAGTGAACTGGAAGATAGCCAAAGAGTGATCTGTCCTTGGCTGTTGACTAATGGGTATGTCCTCCAATACCAAATCATACTGCAATTGCCCCAAGATAAAAACAAGAACTAATGTGCAACCCTCAGCATGTGTTGGGCCCTCAATTATTTGGGATAAGTCTATGTTGCCATGGAGACCATGGATTTTTGAGACATACCAGACTCAATGCCATAAGGGGGGCGATTAAGGTCCCCAAGGACTCCACCAACAACCCAGCAACTGTTCAAGTAGGGATCATACCACACAGCAAGGAATCCCAATTATTCCTAAAGACCCGACTTCAGCAAGAGGATCTCACTTCTGCTTATCTGTGGAGAGGACCTCAACAACTCACTGGTGACAATAGCTATCTTTTCCCCAAGATATCAGCTGATGTAAAACCTGAAACCAGCAGGGCATATTTCTGAGAGAAGTCTTATCTGGGAGAGTAAAGCTATCATAGATTAACAATTGTTGTGGATGTTGCCACCAGTATTAGAGACAATAGGTTTCAGTGCTAGTTACGATGGAGCATATCTAACTAATCGTGTTCTCATAAATATCAGATTGAGCCATTGTAAGACAGAATACTGGGTGGCATGGACCTTCTGGTAGGATATAGTGCAGCTATTTTTTACATCTTTACAGACAAAACAGCAAAATTAATCGGCAATGGGAAAAAGTATGAACAATAAATAAACCTTTATGGTTCTTCAATGTAAAAAAGATACATTCAATTTGGATGTGTCAAAATATACAGGAAAGATCGGAAGAACTATGCAATTCTATGCACTAAAAATGCTTGGGATTTGTAGTTTAGCCACAGAAACTGTGTCAAGTGGCAAGGTACTTTTGAGATGACTTCAGGAATAATTTGTGAAATGAAACAGTCTTCTATTCAAAAAGGCAGGAAAAAAAGTCTTGCTGAGCATGTTCAAATGCTGTTTCAGATCCCAGCTGCAGCAAAAGGTTATGGGTGAAATTCATACTATATTTGGGAAATATATGTTAGTTTCTAGTGCTTTCTAAAAATCCCAGTTAAAAGACAAAATGTTTTATGGAAGAATTCTGCCAAGTTGTGTCTAGATGCTTATGATTTTTAAAGTAAATATATTCCTTTCTTTCTCCCAGCGGTAGCTGCTGACAATTCGCTCAGGTTATTATCTGATGTAGCCCAAGCTGTGAAAGGCTGCGGTACTATAACATGGATAGATTGCGGGTACGTAATATAATGCTTTTCATTTTCCCACCTACTGAAAACAGTTATGTCTAAACTAAAGTTTTGGTATTTTTATGTGAATTCTCCAGACTTACCCACTAGTCTTTGATAATTGTATTCAGCATCATCTGCATGGATGTCAAAAAATCTGTATTGTGGTTGCCAAAAACAATGAAGGTCACAGCACAAAAGTGTCTTGTATTAGAATGCCATGTCTACCATCTTGCCTTTATAACCTCTTACATGATCCCACTCCCACCCCCATGCCACAGATTACATTTACATGGAGATTGTTCACATGGAAGAATTTAAGAGCCATTTTGAATCAGATTAAGTGGCTAATCAGATATCTATGAGAAGAAATTCATTGTAGCTTCAAGTTGCAATAAGGATTATTATCATCCATGTTCTATGTCTCAGACACCTTAAGTAGTCTGAACATGAAGGTATGGGATCGGGATTTATTGCTAAATGCTTGTCTGGGGAACTTCACTACTTTTTGTTATTAAATACTTACGTGTAAGTGCTGACTGAGAAGTTTTGTGATTTTGGAGTGGGCCGTCATCAATAAGTGGAAATGTATTTCTATTTCTACTTAAAATCTTGTAAGACTGTAGTGATGGAAGACCAGTGCTTGGCAACTTCAGTAGAATGCTTAGATCAGCTTAATTAAGGCTCAATCCAGTTAAAGGAGAGGTCAGTACTTTATATCATATGACAAGACTGAATCTGTCCAGAGAGAGTTGAACTTTCTCTGAAGAATCAGCTATATAGCTTGGATGTTCTTAAAACAGGAATGCAATTTTTGGAGGTCAAAGCTCACATTTAGCCTTTGAATTGTGTGCTGGGGGTGCTGGGGGTTACAGTGAAAATGTAATTTTCATTCAGATTCAATTTGATTTAATTTACAATTCTTTGTCACTCATTATAATTTGGGAACGACTTTTGGTTACATGCAAATCTTAAGAGGTCCAGGAGATTGAAGAAGAGGTCCTCGCCCTAGTTCCTGCCAACCTAGCAGTTCAAAAGCAAGTAGATAAATAGGTACCACTTTGATGGGAAGGTAACAGCGCTCTGTGACATCATGCTGGCCACATGACTGCGGAAATGTCTTCAGACAATGCTGGCTCAATCGCTTTGAAACAGTAATGAGCACCACCCCCTGTAGTTGGCAACAACTAGCAGAGTAATATCCTCAGGGACTCCTTTTTTTACCTGGGGATTAAGATTATGACTGACTATGTGTCTTTCAATCCCTTCAATCCATCCTTGGAAACTCTTAATGAATCAATTGTTTCCCTAATTTCTGAATCTAGTAGTGTAGCAGTCAAGATTTTTGGGGAGGGAGGGAGTTTCCAGTCTCTGAAAAGCTCTCTTTCCCTGGAATGTTCTCTCATGTTTCTAATTTTCAATGCCACCTAATAACTATTCTGGTCTCCCAGACAATGTTGTGCAGTTTAAATACTTTAAATACGTATTTAATTACTTATTTAAATACTTATTTAATTTAATAGTTGCTTTAGTTCTGCTAAGGCCTTTTAACTTTTATGCCTGATGGTGCTTTTAATCTTGATATTTGTATTCTTTTGAGTCGATATGTGAGGTTTTTTAAATGTATTATTAGTCTCTGTGTTAAATTTGTGCTATGCACTACAGAAAATAATTTATTTTAAGAGACATTAAATAAATTAAATAAAAATTAACCTTTGTCCAAATGACATTAAATGGGAAGTATTTGGCAGGTTCTTTGTGATCCGTGCTCATTGCAGCATTTGATGGTTTGTGCCGCTAATCAAATGTCATTGCATGCCCTTCAGCAAAATCACTGTCTTATATTTCTACTTGTAACTTGAGAATAAAACCTTCAGAGGAGATGTAGATGGATCTCGTAAACTACTAATATTCTTCCAAAATAAATTAAATGAATAGAGTTTGTTTCTGCTATTGCTGCTTTGCAGGATGTATCCTAGTAAATACAAAAAACATCCAAATTAAATGGGGGACTTTCTCTCTCTCTGTCTCTCTCTCTCTCTTTGTCTCTCTGTCTCTCTCTGTCTCTGTGTCTCTGTCTCTGTCTCTGTCTCTCTCTGTCTCTGTCTCTGTCTCTGTCTCTCTGTCTCTCTCTCTCTCTGTGTGTGTGTGTGTGTGTGTGTGTCTGTGTGTAAAATATAAAGAAATTTGGGCTAGATTTGGTGGTTTCCTATTGGAAGCAATTTCGCAGAATACTGTTGGATGGAAAGCTCCGTGCTCGAATTTATTCATTTTGTGTGCATGCATAATTTCCACAATTTGGAGTTCTTCATTCTGTCCAAGTTTATCAAGTCTGTTGCAGACTATAGACACCTCTGGATTGGCTCCCCCCGCCCCTTACAAAATTGCTTCAGAAAGATTTCTTCCATTGCAACCTCACCCTGTAACTCCACGGTAGATTACACAGAAGTTTGGGGGAAGGGTATTTTTGTGCAAGCTTGACTTGTTTGACAAATATTGACAAGAAGCAGTTTGCTTGACAGCTGTGTTCTCTGCCGCTCATAATTTTTTTTTGGTGTTTTCATATTATGGTATTGAAAAAGATTTCTGAAAGGGAGAAAAAGCCTCTTCTGGAATGTGGATATTGGCAAGGCTGTCAGCCGTGCTGTGCCGGGGCTTCTGCTTTCTGCTCTTCCTGCAGCGATAACAGCTTTGCCTTTTATGGAATTGGCCATATTTTGTTTCTTACAGTTAATATTCTACTTCTGTCTGGAGAGGAAAGCAATATTGTGCCTGCTACTATCAGATTTCATTATTCTGTTCCCTCACTGTTGATCCTAGCATTCTTCAGTTCTTCAATATAACAATCTATTGCTATATTCCTACTGCTTAGTTATTGTTACTAAATAACAGTAAGCACTAATTAATTTTGCTTACATTGTGCATTTCTCAGATTTTATTTTTACAAATTTCTCCTTCTGCCATTTCACAAACTAGGACAATTCCTCTACCATTCCTTTCTTAAATTATTTAAGCGTGGTCAGTGTTTAACTGACTAACGTGAGGCTGCTCAACTAGGTGGCAACACTTAACTGACTAACTAATCTCAAAAAAGTGAAGTTAGGCCTGGCCAGGAGAAAACTAAGAAAGCGGGTTATAAGCTATATTGGAAAGTTAATAAAAAAAAAATCTCAAACGATGGCAGTGGTAAATCTTTTCAATATTGCCAAAAGCTTACAGTGGGGTGGCCCTGAAGTTACTAGGAGCCTACTTCAATTCTGCAGACTCTTTAATGCATGACCAGCTACATGAATTTTATCCACGCTGGCCACTTTTCCTTCATGGTTCCTTCAGAATGTTTTCAAAATTCTGAAGAATGTAACAACAAAAGAATTGGGACAAAAAGGTTTGACAAACTGTACTCCAGTGAATCAGATAGTCCTCGACTTACAATAGTTCATTTAGTGACTGTTCGAAGTTACAA
Source organism: Azemiops feae (assembly GCA_023970755.1). NCBI lineage: Eukaryota > Metazoa > Chordata > Lepidosauria > Squamata > Viperidae > Azemiops > Azemiops feae. The sequence continues at coordinate 2,489,518 of JALGBA010000012.1, read as the reverse complement.
CGTCCCTGAAAAAAGTGACTTATGACCATTTCTCACACTTATAACCATTGTAGCATCCCCATGGTCACGTCATTTACATTCGGTTGCTTGACAACTGACTCACATTTATGATGGTTGCAGTGTCCCAGAGTCATGTGATCCCCTTTTGCGACTTTCTGACAAGCAAAGTCAATGGGGAAACCAGATTCAGTTAACAACCGTGTTACTAATTTAGCAACTGCAGTGATTCACTTACCAAATGTGGCAAAAAAGTCATAAAATGGGTCAAAACTCACTTAACAAATTTCTCACTTAACAACAGAAATTTTGGGCTCAATTGTGGTCGTAAGTTGAGGACTACCTGTACTCCATTTTGGTGGGAAGGTAACAGTGTTCCATGAGCCTCGGCGTATAGCTATGCCAGCCACATGACCATGGAAATGTCTTCAGACAATGTTGGCTCTCTCAGCTAAGAAACGGAGATGAGTACCACCCTCTGTTCTAGTCAGACACGGCTAGAAAGGGGAAATCTTTACTTTTACTCAAGTTATATATTTGCTGCAACACACACATGTTCAAGAAATAATAGAAGCAATATCCCAAAGATGCTTTTTCACGAGGCAACTGGACTTCCTTGTTTTTCTTTGAAGACGTTTTGCTTCTCATCCAAAAAGCTTCTTCAGCTCTGACTGGATGGTGGGGAATAAAAGGATTTATATTCCTTGCAGACAGCTGGTTATTTGCATTCTTTTAGAGAGTCTTTTAGAGAGAGCGGGAAAAGGCAAATGGTGCAGATCTGTACATTGGGGAAACAAAACAACCACTTCATAAACACATGGCACAACATAGGAGAACAAACCCATCAGGACAAGATTCAGCAGTCCATCTGCATTTAAAAGACAAAGGCCACTTCTTTGGAAGGCAGCAAAGCCCACATTTTGCACAGAGAAGACCGCTGGTTTGAAAGAGGTCAAAGAGGTCATCTATGTCAAAGCTGAACAGCCCTCTCTCAATAGAGGGGGAGGGATATGACATCATCTATCTCCAGTCTACAACACAGTCCTTTCAACAGTTCCAAGAAGGCTCCACACCCATTTGCACTACTCAGGTGACCTTGACGACACACTCTCTCAAAGAATGCAAATGACCAGCTGTCTGCAAGGAATATAAATCCTTCCATTCCCCACCTTCCAGTCAGAGCTGAAGAAGCTTCTTCGATGAGAAGCGAAACATCTTCAAAAGAAAAACAAGAAAGTCCAGTTGCCTCGTGAAAAAGCATCTTGACCTGGATGACTGACAATCTCCATAGATGCAATGTTTTTCCTTCTTTCAATTTTCAACAAAAATATTTTATGGCAAATGCTAACCGCTATTTCTGTTAAAGCCTTTTTCCTGAATAAACAGTTGGAAAGTTAAAGCCTTGTCATATTATGCCTGACCTGGAGAACAGGCAATGAGAAAGCACTGTAAATGTGACTGCTGAATCAATATTCAATGTCTTCTGTCACAAAGAGAATGAGGTTATCTCCTTTTGGAAGCTACATGATAAGCGCTTTCTGAAATGTCTTTTGCTTGACTTTGTATGAATAGATTTGTCCAGATTGCATGAGATTTGAGAGATAAGAAACTAATTTTATTTATTTACTTTTTGCACCCATGCCATCATAGGATATCCCTGAAAAAGATGCCAATTTTTCTGGAGTAGGGAATAGCATTATTTGTAAAACAATTCAGGTGATCCTCACTTAATGATCATCTTTGAAGTTATAATGCCACTCGAATAGTATTTATAACTGGACCTCATACTTACAATGATTGCAGCAACCTCACAGTCACATGAGCACAATCCAGGCAACTGGCCCACAATTATGATGTCACAACATCCCATTGTCACGTGATCGCCATTGGTCACCTTCACATTGTGACTCCATTGAGCAAAGTTAGTAGGGAAGCTGCAGGAGGTCACAAATGGCAATCACATGACATTGCGTTTAACAATAGCATTTAATTTGTATAATTGAAAGTGCTGGAACTGCACA